>CM032130.1:10054844-14854844 GCA_018894105.1 Jacaranda mimosifolia | reverse complement strand
AAGTACACTTCAATTAAATTAAAATCGGGCAGTGAATTTGAGTACAATATGATAAAAATAAAGTACAAATATAGAACAAGTAAAGTATAAATGGTGTTATGTTAAAGTACACTTCAATTCAATTGAAATCGGATAGTGAATTTGAGTACAATATGATGAAAATATAGTACAAATGTAGAACAAATAAAGTATAAATGGTGTTATGTTGAAGTACACTTATTGCAATTGAATAATTAGTCTCCAATAATTGTAGTGATAGTCAAGTACAATATTTTGAGATTATCAAATCAGATGAAGTACGTATTTGTACGGGTTATAGGGTAGATATTATTATCAAATGCTCATTTATTTACATCTTTGAAAACATAAGTATTCTTTACATTACTGCGATTGATAACATTCATTCGTTGAACATTAGTGGTTAACACTTTAAAACTTTAATATTATTTTATTCATATAATAAATATTACACACATTTTTAGAGTTTGATTATTAATTACTGAGGCTTAAAAAACAAATCATGGAACAAATTTCAATTCAATAATATTAGTAAAAATATTAAGAAATGGAGTACATAATGGCCGAAATGAAATACAAATGTCGTGAAATCAAGTATAAATATTTCAGATTGAGGTACGAAACGCTGATACAATATCCATTTGCTAACTTCCACGCTAAACAATTACATTATTGCCAAAAAGAAGTACAAATGTCATGAAATCAAATACAATTCTACCAAATTGGGGTACAAAAAAACTGATATCCCGGACAACATGGAAAAATGTCAATTTCACGCTAAATTAAATACATAATTGCCGAAATGAAGTACAATTGTCATGAAATCAAGTATAATTCTCCCAGATTATGGTGCAAAATAACTGAGATCTCCGACAACATACAAAAATGCCAATTTCACGCTAAATCAAATACATAATTGCCGAAATAAAGTATAATTGTCATGACACCAAGTGTAGTTCTCCTAGATTGGGGTACAAAATAACTGATATCTCGGACAATATACAAAAATATCAATTTCACGCTAAATCAAGTACATGATTACCGAAATAAAGTACAAATGTCATGAAATCAAGTATAAATCTCCTATATTAAGGTACGAAATTTAGCTAGATTACTTATTCTTTGCAGGTTCGACGATTATGCCATGTTCTACCACACCTTTTACACTTAATTACACGTTTCTCAATTTGTGATGGAATCCTCTATGTCCTTCTATGCCCAGGTTGAGATCGGCAATCAGGTGCATTAATGACGCCATCATCATCTAGAGGGAACATATGCATATCATACGTAGGAATAGTATTTATCACTGCTTGGTATGCTTGTTGATACATCTCAACTCGGTAATATTGATCGGTAAAGTCATACGATGAAAGTGACTTTGACTCGAGAGTACAAGTTTTGATAAAATAAAGTAAAATTTTGGAACACTTGAAGTATAGAACTTCAATGAATATAGTATAAGTTTAGATAAAATGATGTATAAAATGAAGTATAATTTTAAAAAATAGAAATACAATTTTTTATAAAGTGAAGTACAATTTCAGAACACATGAAGTATAAAACCTTAGCAATTGCAACACAATTTTTGAATAATCCATTAGTAAAATACTTGAAACTTAAATAATAGATTCAGATAACTGAAGTACAAGTTCAGAACACTTGAAGTATAGAACTTCAATGAATAGAGTACATGTTTAGGTAAAATGATGTATAAAATGAAGTATAATTTTAAAAAATGAAAGTACAATTTTAGATAAAGTGAAGTACAATTTCAGAACACCTGAAGTATAAAACCTCAGTAATTGCAGTATAATTTTTGGATAATTCATTAGTAGAACACTTGAAACTTAAATAATAGATTCAAATAACTGAAGTATAAGTTTATATAAAATAAAGTACAATTTCGAAACACTTAAAGTATAGAACTTCAATAAATAGAGTACATGTTTATGTAAAATGAAGTATAATTTCAAAAAATAGAAGTACAATTTTATATAAAAAGAAGTACAATTTTAGAACACTTGAAGTATAAATCCTTAGCAATTGCAATACGATTTTGGATAATCCATTAGTAGAACACTTGAAGTATAAAACTTAAATAATAGATTCAGATAATTGAAGTACAAGTTTACATAAAATGAAGTACAATTTCAGAACACTTGAAGTATAGAACTTCAATGAATAGAGTACATGTTTAGGTAAAACAATGTATGAAATGAAGTATAATTTCAAAAAATAGAAGTACAATTTTAGATAAAGTGAAGTACAATTTCAAAACACTTGAAGTATAAAACTTTAGCAATTGCAGTACAATTTTTGGATAATCCATTAGTAAAACAATTTAAACTTAAACAATATATTCAAAACTAAAGTATAAGTTTAGATAAAATGAAGTACAATTTCGAAACACTTGAAGTATAGAACTTTAATGAATAAAGTACAGGTTTAGATAAAATGAAGTACAAAAGAAAGTATAATTTCAGAAAATAAAAGTACAATTTTACATAAATTGAAGTACAATTTCAAAACGCTTGAAGTATAAAGTCCTAGCAACTACAGTATATTTTGGTTAATTGATAAATATAACACTTAAAGTATATAACTTCAATAAATATAGTACAATCTTTGATAAAATGAAGTATAATTTTAGAAAATCAAAAGAATAATTTTATATAGAAGACGTATAGTTTAGGAACACTTCAAGTATAAACTGCTAGAAGTTGGAGTACAATTTTGGATAATCCATTAATAGAACACTATCCATTAATAGAACACTTGAAGTATAAAACTTACATAATAGAGTACAATTTCAAAACCCTTCAAGTACAAAACTTTACAAACTGCAGTGCAGTTTAGATTCTATAGAAGTATTACCTTAAACCATCACTGCTCTTCTTTGCACTGCTGCTTAATTCATCCTTTCGGTTTACCAAGATGTCAACAACGTTCATCTTCAATGTCAAATGTAGTAAGACTATATTCATGACACCGTCATCATCAGTCAAATTCATGTACAATTTTTGATGTGGAGCTATGTATTGCAAACTGAAGTGTTCGGCGTTGATTTCACTCCATTTTCTTGCGAGATTAATGTATATGTCCATTAACTTGATTGAACACTCCTACTTCACTACTGGTTGACATTGTCAGAAAAATATAAGAAACTCAGAAGCAACTGAGAAGAAGAAGAAACCCGAAAATGATGAAAATAAAAAGAGAAGAAGATAATGCAACTATCGGGTTGGTGGTTTTTGGTTCTAACGTTATTCTCATTCCTGCTGTGGAGCTTGTTGCATTTTTTCTGTTCTTTCTGTTTCTAGTATGATAGGGTTTACTATTTGCTTGTCCGGATGAAGAAGAAGTGAGAAAAAATTAATGAAAAATATTATTTTTAAGGGTATTTTTGTCAAATTAAGTGAGTGGGGAGTGATCTCTAAACTTTTAACAGAACTAGGGAGTTTTTTCTAACAAAAATCAAGTGGGGACTGATCACAAAAGTGAAAAGTGTATTTGGTACTTTTAAATAAGTGTCCCTATTTTGTTTATCACATAAGGTAAATTGCAATTAGTTCTATATTTAACTAACTTAGTATGAGGAGATAAATATTACATTATTCTTATGAAATAAAATTTAAAAACTTTGAAAAAAGGAAAGGAAGTAAAATTACAAAAAGAACTTCGATAAAAATTTTAAAAATCCAACTATACGGTCAAGTGAGAGTATATAGGCAAAATTGCATTTTTAGTCTCATACGATAGAGGGTTTGCAACTTTAGTCCCACGCTTTTTAAAATTTTAGAAAACGTTCCAAAATTTAAAAAAAGTTGCAAAGTTAGTCCTACAGCTCAATTTCCATCCAAAATTTAATGGTGAAGCGCGTGTGACACGCGTGGCCGTCTGCTGCGCGTCGCCTTGGTGGAAAAATTGCATTTTCAGTCTCATACGTTAGGGGGAGGTTGCAACTTTAGTCCCATTGTAGATAAATCAATTTGAAGCCAATTGAGAAGTGACATGTATAAAATAATATGCTAATTATTAATTTAAAAGTCTCTATTTATATTTTGAAATTTATTAAATTTAATTTTAAAAGATAAATGATTAATTTTAATTAATAATTTAGTATTTATTTTATATTCAAATCAAATATTGACAAGTGTCAAAGATGGAGTGTCTATATTGATGGACTAATTAAATCAAAGATATTTGATATTATCTCTTGATATTAATATTATCTTTTGATGTTTGATATTGGCAAATCAAATATATCCAATATTATCTACGGGTGTAAATGAGATGAGACTATTCGCGAACGGTTCGAGTTCGGCTCGATGAAAGCTCGAATTTAGCTCGAACTTAAATGAGCCAAGCCGAGCGGAGTCTAAGCTCGCCAGCCAAAGAAGACGAGCCAAGCTCAATAGTATTTGACTTGATAGGCTCGCGAGCCTAAACGAGCCTTTTATTATAATAATAATAATAATAATAATAATAATAATAATTATTATTATTATTATTATTATTATTATTATTAAGAAAGAATAAAATTATTTAAAAATTGAAAAGAAAAAAACCCTAAGGCTATGTTCACTTGCATTTTGGGCATTTTCTAGAAATTTTTTTGGGAGAATGAGTTTTTGAGAGACAAATTGGAAAAAATGTCAAATGTTTGTTTTTGTTTTGGGAAAATGGGAAAAATAATTTTTAAATGAGTTGTTTGTTTGTTAATATTTTGGTAGGGGACAAATTTTATTATAGATGTCAAATCAGTTACTTTTTTGTTGGGTTTGTTGGGAGAAATTGACTTTTTTTTATGTAATATATGTATATATATTTATAATTTGATGGTGTGTGTGTATATGTATATATATGTTATCATTGGTAGACAAAATATTTAGTAATAAACAAAATAATTATTTAAAATTAATTTATTATTAATATATTAAATTTTATATGTAATTGATTATTAAATTATTAAATAGATTATTAAATTTTATATGTTTTCATTGTATATGTGTGTGTATATATATATATATGTTTGACATAGCACGAATTTCAACAAGTAAGAGAAACTTTGAAGGAGTTCAGTAATTCTATTAAGCAAATTTAAGGATATCCACGACGTTTAAAGAGTTCTTTAGAGCTCATATACTTTTTACATTTGATTTCAGATTAAGGTGCGAAGCCCTCGAATTGGCGTTATTTTTCTTCAAATCGATAGCTTAAATTTGAGTTTATTTGAGCCAAGCCCAAACCGTTCATGAATAGTTTCATCTCATTTACACCCGTAGATAATATCAGATATATTTGATTTGCCAAAATCAAACATCAAAATATAATATTAATATCAAGAGATAATATCAAATATCTTTGATTTAATTGGTCCATAAATATAGACACTCTATCTTTGACACTTGTCAGTATTTGATTTGAATATAAAATAAATATTAAATTATCAATTAAAATTAATCATTTATCTTTTAAAATTAAATTTAATAAATTCCAAAATATAAATAAAAAATTTTAAATTAATAATTAGCATATTATTTTATACATGTCACTTCTCAATTGGCTTAAATTAATTTATCTATAGTGGGACTAAAGTTGCAACCTCCTCCGAATGTATGGGATTGAAAGTGCAATTTTTCCACCAAGGCGACGCGCAGCAGACGGCCACGCGCTTCACACACGCTTCTCCGTTAAATTTTGGACGGAAATTGAGCTGTGGGACTAACTTTACAACTTTTTTTAAATTTTGGGATGTTTTCTAAAATTTTAAAAAGCGTGGAACTAAAGTTGCAAATCCCCTTATCATATGGGACTAAAAATGCAATTTTGCCGAGTATATATTATGATTGACGAACTGAATTTGTTATTCCCATAAAATCAATAACTGAAAGATTTTCTTTTCTTCTCTTTTTCTTCCCTTTTCTTTTACAAACTGAAGATTTGTAAATTGTAATCAACAACTAGAAGGTTTTCTTTTCTTTTCTTAACCCTTGTGTGTGTGTGTGTGTGGACGATGACTTATGGCAACTACTGTAACGTATAGTTATTTAAAAGCGACACCAGACATGCCATCCTCCCTCCAAAGAAGCAGAAGCTTCAATATGCTTGAGCTTGATTTCTGTCTCTGTCACCCATGAAAGCCAACCGCGAACGATTCTAAACAGAGTTGCTGATGAAGCCGATCTAACCAGGGTTGCCGGTGATGTACAATATGCTGATAAAGCCAAAGCAGCATTTTATCAAACGCTTTGCAGACAGAGGCAAGCCCCTCCTCTCCCACTCACTTGCATCCACGCCATCAGCCCATAACCCAAGAATGATTTTTTCTTCCTTCTTTTCATCTCAAAGTCGTTCTCGCAGAACCACAATCCGAAACCCAAACCAATTCTACGCCTCACTCTTCTGCACTCTCATCCACCTCTTCCTCCGCTGCCGCCGCCTCTCTAATGCCATGGCCGCTTTCTCCGCCATGAGAGATTACAAATTTACACCAAAGCTCCCAGCCTGGAACAGCCTTTTGCACCACTTCAATTGCACGGGTTTAGTCCATCAGGTGATGCTTATGTATCAAGAAATGATCTTTTCTGATGTGGGGCCTAATGTGGCTACCAAGAACATAGTCGTTCACTCCCTGTCTAAAGTTGGAGACTATGAGAGGGCACTTGATTTCTTAAGAGATAACAAGGGTTATAAATTTGAGAGTGATGAAGTTACTTATAATACTGTTATTTGGGGCTTTTGTAAATATGGTTATGTGGAAATGGGACTTGGGTTGGTGGCAGAGATGGTTAAAAGGGGTATAAATTGTGATAATTTCACTTGTAATATATTAGTGAAAGGATTTTGTGAAAAGGGTATGTTGGAAAATGCTAAATTGGTTATGGACATGTTTTGTAGCCACATTCAAAGGGATGGAAAGGTTCGTAGAGATGTTGTGGGTTTTAACACTTTGATAAATGGGTATTGCAAGGCTGGTAAGATTAGTGGTGGTCTTCAGTTGATGGAGACGATGATGGAAGAGGGCTTGTTACCTGATATTGTTACCTATAACACTTTGATCAATGGGTTTTGTGAGATGGGGGATTTTGATAGTGCCAAGAGTCTCATGGATGAACTCTTATTGTGGAATGATTCAAGAGTTGATGATGTGGAGAAAATACATGGTCTAGTTGCTGGAGTACATCTGAAAGCAAATCATATCACATATACTAATTTGATCAGTGGATATTGCAAGCAGCGCCAAACTGAAGAAGCATTGGCTATATATAAGGAAATGACTGCAAAGGGAATTGACCCTGACGTAGTTACACACAGTTGTGTTATAAATGGACTTCTCAAGAGTGGGAGGTTAGCTGAGGCCAGATACCTGTTTCACGAGATGGGAAGGGTAGGTGAGGACCCAAACCATGTTACCTACTCTATTTTAGTTGATTTTTTCTTTAAGAATGGTAATGTGATGGCTGCATTTAACCTGCAAAGTCAAATGGTGGTTCGCGGAATTGCATTTGATGCGGTAGCATTCACTACATTGATTGATGGACTCTTTAAGGTTGGAAGGGCCAGAGAAGCTGAGAGTATGTTCTGCAATCTTTTGGAGTATAATGTTGTGCCTAGTTGCACCACCTATTCTGCATTGATTGATGGTCTCTGTAAAATAGGTGACATGAAGGGTGTGGAATCTGTACTGCAGCAAATGGAGGAGAGAAATGTTCTCCCAAATGTGAGAACTTATTCTTCAGTAATTAATGGCTATGTAAAATGCGGAATGCTTGAAGCAGCAATCAGTGTACTGCAGAACATGGTTTGCCAAAATGTTATGCCCAATGCTTTCACCTATGGTTCCTTGATAGATGGCTGTTTCAAAGCTGGTAAAAAGGAAATTGCTGAAAGTCTCTATGACAATATGAAAATGCGAGGGGTGGATGATAACAGTTTCATACTAGATGCTTTTGTGAACAACTTGAAGAAAGAGGGAATGATGGCTGAGGCTGAAGCATTGTTTAAAGATATGGTGTCGAGGGGATTGTTACCTGACCGTGTTAATTACACCTCCCTGATGGATGGACTGTTCAAAGCAGGAAGAGAGTCCTCTGCCCTTGAAGTCGCCCAAGAGATCACAACTAAAAATATAGGGTTTGATATTATCACATACAATGTTTTGCTTAATGGGTTGCTTAGGCTTGGCCAGTATGATGTGCAATCTATTTATACTGGAATGCGGCAGTTTGGATTGACTCCAGATCATGCTACATTTAACACCTTAATCAAGGCATATTGCAGAGAAGGGAAATTAGATACTGCTTTCTGGCTCTTGGATGAAATGAAAAGTCGTGGCTTAAGGCCTAATATAATAACTTGTAATGTTTTGATGGAAGGGCTTTGTGAGTCAGGTAAAGTTAATGAGGCAATGGATTTGTTGAATGAGTTGTCTATTGCAGGGTTTCATCCAACGCCAGTTATTCATAAACTTGTGCTGAGTGCTGCTTCAGAGACTAAACGAGCCGATACTATATTGATGTTGCACAAGAAGCTCGTGGCAATGGGACTTAACTTGAA
This sequence comes from Jacaranda mimosifolia, assembly GCA_018894105.1. NCBI lineage: Eukaryota > Viridiplantae > Streptophyta > Magnoliopsida > Lamiales > Bignoniaceae > Jacaranda > Jacaranda mimosifolia. The sequence continues at coordinate 14,846,264 of CM032130.1, read as the reverse complement.
TTTGAGAGTTTATAATAATCTTATCACTGTTTTATGTGCACTAAAGATGACTAGAAAAGCAGCATCTGTATTAGAGGAAATGAGAGATGCTGGCTTTACTGCAGATACGGTCACTTACAATGCTCTGATTAAAGGACACTGCAAAAGCTTTCATTTAGAAAAGGCTTTTGCTCTGTATTCTCAGATGATAGCCCTTGGAGTTTCTCCTAATATTACAACATATAACATTCTTCTAGGAGGATTTGCAGCAACTGGATCAATGCATGAGGTAGCTGGCCTCCTTTCTGAAATGAAAGAAAAGGGCTTTGTCCCAGATGCTACCACATTTGACATTTTGGTTTCTGGCCATGGGAAGATTGGGAACAAGAAGGAATCCATTCAGCTTTACTGTGAAATGATAGCCAAAGGTTTTGTTCCTCGAACTAGCACTTATAACTTACTTATCAGTGATTTTGCCAAGGTTGGAAAGATGAAACAAGCCATGGAGCTTTTGAATGAAATGCAAGCCAGAGGAGTATCTCCTAACTCCTCGACCTATGACACACTAGTAAGTGGATGGTGCAAGCTATCATATCAGGAAAAGTCGATGAAGAAATTGTATCAAGCAGAGGCAAGAAGGTTGTTTAAAGAGATGAGTGATAAATCTTTCACTCCAAGTGAAACTACTAGAAATCAATTGGGTTTTGTCCTTGCTAAACCAGGAAGAGTGGCTGATGCTCAAAGGTTATTAAGTAAACTATATAAAACAAAGAGATGATAACAGATGGAAAATGCTAATTTGGGGGAACGAAAGTATGAAAAATTATCAGGAAAAAGATTGCAGATGTATGGAGCTTGTGAAAGGCAAATTCCTGATAAGGCATTCGAGTGATTGCTTCTGACCTGAGTCCTATGAGGATTTTCAGTTGTCTGTTCTGCCAGCTAAACTATCTCAATCATCCCTAAAACATGAGAGTGAGTCTATATTTATGAATTCTCTGTTTTTAGCTGATGTTATTACGTAGCATTGCTTTTCTATCATTGTTTCTTTTTATTTGGTTTTTCTTGTGCTTTATGAGTGAGCCTTTATTAATTGTAAAATACAAATATCATTCACTTGGACCCTGACCCACTGGTGCATAACTATCTAGTTCTCATTGCATGAGAAGGATGAAACCAACTTCATGCAAACATAACAACTTCACAATATCTTTTGCTTGTATGTCTGATATTTGTGTCGTTTTTGAAGCATTGTTAAAAATTTCATGTGAATGCTATTGTTTTTTGGCTCATGCTCTATGAATCTTACTCTTCTATATTTACTCCTAGTTTGTGATGTCTTGACTGGTTTTGCTGTCAAACTTGGAATAGCATGTGGTGAGCTAATGGTGAGTGATGTCTAGGGGTTTTCTATGTATCTTTAGCTGAGATGTGAAGCGTTCTAAAATCTGAAAGCAGTAATGGGATTAGAATTGTGTCTTTGGCTTCACTGTAGCCACTTTTCTTAAGCAAAGAATGGGATTTTTCGGAAGATAAGTTGTTGATGCTGCTAAATAGTAAAAGCAGCAGCAGCAACAAGGAGGATGCAACTCAATCTGTATAGCTTTGCTTCTTATTGTGATACTGTGCATAGAGAACTGGTTACTTGTAGTCTGATTATGTTGCACGAAGTCCCTTTTTTTTATCTGAGAACTTGCAAATTGTATTCTGTGCTTTTTAGTATTTTCGTTCTATTTTCAATCTTATTGGGAAATTTGTTTTCAATCTACATGTCCAAGTTGGATATTATAGAGTTACTCAATAAAATAAACAAATTAAGATTTTTCTTTGAGAAATTTCACAGCAATAATTCCATGCGCAGGAGGATTTTATTATGAGAAGGTGGATGCCAAGATGAGCATAGGAACCCCATCGAATACAGGTGATACTAATGTAGCTAGGGAGCCTGTGACTTCTGACATTGGCATGTCAGCTGGTATATATTGAGGGAGATTGAAGCTGGCAGATATAGAGCAATAGATGGTAATGTGATTTGGGTGGAGAGTGGAGAATACGTGGTGGTTTTTGCAGTTTGTTGGTAGATGACACAAGTTGAAAATAAAGAATTTATCAATAAGGTAGACTTGTGTGGGAGCTTGAGATGTGTAATTTTATTGCATAAAGTTTATGGGCCATTGATATGTGTATATATATGTATGTAGATATTTTGGGTTTTCCTTTTTGGTGCCGCAGTAGTGCATTTGCTAGAAGGATATTTTTGTTTTTTCTTTTTTCTTTCCCGGTCTTGGTTAAAATGGATTTTTGATTGCTGATTCGAGAGTTCCTGGATTGACAGATGTGAAGACTTTGTGAGGGAGGCAGAGCCAATGTGATTAATGGATTAGGCACTGAACTTGGTAAAGATGCTGCGATATTTTGGCGATGAACATAAAGGTATGGTGCCTTATGACTTATTAACTATTTTGAACAGTCAGTTTGCAACTCTCAAATTGCTGGTAGTAAGTAGGGATGTTAGACCCGTCTTTCACTACTTTCACATCCTCGAAATTGGAAGCAGCTAAGTAGTTTCTCCATCAATAATGAAGGAAGAAGAACTAGTCCTTTTGAATCGATAAAATTTGAAGTTGCAGCACTCAGCAGCAGCATTCTTGTTTGGGGGCTTTCCAAAGGTGAGAATTAGGACATGTCTCTGAACAACACATGGAGCTGAAAGTGAAGAGAAGCGAGGGCAAATTATAAAACTGGTGGGGGTAAAAGGAGATTTGGAATTCCTTCAATTTACTTGTTGAAGTCATCCATATTTCAATATACTTGATCTAAGTTGTTTCCTCCAACAATGAAATAGTTTCCAATTTTGTTTGATTTCAATTGAATCCAATGTTTGGTTTATTTGGTCGCCTGCCATCGAAATCAGTTATTTTTCAGTCCTAAAGATCTAGGCATTTAGAATTGACAGGGTACGACTACTTCCGATCCAACCACACATTCAACTTTGCATTTGTTGGAATAAATGCATATACAACAATATGGATGAATTGATGTTAACTTTTGGTTTATGTTGGGAGATTATTAAACATTTATTTTGGGCATATTGGGGTGTATTTGTTTCGTTAAATTGGTCTTTTTGATTAGATGCATATTTATATTCACACATTGGTGCGTTTTCTCATAAGCTTTGTTGATCCTGATGTTTTTGGCTGGAGTAGGTGTTTTCTCACTTCTCAGGCCGTGGATAATTTATATATTTGAGTATCACTTAGGATCTCAGATGAGACCTTGATTTTTCGGTTGAGTTAGTGGCGGCCAATTTTTGGAGTTGAGATTTATTTATGTTTTAGGCAATATTTAGGATCTCTAACTAAACCTTAGCTTTCTGGCCAGAGTTGGTGTTGGCTAACTTTTAGGGCAGGAAATGATTTATATTTTAGAGACCGCTTAGAATCTCTAATGAAATCTTGATTTTTTGGCTGGAGTTAGTGTTGCCCAATGTTTAAGGTTGGTAGAGTTGAAAATTTTAGGGCTTTTCGAATTTGTGTTAATTTGTAGTATAGAATATTGACGACACAGACGAAATGACTTTAATGAGAAAAAGACAGAGAATCGAAAGATACCTGTTTCGTTATATGGACAAATTTTTTCTGGCTTACAATCTTAAAAAATGAAATAATTATAGTAAATTTTTGGAAGAAAAATGTGGCAATCATGCATAAAACTTCTTTAAGTTGCCGATGATCTTTAAGTATTATTTAGTTTTCCGTTTCTTTTGATTTTAATAAAGCCTACTCATTTGGGACTCGGGAGCGACACTCTCTTTCTAGTATTAATAGTCTCTTGAATGAATGCATATTCTTCATATTTCATTGTTCTCTTCCATAACTTTGAGCCTACAACAATTGCATTCCCTCCTATGAAGCATTCTCGAAGACTTTTAGGTGTTAACCCACTATAAGTCTCCTCAAGGAGTGCGATGGCTACGTGGTCACCAGCATAATCACATTATAGGCCCCAAGGAGGGTATATGGTAGTCATTCTAGAAAAGCCTACTATAGGCTCCCTTGGAAGTACTGGGCAACCTCTTTGAAAAAGTCTACTATAGACTCCCTTGAGAGTACGTGGCTACTTCTCCAAAGAAACTTATTGAAAGCCCTTTGGAAGGCACTTACTTAATTAAGTAAAAGAAGCCTGCCTTGAATCCTTATGGAAAGGAGGGGGGCGATATCTTGGAACCTAGGAAAATTAAAAAAAATTTCTCTAAGTCAAGTCAAGTGATTCCCTGAGTTACTACATGCACACTATGAAGCCTCCCCAGAGGCCCATGAAAATGCCTTTCACCTCAACATTTAACTTCAATATCCATGGCTGCTCGACTTAGGCCTAAGTTTAATTTGTCATCTTCGAAGTATTTTTGCCTCGTGGAGATAGTAGTGACCTTCCTAGAAAGTTGAGCAACGAAAGTGAATAAAGGGAGACTCTGCATCCCCCTAGAATAACTTCATTATTATCCTATTTAAATAACTGCTACACTTTTAAGATAATTCAATAGGAGATGCGTGGTTGTACCTTCTAATTGCATCATTTAACCCTTCAAAGGGAATTAGCTGTCACGTTACTCGTTACACAATAATTCAATTGTCAACTATGAGGCCTCTTGAGTGAGGTTCGCACTCCAACATCATCTTTACACTTAGCGCCAACAATGATGGCCTCTTGAACAAGGTCTATGATCAAACCTTGTTACTATGACTATCAACAAAGTTAACACTATCTGAATTAGAACCTTTGCAAATGTTATTACAATACTTAGCTTTTACAAGACCTTGTCGTAAAGGCGCATAGTTTCGTCTTAGGCAAAATAACTTAGTACCACAACGAAATTCCACCCATGACAAAGGAGGCTCTGCCTCTTCCCCATGCGACCTTGTTGCACATTAAACTAGCATGAATTAGGCATCAATATCTCGAAACTTGATTAATTGACTGATTGCACAAGCAAGCACAATAAAAGGGCACAAAACGCGAGCGCCTAGCAAGGAGCGCACCCGACAAGAAGAGCGCCCGATGCGGGCACCTGGGATGGCTAGACATATTGTTGCAAATCTCTGTGCGGCAAAACATCTACTTTATTAAGTTTCGACTCCAACTTAATTATAAACTTTGATTTCACAAAGGAAAAGACCAGACATCACTCGAAACTCAAACTCTTTCGAAATAAATACAGATGACTCTTAAACCCCAAAAGCCCCTATAAACGTGAACAGGCTTAACCCTGCTATAGTAGTCCGCTGTAGGGGCCCATGTTGCAAGCACCCAAGACAAAAGGTAACAAATCGTCTCAAAAACTTCTACTAACCATGAAGACAACCTACAAGCTTTAGAGTGAGTTGAAGTGCCTCAAAGAGCACAAAACTATACAAGCTACCTTTAGGGACCTTTTGGATGAGAAGCTCTATGAGAAAATCTAAGTTTTATGTGGAACACAAAGTGAGATATGCTTCGACCCCACTATGACATGCCAGTCTGCGCACTTGTATCTATCCCATACCTAGTTAGTACAAGGTATTAACATGCTCTTTACACGAAGCATGTTAAACACAACTTTGAGTCCTCTGGGTGGAACCTACTCTGCCCAGATGTTGAAAATACCTTCAAAAACCTATAGTCCAATATAGTTAGTCCCAATGTCGGATGAACAAAATGCTCTTTACAAAAATTGAGAGTGATTGATAAGACCTTAATCCATAGTGGTGATCCTAAAGGATCGCCTGAGCAGATTCTAAATTATTCGTTGAGCACAAAGATTCGCTAAAAGATCCTAAGAGACCTTTGAAGCACAAGCTTTGCGAGAAACTTTTAGTCATTCACAGAGTGTAAAGTGAAGCTAAACATCACGAAGGAAGATTCTAAGTTCCACCTAAACACTTCCCTAGGCACTTGAGTGTGTCTTTAGATGCTCGGCTGCATCGCCAGATGTCCTGCCAAGCGAGCTAGTCCTGCCAAGTCGTTTGCAAAATGCGAACTCTTAACAAACATCCTTAACATCCTCTAGGACACTAATTCTAGACCAATGAATTTTTTTCCTAAGTCCCCTAATAACTTTGCAAATACTTAGAAATGCTCATACAAACGTATGAAACGAAGGATAGCAAGATGTCTTAAGAACTCTTCAAAGTTGCGAAAACAACTTCACAAAATGTCTAAGTCCTCCCCTGAACACATAACACTATTGGTGATCTTAGAAAATTTTCAAAGTAGAAAACTTCATAGTAGAGCCTAAATCTTATGCAAACGAAGAGCTGATGCAAGAGCCCGAACGTGGGTGCCCAATGCTCCTAATGTAGGCGCCTCACGCAGGCGCCTGAATGCGGGCAGTGTTGGCCCTCAACAAGCATCAGCGAGTAGCTAGCACAAGCTCCCCGTAGGCGCCCAATGGATGCCCGACGCAGATATTTTTTCACTATCTGTTCTTCTCAAAGCTAGATTCAACATCGATCATGGCTTGATTTGGGTCCTCCTTGTCGATGTTTCAATACTTACAATTCCCCTTGATAGTTCGCCTAAGTCCTAAGACAAATACAATGCGGTGCTTTTCCAAGTCCCTTACCAAACTCAAGCACGCACCCATGCACACCTAACTTGATCAATGAAAATTAGTTAAATTATCAACCTTAGTTTAATAAAGTAAATTAAAGAAAAAGTAAAAAATTGAACTTATATAAAATTTAAATCTTCCTATCGAAAATATGGGGCTTGATGATACTATTAAAAACTGACTATAAGGGCAATTCGGTAAATTAATTAATGATGGCATCTGACTAAAATTAATTAAATACGTAAAAAGGCTAGAGAGCCCTAAACGACAAGCTAAATCCATAAAGAGAGGTAGAGAAACTCTAATGGGCTTAAGCGCATCAAGACTAAAATTTATAAATATCGAGTACCTGAGAGAATTCGGAGACAAGAAATCATTCGCAAAAAAAAAATCACAAAGTCGGGAAAATTTTGAGAAGGAAAGATCTCTCTGCTCAAGCTTCGAAGAAAACAAATACTGCTATCTTTCGAAAAGGTCCTTGCTTAAAGTTTTGAAAAAAACAAATCGACATATTGCTATCTTTTGAAACGATCCCTACTCCATTTTCAAGTGGCATCACATGGAAATTCGTATCACTACAAGAGAATAGGTTTCAGAGACGAAAATTTAGAGACGGATTCTGTTTCATCTCTAATTTTCATGAAATAGCGATGGATTTGGAGACAGAATAAAATTCCATCTGAATTTAATAAAAGCATAGATGGATTCACACACAGAGTTAAAGTTCATTTAAATTTAATAAAATAAAAATAGAAAAAAAAGAGGAGGCATTAAAGACAGATTTAAAGATGGATTCAAAGACGGAAACTCAATCTCTCTAATCGGTCAATATTTTTAAAATAAAAATTGCATTAAGTTTTGAGACATAATAATCCGTCTCAAATTAAAAATTGAATACAGACACAATTTATAATTTATAACTTTATTTTGAAATCCGTCTTTCTTTCCATCTTTAATTTTATAATTTTTCTTTTTTAAAAAATGACTTTAAAAAATGAATTTAATTAGACTAATTTTAATATTTATAGTAAAAAATAAAAATAAAAATAAAAATTACTGATTCCAAAATTAATTAGAAATAATTAAAAACATATCTAACCAATGTTTTAATATATTTAAACATAAAAAACCAAAATAATAGATTTTCTCTATCAAAACTTTTTGCCCTAAAAATTGTCCTACTCCCAACTTTTACTCGTTCTCCCCTGCAAGAGCCCATCGCCAACCATCGATCGCCAATCGCCTACCGCAATTCACCGACGTCGATTGCCACCCTCTGGTGTCCGTCGCTGCCACCCCTAAAAGCCTTTTCATCTCCTTCTGGAAGCCCAATTGCTCTGCTTATCTTAACCGAAGAAGGTATTATGCTCGAGTTTGATATCAATTTGATACTCCCTATGTCCTAAGAAGTTTTTTATTGTGTGATGTCATGGCAAGTTTTTGATTTAGAAAATTTAAGAAAGTATCATTTGTTTCGCAACTAATTCATTTTCGCTTTTATTCTAAGGATTTGATGTTGGAAAACATTTTTGCCAATGGTAAAAGAGATTTTGGTGAATTTAGCGGTACAATTTCACCAAGAAAGGTTCTGTCATTGCTGCTGTAAGTGCAGGATAGAGCAACAAGACTTCAAATTTGAGATCATCCTTATGATTGCATTTCCATCTTTGCACTTTTTATGGACCAACATAGAGAGATTAAGTCAGATGCAGTGTGCTATTTGTCTATTTGGACTAGGTTTTTATTATGAAATTAAGTTTTACAGAATCTAGGTAGACGATGTAAGGATAATTGATTCCTCTTGGATGTAATTTTCTGTTTTGACAGGGTTTTATTATAAAAGTAAGTTTCATAAAATCTAGGAAGACGACATAGGGATAATTGATCCCTCTTGCATGCCACTTTCTCACTCGTAATTGTACGTTGATTAATGAACATTCATTAATTATCTAGATGTACACAGGAAATCCAATTGTACTTTCTATGTTTTCTTTTTCTTTTTTGCCATTTTCTTTTTGTTGTTTTGACTTGGCTAGATTCTACATTTGGTCTGTTTGCCTAATGGTTGGTCTTTTATGTACAAATTAGTTATTAGGTTGGATTAAGATCCCACCATTTTTGAATTTTCACCCAAGTTAAGATTCTGACTACTCACACTGGTAAATATTGACTACAATTAGATTAGTTATCATGACTTATTCTACTGTCTAAATTCATTTGTTATAGGGATTCAAAGCCATATTATTTACCGTTAAGAAAGAAAATTTGCATGCAATATTGAAGAATTTTGTTGGGATTCCTTCTTTTTATTTCTTTTCCCCCTTTATTATGCAGGCTCTGTATTTTTGTGTTCTATTTCTTGAGCAGCGGCTAGAATATTATTCCAATAACAAAAATCCAGCTGATGCAGAAGAAAATCTCCTGACATACCTAGTTGATTTGTTTTTGCAGGTAAATTATCCTTTAAGTTTGGAAGAATAGCAACACAAATTATTTCATTGGGTGAACATGTTTTCATCTGTGGATTGTACTTCTTGATGGCATGTCCTTTCTGTTGATTTACAATGCTTTGGTGAACTTAGATTTATTTTTTGTAAATAAGATGGAGCCTAAAATAGATATCGGAATGCCAGAGTTCAGTTTTCAATATGATTTTCTTAGAAAAAATATTTGGTTTAGTTATGCCTCACATCCCCTCTCTGCTTCCACTGTTGTAAAGACTAAGCGGTGCATTGTCCATCTTGGCCTCTTGCACACTCTTTTGCCCTTTTTCCTTAGGCTCATTGATAACTATGCAACGTTGCATTCCTTTTAAAAGATATGTAGTTTGAGAGTATAAGAAGACCAGACAATCTTGTTTGAATGTCCTGATTGTTTGATTTTTAGATTGAAATGTAACATCATTAGCTTAATTACAAAACTTGTTTGGACCATGAAGTGAGATTCTGATCAAATAGTAAGGTCACTGTCAAAGCTCTTCTTGGAAATTGAAAGATCTAGGCTAGGCATCTTAAGAAGTTCATCTACCCTCTGTTCATAGGCAAGAAAAGATCGGAGATTAACTAATAGAGAGGGACAATGATAATACTATTATATGCCTTGAGACGTGGGAGAATGAGATGCATCAGCTTGACAAAGAAACTAGCCAAGTTGAGAAGAGCATAGTTTCTTTAGATGATGGTCAAATGACCTATTAGGTACGTCTTGGCAAGTCTGCTCTCTAACACTGTTGACAAGTAACAAGAAAAGAGGGTCATTGTTATTTCATGCACATACAGAGTTATTCAGAACCACCCATACATAAATAAAGTGCATTATTAGTTGCAATTAGGCGGATCTTACTAGAGAGAATCTGTTAGTAAAAAAACAGGTTCGTTTTCTTTATCCTCTATTATAAAGAAAGAAATTAATTCTATTTCAAAGAGAGTTAGGTGCTTGTATCCTTGCAGTATTTCTTGTTCTTGTAGATCATTATTGTACGCATATGTATTCTCAGTAGCTTATACAATTTGCAGGCGTAAAAACCTTGCTTTTTCCCGTGTGGCACATTCCAGAATTGCTTCAATGGCAACTAATAGGCACATCTGTAAGTTGCTCTGTTTGGTCTCATAATTTAGTTCTATATGACACCAGCACAAGGAAGCTTCTGTTATGTGGTGTTTTGCTTTGCAATTATTTAGCATTTCTTTTTATGATGGTAGGTTTCATTATTGGATTAATAATCTCAAAAATAAATGATTTTTTTAAGTGGATTGATGAACAATTAAAAATAAAATATTATCAATATACTAATAATCAATAATCAATTAGAATATGATTACATACATGCTTTTTATATGCTATGTTTGTATAGGAGGAATATATGGCAAAACATTTTGTGGTGATTCTTCTTCCAGGTGCTCATTTGACCTTTTCATCATGGTGTGAGGTGATTGCAGGGCCTTCAAAATGATGTTTATATGGATATGGGCGCAACCAATGTTTTGAGAGAGCAAGTGGAACCTCAGTTACTTCATAATTTACAGAGTCCAATGAGAAACTTAATGAATTATCAAAAGTAATGGACGACATGCGTGTTGCTACTATCAAGATACAAAAGATTTTATAAGAAGAGAAGAAGGAGGTAAGAAAATGCTCGAACAAGTTATGGATGAGGCCCGAAAGTGCGAATAAGAGGCTAGGAAGAGGGAAGAAGAGGCTAGGAGAATGGGGGAGAAGGCGAGGAAGAGAGAGGTGGGGCTACAAGAGATGGTTCGTAAATTATTTCAAGAAGTGGGGTAGGAAGCATTGAAGCTTTTATTTTTACTAATTGGATAATTAAGTAACTTTGATGATTAATCATTTGATTAATTTCTTGGATTGTTAGATTAATTAGTTACTTTACATTATGATGGAAGGTCAAAATAACTTATTTTGGTGAATTGTATTTGGTTTTAATAAGCCATATTATTTGTGGATAATTGGGTGATTGGTTTGAAATTTGATATTTTTTAGTAGTATAGAAAATTCATTTGAAACAGGTATTGATTTGGATTTACATAAAAAATAGATGGATTATAGACAAATTTAAAGCTAATTAGAGACAGATTTAAAGACAGATTTATAGGCAAAAATAATGAGAATTAGAGACAGAAATAAAGATGGAAAAAGAGATATAAAAGTAGAGATGGAATCGGAGATGGATTTTGGTAGAACAAATATTAGATATTAGAGACAGAATTAAAGACAGAAAGACTACGAAAATAGAGATGGATTTTGTTAAAAAAATATTAGATATTAGAGATAGATTTAGAGATTGCATTTATTTGTCTTTAAATTTAGAGGCAAAAATCATTCAATCTTCTAAATTTGAGATGGGGCTTTCAACCATAGGTTTAGAGACTGAAATATTCGTCTCTATTTTGTTTTAGGGATGAAAATTGGGTCTTTAGAGACGGAATTATCCGTCTCTAAAGCCCTGTTTTCTTGTGGGGTATATAACTTCTGTTAAAAACTTAGACAATTTATAACTTCAATCTTTTGCCTATTATCACTTTGATAAGTTAAAGGTAAACTTGCCACAAGCTAGAGATTCTCAATTACTCCCCCATCATCTCATGGAAAATCCACTTATTATAATTATAGTTCATTCATCTCTTGCTCCTTGTTTTTAACATTGAGGGATTTCAACGCTCCATCATTACATTTCTTGGCAACAAAGTTTCAACCATGCCTAATAAATTGCCAAAAGGCAGTGTGGAATTTTTCCTATCAACTTGTTGTAGCCATGTGACATTATTGTCATTTAAGTTTACTACTGCAATGAGTGAGCTCCTCGAATAGATTCGAAATGATTCCAAAAAACTCATTAGATGGTACTTTCGTAACTCTAAAATCTTGAAAATTCATTTATTATTCTGGAAAATTAGCTAGTAAATGGATTGTGGAGAAATGTACAATTTCTTTAGTGTTCCATTCACATGATGAGTCTTGTATTAAACAAATAATTATGTTATATGATAGATATAGAATGACATGCTCAAACCAAACTTTGGTGTTAGTTCCTTGATATGATTGTGTGATAGAGGTATTGTAGTCATGTTTTTGTGGTGAAACTATTTTCCATTCTTGAAATGATATAATTTGAGATATCTAGGATGCATGAGTGCATTTTGGTTTAAGGCATTATGGAAACTTATGTTCAATTTTGCAAGATTTCATGTAGAGACTATTTAGTTAAAAAGGAAGCACCTAATAAAATCCCAATCTTAAATAGATCAAAGTCAAACATGCCAAAAGCGATTCTAACATTAAGGACTTAGCAAAAGTGAGCCTCAAAAAGTGTACCATTTGAAGAATGAAAAGATAAGCGAATATTTTCAAGATTTGATAGTTGTCCTAAAGAAATTATAGTTTCTCCACTAAGTTGATAACTATTAAGCCAAAAATCTCTTAAGGCTCTCAATTTTCCAAGAGATGTAGGAGTAGGATCACTAATATATTTAATGAAGGATTATATCAATTAATTGCCAGAATTCACCCAACTTTTCAGGAAATGACCATAAAATTTATTATATCTCAAAGCTAGTATCTCCAATTTGTGATTCTAGCATCCATATAAGTTTTTAAAGAGTCCTAGGATCTGCCATAAAACTTGTTACAACCAAATGTAATGATTTTAAGTAGCTATGCATCTATTTAAGAAGAATTCAAAGATCTAGTCTATCTTGCAGTTAAGTGAGCTTCAAGCAATTAAGGTTGTGATAAAGAAAGAATTCTTAATCTAAGGGCTGGAGAAGTTGTTGGAATGATCAAGGCCTCTTATAAAGTCATCTTTTTGGACAAAGCAAGCAAATTCTCCATTATATAAGTTCTAGGTCAAATCAAGATGATAAAGAATTTACAAATGAGCCATAGGCTAGATTTATGTTATCAAGTGTACTCATTGACATGTGTAACAATAATTTAGACAGAAGCATGTTGAGTACTTGAACTAAATCTTTTGTTTAGCTTAGGTTCATTTAACTTAAGCAATGCTCTTGGAAGAAAGATTTAAAATCCACATGAGATTATCCACTTTGAGATTTCTAGCCCAAACGAGATCAAGCAAGCACAAATTTGGTGTAGCGCAACACCACCTTAGTTTGCTCTTGAGAGATTAAGATGTCGCAGCTGAAGGAAGACAGGAAATGGCCTAAGTTGAAAGTCACCAACTCAAGTCTGGGTAGTTTTGATACTTCAATTACAACACAAAAGGATAATGTTACTTACTAAAGCTTGACCATCAAATGGTTTCTTATCAAGGTATCGTTTATTTTTGTTCTCCCAAAAAAAACTCTAACCCTCAAAACATAAATAAATAAGCTTGCAGATTTTTCTAAGTGACTACCAGGGTATTATTTTTTACCTCAAAACACTCCTTCTTGAAATCCACCCAAGGGTGAGTCTGAAAAAGAGAATCCCATATCCATTCTATTCTTCTCTTTATGCACTCTCCTGCATGATTCCTGGATGCAAATCTTCACCATTTCCTAACAAAATCTCTAGAAGCCTCAACAAATATTGTCCTTTTTCCCTACTACATTAAACATACTATAAGTTTATTCCACATGAGTTTAATGTGTTTGCATAATATAATATAAAGAAAGTTTTTGTGTGATGAGGATTGGGTATTGAAATAATGTTTTCATATGGCCACCAAAATCAGATCCTTGGAGAAATGAATTGTTAGATTAAAAAAATTGTCTGCATTTAGATATTCCAAAAGCTATTCTACGACATCATTTTTATTCAATATTTGATTCATCTATGGTATGATGTTATAGATTTGGATACTAGGACTAATTCTTTGTGATTTCCATCAATATTTTTTATTTTATTTTATTTACTATTTACATGAGTTACTTTTGTTATTTATGCGCTATTGCATATTTGTGTTATTAAATTGCTTCAGAATTGAAATGAGATTAGAGGTTGCTCATATTGGTGATTTTATACCTACTGTATCCTTAATTCCCATTTAGGTAGTTAAAAAGTTTAGGGAAAAAAGTCTTTTAAAAAGGAATAGTGCTCTATCTATTTTAGTATGGCAATATATTTCTTCATCTTAAATGTACATTCTTCCTCTTAATCCTATTCTATTATGTTCTGTCTATATTATGTACTAGAAGAAATTATATCTTGTTTAAATTTTGTATCAAAATATGTTTATTTATGATAATCAGACGTTCTCTTGAATGGATATATATATATATGTTTTGTAGTTTGTTTCTTAACAGTAGCATGTGTTAATCTGATTGATTATATATGTGAATATTATATTTTTAGGTATTTGTGGTTCTTGGTGTTGCGTTGGCACACTACTGCTTAAACAACCCCCCTCCTTTTTAAATCTTCTGCTTTCATTGAAATAATATATCCTTATTATCAATGATTTTTAAAAAGATTGACATGGTTCCTAGCTTATATCACATCTATTCACTATTGTATCTACTCTACCACCTTGAATAATGAAGGCTTTGACCGTCAGTTGCTGGGATATTCTATGCTCTTTATGTTATACATTCCCTGCTTTACTACTCCACTTCTCTCAGTATCATGAAATACTCGCTTAAGCTATCCTTCAAACAATATCACTATTTTGTTACACAACACACGAGCACAATAGTGGAGGACATGAGTACTAGTTGTAGTGTCAACATGATTGTTAAGGAGTGTATACCAACACATTTCAGAAAACAAGCTTTAGAAATTTCATACACTTTGTTGAGTACATTAGTAAGTTTTGTTGTTTATATTCTTGAGTATGTAGTATGTTGTTGTATGGTTAAGTTTTTGGTATACTTGCATTAAGTTACGTTATTACGCATGAACATTTTTATAAACTTATTTTTACATGCCGTGCTCTCTTTGTTATGTCAACACGAATAAATATGTACCTTTGAATGTATTCTTCTATTATTAGTGAATGCCATTACGCTATTGTAATCTAGTAGACAATACCATGCTTAGGGTTTCTTCACATGAGTGGAGAAGCAAGTTAGTAGCTCCATGGTAATTTATAGGTGGTTATTTTGTTGAACAATATTGATGTTTGCTCGCGCTAAACTTGTAATCTGACTAGTGAGTTATTTTCCCCTCGATAGAGAACTGCTGCAGTATTTTGTAGCAATGTCCCTTTGGGGTTGTTGTGTTCGAGGCTGCAAGTGTCAACTTTTGAGTCTATCATCATTATCAATCCTATTTGTTCTTGCATGAACTTTTATCATGGTTTTTGGAAGAAATTTTTTTCATTGTTACCGCTATCAGGTCTATAGATTTAAGTTATTCCCCTACTTTTACATCTTTTGCATGTGTGAGAGTCTTTGTTATCACTCGTGAACAAGTTCGTTTGTACATAAACTTCAATGATACAAGATTAATAATGCTTGCTTCTTTATGTCTTTTGAAATTGTATGAGGTATGATATCAACCACTTCACAACACTTTTATGTCATACAAGTTTATTAAGCACAAGATGTCTTTGTTAATGTTGAAATGTCTTGTGCATTACTTGTCATATGTTATAGAAACTTAAATACATCATGTTGGTCAGCATCTAAAATGTTCTTCTAGGCATTTTTGGATAGTCATACAGTGATAACTTAAAACAAATAAACAAATGGAATGCAAAGATTTGGAGATGACTTTTTATATGCCGTCCTCCCAGTCCACCCATAAACATTTCAATATATTATTTTTATTTCTATAGTGGATTAAATTTGTAGATAGGCTAAAAACCTGAAGAATGAACCCCATTCTTTACCTTATATAAAACCAAATTTCAGTTGGATGCAAATATAAGTTATGTATGTTTTGTTATTGTATAACAAATGCCATTATTTTTAAACAAGTTTGAATTGCTCTAGAAATTAACCTATTGTTCACTGTAATTAGTAATGTACATATTGCATGAAAATGGTTTTTGTATATATATATATATATTGTGTAGGTTGTTTCCGTCGGAATTGAAGTTAGCTTTAGCTTAGGATATGCGTAGGTTAACCCAAGATGATTTATGTATCTTGAAAATGTTTTCTTTTCTCCATATATACTAAACTGCTTATTTGTGTATGAATTGACGTTTCAGTTTTAACCTTGCTTTGGTTAAATAGATATATAAGTTCAAAAATATTCATATAAGCTATTACAAAATTGGAGTGAGGTCCTTTCAGGAAATAACAAAGTGTTAGTTTATTTTTTTCGGAATACATGTAGAGAAATTTTCTCTTCTCGAGAGTTCTTCTGTTCTAAAAGATTTTGCAAACAATTTCTTGTGTCCCATTTCTCTTTGGGATTTGATATTTAGAAACCTTAGTCTTGATGGACTCAAGCAGCTTAGGGTTTTTCTATCCTCTTGGCAGACTTGGCTTGTCCTTTAGGTTCTCTAGCCCATTTATTTAGTTAATTAAGGATCAATTGGTTATATTTAGTCAAATTACCAAAATGTAATTAGGTCCATTTTTAGTCACATCATTAAGACCACCTATTTTCGGTGGGAAATTATTTGTTTTTCATCGAAAATATAATTTAAGTAAAATTAGTAAATTGATTTTATATCAACTTTGAGTAATTGTTCTTGGTTTAGGAGTTTGTGCATTCTCAACTTTTGTCCAAGTTGAGTTTGAGTAGGTCTTAAAGTCTTTGAGTTTTTGAAGAGGGGTTCTATGAAGATGGTGTTTGACACGTAGGAGTTAGTAAAAAAAGAGGAATTTTACTTTGACTAAGGAGGAGAAAAAAGGAGACAACTTCAATGAGTCCTCAAGTTAGTCGTTTTCTTAATCTTAAACTCTTTAACTTATGTCTTTCTTCTTAGTCCATTCATTTGCAAATTCTATTGGAGCTCATTTAGAGTTAGTGATTCTTCCAAAGTACTTGGTTGAACCAAAAAATTATCTAAGTTGAGTTTAGGAAAGGAGTCTTCAATACGTCAATCGAATTGAGGCAGAGAAAGAGCTAATGCAGAGGTGTTGTGGTCGAGCGGCCGTGCGGTGCAGTGGTAGTACTAGGCTGCGGCACTCGCAGGGCGCCTATCTCAGGCACCCGCATGATGCCTGGGGTAGCTGCCCATGGAGCATCGATTTCGGGTGCCTTGGGCAGGTGCTTGCTCATTGATTAAACTGTGCTCACTAGGGTCGTCTCCCGTAGGGTGTTATAGCATATCCATGTTCTCCTCTTAGGATGCAATCAGTCTAGGCCTTAGAAAAATTTGAGGAGATTTTAGGTGAGAGTGAGACTACAGAGTCATCTTCATTATCTACTTCTAATTTTGGAGAGAAGGGTTCTTTTGAGGAAGAGTCTGAGGGTGTTGCTGTCAGAATGATAATTTTTGAGAGGCAATAAGAATTAAATGTTTACTGGAGCCAAAGGAGTTAGACATCTTGAGATGTAGGATTTGTACTTACGATGAATTTAAGTTTGCCCTTCCTTTTCCTCATGATAATATGAGTTCGGTTTTTAGTAGTTATTTCACTTGTTGGTTCTCCCTTCCTTCTAACTCTCTTTTGTTAGAAATAGCGCGCAACTACGGTATGTGTATAAGCCAGTTCGTTCTTAACTCGTGTGTGTCTTTTGTAGGGTTTAGACAATGTTTGAGTGAGTTGGGTTTGCCGATATCTTTAGATAGCTACCACACCTTGTTTGGGATGTGTAAGGTGTCGAACAAACTTTCTTTGATTCTTTTTCCTAAACCCTAATCTATACAGTCATCTTCGTCTAAAGGTCTTTGGAAGGATAGATTTTTTTGTTCTCTATTAGGAATGAGGGCTGGAACGTTCGTAACAAATGGAGTAGGTCTCTCATTTTAATTTGTTTTGGTCAAGTTCACCGTGATCTTCACACATGTTTTGCTAAAGCAGGATTGTTTGATCCTCCTTTTGACATCACTTATATGTTTCTTGCTGATACTTAGTGTTTTTTGTCTCGTGCTTGTGCTCACTTATGTATCTTTATATGTTCTTGCACATTGCTTATATATTGGCTTAGTTTTTTTCTTTTCATTGCCAGGAAATAAGATTGACTTTGCTAAGATTCGCACTCGGAGGGTGAAATGAGGAAAATGTGAGAGACATATTATGGAGTAGCATCTAGAGAGACACCACTAAGTGGGTGCGCCCCAGCCACTTGGGCTGGTAGTTGAGTAATGCCTGCACTCCACTGAATTGGGCAGCGGGCGCTCTTACAACAATTGATGAGGTTGAGGTGTTACCTTCTAGTCCTATAGGGAAACGTGCTCGTGGTCTTACAACTTCAGATGGCGTGGAGCTTTTTTGTTATGGTTTGAGGCAGAGTTGTGGAATAGATCCCACTGGGATGTTGACGAGACTGCATGCTGGGTGTGGTGTGTGAATATGATCAAGAAAAGTTGGAGTTATTCTTTTCTTCCTAGTTAGCAAAGATAGCTGCTAGCAATTATGCGTGTATGAATTTAATCCTTTATTTTGGTTCTTTCTCTTTTTTGTTGTTTTTGCTATTATTGTTTGATTTTGGAGCATTTATGCATTTTTCCATTGTAGGGATAAAACTTAGTCGAGGAGAAGTCTCGTCGAGCAGAGGGAGCTCTATCCACAGCAAAATGTTCTAAGGAAAAGTTGCCAAAGTAGTTAAGTAGCGTAGCGATAAGGAAGAGAAGTTGTCTTAGCTACTTAAGGAACATTAAGTTTGAAGGCAAAGTATATGAAATAGGTAAAGAGTGAAGAAAAATTGAAGGATTCTGATGCCGGGAAGATCTTCATTAATTCTACTCGTGAGGAAGTTGTCAAGGAGGTTAGAGGTTTTGATGAATTTTTTGAAGTAGTGGAAATGGAGGCAATGGTGATTTATTAGTATACATTCAAAGTTATCACCGCACTCTGGGTGTGACTAGGCGATATTTTGAAGAAGATTTGTTGATGTTGGATCCCACCATTCTGGTGAATATTGTTGCTAGAGAATTTGAGGAAGACCCTACATAATGGAGTGGAGGTTATAGCAGAGGAGCCAGTAGAGATGGCTCCACAAGAATAAAAATGTATATTTAGAATGACAATAGTGAGCAGGATTTAACTTTAGAAAGTTGTTTAGTATTTTTCCTTTTGTACTGAGGTTGTCTCTTAAAGGCTTAGTATTAGTCGAACATTGTGATGTTTTTCTCATTTGATTGATAAGAATTTTTTCATTTATATTAATCGTATTACATGTATATACTTTGCGAACTTAAGTGCATATAAAATGCCAAGGTAGGATATCAGCATTGAGGCACAACATCGTGCAGGGGCGCTTGTTGGGCATCTGGTTGGGACGCTTGCTTGGTGTCCATTGCGCAAGGCATTTTGGGCACTCGCAGAATGCCTTTTTGCAACTACCTACGAGCACTTATCGGCAACCCCTTGTAATTATCTCCAGGTGCTCCACTTCGCGGATAATCCTGGTACCCTATGCGGTTGTGGGGCACCTAGTACTCAATTTCTTGGCAAGAAATTGGCTGGGGTGGCCCATAATGTGCCCCATTGTTGGAGTTCCTAGGTGTCCGTTAGATGCCAATTTTGGAGTGATTTTTTTTTTTGTATGAATTTTTACTGAATCTGCAATGGCATAATGCCTTCAGTAGTTATGTTGAGGCTTAGGGAATCTTTAATTGATGAAGCATGATGAGTGCTTCAGCATGCTCATGAAGTAGAAATGATCATAAGTATTAAGTGAGATAAGATTATTTTAGGATGGTGTGAAGCTTCCTTTTTAGTATCTTCATTATTTCACTTTAAGTAAAGTATAATTCCCAATGGAGAGAGGTTTTTATCTTCGTGCTCAAGTCGAGCATAGACTGAGTGTCGAGACAAAAATAAGTGTACTCATGATTTTTTTTGATAAACTTCATAGTAAATGCATGGTGACGTGTAGAGTCGCCAGACTTAGAGATTTTCCTTGAAATAGTTTCTGAGTGTTGGAGTGTTGACTTTATTTGTTGGATAACGTTGGTAACTTCCAAGATGCCATGTACTCTCAAATGGAACTAATAGTAGAATTCTTCAGGATGCCTCGTACTTTCGAAAGTAGTCTTTAGCCGGATTTTTAGGATGCCTTGTTCTCATGAAGGAAGTCTTTAAAGGAATTTGTTAGGATGTCGCATACTCCCGAAGGGAGTCTTTAGAGGACTTCTTCAAGAGCCATATCTCTTGAAGGGAGTGTTTAGAAGATTTTTTCAGAGGATGACTGCCACATGCCTTCCAGGAGCTAATTGTGGGATTACGTCAGCTTCCACGTAGCCCAAGGGAGCTGTTATAATAGGTTTGCGTCCAATGACTGCCACATGCTCTTCACACTCCTCGAAGACCCTTATAGTGGGCTTATGTATAAAGTGTCTTCCAAATACTCCTTAATTTCTATGAGATACAGAGTCATGGTGAGGCGTAATATGTAGAATATGGAAAAGCTTGCATTAGGTAAGAAAATGAAGAACTAATGCCGTCCATGAGTGGGTAAGCTTTATTCAAATAATGCTAGAAAAAGAAAACCAAAATAAAGAAGGAATCTAATTAAGCTACTTATCATGATGAGGTGTTGTCAATAACGCGGTTCAAATTCTACTATGTGGCGTTCATATTTCTCTATGGTCTACATCTAGTAGTCACATGACTTGCCTGGGAGGTCAATATCTTCACACTCTTTAGGGTGTTGGCGTAGCATTCTTTTGTTGCTGTCAAGTCACCTACTGATTCACCAACTCCATCTGGTGTGGAAAACTTCATCTTCAAGTGGTATGTAGAGATCACAACTTGAAATAAATTCAAGGTAAGCCTTCCCAGGACCGCGTTATATGCGGAAGATGTCTTTACCACCAAGAACCTTTCCATATTCATTACTCATTTTAGATGTGTGTCCAAAAAATGAAGTAATGATATTTTTCCGAGTGCTCCATGGTGTCTCTCATGAATCCCACTAGATGGGTGTTGATCCTCTGTAATTGAGCATTATCTATTCCAAGTTGGAGGAATACGTTGCGGAATAAAATATCTGTAGAGTCGCTACTATCTACTAGTATTTTCTTGACCTAGAAATTGGCGAGTGATGCCAAGATCACTAAGGCATCGTTGTGTCCCCTCTTCAAAGCTCTATGTCATTCTCTCTAAAGGTGATACGAGGTATTGGTGGGCGCACTTCAAATACACTTAGGATAGTATCAACGGTGTGAGCTTGTGCTTGCCTGGCTGCTCCTGCTAGCGCTTTCCTTGCATTAGAGTAGTTTTATCCAGATGATCTACTGGATATTACTGAGATGACTCATGCTGTAGGTAAATTATTAGGGTCACTTTGATGCTAATGTTCTTTGGAAACTGGGTTGTTGTTTGACCTCTTCTTGTAGTTTTTGCTTTTTTCTCTGGGTGAACACTTCTTTGGACCGGACCCTTGTTGAACTATGTACTCCTTATGGTATCCTTTTTAGATCAGTTTCTCAATTTCATCCTTCAGATGATGGCATGCCTCCATGTTATGTTCAGTTACATGGTAGTAGCAATATTATTTATCTTGTTTGGGCTTCTTAGGTGTGGATGGGGTCTTCTGAATCTGTCGTTGAATAAGACCATGCTGCATCGTAATAGTTAGGATTTTTGTCAAGGATACAATGAGGGATATGGGCATAATGTGAGTGTAAGGAGGGCTATGCCTTGGGTCTCCTTACCTCTTGGTGTGGTTATCTCTTTCCTCACGTGTCTTTCGCTTAGGGGCCCCTTGAGGAATCACTACCCTCTCTATCTAGATATCTTTCGCATGTATGAGAAGCTTTTCCAGTGTAGTAGGTTCGCGGAACTTGAGATACTTTAGATTTTACTGGCTAATATGGGGAATAAGCCCCTGGCTAACACATGGGATCTCGTGGATAGCTTCTACAAAGTGGTTGAGATAATTCCTTAGAAACTCTATCTTGCTGCTTGATAGTGAACAGATAGGCTGCTCTCTTAGGGTACTTGTGATTGATGGAGAAGTTTTAAAGGAAATGTTGTGCTAGCACTTCCCATTTAGTAGAACTTGTTGGCGTTTGGTTAAACCATATCAAGGCTTGCTTCATGAGGGTAACGCAAAAGAGCTTGCAGTATGTAGCCTCACTCAGGTTGTATAGCTCCATCATCACTAAAAAGTTATCTTGGTGTTCTTGGGGGTTTATTGTAGCATCAAACTCCGATAGTTGGGTTATCTTCGTCCCATAGGAGAGTACTTCTACTAGGATTGTTGGAGAGAAAATACTACATCTTGGGAGTGCGACAGCTAACGAGTGGTATTGGTTTCCCTATTCTTCTGGATGGTTGCAACACCAAAGAACGCATTTGGAGTCCGGTGTGCTTTGATACATGCTTGATGAGGTAGAGAAGGGGGAACAACGTCACTCATTGAGTCAGCTTTTTGCTCAAATATTTCCACGGAGGATGAAGCCCCCTGCTCCTATAGGAGGATTGTTGCGGCTTGCAGGGGCGACACTCTTGAGTATATTGGGCAGCTACCTTTGGTGCAACTTGAGCGGTATCATTCTCCAATAAGATTTTCAATGCTTTCTACGTAACCGGAAAAATTGGTTCTTTAGGAGAAGGAGCCTAACACATGGAGACCTCCTCGGGTATCGAACGTGCGTTAAGAGTAGGATCTAACACTGAACTAGGTGGTGCTTCTCGCTGATGACTCTCCATATTCTTCGATGTTGGGGTCATTTGACTGCTAGGTTCACGAGCTCTCAACTTCATTTGCATCCTCAATGTTCCTTATTTTTCTTTTAAGTTTCTCACAGATGATGCCAAAATGTTGCTACTTGGAATTGAAGCGAGGTCCTTTCTGAAAAACAATAGAGTGTTGGTTCTTCTTCTTAGGAATGCGTACAAAGAGATCTTATTTTTTTCGAGAATTCTTCCATTCTAAGAAATTTTGCAAATGATTTCTTGTATCTTGTTTTTCTTTGAGAATTGGTATTTATAGATTTTAGTCTTGATGGGCTCAGACCCATTAGGTTTATTTTGCCGTCTTGGCAGGCTTGTCTTGTCTTTTGGGTTCTTTTGCCTATTTACTTAGTTAATTAATTTAGTATTAATTGGTCATATTTAGTTAAATTACCAAAATGTACTTAAATCCATTTTTAGTCACCTCAAAATTTTATACCAAAATTTTTCATTTGATGTGCTCCCTTTTTAGGAAATATTGTTATGAACTGCAATTGTTTGATCCCTTTCCTCAATTTGAAAATAATTTTTTAATCAGAATCATAAATAATTTTCTTCATTTTTAATCATGTCTAATTTTTTAATCATATTAATAAACTTATTCTGTTTCGCAATTTTCATTTCTAAATTGATCATTTTTAAGAATAATTGCCAATTGTTTTTTTTAATATGAGTACAACTACAATTTAAATACTAATATCAATTAAATTGCATTATTTAAAGAGTTTTTAAATTTTTTTTTTGTATTTTCTTCTTAATTCAATTTTTATTAACCTTTAAATTAATCTTTCTTAATTTGATTTCAATAGGTTCATGTACTTAATAGAAAAAATTTCATTTCCAGTTTGATAACTAAAATTTACAACTTTAAATGGTGACTTCTAATTAAATTTGACTGACTAAATTTTTTTTCACTAATAAAATTGGTAAGTAAAGTTAATTTGATTAGGAAAATGGAATTGAAAATTATTGTAATTGAGTTAAAAATAAAGTTCCAAAATATGAATTTATTTAAAATTTTCAATACCTGTCAATTCTCTACTTCTTTAAAGCCTTTATTATAAAATTAAACATGGAATACTCCTTGATGAACTACGACTAGCATTTTATCTTAGGGTTAAAACATGTAAAATACATTTGATGGGGGCCAAAAGAAAAAAATAAATAATAATAATCAATTTTCATGTTACAAATCTGCAATGACATTTAGTTGGATACTAAGGGAAAGAGACTTCAATCACTCTCTCAATGGCCTCTAGCTAGCCACTTGGTCATCCAACATATATATATGTATGTATGTATGTATTGGCCCAATATGGAAAATGAAGAATTAATTATTATTGAGTTTGTGTATGAAGATTGAAGAGTTCTAATTGCATGGGCAGTTGTTGTTGGCAACTTTTCAGCATATATATGAACACGAATTGATCATCTGTAACAAGCTCAACGTGTGGCATTACCCAAAATTTACGTGAATTAATTAATTGTCATGCAATGTAAGACTAATTAAGTGGTGTAGGTTGTGAACAATAGAGTACTAATTATATATATATATATATATGTATGTATTCTACCAACACTTTACGAAGGAGACCGATTATAATTAAGTAGGATTACGATCGAGAAGATTACGTACTGTTATGAGGCAGCTGGTGCGTGGATTGTGTTGAATATTGGAAAATACTTTAGCCTTCCAAAATCAACCTGACAATGAATATATATATATGATTGAGCATACATGGACTGTCCCATACGGTTACTGTACATAGATGTTTGATGTTCAGTCTACTGCAGCGATAGGTTTTCGATATATCTCCATGTTCATCTCAGACTCTCAGTGGCATTGTTTTCTGCGACCAAGGGATTGGTCATCACTAGAAAAATACCATATGGGGACACCTAAATGTGTCCCAGTAAATAGATCTAGGGATGCTTTCACCTATTGAGAAGCTTGGTTATGTGTGTCCTATTAATCTATCTTTTGTGACACTTGCACGTGTCCCAAAATATATTTTGTTGTGACATACTGTATATTCTTCAAAACTTTTATATTGTGATACTTTTATACTGTCATATATGGTTTCAACAACTATATCTACCTAATTATGTGACATCTATAAGCATTTTTGTAGCATATGCTGAGGGAATTTGAATCTTTTTAAAAGATGCTATAAGATGGCTCCATATGTGAATAAAAGGACACGAAAAAGTGTCTTAATAAATATAAGTTATTAAGATACTTGAAGTGTCTCTATAGATGTTTTAAATATCATTTTACGATGTCACAAATATAAACTGTATTTCTTTAAAGATACAATCTTGTGTCATAATAGATTTTTGAAGGTGCAATAAAGTGCCTATAAAACTAAAATATGTACAAAGAAAAACCAAAAAATATTACTATATTGGTGTTTGAAGACACAAGAAAGCGTGGCAAACAAAATTGCAAGTTTTCCTATACATGTCTTTGAAGACATAGGAAAGGTCACAAAAAATATTCCATACCGCTATTACGCACCCCATGCATGTCATATTTTTGTATATAAATCTTTTTAAAGCTAAACCATCCAATGCAAAAAAATGAATATTTATAAATATATTCAACATATACTTTCATCAATGATAGAATGAAATAGACAACAAAAAAAGCCAAGTACATCAATTCATGTATTCAATAATTTCAAACATATTTCAACATCAAATGTATACTTAATACCAATCTTCATATGTGAAAACAAAATGAGCTACCAATGAGTGAATCCATAAACCAACCATTCATGTCCAAATACACCCAACATAGAGCTAATGACATAAGAAGTCTTTTTAGTCCAACCACATCAATACTGTATAATAAATTCTCCATTATTCTTCCTCGATTTCAACCTATCAAATCAAGCAAACATGAATTAGATTCAATAAGAAATAACAAATAATCAGTTATAAATATAAATAAATTAAGAAAATTACCAAATGTCGTGGCCAAATTATGGTTGTATCAATAACTTCCCCAATAGTTGTACATTCTAGTATGGGATGGATTAACTCCTCACTTGTGTCTACTCCAACACTAGCATGAACTTTGCATCAATGTTTTCCTATTTCATCATCTCCAACTAGTGTCAATAGATTTATGCTTTCAAGACGATCAATTGCAGTAACTTTTTATGGTTTAACCATACTTTTCAACAATATTTATGTTCCAACCTATATAAATAGATATGTAAATTAATTGTATAATTAAATCGTCCTAAAGCTTTTGGAGATACACAAGCATAGCACAACTATTATATATACTTATTAACATTGAAAGAATGAACCAACGAAATGAAGCTAAGAAAAGCATAAGGAAGATAAAAAAATAGAATATGTATTATTATTCATGCATTCCTAAATGTTTTCATAATTGAGATGAGGTTGTTTGAACTTTTTCAATTTTAGAGAGTTTATAATATTAATAAGGACTACGAGTTCCACATATTAAAATATCGGAACAAACTTGAAATTCTATAAGCATCAAAATAAACTTGAAAAATCTAGTAATGAAAGAATCCTCCAGCACCACAAGGTATGACCACACTAGGCCTATAAATGGATAGTGTATCACCCTATCCACGTTCGTACCCTAAAATACCTAAACAAAAATACCCTATATTCCACCCTAACCTAAAATATCCAAAAGAATAAGACCCTAACCCTACCACACCCAAGACCCGTTAGGTCTAGTTTATTAACTTATGTTTCTAATGTATATACTAATTTTCTCAATATATGCTAAAAATATTATTTGGCATACGATTAAAAGGAAAACTATTTCTGTATGTAACTTAATTTTGTCATTAAATTTAAATTAGTTAATCTTTATTTTTAATTTTTCATTCATTAATAAAGTTTTTATTAACAAAGTTTATTCATTAGTAAAATTAATTTTACTAACTATTTTTATAAAACATATTTATTCCACTATTGATTTTAATATTGTTAATTTTATTAATGAAAACTGTTGAACTGTTATTGTTGCAATTTCAACTAAAAAAAAGTTGCCATCCCAATATATTAACTATATTAATTTTATTAATTTAGTTTAATTTTTTATGAAGAAAATTGTTTAGTTGTTACTGTTCATTCACATATTTGTAATTTTTATATATAACAAGTTTATCATTAATATAAAATTGATTTCAGTATAGATAATTTTTAGGTTAATCGATTAAATTTAAGTATAAGATAATGAGTAATTTTTGGGTATGGGTACATGGACAATATATGGGTATAGACCCAGTCCATATCCATTACACTATCTTTAATAAGTATGGATATGAGTATAAACTTTTGGGCTTGGGGAGGGTAATACCCTACCCATACTAAATAGACCAGCAGAATGCCTAAAAAAAGGCATTCAAGTAAGTCATTGTTAAAATATAAATTTAACCAAAAATGCATTCAGATAACCATTAAAACTCCCAAATCATACTTATTTCTAGTATTCATCCATCAACTCTTATTTATTTAATTAGATCAAATGTAAATAATTCAAGAAGCTATCAAACTTCCAAACAAGAAAACTTATTTTCAATTTTAAAGTGACGAATATAAGATAATATGAGATTTATAGAGAGAATACTCATAGAAGCTGTTAGGATCTCCACTTGATTTGTTTTGATTATGACTAATTTGCAAATCTTGAATTTTCTTTTAAACCGTCGATCTTATAGCTCAATTATTGAAGGCTTTAAGAAGGAAAGTAGTCATTTCATGAATGTAGGACTTGCCTAAATTTCGCATATATATATATATATGTGTGTGTGTGTGTATATATATATATATATGGCAACATGGCAGTTGGTATTATAAAGAAGGAAAATTAGTTTATGGAACATATTTTGCCCCAAAATACTTGCATCAATCAAGCCAGACTTTATTAAGATCATCTTCACTATTTAAGGAGGAAAAAAGTATTGGAAGATGTAACAAAATATCTCACAATATGCTTAAGAGCCTAGATTAGCTTATTAAGAATTGAATTTGCATCCAAGTTGCTTTACTGTGATTTAGTCAGAGAGGTTGCTGCATTTGCTTAATCTCTACAAAAAAATCTAGTAGCAAAGTTTTGATCTATTGGTAACTTCTATTGTATACATGTTTATCTTGATTATAAATTGAAGTGTAGGTTAAAATTTTTAAGTGTTTTACTTTGGTAGTGAATGTAGGCTTGTCGTACAACTATAAATCATATATGTCTCTTTTATTGCTTTATGTCCTTTTACTATTTTTGGTAATTCGTCTTGTATGTGAAAGTTCCGGATTATTATATTTTAATCACATTTATCTTATATCAATTCCCTTTTGGGACCTTATTTTCTTGCAAAAGCATCCTGCTAATAATACTTGATACTGAATATTGGTGAGACGCCATTGGCTAGTGAGAAGATGACGAAGGGACACATGTGGCTTGTAGTGGAAGATT
Source organism: Jacaranda mimosifolia (assembly GCA_018894105.1). Lineage (NCBI taxonomy): Eukaryota > Viridiplantae > Streptophyta > Magnoliopsida > Lamiales > Bignoniaceae > Jacaranda > Jacaranda mimosifolia. Next base: position 14,818,033 of record CM032130.1, on the reverse strand, counting down.
AGTGCTTGTTCAACCCAAGAAACTCTTATATTTGCTTAGGTTGCTAATTGATTTTTTGTTTCAACATATCAATTTCAGCTTGGTATGCCATGTTCATACTATAACAACCCTTTTTTACTGGGCATGTCTTCATATGTTCTGAAGCAGTGAAGTTCTTATCTTTTGTACCAGGATGAAGTTCTTTCAACAGTAATTGTCTTTGCTTCATTCTATATAAAGAGGTGATTAGATAAATATTTCACTTAAAGTTACAGTAACATAAATAAAATAAAGTAATCACCTTCAGTTGTTCCTCAATTTTAACAAAACTTTTCTTACCAGTAAAATGCAGTATCATTTTCTTTTTCCCACTATTTCTATAGTATCGATCTCTATACTCCATATATACTTTGCTCTGGTATTCCATACTCTTGTTTTTTAACAGCAATAACTCAATTCCCTAATTTATTTTAGGATATATTTTCCAAATTTTCGTGGACAGAAGTACCATTTCTTATGCAATACTCTTATATTATGTTTCTTAACCCAATACTTCTTTTCCAATTTCCCTGTATCATTTTTTGACTATTATTACTTCATGGGCTAAATCTCCTTTCCCCAACTAAAACAAGTCACTTTCATACTATGCTTTTATACCCAATACTTCATATCCCCTTTTTTTGACCAATTCTTCCTAGACCAATCCTCCTTTCTCGAATTAAAACAAGTCAATAGTTCACAGAAGATTTTTCAAGAAAAATGCTTAAAAGAATATGAGGTTCAACTAATAAACATAATAAATTAATAAGTTGTTGAAAAATTCATCTAATTTGTAGCCTATCACATAAAGAACAGAAATTTACTTCTTACTAGGGCTGTAAATGGATATTTGAAAATTCGTTTACCGTTCGCATTCGTATCCATTTATACAAAATTTATCCACATCTGTTTAAAGCAGATATTATCCGTATTCGATTAGTAGATATTCGACTATAAATGGATACGTATATGGTAAATACATATCCAATCCGTTTAATATTTGTTCTGAAATATATATTTATTAAATAATATATTATTTATATTTTTCAATAAAAATCTCATAATCCATATATGCATATTTAAAAATTATAATTGAAGAATTAGGAAGAAAAGAGAATAAATTTAAAAAATTATTGTAATATAGAGAAAAAATTAAAGAATAAAGTTAATCAACATAACTATTATTGGTTGACTTTATAATTAATATAGTGAAATGCCATTATTAATATTAATTAATATTAATAATTAATTATAAATTTAATTATTAATTAGAAATTATGGTATTTATTTGATTGCTTTTTTTTTTTTAATGAAATTTTACAGTTCTTTCTATTAGTAAAAAATATGTATTGTTATGGTTCATAGATTTAAGTATTTGGATATTCGTAAGTAGATGTCTAAATAATTATCATCGATTATGAAATTAAAAAAATAATTCGAATATGGATACTTTTAATCAAATATGGATGCATCTGAATAATTATAATCAAATATGGCTATATCCAAATATGATCGATATCCGACAGATACAAATTCGAATATCATTTTTAAATATCTATCAAATTTGTATCTGTATCCGAATATTTGAAAAGTTAAATGGATATGAATATGGAAATAATATATCTTATCCGTTTAATATCCGTTTACACCCTTACTTCTTACATAAAAAAATTAAAAAGATTTAATATTCAGAACAACAAAATGCAAAAAAGAAAACTAACTGAATTTACATGATAATGAAGTAGGGCCATGTACTACATGATTTTGACTATTCTTTTTGTATTCCGCATCCAATCAGGATAGCCCTAAACATTGATTCTTCTCTCTCTTTAACTCTCTAATTGTTTTGGTAAATGCTGAAATAACGTTTTGCCCTCAAAATAGCATTCAACATTTGATAACCCTAAATAAGCCAAATATTGGAGTTACGTTGGCATGACACAAAGCCGCGAATGACAAAAGACGCAACCGACCACTGTAACTTATTTTGCTGTAAAAAGCAAAAGATAAAGACTCTTTAAAGTTTGTTAGGGAAAAAAATGTAGCAATCATATTTGCAATTGCCCATCAAACAAAAGAGTCATAATGTGGACTTCAAAGTAAATCAGAAAATATAATTACCATTAAAATTATAAAGATTAGGGTCAATGATGATTGAGGAGCGAGTAAAGACATCTTCCACATCATGTGTGTTCGAACAATTTTGAGTATTTTTTTGAGTTGTATTAATCCTTTATCTTGTTGTTTTCCATTTGTTGGAGCTTTTAAGATTTACATAGAAAAAAAGTTAGAAGATAAAAGGATTAAGAACATAGTATAAAAGTGTTGGAGCGACGAAGATAAATATAGAAGGTTAACAAAATAGTGCTTCTGTATAAATTATGGCAATCGAGTCATTTTCATTGAACAATGTGGGATATGAAGTTTTTGAGGTAAAGTACGAAGTGCTAAAATCAACATCCTTAATTTAAATCATTAGATCAATAAAAAGAATAAAATATATACTTTTAACCATTACACTATATGATGACAACATCTAAGAATATGTTTGGGGGTAATATCTGGTTTGATTACATCAATTTTTATATGGGAAAATTGCAAAAGTAGGATCGTAACTATAGCCATTTAGCATTATAGGACCGAAATTTCAAAACTCATAAAAAATAAAAAAAAGGACCGCGCTCATAGGAAAACACAGTCAGCACTAGTGATGCTCGCGTGTCACTGACGTGGCGCTGATGTGTAATAAAATCTGGTGAACGCAATCCTAGTAAGCTTGGGCCCCTTTCCACGTTGTTCGCCACCTAAAAAAAAAGTGCCACGTCATTTAAATTGTACATGTAGGACCAAGTGGAAGGAATAATCTGATAAAAAGAATAAACCCCCAAATCAGAACCCTAAATCCCTAAATCTCCTTTCGACTTCACACTCCCCTCTCCTCCATCTTCTAATTTCTGTTGCAAAATCCAAAATAAAAATAGTAGCATTGGAGAACCCATGCGTTTGTGAGCACCAAAAAGTAATGAAAAATTGTATTCAAGCGTGCGTGGCGATATATCGACTTTCCACCCCCATTATACCGTAAGTGGTTCCCTTTATGTTTTTTGATTTATTACTAATGATGAAATTTGATATGATGATATGACCTTAATAGTGTGTTTAGTTGTGTTTTATAGCACATTTTGTCAGTTGTAGGGTCATACATCAGATTCCTTTGTTTGTCCTCTTCAAGTTGTCATGCTTTTGTCGACATTCCTATGCAAATGGTCCCCATTTGCATATTAAAAATAATTTTCATTTATTTTATGTATTTTGCACGTGGTCTCCTCCACTTTGTTGTTGTCCCTATTTTTGGGTGCAAGATGGGCCTACTGCATTTGTGTATCACTGTATTTCTAAAATAATAGTGGGGTTTAGGGTTTTCTACATTTGCATTTTTTTTCCTTGCATGTATCTCATACATCTACAATTTTTTCATCAACAAATCCCAATTCACAAAGCCTTACCATTGCAATGTATTGTCGTGGAAATTTTTTGAATTTCCCAAAGGATGACTACATTGGAGGGCATGTTGTGAAATTTGATTACATGGAGAGCAAGCATATGTCTAAGTTGAACTTGGATGAGTTTTCTAAAAGCATAATAGTTTAAGGGCTAAGAGAAGATACTATGTTAGGTTGACAACTGGTTTTAAGTTGTTAAACTCCAATAGTAGGATACGTAAGTATGCTCTTGAGTTTAATAATGCAAAGGTTAAGATGCTTGTATACGTTGATACTGAGTACATACCTCCAGTTGATCCTAACATGCAGCAGGATAATGAAGGGAAAGATGAGTTGCCATAATGTGAACAAATCGAGGCTCAAGTAAATGAATTTGAAGATGCGGCTCAAACTGAAGTGCAACCTCCATTTGAAGCGCAACCTCAAGCTAAAGTGCAACCTGAAGATGAGGATAGAAGTATAGCTAATAAACACACTAGAAATATAGATACAGATGTGGTAGATACACATGCTGAAAATGCGATTGATGTGGATGTTGCTGAAAAAATTGTTGCTTTGGATGTTGAAAATACAAAACAAGAAGGCATTGAACAAACACAAGTGCATGATAGTGAAATTTTGCAAAATGAAGAACTTCAACATGATCATAATCTAATTCAAGGTAAAAAGCAGCAGGATGAAGATAATTTTGGGGACATTGATGTTGACAGCCTGTTTAGAGATGTGAATGCACTAGTTGATGCATATGAAGCTGCAATGGACACTGCACCTGCTATACCTGAGGAAGATGACTATGAGTTAAATGGCAGTGATTCACTTATTGACAGTGATTATGAAGAAGAAGATGAGCTGATGGATGATGATAGTTTATTTAATGAAAATGTAGATGATGGGCCAAGAGAAGCTGAGACATTAGCTGCTGAAAATGATAATAATGCCACTAATGATCAGTTAGATTCAAGTGAAAATGAGTCTGAACTTGATTTAGTTGATAGTGACAATGATTCTGATGACTACTTGTTCGATGAAGAAGAGAAGGGACAAAGTCATCCTATATTTAAACTAGTGGAGATATATAATCCTACATTTAAAATAGGTATTATTTTTAGCACTATGGCCAAATTCCAAAAAGATGTCCAATCTTATGCCATTAAAACAAAGAGGATATTGAAGCAAACAAAGTGTGCAAAAGATAAAGTTTATTACAAATGTGGTATAGAGGAATGTCCATGGAAAATGAATGTTAGAAAGCTGAATAATGAAAGTACTTTTGTATTGAGGGAGTATAACCCTAACAACTCATGTGCACATAAATTTAATGTGAAGAACTTGAAAACTAGGTGGCTGAGTGAGAGGTACTCGTACAAGTTTAAAGCTGACCTCAACAGAGACGTAAAGGATTTCAGAATAGATGCAATTGATGAGTAAAGGTGTAATTTGTCTAGGGATTAGGTATATAGAGCAAAAATGAAAGCAATTAAGATCTTTGAGGGTAGTTCTGATTATTAGTACAGTAAGCTATGGGATTATACTGTAGAGCTAAGGAGGAGCAACCCTGGCTGTATTGTTATCTTGGGGACTGAAGACCATAATGGAGAGGCTAGATTCAGCAGGTTCTATGTGTGGTTTGAAGCATTAAAGCAAGACTTTAGGGCTGTTTGTAGGCCTTTTATTGTTGTAGATGGGTGTTATTTGAAAGGGCCCCATGGAGGAGTAATTTTGACAGTTGTAGGTGTAGATCCAAACAATAACACCTACCCAATCTCATACGTAGTGGTTTGAAAGGAGTCAGGTGATACTTGGGAATGGTTCTTGACAGTTTTGAAGCAAGACTTGCAAATTAGGGATGAAAGTGAGTATACATTTATGTCTGATAAACAAAAAGGATTGATACATGCTTTTGGGAATGTATTCCCCGGTTCAACACATAGATTTTGTGTCAAACACATGCATAATAACATGAAAGAGGCTGGCTTTAGGGATTTGTCACTCAAGAATGCTTTGTGTAGGGCAACCAAGGCAACAACAGTTGGAGAGTTTAAAAGAAAAATGCAGGAAATGGGGAATATAGATGCAAGTGTTGCTGATTGTTTCAATGACAAACCACTAAGCCAATGGAGTAGATCTCACTTCAATGAAGCTCCAAAATGTCATATGATGCTGAACAACTTGTGTGAAAGCTTTAATAGCTGCATTTTAGAAGCTAGAGAGAAACCTATCGTGACGATGATGGAATGGATACAGAATATATGTTGAAGAGGCTAAAAGAGAACAGAGACAAAGTAGAGTTAAAGTGGAAGGGGACATTTTGCCCCAAAATAACCAAAGTACTTGAAAAGAATGCAAGCAAGGTGGCAGATTGCATCCCTATTAAAACAGAAGCCACCCATTACCAAATTTCATGTTTTGATGGTAGCCAACATTGTATTGACTTGCATAACATGACATGCACTTGCAGAAGGTGGCAGCTATCAGGAATTCCATGTAAACGTGCTTTGGTTGCCATAGTTAATCAAAGAGAGAATCCTGAAAATTATGTTCACAGTTGTTACTCTATTGATACTTACAAGAGGGTGTGCATGCCAGCTATATTGCCTATCACTGGTGATGAGTTGTGGGGTGAGACCATGTTCATTCCACCATTGCCACCTAATTTTGAAAGGGGTGCTGGTGGGCCTTCAAAAGTTAGAAGAATGGAAGTAGATGAGCTTAAAGACAAAAAACATAAAAAAGGCAAAGGGGAAGGAGACAATGAAGTTGAGAAAGCAACTTGGCACTATCAAGTGGTAGTGTATGTGATGTGGTTGGTCATAATGCTAAAACTTGCAGGAGAATGAGATATGATGATGAAACTATGAATATAGAACAGTCTAGTGATAATGAAATGAGGAGGCCAAGGAAAAAGTTGGATGTAAGTATTGCTTCAATATGACAGGGCAGCATTTGATAGGGTCCTCCAATCCTCTGCTTTCCTGTATTCATCTCCAAACCAACCTAAAACACCTACAACAAATAAAAAATGACAATTAATCAAGTCACACCCAACATCACTTCAAGTCTTCTTTTTTTCAGTTTCAGTTCTACAATTTTAGAATATTTTGCTCTAATCCTTCGAAGCAAGCTTGGAATTATGAGCCTTGCTCTTTGGCATAATGAAGGATCCTCCCAAATAAAAAAAAGAACATCTTTGTCGTTGGGAAAGAAAAAAATAGAGAGAGAGAGAGTCAAAATAAACCACAAGTACACCTCATTCTAACCTTAGATTCACAAGAATTGAACCTTCTTTCACCTTGTAATCAACACAAGAAACAAATCTCCTCCCTAGGTTATCATCAGTACAGGATGTGCGAATGACTGCCTTTTTACTGTAATAGCATACAACATTATTTGAATTTGATAAAATAAATGACATTGTTGTTTCTCTTTTTCTCTCCTATGCAAATAGTGAATAGGATCTAGGGCCTTTGTGAACAAAAAGGGTATGTTGGCTGGTTCCCACTTAAGAAGCCAACAATTTCCCTCCACTTGGTCCTACATGTACAATTTAAATAACATGGCGTGTTTTTTTTGAGGTGGCGGACAACGTGGAAAGGGCCTAAGCTTACTAGGATTGAGTTTACTGGATTTTATTACAGGTCAGTGACACGCGAGCGTCACTGGTGCTGATTGTGTTTTTTTATGAGCGCGGTCATTTTTTTTCCGAATTTTTATGAGTTTTGGTCATAGTTTACTACGACCCCAAATTTCAGTCCTATAATGCAAAATGACCATAGTTAGGGTCATAGTTTTGCAATTTTCCCTTCTTATATTATTATAAAGTTTTATTATATTTGTCAAATTATTAATTATTTCATAATAAATATATTTTTAATCATGATACTAATATAATTACAATATAATAATATAAAAATTTATAACAAAACTAAGCAAACACAAACTTACATCAAAAGCTATTTATAATCTTTTTTTAAATTTTTATTTTTCATGAACTTTTCAATATATTTCCACACTCAACATATTCCCCCCAAAAATATTTCTCCAATATATTCCAAAACAAAACAAACATCTTCATTTTCTGATTTATTTTTCTTTCCAAAACTACTTTTGCAATTAAATTAATAGTGCAGCATCGTTACCTTTCAACATTACTTTTTACGACAATAACGAGATATATATAGAAAATTTTAACTTCCACAACTCGCACGTAAAACTTTGTGTTAAGTCAAATCGAAATCTTAAAATTAGAACTACAAGGCCATTAGATGAATTTATATTTACTACATTTTCTATTAAAATTTATTTTATTTCCTCGTTAAGTTATATTTCTAGTAGAATTCATTATTAAATTTTGATTAATGGATGGATTGAATTAAGTCTTCGTATTATCATAATTTATAGGTTAATTTTTCTTTTAATTTCTCTTATTTTCTTTTCATTAATTTTCATGTTGTCACTCATCTTGTATGGATCAATATCATGCCAAATTTTAGCCTTACACCAACTTTGATACTTTTCTTCAAATTTTTCGTTCAACTTTCATCATTTTTTTTTGGTTGGGGGAAGGGGTTCACATGTTTTGATAATCAAAGTGCCAAATGTTGGAGTAGTGCCTGGCAAGTCAATTCAATTGGCACAAATATTACTCTTATGAGACAATCTTATTTGATCAATATGCTTATAAATGGCCAACTTTATCTCATGCACAAAATTCTGTAGTTTTAACAATTCATTTAGTTGAAGACCCTAAGATCATACAAGAGTACAGAACCTAGTTACACACATGATGGTGATTGTGAAACAAGTCTCTATGATCATGATCTTGAAATATTTTGAATCATCAAATCTACCAAGCAAGACATCTAAGATTCAAATAGACTTACACTAACAATGCATACTCTAGGAGTTAGATATTGCCTTGTTTCATAAGCAATCCTTGTAAGAGACATGGACGCAAGCTAATATATGCTTGTTAGGGAATAAGTTCATTGGAGACTCGGTATAGAGAAATCCATAAGAGGTAGTCTGAGTGGCTTGTTGGTGATAGAAATTTCTCTAACTTATGATAGTGCATATAAATAGTTCTTAGACTTGAGGTTCCACAGTAACCTTGTGCTTATGTCTTTGTGCCTTAATATTCATCCCGATCGCATAGCGAGTCATATGGGATTTACATTGGACATAACTACTTAAGCATGGAGGTTTTTGAGTTCAAATAGTGACATATTAGACTTTATGAACTTTTTGTTTGAATATTTCTTCATATTTTCTCCACGTATATCGAATTAAGTAATTCAAATGGATATAGAAACTCTAGAGACAACAATACAATTTATTTGTTGATCACATTGGCAAATTTAATCAGGATTAAGGAGTAAACTTGAGTTAAGATTCATAAGTGCGATGAGAATTCAGACGGTGATAGATACCATTTTAGGAACTTTCTAAATATGACATATCTTAGTATTTTGACCATAACTTTCCCCCTTGTATATCAGATAAAGATGATTCAAGTGGCAATGGAAACCAAATGACATGGCTACAACGACCATTGTGCTTAATTCCATCAGGATCGAGTGGTAAAAAGTGTCACAATTTTCTATTTTAGAAAAAAATCAAAGCCTTGTGATCTCTGACTTGAGATATCTTTGTATATTGATCATAACTTTCTTTTATATATTGGATTGAGGTGATTCAAGAAAATATAAACACCTAAGAAATAGAGCTACAACTCTTGTGCATGGCACTTTTAAGATTCAATCAGGAAATATGAAAAAAATATCTACTAGAAAAATCTATTTGTACAAAATTAGGATCCTAGGAGGGTTATTCTTTCATCTTCTATTCCTTTCCTACAGTCGAATAGATCTCCTCTTTCCAAAGTGTATCCAAGAACTTCAAATCATCAACATAAGTTGTTGTAGCCTAAGTTCACCTAAAAGAAATTCAAACTTATATTTAACATCTAAAATTATAACCTAAGCTCTGATACCACTTTTGTCATGCCCTAAATTTGGGATATAACATGTCCAGTGTGCTTAAGCCCAAATAAACTCAGAAATACTAAGCTATAGAGATAAGAATATACTAAAATCTATAATATATTATCATGAAACTTCTAAAACAATAGAAAAAAAATTTCAAATTCTTAGAACTTAGAATCAAACACACGTTGTTATAGGAACCAATCCAAAATATTACAATCATTTAACAAAACTTTGAAAGTATCAAATTAAAATTAAATTAACCTAAGGAGCATCTTCATGTCTTTTTACCAATCCCAAAATTAGTCGTTCTCTTTCTTAATTAAGTCCTTTTAAAAAATGGTTATAAAAAATGAGACGAACGATAAATAGCCCAGTAAATAGTTTCTTGGATTTTGATTAGATTTCAGCAAGTTACACACATAGTACATAAAAAGGAGACATAAGAAAATTCATGCTTTTCTTTTGAGCAGAACTAAATAACCAACTTTTAACAATAAAATAATTTTGAAAGGACATACATATGCCATGTGATAACTTTTCACATTAAATCAGACTAAAGAACAAAAAAAAAAATCATATTTATCAAGATATTTACGAAAACATACTTTCAGAATTTTAATATTTTGAATCAGATTACCAATCAGTAAATTACTCAATAGAATATTTTCAAAACATATTTTTAGAGATTTTAGAATTTTAAATCTGACCAACAATAAAAAAATATACTTAATGGAATATTTTCAAAAATATATTTTTAGAACATTTGGGATTAAAATTTTTTTTTTACTTTATTACGTGAGAATAATTCATTTTGTTATCCATGTTCCCAATTTTTTTTTCAATCGCTATTTTGAATAAGATCATAATTACAACCTTGTTAAGTGAGTTCAGACATGACTATTGTTATTTGTATGAGGGCCTTAACTACAATCTCATTAAGTGGGTGCTGGCACTACTATTATCATCCTAGGAGGGCCTTAACTAACTCCGTTAAGTAGGTTTGGAAACTACTATTTTTATCTGTAGGAGGGCCTTAACTACAATCCCCCTAAATGTGTTCCAAGACTACTATTATTGCCCATGGAGGGCCTTAACTAATATATATGATCATGTAACTTATGAGGGTGAAAAATTATCTAAATAAAGTTTTTGAAATGATCAAAAGACCTCCAAGATAATGCCCATATCCATAAATCCTAAAATTACATAAAAATAGTAATATATATCATCTTTATATAAATTATAATGGACCTAAACCCATAGAAATAGAGATAAAATATGAGCACCTTTTTTTTCTTGTTTTTTATTTTTATTTTTATACTGTTATGGGCTTGAGAAGCTGAAATTGTACTCTCCAGTAGTATCGCAGCTGTCTTTGGTCAATTAGCAATAATTTTTCTGTGGACTTCTGAAAATCTGTTTCATGTAGTTTGGCAAGGAAATTTTGAATCATGGGTACAAGACCTTTTACATGTAAGAACCTAGTTACTCTTCGGGACAGAGTAGAAGAAGGGAGGGGATTCTCGCCCCGATAATTTCGTCATTGTGCCTGGGTTGAAGTTATTCTACCTAATTTTTTTTATAGATAGTTTTTATGAATAAAAAAAAGAAAAATAAAAAAAATCTTATCATTACAAAAATGTTCGTATATTTTATTCATGAAATGGCTTGGATTATTTGGCCAATCATAAATCAAAATTTTGAGATCTTGGAAATATCCATTTTTCCTGAAAAAATGGATCAAGAGATAAAAAATCAAAATGGGATTTCTACTATTCTGAAATGGGATGCTAGAAATATTCCGAAAGAAGCTATATTGACTGAAAAAATTGCATCGTTCAAAAATTCATATCAATCTGTCGAATCCTTTGACTTTTGATGTATTTCAAAGAATTGATCTTTCTTTTAGTGGTTGGATCTCTCTTTAATTGATCAATTTGTGATATTCCGAATCCTCATTACTAATGGAATCCAAATGATCTCTAGATTGATCAGAAGATCCTTTTAGTTGGCTAGAATATGTTACTTGAACGAAACTGAATCTTGTGGAATCATATTGAATGACTCAATCTTGAGTGAAATAAATACCTCAACTTTAATCTTTTTCAATAAAATCATCACACAGTAAATCAACAAAGCCCAAAGTACTCCTATTCACTCCCCTACTTCTTTCTATGGTAATAATGGAGCATAAAAAATGGATATGCACTTGGATGGAAGGATTCGAACCTCTGAATAGAGGTAAAATGTGTAGAGGTTGAACATAATACTAACGGCGAAAGCACTTATGCTGTCCATTGGTACTAGTGGAGTAGGATTGCCCGATAATATAGAACCTCTAGGTGTAACCTTTTGCTCAATACTAGAATCAAAAATTGAAACATAGCATCCGAGGTTGCATTAATCGAGGATACACGATAGAAGGAATTGTTCTATTTCCAAACTTCACCTTCAACAAGCATAGATTTATTTCAAAAATTTTCCCGAATCACGTGTCTTTCTCATAAGACCGAGAGAAATGAAAATTTTGAAATAAAAAAAGGAATCAAATCACACCATCTATGTAATAGGTAAATGCCTCCTTTTCTCTTGAAGTTGTCGGAATTATTTGCGACATAGTATTGTCCGATTCATAAGGATAGGAAAAAGGCTTTTTATTACCAAAATGAACAATATTAATAAAAGGCCATCCCCTAATTCTTTTTCTTGCATTCTTTAAAGTTATGTTATAATATTAATTTTAAAATTATAAACAATAAATAATTGAACTTATTTTGATGATTCAATCATATATATATAAGCTCTGAAATTATACTATAAAATTAGATATATCACTGCTTTATAATTAAATGTGTAAGTCAATAGATAAGCTTAAAACAAAATATAGATAATAAGATCAACTTTTCTTTACTATAAAGAGAAAATCACAAATCAAAGGGTTGTATTATATTACTAATTAAAAAAAAAAAAACTTTTTTGTGGACTTACTTGTCCGCTTCCAATGCCTTAAGAATATATGTAAATTATAGCCTACTCTAGTATATCAAGTCAAATAATCTTTAATATATGACTAATTCATAAACTAATATCCTTAGTGGCTAGCTTAATCAATAACTTGAAACTCAATCAATTAAGCTCCATCAAATAATTGGCATATTTAGTAATATTATAAATAGATAAACTTCAACCTTGAATTGCTACAAAGTAGTCCTTATAAATTTAGTAGTGAAGCACTAATGCTTAAATATCAATATATCAAAAACTTATGATTTACCCTTTTTTTCTTCCTCTAAGATCAAATGTGCATGTCCTCCCAATTACAATAAAACTAATGTAAGTACCTTCAATAGGATCCCTAATAAGCTCCATAAAGAATTCAATTTGCATGCTCAAATTCTAAAAGAAGGGCAACTAAAAGTGTCCATGAAGAATCGAAACCCATTAGAATTGATCTACTAATCCTAACATCTAGCACATTATATATATATATATATATCCATTTTTTCCCTTAAAAATAGAAGTTCACTAGTAATAATGTATTCTGGCATTCTATATGCATGGCATTGACCCTTAGCCTTAATGAAATTCATGTAGTCTAAAATAAACCAAATAACCAAGATGTATTTATGAGGTATAATTGATGATAGTTCTGATTAAAATATTTCACAAAAACATTTAGGGCAAGTTTTGATATATGGATAAGATTGATAAGATTATAATGCTATAGTGGAATTATACTGTTGAATATAAGATAATATTGTGTTTGGTGACTATAATTACATATTTAAATATGTATTTAAATAATTAGACTATTCAATTTATTAAAATAGCCATTATAAAAAGACAAGTCCAAACCCCAATATTTTTCAATTTTATGAGTTTACATGGGTACAATTGTCAAATGACTGAATGTAGATTTCACTCCATTGGATTATTAATTTTGGATTGGAAAATCTCACCCTCTAGTCTTGGATATGTTAGCAATTAATTTAAAGATTTTTTACTAGGCTACTAATCAATCATGGGCCTAAGTCAATGATGCTAATCCTTCGATATATCTTGATAAAATTGTTTATCCAGTTAATCACAAAATCCAAATGAGTCATTTGGGTATTATAGAGTTGGAGCAAGGTATCATATAAAATGATAGCCATTAAGCTTCTATTGTTTAGACCTTCTTCATGCTACAATTGGAAAAGGACGTGGCCAAGATGACCAAGGCGTTATTCGATTGGACATTCAAGGGTCTAAGTTTTGCTCTTTGAAAGTGATTTGTTCCCAGCTAGATTCCTATTTGAAACCTAATACTGACTGAGGTTGGGCTTTCTCGCTACTTTTAAATTCCTTTAGTGGCACAGAAAAGTGATTTACTTGCAATGGCAAAGTTGCCCTTTCGGCGAGGACTCCTAAAATCATGCTTATAATGCCTACGATGAGAAGTTTCACATACCCTCTTAGCTTACGTTCTCTCACACTGCTTCCACTGGGGAGGCAAAAATGAAGTTATCAGCAGATAGTACACAAAGTTGGATAACTAGCCGCAATAAATTAATTTCTCAGTTTCAATCTTGAGGTGATGACATTCTTTCATATTTTAACTTGTGTTTCTATTGAAACTACAATACTTATCGAACTTCTACTATTTGGGATTGTCATTCATTTTCTTGGGCCTTTACATTAGATCGTGCTCCTTTGCTTTTGCTGCTATGGTTTTTTGTGTTCTTCCTTATGCTTCTTCTTACTCTATTGCTTGAGTCTACTACCTATGGTTTTCTCTATTTGAATATATTTCTCCATGTAGTCTAGCAGCTCTTTAGCATAGCAAGAGTTTTCCAATCATAGACTCTTTAAACCTCCCATACCTTAGGTTTTAGTGCATAAAATTAGATAGTAGTGGGAAAAATGAAATTTGGGACGGCAATTCTACCATCTGGCAACTTATGTTCATACCAGACGGCTATTAGGTAAATCTAAACTGCAGAAATGGCTGGATGAAATCTGGACCGTTGATTACTGTACAAGATAAAAAGATTTGGGGAAAAGGGGCCTTTGACGAGTATACCTTTATGAGATTAAAAAAAAAAAAAAGAGGACTGAGGGATTCCTGAGGGGTTCCACTCCAACGCATTCCAGTTGAGATATCAATTTTCGCTCCCATGGGCGGTGACCGAGTGAGGGCTTCTGCGTATTCTAGTTGTGATATAAAGTTTCTCTCCTATAGGCGGCGACTGAGTGACGGCTTCGGCGTATTCCAGTTGAGATATCAAGTTTGTCGAGCACGGGCTTAGCCTGAGAAACGTTATTTTCTTGAAGGCCTAGCTGCGGAAGGTTTGCGGAGATTTGAGGTCGATTTTGATTGTGGATTTCTGGGTGCAGTCTTGCTGGAGGCGATCCGATGTTTTCTCTCTTATTTCTTCTTATTGTAAGCATGCTTTTTCATTTCCTGTGGCTACTTTCTTTACGTGCGTCCATAATTATCTTGGTTTTACGGACTTACTGCAAGTAATAATTTTATTTTATTTGTGTATGATGTATAATTTATGGATGTTGTCTGAAGGTATTAAGTTGGTTGAAACTTCACTAAAATTGTGAGAGTCTGCTCTTATATGCATATATCTCGGTTTACGTTGGAATTGAGTGATGATTGAGATAATTGTATAGACAACTTTTCAGTTTTGTCGGGCGATCACAGTTGGAATTTTAAGTGACCATTTTGTAAATAAGCTAATAGCATTGATTTTTAACGTAAAGGAGCCAAATAGCAATACTTTTGTGTGTAAGCATTTTGAACCAGAAACATACAAGTGTATTTTAAACCATCCAAATGAAACCTATCAACCCTATCCAGTGTATTTAAAACCACCTAAATTCTTCCACATCTTCATCAAAATAATGTAGACAAAAAATATGAGATAGCTAAAAAATTCAACCCAAAGCTGAGACAGTAGCATCAACACAGATCTGAGACAGATAAAAAACTCAATTGTGAAAGGTAGAACCATTCTAGAATAAGCTCTTCGGAAAATTGAATGTGCTAGCAAAAAGATATATTAATAAAAAATTCATTCAATGACCAGCAAACAAACTAAGGAACCAGCAAGTTTAGGTGAATATGAATATAGAATTAGGGAATTTAAGTTCATCCATCCTAAGAAACATCTGCAACTATTTAAGAAGTTCAAGCTCTTCAAACATATGCAAGTTGGTGCTAGCAGATCATGATGCAAAATAAATAGGCAGCAAACAAGAACATCTTGTAGTCATACAAATTCTAAGTACAAACCTACTGATGCAAAATAAATAGCCAACAAATAAATATGCCCTACTCAATTCGCTGAATTATCTCCCTGCTCAACATTTTAGGGTGGTCCCTCATATGGGAACTGAATCTGTGGTGCAGGTGGGTAGCTGGGGAACTCCTCATCGCCTATTGTAAAGATATTGGCCAAGAACTGATACCATTGTTGATGATACTGAATATATGTGTGCATATAGGTAGCAATGGAATTCTGGTTATAAAGCACTTGGCATTGACTATCTTCCAAGCAAGATATCCATTCGCGCAAAGTAAGGCGTTCATGGGGAGTGGGCTGCTGCTGACGAGCAGGCTACTCAGAAAGGGACCGTGGGAGATTAGGCTCAATATCATATGCAATAATTGGCTCTCATTGTAAGAGCTCCTCATTTTGGTCCCAACGTACTCCTGCCATCGAACACAGCTCAGTGATGAGGTGTGGGAAGCAACGGCTATCTCGTAAGCCTCCATTTTTGGATTTGCAGATCATGGAATTAATCATCAAACCAACATCAATTGGAACTCTCTCAAAAATGGCATAAATCAATATAGCCTTATCATGAGTGACATGACTTCTGTGGGTGGCCGGCATTAGACGTGCCAAAATGAATTTGTGCCAGAATTTACTCTTTTTCTTCAATGTTAAGGTATCGATGCGAAGAAACCTATTATTAAGGCCCATTTTCCATTCAACTGGTCCCCCACAAATTCTATCCACGACCCTATCAAGAGATAACTCTGTATTTATCCACTTGTGGTACTCGTCCTCGCTATCAATCTGTGGTGTGTCAAAAAAGTTATTAATCGTCTCCCGCAAAAATGACACTGGTTTACCCCTTACAAAGACCCTATCACCCATAGTGAACTTAAAATTAGTATAGAAGTCCTGAACTACGGGCACTATCGTTGCGTTTGGCTCTGCAACAAATTTGAGCCGACTTCATGTTTGAATATTAGAAATTCGATTTATGTCATTGAGCGCATAATGCTTCATTCCCCTCTCCTTGACTAATGAGCGGTGCATGCCTTTGTCTAAATAGTACTTTTGGGCATCCAATGAGATAAATTTGGTGGCATCAAATTGAGGTGTAGCCCAAGTATTGTTGGCCTTTTGCTTTCTACTCATTTTTGGTGGCATGCTAATCGTAAATAACAAGAAAAATCTCCTTTAAAAATCAAAGCATAAGTTTAAGTATATACTACCCACATTCTCATAGACACACACTAACCAATTTGAAGACCAAAGTAGCATTAGAAGCATTTCAAGCAACAATGAGGACGTATTCCTCAAACCCTACTAGATGCTGAACTACTTGCAAGAATCTCATGTAAAAGTGAGTGTATAAATTTAATTATATACCACATACATTGTCATGCAATCAGCCTAACCAATTTGGGCAGCAAAGAAAAAGGAGAAATATTTGAAATGAAATGAGACACCACTCCTCAAACCCTACTGGATGCTCAACTATATGTAGGGATAGGCATTCCAGACATGGGAACAAAGTTTGTGTAAATATAATCCGTATTGTATGTATGTCAGACTGCGATCTTGATTTCATAAGAACACCATATAAGATATTACATAGTGCTAATGGTGAAAAAGTGTTGACATTTTGAGAAAAATTGGACAAAAAAATAAAACATCAATATCTTACTAGTAAGAAAATACAACATGAACTCCTAAAAATCTTCATATGTTTTAGTGGGTTGATGGGTTCTCACGAATTCCTTACCACGTAGCAAGATTAACATGCAATCTAAGTGAAAAAGTTTAATTACAAGATAAATGGAGAGTGAATTATGAGTGGAGACAGAAAGATTTTCACTTACATGCTGGTGCGTTGGTTCAATCCTTTATGGGTCGTTGAGGGTCAACAGGAAGAACAAGGGCAAGAAAAAAGGAAGCGAGAGTGTAGCATAGCGTATTTCAGAATTTGAGCAAATGGGAGTCCTTTTGTCAAAATTTTTGGGTTTTTTTTTCTTTTACTTAATGGGCCCGTGCTCATTCAAGATTGAACCACAACTTATGAGTCAATCACAAAGGTACTAAATGTGGCCTATGATTTAGCCTAGGCTATTTTTTTTTGGGCTGGGACACATAAGCCTCGGTATATATATACTGCAGGATTAGTTCCAGATCCTTTTCAATTTTTTTTTACTTATTTTTTTTCTAGATTATTTAAACATTCTCGAATTATAGTCAATTAATGATATTTCAAAGGTAGAACTATAAATGTAATGATACATCGGCAATTCAAAAAAATGCATTCACATATGAATTTCAATATAATTTGCCTATATTATATGAACTTTTTTTTATAATGTAAGCACTCAATTGTAAATTCCAAAACAAAAACCAAAAACAAAATTGGAAATAAACTATTCAATACATACCATTTTCATTCGTAATAATGCTTTTCAGAAAATAGTACATTATTAAGCTGTAAAAATGTAATATGAAATGAATTCCAGTTAGTTCCAATTTCATGATTAAAGTATAATATGAAATTTTTTATGTACAAAAGTTTTGAATAACACATGATTGGAGTCACTTAAACAAAAGTGGAATGTAAGTTACAACATTTCCAGCTAGTAAAATCTAATTAGAAATTTATTTCAAAATTAGGTGAAATCAATTGAGGTAAAAAATATCAAATAATTCATGCATATTTTGTATTATTCTAGATTTAGTCGCAGTATTTACTCTTACATAAACAAAAAAGATCCTAGATAAATATACATATATATATATATACAAATACATTTAAAAAAAACAAAAGCCAAATAATTAGATTCTAAAGTGCATTGTACATAGAATAAGCTCCTCAACATAAAGATACCACGAGTTCAACATGTAAGAAAGTTGATAGTAATGGAAGTATACATCATTCCCAGCAACCTATTTACAGCAAATGCTTCCCAATCAATAATCCAAGCAACATCTCAACAAAAGCAACGATAATGAGGCAACCACATCCAATACAACTACCAAAGATCAATGTAGATTTTGTGGAAGAGTTGCCAATCTTCACTAACTCAATCCCTAAAGTGCAAGATTTGTTGTTTGAATGCATTGTCCTTGAACTTTCAATTTCTTCAGCTTTATCAACGCATCCTGTCTCATTGCTCCATGTGTTTTTACTAGTGGAAGGGGTACGATTATAGGCACCCGGGCTGCCCTGATGAGAATTTATATTGTAAAAGCCACTATCCCCACCCGAGACATGCCATGGAACACCCTGATACACATCCCACCAAATAAAGTGTCCATCGTGATGTAATCCCTTTGGACACTTGTAAAACCACTGACTTGGATTGTGAATTATCTTAGACTATCGAAGCAACATATGACCTCCACCGCAAGGGCATGTTGGCGATGACTTCAGATTCGTTGTACCCTACATACATTATTCGACATAATCCTTGCTTAAGCAATGAAATTCATTGTTTAACTAAATGCTATTGTTGCACTTAAAATTTGCTAAATTTTCGTCCACAGCCACAAGGCACCCATTAGAAAATATGCATGACTTCCATATATCCGAAGCAACTGAGTGGTCCAATATCGCATTATATTTTCACATGTACAAGTATACATATATTTATATAAGTTGTTGCTCCATGTAAGTATACAAGAAACCAATGAAGAAGTTAATTGGTGCATCTTAATGTTTAAAAAAAAAATTCATCATGTGCCAGGAATTAATGAATGAGTTAACTTACACCACCATGTAGAATATCAAGTTATAACAATATCTACTACCACCAAAAAAATTATCGAAAAGGGGAGGAAAAAATTGTGCCATTTTTATGTAATCGCGGAATTTATATGAGGGTCATCACTTACCATCATTGTATTGTGGCCAAATAGATGGAGCTATTATTTCTAGCAAAACCCCAAGCAACGTCCACAAGTGGCAATGTCCTCCAAAAGTGTAGAAAAAAACAAAATTTTGTCTTAAAAGTCATTTACAAAAGGAGTATGAAATCTTACAAAAAAATGATACAAATTTGGTGCTTTACCGTTGATTTATCCATGAAGCCCAAGTTCATCACCTCTAGTTTGTATTTCTTTGTTCACTTGATTTTTTAAGTTCCCTTGCAAGACTTGTTTTTATTTTTTTGCTCGGATTTGACGTAGGAAGATGGTGGAGAGGGGGGAAGATAATCCTAATATCGAAGCATTGCTTTCTTTTTATTAATGTGGACAAGACATGGGATATAAAGCTGATTAAGTATAGTGTCCATGTCAGCCGTAATGATGGAAATATCACTAGATTTCATCCTGTGAGTTATGGCCCCTTTGACAAGCAAGAAGGGGGATAGACTATTCTATGAATTAAAATGGAAATTGTGTTGCAGAGAGATAAGGTCCTAAGACACCTTTGCACAACATCCGTTTATAATTTTTTTATCCTAGTTGATTTTTTTTTTAGATTTTCTTCTTTCCTTTTTTATGAAGTGAGGCGTAACAATAAACATTACATTATAGTTAAATGAGTAGTAATTAAAAGTTTTTATAAGTCGAAATTAACAATTAGGATTCAATTGTGATATACACTGTTGTTTGTAATTAAGATATAATTATGATGTCATGATTAAATAATATTTGTTAATATACATATACATAATATTCCAAATATTACCTCATTCGCAAACGTTATTTATAACTACGGTGTGGTTTATGTATGGGCTAATTAGGCCTAGCCTATTTAATAAAAAGGGCTGGTAAATGCTTAAGTAGCAGCCTTTTAATCTAAGTAGGCTAGGCTTACGCTCTTTTAAACGCTCGAAAAGCCCAACAGGCCGGCCTCCTTATCCTTCTTCATATAATCAAATAATATATAATATAATATTCAATAGATAAGTCCCAATTTTCAATAATCCATAATGCTAAGTGACAATAACTAATAGGATTTAATAATAATAATTATAATATAAGTTTAATACTTGCAATAAGTTTATTATGAATAAGTTATCATTCACATACATATATTTACTAATATGATGACAGCGTAGGTATTGTTTCAAATCATTTTTGAATTTGGTGTCACTTAATGTTATTAATATAAATGTATCATTAATTGACAACAGTAATAAAATATAATTATCTTATTACTAAATTTGTAAAAGTGAATGCTTGTATAAAATGTGTGAATCATCTAAACTTGTAAAAAATGTTATTTATGTCTAAAATAGAACAATTTTACTAGCCTGTTTCCATCAGTGTACAAACCCAACAAAAACAACTGATTTGAAATCCACATTAAAGTTTGTCTCTAATCAAAACATAAAGAAACAAACAACTCATTTTCTAATTGTTTTCTATATTTCCCCAAAACCCAAATAAACACATGCCAGCAGTAAAAATTTTCAAGCAATAATCCAATTCCCGACATTTTTTTTCCGTAATAATGCCCAAAACATAGATAAACAATCCTTATTTTTAGGTAAAACACAAAATTTTTATATATCGAATTTTTTTTACAATGTTAATCCAATAATATTCTTAATTAATCACACAAAAAGCTAAGCAAGATATCCATTTTGAGTAATGAGTTTAAGTTATTAAATAACTTGTTATTTTTACATTCATTGTGTTTAATATTTGCATGGCGTTATTAAATATTATGTTCACATGTTGTTTGAAATAACTTAACCTGATTTCTTTAAACATGACTTGTAAATAATAAATAGTCAATTCAAACTATTTTAATAAATAAATTTTATTTAATTTAAATTATGTCGCTATTAACATGTATGATACACTTAAGTTACTCGCTGGCTTTGTATAGATGAAATATAATCATGATTTGTAATTAATTAACATATATTAATTAATTTTTCTTCAAATTTTTCATCATTTGCTAAGTTACTTTTATAACAACGTCCTACAATTAGGAAATTTTATATTGAAACATTTAAATCCTACCATTATGAATCTTCTTTTTCCGAGTAGGATATATTTCCTCCTTGCAATAAAATTTTGAACGTCAAAAGGTGAATTTCAAAGAAGGAGAATTAGGATTACAAAACTGATCCAACTTAGAATGCGAAGTTGGGGTGTTCTTAAGGGTTTCTAATTTTGTTTTTAGGGTTTTAGTTAGGGTTTTTAGGGTTTCCTTTTTTAGAAATGGGGGTTTATACATTGTGGATTTACTTATTGGTTGATCATAATTCAAAGACAGGATTATTTTCAAACAGTTAAATCCCATTGACACTATAATATGTGATAACTAACTCAGTGTTGTACAAATGTTGACTGAAGTAGTAGTTAAAATTATCTATTTAGTCACAGTAAAGTTTAATTCATACTGACAAAGTAGCTATCCGATTATAAATGACCATTAGTACAATAAATGCGTGCACGATATGTTGTGCTATCCAATCTAGATATATATCATACATCTGCATATTCAACTTTTGTATATGTAGAATTGGTTCTAACAGGCAACTTGATACATAATTTACTTTACTAGAGGGGAAAGCATTGTAAATAACATATATTATCAACATGATCATTATTTGTTGACATCATACAAATGTCTATGGTGATTAAATATCTCTGAGGTAATATGTATTACCCGGTCACTGTATTACTATAGTACAGGGTTGTTCGTTGGGAAACTTAAGAAAAATTGTTCAATATATAACGTATTTATAGTAACATAGTGAAGTTGCGAACTTATGAATTGGACTCTCACTGTGAAGAAGAAAACAGATGTGTTATTCACACGTTTGAAACCCAGAGTTTCTCATTTGATCAGTTTATCTTAGCAGAAACATCCTAGGCCTAAATACATTCAAGTGTGGGTATCATTTCAGAACATATTCATTATACCAGTGGTGAAAGTGTTGACCATGTTCTCAATCATTTTACCATATCAACATGTAAGTTACTCAATAAATGTGTTTAGTATGTAATGTTTCCTTTCAATAAATGATCTTAATACTACATACAAGTGGGTTACCTAACAGAAGGAACAAGAATCTATTATTTCAGCTACATTTTGAGAATATTCCTATAATACTGCATACATTAAAAACTTTCTTTGCTGACTTATTGTGGATATATGACATTTAATGTAGGTCAAGCACACAAAAAATAGGGCCTTCGAATGGGAGTCAGACGGGTGCTAACATTGAAGGTAGAATCCTGCATTGACACCAGCTTCAAAGATCCCAACACAAGTTACACGAGCATATAGTAGAAGAACGCCTAAATCATACACAAAGATAGGGAAGCTATCACAAGATCAACAAGGTATTACACCGAGCCAAGGTATTAGGTTCCATGATAAGGAAAAATCCACATGCATTGCAGGCGATGTACCCGATTATCTTGTAAAAGTAGTCTCCACATATTAACCGTTTCAACTAATTTTTTGTTATATCCAGTGTCTAGTTAAGAACACACACACACACACACACATACATATATATATATATAAGTTTTCTTATATTTTTTTTCCACATCCTTCAGAAGCGTGCACGCGGCAATCCCTTCTCCCCCGACGTCGTCCTTTATTTCGAAGAGTTATCCATACTACATCCTGTCTCCTTGCTCCATAATGCAAAGGTACCATTGTATGCTCTTTTGTAATATATCCTAGTCTTTACCATTTATTCATGTTGCCTTTTTAATTGCATGTCTGGGGATGATTATTTTAAATGTATTAGTCCCATTTAATATAAGGAAATAAAAATGCATTACTGTTAACCATTTGCCTATTACTACGTAATTATAGAACTAATGATCCGTAAGTAAAGCTTTGTTTAGTGTTGGGCATTTAATGTTAGCACTACTCCAGTCTGTGAGGCACTTCATTTGCATTCAACCTGATTTTTTTTTGGCATTTGTGTTAGCTGTTTTTCTCCAACTATTGCAGTTTAATCATTTACCATATGGTTTATTCTATATGTCGAGTAACTCACTCAGGGCCTAACAACAAGTTTTAGGTTCACAAGTTTGATCATCACACATCCTTGCATAAAATTGTGATGTCAATATTACTCTAAGTGAGCCACAAAGACAGACGATTGAGGTCCTTGGTTTCAAGGCCATAACTAATATTCCTTTTGATAGTCTTGACAAGACACTCCTCAAGTGGATAATTGAAAGATATGATCCAGAGACTAGTATCTTAAACATTAGTGGGACTCTTTTAAAGATTGATGATGAAGCTCTCAATCAATGCCTTGGCATTCCCAAATCATGTATCACAATACACTTGGACACAACAAGCAACATTGGAATGGAAAAAATTGGGCATCTATTTAACATTGTTGAAGGGAGGATATACGTCAGCTCCTTAACAAATATGCTAAAAATTTGTGATGATTGCAGTGAGGATTTTAAGGCTATGTACATGGCATTGTTGTTTGGGACAGTGTTGTTTCCCCATACCCATCAGAATGTGCCAACTTACTACTTGAACATGATTGCCGATTTATTGCAACCATCTCATCTGAATTGGGCTGGTTTTCTCCGTCAAAACATTGAAGATGGAGTTAGGTAATGGAAAAAATCCTCCCATACATATGTTGGCGGTTGTGTCCTCTTCTTCCAAGTAATGCATGACAAAAGATATTACATATAATTACTATGTACATTTTTCTGGAATCATGTAATACTAATTCCAAACACGTTGTGTAGGTATTTTTCTATGCTCGAGTTCGACCAAAGGGGTCGACAACCTTCATCAAGACAGATGTTGAGATTCCATATCTGAATTACCTTACAAAGAAAAGGCTTGGTATGCTAAAGGATGACATGCAATGTGAATGAGGGTATTGGAATGCCATGGTAAACTGATATAATAATTAAGGTATTTATTACAAGTTTTAATGCTCATAATTGATCATTTAAATGACTTGCACTATATATGTCATTACAAGCATGCATTGTGGAGTTAAACCCTTTGGAAACGACGTCAGAAGTGATGAAAAAGTTGAAAAGGTCTCAGTGCAGCGGTGACTTACCTATCAAATAAGCAATAGGTAAAAATCAAAATGTTGGGACATCACATATGAGACATACTTTGGACAAAACTGGGCAGTCACATTCAAGTACCTTTGAACAAAGAGTTAAAAGTCATATCGCCTCAATAGATGCTCGCCTTGCAACTTTTGAAAGTCATATAGTTGAAATAAGGACTACATTGACTGACTTAGTCAACAAGTGTCTAGATAAGATTCCTTTGACAATCTCATCATCCCTGCAACCTACCATCCCAGAGACAATCAAAAATCATATTTTCCAATTTGTCATTCCATCAACACCATCCATACAATTTAAGGTTGGTTCTTCCAACATATCACATTTGATTGATGGGAATGTCGCTGACATTGGACAAAACAACGAGCATACCTCTCAATCCAAACTGGTGAAAAAACTCAACCCGAATGAGTTATTTTCTAATGCCCAACCACGATATGGAGGTAGTCCAAAGACTGCGATTGATCTAACTGACATTTCTGAATGGGGGAACATGAAGATATGCTAACCAATGAAGGACCATTCAACCTTATAGTAGATGAAGAAGAAATCATCATGTACATATTTGATGACAAGCGGCCCATGAGATAGCTTATATAATTACATGTTCCTACAACATGCCACTAAAATTGTGCTTCATTATATGACGTCAACGTAATTGCCATTTACATAAATACTTTTTCCATGCATCATCAAAGGGAGTACATCGTTGATTTGCAAGGGTGGGGGTTGATTCGGAACAATATAATGTGTTTGAAACCTACCATATACGTCAATGGAAGTGTAAGGAAGTTTTCTGCACATTACAAGTTAATTTGTGTATGTAAATTGATATAATGCTCAATGAATGCGACTTTACATTTATGAAGGTCATAAATTGTGTGGCCTATATGTGCACACTTATGGAACGTGAAAAATCAACAGAACCTGCTCGTTGGTACTTGCTCGCAATGTTTTCAGTGAGTTAAATCGCTTAATTCTTTTATCTTCCAGTTCATGAACCTTATTTCACAAGAATGATATTAAAATGTGATTTTGTGCTTACTCACATGGATCGATTGTTTTTCCCAGCAAAAATGTTTGGCAAGAGATCGATTCATTGATAACTTCATCATAAATACCTTTTTTGTCAACAAATGTTCATTCCACTCAACATTCTTTACCAGCATTGGCTACTATGTATTGTTGACTTGAAGGAGGAAACATTGTCAATTTGTGAAACATTTCCAGATGAAGCGATGAATGAGTATAGGAAAGGACTCATCAAAAGATTGGTAACTAATGTGATTTGCTTATCTCTAGTCAACTCAATCTTAATTGATTTTATTAGCACATGCAGTGGCATCTGATATAGGTTGAGTGACTGGAATGTCTGCTTCATCAATGGGATCCAAGGTACAAAGTGAAGGAGATAGCACAAAAATTAATCATGTTGTGGCTTTATGGGTTCCAACACAGAAAAATTTGTAAGAAATCCTCATCTTATTTTGTCATTTCTATCAACATAAGCTTTACTCCTTCAAATTAATTTTTGTATGATTGTCTCATAGGTACGACTGTGGATTATATGTTTGTCTGATAATGTTTTCTGGTATCGATGCGGTTAAGATGATGGATGAGGTATGAAATACAATATGTAATAAGTTATAATTTCTGAGTATAATGCTTAATATGCTTGGCCAAGCCTAGTATGCTAAAGATCTATTCAGCACGTGAACCAGGAAAAGTCCAAATCTGCCAGGCGACACTTGGCTACATTACTTTATACAAGCAAGTTCAACAAGTTTGCTTGGAGGGATTAACCCATATACCTTGTAGCGGAACAATGGAGATTTGTGTTGTCATGCTCAATAAATGATTCTAAATCTTTTGTGAAAATACCACATTCGAGTACATGTTTTGAGGATGTAGTATGACTAACTAAATTTAGGTTGAATGTATGGATATCTTATCATCATATGGTGTTATGTAATTTGCCTTCATTTTCTTGTCATCCATGATAATGGATTTCTACATGAATTCAATAACTGAACTATTTGTGTCTGTGATCAATTATGTCTAAGCCCTACCGATTACGTGGGCTTCACAAAATCCTGTAGGAAAATAACTGAGGCTATTAGCTAGGGGCTATGAGAAAACTGAGCCCCAGCTCAGGTACTGTACTCTTTCTGTAGGAAAATAACTGAGGCCTCCGAGTAGGGGTAATGAAAATCCTGTGCTGTAGCTCAATTGCTGCACTTATGGTCGTCCCATTTTAATTTGAAGCACAAAATGAGATCATGCAATAATCCACTAACTGAACAAAATCGTACTTGGAACGAAATTTACATTGTGCCATAGCTCAATTGCTGTACTTGTGGTCGTCCCATTTTAATATGTGGCACAAAATGGGATCCATGTAGTAACCCACTAACTGAACAAATCATACTTGGAACTAAATTTACATAATTTCAAAACTAAACATATCAATGTTTTCTATAAAAAAAAACCTTTTAAAAGGTAAAGCGCAGGGACTTCCTAAAACTTGGTTATGTTTGACTTTGTGCATTCACATTGGAATTCAAGCTCTCTAGTGGGATGACAGTATTGGTATGATTTGATGGTGTTGTTGTACCCTTACAATTTTGTGTACTACTTCTCTTCCCATGCGTGTTCTTTCGCCTCTCCAAAGTTGATGGATTCATATCACAAGTACTAGCCTTATGGCCAGTACCACTTATAAACACAATAAGACATAATAAACTTTATAATTAGTACGATAAACAACTAAAAACATAAAGATTCAACATACACATTGAAGTGGGATTTATTACCCGCAAAAGCTGCATTTTTGCTTTTTTGTATGAAGCTCCCCTTCTTCGAATTTTATTGGGGTCCAATACTCCTTGTTCTTTTCTTTGTCTTTCAAGGTCACTCACATCTTCGTAGGGAGTTTCAAACTCTACTTCAACATTGCTTTTACTAAAATCAAACCCAACATTAGAATGCAATATAAAATGCTCTTCTGCATCTTCAATCAATTATGACACCCAATTCATGGAGTTCGTAAAATCAGTAGACATTTGTGATGAAATAATGGACAAGTTGATACATTCCTTGTTCAATCTTGCAAACCTGCTCTGTTGTGCATCAACATTTTCAGCATTAGATGAGATTTTATCTTTCAGCTTACTGCCACATTCAATAAGCCATCGAGCAAGTATGCTTCCTCTAGGAAATTCCATAATGCCCAAACACTTCAATGCCGATATTATATGGCAACATGGTAGACCCTGAGACTCCAGCATCAAACAATTACACTGGTACTTACATTCATCAACATCAATATGTACAGTATAACCATCACCCTCACAATTATTGTAATGTTGAAAAACAAACATATGTTTGCTTTCACCTGGTCTACATTTACTCTCTAGCACAAGGGCTTGTTCTACTCTAATTTGGTCACGTATAAGGAAAAAGGCCTTCATGCAAATACGAGTTGCATGTCTCTCAAGCATTTCTAGAGGACTCTTTCTTACAATAGGTTTCAACCTCTCACATTCTAATTGCTTCACAAGAAAATCACTCCTAATTCTCCCTAAAGTACGGATGTAGTGCTGCAAAAATTGTGTCAAACTCATTTTTTGGTTAACTGAAAGTTTTATTAATGAGTTCATTGACTCAGCTCGTTGAGTTGTATTCATCCTCCCCATAAAGTGCCCATGAAAGAAAGCCTCAGCCCACATATGTTTTTTTTTCATATATTTCCTTCACCCGAGGATGGTTATGAAATTCATATACTTCAATCAAATTTAACCAACAAATTTCAAATTCTTCAATGGAATAGTATCTACCAAGCAATGTGAGAAAATCAGTACAAAACCCAGGAATTTTTACCTTTTATTGACAATTACGACCTAGGTGCCAGCTACAAATCCTATGTCTCATCTCAAGAAATTCAGACTTAATAGCTGCAATCATGGATGCATTCTGATCAATCAACACAAACCTAGGAATTTTTTCATTCATGACCTCAAGGAATGTCTTCAACAACCACTGGTAGTAGTCAATCGTCTCGTTGAACATAATAGCAGCAGCAAATATACATGTCGACGAATGATTGTTGATGCCAGAAAAAATTATTAACGAGAATTTATATGCATTCGTCTTGTACGTACTATCAAATATAACGACATCACCAAAAAGATCATACGCAGTTTTAGAGATTCCATCGCACTAAAATATTCTCGACAATGCACCATCTTCATCTAATGTGTACTTAAATGCAATTTCTGGGTTTTTCTCTTGCATGTTATCCAACAAACTCAACATTGTATTGACATCTCCTTCATAAACCTTTTCTCTATGTAACTTGTACAACCAATTATACCCATCCTTTCTTTTAAAAGAAAGCTTACCATCCCCTCCAGCTAAATATTCCAAGTAATTTATTACTCCACTGGGTTTAAAACCAAAATCTATCATCAATGCCAGCAACGACTTGTCAGACCTTGACATGGACCTGCATAGCATATCAACATAAATTTCAAGTCATAACAAATTGCAAGGTATGAGTGTAGATTAATAAACAAACTGTAAGTTGAAATAACGATTGTACCGCGTACTGTTAGTATCTAAAATATAATTATGCTGTGAGCGAAATCTCGTCACTGAATATTTTCCGGATAATTGATCATGAGCAATACAAAAACTGGCTTTACATCAACACCTTATTTCTGGTGTAGGTTCTCGCCTCTGGCAAT
Source organism: Jacaranda mimosifolia (assembly GCA_018894105.1). Classification (NCBI taxonomy): domain Eukaryota; kingdom Viridiplantae; phylum Streptophyta; class Magnoliopsida; order Lamiales; family Bignoniaceae; genus Jacaranda; species Jacaranda mimosifolia. The sequence continues at coordinate 14,788,487 of CM032130.1, read as the reverse complement.
ATCCATCTTCAACTGTCTTTCGGCGGCCCTCACAACTGCACACCCACTCTCTATTTTTCACAACCTCACCAACCTTTCATTTTATACTTTGTTTTCTAACTTTAAAACCTACTATCTTTGCATATGATTCATAAAATTTTTCTGCATCGTCAATTTTATCAAACATCAGATCACGAATAACTTCTTCGTACACCGTCGTTGGCATTGAATCCTCACACCCTACATCTTCATTACCATCTGCTAAATTTTGTTAATTTAGTTCACTCAAACTTCCACTGCAATTTCGACAATATAAAATACATAATAAAGAAAATGTTCAATGAAGTTAGGACAACTAGATACCTAAATTGATATGAATCCTTCACTACATTTTATCACATCATAAAAAATTTCTACCATAATCTTTTTTTAAAAAATACACAAATTTAAGTATTATGCTAATTCACACAAAGCTCCTACATAGAAATACCAGCAAACATCCACATTGACAAAATAGTAATGAAAACCCCCAAAACTCAACAAAATAGTTAATCCACTTGCCTATATTGGCATAAATTTCCTTCACATTTTCCCCCATAAAGTTATCAGCACCATTCATTGACTACATTGCAAACACGAAGGATGGATATGTAACGACGATAATGGTTGAAGTTGGATACTCCACACAAAAAAATAGAACATTGATTATAATTTTCCCTAAGTATCAAACCACATAGATCATTAACAAGCATCTACAAAGATTTTTTTTGAGATATCGACAATAAATGAAATTAGGACTGCGGGGGGCAGAGAAATATTACAGTGAGGGGGGAGGAGGAAGAAGATGTTGTTTGAGAAAAATGTTCAACATTTATATACACATTCCGAGGGCATTTCTATCTTTCAACTTTTTATTACTTAAATCATGGACAAGTTTGTTGGGTCAACATTTACAACCATTCAAAGGTATTTGTCACCTAAGCTAAGTCATCCTCCATGTCCGCAGCCATATCACCCAAAATATGGAATTAAAAACTGCTCCTCAAATGAAAGGCAAAAAAAAAATGCTAGAAAAAAAAGAAATCAATAGAATTAAAAATTGAAAAAGCTATTCTAAAATGAAAAAAAAAAGAAAAATAGTAAATATGTGTAAAATAATTGAGTAATTAATTAATAAATAATAAATAATTATATCTCTACAATAATCTATTTAATAATATTACATCTCTAAAATAATTTATTTAAATAATTAATATATAACAATAGATATTAAATATATTTATTAATTGAGTACATATTTAATAATTTTAAAATAATAAATATCTAAAATAATTTAGTTAAATTAATCTAATTATTTATTAATTACAATAAAATAAATAAATGATTTAAAAATAAGAAAATTAAAATGCAAAATCAGTACATGAAATAATAAACATTATTTAAAATATAATTTATTTAATAATATTATATATAATTTATTCAAAATAATTAAATTTATAATATTAATATATCTAATAATATTACCAAAAATACACTAAAAATATTATGTTTCCTTATCTTGCTTCACATCTTTCTCCTCCCTGCTTCACAACCCCAACCCCCTGTCGCTCAACTCAAGCTCGCAGCCATGGCCTGGATCAAAGAAAAGTAAAGAAAAGCTCGTAGCCATGGCTAGTTGCTATGTGGCAGCTGTCCATGGTGCCCTACCTCACCCTTACCCCTCACCCCTTAGTCCCTTACTCACCGCACATCTTTCTTCTCCCATGGCCATTGCACCACTATCGGCTGCCGTGAGCTGTCGTCGGCCATCGTTAGAGATGAAATAATATACCTTTGACAAAGTAAACCAAACCCCCCAATCAATTTTGGAATTCTTTATCGTTAGCCTAACTAATTTGGCCCTAAACCACCGCAGAACCCTACACACCATGGCTATGCCACCATTGAAATTCCTCTTTCGTCATTGATTAAAACCACAAATTAATAGTACCAAAAGCTTGCTAATATAATTCCGACCAAAACCCCTCAAGGCCCATGTCGTTTATGCTATTGGAAGTGGAGGAACCACCACCGCTGAGTTTGGCTTTCTTCTCAAAATTTTGGGGCTTATTTTCTTCTTCAGATTTCACTTTTGGGGTATGGTTTTGATAGTTTAATTTTTCCTACTCCCTTTTTCTTCATATTTTAATTTGCATTTTTGGTTTTTGTTTAATGTTTTCTCTTCAAGTTTTGTAATTGGTTGCCTCTTCTCATTTTCATATGTGTTTCTTCAATTTTAGAAGGGGGTTTAGGCCTTTCTAGCGTTTTTATGAAAAATTTTTGTGGGCATTTTTTCCTTTTTAATTCTAGCATTTTAATTTTATTGGTTTTTTCCTTTTCTTTTTCCTCAGTGTTTTTACATTTATTTTAATTATTCCAGCATCTTTTTTAAGTGGCTGACACGGTCGCCTACGTGAAGGGTGATGTGGAAGCTTGTGACAAATGTTAAAAAATCCTCAAAATTCAGGCCCAATTGATCTTGATTGGATAATAATCGGGCTCAATTGAAATTTTTTGAGCCCGACGGACCAAATATGCAAAAAATTGGGCTAAATGTGCAAAAGATCAATGAAAAAAGGATCAAATGTGCTAATCCCACATCAAAATAGATTGAAATCAAAATAGGCAATAGTTGAGGGACCAAAATTGCATTATTAGCTCATGATTCATGTAGGGGATGTCGCGAACATCATTCACAAATCACTTCACATAGTCCCTCATGGATTCCTTTTCTTTTTGGGTGATGACAAAGTAGAGTAGGAAGTATTGGGTAGTTGCTCAATACTGGTAATGATATAGTTAGGAAGTTGGTTAAATTATGACAATTTCCTTTTGAAAAAGATGGTCCAAAAGATCTTGTAGTAGGTTGCACCTCTCGTATCATAAAACATCTAGTTTTGTGTAACTTTATTGTAAAAGAAAGCTCGACCACCTTTCTTTTATTTATTTTTTAAATTCTGTCATTGCGATATAGAGATTTTTTACTATTTTCCAATGCAAAAGCTCGCTCTACAATTGAATGGATTGTTTTTTAGCAATAGACCTAAAATTTTCCAAATGTGAGAATCATCCTAGAACCGAATTGATCGATCAACCCCAGATGTGTATCTAAATATGAAAATTTTCCTTGAAACGAATAAAATGATTTTCCATACCAAATTTGTACTTTGCGACGTCTTAATCCTTGAATAAAGATCAATTCAAAAAGGCATTAAATATGCTTAAATTCATAACCCAAATAATTCACAATTATACAGTGAAAATGATTTCTACCTCAAAAATATGTTTCTATGGTTCAGAGCAAACCACATCTAATTATCTACAAGACTTGGTCTAAAAACACTTGCAGACGTAAAATCACAAAAAAATTTATTACAAGTTTAATTATTCCATAAAACCTTATTTATGAGAATTCAAATTCCTACATAAACGAATAATATACGATCTCATGTAGATGCATCAGATTAGGAATTATATGAGAAGAAAATTTACCCTGATTCATAACGAGAGCGAAATTTTAAGGTTTTGGAACTTCTACGCATTGATACTTTATTTTTTATTTACTTCGAGATTTGACTTAGGGACCATAACCTTAAAGATATTCGAAGTCAAAACATTTTCAATTATAGGTCTATCAATCATAACTAAATATTTAATCAATTTCTACGCATAGTAAAGTCAATACTTTCTGAGATAAACTTTGACTAATTTAACTTAAACTATGTTAGATCAGTTCTAATTTGGGCTACACCATTATAATATCATATATTATATGTAGCACCCCCACTCGGGATAGCACCTAAGCTAAGGCGCCACTCCATTCAATCTTAAATTAAACCCACAAACAAGCGATAGACCCAAAAGATTTCAAACTTAATTTATCAAAGCAGTGGAAATTTCAAACTTAACTGACTCGACAAACCATCAAGTACATACCATGATTCACTTTCTTACATGTAACAAAACATATACATGCCTTAAGTTATTAACATCAAAATGACATATCACAACTTCTCTAGGGTATACAAAATGTCCCAAAAGAACCCATAAGCATATACAATCATTTTTTATTATAAAATTTGTTTGCCTATCCAAGCCTATAGTTCCAGTTCATAACTTAACCCTATATGAGAAAATCAAAGAAATACGGGAGGTAAGTCCAAAGGACTTAGTAAGGTATAATCTTAATCATAAGCAGTAGGGATCTGTTGAGGACAAATCAACTCAGCAGATCATAATTTAATGTTTAGAATAAGAATAATATCAGACACAAATAATAGTTTGAGTAGATAGGAATCTCTCATTCCTTATTGCTCAATGAACAATGTACAAATGATCAGATACGGTCAGAATAACAAGCCCAAGTCATATGCAGTTCAACGGAACAAGCTTGACATGCATATCAGAACAATTCTTATTCCAATCACTCAATCATATCCAAATGTGACAGCTTGACACACAGAAGATGCCTAGGAGTATCCCTAGCACATCACAGACAGATGGTAGATACCTAGAAGTATCCCTAGCATATCACTGACAGATAGTAGATACCTAGAAGTATCCCCAGCATATCATTGACAGACGGTAGATACCTAAGAGTATCCCTAGCATATCACTGACAGACGGTAGATACCTAGGAGTATCCCTAGCATATCATGACACTAAACAAAACGAGTGTGTCGGTGGGGCAACAAATGCAGTGTGGAACACTACAGATATCCAAACAGGCAGATAGCAGAATAGACAAATAGCATATAATAGATAAAAGTTCTAGGCACCAGAACAAATAGAAAACAGAGTCATAATAGAAAGTAAACCTCATAGGGGTGTCCAGATCAAATAACAGATAATTAATGAGATTTCAACATATCACAAATTTCAATAACACAGTACAGTTAGTACAGAAACAGTAACCCTCACAGGGGTTTATCACAAATACTGAAGAGTGTATAAGCAAGGCTAAAATGGTAGACCCTCACCTCTATAGTCTCAGAAAACTGCAACCTCGATCAACAGTCTACTAGTCTGCGGGACCTACTCCTTCGTCACCTAACCAAAGGAGCATATTTACAGTCAAAATTCATTTTCAACTCCAATAATCCTCAATAATTATAATTATACTATTAGCAGCCTAAAGTCACAAATTTCTAGGTTAATATAGTAATTTCGGCATAACGGGTACTAAAACATAAATCAAGTCGACAATAATAGCCCAACTGTCATAATTAATCCAATTGTTGCCACTTAGATCTAAAATACATAAAATTAGGGTTTCTCTCCCAATTAGCTTGATAATTCCCGACATTCATAAAATAATACAATCCAAGTTTACCAAATTTATATTGGCACATGCATATACTGAGTCCCAGTTCCATATCATCTCAAATCACCTAATTATCATTTCTCAAGTTCCAATTTCATAAAATCATAGTTAATCACTTAATAAACTCAATTAATCCTAACATTACATAAAATAATACAGATCCAAGTCCACTAACTACATTATAATCCATGCATGGGGAAAAACATACCATTTATATACTAATGTCTTTATTCTTAACATAATACAAGATATGGCAAGGAATAAATAGTATAATATATATATATATCCAACTCTGGTCATTACCCATGATTTGCTCAGTCGGACCTCGAATTCACAAACCAAGATCACCACCACGATCATCGCGATGAGCTGAAGAATCTGTCCCAGCTCCACTGCCGTGCTGTCGCCGTCTACCATCGCCGAAAAAACCTAATCTCATCACCAAAATAAGCATTTATGCTCCACGAATTAAACCCGTTAATCGATTTTGAAGTTCACCATCGAATTATGGTTCAATTTTCCAAAAAACCCAATTGGGTCTTCAACTCGCTGCTGCATTAGTTTGCTCAATTTTGTCGCTGTCGATGGCCGAAACTTGAAATTGAAGCCACCCACGCGTTCCTCCAGCAAAGCCCATCGGATTATACCCTTTGGTTGAGCCTAGAAGCCGCCGAAACGGCAAACCCGTCAAGCTCCGCTGTGAGCTCTCGTTGGCCTCAATTTTTTGGTATTTTCTCTGGTCAAAATGGTTGGTTCTTTGTCCCAGTGTGATCGTCGTGACAATGGGAATAAGATGGTTGGAATATTTTAGGGTTTTGGCAATCGGAGATGGAAGATCATCGGAGAGGAAGATGAGGGATGTGGGTGAAGAAGAAAGGTGAAATGAGGGGTTGAAATGAAAAATGTAGGAAAGTCTTTTAGAAATTTTGATTTGGCCCCTAAAACTTTGGTGATATTTCAATTAAGTCATCCAAGATTCCCACAAACTTCAATTCAGTCCCTAACGAAGTGAGTGCCTAACATTGACCCCTTTGACCCAACATAATTACCATGCAACCCTAAAACTTCTAAAATGTGATCCAATCAAGTCTTGCTTAATTACACTTTGACTCCAAGACTTTTAAAATTTTTGCAATTAAGTCTTTTTCGCTTTTTTCCAAGCCCTAAAATTTGATCAACCAATATCTTAATTTCTAAATCCATATTTTTTGAAATACCAAATTTTAGGGGTATTACATTATACAATTATTTTTATTGTATATTTACACATCCAAAAGTCGAATATTGCTATCCCTAGCGCTCATTTACATGTTTAAATAGCTTTTCACACCTTTTATACCTTATTACAAAGGTGCATGTGCAATGCACGTGACTTGTCATTTTTTTTTAATCTTTGTTTGTTTTATAAATTATTTTTTATTTATATTTGATTCAAATGCTTATCAAAGAGACAAATTAAAAATAAATTATCATTTGAAGTTGTGAAATATGCTAGGCATATAACATGGTTTAAGAACAATTTAAGGTAATATGTTTCTTCTATGGGATTTGCATGGTGTATACAACGTATCATTCTTTTTTTTCTTCCTTGCATTCCAACACATATATTGTGTATGCCAAACATAGTATTCTAAAAATTCTGTAGAGATATTTTCTTTTATTTTCACTTTTAGCACATAGAAAAATATTTTGTGAGCTTTGTTTTCCAAATATGGTCCCATCTCAGAATGTTATATAATTTTGATTTGTGCAAAAAGATACATATTGTTGATTTGGGAGATGGTTATACATCAATAGCTGCATATATGTTTCATTCAAGTTAAACTAAAAAATTCAACTATTGTTTCTGGAGCAAAAACCCTATGAGCATTTTGAAAAATTTCTTAAATTTTATTTCCTTAATCACATTGGATAATAGTAATGGCAACTCTATCATACCCCTTATAGATATATCTATATAGATTTTACTATTTTAGTCCAAAACATGTCTTGGTATTGATGTAATAATTGTACTTGGATAAAATACTACCCACTGGTTATTAAATTTTGCCTTATGAACTACGACTATTATTCCATATAATCATCTTTCCCTAAATTGTGCTTTTACAATATGAACGTGGATAATGATATTTGCATTTTTCATCAATCATACAAGAATTATTCTTGTTAATATCTTCACAAGTTATATGTATTATCTATTTAAGAACTAAATTGTAGAGTACATGATGTTTTTCTAGATTTGAAAGTTTTGCATTGGCAAACCTATTAAAGTAGTCTAAACTTGTACTTATATACCCAAATTATCAACATATGAGAGCATGTGCAATCCTCTTTTCTGAAATTCAATCAATAGACACATGCAATAATTTTTCTCAAGTATTTGATTCTTAAAGAACTGAGTTTTCAAATATTATTCTTTCGCTCGAAAAATTTTAGAAATGAAATCTAGTCAATCTTAAGCTTTTTGACCATCATAAAAGTTTTCTTGTATCTCTTTCCATTCTTGAATACAAGTCATTTTAATTGAAAAAAATCTAGTTTTTTGAATTTTTGGACTAATAACATTGCAGTATGATATATATGATTTGTCTCTCTTGAATCCCCACAAAAGATATTGAAAAATAATTCATTTTCTAACTTCACTACCCCCTTTCTTTCCTTTTAGGTGATATATATCATTCTTTATTTAATTCAAATCTCAAATTTGATAGGTTGCGAATATAGTAATTCAATCTTGTAGTCTCTAATTTTATGTCATTTATATTGAAGAACTAACAATAAATTCCCCCCCAGAGGAATTGCTACATGATCAATAGAAAAAAATCTTGATCTTTGTATAAATAAATTATAATTTGCAAATATTGAAAATTTTCATATGAAATATGTTTAAAACTTTGATAATAAAGAATAGACAAATATATATTCACATTAGTTTAAAACATCAAAATTTTAATTATATGAGTGCTTCATAGATTATTTTTTACATTGATTAACCTTGGATGTTAATAGGAAAAAGGAAACAAGTATCTCTTTCAAATATAAGAGTAATAAATAATATAATAAACTATATAAAATAAAATATAAACCTGTTTATTGTTCTGCAACAATAGTTGCACTATTTGTAAGAGGCACCTTGATAGATTCATTCTTGTGGATTGTATCACTGGATGTTTTGGTACCTTATTTATTATTATTATTATTATTTTGAATATTTAGGTGTCATCCTATATCAACTCTTGGGAAAATAAGTGAATATTGTAGTAGGCCGTGACATTCATAATAATGTGTTATACTATGTTTACAACCTCAATATGCATGGACAATAATATCTCGTTCCATTGATATATTATGACTTTTCCTTCAACCAAAATTACCATAATTTGATTAAGCATTTTAAGAATTATAAATCAAATTAGTCTAATTTCATGTTTTAAAGATATGGAGTTGAGTATCATTAATTGAAAGATAATTGTTTAACCTTATGATGATTTTTGTATAAGTTTTCTCGTAATTACTTCTAATAAACTTGATTTGTTTAGTATCTTCCATGCTCAATGTCATTTTCTATTTTGACAAAATAAAATTGAAAGTTACCATGCACAATTTCATTTGGAATTAACCTTGAAAGTTCATGATATACAATGTCTTATGCTCAAAAAGTATGACTCCACCCTTATAGATGTAAGCTCTTTTTCTAATTTCACATCAAATGAAGTAAAAAAGAATATGCAATTCAAGAGTCAAATATTATTTTGAAAGTTCATAACTTCTTCTCAGTGAGAAATAAACAACCCATGCAATTTATTTGATATTTAAATCAGAGTAAGTCTAGTTTTTTCTATTGCCACAATAAAATGTGTGAGGATCATTTAAATATTATGGCATCACAATCAATGTAATTAAGTACCTTATTCAATTCATGAATCTTTGAGGATACATATTATAAATTCTCAAACCTAATAAAAAGATTGTTAAGCATATAACAATATTTGTCTGCATATATAATATTTATTGATGTAACACCCTGAAAAATTCATGATTTATAGAATTTAATTTTTAATATTTAATTTTCATGAATCTTATGTTATAATTGCTAATTTATTATTTTGTTAAATTTTGGGGGTCAACTTGTTAACAAGAAAACTTCAATTTTTATAAATTTTAAAAGTTTGGGGTCAATTCTGAATTTATCTAGACTCGATTTGACCATATTTGAAAATTAGGGGGTTTTCATAGAAGCTTTTGAAAATTCTGGACTCAATTTCTTTCTTTTAAAACTGAAGGACCCAATTGAAGTTTTAGCAAACGTTTTGGGCCAATTGAGATTTCAAAAAATCTACCCCTTTAAATAGTCAATTTCCATTTCTTCTCCCCTATTTCCTCTCTTTCTCTCCCGCGGCCAAACCATCGTCACCACCGGCGATTTTCTTCTCTGGCGAACCACTCCCCAAACCCTTCCATTTATCCTCTTCCCTAGTTCACCAGCTTTCTTTCATCACCTCACACGTGGCGTTCTGGGCAGTAGACCACAGGAACTGAGAGTTCGAGAAACCCATTTCGTCGGGCATGGCGGATGCTGGTGAAGCCACGGTCAACCGAGTACTTGGGTTACATTTTTGAGAGCCTACAGCTAGAGGAACAAGTTGGTGCTATTGCATGTCTGATCCACGTGACGGCGGAGGCGGAATCCAATGAAAACCTCATGGCGGAGCAAGATGAGTTTGAGTTTTTGGGGTGGCGTTTCACGCTTTTTTCAGTGGATAAATAGAAAACCAAGATGAGAATTGGAAAGCTCACGGAGAGAGGCGCTTTTAGGTGGTGGTGTTGAGTTTTTCGACGACGGCGAAAAGCAGTCGGCGGCAGTAGTAAGACAGTTTCGTCTCCTCGATGTGATGATTACACTTGTTTGCTTGGTTTGTGATTCTGGATATCCTATATCGCTTTTGTGTTGGAAGTGAAATGCTTTTGGATTATATATGTATATGTATATTCATGTATATTGTATCTTGATCATTAATAGTAATGTAATCTATCAATTTTGGAAGGACATGTGACTTAGCATATATATATGCCGTGCTTGGGTTTATTATAGTCAGTGGACTCAGATTGATATATTATATACAATTAGACTAAGTGCATTAAGTATGTAAACCACTTGAGGATTAAATAAATTGGAACCTAAACATGGATATTGAGATTTATCTTGTTGATTAGGTTGTTAATGATAATTGGGACAATGTATTGGGAAGTATGTTTCAAAGACTAGATTTCATTCTATTATTGGGATCGAAACAAGTTTGTAATTATTTCTATAGTAATAGTTTTAATTAGCATACCTCGTCTGATAGATTTGATCGGATCCTGATTTCTATATTAGTTGGTTAATTAGAGGTTTTGGGGACTATTAATAGCTTAATTATGCATATTAAGAATTAAAAGAGGATTGCAATGACAAATATCCTTTTGTTTAGGTGACGACGAAGTGGGTCCTGCTGACCAATAGGATTGCTGACTATGGTTGCTATATTGGAGAACTACAAAGGTGAGGGCATGCCATTCTGGCCTTGATTACATTTATCTGTTCTTATGGAATGACCCCTATGAGGGTTCTTATTTCTGATATGTCTTATGTTTTCTTGAAATCTGAGAATTGTTGAGTTCTCGATTGATATCTGTTATCTGATCTGTACACCGCTATGCGGGTTATTGTTTGTTACCAATTCTGAATTTTGTCTGTTCTGGCGCCCAGAACTCCTATCTATTATCTGCACCGATCTGTTATCTGTTATTGTCTGTAATCTATTCCGTTCTGTTCTGTTATCTGTTGCCTTGCCGGCACATTTGTTATCCATTACAACTTTAATTGGCTATGTTGGCTTATCTGAATTGTTTACTGCTATTATTTTGCGCTGTCGGCATTTCTGTACTGGTCTGACAGTTTTGTTATATTATAGTTGCCTCCTCAACACGTTTGTTTATCTGAAACTTTGGTGTGCTATACGGTCTGTATGGGCACTTGCATAATTTTGTTATCTGTATAGAGAATTGTTGGGCCTGAGGCTAATATGAGTGAAATGTTTGGTTATGTGAGGCATACCATGCAGTCCGCATGGGTGTTAGTGTTATACTAAGCGGCTCGCTTAGGTATCAACGATACGCTAGGGATTTTCCCCTAGGCATCAGTGGTGCGCCATACGGTACGTATGGGCATCTACCATTTACCAAGCTGTTATGCTTTAGTGAATCTGTTTGACTGTCTGGTATAGGATGAATCGAATATGCAAGCCTGTTATATTTTGTTGAAATATATATACTTCGGGTTTGTATTATTTGACTGTATCCTGACTGTCTGAAATATGTTATTAGAGCAATAAGGCAGGAGAGTTTCCTATTTTGCTATTGTCACTGTCTGGTTCTGATTCTGAATCTGTCATGTTCTAACTATTTAATTGATGATCTGTTGAGTTAAATCGTCATCGATAGATCTCTACTGCTATTCATAAGTTTATCCCTCACTAAGTCTTTGGACTTAGCCCCCTATCACTGATTTTCCAAGACATGTTTTGGTGACGATCTCGTAGTTCAGGCTTGGAAGGATGTATATACATTTTGTAATAGAATAGGTGCTTAAACCTGTGTACGAATCACTTTTATGTTTAGTGGAAATTTGGAGATGTTGTGTTATGTCAGACTTGAACTTATTGTTGAAGTAGGTATGAAACAATGAACAATGGAATTGTCATGGCATGTAATCCATAGTTTTGTTATGATTTGCTTAGGTTGAAGCTTGTTGCTATCTTTGATGATTTTGAATTTTTTTTTTCCTGATGTGCCTATTATTTGAATTATGGATGAGATTTAAGTCTGGATTGAGTGGTGCCTCAACTTAGGTGCTATCTCGAGCGGGGACGCTACAGCGGTGGTATCAGAGCTTAGATTAGCGATGACCTAGGTGTTGAACAGTAATGGGATTCATAGCTAGCTTGTTGTTTGGATTAGTTAGGTTATGAACTTTAATTGTTTTAAACATTTGTGGATTTTTATATGACCCAAGAAGCTAGGATATAGATTTTATTATGTGGTGCTAATGAAATAGATTTATGTGATTTTGCGATTGTAGCAGGATGACTGATGACTGCAATAAATGAAAGGAGCTTCTAGAGGGGCCAAGCAAGGAACCTTCAGATCTTATGATCAGAGTCTTAGAGAAGGAAAATGTGAGATTGCTAAGCTATGTCAATCACTGGAAGACAAGATAAGTGACCAGCGCGAGTCACTTATACGAGATCAAATGGAGGTGTACCAACTGAGGTCGATGCTAGGAGCTAGAGATTATCTCATGGATCGACTCATAGGGGATGTGGAACGAGAACACGTATGGAGCAACATAGTAGAGGCGCCGGTATAAGGACTCTCTGTACCATAACGGAACAGATGGAGGCTATGTTCCGAGAGTTAGAGATGAATTATCGGAGGATTATAGAGGTTCCCCACCATGTGATGGACAAGATAAGCCATATGATAGCCCATTATGGTAGGTCAATTGTCCAAGTTATAGGAGTCGGCATAGGGATTGATGTCGGAGTAGGACCTTCAGGGATTCATCCAAATCTAGAGCCTGGACACACACAGGTGGCACAGATCGAAGAGGATCCAGAAGAGGACCCAGATGATGCTGAGGAGGATCCGAAAGAGAACCCAGATGATGCTGAGGATGATCTAGAAGAGAACCCAGATGCGAATGCTGAGGAGGATCCAAGGAAAACTGACAAGATCCCAAATACAGATCCTATCCCTGGACCCGTAGTGGTAGCAACGTTGGAGATTGAGGATGAGGAAGATGGTGATGATGTGAACTCAAACTCGATATGGGACCTGAACCTAATGTAGGATGACTTCGATCAGTGGCATGACAACAACGAGGACGCTAAGCCAGATATTACTGATGAGGAGAGTTAGGACATATGATTTGGTGTTGTGAGGGCATTCTACATATGTATTTGGCGTAGTAGTAACTTGGTAGAACTTTTGACTATTAGGAATGCATAACGTCGGCTAATGTTTTCTTTTTCTTTTGCTTTCGCCTAATCATTTTGAATCTGATCAGGTGAATAATTAGCATGGCTATTTTTGAAAACTTTGAATTTCTTACATACCATTGTAACTTTCCTATTGCTAACTAAATGTGCTAATGAAGTTATCTTTCATATCTTGTTGTCAAACTTTTTTTCTTTCCTGTTTTAAGCTTAGAGTTTTTATTAAATTTACTTTGCTCTGGAAAAAGAGATTTCATAAGCCTTTTCTGTAGGTCAGCTAGCGGAACCCATGAATCAAAGAAGGCCTGGAGCTAGGTAATTGGCTCGACAGCGGGGCGGTGAAGCAAGAATGGTTAATGAGATAACTGAGGATCGAGCATTGGAATGGTTCCTTTATTTCCAGCCCCCAAAGTTTTTCGGGGAACCAGACGTCCACAAGGAGGAAGAATGGGTTAAAGACTTGGAGGTCATATTGAAACCCTATGATAACCAGATGAATAAAAGGTATGGTTTGCCATATTTCCACTGGCTGGATTTGAGAGGAGTTGGTGGAAAATGATCAATCGCAGATAGACCGCTTCAAGGAGCCCCCGAACATAGGATAATTTCACCAGGGACTTCATGGACAAATATATTCCCCTGGTAGTCACACAGGTGAAAGAAAGGGAATTTATGAATCTGATCCAAGAAAGCTAATCCGTCAGTCAGTACTAAGCAACTTTTAGTCGGTTAATAAGTATGCACCGTACATCTTGGAAGATGAACGTTGGCAGATTCAACAGTTTGTTCAGAGACTGAGATCAAAGCTTAAATGGGGTCTAGCCATCTTCAACCTACAGAATTTCAACTTGGTAGTGAGCAAGGCACTGCAGTATGAATCAGAACTATAAGAAATTCAAAAAATCGAAGATAGGGGTCAGAAAGGAAGACTACCCCCAGGAGGACCAAGTGGCACTAGCCAAAAAAAACCTAGGCTACAAGCTGGAGGTACACCTCAACGAGTTCCTAAGATTAAGGTAGTGAATCGAGCTTAGGAAAAGGTATCGACACAATGCGGATTCCGTAGGGCACCCAGCCACAAAAAAGTAAATTGTTGGCGAAACCGAGGTAAGTGCCTGTGTTGTGGAAGCAACCAATATTTTTTGAAGGATTGCTTGGGAGCGAAAGGCCCAGCACCTGCAGAGAGAGGAAAATAAAAAGTTCGGGCCTATGTTTATGCCCTAATTGGAGAGGATGCACCGGACCCCAATGAGGTGGTTGAAGATATGATTACTATCTCCAAAAATCTTGGTAAAGTATTATATGATCCTGGAGCTTGTTGTTCATTTATATTTGTTGATTTTCCTTGAAAATTAAATATACAACCTGAAACCATGGCCTACCAAGTTGAAGTGCAGACACCCTTAGGAATAGGGTTAGTCACAGATACCATTTATTGAGATTACCTGATTATAATCGAGGGCCGAATGTATCCAGTTAATCTAATATGAATGCCTATCCAAGGGTATGACGTAATACTTGGGATGGATTGGCTATACCATCATTAGGCACAGGCGAATTGCTACACCAAGTGCATTACACTCGGGGAAGGGATCTCAATATCTTCCAACTCTTCGGCAGATAACGCTTCTCCAATACCGATTATATTAGCGTTAGAAGCTAAACAGATCTTGAATGAAGGTGGGTAAGGATTTTTGGCATACCTCATTAACAAACCATGGGACACAGTCAGGATCGAGGAAGTAGAAGTAGTAGCAGAATACTCAGAGATATTTCCTAAAGAATTAAACTCATTACCCTCGACAGAGAGATAGAGTTTGTTATTCATACTCTACCGGGAGCTATGCCATTCTCCAAGACTTCATACAGAATGGCGCCTGCTGAGCTTAAGGAGTTGAAAAGCTAACTGCATGAGTTTCTAGAGAAGAAGCTCATTAGACCTAGCACATCCTCATGGGGAGCCCCAATGCTATTCGTCATGGAGAAGGATCGATCTTTAAGAATGTGTATCGACTATCGAGAATTGAACATAAGTACCCTTTGCCACATGTAGATAAGTTATTTGATCTATTGCAAGGGTCGAGGATCTTCTTCAAGTTGGACTTAAGACAGGGGTAATATCAACTGAATATCAAAGAATAAGATATCCCTAAGATAGCTTTCAAATTCTCGATATGCATACTTTGAGTTTGTAGTAATGCCGTTTGGTTTAACCAATGCCCCGGCGGGTCATCTTCATCGATGACATCATTCTCTAAATCCAAGGAAAAACACAGAAAGCACTTACACATAGTTCTAAAAACTCTGAAAGAGCATTAAATGTATGCTAAGTTCAGTAAGTGCAAGTTCTAGATTGAGAAAGTAACCTTTCTGGGTCACGTAATCACTCGAGGCGGGCTAGAAATGGAACCCTCTAAAGTGGAGGTGATTATCAATTAGAAGAGGCCCAAAATTGTTATTGAAGTTCTAAAGCTTTCTGGGATTGGCCGGTTACTATTGGAGATTTGTTCAAGATTTCTCCAAGATAGCGGGTTCGTTGACCAAGTTAACCCAGAAAGACCATCCATTTGATTGGAACGAGGAGTATGAGAAGAGCTTCCATGAGTTGAAGAACCGCCTAACTACAACTCTGATTTTAGCCCTTCCGGACTGATTAAATGACTGTGGTATATACAGACGCTTCATATAAAAGGCTAGGATGCATATTGATGCAAAGAGAGCGTGTCATCACTTACGCATCTAGGAAGTTAAAGCCTCATATGGAGAACTATCCAACTCATGATTTGGAGCTAGCAGCAGTCATTTTGGCATTGTCCAAATAGAGGCACTACCTCTACAGAGATATATTTGATGTATATACAGATCACAAAAACCTCAAGTATCTACATTTGCAAAAAGATATGAACATGAGGCAGCGTAGATGGATGGAGTTTCTAGTAGATTATGACTTCTCCATCGCCTACCGTCTAGGAAAAGTGAATGTAATAGCCAATGCCCTAAGCCAAAAGTGGGAATGGCTCACCTGCAAGGGGCATGAGCGTCAAAGGGATTGAGCACGATTGTTGTACTAAGGTTGAAGTAGCGAGATTGGGTTGCGGGAGTAAAAGTACAGCCTAAACTACATGATGAAATTCGACAGGCCTAAGCCAGAGATAAGAAGATGTTGAAACAAAGAGAATTAGTTGAAAGTTCTAAAGGATTCGAGTACAGTATCGATGATCAAGGCATATTGCTATTTCGTAAGAGAATTTATGTGCCTGAAGAAGTGAAGGGGAGATTACTAGAAGAGGCACACAGAGTGAGATATGCAGTACATCCGGAAGGAACAAAAATGTATCAGGATTTGAAGAAACATTTTGGTGGAATGGAATGAAGAAAGATGTAGCAGATTACGTGCAAAAATGTTTGACTTGTCAGTTAGTGAAAGCAGAACACCAACGACCATCAGGGTTGTTACAACTACTTCCCATCCCTAACTAGAAATGGGAACAAGTGACCATGGACTTTGTGACCGGTTTACCAAGGGCTAGAGGAGGATATGATAGTATCTGGCTGGTAGTGGATCGTTTGACAAGGTCTGCACATTTTCTACCAGTTGGAATGGACTATAAGGTTGAGAAACTGGTAGAAGTATACATCAAGAAAATCGTTAGGTTTCACGGGATTCCAATCAATATGGTATCCAATTAGGACCCAAAGTTCACATCGAGACTTTGGAAAAGTTTGTAGAGACATCTAGGAATAAGGTTACAATTTAGCTTAGTTGCTCATCCTCAGACTGACAGATAGTCAGAAAGGGTTATTTAAAATTTGGAAGACATGCTGCGAGCTGGTTCTAGGTCTCAGTGGAGGTTGGACCTGACATCTGCCTGTGGTTGAGTTTGCCTACAATAATAGCTATCAGTTTGTTGTTCAAATAGCACCGTATGAAGCATTGCACGGACATAAGTGTCAGTCCCCGCTATATTGGGATCTAGCAGAGTACAACGGTACCATTAACCTCTTTCTGGGAACTATGAAGCCTGAACTAATTCAAGAGATTGTTGAGAAGGTACAGATTATTAAGCAACAAATGAAGGCTACTCAGGACCGATAGAAAAGTTATGCAGATAAGCGGAGGAAGGATTTGGAGTTTAAAAGTTGGTGATCGAGTGTTCTTCATGGTATCCCCAAGGAAAGGGATCGGAAGAATTGGCAAAGGCAGAAAGCTGAGTCCGAGATATGTTGGACGTTATGAAATATGTGAGAAAGTTGGACCAATAGGTTATCGTCTCGTACTGCCCCAAGACCTGACAGGGATACATGATGTTTTTCACGTGTCTCTACTCCAAAAATACTATCCCGATCCTTCCCACATCACATCACCTGAGCTCATGCAATTGACAAGTGATTTGATGTATGAGGAATAATCAATTTGTATCTTAGATTGAAAATTTTGGGAGCTTAGGAATTGAAGGATTCCCTAAGTGAAAGTACTGTGGCGCAACCACAATGTGGAAGAAACAACCTGGGAGCAAGAGGACCTCATGTGCTAGCAATATCCCGAGCTCTTCCAACATTCTGTTGAGAATCTGGGGATCGGATTCTTTTTAGAGGGGGAGGTTTGTAACATCCCAAAAAATTCATGATTTATAGAATTTAATTTTTAATATTTAATTTTCAAGAATCTTATGTTATAATTGCTAATTTATTATTTTATTAAAATTTTGGGGTCAACTTGTTAACAAGAAAACTTCAATTTTTAGAAATTTTAAAAGTTTGGGGCCAATTCGAAATTTATCTAGACTCAATTTGACCAATTTCTTTCTTTTAAAACTGAAGGACCCAATTGAAGTTTCAGTAAATGTTTTGGGGCCAATTGAGATTTCAAAAAATCTACCCCTTTAAATAGTCAATTTCTGTTTTTCCTCCATATTTCCTCTCTTTCTCTCCCATGGCCAAACCATCCTCACCACCGCAATTTTCTTCTCAGGCAAACTACTCCCCAAACCCTTCCATTTATCCTCTTCCCCACTTCATCGACTTTCTTTCGACACCTCGCACTTGGCGTTCTGGGCAGCAAACCAGTAGAACTGAGAGCTTGAGAAACCCATTTCGTCGGGCATGGCGGATGCTGGCGGAGCCACGGCCAATCAAGTACCTGGGCAGTGTTTCTAAGAGCCCACAGCTAGAGGAATAAGGTGGTGCTACTACATGTCCGATCCACGCGATGGTGGAGGTGAAATCCAACAAAAACCTCATGGCAGAGCATGACGAGTTTTGAGTTTTTGGGGTGGTGTTTGAGGTTTTTTCTGGCAGATAAATAGAAAACCAAGCTGAGCATTGGAAAACTCACGGCGAGAGGTGTCTCTGGGTGGTGGCATTGAGTTTTTCGGCAATGGCGGCGACAATAAGATAGTTTTATCTCCTCAATGCGATGATCGCACTCGTGTGCTTGGTTTGTGATTTTGGATATTCCATATCGTTCTTTTGTTGTAAGTGATATGCTTTTGGATTATATATGTATATAAATATACATGTATATTGTATCTTGATTATTATTGTATTGTATCTTAATCATTAATAGTAATGTAATGTATGAATTTTGGAAGGACATGTGACTTGGCATATATATATCCCATGCTTGGATTTGTTATAGTCAGTGGACCTGGATTGATATATTACATATAATTGGACTTAGTAAGTGCATTAAGTATGTAAACCACTTGAGGATTAAATAAATTGGAACCTAAACATGGATATTGAGATTTATCTTGTTGATTGTGTTGTTAATGATAATTGGGATGATGTATTGGGAAGGATGATTCAAAGACTAGATTTCATTCCATTATTGGGATCGAAAGAATTTCTTAATTATTTCTATAGTAATTGTCTTAATTGGCATACCTCATATCGATAGGTTTGATTGGATCCTGATTTCTATATTAGTTGGTTAATTAGAGGTTTTGGGAACTGTTAATAGTTTAATTATGCATATTAAGAATCAAAGAAGGGTTGTAATGGTAAATACCCTTTTGTTTAGGTGACGATGAAGTGGGTCCTGCTGACTAGTGTGATTGCTAACTGTGGTTGCTATATCTAAGAACTACATAGGTAAGGGCATGCAATTCTAGCCTCGATTACATTTATCTGTTCTAGTGGAATGATCCCTATGAGGGTTCATATTTCTGATCTGTAATCTGCTTTGTTGAAATCTGAGAATTGTTGAGCTCTTAATTGATATCTGTTATCTGATCTGTACACCCTATGTAGGTTATTATTTGTTACCAATTTTGAATTATGTCTATTCTGGCACCCAGAACTTCTATCTGTTATCTGCACCGATTTGTTATCTATTACTGTCTGTTACCTGTTCCGTTCTGTTTTGTTATCTGTTGCCTTGTCGGCACATTTATTATCTGTTATAGCTTTAATTGGACATGTTGGCTTATCTGAATTATTTACTGCTATCGTTCTGCCTTGTCGGCATTTCTGTACTATTCTGATTGTTCTGTACTGTTATAGTTGTCTTATTGACATGTTTGTTTATCTGAAACTGCGGTGCACTATACGGTTTGTATAGGCACTTACACAATTTTGTTATCTGTAAGGAGAATTGTTGGGCCTGAGGTTAATCTGAGCGAAATGTTTGGTTATGTGGGGCACACCATGAGGTCCGCATGGGTGTTAGCGATACGCTAAGTGGCCTGCTTAGGTATCCGCAATACGCTAGGAATTTCTCCCTAGGCATCAACTGTGCACTATACGGTCCATCTGGGCATCTACCATGTACCAAGCTGTCATGTTTTGGTGAATATGTTTGACTGTCTGGTATAAGGTGAATCGGATATGCTTGCCTATTATATTTTATTGAAATGCATATGCTTCGGGTTTGTATTATTTGATTGTATCCTAACGATCTAAAATCTGTTCTTGGAGCAATAATGTAGGAGAGTTTCCCATATTGCTATAGTTACTGTCTGATTCTGATTCTGTTATGTTCTAACTATTTAATTAATGATCTGTTGAGTTGAATCATCCTCAATAGATCTCTACTGCTATTCATAAGTTTATCCCTCACTAAGTCTTTGGACTTACCCTCTCCCCCATGTATCACTGACTTTCTCAGACATATTTTGGTGATGATGTCATACTTTAGGCTTGGAAGGATGTATATACATCTTGTAATAGAATATGTGCTTAAACCTGTGTACGAATCACTTTTATGTTTAGTGGAATTTGGAGATGATGTGATATGTCAGACTTGAACTTATTGTTGAAATAGGTATGAAACGATGAACGATGGAATTCTCATGGCATGTAATTCATACTTTTGTTAAGATTTGCTTATGTTGAAGCTTGTTGCTATCTTTGATGATTTAAATTTTTTTTTCCTGATGGGCCTATTATTTGAATTATGGATGAGATTTATGTCTGGACTGGATGATGCCTCAGCTTAGGTGCTATCCCAAGTGGGGGAGCTACAATTGAAAAATCATACGGTATATATTTATTGAAAAGTTACTAAATTTTGATTAACAAGAAATCATTTATATATGCTCTTAAAAGTCATAAATAGGTGAATATTGACAATTGAATTCTTTATGAACTAGCTCTTTTTCATTCAAAGCTATGTTGAAAGAAAGGTGCTAACTTATTAATCCTAACTTATTAATCCATATGCTTTTTCTCATTGGATGATCTAATTGACTTTCTCATTTTCTTGAATCATTAATATGATCTTTTTATTGATGTTTCTCTATAGTGCTCAATGCAGTTATGTTTCCTCTTCATCTTATCTAGTCTTTATTGACGAAACAAATATACTATAATAATATTATTAAAAAATTATGTCCATGTATCTAAAACATAGGTAACATGATGATGCTTTAAATATATATTAGAATATCCAATACTGAATCAACTAAAAGTGAAGTTGATTTAAGGTAGAAGTTCATGGATTCATTACCATTTTAAGAACCCTTTAC
This sequence comes from Jacaranda mimosifolia, assembly GCA_018894105.1. NCBI lineage: Eukaryota > Viridiplantae > Streptophyta > Magnoliopsida > Lamiales > Bignoniaceae > Jacaranda > Jacaranda mimosifolia. The sequence continues at coordinate 14,767,143 of CM032130.1, read as the reverse complement.
TGAAAAAGGGAACAATGAAAACTTGTGAGTTGAATAATTACTGAATTAAAAGATACGCTGAAGAACTTAACATTTAAAAGATATGATTTATATGCATAGTTTACAATCAATGACTAATAGTATTCGACTTTTAATTCTTTCATTTTTTGGTGATATTTGGGAGAAACTTTTTTTTTTTAATTTTTTTCTATCTTTCTCAATGAATTAAATTTGTGTCGGGTGTCATTCAATAAATTTAATCTCATTTCTATTTTTTATTAATTGAAAAGTTCTTTTTATTTTTTTAAACAATTATATTAATGTAATTCATTGTTTGACAATTATATTATATTAACTGAAATTGTTAAATGTAATTCATTGTTTGATATTAATACTTATATTTTATTAATTATTTAACATTTAGCAATATAAAAAAAAAGGACTTTTGACTGTTGGATACTATGTATTTAATGAGTACTGTAGCACCCTCTCTCGGGACAGCACCCAAGTTTAGGCGCTACCAATTCAATCTTAAATACAGTTCAAATAATAATTAAAAAATCTGTAATTTAACTATCTCAAAGGTAAAACAGTTACACTAATCCAAAAGAATCATTCCAAAAAGCATAATATATACAACCCAAGTATCAGAATCCAACTCAACAGAAAATAATTCATTTATCCTAAAAGATTACTTCATAACATAAAATGCGTACATATCCAGTATCTTAAGTTCTATACAAACATGCTCATAACACTCTTCAAGTAGTTGTCTTGATCAGGTGACTTATATGAACAACAACAGCACCTAATCTATTACAAAATCACTCTTGTCTAAAACATGCCTCCGCTTCTCAATTTGACCTGCCTGAAGACAATTAATATCAAGGGGGTAAGTCCTAAAGACTTAGTGAGGGAAAAGAAATGATAGGATTTAAAATGAAAGTTAATGAGGTACAACTATCGATGAACAACTAATAACCACGAGAAGGAAAATGGTAAACAACAATCAAAGACAATTCGATAACAATAAAAGCTTCAACGCGAATTAATATTTTGCAAAGTACACATGATATCAACTATTTTAGACTATTGGTCATTCCATCCTTATTACTCCTAGATTATTGTATAGTTGCTAGTACCGGACGTTGGTACAGTATAAACAATATTTCTTTATCGCTCCATTGCTCGAGCACTCAGCTCAGTAGGTAATAACTTTCTTTTATTGGCATGGTTGACCACATGCTAGATCCCGCCACTCACAATTCGCTACCTCCGGCTCCCTATTGAGTTAGGATCGTAGGTGGGTACTAGCCGGGAGATCTATCACCGTTGGTCCGTATTGCTCGTCCATCTTTCTGAACCTAGCCCCGGGCCCAACTTCCCAAGGGCGTCCCCATGGGTTGCACGATACAATACCAACAGATATCAATTCAACTTTTCAAGCAATAACATAAATAATTTAAGAGAACTTTTGACTTGCCATATATGAGGCAAAACATTTTCCAATAACGGCCGGCAAGGCCTATTCCAGTAAACAAGGTACATGAATAATTTAAGAGAACTTTTGACACAAATAGGTTTACCAGACCATTTCAAATATCATTTTCATAAATATCAGGATCATTTTCAAGAAAAGGTAACCTATCAGGCAGCTTCAAATCAGAAGAACCTTATAGGTTCGGCAATTAATAACGATAATGACAATTTGAACAAATATAAAATCAGCAGTACCTAACGGGTTCAACGATATCATGGAATAACACATACAAGCAAGAATCAATCGGTAGATCCCACATATGGGATAGCAAAAACTTATAGAGTACAGTAAGCAAACAATTTCAACCCTCACAGGGGTTTATTAACAAAACGATAGGTACAAAAGGTGCCAGATTGGCAGACCCTCACCTCGTAGTCTCAAAATGCAAATCACGATCTGCAGCCTATGAGTCAGTGGGTTCCAATTCCACATTACCTAATCCAAAAGAATATGTTCAGAATCAGTATCCTCATACAACCCTAATAACCCATAATAATTACTATCATGCTTATCATTAATCCGAATTCACCAAATAATCATATTAACATGATAGTTTAAAGCTTAAACGACTCTATCGATCTAATAACAACCAATAAGATTGATTATGTCCAAATTAATCGCGGTTTCATATCAAGTCTAATAACTAAGCAATAACTAGTTCTTAATTACATAATCATTCTCGTCATATCATCCAAAATTTACAATAATTGTCCAATTACTATCACTTGGATCTAAATCCATAAATCCACAAGTTAAGGTTCAAATCCTTTAATTAACTCAATTAGTTCCAACATAACAAATATCCAGGTCCACAACTTATAGGTACTCCTTGCTTAGGGATCTTAATCACAATTATATTTATATCAATACATCCCAAATTCTATTCTTAGCATAGATACAATCTAAATTAGGAAAGTACAACATATGTATTATATGTATATAACAAGGTACAACTCAATTAAAACTTAATTCTTAACCCTCTATTACCTAAAATTGCTTATCGAGGCCTCAGAATCATGAACCAAGAGTACTACTGCGATCGTCGGAACGAGGAGAAGAAACTATTCTAAGGTCGTTGGAGTGCCGCCGCTGAAAAATCTTGCAGTCACCACCCAAATAAGCTTTCCAACCTCTTGATTCCAACTATCCAATTAGATTTAAGTTTTGCCATCGGGAATTGGCCCAAAATCCACCCCGAAGTTGCTTCCACCACCTCACGCCGCTGCCTGTTTCTCTCCAATTTCTATTGCCGCTGCTGCACTGATCTCTAATGAAAGCCCACCACCGCGATCCTCTCTCTTAGCTCTTCTAAACCATAGCCTTAGAATTGAATTTGGCCGTTGGAAAACCACAAACCTACCAACCCCACCATGGACTCTTTCTCGGTTTCTCTCGAGGTGGCTTGCCGGAGAGGTTTCAACCGGGTATGGTAGTGCTTCCGTGGAGCTAGTGAGGAGGAGAAGGAGATGGTTGGTTTGGTTGGTGAAGATGGCTGCCGGAGGAAGCTCGCCGATGATGGTGTTGTCCGCGGTGAAGGAGAGAAGAAAGGAGAAAAAAGATGATGAATAGTGAAAAAAATGAGGAAAATGAAAGAAACAATCAGTTTTGTAAAATCCATTTTTTAAAAATTGAAATTGAGTCCTTAGTCTAATTAAGTTAAATCAATTAAGTCCTTAAGTAATTAAAATAGCATATAGGTCCTAGTTGACTAAAAAAATACCATGCAAGCCCCTAAGCTTATAAAAATGGCCCAAATAAAGTCTTCTCAAGTTGCAATCCAGCCCTAAAACTTTCCAATTTCTTGTAATTGAGTCCTCAATTTTTTTTTTCGAGCCCTAAAATCCGATCAATAAATCTCTTAATTTCTAAATCCTTATTTTCAAAAATACTAAATTTTAGGGGTGTTACAGGTACATGCTTCGTACCTAGTGGATATATAATTTGTAGGGTGTGAATGGAGACATATAGACTAATGTGATATTTTATTCTATGGATGTATTTATTAATGTCTTTTTATATATTGAATGAAAACATTACACTATATCATATTAATGTTATTATTAAAATAGAATAAAATATTTTTTACATTTAATAGTTTGAGTTACATAACTATCAATCCAAAAATACATTTTTTTTTTGAAAAAAATTCAATTATTAATTAAATATGACCAAGTTCAAGTCAATTATATAATAAGTGAAATATACTTGTTATGCCATTGATGTATACTTTAACAACATTTGTAATATGATTAGTTAAGTTATGCCAAACTTAGTCTTGACAAGGTCTTCCCCATCCTCTTTCATGCCACAAATAAAAGATTTAGTTTCGTCCTTCATAAAATTTTATATAAATTTCTATCTTAATGCTTGTTAAAAATAATGTTTGAAAGTTAGTAATTATAATTTATTTAAAAATATTATTTAAAGAAATAAAATTTTATTTGATTCTTTTTCACAACTTTTAATCGTGATATCAACTATGTATTCTTTTTGCTTTTGACCCACTTTTTGTCGCTTAACTTAAATAAGTAATATTAAGAAATTTTCTCACATTTTTTATACAATATGAAAGCATCTTTTACTATTGATTTTGAAGAAAATAAATTGTGTACATCATTATAGAATATAAACAAAATATTTTTCAAAAATATATCAAAATAAATAAAAAGAGAAAAAATGAATAAAATTTAGTGTATATTCCTTTTCATTATCATATTAAATATAATATTACATGTGAGTTTGACACTTACTTTGATATATAATAAATATTTTTTTTTCTTTTTATTTTGGAGGAAGAACCTATATCTATACAAGTGCATATATGTAAATATCAATCTTTTTCTTTATCAATTAAATATGTGATTGTGATACTTATTCTTTTTCATTGTCATATTAAATTACTATTACATTTGAATTGAAAATATATTCTAATATATAATAAATATTTCTTTCTTATTCTTGAGGGAGAATGCAAAAGGAATACCTATATGAACGTACTTATGAAGAATCATTTTTTTTGTCATTGGTTGATTTTTTTTCTTCACTAATTGCAATTCAGTTATTATTTTCTATGAGTCTAATTAGAAAAAAGTTAAATTTAGTTGTAATTTACCATACATTCTTATATATTGAATGTAATAGCAATAGTCTCATTAGATAGTGATATAATTTAATTACTAAATTTAATGTGGTGCTATTTTCTTTGAGTCCAATTAATATGTTGATAGAAGGATAAGTGCCAATATACATAATTATATTTTCTAAGCAGGAAATTTTGATCTAATTAATTATAATACAATTATTACTTTCTATAAGTCTAATTAAAAATAAATTTACTTTGGAATAAATGTAATAAATACAATGTATGTACACTAGATATATATTTATTATATTGAAAGACTTTATTTAATTAATTATATTTATTATTTTTAATGAGTTTAATTAAAAATAAACTCAAATTGGTTGTAATTACCAATTAAATATGTGTATGAAATGTGATTATTTCAATATACGTAATTACATTTGCTAGGTAAATTTGTTTGATCTATTTAATTTTTATGTAGTTATTATTTTTTATAAGACTAACTAAAAATACATTTAATTTGTAATGGATGTAATAAATACAATGTATGTACATTTGATGTATATACATTATTTAAGATAAAAGATGATCTAATTAAATATAGTTATTAATTTTTTATGAATCTAAATACAATGTATATACATTTGATGTATATACATTATTTAAGTTGAAATACTCTATTTAATTAATTGTAGTTATTATTTTTTATGAGTCTTATTAAAAAATAAATTTAATTTTGTTGTAATTACTATTAAGTCATGTATATTAAATATACTAATTTTATTAGAGGTGGATATTTTTGTCCTCACATGAAATTGAAGAAACCACACGACCTATTGATACTCTTACAGGTAGTATAGATTGATATAGATATAGATATAGATAGATAGATATAGGATGATTAATCTATTTCATTAGGGAAGACAAGAAAGAAAGATTCATTAGGCACTTTGCACACCCAAACAAAGAGTAATGTTATCTAATAGATCAGAAGACCTACGTGCACCAAATAGTGCTAAAAGCTAGCAAAGTGCGCAAAGAAGTTGAGGACAAACTGACTCAGATTCACCTCATAAGTCCTGACAATGCCCATCAATAAATTAAGGATTTGGTAGGTAGGAGAACCCATTTCTAAAAGACCTACTAAACATTGTGAAGTACTTCAGAGGAGGTATTACCATATTGTTGTAACACCCCTGAAATTTGGTATTTCAGAAAATAAGAATTTAGAAATCGAGATATTAATTTGGTTAGATTATAGGGCTCGAAAAAGAAATAAAAAGGACTTAATTGCAAAAAATTTGAAAGTTTTGAGGTCAAAATGGAATTTTGGAGGAATTGATTTGACTAACTTGAGAAGTTTTGGGGGTTACATGGCTATAATTTTTGGTCAAAGGTGTCAAAGTTATTCACTAACTATTTCTTAGGGCTGAATTGAGGTTGAGGAAACCTTGGAGGACCTGATTGAAAATCTAACTTGAGTTTTTAGGGAAAAATTGCAATTTCCAAAAGATTGGATTTAAAAATCTTGGTCAACTCCTTCTTTCCCATTTTTCTCCATTTTTCTTCCCCATGCACCGATTCCTTCTTACTTTTTCGGCGAACAACTTCGGCCACCAAAACCAATCATATTTGGTACCAAACTGTTCCTCTCTGAACAAGGAACACACCCATACCACTTTTATCCATAACCCACCGGCGTAATGGCTGAAATTTGAGCTCAAAAATTTGGGCTCGGCAGAGGTTGATGGGTTTCCTGTTCCGGCGATGGAAGCTGAGTTTTAAGTGGTGAGTTTTGTAGCTCTCAGCTCAAGGAGCAATCCAGTAGCTTCAGATTTTAGAATAGACCACTGGAGGTGACTGATTTTGGAGAAAACCACGCGGCGGTGTTTGGTGGTGAAGGATGATCGGAGCTGAAATTAGGCTTCAATTTGATGGAGTTTGGTGAAATTGATTGAGGGGTTTACTTAGTTGAGCTGAAATGAGCATTTTGGTAGTATTGTTGAGTTTTTCCGGTAACTGTGCAAGGCGGAGCTCTGGCGGTGGTCCAGCGACTTCGAGGCAGAAACTTCAGCTCATCGAAAGGATCGTGATGGTGGTCTTGGTTTGTGAATCCGAGGTTCGGTTGATCGGATCGAGGGTATAGAAGTTGGTTGATGTTTATGTGTGTATATATATATACACTAGAAATTGCACACCACGCAAGGCGCAATGCTGTGCTTATGGACTCTATATATTGTAAATTTTTTATTTATTATTTCGTAAATAATAGATACTATTTATTTTTCAAATGAGAAATGAAAGACAAGAGAACCTCATGTTATGAGATACAAAGTTTACACTCTTAACAATTTGTTTACTTGTCATTGTGAACAGTTGTATTAGTTATTTCGCATCTATTGTGTGCTCTTGAAGATATGTATCTAAATAAATCGAGTGAGACCAGACTATGGTGTAAATAATTCAGGTCTGCTATGTTAAGAACAAGCCTGAATCTGACCTATTATCTATAATATACTTTTACTAAGGACATGTCTGATCATTTCACCTATTTTCTATTAAGACTCTAATCAGACTTAAAAAATTACACAATCTAGTTTTTTAATAAGTTCAAACTTGTAATAAGCCTGAGATTCATATTAGTATGTAATATAAATGTAACTATTTTATATTATATAAAAGGAGGATAAACAAGTGGGATTGTTAGGATTTATGAGTTTTTTAAAAAGTGTTAAGCCTAGCCTATTTAACTAAAAAAACTATCTTTTAAGTATTGACTTGACATGTCCTTTTATTAAACAGGCAAGACTTTACAAAAGTCAAGCCATATGTCCTCGATGGGCGGCATGGCCTATTCCCATGCCTACTCGAGAACCACCAGGTGAACAAAAACATTAGAGTAGTACTTTTGAAAATAGTTGTATTAATTGAGTTCCAATCCAGAAAAGAGAGTCTAGAACTTTTAGTGCAGAATTTTAGTAGTTCGTGCCTTAGCCAACTATGTAAGTCCATCTGACAAAAGTTTTTCAAGGCTAAATCATTGATAAGCTAGTTCAATGGCATTTGGGAGTTCGTATAATCCCATATGGGTTTTGGTTTTCTCCCATTTGTGAGTTTGTTGTTGCTATATGGAGTTGGTTTATCACCCCTTTGGATGTCTTATTTACTTTTTCTACCATCAATTATTTTTCTCATATTGCATTAGCTTTATCTCTTATTAATTTGATATATATCCTAAATAAAAGTTTAAATAATAAATTTAGGTATATGATAAATCATTATAAATTATTGTGTCTTTTTACTTACTTGCATTTAATTGTTATCTGTATATATTGCATCAATTGGAAGTTTCACCGATTTTATGAAATCAGGCATAATTGGTAAGAAAACAATCATTCATCATTCATTTTAAAAAAAAAAAAAATTCTCTTAATATATAAAATTTTCAAAAGCCCTAATTTATCCTATCTCAAGCATCTCACTCTCATATTTATCTTCAAATTCTGAATTAATTCTCATGTAACAAAATTATAAAAAGAAGAAATGTATGTGTTTCCCTTTTTAAAGATATAATGCTTTTTTTAACAAAAAATGCTAACACCTAATTAATAAAAGTGAGTACATATGAATATTTATTTATCTTTCCAATTTCAAATTAAGAGTGAGTTTTTTAGGTGCGTCATCAGTCAACCATTAAAATTGATGATAAAAATAAATGGTATTGTTGTTTAAAATTTATTTTACTATACTGTGCATTAAACTTGTTTAGCTCTTCCTATTGTTATATATTATCATTCTAGTGTAATTTGATACATGCAATACTTTAGCATACGTTATAATGAAGTTTAATTGGTAGTAAAATTGAAATTTGGAAATTATGGTGTATTAAGTTCAAATTTCACCTAAATTAAAAATATGGGTATTTATTTATTTTCTAATGCTAGTTAATTGTTGAACATATTCATGATATAATATATCTAATCATTTTGTTTCTAAATTGGATGTATAGCATGGAGACTATGCTTTGAAAAAATGGAAGAGTTAATTTAATTGGTACTAAATAATTAATATTTAATAAAAATAAAATTAAGAAAAACCATGTTGTATCATTCCAATATTAATTCATACTCTTTAGTCCCCTTATTCTTCTATATGTTAGCTAAATCCTTTGTTATATGGGATTACATGTTTTATCAGATAAATGAGCATTTCAATTATTTATTTTGTTTTTTCGTTAAATTCTTTTCTTTTTTCTCTCTTTTTCTTTGGCAAGAGTACATGTTCTAATTAAATCTAAAAAATTAATTTAATAACGATGTTAACGGTGAGTTGTTTGATAATAGACAAAATAAAATGTATTTTGTTAAATAAAAATTCACTTCTACCGTACAATGACAAATTAATGGGACTAAATAGATAGTCGTAAATTTTTACGTGCGTGCCATTTTGTTGTAATATGTGATATTTGAACTAAATATTTTTAAATTACCTTAATTTATTAATTATGAAATTTAATGAGTTAGTGTTTTTTCTAATATGATTTGTATCAGTGACAATTTTAACTTTATAAATTAATTTTTTTGGAGAATATATATTTTGAATTTGTGTATATATTTATAAACTATAGTGAAGAGAATTTTAATTTTTAAAATCCAATGGATGAAACAAAAAGAACTCATTAAATTTTTTTTTCTATTCAAAATACCCATTCCATCGTCTTTCCTTGAAAAAACCCAACATCTAATGTCTTTTACTAAATTACCTTTGACTCATTAAATATCTTTTAATTACCTAAATTAACTTTTTAATTAAGAAAATATTTCATGAATTAGTATTTTTCTAATAGATTTTTTTTTTATATTCTTTATAATGATTTGTATCAATAACAATTTTAACTTTATAAACTAAATTTTTTGGAGAAATATATTTTTTGAATTTTTAAATATATATAAATTATAGTAAATAGAATTTTAATTTTAAATCAAATGGAGGGGGAAAAGGATAATTTTTTTAAAAATTCACAATAACTTTTCTAAAATTTTTAACTACAAATAAATGATGTTAAGAAAAACTAAATATAAATTTAAGTATTAATAAATAAAAATAATTCTTAACATAAAATATTTAAGGGTAATTTCATCCAAAAGTAAGATAAAAGTTGATTCAACTTTCTAAAAATTTGTGGAATAAACAAATTTTCAGATTGAAAATAACTTTATGGATTTTATAAACATAAAAGTTTATCTTAAGGAGTTTTCAATAATTTTTCTAAAATTAGTTTTTATATTTAGATAATGACATTGAAAACTTTTTATAACAACAAATTTTAAAATAAAGAATATTATTTAAAAATTATTTTATTGTCAGATTAATAATTAAGTTTAAATTTTTGGACCTTTATCATATTGAAGTTTGGACAAAGGAGAGCACAAGCCAAAAATGCAATTAAAAATAAATATGCTTAATAGCCAAACAGAAAGCTTAAAGATCGATAATGGCTGATTTTCTGGTGGGGCCCGCCATTATGCTGAAAAAAGCAACACTCTTTCCACTAATTATGCACAACGTACGAAACACATAAGCAGAGCTTCAGCAGAACATAGTCGCCTGATTTTGGAAAGCAAAAAAGTTTAAAAAAAAAAAAAACTTCGCACGTGCCAAGCTACTGTAGCCACACGCATCCTCTTATATAAAATATAGTAATGCATATGTTGTATTATATTCCTTAACCTTGTATTTTGAGGATTTGTATAGTTGTTTTATGCTTTGGCCATGCATGGTTTAGGATATCGCATAGTTGGCCCGGATTATGTATTAGTGGATGTTAAGTAAGGATTAATTGAGTTATTTAAGTGATTAATTTATGATTTTATGAAATTGGAAATCGAGAATTGATAATTAGGTAAATTGAGATGAATGGACTAAGACTCAATATATGCATTTACCAGTATGAGTTTAGTCAATATTGGATTGGATTATATTATATTATTTATGAAAATATTGAGAAATATCGAGTTAATTGGAAGAGAAAATCCTAATTGTATGAATTTGGGACCTATTGGCAATAATTGGGGTTATTAAGCTAATTGGCCTATTATTGGTGATTTGGGATATGATATAAGGTTAATAGTAAGATTGTAATTATTGAAAGTTATCGGGATTGAATAAGGATTTTGATTGTGGATTATTCCTTTGGTTAGGTGACACAGGAGTAGGTCCCGTGGACTAGTAAGCTGCTGACGACGATTGTAGTTTTTTGAGACGACGGAGGTGAGGGTCTGCCAATCTGGCACCTTTCCTAACTATCTGTTGTTGTGATAAGCTCTTGTGTGGGTTTTCGATTTCTGTACCGTACTCAGTTATGTTATTGAAATCTGTTAATTGTTCAAATCTGTTTGTTATCTGTCCGTTCTGGTCATGACCGTTTTGCCTGTTATCTGTTCAATTTGTTATCCGACCGTCTGTTATCTGTTCGATTTGTTATCCGAATGTATGTTATCTATACGATATGTTATATGACTGTCTGTTATTTGTCCGTATGTTGGTATTGATTCATTCTGTCAGTAATAAGTTATATATCAAGCTGGCATGTTTGGGTAAGTTATGTACCAAGCTGGCATGCCGGGTAAGTTATGTACCAAGCTATGCTTGGGTAAGTTTTGTACTAGGTTGTCACATTTGGGTAAGTTAAGCACCAAGTTGTCACAATTGGGTAAGTTCAGTTTGATTGTTTATGAATTGTTCGACTATTTCTTGATTGCCTGACTGTATTCTGATATGTTTTTGCCTGACTGTTGATTTACAGTCTATTGAGTTGATTCTTCCTCAACAGATTCTTTCTGTTTTGCTTACAGTTATCCTTCACTAAGTCCTTCGGACTTACCCCCCATTTATTTTGATTCTCTCAGACAGGGATTAAGTGAAGGCTTCGACATGAACATTTTGTAATAAATTAGGTGTTGAATATATATATACGGAGCCATCTGATTGTTAAGTACGGATAGAGACGTGTGATATGTTATGTTAATATGGACGATTTAAGGATTGTAAATATTTTGTTATGTAAGAATGTGAATCTTGACATTTACTTTGTGGTTTATCGAGTCTGTTAAGTTTGAAATTCCACTGCTTCTAATGAGTTGAATTGAGATTTTGTGGCATGTATTTAGTATATGTGTTGTATGATACAAGATTGTTTAAGGTTGAATTTATTGTCTTGTGACATGTTTGTTTAAGTTGGAATCCGCTGTTATTTCTGATAAGTTTGAAAAGTTTAATTATGGGCTATTGCTTGTATTTGTGGTTTAGAATTATGGATTGGAATGTTTTGATATCTCAGCTTTAGGTTACTCGGAGTGGGGTGTCACAATTGTCCTTTGACAAAGGGAGAAGAAATTCAATTTCATCGAAAACACACCCTACCTCTTAAAAGTTCTAACTACTCATATGAAAGCGAATAAGAAATTTTCGCAACTTTAACAAAACTACTATCAATAATAGGAGCGTCTTTGGAACCCTCCTTGAGAGAATATTCTATTTCGAACTCAGAACTAGACTCTAACACAAAAATTCACTACAAGAAAATTGGCATTTATGCATTAACTTGGTGACATTTTATAATATAATGACGCAAAAAAGTATTATGGTAATACTTGTAGAAGAATGCCACTATAATTTAATATTTGATGGTATTTGATTATTAAATGACAGACAAAATAGTGACGTTTGACTAAAAATGTCAAGATAAATATACTTCAAAGACATTTAACTAGTGCCTCTAATTTTTTTTAGAAAAATGCCACTAGCATGTAGTTATAGTGTTATTTGAAGATAAATGTCATAAGGTATTTAGTGGCACTAACTTAGTGGTATTTATAATATAATGACACACAAAGTAATGTATTGATATTCATAAAATATGTCACTATAATAAAATAATTAGTGGCATTTGATTATTAGATGATATATAAAATAGTGAAATTTTATTAAAAATGCCAATAAAAATATGATTTAAAGACATTTAACTAGTGCCACTAATTTTTGTTAAAAATTGTCATTCGCATTTATTTATGGAGTCACTTAGAAAACTGCCACAAAATATTTAGTGACACTAACTTAGTGACATTCGGTAGTGTAATGACAGACAAGAGTAATATGGTGATAATTATTAAAAAATGTCACTGTAATACAATATATTAGTGGCGTTTGATTAATAAGTGGCAAAAAAAAAAAAATAGTGACATTTGATTGAAAATGCCAACATAAATATATTTACAAGGCATTTAAGTAGTACCACTAATTGTTTTTCTTAAAAAATGCCAATCATATTTATTTATGGTTGTCATTTGTGAAAAGTACCACAAATTATTTAGTGGCACTAATTTGACGCTGTTTTACAATATAGCGGCATATTATAAAATAGTGATAGTAATAAAAAAATGCCACTATAACATAGTACTTAGTGGTAATTGATTAATAAATATTATAAAAATATAATTTTATTGAAATTATTGACATAACTATATGTTAAAAGCATTTAACTGGCATAACTACTTTTTCCTTAAAAACAAATCACTCATAATTTAGTTATGGTGTGACATGAAATAAATATCACAAAAATAGATAAAGTATACATAGTTATTAATAACTGTAAAATTTATAAATTTATATCTTATCATAATGTATAGATTAAATTAACTACTTAATATAATTTTGATGTATCAACTTAATTAACCATATTTTTCAAGAAGTATAAAAAATTTAAGTTTTTGGCCATTTTTTCTCCTCACCTCTACATTATTTTTTTGAATATTTTCTCTCTAAATTTAATGTTTCACACTTTTTAAATATATTATTTAATAAAACAATTTTGAGCATATATTTAAATAATTGATAAAACATGCTTTTAAAGTATAAAAATATAATAATATTTTTGAAAGTTTATAATGAACATTTGGTAGGTAGCTTGAAGGTAAACTCATATCTTTTCAAGTAAGATATTGCAGGTTCGAGTCTTATAGAAAACAATTGGATCATGTTGGAATCTCATATATGGGGAACTAGAGGTAGATTAAGATGCCACTCAAAAGAATCTTTTTGCCAATTAATTTAGCATGTTATTTAATTAATTTTATGGCATGTTAGTATACCATCTAAAGGAGACTTTTGCGGAATTTTAACATCACTATATACATTTTTTGTGTCACATTAGTATGCCATTTAAAAGCATTTTTGTGACATTTTAACATGCTATTTATTGTGTTTTAATGGCATATTACCTTATCATTTAAATGAACTTTTGTAGCATTTTAACCTACCACTACATGCAATTTTTAGTCGCATATGAGCATGTCATTTAAATTAATTTTTAATGGCACTTTAACATGTTATTTAATGCATTTTCCATGATATTTTAATATGTCATTTGATGCATTTTTTGTTGCATTTTATTAATGCCAAAACAAAGGTAATTTAATGATATTTGTACTTTTAGCTACACCACTACAAGTGGCACTTTTAGAAAATGTCATTAAATATAAAATTTCCACCATAACATTATTTAAGTGGTATTTTTTAGTGTTTTTAATGCTTGATTTTGTTGTAGTGATTGACTCAAGGACTAGAGGATTATCATCTAACTCATGAGACCCGATTTTATAAACTAACCCCGAGTCAGATGATGCTCCCAAAGAAGGCTCATATAATGACATTGTGAGGAGGACAACCCCCAAGAACTTAGACAAATTTGGACTGACCATGAATGCCCAAGGCAGCACCCATTGCTTTGGACATGCATGTTGATGATATCCCACATGCACCGACCACTAGCACGGCAAGAACTTGCTTTGGGTGCTAAGAGTAGAGGTGTCAAATGGGCCGAGTCAGGCGGCCTGACCCATTTTACAGACAGTTCATGGCGGTCTCGAGCTGAGCCGGGCCAGCTCGTGGGCCATTCATGGGCTAAAACTTGGAAAATTCTGCTCGACTTAAAACCAGCTCACTATATAGGTGAGCCGGTTTATATATGAGTCGGGTTGGGGGGTCGGTTTGTGGGTGGGCCAGTGGTTTTTTTTAAAAAAAAAATTTGAAAATGAATTTAAAAATTTCAAGCTTTTATGTTTATGTGATTATTAATTCTTTTTCAACATTTATAATTTACACTTATGTGATTTTTTATATTTTACAACACTTAAATTTTTATAAAACTTAAAAATTTATACTTATATTAACTTTTTGTATCAATTATATTTTTCCAAAAACACTGCCAAATAAGGTGGTGAGGGGTTTGACATGGACCCCTCTATCCATCATTAATTTAGAAAATATAATTACATAGAGGTTGATATGACCAAACCACTAAATGAAAGTAATTTGTAATTTAAAATTTATAAATTAATAATTTATAATTTATAATATAAAAGTTAAAAATTTCTAATTTTTTAAAAATTATAACTATAATTTAAATTAAAAAAATATTGCAGGCTAAGTGGGATGGCCCGTGAGCCGGCCCATTTAGCCTGCGAGCTGGGCTAACCCGCAGTCCTTCACAGTCTGCGAGCCGAGCTGATCCTGGGCTGCAAAATTTTAGCTCGGGATGGATTTTGAAGTGCACTAGTTTAGCCCAGGCCATGTTAAAGAATTAAACGAGTCAAGTTGGGCCAATTTTTTTTGCGAGCAGGGTCGAGCGGAGCCAATAGGGTCGGCCCTTTTTGACACCTCTAGCCGAGAGAGCTAGTGGCCTGTCACGACTAAGCTGGATGTCCCATAGGCAGCCGGTGGCACCTTCATGATGATGCTTCTACTGCTACCTCCTCTCACTTCCATATGGTCTTTTACTCAACTTAGGACTCTGTCTTAAATGAGGTCCTACTTCCTGACATCATGCACTTAAGACACGACATCAATTAATTTGATAAACCTTGAAAAATTTTACTGACTCTAAGGAGTTGAATAAAAATTCGCTAAAAAGGAAACAAAGTAAAAAAGAAAGGAAAAGACAAAGTAAAGGGAAGTTACTTGGAGTAGTCTATAGTGCAACTATGATTGTACATACTTCATGTTAGTGATGTATAAATGTATTTAGTTTAAACCGTTGGATCTAAAATGTGAAACATAACCTTTTTTTTATGATTAGTTGGTAATATAATAAATACATTTAACCTGCCACCTGTACAAGCAATTGATAGTGAATTTTGCTTATATGTTAAGGGCGCATTATAGTAAAATAATTGCCATCAATAATAAAAGTTTATTTATTTTGAGTTCCATCCCACTAAATGGCTCCATATATATTTTGGGCCATTAAATTGGGGTTTCCTGTAAATGCTTTTTCATTATTAAACCCATAATGTACAGGATTAGCATATTTTATTAATTATACTTCTATATATATTATCTTTTAATTTCAATATATATATATGTATGATATAAATATCTTTCGATGTACTCTTAATTTTAAATCAATGATAAATTGATTGAATTTTCAATAGAAATGTCAAATAATTACATATGATATACATTAATATACTTAAAAAATTATGTTAGCAAGTTATTTTAGGAAAGGTGCCAGAATTTATTCTCAATTGAAATTCTTCAAATCAATTCAAAATTCTAGCTATATTATTATAATACTTTGTATTAATATATTGGCTAACAGGAATTTGTATTTATATTTTAATGTTATTTAGAGAATTTATTTTCATATTAATTAAATTCTACGGATAAAAATCAATAAAAATCTAAATAATAAATGATAAAATTTCTCTTTATTAAAACTATATTCAAAATATTTATATATGTATGTATATAAATATGCATTTATATAATATATAATTGTATTTACATAGGTACATATATATTTATAAATATAACCCCACCCCAAGTCCCATGACCCCCAAATCCTACGGCTGGGGGGAAGGGTGTGTGGGAGCTGAGTGCGGAAGAGTGGGTATGTTGCCAATTTGCAAGAAAGAAGTTCTTTTTTGTTTTTATTTATTTATTTATTTACTTTTTTAATGAAAAATAAATTTAATTAAGTTAAATATATTTATTTATTAATATTATTAGGTATGTTATTCAAAATTATATTATCTGAAATAATAAACTTAGAATTTTCTTGTTTTAAATTTTTTTACTTATTAACTAAATTTAGTTAAATTATTTTAAATGTGTCTATTTAATATTATTGAGTATACAAGTTAAAAATGTTAAAATTATATTGTAGAACGAAAGTTTTAGATTTTTCTATTTTTTTAATTTTATATCTTAATTAATAAATAAATCAATTAAATTTATTCATATTATTTTGGACATATTTATTATTTAAAAATATAGAGTATATGGCTAAAAAATTTTAAAATTATATTATTTAATATAATAGATTTTTTATTTAACTTTTTTTGGGAACATATTTACCAAGCATTAGATGTATTAAGAATTTAAAATGCAAAACAATGACTTGTTGTGAAATTAACAACTTGTTGTAAAAGATATGTGTCATTTATTCTTACTTTGTAAACTCACCTCAATACTTCTCATATCTCAAGTATGCCAAAATTTCAGTAAGTCTTTAGACGAATGTAAAGCAGTTGGCTAAACACTCTTCAAAAAAATCTTGGATTTCGAAACCTTAAGAACCTCAATTTAGATGAAAGTTGAGTTAATTTGAATTTTTGCACAAAATACTAATAAAAACTATTAATTGATCACTTTAATAAAATTTGGTCAAATAATTAATGCAAGGTAAAGATTAAAATTGGACTTTACATTATATTTTCAATATGAAAATAAGATTTTCAAATTGAAAACGGGGGCTTGATGATATGGCAAATTATGTCCTAAGGTTAAGAAAAGCAAAATTAGACTAAAAGGGCCCAATTTAATTAAATAATAAAGGAATAAGTAGATCAGAGAGCCCAATTGACAAAGCCCATCGAGATTGGCATCTAAATCCTAGTGGACCAAAGCTACCTAGGAAAAAGACTATAAATACTAAGTCCCAAAGTCAAAAAAAGACATGAAAAATCATTTGCAAAAAATTGAGAACTCAAACTCTCTGCTTCACATTTCAATGTAAAAGAACTTAGAAATTCGCTAACTTTTGGAAAGTACTCTAGCTCTATTTCTAAGCAACATCAAATCTGTAACTCAAAATTGTTTAGAGTTATATTGTTTAGTTGATTAAAATTAGATTTAAAAAAAAATTAAAATGGTAAATTTGTATCAAATAAACACTCATAAGTTCATAAATATTATAAATAGGTCTAAGAGCACTTTTATCCTATAAATTAGCTAAACGGTAACTTAATGGCATTTTTTGATTTTGAAATAAATTTTTTGCCATCACTATTAATCTTGTTAATTGATGCTAACTATTTTTGTAACATGCAAGGCAGAGCAAAACCTTAGGAGGGTATTTGCAATTTTTTCTTACTTGTGGCCTTTTATAAATGAGTCAAAATGCAAGGGATTGTAGGTACTTAATCCATAATTTAATGATGAAATTAACTTTATTAAGTGAGCCCTATGATTTTTTTAATCATATCCCACCAATACTTCATATCAATAATTCATTTAATCATAAAATGTAAGAATAAAAATAAAATTGTGAAAGTTGGGTGAAATATTATCATAGATTAGAAATCATGTCTTATTTGATTCATACTATAATCTTTTAATTTCACAGGAAAGACAATTCTTGACACTCGTGATAAAAGAACTTTCACAGTATTATTTTTTATGATTAAAAAATTATTGTATATAAGTACTAATGGATATGATTTAAAAAATTATAAGATTTGCTTAATAAGTTTAATTTAGTCATTGGATTACTAAAAAGACATGGTTTAATTTTTATTTCTCTTAATATATTCATGGATGGAGATGGTTCTTATAGAGGAACTATAGATGTTTTATTTCTGATGGTTCTGGAGATTAAATCATTCTAATATAAATAGTTAAAATGTAGTTATATCACATCAAGTTAAAACTATGCATATATGACCTTAGAATAGTTATAGTTGGAAATAGGATAAAGTTAGTAAGTTTAGTATTAGAGGCAATACGGATACGTTGATTTGTATGGAAGATGAAGTGGGTAAGAAAATCTTCAATATATTTAGAGGTTCACTGGTCAATAGGTCACTAGCAAAGGTGGCACAGATCGAATTCAAGATGTCAACTATTTGAGTAAAGGTCGGGAGTATGCACGTGAGAGTGACAATGGGGTAAAGTATTAAGTTAGTTAAGTGATGCTATTAGCAGGTGAGTAGGTACATAGGTACTATAGCATGTAGGTGGTCAGTTAGGAAAGTGAGTCCAAATTCTTCTTTAAGGTTGCTCCAAAATCGGGTGTTTTGTCTTCCACCACATGAGCATTATGATAAATGCGAGAGTATTAATAATTATTTGCTGAAGTGTCCCACTACAATATGTCCTAAGTGGCTTTTGAGGACCTTGCCATATATCCTCATCCAAGTGTTTAATTTTAGGTCACAAGTTTCTTCAAATCGGGTTAGATCTCGATCCACATAAAGAAGTTCAAATTATGTGGAATGTTTGATAATTATAAATATTCTTGAGTCTATCTTGGTTTTTTTAGCCCAACTCTCTTTAGAAGAGAAACTCAAAATTTATTTTATACTGTATATAGTTCAACTAGAACTTGTTTAAATGAAGGGTGGCTACCCATTCTGTAAAGCCCCTACTCAGGACAGCACCTAAGCTGAGGTGCCACTCAGTTCAATCTTAAATTGAACCTACAATTCAATCAATAGTCCATAATCAAACGTTTCAAACTTACTAGAAATAGCAGCGGATTCCAAATTAAACAAACATGTCATAAGATAATAAATTAAACCCTTAAACAATCCTGTAACATACAACACATATGCTAAATACATGCTACAAAATCTCAAATCCAGCTTATCAGAAGTAGTGGAATTTCAAAATTAACAGACTCGTCAATCCACTAAGTAAATGCCATGATTCACAATCTTACATAACAAAATATTTACATTCCTTAAGTTGACCACATCAACATCATGTATCATCGCGTCTTGAGTCCATGCTAACACTCAGATAATTTCCATTTATACATTTAACACCTGATCGATTACAAAATATTCATGTCCTGCCTGGAGTCCAATCCTTCACTTAATCCCTGTCTAAGAGAATCAAAATAAACAAGGATAAGTCCAAAGGACTTAAAGAGGGAAAAGAAAATAATAAGATGTGAAGGAAAACTATTGAGATACAATAATCAACAGTAAAATTCGGTAATAAGCAAGACTTTTTAATAGGAACAGAATTCGCTAATAAGCAAGAATTTCTTTAACATGATCAATAGAGTACATGACATACATGATATTGAACTTGACCTACTGTTGGTCATTCCAACCTTATTACTCCTAAATCAAATTATAATTTGCAAGTACCGGGCATCGATACAGTATAACCAAGATTTCCTTATCGCTCCATTGCTCGAGCACTCAGCTCGGCGGGTAATAACTTGATGATATAGCATGGCCGGTCACATGCCGGATCCCGTTACTCACAGTTTGCTACCTCCAGCTAGCTATAAGTCAGGATCATAAGTGGGTACTAGCTGTAAGACCTGTGTTCGTCGGTCCATTCCATCCGGCCATCTTCCGGACCTAGCCCTTGGGCCCAAACTCCCAGTGGCATCCCTCCGGGTGAAAACTGCCTAGGGCGTCCCATGAGTTGAAAAGATATAATGCCAATAGATAAGAAATAAACCTTTCAAACAATAACATGGTCATTTCAAAACTTTACCAAATTTGTCATTTGCAAAGCAAAACATTTCCCAATAACGGCTGGCAAGGCCTACTCCAATAAGCAAGGTACATGAACAATTTAAGAAAACTTTTAACACAAATAGGTAACCTTTAAAGCATTAAACACGAAAATAACTAAATAGTTTCAAATTCAGGAGAACCTCACAGGGTTCGATAATCAAACAATGTTAATCAAGACAAATATCAATTCAATAGAACCTAACAGGTTCAACGTTAGATACATAATAAGCTCATACAAGCGATAACCAATCGGCAGATCCCTCATAAGGGTAATAATAATAAACGGAATACGATAGTCAAATCAATACCAACCCTCACAGTGATTTATCAATAAAAGCGATAGGTACAAGAGTGCCAGATTAGCGGATCCTCACCTTAAAAGTCTCAGAAAGCAACCACAATCGGCAGTCTACTGATCTGTGGGACCTACTCCTTCATCATGTACCAAAGGAATAAGTTCACAATCAAATCTTCTGAATCTTAACTATAAATATAGCGAATATCATTATCAAACTTAAGGGTATTCCAACATAGCCCTGATAATTCTTACATATTCAAACAATCCATGACCTTGTTTCGCAATTGATTTAAAGTTCAGAGTACATAACCTAAATCTAACATTGATTATGATTTCTCAATCATAATTCTCAATTTCCATGTTACACTTAACTGTGCAAAGTAATCACTTATCATAATCCTTAACTCGATAAGTCGATAAACTAGTTGTTAAAATCTTATTTAAAGCCTCAACAATAATATGATAATTCATCTAAGTCGATTAAATTCAAAACTATATTAATTACAAGATTAATCTATAATCCTTAGGTTAAATCATGGTTTAACATTCTTGGTTCATGTCACAACTAATTTCATGCGAACATCCAATTACATTCGACAATTTAATCGAATCAAAATTTGATTATTGAAATTTACCCAAATCGGATCGAATCGAGATCCAATCTCACATTGGAACTAGTCCAAAGGAATCCAAAATCAAATCCTGCACAAGCTGCCTCAACAGCACCGTCACGCGCCACCGCTGGCAATGGAGACCGCCACCACTAGCAAGCGCACCTCATCGAGGCGATCACAACCCCCCAATCAATTTCCTAATTGGCCACCGTTTGGCCGGTCAATTGGTCGTTCGAAGCCGCGGCTAGCCCTAGCGCCGCAGCGACACCACATAAATTTCTCCTTCGTCCATCGTTGAAACCTCAAATTGAGGGCACTAATGTGATGTCCAGGAGCTCGCAACCAAAGCCCATCTAATTCCCATCCATTTTCACCGCCGTACGCCGGAGAACAGCCAATCCTACTGCAATCTCACCGTCGAGCATCATTTCCCAACGATTTCGCCGGTGGTTTGGGTGAAACTTAGTATGGTTTTGCTCATCTCAGCTAGAGGAAGCTAACCAATGCCTTGGTTTCGGGTTTCACGGCCAATATCTGGCGATTTTCCGGTGGGGTGAACTTTGGGCCTTTTTTGAGAATTTGAAAAAAATCTGTCATTCAACTACATATATAAATATACTTTCCAACGCTTTCAATTTAGCCCCTAACTTTCTGATCAACTTCAATTTCACCCCAAAATTCTTTGACTGTCTTCACTTTAGTCCCTGGCCTTCAATTGAGTCCTCCAACTTCTATTTCTTGCACATTGACCCCCAAAATTCCTATTTCTGGACAATCAAGTCCAAACTAGTTTATTTTGAGGTCCTTAAACTTTTATTTCTCTCACATTGACCCCCAAAACTTTAAAACTTTTACAATCAAGTCCTTTTTATTTATTTTTTTCGAGCCTTAAAATCTGATCAATCAATATCTTGATTTCTAAATCCTTATTTGTTCAAAATATCGAATTTTAGGGGTGTTACACATTCAATCCCTTAGTGGCTCATTTCGATTCTTAAAATAACTTTTCACACATTTTGTACCTTATAATAGTACTAAACTTATAAAAATGTTTCATTTTTTTGAATTCATAACAACTGATGATGTCTGTTTCCTACATTCATTCGTATTTAGGGTTAATTACCCGACCTTCTTGAGGTTTGGTCTATTTGCCCAAAAACCCAAAGCTTGACGAAATTACCAATACCTCCCTAATCTTTTGCTTTGTCTTATATTTTTGAATTTTCGTTAGCCTCCATCCAAAAAAATACTGATGTCATAAAATGTTTCACATGAAAATCCAAAAATGCCCTTTGGTTACTATCTTGGTTATTTTTGAGACAAAAATACCATTGGACTTATTTGTACTATTTTTAAGACTATAAGGTTTTATTTGTTAATTTTTTATAAGCCGTTGTAATTGGGTGTTTGAGAAACTTTCTAATAATTTCAATCTTTTAATGTTTGATTTTACATTTTAAAATATAATTTTTGATCCGATAAATTGTGAGATGTAACATTACTTTTACCCCCCCAGAAAAATCAAAAGATTACATAAGTTGAATATGACAATCCTTTTATAAATAAAAGGTTTGGGACATTGCAAATATCCCCTGATATTGGATAAAACTACAGAACATGTTAGAAAGAAAAAATAACATTGTTGCACCAAAAATAAATACTGCAATAACCTTACATTTCAATCCTACAAACATTTAGAGTTTGACAGATTTATCATCCAAAATACTTACAAAATATAGTTAGGCTATCCCCCAAGACAACAAAAACAAAGATTTAAGGCAACCAAAATAGCCATACAATCCAACCATAACCAATAAAAATCCAACCAAAACATAGAATTTTTCACAAATTCACATTGACGAACCCCCCCCCCCCGCCCCACCAAAAAAAAACGGAAACAAGGACATATTTAAGCAACATCTCAAGATTGTCCTTTACCTCAACAGATGCAAAGGTGGAATCTCCTCATTTGATAAGTTCTGAACCTCACAATGATCATCTAACTGGTAGTTAGACAACTCAAACCCTAAACATCAACAACAAAGTCCTCATCTAATTCACTTGGTTCTTCTTCATATAAGTCTGATTCACTTTCCTCTCTATCTCTTGCTGACCTTTATCTAGCTTACCACCACCATGCAGATCATCAATTGTATTATTTCATCATTCAAACCCCAATCCCCACAAAAGATATCTGCATTAGCCTCATTCAAGAAATCTTCAGCAATCTAAAATAGATTACAACAACAGTAAGAAAAAAATAAAGCAATAATTCAGATTGTGTATAAAGGACTTAAGTATTTAACATAACTAAAATAAACTCCTCAATGTTTACATAAACTCACAATGAATCCTCAATTGTTTACATAATACTACAATAACCTAATACAAAGAAACATATGCAATAAACTTATAAATAAGTCCACATACTTCAAATAAAGCTTTAGCATACCTCATTAACTTGTGTGTGTGTGTGTGTGTATATATATATTACATAAACCTCCCTCATATTTGAAATAAAGAACTAATTAACTTTGACATTTAATTGAAATTTAAGAAATATACAGAAAACTCACACTATCATTCTCATTAGTCTCAGCCCTCTTACCAGTTGCATCAACTTCTTCACCTACTGTCTGACTAAAACCTTCTCCACCATCAGTAACAAAAAGAAAAAGGGAAAAATACAAACTATTACAATCAGTAAAACATTACATTTTTCCCTTTCTAGTTTTCTGATCATTACAATATAACGACATCTGATTTCTCATAATAGATAGAACAATCCAACACTCTGAAATATTCCAAATCATTCCAGTAATAGATTTTTACCACATCATTCATGAAAAAACTGAAATCTATCAACATGCTTGGACTAAAAATGTTTAAAATACCGATTCAAGTCCATTTTTAATGAGAAAAGAAAAATGAAAACCCACAAAAAAAATTTAAAAAAAATCCACACATTAAATTAAAAATAAGGTAAAAAATGTTATTTTTGACATATTCCAAAGAAGTAAGTAATCTAATAACAAGATCTAACAAAAACAACACATTTTGGAAATAAAAATCATACCTTCAGCAAACTTGAAAACTCTAGGATTTTCGAATCCAATGGCCGCCTATCACCTTCCAAAATGGAGTGGAGAATAACAAGTTTGGAAAGGAGTGGGGTTTTTGGAATGTAGGCCGAACGGTTTTCGGAGATTTTGGGAGTTTTCTTCTTCTTTTTTCCCCCCAATGAAATGGAGATGAATGAATGAGGAAGATGATTGTCTTCCTTTTTTCTATATTGCCAATTCATGGGCATTTTGGTAAATTTGGTAAGTAAGGGTCATTTTAGTCTTTTGCCATTATTTTGTTTGCCTTTTTTTTTTTTAAAAAAATTTTGAACAAGGGTAAAATCGACAATTCAAAAAACCGTCCAACTTAACGGTCAACTGTCAGCACTAGGGGATATTTGTAATTTCTTAAAACCTGTGAACCTTATTGTAAATAGGCCAAACCTCAGGAGAGTTTTGATAATTAACCCTTTGTATTTATATTATAGAGGATCTGTTTGCTCAAACAAACACAACACCTACCGAAAAAATGTTAAAACTTCACAACTAATTAAGGATCATTCTAAATTGCATACATAAAACCCACTCGATTTTTCTTGCAGAAATACTATTTTACAAGAAAAAGATCATTCACTCTCGTTGACTTCTTTGAGGCCCTCAATCTGAAATGACCAGAAGAGAAAAATTGAAGCTTTTGGGCATGGGAGTGAGCCCGTTTGAATGGAAAATCATATGGGCACTCAAATGGAATGGTATCAAATTTGAACTGATTGAAGAAGATGTATCCAACAAAAGCTCACTGTTGTTAGAGAATAATCCAATTTACAAGATGATTCTAGTGCTCATTCATGGCCAAAATGCCATATCTGAGTCCCTTATCATTCTTGAATACATTGATGAGACTTGGAATCACAATCTACTTCTTCCCAAAGATCCTATAGAAAGAGCCTATGCTTGTTTTTGGGCAAAATTTTCGGAAGACAAGGTGAAGTAATTTTGTTTCTTAATTTTGAAATTTCAAACATAATATTTGTTTCTTGTTTGCAGGAACCCAGAAGAAAATAAAATGTTTATTTCTTATCTACTTTTCAATATTCAACTTGATTAGTATAGACTTTCATTTGGACATGAACCATATTTTTTTTTTACTTCTAATCATATATTAGTCTTGGTTTATAACAAAAATCATAAAATCATTTCTTAACATTGTTAATTTATACCAAAAGTTTAAGAGTAATTTCTTAATTTAATTGGTGCAGACACTAGAGCCATCAAGATTAGCATTTCACTACATAGGAGATAAACAAGCTCAAGGGGTTAGATTAATCACGAAGGGCCTTGAAATTCTTGAAGGTGAAATAAGAGGGAAGAAATTTTTTGGAGGGGATGCAATTGGATATTTTGATATTGTGGTTGGTTGGATTGCTCATTGGCTTCATTTCGGTGAAGAAGCTAGAGGTTACAAGGTGATGGATTCAACAAAGTATCCAGGGATTCATCTGTGGAGGAAAAACTTTTTACAAGTTGACATCATTAAACAGAATCTTCCCCCTTTTGATGTGATGTTGAGTACCTACAAATGTACAGAGAGATGTATCTTGGTTTATTCAATGCTGATGAAGAGTGATGAGAATATCCATTCTTCAATTTGTTTCTTCTTTACCTCTTGTTCTTGTTTTCAGTTCTATATTTACACTTTAGATCCTCCAGTTTAAATTCATTCATATTACATCTCCTATTCCATTTCATGAATACATGACGCATATATTAAATATTCCCTTATAAAAATAATTAATTAAGAATCTGAAACATTTGACATAAATACAACAAATTAAAATAAGAGATAAAATAGGAAATAAAATAGAGGATTTAAAGAGTTATTTTTATTTTCCTAAATGGAAAATTCACCAGTATCCAAGTTGGTTGTTTTTTGAATTCTTTTCTTTTTATAGGGCTTATTGGTTTTCTTTGGTTACTTTATGCATTTGGTTATGTTGGAAAATTGATGTTTGACAGTTAGATAACCAACCAACTTTAACAAAATAATTAAGGGGGTTCTAGTTTTAATTAACAAAAGTGCTTGAAAAAATTATTGTAATCTACACAACAAGTAGATGTAATTTTTGCATCTAATTTCTAAAAATCAATTTGGGAATGAAAAATTAATGCACAAAGATAACTACTTAAAGTTAACGTATGTGTTGGAAGTGAGAGAGATTAGAAGATGAAAAGTTCTCCATGCCATGTTGAAAGTGGTACTTAAAGTTGACGTATGTGTTGGAAGTGAGATTACAAGGTAGACCATTTAATAAAGCCTTGGTGAGGGATTTAAATTTGGGCCCAAGGGGGCATCCTAAATGTTTAATGCACTACAACAAATTGTACTTCACGTAGCAAAAAATTTGATAACAAAGGTAAAATTCATTACAAATATTAGATATATAGTAACAAAATTGATTTTTTGTTACAAATAAAATTTTCTTGAGTAACTAAGTAAAAGTGTTGTTACCTTTAACTGAAATTGTTACCTTAAATTTTTTATGTTCGTAACTCAATAATAATTCGTTATGGAAAATGTTATTTTGTTACATATAATAAATAATAATTCGTTATGAAAAATGTTATTTTGTTACATATAACATTTTCTGTCATATAAGAAGATATATTTGTAACAAAATTTGGTACCTTTTGTAACAACAAAATATTTGTTACAAATAAAATATATTGTAACAAAGTTTGTAGTTGCTAAACTTCAATTAACTTCCCTCCAAATATCAATTGTACACATATGGTAACAATGGTTTTCGTTACTAATTATAAGTGGATATTAAATTAAATTTTTATAAATACTTTTGAGTTGGGCTTTTGTTCAAAAAATGGGCTTCACAATAATGTAAAGAATTTGGTAATTGAGCTTAACCAATTTTTTAGGGAATTATCGTTGGACTAGGTTTTATTTTAAGGATTGACTTTAAAAAATTTGAAGTGAATGATCCATTAGTTGAGCCAATTTTCTTTAAAACATTATAAAATTTTTGTGAATTATTCATTGAATTGAGAGTTCTCATTTATGAAATAGGTTTGATCAAATTTATAGTAAATTAAGTGGTGAATTAGGCTTCATTTTAAGATTTTGTCTTGAACAAATTTGAAGTGAGGTAAATGGTGAATTAGACTTTCTTTAAGGAACTAAGCTTATTTTTTATTAATTGGACTTCACATTAGTTTAAATAATTGATTACTTTGGGTGACAAGCTTATTTTTTAACTAATTGGCTTAACTAATATTTTAGTGAATTAGCAAATTGGATTTCATACTAATTTCAAAAATTCATTAATTGGGCTTTACCAATTTATTTTTTATTAATTGGGCTTCAATAATTGTCTTTGTAAATTAGTGAATTAGGATTTCTATATGAATTGGATTTGACATTAACTTAAAGAATTCATTAATTGGGCTTTTGCAACTTTTCTTTTTATTAATATGAGTTCACTGATTTTTTAGTAAATTAATGTTAGTTGGTAAAGAATTGAATTTGATATTAAATTACAGAGTTGATTAATTGGACTTTAGCAACTCCTTTTTTATTAATTGGGTTTCACTAATTTTATAATGAGTTAATGTCAATTTTTTAAGAATAGGACTTGACATTAATTTAAAAAATTAGTTAATTGTGCTTCTCTAATTTATTCTTAAGAACCGAGTTTCACAAAATATTTTAGAAAATTAGTTAGTAGGCTTTGTTTAAGAATTGAAATTCACCAATTACAACTTGGTGAGTAAATTGGTGAATTGAGATTTACATTAATTTAAAGATTGGTTAATTGAGCTTCTTCAGCTAATTAAAATCTGTATTTCACCAATTTTTTTAGTAAATTGATGAATTAGACTTCATCTAAGAATTGAGTATTGTAGTGAATTCGTGATTGAACTTTATTTCTAAATTCGTGTCTTTCTTAATTAAAGAATTAGTTAACTTCACCATCTGCTTTTTTTAAATTGGGCTTAAAAGTTTTTTAAATGATCTGGACTTCATATTAATTTATAAAATTCGTCAATTGGACTTTACCAACTTATTGTTTTTCTTAATGGGCTTGGCCAATTTTCCAATGAGTTACTAATGGCCATTCTTAATGAATTAAGTTTCATATTGATTTATAGATTTGATTAATTGGACTTTACTAAGATCTTTTTTTATTAATTGGGCTTGACCAATTTTTCAGTAAATTAATTCTAAATTGCAAAATAATTTTAAAATAATAAATACATGTAAAATAGTTTAATTAAAAATAATTTTTTTTATTAATTCAAGTATCATAAATAAAAATTATTGATAAAAATTTCAATTTATCCTCTTAAATGTATATGTTTTATTATTTTTTTTCATGTTTTTTGTTGACATGGCATGTTGAATTGCCACGTTATTGCCACACGAGAAAGAAAGAAGACAAATCTAATGATATGGCACCACGTGGTGCCAAATCAGGCGCCACGTAGGATCAAGCTACTAACGGATGAGTTTTAGGCTCAATTTGTCCTCAAATTGCCAAATTTTAGGATATATTGTACCAATCTTGGGGCTCGAAAAAATAAAATCAAATTTTGCCAGTGGGGTATAAGTACAGGATCAATTTTGCAATTTTGCCTAATTTAGTTTCCCTCCATCTTTGTAGTCCCTCCAAATTAAAAGCTAACAGTTGTTTTTGTTATTAATTCCACATAATAATTTAATTTAATTTCTTCTAAAAATTTGATTTCTCCAAAATGAATTCCATTAATTTTTTTGAATCCCCCCAATTTTAGCTCCCCCTTTCTTTTCTTTGTATAAATAATTTATACCAAACTCAATTTCTTTTATATTAGATTGTAAAATGAATTAACAAAATGAATTAATAAAAAAATAAAAGTATAGAATCACTTTAGTCCCTCAAATTTTACTCTAAAATCACTTTAGTCCCCAACTAACGAAAGTTCATCTTTTAGTCGCTAACGTTAATATATTATTTCATTTTAGTCCTCAAAACCACTTTGCGACAGTATTTGTTAGGAAAATTGACCAATTTTGACTTTTTAAGGCCAATATTGTCAATTTAAGGTTTTATGTTTTGCTTTAGGCCTAAAATTAGAAAGAATGAACTAAATTAGGATAATTAACTTTTTAATTCTAAAATGAAATAGTAAAAATACTAAAATTATTAACTAGCTAAAGCCCAAAGGGTCATTAAGAAGGTGTTTGACTAAACTTATTTAAAATTTCTCACAAGCTCCTGAATCTTATAAGATGTTTTTGGAGTTTCTACATCTTATAAGATATTTTTCGAATTTATAAGATACTAGATTTAAAAAATAAATAAAAATTTCTTAAAGTGTTTGGATAATAAATCTTGGAGTTTATAAGGCATTAGTAATGACAATTTCATAATTAATATGATTAACATATCTTATAAAATATTATAATTAACGAAACACTTTTTGACAATTTTATAATTAATGAAATACTTTTTGAATCTTATAAACTATCAAATATCTTATAAAATAATTTGAGAAGTTTATAAGCCCACTCAAATGACTTCTAAATGTTTTAAAATATCTAAGTATACTCTATAATTATATACAAGATGAATATATCATTTCATATTTTTATTTTGTAGGCTAGTACTATTGTTATATAAACTTAGTAATATAGTTATAAGTTTAATAAAATTATTTTTTATCCCCATATATTTAATTAAATTTTTGAAGAATTGTTAGCATCCTTAACAAATTTGTAGACATTGGTTGAAAATTTATATTAAAATTCAAAAGTATCATTCAAAAGCTATTTTGATTATTTTTCAGACAAAAATACCCCTGTACTTATTTGTAACTTTAACATGGGTGTTTAACTTTAATATTATTTAAATTACTCAGAATAAAGTTAAATAATTTTATTAATAAATTTTTTAAACATCAAATAATCTTTTAATTGAAGTTGAATTAAAAAAATAAAAAATTTAAATCATCAACATATCTAAAGTAATTTAATCAAATTTAATTAAACATATTTATTAATTATAAAATAAAAATAAAAATCAAATCCATCTCTTAATTAAATATGATTTTGTTTTTAAATTACAACTCAATAATATTAAAAAATAATAATACCTAAAATAATTTAATTAGATTAAGTTGAATATATTTATTAAATATAAAAAAATATTTATTAACTAAAATAAATAATTTAAAAATAAAAATAAGATCTAAAAATATCATACTAACAATAGTAATTTTAAAGCATCAATTTCACCCTAACAACACAATAAAAAAGTTATTGATATGATATCTTGTTTCCTTCTAAGCACAAATAAATATATAATTTTTTTTAAATTTATTTTTCATCTGCCACCCAAAATACAAACAAACAACCATAACATTCTCCAACCCCGCTTCTGAAAAATTATTTTGCTAAAATATTTTGCCAAAATGCCCCAATTTATAAACAAACAAGCCCTAATTTAAACTAGTTTCATTAAATTTATTAATTAATAAAAATAAATAAGTCAAAATGTGTGAGATCTAGAGTTTTAATCAAAATAAATAATTTAAATAAAAATAAAATATCCTAACAATATAATTTTAATAATTTTGAATAAATAAATATTTTGAATTATAATATGTAAAAATGTATATATACATACACACACACACACATACATATATATATATATTTCTTTTTCCTCCTTTTTCCCCCCAGCCTCTTCCAACTAGCCCCAGCCCCCTCACCCAACCCCCAGGCTAGGCATGGCTAGCCAGCGGCTAAATCTAGCCGCTGGCTGTGGCCATGGTCGCAGCCTTTGGCCATTTTTCCATGGCCAGCCGCTGGCCACAGCCAGGTGACCGCTAGCCATGGCCGGCGGTGAGGTGTTGGGGGAGGGGGGTGTGGGTTATATATATATATATTTATGTATATATTTATATGATATATATTTTATATGTAGTTATATTGATATTATATATATTTATATGATATATGATATTTATATTGATATATAAAATTTTTAATTCTTTTATGAGGATTTCGTTATATATTTTAAATTTTATTATTATTTTTTTAAATTTTTTAAATGAAGGTTGATTGGGCATTTCAAATTTTGTGGAATTTTTATAATTGAATTAAATTTTTGGGGTTGTTGGTAATTAATTTTTTTTTAATTTAACGGTTTTGCCCAAACGCTAACGAAGTTGAGGTGTTGTCCCAAATGTGTTAAAAAATTTAGAATTTTGGTCCTATAAATGTCAACCCAAGTACCAAAAGTGCATATCCTCTTATTCAACGAGACCAAAAATGTAATTTTTCCAATATAACCAAACACTACGTTAGCAAAAAAAAGAAAAGGAAGGGCTCCATTGAAATGATAACAATTTTATTGGGTTAGTTGCGATTTACCTCCTGTAATTTGTGAAATAAGCATCAAACCCTCCTATGAAAATATATATATATACACACAAAATACCTTCCTTATGTTTTATAAAATCACGCACGCCGCCTCCCCCTCAACATTTGTTACCCATTTAACATAATTTTAATGTAAAAGACTAATTTGCCCTTAATCATTTCACATATATACAATTCAATTTAAATAACTTTTTATTATCATATTTTATTATTTTTCTTTTTTTTTCCATCTTTTTTTTTCTTTTTATTCTCATTTCTCTCTTTTTCCATTATTTCATATATTTCTCATTTTATACATATATATAAATTTATCATTGTTTCTCATTTCTCATTATTTCATATATTCTCATTTTATACATATATATATATAAATTTATCTATAAAATTTTAAATAATTTTTATTTTTATCTTTTTTGTTTCTAATTATTCATACATGTATACTTATTTTTTCTATTTATACTTATTCACATATATATAATATACATATATATATATATATTTATCAATCAAATCTAAATTACTTTTATTTTTATCTATTTTTTCTATTCATACCTATATACATATATAGTGCGTGTATATATATACACCACAAGAAAATAGGTTAATCACGGCATATATTTTGAGACGGTTTGTCTCAACCGCCACAAAATATTAATTTGACAAATGTTAGGCGGTGATTTATCCAAGCCATTGTCGAATTCATAATAAATGGCGGCGGTTAGTGTAACCACCACTAAATGAATAACTTTGTGCTGGTTTTTCTAAACCGCCGCAATTAATAATATTATTTTTTTGCTTATTAGATTGCCCTTTGTTTTTTACTTTAAAAGGTTTTATCTATAATTTTTTAATATATACATGTAATGTCAATTATTTTTTATAAATTTCTAAAATAAAGTGTTTTATATTATAAGTTCTTCTACAAAATGTAAAGAGGTATTCACTTATTTTTAAAATTTGAACATACTTCTGTAATAATTTAGACCGTATGAATTTTAATTTGTTATTTAATTCATGTATTGCAAGGCTTATTTTAAAATATAAAATTTGATATTTTTATAAACTTAAAAAAATATTATAATATCTTTTTATTAAAAACTTAGCCAAACACCCACTTAGTCTATATTTCTACTTGTCTGTTAATATTATATATTTTGATTAATGAAATGAGTTATTATAGTATTTTCTTTACCCAAAACTCACAATGCAAAAATATTACTCCTTTACCTAACAGTTTATATATACATCTATGTAATACAGTTTCTTTGCTTCATAGTTTATGCAGATATGTTATATTATTATCCCACACTTTCTGTTTATTTCTTTTAATTCACTATTTGATAATCTTATTTTATTTATTTAAATGACAATTACTATTTCATTTTTAAAAATAATAATAATATTCTAAAATATTCTAATAAACTAATTATTCATATCATTAATTTTCAAAACTTATTTTTAATAGTGTAAAAAAATTCACACCTTTTACTTTTCCGACTAATATTTTTTATAATTTTATTTTATTAACATTAAGAACTAGGGGTATAAATGAGATTAGACATTTCGCGAACAGCTTGAGCTTGTCCATTAAACAAGCCAAGCCAAGCTTAATAAGTATAAGTATCTATGGACATATCTATATTAACAAATATCAGTTGTAGCCAAGTTTGTAGGCTCCTTGTTGCAGGTGCAGGTAGGTTTGGGTTCGAGTCCTTGTTGTAGCAGATTTTGAGTTTCCATTTCCAGCAAGCAGGCAGGCCAAGTGTATGGGTTCTTCCAGCCCAAAAATCGTTGGGCCTAGTGTTCTCTAGTCCATTTGCCCATTGCCTATCGTGTCATTGCCCAGCACGCCTAGGTCCACCGTGCCTTGGCCTATTCAGGAACCCCCAATTGCAAAGCCTATTCTTCAATCCAGTGCCAAGTCCATTACTCAAGTCCCGAGATTAGGCTTTGGCTAGTTGGAGCGGCCCATGGGGAAAAAGGCCCAATTAATGTTGGGCCCACCCACCAGGTGCTAAATATAACAAAGCTTTTAAACTCTTTCGTAATGAAATTTTTAGTTATCTATTCCATTAGTAATGAAATGCTTATTTTTGAATTAAAATAATATTTAACTATTTGTAACAAAATTTTTTGTTACACAAATAATTTATAACGAAACTAAAATAAATAAATAATATTATTGTAATATGCATTGGTAACAAAAAATAAAAGGCGACAAAACTACCAATGTTTTGGTAACTAGGTATTTCGTTACGCTATAGAAATCTATTGTAACTAATATTGTTTTGTCACTAATACGAAACTTTTTGTGACGATACATTTCGTCGCCATAAGGTCATCATTTGTAGCGAACCATAAATTTCTTTACTAAGACTTTTTACGACATGGCTTAGGGCATGAAACTTCAGTAATGAAAAATTCATTACCAATATTTTGGGTAACGAATTTCAGCGTTATGGTAACAAAATTATTCGTTAATAAAAGTTTAATTTGTTGTAGTGATGGGAAGAGGACCTTCATGCAGCCAGGTCTGACACAAAGCCCACGCGCACATTATGCTCATCTAGCTTGAGCTTAAATAAATATCACTTGGATAAAGTTTAATTAAGAATTTACTTACTATTATTTTATGTGTGAAACTTATTTATTAATTATTTTCTTCTCTTTAGATTTTGACATATGGCTTCGCCAAAATTGTAACACATAATAGCCTACACAAGTGTCTGGAAAGCCTTTTTAGAAGAGGGGTGCCACCTCAAAGGTTATGCTCTATCAGAAGTGGCCACTTCAAAGATCCATACGGTCACCACTAGCCATATCAACAAACATATCCAGTACTTAGATGCACCTATTCATTAATTATAAATAGGTCCCTGGTGCCATTCTTGCCATTCACTCAAAGCATACAATGATTGGAAAATTCTTAAAATTCTAGCATTCCAGTTTGAAAGAGTTTTATGTATCCTTGGTTTGATAGTTTTAAAGATTTGATTGCCATCATTTGTGAGCACCATTGTTTTGCAATTTCATCTTAAAGATAGAGAGAATGACTTTTGCTTCAGTCATAAAGAATTTCTAAAGCATCACAGTCACTTAGCACTAGCAA
Organism: Jacaranda mimosifolia; assembly: GCA_018894105.1. NCBI lineage: Eukaryota > Viridiplantae > Streptophyta > Magnoliopsida > Lamiales > Bignoniaceae > Jacaranda > Jacaranda mimosifolia. The sequence continues at coordinate 14,732,209 of CM032130.1, read as the reverse complement.
GTTTGAGACAAATTTCTTGCTTCTATGATCAATGGCGCCAACCACTTCTGTAAGACTAGTGCTTGTAGCCTTTGTTTCTATACTGCCAGCATTCCCTTTACCAACTCCTACACTAGCCCTATTCATAGCAAAAGTCCAGAGAAGTTAGGTGGGGAAAATTTTAAAAGATAGCAGTAGAATATTATGTGCTATACGACGACCATGAATGTGGCAAGGTTCCTAACAAAGGAAGCTCCAACTCTGTGTGAGGATAAAGATGATGCCTAGAAAAGAGAGGCTTATGATTCTAATGAGCTCTGGGAACCACTGGAGTAAGTAAAGTAATGAAGATGCCGGTTTGAAAAAGTTATGATAAAGTTCGTGGACTACAAGATGGTGGAATTAGAATCTCTAATGAGAATGCCCAAGAACTGCAAATCATCTTGCAGAAGATTCATGCAGAAAATATTTCTCTAAGTTAAACATTCCAAGTTGCCACAATAATTGAGAACCCGCCACCATCTTGGAAAGACTTCAAGAACTATCTAAAGCACAAAAGAAATTAGGAGATAAGACTTGAAGACTTGATGATCAAGCTAAGAATTGAAAAAGTTAATGGGAATATTTGATGTCAAGACTTGAAAGGTCAAGATAGAGGCTAAGGCTAATCCTGTGGCTTGAAAACTAGCAAAAAGAGGAAGCACCTAGGGAATAGTCAAAGTAGCAAAGTAAAGAAGGCTTAGAAGTTCGAAGGAAATTACGACAACAATGGAAAGTCAATCCACAAGGCAAAGGACTGCCAGCTTACTAAGAAAAACAAGCTAGTCCAAGCGTATGTGAGCAAAGATAAGTGCATGCTAGGAATGAGAATGAACTAAGTCAGTTTACGAGCCTAACGAGCTGGCTCGAAAAGTGTTCGAGTTCGAGCCAAATAATTCTTGTTCACAAGCTCACGAGCCTATATTTTTTATTTTAAAAAACTATATCTATATAAAAAATATAATAATATATACTAATTTTAATTTTTTTTATAAAATAATTTAACTTTTAGAGCTCGAGCTCAAGCCTATAGCTAATTTTAAATATAATAAAATAAAATATACTAATTTTAAATTTTTTTTATAAAATAATTTACCTTTTCAAGCTCAAGCTTGAGCCAAACTCGAGCGTATAGCTTGATATGAGTTTGAGCCTAATGAATCGAACCAAGCCTGAACAAGTGCTTGAGCTCTCAATTTTCTAAGCTCGTCGAGCTCAAGCTCGAGCTCGATTCATTTGATTCGAGCTCAAACTCGAGCCTAAAAAATGGTCAAGGCTCGGCTCGGCTCGACTCAGCTCGTTTGCATCCCTAGTACATGCTAGTGGATATGGCATACGTCAAGCTTACAACTATGTGTCTGAAGCTAACTTAGTGGATAACCCCAGAGAGTGGTAGGTTAATAAAGGTGAAACATGTCAAATCTGCTCTGACAAGGCAATGTTTCCCACATATATTCCAATTTGGTAAGTTTGTACTTACCAAGAACAGCCAATTGTACTGAAAGGACATGTTGAGAAATGGCTATTCAAAATGAATGTAATTCATGTACTTTGCAATTCTAAAAGCAGTAAGACAACGAGTTCCAATTATTTCATTGAATGTTCTAATTTATGGCATTTTTGATAAGGACATACAAAATTTTGACACTTTAAAAGGTTGAACTTGAAATCATTGCCTTCCATTGAAATTGATCATAATAAAAAATGTGAGATTTGTTTTGAAGCTAAAATGGTTAAAGTTTTCTTTACTCGACCAAATGGAAAAGTAAGCTCTAGAATTAATTCATAGTGATATTTGTGATTTAAAGTTTGTGCAAACTGAAGGTAAGAAAAGGCATTTTAAATTGATGATTGTACAAGGTTTTGCTATGTTTAATTATTGCGTGGCAAAGATGAAGTTTTAGAAGTATTCAAATGCTATAAGACTAAAGTTGAAAATCAACTTAGCAAACGAACAGAGGCTATTCGTAGTGATAGGGATGGAGGATATGGAACAACATTTGAAGAACTTTACACAGAATGTAGCATTATTCATCAAACAACAACTCTTTATTCGGCTTAATCAGATGGTGTAGTGGGAAAGAAAAATTGCACGCTTAAGGAAAAAAGATGAATGTTATGCTGATAAGCTCTAAACTACCGTAGAACTTGTGGGGGAAGCTACTCTTTTTAGCTGACCAATATTTAGTAAGATTCCGCACAAGAGCAAAAATGAAACCCCTTGTGAGCTATGGAAAGGTCCTACAAGTATCTCAAAGTGTGGTAGTGTTTGGCCAAAGTCAAAGTAATTAAATCGAAACAAGTGAAAATTAAGCCGGTTGTTGGTTTATACTCATTGGACACTTGTCAGTTCTTCAACAGTTCCTGAAGCAAATGGATGTAAGATTTTGATTCAAGGAATTTTATGTTTTTTTGTAGATATCTTTCCTTTCAAAGAAACAGAAGGTATAGATTCTCATGAAAGAACACATGAATAACCAAGTGGCTCTCCTCAAACTGATTGTGTTTATTTTTTTCATTGATAAATAATTCAATTCAATTAAATTAAATTTTATTTGATATGCTTATAGTTTTAGTATTATTAAATATGTAACTAAATTAATATATATGTTTTGACATAATTAAATAAACTCTGTTATTTAAATAAATTATTTTAGTTATGTAATATTTTTAAATAAATTATTTTAAATATGTTTGTTATTAAATATTATTGAATATGTAACATTATTTTTTTTATTATTTTCTAATTATTTACTAATTTTATTTCTTAATTAATAAATAATTTAATTAAATTCAATTAAATAATTTTAGACATGTTTACTATTTTAACATTATTAGATATTGATATGGCAAATTAAGCCTCTTAGGGTTAAAAAATAAAAATGGACAAAAAATCCCTAATTAATTGAATAATAAATGAATAAAAAGGTCTGAGAGCCCAATTGATTAAGTCCATTGAGATAAGCATCTAAATCCTAGTAAATTGAAGCCCACCTAGGAAAAAGATTATAATTACCAAATTCCAAAGCCAAGGCCAAAACGGAACACACAAAATTATTTGCAACAATTTGAGAGCTCAGACTCTCTACTCCAAATTCTACAGAAAAAGAAATCTTAAATTCACTGACATCCAAAAAAGACCCTAATTCCATTTCCAAGTAGCACCATTTTGGCGCCATCTATGGGAACTCTTATCCATTAAGAAGGAATTCTAGGAATGTAGATAAGGTCCAGAGCTCAAGATTCCAACAACCACTATGCCTTAAGATCTCAAAACATAGAAAACAGCTAACCTGAATCCTAGTCATGTCCGATATTGGAGATTCCTAGAAATCGCGTCAACATGGTAGGAGACACCCGTACAACAAGCAAGAGAACCAAATGACTCAAGAGATGCTAAAGATATCACTGGAAAAGGACTATGCTCAAGCTACGACCAAAGCGGGTGCCTAATATGCTGAAAAGCCTTATTCTCAGGAGCAACTGCAATTGTCTCATCAGAGCTAGAAGGCTTCGTCGCCTCTGGAAAGGATGGAACAAAGAACTAACTCAGAGCAAGACACCATTATTCTCCCTTTATCTTAATAGGTGGACATACTCTAATCTTTCCAAGAAGACTTAGCCCAATAATTGCTCGCCACCACCGAAGTACAAACCTATTCACTAGTACTCATCCCTCAAGATGAGCTTGGAGTCATTATATCCCTTTAACTGTTGCTCTTCCAATATGCACTCTTTTTTGCCCAGCTCCCTGACATGGTTTAATCAAATACCAGTTAGATCTATTACCATGTAGGAGCAATTAATGCAATGTTTTCTTCATAACTTTTCCTTCAATTGTAGGTACCCTAAGATGGTGGCATACCTATTCTCCATCGAATAAAGGATAGTGAATCCCTCAAAGACTATCTCAACCATTTCATCCAGGTGGTGCACGAGATCCCCTAAATCAACTAAGAGCTCATGCATGGTATCTTTTGATAGAACTTGAAATACCAAAAGTTCCAAGAGACTATAGCTGGAAAAACCCCAACTACTTTGGAGGATCTACTCGTTCACATAGAGAAATACATTAGAACTAAAGAAGTTGTAACTCTCATAAGGGCAAATGCAAGACACGAGGCTAAGACAGTAACGACAACAATTAGAAACTAGTAGGCCAAGATCATAGTCCCCCTAGACTTTCTCCACCTATTCTCTACTTATGGCCCTTAGAACAAAGATTTTAACTGTGGTGCTGAAGTAAAGCCTTATTCAGTACCTCCTTTAAGACGAGAGATGACCCAAAAAGGTAAAAGTCTAACAAGTGATGCCTTTTCCACCGCAATTGTAGTCACACTACTAAGGAGCGCTGACATGTGAATGCTGAAATTGAGAGGCTAATTCAAAGAGGATATCTCAAGGAATACATTGCCCAAATGCAAAGCATCCCTAAAAGGGATTCAGAAGCAAGAGAAAATGAGGACTATTGGGGAGCTAAAAGACTAGTAGAGTTTGCAAGACCCAGAGAACCTACCTATGCCTAGCATCTTCTCAATAATCTCAAAAGAACTAGTTAGAAGAAACTTCTAAAATACAATGAAGAAGTTGGTGCGAGTAGCAAGGTAAACTTAAACTGATTCAGTTGATCCTATACTGGGAATTTATGAAGTATGTCCCACATTGCCTAACATCACCTTTGGAGAAAAATATTTGGAACCCAAAAGAGGAGAGCACAATGATGCTTTAGTGATCTCTGCATCATTTGCCAACTTCTAGGTCAAGAAGATATTGGTGGATAGTAGTAGCTCCACGAACATAATCTTCCATGGTGTGTTCCTTCAACTTGCAATAGGCAACGCCTAACTCTAGAAGATTAACATTCCCTTGGTGAGGTTTACTGGTGAAGCGATAGAACCATTAGGAGAAATCCTACTTCCTCGCTCTCAAGGCACTCACCTTTGGATAGTTACAAAGATAGTGAAGTTTTTGGCGGTCCCTGTTAACATATAACATCCACTACTTGAAAAAGTATATATAAAGACACTAGAAAACATCCCTATAGGTGGCATATTGAGACACTTTTATACTTGAGACGATTTATGAAAGTATCTCGTAGGAAGGGGTCTTAATACCTTATCTTGACACTCGAAAGCATCTAAAAAATAACTCCTTTGAAGACAGTTGAAAGCGTCTCCAAAACAATGGTACTTTATTATGTCATTTAATTGATTTTTAGATATCATATTTGCTTGTTACGTGACGCTAAAACTATCTCCATAAAAATGATATGGAGACACTCTAAATGTCTCCATATAAGTTATATGAAGACAGTTAAATGTGTCCCCTTCTATAAATATGAGGACAATTTTACGTGTTACTATATGCATAATCTGAAAACTTGTTTAAGTATCTAAACAAGCATGATTTTGGGACACTTGTTGATTTTGGGACACTTAAAGCATCCCCATAAATTTGTATGGTGACACTTTATGTGTCTATATAAGGCTTATTAGTATTAAGAAGTATCTCTATAAATATGATGTAGTGACATCTTATATTGTCACACTACACTGTAACGTGTATTGTGTCATAAGATATATAAAATAATCTTGCTTTAAAACAAATAAAAGTGTCCTCAAAGTATCTTTACAACTATTAGCATGTTTCCATGGTATATATTCAAGCACAAAACAAAGAATCAACAAAAATCAATAAAGGTAGGAAATAATATCATGCATTAAATGTTTGTTCTATAAGTTTAAAAGTGAAGGCTAGAGTAGCATTAGGATCCATAAATCAAAATTTCATAAGCTTGAAAATAACTAAGATACTCAAGCTACCAAAGATCTAGTCATGATATACATCTGGATTAGGATGTAGAATTACCTCTTGTAGCTCAAAAACAGGGAGAAGATCAACTATCTCTCACGAGTCCAGAAACTATCTGGAACTGGCACAGCGGAAAGATGGCAATGTTTGCCCAGGCCATACTGCTCCAAAAACCATGAAATAAATTATGGAATACCTCCACACACAGGGGACGATACTATGAAAAATTGGAGCCAAAAATCCTTCTGGATCGCTCCATAAAAATTCTCTAACCGGAAGCTGCTGCAGGTGGATCTCCAAATCCGAGCAAGTCAAGTGCCTTGCCTCAATTGATATGATCCACACACCAAACAATCTTTCAATTTTCCCTCACTAGAATCTGCAGTTAGAGAGGATAAAATGAGGTAGAGGAGGCTGATTTCAGGTTGGGAGGAAGAAGAAATGCAAAGCTTCAACTTATGATGCAATCATGGAGATAGAGATTTTGGAGGGAATGCAAGAATCTAATTCTCACACTTTCAGCAATTAATTTTGAATTTTGTATGCTCTCTATATCTATATATAGAGGTGGAAGGTGTGATGCTAGTTGGCATCACACCTTCCTCAAGGTGACCGCCCAAGTGGCTTGCTAAGTTGGCAAAATTCAAATTCAAGTCTTACTTGAATTTCATGTGCATTTCAATTTCATTTAAAATCTAATTCCAAATTAATTAAGACGCTAATTTAAATGAAAACTTCATTTAAGTTTTCCCTCCAAAAAGTATTCTTTCCATTAATTAAATTAAACACTTTAATTTAATTAATTAACCTTTGATTTAACTCTTAAATCAAACAAGCTTAACTCTTAAACTTAAATTAGTCAACTTAACTCTTTAAGTCAACTTGTCCAATTGATGGTCAATATGGTACCAAATAATTAACTCCTTAATTATTGATCTAATTTAACTTTTAAATTAGTTGATTAATTTAACATTTAAATTAATCAAACCAAAATTGACCGTTAGATTGGAACCTTGAAAATTGGTCACCAAAGGGTGATTTTTCTAGCACTTAGAAAATTGCTCTACCAATTTTGGAGCTATTTGGCTTTCGTGTGTGACCCAATAGGTTCTACCATTCATTGGACATGGGCTCACAACTCTTTGTGACTTTTGAATATCTTATATTCATTTTAGTTTAAAATTCATTTTAAACTAATAGACTCAATTCCCACCCTCAAGCCCATGGAGCCCAACTAATTGGCCGAAATGAATATTCTGGAGAACCATCATAGCTCTACGGGTGCTATGCAAATACAGTCCTCCCATCTCCTATCTCCTGAAAGAGGCATAGGGTAAGATATTTGTCAGCTCCCTAATAGCCTCAATACTATGTCTCTATTCTCAATGTTCGATTCCCTTGTGTGACCTCACATTTGAAAAACTCCTTTTTTGAATTGTCACACCACCTTGCGCAAGGATTTCTTGGAATTGATTATTATAGAACACATAGGAGATGTACTTGCCCTTCACTAAAGCGAGGAGTCAAATTCCATCTTGGATCTCACAAACCTCCATGCCAAGTAGCTCATACCCAACCTCAACCCGAAAGACCCGCTACGTGGTCAAGGAAGAGTTAAAGCAGAAGGACTGGACACAAGGTTACCATGGATCCTCAGGTCAGAGGACTAATAATATGCACTAGCGTAAGCGGGAGAATTAACCACTACTGACTTGCCACTATAGCTATTTAGTGGATTCTTCGAATGGTCTTCAGTACCTTGTTATCTAACAAGCACCCACAAACATGCACCCATATCTCTACAGATTGCTCATGGAGCAGAGCATTATCCAACTCTTGGATTTATGCCTCGTTAGTGCAAGTTTATCCGGATATTAGATTTCCCGTCTCATAAGATCCTATGACTCAGAAGATTTAAGATCACGATCGTGTAAAACTTATTCCATGGTCACTGAACCGAGTCACGTAGTCATGTGTGATCTAAGAGCTTCATCCAAATGCAAGTGAAGTAATATAAAGAATATCATTCAATCAAGATTGTTTTACAAGGAAATAGCTTTTACAAGTCCATTCTAACTGGCTTGCCGGGCACTATTCCAACAAAAAGAACATAGCTGCACATATTAAATAGCATATCTACCAATCTTGTTCAATACACTAGAAGTTTTAGCTCTGAACAAAATAAATTAGAAAAGTTGCAATTTAGATTAATCTATTTAAGTTCTTTGTCCAAAAAACTAAGAAAGAGCTAACTTGAGTGTGCAATATGGCAGCTGCATATTTCATCATCAAACCAAATGTTCTACCATCAATTTTTATCCACTACCACCTATCAAAAATTAAACAACCATGATTATTACAATTCTTACTTGAAAAATAAAATATTTTTTCTAAAAAACGTAAAAGAATATTACCAAATGAAATAGCCAAACAATCCTTATCCCTATAACCTCCCTAATAGTCGTAAAATCATGAATTGGTCGAATTAGCTCCTCATCCATTTCCACTCCAACATTAACACGTACTTCACACATACTCTTTCCAAGTTCTATTTCTCCAACTTGTTTCAATGGATCTAAGCTCTCAAAGCGACCAATTGCAATAGTTTTTGAGGGATTAACCATACTTTCTAGACATACTTTTGATCGAACTTGAAATAAAAATATAAGTATCATTAATCAATAAGGAATAACAAAACATCTTAGTATCCAAGTTTGAGTGCGTTTACATTATGTATTCAACTGGAAATATGAGTAGCAACATCAATTGAACCCCATAAACTCAATATCAACTCAGCTTTTCAATCAACCTATAAAAACCAACCTTAGTTAGGTATATATAAACATTTAAACATAATAATTTGCTCATATAAATTGAAAGAAATTGATGAAACATTCAAACACTAAAATTGTATGCATTCATCTAGTATGAGTAGCAATAACAATTCAACCCCATCAATTCAACATCTACTCAATCTTATCAATTCGAAAACAATTCAACCCCATTAATTCAACGTCAATTCAATCTTATCAATTCAAAATAAATTTAACAAAACCAACCTCAATTATAGATCTACAGATATTAAAACATTATAAACTTCAATTACAAATCCAACAATTTATGAAACACTAAAAAAAAAATCAAACTCTATATGTTCAACCTATATCAAAGCGTACCATTCTTTTTAAGGATATAAGGTAAGCTTAACTATGTAATCATAAATGGAGTAATATCAAAAGAAAATAAACAAAAATAAGTGTTCAAAATAATTACCTATGGAGACATCCTATTAATGCTTGAGGTTGAATTTCGATGATATGTTGGGAATTGAGAAGATGATGAGGGGACGCTTCCAACTTGGAGTTGACTCCATATTTTCTAATCTTTGTTTATTCAACTTCAAAAGTTCTTCTATTTGTCTACACTGATCTTCTATTTCCTTATTTCGCTGATTAGTTATTTCTTTCTAATTTTCAATGTCTTCCTGGTATGATTGGGTCATGCGATGACAAGCACATCTGCTAGGTATACCATCATAGACATTAGAGGCAAGAACACCAAATCCAAACATTTTAACTCTTCCCCATTTTCTAGTCCAACCACTTGAGAAAAGATATCATTTGGGCCACTATCTTTTGTACTAGAAGGAAGTTCACATCTTAATTCATTCATTTTCCTCCGCACATAAAGTTTGATTAAAAAGTACAAAATGTAATCAACAACAAGTTTGATCAAAAAATACAAAATATATTACAATCAAGTTAAATTGATTAAGGGAAGAGGTAGTTGTTAGAATAAATAGGCATAAAAGAAGAGCATATAAATCATTAACATAGTTCGAAGTAGTCTCTAGCAATTATTAACAAAAGTAGTTTGTAGTAAAAGTATGAAAAAATGAAATATAAAAATCTCAACCAAAATATTAAGAACCAAAAATAAATTACACTTCATGCTCACGTGGACTTATCAAGTAAACAAGTGAAGGTAAAATTTTCAATTCGTAAAATAGAAAAGATACAATTGACATTAGAAAAAGAAAAAAAAAACTTGCTAAGCCACATAAGGAGATTTCTTATGATGCTTGAAGTCATTAAAATTTAGAGGAATACAACTCATGCATTTGGATGATGTGGCAACACAAGATTTTTCTATACTCCAATCATTAAAAGAATATATATATATATAAATAAATAATTTCAGCAAAATTGGATGGCGATAAATTATTTGTTGGAGTGGCCTAATTCTCTTTATTTAACCCCTGCTAAGTTTAGATTTTTTGAGACACTAAATCACTTCTAATTTATTTTTACAACTAACCATCCAAAAATTAAGCTGGTCAATTTATCTCAAGGACATAGATGAATTTTAATTTTAAAATAAAAGACATCTCAACAATGTTCATAAGGTTCAATACTTGAAGTTGGAACCAAAAGCATAAATAGAAACAACTAATGAGAAATAACTTTAAAAAAACAAACATATTCTAGCAAAATTATATCATATTCAACAACTACATAACTTCATCAGCATGCTTACCAAAGAATCAACAATGATAGAACTGAAAGTATTCCCTTCTCGAGTATAACATTTTTCAAAAAGATCCACCCTACGCTGTTCCCAAGGACTAGCAAAATCGAAATAGCAAAATTCTTGGGTCATCTCAATGGGTTCAGAAACCACACGTTTCTCTGGATCATAATAGCGTACTTCTACATATCCACTCAAAGGAAGGTTTTTTCGTAAGGGATGACCCTCGAAACCATAATCTGGTGATATACAGTGTAGATCCAGATGATTGATGGAAGAAACACCAAACATATCCCAAACTTCTCGCTCCCACCGGCCAGCTAATGGAAATGGACTTACTAACAGAGATATTCGTGTTACTTCATCTACACTGGTTTGTACACGAATGCGTGAGTTATACCAAGTACTCAGTAAATTATAGACCACTTCAAATTTGCATTTTCGAGAGGGATAATCAACTCTGCAAATATCGATCAAAACTTGAACCCTTGTATATGTATGCAATTTCAGAAAGCAGAACAATTGAAATGGGTAGTCTGTATTGGTATCAAATCTATTCCCATGTTCCGATCTCTCTTGGTTCAGCATTCATTGGGTTATCATTCCTTTCACTATTTGTTTCAACATCTTCTCTTTTCTCATCATCTTGTCTTGCTTCATTATATGAATACAGTTAGTTAGACATTATTTTATTTAACAATTATTATCGTAATATTCCAAAAACAAATCAAGAACCTTCATTTCTTCCCTAATTTGAGCGAAACTTTTCTTCCCGGTAACATGATGCATTGTCTTTTTTGCCCTTTTCTCTTTGTTTCGTGAACTTTGTACCTAAGTGTACAAAGGAAACTTGTTAAAACACCAATTGACATTCCAAATATTTTCAATATAGTATCAAAAAATATGTTTAATAAATATGATCATTATATGTGAAGTTAAATTGTTATTACCCTTGAAGCATCGATGTTCCAATAAAGTACTAAATTCTTCCATCAATCAGGCAAAACTCTTTCATCTTCTGAATCAGGTCTTGTACTTCAGTTTTCTTCTAGTGATAAGTTCAAATAAAAAAACATTGCCTTCACTCCATTCTTCCAACCCTTCTATTTCTTTCCCAAGTTCATCATAGTCCAAATGCTCGAATCTAGCACCACCATAAAACTTTCCCTAGTTTCAAGAAAGTGAAAGATTATTATTCAATTTTATAATGAAAAACTACAAATAAAAATCTAATATAGAATTATATCTACCTTAACAATTTCCACCAAAGACTTTTTCACTTAACTTGGTATTTTGTGCCATGATTTTTCATCAAGTCGAATTAACTTACGATTTCTAACCAAAGTACCAAGAAACTCTACAAATTTGCTCTTATTTTGACCAATTGGCAATCCTAAATTGTTAAAGAGAACATGCTTGCCACCTCTCATAGTCCAAACACTTGGCAAATTGGTTTTTCCTCTACTTTTTCTTTTCTTGTTAACATTTTCTGCAAATAGCAAGCCTTTCAGATTATCAAAAATCACCCTTACAACAAGAATTAAAGCCAACTTATAATTGAAAGCGAATTACTTAGTATTTAAAAATCATTATTGCCAACAAAATTATGAAAAACTAAATTAAAATTAATGAAGTACAAGAAATTAGTTGTAAATAAAATAAGAATCAAGTATATCTTTCACACTCAACTCATACAAGTGGTTTCCTCATTCTCCATCTCATTAGGATGTAACTCTGATGGATGTCATTATTAGCATTCCGTAGCATTAATGCCGAGATGAACGCTAAATTACTATATTAATCGAGTAACTGTTGATTTTTAGACTGCTAATAGTTTGATTATAATTATTAATGGTTTTAGGGTGAAATGAGGATTTTGAAAGTGAACCTATTCTTTTGGTTAGGTGATGAAGAATTAGGCCCCAGGACCAATAGGCTAGCTGTGATTGCATTTTTGAGGCTATGAAGATAAGGGTCTAACTTCATCGATACTTATTATGTATGCCTTGTGAGGGGTCTAACCTCTTGGGTATTTGTCTTGTATGCCCTGTGAGGGTCTGCCAAACTAGTACTTGCTCATACCTATCTGTTGTTGTGATAAACCCTTGAAAGGGCTAAACTTGTTTCTGTACTGTAACTGAATCTTGGCTATTTGAATTCTTGTTTGTTATCTATTAACTGATTCGTATACCCCATTGAGGGCTATATCATTGATTGTGCCCCTGATAAGATCTTTGTATGTCTGTTCTGGTGCCTAGAATTATCTCTGTTACTTGTTATTATTATATATTTGACCATCGTGTTATCTGACTGTTCTATTACTTGTTACCGTTCTATTATCGATCACTATTTGGTTATTTATTTATCTATCAGTGTTTTGCCTTGCCGACAATCTATTTATTGATCCTTGATATAAGTTTGGAAACTAGGGGCCGAGTGGTAATTCTAGCAGAATGCTCGGATACCTTGGACAGGCCAGGTAGCCCGCTTAGGTATTGGCGACATGCAGCTTGCATGAGCACTGCCTTGTACCAAGTTATCACGCTTGGGTAAGCTTGATTATTTCCTAACTTCATGTAATCTAATATGTTTGCAATCTGATCCTGACTATAATCTCTTGATATGTTCTTGTTCTGACTATTAATTGATGATTTGTTGAGTTGATTCTTCCTAGACAGGTCCTTACTACTTGTTGTTACATTATCCCTCACTAAGTCCTTCGGACTTACCCGATTGTGTTATTATGATTTTGTTCAAACATAGATTAGGCGATGGACTAGGATATTAGGCTTGGACATGGAATCTTTTCTTGTAATAGATTAGTTGCCATGTGTGCTTTGGATTTTCTTGAATAGTATCTTATGCATAGAGATGTTATGTTTTGTAAGTTGAATTACGAAATGCTAGATGTATATATTTCGTTGAACATGTTAGGTTGTATCTAGTGCATTTATGGAAATTTGACTAAATTGAACCCTATTGCTGTTCTTGGTGAATTTTGAAAAATTTCATGGGCCTAACGTTCTATCTTGTGCGTTTTAATTTAAGATTGAGTTGGAGTTGCATCTCAGCTTATGGATTATCTTAAGAGAGAGTGCTACAGAGGAGGTATCGGAGCCTAGGTTTTTGATGACCTAGGTTAATGTGGGAATGATTTTTGTGACTAGAATTGATGGGTTTACTAGAGATTAAACTTGGATTGGGAATTGGTTTGGATGTAAACACTCAGGTTAAGGAAAACCTAAGCTATACTGGGTTCTTATCCCAGAATATGATCTGTGGAATAAGACATTTTCAGGTAATAGAGACTAAGATTGGCTTTGAAAATGCTTTAGATGTGTGTACTTGAATTAAAGAGCACTTGAGAGATAATGGGATATGATTTTTGGAATATGGAATTTTGGATAGGAAAAATATGAAGTTTGATTACGAAATTAAATAAGGAATTGAATAGGATATGAATCTTTGGGATAAGGCTCGACATTAAGGAAATAAAGGGTTATGACCGGGGTGGCCAACCTATGCATAACCTCATACTACTGGTATGCTAGGTATATAAACATATGGTTAATGGTAAGAATGATGCTGTTGAAATTTTGATGTTAGGTAAGCAATATCTGTTAAGGTTGAATCTGATGAGTAGATGACTAATTGGGAAAAATTTGTATTCAATATGTAGAGAGTTATTTGAGAAATCAATGTTGTGCGGGTGATATTCGTGGAAGTTATATACGATGAGTAAGGATCATTCTGAGAAGATATGTAATCATTTGCTTGCATATGAAAATTTAGTTATGCAGATATGCAGGAAAAGGATTATTGCAGGTAACAATACATTTAATAAATGCGTGACTATTAAGATTGAGTGATGTTTTGATTTATACGTATAATCGAAATCTCACAGTGTGTCTATAAGGGCAAGGGATAACATGACGAAAAGATAAATACGATAGATAAAATGCCATTAAGAAAAAGAGTGCTTGACACGCATATACCATTATGGCTTGGAGAGTATGATTCTGTTGACAAGAGATATGAAGATAGGAAATTGAGACCACAGGCTATAGAAATTAAGAGATAATCAATGATGAAAAGATATGTTTCCAGGGCGACTAGTGTATAATCCAGTAATCTAAAAATGTCAAGCATGGGGCTCTTTGAAATTTGAAAAGGTGTAATTTGAGGATGCTTGCATTAGAAATATCCTGTAGGAAGAACTGAAGGTGATGTTAGGTCTTGTCTCTCCCTTGCTAGTAGATTCGAAGACAGGAAGATTTGTGGTATAAACTTAATGCAGTGGGGGATGGATCTTATAACCCTACTGATGAGTAAATAAGGTTAGTAATATTAGGAGTACAATAGAAACCATGTGAAGGATAGCCACAAAGAATTTCTAAAGTTTTACCCCCTCAATTACTGAAAGGATCAAATAAGTAAAATGTAAGGGTTTGAATTAAGGAATGACAAGAAAAATCTGAGTTGCAAGTAAACTTGATGAAAAGGAGATGAGTATCTACCTACTTTTAGGAGGAATCTTGAATCACTGATAAGAATCAACATAACAATAGTAAGAGCTCGACAAAACCCATCAAGTTTGAGAAATTAGGATATCCTTTTTCCTCATAAGCTATTTAACCAAATGCACATGTTTGGGGTTTATTTAGAATTGAAGTTAAGGAAAGGATACTATTGAATGAGAAACTCAAGGAGAACATGGGCCAAGAATTGCCCTCTATTTGTAATATAGATATTATGAATTAAGATAATAGTTTGGGATTGGTTTATAAGGATCTTGTTGGAACCTTTGAATTGATTAGAATTGAAGAAATAGCCATATTACATATGTGTTTAGGCTATGATCTCATGAACCTTAAGGAAACGATTCTATCAAGGTTACAAACAATTAAGTACGACCAGAAAATATATCAAAAGTACAAAAGTTCCTGGAGTTTTTTCGATTGGTATCAATGGTGTATTCAGGACTTTTCCGATCGACAAGTGCATGGGTGAAATCGACTAAGGAAATGGTAAGAGCATATATGCCTTGTAAAGAAAATTTGGTTAGACGAGAATGATCTAATATGCCTTGGGAAAACTTAAGCCATAGGAAAACTATTTGGCCTATGTTTAAGAATATTAAGATGGTGATTGCTTAAATGAAATCAAGATATCATTTAAGAGTAGAGAAAGAGAAATTCATGCAGATTGTGAATTTACTAGTAAGTATGATCTGGGTCACTCTAGGAATTGATAAACACTCTGGGTATGGAAATGAAATTACTGCATTCAGTGGTTGGCAAAATAAGTGAAGGTTAGGAATAAGTATTACAAGGAGAAGCCGGTAGTTGAGAGTACTATATGAGTTTTGAACATTAGAAATAAGTTTGATCCCACATATTTTGATTACATCTCTTAGATGCAAACTAAGGAGCAGCTGATGGATTTTCTGTGACTATATCTAGTATGTTAACTTGAACTTGACTAACCCTTAATATAAATATCATGTAAGTATGACTTGTGGTATTTTTAGTCATTTGTTGCTATAGCCGCTTTTGTGACATGTTAAATGACAGTATGCACACTGTTAGGACAGAATGGAGAAACTTTTAAGTAGAGGAACGATATATGATAATTAGCATGAACCACTCAATGTTATTATGGAATCAACAAGGAGGCTTAAAATTTCTTTTCGAGAAAGTTTAACTTACTTCACATAAGTTTGATCATGGAAATCAAGAAAACTTTAAGTGATGATAGATATATTGGAGAGAATTAGAAAGAGGAGATTCCTAATATCTTAGCAAGATAAATATCACCAAGGATTTGAGAAGGTATATCCTAGTAATGAGAGAAGTCCACATGTGATTGAGGCAACAAGGAAATAAGAGTGTTATATGTGTCGGTATTGATCGAAGTTTGTCCAGTAGAAGATGTCAGATTCTTTTAAGGGGAAAGGATTGTAACATCCGTAAATTTGGTATTTTAGAAAATAAGGATTTTGAAATCAAAATATTAGTTTGACATATTTTGGGGCTCGAAATATAAATAGGAAGGACTTAATTGCATGGAGATTGAAAGTTTTGGGGTCAATTTACAATTTGAGGAAAACTTGATTGAACGAGTTTAGAGGGTTAAAATAAGAATACTTTTGGTCAACTAGGCAAATCTTAGGCACTAACTAAGTTCAGGGGTTGAATTGAAGTTTGTTAACATTTTTGGGGACTGAATTGTAAGCCAAGTAGAAATTCTGGGGTCAACCTGTGAAGCTAGAAGGTTGCTCTTTATATACATTTCCCCATTCCCCGCCCTTATTTCATCTTCGTTTTCTCCCAGACACCCTCTTTCCGTTTGAAAACTAAACCAACCAAACTACTTCCCTCATCACGAGGGCCACGTAGATACTATATGTAGGGTCTTTACTTAGGCGGACCACCGGGAAATTAGATTTGAAAGCTGAACAACGATCGTGAGTAATGGGCACGACGGAGCAGTGGCAGGGGCTGGTTTCTGGGTAGTCTTTCTAGTAGAACTCAGCTCAACAGTCGTCATGGTGCCCTTGGATTGAAGTTTGGCGTGACGGTAGAGGCAGAATTAAACAAAATCTTCAAGGTGGTGAGAGGTGGAACTGGGTGATCAGAGGTGCAATTGACTCCCTTCATGGCGGTATTTGAAGAAATTATTTTGAGTATTGGATTGCTGGAGTTAAAAGGTATCGAACGATAGTGGTGGTGACTATCTCCGACGGCAGTGCTGAGGCAGAAGCTTCGCCTTGATGCGGTGAACGCACTAGTGGCTTTAGTTTGTGAGGGTTGTGCTTTGATAATCAAATTTTGGGTAAAGAGTTGAATTGGGGATATATATGCATATATGATATACCATTTAAACTTATAAATCTTGTGTTGTGACACTTATGGATGTGGAATTATGCTTTGGAATCAAATAAGGACTATGTATGGACTATTACATAGCTTAGTATGCCCGAATTTGTATTATTATGATATAATCTTGGGTTAATTGAGATAATTAAGTGATTAAACCCTAATTTTGTGAATTTGAGACCTAAGTGATAAAATAGGGTTATTAAGAATAATTGGACTATTATTATTGATTTGGCATGTTGACACAAGGTTAATTGGTAATTAAGGACCTGATTATATCTCTTCATTTGAACCAATACAAACATCGTGAATATTTTCATTACAACGGCATTATTAGCATTTCATAGCGTTAATGCCGAGATGAACCCTAAATTATTGTAGTAATTGTGTAATTGTTGATTTTTAGACTGCTAATATTATGATTATATATTAAGGGTTTTAAGGTGAAATGAGGATTTTGACAGTGAACCTATTCTTTTAGTTAGGTGACAAAGAATTGGGTCTCGATGACCAATAGATTGGCTATGATTGCATTTTTGAGGCTACGAAGGTAATGGTCTAACCTCCTGGGTACCGATTCTACATGCCTTATGAGGTTCTAACCTTTTATGTATTTGTCTTGCATGCCCTGTGAAGGTCTGCCAAACTAGCACTTGTTTATACCTATCTGTTGTTGTGATAAACACCTGAGAGGGTTAAACACATTTCTGTACTGTAATTGAATCTTGGTTATTGGCATTTGTGAATTATTTGAATTCTTGTTTGTTATCTGTTAACTGATTCGTATACCTCTGTGAGGGCTATATCGTTGACTGTGCCTCTGATAAGATCTTGTATGTCTGTTCTGATGCCTAGAACTCTCCTTTGTTATCTGTTATCATTCTATATCTGATCGTCCTATTATCTGACCATTTTGTTACCTGACTGTTCTATTATCTATTACCATTCTATTATTGGTCACTGTTGAATCATCTATTTATCTGTCAGTATTTTGCCTTTTTCTTGGATACCTAGGACACGCCAAGTAGCCCACTTGGGTGTCAGCGATATGCTAAGCAGCTCGCTTAGGTATCCGCGATGCGCTAAGGGCTCCCTTTGGGCATCAATGATGCGCCATGCTATCCTCCTGGGCACTTGCCTTGTACCAAGTTGTCATGCTTAGGTAAGCTTGACTGTATCCTGACTGCCTACAATCTAATCTTGACTATAATCTCTTGATATGTTCATGTTCTGACTATTAATTGATGATTTGTTGAGTTGATTCTTCCTCGACTGATCCTTACTGCGTGTTGTTACATTATCCCTCACTAAGTCCTTCGAACTTACCCGATTGTGTTATTCTAATTTTGTTCAAGCATAGATTATGCGATGGACTCGGATATCAGACTTGGACAAGGAATCTATTTTTGTAATAGATTAGTTGCCATGTGTGCTTTGGTTTTCTTGAATAGTATCTTATGCATGGCGATGTTGTGTTTTGCAAGTTGAATTAAGAATTGTTGTATGTATATATTTCGTTGAACATGTTGGGTTGTATCTAGTACTTTTCTGGAAATTTGACAAAGTCGAAGCCTGCTGCTGTTCTTGGTGAATTTTGAAAATTTTCATGGGCTTATCGTTCTGTCTTGTGGGTTTTGATTTAAGACTGAATTAGAGTGGCATCTTTACTTAAAGATTGTCCGAGAGGGGGTGCTACAGAGGTGGTATCGGAGCTTAGGTTTTTTATGACCTAGGTTAATGTGGGAATGATTTTGTGACTATAATTGATGGGTACACTAGAGATTTAACTTGAATTGGGAATTAATTTGGATGTAAACACTTATGTTAAGGAAAACCTAAGCTATGCTAGGATCTGATCCTAGAATGTGATCTGTGAAATTGGGACTTTTTCAGGTAATAGAGACTGAGATTGACTTTGAAAATGCTTTAGATGTGTGTACTTGAATTAAAGAATACTTGAGTTATGACGGGATATAATTTTTGGAGTATGAAATTTTGGATACGAAAAACATGAAGTTTGATTATAGAATTAAATAAGGAATTGAATAGGATATGAATATTTGGGATAAAGCTCGACATTAAGGAAATCTAGGGTTATGACAGGGGTGGCCAATCAGTGTATAACCGCTTACTATTAGTATGTTAGGCATATAAATGTATGGTAAATGCTAAGAATGATGCTATTGAAATTTTGATGTTAGGTGAGCAATATCAGTTCAGGTTGAATTTGATGAGTAGATGACTAATTAGGAAAAATTTGTATTCAGTATGTAGAGAGTTATTTGAGAAATCAATGTTGTGAGGGTGATATTCGTGGAAGGTATATATAACAAGTAAGGATCATTCTAAGAAGGTACGTAGTGCCAGAGGTGATTACCTTGGGGTAAACGAATCCCTGCCATTTGCTTACGGATGAAAATTTGGTTAGGCAGATATGTAGGAAAAGGATTTTTGCAAGTAACCATACATTTAAAAAATGTGTGATTATTAGGACTAAGTGATGTTTTGGTTTATGCGTGCAACCAGAATCTAACAGTGTGCTTATAAGGGTAAGGGATAACATAACAAAAAGATAAATACGATAGATAGAATGCTATTAAGAAGAAGAGTGCTTGACACGCATATACCGTTATAGCTCAGAGGGTATGATTATGTTGACAAGAGATATGAAGATAGGAAATTGAGACCATAGGCTATGGAAATTAAGAGATAATCAATGATGAATGGATACGTTTCCAGGGCGACTAGTGTCTAATCCAGTAATCTAAAGATGTCAAGCATGGGGCTCTTTGAAATTTGAAAAGGTGCAATTTGAGGATGTTTGCATTAGAAATATCCCGTGGGAAGAACCGAAGGTGATATTAGGTCTTGTTTCTCCCCTGCTAGTAGATTCGAAGACAGTAAGATTTGTGGTATAAACTTAATGCAGTGGAGGGATGGATCTTATAACCTTACTGATGAGCAAATAAGGTTAGTAATCATTGGAATACAATAGAAACCATGTGAAGGATAGCCACGAAGAATTTCTAGAGTTTTTCCCCATCAATCACAGAAAGGATCAGATAAGTAAAACGTAAAGGTTTGAATTAAGGAATGACGGGAAAAATCTAAGTTGCAAGTAAACTTGATGAAAAGGATATTAATATCTACCTAATTTTAGGAAGAATTTTACATCACTAATAAGAATCAATAGAACAATAGTAAGAGCTAGACAAAACCCATCAAGTTTGAGAAATTGGGATATCCTTTTTCCTCATAAGCTATTTAACCAAATGCACGTGTTTGGGGTTTGTTTAGGATCGAAGTTAAGGAAATGATACTATTAAATGAGAAACTCAAGGAGAAGCCAAGAATTGCCCTCTACTTGTAATATAGATATTATGAATTAAGATAATGTTTTGGGATTGGTTTATAAGGATCTTGTTCAAACCTTTGAATTGCTTAGAATTGAAGAAATAGCCATATTACATATGTGTTTAAGCT
Source organism: Jacaranda mimosifolia (assembly GCA_018894105.1). NCBI lineage: Eukaryota > Viridiplantae > Streptophyta > Magnoliopsida > Lamiales > Bignoniaceae > Jacaranda > Jacaranda mimosifolia. Next base: position 14,711,492 of record CM032130.1, on the reverse strand, counting down.
ATGATCTCATGAACATTAAGGAAATAATTCTATCAAGGTTTCGGACAATTCAGTACGACAAGAAAATATATCAAAAGTACAAAAGTTCGTGGAGTTTTTTCGATTGGTACCAATGGTTGGTTAGACGAGAATGATCTCAAATTCCTTGGGAAAACTTAAGCCATAAGAAAACTATCTTGCCTATGTTTAGGACTATTGAGACGGTGATTGCTTAAATGAAACTGAGATATCATTTAAGAGCATAGAAAGAGAAATTCATGCGGATTATAAATTTACTAGTAAGTATGATCTAGTTGACTCTAGGAATTGACAAACACTCGGGTATGTAAATGAAATTACTGCATTCAGTGGTTGGCGAAATAAGTAAAGGTTATGTATAAGTATCACAAGGATAAAGGAAAATTGGTAGTTGAGAGTACTATATAAGTTTTGAACATTAGAAATAAGTTTGATCCCACGTATTTTGACTATATCTCTTAGATACAAGCTAAGGAGCAGCAGATGGATTATCTTTGACTATATCTAGTATGTTAAGTTGAACTTAACTACCCCTTAATGTAAATATCATATAAGTATGACTTGTGGTATTGTTAGTCATTTGTTGCTATAGCCGCTTTTGTGATCTATTAAATGACAGTATGCACACTGTTAGGATATAGTGGAGAAAATTTTTAAGTAGAGGAATGATATATGATATGAGCATGAAGCACTCAGCTTAAAATTTCTTTTCAGGAAAGGTTAACTTACTTCACATAAGTTCGATCATGTAAATCAAGAAAACTTGAAGTGATGATGGATATGTAGGAGAGAATTAGAAAGAGGAGATTCTTAGTATCTTAGAAAGATAAATATCACCAAGGATTTGAGAGGGAATATCCTTGCAATGAAAGAAGTCCACATGTGATTAAGGCAACATGGAAACAAGAATGTTATATGTGCCAGTATTCATCGAAGTTTATCCAGTAGAATATGAGAATCTAGGGACCAATTTCTTTTAAGGGAGGAGGATTGTAACACCCCTAAATTTGGTATTTTAGAAAATAAGGATTTAGAAATCAAAATATTAGTTTGACAAATTTTGGGGCTTGAAATATAAATAGGAATGACTTAATTGCATGGAGATTGAAAGTTTTGGGGTCAATTTGTAATTTTAGGAAAACTTGATTGAACAACATTTAAGAGTTTTGAAGGTTAAAATGAGAATACTTTTGGTCAAATGGGTAAGTCTTAGGCACTAATTAAGTCCATGGGTTGAATTGAAGTTTATCAATGCTTTGGGGGACTGAATTGAAAGCCAAGTAGAAATTATAGGGTCAATCTGTGAAGCTAGAAAGTTGCTTTTCATATATATTTTCCCCTCTATTTCTTTTTCATTTTCTTCCGCACACCCTTCTTCTTTCTCTCCGGCGACGGCCAAAATCTAAAAACTAAACCAACTAAACTCATCCTCTCATCACGAGGACCACGTTGGTACCACATGCAGGGTCTTTACTCCGGCGGACCACCAGGAAATTGGAGTTGAAAGATGACTGATAACAGCGAGTGACAGGCACGATGGAGCAGCGGTAGGGACTAGTTTCTGGGCAGTATTTCTGGTAGAACTCAGCTCAACAATCGTCATGGAGGCTTTGGATTGAAGTTTCGCGTGATGGTGAATGCGGAATTGAACAAAATCTTCACGGCAATGAGAGGTGGCGCTGGGTGATCGAAGGTGCATTTGACACCCTTTGCGGCGGTGTTTGAAGAAATTATTTTAGGTATTAAATTGCTGGGGTTGAGAGATATCGAACGGTGGTGGTGGTGACTATCTTCGGCGGCGGTGCTGAGGCAAAATCTTTGCCTCGATGCGGGGAATGCATTGGTGGCTTTGGTTCGTGAAAGTTGGGCTTTGATAATCAAATTTTGGGTAAAGAGTTGAACTGGGGATATATATGCATATATGATGTACTATTTTACCTTCTAAATCTTGTGTTGTGACACATGTGGATATGGAATTATGCTTTGGAATCAAATAAGGACCACGCATGGACTATTACGTAGCTTAGTAGGCCCGAATTTGTATTATTATAGTATAATCTTGGGTTAATTGAGATAATTAAGTGATTAAACCCTAATTTTGCGGATTTGAGACTTAAGTGTTAAAATAGGGTTGTTAAGAATAATTAGACTATTATTATTGATTTGGCACGTTGTCGCAAGGTTAATTGGTAATTAAAGACCTAATTATATCTCTTCATTGGAACCAATACAAACCATGTGAATATTTTTGTTATAATGGCATTATTATCATTCTGTATCGTTAATGCCGAGATGAACTCTAAATTACTATATTAATTGAGTAACTATTGATTTTTAGACTGCTAATAGTATGATTATAATTATTAAGGGTTTTACATCGAAATGAGGATTTTGACAGTGAACCTATTCTTTTGGTTAGTTGAAGAAGAATTGGGCCCCGAGGACCAATAGGCTGGCTGTGATTGCATTTTTTAGGCTACGAAGGTAAGGGTCTAACCTCCTGGGTACTTATTCTGTATGCCCTGTGAGGGTCTAACCTCTTAGAGATTTGTCTTGTATGCTCTGTGAGGGTTTGCCTGAAAGTTAGTAAGGTACTAGGATCCAATTATAAATACTTCAAAAACTTAATAAACTAGTGCTTACATGCTAACCAGGATCAAATTATGCCAAAGATTCAGATTTGGATAAAGTGTTACCTTGAAATTGCACAATCCAAGGAGAATGAGGTGAACTTTTCACCAATTCCAGAATCTACCAGAAAATGCACAGCAGGAGTGGAGCGATTTTTACCACCATCAAATCACCTCCAAAAATCACAAAAAAGTTACTGGAGCTGATCAATACTTTGGGCAACTCTCAGTAAAAAAATCTGACTAAAAATCTTTCTGGATCTCCTTGGAGAAAATCGCCAAATCGGACTCTGTGCAAGTGGATCTCCAAACCGTAACAAACAAACTAGTTTTCCTCTATTGATATGATCCACACGCCAAATAAATCTTCCAAAATCTCTAGCCTATAAGCTGGAATAAGGCCAGAGATATGCTATGGTGGAGGTCAATTTTAGGTAGAGAAGAAGAAGAAGAGAGCAAAGCTTTCAACATATGAATGCAATGCTTGCAAGGATTTTGGAGGGAACGGTGGAGAATCTAATTCGTCACACCTTTTGACATAATAACCAGCCTTCTTTCTCTATATATCTATATATAGAGGATGGAAAGTGTGATGCCAAGGTGGCATCACACCTCCCATGAGGAGAAGGGGTGGCCAATTTGCATTTGCCAAGGTAGCAAATGCAAATTCAAATCTAATTTAAATTTCACTTGCATTTTAATTACATTTGAAATCTAATTTCAAGTTAATTAAAATGCTAATTCAAATAAACATTTCATTTGAATTTTCCCTCCAAAATGTGTTCTTCCCATTAATTAAACTAAACACTTTAATTTAATTAATTAACCTTTAACTTGACTCTTAAGTCAAATAAGCTCAACTCTTAAGCTTGAATTTTGTTAACTTAACTCTGTAAGTTAGCTTGACCAATTGATGGTCATATTGGCACCAAATAATTAACTCCTTAATTATTGGTCTAATTTAACTCTTTAAATTAATTGATTAATTTAACACTTAAATTAATCAAGCTAAAATTGACCTTCAAAATTGGCACCTTAAAATCGGTCCACTAGGAGACATTTTCGAACACTTACAAAATCTTTTTCTCCACCAAATAGGAAGCTAATTGGCTTTTGTGTGTGACTCAATAGGTTCTACCATTCATTGGACATAGGTTCACAACTCCTTGTGACTTCTGAATATCATATATTCAATTTAGTTTAAAATACTTTTAAACTAATCGACTTAATTCAATTAATCTCATTAATTGAAGAGTATCTAATCTCCATGGTCAATGTCCAACATCAAGCCCATGGAGCCCAACTAATTGGCCAAAATGAATGTTTTGGAGAACCATTATAGCTTTATGCTTACCAAGCAAATACGGTCATATCATCTCCTATCTCCCAAAGGAGGCCTAAGGAAAGATATTTGTCAGCTCCCTAATAGCCACGATGCTATACTTCTATTCTCAATGTTCGATTCCCTTATGTGACCTCATCTTTGGAAAACTCCTTTTCCAAATTGTAACACCACCTTGCACAAGGATTTCTTGGAATTGATCATTATAGAATACATAGGAGATGCACTTGCCCTTCACAAAAGCAAGGAGTCAAATTCTATTTTGGATCTCACAAACCCCATATGAAGTAGCTCATATCCAATCTCAACTTGAAAGACCAACTAAGTGGTCAAGGAAGAGTAAAAGCATAAAGAACAGACACAAGCTTACCATAGATCCTCAGGTCAGAGGACTAATAATATGCACTAGCGTAAGCCAGAGAACTTGCCACTATGGTTATCTAGTGGATTCTCTAGTGGGCCTTTAGTACCTTGCTCTATAACAAACACCTATTAATATGCACCAATATCTCATATGGTTGCTCATGAAATGGAGCAATATCAAACTCTTGGATTATGTATCGTTAGTGAAAATCTATTCGGATCTTAGATGCCCCGTCTCATAAGATCCTATGACTTAGAAGATTTAAGATCACGACCGTGTGAGACTTATTCCATAGTCATCAAACCAAGTCCCGTAGTCATGAGTGATCTAAGGGTTTCATCCAAATTCAAGTGAAGTAATAAAGAGCATAAGATGAAGATGGCTATATAAAGAATATCATTCAATCAAGATTGTTTTACAAGGAAATAACTTTTACAAAGCCAATCTAATTGGCTTGCCAGGCACTATTCCAACACTACCAAACCAGGACTTACTTATACCTATCTGTTATTGTGATAAACCCTTGAGAGGGTTAAACATGTTTCTACACTGTAATTGAATCTTTGTTATTAGAATCTATGAATTGTTTGAATTCTTGTTCGTTATCTGTTAACTGATCCATATACCCCTGTGAGGGCTGTGTCGTTAACTGTGCCTCTAATAAGATCTTTGTATGTCGGTTCTGGCACCTAAAACTCTTCTCTGTTATCTGTTATTATTCTATATCTGACTGTTTTGTTATCTATTACTGTTATATTTTCAGTTACTGTTCGGTTATCTATTTATATGTCAATATTTTGCCTTGGTGGAATCCATTTATTGATCCTTTATATATGTCTAGAGACTGTGGGCCGAGTGCCAATCTTAGCGGAATGCGTGGTTCCCTGGGACACACCAAGAAGACCACTTGGGTGTCAGTAATACTATAAGCAGCAAGCTTAGGTATTCACAATATGCTAAGTAGCCCACTTAGGTATCTGCGATGCGCTATGGGCTCCCCCTAGGCATCGGCGATGTGTCATGCAGTCCACATGGGCACTTGCCTTGTACCAAGTTGTCACGCTTGGGTAAGCTTGACTGTATCCTGACTGTCTATAATCTGATATGTTTGCAATCTGATCCTGACTGTAATCTCTTGATATGTTCCTATTCTGACTGTTAACTGATGATTTGTTGAATTGATTCTTCCTCGACAGATCCTTGCTTTTTGTTGTTACATTATTCCTCACTAAATCCTTCGGACTTACCCAATTGTGTTATTCTGATTTTGTTTAGACATGGATTAGGCGATGGACTCAGATATCAGGCTTGGACAGGGAATCTAGTTTTATAATAGATTAGTAGCTATGTGTGCTTTGGGTTTTCTTGAATAGAATCTTAGGCATAGAGATGTTGTGTTTTGTAAGTTGAATTAAGAACTACTGCATGTATATATTTCATTGAACATGTTAGGTTGTATCTAGTGCTTTTCTGGAAATTTGACTAAGTTGAAGCCTGCTGCTGTTCTTGGTGAATTTTGAAAATTTTCATGCGCCTATTGTTCTATTTTGTGGGTTTTGATTTAAGACTGAATCAGAGTGGCATCTCAGCTTAGGGATTATCCCGAGAATGGGTGCTATAGGTCTACTTGCAAGACATATCAAATCATATTACTCTAGGTCATCTTCATTTAGTTTTAATCCTTCAACCTGCAATAAACATGCACTTACTCAATTATTTTAATAAAATATCGTAACAAACCAGATTATTTTAATGTATTAATTAAAATTTAGCATGCATGACTAGGAAACCAAGATGTAAATGATTCACTATGATTTCGCTTGACTTTATTTTCTCTGAAACAACGTTTCTTATGTCTAAGTTTAGCTTCATGTTGGCTGCATGGATAGAAAGTAAATAATTCAGAAATAATTATATAGAAATAAAATAGTTGCTACTATGTTTCGTTTTAACTTACTATCTATATGGCTTAATCTCATTGCAATTAAATAGCACATATCTATGAGCTTTAGTCAATATATCATTGCTCAAAATAATTGTTTCTTCTTTCCACAATGGACGCCCCAACATAAAGAATATATCTAAACCTTGGTCGATTGAGCCTTGTTTCAACTCGTTCCTCGAAGCATAAAGAACAAAATGCCAAATATTCTTAAGTCAAATAGCCCTTAGCAATCGACCTTTACGATCGACATCTATTCCACACATTCGATTTTGAAGTGCCTTAGTATCTAGGAAAATGAAAATATCAAAATGTTATTATTATATATAGAGATATATAGCATAAAAAAAGAAAATAATTACTTGAAAAAATATAACCAAATTAGCTACCTTCTATGGGATACTTCCAACGATAATGTACTAGTCTGGATAACTTTGCCTCGGTAACCAAATGAATTTTCAAATATACTATGATGTCAAAAAATGCTGGAGGAAATATTTTCTCAAGCTAACAAAGTATAAGAGCAATTTCTTGTTCCATTTGATCTAGATCAGTATGATGGAGGCTATTAGAACATAAGTCTCTAAAGTAACCACATAAACAAATCAAGGCCGAACGTACTGACTTGGGTAACAAGTTGTGCAAAGCAATTGCAAACAATTGTTGCATCAAGAAATGGCTATGATAACTCTAAAGGCCAAAAATCTTGATAGGCTTAAGATATACACACCTTGGTACATTCATAGCATACCCATCAGAGACTTTAATATTTTTAAAACCTTGTAGAATATTTCCTTCTTAGTTTTACTCAATGTAAAAGAAGATGGTGGCAACCATTCTCTACCAGTCTCATAAAAAAACGGCCAAAGTCCCGATCTCATGCCTATATCTTTCATATTCAAGCGTGCCTTGTAGTTGTCTTTTGACTTATCACTATCCAATAATGTATACAATACCTTATCACATACATTTTTCTCAATGTGCATAACATCAAGATACTTTTTGCCAAAGTATACAAGTTTTTTTCCCAAGAAGACAAAGTAAAAAAAAAATACTTTTCTTTTTCCAATTGAAAGGTAAATCTAAATCACCCACCTTTTTGCCAAATCTATTATCAAAATCCTTTATCTCATCTAATATTTCAGAGCCCATCAAATAAGGAGGTTCATTTCTATGCTATTTAGTGCTATCAAAAGATCCTTTATCTTTTCAATAAGGATGATTTTTCGATAAGAAAACACAATGGCACATGTAACAAAACTTAAGAGAGTTACGTAGCTATTTAGAATTAGTATACTTTTGACAAACTAGGCAAACATATCTTCCTTTAATACTCCAACCTGATATATTTGCAAGACCATGAAGATTACTTATAGTCTATAATAATGCCATGCGCATTTGAAAATTCTATTTTGATGCGGCATCATATGTATTTATCCCCACATACCATAGTTCCTTCAATTCTGCTATTAATGGTTGCAAATACACATCAAGATCATTACCAGGCTCATTAGGACCAGGTATAAGTAGAGACAACATAAAGAAAGATTTTTTCATACAATCACCTAGTGGGAAATTAAATGGCATTAGGATCACATGCCATATGCTTTGGGCAACACTCATTGTTCTAAATGGATTAAAAACATCGGATGCCAAACCCAGCTTGACATTGCAAGGCTCTTTTGCAAAATCTGGATGGTAGCAATCAAAACTTTGCCAAGCTGGAGAATCAACAAGGTGCCTCATGAAACCATCTTTAATGCATTTTTCTTCATGCCACCTCATAAGCCATGTAGTTTTAAAATTCATAAATAATCTCTACAGCCTTGGTTTTAAAGGAAAATGCCACAGAACCTTGGTTGCAACCTTCTTAGCTTCCTTAGATTTCTTAGAAGAAGCATTATGCTGAGCAGCATTAGGTTGTAGCTCTTCTGATAGCACTACCCATTGTGGTTCTTAACAAGTACCACATTTGGTCTTGTTTTCATTTAAACCCCAATATAACATACAATCATTTCAGCATGTATCAATTTTCTTACAATTTAACCCCAAATCTCTCATTATTTTCCTCATCTGATAACAACTTTTGGAAGCTGCGCACCCTCCAGAAATGATTCTTTCATCAAATTCAGCATCACGGTGAAGGAAGAATCACTCTAATTACCAAGGCATTTGTTTTGCAACATTCTTACAATGAAAGAAGGTTTTGAAAACTTTCTACATTTAGGGTAGAGCTCTTGTTTTGCATCTTGCATAAGCTTATAAAATTTCTCAGCTTCTTCAATTCTTGGCATATCTTTTTCATGATTACCTCTATCTTACATATTAAATGCAACATGTAGCATCCCTTGCATGTCATCAAATGTATGTGGACTATCATATTCATAAGATACAGACCCTTCAACTAAGAACAACTCTCCATAAAGTACCTACTTAGTGTATCTATCTAAAAACCCTTTCCAAAGAAGATGTCCTTCTACAACTTCACGTGTTTTGCTCAATCCATTTTTACATTTCTTACAAGGACACAAGATCATTCCATCATCTGAATCTGCAAAAGCAAAGTTCAAGAAAAATTTCACCCCATCCCGATATTCTTTACTTGGTCTTGGGAGACTCATCCAATTCCTACCCATGTTCATCTTTTAAAATAAACAAACACTTGAAATGAAAAGAATATTCCAAAAAATGATGTTAGTATCTGAAGATAGCAATTATGTTTACTTACAACTACCGAACATTTCAAGAATTAGAAATAAATTTAAGCAATATATTTATTGAGAAAATTTATAGATATTTAAGTGAAATACATCAACTTCAAAACTTGATGGAATTACTTATAAAAGATATAATTTTAATTGTTACTATTTACTTATCATAGTATCAATTCAATACTTGATGTAATTAATATAATTTTAATTTTTACTATATCCTTATAAAAGGTATAATTTTAATTAATTATGATTTTACTTGTAAAATTGAAATATAAAAGTCTAATTTTAATGAATTAAAATTTTAATTATGAAATATATTTAATTAATTATAATTTTACTTGTCATACTTATAAAAGATATAATTTTATATACTTGATGGAATTAATTATAAAAGATATAATTTTAATTTTTACTATATACTTGTAAAAGATATAATTTTAATTTTTAATATTTCCTTATCATAGTATCAAGGGACAAGGATGAATGTAGCAAAGACACTAAAATCTATGGAAAGTTAGTTTAAAGATACTCTTTAACTCATCAACTTCATCATTTAATTGACTTAATCGAACTTACTTAGGGGTTAAAATATCTATGTATTTACATATACATCTTTATTACATCTAAATAAAAAATTTATATTAACTTCATATTTGTAAGACTATGAATCATTTACATAAAAATATATATCTTTATCAATAAGCATATTTCAACATTTTGTGTTGATGTTCAATATAAAAAAATCTATAGACATATACATCTTGATAAAATATATTTTATCCATACATATTGAAGTATATATGTTCTATAACTTTAAATATTTTTAATGTATTTATTTAAATTTTTATGATGAATAAAAGGAAATAAAATTGAAGGAAAAAATAAATAATATAGGATTTGAATTCAATTCCTTATTCATTCTTGCATACTAATCATCTCCTCTGTAGCTACTAAGCAAAAAGCAATTTTAGAATCTTAATAGCATGAATTTATTACATATCAAATACTGATTTGAATCTAATTATGCACAAACCATAAGCCATCAAACAACTAATTAACGTTTGAGTAACATATTCAACAATGACTAGAAAAGAAAAAAATTCAGCCAACATTAATATGTTTGAAAAGATTGCATTTGACTATACTCATCTAATTCTATAATCCAATATCAAAATACTTTGAGTACTTGATTGAAAATAAATCTATAAAATGACAATAGCTTCAACCTAAAAATGACCATGGGAAAAGGAATAAAGATTCAACAAAATATAGCAATTCTCATACAAAGAATGTAAAAGTGCAAAGCAAAATTGAAGTAGCTAGCTTATATATTTATTCCTAGTGGCACTAACTATTGCTTTGCTATAATCAGTTTCTTAGACAGATTTTATAAACTATAGATCTACTTAACCAAGAACCTGGGCTCTTCACAGCTAGCAACAAAGATAATATTTCATATGGCAAAGATGGTGGAACTCTTGAAGAGATTAATGCAGCAGTAGAGCTACCAAAAGCAATTGATTTTGTCAATAAAATTAATGAATTTTGAATTAATCAATCCGGCTACTGTTTTGCTTTAATTTTCTCTATACTCTTTGTTTGTCCTTAGTACCTTTCATTAGTTATCTTTGCTTGGAATATATATATATATATATATATGCTCAGGGCAGATGCAATCAGCCCCTTGTTCCTTCCACTGGTTACAGGAATTGGTGCTATTCATTCAGGTTCAAAGAAATGACACTAGGTTCTCATGCTTGGTTCTTTCGCTTGGAAGAAGAAGAATCTGATGTCTATTTACCAACTTCCACCCTCCTGTTTGGATTATCTGCATTGATGTTCAACGTGTTAGATTAGCCAAGGAATGTTGAATTAATCTTAAGCTCATTGAACTAACCTAAAAAGTGGCATATTTTCCTTTATAATTCACATATTATCATGTAGAATATTGTTTGTATACGTGGATATATAGACTCATTAGCATGCTGTAAATGTTATTCTTGATGCTAGCCAAATGCATTAGAATTAGTTTAGGGAAACTTATGTACTTTTTATACATTCCCATATAGAAACTCCCTTTTGCACTTTTCTACAACAATAATATAGTGTATACTATATATATATATATATATATCATTCTTAAATGAATTTTCATTTCTAACTAATTAATAGGACAATAACAAATGTCACAAAATTAAGAAACTAAACAGAGCAAGTCACATGGCAAATATATTGCAAAATGGAAGAGAAGCATTAAGAATTAGAAGCCAAATTTAAAAAGAGAATGAGTATGAACCATCCAAACCAGCACAACACGGGGGACTTCGATTATTACATATTTTAATGGCTAAGATCCAATATGTAATAGGATTCCCAAGATTAAAAATATCATAGAAAAGGCCTCCATTTGAAAACATTCTGATTCAAAGTAAAAACATCTTTTGTCTTATACATAATTATCCTTTTTTTTGCCATCAAAAGACAACTCCCAAGATATCCATATGTTTTTTCTTTACTTGGTTCTTACCCTTGTTTCCTGCCTAGAAATTCAATTTAATGAAGAAAGACAACTAAAACATAGTGATGAGTTTAGTTCTGTCCAAATAGAGATAGGACTTCAAATTCATGCAAGAAAATTAACCATCAACTTAAGGCAAAAACTTGGACATCAAAAACAAATTTTATTCCGACAAGTACTCAAACTGATCAAGAATTGATCAACAGTTCAGAGATATTATCCCATTATTCAAAGGACATAACGCCAGGGAGATGATTGAATTCAAGCACTTGAGGAAAATAATATTATTAATAGTAACAAACGAAAGAGGACAGATGAAATAGAATTTCATTACAACCTAATTTGGTGTTCAATTTGAAAGACCCTCCAAGTAAAATGAAAAGGCAATTTGATAAAAATAGTTCTATACATGAAAATCTACTAATAAATCAACAAAACTTAGTCTATATTACCTATTCTTACTTTAGCACAAAACCTAGAATTCCTTCTAAAAAATTGTGTGCGCGAGCGCATGTGTATAATCGAGAAAAAAACTACACCAAATTTTGCTAATCCAATAAAGTCGACTAGGAAAATACGGCAAATCCTTACCTTCGAACATTCTCGATTTGGGGTGTAGTTTCTCTCTTCGAGTATTGGATGTGTTAGGGGAATATGGTCAAGTGTGGAGAAAGGCCGAAAATAACGCCAAACTTGATGAAAATTTTAGGGAATAGGCGCCAAGTCTTCTATATTTTTATTTCTTTTATATTTATTTAGGTCAAATATTATGACACTTTAGAAAAAATATGTCTCTATACTTTATAAATATAAATGAGACATTTTCAAAAAATATCTCTATAAAAATTTATTAATAGAAGTAACATGATAAAATATAAATACTACATAAAAATGAGATCTTAGCGTAAACTCTTTATGGAATTATCTTAGTCAATTAGAAGTAGGAGGTAATTCCATAAAGAGTTTATGCCAAGATCACGTACCCCCTAGGTACATACGTGCCATCACTACACGACAATCAACATCAAGAGCACACCAACACTCGAAAGTCATGCTATTGACTAAGTGTATAAAAATAACTTAATGTGAAAGACTTTCTTAAATAAAATGGAGTAAACGTCAATAACATCAAAGTGCATGAAAAGCATCTAACCAACACTTGCCTCATGAAGCAAATAAAAAAATTAAGAACGAACCGAGTTACTACCTCTATAAAAATAAAAACACAAAGTAGTCCTAAACAAAAGAGAAAACAATAACAAAAGCTCCTATTCTAAGTCACTATCTACTTTGTATCTGCCAGATCCTCCGCCATGGCATCGATGCTAGCCTCTAGAGCCCTAATAAACTCTTCAGCAAAAAGATTAAATAGGATGTTGGTGTCAAGCAACAAGTCCTCATTAGAGCAGCACCCAATCTCACTGAGCATGCAACAACATCCTTAAATGGTATGCTCACATATCAACTGTCTCGAAGAACTCATCTAAACTTTTTAATTATTTGACTGTATGCTCGTAGGCAACACTAATGAGCGTTCTAAGAACTTCTTTCCATTCTTCACTTACTTCATATAACCCCCTTTCAGCTATCTATGTTTCTTCAGCAACTTTGAAAACTCCTCTTTCTTTTGAGATTGTTGCTGAGCAAAGCTAGCGGCCTCTTCCTTAAGCTGCATGATCATCGTTGTTGTCCCCTCCATTCAGTGAGACATCTACATGACTCAGTTCCAAGCATACACCTAAAGGAACTTACAGCATGATGAACAAATAACCAAATAAAAAGACAAACTTGAATGCAAAACAAATTAAGTGATGTGACGAACACTTACCCAAGCAAAGTCCCCAATAACTAGGTTAGTCAATTGAAAGTAGGAGATAAACTATAATCCATAAATTAAAACCAAAATAGGACAAAATTTAACTAGTCATCCCATCCCAAGGATCTATCAACATGCCTTAAAGTAAGATTTAAAGGCTGAAAAATTACCTTTTAAGAAGGAATCGGATGAGTAAATAAGATCTTCCAATGGACACCTCCAAATCAATATCAACAAGCTTCTCTTCCTTGATCCGATTTCTCCACATCAAGGCCTCCAAAAATCAGCAACTTTTGCACACAATATCAACTCCAAACAGCCACTCAATGGCCAAAAATGAAAACAAAAGCAACTCCAAAAATTGCCTACTGAAGCTCCAAAATTCGGCCACTAGAAAGGTTCAATCACCAATCCTAAGCTTCCTAAGTGTGAAGCCTCTAATGTGTAGTCCACACACCTAGGAAGGTCTCTCAATCGACAAACTCTTTGCTATAGAAGAGAGGAAGAAGAAGATGTTGAAGGTGGTGATTTTGGGAGGAGAGAGGGATGAGGGAATTAAGGAGGTGGTTACTCAACACATGAGTTGACTACCTTTTTGGAGGGAAAAAAATTAGAGCATGAATCATCCCTCTATGGCCGGTCATGTGATCCTTTTATAGGAGGGGATGGACCATCCACAAATATGCCAACTTGCTAGATTCCTCTAGCTTGAATTTTGGAATTTTAATTTCCTAAATTAAAAATCCCAACTTGTATAATTCAAATAGATTCTTCCATTTGATTTCCCTTCAAAAATTAAATTTCAATTTAATTAAACTAAATCTTTAATTTAATTAATTTAACTTACCTCTTTAAGTTAATAACTTAACTCTTTAAGTTAATTGAGCTAACTTAACTCGTTGAGTTAATGTCATAGGCATCAATTAAATTAACAACTTAATTTAATTAGTCTAATTTAACTCTTTAAATTGTTTTGATTAATTTAACACTTAAGTTAATCAAGCCAAAATGACCCATTGATAATTAGTCAACTTTATATCTCTCCTTAGGCAAAAACTCCTTACAAAATTCCTTAATTTAATTAGCCTAATTTAACTCTTTAAATTATTTTGATTAATTTAACACTTAAGTTAATCAAGCAAAAATGACCAATTGATAATTAGCCAACTTTATATCTCTCCTTAGGCAAAAACTCCTTACAAAATTCCTCCTATTAATAAGGATTTCCTTAGGCTTTTGTGTGTGAGCCATGAGGTTCGTCCATTCATTGGACAAAGGCTCAAAACTAGGGTTGTAAATGGATATTAAACTGTACAGATATTGTGGCACCCCTACTCGGGATAACACTTAAGCTGAGGCGCCACTCCAATTCAGACTTAAATCTTAATTCATAAATAAGCAATACAATCAATATTCCATTAGAAATTTTTTTCAAAACTTATCAGAGACATGTAGCAGCAGATTTCAACTGAAACAACCTTATCAAAATACTAAGTACATACCATCAAAGGTCTCATAATGTCCAACATAATATATACATGCCTTAAGTCATAACTCCGTTTTACATATCACAATATTTCTAAGATGAAGCTTAGCATTAAAGGGAACCCATATACATATACACCTCTATTCTATTTCAAAATTTCATTCGCCGATCCAAGACTGAAATCCAAGTCCATCACCTAATCCTGTCTGAGAAAATCAAAGATAAACAGGGAAGGGGGATAAGTCCAAAGGACTTAGTGAGGGATAATTGTAATCATAGGCAGTAGGGATCTATCGAGGACGAATCAACTAACAGATCATAGTTTTTAACAATTCAAATAGAAATTAATCAAGATATAGTCTAACGGTCAAGAAACAATCAGACAGTCCAGAAATAGTCTATCGGTCACGATACAGTCGAACGATCAGAATATAATCAAACATCAAAATAATCTTATATCAATCAGACCAAATTATAATTACCTAGGCATGACAACCTGGTACAAAACTTACCTAAGTATATCGACTTGGTACGAAACTTACCTAAACATATCAGATCAAACTTATACTAATCAAATCAAACCTACCCAAGCATAACCACCTGGTACAAAACTTACCAATCAAATGTAACTTACCCAGGCATAACAACTTGGTACAGAACTTAGCAATCAAACTGAACTTACCATGGCATAACTACCTGGTACAGAACTTACCAATCAAACTGAACTTACCAAGGCATAACAACCTGGTACAGAACTTACCCAAGCATGACAACCTGGTACAAACTTACTCGAGCATGACAACCTGGTACAAAACTTACCCAAGCATGACAACCTGGTATAAAACTTACCCGAGCATAGCATGGCACATAACTTACCCATATATATTAGCTTAGTACATAACGTATTACTAACAGAACAAATCAATAACATATCAATCGAACTAACTTACCAAAACATGATAACCTGGTACAGAACTTACCCAAGCACAGCTTGGTACATAACATACCCAGGCATCTCAGCTTGGTACATAATGTATTACTGACAAAATAAATCAATGACATATCAATCAAACTTACTTACCCAAACACGATAACTAGGTACAAAACTTACCCAAGCACAGCTTGGTATATAAATTACCCAGGCATCTCAGCTTGGTACATAACGTATTATTGACATAACAAATCCATAATACTAATCAAATTTAGACCAGCCAACCTGGCCACCTAACGCGGTAACAAATAAACAAGTTACCGGCAAAGCAACAATAAAAATATAGATAACCAGGCAGTAACAAGCAATCTAGCTATACAGAATATAGACAAGAGTTTTGGGGAACCTCACAGGGTTCAAATCAAGAGAACCTCACAAGGTTCGAAAATCAATAGCAACGATAATGAAAATCAAGACAAATATCAAATCATCAGAACTTAACCAGGTCAACGATAGCTATGGAATAACCTCATACGAACTAAGTGCCGATTAGCAAAACCTCATAGGAGTACAACAAATAATAAAGTGCGATAATCAATTCAATATCAACCCTCATAGAGGTTTATCAAGGAAATTGATAGGTATAAAAGGTGCCAGATTGGCAGACCCTCAGCTCCGTAGTCTTAGAAATGTAGTCGCAGCCTATTAGTCCGTGGGACCCCTTTCTTCATCACCTAATCCAAAAGAATAGGTCCAAAGTCAAGATCCTCATTCGATCATATAATCACATTTATACAAATTAATAACCTAAACTTTATACTTAATAGGCTAAATCGATAACCTCAATAAAAACATGCTAATTGCGTCGATCCCGATAAAAGAATATATAATTGGGTCCTAAATCGTCCAATTGATCTTGCCACGACATACTAAATGTATAACGATGGTCCAATGTCCCTTAAAATCCCAATTTATCGCCACTTAGGTTCTAAATTCATAAAACGAGGGTTTCTCCACCTAATTAACTTAATTATCAAGATTTATTACATGATATGACAAAATTTGGATCCATTGACTTATGTAATACTATGCATATCTCAATATTTCCAATCACATCTTATGTATTCCTCATTTATACAATACATCATAAGGCTTGAAAAGTATATGCATACATATGCATACAACTTTAACACAAATTTCTCGTTTTTACCGAATATCTTTTTATCGAAGCTTCGAATGAACGATCAGCTTGCGTGTATGTAATCACCGCGATGAGATGAAGATTCTGTCTCTTCACTGCCGCCGCGTCGTCACCGTTTGCCACCATCGAAGATGGCCAATGACACCACAAAAATGTCCTTTCAGCTAGAGCAATCCAACGCCCCAACCAATTTCTCAAATCTCCATCAAATTGAAGGTTAATTTTTGCCTGAAAGCTTCAGCACCACCATTCATCGCTACATCAATTTCTTCCAATTTGTCCTTCTACAGTGTCTCATTTTTGAAAAGGTATCTACATGATCCCTGGGCTAAGCCAAACAACTTCCACTACTCATACCCAAGTCTCAATTGCCAGAGTTGAGGAACCCATCACCACTACCATGAGCTCTCATCGGACCTTAGCTTTTCGCCATTTCTTGGTCAAACTGGGAGGCTTTCGGTACCGGAGTGTTCGCCGTAAGGAGAGGAGAAATATGGTTAGTTTGGTTTGCGCAGTAAAGATGGTGAAGAAATGGGGTGGAAAATGAAAATAGTATATTATATAATTAACTTTTCCTAAATCACAGATTGACCCCAAAAACTTTTGGTCAAATTTTAATTAAGTCTTCCAGCGTTTCAAAGTCTTTCCTTTTGACCCCAAACTTTGTTAGTGCCATATTTTAGTCACTACCATCTATCGATTCTTCATAATCCTTAACTACTAATTTTTTCTTATTAATTCTTTAATTACTAAGTTATACTTATATTCATTTATATATGGATTATGAGATTTCATATTGAAAAAATAAAAATAATATATTATGTATAATAATATATTATATATAATAATTTTTTAAATATTATTCATCAGATATGGATAATAGATTTAATTAAATTATGGATAATTAAATATATAAATGGATATATCCAATGGATATATATTCGCAGCTGATATGAAAAGGATCGGATAGGCAATTATCATATTCGTATTTGTTTATAGTAGGATATCTACTAATCGAATATGTATAATATGACCTATAAATGGATTCGGATGCGAACGGTAAACGAATTTTTGAATATCCATTTACAGCCATACTCACAACTCTTTGTGATATTTTGAATACTGAAATATTTGAATTAGTTTAAACTTATTTAAACTAATAACTCTATCAATTAACCTCTCTTAATTAAAGAGTACCAAATCTACATGGTTGATGTTTAGCAACAAGCCCACGGAGCCCAACTAATTGGATGAATGAATTATATCTTGATAAACCATTATAACTTATACCCACTATGCAAATACGGTCCTTCCATCTCCTATCTTCCAAAAGAGGTCTAGGAAAAGATATTTGTCGACTTCCTAATAGCTTCAATGACTATGTCTCTACATCCAATGTTCGATTCCACTTTATGACCTCAACTTTGGAAAACATCATTTTCCAAATTGTTATATTAGCTTTGCGCAAGAATTTCTTGGAATTGATCATTATAGAATACACAGGAGATGTGATAGTTCTTCACAACAACGAGGAAATGGATCCCATTTTCAATCTCACAAACCTCCATGTTTAAGTAGCTCATACCCAATCTAAATCCCAGATGACCCACTACGTGGTCAGGGCAAAGTCAAAGCATGAGGATCTAAACATAAGGTTACTATGAATTCTCAAGTCAAATGACTAATTATATGCACTATCGTAAGTTGTGAGAATTCCTCAAGACATTAGAAACACAATGTCTTAAAATTTCTAACTCTTCAGATGAAAGCGAACAAGAAATTTTCACAACCTTAATGAAACTACTATTAATAATAAGAGTGTCTTCAAACCCTTTCGTGAAAGAATCCTCTGTTTTGGACTCGAAACCAAACTCTAACACAACAATTGACTCAAGGACTGGACGATAGTCATCTAACTATTAAGATGTGATTTTCATGAGCTAACACCGTGTGGGATGATGCACCCAAAGAAAGCTCACAAACTCAAACAATGCAGCGGCACTGTAAGAAAGACCCCTACTAACTTAGACAAATTTGGACTGACCACAACCGCCTAAGGCGGTGCCCACCACTATGGACATATGTGATAATGACACTTTGCTTGCATCAACCACCTGCAAAATGGGCCCCAAACCAGCTACAGCCAGCCTGGCAGTCCCAAGGGCAAGCGGTGGCCCTTCGCGATGGGGCTCCTATTGCCACCCATTTTCAGTTCCATGGTTTATGATTTAGTTTAGGACCCTAACTTAAATAAGGTCCTGTTGCCTAACATCTCGCTCTCAAGATGCGACATGAATTAGTTTGATAAACCCCAAAATTTTTTACTGAATCTAAGGAGTTGGGTAAAAATCAAAGAATGAAATAAAGTAAAAAGAAAGGAAATAACAAAGTATAAAGAAAGTTACCTTTTGACTTCATCTCAATACTTCTCATAAAAGCCCTCTCTCCTCTATCCCAAGTTTGCTAAAGTTTCACTAAGTCCTTGGACAAATGCAAAGCGGTTGGCTAAATGCTCTCTAAAAACTTTTCAGACTTTGAAACTTGAGGAACCTCAACTTAGATGAAAGTTCAGTTAATTCGAATTTCCACACAAAATATTAATAAAAACTATTAATTGATCACTTTATTAAAATTTGATCAAATAAATTAAGACGAGGTAAAAATTAAAATATGAGCTTACATTGTATTTTCAATATGAAAATAAGATTTTCAAATTGAAAATAGGGAGCTTGATGATATTGCAAACTAAGTCCCTAATGGTTTAAAAAAAAAAAGTCCCTAATTGTAAAAAAGTAAAATCAGACTAAAAAGGCTTAATTAATTAAATGACAAAGGAACGAAAAGGCCAGAGAGCCCAACTGATTAGGCCCATTGAAATAGGCATCTAAATCTTAGTGGACCGAAGACCACCTAGGAAAAAGACTATAAATACTAAGTCTCAAAGCCAAAAAAGAACACAAAAAATCATTTCAAGAAAATTGACAACTCAATCTCTCTGCTCTAGATTTTAGAGAAAAAAGACTTAAAAATTCATTAACTTTTAGAAAGGACTCTCGCTCCATTTTAAATCAACATCAAATGTGTAACTCTAAATTGTTAAGAGTTATATTGTTTAAGATGATTAAAGTTAGATTTTTAAAAGAAATTTTAAAATGGTAAATTCATATCAAATAAACCCCCACAAGTTCATAAATATTACAAATAGGACCAAGGACATTTTTGTACTATAAATTAGCTAAACAATTACTCGATGGCATTTTTTGATTTTTAGATAAAATTTTTCCTAATGTCATTAATTTTGTAAATGAAAGATAATGGCTCTTGTAACATACAAGACAGAGCCAGGACTTAGCAATGGGAAGGGGACTTTATGTACTTAATGCATAATTTAATGACGAAATTAACTTTATTAAGTGAGCCATATGATTTTTTAGTCATATCCCAGTGATACTTATATATCAATAATTCATTTAATCATAAAAAATAAAAATGAAAATAATGCTGTGAAAATTAGATGAAATATATATTATCATGGATTAGATGTCATGTCTTATTTGATCTCATAGTATTTTACAGGAAAGACAAAATTCCAAATGCTCGTGATAAAGAATTACTGTTTATTTATTTATTTTTTTATTTTTTATTTTTTTGATATATAAGTATCAATGGGATATAATTAAAAAATCATATGATTCACTTAATAAGCTTAATTTGATCATTAGATTATTAAAAGAGCATGGGTTACTTTTTATTTCTCTTAATTTATTTATGGATGGAGATGATTTTTATAGAGAACTATAGTTTTTTAATTTATGATGTTTCCATTGGAGACTAAATCATTTTTAATACCAATGATTAAAATGTGGGTAAATGACATCAAGTTAAAACCATGAATCCATGACCTTAGAAAAGTCGTAGTTGGAAATAGGACAAAATTAGTAGTTTAGTATTAGAGGCCTTATAGATATGTTGATTTGTATGTGAGATGAAGTGGGTAAGAAAATCTTTATTATATTTAAAGGTTCACTGGATGATAGGACATCAATGGGGGTGGGCACGAGTCAAACCTGAGAGGTCAACTATTTGCGCAAAGGTCGAAAGTATGCAGGTGAGAGGATGTGGTACAGTATTGAGGTAGTTAAGTCATGCTATTAGTAGGAGAGTAGGAAAATATGTACTATAGTGTGTAGGTGGGATCAGTTAGGAAGGTAGGTCCAAACTCTCTTTTAAGGTTACTCTAAAATCGGGTGCTTTGTCTTCCCATTTGAACATTTTTAAATGAGTTAGTATTTATAATTATCTATTGAGGCGTCTCAGTGCAATCTATCCTAAGTGGCTTTTGAGGATCTTGTCACATACTCTCATCCAAGTGCTAAAGGTTTCGAGTCATAAGTGTCTTCGAGTATGGTCGATCTCAACAGCATAAAAAGGCATGGATCATGTGGAATGTTTGGTAATTTTAAATATTCTTGAGTCTATCTTTGGTTTTTCAACCTAACCCTCTTCAAGGAGAGTCAAAATTTGAAGAGAAAATTATACTGCATATGATTCAACTAAAGCTTGTTTAAAATGAAGGGCGGCTGCCCATTCAGTCCCTTAGTGGCTCATTTGGATGCTTAAAAATAACATCTCAGACCTTTGACACATTATAATAGTACTGAAACTTATAAAAATGTTTCATTTTTTTTTTTTTTTAAATTCGCAACAACTGATGATGCTCACTTCCTCCAATCATTTGTATTTATATTAGAGAGAATCTATTCGTTCAAATTAACATACTTAGCACCTGCCGAGCAAACGTTAAATCTTCACAATTAATTAAAAATTATTCTAAATCGCATGCATAAAACCCACTCGATTCCTCTTGCGGAAATACTATTTTATAAGAAAAGTATTAATCACTCGTTGACTTCTTTGAGGCCCTCATCAATCTGAAACGATGAGCAAAAGAGAAAAAGTTAAGCTTCTGGGCTCTGGAGTGAGCCCGTTTGAATGGAGAATCATATGGGCACTCAAATGGAAAGGTATTGAATTCGAGTTGATTGAAGAAGATGTGACCAACAAGAGCTCACTGCTGTTAGAGAAGAATCCAGTTTACAAGATTATTCCAGTGCTGATTCATGGCCAAAATGCCATATCTGAGTCCCTTATCATTCTCGAATACATTGATGAGACTTGGAACCACAATCCCATTCTCCCCAAAGATACCATTGAAAGAGCCTATGCTCGTTTCTGGGCCAAATTTTCTGAAGACAAGGTGAAGTATTTCCATCTTATAGTTTTTAACTGTTGTTTTTAGGGTTCAATGTTCAGGTTGATAAGTATAGACTTTCACTTGAAAAAATCAACCAAACTGTTGGAGCGCAGCGGAAACAATTTAGGCATGAGATTTAATTTATCAGGAATTCACAAATCACACTCACAAATTTAATGACAAAATTAATACCCGACAGATAGAAAAATAAAACAGACACAGATTTATGTGGTTCGGCAAATTCCGCCTACCTCCACGGGAGTTTTCTTTCTTCAATTATGATAGACCAGTACAAGTCAACCCTTGAATTTGACATGCCCAAACTCAAGCCAAAAAACCCCTTGTACAACCACTAACATAACTACCAAAGAAATACTCACTCCACCCCTTTGTATTGCCCCACTCGTACTCACAATAACTACCCCATGAATATCACATCATGAGTTCCACGAGTGTTCTCCCTTTTTTCTTCTGAAGTAATCAAATAAAGTCCTATATTTATAATAGAGAATTACTTGATTACTTTACCTAGAACTAGGAAACCCAATACAAGAAGGAGTCCTAATTCTAGTCAAACTTGGTCTCTTGAAAACCGAGTCAAATCCTAACAATCTCCACCTTGACGAGGTTTCTCATCTCAGCAATTGTTCATGACTCCATCACAAACCAAATTCCATTGGCCTTCAAAGATACCACTGCACATGCCGAATTAGTAACGTTCTAGCTCCAACTAACTCATCCCGGCCAATGCACATGTACAGCTTAATATGTGACTTTCAGGACTCCACCTTCAGTGAATATTCACAACCTTAGGAATCCAATTGGCTCAAGACTCCACCTTCAATGAATATTCACAACATTTGGAATCCAACTGGTTCAAGGAAATTAGATTCTTTCGTATCTTTAGGACATAGGTCACACCACCTAAAGTACGAACCACTCCAACAACTATTTTGATTTTCCCCACTTCAATACTCATGACTCTCCAAGTAGAATCATCGCACAAAGACAAATTATCTGTCTTCTATGATTGAAGTGAATCAAAAATAATTCTCCATGGAGCAAACATGCATTACACATCTGGAATCCAAAATCCATTGATCTCCACAACATTCATGATAATGTTGTCCGCAATACAAAGTCAAATCTTCCCGCTGTAAATCTTTCATATCTGTCGGCTTCTCCTACCTTTCCTTCAACGCCACTGTTAGGCCCTGTTGAATTAGGAGATCCTCCACTCTTCCTTGCCAAAAAGTGAAATTCCCTTTGTCATCAAAATTTTGAACCATGAAGTGATTTGCTAATAACACTGCCCATCCCCAAAAAATTAAATCTCAACTTACAGCCCCAACCAAAAAGCTCCGATACCAGTTTGTTGGAGCGCAGCGGAAGCAATTTAGGCATGAGATTTAATTTATCAGGAATTCACAAATCACACTCACAAATTTAATGACAAAATTAGTACCCGACAGATAGAAAAATAAAACAGACACAGATTTACGTGGTTCGGCAAATTCCGCCTACTTCCACGGGAGTTTTCTTTCTTCAATTATGATAGACCAGTACAAGCCAACCCTTGAATTTGACGTGCCCAAACTCAAGCCAAAAAACCCCTTGTACAACCACGAACATAACTACCAAAGAAATACTCACTCCACCCCTTTGTATTGCCCCACTCGTACTCACAATAACTACCCCATGAGTTCCACGAGTGTCCTATCTATTTCTTTTAAAGTAATCAAATAAACACATCTATTTAGAATAGAGAATTACTTGATTACTTTACCTAGAACTAGGAAACCCAATACAAGAAGGAGTCCTAATTCTAGTCAAACTTGGTCTCTTGAAAACCGAGTCAAATCCTAACACAAACTGTGTTTCTTCTAATCATATATTGGTCTTGGATCAGAACAAAAGTAACAAAATGTTGTTTTGTTTCTTAATTTGGTTGATGTTGCAGATAGTAGAGCCGACAAAATTAGCATTTCACTACTGTGGGGAGAAACAAGCACAAGGGGTTAAGTTACCGAGAGAGGGCCTTGAAATTCTTCAAGGACAAATAAGAGGAAAGAAATTCTTTGGAGGGGATGCAATTGGATATCTTGATATATTGTGGTGGGTTGGATTGCTTATTGGCTTCATTTCAGTGAAGAAGCTGGAGGTTACAAGGTGATGGATTCAACGAAGTATCCAGGGATTCATCTGTGGAGGAAAAACTTTTTACAAGTTGACATCATTAAGCAGAATCTTCCCCCTTTTGATGAGACGTTGAGTACCTACAAAATGTACAGAGAGATGTCTCTGGCTGTTTTGAATTAATGTCAAGCAAGAATAAGGGCTTCATAGTTCATACCGGAGAGGACAAATTTTGGCCGGTTGGATTGGATATAAAATATTAATTTTAAGTTGGGTTCAAATTGAGTTGGATTCAATTGTGTTATAGGTTGTAAATGAATCCACTATGTTCTGAATGGTTGTAATATTTTGTGACCAGCTGGAAAACAATAAAAATGGTTAATCATCAATCAAATTGTTGAATTTGTTTTTATTCTTTCCAACTCTTCCACTTGAAGAAAGATACGTCTCATGCTTTATGAATGTGTTTGATAGTGACAATTGTCATATGATTAGTTACCATGTCAATTTTCTATAATCTCTATTCAGTGTTTGATATACATTATTATTTTTATAATGACAAAATTGCCTCTAATAAAAGAATCCTGCCAAAAGAGTCATGAATTGCATAAATGAAATAATGCATGAATTAGAGATATAATTTTGGTATTTCAAAATCCAGTCAAATTTCAAAGAGGAGTGAGACTAAACAATCGCACTCCCAAATCCACTATTTTGATAGTCAATAATTTCATCTATAGTGGCGGGCTAAGGATAAATTTTTAAATAGTAACAATTTTTATTAATTTTTTTATCTATCTAAGTTTTGGAAACCCCCCCCCCCCCAAAAAAAAATTTAACCAATATTTACGATTAAATAATTAAGTGAAGACAATTAAGTTAGACCCATTAGCACACTTCTATATTATTATTTGTTTGGAAGTATATTTGTAGAGGTCTATTAATCAAATAAAAGAAAACTTTACAGGACTTACAAAACAATCAGTGTAATTAGTGAATACTTTATAAATAGTATTTTTTTTTAATTTCTCTTTGTCTTTAACATGTAGTTTGTTGATTTTTTTTATTTATCTCTTCTCTCTACTTAGAATAATATATATTATTATGTTCATTTTTTAATTCTATAATATATTATGGATATTTGTTTAGATGCATTAGAAAATATATATTATCTCCAATTGAGAGTTAGCCAAAATTATGTGTGTTTTTAGGTCTTGTCAAAAGAATAAAATTTATAATCAAATATTGTATAATCAAACATATGTGAGATTGTTATTTTTATAGATATTGCTAAAAATTTTAATATTGATTTGATCATTGCTGAATTATATAATATGAAAGAACAGTGTGCTCAACTTTGAAGAAAATATATATGTATTTCGAGTTTGTGAAATATGAATTTAACACCACAATATAGAGTGCATAGCTCTAATACCAATTGAGAATGATTATAAAGCTAAAAGTGGGGGTGAATCAGGCCTATCAGATTTTAGTACAGAGTTAGTTTATTACTCAAAAATTTTGGCCTTACAAATTACTTTTAAGTCTTTTGCAAAAAGAATTTTAGACTCTGATTGGAACTTATAAAATCAATTAAGCAACCAGTTAGACTAGTGATAAGTAAAGCATTAAAGCATAAATAAATTAACACTAGAATTTATAGTGGTTCAACAAATGCCTGCTCCACTACCTAAGCTTTCACTTAGGATTTGGAACTTGTCAATGCGAGAGTTTATACAATACAAATATCATAATTTGATAGAATAAAAACCAGCTCTTTAACAAAGAGCTAAATTGAAATCCCAAGTGGGATAAAACAGATTCCAAAATGTTGTGTAACCAATTCCTTTATGAACAAGCCTGGGGGAACTTCTACTAGTCTCACTTGCAAAACCTCTATGAATTGATGCATGAATTGCCGCCACTCCATATAGCAAGCTCTATAGACTCTCCTTCCAAACCAGAACCTAGAACACCACCGAAGATTCCAACAATACCGCTCTACTGGTTTCTTCATCTAAAGGTCCTTACAGCAACCAAGCGCCCAATTTGTTCTCTTCACGGGGTCCCTCGAGAACAGGTACGACACCTATCTCTTTTCACCATTACGTCCTTCAAGATACAAATGGCCTTGTCCTTGTCTCCCCATTATCCGTCAAAGGCAAGCTCCTCTTGACCTTCTTCACCACAAGATCCGTCAAAAATATAGTAAAGAGCAAAGAATTAGGAACAAGTAAGCACAAATTAAATATAGAAGAGTATCACACAACTTCTCCATGATACTCAGTGGCTATTTTTCCTGTTACTCAGATTCACATAAAATGCTGCGAATTTTTTCAATTTATAGATGCAACACAAGCGACTATAAATTACAGAATGTGAGTGATCATTTGATGCAAATGAGCAAACAAAGCTTTTTGATAAGAGACCGTTGAAACCATAATTAAATCGTATGCTTCGGACTTAACAACTAATGGGGCATAATTGATCTTCTTTCCTATTTTATGAAAATTTGAATATCAAGTAGAATACTTAAGTAATTGCATTAAATAAGGAAAGTCAATTCTAGCACATTATGACAAATTCCAACAAATAATTAAGGAAAGAACAATGCCAAATAATTATTAAGCCACTTAAATCAAATAAATATATTCAGCCAAAAATGCAAAAGTTAGAGCCAAGTAAGATACACTTTCCTAGAATGAAAGATATGAGAATCAATATAGATGATTCTCAACAAAAAGATGAGTCAGATTCCTGTAATTTATGGAAGGCAGATTTTGTACAAGATTTATAAATTCTCCACAAATTATTTGAAAATAATTCAATATGATCATGCAAAAAGTGCTCTTTCCTTAAATTAATAAACTATTATCATTAATGACAAGAAGATAATAGAAAAGGAAAGAAGTCGTTGGTAAATCATTCCATATATTAAGTTCATTTAATCGGCCATGATGACAACATGTTTAAATTCAAGATCAGTCGCACGATGATCCTTCCATGAATAAGAGATATGATGTGTTTAATCAAATATAAAGATATGCTTTCATAATCTATATAAGAAAAGATAAGTTCCAACAGCACAAGATAATTTTCAAACAACACAAGATAAATTCCAACAGATTTTTGGAGATAATTCATATCAATCATGCAGCAAATATTTTCATAATTAAAACTCTTAAATGTATGCAACATCATCAAATTAAGGGTTAACATAGAAAAACTATTTCTTCCATGATAATAAGATTTCATAACTAATTTTTTTGTAAAAATTGGAAAATGAACAATATTTTTTCAAATATAAATCAACACTTAATATGAATTTAATTTTGTAAAATTACAAACTAATATCCATAAGCATATCAAACATAAAATAGTTTAATTTGTGAAATAAGTACAAGATTTTATAAATTTTGAAAGCTAATTAATATATTTGAACCCTTGCACTGAAGATAATTGAATTATTAAAAAAGCATATATATGGGCGATAAAATTGATATTTCACATTTATTATAGGCTACAATTCTAAGCATTCAAATAATTGATTGTATTAAAATTAGGATATCTAAACTAATAATTTAAATAAATAAATAAAATATTAGATGATATTGTTATATTTTTTAGATAATGAATCTAACACTCATCAATCATATCTAATCTTATCGTTACAAGTAAACGAGCCCTGTATCTATAAAAGTTAGGTCCTTATATTTTATTTCCACTATATCGATTTTTAAGAATAATTTTTTCAATAATTCTCAATAAGAATCTCTATTTTTTAAAAGAAACTTGTAAAATCTAAAAATGACGCATTGCGGGCGATGTTATAAACTCTTAGTTCTATTTCTAAAAGTTTTAATAAATAGTTAAAATGATGATTATAATGTGAAAGAGATGAGTGACATGGAAGTTTTCCAGGAGAAACGGTCTATCTCTCTCTCTCTCTCTAATTTCATAAAGTTTATGGGGCTTGACTGACACTGAGCACCGACAAGTCTTATGAAACGTGCTGTTATTCTGTTGAAACATCCTCCTCTATAGTCTATATATACAAAATATTCCGCGTTATTCTTGGTAGAACTTTACAGAAGGGACTGATGTTTCTAGATTCTAGTGTTGGGACCTATTACTCTATACTTTAATTTCATATCATGCACATTTACATTCCAATTCCACGCCAGGATGTCAATGGGCCATCATAATTACTTTAATAATACGCAATATCATCCTCCGCATTTGTTGGATTATAATTTTGTTCGCACCATGGAAAAGCTTCTAAGATATCTTGTTAAGCCTAGCCACATATGTACGGATTTGGACTTGTGTTTCACATAACATGGTCGGATGAATTGCATATGGAATATATATATATATTATATGGAGCCAAAGAAAGGAAAAAAACAAAGTTGGAACATGCTATCCATATAGAATTTTGTCCACTTTAGCTAGTTACAGACATATGTTAAATATCTAGGGAAAGTAATAGGACTTCCGAATGTGTTTTAAACCAAACATGTGATATTGAGGGCATTTCTCTTGGAAATAATTGCACAAAAATAATTATCTAATCCATATAGAATAAAACGGATGGTTCAATGTTACCTTTTAATCAGCAGAAGTTTCACGAACACCATCCTTGATCAAAGTTCGCCTATAAGACTATAACTACACAAGGACTCCAAGTTTCTTGATTCGATTATCTCCCAAGTACAGACTCCATGTTCTTTAATCTCAACGAGTTTTCTCAATCTCTACTCACCTTGTGAGATTGCCGCCAGAGCTTCCACAAACTTGCACACCTTAAACCCTTGGAGACAATTTGGTGATACTCTAAGAAAGATTGAGAGAGAAGAATATAGAGAGAGTGTGTGGGAAGAGTGAATACTCAAATTGTGTATTTCAAACTCCTAAGGAGAGGGCCTATTTATAGGCGAGTCTTCCAGGAGTCCAATCCAACTAAAAGTATTAAAGGAGATATAATTAGTGTCTATCCCACACAAGGGAGTGTTATCCTCCTAGCGATGGATAATTATTGTGATACCCCACTTCGGGTAACCCAAAGCTGAGATATCAACTCAATTCAAGCTTAATTTTTGAACCTTATAATACACACAATAATTCAAAAGCAGCGGAAAATAACTTCAACTTTAATAATAACATTAGCCATAACATTCGAACCAAGGTTCAATTCTTAAGTACAGCAAAATATATACAAAATCAAGGTGCCTTAGTCTATTCTGACATATCACAACATCTCTATGTTCACAACCATCAATTAGTCCATAGGCAAAAGAGACGCTAAACTATTACAAAAGAAGCATTTCTATACTTCAAGTCTGAACGTTTCATTCTTAGGCCACCCTATCTGCAAAAGTAATGAAAGCGATGGGGTAAGTCCAACGGACTTAGTGAGGGATAAATATCAAGCAATATTAGAACCTGTCAAGGAAAGAACATCTCAACAGATCTAGAATCAGTAGCAATACAAGTACAATTACAATTTTAGCAAGAACAAATGTAGCAATAGGAAACTCTCCTGCCTTATTGCTCCAAGAACATTTCACAAGCAAGCAGAAACGAGTACGAGCAAGCAAACCCTTACAAAATATGCATTCCAATTAATTGAGTAAGACATGCATATCAGATCACCTTATACCAATCAAACAAGTATTTTTATCTATATAGCTAGATATACAATTGGTGTGCCCATACGAACTGTATGGCGCATAGCAGATACCTAAGCAGACTACTTAGCATATTGCGGATACCTATGCGGACCGCATAGCGTACCCTGGACACCCAGGCGGACTACAAGGCGTGTCCCAATTATCTCAACATTTCCCGAAGGATTGGCACTCAGCCCAAGTACAATCTCCAATCAAGCACAACAATCAAGCATGTACAAGCCAACTGTCTAGATATCAGGATACAACAAGTGAGTATGCCGGCAAGGCATCTGATAACAATTCAAGCAGGAACAAGCAAGTATGATCAAACAAGCACTAGAAATGACAGATAGGAATTCTGGGTGCCAGAACGAACAAGAACGATTGAACCAGTACGATAGAACAAGTACGATTGAACAAGTGCGATTGAACAAGCACGAACCCTCACAAGGGTATACAAGTCAATAACAAGTAACAAGCAAGTACAGGTCAAACAATTACGAGCAGGTATAATCAAGCAGTTTAAACCCTCACAGGGGTTATGCAACAAGAACAGATAGATATATCAAGGCCAAACTGGCAGACCCGCATAGGGGTTCAACAATTAACAGCTTGTACAAAACAATAACCCAGAGTAGGAGAACCTCACCTCAAAAATCTCTGATGGTATAAGTTCTGCAGACCGTCTATTGGTCCTCGTGACCTACTTCTTCGTCACCTAACCATAATGATATGTATATATATAGTCAGAACTCATTTAAAATTCCTAATACAACGTTATCATATTGATTCTTAACTCCAAATTGCTATTGATCTCATTAACATAATAACTTAAATGATAACATCGATAATCTCCGAGAATGGCTATAAGACCAGTTTCTTATTCACAAGGTCCACATATTGATACTAATCATCAATAGCTCAAGATTCCAATAATTCCATTACTATCTAATTTAGGTCCTCAATCTAAGTTCAATTTCTTATAAATTTCCATAAATTCCAATTATAACCTAGTACAAGGTCTAAATCCACTATCATAACATCCTAAGCAAGGGAGAACTCAACATATATACATATACATATACAATACATCATCATCCTCAAGCTGATCTCATCATGGATACAATTCAAATAAAAATATACATACATGCATGTCCATACAAATACATATATATGAATTCTTCCAATCTTTTACCACAAAAGCACAATGAAGCCTCGAATTCATGAACTAATCACGCCACTGCACTCGTCTTGATGAGAGGAAGATTCTGTCTTCCCGCCACCGCTGACCGCCATCCGCCGCCACCAAAAAAATTTAAAACACCACTGTCTTGCTCATCTCGAGCTCCTAAGTCCAATGTCGCTGTCGGTTCTCTATTTCGAGGTTTGTAGCCACCGAAAAACTGCTTAACAGTCCCAAATGTCACTTTCCTCCGCCAAGCTCCGATCACCGTTTTCCTCTTCCTCCGCCGCGCCTAAGACACATGGAACCAGCTAATTCTCTTCTCCTCACCAAGAGCTACCAGAAACTCCTCTCAACAGTCTAGAATGTCGCCAGAAAAACATAAACCTACTAAACCCGTAACTCGGTTCTTCCTCCGTCGTGGTGTTCCGCCGGTCCAAGGCTATGCATGGTGGTGGAAATGTGGTCGGGGGTGAGGGAGAGTTGATTGAGGTAGTCAGGTGGTAGGTTTGGTGGTCGCCGGTGAGAAACCCACGGTGGTGGTGACTTTTGGTGAAGAAGAAGAGGAAAACGAAGAAGAGAAGAAAGAAAAGAAGAAGGAAAGAAATGAAAACAGCGTGCTGCCCGTTTGGCTTTTAAAATTAAACTTTTCAATTTGCAATTTGGTCCCCAAGATTGAAACAAATTTCGCGTTCAACCCGCAAGATTAAAAAAATACATTTTGACGCCAAAATATTTTAATTAATCACTAAATCAAGTTGATAGCAACATCTATGTTAATCATAAAATTTCTAAAATACCAAATAAACATGGAAATTCATAAAATACAATTAAATAAATTATTTGACAATTATCAAAATTTAAGAAAAATAGGGGTGTTACAATTATTATCTATCCACATCACTTCAAAAGAAAGAGTTCTAATCCAATAAGAACTGCAATCCACTCAAATATAGATATGTATTAGGTCAAGAGTCCAAGACCCAACCCAATTTATAACATCCCCAACTTATACATATTTGACTCAATCTCCTTAAGCTTTATACTCATGACATTTTTCAATCTCATAACTTTCATACAAGGAATAAGGCATGTGACCAAGCTGGAAGATAACAAGTGAGGAGAGTCATATTGAGTCATCACCAAATTAATATAGCCTTATAACTCCAAAAAATTGCTATATACCCCAAATTATATGGCCGCACTATATCAAGCATCTCTGATTCGTCAGCATCAAGTAGAGCATGCTTGACTCTTTCCACTATGTATCTATGCTCGACTATGTCAAACGCTTCAGACGTAGTCGACCTGCCTATAATCCATAGAACAAAAGTGCGTTACCAACTTTAGTTCTTCCTCGGCCCCTCATGTCAATTTGCTTGGTCTTGACAGCTTTCCTAGTCATGACTCAACAGACCGGATTAGTCATAGCCATTAGAGACATGCTAAAGTAGCGTCATCAAGCTTACACTTCATGATTAGTTTAGAGTCCCAAATGGCACAAAAAACAATAAGGGCTTACACAATAACGAAGTAGGGACCCATTCAGTCATTCTCCTTAAAGGTCTACGCATAGCACAAACAGTATGAATACATGCTATGATAGAACTCCTACTTAATTTTGGGCATGTCATGATCTTAATGTCACATGAACTTTAGTCCAGTCATTATTCAAGTGCTTGACCTGTACAACATTAGACAGCCGTTTCTAAAATGGCTTCTAGTATTTCACTCATTTAGCTACAAAGCTTTTATGAAGTTGGACGTACTTCATAATCAATCAAATATGATCTCATCTTAGCCTCCAAGCTTAGGCGACTTAAGTTATATTTTAAACTTCTTTGGTTTTTCAAAATAAGGCGATCATTCGGGTATATCTCAACGATGCATACATGATCTATAAGTTTCATCCTACTCGCTATCAAAGCATCAAGGCGAGTACCCATGTGAGTGGGCCAATCAAAGCATGGTGACATTCATATTTCACAGTTACAACCAACACATAATGAGCATGAAAACATATCTCATTAATCATAATATGTTCTCATAGGCTATAAATCAATTTCAATATAGTCGCATGATGCAATATGCCTTTAAAGAACAATTCTATACAAAGTCTCAAAAAAAGGTTAAGCGATCACATCACTTGTAGAAATATGCCCAAGAACAATGCGGAATACTTCTCATCAATGAAACAATATTTGGTATAAGTATGCTTTAGTACCCAAACAAAATTAGGTGCTCAAAGCATACAAAGTAGCTTCATTATCTGTAATGCCCCTAAAATTTGGTATTTTGAACAAATAAGGATTTAGAAATTAAGATGATAATTGATCGGATTTTAAGGCTCGAAAAATAAATAAAAAGGACTTGATTGTAAAAATTTTAGAAGTTCTGGGGGTCAATGTGAGATATATATAGAAGTTTAAGGACCTCAAAATAAATCAGTTTGGACCTAACTGATTGGAACTAAGAATGTTAGGGGGTCAATGTGTGAAAAATAAAAGTTAGTGGGCTAATCTGAAATCGGGGGACTGAAGTGAAAAATGGATGAAAGCTGAGGGGTGACATTGAAGTCGGTTAGAACTTTTGGAGCCAAAGTGAGAAGGCTGAAAAGTATTTTTATATATATAGTTGAAGGACATACTTTTGTTAGATTCGCAAAAAGAGCCCAAAATCCACCCTACCGGTGAAACGCCGAAAAATAGCCATAAAACCCAAAACCAATCAGACAGAAATGCTCCTCTCGTCGCGGCAAACTTAACCATACCAGGAACATCCCAAACCACCGTGAAATTCATCGGGATACGAAGGGCGACGGCGGACAAGCGACGGAGGTGGCGGTTGGGCCACTTCCGGCGGCGTAACGAGGTAGGAATTTAGTGGGTTTTGGTCGGAATCACATGGGCAAGGCAACGGTGTGGCTAATTTCGGGTTTCAACTGGCAGTAGTGGAGGAATCAAGGCGGTGGCGCGGTGGTGGCGAGCTAGGGTTGCCGCGACTTTAAACTCCAAATTGAGTGGCTTCCCGGCGTCAAAATTGAAAATTGGTTGGGGGATTTTGCTCTCCTTGACGAGGCGTATCTTGTGGTGGCGGCCGTCTTCATCTCCAGCGGTGGCACGTGGTGGTCCAACGACGGCGCGTGGCTACCCGGTGGTGGCGCGTGACAGGGATTTTGAAACAGTTTGTGCAGAATGGTGTTTTGGGCTCGTCTAGGCTGTTCTCAGCTTGAGACTGAATCTCAATTCGACCCAAATTGGGTAAATTTTGATAATCGAATTTTAATTCGATTCAATTATCATATGTATTGGATTTCAGATAAAGTTTAATTATGACCTAGGTTAGGACTGTTTAACTACGATCCGACCTAAGGTTATGTATTAATTTTACAACTAATATAGTCTTGAATTCAATCGACTAAGAGGAATTGTCAGATTTCAGTTAAGACCTTAGATGACTTTTAACTATTGTTGTCGACTTGTTGAGTTAAGGATGGTGGCACATAATTACTTTAACCATATGAATATAATAAGGAATTTGAAATTTATAACTGAACAGTTAAGGTAATACCAAGGAACTTGATGAGGACATTTACGCACGTTGAGGAATTTCGATTCAGAAAATAAAACAATGTTGGTTTGGACTATTTTACTTGAACTTTGAAGTGAATAGGAAACCAGGTCATGAACCTTCCAAATATTGAAAGAGTATCAGGACTATATCAGAATACCCTTAAGTTTGATAATGACGTTCATTATGCTTATAGTGAAGACTTAGAAGATTGATGAAATGATAACTCGAGTTATTTTGTGACAGTGCTTTCGATTTAACTAAGAAGCTAGAACCTGAGTGACTATACGATTAAGAATTCCTCTACATTTTTCAGGTGAGTT
Organism: Jacaranda mimosifolia; assembly: GCA_018894105.1. Classification (NCBI taxonomy): domain Eukaryota; kingdom Viridiplantae; phylum Streptophyta; class Magnoliopsida; order Lamiales; family Bignoniaceae; genus Jacaranda; species Jacaranda mimosifolia. Next base: position 14,676,395 of record CM032130.1, on the reverse strand, counting down.
TATATTAGCTTTCTTGCTGGGGAAAGAACATAAGTACTTGTTAATATGTCTTGCCGCTTGGTTATATTTGTGCTAAGATTCAATTACTGATGTGTGCTTGTTACATGCTATTCTTTGGCCCTCATGGTTATTTAGTCAATTTGTTTGAGCTATCCCTTCTGCTCGAAATTCTCGAATTATTACTACCTAAACTCTCAATTTTGATGGATATGATTTCTTATCTTGTACATCTATGTTGATACATATATATCAGCTTTGTTTGGCTTCCCTTCTACTAAAGATTACTATTTACCTGTGTAACATTGACTTGCTACTCGTGAACTCTCCCAGTAGTTGATTGAACTTCTCTTACCCTTATCTGTAATTCTTGGACTATTTGTACCTGAGCCCCTCACCCATTTTACATGATTGATTCTGCATCCCGCAATTCACTTCCACCCAAGTTTTGATAAGGTTAACTGTTTATGAAAATAGTACTCCACCCACTTGAGTCCAAGTGTGTAAACGAGTTTTGAGAAAAATAAATTGTTTACAAAAATAGTACTCCACATCGCTCTTTTTCACTTAGCGCTTTTATTGATATTAATTAATGTCGCTTTATCTAAAGTTGGCGATTGTGTTGAGGAAACTAAAAAGTGATTTTAAAATGAGTATTTTATCGCCATGTTTATCTTGAAACCAGCTTGGGCTAAATCAGTGATTACATGCTTAACATGGCAAAGTGATGTATCAAGTGTATGTTGTTGGATGAATTCAGTGATATCAGTGATTATACTTGATACCCTTGGGGGTGGGCCCTGGGATCAGTTATGAAAGACGGTTGGGCGGAACGGTCCGCAGCGATAGATCTTTCAGCTGATACCCGTACAAAATTGTACATATAATCCCTACTCATAAAGGGCTGAAGGTAGTCGGCTATGATCGGGATCAGGCATGTAGTTAGCCATGCCCAGTGAGTGATTACGTGTCCGAGCCGGTCACTCGGTACTTTGGAGGAATAAGGATTTTCGTGTTTTCAAAAGTGGAGTGATATGGTAGGAGAACCACCAACAGCAAAAGTGTGAAAGTGATTATTAATTTTATCTTACATTTGAAACTCGAATATTTGATACAAACTCAGTGATTGTTCAAGTGATATGTTGACCCCTTGTGGTCGTAATCGTGATTTAAAATTACCCTGTGAGAGTTAGTGAATTTGTGAAGTCTCATCACTGGTATGGGACGGTTGTGAGATGGATCACTCTAAATTTTGATTAAAATATTCTCTCACAGCTCTTGGGAATAAATGTACCTATACTTGTCTTTTATATAATGATTATGAAGTTGCTACCTTGTGGTTATTGTTAAATTATCTGACTAAGTCACTCGAACTTACATTGTTTATTATTGTTCTCCGTTCTTTACCCCTAGATAAGAACAAGTGATAAAGATAGACTAGCCCCAGCCACACCTGAGCCAATTAGGGTGATAGAAGTGCCAAGTGTGATTCGAAATATTTTGGCTCAGAAGTAAGTATCTGATGGAGATGGTTGTAGGATTTAATTATTTTGAAAATTTTGAGAAGTGTATTTTCTGTTGCGAGAATGACGTGTGGCATTGTGTGAGTAGTACCTCGGCGGGAAGCAGACGCCTTCCGTTCGGGGCGTTACATTATCACAAAAAATAATGATAGCATCACAGCATGCACCATCTCTATAAGTATCAAACTAGATAATAGTCGAGAATAAACACAGTATACTTCAAAACTTTCTCCAATGCTTACATAAACAATACTTGCTAGCATTTCTTTCTTCTTCAAATTTAAGGCATTTCTACTAAGAATATAATCATAACCATGAAGTGTCATTAGGATTAGCATGATGGATATATAGTTACTCTTAGAGTAAACTCTAGAGTACTATTGAATGATCTTGATGTCTTGACATCAAGTGTGTATCTTCCTCTCCTATGTTCAAGTGGCGACATTTCATGTCACTTATAGCCATCATATTATTACTCATATACAATGAGAGAACAAATCACTTCACTTATCCTGACATACCATTAGTGATCATCATTAAGCCTATCAAGAAATAACTCGATGTAATCGATAGCAACACTATTTTGACGACAGCTCAAGCTACAAATAGAGCTTTTCAAGCAATAATCTTGCTTCTTTTACCCTGCTACTTGAACTTTTTGATGATCCACATAAATCTGCTTGTCAATTTCTCATTTGGATATGTCTTCAAATCATCTAAGACAAACTTAGACAAAAGTAGCAACAATTGATAGCAATGGAGAAAAGAGAAAAATCTCACCACTTAGGGAGAATATTTCACCCTTCTTTGAGCTTTACATATGTTAATCAACTCATTCTCTTAGTACTTTAACCTTAAGAAACCACATATTTCTAATAGTATTGTACCTAAAGACTAATCTACTAGCTCTTAGATTATGTTCTTAGCTATCGAACTCATTTTCTCCTTTATGTCAACTATCCACTTTAAATAATAAGTTAAGTTCAAATTGTAATTTTAACTCATCATCCACAAACAATGATCATGAAGAAAGCCCAATCAACTCATATAGATAATAGGAACACTTTATGTTCACACCTATTTGTGAAATTTCAGAGTACTTTGTTTAAGTAAGATACTCCCACTAACATCATTGTCGGGAGCTTTAAGAAGCAACACCTTCGCTAAGAAAATGAGCACCTCTTCAAGGATCTTGCAACTCATATAGTTCAAGATTCATTCAGACTTCACATATGATCTAGTAAATCCTCCTCAATGAAAATCTTTTTATGCGACTTAATCTTTTTTATTTTCTCCAATGTGGTGTTCATCACCTTGATAGAACATGCCTTGTCAATTCCTTTAGGCGCATAACACAAATTTTAACTTGCAACCATCTCACTGAAATTGGAGAATCCATTTTGAGACACATAATTTCATAATACAGGCTACAATCAAGAATAATATCTCCTCAAGTGAGATAAGATTAATTTGCACCATAAATCTACCTTAACTAGAAATATTCGACTTCTCAATTTTCACAAGCCCATTGAGCTGCAAAGTGTTTGAAGTCACATCTTAACTTGCACCATAATTTTTCTTTAAATATTTTTCCAAACTATTTAGACATGATATTTTCACTTCCTATTAGCACATTGAATCTCTATGTTCATGCTCCAATTGATTCTCTACCCTTCTAAATCGCTTTGACAAACTTAGCGCTTTTTATTGGTGAGAAAGGGGTTGTACTAACTAATAGTAAGAAAAATACAATACACTATTTAGTGTCTCTGATTTATACATCTGCACTCAATTCTAGTGGACTAGCTTTGAGGATAAGTTGCCTTCTTTCATTTTCTAGCAAGCCTTTCTTGCTAGAAAACTTTCTAAAAATAGAGATTGACTTTAGCGAGTAAGTCCAGCATCCTCTAGCTATCATGGTCATTTTTCTAATTAGCATGCCAAAAAAACAAAAGAACTATTGAAAATATTAGGTAATTACATGACAAAAAAAAATGTCTCTTAAATGAAAGATAGACAAACTATATTTAATTAATGTTTCGCAAGTGCTTTGATTCAAAATAGAATATATCAAATAATTAGTGTCTTTTGCACATCTCCAATTAGTAGCTCACACCTATTAGTAAGCTTGGAGAAATCAGTTCATGCCTATTGCTGAGTTTGAGGTATTACTTCACAACTCATAACACCTCTTCTATTTGCATCATGGCTACATAATGCTTGATAATAATCTATATTCTTACTCATTCTCTAACCACATGCCAAATATTGCCAATACCTACTATCCAACAAAAGGAGAATTGGAAACACTAGCAAACAAAGTAATAAGAGATCTGTGAGAGTCAAACTTCAACTCAGTATTATTATGAGTGAAGTAAACCATCTCAAGAGTTTCCAGAACTTAACATTTGTTGATATTTTGGTTGCTTCTATTACTATAGTGACACTTCTGTCACCTTTCTGGATCAATTTATGATTCTAGTTTTGGTATTTGCTTTTGTCTAACTCATCCTTGATTGTGCCAACATCACCTTGATGGTTAGCATAAGCAAGAAATGCAATTAATTAACTTTCCATAATCAGCCTCAAGTTTGGCGATTTTGTCAAAAATATGATTGGTAGCACAAACTAAACTTATCCATGAATTTGCTTAAATAGTGGTTGAGGATAATTAGAATCTTTTCTAAAGAGTAAACTCATGTCATAAATAGAGCTCAAACTCTTTGGTTAGATTTTCTTATTTGCAGTTTAAACAATTTTAGGGTGCAAATTAAATTTTGATCTATTCATTGATTGTTAGCATCTAAATCGCGACAATATTAGGCAACATGTCCATTTTTCATATTTAATTGACTTGAAATTACAACTAGTGAGATGGTCAAAGATTAATAAAATTAATTGCGCAATTAGGTACTGCTTAATATTTTATTCTAGATCTAAGTAAATTAATTATTACTCTCTTATACCCAAGGAAATCGAAAATTTCACAACTCAAACTAGTAATCATCTCTCACTCAGTTAAAAGGAATAATAAAATTTACTAATCCTGAATAAAATAACAATTGTCCAGATAAGTATGCATGCCATTATGTAAATATATAAAAATAATAATAACACCACTTTCACTACATTGATTTTAGGTGCTTCATGATGACATAATTTGGCATCCCCCCTAAAAGAATTGATTGTACATAGTTCCAAAATAAATTGGCCTAATAAATACATGCTTCAAAATACTAAAATATTACATCGATTTAAAGACTACTACATCAATCTAATCATAATAAAATTGGGGATACTATCATTGCAACAAACTATCTCCCATGAATAAATAATCCATGATTAAATAACCAAAACAAATCTCAATTTACATGAGCACCCAAATGTCAATATCTATGCATGCATAAGATAAAACATCACATTTGAATAATCTCAATTGCATCATACAAATAATTACGAAGTTGCAATAGAGAATGCAATTCATAAATATATTATAGAGCAATTCATCTAATGATCAACTACACAAGAAGATAGAGCATATCTTTATATATACGTACAAAACATAATTTTGACCCATATATATTTGCATGCAAATTTTATGCACAAATATCCCAAAAATATATTTTCGATTAATTCCCAATGAAATTAATAAATTAAAATAATTGGGTCACTATATATCTTATCTTATGCTCGTTCTAGGTGCATAATTTTTTCTTTTGAATAACTTATCACATTCTACTATATGATATAAATATTATAATAATCATCACATAATAGATTCTATTTTAGCCGAAAAACTTTTGCCAAAAATTCGATTTTCAAGCTAAAATTTCAAAAAATCATATATATCTCATTTTAAATCTATTTTTTGATGAATAATATACCATTTCGAACCACTTTCAATGCCCTACAAGATAATATAAACAACTTACAATAATAATAAAAATTTAGATTCAAAATTTTTAATTTAAGAAAATAAATCTTAATATTATATTCAGTTTTTCTCTCAAACTACCTATCTATTTATCACCAAAATTTAACCACATGATACACATGCCAAGATTTACATATGGTGAAAAATTCATGCCAAAATTTCATGCTTTCAAAAATTATAAATTTTAAATATAAAATAATTTTATAGAATTTGATCAAATCAATAAGCGAGAATGAGCCTTATTGGCTCTGATACCACTATTGAAAATAATTGCATATAAATAATTATTTGATTCATATAAAATAAAATTGATGGTTCAATGTTACCTTTTAATCAGGAAAGTTTTATGAATACCATCCTTGACCGAAGCTCGCGTACAAGCCTTTAACTGCACATTGACTCCAAGTTTCTTGATTCGATCATCTCCCAAGTATAGACCACATGTTCCTTAATGTCGAACATCTTTCTCAATCTCTACTCGCCTCGTGCGATTGCTACCAAGGCTTCCACAAACTTACACACCTTAAATACTTGGAGACAATTTGGTGATACTCCAAGAAAGATTGAGAGAGAAGAATATACAGAGTATATACGGGGACAGTGAGTACTCAAGTTATGTGTATCAAACTCCTAGGAGAGGGCCTATTTACAGGCGTGTATTCCAAAAGTCCAATCCAACTATGGGTGTCAAAGGAGATATAAATAATGTCTATCTCACATAAGGGAGAGATATCCTCCTAAATATGCATAAGTATTATCTATCTATTGCTCTTCAAAACAAAGAGTCCTAATCCAATAAGAACTACACCTCCTTCTATATGTAGGTAAGGTCCACTCAAATATGAAATTCTATTAGGTCAAGAGTCCAAGACTCGACCCAATTTGTAATATTTCAAATAGAGGATATGAGTTTCATGGAAAACTTCTACATGGATGCATTTGGCAATTGGTCCAGCTAATACATGTTAAGAGGGTATTTGGTTAAATTTATTTAAAAGGTCTTATAAGTTCTTACGTCTTTTAACATATTTTTTTAGCTTATAAGATGTTAGATCTTATTTTTAAATTAAGTTACTAAAATATTTGAATAAAATAAAATATTAAAATTTTAAGATGTTGGTAATGGCAATTTTATAATTAAATGATTAAAATTGAAGTAGTTTGTTAACATTTTAAAATAAATTAGCATCTCCTTGCTTTTTTTTAAAGAGTTTATTTAGAATTATAAACTTTTTTCTAAAAAAATGTTAGAAAAAAAGTTTACTATACACTTTCTAACATCTTATAAGATATTTTTATGAGCTTATATGCTCACCCAAATACCGTCTAATTGTATATGATTATGATTACTAGTGTTTATTTATGCTTCCAGCATTTTTCTATAATCTTTTTATAAGGTGAGGTTTGTGATTCTTCCTTGTATTTTTTGTTTTCATCCAAACTAATAAATTGGTAGGGTTCTATGCTTTTGAATCAGTGATTTAAAATTCGAACTAAATTGGGCAGTCTGACTTATTAGACTATCGACTGACCTATTGTCCGATCTGATAGTAAAATTGATAATTTTAGAAAAATCATCCTTTTTAGAGCTAACTGTTTGAACCGATGGTTGCAGTACTTGAACCAGCAAACTGCTCGTTATTTGTTTGAATGGAACCCCTTTTTTTTTTTTGCCCCTTTCCCCCCTTTTGTTCATGTAATATTAAAAAGCTTGTTTAGTTTTCTGCCTAAGGTACAAACTTAAAAGCCAAAATGCCCAAATAAAAGGCGCAAAATTGACGCTCGAATTTGAAAAATATAATTTAGGCTCTTTATACTTTATTTAATGTTATTTTATTTTATTTTGACTAAAATACAAAATATAAATATATATTACATAGTTATAATTGCACGGTTCAGTTACAAGTCAACCAATTGAATCATAAATCGTGAATCAATAACTTTTTCAAATTGATCAATGATCTGATTTTCTTAACCATGCTTTAAACAATAACTAATTTCTCTCCTAAATACACATAGACGATATGTGTGTGTGTGTGTGTGTGTGTGTGTGTGTGTGTGTGTGTGTGTGTGTGTGTGTGTGTGTGTGTGGCGTAAGAATTACTATAATATACAAACGTGGATTCACATAAGTTGCTAAATTTTGTTAAATTCTGAAGATAATCATAAAAACAACGTGACTGTATAAGAATTAAGTTATACATGATTTTTTCTAAGAGTCTGTTTGTTTTCATTTTTATCCACCCTTTTCATTTCTAGTACGATTTGAAAATAGAAAACTCTTACTTTTTATTTATTTTTATTCAAAATATTTTTTTTTTCATTTTTAAATTCTTTTTAAATCTACTCTACCATCTTACTATCACATCAATCAAATTCAAGTTTGACTTGACATAAAGTACCCGCTATCATTTAAAATTAATAAAATATACATATATTTTTAAAAAAAAAATCTTTTTAAACATAAAAAAGTATATCAATCTACTTTTCAATTTTATACATATTCTAATCATTACTTTTGAACATTTAATCCAAGCACATTTCCATTTTCATTTTCAATTCATAACTAACTTTTCAATTTTTAAAAATGCATGAAAATTGAAAATGGCTCTGGAAATAAAACCAAATGGGCTGCAAGTTTTTCTTTAAAGTTCTAAATTATATTCAAATTAAATTTGATTATTGAATGAGTTAAGTCTGAATGTACTTAATTTCAATGAATAGGGTGGCTAAGTTTATTTAAAATATCACATGAGCATCTATTTCTTATAAAATATTTTGAAATTTATAGATTGTAACACTCCTAAATTCTTAAATATGAAAATTTTCTTAAAAATTCCGAATTTAATAAAATAAATAAAATTTAATTCTTAAAAGAAAGATAATAATAATAAAAAAAAAATCGATAGTGGACCAAAAAGATTGCATTTAAAATTTTCTAGGATCTCAATTGAATGTTCGGAAATTTGAGGGATTAGAAAATTAATCAAATAGGGCTCAATTGAAAAAATTAAAGAAATTAGCGGGGCCAATGTGTGAGTAAGAAAAGCTGAGGGAGTCAATTAAAAGGTTGGGGGTCAATGCCATGCTCTTAGAAAGCTGGGGGACTAGATTAAGAATTAAGAAAGAATTTTGGGGGTTGAAATGCAATTTAGAGAAAATAGAAAAGTATAAAAATAAAGCCCTTCACTTAGTCTAATTTTCACATGCGAGCCCAGCCATCTCTCTCACATACCCACCTCATTGTTGCTGGAAAATCCACAAATCAAACCGACCCTCACCTTCCCCTCAACATGACAAACACATTGGTACCCAAAATCCTTTAAACCATCACTTGGAATGGCAGCAATTAGAGACTAAAGAGGGTGCACGGCGAAGATGCACTACAAGAAAATTGGCATTTAGTGGCACTAATTTGGTGACACTTTATATTATAATGACGCAAAAAAATATTATAGTGATAGTTGTAAAAAAAATGTCACTATAATTTAATATTTTGTGACATTTAGTTACTAAATGACAAACAAAATAGTGATATTTAATTGAAAATACCAGATAAATGTATTTCAAAGACATTTACTTGGTGCCACTAATTGTTTTTAAGAAAAATGCCACTAGTTTGTATTTATATTGTCATTTAAAGAAAATGTCATAAAGTAGTTAGTGACACTAACTTAGTAGCATTTGTTGTGTAATGTCACAAAAAAGTAATGTGGTGATAGTCTAAAAAAAAAAATGTCACTATAATAAAATATTTAGCGGTAATTGATTATTAGATGACATATAAAATAATGGCACTTGATTAGAAATGCCAACAAAAATATAATTTGAAGACATTTAACTAATGCCACTATTTTTTCCTAAAAGTCTCACTCATATTTATTTATGGTGTCACTTAGAAACAATGCCACAAAATATTTAGTGGCACTAACTTAGTGGCATTCGGTAGTTTAATGGCATACGAGTAATATGTTGATAATTATTGGAAAATGTCACTATAATACAATATTTAGTGGCATTTGATTAATAAGTGACAAAAAAATAGTGGCTTGATTGATAATACCAACATAAATATATTTGCAGGGCATCTAAGTAGTGCCATTAATTTTTTTCTTAAAAAAATAACCACACATTTATTTATAGTATCATTTGTAAAAGATGCTACAAATTATTTAGTGGGATTGATTTAATGTCATTTTACAGTATAGTGACACATTAAAGTAATATAGTGATAGTAATAAAAAATGCCACTATAACGTAATACTTAGTGGTAATTAATTGATAAATGCTATAAAAATATAACTTTATTAAAATTACAAACATAACTATATGTTAAAAGCATTTAACTAGCATCACTAATTTTTTCTGAAAAAAATATATATCATCATAATTTAGTTATGGTGTGGCATGAAATAAATTTGCAAAAATAGAGAAAATATATATATATAGTTAATTATAACTGTAGAATTTATAAATTATGTCTTATCATAATGTATTGATTAAATTAATTAACTAATGTAACTTTAATATATCGACTAAATTAACCATATTTTTAAAGAAGTATAAAAAATTAAAGTTTTTGCCCTTTTATTTTTTGAATATCTTCCATCTCTAAATTTAATGTCTCATGTTTTTTCAAATATATTATTTAATATAATAATTTCAAGCATATATTTAAATAATTGAGAAAATATGCTTTTAAGTATAAAAACATAGTAATATTTTTAAATATATATAATGAACATTTGGTGGGTAGTTTGACGATAAATTCATATTTTTCCAAATAAAATGTTGCAGGTTCGAGTTTTATACAAAGCAATTAGAGCATGATGGAGTCTTATATATGGGGTGCTGGAAGCATATTAAAGAGTCACTCAAAAGGATCTTTTTTGCCATTTAATTTAGCATGTTATTTAATTAATTTTCATGGTATATTAGTATGTCATCTAAAGGAATCTTTTGTGGCATTTTAATATCACTATATACATTTTTTGTGGCATGTTAGCCTGCTATTTAAAAGTATCTTTGTGACATTTTAACATGCCAATTGTTATATTTTTTATAGCATGTTACCTTGTCATTTAAAGGAACTTTTGTAGCTACATACAATTTTTAGTGGCATATTAGCATGTCACTTAAAATAATTTTTAATGGCACTTTAACATGTTATTTAATGCATTTTTGGTGACATTTTAACATGTCATTTGATGCAATTTTTGTTGCATTTTGCTAATGTCAAAACAAAGGTAAAATTGCCATTACAGTATTATTTAAGGGGCATTCTTTAATGTTTCTAATGCTTAATTTTGTAGTAGTAATGGTGAGCAAGGCGATTCCGGCAGATGGAGTTAGAAATTGATGGAACGACTGTGACAGGCCTAGTGAGGTGAGCACACTTGTACCTTCAACTTCAAGAAAAGACCACCGGAGTGAGCAGAATTGAAGTGGAGGTATGCGGTGGCCGGCAGCGGAGCTGTGCTGTTCATAGCCAAATTGGACGGCGGGACAATTGTGGGTGTCAAAATTAATTTGGAGGTTTTGATCAATGTAGCAAGGCACACATTTTACTAGTTCCATAACTCAGTTTCGGTGACGGCTGACGGCGGAGCTCTGGCAGCTTCCAGGCAGAATCTTTGAGGTGATGATCCAATGCATACGAGCTGTTTTTAGGTTGCTAGTTGACCTCAAACTCTGTTAATTTGGTAAAACTCCGTTTAATCAATTAAATGTTTCATAATCTGATTCGATCAAACTATTAAGTTAGTTTTCGATGTAAATTTAAGTCAATTGGACTAAACATTGTCATTATAGACCGAAATGAATGATAGAAATTCGATTGTAAGTGATATATGGACCCGGATTTGATAATAAAAGATTGATTATTATTTGATTAAATTAATTTATACATTTGCAGAGTCAAACTTATGAAATGGTAATAGAAATTTACTTGTATGGAGACTTATATTAAATTCGTAGATGTGGACTTAATCTATTAGTCATGGATTAAAAATATTAATTTAAATATTAATAATGAAAGCAGAATATTAGCCCGGAATTGATGGTGTTGATCAAATTCACATGCTTAAGGAGTCAAAGTGTAAATTGAGTTCGGAACAAAACCTTTAACCACCTAAATAAACTGGATGTGTAGCAAATCTAGTAATATGAATTAAGATAATCATGCAAATAGGTTGTAAATCTAAGTACTTTGGTACAAAGATCGAGATAAAAGGGTAATCGAGGGGATAAGTTGCTAATGTAGTTAGAATGCGTAAATAGCCATAATTACTGTTAGTAAATGTTATATCAAAATGTTAATACTCATTTTGCGTTTTGATTGGAAATAGGTGACAAGGATCTGAACGTTCATGATTAGTAGAGGCTCATAACATGGGCATAAGATACCAAGTGAGGTTACAATTCGTATCATTGATGGAAAAAATATATATTTGTTTCTTGTGAGTATTGAATTGCTCGTTTGTATCTCCACTTGTCTGTACCATTCTTGATGCTCAAGTCTCTCTATTAAGTTTTTTTTATTACCTTACTTTCCTGCATTCTTTAGCCTTGTCGGCGGGTTTCGTGGGTAGTTATATTGTCTTTCCGAATATCATTGCAGTGGTCTTGCCGACCAATTGTCTTACCATTTCTGAATTCGTTACTCAGTACTATTATTGAAACGGTCTTCCTGACCGATTGTTTTCTTTTTACCATTTTTTGAACTCGTTACTCAATATTGTTATTAAAATGGTCCTGCCAACCGATTTTTTTACCATCTTCTGAAGTCATTACTCAACACTGTTACTGGAACAGTCTTACTTACCGATTGTTTTGCTATTCTTTGAAAAAATGTACACTATTATTAAAATAGTCTTGTTGATCGATTGATATGTTGTTTCTAAATTCATTATGTTGATTGTTGAATGATTATGGCAATATTGTTAAGTCCTAATACTATTGTTGGAATATTGACTGTTACTGAGATATTTGGGGATGCCCTTGGGAAGTTTGGTCCCAAAGGGATGCCATAGGAAGTTGGGCCTTGGACTAAATACGAAAAGATGATTGAGCAGTATTGAGCTAATGGTGGTTGGTCTCCCGACTAGTATCCACTTATGATCCTATCTCATAGATAGCTTGAGGTTAGCTATCTATAAGTGAGAGATCGGCATGCGGCCGGCCACGCCACATGTAGCATTATTGCAGAGCAGATCACTTGGGAATTGGAGCAATAAGGAACTTGTTCTGATATGATATTTGGAAGTCATAAGTTTGGACACCCCCAAAAGCTCCACTAATTATTTAATCTTAGTTCTAATTGACGAATTCTGACATTATTTTTTTGTTCTCGTCTGGCATGAACATTATATGATAAGTTTTAGCTCCTGCTCAAGTCATTGTTGATCTTTGTTTTTATGAGTTTTTCAGTATTAGTTCATTGATTATACCAATTAATTGTCTTTTCTTTTATTTTTCCCCTCACTAAGTCCTTAGGACTTACGCCTCTTGTATTGTTTCTCTCTTGCACTTTTCCCATATTGAGGATCAATTAGTGAGAAGTTATAAACATGATAAATATATATTCTACTATTGTGCATGAATACTGGATATGGTAAGTTTAGGAATGTATTGCAAGTGGAAGCTAAGCTATCTAAGGTAGATTATAATTTTGATACTGATGGATATAAGTTTATGGTGTTGAAGTGCTAAAGAGTTTAATCTTCATTTCTTTTTGGTTGTCATGGAATTATTGAAAATTGAGAAACTTTTGGGGATGCATAATTTTTTTAATTCTCGTGAATAAGATCATAGTAGCACCCCAACCCAGAGCAGACACCTTTTGGGCGAGGCGCTATAGAGGTAGTATTAGAGCTTGGGTTAAGGAAAACCTGAACTAGCTAGGAAATGATCCTTGGAGTGTGGAATTCTTGGTTAGTGGAGATTAAGTCTGATTGTGAAATTTAGTAGGATGTGAACCTTTGAGATAGTGCTCAACATTAAAGAAGTGAAAAGTTATGACCAAGGTGGCCAACCAGTGTATAATCTCTTACTTCCGGTATGTCAGGCATATGATCTTATAGTTGAATTGGAAGGATGATACTTTTTGAAATTTATGGTATTGTGTGAACAATACTTATGAAGGTTGAATTTGATGATCCAAGGGTTATTTTAGGAAGAAATGTTTTTCATAGGTGGAGAGTTATCTTGGAAATCAATATTGTACAAGCAATATACGTGAAAGCAGAATTTGATGAGTAAAGGATTATTGTAGAAAGAATTACATTTGGGAAGTGAATGATTGTTTGGGATGAGTGATGTTTGACCTATCACTACAACAAATTGCATTTCATGTAACAAAATCTTTTGTAACAAAGGTAAACTTCATTGCAAATGTTGTATTTATCATAACAAAGTTGAATTTTTGTTACTAAAATGCTTATATTGAGTAACAAAATAAAAATCTTTATTACCTTTAACTAATATATGTTACGTTAGATTTTTTATTTTTTGTAACTAAATAAATATTCGTTACGGGAAATGTCATTTTGTCACGAATAATATTTTTTGCCATTTAGGAAAATTTATTTGTAGCAAAATTGGATACTTGTTGTAACAAAAAAATGTTCGCTACAAATAAATTATATTGTAACAAAATGTATTGTTACTAAAGTTAATTTAATTTTCCCTCCAGAAATTCGTTTCCTCTAAAATTCAATTGTACACAATGATAACAATTGTTTTCGTTACCAAATGTAAATGGCAATTAAATTAATTTTGCACCCATACTTTATGAGTTCGGCTTTAGTTCAAGAAATGGGCTTCACAATAATTCAAAGAAGTTGTTGATTGGGCTTGCGTTAGTTTTATAATTGGACTTGACCAAATTTTTAATTAATGAGTTAAGCCTTATTATAAGAATTGTGCTTGAACAAATTTGAAGTGAAAGAATTGCTTAATTGGGCTAATTTCATTATAGAATTTGGCCTTACAAATTTTTTGTGAATTATTTGTTGAACTGGAATTCTTTTACGAGTTGGGGTTTAACAAATTTATAGTGGATAATTTTTTAGTTGAGCTGTCATTTAAGAATTATGTTTGACTAAATTTATAGTGAATGAATTGGTGATTCGGGCTTTGTTTTAAGAGTTGGTCTTCAACAAATTTGAATTGACTAAATGATTTGTTGGCTTTCTTTAAGGAATTGAGTTTGAGCAAAAATTTTAGTGAATAAATTATTGAGTTTCTTTTCTTTTTTTTCTAAGAATTTGATGATGAACAAATTACAAGTGGATTAACTTGTGAATGAGGCTTTCATCTTGAGAAATTAGCTTGACCAAATTTTGACTGAATAAATTAATGGGGCATTAGCAACTTTTGTTTTATTGATTGGGGTTTGCTAGTTTAATAGTAAATTAGTTTATTTGTTTAAGAATTGCACTTAATATTAATTTAAAGAATTAATTAATTGAGTTTTACCAACTTATTTTCTATTAATTTTGGTCCATCAATTTTTCAGGGAATTAGTATTATTTGTTTAAGAATTAGGGTTGACATTAACTTATAGAATTGGTTAATTGGTTTTCTCTAATTTATTTTTAAAAATTGAGCTTCACCAAAATTTGTAGTGATTAATTGGGCTTTGTCTACGAATTAGATTTCACCAATTTTTTGTCATAATAATTTAAAATTTGGTTATTGTGCTCTTTCAATTTTTTAATTAATAATTGTGTTTCACCAAGTTTTCTAATAAATTGGTGAATTATACTTCAATTAAGAATTACTTTATTAATTTTTTTAATTATAAATTAGTGAATTGGAATTTATATAATAGTTGGCCTATTTCTTAATTTAAAGAGTTAGTTAATCTAACTTCACCCAAGCACTTCCTTTTTATTATTGGGCTTGGCAACTTTTTAAGTGAATTGGGCTTCACATCAATTTACACTTCACCAACTTCCTTTTTTTTTTTTTTTTTTTAAATCGGGCTTAGTAATTTTTCGGTGAGGTAGTAAATTAGGCATTCTTAGAGACCTAGTCTTAACATAATTTATAAATTCGTTTAATTGGGCTTCACCAACTTTTTCTTTTAATTATTATTAAGACCAATTTTTTTAGAACATTAGTAAATTGGGTTTTCTTCATGAATTAGTCTTCACATTAATTTAAAACTTTAGTTAATTGGGCTTCACCGACTTCTTTTTTATTAAATTGGCTTGATCAATTTTGTAGTTAATTAGTAAATTGGACTTTCTTGATGGGTTTGAACTAATCTCTTTTTTGTATAAATAATTTATAGCAAACTTAATTTATTTTGTCTTAGTTATATGATGAATTGACGTATAATATTTTAAATTATTAAACGACCTTCTATTATAGTTAAAGTAGTTAAAAAACATATAATTTGAACTTATAAACTTTGGTGCTTAAAAATTTAATTTTTTATTATAATTTATTACAATATTCTTTTAGAAAAATTCTACAAACTCCTCAAAATAAATAGTTAAAGGTTACATACCTGAATAACAAAAGAAAAGAAAGAAATCTAGTTTATCATAATACTTAATGAAAAGAAAATGGTCCCTAAAGTTAGGCCTATTAATGTTACATTTCATTTTTTAATTGTTGTATTGACCAGTTAAAGATCTTTATAACTTATAGATATCTATATGTTAATTGTATGTATGTTTTACTATATAAATTGTTAAAATGAAGATAACTTTCGTGATCTAATATAGTGTAAAAAAACAGTATTAACTTAAAGTATATTATTAAATGTAATGATTATTAACTTTCATGGACTTGAACAAGTTGTTGTCCACATATTATATTTCCTTCAAAAAATAAGTTCCCTCCAAAAATGATTCCCGTATTATTTAGCTCCTCCCTCAATTTTGTGTATAAATATAGTATATACAAAAATTATTTGTTTTATCTTATATTATAAGATGAATTATGGCATATTATTATGGGGGTTAAAAATTTAATTCTATTCTTTGTTATTATTTATTAGGACATTGTTTTTGAATAAAAAGATTTTAGAAAAATTAGTTATAAATTCTAAAAACTTTAGTCTTTATGTGTAATTAATTTCATTTTAAAAATTAAAATATTATGTACTAATAATATATTGATGTGGACAATTTGAACATGCATTTATTAAAAAATTTCTACACTTAATTAACAAAAAATTGTTCTGAAATTGATCAACTTGTATAACTTTAATATAGTTGGAAATATTGAAATTATTTTGACATACGCATGACATTGTAATATAAACTTAGTAATATAGTTATAAGTTTAATAAACTTATTTTTTATCCCCATATATTTAATTAAATTTTTGAAGAACTGTTAGCATCCTTAACAAATTTTTAAACGTCATTTGAAAATTTATATTAAAATTCAAAAATATCCTTCAAAAGCTATTTTGATTATTTTTCAGACAAAAATATCCCTGGACTTATTTGTAACTTTAACATGGGGGTTTAACTTTAATATTATTTAAATTACTCACAATAAATTTAAATAATTTTATTAATAATTTTTTAAAATATTAAATAATATTTTAATTGAAGTTGAATTAAAAAACTAAAATTTTAAAATCATCTACATATCTAAAGTAATTTAATCAAATTTAATTAAACATATTTATTAATTATAAAATAAAAATAAAATCCATCTCTCAATTAATATGATTTTGTTTTTAAATTACATCTCAATAATATTAAAAAATAATCATATCTAAAATAATTTAATTAGCTTAGGCTGAATATATTTTGTTTTTAAAATTATTATCATATCTAAAGTATTTAATCTGATTTAGTTAAATTTATTTATTAATTAAATAAATAAGTAAAAGAATTAAAAAGAAAAGTAAGAGATTAATTCCATCTCTTAATTTATATATTTTTATAATTTAAAATTAAATATTCAGTAATACTAAAATTATAAATATAATCTAAAATAATTTAATTAGATTGAGTTGAATTTATCTATTAATTAAAATTATAAAATATAAAATAAAAAATCTATTATCTTAGATAACATAATTTCACAATTGAGAATTACATATTTTATAGTATTAAAATAACATAGTTAAATATAATTAAATCTATCTATTAATTAAAATAAATAATTTAAAAATGAAATAAAATCCACAACAATATATTTAATAATTTACATAATGTGTGAGATCAAAAGTTTGAACACTGTGAGACCTTGTGTTTGTATATATAAATTAAAAAATTAAATTTATTTATTAATCCAAATAAATAATTTAAATAAAAATAAAATCTAAAGTTTTATCCTAACAATATAATTTTAATAATTTTAAATAAATAAATATTTTTAATTATTTTGAACAAAATAATATAATCATTTTAAATAAATAACATAAGTAAAAAAAAATCAATTCATCCTAATTTGATTAAAATTTATTAATTAACAACAAATAAATAAGTAAAAATGTGTATATACATACACACATACATATATATATATATTGCTCCTTCCCCATCCCGCCTTCCCCCCCCCCCCCACCAACCCTTGCCTCTTCCAACCAACCCCCGCATCCCCCCCCCCCCAACCCTCAGGCCAGGCCATGGCCGGCCAGTAGCCAGAAGCTGATCGGCCATGGCTGGCCGTAGGGCAGCTACCAAGCCTAGCCGCTGGCCATGGCTAGCCACAGCTAGCTGCCAAACCTGACCGCTGGCTGTGGCCAGCCATGGCCGACGATGTGGGGTTAGGGGAAGGGGGTGGGTTTATATATATTTATGTATATATTTATGTATATATTTATATGATATTTATTTTTTATATATTTATATTGATATTATATATATTTATATTGATATATAAAAATTTTAATTTTTTATTAGGATTTTGTGTTATATATTTTTCAATTTTTTTATTATATTTTTAAAAAAATTTAATGAAGGTTGATTGGGTATTTCAAAATTTGTGGAATTTTTATAAATAAATCAATTTTTTGGGGCTATTGGGTAATTGATTTTTTTTAATTTAAAGGTTTTGCCCAAACACTAACGCAAGTTGAGGTGTTGTCCCAAATGTGTTAAAAAATTTAGGATTTTGGTCCTATAAGTGTCAACCTAAGTACCAAATTGCGAACCCCCCTATCCAATGGGACCAAAAATGCAATTTTTACAATATAACCAAATACTACGTTAGCAAAAAAAAGAAAAGTAAAAGCTCCATTGAAATGGTAATAATTTTATTGGGTTAGTTGCAATTTACCCCCTGTGATTTGTGAAATAGTCATCAAATGCTCTTGTGAAATACACACACACACACACACACAAACTTCCTTATGTTTTATAAAACCGTGAGCCATATGTGCACCACATAGTTTATTTTAAGTGGGTTGACTAAATCTAGCTATTACATGAGTGTATCCCTATACATTCATGGGTCTTCTTAGATCTCCATGCCTTCAATTGTCTTCTTTACTCCTTGTAACATTTACAAGAGAAAGATATCATCCCTCCTAGTGATTCTAATCTCATAATATTTACAAGATAGAAATTAAGAGGCATGCAAGCCCCAGTTTAGTACAACCCTTTTCAACAACTTGAAATAGATAAAATCAATATTAAAGGCTCATGATCATCCCCATTTATTCACCATCCATTCAACAATTAAATGTATAATAAATAAATTTATAATTAACAATTAATTCGAACAATTAAATGCTTATCTCATAAACCAATAATTAGTCAAGCAAAAATAAGCATAACATTTATGCACCTCATTTTTGCACAAGTCGGAGATTAACTTGAATAAGTTTCTAAAAGCAATAAAAAATGTCAAATATAATTTTGAGAACTTGCACAATACTTGTGCACCTATCTAGCATGATTTGAATTATTTTTGGTCACTTAAGGAACACAAGAATAGGCTCAAAACTCATGCCAACCAAAACTGGTCGCTGCTGCCCAGGCAGTGCGCATGGCTGGGTAGCAGGTGCACCCGCTGCCCATCCTGTGTGCTGCCACGATGGAGCAGCACCCCTGTTTTGGGGTTGGAACCGAGTCAAGTCAATTTTGGCTTAACTTTTCTGCACCAAAAATTTTAAGACACATCCTAAACATCAAACCACACATTTTAGATGAAATTTCAGATTTAAAACACCTTTCAAAAATGGAATTTCAAGTGGTCAAACATGCTTCAAACTTTAAGTTCAAGTAAGAATGACATTATATAAAAATTCTAATCAAATTGGATCCAAAAATGACCAAAATAACTTAAGGCCAATCAACACATGCTATATCAACATATAACATCAATTAATGCCAAATAAACATTCAACATTAATAGCTATGAATTAAAACATACTAATCATATGAATCAACACTTAAAAAATACATATTAGCATGCTTTCAATTAATCAAACAAGAAGCTACATACAAAATCATCCAAATGCTCTAATTCATCAATTGAATTGAGAATTCGGTGATTTTCATAAATCCATCACGTGAATCAATCAATCAAAAAATCCAAATCAAAGCATGAATTAAGCTCTAACACCACTTGAAAGCAACGCACTAGGATACAATAATAAAACTTCAAAAGCTTAAATAAACTAGTGCTTACAACCAACCAAGGATCTAAACATGCTTTAGGATTCAAATTTTGTTTAAGAGTTATCTTGAAAAGCAAAAGCCAAAGGTAGATTGAAGAACTCCTTCTTCAAACAGAATCTGCCAAACAGTGGTGCAGCTGGAAGCAAGCAATTTTTGACCAATTCAAAACTCTCCAAAAATATTGTGGCGATTTATTCAAACCACTACTAAATTAGCCTTTTAGCGGTGGTTTCGAAAAATAGCCGTGGAATTCATAATGAATGGTGGTGGTTGGTGTAACCGCCACTGAATGAATAACTTCGCGGCGATTTTTCTAAACCACCGCAATTAACAATATTGTTTGTTTTGCTTATTAGATTGTGCTTTCTTTTTTACTTTAAAGGGGTTTGCCCATAATTTTTTAATCTATCTATCTATATATATATACGTAATGCCAATTATTTTTGATAAATATTTTTTTTATAAATTTCTAAAATAAATTGTTTTATATTACAAGCTCTTCTACAAAATGTAAAGAGGTATTCACTTATTTTTAAAATTTGAACATACTCCTGTAATAATTTCGATTGTATGAATTTTAAAATTTTATTTTATTCATACATTGCGAGGCTTATTTTAAAAGATAAAATCTAATATTTTTATAAGCTTAAAAAATTCTTATAATATCTTTTTATAAAACACTTAGCCAAACACCCACTTAGTCTAGATTTCTACTTGTCTGTTAATATTACATATTTTGATTAATGAAATGAATTATTATAGTATTTTCTTTACCCAAAACTCACAATGCAAAAATATTACTCCTTTACCTAACAATTTATATATAAATATATGCAATAAAATTTCTTTGCTTCATGCAGCTATGTTATATAATTATCCCACACTTTCTGTTTATTTCTTTTAGTTCACTATTTGATACTCTTATTTTATTTATTCAAATGATAATTATTATTTTATTTTTTAAAAATAATAATATTACTCTAAAATATTCTAATAAACTAATTATGTCATATCATTGATTTTCAAAACTTATTTTTAATAGTGTAAACAAATTCACACCTTTTACTCTTCCGACCAATATTTTTTATAATTTTATTTTATTTACATTAAAAATTAGGGGTGTAAATGAGACGAGACGATTCGTGAATAGTTCAAGCTCGTCAGTTAAACGAGCCGAGCCAAGCCAAGCTCAATCAGTATAAGTATCTCTGCACATATCTATATTAACTAATATTAGTTGTAGCCAAGTTGGTAAGTTCCTTGTTGCAGGTATTTGCAGGCGTGGGCTCAAGTCCTGCTGGCGGCATATTTGAGTTTCTAGTTCCAACAGCTTAACACGCCAAGGTCCAATGTGCATTGGGTCCTTCCATCCCAAAAAACATTAGGTCCAGTTTCTCCAACCCATCGTGCCATTGCCTAGCACGCCTAGGTCCACCGTGCCTCGGCCCATTCAGGCAGCCCCGACTGCGAAGCCCAGCCTTCAATCCAATGCCAAGTCTATCAGTCAAGCCTCGAGATTAGGCTTCGGCCAGTTGGAGTGGCCCGTGGGGAAGATGACCCAATTAATGTTGGGCCCACTCACCAACAGCCCAGCACCAGAGACATTACTATCCTGGAGCCCAGCCCGTGGGGATGTCTCCAGCCCATGTCCCAAGTCTAGCTACCAAACCCTAAAAAGAAGGAAATACTAAGTGAGCCAAGTAAGCTTAAGGCCCGAAAAATTAATGTACTAAATGTAACAAAACTTTTGATCTCTCTCGTAACGAAACTCTTAGTTATCTATTCCATGAGTAATGAAATGCTTATTTTTGAATTAAAATATTAATTGTAACCAAATATTTTGTTACATAAACAATTAGTAACTATACTTAATTAAATAAATAATATTATTATATTATACATTGGTAACGAAAAAATAAAATGCAACAAAATTGCCAATATTTTAGTAATTAAATATTTCATTACGCTATAAAAATCTATTATAACTAACATACTTTTTTGTTACTAATATCATATTTTTGGTAACGCCGTGTTTCGTCACCATAAGATAATCATTTGCAATGAATCAAAATGTTCGTGACAAATACTTTTAGCGATGGGTTTTAACACATGAAATGTTGGTAACCAAAATTTCATTACCAATTACCTAAGGTAACGAATTTAAGCGTTAACGTAACGAAATTCTTTGTTACTAAAAATGTAATTTGTTGTAGTGTATGTATACGGTTGAGATTTAGATGGTATGGTTATATTGACAAAGGATAGTATGGTATTGAAGTTGGACCTATGATTACAATATGACATCAAATTGAAAAGGAAAGATCATCTATGAGATGAAATCTAAGAAGAACCAAATTGTAAATGCAAGGAGAAAGTGTAATGTTAGCCATGGGATATGATGCTTATGAAGTAAATTATGAGAACTGAAAGGAAGATTAGTGTGTTGACAATGAAGGTTGATTTGTATAACTACAGAACGAAGACGGATAGTGATAAAGGGAAGATTGCCTATTAGACATGAAGTTGTAAGAAATCTTATTGTAAATTCAAGGAGCAGTGTGACACCATCTATAATATGCAAGTGACTCATGTGGCAAGCACGATAATTTAAAATGGAAACTATGGAAAGCAAACAAAAACTAGTGTGTGATAAGACATGATCCCTAATCAAATTTGATATATGATAGGTGAACGAAGAGTATGAACTAGTGTCTCGGAAATAGAAAACCATGCCATGAATCTTGATGATGAAAATATTTAATCATGAGTTATGAAAATTAAGAAAATATTCAAAGCATGAATGGATATATCTCCAAAAAAACAAGCAGTGTACGGTTTGTTATTTCGGTAGTATCAAGCATCTAACTCTTTGAGGTTCGAAAAGGTGATCTTTGTGGGAAATTTATCATGTATAGATGTGTTTGCAAGGGCATAGTTTGACAAGTTAATGATCTCCTTGGACAAAGTTGTAATTGATAATTAAAAAGTCATCTAAGATGATTAATGTTTGACATATGCATATGACGTGATTTAAATGATAGAGTTATGTGGAGGAATTAGTGTGTAACTAATGAAATGGATTGTACTATGTCGTAAGTATTGGAAATTTAAATAAAGATGTGGACACCAATTAAGAAGGATTTAAATAATTAAATAAAAATAATATAGGTCTGTTGTTGGTGTAGCGCATAAGTGTAGCAAACATTAGTGTTTTATAATCCCCCAATGAAATTTGAAGATATTAAAAATGTAACTGAGGAATGGAACAATTGGAATGCACATCCCCGACTTTGACGAGAGAAAACAAGAATCGTGATGTACGCTGATTAGAGAAACAGTCAAGGCACACATATATATATAAATATATATATATATATGCATATGAATAACTAGTTTAGCTCTATAAATAGGGAGTGATAGAATATTTAGTTTTAATAATGACATACTAACATGTATATATAAGCTGATAGAA
The DNA here is from genome assembly GCA_018894105.1 of Jacaranda mimosifolia. Classification (NCBI taxonomy): domain Eukaryota; kingdom Viridiplantae; phylum Streptophyta; class Magnoliopsida; order Lamiales; family Bignoniaceae; genus Jacaranda; species Jacaranda mimosifolia. The sequence goes on along the minus strand of CM032130.1, from coordinate 14,652,870 downwards.
TCATATGTGAAGCTTGTATATAAATAAAATATAGATTGTATATTGTATGTACTGATTTATGTTCTAAGGAATCTTGTCTTATATTTAGACATCCTATATTTTCTAAAGGAAAGTAGCCATCTTGATATTACTAATATTTGAGATGAACGGTATGGGCTAAACGAACTCGAACTCATCCAATATGGCCCAAAATCATGATACGGTAGAAAACAACATCACCAAAACATCCTCAAACGTGCGTGTGACCATATGTAGATCAGGTCATAGTAGATAGTCACCAATCAATAGAACTAGCACGCCTAAAAGATCGCAATGAAGACGCTCTAATTTGAAATATCTTGTGGAAAGAGTCGGAGATAACCCTGGACCTCACTTCGCCCATGTTGACAGATCTGAAGATAAAAGGACATACGACACAACCTGTCACACCCCAAAATCTAACCATATAACCTAACCTTGAGGCGTGAAAATCAATCCCAAATAAGCAGTATCACCTATCCAAAATCATCATTTTAAAAATAAAAAAAAAACTTCAACATTCATAATAATTCAAATAATTCTAGCAACATAGAAACTAAAGATGCCTAAAATTCTTCCCTCAACTAGAAAAAAAATATCATTAAAGGAGAAGAACTAATTTGCCAACATGGCAATAAAGCTAAACCTATTGGAAAGTCCTCATTCCAAAAGCAAACCTTCAATTCCGATTCTTGTTAGAAGCAAGTTCAACATCCTCACTAGGCTAGGATACAGGTCCGCCAGAAAGAAGTTAAAGAAAAAAATGAGTGTGAGTAAAAGACTTAGTGAGTGCCAAGTGGGTGCAACGTGAGTTCCGGAATTAAAATCATTTGTACAGTGAAAATGTTCAAGAATTCGTACAGTGAAAATATTTGAGAAAAAAAAACATATGTGGAATTTATAAAATAGTTTAACAGAAACATTCAAGAAGTTTATAAATAGTCAAACAGTAACAAGTCAAGAATTTTATAAACAGTCAATCAGTATCAAGTTAAGAGTTTAATAAACGATTTTTCTAGACTAACAACTTAAATACGATGATCAGACACTGTTTGTTGTAGCCAGTCAACCTTATGACTCCCATCGTAACAATCCTTATCACTCTGGGCAAGGTGCGACCATACCAAAACAGTGTCCGAGCATCCCCGAGAATTCCTATGACCCACCTCAGCCACAAACGGCTTCTGTTGTGCACTGAAGGATTAGGCCATGGGGGCTTGGGATTCAATCGACTAGCCTATTGCTGCCCAGTGAAGTCCTTCGCATACCCAAACTAAGTTGGATCCAACTAACACTAACAATAACATTAGTAGTATCAGTAACAGTAATTAGTAGATCATCGAATTTAATTGCCAATCTAGAAGCATTAAAATTATAAAGTGCATGTTTTCTTGCATCGAAAAACAAAATAAATCATTTTTGTGCGTAGTGGAATATAGTTATAGTGCAATGTATATTGAAAAGAAGTTTCATATCATTCATTACTATACATATATCCTTCTGGGTTTTGAAAAGTAACATTATGTAATAGTTATAGGTTTAGGCACTCACAGTATTTATCGACTGATTTAAGAACCAACTTTGACGTGTGAAGTCCCAAATCACCTCCTCACACAAAATAATATTTGACTTAATTAACATTTCAATCCGTTATGAATAATAGCTATCCGTGTCGATTCTACCCTAAGTAAGTCATCTCTATCTTTAATTCTATTCATTCAGTCTAATCCCCTGTAGTTAAGACGTGTGAAGTTTTTACTTTTGTTTTCATAGATGCGGTTACGATTGACTATATCCCTATTCTTCTCCAAGCCATCTATTTTCCTATCAGCACTATTATCCCATTTAAATACAAGCACAACCATTGTTTCAATGAAAGGAATCGGATCCTAAGGAAACAAATCCACCAGATATTATTTAAGTTATTTCCTTGATACTATAAATTAATAGACATAAAATCTATGGGACTATCTACTACTCTTGAACCTAAATAAGATGTATTACTTTAATCAAACTAATTCCTCAAAGAGCTCTAATTGGATAGCCAAAAAAAACAAAATGCAAAATGCATGAAATTAATTAGACAATTAAATAATGTATACTATGTGGTAATCCTCAAAATTCATACCAATTTGATAGCAAAATTGCAAAGGATCCAAGTCTCCTTGATGTATCTAACTGTGAGTTTTGTCAGGACCACAATCTCCTCTCTTTCTCCCTTTATGTAGTCTAATACAGCATGTGACAATAACATTAACCACTGCCAAGCTGGCGTATATATTACCCTCTACTTAGGCCTGTAAATGAGTAGGGTATCACTCTACCCACACATATACCCTAAAATATCCAAAAGGATGAGACCATAATCCTACCATACCCTGAAATATCTAAAAGCATGAGACCCTAATCCTACCCTACCCTACCCTATCTAACCAAAAACCCATTGGGTCTAGTTTATTAGACTTATGTTTTTAATGTATATATTTATTTTCTCAATATATACTAAAAATATTATTTGGCATACGATAACAAAAAATAATTTTTTTATATTTAATTTAATTTAATCATCAAATTTAAATTATTTAATTTTAAACTTTTTGCTAATAAAATTAACTATTTTATTGATATAATAGTTCAACTTTATTAACATAAATAACAACGAAACATTTTGCTAATTAAATTAACATAATTAAAAAACAATTAATAAAATCATTTTAAAAGCAAAAACTTTTTTCTATATTTAATTTTATAAAAATAGTTAATTTCTATATTAATAAACTTTATTCATTAACAAAATTAATTTTATTAACTATTTTTATAAAAATTATTTATTCCACTATTAATCTTAATATTATTAATTTTATTAATGAGAAATGTTCAACTGTTTTTTAAAAAAAAAAATTGCTATCCCAATATATTAACTTTATTGATTTTATTAATTTAGTTTAATTTTTAATGAAATAATTATTTAGTTGTTACTATTCATTCACATATTTGTAATTTTTATATATAAAAAGTTTATCATTAATATAAATTTGATTTGAGTATAAACAATTTTTAGGTTCATAGATTAAATATAAGTATAAAATAATAAATAATTTTTAGGTATGGGTACATGAGTAACTTATGAGTACAGAACCTACCCATACCCATTACACTATCTTTAATAAGTATGGGTATAGGTATTAAAATTTTAGGCTTGAATAGGATAACACCCTATCTATTTATAGGCCTACCTCCACTAATCCTTGTAAAAGTCCATTCTCAACCTCGTACTTCCATCCCCCTCCACCACTTTCCATGCTTTAAAAATACTTATGCCTCCAACTTTGATTTTCACCCAAATGGGATCTGCGATTTTATCATAGCACGCTTTCTTCGTGAGCTACAAACTAAGACCAACCATGAATGCAATGAATTTCCTACCTTCCTTTGTTTCCAAATACAAAGGTGAAATTACACGGCGAATCAACAAATTCTTTAAGTGCTTAATACTCTCATCCTCAAAATCAAACATTGTGAAAGCATCCCAAAGCATATAAATTCTCGAAACATCTGTTTTCTTCTTCCTCATATGCAGCCAATATTTTAACAGTGCTTTCACGAGTATAGTCATTAAAGTGAAGGCTTTTCCATTCATGACCACTAACTTGAAATTTTCCACCATGTTTACTGCTTGGACATATCTCTGCATACCTCTGTTCAAGCCATTTTTTCGTTCTTGCCCAGGGTAAAACTGTCGGGTTTGGAACAAGAGTGAGCCAGGACTGATACGATGCCATTTCGCTTGAAGACTGATCTGGTCGATTTTCCGGGAGCCGGAGCAGCGGCGCATGAAGTAGGCCACAGAGGTGCTGCCGCTGCTAATTATGCTGACTGTGTGCGAGTCTGCGTGTGAGGAGTGTGGTAAGAGTAGGATACTACAGAATACGAGGACTGTGATTGGACGATGGGGCCTGTACATAGTATTTAGTTGTTAGTAACAAGCTGAAGCTATTTAATGCTATGCTCAGATGTTCTGTCTAATGTCGTGAATCTTTTGGGTTCTGAGTTGGTGAATTCTGAGGAATGAGGACGACTATGGTGTTGGGGATGAGTAGGCGAAGTTTGACTATTGAACTGAAAGAAATTCTGGGAACAAAAAGGAAAATTGATTACCTCAAATTTTTTTCTTTCTCCTTCTTCATCCTGGCACAGCCATACTCTCGTATCCTTCTTCCTGCTTCCTTTTTTTTTGTGAGACTACGGTTTTAAATTATAGGGTACATATGGCATAAGTGTTTTACTTCATTTAAAACTCTGGTAATTTATCTCCTAGGAGTAGGATAACCCTATAATAAATCTAACCTCTTTATTATGAATTCCTAAGGTCTCAATTATTCATTCCTAGTAACAATATAATATTAGTATAAGAAAATTATAAATTATTTATTTTTCTAAAATTTAAATATCAAATATATATATATATATCATCTTCTAACTGATATAACAAATAATAAATAAAATTAAACGAAATTATGGGTAAACATAGGATAAAATAATTAAGAAATTCTAGGGCATGACATTTTTTTTTAATTTTAAATAACAAATAAAATAAAATAAGGTAAAATAATCGATTAAATAAAAAAAATTGTGGTGCATTACATCGTCCCACCCCCTCTTAAAAGAATTTGGCCCCCAAATTCTAACTTGAGTTAGTGAAGAGTCCTGATAATATTTTTGCATTTCTTTCTTATTTTCCCAAGTCACATTCTCTATCTTATGGAATCCCCATAGCAATAGGATACTCTTTTGTCCATAATATTTGTATTCTTAATCTAGGATTTGGACTAGTTGCTCTTTGTACGTCAACTCTTCTTGAAGCAACAAATTCTTATATTCTGTGATATGCTAGGGATCCTCTTGATACCAACATAATTGTGGCACATAGAAGATATTATGTATTTTCATAAGGTTTGATAGTGACATAAGTTGATAAGCTACCACTCCGATCATCACATATTCTTTTCTGAGTCACAATTTAGAAACTCCATATCTCCAACTTTATGTTGATATCTTGAGGTATTGGAAAACTAAGAGAAAGACCTAAAACTTTATGTTGATATCTCAGCCCAAGTAAGCCGAAATTGAGGTGTAAAATTGAGCCTTAGGTTCATAAATGTGAAGAAAATTCAGATGGTGATATATTGAAGTCTAGGAGGCCTCTATTTTGACATATCTTAATATTCTCACTATAACTTTTTTTTCACGTATATCGGAGTAGGGTGATTCAAGTGCCTATAGAAACCTAATAGATATATCTACAAATTCTATGTTGACCACTATTCTTGATTCCATCAGGATCAAGCTATAAAAAGCATTAAAAATATCTACTATCAAAAAATTGAAGTCTATATTTTCTACTTTGACACATTTTAGTGTTTTAGTCATAACTTTCTCCATCTATATGGGATGAAGGTGGTTCAAATAGATATAGAAACCTAAGAGACATATCTACAATTCATATTTTGACCTTATTGCCCAATTAAATTGGAATCGGGCAGTAAATGTAACACCCCTAATTATCTCTCAATTACGCTAATTATTTATCAATTATGTTAATTATTAATTTATTTATTATTGATTTTTGAAATTTTATTAATTTAATTAGTTTATAAAGTTTGGGAGTTAAGTTACAATTTTTAAAACGATTAAATTGTACATTTCTTGGAATTAAGGAAAGTTCATTATTTCAAGGGTTAAATTGCAAATATGGAAAGTTTGATTTTTTTAAAAACCAAATCGAGCAGCACCTTTCCTTTACTTTTTCTTCTTCCTTCTCCACTTTTCTTTTCTTGTTTCTTCTCTTCACCCGCGGCCAACCACCACCCACCGGCAACACTTCTTTCTCCGAACCAACACCCTAAGTCAACTCACCTCACCTCCAGCACTCGACCAACACCACCATACATGGCGGACGACCGCCAGAGCAGCACAGCGGAGGATGGCCGAAATCAAGCTCATGGCTAGCAACTGGGTTCCTTGTTTTTCAACATCTAACGGTGCATCTGACGGCTGGTCTAGGTAGTACTTGACCCAGAAAATACTGGGAAGGCGTTGCATGGCTGATCAGAGCAGCGGCAGCAGCTAAAAATAGAGGTATAGTCACAGCGGCGGAAATGGTGTTTTGAGGCTGTGATCTTTGATTGAAGGCCTTCTAAGCCTCGGAACTTAAAACTAAACACCTCGTTGGACTCAGGAGGAAGAAATGAGGAGAAAAATGGTAATTTTGATATTTTTCAGCAGCCAGCGACGGCGGCTCTCAGACAGTTTCTTTCCCTTGTCACGGTGGTTGCAATGGTGCGATCGATTTCTAATTTTGAGGTTTCAATTGTGCGATTTAGGGTAAAGATCGGTTTTGAGATTAGGGCTTCTGTACATTTTCATTTTCTCATAACTCTTGTATCTTGAATAAATATTCCTAAGCTATATTTAGTTGCAAGATTGTTATATGCATGTGCCATGTTGGACTTTTGGACCTTAGAGTTGTATCAAATATGAGAATTTGGGGAACTATTGAGTTAAATGGATTAGAAAAACCCCAAAATTTGGAAAATTAGGTGTTAAATGACAATAATTGAGTTGTGGGATTAGTAGGCTTATTATTACTGATTGGAACACTGATGTGGGATTAAGTTGTATATATCTATTAATTGTGTCATTAAGAACCCTATAACCGATAGTAAATTAGCCGTATTATTAAGAGTAATTTTTTTTACGATAATCCCGGATGAAGTCTTTTATGGAATTAATTAGATGGTTGCCGGTTTAGACAATCAATAGTAAGGTTTTAATTATTGAGGGATATCCTATTTGATTATGGGTTTTGATAAATAAATCACTCTTGTGGTTAGTTGACGAGGAGCAAAAAACTGCAGGTCAATAGGTTATTGACTGTAGCTGACTTTTGAGACTTTTGAGGTGAGGGTCTGCTAATCTGGCACCTTTTCTAACAATCTGTTATTTGTGATAAGCCCCTGTGTGGGTTTTCTATTTCTATATCATACTCTGAATATGCTTGAAATCTAATTTGTTAACTGTCATCTAATTGGAGCACTCCTGTGAGGGTTATCGTTTGATATCGATTTCATTTTATTATCTGACATCTGATTTGAACACCCCTGTGAGGGTTATTCTTTGTCATCGGATCTGTTTTAGTTGTTCCGGTGCCCGAAACTCTCTTCATGTTGTCGATTTCTATTCCTTGTACCCCACAGCCTTGCCGACTAACCATGTATTTCTTGAAATCTATTTTATGTGTTGATTATTTGGCCTAGAAGACATACTTGATTATTGATTGTATCGGTTGAGTGCCAATCCCAGCAAAATGCTTGGATTATTATTTCAAAACGACTGTGCTGGCTAATATATTTATTGTTACAAATTTATACCTTGTTATATTCATACTGATTGTTCACAGGTTAAACTCATATACGTTGGCATTACATATTACTAACCATGGGACGCCATGGGAAAACCCACCCGAAGGGACGCCACCGGAGAGCTGGGCCCGGGGCTAGGTTCGAAAAGACGACCGGGCGGAACAGATCGACGGTAACGGTCTACCAGCTAGTACCGACCTACGATCCTGACTCAACATGGAGCTGGAGGTAGCGAATTGTGAGTGGCGGGATCTGGCATGCGGTTGACCATGCCTTACAAACAAGTTATTACATGCTGAGTTGAGTGCTCGAGCAATAGAGCGATAAAGAAGTTCTATTTATACTGTACCAATGCCCGGTACTAACAACCATAATTTTATCTGGGAGCAATAAAGAAGGATGCCAACAGTCTATTAAACTTTGATCTTCTGAGTAATATATACCTTGCTGATTCATATGGGCATTCTTGTTGTTATCACCTATTCACTGATAATCGCACCACGTTTCTTTTCTTTGAATCTTTTTAGTCTATCTTCCCTCACTAAGTCCTTATGACTTACCTTCCAACATTATTTTGACTTTTATCAAATAGGTGCAGATGATAGGCAAGGACATCAGGCTTGAATGTGCTTTGTAATAGTATAGACTTTTGATTGTACCTATATGAAGTTCCATGTATGTCAAGGTGAATTTGGAACCTTGAAAAAGGTCATGAATGACAGTGATTTCCTGAGACCAGTACATGTTTCGTTGAAAGATATGTATTAAGTAATTGTGTCCAGGATATATGAAGTTAATATTCTGTATGGCTTGAAGGCTTTGGAAGCAAGTTTTATGGATCTATTGCTTGCTACAAGCAAAATTTTAAGACTGAATTGTGTAGCACCTCAGCTTGGGTGCTGTCCTAAGAGATGGGGTGTTACAGTAAAGGTCGTCACAATATTATGTTCTAACAAAATCGAAGTCCAGTATTTTTTATATTGCCACACCGTAGTATTTTAGACATAACTTTCTCCCTATTTATCGGATTGAAGTGTTTCAATTGGATGTAAAAACATAAGAGACATATATTCAGTATGAATGTTGACAATATTTCAAATTAAATCGGAATCTAGTTATAAAAGTAGTCACAATATCCATTTTCGAGAAATCAAAGTCTTATACCTTCTTGTTGGACACATCTTAGTATTTTGGTGATAACTTACTCATTGTACTTCAGATTGAGGTGATTCAAGTGGCTATATACACCTAAAAGATAGACACACAATTTTTATCTCTGTAACCTTTTCAGATTCAATCAATAACAATGAGAAAATTCCATTAAAAAATTGGTCGAGTAAAACTCGGATCCTAGGGGAGCATTGTCCTCTATGCCAAAATATATCCAAACTTCTAATTCGACATCTTAAGTTCACCTAAAGTCCTAGTTGATTCATATCTCAAAATAGGGACCATAAAAATATTCAGGTAATATATTATATATATATATGTCTTTCTAGTGACTTAAATCTCCGAGAAGTCTCAAAAGTTTAATAAATCAAGTCCAACTGAAATGGATTTGCAAAGTTCATCATCCTATGAGTTTATTGATGTAAGCCTTTCCTGCTTGTAAATTGACTCTCTCATGCTTTCATGATAAGGGTAGCCATAAGTAACATAAGGTTCAATCCTGTGTACCATGTTTACTATACCTTGTTAACTTCCAAGAAATCGTATGTACATACACATCCTTACCCTATCAATTCCTATTGAAACCCTCAACCCTTAGGGGCAGTATATCTAATGTATATAACAATATGTATGGGTTTGTATACCAAGTTTTACAATTCATATTCCATGGTGGTCTTCACTTCTACTTCCTAAATAGATGCCACTCTTCGCGATAAAGATTCTCACCTCTTCTCTTTCATTTTTCAAATCCTCCTCATTCTAATGAAATAATTTTCTCATAAATCCAAACAAATTTCAATTATTGACCTAAGGTTTTTATCCCACTATCATATGCCTATTTCATATCTAAAATCGTAACCTAATGTAACACCCCTAAAATTTAATATTTTCAGAAATAAGGATTTAGAAATTAAGAGATTTATGGATCGGATTCTAGGGTTCGAAAAAAATAATAAAAAGGATTCAATTGCAAGAAATTGGGAAGTTTTGGGGTTGGATTGCAATTTGAGAAGACTTGATTTGGGCCATTTTAATAAGCTTAAGGGCTTGCATGGTATTTTTCTAGTCAACTAGGCCCTATATGTTATTTAATTACTTTAGGATTTAATTGATTTAGCTTAAAATAGACTAAGGACTAAATTTCAATTATTAAAAATTTGATTTTATAAAATTTCAATTCTTCTTCTTCTTCTCCATTTTCTTTCTCATTTCTTCTCCCCACCGCGTCACCCATCTCTCTCTGATGATTTTGCTGATGACATCCTAAAAATCAAAACTATTCCTATCATTAGCCTCTCTTCCTAACCAGATTTCGGATGGTACCACATGCACGGTGGGATGACTGGCAGACCGCCAAGATGTTGAAGCCGAGAAGTAGCTCACGGAGGGTAGTGGTGGGTTTCCATCCTTCCGACGTCCAAACTTAGTTCTAGGTAGCGGGTTTTGTGTTTCCAGCTTGAGGGAGTTAGAGGTGCACTTGTATGGAGGACTGGTGAGCTACTGATGACGGAGTTTGAAGAAAACTTCACAGCGGCGGACGGTGGCACAGCAACTTTAGGGCTTCGATTGAGGGAGATTCTGGCAGTGAATTGGTTAATTGAAGGGTGCGTTGAACAACTCTCATTGAGAGGGTTTTTTTGGTGGTGTTGTTAGCATTTTCCAACGGCGGCAGAAGGACAGTTTCTTTTACTCGACGCAATGAGTGCAACCATGGAATTGGATCATGGATTCGGGGTCTTGTTGATCAATTCATCGGTAAAAGAGTTGGGAAATGGGTTTGATTATATATATTCACATGTTGTACCGTATTGCTTTAAATATTGTACTATGTTATGATATGAGGTTATCCCATGGATTGTATATATATAATGAGAGAATACATGGAGGGAATTATGTGCCTAATAAGCCCGGATATTATATATTGTTTGGCATCTTTGGTTGGTTAAGGTTAATAAGTAAGAAAATCCTAAATTCATGAGTTTAAGACCTAAGTGGCAACTGTTGGGATTAATTATGAAGAATTAAGCAACTATTATGACTTTAGGTTAAAACTATGAAAATATTATGTATTTGAGGACTAGTCTATTTTCTGATAAGTGAAATTGATATGAAATCGAGATATTAGTAATTTTGGATTAATGATAAGCATGATAGTAATTATTACGAGTTATTAGGGTTGTATGGGGATTCTGATTCTGAACATATTCTTTTGGATTAGGTAATGTGGAATTGGAACCCACTGACTCAAAGGCTGCAGATTGTGATTTGCATTTTGAGACTACAAGAGGTGAGGGTCTGCCAATCCGGCACCTTTTTCTCATTATCTGTTATTCGTGATAAGCCCTGTGTGGGTTTTCCTATTTTCGTACCATATTCTAATTGTTTGAAATCTGATTTGTTATCTATTATCTAATTTGAACACCCCTGTGAGGGTATACCAATCGGTACTTGCCTTGTTTAAGCTTAATCAATATTTGTTGCACCTTGTGAGGATCACCAATCTGGCACCTTTTGTACCTATCATTTTGTTGATAAACCCCTGTGAGGGTTGGAATTGTTTGCTTACCGTACTCTATAAGTTATTGCTTTCCTCTGTGTGGGATCTACCGATTGGTTCTTGCTTGTATACGTTATTCCATGATATCATTGAACTCGTTAAGTTCTGCTGATGTGATATTTGTTCAAATTGTCATTATTGTTGTTACTTGTCGAACCCCATGAGGTTCTTCTGATTTGAAACTGTCTGATATATTACCGTTTCTTGAAAATGATATTTGGAATGGTCTAGTAAACTCAAAAGTTCCCTTAAATTATTTATGTACCATGTTTACTGTAATAGGCATTGCCGGCCATTATTGGAAAATATTTTGCCTTGTCTACGGGAGGTCATGTAAGGTTCCGAAATGTTCATGTTATTGCTTGAAAGGTTGAATTGATATCCATTGGCATTATATCGTGCAACCCACGGGGACGCCATGGGAAGTTCAACCCGGAGGGATGCCATGGGAAGTTTGGCCTAAAGCTAGGTTCGGAAAAACGATTGGGCAATCGGACCGACGGTCACAGGTCTCCCGGCTAGTACCCACCTACCATCCTGACTCAACAGGGAGCAAGAGATAGCGAACTGTGAGTGGCGGGATCTGGCATGCGGTCGACCATGCCAATAAAAGAAAGTTATTACCTATTGAGCTGAGTGCTCGAGCAATAGAGTAATAAGGAAATCTTGTTTTTACTGTACCGACGTCCGATACTAGTAACTATACATTGATCTAGGAGTAATAAGTATGGAATGACCAACAGTCTAATGTAATTGATATCATGTGTACTTTGCACAATCTTGATTCACATTGAAACTTTTATTGTTATCGAACTGTCTTTGTTTGTTGCCTGTCATTTTCTTTTAAATCCTGTCATTTTCTTTTCCCTCACTAAGTCCTTAGGACTTACCCCCTTGTTGTTATTTGTCTTCAGACAGGTCAAACTGAAAAGAAGAGGCATGCTTTAGACGAGAGAGATTTGTAATAGATTAGGTGTTACTGTTGTCCATATAAGTCACTTGATCGAGACAACTAATTGAAGAGTGTTATGAGAATATTTGTATGAAACTTAAGATACTGGATATGTACATATTTTATGTTATGAAGTGATCTTTTGGGATAAATGAATTGTTTTCCACTAAGTTGGATTCTGAGACTTGGGTTGTATATATTATGCTTTATGGAATAATCTTTTAGATTAGTGTGACTGTTTTACCTTTGAGATGGTTAAATTACAGGTTTCCTAGTTGTTATTTGAACTGTATTTACGATTAAGTTGGTGGTGCATCAACTTGGGTGATGTCCCGAGAAGGGGTGCTACACTAAGCTCTTGAAAATTAACCTTGATTGTCAAGCTGAAACATCTAAATCATGAACCGACTTATGCGGGCTTTGACTCACTATTGTATCAAAATAAGCCTAGATTAATGAAAGAAAATATCCAAGTACGCTAAGTAGTCATTCACAAAGAAGTTAGCAAGCATTCACAATTCTCAAAGGAGAGAAAACTATCAAATCCTAAAGTATTTCCAAGCTAAATCTCCTAATATGTCATGAATCCTATTGTCAAGTACCAAAATTATTCAATCATATCAATTGGCAAACCTAATAACAATACACCACACCCTCGATACTAAATAAAATTCAATCACTCATTTTAGTGGTTGAACCAAAATACTCAAATCAATTCCTAAAAGTTCTACGCCCAAATTCCATAGTCCAAGGATCTTATCCTGGCGTAGCCTAAGTTCAAAACCTAAGCTCTAATACCATTCTATCATGCCGCAAAATCTAACCATATAGCCTAGTCTTGAGGTGTGAAAATTGATCCCAAATAAACAGTATCACCTATCCAAATTATAATCTTCAAAAAAAAAAAAAAAAAGCCTCCAACATTCATAATAATTCAAATAATTCTAGCAATATAGAAATTAAAGATGCCCAATATTCTTCCCTCAATTGGAAAAAAAAATCATTAAAGGAGAAGAACTAATTTGCCAACACAGCAATAAAGCTAAACCTATTGGAAAATCCTCATTCCAAAAGCAAACCTTCAATTACGATTTTCATCAGAAATAGGTTCAACATCCTCACTAGGGGCTAGGATACAGGTCTACCAAAAGGAAGTTAAAGAAGAAAACAAGTGTGAGTAAAAGACTCAGTGAGTGCCAAGCGGGTGCAATGTGAGTTCCGAAATTAAAATAATTTGTACAGTGAAAATGTTCAAGAATTCGTACAGTAAAAATATTTGAGAAAAAAACATAAGTGGAATTCATAAAACAGTTTAGCAGTAACAATCAAGAAGTTTATAAACAGTCAAGCAGCAACAAGTCAAGAATTTTATAAACAGTCAAGCAGTAACAAGTCAAGAATTTTATAAATAGTCAAGCAGTATCAAGGCAAGAGTTTAATAAACGGTTTTTCTAGACTAACAACTTAAATACGATGATCAAACAATGTTTGCTGTAGCCAATCAACCATATAACTCCAACTATAATAGTCCCTTATCACTTTGGGTAAAGTGCGACCTTACTAAAACAGTACCCAGGCATCCTTAGGAATTCCTACGACCCACCTCAACCACAAATGGCTTCTATTGTGCACTGGGGGGATTAGGGCTTGGGGTTCAACCGGCTAGCCTACTGCTGTCCAGTGAAGTCCCTAACACACCCAAACCAAGTTGGATCCAACTAATAGTAATAGTAATAGTAGCAGTAGCAGTAGCAGTAACAGTAGTTAGTTGATCATTGAATTTAATTGCTAGTCTAGAAGCATTAAAATTATAAAGTGCATGTTTTCTTGCATCAAAAAACAAAATAAATCATTTTTGTGCATAGTGGAATATAGTTATAGTGCAGTATATATTGAAAAGAAGTTTCATATCATTCATTACTATACATATATCCTTCTGGGTTTTGAAAAGTAACATTATGTAATAGTTATAGGTTTAGGCACTCACAGTATTTATCGACTGATTTAAGAACCAACTTTGACGTGTGAAGTCCCAAATCACCTCATCACACAAAATAATATTTGACTTAATTAACATTTCAATCCATTATGAATAATAGCTATCCGTGTCGATTCTACCCTAAGTAAGTCATCTCTATCTTTAATTCTATTCATTCAGTCTAATCCCCTGTAGTCAAGACGTGTGAAGTTTTTACTTTTGTTTTCATAGATGCGGTTACGATTAACTATATCCCTATTCTTCTCCAAGCTATCTATTTTCGTATCAGCACTATTATCCCATGTAAATACAAGCACAACCATTGTTTCAATGAAAGGAATCAGATCCTAAGGAAAAAAATCCACCAAATATTATTTAAGTTATTTCCTAGATAATCTAAATTAATAGACATAAAATCTATGGGACTATCCACTACTCTTGAACCTAAATAAGATGTATTACTTTAATCAAACTAATTCCTCAAAGAGATCTAATTGGACAGCCAAAAAAAATGCAAAATGCATGAAATAAATTAGACAATTAAATAATGGATAGTGTGTGGTAATCCTCAAAATTCATACCAATTTGACAGCAAATTTGCAAAGGATCCAAGTCTCCTTGATGTATCTAACTGTGAGTTTTGACAGGGCCACAATCTCCTCTCTTTCTCCCTTTATGTAGTCGAATACAGCATGTGATAATAACATTAGCCACTACCAAGCCAGTGTATATAGTACCCTCCACTAATCCTTGTAAAAGTCCATTCTCAATCTCATACTTCCATCTTCCTCCACTATTATCCATGCTCTAAAAATACTTTCACCATATGCCTCCAACTTTGATTTTCACCCAAATGGGATCTATGATTTTATCATAGCAGACGCTTCCTTCGTGAGCTGCAAACTAAGACCAAACATGAATGCAATGAATTTCCTACCTTCCTCTGTTTCCAAATACAAAGGTGAAATCACACGGCAAATCAACAAATTCTTTAAGTCCTTAATACTCTCATCCTCAAAATCAAACATCGTGAAAGCATCCTAAAGCGTATAAACTCTCGGAACATCCGCTTTCTTCTTCCCTATATACAGCTAATATTTTAACAGTGCTTTCACGAGTATAGTCATTAAACTTAAGGGTTCTCCATTCATAACCACTAACTTGAAATTTCCCACCATGATTACTACCTGGATATATCTCTGCATACCTCTGTTCAAGCCATTTGTTGTTCTTGCCCAGGGTAAAACTGTTTGGTTTGAAACAAGGTGAGCCAGGACCGATGCGACGCCATTTCGCTCGAAGACTGTGATCTGGCTGATTTTCTGGGAGTCGGAGTAGCGGTGCAACAAGTATGCCACGAAGGCACCGCCGCTGCCGATTATGCTGACTGTGTGCAAGTCTACGTGTGAAGAGTGTGGTAAGAGTAGGATATTACGGAATACGAGGACTGTGATTGGATAATGGTGCTTGTACATAGTGTTTACTTGTTAGTACCAAGCTGCAGCTGTTTAATGCTATGTTCAAATGTTCTGTCTAATGTCATGAATCTTTTAGGTTCTGAGTTGGTGAATTCTGAGGAATGAGGATGATTATGGTGTTTGGGATGAGTAGGTAGAGTTTGACTATTGAACTGAAGGAAATTCTTGAAACAAAAAGGAAAATTGATTGCCTAAAATTTTTTCTCTCTCCTTTTTCCTCCTGCCACAGTCGCCATACTCTCGTATCCTTCTTCCTTTTTTTTTTTTTTTGTGAGACTAAGGTTTTGAATTATAGGGACTATACATATGGGATAAGTGTTTTACTTCATTTAAAACTCTGGTAATTTATCTCCTAGGAATAGGATAACACTATAATAAATCTAACCTCTTTATTATGAATTCCTAAGGTCTCAATAATTGATTCCTAGTAACAATATAATATTAGTATAAGAAAATTGCAAATTATTTTTTTTCTAAAATTTAAATATCAAATATATATAATCTTCTAACTGATATAGCAAATAATAAACAAAATTAAACAAAATTATGGGTAACATGGGATAAAATAATTAAGAAACTCTAAGGCATTACATTTTTTTTAATTTTAAATAACAAATAAAATAAAATAAGGTAAAGTAATCGATTAAATACGAAAAAAAAATTATGGGGCATTACACAACTTGTGTTGCAACGGAGCAGCAAAACCTATAACTTTGTTGATGAGGAAATTAGGTTGACAACTTCAAGCATAATGGAAGACCCCAGGAAATATAGCAGGAACCCTATGAGGGATGGTCTCAAGAAATTTCTAGAAGTTTTACCTCGAAATCATTGAAAAGAGCAGACCAATAGGACATAGAGGTATGAATTAAGAAATACGATGCAATTTGAGGAATGTGTTAACTTGATAAACAAAGGAATTGAGTATACTGCTTACTTTAGGAATGACCTTGTATCATTGATAGAGGTTGGCAGAACAATAGTAAGAACTCGACAAAACTCATCAAGTTTGGGGATCAAGATATCTTTTCCCACATAAGCTATTTGACTTATTGCAGGTATTTGGATTTGCTTAAGATTGAATGTGGAAAATGATACTATTAAATGGAAATTCGAGGAAACTATGGGTCAAGAAATATCTTCCACTTGTAGTATGGATATTATGAATTGAAATAATGTTATTTGGTTCAATCCAAGTTCTCACGGAAATTACAAATATGATACATAGAGAACTATCCAACTTATTAGGATTGGTCTATAGTGGTCTTGTTAGGAGCCTTTAATATGCTTGGAATCAAAGAGTGAACCATACTACATCTGTGTTCTATCTTGCAAACAGTTAGGGATTGATCCTATCAGAATTAAGGCAATAGACAATTAAATGCGGCTAGAAAACATATCAGAAGTAAAAAGTTTCTTAGGATTTGTCAATTCGTATCGAAGACATATGGAGAATTTTGAGACTTAAAGGGAGAAATAGTTTTAGTGCCAATTCTTACTATTCTTTAGGAAAATTAAGGAAATGTTATATGCATTTATGCCTTGGAAAAACCTGACAATGGAGATAGAATTATCACGCTCAGGACATAGCACTAGTTGTAATAGTAATTTGCTTAATGGACAAGGGCATCATCAAAGGATAGAAAAAAAAATCTCTTGAGGATTACATTGCACTAGTATATCTTATTTGGTATGTCTAAGAAAATGATAACCGCTTTACGTCCGAAGAACGGATTACTATACCCAGTGTATGACGAAAGAAGTGAAGGATAAGCATAAGTATTGCAAGGATAAAAATGTAACTATCGGTTATGGGATTTAGTATTTGACCCCGGACACATGATGAAATGCGAAATACTCAAGTAAGGATGAACAGATTGAAAACCTCGAGATAGTAATCTCAAGGGAGGATTGTGACACCCCTAAATTCTTAAATATGAGAAATTCCTAAAAAAATTTGAATTTCATAAAATAATTAAAATTTAATTTTTAAAAGAAAGATAATAACAATAATAATAAAATTCGATAATGGACCAAAAGGACTGTATTTAAAATTTTTTAGGATCTCAATTGAATGTTAGGAAATTTGAGGGACTAAAAAAATAATCAAATAGGACTTAATTGCAAAAATTAAAGAAATTAGTGGGGCCAATGTGTGAGTAAGAAAAGTTGAGGGGTAAATTAAAAAGCTGGGGTTAATGCCAGGCTCTCAGGAAGCTGGGGGACTAGAATAAGAATTAAGGAAAAATTCTAGGGGCCAAAATGCACTTTAAAGAGAATAAAAAAGTATAAAAATTAAGCCCCTTCACTTAGTCTAATTTTCGCATGCGAGCCCAGCCATCTCTCTCATATGCCCACCTCACCGTTGCCAAAAAAGCCACAAACCAAATCAACCCTCACTTTTCTCTCAACGTGACGAATACATTAGTACCGAAAATCCTTCAAACCACCACCTAGAATAGCGGCACTTGGAGACCAAAGAGGGCGCACGGTGAAGATGGCAAGGAAGATAGCTCCAGTGATTGTAGTTCGAAAGTGATGGAAGGACTATGTCATGCTCGATAAGGAGAGCACACTGGTACCTTCAATTTTGAGAAAAGATCATCAAAACGAGCAGAATTGAAGTGTAGGCGCACGGCGGCTAGTGGCAGAGATGGTCTGTTCATCACCAAATTGGATGGCAAGACGGTAGCGATTGTCAAAAATTAATTTGGGGGTTTTAATCAATGCAACAAGGTGTACCTTTTGGTGGTGGCAGAACTCAGTTCAGACGACAGTGGATGGTAGCACTCGGTGGCTGGCGTCGATGCTCTAGCAACTTCCAGGCAAAATCTTAAAGACAATGATCTAGACGTATGTGGGCTAATTTCGGGTTGCGAATTAAGCTCAAACTCTGTCAATTTGGTAAAACTCCACTTAACCGATTAAATGTTTCTTGATCTAATTCGATAAAACTGTTAAGTTAGTTTCAATGTAAATTTTTAAGTCAATTGGACCAAACATTGTCGTTATAAACTAAAATGATTGATAGAAATTCAATTGTAAGTGATATATGGATTTGAATTTGATAATAAAAGATTGATTATTATTTGATTAAGTTAGCTGACACATTAGCAGAGTCAAACATAGGAAATGGTAATAGACATTTCCTCGTATGGAAAGTTGTATTAAATTTGTAGATGTGGATTAAATCTATTAGTTGTGGATTAATGATATTGATTTAAATATTAATAATGAAAGCAGAATATTAGCCCAGAATTGATGAATTGTTTAATTGATGTTGTTGATTGAATTGACATGCTTAGGGAGTCAAAGTGTAAGTTGAGTTCGAAAAAAAATTTGATCAAATAAATAAACTGGATGTGTAGCAAATCTAGTAATATAAATTAAGATAATCATGGAAATAGACCATAAATCTAAGTACTTTGGTACGAAGACCGAGATAGAAGGGTAATCGAGGGGATAAGTCGCTAATGTAATTAAACTAGCCGTAATTACGATTAATAAATGTTATATCGAAATGTTAATACTTATTTTGCATTTTGATTAGAAATAGGCAACAAGGATCCGAGTGTTCATGACCAGTAGAGGCTCCTGATGTTGGCATAAGATACCAGGTGAGGTTATAATTCATATCATTATTGGCAAAAAATATATCTATTTCTTGTGAATATTGAATTGCTCGTTCGTATCACGATTTGTTTGTATCATTCTTGATGCTGAAGTCTTTATATTGAGTTTCATTGATTACCTTACGTTCCTGTATTCTTCAGCCTTGCCGGCTGATTCTGTGGATAGTTAATTGTCTTTATGAAATGTCATTGAAACAATCTTGCCGACCAATTGTTTCACCATTTTTTGAACTCATTACTCAATATTGTTATTGCATCGATCTTGCCGACTGATTATTTTACCATTTTTTGAACTCGTTACTCAGTACTGTTATTGAAATAGTCTAGTTAGCCAATTGTTTTACCATTTTTTTAACTCGTTACTCAACACTGTTACTGGAACAGTCTTGCTGACCAATTATTTTATTGTTCTCTAAACTCATTACTGTGCACTGTTATTGAAGCGGTCTTGTTGATTGATTGATTTGTTGTTTTTGAATTCGTTATGTTGATTATTGATTGATCATGGCAATATTGTTAAGTCCTAATACTGTTGTTGGAATATTGACCATTACTAAACCCTTGGGGACACCCTCGGAAAGTTTAGAACCAAAGGGACGCCACGAGAAGTTGGGCCTAAGACTAGGTATGGAAAGACGACTAGACGGTATGGGACCGACAGTGGTTGGTCTCCCGACTAGTACCCACTTATGATCCTATCTCATAGGTCATTGGAGGTTAGCTATCTATGAGCGAGGGATCGGCATGTGGCCGGCCATGCCACGTGTCCCGTTACTGCCAAGCTGATCACTTAGGAATTTGAGGGATAAGGGACTTGTTCTGATATGATATTCAGGAGTCATAAGGTTGGACACCCCTAACAGCTAGACCGATTGTTTAATCTTAATTCTTATTTACGAGTTCTGATGTGTCATTTGTATCGTTAAACCCATACTTCTTTCTTTATTCTAGTATGGTATGATCATTGTATGATAGGTTTTAGCTCCTACCCGGGTCATTGATGATCTTGGTTTTTATGAGTTTTCAATATTGGTTCATTGACTATACCGATTAATTGTCTTTTCTTTTCTTTTTCCCCTCACTAAGTCCTTAGGACTAACACCTCTTGTATTGTTTCTTTCTTGTTCTTTTCCCAAATTGAGGATCGATTTATGAGAAGTTATAAGTAAGATATATTCTGTTGTTTTGTGTGAATATTGGATATGGTAAGTTTAGGATTGTATTATAAGTGGAAGCTAAACTACCTTGGGTAGATTATAATTTTGGATTGTCCTGGATTTATTGAAAATTGAAGAACTTTTGGTTATGCGTAATTGTTTTAAATTCTTGTGAATATGATTAGAGTAGCACCCAACCCAACCCAGAGCAGACACCTTCCAAGCAGGGCACTACATAGATGCTACATCTCATTTAAAAAATAAGCCCTTAAATTATTTGAATAAAATAAGATTTTGAGGTTTATAAGAGTTAGTAATGACTTTTTTTAATGAATATGATTAAAATTAAAAGAATTTAATAAGATTTTAAAGATAAGTTAGAAACTTCTCACTTTTAAAAAAAAAAAAATTATAACATCCTAACATTTTATTTTGAAACCTTATAAGTTTTTTTTTTCAAAAAAAAAAAAAGAAATTAGCCAATACTTTATAATATCTTATAAACTCTTAAATATTTTATGAGATTTTAGGGGGTTAATTTCAATTTACCCCCCTGTGATATGCAAAATGGAGATAATACTCCCCCCGATCAAAAAACAATATATAGAGAAGTTCCTTATATTTTTTAAAATCGTACTTACTGCGCCCCTCTTTTTGTTTGATGCCCATTGAATATTAAAAAGATAGAATTACCCTTAAACAAAATTTAAATTTAAATCACTTTAATTTTTATCTTACTTATTGTTTTTATCACATTTTTCTAATTATTTTCTTTGTCCATTCCAAATTAAATAATATTTAATATTTATTAAAAGATATATAATATTTTTTATTTATACATATAATATATATAAATTTATGTATAAGTATATACATATATATATATTTATTTATACATATAATATATATAGGTATAATTTTATTTAATACAAATTAAATAATATTTAATAATACACATCTATAAATTTATCTACAAATATATACATACATATTATTTATTTATACATATCATATATATAAATATATATAAATTTTCTTTAGTTCATTACAAATTAAATAATATTATATTTATAAAAATATATAATATATTTTTTATTTATACTTATATACATATAATATAAATATATGCATATAAATTTATCTATAACATATATATATATACATATATATAATATAAACCTTCCCCAAGCCCCCCACTCCCACCCCCACCCCAAACGCTGCATAGTGGCCACATCTGGCTAGATCCGGCCATTGCTCGCCACTGCCATTGTTGCCATGGCAGCTGTGTTGATGGTGGCTGACGTCCGTGATCTATTTATAATTTTTTTTATTGTGTGGCCATCAGCCGCCGGGAACCATCGCAGCTAGGCAGCCTGGCAACCCTATTGGCCGCAAGCCTTTGTTTTCTTTCATATATATATTATTAAATTACATATATATATATATATAACATATATATGTATGATAATATATTGTCTATATTTTTAATAATTGTTTCAAAAAAATATAATATGATTTAATTTGAATCGTTGATTTCATATAAAAAGAAAAATTCAACAGCTGATAAGTAAGGGTATAATCATCTTTTTATACACAAAAATACATACTCAGTCGCACAACTACGAGTGAGCTACACCAATGCTTCCAACGGTGCTCCCTGCATGATTTTGGAAAGTACAAGGAATTTATTTGTGTTTTTTTTTTCTACATGGAGGTTTTGTGCCTATTCGGATGATTAGTCGATTACAAGGGAATCCATTGCAATTTTCTCAATTTTAGGAATTTATAAATTCAATTAAACACCGTCTAATTCTAACATGGGGTGAGTTCAAAAAAATTGATATTAATTTCTACATATATTGAAACCTTTAAAACTTAGGCTTTGTTTGATTGTAAACTCCCACTATATTTTTCAACTCTCAAAATTTAAATAAATAAACACTACACATTCCTCAATTTTACTCCCAAAATACAAAATTTATCCCCAAAAAATTCCTAGTATTCCCCCCCTTTACTCCATTCCCCATGCATCTGCAGCTGTCAGTCATTGTCCACCATTTCCCTATAATTATTCATATCCCACCTACCCCTTCCCATCTCTTTTCTTCCTCTACGCTACTCTTCAACACTAGAGGGGCCTCTTCTTTTCTTTTTCATTTTCGCAGGCACTTGACTCCAATGTTTTGCAATTTCACTTCAATTTTTTTTGTATTTTCATCAGAATATGACTTACATCATGGAATTGATCTGATTAATGGAGTGAAAATATCATGTTTAGTATGATTATTTCCACCTGTTCTCTAGTACATGAGAAGGCTTCAATCCATTTTCATATTCTTGCCATGAATCAGTCACGGACCTCGATTATTTCCATAGATTTTACTTAATCAACTAATATCTAGTCAGAATCATACAAGGGCTTCAATCTTTTTGCTATTTTTGATTTTTTTGCTCCGATCTACACATGGGCCCTAATCTATTTCTTGTTTTATGTGGTGTGTTGTCTGTGTAGTAGGCATGGACGTAGAGGACAGCTCTCTGTATGCCCAAATTTGAAACCAATATGGTTATCTAGGGTTTTTTATGCATTTGTTTACTGTACTGAATGTTTTTGGTATATGGTGAGCACAAGGGTTCTGATAAAGTGGTATGAAAAAGCCTTACTAATGTATTTCTTTTTCCTCTCTTCATCAGTTGTACGGTGATGATGCAGCAGAAGCACTCCTATTGACTATTTTCGCAACTTTTTTGCTTTTCTTGCAGAACTGTGAGTAATTTTTTATTTGATATAACACTTATTTGCTTGATTATATGATGGGCTATTAGACTGAGAAAAAAAATGGTCACAGATTGAAGTGCATGGTTTTATTTGTTTCAACTGATTCCTGAGTAGGCAATTTGTTAACTTATGTCATTAGAGTAGTTGTTTGTTGCCTTAGGCATATTGTTGGTTCATATGTTTGTTAAGATTAGTAGTTGTTTCATTGATTAAACATACTTGTAATGATGTTAATATGTCTTCATAAAGTGATTTGTACATGTGTATTTGGGATTATACTATTGTTACTTCGTGTCTTTATTCTATAATTTAGTTTGTACATATGGATGTTAATATGTTACCGCATTCATTAGAATTTATATCAGATTAGCCTATTGTTATTCATTTCATGTAAAAATCTGGGCAACTTCAATTAATATGGGACCACTTTATGACCCCTGGCAGGCTTGAAGCCAAAGTAGCAAGTCTTGTCATATATTTTTCTTTTTCGTCTAAGGCTGAAAATTTTTTTATTCAAAACATCACATCAGACCAATACAAACCTAATAAATGATAACTACCAACTCTACGTAGTATTGAAGCCTTGAATAGGATTAAGATTTTTCTTGCATATATAATAGTGTGGGAGTTCATTGAACATTTCTCAAAACAAAAACTAATGGCTTGTTACTACTGCAAGAAAAATACTGAAGTTTTTCACAGCACACGAGCACAACAGCAGAAGAAAATACATCTTCTTGGGGGAACAACTTGGTTGAGCACCAAGTAGGAGAAGCATCTTGTGAAGGAGGGGATTTGTTTTTGTCACTCTACCTGTTTGAGTTCAACTGTTAGTGGCCAATACTTTAACATCATATTGAACTTGTTTCCCTGTTATGTGATGCTGGCCATTTTGCCACATGTTTTATGTGTTGAGTATATGTTCTTAGAGACTATATCTGGCTTCAAAATTATGATCCTTTATCAAATGTGTGAATTTGATACTTGTTTTTCTTGCTACTTATGTTTATGCTTATGTGTTTATTCCCATTTTTCATTGCATTATAATGTAGTAAAAGCACCATGTTTGGGGTTTCTCCACCCAATGAGTGGAGAAGTAAGTCTATCTTCATGGTTGTTTAGAGGACATATGGTTGTTGAAGAACATCATTGTTCCCAAACAAACAACCCCCACTCACCTGTAGGAGAGTGAGCTAAAAGTGTGCTCACTTTCTTAATCATGGCATTTTTTTTTTAAGTTGGCTTGTGTTTCACCCCAAAGTCATCAGGATTTGTTTTACTTTTTGGGTTGTATAAGTGTTCAGGGGTTGTACTGTTTCTAGTCTGATTTGAAGTTGCATATACAGTCAGCAAATTTTGGTTCTATTTGGTATGTGGTCTGGTTAGGGTTGTGCTTCAGGTTATGCATTGATTTGCACGGTCATGGGTGGGTCCAGTTTCAGTTTACTGCATCCTTTTCGATTTATTGATTGTTTGGATGCATTTTGGGTGATAACTACAGATTTTTTAAGGGATTGAAAGCCACTAGGCTTTGCACAACATTATGGCAGTTTTTATGAGTTGAGATGTGTTTCACCCCAAATTCGTCAGGGTCTATTCTACTTTCTGGGCTATATAAGTGATTCAGGTGTTGTTTCAGTTTCTAGTCTGATTTCAAGTTGCATATATAGTCAACATTTTTTGTCCTATTATTGTCTAATTTTCTGGTTTAGGGTTATTTTTCAGGTTATGCATTCAATTGCAGGCCATGTGTCTATCCAGTTTCAGTTTATAGCATTCAAATTGTGTTTGATTGCTTGGATGCATTTGGGGTGATAACTACAGAATATTTAAGGGATTGAAGGCCAGTTTTGGAGTATGACTATTATTTGTGTCATCCTCTTAGGTGCTTGAATCCCTCATTTGTACCTAGTATGTGGGTCAGTTGTTTAGTTGAATGTATTATATTGAGTTGAGTTGTGACAAAGGCCAACTTTCATGGTCTATGGAGATTCAAATATGTGTTGTATTATTTTACAGAAATGCTTCAAACAGGCAACAGATTTGGCTTTTAGCTATTTGGTATTCCAGGATATATGGATCTTAGATCATGCTTTGAGCTTTTTCTGTTATAGCCATAGATTAGAAGTGTATGTATGGAGGAATCTGTACTCTTTTTTTCTTTGTAACATATCTGATTTGCTGTAGCATATGTATAATTTCCAGTTCTCTTTGTATCAAAATTCCATTATGTAAATTTTGAACATGAATATTTGAATTTTGGGATCAATTTAGAAATGCGGGATTATGATGTTCTCATTCTTAACTGGCCATGAATCCACTGGAATTTGAATTTAAAATATGACATTATGCTCAACTATATTTAGGCTTCTTTTTTATTGATTCATCTGAATGTAACATTCATTCCACTAAATTGAATATTAGCATCCACTAAAATGTTCGCTAGATGCAATCTTCAATCATAATTTGATAGAACTATTAAAAAAATTGGAAGGTGTAATAGAAAATTGGTCGCCTCTTTAAATGTGTGAAT
Source organism: Jacaranda mimosifolia (assembly GCA_018894105.1). NCBI lineage: Eukaryota > Viridiplantae > Streptophyta > Magnoliopsida > Lamiales > Bignoniaceae > Jacaranda > Jacaranda mimosifolia. The sequence continues at coordinate 14,627,195 of CM032130.1, read as the reverse complement.
TTGAAATAAAATTTTTATTTTTTAAAATGAAAAAAATATTCACATAAAATAAAAAAAGAAACCTGGCCTGATTCTCGAATTTTTTAGGAGAAAAAAATATGATGGGATATCTTATGGCTTTAAATCTCATGTTATGTCATTAGTAGCCTTATCAATATTCGCATCTTAAGATTAGGACTGAGCTACATGAGTAAAGAGATAAAACTACTTTAAATAAAAATGCTTTTGAATCTTAAATTTGGCAAATTACACTTTCTAGCTTGACTTTAATGCAATGACATTTAGATGAACCCAAGGGGAAATGAAGTATTATCCATCCATAGTGCTGGTACACCTAGGGCTTCCAGCACTCAATGGCCAATCGAGAATGAAAAACTATTGCTCGAGCTTGCATGCGAAGAGTTTACGCAAGGGCAACTCTTAACAACTACCTTTCTCGGCTTTCATATGGAACCAAATATGCTAAAAGCTAAATCAAAGGTTGTACCCACGGTACAATTATACGGTTCAGCAGTGTAAGACCAAGTGGTGTAGGTTTCTTGTTGCATGACGTTTATTCCATCGATTGGTCAGCATTGAAACGGGCTATGGATGGGACTATGAGAAGAATACTGTTACGGGCCCGCCAGATCGCTTGCATCAATGGGCTATGGTATTATTTTTTATTAACTACTCTATAAGACATAAATAAATAATATATAAATAGTTAAATCCCTCGTTTTAATTATATTTTCCAAAATTCTAGGAAAATCCTGAACATGCATACCTCCTTGATCATGGGCTACCCCATTATGACTGTTGTACGGATATGTTCCAATCTAGTATAGCCACCAGGTCGCAGTCTAGATCCTCAACGCAGCCTCATTCATCGGGTGGTTACAGCAAATCTAGGAAATCATCCAGTCGCGGAGAGGACTTAATGGATACAACTGGAAGCAAAGGAGGATCATCTCGTAGGAGAAAGGTAAACCCTGTGGCTGAGAGGGACCCCCATTTAATGTCGGCCTTAGACAAATGGGATGAAATAATGGAGGCCAAAAGTAATAGAATTTGGGCAAATGCAAAGAAATCTATTAATTTGTACATCGAGGCATTGCGTCGAATGGAAGGTCTGGCCAATGGCCTATTTGGCAAGGTGATTAATGGTTTAAAGAGCTCCACTATGAGATCGTTCTTCAATAGGCTTGATGATTGTGAGAAACGAATGTAGGTTGAGTCGCTAGTGAATGAGTGATGAGTGATGGCAGTTTCAATTATTTGTTTAAACTATTTATGTTGTTGCTTTGTAGAACAATTTGCATTTCATGTCCTTAGACATCTTATGTTTTCCTTCAAACTCTTCCATGTTCTTGTATGGGTAATGGATTCCAGTTTGATTTTATATTTCATGTTACCACTTAATTCATTAATACATATTGCAAAGCTGGTTTTATTCTATTATTAATCATGAAGTTGAATGGTTATGAGGTTTGTTATATGTCAGTATGGCAAGTGCATCTTCTAATGGGAATCCACCATCGGACAACGAAAGTGAGGGAATCCTAGGTACTCCAGGATCAAATATCTCTGATGGATATGAGAAACTCTTTTTTGTCACTGAGGTGATTTCCCCCAACTTGGTGCGGGAGAGAATACCGTGCAACAATTCTGCCTTACAAGGATTCGATTGGGTGGGTGAAGTCCTTAATAGGCATGATGAAAGGTTCTATGATAATATACGAATGACTAAGCCCACCTTTTGGGCACTGGTGGACATGTTAACATCTCGAGGCCTATTGAAACAGTTATAATTTTCAAAGGTGTCTATAGTTGAACAAGTCGCCATGTTCATGCAAACTGTTGGAATGCACCAACGACAAAGAAACACAATGGAACGCTTCCAACACTCATTAGAGACAGTGAATCGAAATGTCAGAAATATCTTAAGAGCTTTAAACTATCTAGCACTAGAGATGATATACAGACCTAATTTTGATGAAGTCCCTCATCAAATTCAAAATAATCTAGACTTCTATCCTTACTTTCAGGTATGGTGTCATAATAAAATGTTAAGATTTGTAAGTCAGCACGAATGTGATTCAACCTCCCTCACATATTAGATATTCTCTATGAATAGGGAGCTGTTGGTGCACTAGATGGCACTCTCATCCCGGCATGGGTACCGGCCAGTAGAAAGAATGCATATCGTTCACGAAAAGGTCATACTTGCCAAAATGTTCTTGGCATGTGTGACTTCGACATGATGTTCACATATGTGCATGCTAGGTAGGAGGGTAGTGCAAATGATGCATGGGTCTTACTAAATGCAATTCGAAGCGATCTTGCATTCCCATTTCTTCCACCAAGTGAATTGCGTAATTAAATATCGACTCATCGTAATTTAATTTTACAAGCAATAGGTCTTTATACAATACGATTTGACATGATTGTTATCTCTAATTAATAGTTATGCATTCAAATTATTTTAGGGAAATACTACCTAGTTGATGCCAAATACACAAATTATATGTGTTTCCTGGCACCTTATAGGCAGGCTCGTTACCACCTGGATGAGTTTAGAGGAAATGCAGTGTATAACAGTCACAAAGAGATGTTCAATCATGCACATTCCAGATTGAGGAATGCAATTAAGAGATGTTTTGGAATTTTGAAAAAGCGATTCCCAATCCTCAATTGGGGAATGCCAAATTACTTTCTCAACCACTAGACTGACCTAGTCATTGCCTGTTGCGTTCTGCATAATTTCATAAGGAAATTCAGTAAAAATGATCAAATATTCAATGAGCCACTGACTCTGGAAGAGATAGACTAGCACACTTTTTATCACAAAAACCACCCCAGTCAAGCAGAAATAAATGCACAGGCAGCATTTAGGGATCATATAGCTCAATTAATGTGGGATGCGAGCGTGCACTAGGCACAATCTATTTGTTTGCTTTCACCTTGTTGAATGTGATCTTTGTTCTACTTTATTGTTATTGCTTTATTGACTATTCAGATTTTTCTTGTGGTGGAGATGATCGTGATAGGGACATGTGTTGTACGATTTTAGAAATTAAATATGATGATGTTGAAGACGATTGTTTTAAACTATGTGATTGTTGCGGATATGTATGATGCGTTCTGAATATATTTTCATATTCTTTTATATATTACATCTTTGTCCTAATGAAATTATGCAAATGTAGGTATCGACATGAGTAGATGTAGATCATTAGACGCTACTTCTCATCGGATCACTGATGTATGGGGACCAGAGGTGGAGGATCATTTCATACATATGTTGTTAGATGCTAACAGCATAGAGTCCTTGACTAATGATGTATATGCTGCGACTTGCATGCTAAATTTTGTGTATAAGTTGACCCGACACTTTCAGCGCCCTTACAATACTGAATTCATAACTCAAAAGTTCTATGAGTTAAAGGAAAGATACAACGCCATCTATGCACTAATGAAGGACCCTGGTGTGTATTACGATCGAGATTTGGAGGTGATGTATGTACCCCCTAGGGCACGAGATCGATTGACTGAGGTAATTAAATGTGTCATTAATATAAATATTTCTTTTTTAGCTGACACAGGGGGGAAAAAGAAAAATAACCAATGTGCACATATTTGTTTTATAGATTTTACCATTGGCGCCTAAGTACTTTGAGGCATAGGAACCAAGATATAATCATTTACGTGAGATATTTACTGAGCCGATTCCTGTGGACCACCTTGCCATTCGTAGGGGTGCTAGAGATAATCTGGAGCACCCTATTGTTGTTACTGACTCGAATACATCTAGGAGCTCGATTCCATTTCAGGACTCTAGCCGACATGCTTTCAATAATGTTTATACACGTAGAGTCCAGGCACCTTTTCATACAGGTGATACCGCTCCTAACCATCTCAATATTGACAAAGGCTCAACGGTTAGTAATGTTAGCACCTGGCGCGATATCCTACGTCGATTGAGAGGACCACGACCGTCATCATCCACAAACACCAGCGATTTGAGTACTACACGATCAAGAATGCGCAACTTTCCATCCCCGTAGCATTTATCGTCATGTATGAGACTATTTAAATACTTATGTCGCCTAGACTAGTTTATTATGATTGTACTTGGAACACTTGTAGGAGTATTTTCATGTAGTTGTATTACCTTATCGCACATGTTTTTATTTCTTATGGTGTGCTTGTACTTTAATCTATTCGGTCATGTAATATGCTAACTACTAATATCTTTAATGGTGCGTTAGTTTATTTGTTCCACATTTATATGCGACAACATATATGAATTAAAAATTAATAAGTCGGTTTATTTTTCAATTAAACAATAAATTGCCATTTCAAAAATTTTTAAGGATTAGTTTTGATTTGTTTGTGATAATGTTACATAATATAATTTAACATCATACATGAAGAACTATTAAATTTATTGTTAGAAGTTAACATATTTTTCTAATTTTTTGTGAACATTTGAGAAAACTTACAAATTAATTGGGCCTACAATTAAATTAAAAAAAAAATTCTTATAAATGGAATATTTTTGTCGGCTTCCAATTTAGCTATGTTAAATTTAATATTTTAAAACTATGTTATACATTCGAAAAGTTCTAATATATTCGGATAAAAAATGTGAATGAAAATAAAAAATAATTTCTTTTTAATCAAATCAAATTATTGTGGCATGGAAATTTATTAACAAGAAAAAAATTATTAATTTTCCATTTTGTAACTTGACAATACTATTTTGGCTTTTTATTTAAACTTTATTATAAAAATTGGTAAGTTATTATTTTTGCTACTAAAAATAATAACTTATTATTGTCATACATGAAGAATACTTTTATTCAGATTTAAAAGTAATAAAAAAGTTATATATTCAGTTTTTTTCATAAAAAATCATTATCATAAATTAAAATAATTTTTTTAGTTTTACGAAGCTTATAAATAATAACAATGTAAAATTATGTATGTCAAATTTCATATTGATTTATGTATTTATAAATTTAGCAAAAATATTCAATATGTTTATTATATATTCCATGTAAAAAAAAAATCTCATATTTCTTCCCGATCATTGTCTAATCATTACAAATATATATACATACTACAACACATTTAATATATATATCTATATATATAAATAATTTTAAAATATTCATTTCACCGAACAAACTCAACCAAAAAGTAATTGATGTGACATTTTGTCCCCCCAAAATACAAACAAACAAACTATTTTTTCTCAATTCATTCTTCCAAAATACAAATAAACAACTATCATATTCCGCAACCCCACTACCCAAAATCCATTCTCCCAAAATATTTTGGGGGAATGACCAAATTCACAACCAAACAAAGCCTTAGCATCACCAAGATCGAATTCAAATTTAAAGTTTATTTATTAATTAAATCAATCCAAAAGTTCTTTGAAAATTTTCACATCTCAAGTATTTTAATTATTATTTTTGAGCTCTTAGAAAAGAAAAAAAAAAATAAACACGTGTCTTTAGGTTGGTTGCATTTTGTCCATGGGACTAAGATAACTGTTTCTTCTCCAATCAAAATTGTACATGAAAGTTGATAGAATGGTGGAATCAAATGATTCAGAAGATTATGTATTGATTTTGTGAGGGATCAACTTTTTGTTACTGAAAAAGACAGGATAAATATTTATAAACAAATGAATAAAATAAGGTGGTGAATAATATTTGACAAGTCATGGTCACAGGAAGAGACAGCTGTTGCTGGGAAAGTTGTAAGCGGGCCACGGACGCGCTAACGCCGAATTGGGGCCCCCCGTCCCGTTGTTCTTTTAAATCATACTATTAGTATTATATTCCGTCTTCTAGAACATAACGCCGTTAATGCCTGTTCGTATTCATATTTCATATTCATAATTCATAAAGTAATATATCAGGCAATATTTGGATATGTTTCAGGGTAAACTTCTTTTCCAAAATATTCTCAAATATTACACAATTTTTTTCTTCCAAAACGAGAAAGAATAACTCCCTCCAAAATGCCAACCCCTTTTACCAAAAGCCTCTTACATTTTCTTTTTCCTCATTAAATATACATACATATATTTATTGTATATATTTTCATATTGTATATATATAATAAATAATATTTAATTCAATTCCTCCCTATTTATCAGATAAAAAAAAGCATTGATTTAATATTTACAGTAAAAAATATTTCATCATAAAACATAAATAAATTTACCAAAACTCCTCAAAATATTTTACACCTTTTCTCTCATAACATAAATAAGAATTCATCACATTTTTTCAATACCATTTTCACATTTTCAAAATTCATTTCCACAAAACATACAACAAAAACATCCCTAAAATATAACCAGACACTCCCTAAATAATTTTATTGGTTTGATGATTGAAGGCGGGTGGTGGCGCTGACTTAAGGGCTAAACCCGTGAGCGGTGACCCACAATAAAGTGGTAAAGGGTGGACACTTGTTGGTGCATGAGTCATGATCAGGTGCTCCGTGCTTGCTTTTTCATAAATTTTTGTAGGACAGTCATTGAAGCCCTGAAGGAGCCTCATTTATTATCACCAAACGTCAAACTGCAATCTCACTCTAGTAAAAAGCAACCACTCCATACATTAATGAATTATGATATGTTAGACTTATATATATATATATATAGTTGTCAAATATTTAAATATTGTTATGCTATATATAACCATGTACATAAATTCATCTGTAATTAATAATAAATTTATATAAAAAAAAAGAGTCAAAATAAAAATAAAATAAAATTGATGTCGTGTGTATCAAAATTCTATTTCTATATATTCAAGGAAAAATAGTTTTAACTTTTATAAAAATATATATGAAAAGAAAAATGTGATATTAAACAAGAGAAAACTATTGTTTTAAATTGTTTAGAATTATTTTTATTCCTTGTATACTTTTAAAAATATAAAAAAATTAAGATGCAAAATGTATCAAACACATTGTCATTGATGCATCCTAGTTAGTGACCAATGCATTCAGAATGTATTATTTTTTTATTTAATTGATAAACACACAGAATATATATTAAAGTAATATCATATTTGATATAATATTGCATGCAAATTTGACACAACATAAAAATATTTTAAAAGATCAAAATATCATTATAGGAAAAAATAAAAATATTTAGATAGATATAGGATTTACTACTATATATCCCATTGTCCCTCCAAGGCACACGCAATATGTCGAATATATATGTAAAATCACATACATAATGGCTATATATATAAATCAAAACGATAAAAAAATTTAATTCCTTTCCTTTGTATAACTACAAATATATATATATACATATTATGTATGTATGTATGTATGTATTGGTTTCGACTGTGGAAATCGATCTATATGCATTCAGGAATCAACGGCAAAATGTTTGACGGCGATAATTAAGGTGACTTTAGCGAATTTTTCAACACGTTTTAGGATTGACTTGATAATAGTTTCCTCTAAGACCTATATGTCTCTCTTCCTTCTTGGTTTTCACTTTACAGTTTACACGATAGATGAAGACAAGTTGCTCAAAAACCTCTGTTGGAAATGTTTGACTTGTATATTTTAAGGTATTTCACCGCATAGGCCTAAATAAAGGTCTTTTGGATCCTTTTTTAATTTTTTATTAAGTTTTTTTAATATATATTGTATTTCTATGATAAGATTTTTGATTTGCAATTAATTTTTATAACAATATCCAATATATTTATTATTTATATATTGAAGAGAAATAAAATATCTTTTAAAATAGAGAATTTGAATTGAAGTAAAATATGAGAAATCATATATAACTGCGTTACTTTACCAACTTCAGTCCACAATATCCTCATTGAATTTGTGATTATCTACAATTTAAGCCCACTTTGAAGGCAAAGACTTATCTTATGTTTTATTAATGTTCTGAAGAAAATATTTTAGAAAAATATATTGAATTATGAAGAATTTAAATTATTTAGTTTTATTTCTAGATAAGATATTTCTACTGATGAGATTTGTGCATACAAATTTTTTGTCTAATCAGCAGCGTCACATCCAATTTTAATATCATTATATATTGTTAATATATTATTTTGATGTTTGAAAAATAATATAAAAATGAGTAAATCGAATAAAAATATATAATTTTTTACTGGTTTGAAATAGTTAAAATTCTTAAAATTATTTTAAGTTAAAAATATATATTTTTGGGAAATACTTTATCTTCCGGGAAAAGGACATGTAATATTCTGCCGCAAAAATTCTCTTCTTGTGATTCTTCAATTGTGAATAATCAAATTTCAGATGTTCTGCATATACGAGTAGGGGTGACAATTTCCAACACGATATGATAATTTGATACGAGTTCGACACAAAAAAATTGGATTTGGGTTGACCCATTTTGGATCTAGATATAATAAGGTCGACTTGAATAAAAACCTGAAGAAAATGGGTTGGGTTGGGTTGGGTTGGGTTGGATTGTATTTCAGGTTATACAAACAACCTAAATTTTGATTATGGGTCACACGAAAATCTGAACACACCTGAACCATCTCGACCCAATCTGAAATAAACAAATAAAATTTAAATTTTATTAGGAGTACAAACATAAAATAACAAAATAAAACTTAAAAATTTGAACTTTAGCAATATCAAAATTACTACTTTGGCATTTTTTGGTCTTATTTATTTTCACAACCATATTGGATGAATTAGTACAATTTTAAATTACTTCTAGTCGTTATTTTTGTATCCAAGTGGACATGAAAATTGTACTGCAAAAAGTTAACAAAACACTGCTTTAACTACTAAATTATCTTAGAAGTTTTTCTTAGGCCTTATACAATGCAAGATTTTCAGAAATAAATAGATAGAAATTCTTTCTGTTGAGAGGTTATAAAAAATTCAAAAGACTTAGGAAGCTTTTATAACAAAATTATGTGTATAATTTAAAATATTTGTTTACTTATTTACTTGATGATATATTTTGATTGATTTATGTATTGTTTAATTGAATCAATATAAAGTTAAAAGAGATATTTTAATCAACATAAAAGATTCAAAAATTAAAGAGAGTAGGTGAGTAGAACTTGAAAAAATATGATATTTTTAAAAGTAAAACACTTTGTGATTTCAATATTTTTATGATGCAGATAGATACTAGAAAATGAAAAGGAAAATAAGAAAATTTATCTAAAAATTAAAATAAATATTCAAAATAATCATTTTAAAAATCAAGTCGACCCGAGTCTGACATGATACGAATCAAGTTGGATTAGGGCTGAGTATTTTTAGGTTGTCATCAGGTTGAATTGGGTTTGGATTAAAAAAATTAATATTATACCCCTGATTTAACCCGACCCGACCCGACCCGAACCCACCCGCCCCACCCAAAGTGCCACCCCTATGCGAGCATTCTTTGCATGCACACTAGAATATTAATTGAGATATCCAATTATTGTTGCTTATGCACTCCAAGTAAAAATTAACTTCAAATATCAAAATTACATCACATCAATGCGGCAAATCTCACTACTATCTTAATTTAATTTTTATCATTTGATATTTTTATGTTAAATACATATAATTTAATTTTTACTATTTAAAAAATTATCATGTCAACATCATCAATATTTCATTATTAGCATATGATATGGAATAGCCCAAGAGGCCCAGCCCAAAGACTATCGACCCAAGAGTATATCATCAAGCCCATTTCATCATCGAAGCCCAATCACGCTGTCGACCTTGGTTGACCTCCCACACCTCTCTTCCGACGACGCATTGAGCAATGCTGATGTCATTCAACTAGGCCGCGAACCGAAATCAGGCGCTCGACTCATTCGACCGTACTGATCGAGTGCTGCATCTATCGGTCTAACGGCACATCTAGAACCACCTTTGAGGTCGATCTATCATGTCAACCAGGCAGGTCAACTAACTATAGAACCTTTTCTTTGCTGCATTTAATGCCTTGACAGGCGACATGCCTCTGCATTAATGGCATGTGCCACCCCAGTACCACCTTTGCTGCCACGCTAGCCAGCCAGCACGCCACCAGTGTAATATCTTGTCCATGAAAGCTAGAGATGAAGATACCTGGAATAGTACCAACGTGTGAGATGTCCTAAAGCTCCTCATACGAGGACAAGAGCCTCTCATACACGCTAAGGGCATCTTGGACATATCAATCACCTGGGGAAGGCTATATAAATACCCCATTGCCAGCCTCTCACAAGATATGCCATTCTATACTACAAAACATTCACTTTGCTGCTCATCTTATCTAATCATTCTTATACTGATATGAGCATTGAAGTGCCATAGTTGAGGGTACCTCGGCTAGTCTGACATTTGCTTGTGGTTGCAAAACTTAACCCAGGTATCTGTGGGCTCATTTACTCGACTAGGCAGGTCTATCCATCCAGATTCCGTCCCAACCCAGTTACATACAATTTTTACTCTCATTAGCATAAATTAATTTTTATGGTTTTATAATTTCATATCGGATGAATATAAAAATTATTTGTTACTTATCAGATCTAAATAAGCAATAGCATTAAAATTTAGTTTACTACCTTTCTCTATCTTTCAGAATATAAATATTTTCTCAAAAATATTTTCATGCTTAAAATTAATGATGCGACTTATACTTAATAATTTTACTCAAAATTTTTATTGAAAAAAAATAAATATTCTTTCTTATGGATAATCATGATACTTTTTAAAATTCGAAACTCTTAATCAATAAGAAACATTATTTTTGTTCAATAAAATACCAAATGAATGATTGGCTCTTTCCATACTAGAAAAAGCCATTTGATACTTTTGATAGAATACATTTTTATTTTTAAATAATATTCTATATTAAGACAATTATATAAATTTTTTGTTTTTTACAATTATAGTGTTTTAAATGGACTTATTGGAAAGGGAGGGAGCCAGGGAGGAGGATGTAATTTAATTTTGAACGAGGAGCTTACAAGACGGCGGATCCCACCCTCAACGGTCATTTTCACTTTCCATAGTTTTCAAATCAAATCGTTTCTCCCACCACCACTACTACTGCGACTGGTAGTGGATGCTTTCAATATCACAAAATATATATGCATATATATATATATAATTTGAAAAAAAAAAAAAAAAGAAGGAAAAGGAAAAGGTAAAAATAAAGTAGAAAAAGCAGTGGCAACCACAATAGAGTTAGACAACCAAATTTCGGTATCCAGTGGCATTATCGTAGTATACACAAAAGCATTCGCCTCAATAATTAACTCCTCATTTCTTTTTCTTTGTTTTTTTTTTTCCATATATATATATATATATAATCGAACAATCTATTCCTCTCTCCACTTGCTTTTGCTGTTTCTTCTCTCCTCCAACCCCCAAACAAAAGAAAGAGAGAATCTAGGGAGAGAAACCCAGCTGCCAAAACTCCAATAACGGAAAGGATTTCACAGGAATCAGCGCAAAAAAATTGAACACCAGCTTTTGAGAATGGCAGGCGCCTGGAAAATGCTATTGGCACTCTGCTTAATCACATCCCTCTTCCTCTCCCAGGTGTCGGCAGGTGACGACCATGACGCGGCGGTGGGCTGGCTAATGCCGGTGGTGAGATCCGGTTGCAGGGGGACCGTCGCTGAGTGCCTGGAGAACGAAGATGAGGAATTCGACCTCGATTCAGAGTCCAACAGGCGTATATTAGCCACCCGCCGCTACATCAGCTACGGAGCGCTGCAGAGGAACAGCGTCCCCTGCTCGCGGCGCGGGGCGTCGTACTACAATTGCCGCCCCGGCGCGCAGGCCAATCCATACAGGCGCGGCTGCAGTGCCATCACTCGTTGCCGGAGCTGAAACAAGAAATAGAAAATCATTTCTCTAGTAATGCTAATTAATATTCTATTTTTATATTTTTGGTTATTTTAATTTTAATTTTTTTCTTGTTTTTTTGGGAGGGAGGGAGGGAGGGATGGAGGGAGGTGTTTGGTATACGAGAAATTGAGGAGGAAGATATTGCTGTTGTGGTTGCTTAATGTTGATGCTGTGTTATGTATACAATTTTCATATTTTTTGTGAATAATAATTCACACCCATATTTCATCTATCTGTTTCCGATCGAATTATCTTGATTTGTGTTTTTTGTTTTTGTTTTGATATCTGATCTATATTTGTTTGCCTTCATAAAAAATATGCATATGATGATGTCTGTTGATGGCCCTAATCAACTAGTCCATCACAAGCTTGATTTAAAATTAAAATATTTTTTTGAGGCTTCAAAATTGCCTCAAAGACTGTCAATCATCTGAAAATGAATATATATAAAAAATAAAAAAATAAAATTATATTTTTGTAATTTACTTCAATTTTTTCTAGTTATATACATATTGTCCTTGACAAATGGACAAAAAGATTTGAGCAGTTGAATCTCTGGAGAGACAGCCAGCCAGGTACCCACCTATGCTACAGCTGGATACATACATTGCTACTATGTCATCTACATGCCATTCATACTCAATATGCATTAAAAATTTATTTAATTAAATTTTAAATTTGTCTTTCATCTTATAATTTCATGGTTGTGAGTGGCAAAATTGAAAATTGAAAATTGTATAATTGAAAGATTTGGGTTAGAGTTCTGCTCAGATGTGGAAATTAGTTTAGTTTGATACTACTTTTTTTTCCCTCATTAAATTTATGTTTAAATACTTTATTAGTTTTTAATATTTCAATGCACCAATTAATTATTTCTCTTTCTTAAAAATAAAGGAATATCTCATTAATTTATACTTTCTGATCTGTAAAATTTGTGTAGCTGATATGGTATCTTTGTTTGGTCCTATCTTTTGCCAAGAAAAAGTTGCAACAGTTTGAGTTACAAGAATAATTATAACAAAGGAAGAAAGGAAGCATTAGATGCGTGTTGAGAGAGCATAAAAGAAAGTTGATGAGATTGTATTTCTAATAGAGAAGTATTCAAGGAATATGTTGTTTCTTGTGGGAACAATTAAATTCATTATTATGTTAAATGTCTTATAAATATAAAATTAATAATTAATAATTTAGGAATATTAACTATCTACAACCAATTATTATAACAAATGACAATTTTTTTTTTCTATATTCCGTGAACTCACACTTAATAATTAGTACGTCAAAAGTTTGGAACTTTAGCTTTAACACTTTACATACGTTGAATATGTCGTCTTTTGAAATCTCTTGGCCTTTTCCTGTTGACAAGTGCATATAGAATCATAAGATACTTCTTTTGCATTTAACTTTCTGATTGCAATTTTGAGATTTTGCATCTGAGCTATTGAAAAATTGAACTTTTATCCAATTTACGTTCAAAATTATATAATTAATCTTTTCACTTTGAAATAAAGCTAACCTAAACTAATTCTAGAAATAAAGCTAGAAAAATATATGAATATTGCACTTCAAATAACCCCAAAAATATCAAAAAGTCTAATCTATTTCCATAAGGTGTTTGTAATGAGAGACTTACCAATCAATATATAGAGTCCTTTAAATGCCATTCTTAAGAAGCAAAATAAATTTTATAAGAAACTAATTAAAGGTAATGCATACAAGCCTCATGCTCTTAGCTCTTTCAATATGGTACAAAATTACATATTTTTATAAAGATTTTCATCTTTCACTATCCGAGACATTCTTTTAGGACAAAAGCTTTCACCAATAAGTATCGAGGGACATTACCTCAACTTGGCTTAGGTCTCCTATCTGACAATAGATCTAGTCATTATTAATATTATCAATGCAAACGATGATCACATGCCTTTTTTCAAACTTTTTTATGAAAGGATTATGATGACACATGATTTTGTCATATATTAGAAAATCAAGAGTATTGAGACAATTTACAAGTTGCTTCCCCATCTCACCATTCGAGGCACCTTTTTGACAAGATTAAAATCTCCTACTATATGAAGAGACAACACCTTGAGCCTTGTCTTTTATGACCAGCAATATGGAATAATTCGGAGTCATCACTAATATTGTTTGTAGTAATCACGAACATGTACGTATTTCTTCCCAATCTCTTTGACAATAGACTATGATGATACTAGGTCTTGTCCCAAATTGAAAAAGTTGAAGATTATTAGACAATTCACAAGATGCTCCCATCTCTTATTATTCGATGAGCCTTTCAAAAATAAAATTTCCTACTAATACATATCGCAACACAATAATTTAATGAAATTGAACCTTCATATTTTATAATGAGTTTATTCATCATCAAAATAATATATATATATATATGTGCCCATATAAATGGGATTCAAATTTAAGACGTCTTAGGTAAAGAATTCTTGTCTCAATTTTAAGTTCGGATAAAATCTTATAGGTAGATTTTTAAATAGTGATTTTTAAAAGGTGTACAAGCGTGGTGAGGAAGCTCGTTTCAGTTTTAATTAGCGTTAGGGCCACTCATTCATTGAGGGGGTTTGCCTGTCTTGATGTAGAATTGACATGCAGCGTTGATATTACACAAAATCAAAATAGATGGGATATTTATGGATCTTTGAGTATCCACTATGTTCCGATGCCCATCAAAGTGGGTAGTTTCATATTATAATCTTAATTTTTTCATCACATATCTATACTATATATATAAAAAAAAAACTCAATTATACACACAAAAGATATATAATTTTTACATTGCTATATGAAAACTTGATATATCCGTTATACTCTTAAAATTATTATTATTTTTTATTTCTCCACTTTTTTTTTCCTCCTACATATTGCATAAATAAACCATATATTCTTTTTAATATCAATTCCACAAAATCAATCCTTCCATTGTTCTTTAGTATTTTGTTATTTATTAATATAATTGAAACCAATGCTATAATAATTTAATTTTATGCATGGCGCTATAACTAAGTATATATATATATATATATATATGTATGTGTGTGTGTGTGTGTGTGTGTGTGTTTTACAGCACCAAAAACAGGGATATGATATCTCTAATGAAGGAAAAGTTGACACTATGTATGTATTTATATAAACCGTTAATGTAAAAATTAAAATTTTTAAAGCTATCCAAAATTAAGTTATCGGCCATCAACTATATATAGTTTCTCTCAGTAATGCGACATTAATCATTCGATCTTAGACAGTCCTTATGAATTTGGGAGATTAATAAATAAATAAACTTATATGAATAATTAATGAATTGGGATATATTAAAGAGTATCACATGGTGTGCGGGACATAAATGATTTAGAGCAGTATACAAGAGATGGTAAATCTTTAAAGATGATTACGTCTGCTTTTTCCTATATATATAAATAAAACAACATTTCTTTTCCATTTCTTAAATACATATCGCAAGCCGGTTGGTCACTGTGGGCCCCCTACTACTTTCTACTTCCTGCAACATCACTACTCCTAAGTCCTACCTAATAATAATTAATTTTGGGCACTTACAAATATATATATTTTAGGTTATTTTTCTGATCAACTTTATATATATATATATATATAGCCTTCAATATATTGATTGCATCCAAATATATTGATTGCATCAGTACTCGACTATATATATATAATTTCGCATTAAATGTCCTAATTTGACGCAATAAATTCACAAACAATGTTAGGAGTTAGTACCTGCGCTCCACATTCATCCATACAACTCTTGAAATTAATTTTGGCCGGATATTAAATTTTACAAAGAAAAAAATATCAACGAAAAATTGTGTGAATAATACATATGATGGTGAAATATATATATATATATATATTGATCATTGTGTTATGTTTTTATTTGATTTTTATAATACTCAACTGCATTCAAATTATGTTTGTCTAAGAGAAAATATGATAGATTTCCAAATTTAGTACTTTTTTATTTTTTATTTTTCATTTTTCTTTTCTTTACTGAAACCTAAGTCCATATGCATGTTACATACTAATCAAAAAGAAATCGAAATGCAACAAGTAGTGTTGTGCAAAAAACTTAAATGTCCATTGAACCAACCATAAATTGAAAAAAAAATTCAATCAAATCGAATTGCGTGCATTGGGTTCAGCTTTCGGTTTTTGCACAAATAAATTTTCTGTTTTTAATTTTCAGTTCAATTCGATTTGATTTATTAAATTAATAATTTTTTAATTTTTAATTTAGTACGATTGCTTTGAAATCAGTTAATTAAAATCAAAACAAAAATTGTAGAAGAAATAGTCTCAATTCGGTTGACTATTTCATTCCGTTCTATTATTATATATTTTTCATTCTGTATAATTAAAACGTGTATTTCTTTCATTAAACTTTAAGCTTTAATTTGTTTATTTAATTTTTATTTTTAGATGTGATCTCAAGTGTTTGTTTTGATTTGTGATAGCTACTTAAACATTATTTGAATATGATTTAGTATTTGAAGTTAGGATAATTTGAATGTCATTTTACTTGGAGATAATTGAAATTACTTTTAAATAAATTGAACCCTAGCTTGATACATGTACATGTTGTATTATAGGAACTTTAATGATAATGCTTATGTGGATTTTTAGAGCTGTAGATACTAATTTTAAAGAAATTTTATAAATTTTTCTCTTGATAACTTTTATGCCATTTGGTTGGTTTTGATTAAAATTGAAATTGATCTAACTTCAAATTAATTTTAATTGAATCGAACCAAATCATTTTGGTTTGGTTTTTGATTTTTCATATTAAAAAATTGAATTTTTCGATTAATTCAATGAACTATTAAGTCCGATTCGTTAAAACCGAACAATTGATATTTTAGGGCCGGTGGGGGCAGACAAACAATATATGTTTAGACATTTGTGGTTTCAACAAACTTCTTAGGGTCCTTATATTTGTTGGATCAAAAGTCTACGTCATTTACAAGCATAGTTGACATTAGATATTTTTTTCTCATCAAATTTGGGAGAGGTATTATTATAACTAGCCATCGCCATCGCCATCACCGACAAGCTCATTAGTCAAGGAAAACGTAATTATACATTACATATATAGTTGCAAAATAAAATAAAAACAAATGACTAAGCCAAGGTTCAATTACTCGAAATCTCTTATATAATTTATCTTGATTTTGAATCTCATAAAATTATGTTAGTGTTTGGTACCGACTTTGAGGGTACGACATTTAGTAGTCTCGCTGTTGTTTCTCAGGTGTATCCCCAAAAGGATACAGGTATATCGAAAAAGCTCATCATGGAACATACCATGTGCAACAAATCACAGTTTCTCCTCTCGACTACTCCATTGTGTTGGGGTGTGCCGGGAGGAGTTCATTAAGAGAAAATCCCATTCTCTTTTAAATAACCCAAGAATTCGGCACTTAAGTATTCTCACCATCGATCCAATCGAAGAGTTTTAATACTTAGTCCCTTTGCTTTTCTACTTCATTCCTATACTCTTTGAACTTTTCAAAGGTTTCGGACTTGTACTTCATAAGATACATGTGTCCGAACCGAGTATGATCATCGGTGAAGGTGATGAAGTAAGAATAGCCTCCTCCTGCACTAACTCTTATTGCGCCACAAACATTCGTATGGGTCAAATCCAAAGGACTTATGGTGCGCTCCGTTTGTCCTACAAAATGAGCCCTGGTCATTTCTCTCTTCAAACAAGACTACAAGTAGGAAGGTGCTCAATGCCACTAATATTTAGTTCTTTGAGAACTTCTAACTTGTTCATCCTATTTTTAGAAGAATGTCCAAATCTTGCATGCCACAAGATGGCATTTTCTTGGTTATCTAATTTTCTTTCACTTGATTGAACGTCATTATTGAAGGTTAAGAATCAAGTATGTACAATCTATTGTTTAATGTACCTTGTGCAATTAAAGAACCATTCTTTAATGCTTTCAACATCCCATTCGATATAGAAAAATCATATCCTTCATTATCTAAAATGAGAATAGAAATAATGTTCTTAATAAGAGAAGGTACATAATAACATGGATCAAGTATAATGCAAGCATTCTACAAGTCTAACTTGATTACGCCTTCGATCATGGCCGCAACTTTTGCTCAATTTCCAAGGCGGAGGATCATATTCCCTTTATTGAGACTCCTTCTTCTTTCCATCCCCTGCAACGAATTACAAGGTGAGAACCACATGAGGTATCAAATACCCATGAGGAAGAATTTGTTGTCAAGTGCACTTCAATAAAGTACATACCCTTCTCAAAGGTTGCAAGGTAGGCTTTGCAATTCTTTTTCTAGTGCCCTTTTCACCACAATTGAAACAACTCACATCGATTTTAGCCTATTTCTTTTTCTTAATTCCCCTCAAACTCTTCAAGGATTGCTTCCCTTTGGAGAAAGAACTCTTCTTCCTTTTACATCCCTTTCTAGGACCCCTAGGGCCCTTAGACTTGGATAAGGATGCAAGCATAAGAGGCTTGTCCTTTTTCATTGTCGTCTTGGCGGTCACTAGCAGTTTCACCAATTCGTTAATCGTCACTTCTTGCTTGAACATATTAAAGTTCATAACGAATTGGTCGAACGAGCTTGGCAATGATTGTAAAATCAAATCTATATAGAGGCCATTGTCCATGATCACATCCAATTGTCCAAGCTTCTCAATGAGTCCAATCATATTGAGCCCGTGATCATGGATACTTGAGTCCTTTACCATTCTAGACCTAAAGAGCTCCCTAGACAAAGTGAACCTTTCGTGTCTAGTTTGAACACCATACAACTATTGTAGGTGTGTGTAGATCTTGCTAGCATGTTTCATATGCTCATGAATCTTTTGAAGCTCATTGGTCGTAAAATCCATCATGAGACGCCTTGTTTGTAGATCATCTTCCACAAACTTTGTGAACAATTCATGGGCTTAATCGGTGGCATCATTGGCAATAGTGTCTGCCGGACTTTGATTAAGAACATAAGTCTTCTTTTTGGAATCAAGAATTATTTTGAGGTTTCTCAACCAATCGCGGAAGTTTGGCTCGGTTAGTTTATTGTTTTCCAAAATTGCATTGAGTGGATTCTTAACCATTTTGAGTTTGAAGATTTAAAAAATCTACCAAAAAGCGATCAAAGAGAATATAAGCATGTGATTGAATTTTTGTATTTGAAAACATATTTATGGTCTTTCAAGCATGTTTTTCTCCCACCATTTTATCAAATCCTTCACCCCCTAGAAGAATTCTAGAAATCATATTTCCTAGTGCGGATCAACCCTAAGGACTTGTAAGCGGACCCTCGTGACCTAGTGTCATCCAAAAACAATCGAAAGGTAAGCAACTTTTGCTAATTGTATCTCATGCAACTCTTGAGATATTTTGCCTCACTTTTCATGTAGACCCATGTAACCGTGCACCATCTACATTACTAGGTGTTATGTCAGACCTACTAATCAAACTTTGATTCGAGAACACTCCACGACATCCTTCATGACTGAGTGCCAATGCATGGGAAGCCTCAAATCAAAGGTGCATCATATGTTAAGTATATATGATCACAACTTTCCACCTAAGTGTGACTCCCCGTGATTGAGTTCCATCACACAAAGATGGTAGCGTCATCATGCCATATACTATTGGTAGAAGGCATGGCTTAATTAAAACTCATTTTAATTTATATCTATTTTGACTTAATATTTTGGAAGTACTTAGACTTTCTAAGTGGAAGAATTTTCTTGCTTGCCAAGATCTCACCAATTTTATCTTCTTATTTACGTTTTCTATATCCTAAACATGCATTTCATACATCAATAGGATATAGAAAGCATAAATAAGTAAATGCGCTTAGCATGCTCCTAGGGTGGGATGACCATGAGCTTTAACCAAGTGGTGCACTTAGAGCCATAGGTGCACCACCTAGTTGATTTTAAGTAGGTTGATTAAATCTAGCTATTACATGAGTGTATGCCCATAAATGCATGGGTCTTCATGCCTCTAATGATCTTCCTTGCTCCTTGCAACATTTACAAGAGAAAGAAATTCTCACTCCTAGTAATTCTACTATCATAACATTTACAAGATAGAAACTAAGTGACATGCAAGCCCCAATTTTATACACCCTTTTCAACAACTTGAAACAAATAAGATCAATATTAAAGGCTCATGATCACCCCCATTCATTCATTCATCATCCATTCAAGATTTAAATGAACAATAAATAAATCATGAATTGACATTCAATTCCATCAATTAAATGTTTATCTCATAAACAATTAATTGTTCAAACAAAAATAAGCATAAAATTTATGCATCTCATTTTTGCATTAATTGAAGATTAACTTTAACAAGATTTAACAAGCAATAAAAAATGTCAAACATAATTTTGAGAACTTGCACAACACTTGTGCACCTATTTAGCATGATTTGAATAATTTTTGGTCACTTAAGGAACACAAAATAGGCTCAAAACTCATCCCAGGTTGGGCGCATAGCTGGGTGGCAGGTGCGCCCGCTGCCCTACCTATGCGCTGCCACAGCATGGCAGCACCCTTGTTTTAGGGTTGGGACCAAGTCAAGCCATTTTTAGGTTAATTTTTGTACACCAATAATTTTAGGACACTTCCTAAACATCAAATCACACAATATAAATGAAATTTCAGATTCAAAATACCTTTTAAAAATGGAATTTCAAGTGCTCAATCATGCTTCAAAAATCAAGTTTAAGTAAGAATCACATTCTTCAAAAATCTCCAATTAAATCCAATCCAATTGGATCCGAAAATGACCAAAACATCTTAAGGACAAATATAACATGCTATATCAACATATAACATCAACTGATGCCAAATCAACATTCAAAATTAGCAACTATGAATTAAAACATACTAATCGTACGAATTAACACTTAAAACACATATTAACATGATTTCAATTCATCAAGCAAGGGAGCCACATGTATAATCATCCGAACACTCAAATCCATAAATTGGATCAAGTATTTGGATACATAGATCAATCCATCACATGAATCAATCATCCAAAAATCCAAATTAAAGAATGAATTTAGGCTCCAGTACCACTCGAAGGATGGTGTGAGCCAAGGATCCAATAATAAACCTTTTAAAAAACTGAAATCTAACTTGATAACATCTCCCCAAGGATCTAATTCATGCCATTAAATTGGATTTAGGTCAAAAAATTATCTCAAAAGCAAAATTCAACTGAAAATGTGAAGAGATGCTTGAACTCCTTCAATGTAGTCTCCACTGGCGCAGCAGATTGTGGACAACTTTTGCCCAACCAAGTCTCGTTGGAATTGGCTGAAATTTTAACTAGAAATCACCAACACCTTGATGAATCTACAGTAGAAAAATAATCCAAATCAAAAATTCCAAAGTGCCTCCAGAAATGGCTCCAAGTTTCTACCCAAATAGAGGATATACAAAAAGCTAGCAATCCAATTGTTTTGCCTTTAATGATAAGATTCACACCAATGGACAATTCAAATTTCTTCTATGTTAGTTGGAGAACAAAGAAGAGATAAGAGAGGATGAAGGCTGATTTTGGAGCTAGGAAATGAAGAAAATGTGAAGTTTCAACACATGAGGCAACACATGCAAAATTGGAGGGAATGAGAGAATCAAACAATTAGATGCTTTGTGTGTGATTAATATGCTTGGCCGGCCACACCCCTATATCTATATATAGGGGGAGGAAAGTGTGATTCTTAGGTGGCATCATACCTTCCTCAAAGTGGGACGCCAACTAGGCTTGCCAACTTGCAAGCAACACTATAACAAATTGCACTTCACGTAACAAAAATTTTGGTAACAAAGGTAAAATTCGTTACATATGTTAGATTTATTGTAACAAAATTGATTTTTTGTTACAAATAACATTTTTTTGAGTAATAATGTAAAAGTCTTGTTACCTTTAAATCAAATTTGTTACCTTAAATTTTTTATATTCGTAATTAAATAATAATTTGTTACGGAAAATGTTATTTTGTTGCATATAACATTTTCCGTCATATAAGAAGATATATTTGTAAAAAAATTTGGTACCTTTTGTAACAACAAAATATTTGTTACAAATGAAATATTTGTTACAAATGAAATATATTATGAAAAAGTTTTTAGTTACTAAATTTTAATTAACTTTCCTCCAAAATTCATTCCCTCCAAATATCAATTGTACGCATATGGTAACAATGATTTTCATTACTAATTATAAATGAATATTAAATTAAATTTTTAGTACTGCTTGTGGGTTGGGCTTGTTCAAGAAATGGACTTCACAATAATGTAAAGAATTTTTTAATTGGGCTTAACCAATTTTTTAGTGAATTATTGTTGAATTAGATTTTATTTTAAAGATTGAGCTTGAAGAAATTTGAATTAAATAATCCATTAGTTGGGCCAATTTCTTTAAAATATTGGGCTTTATAACTTTTTTGTGAATTATTCAATGAATTGAGAATTTTCATTATGAAATAGATTTGACCAAATTTATAGTAAATTAAGTGGTGAATTAGGCTTTATTTTAAGAGTTGGTCTTGAACAAATTTGAAGTGAGGTAAATGATGAATCAGACTTTCTTCAGGGAACTGAGCTTATTTTTTTATTAATTAGGCTTCACATTAGTTCAAATAATTGATTACTTTGGGTTGACCAGCTTATTATTATTATTTTTTTACTAATTAGGCTTAACTAATATTTTAATGAATTGGCAAATTGGGCTTCATACTAATTTGAAGAATTTGTTAATTAGTCTTTACCAACTTCCTTTTCATTAATTGGGATTCAATAATTCTCCTAGTAAATTAGTGAACTGGATTTCAAAATGAATTGAATCTGACATTAACTTAAAAAATTGATTAATTGTGTTTTTGCAACTTTTCTTTTATTAATATGAGTTCACCGATTTTTTAGTAAAATTAATGTCATTTGGTAAAGAATTAGGTTTGACATCAAATTGCAGAGTTGATTAATTGGGCTTCACTAATTTTATAATGAATTGGTGACATACGGGTGGCAATTTGGGGGGGGGGGTGCGGGTTCGGGTTCGGGTTCGGGTTCGGGTGAAGTAAGGGTATAATATTAATTTTCTCAACCCTAACCCAACCCAATCTGATGACAATCTGAAAATGCTCAACATTAACCCAACCTTAATTGTATCAGGTCAGGTTTAGGTGGACTTGATTTTTGTTTGGTCAACTTGTCAATTCAAATCCACCCAATCTAACTTGTCAATCTGATTTAAAGTAATTATTTCAAACATTTGTTTTAATTTCAAACCCTATTGTGAAATACACACACACACACACAAAATAACTTCCTTATGCTTTATAAAACCATGCACACCGCCTCCCCCTCCACATTTGTTGCCCATTTAATATAATTTTAATATAAAAAGCAATTTACCCTTAATCATTTCACATATTTACAATTCAATTTAGATAACTTTTTATTATCATTTTTTTTCTTTTTTTTTTCATTCTTTTCTTTTCTTTTTATTCTCAATTTTCTCCTCTTCCATTATTTCATATATTTCTCATTTTATACATATATATAAATTTATCATTATTTCATATATTCTCATTTTATACATATATATATATATATGTAAATTTATCTATAAAATTTTAAATAATTTTTATTTTCATATTTTTTCTTTCTAATTATTCATACATGTATACTTATTCACATATATATAATATACATATATATAAATTTATCAATAATATTTAAATTACTTTTATTTTATCTATTTTTTTATTTATTCATTCTGAATTCAATAATATTTAATATTTATAAAATATATATTATAATTTTTTATTCATATTTATATAATATATAGTATATATATAAATTTAAATAAAATTTAAAGAAGATTCATCATATATTTCTCATTTTATACATATATAAAATTATCATTATTTCTTATTTCTCATTATTTCATATATTCTTATTTTATACATATGTATAAATTTATTTAATGAATTTGGATGGCAATGCAATTTTGTTTCCCTCCAACTTTGTATTCCCTCCAAAATTTGGCCCATAAAAATGTGAACAATTGTTTTTATTATTAGTTTGACATAATAATTTAACTTGATTTCTTCCAAAAATTTGATTCCCTCTAATAATAATGAATTTTCTTCATTTTTTCGATTCCTCTAAATTTTAACTCCTCCATTTTCTTTGTATAAATAATTTATAGCAAACTTTATTTCTTTTATCTTAGATTATATGATGAATTAATATATAATTTTTTGAATTATTAAATGACTTTCTATTATAGTTAAAATAGCTAAATAACATATAATTTGGACTTATAAATTTTGGTGCTTAAGAATTTAATTTTTTATTATAATTTATTACAATATTCTTTTAGAAAAATTCTAAAAATTCCTTAAATTAAATAGTTAAAGGTTACATATGTGACAACCAACTTCGGGTAACCTAAGCTGAGATATCAAAACATTCCAATCAATAATTATGATCCCAAAAATACAAGCAATAGCCCATAATTAAACTTTTCAAGCTTATTAGAAATAACAGCGGATTCTAATTTAAACAAACCTTAAACAATCTTGTAACATACACCACATAAACTAAATACATGTCACAAAATCCTAATTTCAACTTATCAGAAACAGCGTAACATCAAACCAAAACAAACCTTAACAAAAGTATATCTTACATACTACAGCCATAAGGTCATCATCTGATATATCAAACATCTCTAAGCTTGAAACTTAACATACGAGTGGTCCTTTAACATATAACATAATATTTACATTCCATATGCCAGAATTCAGACTTAATGTGGGAATTTCTAATCTGTTACAAAGCAGTCACCAATTCATGCCCGAAGTCCAAGCTTAGCACTCAATCCTGTCTGAGAAAATCAAGATAAACGGGGATAATTATAAACATATATAATGGGGATCTGTTGAGGAAAAAATCGACTCAACAGATCATCAATCAATAATTAACAGAAATACAACACGATACGTTCAAACATTGAGGAACATTCAGAATACGGTCAGACAGGGCAATTTCGAATAACATTTACATTGCAGTCAGTCTTATCCAAACGTGATGGCTTAACATACAGTAGATGCCTAGGAGTATTCCCAGCACATCACAAATAGATGGAAGATACCTAGGAGTCTCCCTAGCATATCATAGACCGATGATAGATACCTAGGAGTATCCCTAGCATATCACAGACAGATGGTATGTCTAGGAGTATCCTTAGCACATTACTGATAGACGGAAGATGCCTAGGAGTATCCCCAGCACATCACTGATGCTCAGGAGTATCCCTGAGACATCGATACCTAGGAGTCTCCCTAGCATATCATTGACAGACGGGCGATGCCTAGAAGTGTCTCTAGCACATCATTGATGCTCAGGAGTATCCCTAACACATCGATACCTAGGAGTCTCCCTAGCATATCACGGATAGACGGTAGATACCTAGGAGTATCCCTAGCATATTACAATAGACAGATGTGCCAGCATGACAACTAACAGTATAGAAAGTCAGACAGTACAAACAGTACAGATAGATCAGGCAGATAGCCGAACAGATAGTATAGCGGAATAGTCAAATAACAGGCTAGTCGGATATCAGAACAATACAGATAATAGGCACAGAATGAACATATAACATATATCAGATAAACGTTTTGGGCACCAGAACGAACAAGAACGAGTGAAACAAGTACTAACCCGCACATGGGTGTATAAGCCAACAACAGATAACGAGCAAGAACTGATCAATTCAGATTCCAATAAATGAGCAAGTACGAATCAAGTACAACAAGTGCGAATCAAGCAATTTATGAGCAGGTACAATCAACCAAATTAAACCTCATAGGGGTTATGCCACAAGAACATATAGATATATCGAGGCCACATTGGCAGACCTGCACAGAGGTTTTCAACAAGTAATGAGAAGCTTATACAAAGTAATAACCCAAAGTGGGATACCCTCACTTTCAGTATCCCAAAAGAAGATGTCGCCGCCTACTGCTCTGCGGGACCCACGTTGTCACCTATTCAAAATAATATCCCATAGTCAAATTTCTTGTTCCTCCCTAACAAACTTCTAAAATTTGCATCACAACATTCTAATGTCATTAACTTATCCATTAGCACGATGATATAGATTATTAGCATCTTACAAGAATCCTTCAATAAATCAACATTACTAGATCAATCACGACGGTCCATATCGAATCCAAAATAATATAATATCTCATTCTTTATTCACAAGGTCATGGTTAAGCCATATTATCATCCTGAACCACAAATTATGATTAAATGCCTTATATAATCATCCACAATTCATATCTCACATATTTTTATAATATAATTCCTAATACCATTATTAAATCTAATTTTGGCATTTTGCATTATGTCCGGATCCACTACTCAATATTCCTTAACGAGGGAATCAACACATATATATAGGCATATCATCATCCCTAAATTTCTATTCTTGTCATGGGTACAAATTCAATAGGAAATATATATATGCATGTACATATATATACAACAAATTTTCTTCAATCTTTTACCACAACTACGCAACGACACCTCAAATTTATGAACAAATCACACAGCTGTGATCGTCACTGAAGAGGAAGAGACTGTCCTTCCGCCGCCGCCGAAAAGTTGTGAAACTACCACCTTTCTTCTCCTTTCGATGAGAGCTATCCAAAGCCGCCCTCGGTATAAAGTTTCGCGGCCTATAGCTATTGGAATCGAGCTCAACAACCCTCAAAATTATTTTCCTCCATCGCGCTCCAATCACCGTCAGCTGTGCACAACTCCCATGCAAGACCTCTACTATGATCTCCGTGCTGAGAGCTTTCCAACCGCCCGCCCAGAACTCCGATCAGACCTCCCTACCGCCAGCAACCATTGAACCCATGAAGTGGGTTTTCTTCTACCTTCCTGCCACCGGTGGAGAGAGGCTCAATCAACAGTGCATGTGTGTATAAGTGTGGCCAGAGGGTGAGGGAAGTTGTTTGGATGGTGAGGTGGAGTAATTTGTGGCTAGGAAGATGGTCACCGGGGAAAAGATGGTAGTGGCGGGTAGAGGAAGAAATGGAAGAAAAAAGGAGAAAAAGAAAGAAGAAGAAAGAAATGGAAAATGGAGAAGAAGTGCTGCTGACTGTTTGGTCTTTAAAAAAAATCAACATTTCCATATTTACAATTTAGTCCCTGAAATTTTGAGCACTCCTCAATTGAGTCCTTTAAAATCTAAAAATTGCTCTTTAGTCCCGTTGACCTATGCTCTTCTATGCAAACCCCTGAAATCCAAAAAATGTTTCAATTTAATCCTTGAAAATTGTAATTCTAACCCCCAAGCTTTAAAAATCTTAGCAATCAAGTCCTTTTTCATTTTTTCCAACTCCTAAAATCCAACTAACCCAAAATCTTGATTTCTAAATCCCGATTTTTAGAAATACCAAATTTTTTTATGATAGGATTTGGGATATCATCTAATGATTACTATGTAATTTGAGATTGGGGACAAGACTAAACTCAGCTGGAAGACTTTTGGCATGTATTTATTGTTGGCATGTAGTGTTATTTTAAGTTGAGATATGCTGTTACCTATGAGACTTTAGAATGTGAATATATGTTGTGCTTCTTGTAGTGTTCCTTGGAATTGAAATTATGTTACCTTTTGTTGTATATATTGCGCACTCTGAAATGATTTTTTGGATCAATACTAAGCTGCTATCACTCAAGTTGTTAAAATTTGGGTTGCTGTGTAGCTTTATGAGTTGAAATTGAA
Source organism: Jacaranda mimosifolia (assembly GCA_018894105.1). Lineage (NCBI taxonomy): Eukaryota > Viridiplantae > Streptophyta > Magnoliopsida > Lamiales > Bignoniaceae > Jacaranda > Jacaranda mimosifolia. The sequence goes on along the minus strand of CM032130.1, from coordinate 14,599,452 downwards.
TTTTGGAGGTGCGTTTTAGATTTAAATTAACATAGAAAAGATTTGAGTAGCACCTCGACCTAAAGTAGTCACCTCTCAGACGGGGCGCTATAAAAAATATATATATACACATATATATTTGCTCCTTCTCCCCCTCCCCCTACCTACCCCCCGACTTTTTTCAACCAGTACCCCCTACCCCTCCCCAACCCCAACCCCCAGGCCAGTGGCCAGATTCTGTTGGCCATTTTTCCATGCACCCAGCAGCCAGCCATGGTTGACGGTGAGGGATATAAGATTTAGTCAATTTATACACTTTGTTTTCTTGGCCTGTTTCTTTAAGACCTTCAGGTTGGACTATGTAAATCTCTTCATTTAAGTCCCCATTCAAAAATGCAGTTTTTACATCCATTTGATGAATCTGTATAAGGGTGTAAATGAGCCGAGCTGAGCTGAGCCGAGTCTGAATCTAGTAGGCTCAAGCTCGGCTCATCTATTAATTTGCGAGCTCGAGCTCAAGCCTAAACAGCCAAGCTCAAGCTTGGCTCATTGGAATAGACGAAGGCTCAGACAAGCCTTATCGAGCTTGTCTGACTCGATAAGGCTTGTCACAAGTTAACAGAAGAACTCGATTCGTATAAGTTCGGATAAATTCAACCTCGTATAGGTTTGGATTAACTCGAGCTCATTTAGACTCAATACAAAATCTATAATGATAATTTTGTTATATATTTTCCTAAAAATAAAAAAATTAAATTATTATTATTATTTACTTATCTTAATAGATTTTTTATTATATGGGTCTAGATTATCATCATATATGTATATATATATATAATAAAAAAGCTCATTTAGGCCAACGAGCTTTTTGAGCTGAATATTATTGAGCTTGGTTCAGCTCATTTGACTGACAAGCTTGAGCTTGGAAAGATCGAGCAGAATATGAGCTTTCATCTAGCCGAGCCTGAACCGTTCGCGAATCATCTCATCTCATTTACACCCCTATATTTATAAATAACAAATTGCGGCAATAGCAATTAGAAGTCTAATAAATGTTACTCTAGTAACCAAAGAATAAGTGTCAAACAATTCTAGGCCTTCTAGTTGCTTGAAACCTTTTGCAACTAATCCAGCCTTATATTTATCAATAGACCCATCCGATTTTAATTTTTTCTTGAGGATCTATTTACACCCAATTGTTTTACAACCTGGAGGTAAATCAAATAATTTCCAAGTTTTATTAGAAATTAGCAATTCCATCTCATTATTTACAGCCTCTTTCCAAAAAATAGCATCAGGTGAAGATAAAATCTCTTGTAAAGTCAGTGGGTCATTTTCAACACTAAAGGCATAAAAATCAGGACCAAAATCTTTTTCTACTCTAGCCCTTTTACTTCTTCTTAGTTGAAAATCATTACTATTTTCTTTTCTCAAACTTGAAGTAGAAGAGCTAGGTAGAGACAAAATATTTTCATTTTTTCTTCGACCCCTACTATTTTAGAATTAAATGGAAACTTTTCTTCATGAAAAATAGCATCACCTGATTCAAAATTCACATTATCATCAAGATTTAAAAATCTATAAGCTGTACTATTAGAAGCATAACCAAGAAAAGCACAAGTGGTAACTTTTACTCCCAACTTTGAATTTTAGGACTTGTTAGCCTTATATAAGCTAAACATCCCCAAACTCTCAAATATCCCAAGTTTGGCTTATAACCTCTCCATAGTTCAAAAGGGGTTACTTTAGTCTTCTTATGTGTCACCCTATTTAACACATAATAAGCTGTTAAAATAGCTTCACCCCAAAAATTCAAAGATGCACCTGATTTAATAAGCATAGCATTTGTGAATTCAACCAAAGTTCAATTTTTTCTTTTAGCCACACCATTAGATGCTGGAGAAATGCGGGAGTAACTTCATGAAAATTTTCCAATTATTTAACAAAATAATTAAACTCATTGAAATCATATTCTCGACCTCTATCATTTCTAACTCCTTTTATTTTCTTACCGAATTGATTTTCCACCTCATGGAGGTGATCTTTAAACTTCTCAAACACATCATGTTTATTCTTCATAAAATAAACAAAAGTGTATTTAGAGAAATCATCAATAAAACTAACAAAATATCGATTTCCTCTACGAGTTAAGGTTGCTTCAACTTCACAAACATCACTGTGAATTAACTCTAACAATTCGGTTTTTCGTTCAACAATAGGATGGGGTCTCTCAGTAATCTTGGCTTTACTACAAGCCTCACATTTTTCAAAATCATTTTTTAATCATTGGAATTATTCTTAAGTTACTCATGATTCCCGCATAACGGTTATTACTATAACATAAACGAGCATGCCAAAAATTAGTAGAAGAGAGAAAATACACAGAAGTATAAGGTACTTTATTCATCTCAATATTTAGCTTAAACATCCCATCCCATGCATATCCCTTTCCCACAAAACACCCTTTTTAGTAATTATATATTGATCAGACTCAATAATCTACTTGAAGCTAGCCTTGTTGAGTACAAAACTGGACATCAAATTCTTCCTTGTGGAATGAGTATAAAGGTCATCTTTCAAAGTTAGCAACTTTCCTAAGAGTCAACATCCTTCCTGAGGTGAATTTCAACTCAATTTCTCCCATTCCAAGCACTTGAGTGGTATGAGAATCACCAAACATAATAGTTTTGAGCTCCTCAAAGGGAGTATACACTTTGAACCAGTCTTTGTCATAGTAGACATGGCAGTTTGCACCAGAATCCACCCACGACCCATCAACACTTTCCACCATGTTTATGTCAATTATCACCGCCATAAGTGGCTCCTCAGTTACATTAGCCTACGAAACAGGTTCACGCTTTTGATATTTGCAAAATTGACCAATATGCCTACTCTTGCCACAAACATAACATATTTTTGAATTTTGATATTGATGTTGTGCTTGGTTATTGTGACCATTATTCTTCTTGGGAGATTTACTATTTTTATAATTTTTCCTTTTTAGCTTCAAGTAGGTATTTTTGTGAGAGTTAGGTGCAGCATTATTTGAGGAAACTAAATTTACCATCATATTGATGGGTTGTGAAGTGCTCTCAACTGGTTGCATAAGTGCATCTTGGCCTCTTGCTTCTTTCTCCATGCGGATCTGTATTACCAAAGTCTCAAGAGATGTATGAGTACATCTTGTGCATCTTAGCCTCTTGCTTCTTCCTCCATGCAAATCTACATTATCAAAGTCTCAAGAGATGTTTTCTTTTGTTTGTGGCGTATATTTTTTTGAAATTCCTTCTAAGAAGATGGAAGTTTGTCAATTATGCCATCAATAACAAGGTTATCTCCAATTTTGATGTCCTCTGACCTACCTAAGCTCTCCGACTATTGTGACAAAATCTTGTTGTCCACCATTTGGAATTGAACAAATCTACTCCCAACATAGTTTTTCGCACTTGCCTCCTCTATTTACTTTGCAAAGATTTCCAAATGTTTTCTGCAGTAGAGTATGTTCTATCATAATAATCATAAATATTATCAGATAGACAGTTAAGAAGATAATGCCGGCACTTGAATGAATCATTGTTATAGTTTTCTACATTCTCTTGGCGGACAACATATTCTTCATCATTCATATTGGTATAATCTATCTTGTTTGGGTTCTTCTCAGTAAGAACACAAGAAACATTAAGAAGACTTATGTAAAAAAGAACTTTACCCTTCCATATCTTGAAGTGGATGCCATTAAAGTGACATGCCTTTTTGAGATCTCCCATGTTGATATCCGTTAGTTTTTCAAATGTAGCCACTTGAGTCTCCTTAAAATTGTTAGTGAAAGTATAATTATAGTTGAAAAAATATCAAATAATCTTTAGGTTGAGGTGCGGATATCTAGCTCTCTTTAAGGTGATTCAAGCCTACTGCAGTAGAAATTTGTTTCTGGTCTAGTAGTAATACTCTTGACTTATCCTCTCTAGGACACAACAGCCCAACAATGTTGTGTAACTCAAAAACTCTGGACAAGCTTTTGAGTTCAAAGCTCCACCACAAAAATACTTTCCTTTAACTAGTATAACTCTCTTTTAGTGTGTGAAATATAATAGTTGTAAGAATTCTTACAAGTGACCAAAATGAAGAAATGACTCCTATTTATAGGTGTGGAGGACCTCTATAATATAAATGAGAAGTAGTGGATAATTAAATTAGATGTTACACATAGGAACATGGAGGGTGGCAAATAAATTGAGGAATTAGTGGCATTGGGAAGACATAAAATTGGTGTTAGTGGCTACAAATGTAAATTGAAGAAGAGTAAAAGGGAGACCCTTCACTACACCACTAAAGAATAATGAGGGACTCTTCACTACTTCACTAATCCCCACCATAATGTCATCATTTTCTCATCATCAATGGAGTAACATGTAAAGACATTTAGATTAATTTTAATATTAAAATGCTCATACACCAACAAAAAGTTTGATATCTCTTTTACCCAAACTTTGTCTTTATCGCAATAGTTGAACACCACTATGTTTATGCAAAGAGGTCCAATAGAATGTTTTCTCTCTTTACGCTTAATGATATATTGTTAGTCAGGAATGACAAAGTATGTTCAAAACATTAAGTGATGATTGTCTTCTAATTTTGAAATGGGACTCACGTGAGGCGGATTATATAGTAGACAAGTTGCATTATCTCAAGAATAAAATATTAAGAAGATTTTTGACTTAGAATGGAAAGTTGTAAGCCCATTGACAGTTTCATGCTAGAGGCAAAATTTTAAGAAGTGTTATTTGTCTAAAGACTTTTAGAGAAAAGAAAAAATGTCTAGAACAACATATTATAGTATTTTGAAGTGTGATAAATACTACGACATGTATACATTCTGGTACTTATATGCTATGGGTCAGATTATTAGGTTGTTGGAGTAGTGCCCAGCAAGCCAATTTGATTGACCTTGTAAAAGTTATTTCCTTGTAAAACAATCTTGATTGAATGATAATTTTTTATATGGCCATCTTCATCTTATGCTTCATATTACTTCACTTGCATTCTAAAAAAGCCCTTAGATCACACATGACTACGGGACTTGGTTTGATGACCATGAAATAAGTCTTACATGATTGTGATCTTAAATCTTCCAAGTCATAGGATCTTACGAGACGGGGCATCTAAGATCTGAATAGACTTGTACTAACGATGGATAAATCTAAGAGTTGGATATTGCTTCGTTCCATGAGCAATTTGTATGAGATACAGGTGCATGTTAGTAGGTGCCTGTTAGAGAACAAGGCACTGAAGACCCTCCAGAGAATCTACTAGGTAGCTGTAGTGGCAAGTCGGTAGTGGTTAATTCTCTCGATTATGCTAGTGCATATTATTAGTCCTCTGACTTGAGGATCCATGGTAACCTTGTGTCCGATCCTCAGCTTTGACTCTTCCTTGACCACTTAGCGGGTCTTTCGAGTTGAGGTTGGGTATGAGCTACTTGGCATGGAGGTTTGTGAGATCCAAGATGGAATCCAACTCCTCGCTTTTGTGAAGGGCGAGTGCATCTCCTATGTATTCTATAATGATCGATTCCAAGAAATCCTTGCGCAAGGTGGCGTGACAATTTGGAAAAGGAGTTTTTCAAAGGTGAGGTCACACAAGGGAATCGAACATTGAGAATAGAGACATAGTATTGAGGCTATTAGGGAGTCGGCAAATATCTTGCCCCAGGCCTCTTTTGGGAGATAGGAGACTGAATGACCGTATTTGCATGGTACGCGTAGAGCTATGATGGTTCTGCAGAATATTTATTTCAGCCAATTAGTTGGGCTCCATGGGCTTGAGGTTGGATATCGACCATGGAGATTGGGTACTTTTCAATTAATGAGATTAATTGAATTGAGTCGATTAGTTTAAAAGTAATTTTAAACTAAAATGAATATGAGATATTCAAAAGTCACAAAGAGTTGTGAGCCCATGTCCAATGAATGGTAGAACCTATTGGGTCACACACAAAAGCCAAATAGCTTCCAAAATTGGTAGAGCAATTTCCCAAGTGTTGGAAAAATCACCCTTGGGTGACCGATTTTCAAAGGTCCAATCCAATAGTCAATTTTAGTTTGATTAATTTAAGTGTTAAATTAATCAACTAATTTAAGAGTTAAATTAGACCAATAAATAATAAGTTAATTATTGACCATCAATTGGACAAGTTGACTTAAAGAGTTAAGTTGACTAACTTAAGCTTAAGAGTTAAGCTTGTTTGATTTAAGAGATAAATCAAGGGTTAATTAATTAAATTAAAGTGTTTAATTTAATTAATGGGAAGAATAATTTTTGGAGGGAAAATTTAAATGAAGTGTTCATTTAAATTAGCATCTTAATTAATTTTGAATTAGATTCCAAATGAAATTGAAATGCAATTGAAATTCAAATAAGACTTGAATTTGAATTTTGCCAACTTAGCATGCCACTTGGGCGGTCACCTTGAGGAAGGTGTGATGCCAACTAGCATCACACCTTCCACCCTCTATATATAGATGTAGAGAGCATGCAAAATTCGAAAATAAGCAGTTGAAAAGTGTGAGAATTAGATTCTTGCATTCCCTCCAAAATCTCTCTCTCCATGCATTGCATTATGAGTTGAAGCTTTGCATTCCTTCTTCTTCACAACCTGAAAATCATCCTACTCCACCTCATTTTCTCCTCTCTAAGTCCAGATTCTAGTGAGGGGAAATTGGAAGATTTTTTGGTGTGTGGATCGTTTCAATAGAGGCAAGGCGATTGACTTGCTAAGTTTTGGAGATCCACCCGCAGTAGCTTTCAGTTGCCGAATTTTTATGGAGCGATCCAGAAGTATTTTTGGATCCAATTTTTCATAGTATCTTTCCCTGTGTGTGGAGGTGTTCCATATTTAATTTCTTGAATTTTGGAGCATTTTATCCTGGACACTTGTTGTCATCCTTCCGCTGTGCCAGATCCAGACAGTTTCTGGACTTGTGAGAGATAGTTGATCTTCTCCTTGATTTTGGGCTACAAGAGGTAATTCTTAATCCTAATCCAGATCTATAGCATGTCTAGATTCTTGGGAGCTCGAGTAGCTTAGTTTATTTAATGCTTATGAATGTTGATTTATGGATCCTAATGCTACTCTAGCCTTCATAGGTATCAGTCCAATCTAGAGAGAAGATATTATAGTATTGCAAAAAGTATTTTCAGTTATTTAAAGAGTACTGTGTATTATTTTCTTTGATATTACGAAGAAAATCTATCAATAAAATGATGTGCGTATGCTGATTTGGCACTCATTTGAATTACATTTTGTGCAGTCATTTGGATGTCATTAAGTCCATCTCTGGTTATGCATTTTTCCTAAATAGTGGTGTAATCTCTTGGATATTAATTAAAAAATAAATTTATGCATTACTATTTAAAATAGAAGCAAAGTTTGTGACATGTGCTCCTACAGTATAAAAAGATATTTAGTTGAGAACATTCTGACAAATTTTTGAAGTAATTTCCCATTATTTGAGAACTATGACGATTTAGTATATTAAGTAATCATACATTGCTCACATCAGAGACCTGACATATCGTATCAACACCAAACATATAGATATAACGTATAATTTTCTAAGAGCTATATATCATTTAGAAGAAAGAGATTGAAAAATCAAATCCTTCATTGTCTAAAATGGGAATTGACATAATATTCTTCACAAGATTAGGTACATAGTAAGAATGATCTAATACAATAAGAAAATTCCCTAAGTCTAACTTGATAAGGCCTTCAACCTTGGCCGCAACCTTTGCACCATTGCCGAGGCGTATGATCAAATCCTCATCACTTAGACTCTTTTATCTTTCCATCCCCTGGAACGAATTACAAATGGAAGAACCACATGCGGTATCAAATAGCCAGAAGGAAGAATTGGTAGTTAAGTGTACTTCAATAAAGTACATACCTTTCCCAAGGGTTGTAAGATACTCCATGTAATTTCGCTTCTAATGGCCTGTTTTGCCATAATAGAAACAAGTGGCATCCTTCTTATCTTCGTTTTTCTTCTTAATCCTACTGGACGACTTTAATACGAAGAAGAACTTTTCCTCTTTTTACCTCTTTTCCTTTTTCCCTTAAGGCCTATAAACTTGGAGGAGGAAGTAAACATCAAAGGCTTGTCCTTTTTCATTGTCACCTCTACGGTTATCAACATATTTACCAATTCATTGATTATGACCTCTTTTTTGGACATGTAAAAGTTCATCACGAATTGGTCAAACGAACTTGCAAGGATTGAGGATCAAATCCACATAGTGGTCATTATCCATAATTACTTCCAAAGTAGCGAGCTTCCCAATAAGTCCAATTATCTTGATGCCATGATCATGTACACTAGACCCTTCAATCATCCTAGCCCTAAAGAGCTCTTTAGAAAGCATGTACCTCTTATGCCTAGTTTGTATACCATATAACTCTTGTAGGTGTAAGTGTATCTCGATGGCATTTTTCATGTGCTCATGAGACTTTTGGATCTCATTGGACACGAAATCCATCATAAGGTAAAGGGTTTGGAGGTCATCCTGTAGCACCCCCACTCAGGACAACACTTGAGCCGAGGCGTCACACAGTTCAATCTTAAATTGAATCTACAATTTGAATCAATATGGCGATAACATTCAATCTTAATTTACCAAAAGCAGCGGAAATTTCAAACTTAATTGACTTGTCAATTCATTAAGAAAATGCTATGATTCACCTTCTTATATCTAGCCACATTTACATGCCTTAATTCATCAGCATCAACATGACATTATCACAATATCTCAAGTACAAGCTAAATATTCAGATGATTCCATATATATACATTCAAACACTTGTTCTTATTACAAAGGATAATTTTCCTCCATTTCAAGCCAGAAGTCTGCATCCATCACTTGACCCTGTCTGAGAAAATCAATGAAATACGAGAGGGGTAAGTCCAAATGACTTAGTAAGAGATAATCATAATAGTTACTGTAAGGATATGTCAAGGAAGAGTGAACTCAACAAATTATCATTAGTCAATCAGAACAAGAGCATCTCAAGCGATTAAAAATAGAGTACAATAAAAAAAAATAGATTAGACTACAAGCAGGTCGGATACAAACAGATAAACAGATCAGATTAGACAATCAGAATACAGTCGAGCAAAATAGACATTTTCAAATTTCAAGATTATTAGTAGGAACTAGCTCAAGAGTTGTGGCTGTCAGCTCGAATGGCTCGGGATCGTCTCAATTGAATCAGTTCAGAAGGAAATGCAGACAGCTTGTCTGGCCTAGACAACAGCCCGATCTAGACCAAGAAACTTTTACAACCTTGTTGCTCCATGAACAGAATACGAGTAATCAAAATACAGTTAGAAAATGAAACAAAACATGTCGATCATATTTTCTTAACTCACGAGTTTTGGGCTTACGACTTATCCCATGTACCTAGTAGGGATTAACATCCCAGGGCTTATGGCTTATCCCAGGCACACAACTAGGATTATCGTTTCATTACTTAATCATGAATTCAAGGCTTACGACTTATTCCATGGTCACATAGCAGAGATTAATGTCCTAGGGCTTACGGCTTATCCCATGCTCATATAGCATAGATTAATATCTCAAAATAATAGTACAGATAGATAACATATAGTCAAATAATTGATCGAATAGATAACAAACAGTTGGATAGCAAATCGAACAGATAACAGTACAAACAATTCAAAATAATACACAAATACCGACAAAGCAGAACGATAGTAGTAAATAGTCCAGATAAGCCAACATAGCTAATTAAAAGCTGTAATGGATAATAGATATGCCAACAAGGCAAAAGATAACAGAACAGGACGGAATAGATAATAGATAGTAATAGTTAATAGAACCGCACAGATAACAAGTAGGAGTTCCAGGCGCTAGAATAGACAGGATATGAATCAGTAATAGACAATAACCAACATAGGGGTGTACAATCAGATAACAGATATCAATTGAGAATTCAATAATTCTCAGATTTCAACAAAAATAGAGTATGGTATAGAAATAGAAATAGAAACAGAAACAAAAACAAAAATCAAAATAGAAACTGAAAAAAAATCGAACCCTTCACAAGGGTTTATCACAGAATAGATAAGTATAAGAAGGGGCCAGATTGACAGATCCTCACCTTTGTAGTTCTCATTTATATAAACCATAGTCAGCAATCCTACTAGTCGAAAGGACCCACTTCGTCGTCACCTAAAGAAAAGGGTATTTTCGTAGTCAAATTCCTATTCATCTCTAATAGCCTTCTAGAATTGCATCATAAGCATTGTAACCTTACTAACTTATTGATCAACATGATTATATAGATTCAATAGGTAATATCTTCACAAAGTACCTCGGTAAATCAACTATTCTAGAATTAGCCACGATGGTCTATATCGGTTCTGAAAATAGCATGATATTTCATTCTTAATTACAAAGTCCTTATCATATCATCATCTTAATCCGCATAAAATAGTCCAATCCCTACATAATTAATCCTAATCAAATGCCACTTAGTCTTACATTACATAATCCTTAGTTTAGATTAACCAATTAGTACCATTATTTAGCATAACATGTCCGAGTCCACTAATTGAATATTCTTCTTGCATGGGAATTATACACACACACACATATATATACCAATCATACCCAAAATCTTCATTCTTGGCATAAAATATAAGGCTTCCAAAGGTTAGGTACAACATATACGTATATATATCAAGGTACAACTCAAAACTAAATTCCAAGTTGGCCATCGGAGTTCCAAAACCACAAACTAATTACACGAGTGCGATCGCCGTGTCGAGGAGGCAAACATGTCTCCATACCTCCGCCGTTGCCGAAAAATTTTGCACCACCACCTAGAGGCGCCTTTCACTGTGAGCTTTCCAATGCTTAGCTTTGTTTTCAACTTCTTCGCCAGGAAAAGCCTCAAACTCCACCCCAAAAGCTTAAAAATTACTTTGCTCCAGTATGAAGTTTTCGCCGATTTTTGCCTCCGCCTTTGCGTGAATCGGACATGCAGTAGCACCACCTTGTTCCTCCAGCTGTGGGCTTTTAGAAACGTCGCCCAGATACTTAGTTGGTCGTGACTCCGTTGGCATCCGCCATGCCCATCAAAAGTGGGTTTCTTAAGCTTTTGGTTTCGATTGTCTGCTGCCTGAAGCGCCGCGTGCGAGTTGCTAGGAGGTTGTGGGAGGTGAGGGGAAGAGGGTGCTCGATTTGGTTTTGGGAAAGAATGTTCACCGGAAGAAATCACTGAAGGGGAAATGGTGGTTGGTCTCAATGAAGAAGGAGAAGAAATAGGAGGGGGGAAATGTGAATATTCAATATTTATAGGGTAATTTCTAGATATTATAAATTGGCCCCTAGAAGTTTTGCTATGCTTTCAATCAAGTCCAAAAAGGTTCTTCCATCTTCAATTTCGGTCCCCAGCCTTTTAAGTGCCTCACATTGACCTGTTTGACCCACAATAATTCCATGTAAACCCTCAAGATTCTAAAATGTGATCCAATTAAGTCATGCCTAATTGCATTTTAACCCCAAAACTTTTAAATATTTTGCAATTAAGTCATTTTCACTTATTTTGAGCTCTAAAATCCGACCAATCAAAATCTTAATTTTCTCAATTATTGTTTTCCTAAATATCGAATTTTTAGAGGTGTTACACTCATCCCCCCTTAAAAGAATCTGGCCTCAGATTCTCATCTTCAATTAGATGAACCTCGATTAACACTGATACATACAACATTTTTGTTTCTCATTGCCTCAATCACCTATCATTTCAATACTTAAAATGTCCTTCATTTCAGTTTTGACAGAGTGCATGCGCTTATTTAAGATACCATGAAACCATTAAAGTAACAAGCAATTAACAACATCATAAGTTCATACTTACATAATATGTATTAAACAGTAGTCAAATTCAAACTTAACATGCTAGATTCATAACTTATCGTATATTCTCAAGCATCTAGATACATATTCACAAAATTTAAACATGCTAGGCACAAGCATAAACCATATGCCTTCAGCTTTTTAAACTCTGTATGGGGTAAGAAGCCAAAATATGCAGTGTCAGATTCTCTTCTAACAATCAAGAACTTAGACAGAACCTTTGCTCACATATTTTCTTTTCCCTTTTGCACCTGAGGTTGATCGTTTGTTTTTGGGGTAGTCTCGAAATAGATGTTGATTGCTGCCGTATCCCATACACATTCCTAGTTTCTTCCAACAACTAGATTCCTCATGATTGAAAGTTTTACAAAACCAACATTTTATTCTTGATGTCCCAGATTGGACTTTCAATCGTTTCTTATTTGACTCACCTTCACTATTCGCAGCAAGTTCTAGATCAAATTTTTTTCCTCGTTTGCCCTTCTTCTCATTGGTAGATACTTCAAGAAGTTCTTGCTCTATGCACAAAGCTCTCGCTACGACTTCTTCATAGTTAGACTGCTCGCAAGGCATGAGGATTTTTTGTATCTTCGATCTCAATCCCTTGACAAATTTCTCAATCTTATACTCTTCTTTCCTCCATATCTGCGGCGCATACCACAACAACCTACTGAATCTTACTTCATACTGCCACACGATCATATCTTCTTGGGTAAGATTTTCAAATTCTTATTTTCGGGCATCTCTTACCTCTTATGGTATGAATCTATCCATGAATTCCCACACAAAATCTTTAGTAATCCGCAATTCTAACAAAATTCTACACATTTTTCGCTAATAGCCAACAAGACTAAAAAAACTACGAACTTCGATCACATTTTTCGATCTCTTCCAATTGACTACTATCTCTATCTTAGGGAAATCAACCTCTACCCCATGTCAAGAGGATCTGGTGCTTCTTCTCTTGTTAGGGCATACGTACGAGCTTGGACATTCTGTCTCCCGCTAGCTCCTATCGTTTGTTTTTCCTTTCGTGTGGGTATTAGGCCTTTTCGTCTGGGGTAACCTCTCACAAAGTGCTGGTCGCTACCGCAACCTATATATCTGCCTTGTTTTTTCCAACATCTAGATTCTTCATGGCCAAATCCCCCATAGAATTCACGTTGTTTGGGTGTCCTCTCTTGGGTTAGAGTTGCCTTCTTGCCAAAATGAAGGGTTGGCTAAGTGGTGCTTCCAACTTAGAGTCTCGATTGCTTTCTTTTGATATCACTCTGCTCCTCAAAGTGTATCTTTTCCTTGCAGCCCTTATTCTCAATCTTTCGAATTTCCTGTAGCTCTGACTCCAGTTGCATTGCCCTACTTACTACCAGACTGAGATTTGGCAAATCACAAGTAGCCAAGCCTTGCCTAAGCTCTAGCCACAACCCTTATACAAATTGTCATGCTTGTCGACCTTTATCATTTTGTATGTAGGGAGAATATTGTATCAATCGGCTAAAAGTAACCTCTTACTGACTTACAGACTGTGCCCCTTGTACTAGGTCTATAAACTCTTTTTCTCTTACTTGTTTCACCACTTTTGGTACAAATTTACTCATGAAGTCTTGGATGAAATTCTCCCAACTTCGGCGGGTTCCTTCAATTGTCTTTCTTCGATCAATCATCTTCCACAAACTCCGAGAGAAACCTTCCAGAAGAAATGTGACAAATCAAACCCTCCGTTCATTTGAATAATGTAGTATCTTAAAAATGTTCTCCAAACTCTTGATCTATTCCTTGGCCTTTCTATCATCAGGACCATCCAAGAACTTCGGGGGATTGAAATGAAGAAATCATTCCAGGGCTTAATCTTTTGTAATCGCCGCTGCTACCTTTAGTCTAACCGCTGGTTGCCGTGTATCTATCTACCTCAGTGATCAGGCCCTACTGGGGGATCTACCGTAGGTTGATCCATTGGAGGAGTTTGAGAAAATTCCTCATCCAGTTTTGATTGTGGGTAGGTAGGTTTTTCCCGCCTAGGAACTCGTCAGTTAATGACCCTTTGCCTAGGAGGTCAACCCTATCGTTCGGTTCTAGGTGGAATAGGTGTATTAGAACTTGCTTGAGAAGACACCAACTTTATCGATTCCGCCAAGCTTCCAAAGATAAAAGAAAGAAAATAATCATTATGAAACTAAATCAACTCAAAAATACACAAATCTTAATCATTATACGATAAACGATAAGATCCCATGAACATTCTTGCAGTTCTCAAATTCATCTTAAATCTTTGAATCACACAAGAACTCCCAATATGCAAAGTACCTAAAATTCATTATTCCAAAATCACATCTTGACATAACTTAGGTATTCCTGAATTTAAGTATCCATATCTAAAATACTTCTGAATTCAAGCTCAGTTTCTATATCACCCGAAAATCTTCATTTTCACAATCACACTCTAGGAGCAAGTCCTAGTAGTTCAAGTTCTCCAATCCCAAAAGTTTATATCCTATATAATCCCTAATTCCAATTAAGTTTCTGGCAAGCTAATTAGATTCAATCACAACAGTCATTCCCATGTCAACCTAGGTCATCAAAATCTAGGCTCTGAAACCACCTTTGTAGCGCCCCCACTTAGGACATCACCTAAGCCGAGGCACCGCACAGTTTAATCTTAAATTGAACCCTACAATTTGAATCAATATGCCCATAACATTTAATCTTAATTTACCAAAAGTAGCAAAAAATTCAACAAAACAGAATACAGATCAGAAATAGAAACCCTTACAAAATTATCCTAGGTACGAGGGACCTTTCTATATTCCCATTGTTGACTCACCAAGGTCCACCATTGACCTGTAATTCCCTTTAACAAATGAGCAGCAGATGTAAGTTTGAGGTCCTCAGGGTAATCTAACATTTGGAAGATATCTTCGATCTCCATAATCCAAGCCTCCGCCTTTTGGTGGTCTGATTCAGCTATGAACGTTGGGGGATGAAACCTCAAGAAATGTGCAAAAGTTCTAAATTTTGAAGGCTCTTCATTTTTCTCGGAGCTATCTACCTAACCTTGTTGCTGATGTATTGCACTCATATGCTTTATAACTTATCCTCTCGCTGTCGAATGTAATTGTGGTTCTCGTGTCCTTTCCTGAACATTTATTGGGCGTCTCCATTCTATGGTATTTTTTTTTAGATTTTCTTGACTAGGGAAATTCATTGTGGTAAGATTTGGTGATGCCATTCGGTAGATGGGGAAATTTCAGTGGCAATATGAACTTTCCTGCATCAATTAAACAGAACATTCTATTAATTGATATCCAGTTGGTATTAGTTTTTATTTTGTAGGTTGAACATAGATATACACACAAAATCTTCATTCTTGGCATAAAATACAAGGCTTCCAATGGTAAGGTACAACATATACATATATATATCAAGGGACAATCCAAAACTAAATTCCAAGTTGGTCATTGGAGTTTTGAAACTATAAACTAATTACACGAGTGCGATCTTTGCGTCAAGGAGGCAAAACTATCTCCCTACCGCGGCCGCAGCCGCCATCGAAAAATTCAGCGGCATTACCCAGAGGTGCCTCTCACCGTGAGCTTTCCAATGCTCAGCTTTGTTTTCAACTTCACCACGAAAGGTCAAAAATTGCCTTGCTCAATCATGAAGTTTTCATCGATTTTTGCCTCCACCGTCGCGTGAATCGGACATGTAGTAGCACCACATTGTTCCTCCAGTTGTGGGCTTTCAGAAACGTCACCTAGATGCTCGATTAGCTATGGCTCTGCCGGCGTTCACCATGCCCGTTGGAAGTGGGTTTCTCGAGCTTTTGTTTTCGGTGGTCTACTGCCAGAAACGCCGTGTGCAAGGTGTCAGGAGGTTGTAGGAGGTGAGGGGAAGAGGGTGCTCGATTTGGTTTTGGGAAAGGAAGCTCGTAGGAAGAAATCACTGCAGGGGAAATGGTGGTTGGTCTCAGTGAAGAAGAAGAAGAAATGGGGGGAGGGGGATATGAAAATCCAATATTTAGAGGATAATTTCCAAAAATTATAAATTGGTCCCCAGAAGTTCTGCTATACTTTCAATAAAGTCCAAAAAGGTTCTTCCATCTTTAATTTCGGTCCCTAACCTTTTAAGTGCCTCACATTCACCTGTTTGACCTACAATAATTCCATGCAAACCCCCAAGATTCTAAATGTGATCCAATTAAGTCTTGCTTAATTGCATTTTGACCCTAAAACTTTCAAATATTTTGCAATTAAGTCATTTTCACTTATTTCGAGCCTTAAAATCCAACCAATCAAAATCTTAATTTTCTCAATTCTTATTTTCCTAAATACCAAATTTTTATGGGTGTTACACATCCTTTACCCATTTCATGAACGACTTATGGGCCTCTTGATCGACATCTTCGCATATGGTATCTGGTGGACTTTTAGATAAGACTTATGCCAATTTTTTGGAGTGAAGAATAATTTTGAGGTTACGAAGCCAATTATGGTAGTTTAACCTAGTTAGCTTATTGGTTTCCAATATAATGCTTAGTAGATTTTTAGCCATGTTTGAAGATTTTGCAAATCCACAAAGGCTAAAAAGAGAATATAAGCATTTGATTGAATTTGATATTGAAAACATGTTAATGGACTTTCAAGCATATTTTTCTCCCACTATTTTATCAAATTCCTTATCTTTTAAGGAATTTGATAAATCACATTTCCTAGTGAGAATTAAGGTCAAAGGGCATTATTTGTGGATCCATGACTCGTGAGACATCCACTCATGATCCTAAGGTAGGCAACTAGGCAACTATTGACAATTGCATCTCTATACAACCTTTGATGTGTTTTGTCTCACTTTTCGTATAGACCTATGACTCGTGTGACATCTATTTGTAAACTTAACCATGATCATTCCACGACTCGTGAGACAATGTCATGGTGAATTTTAAATCAAAGTACATCTTATGCCAAGGTGGTGATCATTGCTTTCCTTCAATAATGTGTCTGATGACTTGTGAGCCAACACAAAATTAAGGTTGTGTCTCATGTCACTTGCCTATTGGTAGAGGGCATGGAATTATTAAACCCAGTTTAATATTATCCAATTTGATTTAATATTTTGATAAATTTAGACTCCTCTAAGTTTGAGGGATTTCTTGCTTGGAAGATCGGATCAATTTTTTCTTGCTTATTTAGGTTCTCTATATCCTAAACTTGCATCTCATACATCAATAGGATAAAAAAAACATAAATAAGTAAATGTGCCTAGCATACTCCTAGGGTGGGATGACTATGAGCCTTAACCAAGTAGTGCACTTGGTGCCATAGATGTACTACATAGTTGATTTTAGGTGGGTTGATTAAATGAATAGATCCTACTATTATATGAATATATTCTATAAATTCATATGTCTTTAAGCCCCCTTGATCATCTTGGCCTTATTTCCTTCCTTGTAACAATTTATAGGAGTAAAGAAAATCTCACCCTTAGAGTTATACTCTCATATTAATTATAAGGTAGAAATTCAGAGGTATGCAAGCCTCATTTAATACAACCCATTCAGTCAATATTAAACTTTAATAAAACTAATTTAAAGGCTCATGTTCATCCCTATTCATCCATCATTCATTCAATAATTAAATGAACAATAGTAAGAATTGAAATTTAATCCAATAATTAAATGCTTATTATAAAAACAATTAATTAGGGGCAAAAATAAGCTTAACTCTTATGCATCACATTTTTGTTCAACCTTGAAGATTAACATAAATTTAATTTTAAAGGCAAGTTAAAATGTCCAACATTAACTTGAATAGCTACACAACTATGTGCATCAAAATAGTATGAAATGAATATATTAGGAAGAACAAAATTGCACCAAAACGCCCAAGAAGCACTACTAGCCATTCACCGGAGGGCCACTGCCCCTAGTGTGCGCCCAGCCTTGTGGTAGGTACGCTCACAGCATGCCCACTATAGGGCAGGCACTGCTAAGGGGCTAGCAGCCCTGCCAGTTTGTGCACTAGTGTGCTTCTTGTGCACATTTTGTGCTATTTTATGTTCCAACCACCATGGACACCTCCATGACTCAATTTCACACACATTTTGAAAAATTTCCAAATTATAAACTCCTTTAAAAATTGGAAATTAAAGTGTTTAAGTGTTTCAAAAATCAAATCTAAGGAAGAATCACTATTCTCTAATAAACTCCAATCCAATTGGATCCAAAAATAGCCAAAACACTTTAAAGCTATAATCAACATGCTATATCAACATATAACATCATCCAATGCTATATCAACATATAACATCATCCAATGCTAAATCAACATTTAACATCATATGATTTGAATCAAAACTCATGCCAACATATGAATTAACACTTAAAACACATATTGACATATTTCAATTCAACACATAAAGAGCCACATACAAAATCTCCAAACACTTAAATTCATCAATTGAATCAAGGATTTGGAGATTTAGATTGAACACATGAATTAATTCATCTAAATCCTAATTTAGACATGAAGATGGCATCGATACCACTTGAAGATATGAGAGGTGCAAGGAACCATAATTAAAACCAAAAATAGGCAAACATTAACTTGCATCTCCTAACCAAGCATCAATCATCATGTCATAAACTAGGATTTGGAAGCAAGAAAGTTACCTTTGAAGAAAAATAAGGCACAATGCGGATCTTCCTCTTGGACTATTCCAAAGTAAGATCTCCACTCTCCACTTCAGGGATCAACTTCACCACACCCAAGGCTCCTTAATGTATCAACTTTTGCTCAATAAAGGACCTCCAAAACAGCCTCTAAGTGGCCAAAAATGAGGAGGAAAAACAGCTCCAAAAATCGCCCAAGCTAGCTCCAAAATTCAACCACAATGGAAGCCTCTAATGGTGATCCACACACCTAGGAAGAAATCTCAAATCCTCACGCTCTAAGATAGAATAGAATGGAGGAAGAAGATGATAGGAGAAAGCGAGAGAGGGTGGCAGTTTTGGTTATGAAAGAGAATGGAGAGATTCTAGGGAGGTAGTTACTCAACACATGACTTGTACTACCTTTTGAAGGGAAAATGGAAGCATAAAAAATCTCCTTGCTATGGCTAGCCACTACATGCATTTATAGGATGGGATTCTAACACACTATCCACACATGTGCCACCTAGCTAGATTCTTCTATCTTGAATTGAATTTTAATTTCATAAGTTAAAAATGCCAACTCAATTAATTCAAATGGACTCTTCCATTTGTTTTTCTCTCCAAAACTAAATTCTCTAGTTAATTAAATTAACTCTTTAATTTAATTAATTTAACTTAACTCCTTAAGTTAATTAAATCAACTTAACTTTTTAAGTTAACTTTGACTAATTAAATTGCCACATGGCACCAATTAAATTAACATCTTAATTTAATTGGCCTAATTTAACTATTTAAATTATGTTGATTAATTTAACACTTAAATTAATCAAGCTAAAGTGACCAATTGATAATTAGCCATCTCTCTCTCTCCATCTCCATAAAGGCAAAAACCGCCGCTTAAAATTTTCTAACTCCTTAGATAATTCCTCCTATCAGGTAAGCATTTCTTAGGATTTTGTGTGTGACTTATTAGGTTCACCAATTCATTAGACTTGGGCTTACAAATCTTTATGATATGTTGAATATTGAAAATATTCAAATTAGTTTAAACTCTTTTATACTAATAACTCTATCAATTAATATCTATTAATTGAAGAGTACCCAATTTCCATAGTAGATACCTAGCACAAGCCTATGCAGCCCAACAAATTGGATGAATGAATTATTTCAAGGTGAACCATTACTGCTTATGATTGTCGTGCAAATACGATTCTTTCATTTACTATCTTCCAAAAGAGGCATAGGACAAGATATATGTTGGTTCCCTAACAGTCTCGATAACTATGTGTCTATTCTTGATGTTCGATTCCTCGTTATGACCTCAACTTTGGAAAATTTGTTTTTCATATTGTCATATCACCTTGCACAAGGATTTCTTAGAATCGATCATCTTAGAATCATAGGAGATCAACCCATTCTTCATTGATGGGTGAACTAGATCCCATCTTGGAACTCACCAACCTCCATATTTAGGTAGCTTGTCCCAACCTAAGCCCGGGGTGACCCGCTACGTAGTTGGATCAAAATCAAAGTACAAGGACCTAAATGCAATGTTATTGTGGAACCTCAAGTCAAAGGACTAATTTTATGCACTATCATAAGTTAGAGAACTTACCACTACAGCTATCTAGAGGATTCTCTAGCAAGCCTTCAGTGAACTTGTTCTCTAACAAGCACTCTACTAATATGCACCTATGTCATACATAGTTTGCCCATTAAAAGAGAGCAATATCTAACTCCTTGGAATATTTATCATTATTGCAAGTCTATCCGAATCTTAGATGCCCTGTGTCATAAGTTCTACAATTTGGAATATTTAAGATCATGACCATAACTAGAGACTTGTTTCGTGATCTCCATCATATACGTGACCAAGTCCCTAGTCTAGTATGATTTAAGGGCTTCAACCAAATGCATGTGAAGAAATCATAAATGCATAAGAAAAATATGACCATTTTATTAAATATTATTCAATCAAGATTGTTACATAGAGTGGTTACACATGGCAATCTAATTGGCTTGCGAAATATTATTCCAATATCAAGATGCCATTGTACAATTCCTGATATTGATACATAACCCTTGGCTTGGTTATATTTTTCTTTCTATATTGGAGTCTACAAACTGCTTGCTCATTCCTGTGTTTGGGCTTATTACTCTGCTTTGAGTTCATAAATTGGGCTTTCGGAATTCCATTGAATATTCTACACTATTTAGCCCTCATGGACCATTCCTAGAGATCTATTCTACCTTCAAGTTATTGTTATGATTTTATGCCATGAGTTTATTGCCATGCTTGGATGTTATATGAGATAGTCTTGCTGATTGATATATCTATGTGTTTTCGAAACTTATTAAATTATATTATAATTTGTTCAAGGCAATTACTAATTGAATTATGAACTTAATGTTGGGATATTATGTTTATTTTACCCTTCCGAAGGCCTTGGGAAGTTCATCACCTTTAGGGATGCCTTTGAGAAGTTGGGCCTCGACCTAGGTTTGGGAAGATGGTTGCACAATATCGAACTGATGGTGTGTGATGGACGGACTCTAACTTGTAGCGGAACATTCATCAGTCCATGATCGCATCTTAGGTTCCACACAACCTTCAATTCGCCAATGTCCATCTTAAGTCTTTATGGTGACCCATTACTCATTTCAGCCCACAAAGCTTACTAGCATAAACATCTGAATGCCTCATAGTACTAACGAACTCGCCTATTTAGAATGCCCACATTCTCCGGAGGCTCGCGTCCATCATGCCGAGCGTGTTTCCTCAATTGTCTTCGACTGGCCCGCATGAATGTTTTCAATCTTAGGTCCCTTCATGTATCTCTTGATGGCAAAGGAGCAATCTCGCTTCGTCTTGGCATTGAGGGTCGCTCGCGTGCCCACAGTGCAATCCTCGTGCTCGTCACTCTCTCGGAACTCTTAGGCAGTATCATAGCACCCTTTGTTTGTGCCTCGCCAGAGTAGGGTCACTTGTAAGTCATAGGCTTATGCTATATGTCATCATCTTGTATTAGTCCCACACAAAGCATTGGACATGATTTCCTATTTGCTAGCAATTTATCTCAATTTACCTATTATGCGGGTCCATCCCACGACTGTATATGTTAAACAAATGGACCCCCGTAATAAGGGTAGAACCTATAGTGTATGCTCTGCGAATTTGTTCATGAGATATTAGGGTGCTTATCTTGATCACTCAATCAACTTGGAGGTGTTGCCCCATAATTTTTGAAGCTTGCAGGGCAGTAGCATTTTCACCTCACAACCTCTCGGTATCCTTCTAGACCCAATGTGGGCCCTCTAGCTCCACACTGCCCGTTCGGTTCCTACCTCATCCGGGAACTCTAAACATTGCATTGTCTAGTTGGCCTTTAAAAGTTTTCCATCGCCTTCGAGGTGTTGCTCTTTTGGTGTTGTTATAGTAGGGGGAGGACCAATCGATGCCCACTGTTTCTCAAACATGCACATCTCCTTTACAATTAGCCTAGAGAAAAAAAACCCTTTTGCCCACAGTAGACATCGAAATGCCGAGGAGGTATACATTTTGTAACTCTCTTTCCCAAACTCCAAATCACTCACTGCTTGAATTGATGGATAGCTCTTGGCTTCTACATTAACTCCACAAAGTTCCAACTCCATCTGATTCTCAATAGTATAGAAATTTCCTTCCCAATAAACTAGAATTACAACATTGCTACTATACTGCCACACTCTAAAGATCTTTGCCTTTTCCTACCCAAACGGAACTGTCTATGGGTGTAACTTGGTGGAATCATTCCTAACACTCCAAGGACACCCTACTAAAGAGTTCCACAAAACTCAAACTCCAAATCACTTTGCTCAATGCATCTTTCTACTCATCGCGCATAAGAGACTACTTTCAATCGCCCTTAATGTTTGGTGCCCAAACAGACACACAATGACTTCAAACTTGGTGGGAAGTATGCTCATAACTCATATAATATGCCATTAAAGCAGTTTTGCAATCTGCACCTTGTAAGAGTCTCTACTCATGGGCCGTCTCTATCTTAACACGCTAGCCAACAACTCCTTATCGCTCCTAATGCCTTCTCAAGTCATAGTTGCCACTCTTCTCGAAGATGTGACCCGTGACACAGTGGTTGGTTTTTCGACTAGTGGTCCTATTTCATATGTGGTTGGAGATTAGCTATCTATGAGCTACAGATCAGCATGCGACTAGCCATACGATTTTAGATTTTTGTATTTTTTACGCTTATTACTCGAGATTTGGAGTGATCAGGGTTTCATTTTATTTTAATTTTTGGGAGTCATAAGGTTGAAGACTGATCAACAACTCCATATATTTATGTTGTTATCCTACTTTCAATTGTTGACTCATTCCTAAAACTTAGAATTTGGAGCTATCAAAGTTGGTTCATGTTATGTTGCGCTAGACTCCATACTTAACCACACTTATGAATACTTGGTTTAGCTTAGTTTTCTCTTAGAGAATCTTAGATAATTTCTCATTATTTGTTATGTATTACTATTTACCACATCAAGAAAAAAAAAGGAAAATAAATTAGCTCAATATACATCACATGAAATTAATTTGACCTTTAAAGAACCACAAGCAAGGCCCCAATTAAAGGTCTTGGATAAAGAATATGCATGTGTGTCGAGTAAAGGGATAGTAAGGGACTAGGTGGATAGGAGTTCGGCTAGTAACTTGATCTAAAAGTGTAAATATTGAAGGGTTAATTCAATAGGGCATATATTAACTTAATGTTAAAAATGTAAATAAAGCACCTTAGAATAAACTCATTCTTACTCAATTAATGTGTAAAAAGTACAAGTAAACGACTCCATAACTTAACTAATAGAAAATTTCAAGCAAGTGAGCCTAAACTTGGCTTATAAATATGTGACCATGGGTCTCAATAATGCATTCCTCGCAAATATATCCTATTCTATTATTTATCACCCCACAAAAGTGCTCTTTCTTTTCAACATTGAGCAATGGACAACAACTAAAACATGAGCACAGCTAGTATCAAGTGTCGAGGTATGTCCGCAGTAGGCTCACCTGCCATGCCTTCCTTGAAGATTTTTTTTTTTTGGGCTGCTACTCTACTTATCAAGTATCTATATACAGGTGCTAGCTTAAACTATTGGTTGGTTGATTAATTTTGCTAATCATGATAATGAATTTTTGATAGAAATATTTTAGGTCGAAGGTGGTTATGAAGAGGACCATAGAGCCCTGAGTAACTAGGACATTTTCGGCCTATAGAGGCTTGATAAATTAGCTTGTCTATCTTTTCCATCCACACACACGCACACACACACACACACACACACACACACATATATCCACTAACAGCTCACATAAAAGAGCACTTTTTTATTACGTTATTATTGGAATATATGGTAGGTAAAATTGTTGACAACATCAATGGCTATGTTGCTATTGATCACTATAATCTATTCAAGGTAATTTTAACATGAAGCTTCCAAGGTGGATTGTATATTGATTAAAGCAAACCACAACTCTACACTAATCTTGAATACTGGATTTTGGCTCATGTTCTATTAACTTTGTAGGAGGAGGTATATATGTGTGTGCTTATATATATGTAGATAATACGGTACCCCCATAAAAATCGGTGAAAAGAATTTCCCGGCATCATAATATGTGCATGTATATCACAAGAATAGGACAAATTAAAACATATTGATTAAGCTAGCATCTCACAAATCTTAACTGTTAATGATTGATATATTGGTGCTTTAGCTGGAAGATTAAGCGGCATTATAAATAGTGATGTCATCAAGTTCTATAATGATCTCATTGACTTGGTGCAATCTTCAGGTTTGTACAATTTTATTTACTTGAGTTTAATTAATTAATTCGCACATATATATATATGTGTGTGTGTCTATATATTTGCTTTAACATCATTACCATCTATTTTTTTTTCTCCAATCTTTTTGTGTAGGACTTGATCCCTTTGCAACCATATTTCACTTTGATGTTCCCCAATGCTTGGAAAATGAGTACGGTGGATTCTTGAGCCCTAAAATAGTGTAAGTAGCCTAGAAGTACGTTTATATATATAATTTCTTATCAAGCCTTGAGAATGATATTTTTACTCTTGAGCCTAACCTTTTGAACTAAAATTATTTTAACTCAAATAATTAGAATAAACATATTAAATTCCCTAAAAATCGATCACCCCTTCCAAACTTAACATTCAATTTATATGTTCAATAGGAAAGATTTTGCTGAGTATGCAAAAGTATGCTTCTGTGAACTTGGTGACAGGGTGAAATACTGTATCACAGAAAATAAGCCATGGATATTCAGCCATAATGGATACATTGTGGAAAACTTCCCACCTGCTCATGGTTCAACTTCAGCCCAACCGAAACAAAATAATGCTCTAAAACATATATGTGTTTGGGGTGTTGACAATAGTTGTTATGGTGGGGATGCTGGAATAGAACCATATATCATGGCACACAATTTGATTCTTGCCCATGCAAAAGCTGTCGACATATATAAAAGAAACTATCAAGTTTGCATCACTAATTGTTAGGTTCAAAAATACCTTTCTTTGTCCGGCTTACTTAGAAAATAAAGTAAATTTTAAATGATTATTATTATTGTACCTTAATATGCATGGGGGGTGGGGCTTTCATTCTAAGATTATATTTTATTAAACCTTGAATAAAGATGATCTCACATCCGCTAAGCATACATTAAATTTAATTATTTATCAACAATTAGTACATAATTTAGACGTAAAAATTAATATGTATAGGTAGTTCAAGGAGGCAAGATAGGTGTCACAAATATGAAGACATGGTTCGATCCTTACTCTAATTCTCAAGAAGACATTGATGCTACCTCCAGAGCTGTTGGTTTCAAGTGGGGATGGTAAAATGCTAATTTCATTGGCCTATTTCATATTCATAAAATATTCCTTGCATTAGATAGATACTGAAATATAAATGAATGTTAAGAAATAAATATATTTGATATCAATCTATATTTTCAGGTTTGTAGCACCTATAATGATTGGAGACTATCCACCAGTCATGAGAGAGAATAGTAGGAAGCCAGCTACCAAAGTTTTCACCCGAAGAAAAAAAGTTACTGAAAGGATCTTATGATTATACCACTAATTAGGTGGCCTATAAACCTATGCTCCTTGTACACCACCTACTTTGCAGATCAAGAAGTTGAATTCTTTAGTAGTATTGGTAGATTATTCAAAGAAAAAAAAAAATGAAAGAATTTATCCACATTTATAATACCATGGGCCTTTTCTAACCTTATAAAATCTTCATTTTCTTTGTTTTGGGGTAGAGCTGAACGGGATAGGGTTCCAATTAGAGAATAGGTAAATTAAGTGCTCTTTAGCATTAAAGAAAGCAAATAAAATTACAATTTAAGATGACTGTATTTATTATTATTCTTTTTTCCATGTTATTAATTTCAATTTTTTCATATAAGTAGCAACATTCTCCAATTTTTTCATGCAGGAGTGGATGAAATAAACGATAAAAACCAATTGGTTAAAAAAGCTCGTCAAAATGACTATTGATTTAAGTTCCATCAAGACCATCTTGCCTACATCAAGCAAGCCATGGAGTGAGTATTATACCTCTCTTTCTCATTACACACATATATACATATCGTACATAACTAACTATGAATGCTTATCTAACTATATTTGATGTTTGAATACATTTGTAGCGAGGGTGCGAAGGTCAAGGGTTACTTCTTCTTGTGGTCATTGTTTGACAATTATGAATGGGTTGAAGGATACACAGTTCGATTTGGCATATTTTATGTGGACTACATCAATGGTTTAATCAAATATCCTAAAATCTCAGGTATATTGTACATGAATTTCCTAAACAAAGCTCTCATTCTGTCTCCAAAGAAACAAGCTGAAGGTGAAGAAAAGATTAAAATAGAAAAGAAATGAACTAATTAAGAGTTGATCTCATGGTCAAATGTTGACGAGATACTGCCCTCGTTCATTTGAACCTTGTATCTTAAATAAAGCATATTTGTGTTCATGATCAACTCCTTTGGTGTGAAATAAAAGTCCACGTAATAAGTTGTATTCAAATAAGTACTTGAAGCCTCGTTTTAGTTTTTAATATGCATTATATTGCATTTCATCAATTAAAACTTTGAGTGCTATTACAACTTTCTTTAACTCATGAGAATTTCACATTAAAAACATTATTTTCTTGGTATGAATCAGACTACAAGGCTAGGGCCATACTTATATTCAAGGTTTATCAGTGATGAAATAATTTTCTCATGGTAGCATCCCCATGTGCCAAGTTGATGAAATAAAGTGACTAGCACAATACTGAAATAGCATGACAATTGCAATACGAAGAAAGAGTCATCCCAATTAAACATGGTACCTTTCATTACATTTTTTTAAGATATATAATTAGGCATGGAGATTCGGTCATATAGTAATTGCGAAGCTTTTGAAAAATGATATTTGATAATAAATATTCAGTCTTTGCCAAAACCTTTGTCCAATATAACAATTGCAAATATTTGTGATACAAATACATCATTCTAATT
Source organism: Jacaranda mimosifolia (assembly GCA_018894105.1). Taxonomy (NCBI): domain Eukaryota; kingdom Viridiplantae; phylum Streptophyta; class Magnoliopsida; order Lamiales; family Bignoniaceae; genus Jacaranda; species Jacaranda mimosifolia. The sequence goes on along the minus strand of CM032130.1, from coordinate 14,572,297 downwards.
TAACATGTTTCCTGTGTAAAACAACAGTGAACTATGAAGACAATGACTATCTTTTGCATTGTGAAATTTGAAGGTAGAGGGAAAAAAAGTACACAAATTCTATGCCTTGGGGGTACAGAGATATGCTAAATCATAATCCTCATGTGTGTATATATATAGGTGTATACATATATATGTTTTTATGAACCAGAAATGTGCACGTGCATTTTACGTGACTTCTTAATGTTTTTACCTATGTTAGTCTTATAAATTGTGTTTCTCATAATCTTTGTGAAATTAATATTCATTTTCTTCAAAGTAGTAAATCTTTTGAGACAATGATCATTTTAAAGTCTAACTTTGTTAGACACTGAAATATTTAATTTTTGGTTTCATAGTGTTCGCTTATTTGATCACTACATGACTTCATCACTCCTCTTGATAGCTTGAGCTCTCTATTTCTTGATTTCTTCTTCAATTCTTCAAATGTTTTATCATCATCAGATTAAATTTTTTTACATATTAACTCTCAAGTTGTAGAAATGAAAAAAGAATAACAATCAATGGTTAAATAAAAAAGTATATATGTGAAAAAAGGAAATTGTTTTTTTATAAATAAGTGGGAAAAAATCCATTGCAGTTCGATATCAAAAGGTGATGATGGTCAACCTAGCATAAGGTTCATATGTGGAACTTTTACAACACATGGTGTTATTAGGTAATGTTGATTTATTTTTAAGGATGATAAATGCGCAAAAAAAAAAAAAAAAAAAAAAAGGAAAAGAAAAGAAAAGAAAAGAAAATATTCTTATTTTTGGGTGCATCACATCAATCATAAATTTGTAAAATCAAAATTAATTTTCAAAATTTGTGGGAATATCAGTCAAGTAATTCATATCTTCAGAAGTTGATAATAAAAAACACTGCATCTCTTGGTTTGAACAATTTTTTGATAGGCTACATAGAACAAAATGATTTTTCAATGAAAGCATAAAAGTCTATACTTTGTAGGTTGTATTATTTCAATATCACCAACATGAATTGACAATCTAGGCATAATTTATACAAGAAGTAGATTAAACTCTAAAATAATTCAATTAATGGTTAGTTAATAATTGAAAACCAAGCATCTAATAATATTGATATCCTTGCAATCATTCATTAAACTATATAATAAATAGATAAGGCCTAAGTGGGACTATTGAAGTATAAAAACATCAAATCCGACAATAATTGAAAGAAGCATGTAAACTTCTTGTGCTAACTTAGTCCTAGATGCTTTCGTCCAATGTTACAGTCATTTTATGCTTGAAAATTAATGGATAATAATTATTTTCGATTGATAAAAGTGGTTTCTAAATATAATATATTCTTATCAGTATGTCTATCATATACAATCTCTGCATCATCATCATCATCATAATAATAATACTAATAATAATAATAATAATAATAATAATAATAATAATAATAATAATAATAATAATAATAATAATAGGTTTTAAGTAAACGACTTTTACATTTAAAAGGGTCTTAGTGTGGTTATAGGGAATTGGAAGGATAGAAAATTACTAAAATAGAACTTAATTGCAAAAATTATATAGCTAGGTGGGCCCAACATGTGAAAATGGGAAGTTGAAAGGGTCAGATGTTGAACCTAGGGCCAATGTAAGGCACTCAAAAAAGATGAAGGACCGGATTGCAAATGGTGCAAAAGATTTAGAGGTCGATATGAGATTTTGAAAACTTAAGCCTTATGTAAGACTTGCCTGGAATTAATAACAAATTCTCAACACCAAAACCAACTCTCCCTCCTTCAACTCTTACTCTCACCATGGCTTGAAACTTAAAATTGAACAGATTGTCACAGCTCTCTCATCACGATGAACATTTTGATACCTAGAACACCTTGAGACAACTAGGGAAACGATGTGAAATTGGCGGCCAATGAAGATATGTGGCGATGGCGGTGGGCTTCACTGTTCTGGTAGCTGCAGCTCAGGTGGGTGAACTGCAACAAGCTTAACAAGTAGAAGGTGGTGGTAGCTTCAATTTGGGAGTTAGGCTTAAAGTATGTAGTAACACAAGGATCCAATCGCACAGCTGAATTTAAAAAATTTCATCACATGCAAAATATCTAGGATCACTACATACAAGAATCTACTTAATGCCTTAATGATGAGTTTAGGGACAAGAATTTATTACCTTAATTAATTTTTCAAAAATAAAGTGTAGAACCTTCACTTGAATCCTCAATTGAACATCTACTACTTCCTCTTGCTTGGATCTTACTTACTTGATTCTTGGCCTTAATTTGCAGCAACCAAAAGTCTCCAAATTGTCCTAAAAATGTGCTCAAGTGTGAAGGATGGTGTGAGCCAAGGATCCAATTACAAAACTTATAAAAAACTGAAATATAACTTGATCACACCTCCCCAAGGATCTAATTCATGCCATTAAAGTGTATTTAGGTTAGAAAATTACCTCAAAAGTAAAATCCAACCGAAAATGTGAAGAGATGCTTGAACTCCTTCAATGCAGTCTCAACTGGCGCAGCAGATTGTTGACAACTTTTTCCCAACCAAATTTCGTTGAAATTGGCTAAAATTTGAACTGGAGATCACCAACACCTTGATGAATCTACAGTAAAAAAATCAGCCAAATTAAAAACTCCAAAGTTCCTCCAGAAATGGCTCCAAGTTTCTGCCCAAATAGAAGATCTGCAAAAGGTTAGCAATCCAATTGTTTTGTCTCTAATGATAAGATCCACACACCAATGGATAATCCAAATCTCTTCTATGTTGGTTGAAAAAAAAAAGAAAATTAGAGAGGATGAAGGCTGATTTTGGAGGTAGGGGATGAAGGAAATGTGAAGCTTCAACACATGAGGCAACACATGCAAAATTGGAGGGAATGAGAGAATCCAACAATTAGATGCTTTGTGTGTGATTAACATGCTTTGCCGGCCACACCCCTGTATCTATATATAGCGGGCGAAAGCCCTAAGAAAACGACTTAAAAAACAGGAGCAAAGAGAACAACATCAATTTCTTTTATATTCCCCCTCGAGGTAGGGAACTAGAGGGAGGAAAGTGTGATGCTTAGGTGGCATCACACATTCCTCAAGGTGGGGTGTGCAAGCCAGTTGCATGTGAATTAAATGTGCATTTGAATTTCATTCGGAATCTTCATTTCATCATATGAAATGTCATCCAAAATACACTCCAAATAAACATTTCATTTGAATTTTCCAACCAAAATTGATTCTTCATTTTAATTAGATTAAACACTTTAATTTAATTAATTAACCTTTAACTTAAATTTTAAGTCAATTAGCTTAACTCTTTAAGCTAGCTTGACCAGTTGATAGTCATGTGGTACCAATTAAATTAAATCCTTAAATTATTTAGATCAATTTAACAATTAAAATGATCAAGCCAAAATGACCAAAAATTGGGTCAATCGTTTACCTCCAAAAAATTGGTCAAAATGGAAATTTTCTAACTCTTAGAAAATTCCGCTTCATCTAGTAGGATTTCCAATTAGCTTTTATGTGTGACCCATTAGGTTCTACCATTGATTGGAATGAGCTCACAACTCTTGTGATTTATTGAATATCAAATATTCACAATTAGTCTAAACTCATTTAAACTAAAGACTTAATTCAATTGATCTCATTAATTAAAGAGTATCCAATCTCCATGGTCGATGTCCAACCTTAAGCCCATGGAGGCCAACTAATTGGCTGAAATGAATGCTTTTGGAGAACTATTCTAGTGCTTACTATGCAAATATGGTCTTTCTGTCTCCTGTCTCCCGAAAGAGGCCTAAGGCAAGATTTTGTTGACTCCCTAATAGCCTCGATACTATGACCTATTCCAATCTTCGATTCCCTTTCATGACCTCATCTTTGGAAAATTCCTTTTCCAAATTATCGTACTATCGTGCACAAGGATTTCATGGAATCAATCATTATAGAATGCACAGGAGATGCACTCACAATTCACAACGACGGGGAGTCAGATCCCATTTTGGATCTCATAAACCTCCATGTCTAATTAGCTCATACCTAACCTCAAGCCGAAAGGCCCGCTAAGTGGTCAAGGAAGAGTCAAAGTATGAGGACCTAACATAAGGTTACCATGGATCCTTAGGTCAAAGGACTAATTATATGCCCTAGCGTAAGCTGGAGAACTTGCCACTACCGACTTAACACTACGGTTATCTAGGAGATTCTCCAAGCGAGCCTTCAGTAAGCTTGTTCTCTAATAAGCACCTACTAATATACACCCATATCTCATATGTTTTGCTCATGAAATGGAGCAATATCCAGCCCTTGGGTTTATGCATCATTAGTGCAAGTCTATCCGGATCTTAGATGCCCTGTCTTATAAGATCCTAAGACTTGGAAAATTTAAGGTCACGATTGTGTAAGACTTATTTCATGATCACTACCTAGTATGTGACCAAGTCCCATAGTCTTGTGTGATTTACGTGTTTTGACCAAATGCTGGTGAAGTAATATAAGCATAACATGAAGATGGCCATGTAAAATGAATATCATTCAGTTAAGATTGTATCACAAGTAAAATAGTTTACATGCTACTTTAATTGGCTTGTAGGGCATTATTCCAACAATCTCCCACTCGCTCTAAAGCCAATGTCCCATAGTCTTAAGACCCATATGCTCAAAATGTCCTTCAAAGACCTTTTAGGTTAGGGGTTTAGTCAGTGGATCTGCTTTATTCTCTGTGAGGCAACTCTTTCCACTCGAATAACGCTACTGTCAATGATCTCCTAGATCAAATGATATCGTCTTAAAATGTGCTTAGATCGCTGATAAGATCTTGACTCCTTAGCTTGTGCAACCGTACCATTCTTGTCATAGAAGACAACTACAGGCTCAGATATGTTAGGCACTACATCCAACTCTCGGATGAAGTTTTTGATCCAAACTCCTTCCTTCACAGCTTCCAAAGTTGTAATATATTTCGCGTCGGTGATTGAATCGGCCATGGTGTCTTGTTTGGAACTCTTTCAACTCACTGTACTGCAATTGTGGTAAAAATATAAATTTGGAAATGAATTTTAGGTCATCTACATCAGATTGAAACTAAAATCCAACAACCCTTAGGTTTCAATTCTCTATTGCCGTATACCAAAAATAAATCCTTAATCCTTCTCAAGTGCTTAAGGATTGCTTTAACGACCATCCGATGACTTTCACCGGGGTTGGATTGGAAACGACTCATAACACTTAGAGCGTGTGCCGTATCATCTCTTGTAAATTGAATGACATACATTTTGCTCCCAATGGCAGATGCATAAGGTATGTGAGATATCTTACGTTTCTCTTCCTTCGTCTTAGGGGCCATAGATTTGGAGAGACGAAGATTGTGTCCCATAGGGAGGAATCCCTTCTTGGATTCTTCCATACTAAACCTCTTTAATATCTTGTCAATGTACGGAGTTTGGGAAAGCCCCAGCATCCTCCTCGATCTATCTCTATAGATACATATTCCTAATATGTAGGATGCTTCTCCTAAATCCTTCATGGAGAATTGAGCAGATAACCATGCTTTAGTACACTTTAATATTTCTATCTCATTCCCAATGAAAAGAATGTCATTGACATAAAGCACAATAAATTGTATACTACTCCCACTAGCTTTCTTGTACACACATGGTTCATACACATTTTTAACAATGCCAAACGATTTGACTATCTTATCAAAACGTATGTTCCAACCTCGGGACGCTTGCTTGAGTCTATAAATGTATTTCTCGAGTTTGCAAACCTTTTGCTCACACTCTTTGGATGTAAAACTTTATGGTTGCTCCGTGCAGATTTCTTTTTCAATGTTTCCATTGTGAAAAGCAGTTGTCATATCCATTTGCCATATCTCATAGTCACAATATGTCGCTATGGCAAGTGAAATTTGAATAGACTTAGGCATTACGACCAGTGAAAAGGTTTCCTCGAAATTGATATCAAGTCTTTGAGTGTAACCTTTTGCCACTAATTGCGCCTTAAATGTCATTACCTCTGCATCGACTCCTAGCTTTCACTTATAGATACACTTGCAACTAACAAAAACTATTCCCTTTGGTGGATTTTCCAAAACCCATACCTTGTTGGAGTACATAGAGTCCATTTCAAATTTCATGGCATCAAGCTAATGTCCCTAGTATATATCCAATATAGCTTCCTCATAGGTCTTCAGATCGCTATCCGATTAACCCATCTCATGAAGGTATCCAACCTTTCGGGTTGCTTCTTGATTCAGTCCGATCTTTTTAGAGGTTGTGTGTAAGGCTATTGATGTTCACTTGTTTCCACTGCTAAAAATTTATTGATCATTTTGAACTTCATCAAGTTCAACAACAACATAATTTCTATCAAATAGAAATTTCTTTTTCAAAAAGCAGATGTTCTTTGAAACAAACAACTTTTGTTCTAAGGGATTGAAAAAGTAATAGCCCAAAGACTTTCTTGGGTATCCCACAAACTTGCATAAGGTTGATCTACTATCCAACTTGTCTCCCACTAGCCGTCTTCCATAAGCAGGAGAACCCCAAACTTTTAGATAAGAGTAAGAGGGTACTTTGCTATACCAAATCTCATGCGGTGTCTTTGGCACCGACTTTGAGGGTAACACTTTTAGTAGCCTCGCCGCCGTTTCCAAGGCATATCCCTAAAAGGATATAGGCATATCTAAAATGTTCATCATGGAACGTACTATGTCCAATAAATTACGATTTCTCCTCTCGACTACTCCATTGTGTTGGGTAATGTTGGGAGGAGTCCATTGAGAGAAAATTCCATTCTCTTTTAGATGACCTAAGAATTCGATACTTAAGTATTCTCCCCCTTGATCCGATTGAAGAGTTTTAATACTTAGTCCCTTTGCTTTTCTACTTTATTCCTATACTCTTTGAGCTTTTCAAAAGCTTTGAACTTGTACTTCATAAGATACACGTGTTCGAACCGAGTATGATCATCAGTGAAAGCGATGAAGCAAGAATAACCTCTTCTCGCACTAACTGTTAGCGGGCCACAAACATTCGTATGGATCAAACCAAAGCACTTGTGGTGTGCTCCGTTTATCCTACAAAAGGAGCTTAGTTATTTTTCCCTTCAAATAAGACTCACAAGTAGGAAGGTCCTCAATGCCACTAACATTTAATGCTTTGAGAGCTTCTAATTTGTTCATCCTATTTTTAGAAGTATGTCCAAGTTTTGCATGCCACAAGATGGCATCTTCTTGGTTATCTAATTTTTTTTACTTGAATGAATGTGCATTAATGAAGGTTGAGAATCAAGTATGTATAATTCATTGTTTAATGTACCTTGCGCAATTAAAAAACCACTCTTTATTGCTTTCAACATCCCATTCGATATAGAAAAATCATATCCTTCATTATCTAAAATGGGAATAGAAATAATATTTTTAACAAGAGAAGGTACATAATAACATGGATCAAGTACAATGTAAGCATTTCCCAAGTCTAACTTGATTACGCCTTCGACCACGGCTGCAACTTTTGCTTCATTTCCAAGGCGGAGGATCATATTCCCTTCATTGAGACTCCTTCTTCTTTCCATCTCTTGTAATGAATTACAAAGGTGAGAATCACACGTGGTATCAAATACCTATGAGGAAGAATTTTTTGTCAAGTGCACTTCAAGAATGTACATACCTTTCTCAAAAGTTGCAAGGTAAGTTTTGCAATCTTTTTCCAATGCCATTTTTTGCTATAATGGAATCAACTTACATTGGTTTTAGCCTCTTTCTTTTTCTTAATTCCTCTGGAACTCTTCAAGGATTGCTTCCCTTTGGAGGAAGAACTCTTCTTCCTTTTACCTCCCTTTCTAGGACCCTTAGGGCCCTTAGACTTGCAGGAGGATGCAAGCATAAGACGATTGCCTTTTTTCATCATCGCCTTGGTGGTCACTAACATGTTCACTAATTAGTTAATCATCATTTCTTACTTGGACATATTAAAGGTCACAATGAATTGGTCGAACAAGCCTGGAAATGAGTGTAAGATCAAATCTATATAGGGGTCATTGTCTATGATTACATCTAATTGTCTAAGATTCTTGATGAGTCCAATCATCTTGAGCCCATGATCATGAACATTTGAGCTCCCTACACAAAGCAAACCTATTGTGTCTATTTTGAACACCATACCACTCTTGTAGGTGTGTGTAGATCTCGTTAGCATACTTTATATGCTCATGAGTCTTTTGGAGCTCATTGGTCATTGAAGCCATCATGAGACACCTTGTTTGTAGATCATCATCCACAAACTTTGTGAATAATTCACGAGCCTCATCGGCGGCATCATCACCAATAGTGTCCGGTAGACTTTGATCAAGAACATAAGTCCTCTTTTCGGTATGTTCCTCTGTTCGGAATCAAGAATCATTTTGAGGTTTCTCAACCAATCGCGGAAGTTTGGTCTGGTTAGTTTATTGGTTTCTAAAATTGCATTAAGTGGATTCTTAGTCATTTTGAGTTTGAAGATTTCAAAAATCAACAAAAAAGCGATAAATGAGAATATATGCATGTGGTTGAATTTTGATATTTGAAAACATGTTTGTGGTCTTTCAAGCATATTTTTCTCCTACTATTTTATCAAATCCTTCACCCCCTAGAAGAATTCAAAAAATCATATTTCCTAGTGAGAATCAAGACCCTAAGAACTTGTAAGTGGACCCCCGTGACCTAGTGCCATCTACAAACAATATAAAGGTAAGCAACTTTTGCTAATTGCATCTCATGCAACTCTTGATTTATTTTGCCTCATTTTTCATATAGACCCACGTAACCGTGCACCATCTACGTTACTAGGTGTTATGTTAGACCTACCAATCAAACTTTGATTTGAGATCACTCCACAACATCCTCCACGACCGAATGCCAATGCATAGAAGTCTCAAATCAAGTGTGCATCATATGTTAAGGATATGATCACAACTTTCCACTTAAGTGTGACCCCTCTATGACCGAGTTCCATCACACAAAGATGGTAGCATCATCATGCCATATAGTATTGGTAGAAGGCATGGGTTAATGAAAACTCATTTTAATTTATATCTATTTTGATTTAATATTTTGGAAGTACTTACACTTTCTAAGTGGAAGGATTTTCTTGCTTGCCAAGATCTCACCAATTTTATCTTCTTATTTAAGTTTTCTATATTGTAAACATGCATCTCATACATCAATAGGATATATAAAGTATAAATAAATAAATGCGCCTAGTATGCTCCTAGGGCGGATTGACCATGAGCTTTAACCAAGTGGTGCACTTAGAGCCATAAGTGTACCACCTAGTTGATTTTAAGTGGATTTATTAAATCTAGCTATTACATGAGTGTATGCCCAAACATTCATGGGTCTTCATGCCTCTAATGGTCTTTCTTGCTCCTTGCAACATTTAAAAGAGAAAGAAATCCTCACTCCTAGAGATTCTACTTTCTTAACATTTACAAGATAGAAATTGAGAGGCATGCAAGTCCCAATTTAATTCAATCCTTTTTAACAACTTGAAACAAATAAAATCAATATTAAAGGCTCGCCGAGTGGCCTATAGGTCAGCTGCATAAGTCTCCTACATAATGTGGGAGGTCAGGAGTTTGAGCCCTAACGGACTCCTAATGTGCGTGTGTATAAATAAAATATATATATATATTAAAGGCTTATGATCATCCCTATTCATTCATCTTCCATTCAATATTTAAATGAATAATAAATAAATCATAAATTGACATTCAGTTCCATCAATTAAATGTTTATCGCTTAAACAATTAATTAGTCTAGCAAAAATAAGAATAACATTTGTGTATCTCATTTTTGCACTAATTGAAGATTAGCTTTAACAAGATTTAAAAAGCAATAAAAAATATCAAACATAATTTTGAGAACTTGCACAACACTTGTGAACCTATCTAGCAGGTACGCCCCTGGTGCACCCGCTGCCCTGCCTATGCACTGCCACGGCGCGGCAGCACTCATGTTTTGGGGTTAGGATCGAGTCAAACTATTTTTGGCTCAACTTTTGTACACCAATAATTTTAGGACACTTCCTAAACATCAAATCACACATTATAGATGAAATTCCAGATTCAAAACCCTTTTTAAAAATGGAATTTCAAGTGCTCAATCATGCTTCAATAATCAAGTTTAAGTAAGAATCACATTCTTCAAAAATCTCCAATAAAATCCAATCCAATTGGATCCAAAAATGACCAAAACATATTAAGCCCAAACATAACATGCTATATCAACATGTAACATCAACTAATGCCAAATCAACATTTAACATTAGCAACTATGAATTAAAACATACTAATATGAATTAACACTTAAAACACATATTAGCATGCTTTCAATTCATCAAGCAAGGGAGCCACATGCATAATCATCCAAACACCCTAATCTATAAATTGGATCAAGTATTTGGAGACATATATAAATCCATCACATGAATCAATCATCCAAATATCCAAATTAAAGCGTGAATTTAAGCTCTGATACCATTTGAAGAATGGTGTGAGCCAAGGATCCAATTATAAAACTTTTAAAAAGCTGAAATCAAATTTGATCACACCTTTCTAAGGATCTGATTCATGCCGTTAAAGTGGATTAGGTCAGAAAATTACCTCAAAAGCAAAATCCAACTGAAAATGTGAAGAGATGCTTGAACTCTTTCAATGTAGTTTCAGCTGGTCCGCAGATTGTGGACAACTTTTGCCAAACCAAATCTCGCCAGAATCGGCTGAGCTTTGAACTAGAAATCACGACCTCCTTGATGAATCTACAGTAGAAAAATCAGCCAAGTCAAAACTCCAAAATGCCTACCGAAATGGGTCCAAGTTTTTGCCTAAACAGGAGATCTCCAAAAGGTTAGCAATCCAATTATTTTGCCTCTAATGATAAGATTTATACACCAATGGATAATCCAAATCTCTTCAATATTAGTCAGAGAACAAAGAAGAGATTAGAGAGGATGAAGGCTGATTTTGGAGGCAGGGAATGAAGAAAATGTGAAGCTTCAACACACGAGACAACACATGCAAAAATAGAGGGAATGAGAGAATCTAACAATTAGATGCTTTGTGTGTGATTAATATGCTTGGCCGTCCATACCCTATATCTTTATATAGAGGGAGGAAAGTGTGATGCTTAGGTGGAATCACACCTTCCTTAAGGTGGGGCACCAACTAGGCTTGCCAACTTGTAAGCAAGTTGCTTTTGAATTTCATTTGGAGTTTCCATGCCATCACTTGAACTGTCATCCAAATAAATTCTAAATACACTCCAAATGAACATATCATTTGAATTTTCCCTCCAAATTGATTCTTCATTTTAATTAAATTAAACACCTTAATTTAATTAATTATTCTTTGACTTAACTCTTAAGTCAATTAGCTTAATTCTTTAAGCTAGATTGACCAATTGATAGTCATGTGGCACCAATTAAATTAAGAATTAATTTAATTGGTCTAATTTAACTCCTTCAATTATTTAGATCAATTTAGCAATTAAATTGATCAAGCCTAAATGACTAAAAATTGAGTCAACCATCTATCTTCAAAAGTTCGGTCAAAATGGAAATTTTCGAACTCTTAGAAAATTCCTCTTAATCTACTAGGATTTCCAATTGGCTTTTGTATGTGACCCATTAGGTCCTACCATTGATTGAACATGGGCTCACAACTCTTGTGATTTATTGAATATCAAATATTCGCATTAGTCTAAACTCCTTTAAACTAATAACTCAATTCAATTAATCTCATTAATTGAAGAGTACCCAATTTCCATGGTGGATGCCCAACTTCAAGTTCATGGAGCCCAACTATTCGGCCGAAATGAATGCTTTTGGAGAACCATTCTAGCTCTACTTTTTTCATGTAAATACATTCCTTCCGTCTCCTATCTCCCCAAAGATACTATGTCTCTATTTGAATTTCTTGTGCATTTTAATTACTTGTGAAATCTAATTTCAAATTAATTAAGATGCTAAATTAAAATGAACCTTTCATTTGAATTTTTCCTCCAAATGTATTCTTCTTTTTAATTAAATTAAACACTTTAATTTAATTAATCAACATTTGACTTAACTTTTAAGTCAAACAAGCTTAACTCTTAAGCTCATTTTTTGTTAATTTAACTCTTTAAATCAACTTGACCAATTGATGGTCACTTGGCACCAAATAATTAACTCATTAATTATTGGTCTAATTTAACTCCTTAAATTAGTTGATTTATTTAACAATTAAATTAATCAAGCCAAAAATTGACCTGCAATTTGGCACCTCAAAAATCGGTCACCAATGAGTGATTTTCTAACTCTTAGAAAATTGCTTCATTAACTAGGAGGTTAATTGGCTTTTGTATGTGACCCAATAGGTTCTACGATTCATTGGACATGGGCTCACAACTTCTTGTGAATTTTGAATATCATATATTCATTTAAGTTTAAAATACCTTTTAAACTAATTGACTCAATTCAAATAATCTCATTAATTGAAGAGTACCCAATCTCTGTGGTCGATGTCCAACCTCAAGCCCTTGAAGCCCAACTAATTGGCAGAAATGAATGCTTTTGGAGAATTTTCATAGCTATAAGCTTTCCATGCAAATACGGTTTTTCTGTCTCCTATCTCTCAAAAGAGACTTAGGGCAAGATATTGTCGGCTCCCTAATAGCCTCAATACTATGCCTCCATTCTCAATGTTCAATTCCTTTGTATGATCTCACCTTTGGAAAGCTCCTTTTTCAAATTGTCGTACCGCCTTGCGCAAGGATTTTTTGAAATTGATTATTATAGAATATATAGGAGCTGTACTCGCCTTTCACAAAAGTGAGGAGTCGGATTCCATCTTGGATCTCACAAACCTCCATGCAAAGTAGCTCATATCCAACCTCACGCTAAGTGGTCAAGCAAGAGTCAAAATATGGGGACTAGACACAAAGTTACGATGGATCCTCAGGTCAAAAGACTATAATATGCACTAGCGTAAGTTGGAGAATTTACCACTACCGACTTGCCACTCTGGCTATCTAATGGATTCTCTGGTGCATTTTTAATGCCTTGTTCTCTAACAAGCACCCACTAACATGCACCCATATCTCATATGGTTGCTCATGGAATGGAGTAATATCAAACTCTTGGATTTATGCATTGTTAGTGCGAGTCTATTTGGATCTTAGATGCCTCGTCTCATAAAATCCTATGACTTGGAAGATTTAAGATCACGATTGTGTAAGACTTATTCCATGGTCACCAAACTAAGTCCCATCATCATGAGTGATCTAGGGGCTTCATCCAAATGTAAGTGAAGTAATAAAGAAAATAAGATGAGGATGTCCATATAAAGAATATCATTCAATCAAGATTGTTATACAAGGAAATAGCTTTACAAGGCCAATCTTATTGGCTTGTCGGGAACTATTCCAACAAAAAGGCCACCTAAACAGCCCCAATATGGCCAAAAACAGGAAGAAAAAATCTAGTACAAATCGCCCAAAGTTTTCTCTGAAAATCAGCCAAGAGATGGTTCTATTCTCCAATTCTAAGCTTCCCAAGTGCGAGGCCTCTAATGTTGATCCACACACCTAGGAAAAACTTCAAATCCTCGCACCCGTTGCTAGAGAAGAGATGACGAAGAAGATGATGGAGTTGTCATTTTCAGGAGAGAGGTAGGAGAGAATCTTGTAGGTAGTTAGTCACCATATGAATTGTGCTACCTTGAGAGGGAAAAAGGGTGCTTGGATTAGGTTCTCATATGGCCGGTCACTATATGCTTTTATAGGTGAGTAGGAAGCTTCCTTCATACCTTATCCACATGTGCCAACTAGCTAGATTCAAGATTTAGTTTAGATTGGATTCTAATTTCTCAAATTAAAATCCTTATCCTTCCAATTAAAATGAACTCTTCCATCTTATTTCCTTCTAATTCATTTAATCTCCCAAATGATCAAATTAACTCTTTAAATTAATTAATTTAATTTTTACTTAACTCTTTAAATTAATTAACTTAACTCCTTAAGCTAATTAATTTAACTCTTTAAGTTAATTGAAATCAACTTAACTGCTTAAGTTGACTTTTGACTAATTAAATTTGTCACATGGCACCAATTAAATTGACTACTTAATTTAATTGGCTTAATTTAACTCTTTAAATTATTTTGATTAATTTAACACTTAAATTAATTGAGCCAAAGTGACCAATTAATAATTAGTCAATTTACTCTCTCATTTTATGGTAAAAACCGTCACTTGAATTTTTTCTAACTTTTTAAAAAAATTCCTCCTAACAAATAAGTGTCTTCTTAGGCTTCTGTGTGTGACCTATTAAGTTTACCAATTCATTAGACATCAACTCATAACTCTTTGTGATATTTTGAATACAAAATATTCGAATAATTTAAACTCTTTTAAACTAAAAACCCAATCAATTAATCTCTATTAATTGAAGAGTACCCAATCTCCATGGTCTATATCTAGCAACAAGCCCATGGAGCCTAACGAATTGAATGAATGAATTATATCGAGCTGAACTATTATAGCTTATACTTACCATGCAAATATGACCCTTCTATCTCCTATCTCTCAAAAGAGATCTAGGGCAAGATATTTGTCGGCTCCCTAATAGCCTCTATAAATATGTCTCTATATCAAATTCTTGATTCTTCTTTATGACCTCAACTTTGGAAAACACATTTTCCAAATTGTCATACTACCTTGCACAAGGTTTTTCTTGGAATCGATCATTATAGAATACGTAGGAGATGCATTTATTGTTCACAACAATGAGGAAACGAATCCCATCTTGGATCTCACAAACCTCCATACTTGGGCAGCTTATGCCTAATCTACGTCTCGGATGACCTACTTCGTGGTTAGGACAAAGTCAAAGCATAAGGAACTAAATACAAGGTTACATGTATCCTCTTATATTCACGATCGCTAGCTTTGAGAACTCATCACTACTGACATGCCACTATGGCTATATAGTGGATTCTCAAATCAAGACTTTAGTGAACTTGTTCTCTAACAAGCACCTACTAACATGCATCCTTGTTTGACATAGATTGCCCATGAAATAGAGCAATATCCAACCCCTTGGAGTATGCAACATTAGCGCAAGCTTATCCAAATCTTAGATGCCCTTTCTCATAAGATTCTATGACTTGGAATATTTAAAATCATGACCATAGAGACTTGTTTCATGATCACCATCATATGTGTGACCAAGTCTTATAGTCTTGTATGATTTAAGGGCTT
The DNA here is from genome assembly GCA_018894105.1 of Jacaranda mimosifolia. Lineage (NCBI taxonomy): Eukaryota > Viridiplantae > Streptophyta > Magnoliopsida > Lamiales > Bignoniaceae > Jacaranda > Jacaranda mimosifolia. The sequence goes on along the minus strand of CM032130.1, from coordinate 14,557,015 downwards.
CAACCAAATGCTAGTGAAGAATAAAATGCTTAACATGAGCATGGCTATTATAGTAAAATATGATTCAATTAAGATTGTCTCACAAGCGAAATAGAATATACATGCCAATCTTAATTGGCTACAGGGCACTTTTCCAACATCGATAGCTGTGTATCTATTCTTGATGCGTGATTCCTAATTGTGACCTAAACTTTGAAATTTTTTCTAAATTGTCAAACCACATTGTCCAAGGATTTCTTAGAATTGATCATCATATAATACATAGGAGATCAGCTTGTTCTTCACAATGAGCAAGATATATCCCTTATTGGAACTCACCAATCTCCATACTTAGGTAGTTTGCGCCCAGCCTAAGCTTAGGGCGACCTGCTAAGTGTCAGGATAAAATCGAAACATAGGGATGAAAATACAAAGCCACTATGGATCCTCAAGTCATAAGACTAATTATCTACACTATCGTAAGCCAAAGAATTTTCCACCACCGACAAGCTATTTCGCTGGCAAACCATTTCGGCTACCTCGTGGATTCTCTAAGTGAGCTTTCAGAGAACTTGTATTATAACAAACATCCAACAACGTGCATCCATGTCTTACATGGATTGCCCATGAAACGGGGCAGTATCCAACTCCCTGGAGTATGCATTGTTAGTGCAAGTCTATTCGAATCTTAGATGTCCTGTCTCATAAGATTCTATAACTTGAAATATTTAAAATCATGACCATAGAGATTTGTTTCATGATCACCATCATATGCATGACCAAGTCCCATAGTCTTGTATGATTTAAGGGCTTCAACCAATGGCACGTGAAGAATACAATTAATCACATAAGATGAATATGGTCATTTTATAAAATATCATTCAATCAAAATTTTATTACAAGGAGTAGTTTTTACATGCCGATCTAATTAGCTGCGGGCCATTATTCCAACAAGGCCATCAGAGAGGGAAAAATTAACGTGAAGGCGAGCACCAATCGGTGGCAGCACTGTAGGAGTTTTTCTCGAAATTGAAAGGTAAGGTGGAGATGGAGTGCAAAATTGGTTGAGGGGTTTGATAAAGAAAGCAAATAAAATTATAGTTTAAGATGACAATATTTATTAATTATGAACAAGATGATTGATGAAACATCATTATTCTTCTCAAATGTTAGGCTGGTTCACCATGGTTATTCATTATTCCATATGGTATATACAAGCTTCTACTTCACACCAAGAATATATATAACGATCGCATCATTTACATTATGGAGAATGGTAATGATCAACTTTCCTAACCTCATTCTAGTTGTTCTAATCGCAAGAAACATATTATTCCTTTTCTCCATGTTATTAATTTCAATCTTGTTATATAAGGAGCGACATTCTCCAATTTTTTCATGCGAGAGTGGATGAAATAAATGATAAAAGCCGGCCAGTTACAAAAGCTTGTCTAGATGACTATTGAATTAAGTTCCATCAAGGCCATCTCGCCTACATCAAGCAAGCCATGGAGTCATGGAGTGAGTATTATTCCTCTCTTTCTCATCATACATATATAAATATACATATTGTACATAACTAACCATGAATGCTTATCTAATTGCATTTGATGTTTGAATACATTTGTAGCGAGGGTGTGAAGATCAATGGTTACATCTTATGGTCATTTTTTGAGAATTATGAATAGGCTAAAGGATACATAGTTCGATTTGGCATATTTTATGTGGACTACGTCAATGGTTTAATTAGATATCCTGAAACCCCAACTGTATGGCACATGAATTTCCTAAACAAAGCTCTCCTTTCATCTCCAAGGAAACAAGCTGAAGGTAAAGAAAATAATAAAACATAAAAGAAGTGAACTAATTAAGAGTTGATCTCATGGTCAAGTGTTGAAGTGATGCTGCTCTCTTTCATTTGACCTTGTATCTTAAATGAGGCATGCTTGTGTTCATGATCAACTTCTTCGGTGCAAAATAAAAGACCATGTAATAAGTTGTATTTAAATAAGCCCTTGAAGCGCTTGTTTTAATTTTTAATATCCATTATATCGCTTTTGGTCAATTAAAACTTTTAATGCTATTACAACTTCTTTAACTCATGAGAATTTTACATTAAAAACATTAATTTCTTGGTATGAATTAGACTAGAAGACTGGGGCCATACTTAGATTCAAGGTTTAGCAGTGATGAAATAATTTTCCCATGGTACCACCTCTATGTGCCAAGTTGATGAAATAAAGCGACTAGCTCAATATTGAAATAGCATGACACCTATAGTACAAAGAAAGACTCATCCCAATTTAACACGGTACCTTTCATTACATTTTTTTAAGTTAGGCATTGAGACTCAGTCATATAGTAATTGCAAAGCTTTTGAAAAATGATATTTGATAATAAATATTCATTCTTTAACAAAACCTTTGTCCAATATAATCATTGCAAATATTTGTGATGCATATACATCATTCCAATTTAACATGTTTCCCATATAAAATAAAAGTGAACTATGAAGGCAATGGCTATCTTTTGCATTGTGAAATTTGAAGGTAGAGAAAACAAAATACGTAAATTGTATGCCTTGGGGTACAAAGATATGCTAAATCATAATCCTCATGTGCCTGTATATATATGTGGGTGTATACATATATATGTTTTTAATGAACTAGAAAGGTGCACGCGTGTTTTATGTGACTTTTTAATGTTTTTACCTATGTTTGTTTTATAAATTGTGTTTCTCATAATCTTTGTGAAACTAATATTCATTTTCTTCAAAGTGCTAAATCTTCTGAGATGATCATTTTAAAGCCTAACTTTGTTGGACAATGGAGTATTTAATTTTTGGTTTCATAGTGTTCACTTATTGATCAATATGTGAATTCATCACTCATCCTGATCGCTTGAGCTCTCTTCTTCTTGATTTCTTCTTCAATTCTTCAAATGTTATATCATCGTCAGATTAATTTTTTTTAAATATTATCTCTCGAGTTGTACAAATGAAAAAAGAATAACAATCAATAGTTAAATAAAAAAGTATATTTGTAAAAAAAAAGGAAATTATATTTTAATAAATAAGTGGTAAAAAATCCATTGCAGTTTGATATTAAAAGATGATAATGGTGAACCTAGCATAAGGTTCATATGTCTAGCTTTTATGTCTCATGGTATTATTAGGTAATGTTGGTTTATGTTTAAGGATGATAAATGAAAAAAAAAAGGGAAAAGAAAAAGAAAAGAAAAGAAAAGAATCTTATTTTTGGGTGCAACACATCAATCATAAATCTATTAAATCCAAGTAGAACATCATAGTCTATTTATTAATAAGATTGTGTTTGGTTTAGACACTTATCAAAATTAAAATAAACAGATAGCAAAAAATAACTTTTCATCTAAAATTACAGCAGTAGCATCAAACATATCGGTCAAGTAATTCATATCCTTAGAAGTTGATAATAAAAAACACTGCATCTCATGGATTGAACAATTATTTGATAGACTACATAGAACAAAATGATTTTCCAATGAAAGCTTACAAGTCTATACTTTGTAGGTTGTATTATTTCAATGTCACCAACTTGAATTGACAATCTAGGCATAATTTTTACTGGAAGTAGATTAAACTCTAAATAATTCAATTAATGGTTCATTAATAATTGAAAACCAATCATCTAATAATATTGTATCCTAGCTACCATTCATTAAACTATATGATAAATAGATAAGGCCTTAGTGGAACTATTGAAGTATAAAAACATGAAATTCGACAATAATTGAAAGAATTGTGTAAACTTTTTGCTCTAACTTAGTCTTAAGATGTTTCAGTCTTGTGTTATGGTCATTTTGGAGTCTATATTGCCTTGTTTATTTAATGTGCATCCCACTGGGAAATATAAAATTGGCTATTTCTTGAGAGCATAATGTATAAGTTAAATAATAAAATAACATTCGTGCATGATTTAAAACATTTTTTCCAGTTAACATTTTTTGTGCTTATTTTTCTTCTAAAATTGATATTGTTTAGTTTATCAGCACTTTTATTCTAGCCAAAAATTGTTCTAGAGAGAGCCACATATAATTAGTTTTGAGAGAAGACTGAATATGATAAATAGACTCCAATATATTTGAAATTGTTTGGCCTTGTACTTCATCAAATCATCATGGAAAATCAAGGATGAATTGTTTATGCTTGAAAATTAATGGATAATATTTTTATTTTCGATCAATAAAAGCGGTTTCTAAACATAAAATTTTCTTATTTGTATGTCTATCAAATGCGATCTCTCCATCAGTTATATTGTTCTCAAGTCCCTATGTGTGACACCCTAAATTCATGAATATGATTTTTTAAAAGAATTCAAAGTTTAATAAATTGAATTATAGTATCAAGATCTAATGGAAAATAACAACAACAACAACAACAACAACAACAACAATAATAATAATAATAATAACAACAACAACAATAATAATAATAACAACAACAACAACAACAACAACAAAATAGACTTTAAGTAAATGGCATTTAAGTTTAATAGGGGCTTAGTGTGATGATAGGGAACTAGAAGGATAGAAAATTACTAAAATAGAACTTAATTACAAAAAATTATATAGCTAGGTGGGTCTAAGTGTGAAAATGGAAAGTTGAAAGGGTCAAATGGTGAATCAGGGGCCAATGTAAGGCACTCAAAAAGTGAAGGACCAGATTGCAAACAGTGCAAAAGATTTAGAGGTCGATTTGAGATCTTGAAAACTTAAGCCCTATGTAAGAATTGCCTAAAATTAGGCAAACAGCCGGCATTGCAAGCAAATAGAGAGCCCTCGCCCGTTTGACAATTTCTCGACACCATACCCAATTCTTCCTCCTTCAACTCTAACTGCTCCAGCTGTTGAACTATAACAGGCTCAACAAGTAGAAGGTGGTGGTAGCTTCAATTTGGGAGTTAGGCCTGAAGTATTAAGTTACATAAGGATCCAATCGAATAGCGGAATTTAAAAAAATTCATCACATGAAAAATAACTTGGATAACTACATACAAGGATCTATTTAATGCCTTAATGATGGATTTAGGAAGAAGAATTTATTACTGTAATTAATTCTTGAAAAACAAAGGGTAGAAACTTCTCTTGACTCTTCAATTTAAGATCTACTACTTCCTCTTGATTAGATCTTACTTTCTTGCTTCTTGGCCTTAATTTGGAGCAACTAAAAGCCTCCAAATTGTCCTAAAAATGTGCTCAAGTGGCAGCAACAATCAGCCTATATCAAAGCCCATAAACTGCCACCTTTATGCTTGAAAAACTCTTCTTCAATGATCTCTTTTGTCCACCAACAAAATATCCCAAGTGTGGTATCTCTAGTGGTATCCGTACACCTTTCAAGCACTCTAATTCTTCAATTTTTTTCTAGAAAATGGATCAAGAATAAAGGAAGAATTTTAAAAGAGGGAGAAGAAAAAGTTTGGAAGAGAAGGACTTTAAGAGAGAATCTTGGAGGAAGGAGTTTTTGTTTACAACAAACTCAAAGATGGAGCTTTTTCTTTTTAGAGAGGCCATCACTTATGGGAGAAGGGAGCTTTTATAAGGTGTTTCTCACTTGCAAGGTAAGAAATTAACCTCTACTAATTAAAATCCTATTTCAGTTCACCAATTCAGTTCACATGGGCTCACAACTCCTTGTGATTTATTGAATATTAAATATTCTAATTAGTCTAAACTCTTCTAAAATAATGACTCCTTCAATTAATCTTCATTAATTGAATAGTACTCAATCTCTATAATTGATGCCTAGTACAAGCCTATGGAGCTCAACTAATTGGATGAATTAATTGTATTGAACCTTTCTGCTTACGGTTACCATGCAAATACGGCCCTTCCAACTCCTATCTCCCAAAAGAGTCCCAGAGCAAGATATTTGTCGGTTCTTAAATACCTCATTGACTATGTATCTATTCTTGATATGCGATTCCTAATTATGACCTTAACTTTGAAAAACTCCTTTTCTAAATTGTCATATCACCTTGCGTAAGGATTTCTTGGAATTGATCATCATATAATACATAGGAGATCAACTCGTTCTTCACAACGAGCGAAATGGATCCCTTATTAAAACTCACCAATTTCCATACTTAGGCAATTTGTGCCCAACCTAAGCTCCAAGCAACTCACAAAGTGTCGGGACAAAATCAAAGCACAAGGACCTAAATATAAATCTGCTATAGATCCTCAAGTCAAAGGACTAATTATCAGAACTATCGTAAGCTAGAAAATTTTCCACTACCGACAAACCACTTCGGCTACCTCGTGGATTCTCTAAGTGGGCTTAAAGAAAACTTGTTCTCTAACAAGCACCTACCAACGTTCATATCTTACATGGGTTGCCCATAAAATGGGAAAATATCCAACTCCTTGGAGTATGCATCCTTAGTGCAAGTTTATCTAAATCTTAGATGCTCTGTCTTATAAGATTCTCTGGCTTGGAATATTTAAAATTATGACCATAGAGATTTGTTTCATGATCACCATCATATGCGTGGTCAAGTGCTATAGTCTTGTATGATTTAAAGGCTTCAACCAAAGGCATGTGAAGAATGTAATTAATTGCATAAGATAAAGATGTCCATTTTGTCAAATATCATTTAATCAAAATTGTCTTACAATGAGTAGTTTTTACAAACCAATCTAATTGACTATGGGGGCACTATCCCAATAAGTCCATCATATAGGGAAAACTTGACATGGAGGTGAACATCGGTTGGTGGCAGCGCTGTGGGAGTTTTCCTCCAAATTGACTGGCAAGGTACTAGTGGAGTGCAAAATTGGATGAGGGGTGTGTTTCATGCTTTCTAGAGTGGGCAACCTTTATCTTTGGTGGCGACGAATGGAGGTGCTCCAACGACAAACAGTTGTGCCTGGGGCGACTTTGGTGCATAAGATTGGAAATCACATTTTGATCTCATCCAGACTAGCTTTGAGCTTTAGATTATCACTAAATCCAATTTAATTTGCTAAATCTCAATTAATTAGTTGGTTTGCTTCCTAATTGATGCCATAGGACATTAATTTGATTGAAAATTGATTGTTAACATAAAATTGGATTAAAGCTGAGCTTGTTCATTCAAATTTTAATAATAAGAAAGTGTTGACCCTGAATTTGTAAAAGATCTAATTAATATTAATTGAGCCAAAATGACATTTAGGAAATTGAAACTTCAAATTTAGATAAGAATTACCTACCATTGTTTGAGTGGACTAATTTGAAGAAAAGGATTCGAACGAAATTTAGACCCTAATGTTATCACTCACAATTTACTAGGAGATAACTAATTCCTTGCTTAACTAGGTTGATCGTGGGATATATAGAAGGATTCAAAACTTAACATTTGAATAAAATGCTTAAACACCTAAACGAGCACGGATAGTGAAGGAATATAACATTAAGAGTTAGGTAATAGATAAGAAGAAACGATTATATCTAGACACTTCGATAATAAAATTAAAATAGAAGGAGACTTGTAAAGGGATAAATGAATTAATATAATTAAAATATTCAGATAACCATAATTACTACTAGTAAGTGATGTACTATAGCATCAGTGCTTATACTATATTTTAAATGGGAATATGAGGCAAAGACCCATAAACTTATGGTCGTTAAAAGACTTCCAATTCAGCAGTTAAACATGAGGTGAGGTTATACTTAATATTGCAAAATTTTTCGTTGGGAAAAGATATATATGTATATAGTAAATAATATGGTTATATGAGTTTTTGATATACTTGCATGATCAGTGATGTCGTTGTACAATTCCTGATATTAATACATGATCCTTGGCTTGGTTATATTTTCATTTCTATATTGGAGTCTAGAAGTTGCTTGCTCCTTTCTGTGTTTGGACTCAATGCTCTAGTTTGAGTTTTTAAGTTGCGCTTTTGGAATTTCATTGAATATTCTACACTATTTAGCCTTCATAGACCATTCCTAGAGATCTACTCTACCTTCTAGTTATTGTTGTGCTTTTGTACCATGGGTTTATTGCCATGTTTAGATGTTATATGAGACGGTCTAGATGATTGATATACCTATGTGTTTTCGAAACTTACTGAATTCTTTTACAATTTGTTCATGGCAATTACCAATTGAATTTTGAACTTACTATTGTGATATTATGTTTATTTTATCCTTGGGAAGCCCTTAGGAAATTCATAACCCTTAGGGACGTATTTGGGAAGTTGGGTGTCGAACTAGGTTTGGGAAGACGGCCGCACAATATCGAACTGATAGTGTGTCATGGAGAGACTCTATCTTATAGTAGAACATTCGTCAGTCTGTGATGGCATATCAGGTACCTTCGATCCGTGAACGTCCATCTCGAGTCTTTATGATGACCCATTACTCGTTTCAGCCCACAAAGTTTACTAACATAAACATCTGAACGCCTCATAGTACTAGCCCACTCATCTATTCTGAATGCCTATATTCGCCTGAGGCTCGTGTTAGTCACGTCGAGCATGTTTTCGCAATATTAGCCATACAATCTCAATCTTGCACATTCTCAATCTTAGGTCTCTTCATGTATCTCTTAATGGCAAATGAGCACCTTGCTCCATCTCGGCATTGAGGGTCACTAGTGTGGCCACAACATAACTCTTATGCTTGTCACTTGCTCAGAGCGCTTAGGCTGTACCATAGCACCAATTGTTTGAGCCTCACTCGAGTAGGGCAACATGAAAGTCCAAGGCTTATGTATTGTGCCATCATCTTATGTTAGTCCCATACGGAGCATTGGACATGATTTTCCTCTTGCTAGCAACTTGCCTCAACTTGCCTGCTATGTGGCATTATCCCACGACCACATATCTTAAGCCAATGAACCCCCACAACGTAGCTAGAACCTGTAGTGTATGCTTTGCAAGTCAGTTCATGAGATATTAGAGAGCTCGTCTCAATCACTCAATTAGCCTAGAGGTGTTGCTCTATAATTTTCAAGCTCGCGGGGCAATAGCATTTCCACCTCGCAACCTCTCAGCACCCTCCTAAACCCAACATGGGCTCTCCTAAATCCACATCTCCCATTGGGTTCCCAACCCATCTGGGGACTGCAGACACTCCTTTGAGATGTCTAGTGCCAGCCCTTGAAGGCTCTCTATCGCCTTCGAGGAGTTGCTCGCTTGGTACTATTACAGCATGGGGAGGACCAACCAATGCCCACCACTGCATGCCCACTGTCCCTTAGACATGCATGTTCCCCTTATAATAGGCCTAAAGACAAAAAACTTTTTGCCCACAATGGACATTAAAATGCCAAGGAGGCATATATTTTGTAACTCTCTCTCACGAACTCCAAATCTCACGCTACTTGAATCGATGTATAGCTCCTAGCTTCTGCATTAACTCCAACAAGTTTCAACCCCGTTTGATTCACCATAGAACATGAATTGCACTCGCAATAAATTGGAGTTACAATAATGCAATTGCACTGCCACAAACTAAAGGTCTTTGCCATTTCCTACCCAAACAGAACCGTGTACTGGTGAAACTTGGTGGAATCATTCCGAACAATCCAAGGAACCCCCCACTAAAATAGTTACACAAAACTCAAACTCTAAAGCACTCTGCTCAATGCGTCTTTCCACTCATCGGGCGCAGGAGATCGATCTTGGTGGCTCCTAACGTTCGGTGCCTAAACAGACTCAGAATCATTTCAAACTTGGTGGGAAACATTCTCATAAATCATATTATATTCCATTAAAACCGTTCTGCAACCCGTATGTAACATCCCTAAAATTTTCTATTACAAAAAATAAAGATTTAGAGTTCAAGAAATTGGTTGGTCGGATTTGAGGGCTCAAAAAATAAATAAAAAAGACTTAATTGCAAAAAAATTGAAAATTTTGAGGTCAAAGTGAAATTAAGCAAGACTTGATTAGATCACATTTTCAAAGTTTTGGGGTTGTATGGCTAATATTTTGGGTCAAAAGGGTCAAAGTGAGGCACTAACTTAGTCTAGGGACTAAAATTGAAGTGGGTTAAACCTTGGAGGACCCAATTGGAATTTGGGCAGAAGGTTTTGGGGTGAAAACACAAATTTCAAAAGATGGCCTTTAAATAGAAAAATAGCCCATTTTCTTCTTCATTTCACCTCGCACCACCATGCATTCCTCCTCTAGCCATCTTTTTTGACGAACAGCAAACACCATCAAGTTATATGCCATTTTTTTCCTCTCTTCATGAGGAGCACGTTGGTACCAATCTCTTCGAAAACAACCAGTAAGGCAGCCTAAATTTTGACTCCAAGTTACTTTCACGGCGGAGGTAGTGGTTGCAAAGTCTCTAGCTGCTGAAGCTTCAGTCTCAGCAGTGGGCTATGACGGGTTTAGCTCAAAAAGCATTACAGTGTCTTCAATTTCACGAACCAACCAGCGATGGAGGAGAATTAAGTGCGGCGGCGCATGGCGGCAATAAAGTGACCTAGTTTGGTTTTTTGGCCAATTGGAGGCCTTCTCGATGGCGAAACTTAAAATTGAAGTGTTCTTTAGATTCGTAGAGCTGAGAGGCTTCGATTGGTGGTGGTGTTGCACTTTTTCGACGATGGTAAAAGACATTGCGGTGGAAAAGCTGGGATAGATTCTTCAGCTCATCGCAAGGATCATGACGGTGTTCTCGATTTATGATTCTGGTGCTTTTATGGTCGAATCTTAGGTAAAAGATTTGGAATAGAATTATGTTATATATATATTGTACCGTCATTTCTATAAATCATGTATTATGCCAAGATTGAGGATTTGAGATATGATTGGTATATATACCTTCCATGCATGGACTATTATATGGTTTAGTGGACTCGAATTTGAATTAAAATATGATAATTTTGGATAATTAAGTTAATTGAAGGACTTAAATCCTAACTTGTTGATTTTATAGATTTGGAACTTAAGTGATAATAATCGGGTTATTTAAGATGATATGGAATCAAGACTTGGGACATGCATGTGCCGTTATAAGCTTAGTGAACTTGAATTTGTAATATTTTATGATAAATTTGGGATTAATTGAGTTAATTGATAGAGAAAACCCTGTAAATATTCCCATATTAATAGCATAATTAGCTGTATTGTAATGATAGTACTGATCGAACCCTAAAACTATCATATTAGACGAATAGCTTTTGATTTTAGATTATTGATAGTATAATTGTAATTAATAGGGTTGAATGAGAATCTTGACATGGACCTATTCTTTTGGATTAGGTGACAAAAAAGTGGGTCCCATGGGCCAATAGGCAGTGATATCATATCTGAGGCTAATAAGGTGAGGCTCTGCCATTCTGGCCTTGATTCTATCTATTCTTGTGGAATGACCCTTGTGAGGGTTCAACGTGCTTGTGTAACATACTTGTTGTTATTGAAACCCATAAATTGTTTGAGATCTTGTTTGTCGTCTGTTGCTTGTTTCGCAAACCCCTATGGGGGTTTGTTTTATTAGTTCTTGCTTCTAATATTGTTCTGTACAATCCATGGCCTTGCCAGCACTCTTGTTATCCGTTACAGCTTTAGTTGGCCATATTGGCTTGTCTAAATTGTTTATTGATATCGTATGGCCTTGTTGACATACTTGATTATTGAATTTATTTATAGATACTTATATGCAAAATCTATCTGGGCCGAGTGCCAATCTCGATGGAATGCTTGGATTACTATTCTAGATTTATATCGTTGTATTGGTGATAAAAATAATGTTATTGACTGACTTGGTTTGCGATCTTGACTTTGGGCAGTCGAGGGTTGACTGTGGCTTAAAGCTTGATTGACAAGGATTGGTCCTACCGATTTGTGTGGTTGAGATCTTATCCTCGAGAAAGGCTTGATCGGCCAGGATCGATTTTATCGATTTGTCCTGTAGTGATTTGGCGAGTTGGCTACTCGTCGAGGCGATGTAAAGGGGTAGGCCATTTTACGATCGAATTAAGGCGATATAAGGGGCAGGCCATTTTGCGGTCGTATCGTTTATACACAACCAGGAATAATAAAGGGGAAGGCCGTTATGCGGTTGTACATGTGAAATATGCTTACACCACTGGTTTTATAAAATGTTCTTGTCTAGTCTATTTTATAAAATTGATCAAAAATTTGGATTTTGAAAGCTAAATATTTCATGAAACAATTTGTTCACTAAGTTTCATTAAATCTAATTATGTCTATAAGTTCTGAAATTTTCTATGAAGTTTATTTAAATGTAAAATGACTCTTTGCTGGTATGGGACGGCACTGTAAAGTGTTATACAAGAAATACTAGTTTCTAGTTTAGTTCGTAGATTCCGTAAACTCCTTCAATTCTCCAATACCCAGATATCGTAACTTGTATTTTACTTATCTGAATTCAGAATGAATGTTCTTTTTATACTTGTATATTGTATTCCATTACATTCTGATTCCTCTTATACATGCAAATGCTTGCCTCACTGAGTCAGTCAGGCTCACCCTCTTTGTGTTGTTTCTTTTGTTCTTCGGCTAGATTGAAGAGTAGAAGACATCCTGAGCTTGGGCTAGCATTTGATATAGTGTAAATATTATTATCATGACATCTATAACGATAAGGATGCGAAATGTTATGGTTGTAATGTAACAAGGGGTATAGGTTATAAGTTAGTATATTTTCTTATACGAAGTGTGATAGGTTATAGTTCCTGGTGAATGATGTATATATGTAAGTTAAATTATGGGCCTTTGAGAAATAATGACTTGTTATGAGAACTTGGGTTTTGCTTGTCATTTTCAGCATGACTAGCTTGAATTTTAAATTATGAAATTTCTTAGGTTGAGAATTTTGGAGGGTGTACTTGGTTTTGAAAAAATGATATTGGAGTAGCACCTCGATCTAAAGCAAACACCTCTCGGATGGGGCGCTACACTGCACCTTGTAGAAGTCTCTACGCAAGGGCCATCTATTCCCTAACGCACTAGCCAACAACCCTTTGTTGCTCCTAACACCTCCTCAAGTCAGGGTCGCCACTCTTCTCCAAGATGCCACCCATGACATGATTGCTGGTCTTTCGACTGGGAAACCTATTTCATATATGGTTGGAGATTAGCTGTCTATGACATACCGATCAACATACCACAAGCCATACCATTTTAGATTTTTTGTATTTTTTGAGCTAATCATTTGAGATTTGTAGGGATATGGCTTTTATTCTATTTTAATTTTTGGGAGCCATAAGGTTGGAGACCTATCAACAACTCCTTATGTTTATGCTGTTATCCCACTTTCTATTGTTGACTCATTCTTGAAACTTAGAATTTGGAGCCATCGACATTAGTCCATGTTATATTACGTCTAACTCTATACTTGAGCTTTATTTTCTCTCAGAATCTTAGATGATTTCTCATTATTTGTTATGTATTACAATTTACCACCTCAAGAAAAAAAAAGAAAATGAATTAGCACAATATGCATCATATGAAATTAATTTAACCTTTAATGAACCACAAGCAAGGCACCAATTAAAGGTCTTGGATAAAGAATATGAGTGTGTGTTGAATAAAGGGATATTAAGGGATCAGGTGAATAGGAGTTCGACTAGTAACTTAATCAGAAGTGTAAATATTGAAAGGTTAATTCAATGGGGCATATAGTAACATAATGTTAAAGATGTAAGAAAATCACGTTAGAATAAACTCATTCTTACTCAATTAATGTGTAAAAAGTACAAGTAATCGACCCCACAACTTAACTAATAGAAAATTTGAAGCAAGTGAACCTGGACTTAGCTTATAAATATGTGACCATGGGTCTCAATAATGCATTCCTCGCAAATATATCCTATTCTATTATTTATCACCCCACAAAAGTGCTCTTTCTTTTCAACGTATAGCAATTGCCAACAACCAAAACATTAGCATGATTGGCAATCGAGTGTCGAGGTATGTCGGCAGTGGGCTCACGTGCTATGACTTCCCTGAAGATTTTATCTTTGGTATTGCTACTTTTGCTTATCAGGTACCTATATACAGTAGCTAGCTTAAACTATGTGTTGGTTGATTAATTTTGTTGACCATGATAATGAATTTGTGATGGAAATATTTTAGGTCGAAGGTGGCTATGCACAGGACCTTAGAGCCCTAAGTAACTGGGATGTTTTCGGCCTACAGAGGCGTAGTAGCTTGTCTGTTTTTTCCACATTTATACCTGCACATATATATGTGTATATATATATCCGCAAATGACTCACATAAAAGGGCACTTTTTTATTATGTTATTATTGGAATATATGGCAGGTAAAATTGTCCACGACAGCAACGGCTGTGTTGCTATTGATCAATATAATCTGTTCAAGGTAATTTTAAGATGAAGCTTTTAGGGTGGATTGTATATTGGTTAAAGCAAGCCACAACTCCACAATGATCTTGAATATTGGATTTTAGCTTAAGTTTTATTAACCTTATACGAGGATGTGGATGCTTATAGGTTTTCAATTTCATGGTCCAAAATATTTTCAAGTATATATATAATACGGTACTCCCATAAAAATCAGTGAAAAGAATTTCTTGGCATCACAGTACGTGCATATGTATCACAAGAATAGGCCAAATTAAAACATATTGATTAAGCTAGCATCTCATAAGTCTTAACTCTTAATGATTGATATTTTAGTACTTTCGCTAGAAGATTGAACGGTAGTGTAAACAGAGATGGCATCAAGTTCTATAACAATCTCATTGACTTGGTGTAATCTCAAGGTTTGCATAATTTTATTTACTTTACTAGAGTTTAATTAATTAATTTGGCGCACATGCACACACACACACACACACACACACACACATAAGAATTGAGCCCTATGCAACCATCTTCCACTTTGATGCTCCCCAATGCTTGGAAAATCAGTACGGTGGATTCTTGAGCCCTAAAATAGTGTAAGTAACCCAGAAGCATGTTTATATATAATTTCTTATCGAGCCTTAAGCATGTTATTTTACTCTTGAGCCTTACCTTTGGAACTAAAATTATTTCAACTCAAACAATTGGAATAAACATATTAAATCATTTAAAAATCGATCACTCCCTCCAAATTTAACATTCAATTTATGTGTTCAACAGGCAAAATCAAGATTTTGCTGAGTATGCAGAAATGTGCTTCTTCGAATTTAGTGATAGGGTGAAATACTGGATCACAGAAAATGAGCCATGGACATTCACCAATAGTGGATACATTGTGGGAAACTCTGCTTGTGGTTCAACTTCAGCACAATCGAAATAAAATAATGCTCTAAAACATAGATGTGTTCGAGTTGTTGACAATAGTTGTTATGGTGGGGATGCTGGAATAGAACCATATACCATGGCACACAATTTGATTCTTGCCCATGCAAAAGTTGTCGATATATATAGAAAAAACTATCAAGTTCGTATTACTAATTGTTAGGTTCAAAATGAATGACCTTGGAACTTTTATCATATGCTCATGAGTGTCATAAGATCCTTGGTTTAATAAAATAGAATTAATCAAAACTCATTAATGCTTTTATCAAGCTTAGTTAGAAAATAAAGTGAATTGTAAATGATTATTATTTATTTTAATAAGCATGGGGGTGGGGCTTTCATTATGAGATTATATTTTATTAAACTTTGAATAAAGATGATCTCATATCCGCTAAGCATACATTATACTTAATTATTTATCAACAATTAGTATATAATTTAGACGTAAAAATTAATATGTACAGGAAGTTCAAGGAGGCAAGATAGGTGTCACAAATATGACGACATGGTTCGATCCTTACTCTAATTCTCAAGAAGAAATTGATGCTGCCTACAGAGCTTTTGATTTCTTGTGGGGATGGTAACTGCTAATTTCACTGGCCTATTTCATATTCATAAAATATTCCTTGCATTAGATGGATACTGAAATATAAGTGAACGTTAGGAAATAAATAGATTTGACATCAATCTATATTTTCAGGTTCGTAGCACCTATAGTGAATGGAGACTATCCAGCAATCATGAGAGAACAAGTAGGAAGCTGGCTACCAAAGTTTTCACCCGAAGAAAAAAAGTTACTAAAAGGATCCCATGATTTTATTGGAATAAATTATTACACCACTAATTGTGCAGTCTATAAACTTACCCCTCCTAGTACACCACCAATTTACTTTACATATCAAGAAGTTGAATTCTTTAGTAAGTATTGGAAGATTATTCAAAAAAAAAAAAAAAAAAAATGAGAGAAATTATCAAAATTTGTAATACCACAGGCCTTTTCTAACCTCATAAAATTTTCCTTTTCTTTGTTTTGGGGTATAGTTGAACGAGATGGGGTTCCAATTGGAGAACATGTAAATCCAGTGCCCTTTAGCATTAAAGAATACAATTTAAGATGATTGTATTTGTTAATTAGGAACAAGATGATTGATGAAACATCATTAATTTTCTCAAATGACAGGCTAGTTCACCATGGTTATTCATTGTTCCATATGGTACATACAAGCTTCTACTTCACACCAAGAATAGATATAACCCTCCCATCATTTACATTACGGAGAATGCTAATGGTCAATTTTCCTAATCTCATTCTAGTTGTTCTAGTAGTAGGAAACATATTATTCTTTTTTTCCATTTTATTAATTTCAATTTTGTCATATATGTAGCGAGATTCTCCAATTTTTTCATGCACGAGTGGATGAAATAAATGATAAAAGCCAACCAGTTACAGAAGCTCGTCTAGATGACCACTGAATTAAGTTCCATCAAGACCATCTCGCCTACATCAAGCAAGCCATGGCGTGAGTATTATGCCTCTCTTTTTCATTATATATACATATGTACATATCGTACATAACTAACCATGAATATGCTTATCTAATAGTATTTGATGTTTGAATGCATTTGTAGCAAGGGTGTGAAGGTCAAGGGTTACTTGTTGTGGTCATTGTTTAACAATTATGAATGGGCTGAAGGATATGCAGTTCAATTTTGGCATATTTTATGTGGACTGCGTCAATGGTTTAGTCAAATATCCTAAAACCTTAGCTCTATGGTACATGAATTTCCTAAACAAAGCTCTCATTCCATCTCCAAGGAAACAAGCTAAAGGTGAAGAAAAGAATAAAATAGAAAAGAAATGAACTAATTAAGAGTTGATCTCATGGTCTAGTGTTGAAGAGATACTGTTTTCTTTCATTTGAACCATGTATCTTTAATAAGGCATGTTTTCATTCATACTCAACTCCGTTGGTGTGAAATAAAAGACCATGTAATAAGTTGTATTCAAATAAGCACTTGAAGTGCTTGTTTTAGTTTTTAATATACATTATATTGCTTTCAGTCAATTAAAACATTTAGTGCTATTACCGCTTTCTTTAACTCATGAGAATTTCAAATTAAAAACATTATTTTCTTGGTATGAATTAGACTACAAGGCTAGGGCCATACTTATTTTCAAAGTTTAGCAGTGATGAAATAATTTTCTCATGGTAGCATCCCCATGTGCCAAGTTGATGAAATAAAGTGACTACCACAATACTGAAATAGCATGACATTTGCAATACGAAGAAAGAGTCATCCCAATTAAACATGGTACCTTTCATTACATTTTTTTAAGATAGATAATTAGGCATGGAGATTCAGTCATATAGTAATTTCAAAGCTTTTGAAAAATGATATTTGATAATAAATATTAAGTCTTTAACAAAACCGTTGTCCAATATAATTATTGCAAATATTTGTGATACAAATACATCATTCTAATTTAATATGTTTCCTATGTAAAACAAAAGTGAACTATGAAGACAATGACTATATGTTGCATTGTGAAATTTGAAGGTAGAGAAAACAAAGTACATAAATTCTATGCCTAGGGGTACAAAGATATGCTAAATCTTAATCCTCATGTGCATATATATATATATATATATGTAGGTGTATACATATATATGCATTTAGGAACCAGAAAGGTGCACATGCGTTTTATGTGACTTAATAAAAACATACGTTTGTTTTATAAATAGTGTTTCTCAATATCTTGGTGAAATTAATATTCATTTTCTTTGAAGTACTAAATCTTCTAAGACAATGATCATTTTAAAGTCTAACTGTGTTAGACAATGGAATATTTAATTTTTGGTTTCATAGTGTTTGCTTATTTGATCAAGACGTGACTTCATCACTCCTCTTGATAGCTTGAGCACTCTACTTCTTGATTTCTTCTTCAATTCTTTAAATGTTTTATCATCATTAGATTAAATTTTTTTACATATTAATTCTCGAGCTATAGAAATGAAAAAAGAATAACAATCAATAGTTAAATAAACAAGTGCATATGTAAAAAAAAAAAAGGAAATTATTTTTTAATAAATAAGTGGTAAAAAAATCCATTGCAATTCGATATTAAAAGAAGATAGTGGCAACCTAGCATAAGGTTCATATGTCAAGCTTTTATATCTCATGGTGTTATGAGGTAATGTTGATTTATGTTTAAAGATGATAAATGCAAAAAATAATTAAATAAATAAACAAATAAATAAAAAATAAAAAAGAAAAAAGAAAAAAGAAAAAGAAAAAGAAAAGAAAAAGAAAAGAATATTATATTTGAGTGCATCATATCAATCATACATTTGTTAAATCAATATTAATTTTCACAGTCGAACATTATGGTATATTTATAATAAGATTATGTTTAGTTTAGATACTTATCGAAATTAAAATAAACAGAAAACAAAAAATAAATCATCATCTAAAATTATAGCAGCAACATCAAACAAAATAGAATTTGTGGGAATATCCGTCAAGTAATTCATATCCTCGGAAGTTGATAATAAAAAAGACTGCATCCCACGAATTGAACAATTTTTTGACAGACTACATAGAATAAAATGATTTTCCAATAAGAGCATATAAGTCTATACTTTGTAGGTTGTATTATTTCAATGTCACCAACTTGAATTGACAATCTAGGCATAATTTATACAGGAGGTAGATTAAACTCTAAATAATTCAATTAATGGTTAGTTAATAATTGAAAACCAAGCATCTAAAAATATTGATATCCTGGCTACCATTCATTAAACTATATGACAAATAGATAAGGCCTAAGTGGAAATATTGAAGTATAAAAACATGAAATTCGACAGTAATTGAAAGAATTATGTAATTTTTTGTGCTAACCTAGTCTTAGATGTTCCAGTCTTGTGTTACGGTCATTTTGGCTTCTATATTGCCTTGTTTATTTAATATGCATCCTACTGGGAAACATAAAATTAGCTATTCCTTAAGAATATATAATGTATAACTTAAATGGTAAAATAACATTGGTACATGATTTAAAACTTTTTTTGTAGTTAACATTTTTTGTGCTTATTTTCTTCTAAAATCGATAGTGTTTAGCTTATCTGCACTTTTCTTCTAGGCAACGGTTATTCTAGAGAGAGCCACATATAATTGGTCATGAGAGAAGACTAAATATGACGAATAGACTCCTACATTTGAAATTATTTGGCCTTGTACTTCATTTATTGTCATGGAAAATCAAAGTCTACGGATGAATTGTTTATGCTTGAAAATTAATGGATAATATTTATTTTCGATCGATAAAAGTGGTTTCTTAATATAATAATTCTTATCAGTATGTCTATCAAATTCAGTCTCTGCATCAATTATATTGTTCTCAAATCCCTATATATAACACCCTAAATTCATGAATATGAAATTTTAAAAGATTCAAAATTTAATAAATTATATTATAGTATTAAGATCTGATGGGATAATAATACCAGAATAGGTTTTAAATAAATGGCATTTAAATTTAATAGGGTCTTGGTGTGATGATAGGGAATTGGAAGGATAGAAAATTACTAAAATAGAACTTAATTGCAAAAATTGTGTAGCTAGGCATGTCCAATGTGTGGAAAGGAAAAGTTGAAAGGGTCAAATGGTGAATCGGGGGCCAATATAAGGCACTCAAAAGATGAAGGACCAGATTGCCAGCGATGCAAAAGATTTAGATGTCGAATTGATGTTTCGAAAACTTAAGCCCTATGTAAGAGTTGCCTAGAATTAATACCAAATTCTCAACACCAGACCAACTCCCCCCTATTGAACTCTCACTCTCACCATGGCTTGAAATATAAAATTGAACAGATTATCACATCTCTCTCATCACGATGAACATTTTGATACCCATAACATCTTGAGACAACCAGGGAAACGATGTGAATTGGTAGTCGATGAAGTAAGTGCCGGTGGTGGTGGGCTTCACTGTTCTGGCGGCTGGAGCTCACGAGTGGCAAGTGAACTACAATAGCCTCAATGAGTAGAAGGTGATGCTAGCTTCAATTTCAGAGTTAGGCCTGAAGTATGTAGTAATAGAAGAATCCAACCGAATAGTGGAATTTAAAAAATTTCATCACATGAAAAATAACTTGGATCACTACATACAAGGATCTATTTAATGCCTTAATGATGGATTTAAGGAGAAGAATTTATTACGTTAATCAATTCCTCAAAAACAGAACATTCACTTGACTCCTCAATTGAAGATCTACTACTTCCTGTTGCTTAGATATTAGTTCCTTGCTTCTTGGCCTTAATTTGCAGCAACCAAAAGCCTCCAAATTGTCCTAAAAGTATGCTCAAGTGGCAGCAACAATTGGCCTCTATCAAAGCCTCAAAACCGCCACCTCTATGCTTGAAAAACTCTTCTTCAGTGATCTCTTTTGTTCACCAACAAAATACCCCAAGTGTGTTTTCTCTAATAGTATTTGCTCACCTTTCAAGCACTCTAATTCTTAAATATTTCGCTTGAAAAAGGATGAAGAATGAAGGATGAATTTTAAAGGAGGAGAAGAAGAAATTTGCAAGAGAAGGACTTTGAGAGAGAATCTTGGAGAGAGGGGTTTTTGTTTACAACAAACTCAATGGGGTTTTTTTTTCTTTTTAGATTGGTCACCACTTACTGGAGAAATAGGAGCCTTTTATAAGGTGTTTCTCACTTGTGTGCTAAGAAATTAATCTCTACTAATTAAAATCCTATTTCAATTAAGAAACTAATTTCTACTAATCAAAATCCTTTTTCAATATTAATCTCTATTAATTAAAATTCTATTTTAAAATCCTAATTTAAATAGAAAATTAAGATTGTCACTTGATTTTAAATGGACTCTTCCATTTAAATCTTCCCTCCAAAACTGGATTTTACTTTTAATTAAATTGACCCTTCAATTCAACTAAACTAACTTAACCCTTTAAGTTAGTAAGACTAATCAAATTGTCATATGGCCACAATTAAATTAACACTTTAATTTTATTGATCTAATTTAATTCCTTAAATTATTTGGTTAATTTAACACTTTAAATTGGTCAAGCCATCATGACTAACTTTTAATTAGTCAACTTGGTATCTTCCAAACCTGACCAATCTAATTATCTAACTCTTTAGATAATTTCCCCAATTCCATTTAGATTGGTTAAGGCTTTTGTGTGCGACCCATGAGGTTCATCAATTAATTCGACATAGGCTCAAAACTACATGTGATTTATTGAATATTAAATACTCTGATTAGTCTAAACTCTTTTAAACTAATCACTCTTTTAATTAATCTTTATTAATTGAAGAGTACTCAATCTCCATAGTCGATGTCTAGCACAAGCCTATGGAGCCCAACCAATTGGATGAATTAATTCTAGTGAACCTTTTTCGATTATGATTACCATGCATTCTATTTCCTATCTCTCGATCCTAAGGTAAGATATTTGTCGGTTTCCAAATACCTCAATTGAAGTAAGGAGATAGGTAAAGATCCATTAATTAAAACCAAAATAAGGCAAAATTAACTTCCTATGTCCAAACCCAAGTTCAATCATCATGCCATAAATTAGGATTTGAAGGCAAGAAGACTACCTTTGATGTATAATCAAGGTGGATGATGTAGATTTTCCTATGGACTCCTCCAAATCAAGATCTATTTTCTCCACACCAAGAACTCCTTAATCCAGCAACTTTTTCTCGCCAAAAAGGCCTCCTAAACAGCCCCAATCTGGCCGAAAATAGGAAGAAAAAATCTGCTACATATCGCCCAAAGTTTTCTCCAAAAATCAGCAAAGAGATCGTTTTATTCTCCAATTCTAAGCATCCCAAGTGTGAAGCCTCTAATGTTGATCCACACACCTAGGAAAAACTCTCAAATCATCACACCCTTTGCTAGAGAAGAGATCAAGAAGAAGATGATGGAGTTGGCATTTTCAGGAAAGAGGTATGAGAGAATCTTGTAGGTTGTTACTCAATACGTGAGTTGTGCAACCTTGAGAAGGAAGAAGGATGCTTGGATTAGCTTCTCTTATGGCCGGACAATGTGATTTTATAGGTGAGTAGGAAGCTTCCTTCATACCTTATCCACATGTGCCAACTAGCTAGATTCAAAATCTAGTTTGGATTGGAATCTAATTTCTCAAATTAAAATCCTTATCCTCCCAATTAAAATGGACTCTTCCATTTTATTTCCCTTCAATTCATTTAATCTCACAATTAATCAAATTAACTCTTTAATTTAATTAATTTTTACTTAACTCTTTAAATTGGTTAACTTAACTCCTTAAGCTAATTAATTTAACTCTTTAAGTTAGTTAAAATTAACCTACCTCCTTAAGTTGACTTTTGACTAATTAAATTTGTCACATGACACCAATTAAATTAAATTCTTAATTTAATTGTCTTAATTGAACTCTTTAAATTATTCTGATTAATTTAACACTTAAATTAATTAACCCAAAGTGACCAATTAATAATTACTCAATTTTCTCTCTCCATTTATGGTAAAAACCGCCACTTGAATTTTTTCTAACTCCTAAGAAAAATTACTCCTAACAAATAAGAGTTTTCTTAGGCTCTTGTATGTGACCCATTAGGTTCACCAATTCATTAGACATGGGCTCACAACTCTTTGTGATATTTTGAATATAAAATATTCGAATTAGTTTAAACTCTTTTAAACTAAAAAGTCAAGCAATTAATCTCCATTAATTGAAGAGTACCTAATCTCCATGGTCACTGTCTAGCAACAAGCCCACGGAGCCAATGAATTGAATGAATGAATTATGTGGAGGTGAACCATTTTAGCTTATGCTTACCATACAAATACGGTCTTTCCATCTCCTATCTCCCAAAAAAGACCTATGGAAAGATATTTGCTGACTTTTTAATAGTCTCGATAGCTATGTCTCTACATCAAATGCTCGATTTCCCTTTATGACCTCAACTTTGAAAAACACCTTTTCCAAATTGTTATACTATGTTGCGCAAGGTTTTTCTTGGACTCAATTATTATAGAATATATATATATATAGGAGATGCACTTATTCTTCACAACAATGAAGAAACAAATCTCATCTTGAATCTCATAAACCTCCATACTTTGGTAGCTTATGCCTAATCTAAGTCCTGTATGACTTGATGTGTGGTCAGGACAAAGCCAAAGCATAAAGACCTAAATACAATGTTACCATGGATCCTTAAGTCAAAGGACTAATTATATGCACTATCGTAAGCTTTGAGAACTCATCACTACCGACATGCCATTGTGGCTAACTAGTGGATTCTCAAATTGGGCTTTCAGTGAACTTGTTCTCTAACAAACACCCACTAACATGCATCTATGTCTAACATAGACTGCTCATGAAATGGGGCAACATCCAACCCCTTGGAGTATGCAACGTTAGTGCAAGTCTATCAGAATCTTAGATATCCTTTCTCACAAGATTCTAGGACTTGGAATGTTTAAAATCATGACTATAGAAACTTGTTTCATGATCACTATCATATGCTTGACCAAGTCCCATAGTCTTGTATGATTTAATGGCTTCAACCAAATGCAAGTGAAGAATAAAATGCATAAGATAAAGATAGCCGTTGAATTAAATATTATTCAATCAAAATTATCTCACAAGTGAAATAGTATAGACATGCCAATCCTAATTGGCTATCGATAACTATGTATCTATTCTTGATGTGTGATTTCTTATTATGACCTCAACTTCGATAAGTACATTTTTCAAATTGTCATTTCACTTTGTGCAAGAATTGTTTGGAATCGATCATCATAGAATACATTGTAATCAACTTGTTCTTCACAACAAGCGAAATGGATCCCTTATTGGAACTCACCAACCTCCATACTTAGGTAGTTTGTGCCCAACCTATGCCCCGGGTGACCGCTAGGTGTCGGGATAAAATCAAAGCACAAGGACCTAAATCCAAAGCTACTATAAATTCTTAAGTCAAATGACTAATTATTTGCACTATCATAAACTAGAGAATTTCCCACTAACAACAAGCCACTTAGGCTATCTTGTGGATTCTCTAAGCGAGCTTTCAAAGAACTTGTTCTCTAACAAGCACATACCAACGTGCATCTATATCTTACGTGGATTGCCCATGAAATGGGGCAATATCCAACTCCTTGGAGTATGCATCATTAGTGCAAGTTTATCTTAATCTTATATACCTTATCTCATAATATTCTATAACTTGGAATATTTAAAATCATGACCATAGGCACTTGTTTCGTGATCACCATCATACGCATGATGAAGTCCCATAGTCTTGTATGATTTAAGGGCTTCAACCAAAGGTATGTGAGAATATAATTAACCGCATAAGATGAAGATGGCCATTTTATAAAACATTATTCAATCAAATTTATCTTACAATGAGTAGTTTTTACACGCCAAGCTAATTGGTTTAGAGACATTATTCCAACAAGGCTATCGGACAGAGAAAATTTGACATGGAGACAAGCACCCATAGGTGGCAGCGCTGTAGGAGTTTTCCTCCAAATTGACTTCCAAGGTGGTGGTGGAGTGCAAATTTGGTTGAGGAGTATGTTTCGTGCATTCTATTATGGGCAACCTCTATCTCTGGCGGCGATGAATGGCGGTGCTCTGGCGGCAAACAATTGTGCCTTGGCGACCTTAGTGCATAAGATTGGATATCACATTTTGAGCTCATCCGGATGAGCTTCGAGCTTTGTATTGGCTCTAAATCCAATTTAGTTTGGTAAAACTCAATTAAGTGGTTGGTTTGCTTCGTAAAGTGATGCTAGAGAAAATTAATTTGATTGAAAATTGATTGTTAGCATAAAGCTAGATTAAATAAACTGAACTTGCTAGTTCAAATTTTAATAATAAGATGAAGTGTTGACCTTGAATTCGTAAAAGATCTAATTAACATTAATTGAGCCAAAACGACATATTTAGGAAATTAAAACTTTAAATTGAGATAAGGATTGACAGTCATTGTTTGAATCGACTAATTTGAAGGAGTGGATTTGAACGAAATTTACACCCTAATGTTATCACACACCATTTATTAGGAGTCAACTAATTCCTTGCTTAACTAAGTTGATCGTGAGATATATAGAAGGATTCAAAACTCAACATTTGAATAAAACTCTTAAACACCTAAATGAGCACCGATAGTGAAGGAATCTAACATTAAGATTTCGGTAATAAACAAGAAGAAGCCATTATATATAGAAACTTTGATGTTAAAATTAAAGTAGAAAGGAGACTTGCAAAGGGATAAATGAATTAATATAATTAAACTATTTAGATAACCATAGTTACTAGTAGTGATGTTGTACTAATAGCATCAGTGCTTATACCATATTTTAAATGGGAATTGGAGGGAAAGACCCAGAATCTTATGGTCGCTAAAAGACTTCCAATTCAACAGTTGAACATGAGGTGAGGTTATACTTAATATGACAATTTTTTTGCTGGGAAAAGATATGTATGTATATAGTAAATAATATGGTTATATGTTTTTTTGATATGCTTGCATGATCCGTGATGTCGTTGTACAATTCTTGATATTGATACATGACCTTCGGCTTGGTTATATTTTCCTTTCCATATTGGAGTCTAGAAGTTGGTTGCTCATTCTTGTGTGTGGACTTAATGCTCTGTCTTGATTTCCTAAATTGGGCTTTTGGAATTTCATTGAATATTCTACACTATTTAGCCCTTATGGACCATTCCTGGAGATCTATTATACCATCTAGATATTGTTATGCTTTTGTACCATGAGTTTATTGCCATGTTTTGATGTTATATAAGAGGGTCTAGCTGATTAATATATCTATGTGTTTTCAAAACTTATTGACTTATATTATAATTTGTTCACGGCTATTACCAATTGAATTTTGAACTTACTATTGGGATATTATGTTTATTTTACCTTTAGGCAGCCTTTGGGAAGTTCATAACCTTTAGGGACAACTTTGGGAAGTTGGACCTCGGACTAGGTTTAGGAAGACGGCTGCATAGTATCAAAATGACCGTGTGTCACGGACGGACTCTATCTTGCAGCGAAACATTCATCAGTTCGTGATGGCATCTCAGGTACCTTCGATCTGCCAATGTCCATCTCGAGTCTTTATGATAACCCATTACTTCAGCCCACAAAGTTTACTAACTTAAACATCTAAACACCTCACAGTATTAGTGTACTCACTTATTCAAAATGCCCATATTCGCCGGAGGCTTACATCCATCACACTGAGCATGTTTTCTCAATGGTCCCCGACAATCCTATTTACACATTCTCAATCTTAGGTCTCTTCATGTATCTATTAATAGTAAAGGAGAAATCTCGCCCCGTCTCGACATTGAGTAGGGCCACATGTAAGTCCTATGCTCATGGATTGTGCCATCACCTTATATTAGTCCCGTGCGGAGCGTTAGACATGATTTACTGCTCGCTGGCAACTGCCTCAACTTGCCCATTATGCGTCGTCGCCCTACGACCACATGCTTTAAACCAATGAACCCCCTCAGCAAGGCTAGAACTTATAGCGCATGCTTTGCCAGTTTGTTCACAAGATATTAGTGTGCTCGTCTCAATCACTCAATTAGCCTAGAGGTATTGCCCTATAATTTTCAAAGCCCGTGGGGCAATAGTGTTTCCATCTCGCAACCTCTTGGCACTCTTTTGAACCCAATGTGGGACCTCCTAGCTCCACACCGCCCGTTCGGTTCCCAACCTATTTAGGGACTCTAAACACACCTTTGAGATGTCTAGAGCCGGCCTCGAAGGCTCCTATTACCTTGAAGGAGTTGCTTTTACTTGGTGCCGTTACAGCACAAAAAGGATTGACTGATGCCCACCACTGCATGCCCATCGTCCATCAGATGTGCATGTCCCCCTTATAATAGGTTATAGGTCTGGAGAAAAAAAAACCTTTTTCTTAGAACGGACATTAAAATGCCGAGGAGGTATACATTTTGTAACTCCCTCTCTCAAACTCCAAATCATTCGCCATTTAAATAGATGGATAGCTCCCGCCTTCTATATTAACTCCAACAAGTTTCAGCTCTGTTGGATTCTCCATAGAATATAAATCACTATTGCAATAAACTAGAATTACAACAATACCACTGCACTGCCATACTCTAAAGATCTTTGCCGTATCCTACACAAGCAGAACCACATACTGGTACAATTTGGTGGAATCATTCCTAACACTCCAAAGAACGCCCCACTAAAACAGTTCCATAAAACTCAAACTTCAAGGCACTCTTCTCAATGCCTCTTTCTACTCCTCGCATTGATGAAAAAATTGGGCATAGATGCTTATAGGTTTTCAATTCCATGGTCCAGAATATTTTCAGGTATATATGTGTATGTATGTATAATACGGTACTCCCATAAAAATTGGTGAAAGGAATTTCTTGGCACCACATTATGTGCATATATATCACAAGAATAGGACAAATTAAAACATATTGATTAAGCTAGCATCTCATAAGTCTTAACGCTTAATGATTGATATATTAGTACTTTAGCTGGAAGATTGAGTGGCGGTGTGAATAGAGATGGCATCAAGTTCTATAATGATCTCACTGACTTGTTGCAATCTCAAGGCTTGTATAGTTTTATTCACTTTACTGGAGCTTAATTAATTAATTTGGCACACACACACACACATATATATATATATGTGTATCTATATATTTGTTTTAACATCATTACCATCTAAGTTCTTTTCTCAAATCTTTTTGTGCAGGAATAGAGCCCTATGTAACCATATTCCATTTTGATGTTCCCCTATGCTTCGAAAATGAGTATGGTGGATTCTTGAGCCCTAAAATAGTGTAAGTAACCTAGAAGCATGTTCATATGTAATTTCTTATCGAGCCTTAAACAAGTTATTTTACTCTTGATCCTTACCTTTGGAACTAAAATTATTTTAAATCAAATAATTAGAATAAACATATTAAATTCCTTAAAAATCGATCACCCCTTCCAAACTTAACATTCAATTTATGTGTTCAATAGGCAAGATTTTGTTGAGTATGCAGAAGTGTACTTTTTTGAATTTGGTGATAGGGTGAAACACTAGATCACAAAAAATGATCCATGGACATTCACCCATAATGGATACATTATGGGGAACTTCCCACCTGCTCATGGTTCAACTTCAGTAAAATTGAAACAAAATAATGCCCTAAAACATATATGTGTTCATGGTGTTGACAATAGTTGTTATGAGGGGAATGCTAGAACAAAACCATATATCGTGGCACACAATTTGATTCTTGCCCATGCAAAAGTTGTCGATGTATATAGAAGAAACTATCAGGTTCGTATTACTAATTGTTAGGTTCAAAATGAATGACCTTGTAACTTCTATCATATGGTCTTGAGTGTCATAAGATTCTTGGTTTAATAAAATGGAATTAATCAAAACTCAATAATGCTTTTATCAATCCTACTTAGAAAATAAAGTAAATTTTAAATGAATATTATTATTGTATCTTAATATGCATGGGGGGTGGGGCTTTCATTATGAGATTATATTTTATTAAACTTTGAGAATAGATGATCTCACATTCGCTAAGCAAACATTAAATTTAATTATTTATAGTACATAATTTAAACATAAAAATTAATATGTACAGCCAGTTAAAGGAGGCCGGATAGGTGTCACAAATATGACGACATGGTTTGATCTTTACTCTAATTCTCAAGAGGACATTGACGCTGCCTCAAGAGCTGTTACTTCCATGTGGGGATGATGAATGCTAATTTCATTGGCCCATTTCATATTCATAAAATATTCCTTGCATTAGATAGATATTGAAATATAAATGAATGTTAGGAAATAAATATATTTGATATCAATCTATATTTTTAGGTTTGTAGCACCTATAGTGACTGGGCACTATCCACCAATTATGAGAGAACGAGTAGGAAATAGTATACCAAAATTTACACCCGAAGAAAAAAAGTTACTGAAAGGATCCTATAATTTTATTGGAATAAATTACTACACCACTAATTGGGCAGCTTATAAACCTACCCCACCTTCTACACCACCAACTTACTTCACAGATCAAGAATCTAAATTCTTTAGCAAGTATTCATAGATTATTCAAAAAAAGAAAGAAAGAAAGAAAGAAATTATCCACATTTACAATACCAAGGGCTTTTCTAATCTTTATAAACTTTTTCTTTCTTTGTTTTGAGTTATAGCTGAACGAGATGGGGTTCCAATTGGAGAATAGGTAAACTAGGTGCTCTTTAGTAATAAGGAATACAATTTAAGATGATTATATTTGTTAATTATGAAGAAGATGATTGATGAAACATCATTATTCTTCTCAAATGTCAGGCTAGTTCACCATGGTTATTCATTGTTCCATATGGTATATACAAGCTTCTACTTCACACCAAGAATAGATATAACCCTCCCATCATTTACGTTTTGGAGAATGGTAATAGTCAAATTTCCTAAACTCATTCTAGTTGTTCTGATAGCAAGGAACATATTATCTTTTTTGCATGTTGTTAATTTTAATTTTGTCATATAAGTAGCGACATTCTCCAATTTTTTCATGTAGGAGTGGATGAAATAATCTATAAAAGCCAACCAGTTCCAAAAGATAGACAAGATGACTACCGAATTAAGTTCAATCAAGATCATCTCGCCTACATCAAGCATGCCACGGAGTGAGTATTATGCCTCTCTTTCTCATCATACATATATATACATATCGTACATAACTAACCTTGAATACTTATCTAACTGTATTTGATGTTTGAAAACATTTGTAGAAAGGGTGTGAGATCAATGGTTACTTTTTGTGGTCATTGTTTGACAATTATGAATGGGTTGAAGGATACAAAGTTCAATTTTTTGGCATATTTTATGTGGACGACGTCAATGGTTTAGTGAGATATCCTAAAACCTCAGCTATATGGTACATGAATTTCCTAAGCAAAGCTCTCCTTCCATCTCCAAGGAAATAAGCTGAAGGTGAAGAAAAGAATAACATAGAAAAGAAATGAACTAATTAAGAGTTGATCTCATGGTCAAGTGTTGAAGAGACACTACCCTCTTTCATTTGAACCATGTATCTTTAGTAAGGCATGTTGGGATTCATAATCAACTCCGTCGGTGTGAAGTAAAAGACCATGTAATAAGTTGTATTCAAATAAGAACTTGAAGTGTTTGTTTTAGTTTTTAATATGCATTATATTGCTTGCAGTCAATTAAAAACTTTTAGTGCTATTACAACTTTCTTTAACTCATGAGAATTTTACATTAAAAACATTATTTTCTTGGTATGAATCAGACTATAAGACTGGGGCCATACTTATATTCAAGGTTTAGCAATGATGAAATAGTTTTCTCATGGTAGCATCCCCATGTGCCAAGTTGATGAAATAAAGTGACAAAGTATTAGTGACTAGCATAATAATGAAATAGCATGACATTTGCAGTGCAAACAAAGACTCATCCCAATTAAACACAATACCTTTCATTACATTTTTTTTAAGACAAATAATTAGGCATGGAGATTCAGTCATATAGCAATTACAAAGCTTTTGAACAATGATATGTGATAATAAATATTCTATCTTTAACCAAACCTTAGTCCAATATAACTATTGCTGATATTTGTGATACAAATACATCATTCTACTTTAAAATGTTTTCTATGTAAAACAAAAGTGAACTATGAAGACAATGACCATCTTTTGCATTGTGAAAATTTGAAGGTAGAGAAAACAAAGTACATAAATTATATGCGTTGGGTTACAAAGATATGCTAAATCGTAATCCTTTTGTATATGATATATATGTGGGTGTATACATATATGTTTTTATGAACTAGAAAGGTGCACGTCTGTTTTACATGACTTAATAATATTTTTACCTATGTTTGTTTTATAAATTGTGTTTCTCATAATCTTTGTGAAATTAATATTCATTTTCTTCAAAGTACTAAATCTTCAAAGACAATGATCATTTTAAAGTCAAACTTTGTTTGACATAGGAATATTTAATTTTTGGTTTCATAGTGTTCACTTATTTGATCAATATGCGACTTAATCACTCATCTAGAAAGCTTGAGCCCTCTTCTTCTTGATTTCTTCTTCAATTCTTCAAATGTTTTGTCATCATCAGATTAAAATACTTTACATATTAATTCTTGAGTTAGAAATGAAAAATGAATAACAATCAATAGTTAAATATAAAAGAATATATGTAAAAAAAAGGAAAATTATTTTTTAATTAATAAGTGGTAAAAATCCATTGCAGTATGATATTACTGGTCAACCTAGCATAAGGTTCATTTGTGGAGCTTTGATATCTATTGGTGTTATTAGCTAATGTTGACTTATGTTTAAGGATGATAAATGCAAAGAAAAAGAAAAAAAGGAAAAGAAGAAGAAGGGAAAAGAATCTTATTTTAGGGTACATCATATCAATCATAAAGTTTTTAGGTCAAAATTAATTTTCAAAGTTGAATATCATAGTATATTTATAAATAAGATTATGTTGGATTTAGATACTTATCAAAATTAAAATAAATAGAAAAATAAAAATAAATTATCATCTAAAATTATCGCAATAGCATCAAACAAAATGGAATTTTTGGGAATATCAGCCAAGTAATTCATATCCTCGAAAGTTGATAATAAAAAACACTGTATCTCACGGATTGAACAATTTTTTGATAGACTACATAGAACAAAATGATTTTCCAATGAAAGCATATAAGTCTATACTTTATAGGACAACTTGAATTGATGACAATCTAGGTATAATTTATATAGGAAGTAGATTGAACTCTAAATAATTCAATTAATTGCGAGTTAAAAATTGAGAACAAACCATCTCAAAATATCGATATCCTAGCTACCATTCATTAAACTATATGATAAATAGATGAGACCTAAATAGAAATATTGAAGTATAAAAAATTTGAAAGTCGACAATAATTGAAAGAGTACGTAAAATTTTTGTTCTAACTTAGTCTTAGATGTTTCAGTCTTGTGTTATGGTCATTTTGGCTTCTATAGTGCCTTGTTTATTTAATGTGCATCCTAATGGGAAATATAAAATTAGCTATTTCTTAAGAATACATAATATATAACTTAAATAGTAAAATAACATTGGTACAAGATTAAAAACTTTTTTTGTAGCTAACATTTTTTGTTATTTTTCTTCTAAAATCGATAGTGTTTAGCTTATCAACACTTTCATTCAAGTTAATGGTTGTTCTAGAGAAAGCCACATACAATTGGTCATGAGAGAAGACTGAATACAATAAATAGACTCCTACATTTGAAATTGTTTGACCTTGTACTTCATTGATTGTCATGGAAAAGCAAAGTCTAAGGATGAATTGTTTACGCTTGAAAATTAATGGATAATATTTATTTTTGATCGATAAAAGTGGTTTCTAAATATAATATATGCTTTCAATATGTCTATATGTTACACCCTAAATTCATGAATATGAGGTTTTAAAAGAATTCAAATTTTAAAAAATTGAAATTATAGAATTAAGATTTGGTGGGAAAATATTAATAATAACAACAACAACAACAACAACAACAATAATAATAATAATAATGGTGGTGGTGGTGGTGGTGGTGGTGATAAAACTAGAATAGGTTTGGAACAAATGGCATTTAAGTTTAATAGGGTCTTAGTGTGATGCACATAATTGGAAGGAGAGAAAATTACTAAAATAGGACTTAATTGCAAAAATTACATAGCTAGACGGGTCCAATTTGTGAAAGGGGAAAGCTGAAAGGTCAAATGGTGAATCAGGGGCTAATGTAAGGCACTCAAAAGATGAAAGACCAGATTACAAGCAATGCAAAAGATTTAGGGGTCAATGTGAGATTTTGAAAACTTAAGCCCTTTGTATGAGTTGCCCAAAATGAATACCAAATTCTCAACATCGGACCTAACTCTACCTCCTTCAACCCTTACTCTCACCAGGGCTCAAAACATAAAATTGAACAGACTATCACATCTTTCTCATCACGATTAGGGGTGTAAATGAGAGGAGATGATTCGTGAATGATTTTGGCTCGACTCGATGAATGCTCGTATTCGGCTCAATCTTTTCGAGCTCGAGCAGAGTCGAGCTCAAGATCGTTAGTCAAACCAGTCGAGCCGAGCTCAATAATATTTAACTCAAAAGCTCATAAGTCTAAACGAGTTTTTTTATTATATATATACATACATACATTTAATTATAATCTAGGCCCATATAATAAAATCTATAAGGATAAGTAAATAATAATAATAATAATAATAATTCAATTTTTTTTAGTAAAATATATAACAAAATTATTTTAAAAATTTATAATTATAGATTTTGTTTTGAGTCTAAATGAGCTCGAGCACATCCAAGCTTAACGAATCGAGCATTTCTGCTTCTCTATGATGAGCTTGATAAGGCTCGTCGAACCTTCGCCTATTCCAACGAGTTGAGCTTGAGCTTGGCTATCTAGGCTTGACCAAACTTGGCTCGAGCTCGAGCTCGCGAATTAATAGATGAGTCGAGCTTGAGCCTACTAGATTCGAGCTCGGTTCGGCTCATTTACACCCTTAACCACGATGAACATTTAGATACCCAGAACATCTTGAAACTACAAGGGAAACGATGGGAATTAGTGGCCGATGAAGGCAAGTGGAGGTGGTGGTGGGCTTCACTGTTCCGGCAGTTAGAGCTCATAAGTGGCGGGTGAAACGTAAGAGGTTCAACAAGTAGAAAATGGTGGTGGCTTTAGTTTGGGAGTTAAGCCTGAAGTATGTATTAACACAAGGATCTAATCGCTTTGAAAACAGGATATAGAACCTTTACTTGACTCATCAATTGAAGATTTACTACTTCCTTTTACTTGGATCTTATTTCCTTATTTTTTACCTTATTTTGCAGCAACTGAAAACGTCCAAATTGTCCTAAAAATATGTTCAAGTACCAGCAACAATTGGCCCCTATCAAAGCCTTAAAACCAGCACCATTATGCTTGAAAAACTCTTCTTCGACTCTCTCGTTTGTTCACCAACAAAATACCCCAAGTGTGGTATTGCTAATGGTACCCATGAAGTCACATGTAGCCATAGGATCTGATAATCAAAGCATTAAAAATGCAAAATAACTATGCTACACATGTCATCAAGGATCTAACCATGCTATAGATTCAAATTTGGAAGGAGAGTTACCTTGATTTTCAGAAAAATCAAAGAAGCTAGAAGAAACACTCCAATGCCTTGAAACTATCTGCCAGCGGCACAGCAGAGTAGCTACTGAATTTCCCCAACCAAACAATTTTTGTTTGAGCTGAAAATTTAACTGAAACTCCTCAATGGATCTACAGTCCAAAATTCAACTCAATCAACTTGGAAAGGTCCCCCAAAACTACCTCCAGTTCTCCGCCAGAAACTGGATCTCCAGAAGGCTAAGTAATCCAATTGTCTTGCCTTTAGTGTGAAGATCCACAAACCAATTTCCAATCCTCTTCCTCTCAATATTAGATGGAGAATAATGAGAGGAAGAATTTGGATGAAGACTTGATTTGGAGGTGGGAGAAGAAGAGAAGTGAAGCTTCAACACAAAGGTAATACTTTAAAATTTGGAGGGAATTTGAGAGAATCTAATTCTTCAATCTAATTCACGTGGAATGTAATGTAAGCATACCTCTTCGGCGCCTCACTCTATATCTATATATAGAGACAGGATGGTGTGATGCCAAATTGGAATCACATCATCCTCAAGGTGGCCTCCCACTTGCATTGCAAGTTGACATGTGAATTTGAATTTTGTGTGCATTTGAATTTCATTTGGAATTTTCATTTCATCTCATAAAATGTCATCCAAATAAATTCTAATGCCACACCAAATGAACCTTTCATTTGAATTTTTCCTCCAAAATTAATTCTCCATTTTATTTAAATTAAACTCCTTTAATTTAATTAATTACCTTCACTTAACTCTTTAATTCAATTAGCTTAACTCCTTAAGCTTGTAATTGTTAACTTAACCTTTTAAGTTAACTTGACCAATTGATAGTCATTGGCACCAGATAATTAACTCTGTAATTAATTGGTCTTAATTTAACTCTTTAAATTAATTAGATCAATTTAACAATTAAATTGGTCAAGCAAAAATGATCACAACTTGTGTCAATCGATCAACCTCCAATTCGATCAAGAAAGAACTCTTCTAAGTCCTTAGAAAATTGCCCTTCATTGCCTAGGATAAGCAATTAGCTTTTGAGTGTGACCTATTAGGTTCTACCATTCATTGCACATGGGCTCACAACTCTTTGTGACTTTGGAATATCATATATTCATTTTAATTTAAACTCCTTTAAACTAATCGACTCTATTCAGTTGATCTCCATTAACTCCATAGTCAATGCCCAACCTCAAGCCTATGGTGCTTAACTAATTAGCTAAAATAAATGCTATGGGATAACCATTCTAGCTCTATGCGTACCATGCAAATACAGTCCTTCTATCTCCTATCTCCTAAAAGAGGCCTAGGGTAAGATATTTGTCGGTTCTTTAATAGCCTTGATTCTATATTTCTATTCCCAATGTTCAATTTCCCTTTATGACCTCATCTTTGGAAAGCTCCTTTTCCAAGTTGTCGTACTACTTTGCTCAAGTTTTGGAATTGATTATTATAGAACACATATGAGATGTACCCACCCTTTGCAAAGACGAGGAGTTAGATTGTTGGAATAGTGTCTAGCAAGCCAATTAGATTGGCCTTGTAAAAGCTATTTCCTTGGAAAACAATCTTCATTGAATGATATTCTTTATATGACCATCTTTATCTTATGCTCTTTATTACTTCACTTGCATTTGGATGAAGCCCTTAGATCACAGATGACTACGGGACTTGATTAGTTCACTGAGTGGTGATCATGGAATAAATCTTACACGGCCACGATCTTAAAACTTCCAAGTCATAGGATCTTATGAGACGGGGCATCTGAGATCCGGATAGACTTGCACTAGCGATGCATAAATTAAAGAGTTGGATATTGATAAATTCCATGAGCAATATGTATGAGATACGGGTGATGTTAGTAGGTGCTTGTTACAGAACAAGGCAGTGAAGACCCTCTGGAGAATCCACTAGATAGTCGCAGTGGCAAGTCCGTAGTGGTTAATTCTCCCACCTACGCTAGTGCATATTATTAGTCCTCTAACCTGAGGATCCATGGTAACCATGTGTCTAGTCCTCATGCTTTGACTCTTCCTTGACCACTTAGCGGGTCTTTCAGGTTGAGTTTGGGTATGAGCTACTTGGCATGGAGGTTTGTGAGATCCAAGATGGAATCTGACTCCTCGCTTTTGTGAAGGATGAATGCATCTCCTATTTATTCTATAATGATCGATTCCAAGAGATCCTTGCGCAAGGTGGTGTGACAATTTTCAAAAGGTGTTTTTCAAAGATGAGATCACACAAGGGAATCGAACATTGAGAATAGAAACATAGTATTGAGGCTATTAGGGAGCCGATAAATATCTTGCCCTAGGCCTCTTTCGAGAGATAGGAGACAGAAAGACCATATTTGCATGGTACGCATAAAGCTATCATGGTTCTCCAGAATATTCATTTTGGCCAATTAGTTGGGCTCCATGGGCTAGAGGTTGGACATCAACTATGAAGATTGGGTACTCTTCAATTAATGAGATTAATTGAACGGAGTTGATTAGTTTAAAAAGAGTTTCAAACTAAAATGAATATAAGCTATTCAAAAGTCACAAAGAGTTGTGAGCCCATGTCCAATGAATGGTAGAACCTATTGGGTCACACAGAAAAGCCAAGTAGCTTCCAAACTTGGTAGAGCAATTTTCTAAGTGTTAGAAAATTCACCCTTTTGGTGACCGATTTTCAAGGATCCAATTTAACGGTCAATCTTGGTTTGATTAATTTAAATGTTAAATTTATCAACTAATTTAAAGAGTTAAATTAGACCAGTAATTAAGAAATTAATTATTTCGTACAAAGTTAACCATCAATTGGACAACTTGACTTAAAGAGTTAAGTTGACTAATTTAAGTTTAAGAGTTAAGCTTGTTTGATTTAAGAGTTAAATCAAAGTTTAATTAATTAAATTAAAGTGTTTAATTTAATTAATGAGAAGAATACTTTTTGGAGGGAAAATTTAAATGAAGTGTTCATTTAAATTAGCATCTTAATTCATTTAGAATTAGATTCCAAATGAAATTGAAATGCACCTGAAATTAAAGTAAGACTTGAATTTGAATTTTGCCAACTTGGCATGCTACTTGGGCGGTCACCTTGAGAAAGGTGTGATGCCAACTAGCATCACACCTTCCACTCTCTATTTATAGATATAGAGTGCAAGCAAAATTCAAAATTAGCATTGCTGAAAGTGTGAGAATTAGATTCTTGCATTCCCTCCAAAATCTATCTCTCTCTCTCTCTCTATATATATATATATATATATATCTCTTTCTCCATGCATTGCATCATGTGTTGAAGCTTTGCATTTCTTCTTCTTCCCAACTTGAAAATCAACCTCCTCTACCTTATTTTCTCCTCTCTAACTCCAGCTTCTAGAGAGGGGAAATTAGGAGATTGTTTGGTGTGTGGATCATACCAATAGAGGCAAGACACTTGACTTGCTCGATTTTGGAGATTCATCCGCAGCAGCTTCTAGTTGGCGAATTTTTTTTGAGCGATTTGGAAGACTTTTTTTGCTATAATTTTTTACAATAGCTTCCCTGTGTATGGAGGTGGTTCAGATTTAATTTGGTGATTTTTGGAGTTGTATAGCCACGGCAAAGGTTGCCGACATTCTGTTGTGCCGATTCTAGACAGTTTCTGGATCCGAGAGAGAAAGTTGATCTTCTCGTTGTTTTGAGCTACAAGAGATAATTATTTATTATAATTCAGATCTATAGCATGGATAAATCCCTAGATTCTTGAGTCGCTTAGTTATTTTCAAGCTTATGAAGTTTTGATTTATGGATCCTAACGCTACTCTTGCCTTAAAGTGGTATCAAAGTCTTTTTCACGCTATGTTTTGGATCATTGATTGATTGATTCATGTGATGAATTGATCAATATCACCAAATACTTGATCCAAGTGATGGATTGGAGTGTTTGGTTGGTGATGCTTTTGGCTCTATTGCTTGATGAATTGAAAGCATGCTTTTATGTGATTTAAGGGTTAATTCATGTTTTAGTATGTTTCAATTCATAGTGATAAATGTTGAATTTTGATTTCGTATTTATTGATGTTATATGATGATATAGCACATTGATGATTGATCAAAAGAATTTTGGTCATTTTTTGGATCCAATGAGGTTGGAGTTTGATTGGAGGTTATTAGAGAATTTGATTCTCATTTAAACTTGGATTTTTGAAGCATGATTGAGCACTTTAATTTTTAGTTTTAAAAGGAGTTTTAAATCTGGGAATTGATCCATAATGTGTGATTTAATGTCTAGAAAGTGTTCTACACTTTTGGTGCATAAAAGTTGAGCTAAAAATAGGCATGACTAGCCTTTGACCCCAAAACAAGGGCTGCCAGCAGCTTAAGTACAAGCTGGCCGGGCAGTGGCCTAGAGCTACTGCCCAGCTGTGCGGCAAGCTCAACCAGCAGTGCCCAGTTTGGGTTTGGGCTAGTTTTGAGCTTCTTTTTGGTTCCTTGAGTGGCCAGAAATGGCATTATATTGTGTGTTATAGATGTACAAGTGTTGTGCAAGTCCTCAAAATTGTGTTTGACATTTTTTATTGTTTTTAAAATCTAGTTAAAGCTAATCTCCAACTTATGGCATAAATGTTATGCTTGTTCAATTATTTATTTATGACATAAGCATTTAATTGTTGGAATTAATTGTTAATTCTTGATTTATTTATTGTTCATTTAATTGTTGAATGGATGATGAATGAATGGGGATGATCATGTGCCTTTAATATTGATTTTAATTGTTTCAAGTTGTTGAAATGGGTTGTATTAAATTGAGGCTTGCATGCATCTTTATTTCTACCTTGTAAAAGTTATTAGAGTAGAATCACTAGGAGTGAGGATTTCCTATTCATGTAAATGTTGCATGGAGTAATGGAGACCAATGGAGGCATGGAGACTTTTGAAGAGTCATGAATGTATGGGATACATTCATGTAATAGCCAGATTTAATCTACCCTCATAAAATCAACTAGGTGGTGCACCTATGGCTCTAAGTACACCACTTGGTTAGGCTTATGGTCATCCCACCCTAGGAGCATGCTAGGCGCATTTACTTATTTATGCTTTCCGTATCCTATTGATGTATGAGATGCATGTTTAGGATATGGAAAACCTAAATAAGAAGATAAAATGATGAGATCTTTGCAAGCAAAAACCCACCACTTAGAATGTCTAAGTGCTTTTTAAATATTAAGTCAAAATGGATACAAATTAAAAGAGTTCTAATTAATCCAAGCCTTCTACCAATAGTATATGGCATGAGGATGCTACCACCTTTGTCTGATAGACATCCGGTCATAGGGGTCATACTTAGGTGGAAAGTTGTGACCATACACTTTGCATGAGATGTACCTTTGATTTGGGAATGCCCATATATTATACACTCATCCATGGGGGATGTTGTGGCACCCGTCTCGAATCAAAGTTTGATTGGTAGGTTTGACTTAACATCGATTAATGTAGAGGTCGTTCATCAAGGGATTTACATGAAATGGTGAGGCAAAATATATCAAGAATTGCATGAGATGCAATTAGAAAAAGTTGCTTACCTTTGTATTGCTCGTGGATATACATCCGGTTAGGGGGGTCCACTTGCAAGTCTTTAGGATCTTGATTCTCACTAGGAAATATGATTTCTTGAATTCTTCTAGGGGTGAAGGATTTGGTAAAATAGTGGGAGGAAAACATACTTGAAAGACCATAAACATGTTTTTAATATCAAATCAATCACATGCATATACTATTTTTTCGCCTTTCCTAGATTTTTGAAATCTTCAACCAAAATGGCTAAAAATCGACTCACAAGTATTTTGAAAACCAATAAACTAACCGGACCGAACTTCCAAGATTGCTTAAGAAACCTTAAAATCATTCTTGACTCTGAAAAGCAGACTTACATCCTGATCAAAGTCCCGTGGACACACTTGGTGATGATGCCACCGACGCATAACGTGAAATGTTTACTAAATTTGTAGATGATGATCTACAAGTAAGGTGTGTCATGATGGCATCCATGTCCAATGAGCTCCAAAAGACCCGTGAGCATATGAAACATGCTCAAAAGATCTATGTACATTTGCAAGAGTTGTATGGTGTACAAAGTAGACACGACAGGTTTGCTTTGTCTAAAGAGCTATTCAGGGCAATGATGAATGAAGAGTCCAATGTCCTTGATCATGGCCTTAAGATGATAGAACTCATCGAGAAACTTGGATAGTTAGATATGGTCATGGACAACGACCTATACGTAGATTTGATCTTACAGTCACTGCCACATCATATGATCAATTTGTTATAAACTTCAATATGTCCAAACAAGATGTTACGATTAACAAATTGATCAATATATTTGTGACCACGGAGGCGACTATGAGAAAGGAGAAGCCCCTTATGCTTACATCTTCCTCCAAGTCAAACGGCCTTAGGGCTCCTAGAAAGAAATGTAAAAGGAAGAAAAGTTCTTCCTTGAAAGGTAAGCAACCCAAGAAGAGTTCTAGAAGTAAGAAAAAGGTTAGAACTGAAGCTAGTTATCTCCACTATGGCAAAAAGGGGTATTGGAAAAGAAATCACAAAGCCTACCTTGCAACCCTTGAGAAGGGCATGTACTTTATTGAAGTGCACATGATGACTAATTCTTCCACATGGATATTTGATACAGCATGCGGTTCTCACCTTTGTAATTCGTTATAGGGGATGGAAAGAAGCAAGAGTCTTTGTTAAGGGGATATGATCTTTGCTTAGGAAATGGAGCAAAAGTTGTGGCCAATTTCTAAGGTGTTATCAAGTTGGACTTGGGGAATGCTTGCATTGTACTTGATCCAATCTATTCTGTACCCCATCTTGTAAAGAATATTATTTCAATTCTCGCTCTTTATAATGAAGGATTTGATTTTTCTATATCGAATGGGAAGTTGATGGCAATAAAGAATGGTTCTTTGATTGCTCAAGGTACATTAATAAATAGATTGTACATACTTGATTCTCAACTTTCACTAATCACATTCAATCAAGTAAAAGAAAATTAGATATCTAACAAGATGCCATTTTTTGGCATGCAAGACTTGGTCATATCTCTAAGAATAGGATGAGCAATTTAGAAGCTCTCAGAGCACTAAATGTTAGTGGCATTAAGGACCTTCATACTTGTGAATCTTGTTTAAAGTGAAAAATGACCAAAGCTCCTTTTGTAAGACAAATGGCTCACTCCACAAATCTCTTAGATTTCATTCACATAGACATTTGTGGACTACTAAGAGTTAGTGGGAGAGAAGGCTATTCCTACTTTATCACCTTCACCGATGACTATAATCGGTTCGAACATGTGTTTCTTATGAAGAACAATTCCAAAGCCTTTGAAAAGTTCAAAGAGTATAGGAGTGAAGTGGAAAAGCAATTGGGGCTAAGTATTAAAGCTCTTGGATCGAACTGAGGGGGAGAATACTTGAGCACCGAATTCTTGGATTATCTAAAAGAGAAGGGGATTCTCTCTCAATAGACTCCACTCGGCACACCCCAATATAATGGAATAGCTGAGAGTAGAAATCATACCTTGTTGGACATGGTACGTTCCATGATGAGCTTTTGCAATGTGCCCATATCCTTTTGTGGATACGCCTTACTTACGGCGGTGAAGCAACTAAATATAATACCCATAAAGTCGGTACCCAAAATACCATATGAGATATGGCTTGGCAAAGCGCCATTTTACCATTATCTTAAGGTTTGGGGATCTCCAACCTACGTGAAACGGACAGTGGGAGATAAGTTGGATAGTAGATCCACCTTGTGCAAGTTTTTGGGATACCCTAGAGAGTCTATGGGTTACTACTTTTATGATCTCGAGGAACGCCTACTTTTTGGAAAAGCAATTTCTATTAGATAGAAATAGCATTGTTATTGAACTTGATGAAGTTCAAGATGATCATGAAATCCCATGAGCGGTGGAAACAAGTGAGCAAGTGAAGTGTAGTACACAACCTCTACATAGGTCGGATCGAGTCAAGAAGCAACACGAAATGTTCAGATTTCTTCATGAGATGGGCCAATTAGATGATGATCCGAAGACCTATGAGTAAGCTATGTTGAACATAGATTCGGGACTATGGCTTTGAGCCATGAGATCCGAAATGGACTCCATCAAACAAAGTATGGACTTTGGTACATCCACCAAAGGGAATAGTTTCCTTTGGTTGCAAGTGGATTTATAAGCGAAAACTTGGAGTAGATGGAGAAGTGGTGAT
This sequence comes from Jacaranda mimosifolia, assembly GCA_018894105.1. NCBI lineage: Eukaryota > Viridiplantae > Streptophyta > Magnoliopsida > Lamiales > Bignoniaceae > Jacaranda > Jacaranda mimosifolia. Next base: position 14,514,260 of record CM032130.1, on the reverse strand, counting down.
TTTTAAGGTGCGGCTAGTGGCAAAGGGTTTCACTTAAAGACTCAGTATCAATTTTAAGAAAACGTTTTTGCTAGTCACTATGCCTAAGTTCATTTGGATTCTACTTGCCACAGCCGCATATTATGACTATGAGATATGGCAAATGAATGTGAAAATCGCTTTCCTCAATAGTAAAATTGAAGAAGAAATCTACATAGAGCAACCACACGATTTTATATCCAAGGGGAGTGAGCTAAAGGTTTGCAAATTCCATAGATCCATTTATGGACGCAAACAAGCATCCCGAAGTTGGAACATATGTTTTGACAAAACGGTCATATCGTTTGGCTTTGTCAAAAATATGTATGAATCATGTGTGTACAAGAAGGCTAGTGGGAGTTCAGTAAAATTTATTGTGCTTTATGTTAATGACATCTTTCTCATTGGGAATGAAGTAGGAGTGTTAGAGTGTACTAAAGCATAGTTATCTACACAATTCTCCATGAAGGATTTGGGAAAAGCATCCTATGTATTGGGAATACGTATCTATAAAGATAGATCTAAGAGGATGCTGGGGTTGTCCCAAACCCCGTACATTGACAAGATACTAAAGAGGTTTAGTATGGGAGAAACCAAGAAGGGATTTCTTTCCATGGGACATGGCATTTGTCTCTCAAAATCTATGGCCCCCAAGACTGAGGAAGAGAAATGAAGGATATCTCACATACCTTATGCCTCCGCTATGTATGCAGTTCAATGTACAAGACTGATGTAGTACACTTGCTAAATGTTACGAGTAGGTTCAAATCCAATCCTAGTAAGAGTCACTGGATAGCCATAAAAGCAATCTTTAAGTACTTGAGAATGACTAAGATTTGTTATTGGTCTACGATAATAGAGAATTGAAACTAGAGGAATTTTTAGATTCAAGTTTCCAATCCAATATAGTGACCTCAAATCTACTTTTGGATTTATATTTTACCTCAATGGCGGTGCGGTGAGTTGAAAGAGTTCCAAACAAGACACCACAACCGATTCCACAACTGAAGCATAATATATTGCGGCTTCGAAAGCAGCAAAGAAAGGTGTTTGGCTAAAAAACTTCATTCAAGAGTTGAATGCAGTGCCTAGCATTGTTGAGCCAGTTGTTGTCCTTTGTGACAACAACGGGGCGGTGGCGCAAGCCAAAGAGCCAAGATCTCTTCAAAATTCCAAGCACATTTTTGAGGTGATATCATTTGATCTGGGAGATCATAGATAGAGACGACATTCGAGTGGAGAGAGTTGCCTCTAAAGAAAATATAGCAGATCTACTAACTAAACCCCTAACGGAAAAGGTCTTCGAAGAACATCTTGAGAAGATAGGTCTCAAGGCCATGGGGTATTGGCTTTAGGGCAAGTGGGAGATTATTAGAATAGTGCCCGGCAAGCCAATTAGATTGTCCTTGTAAAAGCTATTTCCATGTAAAACAATTTGGATTGAATGATATTCTTTATATGGCCATCTTTATCTTATGCTCTTTATTACTTCAGTTGCATTTGGATAAAACCCTTAGATCACATATGACTATGGGACTTGGTCAGTTCATTGGGTGGTGATCATGGAATAAATCTTACACTGTCGTGATCATAAAACTTCCAAGTCGTAGGATCTTATGAGATGAGGCATCTAAGATCCGGATAAACTTACACTAACAATGCATAAATCCAAGAGTTGGATATTGCTCCATTCCATGAGCAATCTCTATATGAGATACAAGTGCATGTTAGTAGGTGCTTATTAGAGAATAAGGCATTGAAGACCCTCTGGAGAATCCACTAGATAGCCGTAGTAGCAAGTCAGTAGTGGTTAATTCTCCCGCTTACGCTAGTGCATTTTATTAGTCCTCTGACCTGAGGATCCATGATAACCTTGTATCCGGTCCTCATGCTTTGACTCTTCATTGACCACTTAGTGGGTCTTTCGGGTTGAGGTTGGGTATGAGCTACTTGGCATGGAGGTTTGTGAGATGCAAGATGGAATTTGACTCTTCACTTTTGTGAAGGGTGAGTATATCTCCTATGTAATCTATAATGATCGGTTCCAAGAAATCTATGCGCAAGGTGGTGTGACAATTTGGTTTCTCAAAGATGAGGTCACAGGAGGGAATCGCAAATTGAAAATAGAAACATAGTATTGAGGCCATTAGGGAGCCGAAAAATATCTTGCCCTAGGCCTCTTTCAGGAGGTAGGAGATGGAATGACGGTATTTGCATGGTATGTGTAGAGCTATGATGGTTCTCCAGAATATTCATTTCGGCTAATTGGTTGGGCTCCATGGGCTTGAGGTTGGGTATTGATCATGGAGATTGAGTACTTTTCGATTAATGAGATTAATTGAATTGAGTCGATTAGTTTAAAAAGAGTTTTAAACTAAAATGAATATAAGATATTCAAAAGTCACAAAGAGTTGTGAGCTCATGTCCAATGAATGGTAGAACTTATTGGGTCACACACAAAAGCCAAATAGCTTCCAAACTTGGTAGAGTAATTTTCTAAGTGTTAGAAAATTCACCCCTTTGGTGACCGATTGTTAATAATACAATTTAATGGTCAATCTTTGTTTGATTAATTTAAGTTTTAAATTAATCAACTAATTTAAAGAGTTAAATTAGACCAATAATTAAGGAGTTAATTATTTGGTACCATGTTGACCATCAATTGGACAAGTTGACTTAAAGAGTTAAGTTGACTAATTTAAGCTTAAGAGTTAAGCTTGTTTGATTTAAGAGTTAAATCAAAGTTTAATTAATCAAATTAAAGTGTTTAATTTAATTAATGGGAAGAATAATTTTTGTAGAAAAAAATTTAAATGAAGTGTTCATTTAACTTAGCATCTTAATTAATTTGGAATTAGATTCCAAATGAAATTAAAATGCACCCAAAATTAAAGTAAGACTTGAATTTGAATTTTGCCAACTTGGCATGCCACTTGGGCAGTCACCTTAAGGAAGGTGTGATGCCAACTGGCATCACACCTTCCACACTCTGTATAGAGATATAGAGTGCAAGCAAAATTCGAAATTAGCATTGCTAAAAGTGTGAGAATTAGATTCTTGCATTCCCTCTAAAATCTCTCTCTCTCTCTCTCATCATGTGTTGAAGCTTTGCATTTCTTCTTCTTCCCAACTTGAAAATCAACCTCCTCTATCTTATTTTCTCCTCTCTAACTCCAGATTCTAGTGAGGGGAAATTAGGAGATTGTTTGGTGTGTGGATCATGCCAATAGAGGCAAGATACTTTACTTGCTCAGTTTTGGAGATTCACCCACAGCAGCTTCTAGTTGGTGAATTTTTTTGGAGCGATCTGGAAGACTTTTTTTGCTCCAAATTTTTACAATAGCTTCCCTATGTATGGAGGTGATTCAGATTTAATTTGGTGATTTTTGGAGTTGTATAGCCATGACAAAGGTTGCCAACATTCTGTTGTGCCGATTCTAGATAGTTTCTGGATCCGAGAGAAAAAGTTAATCTTCTCGTTGTTTTGAGCTACAAGAGGTAATTCTTTATTCTAATTTAGATGTATAGCATGGATAAATCCCTGGATGCTTGAGTAGCTTAGTTATTTTCAAGCTTATGAAGTTTTGATTTATGGATCCTAACGCTACTCTTGCCTTACAGGATTCCATCTTGGATCTCACAAACCTCCATGTGTAAGTAGTTCATGCCCAATCCCCACCTAAACACCTGCTACGTGACCAAGGAAAAGTCAAAGCATGAGGACCTAAACACAAGGATACCATGGATCCTCAGGTCAAAGGACTAATTATATTGACTAGCATAAGCTGGAGAACTTGCCTCTTCGGCTATCTAGTAGATTTTCAGCACAGGTCTTCAGTTCCCTGTTCTCTAACAAGCACCTACTAACATACACCCATATCTTATATAACCTTGCTAATGAAATGGAGCAATATCCAAGCCTTGGATTTATGCATCATTAGTGCAAGTCTATCCGGATCTTAGTTGCCCTATCTCCTAATATCCTATGACTTGGAAGATTAAAGATCACGACTGCATAAGACTTGTTTCATGATAATCACCGAGTGTGCTGACCAAATCCCTAGTCTTATGTGATCTAAGGGTTTCAACCAAATGCCAGTGAAGTATTTATAAGCATGTAATGAAGATGGTCATTTAAAGAATATTATTCAATTAAAAATGTATCACTAGTGAAATAGTTTTCATTGTCAATCTAATTGACTTGTGGGGTACTATTTCAATAATCTCCCACTTGCTCTAAAACCAATTCCCTGTAGTCTTAAGACCTATCTTCTCAAGATGCCCTTCAAAGAGCTTTTGCAATAGGGATTTAGAAATGAATCAGCTATATTCTCTTCCAAAGCAACTTTTTCCACACAGATGTTGCCTCTATCAGTGATCTCCTAGATCAAATGATACTGCCTCAAAATGTGCTTGGATCGTTGATGAGATCGTGGCTCTTCAGCTTGCGCTACTACCCCATTTTTGTCATAGAAGACAACCACTACCTCAGCAATGCTAAGCACTACATCCAACTCTTAGATGAAGTTTTTCATCCAAACACCTTCCTTTGTAGCTTCTGAATCCTAAATATATTCTGCCTTTGTGGTTGAATCAGTCATGGTGTCTTGTTTGGAATATTACCAACTGAATGTGCTACCATCAAGGAAAAATATAAATCCAGAAGTAGATTGCTAGTCATCCATGTTGAATTGGAAACTAGAATTCGAAAACCACTCGAGTTATAGTTCTTGATTGTTTTATTCCAAAAACAAGTCCTTAGGCCTTCTTAAGTACTTAAGGATTGTTTTTACGGTGATGCAGTGACTTTCATTGGAATTGGATTGAAAACGGCTCATAACGCTTAGAGTATGTGCCACATCCAATCTTGTACATTGAACGTCATATATTATGCTCCATATGGCGGACGCATAAGTATGTGGGACATTCTCTATCTCTCGTCATTAATCTTAGGGGCCATGGACTTGGAGAGATGAATGCCATGTCCCAAACGGTGGAATCCCATCTTGAATTCTTCTATACTAAACTTTTTTAGTATCTTATTAATGTACGGGATTTGGGAAAGCCCCAACATCCTCCTCTATCTATCTCTATAGATACATATTTCTAATACGTAGGATCCTTCTCTCAAATCCTTGATGGAGAATTGTGTACATAACCATACTTTAGTACACTCTAACATCTCTCTCTTGTTCCTAATGAAAAGAATGTCATCAACGTAAAGTACAATAAAATATATACTATTCCCACAAGCCTTCTTGTACATACAAGATTCATACACATTTTTGACAAACCCAACTGATTTGACTGTCTTATCAAAACCTATGTTCCAACTTCGGGATGCCTGTTTGAGTCAATAAATAGATTTCTGAAGTTTGCAAACCTTATGTTCATTCCCTTTGGATGTGAAACCTTGTAGCTGCTCCATATTGATTTCTTCTTTAATGTTTCCATTGAGGGAATCGGTTTTCACATCCATTAGACATATCTCACAGTCATAATATACAATTGTGGCAAGCAAAATTCAAATAAACTTAGGCATTGCAATCGATGAAAAGGTTTCCTCGAAATTTATACTGAGTCTTTGAGTGTAATCTTTTGCCACCGGTCATGCCTTAAAGGTTATTACCTCTCCGTAGACTCCTATTTTTTGCTTATAGATCTGTTTGCAACCAATGAGAATTATTCCTTTCAGTGGATCTACCAAAGTCCATACTTTGTTAGAGTACATGGAGTCCATTTTGAATTTCATGGCGTATAGCCAATATCCCGATTCTATGCCCAACATACCTTCTTCATAGGTCTTCAGACCACTATCTGATTGGCCCATCACATGAAGGAATTTGAACTTTTGGGTTTTTTCTTAATTCGGTCCAACCTTCCTAGAGGTTGTATGTATTTTCATCACTTGTGGGATTTACTGATCATCTTGCACTTCATCAAGTTCAATAATAACACCATTTCTATCTAATAGAAATTCCTTTTCCAAAAAAGATAGCGTTCCTTGAAACAAACATCCTTTGTTCCGAGGGATCATAAAAGTAATAACCCAAAGACTCTCTTAGGTATCCCACAAACTTGCACAAGGTGGATCTACAACCCAACATGTCTCCTACTAATCACTTGATGTAAGAGAGAGACCCCCAAACCCTAAGATAATGGTAAAATGGTGCTTTACCATACCACATCTCATGCAGTGTTTTAGGCACCGACTTTGAAGGTACTATATTTAGTAACTTCTCCGCCGTATGTAAGGCATATCCCTAAAAGGATATGGGCACATCGAAAAAGCTCAGCATGGAACGTACCATGTCCAACAAGGTACGGTTTCTCCTTTTGGCTACTACATTATGTTAGGTTATGTCGGGTGGAGTCTATTGAGATAGAATCCCATTCTCTTTTAGATAATCCAAGAACTCGATACTTAAGTATTTTCCCCCTCAATCTGATCGAAGAGCTTTAATATTAAGTCCCTTTTTCTTTTCTACTTCATTCTTATACTCTTTGAACCTTTCAACGGCTTCAGACTTGTACTTTATAAGATACACATGTCCGAACCGATAATAAGCATTGGTAAATGTGATGAATAGGAATAACCTCTTCTTGCATTAACTCTTAGTGGACCACAAACATCCGTATGGATCAAATCTAATGGACTTGTGGTGCGCTCCGTTTGTCTTACAAAAGGAGCCTTAGTGATTTTTGCCTTCAAACAAGCTTCACAGGTAGGAAGATTCTCAACTCTACTAACATTTAGTGCTTTGAGAGCTTCTAACTTGATCATCTTATTTTGTGAGATATGTCCAAGTCTTCCATGCCAGAGAATGGCATCTTCTTGGTTATCCAATTTTCTCTTACTTAATTGAATGTGTGTTAATGAAGGTTGAGAATCAAGTATGTATAATCTATTATTCAATGTACCTTGTGCAATTAAGAATCGCTCTTTAATGCTTTCAACACCCCATTCGATATAGAAAAATCATATTCTTCATTATTAAGAACAGAAATTGAAATAATGTTCTTAGCAAGTTGAGGTACATAATAACATAGATCTAATACAATACAAGCATTCTCCAAGTCTAACTTGACTACACCTCATACCATGGCAGCAACTCTTGCTTTATTTCCTAGGCGGAGGATCGTATCCCCTTCGTTAACACTCTTCCTTCTTTCCATCCCATGTAACAAATTACAAAGGTGAAAACCACACGTGGTATCAAATACCCGTGAGGAAGAATTAGTCGTTAAGTGCACTTCAATAAAGTACATACTTTTCTCAAGGGTTGTAAGGTAAGCTTTTGTAGATTTCCTTTCCAATGCCCCTTTTCGCCACAATGTAAACAACTCATATTGGTCTTAGCCTCTTTGTTCTTCTTAACTCCCTCTAAACCCTTCAAGCGTTGCTTCCCTTTCGAGGAAGAACTCTTATTCTTTCTATCCCCTTTCTATGTCCCCTAGATTTAGAGGAGGAAGCACGCATAAGAGGTTTTTCCTTTTTTATCGTCGCTTTGGTTGTCACCCATATGTTCACCAATTCATTAATCATCACCTCTTGCTTGGACATATTAAAGTTCATAATGAATTGGTAAAACAAAGAGGGCAATGATTGTAGGATCAAATCCTTGTATACGTAATTATCAATCAAGTTGTTCAGGATTTACGATGAGTCCAATCATCTTGAGCCCATAATCATGGACACTCGAACCCTCAACCATCCTTGATCTAAAGAGCTTTCTTGACAAAGTAAACCTTTTATGTATTGTTTAAACACCATACAACTCTTGCTGGTGTTTGTAGATCTCACAGGCATGCTTCATATGCTCATAAGTCTTTTAGAGCTCATTGGTTATGGAAGCCATCATGATGCTTGTAGATCATCATCTACAAATTTAGTGAACAATTCACAGGCCTTATCAATGGCATCATCACCTAAGGTGTCTGGCTGACTTTGAATAAGGACATATGTCCTCTTTTTGGAGTCTAGAAATATTTAGAGATTTCTTAACTAATCACGAAAGTTTAGCCAGGTAAATTTATTGGTTTCCATAATAGTGTGGAGTAGGTTCTTAAGATTTCAAAAATCTACAAGAGACGAAAGGAAGAGTATAAGCATATGATTGAATATTGATATTGCAAACATGTTCATGGTCTTAGTGAGAATCAAGACCCTAAGGACTTGTAAGTGGACCTACGACTTGTCAGATTTCTACAAACAATCAAAAGGTAAGCAACTTTTGCTAATTGCATCTCATGTAACTCTTGATATATTTTGCCTCATTTTTCATGTAGACCCACGACTCGTGCAACATCTACACTACTATGTGTTAAGTCGAACCTACCAATCAATCTTTAATTCGAGACCTCTCCATGTCATCCCACGGCTCGTGTGCCAATGCATGGGAAGCCTCAAATCAAAGGTGCATCATGTGCTAAGTATATGGTCCAGCTTTCGATCATAAGTGTGACCCACGACTTGTGAGACATCACACAAATGATGGTAGCATTGTCATGCCACATACTATTGGTAGAAGGCATAGATTAATTAAAACTCCTTTTAATTTGTATCTATTTTGACTTAATATTTGAAAGCACTTAGACATTCTAAGTGGAAGGATTTTCTTTCTTACAAAGATCTCATCATTTTATCTTATCATTTAGGTTTTCTATATTCTAACCATGCGTCTCATACATCAATAGGATATAGAAAGCATAAATAAGTAAATGTGCTTAGCATGCTTATAGGGTAAGATAACCATGAGCCTCATCAAGTGATGCACTTAGAGCCATAGGTGCACCAGCTAGTTAATTTTAAGTGGGTTGATTAAATCTAGCTATTACATGAGTGTATCCTCATACATTCATGGGTCTTCTTGGGCCTCTATGCCTCTAATGGTCTCCTTGTAACATTTACAAGAGAAAGAAATTCTCATTCCTAGAGATTCTACTCTCATAACATTTACAAGATAGAAATTAAGAGGCATGCAAGCCCCCAATTTAATACAACCCTTTTCAACAACTTGAAACAAATAGAATCAGTATTAAAGGCTCATGATCATCCTCATTCATTCATCGTTCATTTAACAATTAAATGAACAATAAATAAATCTAGAATTAACAATTAATTCTAACAATTGATGAATTAAAAGCATGTTTTGAAAGCTAAGATGTGTTTTAAGTATTGATTTATATAATTAGTGTGTTTTAATTCATAGCTATTAATGTTGAATGTAGATTTTCCTTAATTGACATTATATATTGATATAGCATGTGTTGATTGGCCTTAAGTTGTTTTGGTCATTTTTGGATCCAATTTGATTGGAGTTTCATTGGAGATTTTTGAAGAATGTGATTCTTACTTTAACTTGTTTTTGAAAGCATGATTGATCACTTGAAATTCTATTTTTAAAAAGAGTTTTAAATTTGGAATTTCATCTATAATGTGTGTTTTAATATTTAAGAAGTGTCCTAAAATTTTTGGTGCACAAAAGTTGAGCTAATTAGCACTTGACTCGAGCAAGACTTGAAAACAGAGGCTACTACCTAGCCTAGGCGAGCAGCGGCCAGTTTTTATTTTTCTTGAGTTTTGTTGTTTTTTGTGCTCCTTATGTGACCAAAAGTGTTTTGATTCACACATGATATATGCACAAGTATTGTGCAAGTTCTCAAAATTATGTTTGACATTTTTTAATGCTTTTAAAAATTCGTTAACGTTAATCTTCAATTTATGGCATAATTGTTATGCTTCCTCTTGCTTGGCCAATTATTTGTTTATGAGATAAGCATTTAATTGTTAGAATTAATTGTTAATTCTAGATTTATTTATTGTTCATTTAATTGTTGAATTAACGATGAATGAATGAGGATGATCATGAGCCTTTAATATTGATTCTATTTATTTCAAGTTGTTGAAAAAGGTTGTATTAAATTGGGGATTGCATGTCTCTTAATTTTTATCTTGTAAATTTTATGAGAGTAAAAGCACTAGGAATGAGAATTTCTTTCTCTTGTAAATGTTACAGGGAGAAAGGAGACCATTAGAGGCATAGACGCCCAAGAAGACCCATGAATGTATGGGGATACACTCATGTAATAGCTAGATTTAATCAACCTACTTAAAATCAAGTAGGTGGTACACCTATGGCTGGTTCTAAGCCCACCACTTGGTTAGGCTCATGGTCATCCCACCTTAGGAGCATGCTAAGTGCTTTCACTTATTTATGTTTTTCGTATCCTGTTGATGTTTGAGATGCATGGTTAGGATATAGAAAACCTAAATAAGAAGATAAAATGATGATATCTTTGCAAGTAAAAACCCTCCACTTAGAATGTCTAAGTGATTTCAATATTAAGTTAAATGGATACAAATTAAAAGGATTTTTAATTAATTCATTCCTTCTACCAATGGTATATGCTATGACGATGCTACCGAATTTGTGTGATGGCACTCAAAGTGGGGTCACACTTAGGAGGAAAGCTATCAGCGTATACTTAGCATATGATACACCTTTGATTTGAGAACCTCTATACATTGGCATGCAAAGCGCACCATGTTGTGGAGCCATCTCGAATTAAATTTTGATTAGTAAGTTCGACTTAACACTAAGTAATGTAGATGCACTCGAAGCGGGGTGTCTTCATGAAAAGTGAGGCAAAATATATCAAGAGTTGCATGAGATGTAATTACCAAGTGTTGCTTACCTTTGTATTGTTTGTGGATGGCACTCGAAGTGGGGGTCCACTTACAAGTCCTTAGGATCTTAATTCTCACTAGGAAATAAGATTTCCTAAATTCTTCTAGGGAGTGAAGGATTTGATAAAATAGTGGAAGAAAAACATGCTTGAAAGATCATGAACATATTTTCAATATCAAAATCCAATCATATGCTTGTACTCTTTTTCGCCTCTTGTAGAGTTTTGAAATCTCCAAAAGAGAAAATGGCTAAAAATCCACTCGCAAGCATTTCAAAAACCAATAAACTCACCAGGCCTAACTTTCGTGATTGGTTAAGGAATCTTAAAATCATTCTTGACTTCGAAAAGAGGACTTGCGTACTTGATCAATGTCCGCTAGACACCTTGGTTGATGATGCCACCAATGAGGCCCATGAAGTGTTCACTAAACTTGTGGATGATGATCTACAAGTAAGATGCCTCATGATGGGTTCCATGACTAGGGAGCTCCTAAAGACTCACGAGCATATGAGACATGCAAGGGAGATCTATAAACACCTCAAAGAGTTGTATAGTGTATAAACAAGATATGAAATGTTCGCTTTATCTACAGAGCTCTTTAGATCAAGGATGGTAGAGGGTTCAAGTGTCCATGATCACGGGCTTAAAATGATTGGACTCATTGAAAAGCTTGGACAACTAGACGTGGTCATGTACAATGATCTCTGTATGGATTTGATCCTACAATCATTGCCTCATTCATTCAACCAATTTGTTATGACCTTTAATATATCCAAGCAAGAAGTGACGATTAACGAATTGGTGAACATGACGGTGACCGCTGAGGTGACTATAAAAAAGGAAAAGCCTTTATGCTTGCTTCTGCATTTAAGTTGAAGGGCCCTAGGGGTCCTAAAAAGGGAGGTAAGAGGAAGAAGAGTTCCTCCTCGAAAGGCAAGCAACCCTTGAAAGGTTCAAGGGAAGTTAAGAAGAAAAAAGGTGACAAAATTGATGCAATGTGTTTTTACTATAGCGAAAAAGGGGCGTTGGAAAAGAATCTACAAGGAATACCTTGGCACCCTTAGGAAGGGTATATACTTCATTAAAGTGCACTTAACGACTAATTCTTCCTCATGAGTATTTGATGCTGCATGTGCTTCTCACCTTTGTAATGCGTTACAGGGGATGGAAAGAAAAAAAAAGTCTACGTGAAGGGATATGATCCTCTACTTCGAAAATGGAGCAAGAATTGCTGCCACAGTCGAAGGCATAGTAAAGTTAGACTTGGGAATGCTTGTATTGTGTTAGATCCTTGTTATTATGTACCATAACTTGTTAAGAACATTATTTCAATTCCTGTTCTTAATAATAAAGGATTTGATTTTTCTACATCAAATAGGGTATTGAAAACACTAAAGAACAGTTCTTTAATAACACAAGGTACATTGAATAACGAATTATACATTATAGATTCCCAACCTTCACTAATGCACATTCAATCAAGTAAAAGAAAATTAGATAACCAAAAAGATGCCATTCTTTAGCATGCAAGACATGGTCATATTTCTAAAAATAAGATGAACAATTTTAAGACACTAAAAGTTAGCGGCATTGAGAACCTTCCTACTTGTGAATCTTGTTTGAAGGGAAAAATGCCAAGGCTCCTTTTGTAGGACAAATGGAGCGCACCATAAATCCTTTAGATTTGATCCATACGGATGTTTATGGCCCATTAAGAGTTAGTGATAGAGGAGGCTATTCCAACTTCATCACCTTCACCGATGATTATAGTCGATTCGGACATGTGTATCTTATGAAGTAAAAGCTCAAAGCCTTTGTAAAGTTCAAAGAGTATAGGAATAAAGTGGAAAAGTCAAAGGGACTTAGTATTAAAGCTCTTCGATAGGATCGCCCACTTTTTGGAAAAGAAATTTCTATTAGATAAAAAAGGATTATCATTGAACTTGATTAAGTTCAAGATGATCAACAAATCCTATAAGCAGTAGAAACAAGTGAGCATCAAGAGCCTTACACACAATCTCTAGAAAGGTCGGACTGAATCAAGAAGTAACCGAAAAAGTTTGGATTTCTTTATGAGACAGGCCAATCAAATAATGATTCAAAGACCTACGAGGATGCTATGTTAGACATAGGCTTGACTTGAGACATTGGTTAGACACCATGAGATCCAAATGGACTCCATGTACTCCAACAAAGTATAAACTTTGGTAGATCCATCAAAATGAATAGTTCCTATTTATTGCAAGTGGATCTATAAGCAAAAGTTAGAAGTCGATGGAGAGATAGTGACCTTTAAGGCGCAACTAGTAGCAAAAGGTTACACTCAAAGACCCGGTATTGATTTCGAGGAAACCTTTTCACTGGTCGCAATGCCTAAGTCAATTCAGATTCTATTTGCCATAGCCGTATGTTATGATTATAAGATATGGAAAATGGACGTGAAAACTTCTTTCCTCAATAGAGAAATTGAAAAAGAAATCTACATAGAGCAACCACAAGATTTTACATCTAAGGGGAATGAGGAAAAAGTTTGCAAACGCTAGAGATCCATTTATGGAATCAAACAGGCATCGCGAAGTTAGAGCATACATTTTGACAAAACAGTTAAATCATTTGGCTTTGCCAAAAATGTGTATGAACCATATGTGTATATGAAGGCTAGTGGGAGTAATGTACAATTTATTGTACTTTATGTTGATGACATCCTTATCATTGGGAATGAGGTAGGAATGTTAGAGTGTACTAAAGCATAGTTATCTACTCCACTCTCCATGAAGGATTTGGGAGAAGCATCATATATATTGGACATACATATCTATAGAGATAGAGGAGGATGCTAGGGCATTCCCAAATCCCGTACGTTGACAAGATACTAAAGAGGTTTAGTATGGAAGAATTCAATAGGGGATTCCTTCCTATAGGACATAGGATTTATCTCTCTAAGTCTATGGCCCCTAAGACTAGCGGCGAGAGACAAATGATGTCTCACATATCTTATGTGCTTGCTATAGGGAGCATAATGTATGCAGTTCAATGTACAAGATCAAATGTGGCACACGCTCTAAGTATTATGAGCCATTTCCAATCCAATCCCTATTAAAGCCACTGGATGGTTGTAAAATCAAGCCTTAAGTACTTGAGAAGGACTAAGGACTTATTTTTAGTATACGGTAGTGGAGAATTGAAACTCGAGGGTTTTTTGGATTCTAGTTTTCAATCCAATATAGATGACCTAAAATCCACTTTTGGATTCATATTTTGCCTCAATAGTGGCACGGTGAGTTGGAAGAGTTCCAAACAAGACACCACGACCAACTCTACCATAGAGGCAAAATATATTGCAACTTCAAAAGTTGCAAAAGAAGGTGTTTGGATGAAAAACCTCATTCAAGAGTTAAAGGTCTTTGAAGGACATCTTGAGAAGATGGGCCTTAAGATTATGGGGAATTGGCTTTAAGGCAAGTAGAAGACTATTGGAATAGTGCCCTATAAGCCAATTAGATTACCGTTGTAAACAATTTCACTTGTGATGCACTCTTGATTGAATGATATTAATAATATGGCCATCTTCATCTTATGCTTATATTTACTTCACCAGCATTTGGTTGAAGCCCTTAGATCACACAAGACTACGGGACTTGATCACACACTGGGTTGCGATCATGGAATAAGTCTTATACGATCGTGATCTTAAATCTTCCAAGTTATAGGATCTCAAGAGGCAGCACATCTAAGATCTGGATAGACTTGCACTAACAATACATAGATCTAAGGAGTTGGAGATTGCTCTGTTCCATGAGCAATCCCATACGAGATATGAATGCATGTTAGTGGGTGGTTGTTAGGGAATAAGGTACTGAAGGCGCAATCAGTGAATCCACTAGATAGCCAAAGTAGCAAGTCGGTAATGACATATTCTCCAGCTTACGTTGGTGCATATAATTAGTCCTTTGACCTGAGGATTCATCGTAACTTTGTGTTTAGGTCCTCATGCTTTGATTCCCCCTTAGTCACTTAGCAGGCCGTTCAAGTGGTGATTGGGCATGAGATACTTAGATATGGAGATCTATGAGATCCTAGATGAAATCCGACTCCTCGTCTTGGCGAAGGGCGAGCATATCTCCTATGTATTCTATAATAATCAATTCCAAGAAATCCTTGCTCAAGGCAGTATAACAATTTGAAAAAGGAATTTTTCAAAAATGAGGTCATAAAGAGGAATCGAACATTGAGAATAGAGACATATTATCGAGCCTATTAGGGAGCCAGCAAATATCTTGTCCTAAGCCTCTTTCAGGAGATGAAGGGACTGTATTTGCATGGCACGCATAGAGTTATAATAGCTCTCCAAGAGCCTTCATTTCGGCCAATTAGTTTGACTTCATAGCTTGAGGTTGGATATCGACCATGGAGATTGGGTACTCTTCAATTAATGGAGATTAATTTAATTGAATCGATTAGTTTTAAAAGAGTTTAAACTAAAAGGAATATATGATATTCAAAAGTCACAAAGGAGTTGTGAGCCCATGTCCATTGAATGGAAGAACCTATCGGGTCACACACAAAAGCCAATTGCATTTCCTATATGATGGAGGAATTTTTCTAAGTGTTAGAAACTGACACCAAGTGATCGATTTTGGGGTGACTGAAAATTGAGGTCATTTTTGGCTTGATTAATTTAATTGTTAAATTGATAAAATAACTTAAGGAGTTAAATTAAACCAATAATTAAGGACTTAATTATTTGGTGCCACATGACCATCAATAGGTCAACTTAAAAAATTAACAATTCTTAGCTTAAACAGTTAAGCTAATTGACTTAAAAGTTAAGCCAAGGATTAAATTAATTAAATTAAAGTGTTTAATTTAATTAATGAGAGGAATCATTTTTGGAGGGAAAATTTAAAATGAAAGATTCATTTTGGTGTGGCATTTAATTAGTTTTAAATTAGATTCCAAATATAATTGAAATACACACAAAATTCAAATTTGATTTGAATTTTCCAACTTGCATGACAAGTGGGCGGTCCCCCCACCTTGAGAAAGGTGTGATGCCAACTTGGAATCACACCATCCTCCCTCTATATATAGATATAGAGGCCTCTCTCTATATATAAATATAGAGGTGTGAGTGGGCGGCAAATATCAATCCATGTGAAGAATTAGATTCTCATATTTTCCCTTCTTCGAAGTGTTGCATCATGAGTTGAAGCACCACTTCTCTCTTCTTCTCCAACCCTGAAATTGGCCTTCAAGCTCTCTTTTCTCCTCTCTATCTCTAGCTAATATTGAGGAGTAATTGCAAAAATCATTGGTGTCTGGATCATATTGATAGAGGCAAGACAGTAGGATTGTTGTACCTTAGAGATCCACCAGTCAGGGCAGTGACTTGGTGAATTCTTTTCAAGAGATCTAGAAGGAGTTTTGATCTAAAATTTTCATAGTAGCTTTATTTGAGGATCTACTAGAATTTTTTAAGAATTTTTGGAGACATTTGGATAGTGCAAAACTTGGATCCTTCTAGCTGCGCCGCTGCTTGACAGATTCTAGAGTGAAGAAGAGTTCTTCATCCTTCCTTTGGATTTTGCTTATCAGATAACTCTTGATCCAAATATGAATCTTAAGCATGTTTAGATCCTTGTTTGCTTGTGAAGCACTAGTAATTTTAGCTTTTGAAGTTTTAATTATTGGAGCCTAATGCCTCACTTACCTTTACTTCATGCCTCCAATGGCCTTCTTTGCTCCTTGCAACTTTTACAACAAAAAGAAATCCTTACTTCTAGTTATTCCACTCTCATAATATTTACAAGATAGAAATTAAGAGGCATGCAATCCCCAATTTAATACAACCCTTTTCAACAACTTAAAACAAATAAAATCAATATTAAAGGCTCATGATCATCCCCATTCATTCATCATCCATTCAACACTTAAATGGACAACAAATAAATCTAGAATTGATAATCAATTCCAACAATTAAATGCTTATCTCATAAATAATTAATTGGCGAAGCAAGATGAGGCATAAAAATTATGCCACATTATTGAAGATTAGCTTTAACTCACTTTTAAAAGCTATCAAAAATGTCAAATATAATTTTGAGAACTTGCACAACATTTGTGCATCTATTATGTGTGATGCAAAACACATTTGGTCATTTAAGGAACCAAAAATCAATACTCAAAACTCTCAAAACCTAAATTGGCACACTACTGCCTAGTTGGGGGGCACAACCGTGCGGCAGGCATGGACTGGTGCTCTCTCTAACTAGCCAGCGCCCGACTGTGGCCGACAGGTGCCCTATCTTGCGGTTTTGCCCGAGTCAAGTGGATTTAAGCTCAACCTTGGTGCAGCAAAAAATTTAGAACACATTCTAAACATTAAATCACATAATATAGATGAAATTTCATATTCAAAACACTTTTTAATAATGAAATTTCAAGTGCTCAATCATGCTTTCAAAAACAAGTTAAAGTAAGAGTCACATTCTTCAAAAGTCTCCGATAAACTCCATTCATAATGGATCAAAAAATGACCAAAACACCTTAAGGTCAAATTCAACATAATATATCAACACATAACATCAACTAATGCCAAATCAAAATTCAACATTAGCATCTATGAAGTAAAACATACTAATCATATGAATTAACACTTAAAACACATTTTAGCATGCTTTCAATTCATCAATCAAGCAGCCACATGCAACATCAACCAAACACTCCAATCCATAGCAAGGATCAAGTATTTGGTGATTTTGACCAATTCATCACATGAATCAATCAATCAAAAATCCAAAGCAAAGCATGAATTAGGCTCAGATACCACATAAAGTCATATGTAGTCATAAGATCCAATAATCAAAGCATTAAAAATGCAAAATAAATAGGCTACACATGTCATCAAGGATCGAAACATGCCATAGATTTAGATTTGGAAATAGAGTTACCTTGATTTTTAGAAAAATCATAGAAGCTAGAAGAAACACTCTCACACCTTGAAGCTGTCTCCCAGCAGCGCAGCAGAGTGGCGACCGAATCCTCCCAACCAAACAATTTTTGTTTGAGCTGAAAATTTAAATGGAACTCCTAAACTCCTTGATGGATCTAAATTCCAAAATTCAGCTTAATCAGAACTTGGCAAAGTCCCCCAGAACTGCCTCCAAGTCGCTGCTAGAAACTGGATCTCCAAAAGGCTAAGCAATCCATTTGTCTCGCCTCTAACGTGATGATCCACACACCAATTTCCAATCCTATTCCTCACAATATCAATTGGAGAATAATGATAGAAAGAATTTGGATGAAGGCTTGATTTTGAGGTAGGAGAAGAAGAAAAGTGAAGCTTTAACACATGAGGCAACACTTAAAAATTTGGAGGGAATTTGAGAGAATCTAATTCTTCAATCTAATTCATGAGGAATGTAATGAAAGCATACCTCTTGGTTGCCTCACTCTATATCTATATATAGAGGGAGGATGGTGTGATGCCAAGTTGGCATCACACCTTCCTCAAGGTGGCCATCCCCCCTTGCCTTGCAAGTTGGCATGTGAATTAGAATTTTGTAGGCATTTGAATTTGATTTGGAATCTTCATTTCATCTCATGAAATGTTATTCAAATAAATTGTAATTCCACACCAAATAAACCTTTCATTTGAATTTTTCCTCCAAAATTAATTCTCCATTTTAATTAAATTAAACTCCTTTAATTTAATTAATTACCTTGACTTAACTCTTTAAATCAATTAGCTTAGCTCCTTAAACTAGTAATGGTTAACTTAAATCTTTAAGTTAACTTGATCAATTGATAGTCATGTGGCACCAAATAATTAACTCATTAATTAATTGGTCTTAATTTAACTCCTTAAATTAAAAAGATCGATATAACAATTAAATTGATCAAGGCAAAATGACCACAACTTGTGTCAAACGGTCAACCTCCAATTCAGTCAAGAGGGAACTCTTCTAACTTTTTAGAAAATTCCCTTTCATCGCCTAGGATAAGCAATTGGCCTTTGAGTATGACCCATTAGGTTCTACCATTCATTAGACATGGGCTCACAACTCTTTGTGGCTTTGGAATATCATATATTCATTTTTTTTTAAAATCCTTTAAACTAATCGACTCCATTCAATTAATTTTCATTAATTGAAGAGTACTCAATCTCCATGGCCGATGCCCAACCTTAAGCCCATGGACTCCAACTAGTTAGCAGAAATAAATGCTTGTGGGGAACCATTCTAGCTCTATGCGTATCATGCAAATACAGTCATTTCGTCTCCTATCTTCGGAAAGAAGCCTAGGCCAAGAAATTTACTAGCTCCCTATTAACCTCAATTCTATGTTTTTATTCCCAATTTGATTCCCCTTTATGAATTTATCTTTGGAAAACTCTTTTTCCAAATTGTTATTCTACCTTACGCAGGGATTTCTTGGAATCAATCATTATAGAATACATAGGAGATGTACTCGTCCTTCACAACGACGAGGAGTTGGATCCAATCTTGGATCTCACAAACCTCCATGTCTAAGCAGCTCATGCCCAATCACCACCCGAACAATCGCTATGTGGCCAGGGAAAAGTCAGAGCATGAGGACCTAAACCCAAGGTTACCATGGATCCTCAGGTCAATGGACTAATTATATGCAATAGCGTAAGCTGGAGAACTTGCCACTATCGACTTGTCACTTCAGCTATCTAGGGGATACTCTGGGCGGGTCTTCAATGCCTTGCTCTCTAACGAACACCCACTAACATGCACCCATATCTCATATGGCCTTGCTCATGAAATAGAGCAATATCCAACCCTTGGATTTATGCATTATTAGTGTAACTCTATCGGATCTTAGATGCCATATCTCGTAAGATCTTATGACTTGGAAGATTTAAGATCACGATCGTGTTAGACTTGTTTCATGATCATCACCAAGTGTACTATACCAATCCCTAGTCTTGTGTGATCTAAGGGTACTAACCAAATGCTGATGAAGTATTTATAAGCATAAGATAAAGATGGCAATTTAAAGAATATCATTCAATCAAGAATGTATCACTAGTGAAATAATTTACAATGCCATTCTAATTGGCTTCAGAGGTACTATTCCAACAATCTCTCACTTGCGCTATAGCTAATTCCCCATAGTCTTAAGACCTATATTCTCAAAATGTCCTTCACAGACTTTTGGATAGGGGTTTAGTCAGTGGATCTGTTATGTTCTCTTACAAAGCAACTCTCTCCACACAGATGTCACCTCTATCGATGATCTTCCAGATCAAAATATCACCTCAAAATGTGCTTGGATCGTTAATGAGATCTTTGCTCTTTAACTTGTGCTACTGCCCTATTGTTGTCACAGAAGACAACTATTGGCTTAGCAATGTTAGGCACTACATCCAACTCTTTGATGAAGTTTTTCATCTAAACACCTTTATTTGCAGCTTTCGAAGCCGTAATATATATGTCTCTATCATTGAATCGGTCGTGGTGTCTTACTTAGAACTCTTCCAACTTACTGCATTGCCATCGAGGCAAAATATAAATTCCGAAGTGGATTTTAGGTCATCCTCATTGGATTGCGAACTAGAATCTGAAAACCTCTTGAGTTTCAATTCTCTATTGCTGTATTCCAAAAATAAGTCCTTAGTCTTTCTCAAGTACTTAACGAATGTTTCAACGGCCATCAGTGACTTTCATTAGAATTAGATTGGAAACAGCTCGTAACACTTAGAGAGTGTACCATATTCGATTTGCACATTGAATGGCATACATTATGCTCTCTATGGCGAAAGCATAAGGTAGTAGGACATTCTCTGTCTCTTGTCGTTAGTTTTAGGGGCCACGAACTTGGACAGATAAATGCCATGTCCCAAAGGGAGGAACCCCCTCTTGGATTCTTCCATACTATACCTCTTTAGTATCTTGTCAATGTTCAAGGTTTGGGAAAGCCCCAACATCCTCCTTGATCTATATCTATAGATACGTATTCCTAATATGTAGGATGCTTCTCCCAAATCCTTCATAGAGAATTGTGTAGACAACTATACTTTAATACACTCTAACATCTCTCTTTCATTCCCAATAAGAAGAATGTTATCGACATAAAGCACAATAAACTATATACTCTCATACTAACCTTCTTGTACACACAAAGTTCATACACATTTTTGATGAAGTTAAATGATTTGACTACCTTATCAAAACATATGCTCCAACTTCGGGACATCTCTTTGAGTCCATAAATGGAACTCTGGAGTTTGCAAACCTTTTGCTCACTCCCTTTGGATGTGAAACCTTGTGGTTGCTCCATATAGATTTTTTCTTCAATGTTTCCATTGTGGAAAGCAGTTTTCACATTCATTTGCCAATCTCAAAGTCATAATATATGTGGTAAGGAAAATTCAAATAGACTTAGTCAGTGCAATTGGTGAAAAGGTTTCATCAAAATCGATACCGAATCTTTAAGTGTAACCTTTTGCCACTAGTCACGCCTTAAAGGTCATTACCTCTCCATCCACTCTTAGTTTTCTTTTATAGATCCACTTGCAACCAACGGGCACTATTCCCTCCGGTGGATCTACCAAAGTTTATACTTTGTTGAAGTACATAGAGTTTATTTTGAATTTTATGGCATCTAGCTAATGTCCCAAGTCTATATCCAACATAGCTTCCTCATAAGTCTTCAGATCGTTATCCGATTGGCCCGTCTCATGAAGGAATCTGAACCTTTTGAGTTTTTTCTTGAATCGGTCCGACCTTTTTAGAGGTTGTGTGCCTGACTCTTGTTGCTCTATTGTTTCCACCACTTGTGGATTTGATGATCATCTTGAACTTCGTCAAGTTCAATAACAACGCCATTTCTATCTAATAGAAATTCCTTTTCCAAAAAAAGTGGCGTTCCTTGAAACAAACACCCTTTGTTCTGAGGGATCATAAAAGTAATAACCTAAAGACTCTCTTGGGTATCTCACAAACTTGCACAAGGTAAAGCTACAATCCAATTTGTCTCCCATTAACTATTTGACGTAAGTAGGAGACCCCTAAACCCTAAGATAATGGGAAGAGGGTGCTTTGTCATACCATATCTCATGCAGTATTTTAGGCACCGACTTTAAAGGTACTATATTTAGTAACTTCATTGCTATATGTAAGGCATATCCCCAAAAGGATATGGGCACATCAAAAAAGCTCACCATGGAACGTACCATGTCCAACAAGGGATGGTTTCTCCTTTCGACTACTCCATTATGTTGGGATGTGCCGAACGGAGTCCATTGAGAGAGAATTCCATTCTCTTTTATATAACTTAGGAACTCGGTACTCAAATATTCTCCCCTTCGATCCAATCGAAGAGCTTTAATATTAAGTCTTTTTTGCTTTTCTACTTCATTCTTACACTCTTTGAACCTTTCAAAGGCTTCGGACTTGTACTTCATAAGAGACACATGTTCGAACTGGCTATAATCATTAGTGAAGGTGATAAAGTAGGAATAGCCTCCTCTCGTACCAACTCTTAGTAGGCCACAAACATCCGTATGGATCAAATCCAACAGAGTTGTGTTGCGCTCCATTTGTCCTAAAAAAGGATCCATGGTCATTTTTCCCTTCAAACAAGATTCACAAGTATGAATGTCCTCAATACTACTAACATTTAGTGCTTTGAGAGTTTCTAACTTGATAATCCTATTTTAGAGATACGTCCAAATCTTGCATGCCATAAGATGGCATCTTCTTGATTATCTAATTTCCTCTTACTTGATTGAATGTGCATTAATGAAGGTTAAGAATCAAATATATATAATCCGTTATTCAATGCACCTTATGCAATTAAATAACCGTTCTTTAATGCCTTCAACACCCCCATTCGATATAGAAAAATCATATCCCTCATTATCAAGAATAGGAATTGAAAAAATGTTCTTAACAAATTAGGGTACATAATAACAAAGATCTAATACAATTGAAGCATTCCCCAAGTCTAACTTGGCTACACCTTGGACCGTGGCAGCAAGTCTTACTCCATTTCCTAAGCGGAAGATCATATCCCCTTCATTAAGATTATTCTTCTTTTCATCCTCTGTAATGAATTAAAAAGGTGAGAACCCCACGCAGTATCATATACCCATGAGGAAGAATTAGTCGTTAAGTGCACTTCAATAAAGTACATACCTTTCTCAAGGGTACGTAAGCTTTGCAATTTCTTTTTCAATGCCCATTTTCGCCACAATAGAAACAATTCGCATCAGCTTAGACTCTTTCTTCTTCTTAACTTTCTCCGAACCCTTCAAGGGTTGCTTCCCTTTTGAGGAAGAACTCTTCTTCCTTTTACCTCTCTTTCTAGGTCCCATAGGGCCCCTAGACTTATAAGGGAAAGCAAGCACAAGAGGTTTTTCCTTTTTCATCATTGCCTCAGCGGTCACCAACATGTTCACCAATTCGTTAATTATCACCTCTTGCTTGGACATATTAAAGTTCATAACGAATTGGTTGAACAAAAGGGTATTGATTGTAGGATCAAATCCATGTATAGGTCATTGTCCATGATCACATCAAATTGTCCAAGCTTTTCAATGAGTCCAATCATCTTAAGCCCGTGATCATGGACACTCAAACCTTCAATCATCCTTGACCTAAAGAGCTCTCTTGATAAAGCAAACCTTTCGTGTATTGTTTGAACACCATACAACTCTTATAGGTGTTTGTAGATCTCACAAGCATGCTTCATATGTTCATTAGTCTTGGAAGCCATCATGAAGCATCTTACTTGTAGATCATCACCTACAAACTTAGTGAACAATTCACAGTCCTCATTAGTGGCATCACCGCTCAAGGTGTCCGGCGGACTTTAATCAAGGACATAGGTCCTCTTTTTGGCTTCTAGAATTATTTTGAGATTTCTCAACCAATCATGGAAGTTTGGCCCTGTAAGTTTATTGGTTTCCATAATAGTGTGGTGTAGGCTTTTTGCAATTTTTTTCTAAAGATTTCAAAAATCTACAAAAGACAAAAGGAAAAGTACAAGCATATGATTGAATATTGATATTGTAAACATGTTCATGGTCTTTCAAGCATGTTTGTCACCCACTATTTTATCAAATCCTTCACCCCCTAGAAGAATTCAAAAAATCTCATTTCCTAGTGAGAATCAAGACCCTAATGACCTGTAAGTGGACCCACGACTCATGAGACATCACACAAACTGTTAGAATAGTGCCCAAAAAGCCAAATAGATTAGCCTTGTAAAAAAATATTTCCTTGTAAAACAATCTTGATTGAATGATATTCTTTACATGCCCATCTTCATCTTATGCTCTTTATTACTTCACTTGCATTTGGATGAAGCCCTTAGATCATATATGACAACGGGACTTGGTTTGATGACCATGGAATAAGTCTTACACAGTCATAATCTTAAATCTTCCAAGTTATAGGATCTCATGAGATAGGACATCTAAGATCCGGATAAACTTGCACTAATGATGCATAAATCCAAGAGTTGGATATTGCACTGTTCCATGAGCAACTATATGAGATATGGGTAGATGTTGGTGGATTCTTGTTAAAGAACAAGGTACTAAAGACCCTCCAAAGAATCTACTAGTTAGTCATAGTGGCAAGTCAGTAGTGGTTAATTCTCCCACTTTATGCTAGTGCATATTATTAGTCCTCTGACCTGAGGATCAATGGTAACCTTGTGTTTGGCCCTCATGCTTTGACTCTTCCTTGACCACTTAGTAGGTCTTTCAGGTTGAGGTTGGGTATGAGCTACTTAACATAGAGGTTTGTGAGATCCAAGATGGAATTCGACTCCTCACTTTCGTGAAGAGTGAGTGCATCTCCTATGTGTTCTATAATGATCGATTCCAAGAAATCCTCGTGCAAGGTAGTGTGACAATTTGGAAAATGAGTTTTCCAAAGGTGAGGTCACAGAAGGGAATCAACCATTAAGAATAGAGACATAGTATCGAGGCTATTAGGGAACCGACAAATATCTTGCCCTAAGCCTCTTTCCGGAGATAGGAGACGGAAGGATTGTATTTGCATGGTACGCGTAAAGCTATGGTAGTTCTCCAGAATATTTATTTTGGCCAATTAGTTGGGCTCCATGGGCTTGAGGTTGGACATCGACCACGAAGATTAAGTACTCTTCAATTAATGAGATTAATTGAATTAAGTCAATTAGTTTAAAATGAGTTTTAAACTAAAATGAATATAAGATATTCAAAAATCACAAAAAGTTGTGAGCCCATGTCCAATGAATGATAGAACCTATTGGGTCACACACAAAAGCCAATTAGCTTCCAAAATTGGTAGAGCAATTTTCCAAATGTTAGAAAACTCACCCATTGGTGACTGATTTTCAAGGATCCAATTTAACAGCCAATTTTGGTTTGATTAATTTAAGTGTTAAATTAATCAACTACTTTAAGGAGTTAAATTAGACAAATAATTAAGGAGTTAATTATTTGATGCCATGTTGACCCTCAATTGGTCAAGTTGACTTAAAGAGTTAAGTTAACAAAATTAAGCTTGTTTGATTTAAGAGTTAAATCAAAGGTTAAGTAACTAAATTAAAGTGTTTAATTTAATTAATGGGAAGAATACTTTTTGGATGAAAAATTTAAATGAAGTGTTCATTTATATTAGCATCTTAATTAATTTGGAATTAAATTCCAAATGTAATTCAAATGCACATAAAATTCAAGTAAGACTTGAATTTGAATTTGCCAACTTGGCATGCCACATGGGCAGTCACCTTGAGGAAGGTGTGATGCCAACCAGCAGCACACATTCCACCCTCTATATATAGATATATAGGGTGAGCATATTTGATATATACATTGCTGAAAGTGTGAAGATTAGATTCTTTGCATTCCCTCCAAAACTCTCTCTCCCCATACATTGCATCATATGTTGAGCTTTGCATTCCTCCTTCTTCCCAACCTGAAAATCAGCATCCTCTACCTCATTTTCTCCTCTCTAACTCCAAATTCTAGTGAAGGGAAATTGGAAGAATGATTGGGGTGTGGATCATATCAATAGAGGCAAGGTGTTTGACTTGCTAAATTTTGGCTATCCACTGCAGTAGCTCCAAATTAGCGAATTTTTGTGGAGCAACCCATAATGATTTTTTGATCTAGTTCTTCATAGTATCTTTCTTAGTGTGTGGAGGTGCTGCATATTTAATTTGGTGATTTTTGGAGCAGTTTAACCATGGCAAAGGATGTCGCTTTTCTGCTGTGCCGATTCCAAATAGTTTCTAGATCCGAGAGAAATACTTGATTTTCTCCTTGTTTTGAGCTACAAGAGGTAATTCTTCTTCCTAATCCAGATCTATAGCATGTCTAGATCCTTGGTTTCTTGAGTACCTTAGTTAATTTCAAGCTTTTGAAGTTTTGATTTATGGATCCTAATGCTACTCTTGCTTTCAAGGGGTATCAGAGCTCTTTTCATGCTATGTTTTAGATTATTGATTGATTCATTCATTCATGTGATGAATTGATCAATATCACCAAATACTTGATCCAAGTAATGGATTGGAGTATTTGGCTGATGATGCCTGTGGCTCTATTGCTTTATGAATTGGAAGCATGCTTTTATGTGATTTAAGTGTTGATTCATGTTTTAGTATGTTTCAATTCATAGTTAATTAATGTTGAATGTTTATTTGGCATTAATTAATGTTGTATGATGATATAGCATGTTGTTATTTGATCAAAAGTGTTTTGGTCATTTTTTGATCTAATGAGATTGGAGTTTGATTGGAGGTTTTTGGAGAATTTGATTCTTACTTAAACTTGAATTTTTAAAGCATGATTGAACACTATAATTTTCAATTTTAAAAAGAGTTTTAAATCTGGGAATTGGTTCATAATGTATGATTCAATGTCTAGAAAGTGTTTTACAATTTTTTGTGCACAAAAGTTGAGCTAAAAATAGGCTTAACTAGCCTTTGGCCCCAAAACAAGGGCTGCCGGCAGCAATGGTGCAAGCTGGCCGGGCAGTGACCAAGAGCTACTGCCCAGCCGTATGCCAAGCTTGGCCGGTAGTGCCCAATTTGGGATTGGACAGATTTTGAGCCTCTTTTTGGTTCGTTAAATGGCTAGAAATGGCATTAAATCATGTGTTGTGGATACACAAGTGTTGTGCAAGTCCTCAAAATTATGTTTGACATTTTTAGATTGCTTTTAAAATCTAGTTAAAGTTAATCTCCAACCTATGGCATAAATTTTATGCTTGTTCAATTATTTGTTTATAAGATAAGCATTTAATTGTTAGAATTAATTGTTAATTCTAGATTTATTTATTGTTCATTTAATTGTTGAATGGATGACGAATGAATGGGGATAATCATGAGCCTTTAATATTGATTTTATTTGCTTCAAAGTTTTGAAATGGGTTGTATTAAATTGAGGCTCCCATGCCTCTTAAATTTTACCTTGTAAATGTTATGAAAGTAGAATCACTGGGAGTGAGGATTTTCTATTCGTGTAATTGTTGCATAGAGCAATGGAGACCTTTGGAGGCATGGAGACATTTGAAGACCCATGAATGTATGGATACACTCATGTAATAGCTGGGTTTAATCAACCCACATAAAATCAACTAGGTGGTGCACCTACAGCTCTAAGTGCACCACTTGGTTAAGCTCGTGGTCATCCCACCCTAGGAGCATTTACTTATTTATGCTTTCCATATCCTATTGATGTATGAGATGCATGTTTAGGATATAGAAAACCTAAATGATAAGATAAAATGATGAGATCTTTGCAAGCAAAAACCCTCCACTTAGAATGTCTAAGTGTTTTTCAAATATTTATTCCAAATGGATATAAATTAAAAGAGTTTTAATTAATCCAAGCCTTTTACCAATAGTGTATGCCATGTTGATGCTACCAATTTTGTGTGATGGCACCCAATTACGGGGTCACACTTAGGAGGAAAGCTGTGAACATACACTTAGCATTAGATGCACTTTAATTTGGGAACGCCTACACATTGGCACTCGGTTACGGGGGATGATGTGGTGCCCATCTTAAGTCAAAGATTGATTGGGAGGTTCGATTTAACACTTATTGTCATAGATGGAGCATGGTTACGTAGGTCTATGTGAAAAGTAAGGCAAAATATATCAAGAGTTGCATGAGATGCAATTAGCAAGAGTTGCATGAGATGCAATTAGCAAGAGTTGCTTACCCTTCGATTGCTTGTGGATGGCACTCGGTTACGGAGGTCCACTTAAAAGTCCTTGGGATCTTGATTCTCACTAGGAAATATGATTTCCCAAATTCTTCACCCCCCAAATTCTTCTAGGGGGTGAAGAATTTGATAAAATAGTGGGAGAACAACATGCTTGAAAGACCGTAAAACATGTTTTTAATATCAAACTCAATCACATGCTTATACTCTTTTTTTGCCTCTTGTAGATTTTTGAAATCTTCAAACAAAATGGCTAAGAATCCACTCGCATCAATTTTTGAAACCAATAAACTAATCGAGCCGAATCTTGGAATCATTCTTAACTCTGAAAAGCAGACTTACGTCCTCAATCAAAGTCCTGTAGACACACTTGGTGATGACGCCACCGACGCACAACATAAAATGTTCAAAAAATTTGTAGATGATTACCTACAAGTGAGGTGTGTTATGATGGCATCCATGTCCAATGAGCTCCAAAAGACTCATGAGCACATGAAACATGCTCAAGAGATCTATGTATACTTACAAGAGTTGTATGGTGTACAAAGTAGACAAGAAAGGTTTGCCTTGTCTAAGGAGCTCTTTAGAACAAGGATAAGTGAAGGGTCTAATGTCCATGATCACGGCCTCAAGATGATTAGACTCATTAAGAATCTTGGATAGTTAGATGTGGTCATGGACAACAACCTTTACGTAGATTTGATCCTACAGTCATTGCCACCATCATGTGATCAATTTGTTGTGAACTTAATATGTCCAAGCAAAGTGTTATGATTAACAAATTGATCAATAGGCTTGTGACCGCGGAGGCAACTATGAGAAAGGAGAAGCCACTTATGCTTCCATCCTCCTCTAAGTCGAAAGGCCTTAGGGGTCCTAGAAAGGGAGGTAATAGGAAGAAAAATTCTTTCTCAAAAGGGAAGCAACCTGAGAAGACTTTCAGGAGGGTTAAGAAGAAGGTTAGAACCGAAGCTAGTTGTTTCCACTGTGGTGAAAAGAGGCTGGAAAAGAAATTGCAAAGCTAACCTTGCAACCCTTGAGAAGGGTATGTACTTTATTGAAGTACACATGACGACTAATTCTTCCACATGAGTATTACATACCGTCTGCGGTTCTCACCTTTGTAATTCATTACAGGGGATGGAAAGAAGAATAAGTCTTTATGGAGGGGATATGATCCTCCGCTTAAGAAATGGAGCAAGAGTTGGGGCCACTTTCCAAGGTATTATCAAGTTGGACTTGGGAATGCTTGCATTGTACTTGATCTTATTTATTCTGTACCTTATCTTGTAAAGAATATTATTTCAATTCTCGTTCTTGATAATGAAGGATTTGATTTTTCTATATCGAATGGAAAGTTGATGGCATTAAAGAATGGTTCTTTGATTGCTTAAGGTACATTAATAAATGGATTGTACATATTTGATTCTCAACCTTCACTAATGCAAATTTAATCAAGTAAAAGAAAATTAGATATCCAAGAAGATGTCATTCTTTGGCATGCTAGACTTGGTCATATCTCTAAGAATAGGATAAGCAAGTTAGAAGCTCTCAAAGCACTAAATGTTAGTGGCATTGAGAACATTCCTACTTGTGAATCTTGTTTAAAAGGAAAAATGACCAAGGCTCATTTTGTAGGACAAACGGAGCGCTCCACAAGTCTCTTGGATTTGATCCATACCGATATTTGTGGACCACGGAGAGTTAGTGGGAGAGGAGGCTATTCCTACTTCATCACCTTCACTGGTGACTATAGTCAGTTCGGACATATGTTTCTTCTGAAGAACAAGTTCGAAGCCTTTGAAAAGTTCAAAGAGTATGGAGTGAAGTGGAAAAGCAATTGGGGCTAAGTATTAAAGCTCTTTGATCAAATCGAGGGGGAGAATATTTAAGTACCGAATTCTTAGATTATCTAAGGGAGAATGGGATTCTCTCTCAATGGACTCCACCCGGCACACCCCAACATAATAGAGTAGTCGAAAGGAGAAACCGTACCTTATTAGACATGGTACGTTCCACGATGAGCTTTTTCGATTTACCCATATCCTTTTGGAGATATACCTTAAACAAGGCGACGATGCTACTAAATATAGTACCATCTAAGTCGATGCCAAAAACACCATATGAGATATGGCATGCACCCTCTTACAATTATCTTAAAGTTTGGGGATCTCCCGCCTACGTAAAACGGATAGTGGGAGATAAGTTGGATAGTAGATCTACCTTATTCAAGTTTGTGGGATACCCAAGGGACTCTAGGTTACTATTTCTATGACCCCTTGAAACAAAAGGTGTTTGTTTCAAAGAATGCCCACTTTTTGGAAAAGAAATTTTTATAAGATAGAAATGGCGTTATTGTTGAATTTGATGAAGTTCAAGATGATCAACAAATCCCACAAGCAATGGAAACAAATAAGCAATAGGAACCTCATACATAACCTCTACATAAGCTGGAGCAAATCAAGAAGCATCCCGAAAGGTTTGGATTCTTTCATGAGACAGCCAAATGGATGATGATCCGAAGACCTATGAAGAAACTATGTCGGATATTGATTTAGGATCTTGGCTTGAAGCCATGAGATCTGAAATGGACTCCATATACTCAAACAAAGTATGGACTTTGGTAGATCCACCAAAGGAAACAGTTCCCATCGGTTGCAAGTGGATCTATAAAAGAAAGCTTGGAATAGATGGAGAAGTAGTAACTTTTAAGGCGCGACTAGTGGCAAAGGGTTACACTTAAAGACCCAGTATTGATTTTGAGGAAACCTTTTCACCGGTTATAATGCCTAAATCTATTCAGATTCTACTTGCCATAGCCTCATATTATGACTATGAGATATGGCAAATGGATGTGAAAACCTCTTTCCTCAATGGAAACATTGAAGAAAAAATTTACAGGGATCAACCACAAGGTTTTACATCCAAGGGGAGTGAGCAAAAGGTTTGCAAACTCCAAAGATCCATTTGTGGACTCAAATAAGTGCCCGAAGTTGGAACATATGTTTTGACAAAATAGTCAAATCATTGGCTTTGTCAAAAATGTGTATGAACCATGTGTGTATAAGATGGCTAGTGGGAGTAGTGTATAGTTTATTGTGCTTTATGTAGATCACATCCTTTTCATTGGGAATGAGGTAGGAATGTTAAAGTGTACTAAAGTGTGGTTATCTACACAATTCTCTATAAAGGATTTAGGAGATGCATCCTACTATTGGGAATACGTATCTATAGAGATAGATCTAAGAGAATGTTGGGGCTCTCCCAAACCCTGTATATTAACAAGATACTAAAGAGGTTCAGTATGGAAGAATCCAAGAAGGAATTTCTTCCCATGGGACATGGCATTCATCTCTCCAAGTCTATGGCCCCCAAGACAGAGGAAGAGAAATGAAGGATGTCCCACCTTATGCCTCCGCTATAGGTAGCATAATGTATATAGTTCAATGTAGAAGATTAGATGTGGCACACTCGCTAAGTATTACAATGAGTAGGTTCCAATTCAATCCTGGTGAGAGTCATTAGATAGCCATGAAAGCAATCCTTAAGTACTTGAGAAGGACTAAGGACTTATTTTTGGTATACTACAATGGAGAATTGAAACTAAAGAGGTTTTCGGATTCTAGTTTCTAATCTGATGTAGATGACCTCAAATCCACTTCTAGATTTATATTTTGCCTCAATGGCGGCGCGAATATTTGGAAGAGTTCCAAAAAAGACACCAGGCCGATTCCACCACTGAACCAGAATACATTGCGGCTTCAAAAGCTACAAAGGAAGGTGTTTGGATGAAAAAATTCATTCAAGAGTTGAATGTAGTGCCTAGCATTGCTGAGCCAGTGGTTGCCTATTATGACAACACCGATGCAGTGGCGCAAGCCAAAGAGCCAAGATCTCATCAGAAATTCAAGCACATTTTGAGGTGATATCATTTGATCCGAGAGATCATTAATAGAGGCGACATCCGACTAGGGAGAGTTGCCTCGGAAGAGAATATAGCAGATCTATTGACTAAACCCTTAACGCAAAAGGTCTTTGAAGAACATCTTGAGAAAATGGGTCTCAAGGCCATGGAGCATTGGCTTTAGGGCAAGTAGGAGATTGTTGGAATAGTGCCCCACAAGTCAATTAGATTGGCCTTGTAAAAACTATTTCCTACAAAACAATCTTGATTGAATGTTATTCTTTATATAGTTATCTTCATCTTATGCTCTTTATTACTTCACTTGTATTTCGATAAAGCTCTTAGATCATATATGACTACGGGACTTGATTTGATGACCATGGAATAAGTCTTAGATGATCGTGATCTTAAATCTTCCAAATCATATGATCTTATGAGACGGGGCATCTAAGATCGGGATGGACTTGCACTAACGATGCACAAATCCAAGAGTTGGATATTGCTCCATTCCACGAGCAACTATATGAGATACGAGTGCATGTAAATGGGTGCTTGTTAGAGAATAAAGCACTGA
Source organism: Jacaranda mimosifolia (assembly GCA_018894105.1). NCBI lineage: Eukaryota > Viridiplantae > Streptophyta > Magnoliopsida > Lamiales > Bignoniaceae > Jacaranda > Jacaranda mimosifolia. The sequence goes on along the minus strand of CM032130.1, from coordinate 14,481,874 downwards.
AGACCCTTCCAACAATCCACTAGATAGCCGTAGTGACAAGTCAGTAGTGGTTAATTCTCCCACTTACGCTAGTGCATATTATTAGTCCTCTGACCTAAGGATCCATGGTAACCTTGTGTCTGCTCCTCATGCTTTGACTCTTCCTTGACCACTTAGTGGGTCTTTCGGTTTGAGGCTGGGTATGAGCTATCAGCATGGAGGTTTGTGAAATCCAAGATGGAATCTGACTCTTCGCTTTTGTGAAGGGCAAGTGCATCTCCTATGTGTTCTATAATGATCGTTTCCAAGAAATCCTTACACAAGGTGGTGTGACAATTTGGAAAAGGAATATTCCAAAGGTGACATCACACAAAAGAATCGAACATTAAGAATAGAGACACAATATCGAGGCTATTAGGAGCCGGCAAATATCTTGCCCTAGGCCTTTTTTGGGAGATTGGAGATGGAAGGACCGTATTTGCATGGTACGCGTAAAGATATGATGGTTTTCCAGAATATTTATTTCGGCTAATTAGTTGGGCTCCATGAGCTTGAGGTTAGACATCAACCATAGAGATTGGGTACTGTTCGATTAATGAGATTAATTTAATTGAGTCGATTAGTTTAAAAGAAGTTTTAAACTAAAATGAATATAAGATATTCAAAAGTCACAAAGAGTTGTGAGCCCATGTCCAATGAATAGTAGAATCTATTAGGTCACATACAAAAATAAATTAGCTTCTAGAATTGGCAAAGCAATTTTCTAAATGTTAGAAAACTCACCCTTTTGTGACCGATTTTCAAGGATCCATTTTAACTGTTAGTTTTGGTTTGATTAATTTAACACTTAAATTAATCAACTAATTTAATGAGTTAAATTAGACTAATAATTAAGGATTTAATTATTTGGTGCCATGTTGACCATCAATTGGTCAAGTTGACTTAAAGAGTTAAGTTAACAAAATTAATCTTAAGAGTTAAGTTTGTATGATTTAAAAGTTAAATCAAAGGTTAATTAATTAAATTAAAGTGCTTAATTTAACTAATGAGAAGAATAATTTTTGGAGGTAAATTTAAATGAAGTGCTCATTTAAATTAGCCTCTTAATTAATTTGGAATTAGATTCTAAATGTAACTGAAATGCACATGAAATTCAAGTAAGACTTGAATTTGAATTTGCCAACTTGGCATGCCACATGGGCGGTTACCTTGAGGAAGGTGTGATGCCAAATAGCATCACACCTTCCACCCTCTATATATAGATATAGAGGGTGAGCAAATTCGATATATACATTGCTGAAAGTGTGAAGATTAGATTCTTTGCATTCCCTCCAAAACTCTCTCTCTCCATGCATTGCATCATGTGTTGAGCTTTGCATTCCTTCTTCTTCCCAACCTGAAAATCGGTCTCCTCTACCTCATTTTCTCCTCTCTAACTCTAGCTTCTATTGAGGGGAAATTGGAAGAATTATTGGGGTGTGGATGATATCAATAGAGGCATGGCGTTTGACTTGCTGAATTTTGGAGATCCACTGTAGTAGCTCCACATTAGCGAATTTTTATGGAGCAATCCATAAGGATTTTTTGCTCCAATTTTTCATAGTATCTTGATTAGTGTGTGGAGGTTTTCCAGATTTAATTTGGTTATTTTTGGAGCAGTTTAACTAGGGCAAACGTTTCCATCTTTCCGCTGTACTGATTCCGGACAGTTTCTGGATCCGAGAGAAATACTTGATTTTCTCCTTGTTTTGAGCTACAAGAGGTAATTCTTCTTCCTAATCCAGATCTATAGCATGTCTAGATCCTTGGTTGCTTGAGTATCTTAGTTAATTTCAAGCTTTTGAAGTTTTGATTTATGGATCCTAATGCTACTCTTGCTTTCACAAATAATCAAAAGGTAAGCCATTTTTGCTAATTGCATCTTATGCTACTCTTGATATATTTTGCCTCACTTTTCGGGTAGACCAACGACTCGTGCAACATCTACACAACTAAGTGTTAAGTTGAACCTACCAATTAATCTTTGATTCAAGCCCGCTCCACGTCATCTCATGACTTGTGTGCCAATGCATAGGAAGCCTCAAATTAAAGGTGCATCATATGCTAAGTATATGGTCATAGCTTTCCATCGTAAGTGTGACCCACGACTCGTAAGAAATCACACAAATGATGGCAGCGCCATCATACCACATACTATTGGTAGAAGGTATGGATTAATTAAAACTCCTTTTAATTTGTATCCATTTTGACTTTATATTTGAAAACAGTTAGACATTCTAAGTGGAGGGATTTTCTTGCTTGTAAAGATCTCATCATTTTATCTTTTTATTCAAGTTTTCTATATCCCAACCATACATCTCATACATCAATAGGATATGGAAAGCATAAATAAGTAAATGCATCTAGTATTCTCCTAAGGTGGGAAGACCATGAGCCTAACCAAGTGATGCTATAAGAGCCATAGGTGCACCACTTAGTTGATTTTAAATGGGTTGATTAAATCCAGCTATTATGTGAGTGTATCCCCATACATTCATGGATCTTCATGCCTTCAATGGTCTTCCTTGCTACTTGCAACTTTTATAAGAGAAAGAAATCTTCACTTCTAGTAATTCTACTTTCATAAAACTTATAAGATAGAAATTAAGAGGCATGCAAGCCCTAATTTAATACAACCATTTTCAACAACTTGAAGCAAATAAAATTAATATTAAAGGCTAATGATCATCCCCATTCATTCATCATCCATTCAACACTTAAATTAACAAAAAATAAATCTAGAATTGATAATTAATTCCAAAAATTAAATCCTTATTTCATAAACAACTAATTGGCCAAGCAAGAGAAAGCATAACAATTATGCCACATTATTGAAGATTAACTTTAACTAATTTTTTAAAACAATAAGAAATGTCAAACATAATTTTGAGAACTTGCACAAAACTTGTGCATCTATTATGTGTGATGCAAAAGACTTTTGGTCATTTAAGGAATAAAAAATCAATACTAAAAACTCTCAAAACCTAAAATGGAAAACTGCCACCCAGCGGGATGCACGGCTACGCGGTAGGCGCGGACTGGCGCTCCCGTTACTAACAGGTGCCCTGTCTTGGGGTTTTGCTCGAGTAAAGTGGATTTAAGCTCAACTTTTGTGCACAAAAACATTAGAACACATTCTAAAAAATAAATCACATAATATAGATGAAATTTCATATTCAGAACACCTTTTAATAATGAAATTTCAAGTGCCAATCATGCTTTCAAAAATAAGTTAAAGTAAGAGTCACATTCTTCAAAAGTCTCCAATAAACTCCAATCATATTGGATCAAAAAATGACCAAAATATTTTAAGGTCAAATTCAACATACCATATCAACACATAACATCAACTAATGCCAAATCAAAATTCAACATTAGCATCTATGAATTAAAACATACTAATCATATGAATTAACACTTAAACAAATTTTAGCATGCTTTCAATTCATCAATCAAGGAGCCACATGCAACATCAACCAAACACTCCAATCCATAGCAAGGATCAAGTATTTTATGACTTTGACCAATACATCACATGAATCAATCAATCAAAAATCCAAATCATAGCATGAATTAGGCTCCAATACCACCTGAAGTCATATGTAGCCATAGGATCCAATAATCAAAGCATTAAAAATGCAAACTAACTAGGCTACACATGTCACCAAGGATCTAAACATGCCATAGATTTAGATTTGGAAGGAGAGCTACATTGATTTTCAGAAAAATCAAAGATGCTAGAAGAAACACTCTAATGCCTTGAAGCTATCTCTCAGTGGCCCAGAAAAGTAGCAATGAATCTCCCCAACCAAATGATTTTTGTTTGAGCTGAAAATTTAACTGGAACTCCTAAACTTCTTTATGGATCTACAGTCCAAAATTCAGCTCAATCAGAAAGGTCCCCAAAACTGCCTCCAAGTCGCCGCCTGAAACTAGATCTCCTAAAGGCTAAGCAATCCAATTGTCTTACCTCTAATGCGATGATCCACACACCAATTTCCAATCCTATTCTTCTTACTATCAGCTAGAGAATAATGAGAGGAAGAATTTGTATGAAGGCTTAATTTAGAGATAGGAGAAGAAAAGAAGTGAAGCTTCAACACATGAGGTAACATTTAAAAATTTAGAGGGGATTTAAGAGAATCTAATTCACATGGAATGTAATGCAAGCATACCTCTTAGCCGCCTCACTCTATATTTATATATATAGGGAGGATGGTGTGATGCCAAGTTGGCATCACACCTTTCTCAAGGTGGCCGTCCACTTGCCTTGCAAGTTGGCATATGAATTTGAATTTTGTGTGCATTTGAATTTCATTTGGAATCTTTATTTACCTCATGAAATGTCATCCAAATAAATTCTAATGCCACACCAAATGAATCTTTCATTTGAATTTTCCCTCCAAAATTAATTCTCCATTTTAACTAAATAAAACTCCTTTAATTTAATTAATCACCTTAACTTAACTCCTTAAGCTAATAATTATTAACTTAACTCTTTAAGTTAACTTGACCAATTGATAGTCATGTGGCACCAAATAATTAACTCCTTAATTAATTAGTATTAATTTAACTCCTTAAATTAAATAGATCAATTTAACAATTAAATTGATCAAGTCAAAATGACCACAACTTGTGTCAATCAGTCAACCTCCAAATCAGTTAAGTGGCTCACAACTCTTTATGACATTAGAATATCATATATTCATTTTAGTTTAAACTCCTTTAAACTAATCGACTCCATTCAATGAATCTCTATTAATTGAAGAGTACCCAATCTCCATGGTAAATGTCCAACCTCAAGCCTGTGGAGCCTAACTAATTAGCCGAAATGAATGCTTTTGGAGAACCATTCTAGCTCTACTCGTACTATGCAAATATGGTCCTTCTATCTCTTATTTCCCAGAAGAGGCCTAGGGCAAGATATTTGTCGGCTTGCTAATAGCCTTGATTCTATGTTTCTATTCTCAATGTTCAATATCCCTTTATGACCTCATCTTTGGAAAACTCCTTTTTCAAATTGTCATACTACCTTGCACAAGGATTTCTTGGAATTGATCATTATAGAATACATAGGAGATGTACTCACCCTTTACAACGACAAGGAGTAGGATCCCATCTTGGATCTCACAAACCTCCATGTCTAAGTAACTCATGCCCAATCACCACCCGAACGACCCGCTACGTGCCCAGGAAAGAGTCAAAGCATGAGAACCTAAACACAAAGTTCTATACACTGACGTAAACTAAAGAACTTGCCACTACTGACTTGCCTCTTCGGCTATCTAGTGGATTCTCCAGCTAGGTCTTCGGTGCCTTATTCTCTAACAAACACCCAATAACATGCACCCATATCTCATATGGCATTGCTCATGAAATAGAGAAATATCCAACCTTTGGATTCATGCACCATTAGTGCAAGTCTATCTGAATCTTAAATGCCCTATCTCATAGGATCCTATAACTTGGAAGATTTAAGATCATGACCGTGTAAGACTTGTTTCATGATCGTCATGATAGTCACCGAGTATACTGACCAAATCTCGTATTCTTGTGTGATCTAAAGGCTTCAACCAAATGCCAGTAAAGTATTTATAAGCATAGGTTGAAGATGGCCATTTAAAGAATATCATTCAATTAAGATTGTATCATTAGTGAAATAGTTTATAATGCCAATCTAATTGGCTTACGGGGTACTATTCCAACAACCCACGCACCTTACAAGCACTCTAATTCTTCAATATTTTGCTAGGGAAAAGGATGAAGAATGAAGAAGGAATTTTAAAGAAGAGAGAAGTGTTGGAATAGTGCCCTACAACCAATTAGGATTGGCGTGTAAATACTACTCCAATTGTTAGACAATCTTGATTGAATGATATGTTATAATTATTCCTCTTCCTTATCTATAAAAATCCAAATTTTGACGCCTAATACCCCATAGATAATCATGGCCATTTTCATCTTATGCTTTTTATTCTTCACTTACATTTGGTTGAAGCCCTTAAATCATACTAAACTAAGGGACTTGGTCATGTATATAATAGTGATCACGAAACAAGTCTCTATGGTCATGATTTTAAGTATTCTAAGTCATAGAATCTTAAGAAAATGGGCATCTAAAATTTGGATAGGCTTGCACTAATGATGCATACTCCAAGGGTTGGATATTACTCTGTTTCATAGGCAATCTATATTAGATATAGATGCATGTTAGTGGGTGTTTGTTACAGAACAAGTTCACTGAAGGCCCGCTCAGAGAATCCATGAGATAGCCATAGTGGCAAGTCAGTAGTGAAGAATTCTCAAAGCTTACAATAGTGTATATAATTAGTCTTTTGACTTGAGAATCCATAGTAACTTTGTGTTTAGGTCCTTATACTTTGGCTTTTCCCTAACTACATAGCGGGTCATCAGAGGTTTAGATTAGGCATGAGTTGCTTAAACATTAAGGTTTGTGAGATCTAAGATGAGATCTATTTCCTTGTTGTTGTGAGGAATGGGTGCATCTCCTATGTATTCTATAATGACCGATTCTAAGAAATCCCTGTACAAGGTAATATGACAATTTAAAAACTATGTTTTTGAAAATTGAGGTCATAAAATGGAATCAAACATTAGATGTCAAGCATAATTATCGAGGTCATTAGGGAGCCGACAAATATCTTGCCTTAGGCCTCTTTCAGGAAATAGGAGATAGAAGGACCGTATTTGCATGGTAGGCGAAAGCTATAATAGTTCGTCAAGAAAAAATTAATTCATCCAATTAGTTAGGCTCCGTGGGCTTGTTGCTAGACATCGACTGTCAAGATTATGTACTATTCAATTAATAAAGATTAATTGAAAGAGTTATTAGTTTAAATGAGTCTAAACTAATTCGAATATTTTAATATTTAAAATATCACAAAGAGTTGCGAGCCCATATCTAATGAATAGATGAACCTAATAGGTCATACACAAAAGCCTAAGGAAACTCTTATTTGATAGGATAAATTTTCTAAGGAGTTAGAAAATTATTTAGTAGGCAATTTTGCCTAAAGAAGACAAATGAAGTTGGGTAATTATGAATTGGTCATTTTTGCTTCATTAATTTAAGTGTTAAATTAGGCCAATTAAATTAAGGAGTTAATTTAATTAGTGCCATATGACATTTTTGTTAAGACCTTCTCTAAACATGTTTTGATAATGACCAAATCAAATATCTTTATTCTTACTTTCTTTAACATGGCAAGTTGTTGTTTGGAATTTGTTTCCTTGTTTATATTAAAGTGAAAAAAGAGCAGATGGCAAGTGAATGCTGGAATCAGAAAAGAAGGAAAGTATAGCTGTCAATTTGAAAAAAGAAACAGCAGATTACAAGCTTGCGTAGCAAAGGAAAATATTGTCTTGAATAGTCTATTTAAGTGAATAAACTCATAAGCCAAAGATATAAGTTACAATAGACTCTACAAGCCTTTAATAGCTGTAAATAGTTGAGTGAGTGCTTGTGTATTACTGGTATTTAGTAAGTCTTGTAGCAGTGCAAGTCCCAGATGTTTGATACTTTGTATCTTGTATCTGCTTTCTTCTTTCTTATAAAAGTACAGGTTAAAAATCCTAAATATTATCATTTAGGTAATAGACTAGGCTTGTCGAACCACTATAAATTTATGAATCTCTTTATTTTTTTCTCAAAGTCTTTTGACTATTTTGATATTCCAGTTTATCTCATATTATGACTCTTTTAGTTACCTATATAAACTCCATAAACTTTCAATTGGCATCGGAGCTAGACTCTTTTTTTAAACATGGTCACTTCTAGTTTTGATATATATGCAGAAAGCCAATCTCATACCAGTCCACCCCTATCTGATGGAACTAACTATTCCACATGAAAAAATAAAATTCAGGAATTTTTCATAGCTCTAGACTATGATCCCTAGAGCATTAGCCTCTCATTCCAAACAACTCAGACATGTCACCAAAGGGCAGATTATAACTTACAGTAGAGGATAAGAAAATTCTTTCAACCAATGCCAAAGTAAAGAATATTCTATCATGTGCCCTTGTTAAAGAGGAATACAACCGTGTCAGTAGTTTCTTTTCAAGAAAAGAAATATGGGACATATTTCAAATCACCCATGAAGGAATCTCTTAGGTAAAATTAGAAATAATTGCTCTTCTTACTCTCCAATTTGAAATGTTTTCAAAGAAACCAGGTGAATTAATAAGTTAAATGTATGCTCGATTTATGGAAATCGTGAATCTAGTGTTTGCCTTGGGAAAAGTCATATCCGAAAGTGAGCAAGTCAAAAAAATATTGTGCTTCTTACCCGAAGAGTGGAATCCGAAAGTTACAGCCATCCATGAGGCAAAGAACATAGAAAAGATGACCATGGGCGAACTTATTAGTTCTCTTACCTCACATGAAATGACATTCCTAAGTAAGGAAGAAAGCTCTGAAAGCAAAAACAAGAAAAACATGGCCTTCAATACAGAAAATAGAGACTAGAACGATGATTTGGGAGATCTGGATGAAGAAACATTAAATGAGGAAATAGCTATGATCACAAGATGAGTAAGGCAACTTACTCATGCAAAAGAAAATTTAAAAAAAGATCCAAGATCCAATTTCAAAAGAAATAACAATGAATATCAGAAGCCATAGCAAATAACATGCCATGAGTGTCATGAAGTAGGACACAAGAGACCAGACTGTCTAAAACTAAGAAGAAGTCCCATACCTGAATAAAGTTCCAAACCGACAACTATGACAATTACTTGAAATGATTCTGATTCTGATCAATTTGACATCGAGGACAGCTATTTAATAACATACAAGTAGGTGACTTTTAGTTCTGCAAGTGATTTTGAAAATTTTGAATTTGATTGTGAAATTACCAGTTCCCTTAATATGCATGCTAAATGTCATAATCAAATAACTGCATTAGATATTGAAATAAATTCTCTTAAAGAACAACTGCAAGAAACTATTAATGAAAAATCAAAAATAGTTCATGTCTATAACAATATTATTAAGAAATGATCTAAAGAAAGAATAGAATAATTCAAAGAAATCAAGAATTAAAAGAAAAAAATAAAAGAACTGCTTGAAGAAAACTATTCACTAAAAAGAAAAATCAAAGGTAAAATGCCGCAAATTGGTAGAGAGTTTGGAAATTCTAGAGTCTGCCACTCCTGTAATCATTCTGGCCACTTATCTTACAAGTGTCCAATAAAAAGGCACATTGGAACTAAATATATATGGGTTTAGAAATCTAACATATTAGGACCCGATAGTATTTGGGTACCTAAAAATCTCAACATCTATAACACAGAAACCATTGAAGAAAGGAAATGAAAAATAGTATCCAGATAGTGGATGTTCCAGACATTTGATAGGAGATAGGTCATTCTTCTTAGATCTACAAGAATTCACAGAGGAAATATACTATTCGCAGACAACACTAAGGGTAAGATTATCAAAAAATGAAGTATAGGAAATGACACTAAAACTTCCATTGAGAATGTTTGGTTAGTAGAAGGGCTAAAACATAATTTGCTAAGCATCAGTCAGCTATGTGACAGCGAATATCAGGTACAATTCAAACCCTCACTTTGCATAGTCTTAAAAGATGATGAAACCATTTTCACCGCCACTAGAGATAAAAACATTTACTACATCAATCTAAATGATCTGTCAAATCAAAAATTAGAATATCTCATTGCTTCTGAAGATCCTAGCTGGACATAGCATAGACGTCTACGGCATGCAAATATGAAGTTACAAAATCACATTGTTAAAAAGAATCTAGTAAAAGGAATTTCCAACTTACGTTTTAACAAAATAAAATATGCAATGCATGTGTAAAAGGAAAACAAATAAAAACTTCATTCAAACCCATAAATGATGTAGGATCCTCCAAACCTTTAGAACTCTTCATCTAGATCTTTTCAATCTAATGAGAACTCAATCATTAGGAGAAAGTAAATACATATTTGCAATTGTGGATGATTTTTCTCATTTTTCCTGGGTTTGTTTTCTCTCACATAAAAATGATGAGTTAAAATCCTTTATTCTACTTACAAAGAAAATACAAAATGAAAAAGGTTATACCATTAAATCCATAAGAAGTGATCACGGACTGGAATTTGATAATATAGACTTTGAAAATTTTTGTGATAAAGTTGGCTATACTCACGACTTTTCTGCTCCTAGAACACCCTAACAAAATGGGATAGTTGAAAGAAAAAATAGGGTACTTTAGGAAATGGCACGATTAATGTTGAATGAATACAGTTTCCAAAATCCTTTTGAGGAGAAGCAATAAACACATCTTGTTATGTCATCAACAGATTATTCTTGAGAACTTTTATCTAGAAGACACATTATGAACTATGGAATGGAAATGTTCCAAACATTTTCTATTTTTGTGTCTTTGGATTCAAGTGCTACATTCTCAATGACAGAGACCCTCGAGGTAAATTTGATTCAAAATCTAATGAAGGCATTTTTGTTGGCTATTTGATGCATAGTAAAACATATAGAGTATATAACAAAATAAAAAGGGTTGTACAAGAAACTATTCATGTTGTATTTGATGAAACTAATCATTTGATTGCCAAGGAAACCTTGAGCATTAAATCCATAGGGATTGATCAAATTAATAAAGATGTGCATCAAGAAAAGAAACCAAAAAAGACTCCCACGAGAATGAACTCATCACAAGTACCATAGCTGGAAGTTCCATTGAAAATTAAGAACAAAAAATGAGAAAATTCAAGCATGCATTCAGTCATCCAATCATTAACATAATTGGAGATCCTCAAGTAGGGATTACTACAAGATCTAAGGTAAGAGAAAAAACACTAAATGGTACTAATATTGTGTTCTTATCTCTTTTAGAACCTGGAAGTATTAAAGGAGCTTTAAAAGATGACTCCTAGGTAAGTGCAATGAAGGAAGAGTTATTGCAATTTGACAAGAACAAAGTCTGGAATTTAGTAGAAAAACCACTTGATCACCCCGTAGTTGGAACCAAGTGGGTGTTTCATAACAAATTTGATGAGAAAGGTAATGTTTTAAAAAATAAAGCCACACTTGTTGCTAAGGGATACCCTCAACATGGGGGTATCAATTATAATGAGACCTACGCACCAGTTGCACAACTTAAGTCAATTAACATGCTTTTAGCATACGCATCTCATAAAAACTTTACCATATTTCAAATGGATGTTAAGAGTGCATTTCTAAATGGATAGATAAAAGAAAAGGTTTTTTTAGAACAACCACCAAGTTTTAAAAATGCAAATTTCCAAAATCATATTTTCAAATTGTCAAAAGCTCTTTATAGATTAAAACAGGCTCCAAGAGCATGGTACAAAAGGCTAAGAACTTTTCTTGTTCCCAAAGGTTTTTGCATTAGTTCAGTCGACAACACTTTGTTCACCAAGCACATTCAAAAAGGCTTTCTGTTATTACAATAATATATAGATGACATTATTTTTGGAGGAACCACATCAAACTTTGCAGTGACTTTGTCTCATGCATGAAAACCGAATTTGAAATGAGTCTCATGTGACAACTTAATTTCTTTATCAGTTTACAAATCAAACAAAATTCCAAAGAAATTTTTGTGTCAAGAAAAATTCGTTATGGAATTACTACAAAAGTTTGGTATGAAATATTGTAAAGAATCCACAATTTTTATGGCACCAAATACCAAACTGGAACTTGACCAATCCAAAAATGGTATTGATAAATCTATATACCGAGGCATAATTGGAAGTTTATTCTATCTCATTGCAAGTCAACCGAACATATTGTTTGCCACCAGTCTATGCGCCAGATTTCAAGCCAATCCTATGGAGTTTCATCTCAATGCAGTCAAGCGAACTCTTCGGTATTTAAAGGGATCTCAAAACTTGGGTCTTGAATATTTTTGATCAAACTCTTTTTCTCTTGTTGGTTTCTTTGATGCTGACTATGCGGGATGTAAAGTTCATCAAAAAAGCACTACTGGAACTTGTCAACTTCTTGGTAATTGTCTTATCAACTGGAGTAGCAAAAAACAAAGTGCAGTAGCTCTCTCAACTACAGAAGCTGAATACATGGCACTAGGTAGTTGCTGCACTTAGGTAATATGGATGAAACAAACACTTTGTGATTTTGGTCTAGATTTTTCATGTGCTCCCATTCACTGTGATAGTCCAATTGACATAACTTGAAATCCTATTCATCACTCTCGCACCAAACATATAGAGATCCATCACCATTTTATTAGGGATCACGTTGCAAATGGCAATGTATGTATAAACTATGTGGCCACTTCAAATCAACTGGCTGATATTTTTACCAAACCTTTACTTGAAGAAAGATTTTTTGTTCTAAATAATAAATTAGGCATTATTTCATTTCCCGTGTGAATGTAGTATGAAAATTTTCCCAAAGAAAACCTACCAATATTTTTTTCTTTCCTTATTATGATGAAAAATCATTAACTCTATCTGTTTTTCTTTCCTTGGAAACTTCAATCCTCCAACTGCTTTTAAATTTTGAAAACCATCGCCTTCTCGTCTTCCCTACTCTCAAAAACTGTCATCTTGTCTTTCAATCCCAAAATTTCATTGGTCGTTCCCATTCAATCATGGCACTAAACTCATTCTGCCATCGTCTTCAAAAAGCAGCCTTCTTACCTTCCTCACCCAAAGAACCAGAATCCACACATTATTGTCATCTCGTTGTCTCCAACAGTGACACCAAACCTCCTCCATCATAGCACCACCCTTCCTCATCCTCCCAGAACACCCAAGCATATGCTGAGTCTACTCTACCGCGCTCGGCGACTTCAATTGCTCCATTCCTTTCTCTCATGTACCCTTGCCACTGCCAAACCCTCCAACTCCTATTCTAGAGAATTTTACCAATTCCCAATTTCACAATCGGGATTTTCTCCCTGTTTCCCACAAACATCAAATTTCTAGTAGCCAACGCTTTCGGTGTTTTTTTCTGCTCCATTCAAGACAAGCATATCAACAATGGCCGCGCTATTGACTTCACCAAAATTCCATACTTCCTGTGCAGGATTGGGTTGGCCGTATAGGGTGGAAAGAATTTATGAACATCAATGAACCATCCTACCCATTTTCGGTTTGACTCTTTTATGCAAATTTTACTATTGAAAATGACCCGATAACTCATTCCCTTACTCTTCTTTCCAATGTTCTGGGTACTCCTATTACTATTACTATCGCAAAACTTAATCAATACTTAGGGTTGTCTAATATTGTTGTTAAATTCTTTAGGTTTGGCTAATGGTGCTCTGATAGTGCTTTCAACTTATCCCATGCTAAATCCATATTCTGGTAAAGTAAATCACCTAAACTTTCTACTTTCAACTTATCCCATGCTAAATTCATATTCTAGTAAAGTAAATCACTTAAACTGTCTAAGGGTAAAGCTCTTAATAAACTCCATATTGATCATTTTTTCAGGCATCAATTGATAAATCTGATAATTCTCTCCTGCACATCCAACAATGGAGGGCATTCAACTAACATGAATAGACTCTATGTTTTCTTACTATACATATATGTTACTAGACAACCTGTGAACATTAGCTATCTAATTCTTCATTACATTCACCATACTTTTCACTGTACTTCTAGGAATCTTCCTTATGGCATGTTCTTGACATGTATTTTTAAAATGAAAAATATTCTCATACCATCCTCTTAGATAGAAGAACTTCATAGAAGAAAAGTTGTTGACCTTCAAAGCCTTAAGAAAATGAAAATACAGTATGGTAAGATGGGGTTTAGTTTAAGGGAACTTCTGCCTCTGTTGCTCCTTTTGCTCCTAGGTAAAACGCTGGTTTATACAGTTCCAGACTCTATCCGTGACTCTCATTCCATTACCTTGGGAGCCATTACTTCCAAAAGGAGAGAACCTCTACCAGAAATCTCTATTACCCAACTCATCACTTCTATTAAAGCTATTTCTACCAAAGTCACTAAGATACAATCCCAACTTTCTGTGCTTCCTACTACTGTTGCTTCTGTTCAGATGCAAGTTGCTACTCTTCCTGCCTTTCTTGATGATAACTTCTATTGTTGTCGTCCCCATATTGGTGATTTTCGTCATGACATCAAGGATCTTCACCACAATGTTCGTAAATGATCCTGTGGTGATTGACTAGTTAGGCTTTTTGATGATGAAGAGGGAGAAGTATATCAATAATATCACACCCATCTACACCTTCTGCATATTACTACTTAGAAAAATCTAATGTTCTTATGTTTCTAGTTTTTGGTCTGTTGTTCAATCTATCTTTAATACCTGACCTTTTGCATAGTACTACTTAGAAAAATCTAATGTTCCTATATTTTTGGCTTTTGTCTGAAACAACAGTCTATTTATAATACTTGGCCTTATTATCTATGGAATGCTCTTATGTTTATGTTCTTATTGTGGGATGTTATTATCCTTTACTTCTTGTGTTTGTCATTAAGTTCTTTATTAAGGGATGTTATTACCCTTGACTTCTTATGTTTGTTATTAAGTTCTTTATGTTATAAAGAAAGCAGTTATGCTTTGAGTATGATCACACTTGATAGGGGGAGGTGCTCATACTTTGCAATTACTTTAAGCTACTATTGCTATTGATCGGGGGAGAAGATACTTGTTTGATCATCATCAAAAAGGGAGAGATTGTCAAGACCTCCTCTAGACATGCTTAGATAATGACCAAATCAAATATCCTCATTTTTATTTTATTTAATATAGCAAGCTATCAATTGGAATTTGTTTCCTTGTTTTTATTAAAGTGAAACATGAACATATGGTAAGTGACTACTGGAATCAAAAAAGAAGGAAAGTATGAATGTCAATTTGAAAAAGGAAATGACAGATTACAAGCTTGCGTATCAAAGGAAAGTATTGCCTTGAATAGTCTATTTAAGTGGAAAAAAACTCACAATAGACTATACAGGCCTTTGGTAGCTTGCAAATAGTTGAGTGAGTGCTTGTATATTGTTGTTCTTTAGTTAGCCTTGTAGCAGTGCAAGTTCCAATGGTTTGGTACTTTATATCTTGTATCTGCTTGCTTCTTTCTTATAAAAGTGCAGGTAAAAACTCATAAGTGTTATCACTTAGGTAATGGACTAGGCTTGTCGAACTACTATAAATTTCTGAATCTCATTATTTTTTTCTCAAAGTCTTTTGACTATTTTGATATTCTAGTTTATCTCATATTATAAATCTTTTAGTTACTTATATTAAACTCCATAAACTTTCAATTTTAATTAGTCAAGTTAATTTAGCTCAACTAACTTAAAGGTTAAGTTAATTAACTTAATAAGTTAAGTTAAATTAATTTAATTAAAGAGTTAGTTTACTTATGTAGGGAATTCAAGTTTTAGTGGAAAAATCAAATGGAAGAGTCCATTTGAATTAAGTGAGTTTGCATTTTTAATTTATGAAATTAAAATGGAAATTCAAGCTAGTTGAGAATCTAGCAAGTTGGCACAAGTGTAGATGGCCTTATGAAAGGCTTCCATCCTTTCTTATATATAGATCATATGGTCGACAACACCATGCTTAGAGAGAGCATCCATTTTTCCCTCCAAAAGGTAGCACAACTCATGTGTTGAGTAACTACCTCCTAGATTCCCTCCCCTCTCTTCTCCCCCCAAAAACCGCCACCTCCATTCATCTTCTTCCTCCTCACTTCTCTAGCAAAGAGTGTGTGGAATTGAGAGACTTTCCTAGGTGTATGGACTACAATGCTCTACAGGTGAAATCCCTGATTCAATAGGTCGTCTCATGAGTTTGGAACTTTTAGCTTTGTAGGCAACATTGTAGGCAATTCCTATTTCATTCTCAAGGAAGTGCCTAGTTTGGTGAAGCTGAATAAGCTTGGTGTTTTAGCCCTTTCTGGGAATCTACTTTGAAAAGGAGAACCCAATGACTTAAGCTTCATTTCCTCTTTAACCAATGCTACCAATTTAGTTAGCGTAGGGTTAGATGATAATAGTTTTGGAGGGCAGGTGCCTCTTGCATTTTTGAACCTTTCTACTACCCTTTCAAGATTGGTTCTGACAAGCAATCAACTTACTGGTACCATTCCATCTAATATAGGAAACTTTGTCAATCTACAGGACCTTAGGGTAAATGACAACAGATTCAATTTGAATCACTTGGTTTATATGTATTTTTCTGAGAACATTCTTAGCGACATCTTACCATCAAGCTTAAAGGATTGTAAAAAAAATTTGGTACTGAATCTTTCTCAAAATGTTTTTTCTAGTCCAGTACTTAGAGATGTTTTGAGCATCCCTTCCTTGAGAAATGTTGATCTTTCTCAAAACCAGCTAAATAGATCTCTTCCTATAGAAATTGGAAACTTTAAAAATGTAGAGTATTTCAATGTTTCTAGGAACAACTTTGTTGGTAGGATTCCTAGTACTCTAGGTAATTGTGTGAGTTTAGAGTATCTATACATGGAAGGGAATTTCTTTGAGGGAAATATCCCATCAACTCTCAGTTCATTGAGGGGTCTTCAAATTTTAGACCTTTCTCACCACAAATTTGATGGCCCAATTCCTCAGTTCTTGGCATATTTTAACTTTCTAGCCTGAATGTATCTTTAAATGATTTTAGTGGTGCCTTACCAAAAGATGACATATTTAGAAATACAAGTTTGGTTTCAGTAACTGGAACCCAAAACTTTGTGCAGGTATTCCTGAACTAAAGTTTCCCAAATGCAATTTTAAACTACCTAAGAAATCCTCCAACTTGAGTTTAACCTTAAAGATTGTAATTTGTATATATGTGGCACATGGGATAAGTATTGTTTTGGTGTTCTCATCTTCTATTGGCCTAAGAGAGAAAAAATGATGTCTACTTTAAATCCATTTGATAACTTACTGGTGAATGTATCCTAACAAACTCTCATCCAAGCCACAGATGAATTCTTCAAAGATAGTTTACTAGGCGTTAGTAGTTATAGATTAGTCTACACAAGAACTCTTGGAGATGACAGAACACTTGTTGCTGTAAAAATATTAAATCTTTCACAACATGGAGCTCTAAAAAGCTTCATGGCTAAATGTGAGGCCTTGAGAAATATTAAGCATCGGAATCTTGTCAAAGTGCTAACAGCATGCTCTGGTGTTGATATTCATGGCAACAACTTCAAAGCTTTGGTCTACGAGTTCATGCCTAATTGCAGTTTTGAAGACGAGTTACATCCAAAGCCAGGCGATATTAGGAAGTTGAACATCGTTCAGAGGGTAAGTATAACCCTTGATATTACTTTTGCAGTTGATTATCTTTCTCTGAGATGTGTAAGCCCAATCATTTATTGTGATCTCAAGCCGAGCAATGTTCTTCTAGATGATGAATTAGTCAGCCATGTTGATGATTTTGGATTAGTAAGATTCCTTCTTAATTCTACCAACAGCTCTTATATTCATCAAACAAGTTCTAGCTCGATTAGAGGAACTATTAGATATACTGCTCCAAGTACTTAGCCATTAAATCTAGTCATTTATTTTATTTTTGTTTTAAATTTTTCTTGCTTCAATCTAGTGATACTGTGATATTGCAAAATATGGGACTGTATGTGAACCATCAACTTATGGTGATGTATACAGCTTTAGGATCTTTCTATTAAAGTTGTTCACTGGTAAAAAGCTGACAGATGAGATGTTCAAAGATGGATTTGGACTTCATAGTTTTGTTCAACATTATTTGCATGACAAGGTAATAGATATTGTAGATCTCATACTTCTCCATGACATAGAAGTGGTCATGGTAACCACAAATTGCCATCAAAGTAGCAGCTCTATGGAAAATCACAAATTTAACATATGCCTAGTTAAGGTTTCCAATGTTGGAGTTGCCTGCTCGGGCCAGTCAGTAAGAAAAAGAATAAACATTTTTGATGTTGTTGGTGAGATGTAATTCATCAAAGATGCTCTTCTTAGAAATAGAACCTATGGGAAAGATGAGATGGACAGCCGTCAATAGCCAATTTTCTTTTCATAATTGTACTTCAATAGCAAACCCTATCCGTTTAAGGCCAGAGGCAAAGACAACATTTTAGATCCTCTATTTCTAATACTATTTTATCAAGAGTTTTTGACTTTATGCTATGGAATAAAAAAAATAAAATACCTAATGGAAGAAAGGATCCAAACTGAACAGAGTATATATGGAACAATTCAAAATAATTCCATATCAACTAAAAATGGTTCTCCATCCAAGTTCATTGAAGTCAATATATTGCTCTGTTTTATTACATTAACATTGCATATATCTAAACTGGTATTTCACAAGTTGAAAATAAGAGTTTGGGACTAAAAATTAAGAGTAACCACAAGAGCAAACCTTTGAGCCTTTGAAAGGTTAAGAAAAACTCTTATATGAGGCCCTTATTAAGAAAGGAATATAAATTATGACAAAACTAATACATGTTCTTTTGGGAACACAAAAGAAAAAACTTATCCAAAGAATAAATGAAAAACTTTGCAGAATAATATAAATGGTCGTAGCTTTCTATCTCCACACAAGATCACCTCAAAGCTTCTTCCAACTTCTTTATGTTGCTTTATGGCCATTGTGATGTTTCCAGGGATATAGGGATATTTGCTTCTGAGTTTGATTTGTTTTTGCACTTCCCAAGCAACTTCTCTACATATAAACTTAAAACCATCTAAACTTTTCATCCTTTATATCTAATCACAACCTAATCCACAAACTTCTAACACAATCCCATCTCTTGACAAACGGGTTGATGCAGACCCACAACAATGAGAATATGGAAGCTAGAAGAATCGACCATATGACAATAATGGTAGGAAGTTAGTCTTATCTTCCCATGAAAACTTAGAGGAAGAGGGATAAATGGGCAATCACCCAAAAGGCAAAGAACAACTTGCCAAGTAGAGGTCCCCAAGATTCATACCTATTTATAGCATCTAAAACTTCAACGATAAGTTCAATGATGTTAATGATCAAAAAATTTATTGGAGAGATCAACAAAGATTTCCACTTAAAAAGATAAAGCTCTAAAAATTCTCAATCATCAGCTGTTTTTGAAGTAACAGTGAAGTTTGTGTTTACACCGGCCAAAACCTTTAGAAGACCTTGAATTAGAGTAAAAAATTGAGATGAGACACCACCAATCACCCAAAACTATTCGTTTCTCCACCAGTCGTCAATTCCAACTCCTCCCCAGTACATCTCCAAGATACTAGTTGCAGTGATTAATATAGAGAGGCCCATGAAAACAATAATAGCATAATTGCTAATCTTTAGACAATAGAAAAAAATGATCAACTAAAAAATCCCAAAGACCATTTGGTTAAGCTTTCATTTCCCACTCTCCTTTAAGCAGGTTTAAAATTTGAAAAGATAGTTAAAGAAAATGAGTAAAAAATGAGTTTGTATTTGTATGGGTTGTCTAAAAAGTGATGGTTGTATGGAGTTTAGAAAGCTGTGAGAGAGTAATAATGAGAATGGAGATAAAATATATAGGTTACTGGGATAAGATATATAATAAGTTACTGGAGAATATATTTTAATTTAAAAATAAGTTGAGATTTTGGTGAAAAAATTGTAAGAAGATGATAATTCATTTTCAAATAGTGAAAATGAATTTGAAACTGAAACCAAGTAAGCTAATGAAATTGAAAGCCGACAATTTATTTCAAGCAATGTAGCTTGGTGGAAGCTCACCTCTGAGACAATGAATTTGCCAGTAAGGAGGAAAATTGCTGGCAAAGTGCAATAAGCAATCAAGGGAAGCAAAGTCAAACGATATTCAACTAAGTTTATGTAAGAAAATCTCTCGAGCGACTTCAAACCACATCCATGTCCATACCAAATAGGACAATGCCTACTCAAGAAAATTTCTACTAATCCCAAGGCCCATCGAAGAACCTGGTGCAAACGGTCCGAAAGATTGATTGGGGATTAGCCCTTTAAGACAGGTTTTTTTGGTATGCAGCAGACTGATCGCTAGCCATAGCAGTGCATCTTAAATCCAATTAAAATATTTTAGTAACAAAACCATAAATCCATCCGAACTGATGATATATAATTGTTAGAAATGAAATGTAAATCATAAAAAGTTCTCGAGAAACTATTTTATCAGAGACTTTATACCTCTTTTCCCTAAAGCTTTATCTTCATAACCACAACTAATGATGTGAATAGCTTCTTTCAGGAGTGATACAGATGTTGCTTCATGTGGAACACCACCGTCTTCTAAAAGTGTTGAAACAATGAAAATCGGTAATTGCCCAAATTTTTTCTCAAATTTTATTTGGGGCATGAGAGAAGATTTTTCAGAGTCAATTCCTGCCAGCACAAAAGGGTGGGGGAACAAAAAAATGAATACATCATTACAAAAGAAAGAATAATTTAGTATTGATAACACTTTGACATTTGGTTACTCATATTCCATTCCTTCCTCAATATTTTCAAGAGCATAAATCTAAGTTGAAGTTTCCCGGCTTTTAGTCTTTTTCTTGTTTTCTTTTGATCTCCCTTTCTTGTTTTTCTTTCTCAATCCACAACAGTAGCAACATCATTTTGGCTAACAAATGCATGTTTTGCTGGGGGGTTTCATCTTCTTGGGGCCATCATATCCATGACTACATAACTTAGGAAATTAAGTTAATATCATTTCAGTCTTTCTTATACTGTATTTTAGGATAACTAGGTAATGAAGAGACGGGCTATCAGTCTGACTGAGAAAGCTCTGCTATTAAATATTGTCACCTAAGGTTATATCTACACATTGCTGGGACAAAGAATATATACGTTCTTTGTGAATATTGACTTGCTCGTTCGTATCTTGACTTGACTATACCTTTCATGACATTCGGGTCTATCTGTTGAGTTTGATGGTTTTCTTGCTTTTCTGTATTCTTTGGCCTTGCTAGCTAATTCTGTGGTTAGTTATATTGTTCTTTTGAAATGGTTTTGAAACTGTCTTTTCGACCGTTGTTAACGTTCTTTGAACTCATCATTTTGTGATGTTATTTGAATAGTCTTGATGACCAATATGTTTATGCGATTTAGATCACTTTGGTTTGCGATCTAATATGTATGTTTCTGACCAGTTGTTTTGAAATCTGATTCTGCTATTCGTATATGTTTTGTCACCCGTCGGGATGTCATAGGAAGTTGGGCCCCGAACTGGGTTTGGAAAGACAATCAAGCATAACAGACTAACAGTAACTAGTCTCCTAGCTAGTACCCACTCATGATCCTGACTCGCAAGTAGTTGGAGGTAGTTGTCCATGAGTGGCAGGATCTCGCATATGCAGCCGGCCATGCCACATGTCTTTGATGTTATGCCGAGCTGATCACTCAAGAAATAGAGAGATAAGGAAATCATTATGATATGCTATGTTTCTAATATGTTCTAATATGATATGTTATGGGGAGTAATAAAGTTAGATCTGACCAACAACTCTAGTAAGTTATTGAAAATTTATTTATGTTATGTAATCCCTTGCTATATTGCATCTCCGCTATTATATGTATTATTTGTTTGAACTTCTTTTCTGTCAATGTATTATCCTGTAAATTTTGATTCCTTTTGTCATTTTCATTTATCTTTGCTAGTTATATATCGATTTTGTTAATACCCTTTATCAGTTCTTCCTTCGCCCTATATGTTTGATGACAGTTATATACCTTAGTAAGTTATTAGGACTTATGCCTCTTTCGTATTCTCGGTTCTTCTTCCTAGCTAGGTGTGATAGGTAGCAAGTGGAGCGCTTGAGGCTGTGTCAGTGTAAATAGTTTTGTAACTGGCTTCCGTATGTACAGGATCTAGACTTGTCATGTAAAAATATTATGTATGTAAGATTGAAGTCTATGATGCTTCATGTATATGCTTATGCTTATGTGAGTTTGATACTGGTGACAACCGTGGACTTAGATCTATTATGAACTTTTGGGGTATATAATTATACTTAGTATATGACTTGTCATGTTATCTCAAGAATGTTAATTTTGGACTTAGCTACTTTTGATGTAAGTATTTTGTAAATATAAGTTTATGTTATTGGTGATCTTGTGCAAGCAATAGTGGCTTTTGTGGAATGTTATATACTAGTATGTGAAGTTAAGTTGAAATGATTAGTATTCAAGTTTATATGGATTTATTTAAATTGAAAACTTTGGGGGTGCATGTTTTGTTTTGAATTTTGTGAATGAGATTGAAGTAAACAAGCACCTCTCGAGCAAGGGGCACTACATGTTGAACTGATTTTCCCAATTTTCATGGGTAGAACCTATCATATGCCCTTTTGGTAGAATGTTGAATAAATTTTGCCACTTTTAGTAGGTATAAACTATCTTGTCCATCACACTTGTCTAAATCTAACAAAATAATTGGGATTAAAAAAGTGATAGACTTCATCCCAAATCCTCATTTTCCTTGCATCAGATGTGCAGGTAATTAGTATAACCAATGCAGTTAGTTGCAAAATTCACCCTCATCTAATTGTACCCTTTTGATGGGCAGTGAAAATTCGAAAGGTCTCCTAACAAATCAATTAAGAATAATAAAAAAATAAAAGAAGCAACATGAGATGAGAAATAAATTGTTAAATCTTGGCTAAGCCTAAAGGCACAAGCACAACAAAGGTAATATGACCCATTTACCATAATATTCCCCTTTCAAGTGCGATTAGAGAGGAGTTCCTTTCTAGTGGTTTTGTTTCTTTGTAATTTTAGTTACTTTTGGTCCTATAATTTCAATGAATAACAAATTTATCCTGCACTATACATTTTGGGCATACTTTGCCCTAATCTGTTGGGAAGTAAAAAAATATTTGAAGATTTAAGTGGACTGGAAATTGATATTCCAAAAAATAGAGGAAAGATTAATATTGTGGAAAATGACTAGACAATCAACTGGACAAACATATGTTGACAAAAATTAATTCTACACTTTTCTTTTCTTTTCATCTTTCACATTTAATTTTTTTTTTTTTCTATTGCATTGTTTTTGAGTTTATTATTATTTTTCTTTTATCTTCATTTTTCAAAAAAGTCGCTTCCCCATCCTTCACCATTGACCCCATGGTCCCACCTCCTCTGTTATTCTTCCTCCGGCCTTCCCTCCACCAAATGGCACCCTCCAAAACTCTCCTCCCATGTATATTATGAATTGTGGTTATTTATTTACAATTATGAGTGAACCGAAGGATTCACAATTCAACTTTTCATACATTATATAGAACCCCATGGTTGTACCAGAGATAGTGCATGAATTTTGAAGACAAATCTCCCTCAAAGCTACAAGAGACAAGTATAAGAAATTGAAGAAAATAGCAAGGAAGAAAAACTTGTTAAGCTTACTAAAAGAAATTAAAAATTTTATGCAGGTGACAAGGAATTCCCTACTAGAAATCTCATTTTCATTATTAAAACCTTTTGTGATAAAAATATGTCTTTACAGAATTCATCCTCTGAAGCCTGACTCTAAAAATTGTGGCTTTTAGGGTTTGGTTATAAATGTTTTGGTAATAAAGGACTTGTAGAACATCACAATATATATATATATATATATATGATCATTACACGTAATGAAAATGCAATTACTACAGCCAACTTTGTTGTTACAAAAGATATTTTTCATTAAAGTAGATGAATTTGGTATTATTTTTAAAGTTATACTTGTTATAGGTATTTTGTTACAATATATGAAAGATGGCAGCATTAGTTGTTATACAATAATAGATTTAAATATTTAATCAATTTTTTAATTGATAATTATTAATATTCTTTCAATTTTTCAAGTAAAACTTTTTCTTCATAAAAGATCATTCTAGTAACTTGCAACCCTCATCAATATATAAAATGACACACCAAATCCTTTATAAAGTAGGGTAAATTTAATAACCCTGAATGTATAAAGAATCCAGAAATAAAATTTGAAAATAATATAATCATTACAAAAATAAGGAGAATATGGACAAAAGCCAAAAGTAACTCATCATGGTTCTTCTCACATCAAAATTTGACGTATCCAATGACATTAGGCTATCACTAAAATAAATTGCACTTCACGTAACTAAAATTTTAGTAACAAAGGTAAAATTCGTTATATATGTTAAATTTATTGTAACAAAATTAATTTTTTGTTACAAATAACATGTTCTTTAGTAACAAAGTAAAAGTTTTGTTACCTTTAACTCAAATTTATTACCTTAAATTTTTTATGTTCGTAACTAAATAATAATTTGTTACTGAAAATGTTATTTTGTTACATATAATATTTTCCGTCATATCAAAAGATATATTTGTAACAAAATTTGGTACCTTTTGTCACAACAAAATATTTGTTACAAATAAAATATATTGTAACAAAGTTTTTAGTTACTAAACTTTAATTAACTTCCCTCCTAAATTCATTCCCTCCAAATATCAATTGTACACATATGGTAACAATGATTTTCGTTACTAATTATAAATGAATATTAAATTAAATTTTTACTAATTCTTGTGGGTTGGGCTTTCATTCAAGAAACGGACTTCACAATAATGTAAAGAATTTGTTAATTGTGTTTAACCATTTTTTTAATGAATTATTACTGACGTGAGTTTTATTTTAAAAATTGAGCTTGAAGAATTTGAAGTGAATAATCTATTAGTTGGGTCAATTTCTTTAAAGTATTGGGTTTTATAACCTTTTTTGTAAATTATTCAGTGAATTGGGAGTTTTCATTTATGAAATAAATTTGACCAAATTTATAGTAAGTTAAGTGGTGAATTAGGCTTCATTTTAAGAGTTGGTCTTGAACAAATTTGAAGTGAGGTAAATGATGAATCAGGCTTTCTTCAAATAACTGAGCTTATTTTTTATTAATTGGGCTTCACATTAGTTCAAATAATTGATTGTTTTGGGTTGACCAGCTTTTTTCTTTTTTTTTTAACTAATTGGGTTTAACTAATATTTTAGTGAATTAGAAAATTGGGCTTCATACTAATTTGAAGAATTCATTAATTGGGTTTTACCAACTTCCTTTTCATTAATTGAATTTCAATAATTCTCCTAGTAAATTAGTGAATTCGATTTCAAAATGAATTGGATCTGACATTAACTTAAAGAATTGATTAATTGTGTTTTTACAACTTGTTTTTTATTAATATGAGTTCACCAATTTTTTAGTAAATTAATGTCATTTGGTAAAGAATTGAGCTTGACATCAAATTGCAGAGTTGATTAATTGGAAGTAGGGGTATAACATTAATTTTCTCAACCCAACCTGATGACAACCTAAAAATGTTCAACACTAACCCAACCTGAATCATATCAGGTCAAGTTCGGGTCAACCTAATTTTTATTTGGTCAACTCGCCAACTCAATTCCACCCAATCCACCCTGCCAATCTGATTTAAAATAATTATTTCAAATATTTGTTTTAATTTCAAACCCTATTGTGAAAAATATGTTTTATAAAACCACACACACCGCCTCCCCCTCCACATTTGTTGCCCATTTAACATAATTTTAATATAAAATGATCAACTTACCCTTAATCATTTCACATAAATATAATTCAATTTAAATAACTTTTTATTATCATATTTCATTTTTTTTTCTTTTTTTTTCCTTTTTTTTCATTCATTTCTTTTCTTTTTATTCTCATTTATCTCTTCTTCCATTATTTCATATATTTCTCATTTTATAAATATATAAAAATTTATCATTGTTTCTCATTTCTCATTATTTCATATATTCTAATTTTATACATATGTATATATATATATAAATTTATCTATAAAATTTTAAATAATTTTTATTTTTATCTTTTTTCTTTCATATTATTCATACATGTATACTTATTTTTCCGATTTATACTTATTCACATATATATAATATAAATATATATAAATTTATCAATAAAATTTAAATTACTTTTATTTTTATCTATGTTTTTATATTTATTCATTTTAAATTAAATAACATTTAATATTTACAAATATATATATTTCTATATATTTCAATAAAATTTAAAGAAGATTCATCATATATTTCTCATTTTATACATATATAAATTTATCATTATTTCATATATTCTTATTTTATACTTATGTATAAATTTATTTAATGAATTTGGATGGCAATGCAATTTTGTTTCCCTCCAACTTTGTATTCCCTCCAAAATTTGGCCCACAAAAAATGTTAACAATTGTTTTTATTATTAGTTTGACATAATAATTTAACCTGATTTCTTCTAAAAATTTGGTTCCCTCTAATAATAATGAATTCTCTTCATTTTTTCGATTCCTCTAAATGTTAGCTCCTCCATTTTTTTTTGTATAAATAATTTATAGCAAAATTAATTTCTTTTATCTTAGATTATAAAATAATTTAATTAAATTAAGTTGAATATATTTATTAAATATAAAAAAATATTTATTAACTAAAATAAATAATTTAAAATAAAAATGAGATCTAAAAATATCATACTAACAATAGTAATTTTAAAATGTCAATTTCACCCTACTAGTCCAATAAAAAAATTATTGATTCGATATCTTGTTCCCTCCCAAAATACAAATAAATAAATAATTTTTTCCCAATTCATTTTCCACCTACGACCCAAAATGCAAACAAACAACCATCAAATTTCCCAATCCCACTTCCAAAAAACTATTTTGCTAAAATATTTTGACAAAATGCTCCAATTCATAAACAAACAAGCTCTAATTTAAACTAATTTCATTAAATTTATTAATTAATAAAAAATAAATAAGTCAAAATATGTGAGATCTAGAGTTTGAACCCTATGAGACCTTGATGTGTGTATATATAAATAAAAAATTAAATTTATTTATTAATCAAAATAAATAATTTAAATAAAAATAAAATCTAAAATTTTATCCTATCAATATAATTTTAATAATTTTAAATAAATAAATATTTTTAATTATTTTGAACAAAATAATGTAATAATTTTAAATAAATAACATAAGTCAAAAAAAGAGGTTAATTTGATTAAAATTTGTTAATTAACAACAAATAAATAAGTAAATATATATATATACATACGTATATATATTTGCTCCTTCTCCCCCCTCCCCCACCCACCCCCGCCTCTTCCAAACAGCGCCCCCAACCCCAACCCCCAAGCCAGCGGCCAAATTTGGCCACTAGCTGCTTGCCATTTTTCCATGGCCAGCGGCTAGCCATGGCAGGCGGTGAGGGGTTGGGGGAGAGGGGGTAGGTGTTATACATATATAGTATACTCACACACACACACACATATATATATATATATATATAAATTTCAATAAAATTTAAAGAAGATTCATCATATATTTCTCATTTTATACATATATAAATTTATCATTATTTCTCATTTCTCATACTTATATACATATATAGTATATATATACATATATACAAATTTCAATAAAACTTAAAGAAGATTTATCATATATTTCTCATTTTATAAATATATAAATTTATTATTATTTCTCATTTATCATTATTTCATATATTCTTATTTTATACATATGTATAAATTTATTTACTGAATTTGGATGGCAATGCAATTTTGTTTCCCTCCAACTTTGTATTCCCTCCAAAATTTAGCCCATTAAAAATTTTAACAATTGTTTTTATTAATAATTTAACTTGATTTCTTCCAAAATTTTGATTCCAACTAATAATAATTAATTGTCTTCATTTTTTTCAATTCCTCTAAATTTTAGCTCCTCCATTTTTTTGTATAAATAATTTATAGCAAACTTAATTTCTTTTATCTTAGATTATATGATGAATGGACATATAATTTTTTAAATTATTAAATTCTTTCTATTATAGTTAAAATAGCTAAATAACATATAATTTGGACTTATAAATTTTGGTGCTTAAGAATTTAATTTATTATCATAATTTATTACAATATTCTTTTAGACAAATTCTAAAAACTCCTTTAAACAAATAGTTAAAGGTTACATACCTGAATAGCAAAAGAAAACAAAGAAATTTAGTTTATCATAATACTTAATGAAAAGAAAATGGCCCCTGAAGTTAGGCTTGTTAATGTTACATTTCGATTTTTAATCATTGTATTGGTCAGTTAAATTTTTTTACAACTTATAGATCTCTATATGTTAATTGTGTGTATGTTTTACTATATAAATTGCTAAATTGAAGATAACTTTTGCGGTCTAATATAGTGTAAAAAAAGTATTAACTTAAAGTATATTATTAAATGTAATGATTATTAATTTTCATTGACCTGAACAAGTTGTTCTTAAGAATTAGTTGGTCTACATATTATATTTTCTTCAAAAAAAATAAGTTTCCCACCAAAAATGAATTCCCCCATTATGTTTTTTATTACCTCCAAATTTTTGCTTCTCCCTCCATTTTGTGTATAAATAGTATATACAAACATTATTTGTTTTATCTTATATTATAAGATGAATTATGACGTATTATCTTATATTAAAAATTTAATTGTATTCTTTGTTATTATTTATTAGGACGTTGTTTTTGAACAAAAAGATTTTAGAAAAATTGTTTATAAATTCTAAAAACTTTAGTCTTTATGTGTAATTAATTTCATTTTAAAAAATAAAATATTTTGTACTAATAATATATTGATGTGGACAATTTGAACATGCATTTATTGAAAATTTTCTACACTTAATTAACGCAAATTGTTTTGAAATTGATCAACTTGTATAACTTTAATATAGTTGGAAATTTTCAAATTATTTTGAAATACTCATGACATTGTAATATAAACTTAGTAATATAGTTATAAGTTTAATAAAATTATTTTTTATCCCCATATATTTAATTAAAATTTTGAAAAACTATTAGCATTCTTAACAAATTTGTAGACGTTGGTTGAAAATTTATATTAAAATTCAAAAATATCCTTCAAAAGCTATTTTGATTATTTTTCAGATAGAAACAAACAAACTTTAACATGGGGGTTTAATTTTAATATTATTTAAATTACTCAGAATAAATTTAAATAATTTTATTAATATTTTTTTTAAATATTAAATAATCTTTTAATTGAAGTTGAATTAAAAAAGTAAAAATTTAAAATCATCAACATATCTAAAGTAATTTAATCAAATTTAATTAAACATATTTATTAATTATAAAAGAAAAATAAAAATCAAATCCATCTCTTATTAGTGTAATTGTTTTGCTTAGCAAGATGATTAATATCACCATTGAGATTTCCCTTATAAGGAACTGCACTAGCTTCACGATTATCGTGGCATATTTTTATACTTATACACGGAGGATGGATAGACCTTAAAGGCTTTCCATTTCCTGTTAGACATGTCTGATAAGACTCTTCTTTAAAGTTTATAAATGTAACTTTTGTTCGAGAAATCAGGGAAAATTGTTCCTTTTCTATTCCATCTTTCTTTGATCCATTCAAAGAAATCTTGATGGACTCGATTTCCATGTAGTACCTAATATGGCACTGTTGTTGTCTTGGACTATAATAAGTCAAGAACCATTTTTTCTTTGGCGCATTAGCTGGTTTGTCAAGGCTTTTCCAAATTTTTCTAGGAAATTCAACGTCTTCAGATATAGTGAATATATTATATCCCATAACTGACTCTGTCGGTGAAGTTGGTATAGGAGTTCTTCCTTCACTAGATTCAAGCATTTCAACTGAATATTCTGGTTGGCTAACCTGCTCTTCAGTTTTACTAACCTTAAAAATATCTGGAAGGGTTCTTTCCTTTTTCTTCAGTAGAAAACCTTGCTGGGTTTGGTGACTGAGATTTATTTCTCATATTAAGCCTGACTTTCATATCTTGTGAAGATTTAATTTCCACATCTCGATCAACATATTGGATGATTTGTTCAACATGTCTAGGCTCTGCCTTTTCAGGTGTAGCAATGCTTTCCATCATCCAGGAATAAGGGAGATTGATTTGATCCCAAGAAATAGTTTTTGGGAGCGCAACATTGCTTTTAACACGATCTATTATAAAAAGAGTAGTTTCTCTCTTTTTTGAGCTTATTTGTTCTGGATTAATCCTTAATTTAGGATTAATGGTATTCATTACTTTATAATGAATTTGATATACCAAAGAGATATGGCTAGTAGCTTCATCCATGTCATACCCATGGATTTTGGTATTTAATACCAATACATCAAGTACATTTAAATCGTGCATTGCCACCAAAAAATCAGGAAAACATCCAAAGTGAACTGGTCCTTCACATAAGGATGTTTCCACAACTCCCAATAAGGAATCTTCAAACTTATTATGGCATTGATCACGAGCCATAACAAAAGCAGCTGTATTAGGCCCTTTTTTAGTTAGAGGTTGTAATCCTACTTAGACCAACACCGATATACAGATAGCAATACATTTTTCTATGCACCTCAAAATGGCTTTTAGAGAGCAAATTAATTGTCTCATCTCCTCATTTTAAGGAAATCCTTTTTTCTACTATCTTAACAATATAATCTGATTTAAAATTGAATGATCCGATTTCATAAACCTGATTATGCTTATATTTCGGTAACTTCCAATGCTAGAGGTTTTTCTCAAAGTTTTTAGATATAATAATCTCTTCATTCATCTTGGAGCTATTAGCTCGAGAAGGTTCTTCCCTATCAGATCTATTAGATCTCCTAAATGCATATCTGAATAATCTTTCCATAGTTTAACTATTATCGATGTCAATGATTTAAATGCTACTCTCTTCCTTCAACGGCCTTCTACCAACACGGGTCTTATTGTTTAGCAAAATGCGACTATAGGTTTCCCTACTTCAAATAGTAAACTTTGGATTTCTTATCCAAAATTTGGTCTATAAGACCTTTATGGACTGATAATTCCTTAGATTAAACTTGGCTCTGATACCACTTTGGTATCAGGATATATAATCTTGCCGACTATTAGTCGTATATTATTAAAATATGTTATGATTATAAGAGTGCGCAGTTATAGAAATTTTAATTTATTTCATAAATAAAACTTACATGGAATAGGACTGGAGAACTCTTACAAGAATTACTTATAGGACAGGAATACATAAAATGATAAATATAGAAAACTGATAAAAATTTCAACTCTGCTTATAGCCTATCTAACAGTCCTCTTATATAGAGGTGAGTCAAGAGACGGAACACAAAAAATTATACAACAATATAGAACTATACTACAAGTCCGAATAGTAATTCCTTTTAGGTACAATATTGCTTTCCTTTATTCTTTCCTTTAAGGACAATCCATGTGATCCTTTAAGAACTGTCTCCCAAGTGCGATGTGAGGTCAGTCATGACCTCATCGGAATCTCCCTCATAAGGGTCTTGTGCAATGGGCCACCAAGGGATCATCATCGCTATCTTCCATCTTCTATTTCCCCTTTCCCCTTTTTTTACCAAAGGGTAAAGAGATAAGTCAAAGGAGAACTACCAAATCTAATGACTTTGATTTCTTTATACCATTCTATCATCGATCACTGATGGGTCGGTTGGTGAGTCACCCTAAAAAAAGCATCAAGAAAGGTCAAGCATATATATATTTTAAAAAATGATCAGGGATTTCATTTATGCTATGCCCTGCATCATGTTCTTGTATGTTTATTGAGCTTTCTTCACTTCAACGCATGCGCTTTGCTTTACTTTATAGAAGAGAGAGTCCAAAAGAGAGTGAAAAACAATGGCAAGCAATAGAAAATATAGTCCCTCGCGTGTTCGCGCAAACTAAAACTACTAAAAAATGGTGAGATCACTAGTGAAAGAAGGGCCAACGATGATCCTATCCTAAAAGAGAAGGAATAAGAGGAGTCAATTTTCTTTGAAGATTGAGGAAGAAATCGGACAATTATGTCATTCGAAAGAAGTATTCTACAGAAGAAAAGCTTGTTACAAGTAAGTCGAGAAGAAAAATCTACAGAGATTCTTATCTCATTCCATTCCAGTAGCTCAACCAAAGGCTAAAGTGATTCTCTGAGCTGGTCTGGATTTCCAAGGCCTTGGGAAACTGGTCAAGATAGATGATAGCATTTTTTTCCCCTCTACCTTACTAGGAGGACAATCTTCTCTTATGGACCTCACCTCTCGCTCGACCCGAAAATTGAGAGAACCAACCCCCTTCTAATCCATTCATTTTTGCAAGTATGGAGGATCTAGAGCTAGGCCCCTTCCCATTCGAGGTCATGGTTTCTTCCCTAGAAAGTTTGGACATGGTTTCTTTAAACACTTGTCCTGGTTTAGTTTAAGGAGTATCCTCTTTTGCATTTACTGGGGTGAGATAAATAATCTTCTTTCTAGTACAGGTACTTTCTTCGTTGAAGAATTCAAACTTATTTACCATCAAATAAATACCCTTCTAAATAAGAAATTTTCATTATGAAGAATCCCAAACTTATCTTCCCATTAGGACCCAATTGCATATGCCCACTTGAGAATCTATGGGACTTTATGTAGAGTTGTGAATCTCAGGAGAACTTCAATATCATTTCCTGCAAGCTAATTGGCTTCTCTAAATTGAGAAAATATTTCCTTAATATTTTTTGGTAAAATTATTGGGTTAATTCCGCAAGTAGCAAACCAAGTTTTGAACCAAGCTAGAAATACCTAATAAGGGTTTTCTAGTTGGAACATCAAGAACCAACTATGTTTCTTCTGCGTGTTCTCATATAAGAGAGACACTTTCCAAGCTTTCATATCATCGAAATAATTAAATATTTTTGGGCTTTTGGGATGATATTAGTATTTTAAATACCTGACTTCTTGAGGTCAAATTCCCCATTCAGTAAGAGTCATCACTTTCTTGATGATGAGTTTGCTATAAGCATGATTGATGAGTGAAATTGAATCCGTATTTTGTCCGACTGACACAATAAGGACGGATTTTGTTTCAATTAAGATAGCTTCGTAATAATAAATATTTTTATCCCTATGGATTGGATAGAAGGGAAATGTTTTACAAGGTGCATATCAGTTATATAATTAGGGTGCATCCCTTTAAGTGTTGAATCAATTGGATATAGATTAATCTAAGAATATAGGATAAAAATGTTGAAATTCAGACGAAGCATCTTTAAGTCTGAGTGGCATAACATTTCATTCAAAGTGTCCGAACGATACAGTGAATGTTGTTTTGTACTGATCCTCTTTTTTTATTTGAATTTGCCAATATCTTGATTTCATATCAAATTTTGAAAATATTTTTGGCTTGATAAAGCCTATTGAAGAGATCCCTCTTCTTTGGTAATGGATATTTTATCCAATTTAATGCTTTATTAAGCGGCTTATAATTAAATACTAGTTTAGGAGCTCCTCTTTCAAGTTTAGCAACATTTTTCTACATAGAATGCTAGACAACTCCATGGACTATAACTTTGTCTAATAAGACCCTTTTGTAGAAGATCATTAATCTTCTTTTTACATAATTCCAAATGGTGTGAGCCCATGGCAGTAGGTCTAGCCTTGGTAGAGATTTTCTTTTATTCAAATCCTTCCTTATAAGGAAGAGAAACAATAAATTTTTTCCTTTGCCAAAAAGCATTAGGAACTTCAGCGCATTGTGCCTGTTCTTGAAAGTTTTTTATCTTTTCTTTAGTTTTCAGATACTCCAGCTTGTCTTTAAGCTATTTTATATTGACTTCATCCTTTAAGGATTTGAGAAAATTTTCTTTTTTTCTCTATAAGAGAATTTAACATATTGATAGTACAAAACTGTGAGGTATTTGTGAAGGGAAAGTAGATAGGATTTCCATCCAAATTAGAGGTAATTCCCCTTTCATCAATTGAAGTAATTGAGAAAAAGCAAATGTAAAAATGGATTTCCCAAAATAACTGAAGTAGATAATCCTTTGACCATTATAAATAGCATAGGAATACATATGCCATTGTTGCATATCGCAGCATCTGAAAGTTTATACTGTACCACAAGCAGCTGTCTATTAGCAGCAATAACTACTTAGGTTGTTTTGCTATAATATCTTGTAGGAATTATTCCTTCATAAATGAAGTTAATATCTACTCCTGAATCCACCATGACTTCTACTTCCAATGTGAATTCTTTATTTACAACTAAGGTGACCCTAGTAAAGCATTTTTGGGATATAACCTGGTCAACAGTGTTAATCCACTGGCATTTTTCAAGTTTTTTACCAGAGATATGATTTATTTCTCTGGTTTCCTTTTCTTCATCATCTGAAGTTTCGAATTCTTCTCTTTTAGAGGAAGATGCTTGATTTGTTTCTAAGTAAGAAACCTTGACTCTTAAGTCTGTTATTTCATATTTAATATGATTTATCTCAACTTTGAGCTCTTGTTTGTTGGTTCTATAACCACTGGCTTCTTTAATCTTTCTAAGATATTTTGAAAAGAGTAAGAATCATCAAAAATTTTGACCTTTTGAGAGAGCTTAGTCCCTTTATTTTCTTTTGGTTTTTCAACCAAATAGGCTTCTAAAGTTTTTCCTTTTTTTGATTGGATCCTCTACTTGTTCTATAAGATTGAGGATAAAATTGTTAGATGTCGCATCAAAGGAAATCTTCCATCCTTCTTTCATGGAGCCGAGAAAATAAGAAAGAAAAGCATAAGCCGGAAAAAGTAGGGAATTAGCTTTATGTTGGATAGAAATTGGCGTAAAGTTTGAATCATGCACAATTTTATAAAAATGTCAGTAAAGTCTATATTAGTGAAAGAGCATTATAAGAAAACTGCTATTCATTAACCACTGGCTTCTTTGATATAAAGCCATGAAATCATTATAATGATTTCACAGACTTTCTATTTCATTGATATGAAGTCTATGAAATCATTATAAGAAAACACAGTTTTACTAATGAAAAATTTGTAAGGACGAGGGTTCCATCACAATCTAAAAATAATTGTGATAGATTTTCTATTGATTACTAGTGAATTTAAAAAAAAAAAAAAGAGCTAAAATGTATATTAGTAATGATAATTATGATAGATATGAAATTTATATATAGATATGAAAAACCCATCGTAAATTTTGTAACTTTAATATGATTTTTTGATCTATGATAGAAATTTCAAGATAAAATTAGTTTTGCAACGCACTTTATTTTTATCACGAAACTATTTAGTGACGAAGCATATGCTAACATATTTGTGACATAAATTCATCATAAATTTAATAAAATCTATCATTTTGTGATGGATTTATTTCACAAATCCATTAGCATATACTTCCTTACTGATTAGTTTTGTGAGAAAAATAAAGTGTGTCGCAGAATTTATTTTGTGATGCAATTTTCGTTACAAATCGAAGAATCATATTTAGATTATGAAATTTGTGATGAACTTTTCATATCAATATATACTCTTCATATTCATCACAAGTATCATTATTTATATATTTTTTGCCCTTTTTTTTTTAAAATTCATTATTAATCCATTAAAAATCCATTATAATTGTCTTTTTTTTTTAAATTCATTATTAATCCATTAAAAATCCATTATAATTGTTTTCAAATTGTGACATAATCCTCTTTGTCACAAATTTTCTGTCAGTGAAGGAATGTTTCTTATAGTGAACGCAATTTCAAACTTAGTGGGCATAAATTTAGCCAAAAATCTTGCAAACACATTAGTTCATAGCATATAGTATAATGGCTGAAATTTCTCACCTGTACAGAATAAGTTGCAAGTGGATCATGTGATAATCACAAGCAAATAGAAAACAATTTACATAATAATGTTCATAACGTCACACAGGACAAGCCTTAAGCATATTAATTGACCAGTTTGACACTAGTATTCTACTTTAATTCTATCATGCCCTTATGTCAAAGAATACTATATGTGATAATTTATTTATTAGAGCAAATTGAGAAATTAAAATTCATCATTCAAATATCCGTACATATAACCAGACTGTAGAATCAAACATCAAGTTCTAAAGTAAAAGCACACTAGCAAACAAATTAGCTAAAAGTAGGGGTCTAAATGGATATTAAATGGATAGAATACACTATTTCTATATTCATATCCGTTTAACTTTTTGAATATTCGGATACGAATACGGATTTGATGAATATTTAAAAATGATATCCGAGTTCGTATCCGTCGGATATCGGTCGAATTCGGATATATTCGTATTCAATTATAATTATTCAAATTTATTCATATTTTCTTAAACTTATCCGTATTCAAATTATTTTTTTATATTCATATTGATGATAATTATTTAGATATCTATTTATAAATATTCAAATACATGAATCTATGAACATATGACAAATATATATTTTAATTGATAGAAGGAATTATATAATTTCACTAAAAAGAAAGCAATCAAACAAATAGCATAATTTTAATTAAGAATTGACTTTATAATTGATTATTAGTATCATTTAAGTATATTAACTATAAAGTCAACCAACAATAATTATTGACTTAATAATGGCATTTAAGTAATTTATATACATATATGGAGTATGAGATTTTTATTAAAAAATATAAATAATATATTATTTAATAAATATATATTAGGAGTGGATATTAAATGGATCGGATACGCATTTACCATATTCGTATCCATTTATAATCGGATATCTACTAATTAAATATGAATAATATCCATTTTAAACAGATGTGGATAAATTTAATATAAACGAATACAAATGCGAACGGTAAATGAATTTTCGAATATTCATTTACAGCCCTAGCTAAAAATACGAACCAGTGCTTTATGCAACCACTCCACCAAATAAATGGGATACGCAGACTTAGACATGTGTTGGGATTCAATAAAACACTCTAAGAGATAAAAGTACCACTAAAACTTTTAAATGTTGACCAATGGCAATTTAATGGTTTGTCAATATGATGTCATAATAATAAAATTGAGTTTTTAATCCTTTGAAATAGTATGTTGGAGCTTGGAAATTTATAAATAACTGCTATTCTACAAGATGAGAGACGCTTGGTGTAAGTTGTGTTGTGGTTTAAATAGATACCAAAGCCCTTAATGCCTGAGAGATCAAATAATTAGAGCGCAAGAGTAACATTAGAAATTTTATAGGACTAACAGTGTATATATTAATACTTTCAATAGGAAAATGACTTTGTTTATATACTGCAATATATAAACAAAAGAATAGACTAGAGAATGAACGCACATTATCCAATTAAATGATCTGAAGTACTCCAAGTCTTTATGTAAATTATTGTTGCATAAATTTAATAATATACATTCTAATTATATTCTAATTAAAAGTATTATTAATTATATTTGTAGAACTACTTGAATTTCATAAAGGCTAACCCTCAATGCCATGAAACCTCGAATGAAAGATTATATAATTAATAAGCTTTTATTTTATAAAAAAATATATGATATTAGATGTCAAGAATAGTGGATTCATATAGTTGGTTTTGATTTTTCTTTGACATTTTGAGTTGTTCTTTTTCTGAAATTTGAAAATGCAATTTAATTATTTGGAGTTCGATAAGTATTGAAGGGATCTTAACAGAAAGTAAATATTGTATGTAACGTGAATTCTTTTTGGAGCTTATTAGGAAATCCTATTTTAGGTACTTACCTGTATTTTACTTAAAATTTTGAGGATATAAAATTTCAATCACAATAATTTTCTAATGGCTGCATCATGATTATTGAAGATCTAGAATTTATTTACTTGCTATATGATGCCAATTATTTGATGAAAGCTTCAGTGATTGAATTTCAAGTGATGATTAAGTTAACTACTGCAAACATCATTCTAAGATTACACATGGATTGGAGCCACAAATTAATCCTGTAGGAGATTGTTTGACTTGATATATTGTTAAGCTACGATTGTATGAACTATATATTTTGGAAATTAATATCAATACAAACCTTTAATTTATAATTTTCTCTTTGTAGTGAAGGAAGGTTGATCTTGTGGTCTATACCATGTTTTAACCTTATTTAGTGACTTAAGTATTTGATCATAGTGCTGCAATAGAGCCAATATCATAGCATAGTTTTAGAGGTTATATTAATATTATTGAATTATCGAAAGTAAGTCCAAATTTGTATTAGTTAGTCTAAACTATTTAAATGATTTTAATTTATGATTGAGCCCATAGCTTGCATAAATATAGGTCCATCAATTATAATTGTGTTTTAAGGAGTTTAGATGTAACACATGGCCCAAGCAATTTAAACCATTTCTAGTCATGATTAAGCTCATAACTAGTATAGAATAGAAGTCCATAATCATATATTTATGGGTTTTAGATCCATGATTATTAACTGAAAGATAATAAAAACTATCTTTTTTTGTTTAATTTTCAAATTTGTGGATAGAGGTATCATGTCATAGGTCCCCTCCCCCCATAGTTTTTAACCCCTATAAGTTTTCTTGTCATATGGGCTTATTAAATCCTTGTAAATATACATAATAAGAAGAAAGGCAAATTACAAAAACTATCCCTGAGGTTGCCTAAGTTACAAAAAAATCCTCATTGTTTGGAAAATTAACAAGACCCCCCAACCTTTAACTCCGACCAACAATAGAGTCTGATTGTTACTCGTCGTTAGGGTTTTGATGATGCATCATTAAGAAAATTAGGTGAAGTTTCAAAAATACCCTTAAGGGCTGTATTGAGAGAGATTTAAATTTGTTAATGATTTATTTGTAATAATTTTATTTTTTGAGGACTAAAATGTAATAGTTCAGCATTTATAGTTGTTAGCTTATTTTTACCTATATATACACATATATATTGCAAGATATCTAAAATTTATAACTAATACATATATATATACACCAAATAATACATGTATATAAATACAATATATATACCTATGTTCACCCCATCATACGGTCCAGCTTAGCATTAGCCAGATTTAGCTTGCAAATCTAGAAAGATGTGGTCTGACCAAGCCACTTAGCCATGGTTTGTGAAAATTGTTGGAATAGTGGCCCGCAAGCCAATTAGATTGGCATTGTAAACTATTTCACTTGTAATACAATCTTGATTGAATGATATTCTTTAAATGGTCATCTTCATCTTATGTACATATTTACTTTACTGGCATTTGGTTGAAGCCTTTAGATCACACAAGACTACAGGATTTGGTCACGCACTGGGTGGTCATCATGAAATAAGTCTTACACGATCATGATATTAAAATCTTCCAAATCATAGGTTCTTATGAGACCAAGGGCATCTAAGATCCCGATAGACTTGCACTAACAAAGCATCAATCCACGGAGTTGGATATTACTCCATTTCATGAGCAATGCCATATGAGATATGGGTGCATGTTAGCGGGTGCTTGTTAGAGAACAAGGCACTGAAGACCTGCCCAGAGAATCCACTAGATAGCTGTAGTGTCAAGTCAGTAGTGGCAAGTTCTCCAGCGTATGCTAGCATATATAATTAGTCCTTTAACCTGAGGATCCATTATAACCTTGTGTTTAGGTCCTCATACTTTAACTCTTCCCTAGCTACATAGTAGGTCGTTCTAGTGGAAATTGGGTATGAGCTACTCAGACATAGAGGTTTATGAAATCCGACTCCTCGTCGTTGTGAAGGGTGAGTACATCTCTAATGTATTCTATAATGATTGATTCCATAAAATTCTTGCGCAAGATAGTACGAAAATTTGGAAAAGGAGTTTTCCAAAGAAGAGGTCATAAAGGAAATTAAACATTGAGAATAGAGACATAGTATCGAGGCTAATAGAGGGCCGACAAATATCTTGCCCTAGGCTTCTTTCAGGAGATAGGAGACAGAAGGATCGTATTTATATGGCACGCTTAGAGCTAGAATAGTTTTCCAAAAGCATTCATTTCAGCCGACTAGTTGGGTTCCATGGGCTTGACGTTGGACATCGACCATGGATATTGGGTATCAATTAATAGAGATTAATTGAATTGAGCCAATTAGTTTAAAGGAGTTTAAACTAAAGTGAATATTTGATATTCCAAAGTCACAAAGAGTTGTGAGCCCATGTCCAAATAATGGTAGAACCTAATGGGTCACATGCAAAATCCAATTGTATATCCTAGGCGATGAAGGAAAATTTTCTAAGAGTTAAAAAAGTTCCTACATGACCGATTGACACAAATGTTGTGGTCATTTTTGGCTTCATCAATTTAATTGTTAAATTGATCTAGTTAAATTAAGATCCTAATTAAGGAGTTAATTAGTTTGTACCACATGACTATCAATTGGTCAAGTTAACTTAAGGGGTTAAGTTAATAATTGCTAGCTTAAAGTATTAAGCTAATTGACTTAAAGAGTTAAGTCAAGGTAATTAATTAAATTAAAGGAGTTTAATTTAATTAAAATGGAGAATTAATTTTGGAGGAAAAATACAAATGAAGAGTTCATTTGGCATGGCATTTTAATTAATTTGAAATGAGATTTCAAATGAAATTAAAATGACCACAAAATTCAAATGAATGCCAAGTTGGTGGTCACCCCATGAGGATGGTGTGATGCCACCTTGGCATCACACCATCCTCACTCTATATATAGATATAGATGGAGAGAGGGGCAGACACTTGCATCTAGGGTGAAGAATTAGATTCTCTCCACTTTTTTCTCCAATCTTCAAATGTTGCCTCATGTGTTGAAACTTCACTTTCTTTTCTTCTCTTGCCTTCAAATCAAACCATCATCATTGTGTTTCTTCTGTATATTTTCTAGCTAATATTGAGGAGAATAGGTTATTTCATTGGTGTGTGGATCTTAACATTAGAGGCAAGACAATTGGATTGTTAGCCTTTCGGAGATCCAATTTCTGGCAGCGACTTGGAGGCAGGACTGGGGGACCTTTTCGAGTTCTAATTGAGTTAATTTTTGGACTGTAGATTCAGAAAGGTGTTTTGGAGTTCCAGTAAAATTTTCAAATCAAACAAAAATTATTTGGTTGGGAAAATCTAGTCGCTACTCTGTTGCGCCACTAGAAGACAGTTTTGAAGAGTTAAAAACTTTCTTCTAGCTTCCTTGGTTTTTGAGCAAAATAAGGTAATCCTCATAACAAATTTGAATCAATGGTATGTTTAGATCCTTATTATCATGCGTAGCCTAGTTAATTTTCATTTTTAATGCTTTAATTATTGGATCCTATGGCCACATATGACTTCAAGTGGTATCGGAGCCTAATTCATGCTATGATTTGGATTTTTGATTGATTGATTCATGTGAAAAATTGATCAAAATCACCAAATACTTTATCCTTGCTATGGATTGTAGTTTTTGGATGATGTTGTATGTGGCTCCTTGCTTGATGAATTGAAATTATGCTAATGTGTGTTTTAATATGTTAATTCATATGTTGAGTATGTTTTAATTTATAGTTGCTAATGTTGAATGTTGATTTGGCATTAATTTATCTTATATGTTGATATAGCAAATTGTTAATGGTCTTGAGTTGTTTTGGTCATTTTTGATCCAATATGATAGGAGTTTATTAGAGATTTTTGAATAATATGATTCTTACTTAAACTTATTTTTGAAAGCATGATTGAGCACTAGGAATTTCATTTTTAAAAGGTGTTTTGAATCTAGAATTTCATCTATATTGTGTGATTTAATTCTTAAAATGATTTTTAAAATTTTTTGTGCACAAAAGTTAAGCCTACATCCACTTGATCCAAGCAAAACCTCAAAACAGGGTAGATGGCGCCCATGGACGAGCACTAGCCAGGCAGGGTGCGCGCCAGGGGTGTGCCTACTGCGTGGCCGTGCGCCTAGGCTGAGCAGCAGCAGGCAGTTTTGGTTTTGAGGATTTTGAGTGTTGATTTTTGGTTCCTTACGTGACCAAAAGTGTTTTGCATCACACATAATAGATGCACAAATGTTGTGCAAGTTCTCAAAATTATGTTTGACATTTTTTATTGCTTTTGAAAACTTGTTAAAATTAATCTTCAATTATGATGCATAGATGTTATGCTTACTCTTGCTTGGCCAATTAATTGTTTATGAGATAAGCACTTTATTGTTGGAGTTTATTGTCAATTCTAGATTTATTTATTGTTCATTTAATTGCTGAACGGATGATGAATGAATGGAGATTATCATGAGCCTTTAACATTGATTTTATTTGTTTTAAGTTGTTGAAAAGGGTTGTGTTAAATTGGGGCTTGCATGCCTCTTAATTTCTATCTTATAAATGTTATGAGAGTATAATCACTAGAAGTGAAGATTTCTTTCTCATGTAAATGTTACAAGGTGCAAAGAAGACCATTGGGGGCATGGATACCCAAAAAGATCCATGAATGTATGGGGATACACTCATGTAATAGATAGATTTAATTAACCAACTTAACATCAACTAAGTAGTGCACCTATAGCTCTAAGTGCACCACTTGGTTAGACTCATGGTCATCCCACCCTAGGAGCATGCTAGGCACATTTACTTATTTATGCTTTCCATATCCTGTTGATGTATGTGATGCATGGATTTGCAAGTAAGAAAAACCGTCCACTTAGAGTGCTCTCAATGTTAAGTTAAAATGGATATAAATTAAAAAGGGTTTTAATTAATCCATACCTTTTACCAATAGTATATGCTATGACAACGCTATTGATTTTGTGTGATGGCACTCGATCACGGGTCACACTTAGGAAGAAAGTTGTGAGCATATACTTATCATATAACGCACCTTTGATTTAAGAACACCCAAGCATTGACACTCGGTCATGGGGGCTGTCGTGACACTGTCTCAAGTTAAAGTTTGATTGATAGGTCTGACTTAACACTTAGTAATGTAGATGGCACACGGTCACATAGGTCTACATGAAAAGTGAAGCAAAATATATCAAGAGTTGTATAGAGATGCAATTAGCAAAGGTTGCTTACCCTTCGATTGGTTGTGGATGGCACTTGGTCATGGGAGTCTACTTCCAACTCCGTAGGATCTTAATTCTCATTAGGAAAAATGATTTTTTGAATTCTTCTAGGGGGTGAAGGATTTGATAAAACAATGAGAGGAAAACATGCTTAAAAGACCATGAACATGTTTTTTCAAAATCAATATTCAATCATATGCTTATACTCTTCTTTTCGCCTTTTGTAGATTTTTGAAATCTTCAAAACAAAATGGCTAAGAATCCACTTCACACTATTTTGGAAACTAATAAATTTACAGGGCCAAACTTTCGCAATTGGTTGAGAAATCTCAAAGTTATTCTTAACTCTGAAAAGATGACCTATGTCCTTGATCAAAGTCTGCCGGACACATTGGGTGATGATGCCACAAATGAGGAGCGTGAATTGTTCACTAAGTTTGTAAATGATGATCTACAAGCAAGATGCCTCATGATGATTTCCATGACCAATGAGCTCCAAAAGACTAATGAGCATATAAAGCATGCAAGTGAGATCCATGCATACCTACAAAAGTTTTATGGTGTACAAACTTGACACAAAAGGTTCGCTTTGTCTAGAGAGCTCTTTAGGTCAAGGATGGTTGAGAGTTCAAGCGTCCATGATCATGGGCTTAAGATGATTGGACTCATCGAGAAGCTTGGACAACCTAATGTTGTGATGCACAATGACCTCTACATAGATTTGATCCTCCAGTCATTACCTTCTTCGTTCAAACTAAGTCGTTGTAAACTTTAATATGTTCAAGCAAGAAGTGACGATCAACGAATTGGTGAACATGCTTGTGACCACTGAGGTGATGATGAAAAAGGAAAAACCTCTTATGCTTGCTCCTCGTCAAAGTCAAAGGGCCTTAGGAGTCCTAAGAAGGGAGGTAAAATGAAGAAAAGTTATTCCTCTAAAGTAAAGCAACCCTTGAACGGTTCGGGGGGAGTAATGAAGAAGAAAGATAATAAAATCGATGTGAATTGTTTCCATTGTGGTGAGAAGGGGCATTGGAGAAGAAATTGCAAAGCTTACCTTGCGTCCCTTAAGAAGGGTATGTACTTTATTAAAGTGCACTTGACGACTAATTCTTCCTCATGGGTATTTGATTCCACATGTGGTTCTCACCTATGTAATTTGTTATAGGATATGGAAAGATAAAAGAGTCTTCCTGAAGGGGATATGATCCTCCGCCTCAAAAATGGAGCAAGACTTGCCGCCATGGTCCAAGGTGTAATCAAGTTAGACTTGGGGAATGCTTGTATTGTAATTGATCCGATTTATTATGTACCCAATCTTGTGAAAAATATTATTTCTATTCCCATTCTTGATAATGAAGGATATGATTTTTTTATATCAAATGGGATGTTGAAACCATTAAAGAATGGTTCTTTAATTGCACAAGGTACATTATATAATAGATTGTACATACTTGATTCTCAACCTTTACTTATGCACGTTCAATCAAGTCAAAGAAAATTAGATAACCAAGAAGATGTCATAATTTGGCA
Source organism: Jacaranda mimosifolia (assembly GCA_018894105.1). NCBI lineage: Eukaryota > Viridiplantae > Streptophyta > Magnoliopsida > Lamiales > Bignoniaceae > Jacaranda > Jacaranda mimosifolia. The sequence continues at coordinate 14,437,522 of CM032130.1, read as the reverse complement.
TGCTAGACTTGAACATATTTCTAAAAATAGGATGAACAAATTAGAATCCCTCAAAGCACTAAATATTAGTGGCATTGAGGACCTTCCTACCTATGAATCTTGTTTGAAGAGAAAAACAACCAAAGCTTCTTCTGTAGGACAAACGAAACGCACCACAAGTCCTTTGAATTTGATCCATACAGATGGTTGTGGTCCACTAAGAGTTAGTGCGAGATGAGGCTATTTATACTTCATCACTTTCACTGATGATTATAGTCAATTCGAACATGTGTATCTTATGAAGTACAAGTGCAAAGCCTTTGAAAAGTTCAAAGAGTATAGGAATGAAATAGAATAGCGAAAGGCACTTAGTATTAAAGCTCTTTAATCGGATCGAGGGGGGGAATACTTAAGTACCGAATTCTTGAATTATCTAAAGGAAAATGGGATTCTCTCTCAATCGACTCCACCAGGCACATCCCAACATAATAGAGTAGCCAAGAGGAGAAACTATACCTTATTGGACATGGTACATTCCATGTTGAGCTTTTCCAATGTGCCTATATCCTTTTAAGGATACGCCTTAGAAATGGCGATGAGGCTACTAAAAACATCGCATGAGATGTGGTGTAGCAAAGCACCCTCTTACTATTACCTTAGGGTTTAGGGGTCTCCTGCTTACATGAAGCGGTTAATGGGAGACAAGTTGGATAGTAGATCCATCTTGTGCAAGTATATGGCAAGAGAGTCTTTGGGTTATTACTTCTATGATCCCTTGGAACAAAAGGTGTTTGTCTCGAAGAACACCCATTTTTTAGAAAAACAAATTTCTATTAGATAGAAATGGCATTGTTGTTGAACTTGATGAAGTTCAAGATGATCGACAAATCTCACAAGTGGAGGAAAAAAATGAGCAGCAAAAGCCTTACACACAACCTTTGAGAAGGTTGGACCAAATCAAGAAGCAATCCGAAAGGTTCGAATTTCTTCATGAAATGGGCCAATCGGATAGTGATCTGAAGACCTATGAGAAAGCTATGTTGAACATAAACTCAGGACATTGGCATGACGCCATGAAATTCGAAATGGACTCCATATACTCCAACAAAGTATGGTCTTTGGTAGATCCACCGGAGGGAATTGTTCATATAGGTTGCAAGTGGATCTGTAAGTGAAAGCTAGGAGTCAATGAGAGGTTATGACCTTTAAGGTGTGACTAGTGGCAAAAGGTTACACTTAAAGACCTGGCATCGATTTCGAGAAAACCTTTTCATCGATTGCAACGCCTAAGTCTATTCGAATTTTACTTGCCATAGCCACATATTATGAATATGAAATATGGTAAATGGATGTGAAAACCGCTTTCCTCAATGGAAACATTGAAGAAGAAATCTATATAGAACACCCACAAGGTTTTATATCCAATAAGAGTGAGTAAAAGGTTTGCAAACTCCAAAGATCTATTTATAAACTCAAATAGGAGTCCCGAAGTTGGAACATACATTTTGACAAGACAGTCAAATCATTTGGCTTTGTCAAAAATATGCATGAACCTTGTGTATACAGAAGGCTAGTGGGAGTAGCATACTGTTTATTGTACTTTATGTCGATGAAATTCTTCTCATTGGGAATGAGAGAGAAATGTCAGAGTGTACTAAAGAAGGTTATCTACTCAATTCTCCATGAAGGATTTGGAAGAAGCATCCTAAGTATTAGGAATACGTATCTATCAAGATAGATCAAAGAGGATGTTGGGGCTTTCCCAAACTCCGTACATTGACAAGATCTAAAGAGGTTTAGTACGGAAGAATCCACGAGAGGATTCCTCCCTTTAGAATATGGTATTCACCTCTCCAAGTCTATGGCCCCTAAGACTGACGACAAGAGATAAAGAATATCCCACATACCTTATGTGTTTGCCATATGGAGCATAATGTATGCCATTAAATGTACAGGACTAGATGTGGCACATGCTCTAAGTGCTACGAGTCATTTCCAATCCAACCCCAATGAATTTCATTGGATGGGCGTTAAAATGATCCTTAAGTACTTGAGAAGGACTAAGAAATTATTTTTGGTACATGGCAATGGAAAATTGAAACTTGAGGGGTTTTCAGATTCTAGTTTCCAATCCGATATAGATGACCTAAAATTCACTTCTAGATTTATATTTTGCCTCAATAGCAGTGCGGTGAGTTGGAAAAGTTTCAAACAAGATATCACGGCTAATTCAACTATCGAGGCAGAATATATTGCGGCTTCAGAAGCTGTAAAGGAATGTGTTTGGATGAAAAACTTCATCCAAGAGTTGGATGTAGTACCTAACATTGCTGAGTCAATCATTATCTTCTGTGACAACAACGGGGCGATAGCGCAACCTAAAGAGCCAAGATCTCATCAGCGGCCCAAGCACATTTTGAGGCCATATCATTTGATTCAGGAGATCATTGATAGATACGACATTCGAGTGGAGAGAGTTACCTCAGAAGAGAATATAGCAGATCCACTAACTAAACCCCAACCGCAAAAGATCTTTGAAGGACATCTTGAGAAGATAGGTCTTAAGACTGTGGGGAATTGGCTTTAGGGCAATTGAGAGATTGTTGGAATAGTGCCCCACAAGCCAATTAGATTGGTGTTGTAAACTATTTCACTTGTGATACAATCTTGATTGAATGATATTCTTTAAATGGCCATCTTCATCATATGCACATATTTACTTCACTGGCATTTGGTTGAAGCCTTTAGATTGCACAAGACTAGGGAACTTGGTCACGCACTGGGTGGTAATCATGAAACAAGTCTTACACAGTCGTGATCTTAAAATCTTCCAAGTCGGAGGATCTTATGAGACCAAGGGTATCTAAAATTCGGATAGACTTGCACTAACAATGCATTAATCTAAGGAGTTGGATATTGCTCCATTTCATGAGCAATGACAAGCTCTCCAGCTTACGCTAGTGCATATAATTAGTCCTTTGACTTGATGATCCATTGTAACCTTGTGTTTAAGTCCTCATACTTTGACTCTTCTCTATCCACGTAGCGGGTTGTTCGGGTGGAGATTGGTATAAGCTACTTAGACATAGAGGTTTATGAGATCCAAGATAGGATTCGACTCATCGTCGTTGCCAAGGGCAAGTATATCTTCTATGTATTCTATAATGATCAATTTCATGAAATCATTGTGCAATATAGTATGACAATTTGAAAAAGGAGTTTTCCAAAGATGAGGTCATAAAGGGAGTCGAACATTGAGAATAGAGACATTGTATCGAGGCTATTATGAAGTTGACAAATATCTTGCCCTAAGCCTCTTTCGGGAGATAGAAGATGGAAGTATCGTATTTGCATGGTATGCGTAGGGCTAGAATGGGTCTCCAAAAGAAATCATTTTGGCCAACTAGTTGGGCTCCATGGGCGAGGTTGGACATCGATCATGGAGATTGGGTTCTCTTCAATTAATAGAGATTAATTGAATTGAATCGATTAATTTAAAGAAGTTTAAACTAAAGTGAATATTTAATATTCCAAAGTCACAAAGAGTTGTGAGCCCATGCCCAATGAATGGTAGAACCTAATGGGTCACACACAAAAGCCAATTGCATATCTTAGGCAATGAAGGGAAATTTTCTAAGAGTAAAAAATTTCCTATATGACCGATTTGGAGGTTGACCAATTGACACAAATGTTGTGGTCAATCAATTTAATTGTTAAATTGATCTAGTTAATTTAAGGAGTTAAATTAAGATCAATAATTAAGGAATTAATTATTTGGTGCCACATGACTATCAATTGGTCAAGTTAACTTAAGGGATTAAGTTAACAATTGCTACCTTAAAGTATTAAGCTAATTGACTTAAAGAGTTAAGCCAAAGTAATTAATTAAATTAAATCGGTTTAATTTAATTAAAATGGAGAATTAATTTTAGAGGAAAAATTCAAATAAAGAGTTCATTTAGTGTGCATTTTAATAATTTGAAATAAGATTTCAAATGAATTAAAATGAACACAAAATTCAAATTCAAATTGAATGCAAACTTGCAATACCAAGTTGGCAGTCATCCCTTGGGGAAGGTGTGATGCAACCTTGGCATCACACCATCCTCACTCTATATATAGATATAGATGGAGAGAGGGGCAGATACTTGCATCTAGTGTGAAGAATTAGATTCTCTCCACTTTTCCCTCCAATCTTCAAGTGTGGCCTCATGTGTTGAAGCTTCACTTTCTTTTCTTCTCCTACCTTCGAATCAGGCCTTCATCATTTTGTTTCTTCTCTATATTCTCCAGAAAATATTGAGGATAATAGGTCATTGCATTGATGTGTGGATCTTAACATTAGAGGCAAGACAATTGGATTGCTAGCCTTTTGGAGATCCAATTTCTAGCAGAGACTTAGAGGCAATTCTAGGGGACCTTTCTGAGTTCTGATTGAGTTGATTTTTGGATTGTAGATCCAGCAAGGTGTTGTGGAGTTCCAGTAAAATTTTCAGCTCAAAAAAAAATTATTTGGTTGGGGAAATCTTGTCGCTACTCTGTTGCGCTTCTAGAAGGTAGTTTTGAAGAGTCGAAAGCTTTTTTCTGGCTTCCTTGGTTTTTGAGCAAAACAAGGCAATTATCATACCAAATCTGAATTAATAGCATGTTTAGATCCTTGTTATCATATGTAGCCTAGTTAATTTGTATTTTTAATGCTTTGATTATTGGATCCTATGGCTACATATGACTTCAAAAAGTTGCGAGGGCAGGAATGGGTGGGAGCGAGCGAGCGATTTTTTTTGTATTGTTATAAATTTAATATTTTTTACTTAGTTAGTTCTTATTTATAAAATAACTTTAATTTAATTTAATTAGACGTATTTATAATTTTAATATTATTGAATATGACATTTTTACATTGTTATGTTGATAGATTCTCATATTTTATTTTTCAAACTTTTTATTTATTTATTTTTGATTAATTTATAAATTAAACCAAATTTAATTAATTATTTTAAATATATTTATTATGTAAAATAATATGTATAGATTTTCATTTTTTATTTTACATATTTTATTTCTTAATAAATCATTTTAATTAAATTTAGATTTGATTAAATTATTAAAATAATTTACCCTTAAAATTTTTAAAGCTATATTGTATAAGATAATATATTAGATCTTAATTTTCTTTGTAGCACCCCCACTTGGGACAGCACCTAAGCCGATGCGCCACTCCGATACAATCTTAAATTGAACCCACAATATAAATCAATGACCTATAATCAAACATTTCAAACTTATCAGGAGCGGATTCCAACTTAAACAAACCTTAAATAAATTCGTAATAGACAACACATATACTAAACACATACCACTAAATCTCAAATCCAATTTATCAGAAACAACAGAAATTTCAAACTTAATGACTCATCAAATCATCAAGTAAATGCCATTATTCATCTTCTTATATCTAGCCACATTTACATGCCTTAAGTCATCAGCATCAACATGATATCATCACAATGTCTCAAGTTCAAGCTAAATATTCAAATGATTCCATATATAAATTCAAACACCTATTCTATTACAAGAGATAATTTCCCCCAGTTCAAACTAGAAATCCGCATCCATCACTTATCCATGTCTGAGAAAATCAAAGTAGTACGGGGGGTAAGTCCAAAGACTTAGTGAGGGATAATCGTAATAGTAACTATAAGGATCCGTCAAGGAAGAACCAATTCAACAAATTATCATTAGTCAATCAAAACAAAAGCATATCAAGCGATTACAGGCAAAGTACAATCAGATTAAATAGTCATATTACAGGCATACCGAATACAAACAGACAAACAGATCATAATAGGTAATTAGAATACAGTTGGGCAAAACAGACATTTTCAGATTTCAAGATTATCAATATGAACTAGTTTAGGAGTTGTGGTTGTTGGCTCGAATGGCCTGGGATCGTCTCAACCAAATCAGTTCGGGAGGAAATACAGATGGCTCATCCGACCTAGACAATGACCCGATCTAGACTAAGAAACTTTCGCAACCTTGTTGCTCCATGAACAGAATACGAGCAATCAGAATACAACCAAAAAACAAAACAGAACATATTGATTAGATTTCCTTATCTCACGAGTTTTGGGCTTACAACTTATCCCATGCACCTAGCAAGGATTAACGTCCCAGGGCTTATGGCTTATCCCAGGCACATAGCCAGGATTAACGTCCCATTACTTAATTAGAATTCAGGGCTTGCGGCTTATCCCATGTTCAAACATTAGGGATTAACATCCCAAAGCTTACGGTTTATCCCATGCTCACATAGCAAGGATTAACATCCCAAAATAACAGTACAGATAGATAACATACAGTTAAATAACTGATCAAACAGATAACAGACAGTCGGATAGTAGATCGAACAGATAATAGTACAGACAGTTCAGAATAGTACAAAAATGCCGACAAGGCAATAGATAACAGAACAAAATGAAACAGATAACAGACAGTAACGAATAACAGATCGGTACAGATAACAAATAAGAGTTCTGGGTGCCAGAACAGACAGAAATTTAGAATCGGTAACAAAAAATAACCCACACGAAGGTGTACAGATCAGATAACATATATCAATCAAGATTTCAACAAATAAGATTACAGTACAGAAGCAGAAAACCCGCACAGGGGTCCATCACAATAACAAATAAATGAAAAAAGTGCCAGGTTGGCAGATCCTCACCTTTGTAGTTCTCAGATATAGCTACCACAGTTACCAATCCTACTGGTCGACAAAACCCACTTTGTCGTCACCTAGACAAAAGGGAATTTACCATTACAATCCTCCTTTGATTCTTAATACGCATAATTAAACTATTAGCAGTCCCCCAAAACCTCTAATTAACCAACTAATACAGTAATCAGGATTCAATCAAATCTATCGGTACGAGATATGTTAATTAAGACGATTACTACAGAAATAATTACAAAATTGTTTCAATCCCAATAACATAATGTAATCTAGCCCTTGAATCATATAATTATCCTCATACATTGTCTCAAATTAACAACAACACTCCATTTAACAAGATTATCCTCAATGTCAATACTTAGGTCCCAAATATATATAAAATCCTCAAGTTATGGTTTAATCCTTTAGTAAACTTTAATTAATCCAAGTTGCCACATAGTATTATATATCCAGGCCCATTTTACATGTACAAATATATATATATATCCAAGCATGAGGTACGTGTCCAACTTCATATATCACATCCTCAATTGACATATTACAAGATTTGTAGGAGAAACAATATAATATACATATATGTATATATATATTCTAATATCATTCCCAACTTCCAACACAAGAGTGATATAGGATATCCAAAGTCACAAACCAAGCACACGAGTGCGATCGCTGTGTCAAGGAGACAAAATAATCTCACTACCGCCGCAGCGCTGCCGCTGCCGAAAAATTCAACGCCACCATCCAAAGACACCTCTCGCCATGAGCTTTCCAACGCCCAGCTCTGTTTTCAGTTTCTCCGCCGGAAAAGCCTCCAATCGAAGCCCCAAAACCCTAAAAAACTGCCCTGCTTCGCCGTGGAGTTTTTGCCGATTTTCGCCTCTGTCGCTGCATGGATTGGTCATGCAATAGCACCACCGAGGTCTTCCAACTGCGGGCTTTTAGAAAAATAGCCCAGATACTCGATTGGCCATAGTTTCGCCGGCGCTCGCTATGCCCGTCGAAAATGGATTTCTCGAGCTTTCAATTTTGGTAGTCCACCACCCGAAATGCCGCGTGCAAGGTGTCAACGTGAAGCTGGTGATGGGATGAAGAGGATAAACAGAAGGGTTTTGGGAGTGGTTCGCCGGAGAAGAAAGTCGTCGATGGGGAGGTGGCGCTAGGGAAAAAGAGAGGAAATATGGGGGAAGAAATTGAAATTTACTATTCATAGGGGTAGATTTTTTAAATCCGAATTGGGCCCCCAAAACTTTTGCTAAAGCTTCAATTATTAGGTCCTTCAGCCTTTTAGCTATTTTCAAATCAGCCCCCAGCTTCCTTAGTACCTCACATTGACCTAGTTGACCTAAACTAATTCCTTGCAAACCCAAAAAATTCTCAAAGTTAGTCCAATTAGGTTTTCTTAAATTTTGGATTGACCAAAAATTTTTCAAATATTTTTCAATTAAGTCATTTTCACTTATTTCGAGCCCTAAAATCCGACCAATCAAAATCTTAATTTTCCCAATTCTTGTTTTCCAAAATTTTGAATTTTAGGGGTGTTACATTCTTAACTTTTAGTTATTTTATTTATTTATTACTAAAAACTTAATTAAACTGATTTAGGCTGGCTCGTGAGCCTCACAAGTCGAGTTCGAGCTAGTTCGAAACAGTTCAAGCTTGAGTCGAGCTGAATCGAGCTTGAACTCTAATTTGAGATAATCTCGAGCCGTCTGTATCTAGGCTCGAGACTCACGAGTCAGCTCGTGAACCAATATATAATTAAATATTATTTTTTATTTTATTAATATATATTATATTACTATTTTTTATTTCTAGTTCGAGCTCAAACCTAAGCTCGAACTCGAGCCTACAGTTTTTTACAATTCATTTGTCAATTCGAGCCTTATCGAGCCGAGCTAAACTTGAAATTTTGACAAGCATAACTCGAGCTTAAAATTTTAGGTTTGTCGAACTCAAACTCGAAAATTTTGTCCAAACTCGGCTCGACTCAATTGCACCCTTAATTTTGATATATTTACTATTTTATTATTACTAAATATGCAACTCAAAACTAATTAAGTTATAGGGTAAATTAAGAAAACTACCCTTGAGATTTTAAAAATATATCAAATAGACCCTTTCATGTTTAAAAGTATTGCAAATAAGTCCAACAGTAATTTTTTGCAATTTTTAATGGCAAGGCATTTTTGTCTTTTTGTACTTTTTGTTTGCATTACATATAGGTTTCAAAGGTTAGGGGGTTTTGGTAAATTTTCAAATGAGGATTTTTTTTAATAATTTGGGTAAACCTCAGGAGTAGTTTTTGCAATTTATCCTAATAGAAATCCTGGAACTCCATTTCTGCGCCAATCTTTTCATGCGGGAATTCTCCCAAAAACAACATAAAATTCCCCATTAATTCATATTAGGTGAGAAATTCCACAGGGAGGAAGGTGAAAAACCTAAGGATCAATGGATTCACGTTTTTCAGGTTGTATTCAAACCTCTAGTCAATTATACTGTAGTATGCTCTAATTTGTTTAGGTTTATTTATGACCCTAACTTATCATAATGTGTGTAGAATTTCAATAATTTGAACCAATACATAGATTAAGCGAAAGGAAATTCGTGATGGGTAAGTAATTTCGGCCTTCTATGCTTTTTGCAAATATTTTTTTTTTAAATAAATATTAAATTTTTTGTTTGAAGAACTTTTCCCATATATATATGAAAAAAGAATTTGAGCATGCTATGTAGGAATTTCTATTATTTAGAGTATAACATGTGATCTGATAATTACAAAGATGAAAAATAATTAGTTTCTACCTCCTATTTGTTTTTGAAATACTGTTTTGAATAAATGTATTTGTCTTTTTGTCCAAATGATTTTCCTATATGAAATAATGTTTTCGCATGTGATAGTTTGAGAGGTGATCCCATGTTTATAGAAAATGAAAATTAAATTATTTCCTATTAAAAAGAAATGACTAAAATTATGTTCTAAATGATTGGAAAACTGTTTATATAATCAATTGTAGTTAAGGCTTTCCTATAAGTAATAATAAAAGTATCTGAACTCATTAAATTGGGTTGTAGTTAAGGCCTCACTATAGGTAAAAATAATAGTCTTTGAACCCACTTGACATTGCCTAATTAGGCCCTCATAGGGTAATAATAATAGTTTCTAAATCCACCTATTGGGGTTGCGCTTAAGAACTTGATCAAAATAGCCGATTGAAATTCTAAAAGTTTACGAGCATGGATAAGCAAATGAACTATTAAGTCAAGAAAGTGAAAGTTTGTTTTCAAAAATATTTTGATAAGTATAATTTTTCGATTATTGACAAGATTTAAAGATCTAACAGTGTCTGAAAGTATGTTTGTGAAGATACTTTGATGAGTATGATTTTCTTATTGTAGCATGACTTAGCACAAAAAGTTATCACATTGTATGTGAAGGTCCTTTCAAAACTGTCTCACTATTGAAAGTTGGATATTTTGTTTTACTTCAAAAAAATATTTTTTTAGATCTCTTTTCTTGTGTATTATGTATGTATGTGCCTTGTTCAAATTCGATAGAATATTAAGAAAAAATTTATTGTGCAAAGTGTCAATCATACCATTGTATAACCATTTTGGAAAGGGCTTAGTTGAGAACAAAGAGAAGGATCAATTTTCAGGTTGGTGACAAGATAATGAGATACTCCTTAAGTTTGATTAAGTACTTGAAATTTTAGTTATTGTTGAGGATAATTTTCACAGGATTATAATAGTAAGAATTGATTCTCGAACAAAGGTATTTAATTTTAGAGTTTGAGGATTTGAATTATCTTCTACTATGATTTTTGAAATTTCATAATATTATCATATAGATTTTAGTATGTTTTGAATTCTGGCCTTACTATTTCTGAGTCCTTTGGGCTTAGAAATATTGTCGTGTCATGTCTTGGGGCATGGCATGAACAACCTTTGAGAATTACTTATCTTTTTCTAATCATGTAATAAACCCTCTCAAATAAGCAAAGAACTTAAATCAACTATAACTTTCTAACACTTCAGCTTTAATAAAGAAATATTAATCTGAAATTAATAAATAAAATAGATTGTAATACCCCAAATCTTTATCTAAATCGTTATAGTAATAGGTTAGTATTGTGTGTGTGGATATATATATATATATATATATATAATCCAACAAGAAGTGGTACGAATTGTACCTCATAAATGTGTCTTAGCTATTTACATTGTTTTAGAACTACATGAATTTTAGTAATGGCAAATGGGTGGATTGAATTGGTTATGGGTTGGGTCTTAATGGGTTGGGCTAAAAATGAGTTTATATTTATGGGTTGAAAACGAGTTCGGGTAGGTTCAATACAAAAAAGAAAAAAAAATGAAAACTTTTTGTTATACATCGTTTTATTATTTTATTAAACTATAATCTTTTTATCTTTATTTGACGTATGTTAATTAATTACTAGAAACTGTTTCAAATGAATTTTTATATCTAAAAAATCTAAAAAATTATGTTTCAATAAAAAAAAGTTGTTCCACAAACTTTTTATTTCAAAAAAGCCCAAGTATCAACTTTTATTTTATTTTTGGATGAAATTATCCTTGAATTTCTTGTATTAAATTTATTTATTTATTAATGTTTAATTTTATAATTTAATTCTTTTGACTATATTGTAAAACATTTTACAAGAATTAATTTATGAATTTTAAAAAATTTTAATTTTGTTTTTAAAAGATTAAAATTGTATTTACTATAAGTTATATATATTTGAAAATCAATAAATATATTTTCCAAAATAATTTAATCTGTTGATGATAAAATCATCTTTGGCATAATTAAATTTAAATAATCTAAAGAAAAAAATTTCATTGGAAACGCTCATTTATTATTTTTCTTAATTTAATGATTCAAGGGTAATTTAGTTGAACAATTAGCTATTGCGTTTTTCAAAGTGAAAAAGTAATAGAATAGGTATTTTGGGTTGAAAAATATTTTAATGAATTTCATAGATATAAAAATTTATTTTAAGAGGTTTTTAGTATTTTTTTTCTTAAGAAAATAAAATATTATTTGAAAATATGTAATTGCGGGTGGTGGTGGGTCGATGGATTTACAAAAGAAAAAATGAAAACTACAAGAGAAAACTCGTAATGGGGGGCTTCCAAAAATGAATAATATAATTATTATGATGATAATTGAGGGCCTCGGCCCTCTGCCCTCGAACGAACTAATTCATTCGAATTAAGTTAATATATTAATATTTTGAAATTAAATGAGGTGGAGAAATAGTAAATAATTAATCAGTTATATATAATATATCTAATTTTCAATTCATTATATTTTTTTTTAGAGTGTTATAGAAATAAAATAAAGTGGGATATGATATTGGGAGAATGAGGGAATGAAAGGATAATTTTGGGGCTAAATTTGGGTTGAATTATTTAAAAACCACATTCAACCCATTTACATTTAAAACTCATTTCAACCCATTAAAGCCCAACCTATATTCAATCCACTAAAACCCAACCCAACCCAATCCAACCCAACTCAAACCCAATCAAATTATTTTAAACCCTTGGGTTGGAACCGTAGGTTTAAACCTATTTTGGCCCCCTAATGAATTTCATTAAAGCCAAGTCCAGATGCCATGGGAGCCAAAAAATGCAAGAATCAATAAGTAGTAGTGACCTTTTGTCTTTTGGAAAAAAAAAATGGATATATGTCTATGACGTTGGATGTCTGAATGATAGATCAATGATAGTTTCAATTCCTCATTGACATTCTGAGATATAATTCATCTGGAACTTGAGTATTCGATTCATTTGGAGCTTGGTTATACCAATGGGACCTTAGTACAAAGTAGATATTGGGTAAAAGTCGGATTATCCTAGACTATTGGGGATCACATTTGGAATGTTTACCTTGATTTTACTTGCAATTTTAGTGACAAACTTTCGATCTTAATAATTTTCTTAGAATTACCCAGTGATGATTGAAGGAATAGATTTATCTACTTGTCAAATTATTAAATGGGATGTCAATTACTTAATAGAAGCTTCAATAATTGAGTTTCAAGTTAATAATTAAGCTGGCTATGGCAGAAATTAGTTTAAGACTACACAACGATTGAAGCTATGAATTAATCCTAAATTGTGAAGAGACATTGGTAGGGTAAAAACTATGTATAGAAAAATGTATTTTGGGGGCAATTAATAAATACAATACCATCATTGTGAGTTATGATTTTCTCTTTATACTGAAGGAAGATTGATCATGTAGTTCATACAATTTTAAAATAATTTGGGGACTTAGGTTTTGATCCTAGACTAGTAACAAAACTAATATTATAGTATAAATTTAGAGCTTGTATTTACATGTAGAATTATCAAAAGTAAGCTCAATTTTTTAGTACTCCACCAAAACCATTTAATTTATAAGCTCATTTTTTTAATACTCCACCAAAACCATTTAATTTATTTCAAGTTACGATCAAGCTCATAATTATTATAAAAATATGTCCATAAATAATGATGGTGCTTTTATGTTTTAGATCCATTTTGATCAATTAAATACGACGGATATCCTTTTCTTATTTATTTGTTTGGATTTATAGATAGGGGCATCATTTTAGAGCTCTTTCCATCATTTTAAAACCCCAATAAGTTATCTAGTCATATGAGCTTACTAAAACCCAATACATACACATGATATGAAACCCTAAAACCTAATTTCTTTAGCTGCCATCTTTTCATGTGAAAATACACTCTAAATATTCCAATTTTTTTCACAATACTCATAAAATAATACGAAACATACATGAACCCTTAGGATTTTTTATGTTGGCTACAGTATTCAAACACATGTTTTTCAAACGTCATATGGCAAGTCTACTCTATAAAAGTCTTAAACAGAGCATTCTTCAATACAACATTTTATTTACAATGCAGCAATATGTCAAACAAACATAATTTCCTAATACAAACATAAATGCCGGTGTCCGCATACTCAATTCCACATACTCTAAAACAACAAATCAAACAACCATAATTTATCTAACCACAAAACCTACACAAGAAATTAGACTCACTTCAATTCATGCAAATATTAATAATTCCATCACACTAGATTCTCAATGCAAAAAGAAAAAAAGATTACCTAACGAAGCAATGTTATGTACATACCTGCACTAGATTCATTTTTCTCAAGAGATGTGCTAACTTTAGAAGTTATTTTACCTATTTGCCTACAATAATTTTAACAAAAAGAAACTTCAATAAACATTTGAAGACAAACCAACTTTACCTCATGTCAACCTCCTTCTCAGCTATACACAACCAAAATGTCTTTACCTCATTTTGTCATCAATTTTTGGTATATTTTTACACATTTTCCCACCTTTTTTCGCATATATTGGAATTTGGCAGAGCTTCTTCTTCTTTATATTGTATTTTGAATCATCTTTATTTACACATTTTTCACTAGATTTCTATCGGAGTCTTTCCTCCAGGCTAAATGGGTTTTGTTTCAATGCAATTTTCCATCAATATCCCCCACTTAATTCTTTTTTCAAATTTTACTAGCCTAGGGTCTTTTCGTCTTTATATCACAAGCACATGATCGAACTTTTTTAAAAAGTGGTACAATGTACTCACGTGTAGCCTCCTCATTCGATATTACTGTCGGATGATTGTCAGGCGTCAGCCCGCTCTTTGCGTTACAAAGTAAGCATGAATGCAACATTGATTGGGTCTGTTAATTGCAAATTTATGTTGTTTTACGTATACGCACTACTTGTGTGTGTGTGTGTGTGTGTGTGTGTGTGTGAGGGAGAATTAGCTAACTGATTTTATGGGCAAATCAGGCTGCAAAGAAGGCCAAAAACACATGCGACAAAAATTTGTTTGTGAATTTATCCCTAGTGCTTTAATTCATTACTCTCTAAAATTCTTGAACTATGTAAACTCTAGAAATGATAAGTTGTACTAAAAAGTGTGTAAGAAATCAGATTGGATCGGTCGGTTCAACTGGTTCAATTAGGAATTGGCAAAAGTTTTGGTTCAATTTGATGATTAAAACCAGTTGGTGAAAAAATTAATTCAAATCGGTGCAAACCGGTAAAAAATCGGTTGGACCGGTCAATTGATTTTTATTTTTAATTGGTTAATAATTTTTTTAAATAAAAATTAAAAACTAAAGAAGTCAAACTTCTTTACTTTTTTTCTTTTTTTCATTTTCTCATTCAAATTCTCCCCAAACATCCAATTTTCAAACCTAAATTCAAGAACTAAGCTTCAAGATAATCGAAGATTTGTATATCTTGACTTTGTTGCCTATTGTAATATTGGTCTTTATTTATGTTTGGGAACTTTATATTATTTTTGTTGATATTTATGGTTTTTGTAAGTTGTAATAGATTCTACATGGATATTTTTTGGAAAGACTAACTTCATGATTTGATATTTTAAATTAATATATGGATATTATTGTTGTAACACCCCGAATTTGGAAATCTTAAAATATAGTAAATGTGAGATAGATAAATTTTGGGTTAAATTTAATTAAAAATATGGAACTCAATATTTGCGATCGAGGGATTAAGTTGGGAATAAGAGAAGGATTTGATTGTTTAAAATTATAAAATTTAGGGATCAATGTGAGTGAATTAAAAGTTTGAGGACTTCAAAATAATTAAATTTGGACCCATTTGCCCAGAAACAGAAATGTTAGGGGTCAATGTGTAAGAAATAAAAGTTGAAAAACTTAATTGGACCACAGGGACCAAAGTGTAAGGTGGTTCAAAATTTTGGGGTGAGATTTGAGTCGGTCAGCAAGTTTTGGGGCCAATTTGTAAGAGGCTGAAAATTTGGTTATACATATATACACACTCATGTGAGGATATAATTTTCTCAAATTCTCAAAATTGACCCCAGACCCACCTCGGCAACGAATCGCCAAAAAATGGCTAGAAAACTCAAAAACAACACTGTAGAAAGCTAGATTTCAGCTTGGGGAACCCAACCAACCCAAAAACACGAAAAACCAGTAGGTATTTTGCAGAGAACGATAAAGCAACGGTGGACATGGCAGTAGTGGTGGTTCCGCCGCTTCTGTCGATGGAAATGAACAAGGGTTAGGTAGGTTTTGGTCGCGGCAACATGGGCAAGCTAAAGGTGGTCTTAATTTGGAGTTTCAACTGGTGGTGGAAGAGGAATTAAGGCAACAACGAGTTAGGATTCCACGATGGTTTTTCAAAAAATTGGCTGACCAATCAGGAAATCATTTGGGGGTTTTTGCTCGACTTGGTGAGGCGCACCCAATAGTGGTGATGGTTCTCATCTCCGGCGACAGCGCGTGCGGCGACTTTTGGACAATTTGTACATAATTAATTTTCAGACTTATTTGGACTACTCCCAACTAGAGATTGAATCTCGATTTGATCCAATTTTGGTAAATTTCATATCGAATATTAATTCGATTGATTTTTACAATTCTAATTTAATGTTTATCAAATTAGGATTATTGAAATGTAATTTCCCTCGAGACAATGATTGATTTGTAAATATTGAACAATATTGATTATAATTCTAAGTTTAATAAATTAAGAAAGATTGATTCAAAATTATACGCTTAGACTCGACGATATACTATGTTGTGAACAAAATATAGTTAAGCTTAATTTAAAGATTAAGTTATATAACTGTTAGAACGAAAATGAATTATCCAACTTCGATCGGATAGACTGATAAGACCCAACAGACTTAGGAACCTGGAAACTCATCACGTACTATGAAATAAGTGAAGTGATAGATGGAGCTTGTTGGGGAAAGCCACACACGAGTTGTGTTTGATAACCTATAACTGAACTGATTCAAACTTGCAGAATAGGACAATCAAGTATATTGCAGCGCCCTGCTTATGGAATAAAATAGAGTAAAATATTCATAAAGTGGACTAGGAAACTTGAGGATTGAGTTGGTCCGAGCAAGTAAAACTATTAAGATAGTTAGAGCTTTAAGATGATAAAAATGGGAATGATTGGGCTCAAGTGAGCAAAGCCTCGTAATATTGAGAGTATCATGTATTTGAAAGATTAAGGTCATTTGAGAAGGGATATAATTGAACATGGTGGTTATAGCAACAAATACTTATTGAATATTGGAACCCTAAATGGGATTACAATAATGTAGATCATATTAGTAGTCCCTTCATCAATTGATTAGTTAAGGATTACCGTATTTAATTGTCTTAAGTATGAAATAGAGACTGACGGAGTCGTATCAGAATAACCTTGAGTTTGATAAAGACATTAATTATATTTACACTTAAAGCTTGAAGGATTAATAGGATGGTAGCTCAGGTTATCTTATAAAAGTTCTCAATCTGACTAGGAAGCCAAAACCAGAACATCTATACAACTAGGGAGTCTGTACACTTACTAGGTGAGTTTGTAGATGGTATATTTGCCAGGGAAAGAACATAAATACTTATTATTATGCCATTGTTGCTTGATTCTTTTATATGGAGACAATGGTTATTGCTATTTGTGTTACGTTGCTCCATGCTCTTGTGTTGTACTTGATAGTCGGATTGGACTATTTTTCTTGTTGTAATTATTGAGCCACGATTATTTGAAATCCAAGTCTACCATGATACGAATTCTTTGGTAGTGTATTTGTGAGCATAGCATTAATGCTTGGTTATTCTCCTAGTACGATTGTAGTTCACCTATGTTGTTTTGATTTCCAGTTTTGATGTAATCCTGACAGATGGTTGTGCTCTGTTCTTCCTTACCGCATGATTCCTGAGCCACTCTTATTCAGATCCTTCTATCCCTTTGAGATGTTGGATTCCTGGCTCAAATAGTTCAATTGATTCCAATTTATACAAGTTTTGGAAAATGAATTGATTGTAAAATCCACAACTCATCGCTTTTATTCTATTCATGTTCCCTTCTACTTCTTTTCTTCCTTGCACATAGTTCTTGAACCATTATTATTATTATTTGAATTCCTATCCATCTTGAGCTATTGTATTCCAGGACTGAATATCCTGTTCACACAAGTTCTGATAAACGTAAATGGTTTGTGAAATTTGTCACATATTGCCTCATGATTCTTTACTTATGTATTTATTTGAAATCTAGCGATTGTGTGTGAAATTTGAGGAAATGGAATTTGGGATACATGTTCCATCATAGCCATGACTGTTTCATGGAAACGGGTTAGATGTTGAACATCTGATTTCGGTTTGTCATGGCGAAGTGACGTGTTATACGAGATGTTGTTGGATGCGTTATATTATCTAGATTGATTACTGAATACCCTTGGGGTGGGCACTGGGATCTGCTTTGTGAGATGGATTGGACGAAATGGACCGACGGCGATCGATTTCCAACTGATACCCTTCTGAGTACATCTGGCTCTGTAGTCAACTGGAGGTAGCTGGCTATAGGGGGGATGAGGCACGCACCTAGTCATGTCTACTAGTTATAGTATCTTATCCAAGCTGATCACTCATTGAGGAGATAAGGATTTTCACATATTTTTTAAAGTGGATGGATAAGGTAGGAAAATTGACAACAGTAGGTTTTGTTAAAATGTTACTGATATATCATCTGTTTATTACTATTCATGATCGTTGTATTTCTTTATCTAGGCTATACCTGGTGAATCCACTATAACCGCTATTGTTCTCGGCCAGTGTGGTAATTGTTGTTTTGCTATCATTCTAAATTCTCAAGAAATGAGCTTTTCTAAATATCACTGATCTATTATTGACAGTGGTGTGCTTATTCTTGGTTGATTCAGTACTTGTGCCCCTATTATTACTCTGTGTATCTGTGTTAGTCATTCATTAATGACTCAATAAGTCCTTCGAACTTACATAGTCTATAGTGGTTTCTTCCATTCTTAACCCCAGATGATAAGAAGCGACGAGGATAGATTAGACCACAAGAGACGTGAGATGCTAAGCCTGGTGAATACGGATTTACGGATTGTAGCCTGACGAGTTACTAATGTGGATTTGACCAGTAGGTTTGAGATGTCAAATGTTATCTATGATACTTAGGTTACAGTTTAAATTGTAGATAAATGTCGTTTATAGGAATTAAATATTTGGTTTTTAAAAGATGTGTTTTCTCTTAATCAGAGAGTTTGTGATTTAAATCTCAAACAAGAGTAGGCACCTCCTAGTCGGGGCGTTACAGAGGTTGCATCTGAGCTTGGGTTTGGAAACCTAAGCAATGCTAGGATATGATCTTCGGAATGTGAATGTTTTGGTTAGTAGAGATTAAGCGTGACTCTGAAATTTGATTAGGACATAAATTTTTGGGACAATGTTTGATCTGAAGGATGTGAAGGATTATGATTGGGCAGCTAACCAATGTAAAAACCATAGCTCTTAAGATGTCGAGCATGTGGCTTCTCACATCTGGGAAGGATAATATCCTTGGGAACTTACATTGAGTATGAACTTGTTTGGGAACCTTTTAATCGGTATGTGAGCCAATGATTGTTTTAAATAGAGTTGAATTTGATAGGTAATGAATCTTGTTAGATCAATACTTTGGATATAAGAGTGTATCGTAGTTTAAGCTATGGCTATTTGAGGAAGTTGTTTATTGATGACTCAAACCTTCTTGGGATATGGAGTATTGGGATTAAGGAAGGCCAAGGTTGACATGAAAATCTAGCTAGGACGTGAACTTTTGGGATATTGCTTGATATCAAAAGAGTAAAGGATTGGTGTTGGAGTGGCCAACCAATATCTAGTCCGTTACTCTTGAAATGTCAAGCATATGACTTCATTAAAGTTTGATGGAATAATAATTTTAGTATTGCATTATTGTGTAGGTACGTTTGTGGTGATGTAACTTGAGAAGTAAAGGATCATTTTGGGATAATTAGCATTTTGGTTTATACCTGTGGGTTATCTCAAAAGAATTGATATTTCAACAGTGGGATTGATCAGTGTAACTATGTTCTGATATTTGAAAGGGAATATTCCTTATAAGAAAATCTGTTAAGATAAAGATGGCTGATATGGATATGTGGGTATAATTTGAATGCTTGGGAAAACTAGTTCATTAATAGCAGGAAAGCTCATTGGTATGATTACAGGATGGCAGCTAACAAAACGAGAGAAAGATTATCTATAAGAATGAAGTTGTTAAGAAATGCAGAAGATATATATAGTTAGTGTTAGAATCTTGAAGGAAAATATCAAATAGGGATATAGAAGTCCATGAAAAAGGATTTGAAGGAATTGAATGGAAATGATGGGATAAAAAGAGTTATTGATAGAATCTTAATTCAAAAGGATTTGATGAAGGATGAGGGTTATTGTTCTAATGAGACCTAATCGATTATTGAAATCTAAAGATATAATATGTGTAAATGAAGAATAAAGATCCATATCTGGAAATGAGAAAAAACCTTGAGCAAACCTTGACAGCGAAGGGCTAGGATCTTAAGTTATGGAGATTGCATATCAAGTATGATTAACTAAATAATTTTTATCAGTGATATATCGGATTTAGTTGCAAGTGCAATAATCTGTTAGGATAACTAGAAAAATTCTAGTACTATTGAAAATGAGATTCACCTATACGTACACCGATAAATAATGGATAAGGCTCATGTATCAAAGAACTTGGATATATCTAATGAACTCCACAAGGTTTTCTACCATATCCTAATATTTTGTACTTTTAGGTATGAAATAGCGATTCTGGCACCGATTTGACGATCAACAAGTTTAAAAAAGAACATCCCGGTATTCTTAAAAACTAGATAAGCACATATATATATTTACAGAAGCTGCGTACAAATATAATCGTATAGACTGACTTGAGTTTTAGAAAATCTTGTCTCATGTTCAAGAACTTTATATTCTATAATAATATGCCAACCTCAACGTTATTTGGAAATGTTTTAGGTTTAATGTTGTGGGCTAAATTGATCTAGACCTATTTTCTCAAGCTAAAATTTTGACACGCCGACAACTAATGCTGACTGAAGTTACCAGTCGGGTGCCCAATCATTGACCCACTACATCACAACGAACAATCACCAATTAACTAAACTAACATATTTTAGCGCTATGTAGAGAATACTCTAGCTGGAAATGTAAAACATAAGATAAACGATGGCGCCAGCTCCTTATGTCAAATCTCAGGAACAGATTTTGAAGTAAAAAGGCTAAATATAGAATCTAATAGTAGTGACATGATGATCTTGTAGTTTATTGATGCCCGCAGCTAAGTCAGTAACATCTGAATGGAATTAGCAAGGCATCTGGATATAATCCGACTTTAATAAAACGATACCTTCATAGGTTAGTGATAAACGTAACTCAATCAACAACTCCAAAATTATCATAAAAGACCTTATGGAAAGCACTTCAGGTAATTTCTTGGATTTCATTTGTTAGTCTATGAAGGGATTAGCAATCAAAACATAAGGACATTGATTTAAAATGCGAGAAAGCCTTTACAGCATCGAGAAACAACCACATATCATTGATAAGGACTTCTGGAATAAGGATAAGAACTAAACCAGCCTCGTTGAATATGCGATCATAATACCTTGCCCCATGCACATTAATTAGCTCAACTTAAAGGTGTATAATTTATCTAAGGTTGAAATAAGTTGAGAATGCTCTTAGTTAGAAGTTGGTGGGAAAAAAAGTGCACTGGGAATTACCTCTTGATCATAATATAGGTGCTTTGGACTGAGATAATGTCATTTGGGTGATCAGGTTCCTACAACGGTTGTAGATATAATATATAGGATATTTTGATTTAATGAATCAGTTTCTGATGATTCTGTCAAGGACATTTGATGAATTTAAAAATGAGGGAAGAGTCATACTACATTTACATTTAATGTTGTAAATCTCTACAATAATACCAATTATATGTTAAGTTAATAGAGTATTAACTGGCAAAAGGTACATTTAAAGGTATGTAACACCACAAAAGGGACATCAAGGTAATCCTGCTGAGGTCAATGTTATAGTCAAATAGAAATAGCTAGGGTGTATGTGGGAAGTGTAGAGCTCTTTAAGCTTTACAAAGTTAATACTAAGAGTGTGCTTGAGGTTTTTGTAAGGTACTAGATTCACTAACTAATCTGGCTTAGAAAAATTGGTGGTCTTAATAGATGAATAAGAATATGAGGTGGTTTTGTGAACTAAGGACAAGGATTAGCTTGAGTTAGTTACCATTCTTCTTATAGAATGTAAAGGATAGTTCTATGTATCCATGTTAACCAAAGAGTTAGTTATAAAAAGGTGATTACATATATCATAAGGAATTTAAGTCGTGGAAGCAAAATTGTTCTATTCGGGATATAGAATTCGTTGCCTAGTTATGCTAAGGTCATTTTTGTTAACTAATGGAACTTCTTGGGAAAAATATGGTCATAGAATATCAAGTTAAAGTACCAATATTCGAACTGAAAGAGCAAGAAGAAATAGAAGTATTGCAAGGAATCTAAGCTATGGGTTTTAGGAAACTAATCCTTAAAAGGTAACGGAATTTTGGCCATACCAAAGTCAGGGTCACAACAAGCTGAAGAAGATCGGGAAAAAAATGTCGAGAATAAAGGTTTCTTAGGCTTTGACAATTCATATCAAATGCAATCTTCTTAAGGTCGTAGATCCACTGATCAAAATAATTGAGAAAGGGACTAATCTTTGCATACATAAATATGTGTAGGAAATTTCGAGAATTAAAGAGATGAATTAATCTTGATATTAGTTTATCCTACTTTGGGAGACTTAAAAAAATATCAGATATGCCTATGCCTGAGATGAATATGGGATCATAAGGGAACAATCTCACATGCATTGGAAAGATTCGAGGCATAGGACAACTGATCTGGCTTGACATAGGACATAGAAAACAACCTAAACACCTAATGAAATATGAAATATTCAAGTAAGTATGAGTAGACGAAGAAACTCACAATAGTGATTCCTAATAAGAAGGATTTCCATTTTTCTACAACAAGTAAGAGTTACTCGAGATTGGAGAAAGGAATATGTAGAACCAATTAGATTAAAAAAATATAGGAATCCACAACAAAATTATCCTTAGAATAGTGAGATGGTAAGTGATAACACTATAAGATCTTTCATATGTTTCTGGGGACCAGATTCCCTAAAGTGGCGGAGAGTTGTAGCACCCTGAATTTGAAAGTCTTAAAACATAGTAAATGTGAGATCGATAAATTTTTGGTTAAATTTAATTAAGAATTTACAATTAAATATTTGCGATCGAGGGATTAAGTTGGGAATAAGAGAAGTAATTGATTGTTTAAAATTATAAAATTTAGGAGGTCAATGTGAGTGAATTAAAAGTTTGAGAACTTCAGAATAATTAAATTTGGAACCAATTACCCAGAAACAGAAATGTTAGGGATTCATGTCTAAGAAATAAAAGTTGGAAGACTTAGTTCGAACCTAAGGACCAAAGTGTAAGGCAGATAAAAATTTTGGGTTGAGATTTGAGTCGGTCAACAAGTTTGGGGGCCAATTTCTAAGAGGCTGAAAAATTGGTCATATATATATTTGAGGACAGAATTTCCTCAAATTCTCAAAATTGAGCCTAGAGCCACCCCGGCGGAGAATCGCCCAAAAACTCAAAAACAACAACATAGAAAGCTAGCTCTCAGCTTAGGCAACCCAACCATCCCAAAAACACGAAAAACCAGCGGGTATTTCACCGGGAATGATGAGGCAACGGTGGATGCGCAGCAGTGGTGGTGTTTCGGTCACTCCCGTCGATGGAAATGAATAAGGGTTAGCTGGGTTTTGGTCGCAGCAACATAGACAAGCTAAAGGTGGTCTCAATTTGGAGTTTCAATTGGTGGTGGAAGAGGAATTAAGGCGGTGGCAAGTTATGGATACACGATGGTTTTCCAAGAAATTAACCGGCTTAATGGCGGCCAATCGGGAAATTATTTTAAGGGTTTTGCCCACCTCAGTGAGGCTCACTCGATGGTGGTAATAGTTCTCATCTCCGGCTACGACACATGGCAGTCCGGTGGCAACGCGTGCGGTGACTTTTGGATAGTTTGTACATAATCAATTTTTGGACTTGTCTGGACTATTCCCGACTAGAGATTGGATCTCGATTTGATCCAATTTTGGTAAATTTCATATCGAATGTTAATTCGATTGATTTTTACAATTCTAATTTAATGTTTATCAAATTAGGATTATTGAAATGTAATTTCCCTCGAGAGGATGATTGATTTGTAAATATTGAACAATATTGATTATAATTCTAAGTTTAATAAATTAAGAAATATTGATTTAAAATTATACTCTTAAACTCAACAATATAGTATGTTGTGAACAAAATATAGTTAAGCTTAATTTAAAGATTAAGTTATATAATTGTTAGAATGAAAATGAATTATCCAACTTCGATCGAATAGACGTATAAGACCCAACTAATTTAAGAACCTGGGCCCTCATCACGTAATGTGAAATAAGTGGAGTGATAGATGGAGCTTGTTAGGGATAGCCACCCACAAGTTGTGTTTGATAACCTATAACTGAACTGATTCAAAGTCATAGAATAAGACAATCAAGTATATCGCAAGGCCATGCTTATGGAATAAAATAGAGTAAAATATTCATAAAGTGGACTAGGTAACTTGAGGATTGAGTTGGTCTGAGCAAGTCAAGCTATTAAGATAGTTAGAGCTTTAAGATGATAAAAATGGGAATGATTGGGCTCAAGTGAGCAAAGCCTCGTAATATTGAGAGTATCATATATTTGAAAGATTAAGGTCATTTGAGAAGAGATATAATTGAACTTGGTGGTTATAGCAACAAATACTTATTGAATATTGGAACCCTAAATGGGATTACAATAATGTAGATCCTATTAATAGTCCCTTCATCAATTGATTAGTTAAGGATTATCGTATTTAATTGTCTTAAGTATGAAAGAGAGACTAACGGAGTCGTATCGGAATAACCTTGAGTTTGATAAAGACATTAATTATATTTACACTTAAAACTTGAAGGATTAATAGAATGGTGGCTCGAGTTATCTTATGACAGTTCTCAATCTGACTACGAAGCCAAAACCAAAGCATCCATACAACTAGGGATTTTCTATACTTACCAGGTGAGTTTATAGATGGTATATTTGCCAGAGAAAGAACATAAATACTTGTTATTATGCCATTGTTGCTTGATTCTTTTGTATGGAGACAATGGTTATTGCTATTTGTGCTACGTTGCTCCATCGCTCTTGTGTTGTAGCTAACAGTCGGATTTGACTATTTTTCTTGTCATAATTATTAAGCTACGATTATTTGAAATCCAAGTCTACCATGATACAAATTCTTTTCTAGTGTATTAGTGAGCATAGCATCAATGCTTGGTTATTCTCCTAGTAATGATTGTATTTCACCTATGTCGTTTTGATCTCTAGTTCTGATGTAATCCTAATAGATGGTTGTGCTCTGTTCTTCCTTACCGCATGATTCCTGAGCCACTCTTATTCAGATCCTTCTATCCCTTTGAGATGTTGGATTCCTGGCTCAAACGATTCCTGGCTCAAACAGTTCAATTGATTCCTATTTATGAATTGATTGTAAAATCCACAACTCATCGCTTTTATTCTAATCATGTTCCCTTCTACTTCTTTTCTTCCTTGCACATAGTTCTTGAACCATTATTATTATTATTTTAATTCCTATCCATCTTGAGCTATTGTATTCCAGGACTGAATATCCTGTTCACACAAGTTCTGATAAACGTAAATGGTTTGTGAAATTTGTCACACATTGATTCATGATTCTTTACTTATGTATTTATTTGAAATCTAGCGATTGTGTGTGAAATTTGTGGAAATGGAATTTGGGATACATGTTCCATCATAGCCATGACTGTTTCATGGAAACGGGTCAGATGTTGAACATCTTATTTCGATTTGTCATGGCGGAGTAACATGTTATATGAAATGTTGTTGGATGCGTTATATTATCTGGACTGATTACTGAATACCCTTAGGGGTGGGCCCTGGGATAGGCTTTGTAAGATTGACCAAGCGAAACAGACCATTGGCGACCAATCTCCAACTGATACTTTTCTTAGTACATCTGGCTCTGTAGTCAGCTAGAGGTAGCTGGCTATAGGGGGGATACGCCATGCCACTAGCCATATCTGTATCTCATTCAAGCTGATCACTCGAGATGAAAGGATAAAGATGTTTGTATATTTTTGAATGCGGAGGGATAAGGTAGGAGAATTGCCAACAATAGGTTTTGTTAAAATGTTACTGATATATCATCTGTTTATTACTATTCACGACCGTTGTATTTCTTTATCTAGGCTATACCGAGTGAATCCAATATAGCCGGTATTGTTCTCGGCCGGTGTGGTAATCATTTTTTGCTATCATTCTACATTCTCAGGCAACAAGCTTGTCTAAATATTATTGATCTATTATTGACTGTGGTGTGCTTATTCTCGGTTGATTTAGTACTTGCGCCCTTGTTATTACTCTGTGTATCTGTGTTAGTCATTCATTAATTACTCACTAAGTCCTTCGGACTTACATACTTTGTACTTGTTTCTTCCATTCTTTACCCCAAATAAGAAGAAGTGACGAGGATAAATTAGACCACGAGACACGTTAGATGCTAAGCCTGGTGAATACAGATTTACAGATTATAGCCTGAGGAATTACTAATGTGGATTTCACCGGTAGGTCTGAGATGTCAAATGTTATCTATGATACTTGGTGTAAACATATTAAATTTTTTGACCAATTGAGAAATGACACATGTAAAATAAATGCTAGATATTAATTTAAAATTTTCTATTTATATTTTTGGGATTTATTAAATTTAATTCCTAAAAATAAATAGTTAATTTTAATTAATAATTTAATATTTATTTTATACTCAAATCAAATATTGACACGTGTCAAAGATGGAGTGTATGCATTTATGGACCAATCAAATTAAAGATATTTAATATTGATATTATCAAATCAAATATATATGCTATTATCTCTTGATATTTGATATTATTTTATCAAAGAGATAACCTTTGAATGAGTTCAAGTCAATCAGAAATCTTCCATCAAACACCTATATAAAGGGGTGATTCCAGCTCATTTGACAACACAAAAATTCTAACAAACGAGAGAAACTTTGAAGGAGTCCAGCAATTCTCTCAAGCAAATTCAAGGAGATCCACGATGTTCAAGGCGTTCTTCACTGAATCCATATATTTTTGGCGTTTGATTCGAGATTAAGGTGCGAAGCCCTCGAATTGGCATTGTTTTATTCAAGGAGATCCACGACGTTCAAGGCGTTCTTCGCAGAATCCACATATTTTTAACGTTTGATTAGAGATTAAGGTGCGAAGCCCTTGAATTGGCGTTATTTTGTTCAAGGCGTTCTTCATGGAATCCACATATTTTTTACGTTTGATTCGAGATTAATATGCGAAACCCTCGAATTGGTGTTATCCTATTCAAATCAAATCAAAGGAAATCCACGACATTCAAGGTGTTCTTCGCAGAATCCACATATTTTTGGCGTTTGATTTGAGATTAAGGTACGAAGCCTTCCAATTGGTGTTATTTCATTCAAATCAAATTCAAAGGAGATCCACGGTATTTAAGGCATTTTTCGCAGAGCTCAAGATTATATTTGGAAGGGAAGAATCAGAGGATTAGATTAGAGATAGAATCCACAGTTGATTAATTGATTTTGATTTTATTTTATTTGTACAATTTTTTCTTGTTTTGTAATTTTAATTTTTGCAGACAAGAAAATTTGTTGTTACAAATTTTGGCACGCCCAGTGGGACAATCTCTACCTCTCATCTCTTTCCTTCATCAAAGATTGAATTATCATGGCCACCAACAAGACTATTGCATTGAAGATGACTACCTCAAATTCCATAAATGCTAGAGCAAGAAGTATTGGCGTCACCACAAGGAGTATGTCCAAAAAGTCGCAATCATCTTCAGAGGTAAATCACTCACTTGAAGTTGTGGAAAAGGCATTGTTGCATGCTATTGATACTAATGAAGGTGGTGGAGACTCAAAGGAAAAATCAACAACATCCACTCCTCGCTCAACCTCAAGTTCCTCAAATATAGCGCCAATGATGGTGACAAGTGCTACGACTTTGGAGGAACAAATTGCTAATTTGACGAAGATTATTAAAGGACTAGCAAAGCATGTCCAAGAGCAAGATTCTCAAATCTCCAAGTTGATGAACAAGGCAGATAATGCTAAGACTAGTTGCCTCATGAAGAAACAAATAGAGGCTTAAGATGAAGTCGAAACATCCACAAAGAGGCAGCTAGTTGAAAATGAAAAGGCTAAAACAAAGGAACTGCAAGTTTCCACCGATGGACTAATTCCCGTTGACCAGCTGAAGGAGTTTATCATGGGAACTATCAAAGACAAATTTGAAGGAAGCTCTAAGTTATTTATGACTTATTCCAAGCCATATACTCAAAGGATTGACAACTTAAATATGCCGACTGGTTATCAGCCACCAAAGTTTTAGCAATTTCATGGCAAAGGCAATCCAAAGCAACATATGGCTCATTTCATTGAAACTTGCAATAATGCTGGGACATATGGAGATCACTTAGTTGAGCAGTTTGTTCGATCCTTGAAGGGCAATGCTTTTGATTGGTAAACTGACTTAGAAGTAGGCTCAATTGATAGTTGGGGACAATTGGAGCAAGAATTTCTAAATCATTTCTACAGTACTCGAAGGATAGTCAGATTGAACTCACCAATTCCCTCCAATGGAAAGAAGAGCCAGTTATTGATTACATTAATCGCTAGAGAAATTTAAGCCTTAATTTCAAAGATAGATTGTCTGAGGCTTCAGCCATCGAGATGTGCATTCAAGGGATGCATTGGGGACTCCGATATATTCTGCAAGGAATTCAACCTAAAATATTTGAAGAATTAGCTACTCGAGCCCATGATATGGAGTTAAGCATGTTTGCTAGCGGAGTAGAAGGGCCACCAATTCAAGAGCCTCGTAAGTCTAAGGAAAAGCAAGAATTCAAGAAAGGGGGCAAACCTCTTGCTAAAGCGCAGAGTAAAGAAGCAATAGTGGTGAATGCAATGCTCATCAAGTTTCGTACGAAGACAGAAAGCGCAAAGGACGAAAGGAAGGATGTCTCCCAAGAAAGAGGACAAAGAAAATTAACTTTAAAAGAGATGCAAGCAAAGACAAACCCATTCCTTGATTCAGATGTCTCTGAAATATTTGATGATTTGCTAAATGCAAATCTTATTGAATTACCTTAAATGAAGTGACCTGAAGAAGCTGGGAAAATTGATGACCCAAAGTATTGCAAGTACCATCGGTTGGTAGGTCACCCAATCCATGCCTGCTTCGTATTCAAAGATAAAGTGATGTAATTGGCCCGACAAGGAAAAATCTCACTTGAGAAAGATAATGCTGCCTCAAATCATGCTACTATCAAGATTGAAAAAGATATACTTGGTAATCACGACAGTGACATTGCATGCTACATGATAAGTGAAGAAAATATTTTCTCTAGTGAAGCATGTTTATCTGATGAAGAAAATCATGATGTAACTGAGAAGTGCATGTCGGAAATGACTTTCACTAATGAAGACTTGTTGCTTGGCTCCAAGCCCCACAATAGGCCATTGTTTGTAATTGGCTATGCTCGTGAGCAGAAAATAAATAGAATTTTGATTGATGGAGGCTCTACAGTCAATATCTTGCCATTGCGTGTGCTGAAGGATTTAGGAATCCCCACAGATAAATTGACAAATAGTCGCCTAATGATCCAAAGGTTCAATCAAAGGGGGCAAAAGGCTCTTGGAATAATAAGGATAAAGTTATTGATGGACGATATGTTGTCAACGACATTATTTCATGTCATAGGTGCCAAGACATCATACAATATGCTTTTAGGCCGACCTTGGTTACATGAAAATAGTGTAGTTCCTTCTACTTGGTACCAATGTTTCAGATATTGTCGAGAAGGTGTGGTAAAGAAAGTGTTTGGAGATAGCAAACCTTTCACTGAAGCTGAATCACACTTAGCAGATGTCAAATACTACACTGAAAGTATGAAAATCGCTAAGGCTAGAGAACAAGAGGAATCCAAGCAACAAGATGATCTTGATGGAGGAAATAATGTTAAAGACTTAACTCCAGCATGCAGCGGTAAAGATCATAGAAAGAGAGAGTCACCTCTAGTAGGATCTGAGTCATTGAAAGAATTGACGTTTCCTCTAACCAAGCTTGATGTGAAGAAGCCATCCCCTCAACCGCTAAAAGGGTTTGTTCGCGCAACTCAAGGAGTCGAGAAGGATCATGGAGAATCTCTACATCTTCAAAATGAGACTTGTTTTGATCCAAAAGCTTATAAACTTCTTGTCAAAGTTGGATACAATCCACAAGAACATTCCATTTTGGGAAAACTCCTCCTGAGGCTTCTGGAAAGCAAACGTATGGGCTTAACACTACCCAAAAGATGTTGAAGGAAAAGAGTCATGGTGTTCAAAGCTCTCGAACGGGAATTGGATTTGTCCCTCAGAATCCTATTCGTATTACGATTAGGAGAGCCAGTAGTAATCATATAGTTGGAGAGGAATTTTCCTCAACAAATGATGTTTTTGATGAAAATGGGAAGAAAGTCCCGTTAATCTCAGTTTTTGATAGACTTGAAACGTGGTAGCATAAAAGAACCCATAATCGGAGATTGAATTCATCCAAAATACCAAAGTATTTGAAGTAGGTTAGCGAGCCAAAAAAGCTAAGGAGTTCAATTCCTTTACGCATGAAGCGGTGCTCTATTTTGAATATATCATGTGGTAGAACCTTGAAGGTTAAACTGCAACCCATTATCTTCACACGAACTCAAATGGACAAAGAAGACGATAGAGAAAGTGTGGCCTCTTCATATCATATTGTTGATAATACTAGTCAGCCAACTCGTCAAATGCTATAGATCGTCTATTCAAGCAAATCTCCAGGCTTGTCCACAGCAGTTACATAAGTGAAAACGATGGTGTCATAAAAATGGTTCATATAAGAAGAAGGGTGGACAAATAAGGGCATGCGTGGAATTCAAGAAGATTAAGCCCGTGGAAGAGGATATTGCGCCAGCATATCATATCACTTTGAGTGAAGAATTGTTGATTGAAGAAGAAGATGCAGAAACTGCTCCTATTGAGTTCGAAGAAAGTGTTAAAGCCACTGTAGATGAATTAAAAGAGATCAATTTAGGTGATGCCAATGACCCTCGGCCTATCTACGTTAGTGCTTTGTTGACTGCTAAGGAAGAAGAAATATATGTTGAGTTATTACATGAATTCAAAGATGTATTTGCATGGTCGTACAAAGAGATGTCTGGGTTAGATCCAAATGTGGCAGTCCGTCATCTATCAGTAAAGAAAGAAATTCATCCAGTCAAACAAGCTCAACGGCGGTTCCATCCCAAACTGGTTCCTTTAATTGAAGCTGAAGTGAACAAGCTCATCGAGGTTGGATTCATTCGAGAAGTCAAGTATCCAGCATAGATCTCCAGCATTGTCCCAGTAAGGAAGAAAATAGACAGATTCGAGTTTGTGTTGACTTTAGGGACTTGAATGGTGCTTGTCCTAAGGATGAATTTCCATTGCCCATTTCTGAACTCATGATTGATGCCACCACAGGGCATGAAGCACTATCATTTATGGATGGATCATCCGGATATAATCAAATATGTATGTCACCAAAAGATGAGGAATTGACGGCATTTCGTACTCCTAAGGGTATATATTGCTATAAAGTGATGCCGTTTGGATTGAAGAATGCTGGTGCCACATATCAAAGAGCTATGCAGAAGATTTTTGATGATATGCTCCACAAGAACATTGAATGTTATGTTGATGACGTGGTTGTTAAGTCTAAAAGGCGAGAAGATCATCTCCAAGATTTAAGACAAGTTTTTGAGCGCCTAAGAAATATCAAATCAAAATGAACCCATTAAAGTGTGCATTTGGAGTTACATCGGGGAAGTTTCTGGGATTCATCGTTCGTCATAAAGGCATAGAAATCGGGCAAGCAAAGATTGATGCAATTTTGAAAATGGCAGAACCTCGAGACATATATGAACTCAAAAGTTTGCAAGGAAAATTAGCTTATCTTCAGAGATTCATATCAAATTTAGCTGGTAGATGTCAACCATTCAGCCATCTAATGAAGAAAGGCGTTCCATTTGAATGGGATGAAGCTTGTAGCAATGCTTTTAAGAGCATAAAAGCTTATCTGATGAGGCCTCCTGTATTGGTCGCACCAGTACCTGGACGTCCACTGATCCTTTATATTGCTGCTCAAGAACGTTCCGTCGGAGCTTTACTAGCACAAGGAAATGATGAAGGAAAAGAAAATGCCTTGTACTACTTGAGCAAGATGATGATGCCAAATGAGGTGAAATACTCGCCAATTGAGAAAATATGTTTGGCTCTAATTTTTGCAATCCAAAAGTTGAAGCATTACTTTCAGGCACATACTGTCCGTCTTGTCTCAAAAGCAAATCGACTAAAATATGTCATGTCAAAACCTGTCCTCTCTAATAGACTCGCAAGATGGTACCTTTAGTTACAACAGTTTGAGATTATCTATGTCCCGCAAAAGGCAGTAAAAGGGCAAGTTTTAGCTGACTTCTTGGCTGATCATCCCATCCCTGCTGAGTGGGAATTATCTGATGACCTACCCGATGAAGATATCTTGGTAGTTGAAATTGCATCTCCTTGGAAGATGTACTTTGATGTAGCATCCCACAAAGAAGGAGCTGGTGCTAAAGTGGTGTTCATCACATCAAATGATGAAGTATTACCATATTTCTTCACTTTAACTGAAAATTGCTCCAACAATGTTGCTGAATATCAAGCTCTTATTCTTGGGTTGGAGATGGCAGTTGACATAAAAGAGTTACGCCTTAAAGCCTGTGGAAATTCTAAGTTGGTGGTGCAATTGCTTGGATCATATGAAGTTAAGAAGCTTGAGTTACTCCCTACTTTAATTATGCAAAAAGACTCATTGGATGGCTTGGGGAAGTAGAAATCGAACATGTGCCAATGAAGGAAAATAAGCAGGCTGATGCGTTAGCTAAATTGGCCTCTTCACTTGCCATACCTAAAAATGAAGTGAGAATTCAAGTATGTAAAAGTTGGGTTGTATCGCCAATTTTTGAGGATGATGATTATGAAGAAGATGAAAGCCATGTCGTTCAAGTGTTTGAGATAGAGAAGGAAGATTGGCGCCAACCAATCGTGGATTACTTGAAGTATAGGAAGTTACCTGATGATCCATGCCAAAGAGTTGATATCCGACGTCGCGTGGCTCACTTCATCTATTATAAAGGTGTGCTTTATATGCAGTCATTTGATGGAGTCTTCTTGCGATGTTTAGGTGATGATGAAGTTATCCAAGCCATGGAAGAAGCCCATTTTGGAATTTATGGCGCCCACCAATCTGGTCCAAAATTACATTTTTGAATAAAAAAAATGGGCTATTACTGGCCAACAATGGTAAAATATTGCATGAATTATGCTCAAAGATGTCAAGCCTACCAATTTCACGCAAATTTCATTCACCAACCACCCGAGCCATTACATCCAACTGTCGCTTCATGGCTATTTGATGCTTGGGGATTAGATGTGGTTGGGCCCATGACAAAGTCTTCTGCTGGGTACTTGTATATATTGGCTGCAACAAACTATTTCTCTAAGTAGGTTGAAGAAATACCCCTCAAAGAAGTAAAAAAGGAAAATGTTGCTGACTTTATCCGCATCAACATTATATATCGCAATAGGGTTCCTCGATACATAATCACTGATAATGGAAAGCCCTTTAGTAATAGTCTGATTGATAAACTTTGGCAGAAATTTAATTTTAAGCAGAGGAAATCTTCAATGTACTATATCGCGACCAATGGTCTTGCTAAGGCATTCAATAAAACTCTGTGTAATTTGCTGAAGAAAGTATTAAAGTCGAAGAGGGATTGGCACGAAAGGATCGGAGAAGCTTTATGGGCATATCGAACTACTCATAGAACACCTAGACAAGCAACTCCGTATTCATTGGTTTATGGTGTTGAAGTTGTTTTACCCCTTGAGCAGCAAATTCCTTCATTAAGGATAGCCGTGCAAGAAGGATTGACTGATGAAAAAAATGCATGCTTATGTCTTGAAGAATTGGAGGCCCTTTATGAGAAAAGGTTAGAGGCACAACAAAGACTTGAGTGTTATCAAGCTCGGCTCTCCATGGCATTTAACAAGAAGGTGCGATCACGATCTTTTCAAGTTGGAGATTTGGTGCTCGCTGTGAGAAGGCCCATCATCATGACTCATCGAATTGGGAATAAGTTCGCATCAAAATGGGATAGTCCTTATGTTGTCAGAGAAGTCTATACAAATGGTGCATATAAGTTAGTAGCTGAAGATGGATTAAGAATTGGCCATATAAACGGGAAGTTATTGAAGCGATACTATGCATAAAGTTGGGAGATTGCTCCTTGACGCACGAGCCTAAACTGCATGTTACTCCTGACTCGCATGAGTATAAACTGTGAACGGTACCCACCAAAGGTAGTGCAGTGGTTAAACTGCTAACTTAACCCACCAAATGTAGTGAATGTGGTTAAATTGCTAACTTACCCCACTAAAGGTATTTTATGTGGTTAAAATATCAAATACCCCACCTAGTATAAGGTGGTGAAGCAATGGATACTCCTGGCCCGCATGAGTATAAACTGTGAATCGCACCCCCCTAAAATGTTGATTTCTTTGAACTACATTATGACTTGATCCCTTTATTGGGTACGTAGACAGCTTAGATATTCTCTAAATTCAGTCATGAGTTTATTTTAAACATATTTTTCCTTGGTTTCAATAATAAAAAAAAAAAAGGTAGTTTACTTTTTTTTTTATTAAGTTTGAGTTTTTAGTTTATTAAGTCTTCCTAAAAAAAAAAGGTAGTTTAGTTGGTTTGAGTTTTTAGTAGTTTAATTGTTTTTATTAAGTTTGAAGTTTTAGTTTATTAAGTTTTCTTCAAAAAAAAAAAATAATAGTTTAGTTGTTTTTATTAAAGTTTGACTTTTTAGTAGTTTAATCATTTTTATTAAGTTTGAGTCTTTGTTTATTTTTATATATAAAAAAAATGTAGTTTAGTTGGTTTGAGTTTTTAGTAATTTAATTATTTTTATTAAGTTTGAGTTTTTAGTTTATTAAGTTTTCTTCAAAAAAAAAAAAAAAAAGTAGTTTAGTTGTTTTGTTAAAGTTTAAATTTTTAGTAGTTTAATCGTTTTTATTAAGTTTGAGTCTTAGTTTATTTTTATATAAAAAAAAAAAAAAGTAGTTTAGTTGGTTTGAGTTTTTAGTAGTTTAATTGTTTTTTTTTTATTAAGTTTGAGTTTTTAGTTTATTAAGTTTTCTTAAAAAAAAAAAAAAAAGTAGTTTAGTTGGTTTGAGTTTTTAGTAGTTTAATTGTTTTTATTAAGTTTGAGTTTTTAGTTTATTAAGTTTTCTTCAAAAAAAAAGAAGTAGTTTAGTAATTTTTATTAAAGTTTGTGTTTTTAGTCTTTTAATCATTTTTATTAAGTTTGAGTCTTAGTTTATTTAAAAAAAAAAAAAGTAGTTTAGTTGTTTTTATTAAGTTTTCTTTAAAAAAAAGTAGTTTTTATTAAGTTTGAGTTTTTAGTTTATTATATTAAAAAAAATCAAAAGATTACAAGATAGAAAAGAAAAAAAAATTCTATAATGTAATCTCAAAAAAAAATGCAACATAGTTCATTAAAAAAGAAGGGGCGGCAAAAAAAAAGTTCTAAACAAATTTCAAATAAAATGACTCAAGTTCTTCAATTCTTCTTTAACAGCTTCCAAGTGTTCCATTGAAATTTGCAAATTCTCAACCACTTCATTACTCAATGGAGGATTACACTTGATAGCAGCAATTTCCTCTTCAATTTCATGAATTTCAGCTTGAACACTTTGAAGAAGTTGTCGTTGGCATTTCAATGATGAAGTCAAATTCTTCTTGCGTTCCCTCAAATTATCAAGCTCCTTCCCAACACATTCCAGCTCTTCTTGAGTGGATTTAATTTGGTTCATTTCTTTGCTTTCTCTAATTTGAGCGTTATGGAGACGACTTTTGGCCTCATCTAGTTGTGCAAGAATTTCATTGGATGCTTTGTCGAAAGATGCTGACTTTGCTTCATCATAAACGAGGGTCTTGTCAAACAATACTTGCAATAATTCTTCCACATTGGAGATGTCAAATTTGCTGAAGCCTCTCATTGATTCAAACACAAATTGGACACTATCTTTGATAGATGAGAGGGAATCAAGTTGAGTACTTGCTATTCTCTTGTGAAGACCATCACACAACATTTGAAAATATTCTTTTTGATAATTAAGTACAAATTTCTCACCTTCAAATACTGAGACTGGAGCACAAGGAGATGGTTGTTTAGCTTTCATACTGTGAAGTACCTCGTTTTGCATGGTTGTGTCAATTGGAGTGCTCATGGCCAACAATTTAGGTCTCATGATTGATCCTCGGCTACCTTGGGTGTCTCATCTTTATCAATATTAATAATTTCATTTTCTAATTGAAAAGTTACATGATTTGAGTTAGTTAATGACCAAAATGGGGCTAATTTAAAAAAAAAACGGGGGACAAAGAAAAGAAAATAACCTCTTTGGCAAAATTCTCTGTTGGTGAAGAATCAATTGGCTTTGGAGATCTAAGACCCTTTTTAAGTCTTTTCCAATGATGATCTGCCTTACTACTGCTGCTCGTTTCTAAAGGATAAGGATTCATTCTCTTTTCCTTTGAAGGTTCGATCTCTTCTAAGTTGGGAGGATTTTGAATAGTTTCAACAACTGGTCTATCCTCTTTATCAGCATCCTTGTTCCTAAGGGAAATTTTGATTGGACTCAAGTTGATTAATCTCATAAAAATTTTCTCAAAGTAATCTCCATGAATTTTAGTCCACCACTTCTTGTAAGCATTCGAAGAAAAAAAAATTGTAGTAGGAGGCACACAAGGAAACCATGCTATAGACATAGAATTATGCAAAGTGCATAAGCTCCAATAGCGAAGTCCTTCATCCAAATGGGCTGTGCGAATGTCATAAGGAAGAATTCCAGGAACTTCTTGATGATATCCAAATTGACGATTGAAGCGATGAGGACTATAAGGTTCAATAATAAAATAATCGTCTTGCCTCAAAGTAAGATAATTTGAGCGAATAACAATAAAATATTTTTGCTCCAATTCTCTAACCTTCCCATCATCAATATATGAAAATCCTTTGTCTTTAGTAATCATGATGCAAGTCCAGGAAACAAAATTCCCTTTGTGAATTCTCTTGCGAGCCTCCTTTGAATCATAATATTTTGCACCTTCTTCGCCGGAATAAATCGCCATTTTGGGTCCACACATTCCTTGCCAAACTGGATAATGTGTTTTGAAGTAGTGCACCAACCAAGCATAGACAAAGTGGATGGGAAAAGAAGAATGGACACGACTTGGCCTTGAGGAACCTGAAATTTTATTTAAACTGTTGTAGATGCTGGCTAAAACTGGAATAGCAAGACTAACCTTCCTACCGGTGGCCATGATGCATGCTATCTTGAAAGTGTTGGGGCGTATTGAATTTACATCATTGGTAAGAAGAACAAACGAGCAAAGCCAACAAGCCAAAAATGCCGCCAAATAAGTTTCTTCTCTCAAGTTCCCAGAAATTCCAAGTTTTGAAACAATGCCTACTCTGGAGTAGACCATTCTCCATGAACACCAAAGTCGACAAGAGGATTATGAGTTGATTTGGGCCGGACCGTCTTTTTCTCCTTGCGTGATGGTAGTTGGTGGTATTTTATTGCTTTCCAGGACCAAATACTTAACCCATTTTTCCATAGTAACTTAAGAAAGTTGACCTCCATGGGCACTCCTTTGAAGTAAATGATAAGTTTGAAATAAGTATTTGCAAGAGTTGGAGATAAATTTACATCCTTTCTCATCAACGCCGGTAAGCTCTTTGGCACAAGGAATCACTTCATTATAAAGAATTCCTGTAATAGGGAGGCCTGCAAAGTTGTGCAAATCCCGTAGCGATATGGACAATTCTCCACAGGAAGTTAAAAGAGTATTTGTAAGTGGACACCATGCCTCGCAAAATGCTTTGATAATCTCAGAATTTCTATCATATGTGAATAATGAAGCATACACTGGATCATATATTTGTGCAGCAATCAACTTGTACTTTCATCGACTAAGGACATCTTCAGTCCACTCCC
Source organism: Jacaranda mimosifolia (assembly GCA_018894105.1). Taxonomy (NCBI): domain Eukaryota; kingdom Viridiplantae; phylum Streptophyta; class Magnoliopsida; order Lamiales; family Bignoniaceae; genus Jacaranda; species Jacaranda mimosifolia. The sequence goes on along the minus strand of CM032130.1, from coordinate 14,399,472 downwards.
AGTATCCTTTGATATAATGAAATTCACCATCAAATTGAAGAGTTTCTCCCCACTTGGCTTTGCCCTCAATAATATTGTGACCAATGTTGGCAAAAGAATTGATTCATTTGATTGTTGATGACGAATTAGTTCGTTTGGAGGACAATGATGAGTTGCCCTTAAAATCCACACCTTGGAAGTTTTGATTTCCTAGGACCACTACTCAGTATGAAGGGAATTAGTCAGTCGTGGCCACTTTGCCGCGTATCTACCAATGAGTGGATTATAAGTAGTCAGAAGTGTGCATTTATCCATAGGTTGATTCTCTTCATCAAGAATAATCAAGTGTTGTACTCCAGCGCCAGTCGAAATATCTTTAAAATAAAACATGGTGCAACCTATCAAAAGAAAAATTAATCAAGTTGATGAGAAGGATAAAGAAGAAAAGAGGATGTTCTAAGAAGATTGATATTCATAAATAAATCAAGTAATGATGGAAACATCCTTAGTTTGATGACTTACTTGAAGTATACCCATTAATTCATACCTTGGTCAACCTCGTATTTTGTTGATAATGAGTGCCAGAGAATGGTAGAGCAATCTCCCTTCAATTGCAACAATTGCAACAATTGAATCTTGAATAAGTGGGATTGATAGTTGTGAGAACTTTTTAAGATTCCTTTTGTCAAACAGTTTGCGTGCAGAAACAAAGAAAGAAGCGGATGATTGAATGGAGAAATGGAAAAATCCGACAATTCCCAAATTCAATGTTCCAAACTCTGCTAGGTGCGTTTGATTCTGTGGCAGCATGTTTTTATAGCCTTACCTTGAAGAATTTCAGCCCAAGTGCATCAAAAAAACAAATTCATGTCTCAGTTTCAATCAATCTCTTGACCCGTTAATCCTAACGAACGATGAACAAACTTGAGTTTCACTTGAAGTCAAACTCTAAAGGCAAAGGATTTGTTGTCTTCAAATAATTCCCACGTCGGTAGTGGAGTTGAAGTAAGGTAATAACTTACTGCTTTGCTTGATTCCATTTCGTGAGAAAAGATTTCCGAACGAAGACGTGTTTGATGTGGTCGTGGACACTTGAAGTTAATGATGAAAAGAAATCTTAGAGAAGTCAAAATTCTGCAGAAGTTGCTTGAATTTCTCGCTGCTGAAGTTGTCCGCCGTGGAGAAAGTGAGAAACTACTTCTGAAATTCGAAATCTGGAAACTTTGATTGAAATTGAACAACCAAACTTTGTGGTGGGCCATATATATATATATATATATATATATATATTCAATTTCGGTTTGAGTAGAATTCCAAATTGATTAGGAAATGAATTAGAAACTTCAGTTTGACGTGAATTGCGGGAGTTGGAATGGAGTTTTTTTCGAAAAAAAAAAAAAAAAGAAGTGAGGGGAAAAAGTGAAGCAAATATTGTTGCCGAAATTAGTTTTTGGGCTTTTCACGTGAGTTTTTGATAGCATTTGTAAACATATTAAATTTTTTGACCAATTGAGAAGTAACAAATGTAAAATAAATGCTAGATATTAATTTAAAATTTTCTATTTATATTTTTGGGATTTATTAAAATTTAATTCCTAAAAATAAATAGTTAATTTTAATTAATAATTTAATATTTATTTTATACTCAAATCAAATATTGACACGTGTTAAAGATGGAGTGTCTGCATCTATGGACCAATCAAATTAAAGATATTTGATATTGATATTATCAAATCAAATATATATGATATTATCTCTTGATATTTGATATTATTTTATCAAAGAGATAACCTTTGAAGGAGTTCAAGTCAATCAAAAGTCTTCCATCAAACATCTATATAAAGGGGTGATTCCATCTCATTTGACAACACAAAAATTCCAGCAGACGAGAGAAACTTTGAAGGAGTCCAGCAATTCTCTCAAGCAAATTCAAGGAGATCCACGATGTTCAAGGCGTTCTTCATGGAATCCACATATTTTTGGCGTTTGATTCGAGATTAAGGTGCGAAGCCCTCAAATTGACGTTATTTTGTTCAAGGAGATCCACAACGTTCAAGGCGTTCTTCGCGGAATCCACATATTTTTGGAGTTTAATTCGAAATTAAGGTGCAAAGCTCTCGAATTGGTGTTATTTTGTTCAAGGGGATTCACGACGTTCAATGCGTTCTTCGTGGAAACCACATATTTTTGGTGTTTGATTCAAGATTAATGTACAAAACCCTCGAATTGGCGTTATCCTATTCAAATCAAATCAAAGGAGATCCACGACGTTTAAGGCGTTTTTGCGGAATCCACATATTTTTGGCGTTTGATTCGAGATTAAGGTGCGAAACCCTCGAATTGGTGTTATTCCATTCAAATCAAATTCAAAGGAGATCCACAACGTTTAAGGCGTTTTTCACGGAGCTCAAGATTATATTTGGAAGAGAAGAATCAAATGATTAGATTAGAAATAAAATCCACAGTTGATTAATAAATTTTGATTTTATTTTATTTGTACAAATTTTTCTTGTTTTGTAATTTTAATTTTTACAAACAAGAAAATTTGTTGTTACACTTGGGTTATAGTTTAAACTGTAGATGAATGTCGTTTATGGGAATTAAATATTTGGTTTTTAAAAATTGTGTTTTCTCTTAATCAAAGAATTTGTGATTTAAATTTGAAAAGCGTCTCGGACGGGAGTAGGCACCTCCTGGTCCAGAGCATTACAATTGTTAAGTAGAGTTTGTAGAAAGTTTAATAAACATTTTTATTTTTTTTCCTTTTATATATATATATATTTATATTTTTTATATTTTTTTATATATTTAAATATAATTATAATATCACACCTATTGAACGACTGATTAAATCAATTAAATCAATCAAAGCAGTAACCAATAAGAACCACAAGTTCAGTTCATGGATTCGGATTCTCAAAAATTGACTAAAAGGTTACCAGAATTCTTATGTATCCATGTCATTAGCCTGACAAACTTCACAAGAAGCTCTGGTCTTAAGGAAATGATGATCACCAGTGAAAAGAGATCGCTAAATTTGAAGAACACCAGACATGATGAAAAAAATTTCAATTTGCTTATATCAATACAAATATTGAAAAAATTTTAAATTTTGTAAGAGGACGAGGCATATTTTAACTATTAAAACTTGTTACGTCAAAATATCACATAGTACTAAAATATTATTTGGAGCGTAACAGATTATTTATTTAATATATATTATAGTAAGTAATTTAATTGTTACTTAATTTGAATGCCGTTCTGAAGTGCTTGCGCTCTCAAGTATTTCGAGACCTAATACTTAAGATTATCTACATTAGAACTTAAGACCCTTATATTACCAAACATATACATACATATATATATATAAATAAATTTACCCATAATTAACCGAATAGGTGTTCTTTAAAATATAACACATATCGTGTGACAGTTTACTTAAGTTTGATACATGATACATTACTATCAGAAAATATCTAATAAAAAAGATACCTATAAACTTACCAAGTGGACTGTGGCCTGCTAGCATAAGTCTCCCACATAATGTGGGAGGTCAGGAGTTCAAACTCTAACAAACTCCTAATATGTGTACATGTGTATAATGAAAAATAAAAAGGATAAATGTTAACTTATTATTATACCACCACGATATGCAGTTTATTCTTTGTAATTTTATAAGATTATGTATTTTGAAAAGACGTTGAAGGAAATGTGCCTTTCCTTGTAAAACTAGAAAGGTTTAGGCGGCACATACCCCAAAAATCAAGGATTACAATGGACTTCTTCATTCACCATGTTCAACTTCGGTTTTCCATAAAAAGCTCCCATGAAATTGAAAATGCTTCATATGAATTAGTAATGGGTGATTGGGGATAGGTATAGTTAGCATAGGCAAATCTTAAACGCCTACAAACTCTGGATGTGCAGATTTTCTTAAAGTATATGAACTGACAACATTGGTGAGGAGATGAAGGGAGCCAGCATATAGGCTCCCCTAATCAATCTGATCAAAATAACAGTGGACAATTGATTAATAAGCCTTTGTGAAAATGCTGATTAACAACAGCTTCAACACCACCACCACCACCACCACCCCCCCCCCCCCCAAACCACCAACCCACCACAACAAGAGAGAGAGAGAGAGAGAGAGAGAACCTAACAAACAATCCAAAACACTAATGCTTTGTGGCAATCACCATGTTATAAGAAACAATCGATATTCACCCAAGTTAAGCAAACATAAATCTTTAGAACATAAGTAGAAAGACGCAAGAAAAAATTAGAAGCTAACAAATTTGCTACGATAATATAACCATATGGCCTAATAAAGAACAATCATCACAGGCTTCGTTTTTTATGTGCTAAGTACCTTAGCAATCTTTTCAGTAGGTACCAATGGAAGATGTGATGCAACCTTGTATCCTTTCTCAGCGGCGAGTTGAACAGTCTGGTTGTACTTTTCTGAACAATAGCTTGCTGTTGGAGCAACAGCCTGAGCCACTCCAGGGAACAGCGGAAGCTGATTCAGAGAGCGCCAAGCTGATGCTGCATACTGCTCAGCCACTGGCTCATACTTGGTGTAAAGATCCTTGGCAGCAGGCTCACACTTGGCATATATTGTTTTTGCAAGTCCTGATGCAGCTCCCACCACCCCATTATTCTTGACTTCTGACATCACCGAGCGAGCAGCTGCGGGAGCTTTCTGTGCTGTCTCAAAGGCTTGGGCTGAAACCTGCTTCAGAGTTGGGGGAACACGACTCTGCACTTTGTTAACGGACTCATCAACCTGTAATAACAATCTCAACTTTTTTAATTTTTGAATGGCACACAGATCTCCAAAACGTGCAGATGGCGCTTCAACTAAAATTCACGTCAATCTCATATCAACTAGTGCAATCAAGAATCTGGCCAAATGGAGTTCCAAAAGATTGACAAGAATTCCTAACTATTTGCAAGAAAGGGTATCCATCATTCGCATGCACAACCAAGAACAGTATAGGGTATATAAATGTTTTACCAAACTCAACAAGTGGTCATCCATGTACAGATGATGATTTCAGATGATGACTTTGATGTCATAAAAGAGGCTTCATCTAGTCATTAAGAGGCGAACCCCATTATAGAAATGTCTTCAATTATCATGCAGATATATTACAGAAAACACTAATAATCAAGTATCTGATGAAAAAACCTAAGCGATTGATGAAAACTTGCAATTAATCATTTATAATTCTTGCCACGAGATCAGAAACACCTTTGTTGCGGTAAAGATTTCAGCACCCTCATTAAAGCAAGTAATCATATAATTCAACACGGAAAAAAGTTCAAACCGGATTGCATATATTAATTTCGAAAAGTCAGTTGAACTAGGCCTCAATTTAAAAGATCCGATATGAATAGTTCCACGAGTGGGTAAATTGAGCATCCACGCATTCATACTTCTGATTAAAAGTGCTTTCCCAATAGAAAAACCAAAGTTCCCCGAAAACCATAATAATCTACCCTCTCAAGAAGGAATTGAAATAACTGCATCAAGAAGACCTAAAATCAAACATCAATACCAAATTTTTTAGGGGGTAAAAGGCTAACACACACCAACACGCAGGAAAAATAGAAAAGAAAAAAGATATATACCCTGCGGTCGACGAATTTGAGAACTTCAATAGGGACACCGTGAAATTTGTCGTAAACCGGGCCGACAACGGTTTTGACGTTGCCCTCAACGGTGTCGACGCCAGGCTTCAGAGGGCCCGAATTCTCCTTGGCATAACTGTAGAATTTCGCAGCACACATCAACGCATGGAGAGTTGCGACCTGCACGAACTCAAAGTACTTGAGCCTCTGCTCCTCCTCGTTCTCCGCCTTCACAAAGAAACAAGTCAATCGATAGGAAAACAACAAAATAGAACAATCAATAAAAATTCTTGATTCAGAAAAGAGGAAAAGGTAAATTAGGGTGATTAATTTCTTACCAGTAGGGGTTGCTGAAGGTTAGAGTCTGCTTCCGCCATGATGGATGGGAAAATGAAGGTTTGTTTTGTGTGGACGGGTAAATATAAATGAGAATAGCAGGAAGAAGGGAAAAACACGTTATTGGAAATGGCAATGGCAATTGGGGTATATCTTTTCTTTGCTCTATGCTTGATGTGAGCATATATACACACACACACACACACACTCGAGCGTGGAGATTTGGGGTAGGGTGGTGCACGGGGGTCGAGGAAGATGAGAAAGCGTTGACTGCTTGCATGGTAAGGAAACGTTAGTCGGTTCTAGAATTTAGTAGTCTGACTTCTTTTGTTTAGGGGCTAAGGAAACGACACGCCGTGAAGGTGAGGGTGAGGGTACATACACAACTATCGAATCTCTTCCCCTTTTTTCTGATTGGTAGTATCAAAATTATTTCCCGTTAAACTTTGTTTTGAATAAATAATGTAACCACAAAACAAATATAATATCTATAGAGAGAGAGTTTCCTTAAAAATGGAAAAGAAAAATTATCTTCAAAAAAATCATCTTTTTTTTTTTTAACAAAACATTTAATAATATATATATATATATATATATAGAGAGAGAGAGAGAGATGGAAAAGAAATATTATCTTCAAAAAGATCATCTTTTTCTTTTTACGAAAACATTTAATAAAAAACAATGCTTAATTACTTAAAGCTGTAAATGAATATTCGAAAATTCGTTTACCGTTCGCATTCGTATATATCCATTTATACAAAATTTATCTACGTCCATTTAAAGTCGATATTATCCGTATTCGATTAGTAGATATCTGATTATAAATGGATATAAATATGGTAAATGCGTATCCATCAATTTAATATCCTCTTTGAATGTATATTTATTAAATAATATATTATTTATATTTTTCAATAAAAATTTCCATATATTTATATATATATATAAATTATAATTGAAGAAGTGGGGAAAAAAGAATAAATTTTAAAAAAAAATTATCGTAATATAGAGAAAAAAATTAAAAAAATAAATTAATGAACATAATTATTATTGGTTGATTTTATAATAAATATACTTAAATGCCATTATTATTATTAATTAGTACCAATAATTAATTATAAAGTTAGTTATTAATTAAAAATTATGCTATTTATTTGATTGTTTTCTTTTTAATGAAATTGTATAGTTCTTTCTATTAATTAAAATATGTATTTGTTATAGGTTTATAGATTCACGTATTCGGATATTCGTAAATAGATATTTAAATAATTATCATCGAATATGAATATAAAAAAAAATTCAAATAAGGATAAGTTCAATCAAATATGAATATGTTTGAATAACTATAATCAAATAAAGATATATCCAAATTCGATCAATATCCGACAGATACAAATTCGGATATAATTTTTAAATATCCGTTAAATTCTTATTCATATTTGAATATCAAAAAATTAAACGAATACGAATATGAAAATAGTGTATTTGATCCGTTTAACATTCGTTTATACCCATATATATACTATAGTTATTCTTAATTATTATAATAGAAAGAATTAATAAATTATAATTATAAATGCATTTGAAAAAATTTTATATGTTTTCTTATGTTTATGAACATATTAATAGATGATGAATATTGTTCTGCATTTAGCAAATGATTTTTTATTTATATTATTTGTGGAGCTTTTCGAAAAGTTTAGAATTAAACTAAAAGGGTGTTTGACTAAACTTATTTCAAATGTTTTGTAAGCTTCTACATCTTAGAAGGTGCTTTTGGAGCTTATAAGATGTTAGATCTTTTTTTAAAAATAACTTGTTAAAGTGTTTGGATAAAATAAGATTTAGGAGCTTATAAGATGTTAGTAATGATAATTTTACAATTAATACAATTAAAGTTAAGGGAGATTGTTAACATCTTAAAATAAGTTATGAACTCCTTACATTTTCTAAAAAGAGCTTATAAACTCTTAACATCTTATTTTAGGAGCTTATAAGCTCTTTTTTAACAAAAATTACCAAACACTTATAACATCTTATAAGATGTTTTGAGAAGCTTATAAGCTCATCCAAACACCCTCTAATGCTAAGCTTTTATAAAAGGTCTCATAAGTTCTTACATCTTCTTATAAGATGTTTTTGGAGCTTATAAGAAGCTGCATCATTTTTTAAAATTAAATTCTTAAAATGTTTGGATGAAATAAGACATTGGAGCTTATAAGATGTAAGTAATGACAATTGTATAATTAATATGATTAAAATTAAGAGAGCTTGTTAAAATCTTAAAAATAAGTTGGGAGTTCCTTACTTTTTTTAAAAAAAACTTATGTTAGGAGCTTATAAGTTTTTTTTTTTAAAGAAAAATTACTGAACACATTTTGATATCTTATGAGTTTTCAAACATCTTACAAAATGTTTTGAGGAGTTCATAACCTCACCTAAACACCCTCTAAATATTAGTTGAATTTAAGTTTTGTTATGTTGAAATATCATAGGATTATCAAAAGCCATTATTATTTTTATTAAACCTCCCCAATTTTCAACCTTGATTGAAACTTACAAATGAAACTAAAAAATTCATATATATACATATACTAGCGAGTGAATTGTGCTATGTATGGATTAAACTAATTATAATATAATATATATATATATATTATTCTAATTTCATATAAAGGTGAATTTAATTCACAATATAGTTCAAATAAAATACATGGCAAAAAATTAAAAAATATATATAAAATCATGATATATGAATATCAAAGATAATGAGAACTCATGTTCATTACAACATCATCACATCAATAAAGACACAATATGAAAATATAAAATATTTATATTTTTCATAACAAAAAACAACTCAATAAATTTAAGGCGACTCAATTAAAACAATTAAAATATAATGCCTGACAATATGAAAAATGATGAAACAATGTTGTAAATATAATAACCTACTGTATAATTAAAAATCAACTCAAACAAAAAGGTGAAAACTTAGTTAAATTATTTTAGAAAGTAAGTATTATACAAAATAAAAATTAATTTATATACATAGGAAAAAATAGGATCAAATATCACTATTTGTTTTTTTGTTTTTTTACAGATGGTTCATTTGAATTATCTAATTGTAAAACAAAAATAGAATATAAAAAGATCAAAATCTTGATATATGGTATGATTACCTTTAATATATTTGTCAAAATTTTGATGATACAAATTTTAAAAAAAAAAATTATGATTTTAATTTATGAACATTAAAAGGAATAAGAAAATATTAGCAAATGTGATTATTTCTAATAAATTATTTTTTGTAAACTACTATAATCTTCATCCAAGTTTCATCTATCAACTATTTTATATTTTTTCATTTGCCCATCATATTTACCATCTTATTTAATTAAGAAAATTTAGGCTTTTTACTTATTTTTTTAGTGTTTCTCAAACATGAGTATTCATGAAAATTTTGTGCAAATAAAATAAATATTGAAATTAAAAAATAAATTTACCAAAATATATTTTATTACATAAAATTTGGAATACAACTCTAATTTTTATAAATTTTTAATTATAAATATATATTCTTGATTCTGGATTTCTTTATGATTATTTCTCTTAGCGGCTTGAAAAGCATATTTTATGATTCGAGAAATAATTGAGACTTTGATGTCTTAATTGATGAATAATAAAAAACTTCAATAAATAGTGGAGAATTTAAATGAATCGTGAAGTAATTATTTGTCAACATGGTTTTAAAATAATTGCATAAATTGTTCCAATGTCTCAACATTGAAATATCTCTTCATATAAAGAAAATCCTTCACTTTGTGTCTGTTGCACATAAAATAAATTCAATCGTTCAAATATTTTTATTTTTTAATAAAATTCATTTTACTTCATGTAATTAAATGGCAAAATAGAATGTATTTTTAATATTTCAAAAAAGAAAACTTATTATTTAATAACATAAAATGGGGATTTCATTTGAAAATGTTAAAAGCTCAAGATAATTCGTGTAATTTGACTAAATTATGAAGTATCAAGAGTTGCTAATTTAGATTTATAGATTGTACATAGAATCTTAAAATTGTTAAAATTTTAAAAAATTAATAAGAAAAGATAATAAATAATAGAGCGAAATATTTTTATTTTAATATTAATACTACACAAAAATGGAGCTAGGTCTTTTCAGGTAAAAAGCAAAGTATCAGGTTCATTTTTCTCTAAAACTCATGCAAACAGTTCTCCATTCTCATGTACTCGCAATTTTTTGCAAATGACTTTCCATGGCTTGTTTCTCTTTGGAACTTAGTACTTATAGTTTATTTCTTAATGGGCTCAAATCCATTAACGGTTGATGCCTTCTTAGCGGGTTTAATTAATTGGCATTCACCAACCATTTGTTTAATTATACTCTTTGATCCAATGGGTCATTTTTAGTCCTTTTACCATTTTATCTTGTGGACTTAATTAATTATATCATCAATTAAACCCCTCTATTTTTAATTTAAAAATATTATTTTCATGTTGACACTAACATAAAGTTCAATTTTAATTTTTACCTCACTTTATTTGATTAAAATAAGGTTATTAACTTAATTAATTTTCATCAATCAATTTAAGCGCGTACTTGCATTTACTCTATTTATCTAAGTTGAGGTTCGCTAGGTTCCAAAGACTATAAGGTTTTCAGGTAGTGCTTTATTTGGTGATTTCGTCATCATCCAAGGACTTAGCAAAAGTTTGGCCAAGTTAAAGAGAGAGAAAATGAGGAAGTTTTCATGAAGAATACTGTGATGAGTCCTCAAGTTAAGTTGTCCCACATTTCATCTTTTCTTTATTTTATTTTCACCTTGCTTCTGTCATTCACAAATTTTCACCTACCTTAGAATCAATAAAAGATTTTTCTAAGTCTTATTGAGTCAAATCATATCAAAGAGTAGGTCCGTTTTGAATCAAGTCTCATCATAGAGTTAAAAGTTAAGAGAGTAAGGGAAGGCGGCGTTGGGGAAGGGGGCACCACCAACCACTCTTGTAAGGAAAAGCAATAACTGGGTGGGGGGTTAGGGGGCGCATGCCAATAGCCTAGGTGGCCGGCGAGGGTGAGCATGGGTGGGTGTCGGCTAGGCACCCTCCTTAAGTGTCTACACGACATCCCATCTTAAGTGTCTACGGGTTTCGACGCTCGCTTGGGGCCCTCTTTAGGGCTTTTGTTACTCTATTTGCATGTAGCTACCACCGTGGGCTGCTAGGGGCATCTGGGCTTGTTCAAGTGGGAGGGGTCCCCCTTATGTTGTTGCTACATATGTGGGCGCTCTTCTGATCAAGTGTTAGAGAATAAAAGTGAGTTTCAAAGGTTAAAGAGTCAGCATTCAGTTTGTGAGTTGTTTTCTACATCAAAGTCTAAGTCTGGAGCAAAAAGTCTTCAAACAAGAAGCTCGAAGACATTCTTATTATTGATAGTAGCTTTATTTCAGTTGTAGAGACTAAATGTTTACTCCAGCCTAGATGTCTTGAGATGTTGACTATATGTTTCTAAGGAGTTTGAATTCTTTCTCCTTTAATCAAGTGACAACATGGTTTTACCTCCTACAGGATACTTTACTGTATTTAGTAGCTACTTTATTTATGGGTTTCCTATGGCCTTAAATTCTTTTTTACTGGATGCAGTAAGAAGTTATGGAATGTGTTTAAGTTAGTTTGCGCTTAACTTTTTTACGTACTTTGTGGGGTTCTGATAGTGTCTTACTCACGTGGTTTTACTAGTTTTTTTTAGATAGTTTTCACTCTTTATACGGGGTGCGTAAAATACTTAATAAGCCCTTTGTTTATGTTTTTGCCAAACCTATTAGCAATTTTCTAACTGGGTTGCCTTCTTCACAAGGGCTTTGGAAAGATCGATACATTTTTGTTCGTGGAGAGGGTTGGGGCATTCTCATGAGTTAGGCAACTCTCCATCTTTAGTTCATTTAAGTCAGGTTCATCGTGATCTTCGTAGGTGTTTTGAGAGAGGCAAGTGATTTGAGTACCCTTTTGAATTACTTATATGTTTCCAACGGGTATGTAAAGCATTTTTCTTTTTGTTAAATACTTGCGCATATGTCTATTTGTTTTCTCATTCGTATTCTCTCTAACACTTATGTGTATTTTTGCATTCTTTACCTTTAAGTAGAGAAAAAAGTCTAACTTAGCAAGGATCTGCAATAGAAGGGCGAAAGGAGGTATGCATGAGAGGCGTATAGCAGAATAGCTTCATAGGGAGTTGTCACCAGCTAGACGGTGAATAAGCCTTCTATGTTGGCAGTCTAGTGAGGTGCATGCTCCGCCACCTTTGGCGACGTCAGGCTAGTGCAAGCGAGGAACTTGAGGTGGTGATTTTTGGGCAGCCAAAAAATGCATCTACAGATTAGCCACTAGAGGTAATTGTCTGCAGTTAGCTTGTCCATTTAATGCAGGCAAGGGCAAGAGACTTTTTCGCTATGGCTTTCGCCAAAGTTGTGGCATTGATTCTTATTTGGATTTAGATGAGATAATCTTTAGCATTTATAGAAGACGAGGCATAGTGAGCAAGTACGACCAGGGAAAGTTAGAGTTGTATTTTTCTTTCCCAATTGACTAAGCCGTTGGGGGCTTCACACAGGTAAATATTTCGTTTCTACACTTTGTTCTGCATACTTGTTCTTTTTGCATTTATGTATAATCTTTTGATCTATGTGCCTTATGTTTTTCTGAGTGCAAACTTGGAACTTGATCACATAGATGTCTCGCCAAGCAGAGAGACAACAACAAGGATAGCACCACTTAAGGAGAAGGCCCCCAAATTAGCTCGACAATAGGGACAGAAAAAGGAAGAGTGTAGAAGCTGTTGGAAGAGCATGAGTAGCTAAAGGCAAGATACACAAAGGAAATGATGATTTGGAAGAAATTTCAAGATTCTTTTATTGGAAAGACACTCATCAATACTTTTCATGAGGATATAGTTAAAGAATGTAGGGTTTCTAATGAATTCTTCAAGGCAATTGAGGTAGAGGCGATACAGATTTATGAGCAAACTATTCAGTGTTATCGACATACTCTGAGTAAGAACGGGTGGTACCCAATCGAGGACTCATTGATGCTAGAACCTAATATCCCAATCAGTCTTTCTATTGGAGAGCCTACAGAGGCATCTAAGACTGGCGCGAACACCATGACAGTTGATCTTTTTAAAGCAGCTCTGGAGGAATAGATAAGTTGTCTAAGTTAGGAGTAATAGATAAGCGTTCTTATTTTCTTTTGTGTTTTAGGACTACTTAGCATTTTTCTTCTACTTAAGTAGTATTTTAGCTAATGTTTTGGATTCGTTTGTTTTTTTAGAGGCCAAGTGTTGACCAGACACCTTTCTGTATTTTTTTGTCATTGTGGAGATTTACTCCCTTTTGCTTAAGGAAGTCCTTTATTCATTCATCTTCGTTCATATACTTAATCAAATGAATAACTTTCAAATGTTATCAAATTATTAATGTATTTAATACATGGTGAAGGAAGGTAAACAAGGCGTGGAACCTCTTCTTATCGAGTTTTATCGCAAGGTCCTCAAAGGGATTTTATCAAGCTATGAAGGGTGGAGCATAAGAACGCAGACAAGTTTCAACAGAGAGATCTCTTTACCATAAAAATCAATAGTATAAAGATTCGTTAGGTGCCTCATTAGTGAGGCCCTATCACGATACTTAATTAATCTCGTCAAAATTAATTGCACAATTTACTAACTAAGCTCCATTATAGCACTTTGTCATTTGTTTTGAATGTAGTTGAGTGCCCAAAAAATGACAGCTTATAAAAACCAAGTATTATTACAACATTTCACAACAAGTTTTGTTTGGGGGGTCTCGATGCCACTATCAAAAGTCATAGCAAAGTTTGATTGCAAGCCTAATTCACGTCTTTGTTACTGATGTTAAGTATTGTGACAACGTTAGAGTGTGAGCCTCGCTCTAGAAGTCCTATTTGTAACATTAAATCATTGCAATAAAAGGTGGTACTTCGGCAACATGTCCCTAAAGGGGTTTGATGGTCAAATTTGAGTGTGCTCCAACGAGCAGTGCGCAAGTGCCTTAAATAATTCAAGTGTGCTCTAGAGAGCAGTGCGCAAGCGCTTCATGTTATACTTCGAAAAACGATGCGCAAGCACCTCAAATAATTCAGGGGTACTGCGAAGAGCGATATGCAAGCACCTTAAGTAAGTGTGCTCTAGAGAGTGGTGCACAAGAGCCTCAAATAATTCAAGTGTGCTTCCAAGAGCAGTGCGCAAGCACTTCAAATAGTTCACTCAACAGTAAAAGATAGTAATGTAAAGAAAGTGAAATTCATTAATTTGTTTAGTAACAACAAGGGGGTACGGTTGCCATGAGGGTATGCTTTATTAAAATTTAAAACGTACAATAAAAAATCTAAAGGAATCTCTACTTCAAGTACTTTAGGAGAGCCTCACGCTGCGAACATTACCAAGACATCAATATCTTGAAGCACACCTCTGACCTTATCTTTTTTCTTACTTTGTTGCAACTTCTTTTTTGGTCAGTTCTAAAGTAGGACTCTTGATGTTTCTCTAGGTGGTGGCATAGCACTTTCTAGTCGGTAAGTCGCCAACAACTTCGTTATGCTCAGTGTGGGGAACTTTAGCTTTATGTGGTATGTTGAGACCACTGCCCACAACAGGTTTAAAATAATTCTCCCTAGGATCACATTATAAGCATAGGGGTCTTGACCACCAAGTATTTCATCATCTTCATTGCTTGCTTGGGATAAGTACCTAGAGAAAAAGGTAGCAGCTCTTCTCCCAATACTTCTACAATGTCTCCAGTGAACCCTACTAAAGGGGTATTAATTTTTTGCCTTTGTGCATTACTCATTTCTAGTTGGAAGAACGTACTATGGAATAGGATATCAGTTGAGCTATTGATATCTACAAGTATCTTCTTCACTTAAAAGTTAGCGAGGGATGTAGAGATCACTAGTGCATCATTGTGTTCACCTATGGAACATGGAAAAGAGTTGCAAAGTTGATATTGGAATATGGAACAGAGTAGCAAAGTTGTTAAAAAATGGGGCTCGCTTATATGCCTTTGTCACCATGACAAAGGCATACAATAAAGAGTGTAAATTTGGAAGAAGTTAGGTTGGGCACACTCTAATCCTTGCAAAAAGCATTAAATCACCCTAGCAATCAAAAAACAAAGGTTGCACAATAGGGTTTCCACATGAGTAGCCAA
Organism: Jacaranda mimosifolia; assembly: GCA_018894105.1. NCBI lineage: Eukaryota > Viridiplantae > Streptophyta > Magnoliopsida > Lamiales > Bignoniaceae > Jacaranda > Jacaranda mimosifolia. The sequence goes on along the minus strand of CM032130.1, from coordinate 14,384,272 downwards.
ACAATTTTTTAGGGCCGCATTTATTTATTGGTCGGGCTCAGGGATGATAAGCTCAATTATGGGGAGTATATGGAAATGAGCCTGATATTCCTAAAAGTTGACTATAAGGGAAATTCGGTAAATTGACTAAAGATGACTCAATGATCTAAAAGTAATTAACTAGGTAAAAGAACTGGAGAGTCCAAAAGACAAGCTAAGCCTATAAAGAGAGGCAGAAAAACCCTAATGGGCCTAAACTCATCAAGACTAAACTATATATATATACCAAGTCCTAGAAAGAACTTGGATACAAGAAATCATTCGCAAAATATTACAAACTCAGAGAACTTTAAAGAGAAAAGATCTCACTACAAACGTTAAACAAAAAAACAAGTCGATACACTGCTGTCTTTTGGAAGGGGCCATGCTTCACTTCTATAGAGCATCATTTTGGCACCATCTCAAGAAGGAAAAAGGAATGGTGAGGATGCAGACGAAAGCAGGAGCTCACAAACCTAGCAATTAGATGACCTTGGTATTGAAAAATATAGAGAGTCACTAATAGGAAATACTACTTTTTCTAATGTCAGAGCCTGCTCTTAACACGTAATATATACATGTGGAGTTGCTTGCATAATAGGCACTTCACCTTAGAGAACCCATTCTACCTATTACTCGAGAGGCATTAAAGATTATGTTAGAAAATGCTACTGCCCAAGCCACAGTGAAGTAGTCACCTAATATGCCAAGGAGCACTGCCTCAAGAATTGTAGCAATCTTCTCACAAGAGTGGGGGCATCATCCTTTCGCGAGAGAGTCGTAAGAAGAGCTAATTCTGGGTGGCGATGCCATTTTTCTTCTTTACCTAAACAAAGAGACACACACCCTTCACTCGGAATGGATCTCGTCAGGCATGTGCCAGCACATATGAGAGTTCAAATCCATAACCATCTAGATGAGTAAGAAGTCAATACCATCTTTTGGTCATTGCTCTCATAAGGCTTAGTCTATTTTCATTGACGATCCTAACAGAAGCATTTCCCCATAGAACGAAGATAGCCAACTATCAAAATTAATGGTACTGCAAACCACAAAGAGCACTTGGACAACTTTATAGCGAGAATGGAGCTTTATAACCTGTGGAAGGTTGCCGACTATAAGGTCTTTTGCACCAGCCTTGCCAAATACTCCCTGACATGGTTCAACCAGATGCTGACAGGATTCATCACCAGATGTAAACTGCTGGCACGATATTTCATCTAAAATTTCTCCATCAATCGCAAGTACCCCGAGCAACAGCTTACATATTCATTATTAAGCAGTAGGATGGAGAATCTCAACTATTTTGATCAAGCTATCATGAAATCCCTCATGTCAGATAGGAGCTTCTTCCTAACATCATCTAACATGTTGGGATTTGACTCAGTTATCGAGAGACCAAGTTTGACTAGAATTAGAACTTTTTCTTATATTGGGTTTCCTAGTTCTAGGTAAAGTAGTCAAGCAATTTTCTACTATAAATAAAGGTATTTATTTGGTTACTTTAATATAGCAGACACTCGTGGAACCCATGATATGATACTTATGGGGTAGTTATTGTGAGTACGAGTGGGGCAATACAAAAGGGTGGAGTGAGTATTTCTTTGATAGTTATGTTAGTAGTTGTACAAGGGGTTTTTTTGGCTTGAGTTTGGGCATGTCAAATTCAAGGGTTGGCTTGTACTGGTCTATCATAATTGAAGAAAGAAAACTCTCGTGGAGGTAGGCGGAATTTTCCGAACCACGTAAATCTGTGTCTGTTTTATTTTTCTATCTGTCGGGTATTAATTTTTTCATTAAATTTGTGAGTGTGATTTGTGAATTCCTGATAAATTAAATCTCATGCCTAAATTAGTACTGGTGAATTATATCAAAATTGAAGAAAGAAAACTCCCGTGGAGGTAGGCGAAATTTGTTGAACCATATAAATCTGTGACTATTTTATTTTTCTATCTGTTGGGTATTAATTTTGTCATCAAATTTGTGAGTGTGATTTGTGGATTCCTAATAAATTAAATCTCATGCCTAAATTATTTTCACTGTGCTCCAACAAACTGGTATCGGAGCTTTTGGTTGGGGCTACAAGTTGAGATTTAATTTTTCGGTGATGGACTGTGTTATTGGCAAATTACTTCATGGTTCAAAAACTTGATGGCAAAGGGAATTTCACTCTTTCGCAAGGAAGAGTGGAGGATCTCCTAATTCAACAGGGCCTAGTAGTGGCGTTGAAGAAAAGGTAGGAGAAGCCAACATATATGAAGGATTTATAGCGGGAAGATTTGACTTTGTATTGTGGACAACATTATCATCAATGTTGTGGAGATCAATGGATTTTGGATTCCAGATGCGTAATGCATGTTTGCTTCATGGATAATTATTTTTTATTCACTTCAATCATGGAAGACAGGTAATTTGTCTTCATGCGATGATTCTACTTGGAGAGTCATTGCTATTGAAGTGGGGAAAATCAAAATAGTTGTTGGAGTGGTTCGTACTTTAGGTGGTGTGACCTATGCCCTAAAGATACGAAAGAATCTAATTTCCTTGAGGCAATTGGATTCCAAAGGTTGTGAATATGCACTGAAGGTGGAGTCCTGAGCTAATTGGATTCCTAAGGTTGTGAATATTCACTGAATGTGGAGTCATGAAAGTCACACATTAAGATGTACATGTGCGTTGGCCGGGATGAGTTAGTTGGAGCCAGGAGCTTACTAATTCGGCATGTGCAGTAGTATCTTTGAAGGTTAATGGAATTTGGTTTGCGATGGAGTCATGAACAATTGCTAAGATGAGAAACCTCGTCAAGGTGGAGAGTGTTGGGATTTGACTCGGTTATTGAGAGACCAAGTTTGACTAGAATTAGGACTTCTTCTTGTTTTGGGTTTCCTAGTTCTAGGTAAAGTAGTCAAGCAATTTTCTACTATAAATAAAGATATTTATTTGGTTACTTTAATAGAGAGGACACTCGTGGAACTCATGATATGATACTTATAGGGTAGTTATCGTGAGTACGAGTAGGGCAATACAAAAGGGTGGAGTGAGTATCTCTTTGGTAGTTATGATAGTAGTTGTACAAGGGGATTTTGACTTGAGTTTGGGTATGTCAAATTCAAGGATTGGCTTGTACTGGTGAATTCTGTCATAATTGAAGAAAGAAAACTCCCGTGGAGGTAGGCAGAATTTGCCGAACCACGTAAATATGTGACTGTTTTATTCTTCTATCTGTTGGGTATTAATTTTGTCATCAAATTTGTGAGTGTGATTTGTGGATTCCTGATAAATTAAATCTCATGTCTAAATTATTTTCGATGTGCTCCAACATAATAGAATTTGAAGCACCTCAAATTACGAGAGTCGATTGCTAAAAAATTGCCCATCATGCTAGACGAACTCTTCATGCGTGTTGAGAAACACATTCATACAGGAGAAGTTATAATTCCACAAGAAAGCCCATAAACAAAAGACACATGACATGGGGAGTAACAACAATAAAAAGCAAGTGGATCAAAGATATAACCCTTCTTATATGCTCATCATATACACACCCCTTACTGTGTCCTAGGCATAAATTTTGATGATAACACTGCAATGGGGCTTGGCCTCATCCAGCAACCACCATAGAAATTCCCAACAGACCCTTAGAATCCAAAACCGGATAAATGGTGTTGTTTTCACCACATTGATAGGTATACTACGGATGAGTATCGCCACCTGAAGGATGAAATGATGAAATTAATTCAAAGAGGATACTTCAAGGAGTACGTGGCTTAAAAGATGTCCAACCCGAAGAAAGGTTCATTAGTAAAGAAGAACAAAAATTCTAGGCAGAGACTGGACGACCATCTAGTTCCCGAGGAGCATCAGCACTGCCACAACCTGGCAATCTCCCTACAATGAGGGTCATCTTGGTAATATCTTGAGAATTAAGTAGAGACAACTTATCCAATACGAGAAAAAGCATTAGCATAAATAGCAAGGCAAGCACAAGCTCAGGCAATTGATCCCATTTTAGGGATCTTGGAAGTATGTCTACCGGCACCTTGTATTACCTCCCTCGTATCTCCTTTGAGAAAGAGGACATAGAGCTCAACAGAGAAAGTTGTAATGATGCATAAGTGATCGTGGATTCCTTTGCAAACTTTTGGGTAAAGAAGATACTAGTGGACAATGGTAACCCATTGGACATTCTATTTCACAATACTTTCCCCTAGCTTGGAATGGATAATACGCAAATGTAGAAAATCAACACCCCTTAGTAAGATTGATTGGTGATATTGTAGAGGCACCCGGGGAGATACCGCTGCCTTTCTCTTTAGGCACTCACGCATAAGAGTAACAAAGATTGTGAGATTCCTAGTCATTAAGACTTCATCTTCATACGACGTAATCTTGGGAAGACTAACCTTAAATCTGTTTCAAGTGACAATCTTCTCATATCACTTGAAGATAAAGTTCCCTACACTAAATGGAGTTAGGGAAGTTGTGAATGATTTGAGAGTAGCCCAAGAATGTTATCCTAGCACCCTGAGGAATGTGAAGTCTTCTACTCTCCAAACAAACCAAACAAAAGGCTTACAAAGTAACTGAGGAGACGAAGGCAAAGGTGTGCTCTAGGATAATAGCATTGTCAAAGCACACACATACCACGAAACACTCATGATGATGATTGAAGTGTGTCGCTTGCGATGCCCCCTGGTGATAAGTTATTTGCCTTACTTTATTTTCTATATTTGTTTTTGTCATTAGCTTTTTTTATTTGAATAAGGTCTACCCACTTGAGAATGACACCCTCTTTTTTTATTAATAATTTTTTGATTAAATACATGCTCTTCGCATTACAGTGTTTCTATTTTATAGCTTTGATTTTTTCAACAACTACACACCCTCCTCCAACGCGTTCTCGAGACTTTTAGGTGTAAATCCACTACAAAGCTTTTCCAGGAGTACAAGGAGTATGTTTTAGCCATAGGGCATAATCCCACTATGCGGCCCCATGGACACATGGTCACCAATGTAATCTCACTATAGACCTCCATGGAGGTACGTGGTAGTCACTTTGAAAAACCCACTATAGGCTCCCTCAAAAGTACAAGGCAACCTTTTTGAAAATGCCTATTACACTCCCTCGGAAGTACATGGCAACCTCTACAAAAAAGTTCACTATAAACTCTCTAGGGAGTACATGGCAACCTTTTTAAAAAGCTTATTATGGGCTCGCTCAGGAATACATGACAACTACTTTACAAAAAACTACTAAAGGCCCTTTGGGCCGTATGGTACTCACTTTGAAAAAAGACCCACTACACTGCCATCTAGGAGATATCTATGCAATTAAGTAAAAGAAACCCTTCTTGAGTCCTGACGAAGAAGAAGGTGGCGATATCTCGACACCTAGAAAAATGAAGAAAATTCTCTAAGTCTAGTGACTCACTAAGTTACTACACATTTGTTATCAAGTCTCCTAGGACACCCACAGATACACTTGAACTCTAATATCAAAGACTGCTCAACTTAAATGTCTTGAATAATTTCACCTTGCAAGAGGTGAACAACAAACACTAGTAAAATGGGGGCTCTACACCTCCTTAGAATAATTTCTCTATGCATTAGACTAGCGACTACGATAGTCACTTGTAATTTACAAAGTTAATGAAACTTCTACACAACTTTACCAAAAGATTTATCTAAGTACCTAAATGATTAATGAAGGCACAACACCTTCAATACACCTAGAAAGAACCTAGGTCGAAAAAAAAAAAAAAGAAAAGAAAACATAAAAGCCAAAGAAGAGGTCGCCCAATATTGGGCGCTTTGCGCTGACACTTGAGATGAGAGCCCCGCGCAAGTGCTCAAGGTTTGCACTCGAGGTTGGTACCTAAAATAGGCAACCTTTATGGATATTTAGGGAGGGTGTCTCCTTGCTCGATATGCCCCAACTCTCAAAGTATGAATACATAGGATGAATAGTCATTTAATTGCCTAAGTGTTTGCACAAAAATGAATAAGCAAAAGGAAAAAAAATTATTAAAACTAAATGAAAAAGATAAAAATGGTGTTCGGCAAACAATTGACCTCCAAATATAAGTAGCAATATAAAAGGAAAAACATGTCGAAACATTAATCAAGCTAATTGAAAATTGCTAAATAGTGTCAAGTTCTAAACATAAGCTTTACTCACTACTACTACCTTAAATAGAACATCTTCATTCCTATGAAACTATTTCCACTTATTCTTCTACCCCAGCTTTATGACCTTTGTCGGGCTCTCCAATAGTAAGGTTAACTAGGATAGTGGGGTCTAACATCAACAAGTCTTCCGTAGGACCTCGATCTCACTCAAAATAAGGCGAAAACTCTGGGTTGCTTGCTTATGGATTGCCATTGCCTCCACTTTGATTGCCTCAAGGAACTTGTCAAAACCCTTGAACTCCTTGACACATTCTCACAAGTAGCATTTGCGTGGGTCCTCCCAATAGAGGAATCTAAGAACTACTTCCCCATCTTCACATCCTTAGCATACGTTACATTCAAGCGCTCGTGCTCCTTTAGCAACTTAGCCAATTTTTCCTCTTTCTGACTCCACTGCCGACCCACTTTAGTAGTTCTTCTCCTTAAAATGTTTCACGACTGCCATATCTCTCTCTACTCAGTAAGACATTTGCTCCACTCAATTCCATCCCTGCACTCAAAAATACAAAAATACATAAGAGTCAGAAATCAACGTGATACTATAACATAGAGAAACGATGATAAAAAATAAATTGAAATAATGAAACAAACACTTACCTAGGTAAAGTCACCAGTAATATCTCAATCAGTTGAGAACAGAAGAATAACTCCACTTTTCCTTGATCATACTAATTTACTATGACCCACATATGATCAATGCTAAAGGCAATCTCATCCGCATCCCAATGGGAATCTACTCCTCAACTCCACCATAGGTAATAACAAAAAGTCTCTTGCCCTCGTTAGCATGGAAGGGACAAGTAGTTTGTGGGCAAGTGGTAGATCCATGAGCGCGCTTTCTGGCCGATCTATAAGGCAAAACCTTAGGTTCATGATTCACGACAAATGCATATACTAATAGTATTGGAAGAGCAAGTGTCTCACTTGGCAGCCGGCCTAGGGGGCTCGAACAACGACCACTTGACAACGTTTTCCTATGATGTTGATCCGCAACACTCTATTCATGTGACTTCTTTTCGCTCTACGAGCATGGATCTTACATAAATTGATCTTCTTCCATACCATGAAATCAAAAGAAAAACAAAGTTAAATATGAATATTAGATAGAAACATAAAAGGAAAAGAGTAAGACCACGTATAAAAGTAGAAATCATGGACTGAAAAGTAGAATATGTTAAGTACCGATCGAAAACATATAAGCGACATCAAATGAGGAGCTAAACAACCTTACTATAGTGAAACTCATACGAAGTTCACGATGAACCTGACCCTGACCCTGATGTATCAAAAAAGAAGAACTACTCCACTCGCGAGGGACATCCCAACCCTAATGTCGAAAATACCTTTATTCTAAGGATCCTTCGATGAAGATAGTGACATTGGAGGATCCTAGCCTCCTCTGAAATCGATCATTACCTCTTTTATTTCATCGAGAAGATGCCTATTACACAAGTGTCCCATAAAAAATATCGACCGCATGGCTACCAAGCCCTTGACCCACCTCAGGGCAATAGTATTTAATATCAATAGGATACTGTACGTCCTATTTTCATCTCATTAATATATAGTCGCACCCCTCATAGTTCGAACAAAAGTTGTTAAGCAATAGGGAGCTTGTGCACATCTTTACCTGTCAAATCAATCTGCATACAAATCTTTTTCCTTAAGTAAATAACCGTGATACCCTCAAATAGAAAGGGACTCATACAAACCCATCCAGGGCTAATCGATAAAAACACTAGGTTATCTTCCTATAAATTAGGTCCCCTACTCGCATTGCTAGATAAGCCCATTATTCTACATCTGCCCCAGCTAATTTTCACTTAATTTTTCTCTTTAGTTTACTGACTTAAGCATACGAGGTCTTAGCTGAGAATCACCTTGGCAAGCCTATTGGGCCTTTTATGATTGTAAGTTCAACCTCTGTTCCTACTAAAAAACTGAGTTTGACTTCATTCGAAGCTTGATATACACCTCAAAACTCATCGAAAACACCATCTCTAAATTTTCCCACATTATTTTGGCATCGTTTGTGCAAACAGAACTTGCAGCTAAAAAATGGTTAACACCATACATACAATGTTAGTAAACCAAAATCAAACGCCTAACCCTCCCGCCTAAAGAGATGGAATTCCTCCCAGTAACACCAATCCCAGTAGCCCAGACATTCCAAGCCCCAACATCTGGTCGACGGACGTCGTGGCTCTACTTTAGGAACAACTATGCCAGTTGATAGGACTTGAAATTACAACAACTATAAAAAAACAGCTAGAGCTCTTGCAGCATCAAAGAAATCTTCTAACATCCAGCACGTCCCCTTTCCCCAGACAAACAAGCGAACACCATGAAATGATCCTGATAATGGCCCTCGAACAAGGCAAAGCTCTCGGCATAGCCCTAAGGATAAGAAGAACTAGCAGATTCGGTCTAGGAGATTTTTAGGCCACATCGACCTTTATACCTTCTGAAGCAAGACTACGACTAAGACACATACATCTGAAATAAAACCTCTACCTAATTGAGCTTCACAACTGACAAGAGGTCTCGAATCAAGTCTAATAGCTAAACAAAAAACTTGAGGACCTTTAAAAAAGTACTCGAAGAATTTACCTTTGGGAGTTGAGTGACGGAGAAAGATGAAAGAATACAAGTCCCCATTTCTCTAGGACATTGTGGACGAAAGGTTCTACCAAGACAGCAAGATCCCAATTGGTCCGTCGAGGTACGATGGGTTGACAAACCCACATGAGCATTTATTGCAATTTGAACAACATTATGTAATTATCCAGCTACAGCGATAATATACATGCAAAGCTTCTCGTCACTACCTTTCAAAGGATATCCCTTGATTGGTTTGTTAAACCACAACCCTGATCGATCTATTGTTACGACTAGCTTTACGACAAGTTCCTTAATCAATTTGCCAATAAATGCAAAGCAAGTGCACTCAGTCAAATAGAATTAAAGGCAATCATTTCGTGACTTTTTCACTTATTTTAATAATAAAGTTTTGAAGATTGGTAACCCATGGATAGATTTTTTGGTTGATATTTTGTTTTTAGGTCTGCGACACAAAGAATATGCCAATGCTTTAATCCGATAGCGACCCTAGACTGTGGAGGACCTACTCAACTTAGTAGATAAATACATGGTGTGCGAAGAAATGAACAAGATGAAGTTTGATGGAACGACTGCCCACAAGAAATCCATACCGAAAAACGACAAGGATGAAAAGGGCCAGAAAGATAGGACCCACTTTCTACTAAATAATTTCCATCATTATACCCCCACTTAATGCCACAAAGGAGGTGTTACTGGCGATAGAAGGGCAAGACATACTAAAAAGGTCGAGAAAATTGCCGGAACAGCTAGGCATGAATAGTTCAAGGAAATACTACTATTTCCACTACCAGAAGGGCCATGAAAAAGAGGACTGCTTTCAATTGTATGATGAGATCAACCGTATCATCTAACAGGGCTATATAAAGAAATATATAGCGAGACATGATACAAAGGATGAAAATTGGCCCCACCACAAAGACAGGTCATGCAGTCCTCGATTAGACAACAAAAACAAAAACACCCTGGTAGTGCGAGGATTCATCAACACTATCGCAGGGGGACCAACAGAGGGGTCACTTGGTCCTCCAGGAAAATAATTCAAAAGCAACTGATTAACAAAGATAGTAGTCATGAGACCATTTTCCATGTATCCACCAGTTCGGAGCCTATCATATTCGCTAATGATGATCTCAATGATATGTCTAAGCATCACTATGAGCTTCAACCTCAATGTCCCATGGAGGTCACTTTCAAGATTGCGAACTACGATGTTCAAAAGATTCTAGTTGATAATGGAAGCTTAGCAAACATACTCTTTCTCTCTACCTTAAACAAAATGGATATCAGACCCTTATCAATAAGCCCCATCAATATCCCTTTCATTAATTTGCAGGGTCTCATATCATGCCACTTGGATCAATCCAACTAAACACTTTATTAGGACTGTATTTAGGAGAAGAACACTAATGGTGCAATATTTAGTCGTTGATGCCTTGTTCGTATACAATGTAATTCTGGGGTGACCTATGCTTAACGACTTTTGTGCAGTTGTATCAACATATCATCAAAAAATCAAAATTTCAATGCCGATGGACACAAGGGAATTGCTTTGCAACATAAATGAGGCTTGTAAATACTATAACATATCAGTCGATTTAAAGCGCCTTAAAACCAATGCTCCCATGCTAATTCAACAAGAACGCATTGTCAAACAATGTGGGATCATAAAGAAAAGGAAAACGCACGAGGCAGGAGCAAGCGAACTAGAAGATGGAACAAACTAACAAAATCAAATACTAACCATGCACAAACCCGGATGTCAAGAGGGAACTGAACTTATTACGTGTATTTCCTATTTTTTGCCAAACCATCTTTGATAGATCCTTTAAGATTTTACCTGAATATGTTGTTGATCATTTATCTCTCAAATTTTGTCTTCAATGGAATTTTTATGTTAGTCGACTTTATTACACATTTGTTATTACTTCCCAGGTTATTTTTTAACTATTGATGGATGATACTTTATAGGTCAGCAAACAAGAGGGAAAATAGAAACACTGATAACTCGACAAGGTCCATAAAGACATATAAAAGGCAACACCACATAAGGTTAATAAGAATTTAGGGATTACCTTAAAAAATTCTTACTAATTGACACGAACTCCTTGATGAGAATGGTCGATAAAAGAGAAACAAAAGAAAAAAACTCCGATGTGCTTGAGCTCCTTGATGAGAAATGACAAGGATTAAATGTAAAAGCTGTACGAAAGTACCAGCCAACCACTTAAAACATACTTAACAAGCCCAAGCTCCTTGATGAGGAAGAACACAAACCAGACATATAAGCAAAATAAAGGTAGTAGCTAATTACTTAACACATATGCATTTATCGAACTCCCCAATAAGAAAGGTAAAATGTTTAAAATTATATTCCTTGCTGAGCCATAACCCTTCGACCTTAGTGCTAGCCGAGGAATAAAGATGGGAAAAAGGAAATACAGATAGAAGTGCAACCATAAGCAGCAAGAGCACAACCACAAGCAACAAACATTGACAAAAGCGAGTCGGCAATAAAAAGATCCTTTTAGCATTGATGTCGTTCGTGGTAATCCAAATACATTTAAAAAAAGAAAAAGAAAGAAGAAAAAGAAAGGGAAAGCTTTTATAAAAGTTATCAAAAGTTAAAGGTCTTCAAGGCCCGTCGATAGCGGGGGAGTTCCTAGTAGGCTGGACCCCGTAGGCAGATAGAACATATTTTTTCCTAGCTGTACATGTAGCATCTTTAGCTACTAAAGCAACAATGAGCTCATCCACGAGGTCCAAAGTAAAACAAAACTTCCCTGAGATATCCACTTCATCATCTTTAGAACTAGGAGAGAATGGGCGCAAATTATCACTAAGTAAAGGGTCTAACTTTTGCTTGTCAAACTCGACCCTAAAGTATAAAGTTGTGTGATGGCCAGTTTGAAATCCCTTTTCAAATCCTTGCTATCCATCCTCATATAGGCCTTGAATGCTAGGGAACTTATGAAGTCAATGATGACAGGCTTCCTATCAACCAGTAGTCGTGAATCAAAGGCTAATTGCATCTCATTACAAGCCAACTCCTTACCTTGCTTAAATCCTTGCTCCTCAGCAACGTTCAATTCTGCCTGAAGTTGGGCAATCTTCTCACTCATTTCCCCTGCTTCAGCCACCAAGTGAGTCTTTTCCTTCAGGATTGCTTAATAGACCCTGGAGGTTAGCTTAACAGAGAGAGTGGCCGTCAGTTCCTCTACTCAAGAGCGAAGTGATTTGGCCTTCGTCTTCCTATTTAGAAGATCGCTAGTCGATTTGCTCTTGAACTCCCTTGCTAGTTCGATCCATTTCTTAAGATCCTCAGTCACTATAGTTGGCCTTGATGGAGTGTAAGCAATTTGAGCAGTCTATGAACATCAAAACACGATGGGTTGCTCATAATACAAGTTAATATGCAAGATTGTTAAAGAAAGAAATTAGGGCAACTAAAGATACCAAATTATGGTGGTACGAAAATAGTTGAATGGCTTAAGAACCCATTAGGGTCATGAGGTAGTCCACGTCCTTAGAAAGTAATTGTGCATTGAGAAGCTCCCAACAAGCCTGATCCTCATAACTACCCTCGAGCATGTTGTACTTGTTAAACATACTCAAGCAGTGAGGCTCAAGAAATAGGCATATGTCTAGGCGAGACTCTCGTGGCATGGCCCTCATACGAGTTGACAACTTGGTGAAAGAGTGATAGGTGTTGGGGGTACAGCTTTCAAGTCGAGTCTTATTGGGGTTGAGGGCTTGAGACTTAGCAACCATGGGCTTTTTCCGTTTGTCTCTCTACGGAATAGGAAAGTTCTCTCTCGAGATGCTTACAAAGCACACCAATGAAACCTTAATGGGGATACTGCCAGGCTTTTAATCACCGAGGTAGCAGTAGCATAAGCGAAGAACCTTCCATGTGGTGGTAGGCTTATTAGCCAAGTGACCTTGCCAATCTCTTGCCGCGGGTCAACATCTTGGGACTCTGATATGAAAAGAAAAAAAAACATAAAGTTAGCAAATTTAGTGATTATGGTATAACGAAAGATTACATAACGGTAATGTGCCGTAAAAAGTATAGCAACGATGCTACCTAATTGCGCCTCTTACTCCATATCAAGTATGGTGGGGGATGGCCCTGCCTCAACAAACACCATCTCTTCAATAAAACGGTCAACCTTTAGCTCCTATTTTGTAAGGCCATCAATGAAACTAAGGCCCCAGGTGGGCTATCCCCTTGCAGTGAAAGTCACCTTATTCGGCCTCTAATAGCTTTAAAAGTTAAAAATAGTCCCCTAGGAGGTCGCACATACACAAATTTCCATTGTTAGCCCTTCTCGAAGGTAGAAGCTAAAAGCTCTATAATCTTTCATTCCGATCAAGTTGTGAGATAGTAAAAACTAGTACTCGACAAGCAACCGAAGTTTTAAAAGGTCAGATTGTGGAATAGATGGCAGAAATTGGAAAAAGTGAGAGGGTGATTGAAAGTTCACAAGATCACCGTAAATGAGTATATTAGAGAATATGAATTGAGCAGCAATTAAATAGGCAGACATCATATCCCTCTCAATATCTTTTCCATCACAAGGACAATTGGAAATTGGAGTCGCAGAGCAGCACCAGTAGATGAACCTCCATACGCTCTGTTGGAGACCTATCTATACAATCATCAAGGCCCAAAATAAGTATCTCATATTTGTCTGGATTATGGAGGGCCTCGCATGTATTGGCAATCACATCCTCCACCACATCACTTCGAATCTCAATGAAATAGTTTGATGTGTAAATTTGGCCCCTAGAGCCGAAAGGTCTGGGCTCCCTCGCCTATAGAACCTCCACAGGCCCCCACATAGTTAGCAGCGCCTTTTCACTGAAAGGGACAGCCCTGGCCCCCTCAGTGCGCTCAGCAAAGTGATATTCCTTATGGGAACTTATGTTCATACTCAATTTAGAACTATAGGAACCTAAATCAATAACCTAGAAAACTAGAGACAATGAGAATGGAAAAAGTTAAGGGAAATAAAGGAATGGGCAAAGAAACTCACTCTTGCGAGAGGGATATTTGTAGCTTGAACTTTCAAATGCTAACCAGGGGTGTTTTGACTCCGATGATGCTCCAAACTTGAACAATTGATGAAACAAATGAGAATTGATGCAAAAGGAAAGATATTCAAATTCCACTATATAGAGGAAAGCCTGACATTTGATCTTATGGGCAAAAGTCTTAATTACATAACAAACATGCTCAAGTTTGATAAAGACGCCTTCGAACCACGTGCTAATAAATATGAAGTGACTTAAAATGACCAAATTAATCATGATGCCTCGGCTTTCTCCTGAGAAAGTTAGAAGCACTTATACAAAAATTAGAACACCCCATCGGGGCGTCGGAGGTCGCGTATAGTGATCCATTTGATTTTGCAAGAAAACCGCATCGCGACCTCAACTCAAGGGCAAGGCTTTTAATGCAATAGACAATATCTTGTATGCAAGCATCATGAATGCCAGAGCCCAGGTCGAGCTAGAAAAAAGTCAGCCTAAAGATAACTCTCCAATTTAGTAGTCCCCCTCTTACTAAACTTGAGAAATAGGGGGCTAATGATATCAGAGGATCCCAACCACCTCCGAACTTTGACCATCACCTCTTGATTTGTGTCGTTGAAAGGACGTCTATTGTCCAAGTATCCTATAAAAAAGGACGACCACATGGCTACCAAGTCTCTAACCCATCCCAGGGCAATAGTATTTAATATCAGTAGGACATTGTATGTTCTATTATCATCTGTTAATCTATGGTTGCACCATTTATAGTCCGGACAAAAGCTATCAAGCGACAGAGAGCTAGTATGCACCTTTACCCATTAAATTAGTCTATATGTAGATCTTTCTCTTAAGAAAATGACTGCAATACCTTCGAATAGAAAGGGACTCAGATAAACCCAATGAGGGCTAATTGGTAAAGGACCTATGTTGTCTCCCTATAAATAGGGTCCCTTGTTCCCACTGCCAGGTAAGTCTATTATTCTACATTCTACCCCGATTGATTATCACTTTATTCTTCTTGCCTGTTTACTAACTTAAGCATTGGAAGGCTTTAGCCGAGAGCCACATCGGCAAGCCTAATGGAGCTTTTGTGGTTGCAGGTTTGACCTCTGTGCCTACCAAAAAAATAGAGTCCGACCTCATCTGAAGCTTGATTAATACATACCTTAAAACTCACTGAAAGCACTATCTCTAAATTTCCCCACATAAGGCAACCTAAACAAAACTGTTTGGTTTAGGAAAAGAATGAAAGTAGGTTACACACCTCGAATAAAGTATAATAACTATCCAAAGATATTGGCAAGCCTAACTCCTCAAGCACAATTGAAACCCAGCAAAAGACGTGGAAAAAAAAATTAAGCACGAATTGGCTCAAATGCAAACCATAGCTCTACACAATATCCAGCAAAAAAAGTATGGAGAAAGAGAAAACTCGCAAGTGAAATAACTACTAAAGATAGTAAAATACCCTTTAGGAGGTTACACCATACTTTCCTGAGGAGAAGGAAGGATGACTTAAACTCATCAGAAATGTATATTCTACACCTCAAGATATCTAACTCATTCAACCTAAGTAAATATTTGACTTCAAATGCATATCATACGCTTCAAGATATTTAATTCATCTAGCTTAAGTACACACTTGACTTCCATTGCTTTAGCAAAGCTACTATCCACAGGAAGAATGCTCTTAGACTCTTCATCAGAAAAACCTCATTTTTAGATCAAAATTAGATGATAAGGACAACTCGTTAGTTTCATCCCTACCATCAAACTTTTGAGACTCTTCAAGATTTTCTAAAGATTAACCAGATAGCACATCCAATAAAGGACTAACATACTTAGAATATGTTGCGACGCTACAAAAGGACAATCCCTACGGACACAGACCAAACTCGATGACTTGCGACTACTCAAAGCAGCAACCCTCATGCTACTGTCGTGGGCACGGACAACTGCCCCTCTACTGGCAGTGCCTTGAGTGGCTACCTTAAGCACTCAGTGGGCATATATGGCATTGTCATTACTGGTGATCAATCAGCTAATGAGGAGAACACCACCGCGGTCCCTTCTTTACTCTCTTTTGCTCAATCATTTGAAAACTCTCTCTCTCTAAGTATGACTTAAAATTTGAATTGCTCTCAAACATGCTTTGACCTAAAGAAAAACCCAAAATTTTTTACCAACTCACAAAAATTATAAAAAATTTAAAATAGAAGAGTCGAGCAAGAAAAATAAAATAAAGAGGCCATGAAATCAGAAGAAAGTTACTTTGAGAACTCATCTCAACGCTCCAATTAGAACCTTTCTTCCAATTTTTCTCTCCTCAGCTTAAGTTGAAATGTTTTTCTTTTTCCTAAAATTAATTAACTAAGTAAAAGAATCAGAGAGCTCAAAAGATAAGGAAAGCCCATAAAAAGGCTCAGAAAAACCTTGATTGGCCTAAGCCCATTAGGACTAAAATCTATTAGTATCAAGTTCTAGAAAGAATTTACGAACAAGAAATCATTCACAAAAAATCACAAACCCATGGAACTTTAAGAGAAAAAGATCTCTCTACATGCGTTCTAGAGAAAAATGAACCAACACACTATTGTCTTCTAAAAAGGATCATGCTTCACTTTCGTGCAACATTAGAGCCCTAATAGCCTCTAACTTAGATTGGATGGTTGATTGTATCTCAATATGATGGATTTTAGTCTTGTAGTAGGTTTTTTCTTTTTAGGTCAATTGAACTACCTGTTGGGCCTCTCCCTAGCTCATTTCATCGACTCTTTGGATTCCTCCACCTTAACCGATGATCCCTCTCTGAACGCGCCCTTTCCTGACTTCTCTTCAAGCACATGCTCAACCGATAACCCCTTAGTATATCCTCTACCCAACCAAGTTCATCTACACTTATGTCGACCTCAACTTCAATCATTTGGGTTAGATTATGACTATCTATGCTAACTTCCTTCCAGGTGAGGTTGAGACCTTCTCGACTTCTACCTCCACTTCTCCATTAATCCTCCCCAACTCACTATCATTCCCTAAGATCATCTTGGAAGAAGAATAGAAAAAAAGCAAAAAATCAAAAAGGAAAGAGCAAAGAGGAGGAGTTACCTAAAATGGAGCTCATCTTAAAGCTCCGAAAAAGATCTTGATCTACCTTAGAAAGTTGGGATTCGAGCTGTGAAGAGAGGAAGCATGAATACTTTTGAAATATTGAAAATGAAATGACCATGGGCACTTTTTGTACCTTTTGCCTCAAAGAAGGTGAAACAACAAAAGTTACATGTTGCATAAGTAATAATTACCCAGTAGTAGATCACCTCAGTGTGTTACGTATTCTAAGGTAGATTGTAGGTTGGATGTTCAGTTGTCTAAAATTGATACTTCTTAGCTATCTGTACAGCGCCATGTGTCAAGCCTTCCGATCGCATAAGAAGTATGAGGACCTATGATGTGTGCGGTCGAGTTCGGGTATGACCATAATTAAAAGGAAGAGCAATTAGAATAAGTTGCACTATACGGCCCCGCGAGTCATAAGGTCAAAGTTGTTAATATCTTGCTAATTCTTCATCATTGAGGCTAGATTAGGTTGTCTTCAAGTGGCCCTCAAGTGGTCCATTGGCCTAACCGTAGGATCAAGCAAACTTATCTTAAGAAGACTTTCCTTAATTATTAACATCTAGATTCTACTGCTAATAGAAGACAAAAATCAACCATCTTCCAACCTCAAGGACATTTGAGGGCTAGCGCTATTAAAGCATGTACAACTCCTGTCCATCCTCAAACACTAGGTAACTTATCTCAGATCGTTCGACCTTGGTAGATTAGGGCCCTCCCTAATCGAGAGCCTCATGGATCCTATAAATGCTTGGCAGGTCTAATGTCAACTATCCTTAGTTACACTAAATGTTATCCCCTAGTCAACTTCTTCGTATTAAATGCAACTAGCTGGTTATCCTCCACCTTTTGCAGCCTTCAGATGGCCAAAAGTGCTATTCAAACAGCCCCTTGCAGTTTTGTTAGCTCTTTTTAAAAGACCTACCTTGTCCTTATAATAATGATGAGCACATTGCACTTAACTAGGGTAATCCTATGACCCCAAACTTAGATACCTATAAAATAATCTATTTTACAAATGACTTAGGTACGCACTCAAATTACCTACTCTGCTCTATATTATCTTTCCATAGCTTGACACTGATTTAAATATTAGAAGGTTTTAGTCGAGGATCATCTCCACAAGCCTGATGTGTGCTTTATTTGGCAGGTTTGACCTTAAGCAGTTTGAGCATGCGACATTAGCAATTTGAGCATTCGACATTTGACCTCAACTATTCTTAGCACCTTATAACACCTCCAAACAAAACTCGCACCATCACCAAACCATAATTATTTTAATACATTCTTTGGCTGCAATACCTATTATAGTAAATTAAAAAATTAAATAGATTATTAAAAATATATACACCTTGCAAATTTACAACCTACTAATGGATTGTAAATTTCCACCCAATATTATGAGACACATATATATGGATATTGATTTTATTAGCTATTTTTTAAGTAGTGGCTTCTTCAAATTTTAAAAATTCTCACTTCCAATAATTACAAATGTTGGTGTACGAAGAATTTTAAAGTAGACAGTAGCTTCCGCATATTTAATGTTTATGGATTATAATATGTGAAACATTATGAAAATGCATCGAACATTTTCATATATAATAATAAAAATACTATGGTAATTATTATCTTTGAAGATGAACATTAATGACTTTATTTCAACTATAGAAATTTTATTTTTTACCTAATTATTAATAGTTTATCTAATAGTTAATAAGTATCTAATTTTTTATAGACTATTTTTTAATTTAAATTAAGTTGTTACTTATCTAAATAAATCTTAAATTTTCTTATTAAAGATGAGTAATCAATAACCAATAACTTTTTAATGTAATTGACAAACTCAGAATCTAAGAATTCAGGTAGTTAAAATTGTACAATTATGGTCAAACACCATTATAATTTATATAGTATTATAAACATCTTTTAATAACTAAGAATTTAAAATAAAAATTCTTAAAATACTTATAAACTATATATTTGATAATATCTTTTCTTGTCACACATTGAAGGAGTCGAGTGTTTGAAATAATTTAAAAATTATTTTCCCTTTTTATTATTAAAGACATTTTTCAAGACAAAAAAATCTTCCACAAAATACATGTCAACGGGATACAATTTAGAAATTATTGAGATCTTATATTATGTGAAGAATCTTGCTCTTGCTACTGATTCTTGACGAAATTTCTTGATTCAAGGTTCGAACTACATCATATTCATAATTACATAAGTCTGCATAAGGATATTATCTTTCGATTATTTTAATTATAAAGAGAGATATTACAACTTAGTAATTAGGGGTGAACGAATTAATATGGTACCATGGAGTGAGTAGAAGTGTCTCTATCGCCCTTTTCACTTTAAAGGCCACGAATGGGCTGCGCCAGTTCAGAATTCAGATTGTTCTAGAATCGTGTTACTGTAACTGTTGCACCTTATACTCTGCAAATTGTTGGTATTCTCACTTATTCTTTGCCACGTCGATCCATCGCCCACAAAGATATTTAAGGAGGAACATTATCCGTTTTACTAACTTACGCACCCCCCCCCCCCCCCGGCCACCGGGCCCAAACACACTAACCCGGTCCCAAATTACAAACCCCTAGCTCCGTTCTTCGCCTCTCTTTTGTCTCTCACTCACTAGACTCGCGGCGCGGTGCTCTCTCTCCCTGCATAACCCTTGGATCTATAACATTGCATCTCGCAATACATTTCTATAACGTATAACCAAATTTACCATACAAATAAATTGAATTTTGATAGTGTTGGTCTGTGTGTGTGAATTTGAAGAAGATGGTGGCGGGACGGTGGACAGAATGCAGAGGCGATCTGTTGGCGGAGGGTGCTAAATCGCTGCAGCTTCGGCTGAGGGATCGTTTCAGAGTGGCCGCGGTGGACTATCACCGCCGCCGGAATTTGAGGATCGCTGGCGTCGGCTACTTGTCCTCCACCGTTCAGCGCTGGCTCGATCGCTTCTCCGTTTTTCGTGGCGATTCTTTGCCTTCCTCTTCCACTTTTTACCGTAAAAGAGGTGTGGAAGTGTCGTGTGCAAAACTATTAATTTGTCAATTTTTTTAGTTTCATGTGCAAAACTTTTAAGTAATTAGTGTCAAATTTTTATAATTTCAAGTTAAAAATGTTTATATATGCTATTTCATGGATTTTCTAATAATTTGCATTATGTGTGTGCAAGTACTTCTTCTAGAGGACAAACCATGAACACAACTAACTTTTGCTGTTCTTAGAAATCAGAAATTTTAAATGATAATATAACTGTTCTTTTTAAATATTTAATGATGAGAATCAAGAAAAATGTTACTGATTTGATGGTTTTAGTATTGAATAATGGAACATAAGATATCAATTTGAGAAGAATAGTGATCGACTGTGAAATGTGGAATGTGGCGTCCATTATTGGAACGAAATGAATGTTGCATGCATGCTATTGTGGTTCACATTCTATCTTAGTAATTGTGATTCTTTTGATTGATATCATAAATCACGTGCCTTTCCAGAGTCATATATTCTATCACGGCTCCTATCTTGTATGATCATTCTTCTGTTGGTAATTCACTGCTGTTGTTGGATGATGATATCAAGCACTGACAATCGGTGTAGGTGGTATTCGGGGTTACACCATAATTTTATACGTTATTCGCAAATGAAGGGGATAGTTTTCCTTAAGTGATTCACTTTAGGATTTTGTTGTTGCCAATTATGATATTTATATTCTCATAAGATGTGCATCTGACGCGAACTGCATCAATATGGGGAATTTGGTGCGAGAGGCAGCTTATGGAAGGTAATGAGATATTGTCCTTAGATTATGAATTTTGGGAATTTGAGCTATTAAGGCTCTGCCCAAAGCATAGGCTTGTTTTATGGAAGGTACCTTCTTGTGGGACATAGAAATAGGAATAAACATTGATGAAAATAAAAGAAATAGTAATCTGATACTTTATTTGCTACATGGCTCTGTGTGTTATGGCCATATTTGAGTCTTGGAAGGTACTTCTGCCAACTGATCAATAGCAAGCAGTTTGCAGAAGAATCCGTAATGCCTCCGGAGTCCGTTGTTGACTTCAAATGTAATTATGGACTTCTGTTGTGTGCATTGTCTTCAGCAGACCTCTTTTTCATCCAATTTGACTGCTTATGATCACATCCTTTGGCGGTGATAGTAAGTGAAGGTTGCATAGCTTTTGATAGCTGAGGGAGCCTAAGTGATCAGTGATGATATCTCTAGCATAGT
Source organism: Jacaranda mimosifolia (assembly GCA_018894105.1). Lineage (NCBI taxonomy): Eukaryota > Viridiplantae > Streptophyta > Magnoliopsida > Lamiales > Bignoniaceae > Jacaranda > Jacaranda mimosifolia. The sequence goes on along the minus strand of CM032130.1, from coordinate 14,363,043 downwards.
TGTAATATTTCTAAATTAATGCTTTATTCGATAATTGGTGTATTCACCGTTGTCAATAGCGTGAATATAGGGTGCGCTTTGCATCGCTATGCGCAGCAGAGTTTACTGTAGCGCACGCTTTCCTGCGCTATGTGCGCTGCAGAGCCTTTCGCGCTACAGGGAAGTTGCAGGTTAAATTACCAAAAAAAACGCATTGAAGGCTTAAATTTTTGTTGAATAACAAAAGCCCAGGAAAACCACCCAGCGGCGCTTCATTTTCTTCTGTTCCCGCCGCTAGAACACGGTCACCCAGCCTGGGTAGCAAGGATCGAGCAACCCCCAGGCCTCATCTTCTTTTTCTCCATTGGACCGATCAACCCCAGGTTATGTTTGTTCCTTTTCTTCCGCCTTTCACTGCTTTTATTCTGTTTCTGTTATCTTCAATTCTTGTTTTCTTCCTTCCATCTTCTTCTCCAATGGAACACTTCTTTCATCCTCTTCTCCCGTCCTTTTTTTTTACTTTCTTTTCTTTTTCCTTTTATCTTTGTTTCCTTGTGTCCTTCCATCTTTTTCTCCCAGGATGTTGGACTTTGTACATTTTTTTTTTACCTCTTATTTGTGACTTTCTTATACGCTTCTTTTCCTTTTCTTCTCCTCCTCTTCTGGTGACAGGTGGGTTTTTTTTCTTTTAAGGAAAAATATTGAAATGAACTTTTTATTTGTTTATCCTTCACAATAGGTGAAATATATTGGTATTTTAGGTATATGTTAATATATATATGTATTTATTATGCGCTCCATTTTAATAAGGCGTGCGCTATGCGCTATAGCTCCTAGGGACCTTTGCGCGTCGTTGCGCGTCGCGCTCCTAACAACTATGGGTGTATTTAGATTGAATTGACATGCACTATTTGTGGTAATCTATTCAAGCTTGCTTTAAGAAGCAAAATCTCATATTAAATATGTTTGGTGACATGGGAGTGATTAAATTTGCCTTTTAGGCTTTTTATCTTTTCATTCCTTTATCCCAATGTTTTCACTCATAATTATAGTGCAGAATTAGGTACTTTGGGCCTAAAAATGTTGTTGTGCTCTGTCAGGCTTAGACAGTTTTCTATGATTCAATTTGAGTGGCTGTTCAAAATTCAAAGTCATGTTTGGTAATTAGATCAGTTGATATTTTCAAATGCTTGCTTCATCTTTTGAAGTCTCAGAAGTTCTCCACTAGCTGCAAGCTGTAGTGTGCAGCCTTTGTCATTTTTTATGGGATCTGAATAACCTCTCCACATAGCAAATAATTCTCTCTGGAAAAACTCTAAAAGGTTTGAATCACCTTCACTGAGTGCTGTCACTAATTTTTGCTGGAATTGCTGAAAGATCGTTGCAGACTAGTGTTTAGGATGCAACTGCATTCTATATCTTATTAGAGAGAAGCAATGGCATGAAATGCCGTGAGGAGAGAGGAAGTAGGGGGTGTGGTGGGGCCAGAGGCCTTTGAATGTCTTGTGTTATAACATTTGCAGCTCCTTCATATAGCTTATTATGTTTGAACTCTGAAAGAGTTTGGTTTAGGAGCCATTCTCTTGACGGTTGGTGGCTCTGTGATCTATTTGATGGTTATAACTTTTGACTCTGGATAGTTCCAGATGTGGCTGTATTTACTTGAGTCTTTTAGATTGAGCTGGAATTTAAGTAGCTCTTTTAGATGCCTGATCTTTCAATTTTTTATTGTAGTGAGTAAGGATATTGATGCAGAAGATGATTCTGTTTTGACCCGCATGCTTCAGGCAATTGCTGTTCCTGTGATTGGAAATGTTTGCCATGTTTTTATGCATGGCCTCAACCGTATTCAGGTAAATCCAAATTTCTTCTACTTTTAATTATATGCCTTCTCTTTGTGTATTTAGGTAATAAGACTTCACTTCTCTTTCTTTCTAGATATTTGGTGCCGAAAAATTGCAACATGTGCTTCTGCATAGGCCAGAGAACAAGTCTCTGATTACGGTATGCAACATTCTTGGATCCACTTATGATGTGGTCGACAATTTTTTGAACTTATGATGTGTCCAACACATAGTGGTCAAAGGCTCATGGAACCCTAATTGAAAAAGTTGCCTTTGAGCTTGGCACATATTTTGGTGCACCGCTTATTGAAGCGAGGCACATAATTGCATGCTTTCAGTGTATATCAACATTTTCTTTTGGCTTTCAACAATATTTGACAAAATAAACAAATATGAAGATACAAATTAGTAAACATAGCTTATAATTTATTTCAGCAGTAACTTAACATGTTTGTCAAAATTTTCAGCTATTTTGGGTAAATTTCATTAATATCAGCAATGCATTCAGCAAATGTATGCACTTTCAACACTAATTAATTACTAATTCAATAAATTTCAGCAAAAAAGGAAAAGACAAGAAGTAATACCCCCAACAAGCAATTACCAAAAAGGAAAAAGAAAAGAAAGAAAACAAAGAGAAACAAGAAAAATGGAGAAGGCCAAGTCCTTGGCTTGCCATTAACTGTTATGGTTCATCCGCAATTTCTTTTCTTTGTTTGCTGCCTTCCTTGGTATGTAAGTAATTATCTGGAAGTTGTTCTCAGAGGGAAGTGATCACTGTAGTGACTGATAGACTCTTCTACTATTATAGGTTAGCAATCATGTTGCAGCTATGGATGACCCTTTGGTTATTGCTTCCCTACTTTCACCTAGTATGCTGTTGGATGCAAATGGTTTGAGATGGACACTTTGTGCATCTGATCGATGTTTCAAAAGTCCAGTTACATCAGCATTCTTCAAGCATGTGAAAGTGCTCCCAGTTTCCCGTGGGGACGGGATATATCAGAAGGTATTTTTTTTTTCCTTTGGCTAGTTCTAGATGTTGTTTCCCTAAGATTTTAAATTTCTGGGATTTGTAATTTACTATGCAAAAATTTCGTCATTGTGAATTGCTTTTTACCAATGTACTAATTCGATGTTAAGCTCCTTTTTCCGGTATCTCCTTTGATTCTCACTTTTTTAAATAAGAAAAAGACTTAGGTTGCATGTTTCTATAATTGGACCTATAGTATAAAAAGTTGTTGGAAAGTTATTTGTACTGCTTGTGCAGGCAAACTGATTGATGGATATCTTTCATAATTTATATCAGTTGGATTCTCATTGTTGTCTTTCCTGTCAGTATTTAGTTCTACAATAAAAAATTTTGACTTATGAATTGGTTTTGCTTTAGGAAGCTATTCGCTGTAGAGCTTGCTGCTTATTTCATTTCTTACTGCTGCAGGGAATGGACTTGGCTATTTCCAAACTGAATCGTGGTGGGTGGGTTCACATATTTCCAGAAGGTAGTCGCTCTCGAGATGGTGGGAAAACTATGGGATCCGCCAAGAGAGGCATTGGAAGGTATGCTTCACACGACTGTTCAGTTTGCCTCTAGTTTAGCTTTTCCTCCCACCTTAAATTGTATCAGCTCTTTGCTCAACATTTTTAGTTAGTCATCTGCTTTGACTGAAACCATAACATCATCTTGATTGGACCTGACTGGAGACATCTTCTCCCCCTGTCCTTCCCCATACCTAACTTACCCAGCCAAAGCAGACAGATGCTCATGTATGGTAAACAGGGTTGATGGTTAAATGCAGATAAGTGGTAATGCATATAGTTGTTAAAGGTGTTCGCCTTTCTTGTCTAATGAGAGGCGGCAAGGGCTAGGGAAAATCGCCTTTTTCCTTGCCTAGACGAGGCATTTCCAACAGGCGTGCCTTTTCTTGCCTTTTTGCCAAGCGAGAGGCACTGCAAAGGTGCGCCTCTGTGAAGCCCACTTCCCAACGGTCATAAATTAAAATAAAAGCCCAAATTTGGGGGGGAAAAAAAAAGTACCTTGCTCCGCTGTCCATCCACTGGCGACCAATTTCCTGGCCACCTACTTTCCGTCCACCTTGACTTTTCCTTCCACTCACTTCATTTCTTCATTTTAGTGTTTTTGTTCAGTTTTTTTTTTTCCTTTTGTTTTTCATTCTTCCATTTGTCCTGTATCTGTGACTATGCCATTATTTATAACCATTTCATTTTGTTATTTTTGTGTTCTATTTGATTCATTGAATGAATTAAATAACTGTCCAGTGTCTTTTTGTTTTGTTTTAAAGTTTTGTTTCTCTTTTTGTTTTCCTAGAATAATTATTCTTCAAAATCTGAACTTATATTTTTAAGTCTGAAAATCTGGATTTACTTTTAAAATCTGAATTAATGTTCTGAAATCTTAAAATTTGAATTTATTTTTTAACATCTAAAAATATGTTTGTTTCATAATGTATATCCTCTAGGTTCTCTACCTAGTCTAAAGCTTATTAAATATGTATCTGTTCTATAAATTCTTATTTAAGTGTCTTACTTCAGAAAGGCAAGTGCCTTTCAACTTTGGCAATAGAGGCCTTGTCGCCTTCCAGCGCTTTTTGCATTTACATGGAAGGTATATGTTTTTTCATCATATTAGTTTGCTGATACTGGATAAGCTTGCCTTGCAGCAGTTCATATTATTGCCATTTGATGGAAAACATTAGGCCTTGTTGCGACTTTTGAAACAATTCTTATCCCTTGCTTAAAAGAAAGTTTCAACTTTCAAGTTCTTTGAATATATATGTCTACCCTACAACTTGTTTATTGGTTGATTTACACATGCTGGCAGTTTTTATGTTCCATAACAATATGTCTTTCTTGATTTTTTCTCTCCCCTACAAAACATTTTCAGTCAAAAGTTTCCCTACAAAAGTGATACTAGTCAGTAGGGTTTTATATGTGAAATTATTGAAACTTATGATGTTTTTTGTTCACTCTTATATTGGAACATTCATGCTTGTTTAATTGATTTGTGTTTCCTAATAGGATGAAAAGTCTTTTCATGTGATTTGCCGTAGCTATCATCTACATATCTATCATTTTGTAGTTATGGTTGGTAGTCGTGAAATGCAATGTGATTTGTCAGATAACAACTAAGTACTTGTAAGAAAAAAAATAGTTTGAGACTTTATTTGGTGTCCTTTCTGATTGTGCTAGATTAGAGAAGACCAAACTTGAGAAATATGTTTACTTTTATTTTATAGAAATAGCAGATTTGAACTGGCAATACAACTTTGTTGTCATGCTAGATTTTGTAATGGGTTTCATTTACGGAAAATTCCTTAGTTAAGGTGTTCTAATGCCCATTAAGAACTATAAATACCAACCATTGTAATGGATTCAAAAAACCAATTTTCTTTGCTTGAAGTCTTGGTTCTGAAAAATATATGTTTCCTTTCAATTTTCACAGGTTGGTCCTGGATGCTGACAACATACCTCTAGTTGTTCCATTTGTGCATTTTGGAATGCAAGAGGTCATGCCTGTTGGAGCCAAGTTTCCCAGGATTGGCAAAACGGTATGTACCCTCTTTTGTTGAATCATCAACTTTGCATCCTCATTAATTTTTTGGGTAATTCCGTTGCCATTTTACCACTAGCATTTATTTGAGGGTACACCATATGTACCATTAAATTGGTCTATTGGCAAATGGACAGGTGACTATACTCGTTGGTGATCCCATTAGTTTTGATGATTTAATCAATGACGTAGCAAACAAAAATATTTCAAGAGGAAAACTCTATGACGCTGTCTCTACTAGAATTGGCGATCAACTCCAGAAGCTGAAGCTGCAAGTTGAAAGAATAGCCATTGAGCAAGCATTACAGCGGCAAAAGTATCCGTCACATGTCACTGAGCGAGCAGCTGGTCTTCTGGAAAAAGTGGACTGGGAATCACTTGGGATGGAAAACTACATGGGCGTCGATAATAACTCACCAAGACAGGACCTGTCACTTGAAGGCAATGTAGTTCAACCCTATCCACAAGAAAGCAGTCATGAGGATCGGTGCTTTAGAGTTGGGCTGTCTGGTGAAGGTGGATTTGTTTCAAGGGTACGAGGTTATATGGACTCAACAGAATTAATGGTTTTCTCCGCAAGAGGTTTATTTACTAGCCATAGAACAAATCAGTATTTTGCTAATCTTCAAGGAGTTGGTCCTTTGAAGGCATGGAATAATTTTTGGAAGTCTGTGTATGGAAATGATTACTTCCTAGCTCAGTTTTCACTGAGGCACTGAAATGTTAAAAAAGTTCTGTTCCGAATGCATATTAATTTTGTTTCCTGTTCTCTGTTTCTGTTAATCCTCTCTCGCCCTCTTCCAGAAGATGACTGTTTCTCTAATCTACTTGTTATATCATCTCTGTGGTTGGTGATTGGCTGAAGAATCTATATCATCAAGAATTGAAAATTGAAAAGGGACGCGTATACCATGAGTGCATGACGGTTTTGATCTAATAATATAAGTTTCCTTTTGCACTCTCTTCCTCTTATACTAGCATGTGCCATCTGCAATGCATCAAAAATAATTTTAATATTAAAATAATTTTAAAATAATTCTAATATTGAATATGTAATCTTGAAATAATTTTATTTCAATATAGAAATTATTTTCAATGCATCGCACTGAGCACATGTTAATTATAATATTAATTAAAACAATTATTTATATTTAAAATTAAATCGATATAAAATATAAATAAAAAAATTCATGTTTTTTTCATATAAATTAATAATAAAGTATGCTTCAAATTAGTTTTGAGGATAAACAATCCACCTGTTTACTAGTGCTCATCATCCCTAGTCACCTATATACTCAAGTAAATATCTTTATCGAAATTTGGTTAGAATCACTAAGTTTTATTGATATATACAAATAATTCTCCACTTATTTACATATATTAACTTTTAAATAAATTTTTTTCTTGATTATTACAATAAAGTGAATAATCATAACGTGGACAAACATAATCAAATATGATGTTTAATTAATAAAAAAATATTATTATAATTGAGTAAACTATCTATTCCATAAAGCTCATAAATTAAATATGTCAAAAGATAATAGCTTTAAATAATGAAAAAAGAAGAAACCTTGCGACTCTTATGTAAATCAATCGCAAATATTCAACATTTTTCTTAATTCTCTTAGTATTCTCTTTATTCTGCACATAAAATTTCTTCAATACCCAAAGTCAATCAATTTTATATGACGAACAAAACATTAAAATTAAAACCTCAACAACAAAATCAATGGAAGAATATACTAAACAACAATAATATCTTTCTCTTTTACGTAGAAAAATTCTTATGGAGATACTTAGTAATTTCTTTTATTCACGATATGAAATTGGAAGACTAAACAACAGTTATTTGAGACTTGGATGTGTTCCATTTTCTAAATGTATTTAGGTATATTAATAGGGGTGTAAATGAATCGAACTCGACAAAAATTGCAGGCTCGAGCCTGAAATACTGAGCTCGAATTGAGCTCGACGAGCCTACGTTAAATGGCTCGAGTTCGAGGCCAAAATATTGAGCTCGAGTCGAGCTCAAGCCAGCCCAACAGAAAATTTTAAATTAAATAAAAATATTCAATTATTAATATATGATAATTATTTAATAATAATTAATAAAACAATTTAAATTATAATTATAAATAAATTATATATTATAATAATTACTATAATGATTTAAATTATAATATAAAAAATAATTATAAATAAATTATATATTATAATAATTACTATAATGATTTAAATTATAATATATTATAATTATTTGATTATATATAATAAATATTTTAAATTAGAAAAAAAGTAAATTATTAATATATATTAATTATTTAATTAATATATAAAAAATATTTAAAAAATAAGAAAAAGCTCATGAGCCGGCTCATAAGCTTTCAAACAACTAAAATAAAGCTCAAGCTTGAACTTGAGTCGAGCTATAATCGAACCGACTCACGAACTTATCTCACATCCCTAGGTATATAAAGCATAAGAGTTTTAATATATCTAAAAAATTTTAATATTATCTCATCAATATATATATATCATATAGATAATATCAAATCCTCTACCAGATAAAACTTATGAAATATTATTAAATACATTTTTAATTTCATATGAAAGAAAATTAGAGATAAGATACAATCATATCGGTTAGAGATAATAATTAACAACTAATATATATATATATAATAATAGTACTTGTATGTGCCTGGTGTGATGCAATAAAAATAAATTTAATATTAAATATATAATCTTGAAATAATATTATTTCAATATTGAAATTATTTTTGGTACATTGCACTGAGCACGTGCTAATTATAATATTAATTAAAATAATTGTTTGTATTGAAAATTAAATTGATATAAAATATAAATAAAAAAATTCATGTTTTTTCAAATAAATTAATAATAAAGTATGCTTTAAATTAGTTCTAAGGATAAAAAAATCCACCTGCTTGTTACTGCTCATCATCCTTAATCACTATATACTCAAGTAAATATCTTTATCAGAACTTGATTAGAATCACCAAGTTTTATTGATATATACAAACAATTCCCCACTTATTTACATATATTAATTTTAAATAATTTTTTTCTTGATTATTATAATAAAGTGAATAATCATAAAGTGGACAAACATAATCAAATATGATGTTTAATTAATAAAAAAATATTATTATAATTGAGTAAAAAGATAATGTTTTTAAATAATGAAAAAACAAAAACCTCGTGATTCTTATGTAAATCAATCGTAAATATTCAATATTTTTCTTAATTCTCTTAGTATTCCCTTTATCTGTGTATAAATTACATCAATACCCAAAGTTGATCAATTTCATATAACGAACAAAACATACAATTAAAACTTCAACAACAAAATCAATGGAAGAATATACTAAAGAACATTAACTTTTTCTTTACTTATATAGAAAAATTCTTATGGAGATAATTAGTAATTTCTCTTATTCAAGATATGAAATTGGAAGATTGAATGAGAGTTATTTGAGATTTGAATGTGTTTTCATTTTTTAAATTGTATTTAGGTATATAAAGCACTAGCATGTGTCTGGTGCGATGCACCGAAAATAATTTTAAGATTAAAGTAATTTATTTTATAGTAATATTTATTTTACTTCATGTAATTAAAACATGAATTGTAATTATTTTTAACATTTAACGAAAGAAAATCTATTACTAATTAAATAAAATAAAATAAATATTTTAATTAAAAATATTATGTTTGAAGATAATTTTTGTAACACCCCTAAAATTCAGTATTTCAGAAAATCGGGATTTAAAAATTAAGATTTTGGTTAATCGAATTTTAGGGCTTGGAATTAAAATTAAAAAGGCTTGATTGCAAAGATTTTTGAAGTTTTGGGGTCTATTTGCAATTTTCAGAGACTTGATTGAACATCATTTGAAAACGTTGGGGTTTTCATAGAAGGATTGAAGTCAATTGTGGCAAAGTTGGGATTTAAATAATTCAAAGGGCTCAAATGATTCAGTTTATTTCCTTGTGGGTTGAATTAGAAATTTCCAAAATAGCCTATATATATATATGAAAATTTCATTTCTTCCCCATTTTCCTTTTCTTCTTCACTGCGACACCTTATCCCTCATGTCGGTGATTTTCCTTCGGCAGCAAATTTCTGTCAAACCCAAATCCATAAACCTCTCCTTTCACTCTCAGCTACACTCGCACACCACATGCACGATGGCTTGGGCGGCTGTTCACCGGAGAAATGGAATTGAAGCTTGGCAGTGGCGATGTGTGACGGGGATGGTGGAGCAGCAGCGGAGATAAGGTTCTGGGCAACATTTCTGGCATATCTCAGCTTAAGGAGTGAATTGATAACTTTAGATTTTTGAAGCATCCACTGACGACGGCGGAATCAGAGCTTTGGGAGACGGCGACGAGAAGACCCAGCAAACTTCGGAGCTTCAATTAACGGTCTTCTCGGTGGTGAAACTCAGAATTTGCGGTGGTGTTGGGTTCAAGAGGTTGAAAGGCTTCTTGTAGTGGTGAGTTTGTGTATTTCCAGCGGCAGCAGCACGACAGCGGTCTAGAGGCAGTTTTTTCTGCTCGTCACGAGGATCGTGGCGGTGGTTTTGGTTTGTGATTCTGGCGTATCGATTGCAGGATCTTGGGTAAAGGAATGGGAGTTTGAATTATATGTTATATATATATGTATATACATGCAATGTACCGTTGTTTCTTTGAATGTTGTAATATGCCAAGAATAAAGAGTTGAGATATGATATGGAATATTTTGTTCCATGCATGGACTATAGTGTAATTAGTGGATCCATATTTGTATTATTATATGATAATTAGGGATTAATTGAGTTTTTAAGTGGTTAATATATTATTTGATGAAATTGGAATTTAAGAAATGATAATTGGGTAATTTAAGATGTTATTGACTAAGACTCAGTATACGCTCATGTTAGTATAAGTTTGGTGAATTTGGATTCATATTATTTTATGGAATATTGGGAATTACCAAGTTAATTAGACAAGAAACCCTAATTCTATGAAATGGGGACCTAATGGCAATAATTTGGGTTGTTAAGCTAATTAGCCTATTATTGATGATTTGGGATATTATATAAGGTTAGTAGTAAGATTGTAATTATTGAAGTTATCGAGGTTGAATAAGGATTTTAATTGTGAATTCATTCCTTTGGTTAGGTGACGAAGGAGTAGGTCCCATAGACTAATAGACTGCAGATTGAGGGTGTAGTTCTGAGAATACGGAGATGAGGGTCTGCCAACTTGGCACTCCTTTCAATTATCTGTTATTGGAATAAACTCCTGTGTGAGTTTTCTATTTATGTACCGTACTCAGATATATTATTGAAATCTGTTAATTGTTCAAAATTTGTTTGTTATCTGGCAATTGACTTGCATACCCATGTGAGGGTTATCCTTCGATTGATATCTGTTATCTGTCCGTACTGGTTGTCCTTTTGATTGATTCTATTATCTGTCCGTTCTGGCGCCCAAAACCTTCTACTGTTATTTGTTATCTATCCGTACCATTTTCTGTTGATCTGATATCCGACTGTCTGTTATCTGTTACCAATCTGATACGTTGTTCCCAGTTGTTAGGCTCGGGACGAGCCGATATGTTGTTCCCAGTTGTAAAGCAAGATGAGCCGTTAAAGGACAGATATGATTATTTTGATATGATCTGTTAAATTGATTCGATTGATCTAATCTGTTTATTGATTGTTTCCTGACTGATTGATTGATTGCTTGACTGACTGACTGGCTGCTTTGCCTGCCTGACTGTCTGATCGTATTCTAATATGTTTTGCCTGCTTGTTGATTTACAGTCTGTTGAGTTGATTCTTCCTCAGCAGATTCTTTCTGTTATGCTTACAGTTATCCCTCACTAAGTTCTTCGAACTTATCCCCCCGTTTATTTTTATTCTCTCAGACAGGGAATAAGCGAGGAATTTGGACTCTAGGCTGGATAAGAGTATGTTTTGTAATAGATTAGAGGTTGCATGTATATGGAAATCGTCTGATTGCTAAGTATGGATTTGAGCAAATGATACATTATGTTGATATGGATAACTTAAGGATTGTAAATATTTTGTTATGTAAGAATGTGAATCTTGCCATTTACCTTGTGGTTTATCGAGTTTATTAAGTTTGAAATTTCGATACTTCTGATAAGTTGAATTTGAGTTTTTCTGGCATGTATTTAGTTTATGTGCTATATATTACATGTTTATTTATGTAACACCCCTAATAATTTAACTAATTCTGTCAATTATTAGTTGGGGAATTATGTTAAATTATTATTTTATTTATTCTTGAATTATGAAATTTTATTTAATTTAATTAGTTTATAAAGTTTGGGGGTTTGAATTACGAATTTTTAAAGGATTAAATTGAATATTTTCTTGATTTGAGGGGTTCGCATGATAGATAAAAAGTCAACAGGGACTTATGAGAGATTTTAAAAACTTCATAAATTCAATTGAGGAAAGTCATTGTTTCAAGGGTTAAATTGCAAATATGGAAAGTTGGGATTTTTTAAAATCAAAACAAATCAGGCAGCAAGACATTTCTTCTTCATTTCTTTCCTTCCTTTTTCTTTTTCTTCTTCCTTCTTTCTCCTTCCTTCTTCCCTTTCCCGTGGCCAACCACCGGCGACCCTTCTTTCTCCAAACCAATTCCCCTCACCTCCAGCACTCCACCTGTACCACCACAAGCGGCGGAAGATCGCTGGAACAGCGCGACGGAGAACGACCGAAAACCATCTCACGGCGAGCAACTAGGTTACTCATTTTTTGGCGTCTAACGGACCATCTAAAAGGTGGTTTAGCTAATATTCTATGAGGGGAACAAGGTGGAGGCGTTGCATGGCTGATCGGAGCAGCGGCAGCAGCTAAAAATGGAGGAACAGTTACGGTGGCAGAAATGGTGCTTTGAGGTTGTGATCTTCTGTTGAAGGCCTTCCAGGCCTCGAAACTTAAAACTAAACACACCGTTGGACTCAGGAGGAAGAAAGGAGGAGAACCGTGGTGGTTTTGATATTTTTCGGCGATGGCAGATGGCGGCGTTCCAGCATCCGGCGGTGCTCCGGAGACACTAGCCCAGTTTCTTCTCCTAATTCTGACAATCACATTGGTGCTCTTGGTTCATGAGTTTGAGACCTAGATAAGCAATTTGGGTAATATGGAGTGTGAGGATTAAGCTTTACTTGGTTGTACCTTGTTATATATATATAGTGCATATGTTGTAATCTCTTACTTTAGATTGTATCTATGCTAAGAATCGGATTTGGGATGCATTGATATAAATGTGATTGTGTTTGAGATCCCTAAGCAAGGAGTACCTATAAGTTGTAGACCCGGATATTTGTTATGTTGGAATTAATTGAGCTAATTAAAGGATTTGAACCTTAACTTGTAGGTTTATGGATTTAGAACCAAGCGATAGTAATTGGACAATTATTGTGAATTTTGGATGATATGACAAGAGAGATTATGTAATTAAGAACTAGTTATTTCTTAGTTATTAGACTTTATATGAAACCCAGATTAATTCGGATATAATCGATCTTATTGGTTGTTAATAGATCGATAGAGCTATTTAAGCTTTAAACTATCATGTTAATATGATTATTTGGTGAATTTGGAGTAATGATAAGCATGACAGTGATGCTGGAAGTCAAATATGAATTTTGACTGTAATTATACTATTTTGGTTAGGTGAAGTGGAAGTGGGTTCCGTGGACCGGTAGACGGCAGATTATGATAGTTTTCTCTGATACTACAAGAGGTGAGGGTCTACCAACCTGTCACTCCTTTTTAATTATCTGTTATTGTGATAAGCCCATGTGTGGATTTTTTGTTTCTATATCGTACTCTGAATATGCTTGAAATCTAATTTGCTATCTGTCATCTTATTGGAGCACCCCTGTGAGGGTTATTCTTTGTCATCGAATTTCTTTTAGTTGTTCCGATGCCCGGAACTCCCTTCATGTTGTCGATTTCTATTCTTTGTACCCACAGCCTTGCCAGCTGACCCTGTATTTCTTGAATCTGTTTTATGTGTTGATTATTCGGCTGAGTGCCAATTCCAGCAAAGTGCTTGGATTGTTATTTCGAAACGACCGTGCTGGCCAGTATATTGATTGTTACAAATTGTACCTTGTTATATTCATATTGATTGTTCAAAGATTACACTCATATACGTTGGCATTACATATTACTAACCATGGGACGCCATGGGGAAACCCACCTAGAGGGACGCCATGGGGGAGTTGGGCCCGGGGCTAGGTTCGGAAAGACGATCGGGTGAAATGGACCGACGGTGAGAGGTCTACTGGCTAGTACCCACCTACGATCCTGACTCAACAGGGAGCTGGAGGTAGTGAACTGTGAGTGGCGGGATCTGGCATGCGGTCGACCATGCCTTACAAACAAGTTATTACATGCCGAGCTGAGTGCTCGAGCAATAGAGCGATAAGGAAGTTCTATTTATACTGTACCGATGCTCGGTACTAACAACCATAATTTCATCTAGAAGCAATAAGGAAGGATGCCAACAGTTCATTAAACTTTGATCTTCTGAGTAATATATACCTTGCTGATTCATATGGGCATTCTTGTTGTTAACACCTATTCACTGATAATTGCACCACGTTCCTTTTCTTCAAATCTTTTTAGTCTCTCTTCCCTCACTAAGTCCTTATGACTTACCCTCCAACATTATTTTGACTTTTCTCAAACAGGTACAGATGATTGGCAAGGACCTCAGGCTTGAATGTGTTTTGTAATAGTATAGACTTTTGATTGTACCTATATGAAGTTCCATGTTTGTGAAGGTGAAATTGGAACTTTGAAAAAAGGTCATGAATGATGGTGATTGCTTGAGACCAGTACATGTTTTGTTGAATGATATGTATTATGTAACTGTGTCTAGGATATATGGAGTTAATATTCTGAATGGCTTGAAGGATTTGAAGACAAGTTTTATGGATCTATTGTTTGTTACAGACAAAATTTTAAGACTGAATTGTGTAGCACCTCAGCTTGGGTGCTGTCCCGAGATGGGGTGTTACAATTTAAGTTGGAATCCGCTGCTCTTTCTGATAAACTTGAAAGTTTAATTATGGGCTATTGCTTGTATTTTGAGTTCAAAATTATTGATTGAAATGTTTTGATATCTTAGCTTTGGGTTACCCGGAGTGGGGTGTCACAATTTATACTTAAATAAGTTATACAATATCAAGAATTGTTAACTCTAAGTTTATAAATTATATAAAAATTTAAAAAATAAATTAAAGAATTAAGAAAATAAAAATAGTGCTGAATATTTTACTAAATACACTTTATAAGTTATATATATGTTTCTGTGTGTGTGTGTGTGTACTTATATATTTTGATATGATAAATAAGCAAATGGTTCTTTTATTTTTTTGTTTGTTAAATATAAAGCTTTTTTGTATTTTTTTAATAATTTGGAAGTTATCGTCACATTTTCATGACACTTGAAATTTTTAAATGTTAAATATTTTTTATTAGAGTAAATATATATAACCTCTTGGTACTTTATTTATGAAAACAACTTACAATGGGCTATTAATTATTTGATAACTAATTCAATAAGTGGTTTGTAACATTATCTCTTAATATTCTATATAACTCTGATAAGTAAAAATTATTTACTTTTATTTATATATGCAGTTATTCGATTATTTTTGAACTTACTAATTAACATGTATTATGTACACGAACAATGTAATAGGTAAATATCTAATTTTCATTTTCAAAATAAAATATCAATCTCTCATAGGTTTCTTTTATAAGTATATAAAAATGTAGAAATAATTAAATGGATATTTACTAGCGTATAAACTTTTTTGATCTCATATCATTAATTCATATAAAAATATTTTTATGAATTATTTGAAGCAAAAATATTAAAATAGATATACGCTATATAATTATAAAATAGAGTAATTAAAAATATTAAAAAATATAAATGATGCGATTGCTAATTATTTTAATTTTACTTTTTGAACTATATTTAATATAAATTATGTAAAAGTTATATATATATATATTTATTTAAATTCTAAATTGTCTAGAAAATAATTATTTAATTAATAAATAAAAGATTTTTTTTGATCAAATGATTGAATATTTTTTATTTATTTAATAATTCTTTTATTAGAAATAATTGAATATTGTATTAGTTCAACTAAAAATAAAGTGATTATATCTATATAAATATAAAAGTTTTATTAAGTATGAAAAATTGGTTGTTGTTTAGTTAGATAAATTTTAAGTTTTTTTGGATAAAAATTTATAATTAAATTAAAAAAAAATCTAACTCTTTACATGAAAAAATAAGTTAATATTTATTAGAGCTCATATTTATTTGATAGTTTCATTACTTAGTATATCCATTTAATTTCTTATAATTAATATTATCAAAGTGAATATAAATTACTAAATATGAAATATATCAATTGTGAAAAAGTATTTACTTAGCAATGCAATTTTTATTTTTAGTTGTATATACATAATTTTTTATAAATAATTTTTTTTATTGAAGAGAAATAAAATAATTTTTTTATAAAAAATTATAATAAGTAAAGATTCAATCAATAGAAATAAACTTATCAAAGCACATGATATTCTATATAAAAAAATAAAAAAGTCTTTCTTATATGCACATAATTAGAAATGGATAAATCAAGTGTTAATAGATTTAATGAATATTTTATAGAAAAATATATAGTATTTCTTCATTCATTTGATAAGAAAATTAAAATAATTCTAACAACTTAATAAATTTATAATATTTTTAAATATTTCATAACATCACATTATTCAAGGTACATTACTCAAATATGAATTATATATAATTTTTCTATCTAAATAAATTGAGGGAGCTACAACTAAAATAATGGTAAAATAAAAATTCAATATCAAAGATATATAAATTCTTATATGAACATACAAAAATATTTGAAAATAGTGTTAAAAATAAATTCATAAAATATAATTAATTGAAATAAAAACTATTGCATGATGATGTTTTAATTAATATGAAAATTACAATTTTAAGTTGGCTATAAGAACTTTAATTTTAAATAAATATTGAGAAAATAATAAAGTAATAACATTGATAAAATATTTGAATATATTAGAAAATAACATTGATAAAATATTTGAATATATTAGAAAAGTATCTAATTAATTTAAAATAAAAAGAATATAAAAATATATTATCAGAAAAATATTAAAAATTTTCTACGAAATGAACTTTAAATTAATTAAAAAGAAAACAATATTATTATATTATGCTAATTGGGGAAAGAGGTCCTACAACTAAAAATATAGAATTCTACTACAAATAATGTGGAAATAAAATGTAAAAAGAATAATTATAAAATAAAAAAAATTACATATAAAATAAATAAAATATTTATTGATTAATCTTGCGATAAATTAAATTTGTAAGATAGAATTTTGTGAGAAGAGTACTTCATATGGTGCTTATAAAATATTTTCAAAATTATAAACTTATTTAGTGACATAAAAATATGACTATAGATATTTTTTGAATTATCTTATGATATAGAAATCTAATAATCTATATTACAATTTTGGATAAACACATTATGATATTTTAGTTATAATATATAAGTTGATTGTATTAAAATAAGATATACAGGTAAATAAACAATCAATGAAAAATTTTCAATTGGATTAAAAAACTCAAAATTCTAAGAATTTGACATATGGACAAAATTACACAATAAAAATTGTACAACTAGATAAGTACAAAACTGTGTTATATATAATAGTATAAATAAGAATTTTAATACATCTAAATATTTTTATATTATCTCATCAATATATATAATATCATATAGATAATATCAAATCCTCTACCAAATAAAGATTATGAAATATTATCAAACTAGCATGTGCCGGTGTGATGCACGAAAATAATTCTAAGATTAAAATAATTTATTTTATAATAATATTTATTTTACTTCATGTGATTAAAACATGAATTGTAATTATTTTTAGCATTTAATGAAAGAAAATCTATTACTAAGTAAATAAAATAATATAAATATTTTAATTAAAAATACTATGTTTGAAGATAATTTATACTTAAATGAGTTATAGAATATCAAGAATTGCTAACTCTAAGTTTATATAGAAATTTATAAAATGATAAAATTTTAAAAAATAAATAAAAGAATTAGGAAAATAAAAATATTACAGAATATTTTACTAAATATGCTTTTTAAATTATATATATTATACTTATATATTTTGATATGATAAGTAAGCAAATAATTTGTTTTTAAATATAAAGCTTTTCTATATGATTTCTTAATAATTTGGAAGTTACAGTTGTATTTTCATAACATTTGAGAATTTTAAATGTTAAATCATTGTTGTTAGAGTAAATATATAATCTCTTTGTACTTTATCTATGAAAATAACTTATATTAGGTTATTAATTATTTCATAACTAACTCAATATGTAGTTTGTAACATACAATTTTTATAAGCTGAAATATCTCTTAATATTTCGTATAACTCTGATAAGTAAAAATTTATTTATTTTTATTTATATATGCTGTTATTTATTATTTTTAAAATTACTAATTAACATATATTATGAACATGAATAATATAATAAGTAAATCTATAATATTCAATTCAAAATAATCACAAGTTTTTTTATAAATATATAAAAGTATATGAATAATTACATGGTTACTTACTTTCAGTCAAACGTTTTTGATCTCACATAAGTAATCCATGTAAAAGTATTTTTATGAATAATTATATGCACAAATATTAAAATAAATGTACACTATATAATTATACAATAGAGTAATTAAATATACTAAAAAATATATAAAAATTGATATCATTTGCTATTTAAGTGGTCATTTATTAAACTTTTGAAAATTTTCAACTATATCAACTATATATATGTCCCATATAAAAGAATTTATTTCAAATAATTGAAAATGAGTTCTCCATTATTTTATTATCAAAATTTTAAAATAATTAAATTAATAATATAAAAATAAAGTTAAGAGGTTATAGTTGTTGTATGAAGTAACCGTTTATATTTGAAAGAAATTCTTCATTGAAATTATTATATTCTATATATATAGTTTTATCTAAAATTATTTTACATATCTAACAAATTTTATTGTAAAAAAAATTAAATTTTAAAGACTTTGATAAGTTGAGGACTTATATATCAATTAATTTTTATTTATTTATTTCTCAAACTCCTAACTCTTTAATAAAGAAGTGATTATTTGATATTTTACATAAATATTTATTTATCTCGTTCATAAGCAACAAATAAGTTGTAAATTTTTTTAAATAAGTCACGATATTAATAGATAATTATGATTGTTAAGTACTTCAATTTTACTTTTGAAGTATATTTAATATAAATTATGTAGAATTAAGAAAATAAAAATAGTGTAGAATATTTTACTAAATACACTTTTTAAATTGGATATATATATATGTATATATATTTATACATACATATTTTGATATGGTAAATAAGTAAATATTTTTTTATAATATAAAGCATTTTTGTATTATTTCTTAATAATGTGGAAGTTATATTTACAATTTTCATGACATTTGAGAATTTTAAATGTTAAATATTTTTTGTTAGAGTAAATATATAATATCTTTGTACTTTATCTATGAAAATAGGTTACATTGGTTATTAATTATTGAACAACTAATTCAATAAGTAGTTTATAACATACGATTTTTATAAGTTAAAATATCTCTTAATAGTCCATATAACTATAATAAGTAAAATTTATTTATTTTTATTATTTCCAAGAAAATAGCTTAAAAGTCATTTTAACGGAATGGAAGCACAAATGATGGAAACACATGGCATTTTAACAGATGAAAATAAAACTTAAATCAGGTAAACTAATTTTGTAATAAAATTTAAATAAGATAAAGTAATTTTGTAAATTACTCGTATCAAAAAAGAAAATTGTACAAAGGAGTCGGTATAGTAACTTTTTTTGAAACTATCAATTAACATATATTATGTATATGAATAAAATAATAAGAAAATTTTCAGTATTCAGTTGAACATAAAATATCAATCTTTCATAAGTTTCTTTTATAATTAGAATATAAGAATTACAAATAATTAAATGGACACTTACTTTCAGTCAAATTTTTTTGATCTCATATCATTAATTCATAATAAATATTTTTGTAAATTATTGTAAGCAAAAATATTAAAATAAATACAAGCGATATAATTACAAAATAGTGTAATTAAATATATTAAGAAATAGAAAATTTGATATAATTTCTATTTAAGTGGTCATTTATCAAACTTTTAAAAGTTTTCAACTATGTCAACTATATATATGTCCCATATAACAAGAATTTATTTCAAATAATTGAAAATGAGTTCTCCATTATTATATTGTTAAAAAATTAAATGATTTGAATAATAATATAAAAGTAAAGTTCAAAATTTATAGTTGTTTTAGGAAGTCACTATTTCTATTTGAAACAAATTCTTTAGTGAAATTATTTGTTATATTATATATATATATAATTTTATCTAATAATATTTTACATATCTAAAAACATTAATGTAAAAATGATTAAATTTTAAAGACTTTGGTAAATTGAGGACATGCATATCAATTAATTTATTATTATTCACTTCTCAAACTTCTAACTCTTTAACAAAGAAGTGATGATTTGATATTTTACATAAATATTTGTTTATCTCTTTTATAAGCAACAAATAAGTTGTAAAAATTTATAAGCAAGTCATGATGTTAAGAGATAATTATGATTGTTAAGTATTTTAATTTTACTTTTTAAGTTGTCTAGAAAATAATTATTTAATTAATAAAGAAAAATAATTTATTTGATCCAATGATTGAATATTTTTTATTTATTCATTAAGTTTTCGAT
This sequence comes from Jacaranda mimosifolia, assembly GCA_018894105.1. Taxonomy (NCBI): domain Eukaryota; kingdom Viridiplantae; phylum Streptophyta; class Magnoliopsida; order Lamiales; family Bignoniaceae; genus Jacaranda; species Jacaranda mimosifolia. Next base: position 14,342,655 of record CM032130.1, on the reverse strand, counting down.
TATAAATAACTAAATATGTATTACTTCAACTAAAAATAATGTTATTGTATCTATATAAATACAAAAGAATTTATTAAATATGAAAAAGTGGTTATTGTTTTGAAATAACTTAGTTATCAACTACTTTTTTGGGATAAATTTTAAGCTTTTCTGGATAAAAATGAATAATTAAATTAAAAAGAACTTTAGTTTTAAATAAATATTGAGGAAATAATAAAGTGATAACATTGATAAAATATTTAATATATTAGAAACGTTTCTAATTAATTTAGAATAAAAATAAAATAAAAATAATATAAAGCTATGTTTCAAAAAAAATATTAAACATTTTCTATGAAATGAACTTTAAATTAATTAAAAAGAAAAAAGAAACATCATTATATTATGTAATTGGGGAAAGAAGTCCTACAATTAAAAATATAAAATTGTACTACGAATAATGTAGAAATAAAATATAAAAAGAATAATTGTAGAATAATAAAATTTATATGAAAAATAAATAAAATACTTATCTATTAATCTTGTGATAAATTAAATTTATAATATAGAATTTTGTGATAGGAGTACTTAATATGATGCTTATAAAATATTTTTTAAATTATAAACTTATGTGATAAAAATATGATTATAGATATTTTTTGAATTATCTTGTGAGATATATATCTGTATTGCAATTTTGAATAAACATAACATGATATTTTAGTTATAATAGATAAGTTAATCATATTAAAATGAAATATAAAAGTAAATAAACAACCAATGAGAGTTTTTCAATTGAATTAAAAAACTCAAAATTCTAAAAATTTGACATTTGGCTAAAATTATACAATTAGAATTGAAATTACATAGTTATGGGCCCCACAACATTGTGCTATATATAATAGTACTAGCATGTGCCCAGTGCGATGCACCGAAAAGAATTATATGATTGAATAATTTATTTTATAATAATATTTATTTACTTCATGTGATTAAAATATGAATTGTAATTATTTACAGAATTTAGTGAAAGAAAATCTATTAAATAATTTATTCTTAAATAAGTTTTAGAATATCAAGAATTGCTCACTCTAAGTTTATAAATTATACAAAAATTTATAAAATGATAAAATTTAAAAAAATAAATAAATAAATTAAGAGAATAAAATAGCGCAGAATATTTTACTAATACGCTTTTTAAATTATATATATGTATATATATATTTATACAAACATATATTGATATGATAAATAAACAAATAATTATTTTTACAATGTAAAGCTTTTTTGTATGATTTCTTAATAATGTGGAAGTTATAGTCACAATTTTCATGAGATTTGAGAATTTTAATTGTTAAATATTTTTTGTTAGAGTAAATATATAATATATTTGTACTTTATCTATGAAAATAGCTTACATTAGGTTATTAATTATTTGATATATAACTAATTTAATAAGTAATTTGTAACATACAATTTTTATAAGCTAAAATATCTCTTAATATTCCATATAACCCTGGTAAGTAAAATTTATTTTGTTTTCTTAATATATGTAATTATTTTATTATTTTTGAAATTATCAATTAACATATATTATTTACATGAATAAAATAATAAGTCAATTTTCGATATTCAGTTTAAAATAAAATATCAATCTCTCATAAGTTTATATATATATATATATAATTAGAATATAAAAATTACGAATAGTTAAATGGATACTTCCTTTCAATCAATTTTTTTTTTTTTGATATCATAATCCATGTAAAAATATTTTTATGAATTATTATAAGTAAAAATATTACAATAAATGTATGTGATATAATTATGAAATAGTATAATTAAATATATTGAAAAATATAAAAATTGTATTATTGTTATTTAAGTGGTCATTATCAAATTTTTGAAAATTTTCAACTATATCAACTACATATATATATATATGTCCCATATAAAATAATTTATTTTAAATAATTGTAAATAATTTCTCCGTTATTGTATTGCTAAAAAACTAAAATGATTTAAATTAATAACGTAAAAATAAAGTTCAAAGTTTATAGTTGTGGTAGGAAATAACTGTTTATATTTGAAACAGATTCTTTAATGAAATTACTTGTTATATTCTATAGATATAATTTTATCTAAAAATATTATTGTAACAATAATTGAATTTTAAAGACTTTGATAAATTGAGGACTTGCATATCAATTAATTTACAATTATTCATTTCTCAAACTTCTAACTCTTTAATAAAGAAGTGATGATTTGATATTTTACATAAATATTTATTTATCGCTTTCATAAGCAACAAATAAGTTGTAAAACTTTTTAAGTAAGTCACGATGTTAAGAGATAATTATGATTGTTAAGTATTTTAATTTTAGTTTTGAAGTTGTCCATCAAATAATTATTTAATTAATAAATAAAAATAATTTATTTGATAAAATGATTGAATATTTTTTATTAGAAATAATTGAATATTGTGTTACTTCAGCTAAAAAAATGTGATTGTATCTATACAAATACAAAAAAATTATTAAATACAAAAAATTGGTTGTTTTGAAATAACTTAGTCATCAACTATCTTTTTGTGATAAATTTTAAGCTTTTTTGGATAAAAATATATAATTAAATTAATAAAAAAATCCCACCATTTAAATAAAAAATAATTTAACATTTATTTGATTTCATATTTATTAGATAATTTCAATACTTCGTATATCCATTTAATTTTTTATAGTTAATATTATCAAGATGAATATAAATTACTAAATATGAAGTATATCAATTGTGTAAAAGTATTTACTTAGCAATGAAATTTTGCTTTTTAGCTGTATATACATAATTTTTTTATAAATATTTTATTTATTGAAGAGAAATAAAATGATTTTCTTATAAAAAATATTATAAATAAGTAAGATCCAACCAAAAGAAATAAACTTATCAAAGCACATGATATTATATAGAAAAAATGAAAAAAAAAAGTTTTCTTACATGCACATAATTAAAAATGGGTAAATCAAGTGCAAATAAATTTAACAAATTTTTTTTATAGAAAAATATATAGTATTTCTTCATGTCTTTGATAAGAAAATTGAAATAATTTCAACAAGTTAATAAAATTATAATATTTTTAAATATTTTATAACATCACCTATTGAGGTACATTATTCAAATATGAAGTATATATAAATCGAGAGAGTTGCAACTAAAATAATAGTAAAATAAAAATTTAATATCAAAGATAAATTCTTATATGAATGTACAAAAATATTTGAAAATAGTATTGAAAATAAATATATAAAATATAATTAATTAATTTCATGCTGATACTTTTAAATAATACAAAAGTTGCAATCCTAAGTTAGCCAAAAGAACTATGACTTTAAATAAATATTGAGAAATATAAAATAATAGTATTGATAAAAATATTTAAATATATTAGAAAAGTATCTAATTAATTTAGAATAAAAATAAAACAAAACAATGTAAAGATGTGTTTCAAAAATTTTTTTTTTTTTTTTCTTCTACAAAATGAACTTTGAATTAATTGAAAAGAAAAAAGAAACATCATTGTATTATGCTAATTGGGGAAAGAAATCCTACAATTAAAAATATAGAATTGTACTACGAATAATGTAGAAATAAAATGTAAAAAGAATAATTGTAGAATAATAAAAATTATATATAAATTGAAATAAAATATTTATCTATTAATCTTGTGATAACTTAAATTTATAAGATAGAATTCTTTGATAAGAGTACTTAATATGATGCTTATAAAATATGTTTTAAATTATAAACTTATTTAATGAGATAAAAATATGATTATAGATATTTTTTGAATTATCTCATGAGATAGAAATTTATATTGCAATTTTGGATAAACACAACATGATGTTTTAGTTATAATAGATAAGATAATTATATCAAAATGAAATATAAAAATAAATAAAAAACCAATGAAAAATTATTAGCTAAATTAAAAAACGCAAAATTCTAAGAATTTGACATTTGGCCAAAATTGCATAATTAGAATTAAAATTGTACAATTGTCGGTCCCACAACATTGCTCTATATATAATACTATAGGTAGATAGATACATTTTGAATTTCAGATAAAAAAAATTAGAGATAAGATACAATTATATCGGTTAGAGATAATAATTAACAAGTAATAAATTTTTTTAATTGAATTAAAATACTCAAAATTCTAAGAATTTGACATTTGGCAAAAATTGCACAATTATAATCAAAATTATACAATTAGATAAGCCCAAAACTGTGCTATATATAATAGTACTAGCATTATCCCCGTGTTATGTACGGATTCTTTAAAATTACTATATTTAAAATTAAATTTAAAGTTTTAAAATTTAGTATTTAAAAGTTTGCAATATATAAAGACATCTCATATACATTGTGTCATAAAAAATAAATTTCAAAATTATTCAGTGAGAAGTTAAAAAAAAAAATAGAACATCCAAAAATAAAAATATAAGAATATGATTATACTTTATTTAAAAAAAGAAAATATTATGCAATCAAAAGCTAACAGATAGTTGCATTAAAAAATAAATATTTATGAGAATGATATAAAACACAAGGTTGATGGCATGACAATTGTTTGAAAAAATTTAAAATTATGATACTTTAAGATTATTTTAGACTTAAAATAGAATGAGTATATATTAAATTAAAACTTAAAATATGAAGAATTAGATAATATATTAGTTGCCAAGGATTAGAAAAATCTTATTTAATTTTAGTTTTTGATTAAAAATCAATTAAATTAAGACAAAAATATGATAGTAAAGATAAAAGAAAATTAAAAAATTAAAATAAATATATAAAATAATTACAAAGTTAAGATCAATATTATATAACTTTATAGAGACCTTTTAATTTGACTCATAGCTTAATTGTCGAATTTTGATATTAGAAATGCAAAGTTAAAATCATAGCAAATTGATAAAGTAATTATGAGCTCAAAATTAATTTTAAATAGGAATTAGTGATAGGATATGAGGATGAAATTAGAATGTAAAATAAAATATGAAAAAAATAAATTATTATGTTCATTCTCAATTTTTTTTGTATGAATGTAATTGGATCTTCATATTATATTTCACAAATAGCAAAAAAAAAAAAAAAAAAAAAGGTGAATAACCAAAAAAGTTGTTAACCTTTCAAACAATCAAGATTAAAAATAAATAAATTATATATATATATATATATTGATAGACTAAATAATGTCTAGAGTTATAAACTCAAAAATTTAATAGGTGTATTTTCTATTGAAATAACCATCTCATAATTTTTTTAAATATATAAAAAATGATCTAAGAATATATATTGATGTAGTATATAAAATTTTTAAAAAGAGTTTGAATTATACATATACATACATAATTACAAATATCTGAATATAAAATAAAATTAAATTACATACTTCTAAAATTATAAATATTCAAAAAGTGAAATAAAATTTAAAAATATTAAAATAAAAAAATAGATCTCATCCTATAAAACTATAAACTTAAATGAGCAAAAAAAAGGGTGAATTGAAAAATAAATTACAAAATGTAACAATAAATTAATAACTTGATTAAAAATGAGTAAAAGGATGCTAAATGTATGATAATTTAAATAAAATAAAAATTAAATGAAAAATTTTATCAATAATTAAGGAGAAAAATGTAACTGATAAAAATAAAAAATAAAAAAAATATTAAGTACAATTAATAAATCTCATAATAAATGAATTGATAACATAAACTAAGTAGTAAATAAAAAATATATAGAAATTTACAAATTTAATAGTAATAAAAGCTAAATGATAGACTTTATTTAGGTTGAAAAGAAAATTATAGCATTAAAATCCAAAAATCTCTTCCATCATGTAATATACCTAAAATAAACCAAAAAAGAAAGAAACCAAAATCAAAAAGTGCACAATAAAATCAAATAAACAATAAAAACTTTGAATAATGAACAAAACATGTACACAAAGAGATAGAAGAAAACAAAATGCTAGAAAATAAAGAGGACACAAAGAATAGAGTGAAAAAAAATGCTATAACCTAATAATATTAATGAAGTGACTTTTGAAAGACTTTATATATAGTGGTGTAGATATAAATTAGTTATTAAAGATAAGAGGAAATCATGAAAGACTTATCAAACTATATAGTTCAAATGATCAAGAAATCTTCCACATATTAAAAGTAGATATAGAAAAGATTTTGTAGGTAAAATGAGATTATCTTTTGATATTAGAGATAAATAAAGAATATTGTTATAATCAAGAAAATGATTTGAAAAAAAATCAGATATCTTTAAAAGGAATAAATAATGTCAAATTTAATACTAAAAATCAATTTTTAAATTTGATTAAAAAAACTCAAAATTCTAAGAATTCAAAATTAGGTCAAAATTGCACAATTATGGATTCCACATCGTTGTGCTATCTATACCATAGATAGATAGATATATTTTAAATTTGAAATGAAAAAAAATTAGAGATAAGCTACAATCATATCGGTTATAGATAATAATAATCGACAAATAATGAAAATTTTTAAATGAATTAAAATGCACAAAATTCTAAAAATTTGTTATTTGGCCAGAATTACACAATTAGAAGCAAAATTGCATAAATATGGGTCTCGTATCGTTGTTGTAACATCCCAAATTTTGAAATCCTCAAATAAAATAAAATACAAAGTCGATAAGTTTGCCTGGATTAATTTTGGGTTGATTTAGTTACAATCTAGAATTAAATATTTATAATCGAGGGTTTGAATTGTAAATAAGAGAATGACTTGATTGTTTAAAATTATAAAGTTTAGGAGGTTAATGTGCGCAAGTTAAAAGTTAGAGGACTTTAAAATAATTGAATTTGGACTTAATTACTCGGAAGCAGAAATCTTAGGGTTCAATGTGTAAGAATTAAAAGTTGAAGGCTTCAATTGAAACCCAAGGGGCCAAAGTGGAAGGCGATGAGAAGTCTAGGGGTCCAATTGAAGATGGTGGGAAAAGTTGGGGGTCAGATTGAGGATGCTGGAAAATGCATTTATATATATAGGATTAAGGACATAATTTTATTAAATTCTCAAAAACTGCCCAAACTTCACCCCAGCGGAAAATTGCAGGAAAACGACCACCAAACTTGAAACTAAAACCATGGTTGGATTCCTCTTAGCTCAAGGAACACAACCATAACAAAATTACTCAAAAACAACTGATGAATCGGCAGGAGAGATGAGACAATGGTGAGCTCGTGCTGGGTTTGGCGGTTTTCTGGCGTACAATGGAAGAGAGTGGCTAAGCCTTGGTAGGTTGTGGTCGCGAGCACCTGGGCATCACGTTGGTACCTTTAATTTGAGGTTTCAATGGCGGACGAAGGATGAACTAACGCATTGGCGTCGCGGTGGCACTAGGGCTTGCCGATAAGGTTTTAGCCAAATTAGCTGTTGAGACAGTGGCGAAATGGAAAATTGCTTTGGACGTTTGGCTTCTGGTGTTGAGACACATCAACTAGTGGTGGTGGTCTCCATCTCCAATGGCGGCGATTTTGGACTAGTTTGTACAGAATGACGTACCGAATTTATTTGAGTTATTCCTGACTTGAAATTTGATCTCGATTTAATCTAATTGGGTAAATTTCATACTGAATGTCAATTGGATTCATTTTTATGATTCTAATTAAAATTTAATGAATTAAGGTCATTCAAATATAATTTGAATTAAGAATGACTTAGAATAATGTCTTAAGACTCAATAATGTGAAATGTTGTGAACGAAAATGGATTATACAACTTGGAGCTGATAGACTCGTATCCAACTGATTTAAGAACCTGAACCTTGTTACGTGACTGTAAAATAAGTAAAGTGATGAATAGAGTCTGTTGGGGGTGACATGAGGATTGAGTTGGCTCGAGCACATATAGCTATTAGGACGGTTAAAACATTAAGTCGATAAAGTGGGAATGTTTGGGCCCAAGTAAGTAAAGTTTTGTAATAATGAAAGTATCATGTATTTGAGGATTAAATGAGACCACAACAATGTAGGTCGTATCAATAATCCATTCATTAACTGATTAGTTAAGAATTACCACATTTAATTATGTTGGCCATTTAGATATGAAACCAAGATTACTAGAATTATGTCAGAATAACCTTAAGTTTGAGAGAAAGACATGAACTATGTTTATACTTAAGATTTAGACAAATAATAAAATAATAACTCGGGTTATCTTATGATAGTTCTCGGACTGACTAGGAAGCCAGGACCTGAGCGACCATACAACTAGGAATTCCTCTGCATTTGTCAGGTGAGTTTATACTCAATAGTAGGTGATTTCTTTGTTGGGAAAAGAATATATATATTTTGCTATTATATCCTGTGGGAAAAGAACATATATATTTGCTATTATATTATGATCGCTTGATTCCTTTCAATCTATATGTTGAAAATAGTACTCCACATTGCCCTTTTATACTCAGCGTTTCTGTTGATATTGATTGATATCACTTTACCTGAAATTTGGTGATTGTGTTGAGGAAGCTGAAAAGTGATTTCAAAAAATATATTTTACTCGCCATGTCTAGCCTAAAACTAGCTTGGGCTGAATCAGTGAGTACATGCTTAACATGGCGAAGTAACATATTAAGTGAAATGTAGTTGGACATATTCAATGATATCAGTGATTATACTTCATACCCTTGGGGGTAGGTCCTGGGATCGATTACGAAAGACGACTGGGCGGAACGGACCAACGGTGATAGATCTTTCAACTGATACCCGTGCGTGATGCACATATAATGCCTACTCAGTAGGCCAGCTAGAGGTAGCCGCTTATAAGCAGGATCAAGCATGCAACTAGCTATACCTAGTGAATGATTAAGTGTCCGAGCCGATCACTCGGTACTTTAAAGGAACAAGGACTTTCGTATTTTTGAAAGTGGAGTGACAAGATAGGAGAACCACTAATAACTTAATAGTGAAAGTGTTTGCTAAATTATTTTTAGTTTATTTGATATGCCTGATACTTTTTGCTTTGAAACTCGAATATTTGAAAGAACCCAGTAGTTGTCTAAATGGCATATCAACCCCTTTTGATCATAATTGAGATTTAAACCTCTATGAGAGATAGTGAATTTTATGAAGTCTCATTACTGGTATGGGATGGTGGTGAGATGGATCAACTAAAATTTTGACTAAAACCTTCTTTCAGGACTTCTAGAAATTTTAAATGTTCCTACTTATTTCCTATATGTTATTTGAGAAATTATCACTCTATTGTTATTGCTAGAATATCTCACTAAGTCATTTGAACTTATATTGTTTCATTGTTATTTTTCATCCTTTACCCCATATAGGAATGAGTGATGAGGATAGACTAACCCAGGTGACACACGAGGTAATGACGGTGATAGAAGTGCTAAGTGTGATTCATGATATTTCTATGCATAATTGAATATTTGATGGATATTGTTGTAGAAATTAAATTCTTTGGATTTTGAGAAATATATTTTCTATTATTCAGAAGACTTGTGGTATAGAATGGGTAACACCCTGTACGGGAGCAATCACCTCCCGATCGTGGCGTTACAGTTGTGCTATTTTAGTTAATCAAAATGGAGTCATTCATACACCAACATTTTATTGTACTCTGGTGATATTTTTCGTGCCATGGGTTGTAGTTGGCTCTTAGACTATGGTTATTACTACTCATTAGATCCAAATAAAATATACTTTACATCATACTTAGCAACAATGGAAGATGAATGGCGTCACCATGCACAAGAACAAGATGGTCTTGTTATAGATAGTCGTGATCTTGGTATTCATTGCCCTCGACAAAAAACCATCACCGTGCCCCAAGGCACACCACAAGAGTAGGCAGTAGCTCTCAATCGCATACATGAAGAAAATAATAGGATTGTTATGCGTATATCGCATTTTAACTTTCAATAAATATAAGAAACTATATGTCATTAGGGTTACTAAACGAAGCAAGATATCGATGGGCACTTAGTGTAAGTCCTATTTATCGATCAGATGTTGAGATGTCTAATGAGGAGATTAACGATGTTGTCTTTTATGTCTTGTGTTTATCTATTTTTAATGTAGTAGGTACTTTTATTAGACACAGTAACTTAATTGCAATTATTTTAGTTGTATCCTTAAATTTAATTTAATTTAACACTAATTACGGTAAAAAATTTGTTGAATAACATAGGTAATCATATAGCTTGGAGATATTTTAAAGTAATACAATTGTAGCAAAACTAAGTAATACAATTCTAAGAATGCTCCCCTGTGCCACAAGCACGTCATTGCTGATTTCATCTTTATCTTGTTATGTTTATACTTCACTCGTATTTGGTTGAAACCCTTAAATCATACTAGACTATGTGACTTGGTCACACATATGATGGTGATCATGAAACAAGTCTTTATGGTTATGATTTTAAAGTATTCCAAGTTATAGAATCTTATGAGACAGGACATCTAAGATTCGAATAGACTTGCACTAATGATGAATATTCTAAGGGGTTGGATATTGCTCCGTTTTATAGACAATCTATGTGAGACATGGATGCATGCTAGTGGGCGCTTGGTGGAGAACAAGTTCACTGAAGGCCTGCAAGAGAATCTACTAGATAGCTGTAGTGGCAAGTCTGTAATTGCAAGTTCTCAAGCTTACAAAAGTGCATATAATTAATCTTTGGACCTGAGGATCCATAATAACTTTGTGTTTAGGTCTTTATGCTTTGACTTTTTTCCGACCATGTAGCGGGTCATACAAGGTTGAGATTGAGCATAAGCTACTTAAGCATAGAGGTTTGTGGGATTCAAGATAGGATCCATCTCCATATTGTTGTGAAGAATGAGTGCATCTCTTATGTATCTATAATGATTGATTCTAAGAAATTCTTGCGCAAGGTAGTATGACAATTTAGAAAAGGTATATTCCAAAGTTGAGGCATAAAGGGGAATCGAACATTGAATGTCGAGACATAGTTATTGAGGCTATTAGGGAGCCGATAAATATCTTACTTTAGGCCTCTTTCGGGAGATAGGAGATGGAAGGACCGTATTTGCATGTTAAGTAAGCTATAATGGTTCATTATGATATGATTCATTCATCCAATTAGTTGGGCTCCATGGGTTTGTTGCTAGACATCAACCATAGAGATTGAGTGCTCTTCAATTAATAGAGATTAATTGAAAGAGTTATTAGTTTAAATGAGTTTAAACTAATGTGAATATTTGAATATTCAAAATATCACAATGAGTTGTGAAACCATGTCCAATAAATGGATGAACTTAATGGGTCACAGACAAAAGCCTAAGAAAACTCTTATTTGATAGGAGGAATTTTTTAAGAAGTTAGAAAATTCATACTAAGCATTTTTGGAGAGAAAACGGTTAACTATTTAATTGGTCAATTTGGCTTGATTAATTTAAGTGTTAAATTAATCAAAAATAATTTAAGGAGTTAAATTATTCCAATTAAATTAAGATGTTAATTTAGCTGGTGCCATATGATAATTAATTAGTCATGTTAACTTAAGGCATTAAGTTAACTCTAATTAACTTAAAGAGTTGAGTTAATTAACTTAAGGAGTTAAATTAAATTAGTTAAATTAAAGAGTTAATTTAATTAAATTGAGAATTTGAGTTTTGGAGGAAATCAAATGGAAGATTCCATTTGAATTTAAATTAATTAGCATTTCATTTCATGAGATGAAATATAAATGATAATTAAAATGCAAATGCACACATAAGTTGACAAGTTGGCCAACATGCATAGAGGTTGTGATGGAAGCATCCAAGAGCTTCCATCCCCTCTATAAATAGGACATGTGGCTAGCCACTTGGTGCTAGTTGGCATTCCTCATATTTTCCCTCCAAAAGTTTGATATAATTCATGTGTTGAATAATCATACATAAAAAATTCTATCCTCCCTGTCTTCTCCAAAACCGCCACTCCTACCATCACCTTCTTCCTCTCTTTATCTAGAAAAAGTAAGTTTGATTGAGATCTTATCCTAGGTGTGTGGACTTTACATTATAGGTTTTGCACTTTGGGAACTTAGAAGTTCATCAGTGAACCATTTTATGGCAGATTTCGGTGGATCGTTTGGGCAACTTAGAAGCTGAGATTTTCAGTGATTTTTTGCCACAAGGATTCTGTTCCAGATATGATTTGGTGTACCAAATTTTCCAATTTTTGGAGCATTGGAAGAGGGGAAATTAATTCCAACTGTTGGAGCTTGTAGATCATCCTTTGGAGAAGTCCTTGGAGTGATCTAGTGGAATCCTTTGTTTTTGCTCGAAAAAGGTAAATTTTCTATCTTCAAATCCTTATTTAGTGAATGATTATGATCCTTAAGATGCGATGATTGGTTTTATTTTTTCCTATTTTGGCTTTAATATTTGGATCCCAATCCATCTGTATCTTTCAAGTGGTATTGAAGCCATTTTCATGCCTAAATTTGAATTTTAGTGAATTGATTCATGTGATGAATTGATTCTAGATCTTTAATACTTGATTCAATTGATGAATTTCAGTGTTTGGATGATTTTATATGTGGCTCTATATGTGTTGAATTGAAATACGTCCATATATGTTTAAGTGTTATTTCATATGTCAGCATGATTTTTATTCAAATCTTATGATGCTAAATGTCGATTTAGCATTGGATGATGTTATATGTTGATATAACATATTGATTATAGCTTTAAAGTGTTTTTTCCCTTTTTGGATCCAATTGGATTAGAGTTAATTGGAGATTTTTGTAGAATATTGATTTTCACTTAGATTTTATTTTTGAAGCATGTTTGAGAACTTTAATTTCTAGTTTTTTAAAGTGTTTAGAATCTAGAAATTTGTCAAAATGTGTGTGGAATGATGATATGGAGGTGTCCTAGTGATTGAAGATGGCAAAAACATGAAAAAACACATAATAGTTGCCATGGCACCTAGCTGGCAAAGCTGTTGCCAGGTTGCCCAAGAGCAGGTGCACAAAAGGTGCGCGATGCATGTGCCTGGCCAGGTGGTTGGGTGGCAACCCAATGAGAAAGAAAGCTGCCTAAGCACCTGTTTTGGTGCAATTTTGAGTTTTGGCCTATTTAATCTTCATTGTTCCATGTAATTTTGATGCACAAAAATTGTGTAAGTGATTCAAAATAATGTTGGATATTCTTTTGCTTGTTTTTAATCTTCAATTTGGTGCAAAAATGAGATGCATAAAGAGTTATGCTTATTTTTGCCTATTAATTAATTATTTATGAAATAAGCATTTAATTGGTTGAATTGAAATGTCAATTCTTGTTTATTTTTCATTTAATTATTGAATGGATGGTGAATGAATGGGGATGAACATGGGCCTTTAAATTGGTTTTATTTGTTTCAAAGTTGTTTGAAAAGGGTTGTATTAAATAGGGGCTTATATGCCTCTTGATTTACTACCTTGTAAATGTTATGAGAGTAAAACTCTAGGGGTGATGATTTCTTTTCTCTTTTAAATGTTGCAAGGAGACAGAGGAGACCAAAAGGTTCAAGGAGGCTTGAAGACCCATGAATGTATGGGATACATTTATGTAATAGATAGGATTTAATCAACCTACTTAAAATCAACTAATTAGTGCATCTATGGCTCTAAGTGCACTGCTTGGTTAAAGCTCATAGTCATCCTGCCCTAAGAGCATACTAGACGCATTTACTTATTTATGTTTTTCTTTATTCTATTGATGTATGAGATACATGGTTAGGATATAGAGAACCTAACTAAGACATGATAATATTGATGAGATCTTTCATAACAAGAAAAACCCTCAACTTAGAGGAGTAAGTTTTCCAAAATATTAAGTCAAATTGAATACAAATTAAAAGGAGTTTAAATTAATCCAAAGCTTATACCAATGGGAGGTAGCATGAGATGTTACCTTAATTTAGTGTTGGCTCATGAGTCGTGGAACACTTTATTAGTGGAAAGCTATCTCACTTCTTAGCATATAATGCCCTTTAATTTAAAACTCGCTTTAACATTGTCTAATGAGTCGTGGAATGCCATTGTAGAGTTTATAATTAAACAATGATTAGTAGGTACACTTAACACCTAGTAGTGTAGATGTCGCACTAGTCGTGGGCCTATATGAAAAGTGAGATAAAACACATCAAGGGTTACATAGAGATGTAATTAGCAAAAGTTGCTTACCTTAGGATTATTTGTGGATGTCTCACGAGTCGTGAGTCCACAAGTGATGCTTTTTGGACCTTGATTCTCAGTAGGAAATATGATTTTCTGAATTCCTTTAGGGGTTGAGGAATTTGACAAAATAGTGGGAGAAAAACATTCTTGAAAGTCCATAAACATGTTTTCTAATATCAAATTCAATCACATGCTTATATTCTCTTTTTCGCCTTTGTAGATTTGTGAAATCTCAATCATGGCCAAGAATCCACTAAGCATCATATTGGAATCTAATAAACTAACCAGGCTGAACTACCACAATTGGCTTCGAAACCTCAAATTTGTTCTTAACTCCAAGAAACGGACATATGTCCTAAATCAAAGTCTACCTGACACCATAAGCGAGGACTCTGATGAAGAGGCACGTGAAATGTTCACTAAATGGGTAGAGGATAACCTCCAAACCCGTTGCCTCATGATTGCCTCCATGTCCAATGAGCTTCAAAAGTCTCATGAGCATATGAAAAGTGCTTTCGAGATATATTTACATCTACAAGAGTTTTATGGTGTACAAATGAGACATGAGAGGTACATGTACTCGAAGGAGCTCTTTCTAATTGGGATGACGGAGGGGTCTAGTGTTCATGATCATAGCTTAAGATGATGGGCTTTATTGAGAAGCTTGCTACTTTGGAAGTAGTTATGGACAACAATCTCTATGTGGATTTGATCCTTTAATCCTTGCTTAGCTCTTTTGACCAATTCATAATGAACTTTAATATGTCCAAACAAGAAGTCACGATTAATAAATTGGTCAATATGTTGGTAATGGTCGAGATGACTATGAAAAAGGACAAACCATTAATGCTTACTTCCTCTTCCAAGTCTAAAGGCCCTAGGGGAAAGAAGAAAGGAGGTAAGAAGAAGAAAAGTTCTTCTTTGAAGCGAAATGGAGCATTAAAACCATCTTGGGAGGTCAAGAAGAAAAATGAGGATAAGAAGGATATCACTTATTTCTACTATGGTGAAATGGGCCATTGGAAGCGAAATTGCAAGGAATATCTTGCAACCCTTGGGAAGGGTATGTACTTTATTAAAGTGTACTTAACTACTAATTCTTCCTCATAGGTATTTGATACCACATGTGGTTCTCACCTTTATAATTCGTTATAGGAGATGGAAAGAAGAAGAAGTCTAAGTAATGAGGATTTGATCCTATGCCTTGGCAATGGAGCAAAAGTTAGGCCAAAGTTTAAAGTGTTGTGAAGTTAGACTTAGGGAACTCCTTTATTGTATTGGATCCTTAATAATATGTACTAACTCTTGTGAAGAATATTATATCAATTCTCATTTTAGACAATGAAGGATTTGATTTTTCAATATCAAATGGGAAATTAAAAGCAATAAAAGAAAGGTTCTTTAGTTGCAATGGGTACACTTAGTAATGGATTATATATTTTTGATTCTCAACCATCACTTATTCATATTCAACAAAGTAATAAAATAAAATTAGATAGCCAAGAAAGTGCCACTTTGTGGAATGCAAGACTTGGACATATTTTCAAGAATAAGATGAACAAGATAGAAGCCCTGAAAGCACTAAATATTAATGGCATAGAGGATCTTCCTATTTGTGAATCTTGTTTAAAATAAAAGATAACCAAGGCTCCTTTTGTAGGATAAACGGAGTGAACCACAAGTCCATTGGATTTAATCAATACGAACATTTGTGGACCACTAAAAATTAGTGCAAGGGGATATTATTCTTATTTCATTACCTTCATCGATGATCATACTCAGTTTGGACATGTGTATCTTATGAGGTACAAGTCCAAAGCTTTTGAAAAGTTCAAAACTATAGGAATGAAGTAGAAAAGCAACAAGGACTTGGTATTAAGCTCTTCGATCGGATCGAGGAGAGGAATACTTAATTATTGATTTCTTGAATTATCTAAAGGAGAATGAGATTCTCTCACAATGGATTCCACTCGGCACACCCCAACATAATGGAGTAGTTGAGAGAAGAAACCATACTGTGTTGGTCATGGTACGTTCCATGATGAGTTTCACCAATGTGCTTTTATCCTTTAGGGGATACGCCCTTGAGACAGTGCCGATGCTATTAAATATAGTACCCTCAAAGTTGGTGCCAAAGATACAACATGAGATGCGGAATGACAAAGCACCATTTTAGTCTTATTTACGATTTTGGGGGTCTCCCGCATATGTCAAGAGGTCAGTAGGAGACAATTTAGATACGGGATTCACTTTGTCCAAGTTTATGCGATATGCAAAAGAGTCTTTAGGTTATTATTTCTATGATCCCTCGGTACAAAAGGTCATTATTTTTAGGAACACTATCTTTTCGAAAAAGGAGTTTCTATTGGATAGAAAAGATATTTCTATTGAATTTGATAAAGTTTAAGATGATCATATTATCCCACAAGAAATAGAAACAATGGAAGATCCGGAGCTTATCACACAACCTCTTAGAAGGAAAACCAAATCAAGAGGCAATTTGACAGGTTCAGATTCCTTCATGAGATGAGGCAAATGGATAGTGATTCGAAGACCTATGAGAAAGCTATGATAGATATAGATTCAGGACATTGGCTAGAGGCTATGAAATCTAAAATGGACTCCATGTACTCCAACTAAATATGAACTTTGGTAGATCCATCAAAAGGCAGAGTACACATTGGTTGCAAGTGGATCTACAAGCGAAAGCTAGTAGTCAATGGAGAGGTGATGACCTTTAAGGTTAAACTAGTGGCAAAAGGTTATACTTAAAGACCTGGTATTGATTTTGAGGAAACCTTTTCACCAATCGCAATGCCTAAGTCCATTAGGATTATGCTTGCCATAGCCGCTTGCTATGACTATGAGATATGGCAAATGAATACAAAGACTGCTTTTCTCAATGGAAACATTAAAGAAGAAATCTATATGGAGCAACCACAAGATTTTACATCTAAAGGGAGTGAGCAAAAGGTTTGAAAACTCAAAAGGTCCATTTATGGACTAAAGCAAGCATCCTGAAGTTGGAACATACATTTTGATAAAGCAGTCAAATTGTTTGACTTTGTTGCCTTATGTGTATAGAAATGCTAGCGGGAGTTCGATACAGTTTATTGTGCTTTATGTTATGACATTCTTCTCATTGGAAATAAGAAAGAAGGGTTAGAGTCTGCTAAAGCATACTTATCTTCTCAATTTTCAATGAAAGATTTGGAAAAAGCAGCTTTCATATCAGGAATATGGATCTATAGAGATAAATCAAAGAGGATGTTGGGGCTCTCCCAAAATGCGTACATTGACAAGATACTAAAGAGGTTCAGTATGGAAGAATCGAAGAAGGGATTCTTTCCTATGGGACATGGTCTTTGTCTTTCTAATTCTATGGCCCCTAAGACTAAAGACGAGAGATAAAGAATATCTTACATACCTTATGCATCCGCCATGGGAAGCATAATATATGCCTTTCAATTTACTAGACCGGATGTAGCACACACTCTAAATGTTATGAGTTGCTTTCAATCCAACCCCTGTGAAAGCTACTGGACGGACATAAAAGCAATCCTAAAGTACATGATAAGAACTAAGGATTTGTTTTTAGTTTACGGCAATGAAGAATTGAAACTTGAAGGATTTTAGGATTCTAGTTTTCAATCCGATGAAGATGACCTTAAATCAACCTCAAGATTTATATTTTGCCTCAATGGCGGTGTGATGAGTTGGAAGAGTTCTAAACAAGACATCATGGCTAATTCTACTATTAAGGCGGAATATATTGTGGCTTTAAAAACTGCAAATGAAGGTGTTTAGATAAAAAACTTCATCCAAGAGTTGGATGTAGTGCTTAGCATTATAGAGTTAGTTGTTGTCATTTGTTACAACAACAGAGCCGTTGCGCAAGCAAAAGAGCCAAGATCTTGTCATCAATTCAAGCATATTTTGAGGCATTATCATTTGATTTGTGAGATCATTAATATAAGTGACATCCAAGTTGAGAGGGTAGCTTCAGACGGGAATATAGTAGATCCACTTACTAAACTCCTAATGTGAAAGGTCTTTTAAGGACATCTTGAGAAGATGGCTTTAAGACTATGGGAAAATTAGCTTTAGGGCAAGTGGGAAACTATTGGAATAGTGCCCCGCAGCCAATTAGATTGGTGTGTAAAACTACTCCTATTGTGATACAATCTTGATTGAATGATATTCTAATAAAATGGTTGTCTCCATCTTATGCTTTTTATAATTCACCCGCATTTGGTTGAAGCCCTTAAATCATACTAGACTACGAGACTTGGTCACGTATATGATGGTGATCATGAAACGAGTTTCTATGGTCATGATTTTAAAGTAGTCTAAGTGATAGAATCTTATGAGATAGGGCATCTAAGACTTGGATAGACTTGCACTAACTATGCATATTCCAAGGGATTGGATATTGCTCTATTCCATGGGCAATCTATGTGAGACATTAATATATGTTAGTGTGTGCTTGTTAGAGAACAAGTTCAATGAAGGCCCGTAAGAGAATCCACTAGATAGCTATAGTGGCAAGTCGATGTGGCAAATTCTCAAGCTTATGATAGTGCATATAATTAGTCCTTAGACCTGAGGATCCATAATAACCTTATGTTTAGGACATTTTGCTTTGATTTTTCCCTTACCACATAGTGGGTCATATGAGGTTGAGATTGGGCATGAGCTACTTAAGCATGGACGTTTGTGAGATCCAAGATGAGATCCATCTCCTATTTGTTGTGAAGAACAAGTACATCTCCTACGTATTCTATAATGATTAATTCCAAGAAATCATTGGACAAGGTAGTATGACAATTTGGAACAAGAAGCTTTCCAAAGTTGAGAAATAGAGGGGAATCGAACATTAGATGTAGAGATATAGTTATTGAGGCCATTTGGGAGATGATAAATATCTTGCCCTAGGCCTCTTTCGGAAAATAGAAGACAGAAGGATCGTATTTGCATGGTAAGTGTAAGCTATAATGGTTCATTATGATATGATTCATCCAATTAGTTGGGCTTCATGGGCTTGTTGCTAGACATCGACCATGGAGATTGGGTATTCTTTAATTAATAGAGATTAATTGAAAGAGTTATTAGTTTAAAGGAGTTTAAACTAATGTGAATATTTCAATATTTAAAATATCACAATGATTTGTGAGCCCATGTCCAATGAATGGATGAACCTAATAAGTCACACACAAAAGCCTAAGGAAACTCTTATTTGATAGGAGGGATTTTTTAAAGAGTTAGAAAATTCATACTAAGCGTTTTTGGAGAGAAAACGATTGACTATTTAATATTTGACTTGATTAATTTAAGTGTCAAATTAATCAAAATAGCTTAAGGAGTTAAATTAGGCCAATTAAATTAAGGTGTTAATTTAACTGGTGCCATATGATAATTAATTAGTCGAGTTAACTTAAGGAGTTAAGTTAACTCTAATTAACTTAAAGAGTTAAGTTAATTAACTTAAAGAGTTAAGTTAAATTAATTAAATTAAAGAGCTAATTTAATTAAATTGAGAATTTGAGTTTTGGAGGAAATCAAATGGAAGAGTCCATTTGAATTTAAGTTAATTAGCATTTCATTTCATGAGATGAAATGTAAATATTAATTAAAATGCAAATGCACACACAAGTTGGCAAGTTGGCCAACATGCATGGAGGGTATGATGGAAGCATCCAAGAGCTTCCATCCCCTCTATAAATAGGACATGTGGCCGGCCACTTGGTGCTAGTTGACATTCCTCATATTTTCCCTCCAAAAGTGTGATATAATTCATGTTTTGATAATCACACTAAAACAATCCAATCCTCCATCTCTCCTCCAAAACCGCCACTCCTACCATCACCTTCTTCTTCTCTTTATCTGGTAAAAGTAAGGTTGGTTGAGAGCTTATCCTAGGTGTGTGAACTTTACATTAAAGGGTCTACATTTAGGGAACTTAGAAGTTCATTGGTGAATCTAGAAGTTGAGATTTTCAGTGATTTTGGTCACATAGCTGCTATTCCAGAGATGAGTTGGTGTACCAAGTTTGTTGATTTTTCGAGTATTGGAAGAGGAGTAATCGGATCCAACCGTTGGAGCTTGTAAATCATCCTTTGGAAGAGTCCTTGGAGTGATCCAATGGAATCCTTTGTTTTTGCTCATGAAGGTAAATTTTATGCGTTCAAATTCTTATTTAGTGTATGATTATGATCCTTGGGATGAGATGATTGATTTTATTTTTGCCTATTTTGGTTCTAATATTTGGATCCCAATCCATCTTTATCTTTCAATCAACCTCTTCATCTCATGTAGTATCATGTGGCTATTGTTGGCTCCCACCAGACTTGGTCTGATTATCAACAAAACTATCATCCATATTTAAATTAATATTTTGTCATGAATATGTGGTTGAGCTCGATGAAGCATGATCACAATATGCTCCTAAAATATCTAGGAATGGAACTGGTGATATATGGAATGAGTGGCGTGCTAGTGCAAGTTCTAAATAATTATGTCCAGCCGAGCCCCATCCTGGGCCAAGATTTGTGTCCACTAAGGCAGAGAATGATTGACTAAATAGTGATGTATAAAGGTGTTATTTCATCAGGTTGTGCTGGTTGAGATATGTAGTAATCTGAATATAAATCAGGATTGGCACTAGACGAATCTGCCACATCAACTCGCCTGACAAGCACTACTTGTGTATATTAGTGTATCCCTCTGTGCAATATCACCCTTTGTTGAGCTGGTAGACCTAATGTTGTGTCTTCATCTTTTTGTGTCTTTACTCCAACTTACTTCTTATTGTCGAGCAGACGGTTGTTGAGGCACCTCGAATAGGAATCATCATGTAGCTATATGATGAATTTCTTCAACAATTGCCCTATGTCAATCTTTCATTTGGATAAATAATGTAATGTCAGAATCATCGACAACTGAATCACATTTGAGCATAAGGTTTTGCATTCTATTAGCCTGAAATGTGTGAAATAAATAATTTAATGTTAAATAATCTCAATTTTACAAAATTTAAATTATAGTTTTCAACTACACAATAATATGTATACCATATCATGCAATGCATGTGCATTATCTAGACAATGTCTTATGTCTATATATGTGTAGGATGACAATATAAGTCAGCGAGTGATTTGATCATACCATGCCATGTACCTAACATCTATATATTCATATTCAACAATAGTGGATTGTTGAACAACGAGTTGCTTTATAGTATCCCATTAAGAAACATAAAAGATATAGTGCGTGTACTAATCTGTGCTAGGATGACCTCTTGGGATATATTGTGTAATCGTGCACCATGTTCTGCTGGTAATAGAGGATGATGTATTTCAATGATAGCATGGTTCATCAATTCACAAGCTGTTGTTTCTAGGGCATACTCAGGTGGTAAATTCTGAATATCTGGCGAATCTATAGCATAGGGCTCCCATATAAATTGCATATAAAACATTTAAGCCATATTCAAATGAAAAATGACTTATTTTTATATTGTAACAAAAAGAACATATGAATTTAGCCATCTCATGTGCCAATATTCTATCAAGCATGGATCACATGATCTATACAGAGTAACTTGCAATATGTGCGAAGGAGGAATACTACATCCACCTACATATATAAGTTACAAATTAATTTGTGAAGCATGTATTACTAGGAATGATTAATAAATGATATTAAAATTATATTTCTGAGTACCATATGGAGGCATTGTAGTTCATGGCCATCTACCTCTAGGCACTAGAATTTTGATCTAAGACCATGCCCAAACCTACGAGTGAACAAGCAATTAAGGAGCATATAACTATAAAAATACATCTATGTAATATTTATCAAATCTATTTGTTTTACCTATAGTAGTTGCATAGCTCCACCAATGTTAAGTTTTCCCCATTGGCACGCAGTGCATAGCTCGCGATACAAGACTGAAATTACGAACATCACGAATATTCTCAAAATACTACAAGTACACTAATGGTACCGCATTACTTGAAGAATCTGGGCACATAACACCGTCTAAAAGTACTAATGCACATGCACGTGCAATTTGTTCAACCTCCAAATTAGAGCTACCATTTGTAATACGGTGGGTATTAATGTAACCAGCAATAGCTGTCAAATGGAGGCGTGATCCCTTAAACTATCTTTCTTTAAGCTTGAAACCAAGATAATGATCACAATAGTCCCGCCACTACCCTACTGTGAAGTTAGAGTCCATACTAGTAATAGGCCAACCTTGTATTTATAAGCTCCATATAACTACCACATCTTAAAATGTAACTGCAACTCTCCAACACAAAAATAGAAGGTATGAGTCTCAAAACACCATCTCTCCACTAAAGCAGTGATCAAGTGTAGATCAATATCGAAGTGTCCACAAGTATATATACCATAAAATCTCATCTCATGTAACAAGTCCAACACACGGACATGTAGCTCTACGTTACTTATGACATTCCAAAAAGAATTTTCTCCTCGCCTCACAACAAGAATGGTGTCGACATCTCCAACAAATACATCTTCTGACCGATGTGTGTAAAATACTTGGATCACATGGACCATACATACTTGTAGTATAAAAAATTAACCATGTCATGATCTATATAGATTTAAATGTAAATGAAGAAAAATTGTGCACAATTTTATTGAAAATAAAAATAAAAACATGATTTAATCACTTGAATCATATTAAATAGTATATTTATAAAAAAATCTAAAAATTTATAATACATTTTTAGGGCTCATTTTTAATTTTTTTAAAATACTTATTATTCAAATTTTAAATATAGAGTTAAATATTTTAAATTAAATTTTTATTATTCTAAAATAAAATTTATTTACTTTTTAAATAATAGGGCAAATGAAGAGGGCTATAACAACCGAAACAGAGCCATAACCTTTGTTGTTTTAGGTTACTTTTGGTATGATTTTAGTCACTAAGTTGAGAGGAAGCTTTCTATGGGATTGGTTTCAAGTTTTCCAGCCATTTTTTGGTTGTTAGCAACTCTGATAGGTGTAGGGTTCAATTTTGTGAATTGTATAATTTTTAGGGTTCAATATTTATATATAAGGATGTTTTTTGTAATTTCAAATTAGGCCCAAGACTTATCGACTGGCTTCAACTGGGCCCTTAAGCTTTTTAACCGCATTATTTTTGGCCTCCACCTTTTGATTTGGTATCCCAACTTTCGCTTCTTATCTATTTATCCCCTGACATTTAAGATTTCAAGCAATTAAACCCTAGTTCTATTTTAATTCAGTCCTTTCATCTTCAGTCCTTTGCACATTGACCCCCAATGTTTAGAGTTTCAACCAATTAAGTCCGTATCTTATTTATATTCAACACCCTAACTTTTAATAACTACAAATAACTTCTAGTTAATATCATTATGGTTTTGTTGATGCTTAATTTTCTTAATGTATGATTTATTTTATCGACTCATTCTTTAATCTCAAATATTATTTTAATTCAAAGTCCAAGAAGTTTGGGGGGTGTGACAGATCTCCTCTTAAATTGATCTCCAACAACAAAAAAATATATAAAAGAACAAAAACAACAAAAACCAACAATACATTAGCTAAATAATCCAACCTGACATAACAACTCAATGCCAAATGGAAAGGGCACCAACCCCTCCCATATGCCATCTCCTCCAAACATTCTAAATATACCAAATTAATATATTGAAAGTTTAAGTATTTATAGGAAATATTGAAAGTTTAGAAACTTACCAATCACTTGGGAAGCATCCTAGTAGATATACATCATTTAGTATGGAGGGATCCTTTGATCTTAGAAGTTCGGTTCTTCTTGGCCTATGCGGACTTCTTTTGAAAATCTTAGGATGTCCATTGGCGACAAGGGCAGTCTAAATCTCTTGGTTGATCTAGTCCTACCATATATATCACTAAACTAGTAACCCTATACAATATCGAAGACCTTCTACATATGACCCTCGTACTGAGGTCCTAATACACATATCTCTATTAAAATAAATGAACTAAGTTAGTTTATATAATACTTTAAATTCATAAACAAATTCTTATAAATAAATAAATTAATTAACATATCCTTCCATTCCCTGAATATAAGCTGTGGAGAATCTGAGGGATATCCATATAGGTCCTATATGGCTCTTGTACCTTGCTCTTGACAACTTTAATCAAGAACTTGTTACTACTAAGTGAGGGTAGTGTCTGCATAAAGTTATGACAATTATTAGTAAAACAAGTATACAAGTATGGAATAAATAAAATAAGCATACAAGTAAAATAATAAATTTTTACTTACCTACTACATTCCTTGGGACTCAAGTATATCTTGTTAGAACTTTGAGTTAGCGGTGTTAGTTCCCCCTCTCCCCCCCAAATCTAGTTGTAGGAGGATCCACCTGTTGTTGTAAGCATGAAAAGGAGTAGCAATGGATGGTTGGGAGCCATATGTAGAGGTATCACGCCCCAAAAATCAAACCATATAATCTAATACTGAAGCGTGAAACTCAATCCAAAAGAAAAAATAAATTCAAACTATCCAAAATCATAATGTTAGACTAAAGAACACAAGGCACTCAAATTAGTTCAAGGTAGTCTTGTAACATAAAAGCTTAAAGTACCAACACTTAACCTCAACTAATAATTAATATCCATAAAATAATAAAACTACTAAGAAATAAATGATTCTACTGCAAGGTCCAAACTAAGTCTTCAGTCTTGATTCTTATCATGAGTAGGTTTCATCTCCTCATTAGGGCTAGGATCTAGGTCTGCTAGAAGGAAATTAAAGAAAGACATAGAGTGTGAGTAAAAGACACAGTGAATGCTAAGTGTATGCAATGTGAGTTCATGAATTTGACATGATTAATTCAGTAAAAAAATTCTAGAAGAATATAAGTGGAAAGCAATAAACGGTCAAATAACAAAGAAACAATAATTTAATAAATATTTTTGTAGACTAACAAATTAAATGCGATAATCACACAGAGTTTGATGTAGTGAGTTAGCCTTATGACTCCCATCATAACAGTCCTTTATCGCCCTGGGCAAGGTGCGACCTTGCCAAAACAATACCCAAGCCTAGGTTCTCAGGAAATCCTACAACCTGCCTCAGCCACAAATGGCTTCTGTTGTGCGCTGGGGGATCAGACCATGGGGACTTGTAGTTCAACTAGCAAGCCAGATGCTACTCGGTGAAGTTCCTTGCACACCTAGATCAAGTTGAATCCAACTAATAGGGACAATAGCAATAGCGGTAATAGAAAATTTAGTCAATCAGTTAATCATCGAATTTAACTCTTAGTCTAGAAGCATTAAAAATCATAAAAACATATGTTCTTTCATCTAGAAATAAAATAAGGAAAATTTTCTTTTTGTGTGCAATGAAATACATATAAAGTGTAGTGTAAAATAAAAAGTTGTCAACGGGTTACGTAGCATATATCCTTCTAGGTTTTTAAAAAAAAGGTACTATATAATACATATAAGTTCAGGCACTCACCTTCAAGATCAATCCTAGAAGTCAATTACCTATCTCAGAGTCAATCGAATCAATAGTTGAGTCACATGATTCATTTAATAAGTACATCAATCACCAATTTAACTGACTAATAAGATAAAATTTACTTAGAACTAGCCTTATGGGTACCATAAGCTTATAGTACCTTAAATCCAACAATCCTAATTGGTACTATATAAAACAATTTACTATATATGTATATTTATATATATATTAATATAACATTAAATCATCACATCATTAATTAATCTAATAAAATAAATAATAATATAAAATAATATCTTACACTATGTAATTACCAAATACTAACTATTTTCATGCATTAATATTAAAGCTATTACAAACAAAAGCAAAGCCCAAATTAACCAAAAATTTCCATTAATAACTCCTCATGAATTAAGCTCCGTCGGGCATAATTTTCTGATTCTCCTAACAAAGCCATTGTAAAGTAATTCTATAGTGTATAATTTGAATTTGAAAATTGGGTTGGTCTCAAATAAAAACTATACACAAATCCACTTCACTCGTATGGCTATAACAATTGGATTAAATGGCAGAAAGAGACAAACGAAGGCCCACATGCATTAACACAAACATTGCCTATTCCACAAGCGCATTCGACACTACCACAAAGAAATCAAACTCTAGGAAAAACAAATTCATGGCGCACTATTCAATTAATTCTTTCAACTAATAAAATCAAAATCAAACAAATCAAATTGAATGCTAATAAGTGTACCTAGAAAACTGATTCATCTTGCTAGACTTGTGCAATCGCCGACTGCTCTCTCTCCCCTTTTTTTTACTTCTTTCGTTCTGCTTTCCTCTCCCCCCCTTTTTATTGTCTAATAGGATTAGGGTTTTGTTCCTAGTAAACATATATATATATGTATGTATGTATGAGGAAAGTAGTTTAATCCTAATGGGATTCTAATTATTTTCCTCCTTGGACTAGAATATTAACCTTATTTTAACTCTAGCATCTTTATTATTAATAACTAGGGTTTAATAATATCACTCCTTGTACATTATAAAATTAATCCAAGTAGAGTTAAAATTTTATATTTCCCAAAATATGGAATATATAATAAGATAAAAAAATTAATAATTTCCATTATATTTTCCCAAGATAATTTAATCATGTTTTTTTAATTTTTAAGGTCTCAATTATTACTTCCTTGTAACAATATAATATTAGTATAAGAAAATTATGACTTATTATCCCAAGGATTGTAATATCTAATATATATATATATAAATTTATGACCTTAAATAGTAATTCTCACTATTTAACCAAGAGGTAAATCTAGTGCCAAATATATATATACACATATATATTACATCTTCTTAACTGATATAATAAGTAAAATTAAAGGAAAATAAAAATAAATATAGGATAAAATAATTAAGAAAATGTGAAAGAGATTTTAAGGCATTACAAGAGGATGATGATGAGGGAATATGTGCATGTGATGAGGATGCTGGCTATGAAAAGGAATGCTGCTATAAGGGTAGTTATGAGGGACGGAAGATAAATGACCTCATAGCAACAAATGAGGTCGATGGTGATGAAGAGAAAAATGATTAGGATAAATAGGAGATTAGGGAAGGAAAGCATGGGGTAGGCATAGTCATGTATAAGGGTGGAGATTTAGAGGTGGAGTCGTAGGCTAGGTTTTATTTTTAAGGGTGCAGTAGAACATGCCTTACCTCGATCAATGCTCCTATCTCGGCTAGTACCCTTAACTCTACTAGTAGTAAAAGGTTGGCTCCTCATGAATCAACCATCTATAAGGACTAAGAAAACAAAAATCAAAATTCAATATATTGACAATAATATTATGACAAGCTATAATTTGTAATGAAAATATTTAATAATAGATTTAGTATGAGTAATGTTATATGAAGCAAAAAACAAGCATCATATTAACAACATAATTCAATCTTCATAAGATTTGTGAGATTCATTAGTATCATCATCATCTTCTCATCAAATTCATCTTCGTTGTTAAGTCTGCATCCTCTTAATTATTATCATTAATGACACCATCAACATGTTGTACATATGATGCATCCACATCCTTTAAAGGATGAGTATGATCTATTAAGCCCTCTACTAATTCATTTGGATTCACTATATCAACATATGATGCCATCTCGTTTTGATATGCCAACTTTAACAAATCTTCTATTTCTACTCTACCTCTTTCCTTTGTTTTTATAACTACCTACCAATTGAGTGTATTCTTAAATGTTCTAGAATATGAAACATAGTAAACCTATGGGCAATGATAAATGGATCATAGTTTCTATACCTACCTCTTTGTCTAACTTCAACAATTTTACAATTATACTCTAGATGCTGGTTTTTCACATAGGAGTAGGATCAAACTACTCGCAATCGAATAAAACTACTTTCTTGGTAGGATTGCTAGAGTATTCCAAGTCCACCACTTCTTTTAATATCTTTGCCCCCATCACCATCAATCCCCTTAAGCCGTATGTCATTGTTCATTTTTTTACCTTCACTTTAGATGTCAGTATGGAATTTAAATCCATTTACAAATATTTTTGCCATGTCCTAACCAGTTTGTTAGGATCCCAAGCCAAGTCATATGAGAATTGGTCGGTAATGCCATTCTCGTGTCATGAATCTATTATTCATCACATAAAGTATTAGTATTGATAGAAATTTTGTAATTCTTGTGTACCATGTATAAATTAGTTTCATATCTATGAGACTTAGGCTTGCTATCCTGATCATTGATGCAGAAGTACTCCACAAATAACTATATTGGCATAGTTCAAAATATATTAGAAATACAAATAAATAATATTTGACACAGAAAAAATACTTAAAATACTAATTGCTTGATTTACTCAATGAATTCCTTGACCTCCTCACAATTAAGCAATACATGCAGTACTGTAGCTCTAAGCTCCACCTCACTCAAATATCTAGTTGTACAGGCATTAGAGGCATGATCGGGTTAATTAAAAATAAACAAAATTGATGAAATTGAATCATCAATACCTCTATCATCCTCAAGCCAACTTTGCCCTTAAACTATACATGTGTGATTGGAAGTAATATGAACAAAAATTGGATGCTTTCGGCATACAAAAGCCTTCCACTTGTGTTTTTCGCTTCACTATCTTTTCAATTTGCTAAGCTTTTTAAGTTTAATATGAATAACACTTTAGTTAATTCAATAATGAAATATTTTTCGCATATAAAAATGTACATTATTTTACTTCTCAAAGTGATCCATCTATTGATATTATATTGGCCATCCATTTTGTGCCTCTTTTACAAAGTGAATAGGCAAATGTTCTATGCAGTCAAAAAATGTGGAAGAAATTTTTTTCTAACATGCACATAATTTTTGGAGTATTTTTTTTTTTCCATTTTTTTCCAAGTCATCATGCCTCAAAGTTGTAGGACACAAGTCCTTAAGAACTTACTCAACTCAGCCAAAGGTTTACCTACTTTGTTTGTTAATTATTTAAATGCAGTTGGTAGCAAATGCTCCATGAAAATATGGCATTTGTACCTCTTCAACCCCATACAACTTATGCCCACATGTGTCAACATGCCTTGCCACATTTGATGAATATTATCCAACATCTGTAGTCCTTTCATCCAGCTACATACATTTTTTTCTTTTTTCTCTTGGATGTGGTTAGGCTTTCCCCACAGCCCATTACCCTTAGGAATTAATTCTAGCTTGCATCACTTACAATAGACATTAAAACCCACTCAAAAGTTAACAGTGTATAAGATCCCTAGCTAGAATTCGAATAGATAAAGGGCACATATAAGGTCAAGGAGAAAGAATGGTGAAGTACTAGAACCAAATAAAAGAAACTATAGAAGCAATTAGAGGAATTCCAATTAGTGCAAATATTAAGGGCAAGAATGCTGGGTGGATTATCGTACTAGATTAGTAAATTCCTTGATCGATTGCAAAAGTCAAATTATTACCATATATGAATTGGAGAAAGCTACTACCAGTTTTGAAATAGTTAAGGTAGAGAAATTCGACAATTGGTGTATTCTCATCATCAAATATCTAAATGGAGGTTGTGGATAGATATATATGAAGTTGAAATCAGTCGGCACGATTTATATTGGTAAGTGGTATATTTTACAAAAGGTCTTTTACTTACTCTTTGCTCAGATGCCTCATAGGAAAAGAGATTGTTTATGTTTTGAAAGACGTTTATGATAATTGTTGTGAAAACTAATTGGGAGAGTGGCTTTGATTGTGAAGGTTTAGGTAGGTTATTTTTGGATAACCCTTAGGTTAGATGTGGAGGGATTGGAGTGTAGAAAAATACTAGAGATAGTCTATAATAATTCATCGGCCGACAAAACCTACGAATGTCATAAGTACTCCATGCTTGCTCATTGATAGGGATGGATGTTGTGAGACGATTTCCCACAGTAGTGAGATAGAGAAAGTTTGCAGTAGTAGTTGTTGATTACTTTTTGAAGTAAGTGGAGAAAATATCTGGCTAAGATAATTGAGAATGAAGTGGTAAAATTTTTATGGAAGAATATAGTACGCTAATTTAGCTTTTGAAGAGAGCTTATATCCATTATTGGAAGACTATTACAAGGATGGCTTCAATGCTAAGAGGTGAAAATAGTGCATCTTTTCAACTTAGTGTCTCACCCTCAGACCAATGGACAAGTAAAAGTCATGGATCATATCATTGTACAAGAGTTCAAGTTAAAATATAACTGAGCTAGAGGAGGATAAGTGGATGAGTTGTTAGGAATATAATCGATATACCAAACTACCCCAAAAAATACCACTAGGAATAGACTTTTCAGCTTAATTATGGGGTAAATCTTGATATCTATAGAGAGAGGCATAGAAACACACTAAGCATAGATCTGTGACTCAGAGAGAGACAAGGAAATAATGAGACAAAGCCTGGAAATGGTATATTAAAAAGGTCTATTGTTGATTTGAGTATGACCAAATGCAAACAAAGGTTCCAAAAGGTATTTATCGATATGGCAAGTTCAAAAGTTTCCAAGTCGAAGACTTAGCGTTGAGAAGGGTTGATGGCAGTTAGAAAGTCATATCTTGTTTGCAAAGGTTCTTACAAAGGTAAGTGAACTCTCTCCAAAGGAACCTATGAACTTGAGGATGAGCAAGACAAAAAATTATATGGAACTTGGAATGTTCAGTAATTGAAACAATTTAATTAGTAATTGTCATTATTATTACAACATTTTATTTTTATTGTTATTTCTACCCTTCTTAAAGGATTACACCATTTGATTTGTCTCTAATTATATGCAAATATTTAACCAAATAAGCTTTGAATTAGCTTCCTTATAAGAACTAGATTACATAGGTTCAAAGTGAATTAAACTTTTAGCTCATCAGACTTGCTAGCCTTCTCTTTTGGTCATTCGGCCCGAAGACCAACTTCTACCTCTCCAAATCAATTCTCCGGCATTTACCTCCGAATGGGTAGTAGACCTCACTACAAAAGAATTCATCATTTTTGATAGAATTTTCCGATGGACTCCAACCAACTCCAATAGATTTTCGATGGAATTTTTTGTTTTGTTGGAAAAATCTCATTGCAAATTCTTTTGTGACCATTTTCTAACTGATCGAAAAAAATTTCGACGAATTTTTGTCGATTATGTGATGGAAATTTGACCATCTGAAACACACAAATTTTCTTTTATATTTTGAAGGGCCTTTCCTTTAGAATTTTTTCCGACACTTTACTGTTAGATTTCAGACAGAATACTTATTTTTTTTGTTTATTTTTATCATACTTCGATGCTTTTTCAATGGATTTTCTTCAAAAAATTATTAAAATTATAATTTATTTATAGTTATTTCCATCGAAAGATCAACAAATTTCTATTGAAAACTTATTTTATTTTAAAATAATTTCTACAAATTTAATTTAATTACACCTATGACTTGTTGATAGGTCTTACACATAAAATAACATACAATTATAATAAAAATGGAATAATAACTTAAAACAAAATATAATTTTTTAAATATAAGTCATAAAAGTTATAATTCTTCATTACAAATCTCCCTCCCAACAAAAAAAATCCTATCTACTGGCCACCAACAACATTATCACCAAAGTCGAAGTAGTCATCATGCTGCTCCTGCTAGTTTTCATGCTCGCCTTGTTGCAACAGAAGCTGCTGATGGTAAAGCTGGGGGGTAGGGATGGGCACGGGCCACCGAAACCTAACTAAGCATCCCTCTAAATGACTAGCTAAGCGATCATTTTCTGTATCATACCGAACTATTTAGTGACATACTCCACATATCCTACATACTAACCTACAGACCAACCTGCAAGTCGGCCGGCAAATGGACCTCCAAGCATGTCTCCAACTGGAATAGACTAAGCTCTTCCTAAGGCATATTGGTGTAGGAGGGCGACTACTGGTAACTAAGCCCATAAACCCGCCCCTTCTTGTTGGGGCACCCACAGTCTGAGTCCATAACTCAGCATGAGACTACTGAGTCTCTTTACTACTCCCAATGCCCTCTAGCTGAGACTAAGACTACAACGCTTGCTGGAAGCTCTCATGCAAGGCATAAAATAAAAAAAATGAAATATAATGTAACTAAAATGATTTTATGTCATATGTAATAAACTTACAACAACTCTCTTTGCCCTTTCATCCACCCAGCTCATATCGGCCCTCCTCTGGTGGGTACGGGCAAAACCTCATCTACTGTCGGAGGGCTCTATAACTCTTGAGCCTACATAGAAAACAAGAATAAACATAACTGTCTTATACATACATAATACTAAACTATAATAAATTTAAGAAAACAATTTGGCAAAGCCTCTCCTAAAATCAGTCTATATCATAAAACAAAAGCTCAACAACAACCAAATAAATGATAATATATTATCAACCAAATAAACAAATAACAAATGAGAAGGGCACCAACCCTTCCCTATTAACCAAATAAACAAATAACAAATGGGAAGGGCACCAACCCTTCCCCATCAAAGATGTCATGCAAATATTGTAAACATATGTCAATTTAACAAACATTAAGAAAGTAGACTAAATTTAGTAAAGACTAAAAGTTAGAAAACTTACTAAACTGTTGGCATATGTCCCGATGGATATACTCCCTCCAATATAGAGGGATCCATCGATCTCAGAAGCCTAATTCTTTTTGGGCTATGTGGACTTCTTTGGGAAACCTAGTATTGCTAGTATCGTTGTAGGGCATCCCAATAATGCTCGTCAATCTACTTCAGCCCCTTGATCATTTTTCAAGTATAGTCATACATGTCAGTCAGTCGGTGACTGCCTTTAGCATCAAAGGCCCTCTAAAAATGGCTCTCATTTTCCCGTTCCCAATAGACATATCTATGTGAAAGAAAATAAAATAAGTTAGAAAAGAAGCCAAGTTAATTTGTAAAGTAAATATATGGTAATAATATTCATTTCCCATCCACTCCCTAAACATCAAATCTCTGGGGGATATACGACCAGGTCCTATTGGACTCCTATACCTTACTCTTGATCACTTTCGTTAAGAACTTGGTATCGTCGAGTGAGGGCATATATCTGCATAAAATAATTCTTAACATTAATGTATAATTATTAAAAAATATATATATTTATATAACATTTGAACTCACCAGTGACCCTACCAGAATTGTGGGGAGGGGGCTCTAATCTCTCCTCGCCCAATGTCTGGTTGGTTGAAGAATCAGCTGTTAGTAATACTGCTGCTGTTGATGTAGAATGGTCAAGTGGAGCAATAGGAGATGGCTAAGTGCCAAGTGGAGCGATAAATGGTGATGGAGTGCCTGCACGTGAATTGGATGGTAGCTAGGATGAATAATGCTGCTGTGAGGGTAGGTATGGGGAATGGTATTTAGATGACCTCACAGCAGCAGAAGAGGACGAGGGAGGCTGATGACCAGTAGATGAGGTGGTGAGAGACTGGTTGGTTGGCAAGTGTGTTTGATGTGAAAGACGGTGCAAGACAAGGATCCAATTTAAAACACTTAAAAACTGAAAATAACTTGAATTTCACCTCTACAAGATCTAAATTCAAGCCTATAAAATAGATCAAGGTCAGATAATTACCTCTCAAGCAAAATCCAACAAAAACTTGAAGATGTGCTTCCTTTCCCAAAAGCAGGCTGCTTTTGGCGTGGCAAGGTGTGATCAAATTTTGACCAGGAAAATCACCTCTGATTTGAGCCAAATCTGGACTAAAATTTTTCCAACTCTTTAGAGAATGTCCAGTAAAAAATGCAAATCCAAATAATTCCATCAAGGCAGCGAACAGAGTCTAGAAAATCACTGCTAGAACAAAGGATCACCAAAAACAAGCAATCCAAATATCTTACCTCTAATGTGAAAGTCCACACACCAATGAACAATTTTTTTCTTCCTAGCTCAGCTGGTAAAACTAAGAAGAAAGCAAGAGTTTGATGAAAGCCGAAAAGTGAGGGAGGGAGATGAAGAAGGTGTGAAGCCTCAACTTATGAGAGAATCACAAAATTGGAGGAACTTTTGGATCTAACAATTAGATCTTAATGCTTGCAAAAAACATGCTTTGGCCGCCCCCCTCTATATCTATATATAGAGGGAGGATAGTGTGATGCCAAGGTGGCATCACACCTTCCTCAAGGAGGGGGCACCACAAGTCATGCCAACTTGCAAGCAAGTTGCAAGTTGCAAGTTGCATGTGAATATCTTATGAATTTAAATTTCATTTGGAGTCTTCATTTTATCTTATGAAATGCCATCCAAACACATTCTTATTTCACACCAAATGAACTCTTCATTTGAATTTTCCCTCCAAAATTATTTCTTCACTTTAATTTAATTAAACTTTGACTTAACTTTTAAGTCAACTAACTTAACTCTTTAAGCTAGTAATTGTTAACTTAACTCTTTAAATTAACTTGGCCAATTGATAGTCATGTGGCACCAAATTAAATTAACAATTAATTTAATTGGTATTAATTTAACTCTTTAAATTAATTAGATCAATTTAACAATTAAATTGATCGAGCTAAAATAACTAAAAGTTGCATCAATCGTGACCCTCAATTTTCAGTCACTGGGAATCTTTATAACACTTAGAAAACTCCCTTCATCAAGTAGGATTTCCATTTGTATTTTGAGTGTGACCCATTAGGTTCTACCATTCATTGGACGTGGGCTCACAACTCTTGTGACTTTAGAATATAAAATATTCACATTAGTTTAAACTCTTTTAAACTAATTGACTCAATTCAATTAATCTCTATTAATTGAAAAGTACCCAATCACCATGGTTGATCTCCAACCTCAAGCCCAAGAAGCCCAACAATTGGCCAAATGAATGCTTTTGGTGAACCATTATAGCTCTATGTATATCATGCAAATACGATCATTATGTCTCCTATCTCCATGAAAGAGGCCCAAGGCAAGATATTTGTTGGTTCTCTAATAGCTTTGATACTATGCATCTATTCTCAATGTTTGATTTCAATTTATGACCTCATCTTTAGAAAACTCTTTTTCCAAATTATCATATTACCTTGGCCAAGGACTCCTTAGGATCAATCATTATAGAATACATAGGAGATGCACTTGCCTTTCACAAAGACGAGTAGTCGGATCCCATCTTAGATCTTATAAACCTCCATATCTAAGAAGCTCATACCCAATCACAATCCAAATGGTCTGCTAGGTGACTAGGGATTAGTTAAAGTATAAGGACCTAAACACCATATTATAATGGATCCTCATATCGAAGGACTAATTATATGTACTAGAGTAAGCTGGTGAACTTGCCACTACCGAATTGCCACTACGACTATCTAGTGGATTCACCAAACGGGCCTCCAATGCCTTGTTCTCTAACAAGCACCCACTAATATACACCCATATCTCATATGGTTTGCTCATGGAACGAAGCAACATCCAACCCATGGATTATGCATCATTAGTGCAAGTCCATTCGAATCTTAGATGCCATATCTCATAAGATTCTATAACTTAGAATATTTAATATCAGGATCATGTAAGACTTATTCTATGATCACCACCTAGTGCATGACCAAATCTCATAGTCTTTTGTGATCTAAGGGCTTCAACCAAATGCTAGTAAAGAAATATAAGCATAAGATGAAGATAGCCATTTATAAAGAATATCATTCAATCAAGATTTCATCACTAGTGAAATAGTTTACGTGCCAATCTTATTGACTGCGGGGCATATTCCAACATAATGGGTCGGGGAATTCGTCCCCTTACCTCGACCGGTGGCAAGGGAACGAAAACCAAACTGGTCTGCTATCCATAAAATAAAAACAAACATCACATGCATTTGGACAATAATTAATATTTTTACAACTTAATATTTAAGTACGTCAAATGCTTAAGAATAGTTAACAACTAAACTCAATAAGGCACATTAGTTAAAATTGAAGTTTAGATATATAGAAGATCTCATTCATTCATTGAATAAATTCTTGAATCTTCTATCTACCCGGATCTATTGCTGTAATAAGCGGACAATTTTAATGGTCCATTGACGTTCCAATCCTTGATTGGTTGTCATTTACATCAATAGATTCGGCTAGAAAAAAAGACTGAAAACTTTATGTAATGAATGAATCAATTTTTGAAAAGAAATTTTTATTGAGCATGTTCGGCTATCAATTGATTGTAGGAATTGGAGACTCCTATAATGCTAATTTTCTAATCTAATATTATTTCGTTCAAGAATTATGTAATGACTCCTTGTTATAAATGCTAGTACTATGGAAAATTATATACTCTTCGATCATGATCATAGAATAATTTTCCACAGTATTGGCATTTTTCTTTGGAAGTCATTGCATTATTCCTTTTTGGGGTTCTTAGAATAGCATTGTGAAGATGAGATAATGAAATTTGTATTCTTTATGTTTCTAACTTTTGAAAATATTTGAGATAAATGGGGTTGAAATGAGTTTTAATAGGGAGTTGGTTGTTATAATAAGCTATTCAATCTGTAATTAGGGCAATGACAATTCGATTATACTTGGTAATATACATCACTTTTTGTTAAATTTTTAATCATTGAAGTTTAAAATAATTTGTAAGATAACCATTTAGAATAAGATGTGATTTAATTATGTATGCTAGCTTGGTTATTTTGGATAGTGTAAGTTATCATATATGATTATTTTGAATATTTAGCTTCAATAGTATTTCTTCATGATCTCAACATTAATTATCATTTCGTAAGCTACCTTGGTTATATTGGATAGTCTAAGTTATCCTAGACTAAATTCTAAACTAAAAGGCCTCATTTGCTTTAAAGGATTGTGCGTGATAGAAATATAATGCAAGCACTATGACCTCTTGGTTAGTATACTTGAAGCCCATGATTAATAAGTGGCCCAACATTTATTATGATTAATCCTATTATGCATCCCATGTTAGTAGCATGATTTGTAATCTTAACATTAGAGACCTCTAATAAGTGTAGAGGGATGTAGAATAAATTAAGGTAAAAATTAGAGGTTAATTGTGTTATCTTATCAATTATCACAAGAAATTAAATAGTGAATTGTATAATATTAAGGTATCCTTATCTCAATTTTATCAAAACAAACAATTTATTGACCTATATTAATATATATTCTAGATGAAATATCAGTGTTAACATACTAAACTAAATATCAATTCTAACATACAAAACTAAACATACTAACATATATATTATATACAATACCAACATACTAAACTAATTAAATAAATAAAGATGAAAAAAAATAAGGAAACAAACTAATGTAATGGTGGATGGCAACAACGCAGTGATAGTATGTGTGGGTGGGCGACGACTGAAGCAGCAGTGGCAGTGATGGGAGGCGTCGGCAGCAGCAGCGGCAGATGGGGGTAAGGAACAGGAGTGGGAACGCACGGAGAGAGGGAGGAGGGAGGAGAATAGGAAAGGAATAAGAATGAAATGGAGAAGAAGAAGAGGGCACGGTTGATTTAATTAGGTTTTTTGATGGAACTTCCATTGGAAAACGACTTCTTTTAAAAGTAGAAAAATTGAACTTTTGGCAGACATTCTGTCGGATATGTTTGCACCTTTTTGCGCCAAATCCCCTTCAAATTTACAAATGATTTTTTGTTGGATTTCTGATGAATCCATTTGTCGTTGTAAATCCACCGAAAGTCCTTTAAAATTTTTCGACATAAGCTTTCCATCAGAAATTTCCATTGAAAAAATAGTATTTTTGTAATGCCTCTATTAAGATGTTGGCTTAAAAAAATAAGTTTGAGTTAGTATATGAGTATTATTAACCCCATAATAGTTCATGAATCGCATTACATTTGACATATGGGAGGCATATTCATCGATCGAAGTAGAGAAGGGTTAATTATCGATAATAGATTATAGTAGCTATGTTGCTCATAAAGTGACAACCTAGCTCATGATTGTTGTCAGAGATATTGAGTTCTTGTAAATAGAAATGCGTTGGAAGCTTAGTAATGGTGGTGGACTAAGGTGCTATATATAATCTCTGGCACATTTTTTCACCTTTGGCTATCTTCATTGACTAGGTAAATGGATAGATTTTGAGAGTGGTTTCAAGAGCACGCCATTGGCCTTGGGTAGCTTCCTTTAGAGCCCTCTTGGGGGTATAAGGGACAGGCTTAGGAGAAGGTCTAGAAGAGCTGGGCATGACCTTGGTTGTTGGAAGTTCACTCTTTTTTCTTTCTCAAGCTGCTGGTTGAACTCAGCCAAGTAAGCTTTCATCGACTTATTTTTTGAAAAATAGAAAAGATAACATTTTGTAAATCTAAAACATTAAAAAGATCTTGGGTAGCTCTTTCTTCTTCAGGTTGAACCCAAGTTAATAGAGGAATCCAAGTCTTTCTAGATAGGGAAGTTAAGTCCCTAAGATATATGAGAATGGATTTGAGAAATGGGAAAATGGAGACCCTCTATACATTTGTTCGGGGGAGGGGCTATCTCTATGATTTCTCTAAGTTGATGGGCTTGATGTAGTGAAAGAAAGAAATAGTATACCTCATAATATGTGAGATTCATTATAGAGGGGCTTTGTGCCATGTTCGGTCTAAGTTAGAACTTATCGGTTAAGCTCTATAGAGTCGGAATTACTTGTTGGAATGAGTATCTAAGAACACTTGCTTAGAGGAAATATGAAATAATGTAAGGTTTGGGGCAGACTTAATGGAAGAAAATGAAGGGTATGGAAAGATATGAAAAAAGAGAAAACATGCATAAGGATGGGTGAAAGGAATCAAATAATGAGTAAAAGAGAGAGAAATTAAACCTACTTTCCTGTCAGAGAAGATGAAGATATAAGAATGGGGTTTAGTAAACAATAAGGTTGACCATGTTGCACTACTGGGAAGTAAGAGACATTGCAAGATATTAGAGAAAAAAATAACAAAGTGAGGAATAGAAAAAAACTAAACCAAACCAAATGAAAGATATTTATAGCGTTGTTGAGGAAGGTTGAAGCGTGCCTGGAAGAGGGAGTTATATCACTTACGCGTGGCGAATAGGATGGTTGATATAGGAAAATTAAATAGTTGATGACTATAATCATGTTGGAAATATATAGATATATACATATGTACCAATTTATGTATCAAATAGACAATAGCATAAAACAACATAGAAATTAACACTAAAACACAATTTATGAGAACTAGAAATTAAGTGGATAGAAAATTAATTGAACAAACCAGGAGCAATAATTGTATTTATTGAGATGAGGCCTGCACAATTGTAGTTTTCTCAAGGTTTTATCCGCCTCCCAATGGTGCACGAGGACTCCTAATAGACAACCTCCCAAGATACAACAATTCGGCCAAACAAAGGCTACACTCCAATTGACTGGACTCCGAACCCTAAACCTATTTGAACCTCTGTTTATATGCAAGAATGAATGCTCTATATGCTTTTAAAGTGTGTATGTATGTTGTGTGCTTTTCTTGGTGATTAATGCACGAATGGACCCCCCATATTTATAGATGCTAGGTGCTTGCTACCGTTAGATATGATGTTTGCAGAGCTGCCAAGCGTTCGAACTGGCTCAAACTTTAGTTGTCCCAAATTCATCCGAGTCAAAGTGGACAAAAATATGATGTTTGCAGAGCTGCCGTTGTCAACCAGGATCTTTCTCACTTCGAAATTGGCTATTTCGAGCGTTACTACAATGGCGCAGTCGACCTTTCTGTCAACTCCTCTGTTCTCCAGATGGTCGAGGTCAGAGTCGATAAAAGAGATTGGTTCCGCACTAGTAGAGAGTTGAAAAATAGTTTCGACCTTGGATAATTTGGTCGACTCCAGTTGCCTCTAGATTTGCTTCTTGGTGGATCTTGAGTCCTCCCTAGTGGGACCTCCTACGATCATGTAGATGATCCCTCGAACGGGTGGGTGGGGCTCCTGAGCTGGTCTCTTTCCTTTATCTTCTCTTCTCAGGCTAGCCAACCTTTCTCTACGGGGAGTCTGATCGATTTTGCCCTCTTCACACCTACACGCTCGTTGACAAATTTTTTTAGATAGCCCTGCCTGATCAGTCTTTCTATCTCTTCATGTAAGTTGAAGCAATCCTTAGTATCATGCCCTATTTGTTTATGGAAGTGGCAGTATTTCTTTATTTTTTTCATGGCTTGCGTCTCGGTCAACTTTCTGGGCCTTTTAAAGAGATTGTCATGCTGAATGGCGAACAACACCTCCTTCCTCAGGAGGTTAAGTGGGGTGTAGTCATAGAAGCGTTTGATGGGGGATCGATGTCCCTCCCTGACCTGGCGGTCGTCTTTCTCCTTGCTCTTTTTTTCTTAGCCTCAAAATAGCCATATTTTAGTTTATTCATATCTTCTTCGGTCATGTATGGGGTGGACGAGTGATGCGGTCAAAGTATCGATCAGCGGCCCTGCCCGCGAGCGATGTCGATCTGAGTGGTCAATTTGGGTCACCTGACGTCGGTAGCATCATTGGGCCCAGAGAATGAGGTAGGCCTATTGCTACATCCTTAAGCCTGTGGTCTATTGGTCGACCCCATTGGGCTATCCCATATCATGAGTCCCCCCATTTCCGAATGCTGAACGAGGGAATTGACGAGAAAGATTAAAGAGTAGTCTGTTGAGCGCTTACGTAGGCTCATCGACAAGGGTTTTTGAAAGTTGACCCGAGTTTTGCGCATTTAATGAGCAGTTACATCGTGTCGCGCATGGAACGAAATGGCGGTTACAGCATTATTACAATCGATTGGATTCCCACACTGGCGTGCCTATAAATAGGCACTGTTAAAACAACCATTTTTACTTTTACTACCTTTGCGTCTGGTCAGGCCTCTAGCCAACTGCCTTTGCTGCTAATATACTCTACTTTTAGTTCATTGACAGAGAATAAGTCTTTTCTCTCATTCTCCTTAGTGTTCTTCATTTTATTGTAGCGATGTTGCATTTATCCGATTCTGAGGGTAGCCATGGGGGGGGACAACGAGGCTACTTACTCTGATAGGCCTAGGGTTCATCAGAGGAGTCGAGCGACAGCTCGAGCTCCAGTAGCTTGAGCAGTGATCACGAGGGTGATGGAGCTAGGCCAAGTCAAGTTATTCCATCACGGGGTCGATTATTTACCCTTGACCATTACAGCTAGATAGTGTCCACAATCACTCCCGTTGACCTAAGGCATATTAGACAGTTGTATCATATTCCTCCTGAGTATAAGCTT
This sequence comes from Jacaranda mimosifolia, assembly GCA_018894105.1. Classification (NCBI taxonomy): domain Eukaryota; kingdom Viridiplantae; phylum Streptophyta; class Magnoliopsida; order Lamiales; family Bignoniaceae; genus Jacaranda; species Jacaranda mimosifolia. The sequence continues at coordinate 14,301,162 of CM032130.1, read as the reverse complement.
TTAACGCCTAAGGCTTCTAGTCAAATGCATCGACCCCCAACTAGTTGTATCACCGTGTTTGAGGATGCCTTTAGGTGTGGTCTTAGGTTCCCCTTAGGTGGTCATGTAGTCGACCTGCTCAGGGCCTACAAGTGTGTATAACCCAACTGTTGCTGAACTATTTTTCAACCATTTATAGCTTTATTGTTTTGATGCACCTTTTCGACCAGCCATCCAATTTTGATAACTTCTCCAATCTTTTCTACCTTTCAATGTCCCGCAAGTCGGGTAGTACCTACAAGTCAGGTTTCTATTACCTTACTGCTCGACCCCATCGTAAATCTCTCACACCCTGGCCTCTTCTTATGGGCAAGAGTGGAAAAAATGTTATCTATACATTCAAGTTGCTGGGGGTTTCAATATTCCAAGGGGTTGGTGGATAAGGCATGTTGAGACACCAGGTAACCTGATTTCGACCTGGCCTAATACTTTTGTTCGGGAACTGGTCGAGTTTGGCTAGGTGGAGGCCTCGGTATTTATCGAGCAGAGGAGTTTAGTGTTGGCTGGGTTATCGCCATCCCAACTAAATTTGCCGGTAGACGATCGACTAGGTAGATTGTGTTGTCTATGGTTAGTTATTTTTCTATTCGGCTTTAACCCCTTGTTAGCAGATCGCGACGAGATCATGAACCGTTCAAGAGCTAAAGCTTTAGCAAAGGCGGAGAGAAACCAGCAACGTCGCTTGGCGACGGCGGCTCGTCGAGGCACCTCAGCCACATGCCATGACACCTTCTCCATCACCAACTATGTCACCTGCTCGACCAATAGTAGATGTCGGTAGTAGCCCAACAGGTCAGGGAAAAAGACCTATGGTGGAACAGGCGGGACCTGCCCCAAAGAGGACAGTGGTTAAGAAAGGGAAGGAGAAGGCCACGAGGTCGAGCCAACCCTCGGGCTATAATTTGTTCGGGCAGCGGGGAGACAACTTACTGTTCTATTTGCCCAAATTGCCTTTACTGAGGTTTGATACGGAGCCGAGCTTGGTGGTTCACAATTCACTGTCGATGGAGACGGCGGGGTCGACCGGAGCCGCTCTTTTGAAGGTGTTAATGGTTGGGCTATTCATGTCCGACCAGAAGAAGCTGATGGGGCTAAGCCAGGATGCTGCTCCTAGGTCTCTGGCCTATCACTCCAACATGGTAAGGCTCTGGTCGAATATGTCGTATTGTCGAGCTTTATTTTTGGTCGAATATTGTTCTCTTATTAGTAATGTTGTCTTTCAGGTCGGCCAGCTGGGATATCACTTCTACAAGAGGTTCGAGCTTACCTTAGTTGACCACGAGCACCTGCAAGAGAGCGGTGACGTAGAGACTCTGAAGGCTCAGCTCGAGTCTTCGTAGATGAGAGTCAAAGAGCTATCCAAGCAGATCGAGGAGCTAAACAATCAACTCCAAGTGAAGGATAGTCAGCTGGTTGCCTCTGTCAAGGAGAGGACCAGAATGGATGAGCTAGTCAAGCAGTCTAGGTTGGATGTGCAGCTCGGCTATAAATCTGGTCAATCAGCTGGTCGGAGAGCTGCGGTCGACGAAGCTCGAGCTGAGGTTTATAGAAAACTGCCACTGATACGGTGAGAGGCAGTTCAATAGTTCATGCTCAACTCAGCGATTCAGGATGCGAGCATTGTGTTCTCGCTAGACGACACCCGAAACTCATTCGAGAAGGCCCTTAAGCAATTATAGTTTCTGGGCTATTCATTCCGACCCGAGGATAGGGAACGCCTTAGCCATCTTCTCGACAAGCAGCTACAATCCTATCCAGAAGATAAGGAAGGTGCTGGGGGTGGGGGTACAGAGGCCCCGTGGTCGAGGGAGTTGCGGAGGCTCCACCTACCGCGCCGTTGACAGAGGTGCAGAAGAGGGAGGTCGAGATGACAAAGAGGTTGGATGCGATTGCCAAGGAGTTTAACTTTGCCAATGATTTTGCATTCGAGGTCCAAGATGGCCTGGTTAACGTTGCCGGGTATCTTCCTCCCCTGGACGGGGGTTTTCTGATCGACGAGGCTAGACCTTCTCAGCCAGCGATTACCGCTATTCCTATTGCTGTCACCATGCTCGAGCCGGTTCCCATTCTTATTCCTTCGAGTGACGAGCTCAAACAAGCAATCAATGAGGGTGCTCTAGGTGGGGACGACGAAGGCGCCGAGTCAAGCTGATGCTGCTGCAACGATGTATTTCTTATTTTGATTGATGTACCCACTTTGATATATGTAATCCAGGTTTTCTGAATTTGAATGGCATGTTCCTCCAAATCCTCTGAACTTGAACGTCTTTACTTAGTTGGATGAATGAATTTGTGGTCGAATGTGCACACTGTTAAATTTTTGCAAAATTAGTTCAAGATCCTCGTCGAGTGAATCGTGATTAATGTGCAATTTAGTGATTCGGCGGTTTATTGCAACCTAACATGTCAATTGCTTAATTGAACAAGATAATTAACAATAAGCTCGTGTAATTTAGGCCTGCTTGGTCGGCTGCGGGGTCAAAAAATTGGTCTTGGCTGGGAAGCCTTGACTTGGCGGCTTGAAGCCTGCTTGGTCAACTACGAGGTCGACAAGTTGGTCTTGGCTGGGAAGCCTTGACTTGGCGGCTTGAAGCCTGCTTGGTCGACTACGGGGTCGATAAGTTGGTCTTGGCTAGGAAGCCTTGACTTGGCGACTTGAAGCCTGCTTGGTCGACTACAGGGTCAACAGTGAGTAATAAACTTATGTCGATAGGTATTCGCAAGAATTTCCATGAACTTTTCATTTCTACGAAGGAATAGAATGGAGGCTTACGACCTTTTTATACGTAGAATTTCTTTAGATTTACAACGTTCCAAGGTAGTGGTAGTTCATTGCATCGCATGTCTGCTAGCCAGTATGCATTGTGCTTTGACACTTTGGCCACAGAGTAAGGTCCCTCCTATTCTGGGTTGAGTTTTCCCACATTTCTCAACACTTCGACCTTCTTGAGGACTAGGTCGCTGACTTTAAAATTGCAGGGTCGAACTGCTTTGTTGTAACGTTCTGTCATTTTTTATTGGTATCGTTGCATCGTATTGTAGGCTGTGTGGCGTAGCTCATCGATGGTGATTAGGTCTAGGGTCTTTTCTGTTGCATTTCTGACAGGATTATAGTAAATCACTCGGGCTGTGTGCTGGACCAACTCGGATGGAATTATTGCTTCGGAACCATAAACCAAGTTGTAGGGGCTGCGGCCTATGGCTGTTCGAGGAGTGGCCCTATATGCCCAAAGCACTCCTGGGAGGTCGTTTGCCCAACTTGCCCCTGTGCATGCTATTCAAGCTTTTAGGTGGTCGAGAACTGTTCTGTTCGTGACCTCCGTCTGACCATTAGCCTGGGGGTTCCCTACCGACGTGAAGTCCTGGCTGATTCCCAAGGTCTCATACCATTTTCTCATGCTCTTGCTCTGGAATTGGGTCCCATTATCCTAAATCAGGACCTTGGGCAAACCAAACCGATAATTATATTCTTCCAAATGAAGCTCTTGATGGCCGCATCGGTAATTTTTGGAATTGCTTCTGCTTCGATCCATTTATTGAAGTACTCGACTACTACAATGATGAATTTTCGCTGACCCAATATCTTAGGAAAAGAACCTACTATGTCGATCCCCCATTGGTCAAATGGCCATGTGATCTGGACATTCACCATCGGTGCAGTATGTTCGAGTGGATCTGGCACGATGGGCATTTTTTGGCGAAGTCAACTGAGTCTTGCAATAAAGTGGGCTAAAAATAATCGTAATAGATAACCTTGTGGGCCAAGGACCGACCTCCTGAGTGGTTGCCGTAGATGCTGGCGTAAATCTCGTGTAGGACTTCGTTTGCCTCTTCGAGTGTCAGGCATTTAAGTAGTGGTCCTGATATGGACCTTCTATAGAGCTGTCCGTGTTCATCAAGGGCAAACTTAGCTGCCTGTCCTCTATGCCTGCAGGCCTCCTTCTCGTCGTCGAAGACCGTCTCTTGGCTTAGGTAGAGCTTGATTGGATCTTGCTAGGAGGGCGATGTCTCTTCGACCCATCCAACAAGGCTCTGATCGATGACTTGAATACATGGTTTGCTGGCCACCAAGAACGTTATAGTTTTTTCCTTGGTTCCTTTCGTCGAGCTGGCTAATTTTAAAAGTGCGTCTGTCCATTCATTTTTCGCTCGGGGTACCTGGCTCAAGGTAAAGCTCTTGAATTACCGTTGTAATTATTTTACTTCAGTCAGGTACTGGCTCATTTTGGTTTCCTTGGCTTCGAAATTCCCTTCAATTTGCTTCACCACTAATTAGGAATCAGTGATCAATACTAGTTGCTCAACGCCCCTAGCTACTACCATGTTTATTCCAGCTATGAGAGCTTCATATTCTACCTAATTATTGGTAATCGAGAAGTCGAGCTTTATTGCGAAATCATACTCTTCAACGAGCAGGGAACGGAGAGAGATACCAATTCCGCCCCCTGATACAATTGCTGACTCGTTAACGTGCAATGTCCATACGGAGGGTTTTTGGTCGGGGTGGTCTGGGAGGTCGAGTCTCTCGGCAACAAAATCAGCTAGTACTTGCGCTTTGATGGTTGTTCGCGGTTGGAACGTGATGTCGAATTCCCCGAGCTTGATTGCCCATTTTGTGAGTCGTCCTTACGTGTCTGGTTTCAACAATACTTGTTTTAATGGTTGATTGGTCAGGACTATGATTGCATGGGATTGGAAGTAAGGTCATAACTTTCGTGCTGCCGTGACGAGGGCGAGAGAAAATTTCTTGATCTCTAGGTAATTATGTTCAGGCTCGTGCAAAGCCTTGCTATAGTAATACCAGGTCGGTGAGTTCTACCTCTCGTGGATGCCAATACTGAACTGATCGAGGCGGTGGATACAACCAAGTAAAGTTGTAAAACTTCTCCCAGCTTGGGTTTAGTGAGCATAGACGAGGACAAGTATTGCTTAAGCTCGATCAAGGCCTGGTCGCACTGCTGAGTCCACTGAAACCCTTATTTCTTCGCATTTCTAAGTATTTTGAAGAAAGAGAGACTCTTGTCAGCCAGCCATGTAATGAACCTGCCGAAGGCTATGATCCTGCTGACCAGATGTTGTACATCTCGAACAGTGCAAAACGGGGCGATGTTCAGAACTTCCTGGATCTTATACAGGTTTGCCTCAATCCCCTTCTGACTAACCATATAGCCAAGGAACTTGCCTCCTCAAACTCTGAAGGTGTATTTATTAGGGTTGAGTTTCATGTCGAATGCCCTTAGTATAGAAAATGTGTGGTCAAGTCGATGAGATGGTCTTCGGCTTTCTCTATTTTGACAATCATGTCATCGACGTCGACCTCCATCCATCTTCCAATCTCATTTTTGAACACAAAGTTGACCAATCTTTGGTACGTTGCTCCAGCGTTCTTGAGCTCAAAGGGCATGACTAAGAAACAGTATACTCCATTAGGGATGACAAAAGAGCTCTTGTCCCTGTCCTTGGGCGCCATGAATATTTGATAATAACCTTGGAAGACATCCATCATGCTCAACAACTCACAACCAGCTGTGGAATCGACTAGTAAATCTCTACAAGGCAGGGGGTAAGGATCCTTAGGGCAAGCTTTATTTAAATCGGTGAAATCATTACGCATGCGCCATTTTTCCTCATTCTTAGGGACAAGCACAACATTACAAAGCCAAGAGGGGTATTGAATTTCTAGAGTATATCCTGTCTCTAGTAGCTTGTTGACCTCCTCTTCGATGATTTGGGACCTCTCTGCATTAAAAGTTCTTGTCTTCTGTCTTACTGGCTTGTGGGCAGGGTCTACATTGAGTCGATGAACAATAACACTTGGGTCAATTCCTTGGAGGTCGGCAGCTTTCTAGGCGAACACATCAATGTTTTTTCGAAGGAAATCGACCATGAGGCATTCCAAGCGGTCGCCCATATCACTTCCGACCCGAGTCGTTTTGTCGGGGTTTCTAGGTTCCAGCTCTATTATTTTGAACTCCCCAACAGGCTCGACCCAGGTGTCTTCCAACTTTCATTTCTTAGATGAAGGTCCCTTTGCGGGTTTCACCACAGGGGCGTCCCCTGAGGGCTTCAGTCGAGGTTGTTTCTTCTGTTCGTTGGACTCGATGTAAATGGTATAGCAGCGCCATGCATCCTTAAGATTGCACAAAAGTTCTCCTACTCCTGCTAGGGTTAGGAACTTGATCTTCTTGTGGTAAGTGGAGACAATAGCTCTGAAGTCCTTCAGGGCCGGTCCACCAATGATGACATTTTAGGCGAAAAGAGCGTCGACTACCAAGTAGTTGATCATCATGGTTCTGTTTCACGGACTCTATCCGAATGATGTGGATAAGTTTATAGATCCCTCTAGGATGATCTCGGATCCCCCAAACCCAACGAGCGGCGTTTGAACTGGCTCAAACTTTAGTTTCCCCAAATTGATCTTGGTCAAAGTGGACAAAAATATGATGTTTGCAGAGCTGCCGTTGTCGACTAGGATCTTCCTCACTTTGAAATTGGCTATTTCGAGTGTTACCACCATGGGGTAGCCGATCTTTCTGTCAACTCCTCTGTTCTCAAGATGGTCGAGGTCAAAGTCGGTGAAAGAGATTGGTTCTGCGTTAGTAGAGAGCTGAAAAATAGTTTCGACCTTGGATAATTTGGTTGACTCCAGTTGCCTCTGAATTTGCTTTCTAGCGGATCTTGAGTCCCCCCCAGTGGGACCTCCTGCGATCATGTTAAAGATCCCTCGAACGGGTGGGTGGGGCTCCTGGGCTAGTCTTTTTCCTTTATCCTCTCTCTTCGGGCTAGCCGACTTTTCTCTACGGGGAGTCCGGTCGATTTTTCCCTCTTCTCAGTTGACAAGCTCGTCGACAAATTTTTTCAGATGGCCCTGCCTGATCAATCTTTCTATCTCGTCATGTAAGTTGAAGCAATCCTCAATGTCATGATCTTTTTGTTTATGGAAGTGACAGTATTTCTTTGATTTTTTCATTCCTGGGCCTTTTAAGGAGATTGTCATGCTGAATGGCGAACACCTCATTCCTCGGGAGGTTAAGTGGGGTGTAGTCATGGAAGCGTTTGATGGGGGATCGATGTCCCTCCCTGACCTGGCGGTCGTCTTTCTCCTTGCTTTTTTCTTCTTAGCCTCGAAATTGCCATATTTTAGTTTATTTATCTCTTCTTGGGTCATGTATCTCTCTACGAGGTTGAGGAGCTCCTTCATCGACCTTGGCTGCTCACATATCATTGCATTGGCGCACTCTTTGTGCTTGAGGCCTAAAAACAACACGTCGATCAGAAATTTGATCCTTGGGCTATCGATTTTCAATACCTCCGTGTTAAATCTGGTAAAAAAGTCTCGGAGGGATTCCCCTTCATTCTGCTTTATGGTGTGTAGGTGAGTATGTAGGAACTTCGCCTTCTTCCTACTCGTGAACTGGTGCAAAAACTTGTCACACAACTAATCATATGAATGTATTGACGCCGGTTCCAACTTAACAAATCAGTCTAGCGCTATCCCTTGGAAAGTGGTTACTAGCATCTTGGCTTGGATGTACTCGTTGTGCCCCTGCAACTGCATCGTGTGCTCGAACTGCAATAAATGCTCGTTGGGATCCGATGAGCCATCATATCGGGGCAGACAGGTCAGAATCTTAGCATCGACGGTGATGCGCTTGTCGATAATGTCATGGACAAAGGGTGAATCTCTCTCTCTTCGGAACCTCTGCAGCCCCTTCGAATAGCTATTCCTCTCTGTATTTCTCCTCGAGATCTCCTCCAATCCTCGGTTCAACTGTTAAACTTAGTGGGATACTTCATCCCATTCTTCTCTATCGGTGTGGGATACGTTTCTGTTCGGGTGGGGTCTCGAGTGCTCGACCCTATTGTGCTGTGGAGTTCGAATGGGTCGAATGTCGTGATCGATGGAATTTGCGACTTCTTCGTGGGGCACAGGTCGATCCGAGTTCTCCCTCGACGGTCTTTCCTCTGGGGCCACTGGTTGAGGCGTTGCACTGGCCATTAGCTCCAGCTACATGGTATGCCTATTTAAAGCCGCTGAAAGTTGAGCTGAAATTTGGGCAGATATCTGCTTGCTGATGAGCTGCATCAGTTGAGGCATGGTCAAGGTGACCACTTATTTTGATGGGGCGCTCGATCCTGGTGCGCCAGTTTCTGGCTGTGGTCGAGTGGGGGGAAAGCTAGACCTTATGTCTTCTTCTCTTCTTGAGGGGGCTCGCCTGGTGTTCACCACTTTCGATAGCAGACAGCACTCGTCGCTAGATTAGGAAGTGATTTTGGATTGGTTCGACCTCTCTGATCGATATATAGATATAATTGGGCTTAGTCCTGCAATCACAAGCAAACGTCAGGCTAGCCGAGGAGCCCTCGGCTTAGGCACTCCGACGCTCAAGTGAGTGTAGAATCGACCACATATATCGAGCAACAGAGTGAGGGCTTTGTGTGTATAGAATGGCATACCTTTGAAAGGCTGGAGTGGAGGTATTTGTAGCCTTATCTCATGGGGGATTTGTTTGAGATGCCCTTAACATGTAGTAATGGTCTTTGCCCTGGCAGGAGGCCATTAGGTCATCTCCCACCCTTGTACTATTCAAGGTGGCTGCCTCTCCAAGTTTTAGGGACATAATAGGACACTGTAGACGCGCCTCCTCCCTAGTGCGGCGGCATGGGTGGTAATGGGGTGTTATGCGCCATTAATGCAAAGGCATACTGCCTGTCAGAGCATTTAATGCGGCAGGGATGGTTCCGCACTGGGTCGACCTCCCTAGTCGGCATAGAGGTCGACCTAACAATGGACAGACAAGTGACGTATGGGGTGAACGAGCGATGCAGTCGAAGAATCAATCAGCGGCCCTACCCACGAGCGACGTCGATCTGAGTGGTCGATTTAGGTCACTTGATGTCGGTAGCATCATTGGGCCCAGAGTATGAGGTAGGCCTATTGCTACATCCTTGGGCCTGTGGTCTATGGGCCGAGCCCATTGAGCCATCCCATATCAGGTAGAAACTTAGCTAGGAAATCATTACTTGGATAAAATGGAAATCCTAGAGAATTTAGCCGGAGATTCTGGATTCATGCTTAAAGAAAATATCCTTCACGCATGGAAAAATTCATCACAAATTTAATAAAATCTATCAAGAAAAATGATTTTTTGATGGATTTAATTCAAATATTCATTAGCATATTTTTGGTTATTGATTAATTTTGTATTGAAAATAAAATGCACCATCATAAAAGAAAATTCACGTTTAAAATTATAAAATTTGTGACAAACTCTTTATATTAATATAAATTCTTTATATTCATCATAAATGTCATTATTAATATATATTTTTACTCGTATCTCTAAATTCGTTAGTAATCTTTCAAAAATCCATCAAAATTGTCCTTAAATTGAAATGGAACCCTTTTCATCAGAAACTTTTTATTAGTGAAAAGAATGTTTTTTTTTATAGTGTAAGACAAAGACGAGATACGCCTACCAAAATAGATAAGCCACGAAATAAATAAAAAAGAAGACAAATATCTAACTCTTTTGAACTTTTAGATGATCACATTACAATTCCAGAATTCTTATAAGATATTTCGATAAATTTCATATTTTAATTTGAAGGTCGAAAAACTTTGATTGAAAATTTCCCAACATTCCTAACCCCTGTTTTCCAGTTTGAGTACGGCATTTCTCTTGAATCAGATCGATGGGGAGGGAAAGTTCAGTTTGAACAGCAATGCCCAAGGGTGGTCAGCGAAAATTTCCCCTTACCATGTGTAGACGGGTGCAGCACAAGACTGGAATTTAAATAAATACATTAGTTAGTTAGAAGGCATTTTCAACGACGACTTGTCAGAAATACACACACATAAAAATAAAAAATAAAAATGATTTTTTTTAAGAAAAATAATGAATTTTGTAAGCAAACGAATTGTAATATGAATTGACTTTTCCAAACAAAACAAAGTGATCATATCCAATTAAAAATAAAATCCATTCTCTAACATTGACAAACTGATCCTCCAGAAAATGCAGTGCAGCAGCCAGCAATTCAGCATGCATGACTGAGTAGTACCCTTCTGTATCCCACCACAGAGCCCATGGGAGGGAACATTATTATGATTTATGATTGTAAAAAGATATACATACAACAAAATAAAATACGTGTGCCCAAAATTTCAAACCAAGAAAAACAAAAAGAAAATATCATCTCACAACCCGGCCCGGCCCGGCCCTAGACGTGGGGTAGTTGGGGAAAGTCCAGCACTAGCAGCTAATTGGCCGCATTTTGTTAACCAGTGGTCCCCCGCCTCCCTCCTTTCATCGAAATTATCCTCTCCGCCAAGGTTGACCAATAATCTCATAAACCGGACAAGGAATCCTCTAGACCGGAGGCTGACCCGAGTCGTTCGAGAAAAGACGGGTTTCATCCCCAGCATTAGCCTTAGGCTCCAAGCAGTTGAACGACGGCATTTTCACCGGCGTTCTGCTTCCCCCCTTCTTTGAGGTTGAACCAGCTCCCCCGGTTTCAGCCCCTACCTTTGGTGATCTCATTGATGACCCTCTTGTGAAAAAAACCCACCGGTCCGATTTCACTTCCCGGTCTGATAGTTCAATCCTCCGATAGAACCTTCCCGGCCGGCTGCTTCCTTCTTCTCCTCCCCTTCTTGAACTGCCTTCCCTAGGTAAAGTAGTTGCACAGCTTCTAGTCCGGTTCAACATAGCACGGTCCATCACCTCCTTTCTCACTCCTGCGGGCAATCTTAAAGTGAACCGCTCAAGGTTTTCCCCCGGTTGAACCTGTGAGTGCCCAGTGGAGTGCGACCTAAACTTACCAAAACCGAACATTCTTGGCCTTCGTATGGACCACGACCTCGGCAGCCGCCTCGGGTATTCGAAACTCAAGTTCCGGTCCACCATACCCCCGGCTCGCCTTTGATTCTGACTATCTTCTACTTGGATAACAATTTCCTCGTTTCTTGAATTGCTTCTTTCCACGTTATCGTTGATCTCCTCGTTATTGTTGGCCGGCTCCGGAACCTGAACCGGCTCATCACCGGCCTGCGGGACCAAATTAGCTCTGCAAACCGGGCAGGTGACGTGAGACTCGAGCCACGCGTCGATGCACTCGGGGTGGAACACGTGATCGCACTTGGGCAGCAATCTCAGCGTCTCGTCGTCCGCAAATTCGTTCAAACACACGGCACATTCCAGGGCTCCCTTGCCGATCTTGTGGTCCTTCACTTCTGAGTATGAGAAAGTGGGGAAGGTTTCTATGACCGAGGGGTCCAGCCCACGCGCCGCGGCGGCTCTGCGGGCTCGCATAGAAAGGGCTCGGCCTACGCTGCCGCCTCGGCTGGAGGCGTCGGAGCAGTGGCGGATGTAGATCGAAAAGAAGCCCATGAAGAAGAGTGCTGCTATGAGGACAACTATGATTATGGCCAGGGAAGGGCTGAACCTTGCGTACGTGTATTGATTGTTATTTGGGGGTGAGCCTGATTGAGACTGAGCTCCCACCATGGTGATTTCTGATAAGAGGAAGAAGAAGATGAGGAGACAAACACGGCCATGTTGTTCCGCAATATCAATGGTGAGGCTCCGCCTGCCTGTGGATTTCATTCTATATATGATGCTTGCTTTATCATAAACCTTTAATTCTAGCTAGGGTAATATGTATGTATATATATATGTTGTATTCTTTATATGTGCGAGTGGAAAGAAGGTCTGGATGAATGGAGTTTGCGGTACAGATGTGAATGGTGAATATATTCTAAAGAGAGAAAGAAAATTGGAATAAGGAGGTGAGGATAATAGGGTGGAAGGTGGGGGGAGGTGTAGTAGTCTATTCAAAGGAAAATTGGGAAAGACCAATGACCATGGGGGCTTGGTTAATTGGGGGAAAATGGAACCTTCTGTTGGTTTTCCTTCTTCCTCTTTGACGGCGTATTTGATTTTTCGCATTCTTTTGTCACTAATGTCTTATAATACACGCTGGATAAAAAAAAAAAAAAAAAAAAAGTATTATTACACACTTTCGATCCTCTATTTATTTTTTATTTTATTTTTTATCTTAATTTGATATATATATATATATATTAAGTATACTTAATTTTTAGTTAATTAATTAATTATTTCTCTAAAATAATATTTAATATACATATTATATATACATTCATGTGATGAAAATAAAAGATAAAATATAGAATAAATTAAATAGATAATTTGAACGGTTTACTATACTACTCCTCCCATTTATTTATATATGAATCTCTAAAACAATATTTAATATACATATTATATATATATATATATTCATGTGATGAAAATAAAAGATAAAATATAGAATAAATTAAATAGAGAATTTGAACGATTTACTTTACTATTCCTCCCATTTATTTATATATGAATCTAATTGACTAAGGATGTTGAATTAAATTATAAACATAAAAGTTTCTGAATATTTATATGATTACTAACATTAGTTGCGTGTTGTGAACAAAAATCTCTTATGACATTATTCTGTTATGTGATCCACTAAAATAAATATCGACACTACATTTTAATAATTAAATATCAAGAAATATTATGAGTATAATATTCAAACATGTCAAACGTTGATCTAGTCAACTGTGATACTAAAGTTATTTAACAATGCATTTTATATTTTTAATTACAAATTATTGTCAAAGATATTCTACTTAGTTTTTCTTACCATAATTCAACACAAAAGTGCTTGAATATCATAGTAAATGTTATAGACTAAAGTATAATAGAATTGTTGCAAGCAATCAAGCACAATTAAATAGTGGGGGTGCAAGTCCCTTGTATGACTTTTAACAATGCCAAAAAATTTCAGTGTAACTTTGTTATTTATTAATTTTTAATTATATATGAAAAAGTATACAAACATATATATATATATATATAAATACACATGCATACACGTATACAGGTGTAGATAAATATTCACACATCTTTTCTACTTTTAGTATGTATTTCTTTTTCTACAAACTTATAGTTATATATATTTTGAAATATATATATTAAATACAATGAATATTAATACTTTATCAACAATGCATATTAAAAAACTTATAATTATATGTATGAATACACGAACAAATAGAGACCCGTAAATTATAAGAAAAGGCATGAAAAAACAAATATAACCTAACTTTTGTAGCATGGGAAGTTAATTTTGAATTCAAGCCTTTATTTTATTCCTCTATTTTCTTGGACATGGTTTCGAAGGCAATATCATACTTAATTATTTAGTTTTTCAAAATTACAATGAATTCAAGTATTCATTGTGGAATTTAATATGGAAAATGGAAAATACATAGTCCTTTTTTAAATATATTCAACTTGTAAGGTTAAGTCCCACAATTAAAAGGTTTTGAGTTTGAGTCGCATAAATCAGATATTTTTCTCAAATAATAATTTTAATAAAAATAACTCACTATAAATGTTGTGTTTAATAAGAAATTCTAGAGAGTATTTATTCTTGCTCATCCATTCAATCTCGTCGCTTTAACAAGAAAACTATATTTTGTTCTTATTATCGCAATTTACATTCTCGAATGCTTCAGTATTATTGGACCAATTTGCGTGCAACCCAAGTATTTATTTTGGTAAGTTTGCTTTAAAAAATTAAATGTTCAAATTTGAAGGATTTTGAGGCTAGTGTATGGTGTGTGCACAACAATACATGAAAAAACGATCTTGTAGGTTCAATGCTCTTGTAGCTAATTTGTTTCAAATAATTGAATAACGTATAGCAAACCAATACCTCTGAAATTTTTTCCTAATTTACTTTAAAACTTCTAAATAAATCAAACTTAGTATGAGTGTTATCGATCTTTAACTTTCGATAAAAAAAAGTATACAAAGAAATCTAGTGAATCTATAAGAAAACACTTAATCAAGTGCATAGATAAATAAATCGAGAAGCAATAAAGAGTGAATCGAAATGCATAGAATTCCATAAATATTAAAAAAAAAAAAAAAAACTTACTTGAATTGATAAAAAATTGATTGATTTAATAAGTTTATGTGGTCTATTTGTTGTGTGTTTATGCTTACAATTACATGAAATTAAATAGTACAATGATAATACAATTAATTGAGTCCTAATACATTTTGACTTGCTTGAGATATCTAATTGGATATTATAAGGTGGTGATTGTTATGCAAGAATGGAATTATATAAGAGTAAAATGACTTTAGTAATGGAATGAAGTTGGGAAAAAAATGGTTTCATCCTTTGCTTGATGTGTACAATAAATGAGAAAGGAATGGAATCATCAACCCTTGCTTGATTCCATCCTTATGATTGCTGTTTACCAATAACTAAAAGGAATGGAATGAAACTTATTAAATGACCAAACCTTTTTGCAAAAGTTTATTAAAATAAAAACATTTATTAGTAAATTTGTTTATATATTATTGTAAAACATTTTGCAGGGTAAGTCTATAATTATGTAATTTTAATACACTTTTTATATCATTCGAATTACATCAATAAATATATGTATTTTATATTTTATCCACTATGTCATACGCATTTACGCTATATATATATAAACACAATTCTTTTGAAATTACTCGTTTTATAATTATAACTTAGAAAGCTCTTTTGAACTTTTTGATAAAATATTATTAAAAAATTATAAAATATCTTATAAATAGAGAGCTTAACTTTTTTTGTAATGAGACTAGAACGCTTTGATTGCACTTATTTTTATAAATTTAATTTGAAGAGTCGTTGATAAAATCCGCAACTCTTCATTTATTAATTTTGCATATATTTTTTAATCATTCAAAGAGATGAGGATATAATTAATATTATAAATTATATATATTTCATTAGGCGTGGACTAAGTTGATGATGCTTTTACCTTTTTATCATAAAAATTGAGAGGCACATAATTATTACTAAAAAATTTATAAGTAAAATATATAATTAAATTAAAATATGTAGGAATTAAATATGTTGGAACACGATATCAAATATTTACAAGTATGAATTTTTTTAATATAAAATTTTTTGTTAAATTTTGGAGAATAATTTTGCCAAAGAAAAATATAAGTTCATTTATGATGGATTGAGAATGGTTAAACCCATAGGGAAAAGAGGGAATGGCTAAACCCATACTTTTGGGAATAGGAATTTTTATGGGAATGAGAATTCTCATCTTTAAGTTCTATAAAGCATAGGTTTAGGAATGGACTTGCCAATGCCTATTCCATTCCCACCTCATTCCTGCATATCAATCACATCATAAGATCTTTAAAAAATTTTAAGTTCATCTCCTGAAAAGGCTAGTATAACATGGACACTTAGTTTATGGGCCTCTGAGTCTTCTTGTCAAGAATAGGCTTTCGAGTTGGAATAGTCTTGGTAATATTTATAAACAACGTCTTTCTAACTTGTGGAACTTTGGGCCTTCATTATTTGTGTCTTTTTATGGGCTTTTGCAATGAGTCATTTGTGCATGGATTGTAGTAATTGATGGGCATATTGGGCCTCTCTTTTTTTGTCTTAGAGAAACTAATTTTCATGCAAATAATGCCCCGTTTGTAAGTCTTCATCGAATATTCAATTCAATTTAGACTTAGTTTATGAGTTGCATAATGAGGGCGGTAAAAAGTTTTTTTTCTTTTATAAAAGAACTAGAGTTTTTTTTCTCTAATCAATGTGTCCTTCGAGAAAAGTCCTTCCATTTCTTATTGGTTACATTGATGGAGTGCGTCAGTCAAGGTGTCTTTTTCAACATTCCACTTTCCCATATCCCAGTCTAATCTAATACACCATATCTATTCATTATGTGCTGTTATTTTCTCTTTACCAAAATGATGTAACTCCTAATTAAGAGCTCCAACAAAAACAAAGAAACTCTAATTTTTTACTCTTATCAAATCTTTGATCAAATAGTTGTGTAAAAGTGAGATGTTATGATTTTTTTGGCTGGAGGCTTCATCATCAATCCCTTGGCTAGAGGGAAGACTTATGAAGAACCAGTATTAGAAACATCGAGAATAGTATTATATTTCTTAAGCCGTAAATTCAACATAAACTTCAGGATTAGACCTAGTGATCCACCTCCCAGTCCACGAGAGCCAAGTGTAGTGGAGCCACCATGTAGAATGTGCTCATTCTACAATTTAACATAAGATAGGTACATTAGAAGATATTATAGAGACTTACTCTGTATACAAGATGGATTTGGGCCTGCTCCAAGTGGCCGTGTGTGCTTTTTGAACTTCTATACCTATTTTCATTTTTCTGTAGGCCATATTACCCCAACTTTGCTAGATATTTAAGCTATTACACGTTTTTCCCGCTAGCGTTTATTTCTACACTCACAGGGCCCTTTCAACTGAAGATGGAGATTTTAGCCATTTATCATTAGCAAGCAAGTAAATAACTAGTTATTTCTGATCATCGACCATTTCACAAAGAGATTTAGTGCATATTTCTAGATATTGGAGTTTTTTCATGTGGTGTTGGCCTTGAATCGGGGAGGAAAGATTGTCAGGGGTGCAATTATATTAGTTTTTTTTTTCTTTTTTTGGTAAAAAGAAATGAGGAAAATGGTGAAAAGAAAAGTTGACTCTCAACCATGTAGATGGTCAAAGTCCTACTTTCCACATCTATGTTTTAGCAAGATTATTAGGAAAAGAGGGAGTTTTATTTTGTTTTTTTTATTTTTTATGGCAAGAGTAGATGGTTTGTCCATAGTGAAACGCAATTGGCTTTTGCACGATTTTATCACTTCCAAGAAGGGTGTATTCTTAACTTATTATATTTTTATTAAGGTGAAGATTTCTTTTAAGAGGAGCGGCAATGTTTCTATGGAGGATCGATTAAGGTAGGCGTCAATTTTGACAGTGAGGAAACTTCTTCAATATGAAGAATAAGGTGATCTCTTAGTATCCTTACTTTTTGGACAAACAACTTAGCTTACTTCAATGTTTGCCTGAGTTTATTGTGACTGCAGATAATATCCTCTTTAAATTAATGAATCTCAAGAAACAACAGGCCAATATCTTTCATGACCTACAAAAAACGACTATTGCTTTCAATATATTCTACCTGCACATTATTTTTATCATTGATTATGATGCAAATTTTAAAGCATGGTAAAGTACTTATCTATGAAGGATTGAGATGAGCATGTGCACCAAGTGCTATCACATTTTAACTTTGTGAAGACTTCTATGTGGATAGTCATTGATGTGGCCCTTTCAAAAGAAATTCAATTTGCAGTCATAAGTCACCAAAAAAAGGTATTGATAGTTTTCATTTTCTTTAGTGAAGTAATTTAGGATTCTGGCAACAGGGCTAAAATTTAAAAATGGCCTAAAAAGTTTCTTGCCAAAAAAGAAAATAGATTTCAAAGGGCTTGAGTTAACTATCAAAGGGAGAGAAGAAAAGAGGCCTAAAGTGGTTCCCTACTAGACCACTTTTTACAAACCTATAGGTTATAGTGCTTTCCTTGCCTGATGGCGATTTATGCTAATTCATACCATTTATAAGTAAACCCCACCCATCTTTTGCCTTGGAATCAATGGAGAGGTGAGCTGAACTTGTTTAGTAATGCTACCTTAAGTAAGAGGGAATCTATCGTTGTTGTTTCTAAAAATACTTTACATTGACTTAGTTATGGTTTTAGTTGTTCATGCTCAGCTTTCTTCATTTGTTTCAATTTTGCAAGGTCAAAAATGAATGATCAATTACCTATTCCAATGGCAATCCTAGTAGTAGTTCCTATAATAAAAAGTTCTCTGTGAAATATTAGAAAATTTTGCCAACTTACCGCCCTCTGCATCTACGAAATAAACTTCAAATTGGGGAAATTGTCAAGGTCCTTGATTTGAAAAGAGATGGGTGACAAAGGTGGTAATCCTTTTAGTTATTCTTTACTATGCTTTTGGTATCAGGAGTTTTGAAATTCTCTCTTTTTTTTTTTATATCTTGACAAGCTAGCAAAAGAAAGCACCCTATTGGAGAACCTATCATTCCTGTAAAGAACAGGAGCATCTAGAAATATTGATCTATCTATGATGCATGAAGAGTCTTTGGGTGATTAAGCATATTCTTAGGAGAGACCTAATTAAGAAGTGTCAGCAGTCCTTTTGGTCATTTCTCAAAGTAGAGAAAGTTGAAGGCTTTATTGTAGAGTTTTTGTTTCCTACCATCTTTACAACCATCTTCCCCTTCTATTATGGAAAAAATGTGAAAGAAAAATAGGTATCTGGCGCCTTATTAGTGAAGGTGGTATCTTCTCTAGCCTTACTAGTTGCTTTAGATTTTGCACTATTTTCATGCTTTATTTGGTGTACGAAGAAGGTGGAATCACCGACCATGCTGGGGTGTCAGGTGTTGGGTGCCCAACTACCCTGTTTGGTCTTCCCCAAAACATTTGGGCTTTCCAAATATTGTTGACATTTGTTCTTTTGGTAGATAAGATTATTCGGGGATCATTTGGGATTTTTGGTAAAACTTCAAGCTTAATTAATGACTTAGAAGATTTTATTTGGCTTCGTGCTTGGGGTCGACTAAAATGTTTAGCGTGAGTTCATATATTTGCAAATAACTTAAAGAATCTCTTTGTTTAGGACTACTATGAATTTTTCTTTTGTGTTAGTAGTTACTTTGCTTACTTTTTGGTTTTGTTTCTCAATCATACACTTAGTCAAATATATGACTTTCAATTGTTGTTGTGTTGTTAATGCGCGATTAATGCACAACAAGAGCACTTGAGTGAGGTGTTGAGGCATGTTTCATCGAGTTTTGTTGTAAGCCCCTGGAGAGGGGTATCATTAAGTTGTGCAGAGTGGCATGTGAAGAGATGTATGAGCCTCAATAGAGAGATCTTTTTGCAATGATGAATTAATTAGAGTAGAAGTTGTGGAGTGCCACAATGATGAGTTTTTAAGATAATACTTAATCAATCACATCAGAATTGATTGGACCCTTATTGGTGAAGTTTCATAGCGGTAATTAATCATTTATTTTGAATGTGGTTGAGTGCCTTATTGACAAGGGCTTATAAAAATCAACTGTTGTAATAGCGTGTGGGTCCTATTCAGGGGCTCGATGCCATTGACAATAGTTGTAGTAAGGTTAGATTGCATGGCTCATTCGTGAGGTCTTTGTTGCTAATGCTAAGTGTAGTGATGATGTTAGAGTACAATCCTTGCTCAAGAGGTCTTTTTACAGGACTTTGGATTGTTGCAATAAGAGGTGACGCATCAACCACGTACCTCCAGAGGGATTTGTTAGTTGATTTTGAGAGTGCAGGCATGTATCTTCGAGGAGGCCTCATTGTGGGCTTACACAAAATCAGTCTTAAATATTGTATTTTTTCATTAATCATTTTAATGATGCAGCCACTTGCTTTCGAGAAAGGTGTTCTGTAAACTTACACGCAGCAATCACGTACTCTTGGAGGATCCGAATAGTGGGTTTATGCCAAATTAATTAATATGTTGGAATAGTTCATTCATAATTGTCAAGATATAGCCACATACCTTTAGGGAGAATTTTTAATGGGCTTATATTTCTCTATAGAATGAGCCACTTAGGGACTCCTGTAGAGACGATGTTCTATAGAAAGAGACGGACTTTTGCGAAGGTAACATTTTGTAGAGGGATATGCTTTGGATCTTCTTCGGAGATGGCGCTCTATAGTGAAAGCTACTTGGAAACTCTCGCGAATATGTTGCTCAGTAGAGAGAGCTGCTTAGGGACTCTGATAGAGCTATTGCTCCTTGAAGAGAGCTACTTAAGGATTCCTGTGGAGGTGCCACTAGGGGACTCCTACGGAGAGGTTGCTCCATGAAGGGAGCTACTTGGACACTCATTCGAAGATGTTGCTTCATGGAGGGAGCCAATTGGGACTTCCAAGGAGGTGTCGTACAATGGAGGGATACACTTAAAGTCTCCCACAATGATATTACTCTATGGAGGGAGATGGACTCCCATGGTGGTGACATTGTTTTAGTTGTGTTTTTATTTGCACGTGCCTCCTTGGGTCTTATTGCAAATGGTTATTCTTGTGAGCAATTGCTATGCAACAAAAAGAGGTAAATGTACAGAAAAACTTCATAATACTTTATTGAAAGGGTAAAGAGTAAATAATTGCCCTCTCTTAGTTAGATGGACTTTTATTCATAATGAAAATAAAAAAAAATTCCAAGTCAATGGAAATTGAAAATTTTTTTTCTAAGTCATTGGAAATTGAAAATAAAATTCTTTTCCAAGTCAATGGAAATGAAATTTCACATGCTAGATAGAACAATTTAAAAGTAAAAAGGAAACACTACAAGGCATCTCAAGGGATGCGTTCATTGAGATTTGGGGCGTTTCCTACTTCTGATATGTGAACTAAGTTGCTGACAATGGCATCTCTCTCCTTAGATGTTCTTCTGAATGTGGTTTCATGCTACTCCGACTTCTCTTTTGGCTCCAACCCCTTGTCGGGTGAAAATGGTCTTTATTCTTTTCTGATCTGGATTGCTTTTCGAGTTAATCCACATTTAGACCAAGTATTCTTTTAGGTAACTATGTTGGATCAATTTTTCTATCTCGTCGTCTCTCCAATTATGACATTCATTAGTAGTATGGCCCCAACCACAATGAAAGTTGCAATACTTCAAGGATTTTGCTTCTTAGATTCTCTGTGATATTTAATAATCGTTCGACCAAGCTTTACTGCTCAGCAACTAGAAGTATCTTTGCTCTCATGACACTCAAGGGAATGCATTTAAGAGATGTTTGTAGGGGGCCGTGTTAACGTCCATCCGACTTCTTATCAGTGTTGGTCCTTACCTCTCGCACCATGTGTTTACTAGTTGGTATCTTAAGGGGTATAAACATCCTCAATCATAATGTATTTTTCTGCATGAACAAGAAATTCTTTCAGCGCAGCTGGGGGTTTCCCAGCTATGGGCTCTCGAAACATCAAGTGTTTCAGGTTCTGCTGGACGATGCTAGGCAAGATCTCTTGCTTGATGTGGAGGATCTCATACACTCCATGGACAAAGTGGTCGAGGTAGTTCCTCAGGGACTCTCCATCTTTCTGCTTGATGGTAAATATGTATACTGCTGTATTTGGGTATCTTTAGTTAATAGAAAAGTTTTAGATAAAACATTGGGCTAATAATTCCTATATAGTGATAGATCCAGCTGGCTTTAGAGGGTGTTTGGGTGAGCTTATAAGCTCCTAAAAACATCTTATAAGATGTTTAAGAGCTTATAAGTTGATAAAAAGTGTTTGGTAATTTTTTAAAAAAAGAGCTTATAAGATCCTAAAATAAGATTTTAGGAGCTTATAAGCTCTTTTTAAAAAAGTAAGGAGACCCTAATTTATTTTTGAGATCTTAACAAGCTCCTTCATTTTTAACCATTTTAATTACAAAATTGCCATTATTAACATCTTATAAGCTCAAAAATCTTATTTTATCCAAACACTTCAACAACTTATTTTAAAAATAAGATCTAACATCTTATAAGCTCTAAAAACATCTTATAAGATGTAGGAGCTTATAAGATGCTTAAAATAAGCTTAGCCAAACACCCTCTTAATTGAAGCACGTTAAGGCATGCTTAGTGAGAAAGGAGCAAAACAACATGCAATATGGAGCTTCACATAAATTGTAGAGCTCCATCCTCACTAAGAAGTTGTCCTAATGTTCCTAAAGATCCAAGGAGTCTTTAAACTCTGGCAAATTAGCTATCTTCGTTCTGGGAGAAGTGCTTCCTCAAGATCACTAGGGAAAAAAGGTTGCGTCCTTGAAGAGCGACAGCTAGAGGGTAGTATTGGCTTCCTGCTCCTTCTGAAGATGTTGCACCAATGAATGAGTCTGGACTTCAATAGGAGTGGGCATACACCCAGTGGAATCCACAGAGTGAGGAATAGTTGACCATTTTCTGGGATAAATGGAAATGAGTGGCAACACATTCGGAGTTGGTCTTTGCTCAGTTCTCTCCAGGGCGGATGAAGCACCCAACTCCAGCGTGAGAATTGCTGCTACTCTTGGGACGACACTCCTCATCATATTACGCGACTATAGGTACAGCTTGAGCAGTGTTCTTCAACAAGGTTATCAATGCCTCCTATGTTATATGTAGAATGGAATCTCCAAAAAGTGGTGCCAACTGTGCGGGAATCTCTTATATAGGTTGCATGTCCAAGGCTAGCTCCGGCACCAAGTGCAATGGTGCTTCAAGTTGGTGACTCTCCATATGTTCTCCGACCTTAAGGCTACTTGGTTGCTAAAATTGCGAGCTCTAGATCTCATTTGCATTCTCAGCATTCTTCCTTCCCAATTTCGAGTTCCTACAGATGACACTAAAATGATGTTGCACGAAAATATAGTAGGTGTCCTTCATAGTAATCAACAAAGTTTGAGGTTCGTTTTTCCTATAAAGTACTGCAGAGAGTTTCCAATTCTCAATTGTTTGCATTTTTTTGCGAATGATTTCTTATTCCTAGTTTCTCTTTGAGGCTTGGTATTTATAATTTATTTCTTAATTAGCTCGAGCTTATTAGGATTTTGATGCCCTTCTTGATGGAAAAACGCATTTTTATTTAATTAGTCTCTTTGATATACTAAGTCTTTTTTGATTCTTTTACTATTTTTTCATTATGGATTTAATTATTTATGTTACATTTATATATGAATATTAATAGGTCATAGGTATAGAATCCGACCTAATTTGTAATAACCTTTAACTTTTCAATATCTATTTCTTTATCCAAAAGAGAATAAGGTAGTTAAAATTGATTTCAACTTCATATAAGAGATATCTTTTATATGTATATAATTTTATTTATTTGCAGTAACATAATCAATCTACAGTAACAATACAATAATCAACTTTACCCAATACAATAATCAATCTGCAGTAACACAAATTTCAACAAACTAAACAAGGAAAGATGAAAACCTAATAAGCCAATAGATCTTTCCAACTCCAAAACACCCAAGTGGCCTAATTACATACCACCAATTATTGAGCTTTTTGCATATTAAATAATGATAAAAATTGAGTTTATTTATTTATCTTGTAGAGATTAAAAGTAAAGCATCCAATAGAATTTGATATCAGTTTAGTTTGTTGTTTTATTGTTATGAGCAATAGAATTAGTCTGGTTCAACCTAGCAGCTGCAGCCACAGAGGCTGCCACTCCTCCCGGGCGGGTGCAGAGGTTGGGATCGTTCCTTAGCTCAGCGCCTATCACTCCCTCCGCATCTCGACGAGTTACCGGTTTGTCTGATGGCAGCTTTGCACTTGCATCCTGCAATTAATTAATTAATCAATTAATAAATATTCTTATTCTTATTTTTCTTTTAATTTTTCAATACAAAATTTATATATCATTGGATAACAAAAGTAAGATTACTATAAAGTGACTCTTTATGATAATCGAAATAGGTAAAACACCCCCTTAATGAGAAAAATTATCAAAGCACCACTTTTTTATTTATAGAAATAGGCAAAACACCCCTCTTAATAAAAAAAAAAATCAAAACACCACTATTTGTTTATAGAAATAAGCAAAACACCATCATGTCATGCATAAATCAGGGTGCATATCTTTTAAAACATATGGTGGTGTTTTGATCTTTTTTATCACATAGGGTATCTTTTCTATTTCGATTATCACATGAGTTAGGATCAAGTTATATTAGCCTAAAAAAGGTAGAATAATTATTCAAACCGAAAGAATTTCTCCAAGCTTCGTCTTGTCCTCATCCCTAGGCACTCTAGCATTTCGAGTGGCTGCAGATTGAGCGGCAGCAGCAACTCCGCCGGGTATAATATTGGTGCGTCCAGTTGCCCTGACCTCTGCTGCCTGTATTGCAGCGGCATCACTGTAGTCGACGGGCCTATGCCCCGCTGTCAGAGCGGTAGCTTCAAGTGCTTCACCTATAGTGATTTCCCCTCGCTGCTCAGATTGTGAACTAAGTGACCCACCTGATTGCTTAACCAACTACATTTAATTTCCACAAACATATTATTATTGTTACTAGCGGCCAGTGCATACTTGATACTTGTGCATTCAATGAAAATAAAAACTAAATATACTATGATGATATAAATTATATCAAAACATAATTAGCTTGAAAATAAATGCCACAATAAAGAAGTGATAAATTCATTCATGTAGTTTTGAAGCAAAGAGTACAAGTAAAATAAAAAGAATAGTTCAAATATAAAAAAATTATAATTGCAAGAAGAAATTTAAAATATGAAATAAACTACAAATAATGTTGAAAAATAAAGAAAAAGTGCTGTAGTTTTCAAACAAATAGTATACGTAAAAATATTAAAAATAGTTTAGATGGAAAAAATCATGATTACAAGAAGAAATTGGAAATATAAAAAAAATTGTAGAGAAAAATATATATGTATAATCATGTATAACTTTATGATATTATTATATGGTAGTTGTGGGTGCAGTTGTGGTGAGATAATAATTATTTTGTGTAAATATGAGGATTTAAAACACAAAATGTATAAAATATACCAATTACAAAGAGAGTGTAGTTAATGTGACTTACCTGGACACCTATGGGCTCTGTTTGGTTAGCCATATTATTACGTGTGGCGCTCATTTGGCTAACAAAAGCGGCTACCTCATTTGATTGCCCTTTCTTTGTTTCACCTTCCACATTAGATTCTTCGATACTATTCCTGCTGAGTTGTTCTTGGCTCATTTTTTCTTTCACTATTAGTATGAAGGTAGTGAAAACGATTCTGCAAAAATTAATAATCGAGGAGATAGGAAAATATATTTAGGTGGTTTATATAGGATAAATATTATGGTGCTTCAACAAATTTGTTTGAGGGTCAACACGTGGTGGGTGCCAAATCCCTTTTGTCATGTTTTTACAAATGCTATGTATAGTCATTGTAATTTTTTTGGTGGAAATTGAAGGAGAGGCAAGTGCCAAAAAAATCTCTAAAAATTAATTAACTTGATACTTAGTCTTTGGATGAATGAAACTAGGATCTCACTCCTTTTTGATTGCCTAAATCACCTCTCTAATTTTCATAAAACATTATCATTTAATGTTTGACTCATGGGCATACCTAGTTTAATTTCCTCTAAAAAAATTATATTTATAATCTTAGAGGGTGTTAGGTTGACATCTTGTAAAATATTAAGGAGCTTTTAAAATATTAGTAAGTATTTGGCAAGTTTTTTGGAAGAAGAACTCATAAATTAACAAAATAAAATGATAAGGCCTGATAAACTCTTTTAAAAAATATATAAGGAGTTCCTTGCTAGATCTCCTAAATATGGGTTAGATCATGACAAATATTACTCCTAATTTATCTTATCTAATTTTGTTAAGCATTAATCAAGTTCAATTTGACTAAGATCCTAATAGAATAATTTGCCTTTTAAAATGCAATCAGCACCATTCAAAAAGTCATTGTTGCACAATCAAATTCATGAAAAGATGGAAAGGTACTTCTTTGATACATGCCACCTCTCCTATTTATAGAACGGAAGACTTCACTAAAGGAAAATCAATCAAAAGCTACACTTCCAATTAGTTTGATAACAAGTCTTCTTGAAGTACCATTGGGGGTAAAGAGAGTGGATTTTGTGCAAGCCAATGGGTTTTCCTTCTGAAGACCTATCAGTTAACTATTATTGGAAGTTCCTTAACACTTTCCACTAGTAATATCTATGTAGTCTTATCTTTCAAAGAAGTATCCAACTATGTACTTTTGGCTTGTTGTTATCTTTTATCTTGTACTTAATCTTTTTGGTTTTTATGTAATGTATTGCATGTTGAAATTTTAAGTGATAACATATATAGTAAATATAGACTTTGCTTAACTACTACAAATCCTCATGACTTCATTTTACTACTTATTGTTTATTACCTCTGAAACTTCCAGTGTCTTCATGAAATTCCAGATCCTTTTTTCAATAAATTAATTCATTTAACATTAAAACTATTAATTGTTAAGGAAGCCTAATTCACTCTTGGACCTTATTTTTCTTACAAGTGATACCAGAGCTCATACTAACATATAAGTTTTCAAAAAACTTGAGTTAAAATATTCTAATTGCTCCCCTGAGTTTTGATATCTATGCAGAAGGGCAATCTCATTCTTATCTATCATTATTCGGTAGAACAAATTATGCAACTTGAAAAAAGTAGATTAAAGAATTCTTCATTGCGGAATTATGATATTTGGGGTATCACTGTTGATGGTCCATTAGTTCCCGTTAACAATGACATGCTCCCAAAAGGAAAACAACAACTTACCACCAAAAACAAAAAAGATTTTGTCCATAAATGTTAAAGCAACAAACATCTTGTCTTATGCGTTAACAAAGGAAGAATACAGTCATGTCAACACCTGCTCAATTGTAAAATACATGTGAAACATGCTCCAAATCATCAATGAGGGAACATCTCAAGTAAAACAAGAAATAATTGTTTTACTCACTTATCAATATGAAATATTATATAAAAATAGGAGAAAAGATTAGCCAAATGTATGTCCGCTTCATGGAGATTGTGAACCCAATGTTCGCATTAGGAAAAACCATCTCCAAGAGTGAACAAGTCCAGAAGATCCTATGTTACTACCAAAAGAATGGACTCTATAGGGGATCGCCATTCACGAAGCAATGAATTTGGAAACCACAACTATGGGAGAACTCATTGATTAACTTATCTCCCATGAACTAACTTTTCTCACAAAGAAAGTTTCGAAACAAAATCAAGAACAATATTACCGTTAACTCAGTATAAATTTACTCAATCAAAATTTTAGCAAAATGGATAACAAAACAATCAATAAATAAGTAATGATGGTCACAAAGATATCTAAGACAATCACACGCCAAAAAATTGCTTCAAACATAATACTTGGATAAGCTCTAGAAAATAAAAAAATACAAACCAATAGAAATTAGACTAAATAATCTATTTGAATGTCACGAAGTAAGATAGGAAAGAATTGACTAGCCAAAGTTGAGAAGACATTCCAAACCATGATACAATCATAAAATGATACTGCAATGAAAGAAATAGACTAGTTAGAAGGAATCAAAAATTAAAGAGTGAAGACAATATGCTTCTGGAAGAAATCTATAATTCAAAAAGAACCCTTAAGAATAAACATAAAGAAAGTGAACCAAATGTGAGTCAAAAACCAAAAATCATTTATGAACATCATAAAAAAACATGCCATGCATGTCAAAGA
The DNA here is from genome assembly GCA_018894105.1 of Jacaranda mimosifolia. Classification (NCBI taxonomy): domain Eukaryota; kingdom Viridiplantae; phylum Streptophyta; class Magnoliopsida; order Lamiales; family Bignoniaceae; genus Jacaranda; species Jacaranda mimosifolia. The sequence continues at coordinate 14,273,883 of CM032130.1, read as the reverse complement.
TCCAAATATAGATCTTACAAATGTCCAATAAAGAAGGACATTGGTGAGTCAAATTTGTTTGGGTTTTAAAATCTAACAAATTAGAACCTAGTAATATGTGGATACCTAAAAGGCCTTTTTTTTGTAGGAACCAAACAAGAAAATGAGTTAGAAGGAAAAATGGTATCTGAAATGTGGATGTTTCAGACACGTAACAATCAATAAAATCACCTTCTCAAAGATAGAGGATTTCAATGGAGAAAAATGTAATGGGAGTGTTTTGTTATGCTTTGGGGATGTTTTTGTTACATGTTTTGGAACAATGAATTTTGTGAGTGGGGTTGGGAATGTGAAAGTGCTATTGGGAGATGTGATGAATTTTTGTTTATGTTTTGGGGAAATAGGTAGAAAATATTTTGGAGAGTTTTGGGGTGTGTGTGTTTGTATTTTGGAATGAGACATTTTTCATTGTAGTAGTCAAATTAGTTGGGTGCTTGAGGTAAAATTGGAATTGAGTATATTTTTTATTTAATGGATAGTAATAAACTATATATTATATATATGTATATATTTGTAATGAGTGGGGGAGTTTAGGGGTTTTCAAAAATAATTAGAGGGCATTTTGGGATTTTTACCTGGCTTGAGTGTATGTTTGGCAAAACACAACCAAACATTGTCAATATTTTCCAACAACACAAAAGGAAAAATTGTAGACAAAGTACTATTGGAAAAGACATCAGAACTTCCATTGCCAACTTTGTGAAAATAGCTACTAAGTATAATATAAACCATATAACTATGTTGTGACTAAGGATGATGAAACTATATACACTGTCATCAAAAATAGAAATGTGCAATGCATCAATTTAGATGATTTATCAAGTTAAACTGTCGAATATCTTGTTGCTACTTGATATTCCACTTGGACCTGGCATAGACATCTAGGACATGCAAATATAAAACTCCAAAATCACTTAGTTAAAAACGATCTTATCAAAGGCATTCTGAAAATTGGTATTTGTTAAAGATAAAATTGCAAATGTATGTCAAAAAATAAAGTAAATGAAATTCACTTTAGATCCATAAACGACATTTCATCCTATAAAACTCTCGAATTACTTCATTTAGATCTCTTTGACCTATGAAAATCTCATCACTTGGTGGAAGAAAACATGTCTTGTCATTGTAAATAATTTTTCTTGATTTCCTTAGATACATTTTCTCGCTCCTAAAAATGAAGCATTAACTAGGGGGTGAGATGGCTCATTAAAAATTTTGATGTAGTGGTTTGAATGTTTTCTAACCAACTAATTTTTTTTTTCAATGAATACAAGAATGAACTAAACGTAAAACAAGTGGCATAATAATTACAATGGTTTTGTAAAAACCGACATCAACTACCTTAACTTCCAGTTAGGATCTAGACTCGTATTTGTCAAATTAATAAATATAATTGACAAGTTTGATACAAGTTAAGCATAAGTAATTTGGTAATAAACTGAAGTACTATAAACTCCCAGAAAGGAGGATGATAAACTCCTGGAAGAAAGAATGATACACTCGTAGAGAAAGAAGAGTGTATTGCTAGAGAGGAGATAAATAAATGGGGGAAAAATTATTTAAACCACTGTAAAATATGAAATAGGCAAAAAATCTCTCTTCCATGAAAAAAGTGTCAAAAAGCCACCATTTATTTTTGAAAATGCTGCAAAAAAGCACTTTCAAGCCATAAGTGAAGTGTAGGCATGTTTTATGCGAGTTTTTAAGGTTTTTTTTTATATATATAAAATGACTATCATGCCCTTGTTTATATCAATAATTGTATTTTTTTTTTGAAAGAATGAATGGTTCAGATGAAAAACATTTAATATTTATAAAAGATATATAAAAAATATAAAAAATTATCTATATACATATAAATACATATCATATATATTACAATATTCTATCAATATTATATAATATATATTATAAATATTATATTATATGCATATAATATACATATATACCTAGCAGCATGGTTGCCATAGCTGCTGCCATAAGGGCATTTTTCAGCATGGAACAATCTGTCGAGATTTGCACATATTGGCACATCCGTTGTGTGGCCTAGCCCACCAAGGACTAATCAGCCTTTTCCCAAGGTACGCATACTTGTGCCTGTTTGTTAGAGTTTGCAGTACATAAACGTGTAAAGGCAATCATCAAGTAAATATGCAGTGAAATGAAAGCAACACAACAAGAATTATGGGAAACCATTCCCAACCTTAATGTATTACTTGCCAAACCTGAAATAAGAAGGAACAACCACGCCTTCACATAGAACTTCTGCCTACAAAACCCTAACTCTCATTATATCTCTATAGCAGATTTGTGAAGTCAATGACACATATACAAGATACAATAATTTGGTACAGTGGACATCCTCTAGTTGTGAAGATCCAACCAACTATAAGCCAACAAGTGGTAGGAACTATGCTAACAGGCTACCAAGAGTTCTGCCAGCAATTTCCCTCAAGGTGCAACCTACAATGCCAAGTGTCCAAGCGATTACCAAATAAGTCTACCATAACCATCTTGTCTTGCCCAAGCCTACAATAGTCTGCTAGCCAATTGAAGCCAACCGACCCTATTAACTATTCTCCAAGTCATCCTACCAACCGCTGCCTAAATCAGAGCCACACTCCACATGTGCCTGTTAATTATATACTAATTGTCCATGCAAGCGCTCGACTGTGTGTAATAATTTTCTGTTGTACGTGTCACTCTTGTCTAGGCACGCGCATTGCAAGCTTAGTTTTTGCACTTAAACCCATTAATTGTCTCAGGCGCCAATACTCAGTTCTTGTGCGCCGTTCTCAAGTCATGTGCATGTGTGCGCATGACCTAGCTCCACGTGTCTACTATCTGGCTATCATCCATCACTTTGTGCATCACTCTTCCCACAAATAGCACACGGTGTGTAAGACAGTTTAAGCTCATGCCCGTTGCCTAAGTTTTGTTCTGACCAAGTCATGCCAACTTCTTGTGCCACACTAAGCTGGTACCTTTGCATATTTGTCTTGCCAATCGGCCACACCAGTGTGCATCCAGTAAGTCGGGGGTCTAACAAACCACCCTCACTTGAAAAGTCTGACATCTTTATCGGAGTTAAAGAAAAACACCCCCACTTGTTTCCTAAGTTTGGGTAACATCACAACCTGCTTAAACCTAAAAGTTTCAAAATAAACGGTATCATTACACCACAAAACATGCATCTTTTAAGTGTTCACTCCTCAGACAACTATAAAACGGCCATCACGCTTTGCACTTATCTTTGACCGGCTTAGCAATTCTAGAATTTTGATTGAAGATTGTGCATGTATATACAACAAAGTCAAGCGTGCTTTTGTCCATCCAAGCCGTCCTAAAAATTAGCGCATTTAGGCTACAATCCACATGACCGTCAATCTTTTGTTCCCAAGCATTTTTTTGGATCAACAATGTCTGACCACGTTTGAAGATGTTTGAGACCATAGAAACTATTTTCTCACAATAAATTTATGCCCACTTTTTGTCATCTCCCACAAGATATTGGTTCTCTTTTCAAACCGCTCGTCTCATGGAAAATTTTCACTCAGCATCCCTAATCACAAACAACAAGTCATCGCTACAATCCCATTTTTATGTTTAGGTTTATCCAATTTGGCTACAACTTGTTCCAACATTAAACCCATTCCAAACTAGACTCTGATACCACTTGTCACATAGATGATTTTTGACATGAAACAATCTATCAAGGTTTGCACATATTGGCACACCATTATGCAGCCCAACCCACCAAAGACTAGTCAGCCTTCCCTAATGCATGCATACTTGTGTCTGTTTGTTAGAGTTTTCAGCACATAAATGTGTAAAGATAATCACCAAGTAAATTTGCAGTGGAATGTAAACAACACAGTAATAATTATGGGAAAACATTTCCAACCTTAATGTATTACTTTCCAAATTTAATACAAGAAGAAAGAGCCATGCCTTCACAAAAAACGTCCACCTATAAAACCCTAACTCTTACTATTTCTCTATGGTAAACTTGTGAGGTTAATAGCATATATACAGAGATACAATTCAGTGAGCAAACATCCTTCAATTTCTAGGATCCAACCAAATATAAGCTAACAAGTGGCAGGAACTAAGCTAATAGGTTGCCAAGAGTTCTGCTGGGAGTTTTCCCCAAGGTGCATCCTATAGAGCCAAGTGTCCAAGCATTTACCAAATAAGTCATACCATAACTGCCTTGTCTTACCTAAGCTTGCAACCGTCTGCCAGCAAACCAAAGCCAACTAACCAAATTAATTGTTCTCCAAGTCATCTTGCTAACCATTACCCAGATCAACGCCACATTCTATGTATGCCTGCCAACTGTGTGCCAGAAGTGCATGTATGCACCGGGCTTGTGCAACCATTTTTTGTTGTACGAGCTAAATAATTGCGTATGCCAGTCTCGTCTCTCTCTCTCTTGTGCACTGCCAACTCAGCTTGCGCACCAAACCCACTAATGGTCTCGGGCGCCAATACTCAGTTCGCACACATCCATCTCAAGTCCTATGTATGTATGCATACAGCCCAACTCATAAACATATAGTCTGGCCATCATCCATCACTTTGAGCATCACTTTGCCCACAAATAGCACCTAACACGCAGCAAAACATAAGCTCTCTCTCGTGCCCTAAGTTTTGTCCGAACAAAGCCATACCAATATTTTATGTTGCACTGAGTCGGCACCTTTGCACACTATCTCACCAATCAGCCATGCCAGTATGCATCAAGTAAGTCGGGGTCTAACAACAGCCAACTTGATCACTGGGGACTATCCCAACCCCCAATCCCTACATGCACATACCGAATGCTATGGCTATCCGTAGAACTAGCAATCGTTCTTCATGGCCGCCCGCGACTATCCATTTGGCAGCTATAGTAGCCATGGCTAGGGGCAACCTGGTAACCTACCACCACATCGTTATTTGCACCATAAAGTTTAAAAAGAAAAAAAAGAATAAATGGTGGCCATTAACACGACCACCATGGCCAAATGTTCGTGGTGGCCGTTGATCGGATTTGGCCAGACTTGGCCACTTTTTAGGTTGCCAGTCATGGCCATGGCTTGCCATGGTAGCTGTTGGGGTCGGGGAAAGGGAGTGGGGGGCTCGGTTGGTTCTATTATATATATGTATGTAAATAAGTTATAAATAATTTTATAAGTATATAATTTTATATATATGTATAGATATAATTTTATAAATAATAAACATTATTTAATTTACATATATATTTTATATATTTTAGTAATATTAAATTACTTAATTTAGATTAAACAAAAGAAAAGATAAAAATAAATTGTGAATAGAAAGTAATATATGAATTAACTAAGGGTAATTTAGTCTTTATATATTAGAACTAGGGTTAAATGAATGAAAACATATAAAAAAAAAGAGGTTGTGCACATAATTTTCAAAAATAAAAGATGGTTTTTGACCTTTTTTATGGCAGGGAGTCTTTTGCCTATTTTATATTTCACAGGGAAGTAAATTACTATTAGCCTTAAATAAATGGCTAAAGTGGACATAAAATCTCAGAGGTTAGTAGAAATAAATAAGCTCTATATTAGTTGGCTTGGGCTAGCCTACAGAAACTTCCACCCAAAAAGGTGTAGAAATGATCCATGAATTGGTATAAAGACGATTCTCACTACATAAATACAAAGTCTATAACTCTACTTACAACATTGGCACCTCGCCAACACACAGCTGCTTCCAGCAACAATGAAGCTACAACTTCTCTTTACTGTAGGATACCTTAAGAAAATAATCAACAACAAAATTAATAAGAATGTGTCAAGGAAATTTTCATTAATTAATATTGTTCAATATTTCTTTTTATAGAATGAGACATTGCATTGCTTTCCATATTTCATTTGTGGAAGATCATTTTAATAATTCTCAGTAAGCATAAAGAACATGTGTTGTATAGATGTTATTTTTTTATTAATAAATATTTCAAAAATAATTACGCTATTTGAAACAAAACAAAATCTGGATAAATATTTTTATAACTGGAAGGTCACAGTTCGACATATGTGTCCTTCAAAAAATGTAGAAACTCTCTTTCTAAATATCTAGAAATTCTCTTTTAAAATTGTAACACCCTTAGAAATCATATAATTGGTGGGAATCTAATTGAAAGATTGAGATAAATCCTAGCGGTTAATTTGCGATTTTCAAAAATTGCCTTTAAATACAATTTTCCCCACCATTTTTCCTTATTCTCACTGCATACACCATCTTCCTTCCCTCCGGCGATCATCTCTAGTGATGGCCCATAACAGAACCAACCCAGCCAAACTTTTCCTTACCTCACCAGGAACACATAGGTATAAAATGCAAGCCATATTAACTGTTGGAGCAGTTGAAAAATCACCCTGAAAATTAGGCCGTGGCGGAGTAGAGCGAAAGCTTTGATCTAGGCTGTGATTCTTGTAGCTCTCTACTCAAGAAACAACCAGATATCCTCCCTTTCCAATTTCTCCCACCAGAACCGATGAGATTTGGCAAACAGGCAGCAACGGCAAGTGGTGGCGCTGGAGTTTAAAACTTCAATTGGCATCCAATTCAGTCGCAGAAGTTCAAATTGAGTTGGGCGTTTGCTTGGTGGTATTGGTATGCATCTATTGGCGGTAGTGGTGACCAACTTTGGCAGTAGCTGTGAGACAGTTTCTTCGTCTATTCGCGGTGATCTTATATGTGGCGTTAGGTTGTGATTTTGGAGTTTTGAAAAGAAGATTTTAGGTAAATAATTGGAATTCGGGTTAAATATCTTGTATTGTTCTCGTTCTTACTAATTTTGCGTAAGGATATGAGATGATATAGAAGATTATGAAATGGGATCAGGAAATGAATCACATGCATGGATATTTATAAAATCTTAGTGGACTTGGATTTATTATATTATATGATAATCTTGGTTAAATAATTTAATTATATGATAAAACCCTAATTTTGTATAATTGAGCACTAAATGACAAAATTGGCATATTAATGATAGTTGGACCGTGTAATTGACTTCGTGTAACATTTTAAGGATATCGATACAATTAGTATGTTACCTCTCGATGATATCAAAAATGAACCCTAAAATATAGTATTAATGGTATAGAGACTAATGATAGAATACTATCTGTTAAATTATGGTTATGGGGTCAAAACGAGTGTTTTGATAATAAGTTCGTTTTTTTGGTCAGGTGACGTGGAGCAAGATCCTACAGATTAATAGCTCGAGATAGCATTTCTATCATAGTTGAGGTGAGGGTCTACCCTATTTGTTATTTATTTTGTATACCCTGTAAAGGCAAAACCTATCTTTTTCTGGGAAATGATTATCTTTGCTATTCATGTTCTCTGTGCCTATTTGTTTGTTCTTGTTTGCACACGTTCTAGTGAGGATCTAACTCTTTTGTTCTTCTGGGAAATGAACTTTCTTCACTGTTATTATTTTTTGTGCCTATTTGGTGCTTCTTGATTATGCTTTGGTACTTAAAACTTTTATTGTCCTATCTGATATTGCCGCATATAACCCATAGCCTTGTCAGTTCCCCTATTTATTTCATTGATATTGGGTCTTGCCGACCTTTTCATGTTTAGCACATCTATTAGCTTTCACTCTGAATATTTTGGCCTTGTCAGCATAATCGAATCATTCTAAATACTGCTTATTTGTCCTTGTCAGCAATTGTTTATTAAACCAAAATATGTTTTGCACTTTTGTTTGAAATTGTTCTGTATATCGTTTATATGGCCTTGCTGGCATCTATTTATCTTTTATTTTGATTATGTATGGGAATAAATAATGGGACGTTAATCCCTGTTTTTTGCATGGGATAAGCCGTATGCCCAGAACTCTCAAAATAATAGGACGTTAATCTCTGTTGTGTGCATGGAATAAGTCGTATGCCCCAAAATCTTGGAATAATGGAACGATAATCCCTGTTGTGTGCATGGGATAACCATAAGCCCAAAACCCTCAAATTAATTTATGGGATCTTAGTCCATGCCCGAAACTTTTGAATTTACAGGACATTAGTCCTTGTTGTGTGCATGGACAAGCTGCATGCTTGGAACTCTCGAAATAATTTATGGGACATCAGTCCCTGTTGTGTGCATGGGACAAGCTATTATGCCCGACTGAGGAATAAAGGAAATTTGTTATGCATATTGTGCTTTGTTTAATTCTATTTGCACTATGTTCAGGGAATAATGAGGATGGAGATATTTTTGTTTGCTAAATTTTGATATTATTTATGTTCTAGTAAATTCGTGTTTCTAAATGTGATGTCTTGCCAGTTGATAATCTATTGAACTAGTGCTTCTTTGTAGATCCCTTCTGATCATTTATTGTATTTCCCCTTACTAAGTCTTTCGAACTTATCCTTTTTTACTATTATCTTCCCAGATAGGTTTGTATGAAGGTTGAGGGCTTGAGGTTGCCCGAGGAAGATCTCATTTTGTAACAGATTAGGTGTTTTATATGTCTATATAGACTTCACCTAATCGTAACTAAGACAGTAGACTGTTGGTACGTTTGAATGTTATTTGGGAGACTTATGGCATTATATACAACACTCCTTATAGTATTATGTTAAGTTGAAGCATGTTGCTCTCTTTTGGAGACATTTTGAAATTCTTTCTGGGACCTATCGATTATCTTTTATACTATAGTTTAAGTTTGAATTAGTGGCATCTTAGTTTAGGGGTTATCCTGAGTGGGATGCCATAGAAGTAGTATCAGAGCCTAGGTTTTCGATGACCTAGGTTAAAATAGGAATGATTTTTGTGACTGGAATCGATGGGTTTACTAGAGATTAAACTTGAATTGGGAATCATTAAGATATAAATGCTGGGGTTCCATTAACCCAAGCTATGCTAGGATCTGACCCTAGTATGCGATTCGCAGAATGTGAAATTTTCGGTTAATAAAGACTAAGCCTGATGTTAGAAATATCTGGGGTGTGTATACTTGGGTTAAGGAACACCTGAGTTATGTTAGGATATGATTCTTGGAATGTGAAATTTTGAGCAGGAAAATATAAGGTTTAATTGTGGAATTGAATAGGATGTGAACTTATGGGATAAGGCTTGAGATTAAGGAAGTGAAGGGTTATGACCGGGGTGGCCAACCAATGTATAAGCTCTTACTTTTGGTATGTCAGGCATATGAACGTATAGTGATAGGAAAAGATTATGCTGTTTAGAATCATGGCATTATGTGAACAAAATTTGTTAAGGTTAAATTTGATGAGTGGATGACTATGTTCAAAAAAAAATTACTTTATGTGAAAAGAGTTACTTTGGAAATCAACCTTGTTTGAGCAATGTTCATGATGAGTTCTAGGAGTATGAAGAGGAAAATGAAGACATGGATATAGAAGTAACTGGGGAAGACAAGGATGAAGATGCAAAATCTGATATTACCAATGTTGAGGATTAGAGTTAGAGACCCTTGTGCGTATGGCTGCATCTGCAAATATATATGTAAGATATAGTAGTAGCTTTTGACCATTAGGTTGGAAAGTAACGGCTAAGGTTAGCGAGACTTATGGGGTGATACCCTTATACGAGCCTCGTCATTTGTACACTTAGGCGTATAGTTGGCTTAGCAAATTTTGAAATTTTGGCCTTGTAAATATCTGATACAAGTATTGCTAATGCTCATTTGCAAAATCTTAATGAAGTTTCATCATTAATCGTAGAATGGCTAGATTTCTATTTCAATGAATTTGATTTGATTTTGTTAAATTTCTCTTCTCTTTTCTTTTCTTTTTTGCAAGTTTGGGAGATTTAATAGAATCGATGGTAACTTAGACATCATTTTACAACTCGATAATTGTAGGCTTAAGAATACCTAAGATGTATTACACTTATAATGGCATCACATGAGAGTTCTAATGTACCCGCTCTAGCTCTAGCAGGTCATTAAGGGAGACCACTTGGTAGATGGACTAATGTTCGATAGGCTTCTAGGCAGGAAGCACCTGCTTATCAATAACCATTACCGAACGAAGAGGTCTCTCAAACCTCCTTGATTGATCAATCAACTCAAGACAACTAGCAAACTTTATGTATCAGAGGGAGACAGAGATTTAGGCGATATGGTCAACAACAGAAGGTGAGGTAGGAATTGCTAATGAGATTGCCAAGGATCGAGCGTTAGAACAGTTTCTCAGCTTACAAACCCCAAAGTTCTTAGGGGACCCAAATGATAGAAAAGTTGAAGAATGGATTGAGAATTTGGAAAATACATTTGAAACCTTGTGCTATCCGGATGAGCAGAAAGTTTGGTATGCCACGCTCCTTCTGGGAGGTTCTGCACGTAATGGGTGGAAGAGATAGATGGCAGATGGATGGCAGAGGGAACTCACCGAACAAGGGAAATTTTACCTGGGAATTTATGGATAAGTATATACCCCCGGTAGTCAAGCAGGTAAGAGAAAGAAAATTCATGGACTTAATACAGGGAGTGCAATCTATTAGTCACTATGAAGCTATTTTTAGTCGATTAATTCAGTATGCACCATACATACAAAAAGATAAAAGCCACACCCATTTGTATAGGGATTATGGCCAAAACTCCGAAGGGGTCTTGCCACTTTTGAATTGCCAAGTTTTGATAGGGCAGTGAGCAAAGCACTACAGTTGGAGTCAGAACTGCAAGAAATTCGAAAGATTGAAAACAAGAATCGAATAGAAAGAATGCACCTTGATGGGCAGAGTAACCCTGGGGAGAAATAGCCAAAACTGCAGATTAGAGGTTCTAATCAATGAACATACCGGACTGGCAGGGCTGCAGATTTGGCTCAAGGGGTAGCACCAAAATAATATGGATTCTTTAGAGAATTTGGCCATTAAAAGATTGGGTGTTGGAGAAAATAGGGCAAAAGTGTGGGTTGCGGTAGCGACCAGCACTTTGTGAGAGATTACCCCAAACAGAAAAATCCAGCACCAGTAGAGAAAGAGAAACAGGTAGCAGGAGCCAACGAGAAATAGAAAGTTTGATACTATGCCTATGCCTTAACTGGAGAGGATGCACCGAATCCTAATGAAGTGGTTGAATATATGATTTCTATTTGTGGAATTACAGGTAATGCCTTATATGATCCTGATGCTTCTCATTCATTTATATCTACAACTTTTTCTCAAAGATTGAATATGCAACCCGAAATCATGGCTTACCAAATAGAAGTTTCGACACCCTTAGAAATAAAGCTAACAATAGACATCATATCTTGGGCTTTCCCAGTTATGATTGGGGATAGTGAATATCTAGCCGATCTTATACAAATGCCAATTCAAGAATATGATTTGATACTTGGAATGGATTGGCTGAATAAACATCAGGCACAGGTAAATTGTTACACTAAGTGCATCACACTCGGAGATAAGATACAAATACCAACACATCATTCCACAGATAATACTTCCCCAATACCAAATATATCAGCAATAGAGGCCAAAAATATTTTGAAGAAAAACGGACAAGGATTTTTAGCGTATCTTATCACTAAACCCCAAGACACAGCTAAAATCGAAGAAATGGAAGTAGTGACTGATTATCTAGAGGTATTTCTAGAAGAATTAAACTCATTACCCCCTGACAAAGAGATAGAATTTGTTATTCACACTCTTCCAGCAAGCCACGCCTTTTTGCAAAACTCTCTGTCGGATTGCGCCTGTAGAACTTAAAGAGCTAAAGAAGTTCATAAGTCCTAACACTTCTCCTTGGGAGCCCTAGTATTGTTTATCAAGAAGAAGGATAGATCCCTGAGGATGTGCATTAATTTTAGGGAGTCAAACAAAGTTACTATAAAAAATAAATACCCCCTGCCACATGCGGAAGAATTATTTGATCTTTTACAGGAATCTATGGTATTCTCAAAGTTAGATTTGAGACAAAGATATTACCAGCTAAAAGTTAGATAAGAAGATATTCTGAAGATTGCATTCAATTCTTGATATGGTCATTTTGAATTTGTTGTAATGCAGTTCGGTCTGACCGTATCTGAACCAGTTTGTGGTTATCTTCATGGACAACATTTTGGTGTATTCAAGGACTAGAGAAGACCATGTAAAGCACTTATACATAGTTCTCAGAACCTTGAAGGAACATAAATTTTATGCAAAATTTAATAAGTGTGAATTCTGGATAGAAAAAGTGGCTTTCCTTGGACACATCATATCCTAGGATGTGATAGAGGTTGATCCCTCTAAATAAAAGCAATAGTCAGCTAGAAGAGACCCCAAAAACGTGGTGGAAGTTCGTAGCTTTTTGAGACTTGCCGGCTACTACTGAAGATTTATACAAGATTTTTCTAAAATAGCTGGTCGTTGACTAAGTTAACTCAAAATGATCAACCATTTGGTTGGAATAAAGACTATGAGAAGAGCTTCCAAGAGTTGAAGAATAGGTTAACTATGGCTTCAATTTTAGCCCTTCTAGATGGATTATAAGGTTTTGTGGTGTACAAGGACGCTTCTAACAAAGGATTTAGAGGTGTGCTGATGTAGAAGGGGCATGTTATCGCCTATACATCTAGGAAACTAAAACTATATAAAGAGAATTACCCAACTCATGATCTGGAACTAGTTGCGGTAACTTTTGCATTAATGAAATGGAGACATTATCTCTATAGGGTCACGTTCAAGGTAGACACAGGCCACAAAAGTCTCGAGTACCTATATTCGTAAAAGGATCGAAACATGAGACAACACATATGGATGGAATTTCTTGAAAATTATAACTTTTGTATCACCTATCATCTGGGAAAAACGAATGTGGTGGTTGATGCCTTGAGCCAAAAGGCTGGAATAGCTCACTTACTAGGGACGGGAACCTCAAAAAATCTAAGGGTAGATGTCGTATAAAGGATGAAACAATGAGCCTGGATTGCAGGAGTAAATGTGCAACCTAAGTTGCATGATGAAATACGACGAGCTCAAGTTAATGATAGGTGGATATTGAAAAAAAAAAAGAAGTAGTCGGGTATTCTAAATGTCTGAGTTCAATACTAATAACAAAGGTACTCTTTTATTCTGAAAAAGAATATGTGCGCCGAAAGAAATGAAAGAGAGATTGTTGGATGAGGTGCACAATACAAGATATAGATACATCTGAGCGGCACAAAGATGCATTAAGATTTGAAAAGGCAATTCTGGTGGAGCGGAATGAAAAGAGATATCGCAGACTATGTGCGAAAGTGTTTAACTTGGCAACTAGTGAAAACAGAACATCAACGACCATCAAGGTTGCTACAACCACTTCCAATCCCTGATTGGAAATGGGAGCAGGTTACCATGGCCTTTGTAATAGGTCTGCCAATAGCTCGATGAGGATATGATAGCATCTGGGTAATAGTAGATCGATTAACCAAGTCTACTTATTTTCTGCGAGTTGAGATACAATACAGGGTTGAAAAACTGGCAGAATTGGAGTCCCAATCAGTATTATGTCAGACCGAGATCCGAAGTTCACCTTGAGACTTTGGAAAGGTCTACAAGAAAATTTGGGAATGAGGTTGCGGTTTAGTTCTATAGCTCACCCTCAAACGGATAGATAATTAGAGAGCGTCATCTGGATATTAGAGGATATGCTAAGGGCCCGTGTTTTGGATTTCAGCAGAAGCTAGAATCAACACCTTCCTCTAATTAAGTTTGCTAATAATAAATAGTTATCAGTCTACCATCAAGATGGCTCTGTATGAAGTACTGTACAGGAAATGTCGATCCCCATTGCATTGGGACTTTGAAGAGTACAGAAGCAAGACTGATAAGTTCTTGGGAACTTTAAGGCCATAATTTATTCAGAAGACTATTGAGAAGATGCAAATAATCAAATAGATGATGAAAGCCACTCAGGATCGATAGAAGAGTTATATGAATAAGCGAAGAAAGGATTTAGAATTCAAAGTTGACGACCAAGTGTTTCTCAAAGTATCCCCAAGAAAAGGTGTTTGAAGGATCGGTAAAGGCAAAAGCTTAGGCCAAGATATGTTGGTCCCTATGAGATATGTGAAAGCATCGGACCAGTAGCGTACTATTTGGTACTACCCCAAGGCTTGACGGGAATACATGAAATCTTTCATGTATGACAACTTTAGAAGTACTATCCTAATCCTTCTCATGTCATTTCACACGAGTATATGCAATTGAAAAGTGATCTGAGATACGAAGAGCAGCCAATTCATATTCTAGATCGAAAATTTTGAGAACTTAGGAATCGGAAGATTATTCAAGTAAAGTTGTTTTGGCGCAACCATAACGTAGAAGAAACAACCTGGGAGCGAAAAGATCTCATGCCCCAATAGTATCCCGAACTTTTCCAGCAATTAGGTGAGAATCTAGGGGCCAGATTTTTTTAAGAGTGGGAGGTATGTAACACTACTAAAAATCATATAATTGGTGGAAATTTATAAATATTATTTTTGTGAATCTTATTATTATATTTTATTAATTTTGAAAGTTTTGGGGGTTAAAATATAAATAGGAAAAGACTTAATTGAACAACATTTAAAAGTTTTGGGGGCCAACATGGAATTCTTTCAGGTCAATTGGGTCAATGTCATACATTCATCAGCTGGGGGACTTAATTGAAAGCTAAATTAACTTACGGGGGTCTAATTGAAAGATTGAGATAAATCCTGGGGGTCAATTTGGGATTTCTAAAAATTATCTTTAAATACAATTCTCCCAACCATTTTTCCTTATTCTCACCGCATACACCATCGACGATTATCTTCGGCAATGACCTATAATAGAAAACCAACCCAGCTAAACTCTTCCTCACCTTACTAGGAACACATGAGTATAAAATGCAAGCCATATTAACTGGTGGAGCGGTTGGAAAATCGACCTAAAAATCAAGCTGTAGCAGTGAGTGGAAAATGCAGTGGAGCAGCGGTGAAAGCTTTGATCTGGACTGTGATTCTTGTAGCTTTCAGCTCAAGGAACAACTAGATACCCTCACTTTCCAATTTCACCCACTAGAGCTAGCAGGATTTGGCAAAACAAGTAGCGGCGGTGAGTGGTGGCACTGGAATTTGAAACTTCAACTGGTGTCTAATTTAGCGGTAGAACTTAAATTGAGTTGGGTGTTTGCTTGGTAGTGTTGATACGCATCTATCGCCGGTGGTGGTGACTAACTCTGACGGCGGCTCTAAGACAGTTTCTTCATCTCTTCGCGGTGATCGTATGTGCGGTATTGGGTTGTGATTTCAGAATTCTGATAAGAAGATTTGGGGAAAATAGTTGGAATCGGGGTTAAATATCTTGTATTGTTCTTATTCTTACTAATTTTATGTAATGATATGAGATGATATGGAAGATTATGAAATGGGATCTAGAAATGAATCACATGCATGGACATTTATAAAAGCTTAGTGGACCCAAATTTATTATATTATATGATAATCTTGGTTAAATAAGTTAATTATATGATAAAACCATAATTTTGTATAATTGAGCACCAAGTGACAAAATTGGCATATTAATAATAGTTGGACCATATAATCAACTTCGTGTAACGTTTTAAGGATAATTATTAAGGATTTGATTTTATTCCTTCATTGGAGCAAATATGATCCTCGTAAATACTCTAGTATTATCAACACAATTAGTATGTTACCCCCCAATGATATTGAAACTGAACCTTAAAATACGATATTAATGAGTGTTTTGACAATAAGTTCATTATTTTGGTTAGGTGACATGGAGCAGGATCCCATTGTTCAATAGCTCGAGATAGCATTTCTGTGACTGTTAAGGTGAAAGGTCTACCCTATTTGTTATTTTTTCTGTATACCCTGTGAGGGCAAAACCTATCTTTTTCTAGGAAATGATTATCTTCACTATTCATGTTCTCTGTGCCTATTCATTTGTTCTTGTTTGTACTCGTTCTAGTGAGGGTCTAACCCTTTTGTTCTTTTGGGAAATGAACTATCTTCATTGTTCTTGTTTTCTATGCCTATCTGATGCTTCTTGATTATGCTCCTTCTGGTGTCCAGAACTTTTATTGTCCTATCTGATTTGGTCCCGTATAACCCACAGCTTTGTCGGCTCCTCTGTTTATTTCGTTGATATTAGGTCTTGCTGACCTTTTCATGTTTAGCACATCTATTAGCTTTCATTCTGAATATTGTTTGTTTGGCCTTGTCGGCATAATCGAATCGTTCTAAATACTACTTGCCTGGCCTTGTCGATAATTGTTTATTGAACCAAAGTATGTTTCGCACTTTTAATTGAAATTGTTCTGTATATCGTTTGTATGGCCTTGTTGGCATCTATTTATCGTTTCTTTTGATTATGTATAGGAATAAATAATTGGATGTTAATCCCTACTGTGTGCATGGGATAAGCTGTATGTCTGGAACTCTTAGAATAATGGATGTTAATCTGTGTGCATGGGATAAGTCGTAAGCCCGGAACCCTAGGATTAATTTATGGGAGTTAGTCCTTGTTGTGTGCATGGGACAAGCCGTATGCCCGAAACTCTCGAAATAATTTACAGGATGTTAGTACTTGTTGTGTGCATGGACAAGCTGTATGCCAAGAATTCTCGGAATAATTTAGGGACGTTAGTCCCTGCTGTGTGCATGAGATAAGATGTTATGCCCAACGGAGGAATAAGGGAAATTTGTTATGTATATTATGCTTTGGGTTTGTTTGATTCTGTTTGTACTCTGTTCAAGGAGCAATAAGGACAAAGATGTTTTTGTTTGATGAATTTTGATATTATTTATGCTTTGGTAAATTCGTGTTTCTGAATGCGATGTCTTCCTAGTTGATAATTTGTTGAACTACTGCTTCTTTACATCCTTATAATTATTTATTGTATTTCCCCTCACTAAGTCTTTAGAACTTACCCCATTTTTCTATTCTCTTCCCAAACAGGTTTGTATGAAGGCTGAGGGCATTAGGTTGCCCGTGGAAGATCTCATTTTGTAACAGATTAGGTGTTTTACATGTCCATATAGACTTTACCTAATCATAACTAAGACAGGAGACCGTTGGTATGTTTGAATGTTATTTGGGAGACTTTTGGCATGTATATACAGTACTTCTTATAGTATTATGTTAACTTGAAGCATGTTGCTCTCTTTTGGAAACATTTTGAAATTTTTTTTGGGCCCTATCGGTTATTTTTTATGCTATAGTTTAAGTCTAAATTGGTGGCATCTCAACTTAGGGGTTATCCTGAGTGGGCGCCACGAAAATGTAATTTAAAAGTTCCCTTTTGAAATGAGTATGATTGTAGAAATCGAAATAATGTCTTTTAACTGAGAAGGTTAACAATGAACTATTATGTTTATCTTAA
Source organism: Jacaranda mimosifolia (assembly GCA_018894105.1). Taxonomy (NCBI): domain Eukaryota; kingdom Viridiplantae; phylum Streptophyta; class Magnoliopsida; order Lamiales; family Bignoniaceae; genus Jacaranda; species Jacaranda mimosifolia. The sequence goes on along the minus strand of CM032130.1, from coordinate 14,256,512 downwards.
AAGTTCTATAAAAGTATAATTTTATAAAATCAATCAATCTTCATATTATAGTACAAATAGTCGAAAATATAAATAAATAACGAAAGAAAAGTACATCAATTGTTGATATTTGAAAAAAAAAATGAAATTTAGGGAATTAAAGTAAAAAAGCATTGCACATATATTCACTTAATTAATTAACAATCGGTAAAACCCGATTCCATAATCTTTTTCCAAATAAATTAAGGAAGATTTAAAAAATAGATACTAATGAAATAGTGTATCAACTTTTTTCAAAAGAGTTCAAATTATGCATATCTATACATACATAAATATAACATGTAGATAAAAAACTAACGATAGACTTCTGAAATCATAAATAGTTGACTAGTTAAACTTTCTTAATTGACAAGTCTTGAAAAGTCTATTAGTTCAAAAGTATCCACTCTCTGTATTTGTTATCTAATAACAAGCCTATAGAACCTACTCTTTATGCTTGATATCAGCTTTTTGTTCTATTTATGTCTAATACAATGCAAATTTGATATTTCCATTAACCTATCTCTCTATTGAGGTTTAGGTTTCGAATTTAACTGATTGGAATGAGTAATTTGATTAATTATTCACATGGTAAATCGCACAGTATTGACGGTTAGTTAATTGGTGAGTCTAATGGACCATAAACGATAGCCTAATAAGCCCATATTATCAATGTGGTTTTATCAAATTTGTTTGATAAAATGAGTAATAATTAGATTAATTAGCTTATACTTAATTAATTTAAGAAATTAAATTAATTCAATTATATATAGTTGTTATTTAATTGAGTTCATCTAATGTGGCTAGTCAAAAAAACTTGATTAACTTAAAAAGTTAAATTAGTTTAATTAAATAAAGTACTTATCCAGTTGAGCCTATTTGATGCACTAGTAGTTTGCGAATTAATCAATTAAATGAAATCAATTAAATAACAAATCAATTAGATTTTCAATTAAATTAAAAAATCTAAGCTTAAGATTGGAGTTTTGATCCTAGTGTATGAAAACTCCAGAGATAAGAGAGTAAGGCTTCAGTATTTTTGTGAATACCTTGGAGCGGTGACCCCGTAGCAATTGTTATTGTGCAATTATTGTGCATTTGGGTGTGAATATTATTTAACTACTACTCCTTGTTAGGAAAGTCTTATCTTAGTATTTATTTTCTCTCTCTACACATTTTCTTCACTATACTCTCTTTCTTGCTTGTGGTCAATTTTTGGAGTGCCTTCATCTCTTCATTTTTTTTTCATCTTTTATCATATATGTTCCTCACACTTTATCAATATTTGAGGCTGCAATAATATTAGGTTTTATTCTCTTAATCCAGATTTTGACCGCTAGTCTACAATTGCTCTTCCTAGGTTATTTTCATGACAACAATAGTTATGTCATCAAATTTTCAGGTAAAAATCCTCTGACGATCAAGTCAATACAATATCAAAAAGTATAGATGAATGATAGTGAAAGGAAGCTTTAGTGTATGTTAGGACGTACCTTTCCCAGTTGGATTTTCTTATTTAAACTGTATGTTTGTCTTTGAGGATAAGATCACGGAATGAAGCAAACTTGATGAAGTTTTATCCTTAAGATGAAGAGCAGGTAATCAAAGAAGATGATTTTATGAGAACTATTTTTTGCTTTTGTATTTTTGCTATCTATAAATCCAAGCAAGAACCCGGCTTTCATAAATGTGATTGACTAAAAAATGAAAAGTAATGAGATATAAGAATGCTTTTTTATTACCTATGCCTCGCTAGGTCGGTAATTCCATTTATAAGTGAAAGGTCTACCACTACTTTAAAGGCATTAAGCTCGAGCCTCCCATGATCATGTTATAAGCAACTAGCCACCAACAATTAAATACTTTATCATCATTGTTTTTCAAACAAGGCTCAAGCCTAAAGATGTCGAAAGCTCAATAGGCCCAAGAGGCATAACATCTTACCCCTTAAAGCCCATTAATCAGTTATTCACCAACTTAATCACGATGATATCCAATTTCATTCTTCTGAAGATGTCTAGAAATATGATATTCGTCAAGCTTCCATTATTGACCAACATCTTATGCACGTAATATTTTCTACATCCATCTCGATAAGCATGGGTCAACATGCGAAACACGTATCCTCTCTAAATCATATCACTAAAGGTAATAGTATGTTCCATTTGCTCCGTCGCTTGCCTCAATATCGATCCAAATGCAAGGCATGTCTCTTTCTCGAGGTCAAGGAATCCCTTATAATAGGCCTATCTGCTATCGTGTTTTCATTCCTCTTCATGACTAGTTATCACCTATTAACTCTGGGGTTAATTGTTGAGGCTCGGGATAACCACCAAGGGGCTCTCCTTGATGCTTACTAAATCTTTTCTTACTTCAAGAATGTGACCACTGCTTCACACCATGTCTTCTTCTATCTTTTTCTTTGACTCACGTTTTCACAAACTCTTCCAAATATCTTTTTCTAATCAACTTTTTGATTTCATCTTTTGATTGAAAGTAGTCCTCCATATGGTGCCCTTTATCTTTGTAGAAGTTGCAGTACTTGTTTGAGTATTTCTTATATAGGGAAGGTCTCATTTTTTTAAGCTATCTTACTACATAAATATTCTATCGCCATCAATTCTTCCTCGAGTTGTATTTAAGGGTATACAGTGTGTGTTGCTTTTTGTTAGCATGGCCCATAATTGATCAACATTATACTCATGCTTACCTCTTTCTTCCTTATTCTTTTTTCCTCTAGCATCAATTTGCACACCTTTGATCCTAACATGCTTCATCTTGTTTATCTCTACAGGAATATGCTTCTCTACCAACCAACTGCACCACGTCAACCAGAGACTCCCAAGCCAATGTCTAAGCATTAGCCCTTTTCTCAATTCATGGATAAGTCTACTCACCATCACATCAGCTGATAAATCTAGGACCTCCAACACCTTGTTATTAAATCTATTAATGAATGCCAAGCGACTTATTACTTCCCTGCCTAATAATGAACAAATATGTGGCCAATCTATTCATCTTATTCTTATTAGGGAAGTGGAACAAAAATTTCTTGAACAATTTCTCATAAGATGATATGCTTCTTACGGGGAATATGGAGAACCACTCACGGCCTTCCCATTAAGAGAGGTGATAAATATATGACTGTTAATTACATCAAATTGACCATGCAACTATACAATATTCTCGTAGGCTATTAAATGTTCTCTTGTCTTTGTTCTTATCATATTCGGGTGCATTTGGGATCTCAAACCATATAGGAAGAGTTTCCAAAAAGAATATCTTTGCAAAATGGATAACCCCATTTTTCTACAGAGTGGAGCTTCCTACCTTCACTTTACACTTCATCTCTTTGAGAACTTAGCTGAGCTACTCTACATGCTTACTTAACTCTTAGACCTCACTATTTCACCTTCTCCATAAGTTTCTCTCGATCGAACTTTCTTCATCCAAAGACTGAGCTCGAGGCCAAGCCTAGTAATTTGGTTGACTCTCAACAGATTAGGCCCCAATATTACCTCTTGTGACTTCCCCTATCATTTCTACCTAGCTATTAATGAAGGGTTAGCCTCTACACTAAATGGAAAAGTTGCCTATTAAACAACAAGTTGAGTAGCATGAGCAAAATGAGCTTGATACTCATTCTGTTGATGAACGTTGGGCTTTTGAGCCCAAATCATCCTAAGTCGTTGCTCTACTTACAAGTTTCTCCCCAATTCCTCCATTATTCCTTAAATTGAGAAGCTATCATTTGAATAATAAGATGTCCCCTACTTCTGCCTGGGGTTGCACTTGCATCAATAGTTGGTCACGTTGGGAAAGTATGGGTGTTTAGCTAATTTGAGTGTAGGGCTAGGTGAAGGTTCATAAGGTATGCGTTGCTCTACTTCCTTTTATGGTGTATCCATTATACTTTCAACACAAGTATTATCCTCTTACTTATCAAAAGAAAAGTTCGCACAGACAATGCCAATACAATACTATTAGGTTTTTTCCTCTTGATTCAGATTGACCATCAATCCACGATTACTCTTCTTGGGTTACAAAATCACAACGGTTAAGGTCATCGGGTTTTGATTAAAATCCTCCGACGATCAAGTCAGTACAATATCAAAAAATGTGGATAAATGACATTAAGAGAAAGTTTTATTATGTGTGTTGGGAAGTATCTTTCCTAGTTGGATTTTTCTATTTAAACTGTCCATTTGTCCATGTGGTATTCTCCTAATGTTAGTGGTCACCGCCTAACATTCCATCAATCCTTCAAGCAACCTAGAGAAAATAGACCAAATGATGATTCATCTACTTGGTTTGCTAAACTTCACACTTTGGGCCATCCTTTATGAATTGGACCCTCTTTGATTGAGCCCAATTAAAGATCCAAAAGATTAAGTCATCTTCTATATTGACCCATATATTCAATTCACTTTAGAGGTATGTTGTTGATATGATTCTAACATAAAATGATAAAATTAATAATAATAGTGATATGGATAATTAAGTCTATCAAGGTAAAATAGTAAAAGATAAACTAAAAAAGGCCTAATGGATCAAACAAATAAATTAAATAAAAGGAGCTGGAGAGCCCAAACTCAATTAAGCCCATAAAGAACCGTAGCAAAACTTTGATGAGCTTAAGCCCATAAAAAAGAAACTATGAATACTGGGGCCCAAAGAGAACTTGAGCATAAGAAATCATAAACTTCGAGAACATTCAAAAGCTAGAATCTCTTTGCACGTGTTCTAGGAAAAATAAACTAAACAACTTGTTATCTATAAAAAAAGATCCTACTCTACTTTCATGTAGCATTATTTTGATGTCATATGTTTGAGGAAGGAACACCAATAGTGCATATAAGGTCTATGGCATGAATATCTAATGCTTAAATGACCACCCAACATGAGCAAGAGAATACAAGCTGCCAGCACGTGTTTTCACCACTGGTGATAAGCTAGACCGCAAATGCTAAAAATTTCACCCTTCAAATCCTGGAGTCGGGAGAAAAAGGCTAATAAACTAGAGTTTAGAGCTAAAGAAAAGCTCAAGACCATGGAACTAGAGTTTAGAGCTAAAGAAAAGCTCAAGACCATGGAAATCTTCCTAAGCGACCCCTTGAGGACTACCAAGATTGGACCCCTCTTGGACCTAAACTTTGAGAGGAAGCAAATATGCTTCCTAAGAGATAACCGTGACATATTTGCATGGACTGTGATAAACTTACTAGGAATCTCCCTTGGTGTTATTGTGCACCACCTCAAGGTGGACCCAAATATGCGACAAGTGAAGCAGAAGAGATAGAACTCTAGAGTAAAGCAGAACCAAATAATCAAACAAGAGATGGACAAGCTCCTGAAGGCAAAATACATTCGGCCCATCTAGTAGCTAAAGTGGCTAGCTAACATAATACTGGTACCCAAACCTAATGGAAAGTGAAGGGTCTGCATTAGTTTCATCAACCTAAACAAGGCTTGCTCAAAAGACTTTTTCTACTATGGCGTATAGACACACTGGTAGATTCCATAATGGAATATGAAATGTTAAGCTTCTTTGATGTATATCAAGGATATAACTAGATCTGTTTGGCCCTGGAGAACCAATAGAATAGAGTTTCATAATGACTTACAGTGCATATTGCCATGACGTGATACTTTTCGAATTCAAGGACTTAGGTGCCATATACTAGAGATCGGTGAACGACATGTATGAAGACATGATTGGAAAAAACATGGAGATGTACATTGTTGATATATTAGTTAAGAGTTGCAAGCAAAAAGACCATTTCCATAACCTCATAAAGTGTTTTAATATCTTGAGGAGATTCAATTTGCAGCTCAACTTAGCAAAGTATGCCTTTGGCATGCATAAAGAAAAAATTTTGAGATATATTGCGTCGAGGTACAGGATCAAAGCTGACCCTGATAAGATCAAGGTGGTGATGTCACCCCTATATAATATTAAGGAAGTGCAGATGATGGCTGGACTTTTAGCTGCTTTGAATTGCCTTATCTCATGTTCTACTGAAAAGGGATTACCCTTTTTAAAAATCTTGAGAGGAGCCAAGGACTTCGAATAGATTGAAAAATGTGATAAAGCGATCCTATAGCTGAAAGAGTATCTGATTTCACCTCCATTGCTGAGAAAGCCCAGGATAGGGTGAAACCCTACACTACTACCTAGCCACCACCGATATTGCAGTCAGTACCATCATAGTGTGTGAATAGGAAAAATAACACTAGTTGATGTACAATGTCGGCTATTTCTTAGAGGATCCTGAAGCGAGATACTCCTCCATTAAAAGCTGGCCTTGGTTAGGCTAATGGCTGCACAGAAGCTTCATCCTTACTTTCAAATTCACCAAATCGTGGTGCTCTCCAATTACCCATTGAAAAGGATCCTCAACAATCCAAAAGCCCCGGGAAGAATAGTTAAATGGATGGTGGAGCTAAGTGAATACGGGATCAAGTATCATCATGGACCTGCCATCAAAGCACAAGTATTAGTAGAATTCCTAGATTAAGGTATGGGAGAACGGACTGAGAGCTCCTTTCCAAACTGGACTTTTTGCAGATAGATTATCCACAGGTTCTGTCAGCATAGTAGAGATAGTCCTTGTAAGTCCCCACAGTGAAAAGCTAGAGTATGCAGTAAGACTCACATTCCCTGCTTCTAACAATAATGTTTAGTACCAAGCACTGACCTAGACAAAGTTGGCCTACACAACTACTGTGCGCCACTTCCAAGCCCACAATGACTCCCAATTGGTAGTAAATCAAGTTATAGGGTGCTATGAAGCCAAAAAGGATAGCATGTCAAAATACCTTAGCACAGTGGAAGTAATTAAAAAGATGTCTGAGATCTTCATCATTACTTAGATTCCATGTGAAAAGAATGTAGCCACTAATCTACTGGCCAAGATTACCAGCTCACTAGTAGCTGTGAAGAGCCACTAGATCACATTCTTAACTCTAGAAATTCCAAACTAGCAAATCTCTAATAGCACAACTTGTTCCTCCCTAAGGTGATGGATATAGAGGGTGGTACCACTACATGGATGACTCCTATCATGATGTATTCGCAGAATAGCGACCTCCCGAGTTACTCAAAGGAAGCACGACAAGTAAATGTGCAAGTAGCTTAGCTTGTGCTGATAGACAGAGGCCTTAATAAATGGGGTTTTCTGTAACCTTACCAGAAGTGCCTGTCTACCGCCCAAGCAAACGGAATACGTACTGAGAGAGGTACACGAGGCATATGCAGGAACTATTCTAGAGCAAGATCACTTGCGTCCAAAACTCTTCAGCACAACTATTTCTAGCTAACCATGCTGAACTCAAGCGTCAGTGAGAAGCTGCAAATTTTGTTAAGAACATGCCCTCTTGGATCATCAACTCATGACAACCAATCAACAACCCGGACCCCTTTGCACAATGGAGAATAGATATTGTAGGACCTTTCCTTTAAGCCATCGAATAGAGAAAATTTCTCATTGTAGTAGTTGACTACTTTTCCAAATAGATAGAAACAGAACACCTAGTGCGAATATCTAAAAAAAAAGTGATAAGATTCCTTGGGAACATTATCTGTAGATTCGGAATACCCCAACACTGGTATTGGACAATGGAATGCAATTTGCTAGAGCAAAACTCAGGGGGTGGTGCCAATAATTCTATATCAAATAGTTCGTTACATCCCTCATCAACCTACGAGCCAAAGGACAGGTTGAGGTCACAAATAAGACCATCCTCAATATCTTAAAAGATAGCTTGGAGATGCCAAAGAAACATGGGTGGATGAACTTTCTTTTTGGTGTTATGGGCATACCGAATAATACCTCAAGCGTCCACAGGAGAATCACCATTCAACTTGGTGCATGGAACAGAAGCAGCCGCGCTAATAAAAATTTGAGAAGTCAGCTGAAGAGTTAAAAATTATGATGCCACCTATTTATTCATTAAAAAAGAAAAAAACTATGATGCCACCCAAAATTCAAAAGAGCTAAGAGCCAACCTCAATTTGCTCTCTAAGAAGAGAGAAGCAACGTATGCCCGCACAGAGATATATAAGACGATGATAGCTAAATCCTACAATACTAGAGTTACCCTAGAGACTTTGAAGTAGACGATCTAGTGATGAGAAAATCAAAAGCTTTAGGATCCCTTGGCAAACTGGACACCAAGTAGAAAGGTCCTTACAAGATAACAGAGATTGTTAACCCATGAGTATACAAGTTACAAATTCTAGAAGGAAGAGAAATGCCTAGAACTTGAAATATCTCCAACTTGATGAAGTTTTATCCATGAAGGCTAGGTCATTAGCTCCAAGCCTAATCGCATCTACTACTTAGTTCAGCAAAACTTTAATTTCTAGCATTCATTTTGCATTGTTCAAGTTCTTAGATTAATTTGAGAATCCAGGCTGCCCTCAAAAGAGGGTGACTTTAATATTATCATTATCTTTCTTCTCATCCCAATAAAACTCTCTTAATATTTTCCATGATTGTGGATACTACTTAAATTACTAAAGAACTTGTGCACAGCTCTGCAGAGCACACTCGATAATCCACTAGCATAATCCCACTATATGGGCTATAGGGTAATACGTGGTCGCCACTCAAAAGCCCACCATAAATCCTCCCTGGAGGTAAGTGGAAACTCTTTGGTGTAACCCCACTATATGATCCCTTCGGGGTATGTGGTCACCGCTCAAAGCCCACTGTGAATCCTCTTTGGATGTAGGTGGCTACTCTTTGGTGTAATCACACCATACAATCCCTTTAGAAGTAGAATATTGCGGCACAAAAGCCTACATAAATCCTCCCTAGAGTTAACTGGCAACATCTCAACACTTTAAAAATTAAATTGCATTGATACTTAAATTAACTTGGCGTAAGCCCATTATAAGCTTTCCAGGAGTTATATGGCTGCATGCCAAAATAACTATTGAACCCCCTTAGAGACATATGGGTAACGCACTACTCCTTATCATAACAACTCGATGTTTAATGATAAGACCTCTTAAGTGAGGCTCACACTCTGATGAATCACAAAACTTAGCACTAACAGTAAAGACCTCCTAAACGAGGCCTATAATCAACTTTACTACAACAATTGTTAATGGCAACAAGACTCCCTAAATGGGACCCATTGAAAAATATATCACAAAACTTGATCTCTATAAGCCTTCACCAACGAGGTATTCGATCACGCAACAAATGTTTAAATACTACAACAAAACCTCCTTATTCAGGTGTTGAAATGATTCTAATGAAATTGATTAAGTATCAAGATAGGACCTCATTACTAGGGCACTCAACGAATTATAAGTCAATTGATGCATCATTGTTAAAAGATCCCTCTAAAAAAAATTATGACAAAACTAGAGAAAATACAGCTCCAGCCAAAGGGCGCCCAAGACAGGTGCCCCAACACAACGCCCAACGAGCGCCTCAGTGCATGTGTCCAACAACCCGTGTCATAGCTTCATGCCTCTTCAATACCCTATATTCTGCAATATAGCTAGGCGTCCTATGGGGTACCCTACAACTAAAATGCTAACAAGGGCCGACATCCAACGCCGCACCCTAACACTTGTTCAATAATCTCTATAATAATTACCTCATTAAGGCAAACACCAAGTGCAAAACATAAATGCACAAACAATACTGCAAAAGTAATGAAGTTTATATAAAATGAGTCCTTGAAGTGACTAAAGGCAAAAAAATCACGAAGACACTCCAACCCCCTAAATAAAAACACGATATTTGATAATATTGCATATGCAAACACCATCTTTTGTCCAATTGATACTTAGACACAAGGGAAAACAAGGGAGCTCGCAAAAGCCACAATTGCTATAAGAGCCCTTGAAGAATTTTGCAAAAAAGCATTCCTAATTGTGAGATTGCAATCACACTTAGCATGAAAAAAATTTAGAGTGCAAGAAGATACTTCTACGATAAGATAACCCGCAAACTTCAAAAATTGCATAAGTACCCTGGAGAATACATAACTTCATCAGCAATCTTAAAAGATCAAAGAGGTAAAAATTACATGAACAAATCTTAGCCCATATGAAACACAAAACAAGATGAGCATTAACTTTACTGCGACACTCAGGTCCATGTATTTTCCATCTTACCTGCATTTAGCATTTTAAAAATTAAAAACAATTTCTTATTTGAAATGAAGTAAATACAACCTAAAATCCTTTGGAGAAAATTAACCTACTCCCTACAAACATCAAAGAACATCCCTAAGACTCAATAGAGTCCACCCAAGGGTGAAATATTCAAGTGAAATTTTCTAAGTCGTTCGCAGAATCCAAACCCTAAACTAACACCATTAACCCTCTTCAAGACACCAATCTTATTCCTAAGAAATTTTTCTAAGTCTCCTCGTGATAATGTGCTATTTCCTAGCATTCATTGATCTCTAACACAGGAAAGACCAAGGGCCACGTTAGTAAAAGGAACAAGCACCCAAGTACATTTGACAGAACGCCCAACTCAAACATCAAAGAAGACACCGAAAGTCCAGCAAGCGCCCAGGGGCATCCAAGATGGATGCCCTATGGGTGCCCTACATAGACGCCTGATTGGCGACATTCATGTTGGGCACTCCCAAGCGACTGGCAACCCGTTGATAGCGGCGCTCATGTGGTTATGCTTTCTCTTCATTTCCGATCTCTTCTGTAAAGTTTGATTCAACTTCGATCATAAGCCAACTTGTGTCCTACTTCTCGACATCCCATTCCTTATATGTTTTTCTAAGTTTGTAAACAAGTACAAGGTAGAAAAATTGCCTAAATCCCTAGGCGAATGCAAAGTGACCAGTACGACGCCTCCTAAAAACAACTAGATAAAGGAGTCTAGTGAACCTCACCTAAACGAAAATTGAGTAAATACAAGTCCCACCTAACTTGATTAATGAGAGTTAAATTAATAATCTTATTTTAACAAATTAAGGTAAGGTAAAAATTAAAATTGAATCTTATGCTATATTTTTTATAAAAAATTGAAAATATAGGGGATTATTGATATGGATAATTAAGTATATGGGGGTTAAACAGTAAAAAAAATTAAAAAAAAAAGACCAATTGATCAAACTCATTAATTAAATAAAAAGGACGAGAGAGCCCAAAATCAATTAAATCCATGAAGAAGGACAACAAAACCCTAATGCGCCTAAGCTTATAAAAACTAAACTATAAATACTAAGCTCCAAAGAGAATTTGGGCATAAAAAATCATGGCAATAAATTGTGAAACTTCACGACCTTTGAGAGACATAATCTATCTATATACGTTATAGAGAAAACGAACCGAACAACTTGCTATCAACCATAAAGGACCATGCTCCACTTCCATGCAACATCAAATAGGTATTGCATATGGGTATTTTAAGAGGGAAGGTAAATGTAGTCCAAAACTAAACACTTTTAATATAATTAAAGGCAAAATGATATTTGTATTTAAGATTTTAGAATACAATAAATTTTAATTATGGATATATTACAAAAATGCTTCTTTAACTATATAGACATTACAAATAAACTCCTTAACAAATATATTAACATTAAATCAAGGAATATACTAAATTGATATTTAATTATTTTTTTATTTTTGAATTGATGGTAAAAATGGTCAATTCACAATTTTCCATCAAATCTTTTCATTGAAATATAGAATGAATATTTTTATAAATATCTATCTAGTATAAAAGGGGAGCCTTTTATCTCTTATGGGAAGTTATTTCATATATTTTAAAGAATTTTACTTTTTAATTTTCTTCAATATAAACAAAAAGATATAATATTAAGGATGGAATTGTGAATTCATGATTATCCGGTAGTATAATACAAGTTTTCCAATATATTGAATTTATCCTCTTACTTATCTCATACATTCAATTAAATCAGGTTAAAATCGTAAAACGATGTCCAAACAAACACCCATTTTACCAAATAACTCCTATTAAAGTAAAATAATTTTTAAGGTGCGTAACAATAAATTTTCATATTATTGTTCCTATTATTGATATATATTATTTTTTTATTAGATTGGAATACGTGCATAAAATGAACGTATAATACAATCCATAATAATAATAATAATAATAATATTCAATTAATGTCGAAAATGAGATGTCATGCTTTTAATTGTATAAATAAATAATATATTATTCAAAATATATTTTTATACGCGTGGGTACCATGTACATGTACGACTACTAAATGAAGGAATTTTAGTTACCAAAAAATAAAATAAAATAAATAAAGAAAGAAAGAGAAGCTCTCTTGCAAGCTACAAACGTCGGACGGACCGATCGCACCCCCTTCTCTATTTCTCTCTTTCTCAACGCACGGAGTAGTAGAGACAGAGAGAGCGCTGCAGCCACAACTGCAGCACCACCAATTACTGGCGGATCGCCCCAGCCTCTAAATAAACCTATGATGGCTTGGGCCTTTACTTTCGCCATCCTCTCCTCCGCTGTCGCCGTGTCCGCCGTTGCATCCATCTCGATTCCGTCGCATCAAGAGTCAATTACATTTGTGAATAACACTCTTAATAATAGCACCACCATGTTTCTACCTCTGTTTTTCAACAATCACAACCACCACAGCCCCAAAGGGGACTTCTATACCCGCCGCCATCTCCACGCTCGCGGCACCCCCAACGCCCGGATGCCCCTCCATGACGATCTCCTTCTCAATGGGTCTCAGTCTGCTTCTCTGTTTAATTTCATTAATATTCCCATGTGATGGTGAGATCTGATCTCACATATCTGACGATGCACGGTGTTGTAGGTATTATACGACTCGGCTCTGGATCGGGACACCCCCGCAGAAATTTGCTCTTATAGTAGATACCGGCAGTACTGTTACTTATGTTCCGTGCTCCACTTGCGAACAGTGTGGCAAGCATCAGGTTTTTTCTTCCCCCCAACAAAAAAAAAAACCTTCTTCTCGATTTAGAATTTAATAATTAGATTGAGCAATTCCCTTTTGACTATTAATTTATGTCTCACTTTTCGTGTTGGTTCATTGTATTGCTTCTCTTATGCTCTATAGAATTTTAATATTTGATTTGTTTTACTGCAAAACCCGTTGCATAATTGAATTTTAAGGTGGCCATATAACATGCAATTGATTTGTACAGTTGAATTTAAGGTGATCATATACATAATTGATTTGTATTCAACTTTTTTGCTACGGAATAGTTAAGAAGAATGGCTGTTCCCATGTCCATTTTGTTGTATGTTAATTTTAATCAGTACGGACAGTTGTAAATGGACCAATATTCATTTTTTACTTACATAGCCCCTATCATCCACCGGTTGCAAGGGACTAATGTTGATATCTATTTCTTCATTTTCGGATGCTGTACAGTAGGCATTGCTGGAAAAGAATGGCTGAAAAGGAGAAAGGTGAAAAATAATGTAAGAAGGAAAACAACAGTGAAGTTACCACTAACAACTCCTGTTTCAACGCGTAGCCATTTGAGGAGAGGAATTAAATGTTGTTGTGAAATAATTTTTGTTGGACCTATAAAATTACTTTATTTTTTCTTGTTTCTTTCAATTTATTGAACAATTTTTCATATTTTGTCTTTCTGTGTAAGGACTATCACCTTACATTGTATTGCCCAGTTTAATCGTGCTTTAGTAGTTTGGCATAGATTACTGTAATGAACTGGCCTTGTGCCACTGGTTGTACTTTATAATATTCTAGCTACTTCTTCAACACTGCACTTGCTTTTATGAATTATGGAACACATTCATGTAGCTTGCATTGCTTTTTTCAGCTTCTTTTCATGATTTGGTTTCAATATTTTCAACAGGATCCAAAGTTCCAACCCGATTTGTCAAGCACATATCAACCTGTGAAGTGCAACATTGATTGCACTTGTGACAACGACAGAGAGCAATGTATTTATGAAAGGCAATATGCTGAAATGAGTTCTAGCAGTGGTGTGTTGGGTGAGGACATCATCTCCTTTGGCAATCAAAGTGAGCTGGAACCACAACGAGCTGTGTTTGGTTGTGAGAATATGGAAACAGGTGATCTTTACAGTCAGCATGCTGATGGGATAATGGGTCTGGGTCGAGGTGATCTGAGTATTGTTGACCAACTTGTTGATAAAAGCGTTATTAGTGATTCATTTTCCTTGTGCTATGGTGGAATGGATGTGGGTGGTGGTGCAATGGTTCTTGGAGGAATTTCACCGCCTGCTGATATGGTTTTTACCCGTTCTGACCCAGTGCGCAGGTACGTTTAGCAAGAATGCTATGGTATTTCAACGGAGTGTTAGGCTCTTTCCTAACAAGTACCATTGATACATGTCACACATTTACCCTAGTTTCGGGATGGCAACAGTCCATATTACAATATTGAGCTGAGGGAGATACATGTTGCTGGGAAGAAGCTGCCCCTTAATCCCAGGGTTTTTGATGACAAACATGGAACTGTCCTGGATAGTGGCACAACTTATGCTTACCTTCCAGAAGTGGCATTTGGAGCATTTAAGGAAGCTGTAAGATGTTCATTGTGGATTATCTACTTTTATCTGCTTGAAAAATCTGACACTGTTATTTCGTGCTTGTTACTAAGTTCCTCATTGTGGCATGTAGATCTTCAAGGAACTCCACTCCCTGAAAAGAATACAAGGTCCTGACCCTAATTACAATGATATCTGCTTCTCAGGTGCTGGAAGGTAATATCATTATCATTATAGATATTAAAAAGTTTTCAGTGACTTGGTTTTGTGTGGCAAGTGATATTATGTGCTGATGTTGTTTCAGTGATGCTTCACAATTATCTAAAGCCTTTCCATCAGTTGAAATGGTATTTGCCAATGGACAGAAGCTATTGTTGTCCCCTGAAAATTACTTGTTCAGAGTACGTGGCTATCTTTATCTTATCATGTTGGCAGCCTTGCCTTCAATTCATATAGTAATCTATTGGACGAAGATAAATACAATACATATACCTAGCTATACCTTTTTTTTTTTTTTTGGTCTATCTGTGCTGCTTCTGACATTGATTTATTTTTCCTTTCTGGATCATTTTTGTTATCTTTTAACGTCCAGCATTCAAAGGTGCGTGGTTCATACTGCCTTGGGATTTTCCAGAATGGAAAGGATCCAACCACTCTTTTGGGGGGTACTCTCTGCTTTATCATGTGCTTTTAGGTTTATTATTGGATGTCTGTATCTTTTCATTATCTTTGCTTGTGACAGGTATTATTGTTCGGAATACTCTTGTAACATATGACCGAGAACATGAAAAGATTGGTTTCTGGAAAACCAATTGTTCTGAGTTATGGGAGAGACTTCACCTATCTGCAGCTCCTCCACCACTGCCTCAAGGCACAGATGACGTGAATCCAAGTGTGGATATGGCTCCTACGCTGGCTCCTAGTGAGCCCCCAATACCCGAAGCTTCAGGTACAATAGGTTACTGCTTTCTCTCTTCTATTGTTTCTCAGCGAAATCTATTCTGTTGGTGAATGCTTTTTTATTGAGTTAAATTTTAACAAGTTCACTAATTTTTACTTTTGCATTTATTTATAATTTCTTCTGTTCTTGAGCATAGGAAGATTGAACAAAGAGAGTTATTGTACTCCATTCTTAGCTTAACTAATCATCAAATTCTAAATGATGGATTGACCAGGTTTTGGTTCACTTTTAATTTTATTTGTTTTTTGGTTGTTTGGGGCTAAAACTGTTTATTGCAATGTGCATTGTGGTTGGCAGTGCTTCTTTGTCATGGTTCACGCTGATGCTGAAACGAACATCACAGATATTGAACAAAGTACACTGTTCTCCAAAATCTGGATCATGATTATCTATTCTCAGAGTAAATTCACATATAGGGTTTGGTATCATGCATTTGGCTATTGCTATGCTAGGCAACCTAATGCAAGTTTTCTCAAGTATGCACATTTTTCTTGCTCTTCTGTTCTTAGTCTGATTAATCTGCTACTCTCAGCATATTCAGAAAACCAGAAATCTAGGGTCCATGCCAACTTAGACTAAGAGCAAACAAATCCCTGGACCAATCTTCGTCTTTGTTTTTTCGGGAATATCAAATCCATTGCAGACTTTTCAAGTCCCATTTTCTTGGTTGAGGCTAAATAACTGTCTGCCGACCTCTGCAACATAGTAAAACTAAAACTATATCCATATGATCTGTCTGACTATCTGGACATTTTCAAAGGTTTGTTGAATAGAGCCAGAACTAGTTACAATTGTTCTTGTCCATGATATGTTTAAGGAGGTAATAACTGCAGTGAGAATGAGTAAAAGAACCTAGAGTTTCTGTTTATTTCACGGTTGCATCTTGGTCCGTTTAAATCTGCATTTGTTGCGTTCAGATTATAGATGGGTTATGTTAGTCCATATATAATGGTTTTACACTCATGATTTCTGGCAATGATGTTATGGGGGCGGATGTGACTATTTAAAATTGTCTGATTAGGAATAGTACAGTGAACCATTAACATAAACATCCAAAATTAGTTAAGAGTAAATTGAGTGTACAGAGTTTAGTTTGGGTCAATGTAGAAGTACTTGCTGAGTTAGTAAAGATCAAGGATTATGAAAAACCTGCACAGATTTCTTTGATTCATGCTCTTGATTATTCATATGGAATAAGATAATAGATAACATGTGTTGAAAACTTGAAGCTGATGGATTTAAATGGGAAATGCTTCTTGGATTTGTCTACCCAAAATTCTTATGCTGGTTTGGAGACATTAAACATGTTAATAGTGAAGGGGAGGTTGAAAGAAGGCACTGCGGGTTTTCTTATTTCCACAACCAGCAGACAAATAGGATTTTCTTCCTCAGTACATGTTGCAAATTTTCTTACACGGGTTTCTTTGAAGAAGCAAGGAGAAACATAGCTGTCTAGCATAAGTAATTTTTTGAAGCGTAAAATAAGATTCCTACTGGAGACAACATAGACAATCCATGATCTCGAATGATGAGCTGAGTGTGAAATGTTTTGAGCACATTTGTGAAAAGTGCTGATAGTGCATGCGCAATGAGGTTAAACATAGTGCGTACTTCGCTGCGCTACTCGTGCTATTGTGCAGTAGCACAGCTGCTACTTATGCTACAGTGAACCAGTCTTTTTTATGGAGTGAAAAAAAGGAAAAGAAGTTGCAACTCAGCTTTTAGGAAAAACGAAGGAGTAAAACCCTGTTAGTGCTTTAAGTTTCTGCCCAAAACTCTAAAACCTAGAAAACCCACCCCCTCTTCATGACTTCCGCCCTTCCCACCAGCAAGAAACGAGTAGCAACAGCGTTCCTCTTCATGCGACGAGCAACAGCAGCCAGCGCTACTTCCGCTACAGTGAACCAGTCTTTTTTATGGAGAAAAAAAGGGGAAAGAAGTTGCGACTCAACTTTTAGGAAAAAGGAAGGAGTAAAACCGTGTTGGGGCTTTAAGCTTCTGCCCAAAACTCTAAAACCTAGAAAACCCACCCCCTCTTCATGACCTCTACCCTTCCCACCAGCAAGAAGCGAGTAGCAACAGCCTTCCTCTTCATGCGACGAGCAACAGCAGCCCTCTTCTCGCCTTCTTCACGGAACTAGCAGCCCTCTTCATCTCTTTTTATTCTTTCATTTCTTGTTCCTGTCATCTTATTCTTCCATGTCTTTTTTGTCTTTTTGTCCTTTTTTTCTTTTGTGTCCTTTCATCTTACTGTACTTAAATGCTAATTTTGGTTTCCAAGGGTGGGCAAAAACTTGATATAAATTATTGGGTAAAAAATGTATCAGGGCTTTGAAGTAATTTTTGATTTATTAAATTTATTTAATTGTTTAAGTGTTAAAAATTTTAATTTCTTAATTATTATGCTCAAATGCTGAATTTAATTTATTAATCTTTTTTTCATGATGAATTGCTGGTTTGTGTTCAAAAGTGTCTTCATTATTTTTGTGATTATTTAGTTGTTTACTCTTTATACTAGGTAAAATATATTTATATGTAAGTATATATTAGAAATAATGTGAGTACGAATTCCTTTCTCGTGGTGTTATTTTAATAGTGTGTTGTCTATTTGTTCTTTTATTTGATATAGGTCTTAATTGACAAGGAATGTCTCTGTTGAAATTGGATCCTACACTTCTCACCGATTTTGAGAGACAGAATTTTTAATTTGTAATAGCATGACCTAATAAAGTTGGATCAAATACCAGTTCATCTTAGAAATATAGTGTAACAGTGACTCTTCAAATGCTGGGTGGTTCTGATGATTTTACTTGTGTGGGATGTCATCAAGAGATCTCCGACCTAGTTGTTAGGTATACTTTCTATGTACTTGACGAGAGTGCAGGACAAAATATTAGTGAAGTGCCTTGATTTTTAGACACATGAAATAGTTTGCTGAATATTACTAATCATAACTACAAGCTGGCTTATCAATTCTGTTGTGTTACTAGCTTCTTCATATTTATGGATAACCTTGACATATAATTTTGTATGCGCATAGGATAATTTGAACAAATGTATCCTAGATAATGTAGGTATTGAGCAGATTTTTTGTATCCTTCAATTTGCAGGGGAGATTAAAATAGGCCTCATAACATTCTACATGTTGTTGACTGTGAAGTACCCAGAGTTGAAGCCTCACATCTCCGAACTTGCTCAGTTCATTGCAAAGGAGTTAGATGTTAATGCTTCTCAGGTAGATCAATACTAATTGTTGATCTGTTGGGATTTATGTGGAATACAATAGCTAAATTTAATTTAATTTCTCATTCTTGCATGTGACCTCAGCAATAGTCAGGTTGCAACTTACTACTGAGATGAACTGTTGCAGGTTCACTTGATGAATTTCTCTTCGAGAGAGAATGGTACCCTCATAAGATGGGCCATTTTTCCAACAGAATCTGCTGATTATATTTCTAACGCTACTGCAATGGTAAAATTTGTTTCAATTACGGAAGACTCTTTCCATATTTTGGTTTTCAGGGATTCACAACCTTTACTTTTAACATTTTTTTCTTTCTGACAGGATATTATATCTAGGTTAAGTGAAAATCGTTTGCATCTCCCTGATAGCTTTGGAAGTTACAAATTGTTCGAATGGAACATTGAGCCACCACCAGAACGGTAAAATACTCTACGTAATTTTTTTATTTTTATTTTTTGGTATTTTGGGTTTCGTTACATGCCTCGTGTTAGATCTCCTTCATGAGGAAAATTATGCTCAAGAAATTGGATTCTTTTTAAATTGTGAAGGACAAATTAATTTTTATCTATTGGAAGGAAGAAACTGCTTAACTTCAGGATATTGCTAAAATGTAAAGCAATTTCAGAAAGTTAGGTTGGCTTATCCTTCTCAGATGTGATGTCAGGCATCTCCCACTCCAAATTCATTTGCATTAGGCCTCACAAGAGAAGAAAAGGATGAAACCAAAAGAAAAAAGTGCAATGTACTTATTCTAGATAGCAAAATTCAATTTTTATTGCTGTCACCTGCATTTAGCCTCTTCCCTACCAACTTTTAGCCTTCAGTACTCTGGAGCCTTAGCCAACACTGCTGCCAATCACTACCCGTAGGTTGCAACCCCATTTCCTTCGAGCTTGAAATTTTTCTTGCATTGTTATCTTGCGGTCTTTGTCACTCATCACTGGACTTCTTTCTTTCCAAATCATATCAAAGTTAGGGAGGCCTAATGCATTTCTCTTTTCTCTTTTTAGTATGTTTTATAATTTATTCTGAAAATAAAGAATAGGGTAGAAACACTAGTTGTGTTTTTTCAAGTAATGTGTTCCTGCTAAATCTCTTAAAACATTGAGGATGGATTGCAAGTTCTTGAACTTAGCAAAATATTTATTTTGATATTTTTTTTTCAATTGTCATGGACATGGACCTATTGGTGCAAGGGCAAGGAAACAGAGTTCACTAGACTTAACATTTGAATAAAAACAAAAACTGGAATACACCCTCTAAATAAGTCAAAAGTTGCCTTTTATTACTACAAAACCTTCACTCTTTTATTTCTTTTCCTAGCTTATTCTTGCAAATGAAAGTGCATCATCTAAGTTACCTATCAAAGCTTAAATTCATCTACTTTCAGCTTTGAAACAAATGCCACTAGTAGTTGTGCTTTTCTCCTTGTTATTACTTCGCACATCTGCTTTTTACATGACCAAACTACTGAGCCCATCACCTTTTACTATTTGTAATATTAGATGGCATGACTCTATACACAAGTGTTATCCTTGTATCGTTACATATGCCATGACTTCCACACTAACAGAAATTATATATCTGAGTAAATGTTTCTTCGTTAAATATGGGATTTGTTTGCAATGGTCCAGGACATGGTGGCAGCAGCACTACTCGGCTATAGCTGTGGTGTTGGTTGTTGCGATTGTAGTTGGGCTACTTGCATCTGGTGCATGGCTTATTTGGAGGAGGGAGCGGTCATTGGTTTCGTACAAACCTGTCGATTCTGTTGTAGCCGAGCAAGAACTCCAGCCTTTACAAAAATGATAGAGGTGCTATTGGTTTAATGCTCAACTATAACTGACTTTGTATGTCCCATTCATGTTGCTGTCATAGCAATAGATTCATTTTACCAGTGAAATGAGTAGCTTAGAAGTGTGAGGAAGCGCCACCTTCATAGTGAGCATGTCCATGTCTATGTGCATAGGGGAAATGTCATCTCTGCCTTAAAGGTGAATTCTTATTTTATATTTTTACAATCTGTATTCTAATTTGCACTGGAGAAAGGATAACAGCCTATAGAGAATTATACATGGTTGAACAACATGTTGGAAAGGAATTAATGTTGTACGGTCATATAAATTTATTTATTTTTGTCCTTCAATTAAAAAATATCAGTTGTCTTTATTTAGGACCAAAATTTATTTTGATTTACTTCAATGTAGAACATTTAGTATCAGAGATTATAGAAAATTCAGTACTTTATTTACATGAACTCGACACCGCCTATGTTATAAGACATAATTGGCCATTCTACAATCTGCAGTGGTGATTATGTTATTTTGCATAATTCGAAAGGCACGTCTAAATATTTGAAAGAAGCTACTAGCGCCCATTGACTTGTTCTCATTGACAATATGGTAAAATAACATTAGATGTAATAACCTTTTTTCACTTAGATGCTCTTTCTTGAGTTATGTTAGGTGTGCATTTGATCCAGCGGCATTAGCTTCGTACATAAAGTGAAATTGGGGGTTCAAACACAACAGTGCATGTGTATGAATTGAAAAATGAAAAATACTACTATTTCATTAGTTACAGCTTGTAAGTGTAAATATTCTTGGCCCAAAAATTTGTGATATCATAACCAAATTAGCATAGAATAATCAAGCATAGACAAAACATACCATATATTTACATCTAATACAACATATATAGTCTAAAAATATTATTATATGGAACATTTAGTACCATGCTTATATGCATTCGACATTCCATGTATTTTAACGTCTAATTTGCATCGTGTGTTGAATATAGTTTCAACACAATCTACAATGATCATATCTTATTGTGCAAGAATCATTAGATTCATGTATGAAACAAAAATGTCTCATCTTTGTATTTAGTACCATCCATTGAGTATGAACACACTAATTTAAACATTTAGTACAAAATAAAATAAAAACATAATATCTAACTAGTACTAGGGTTGTCAATGGGTTGGATTTAGATCGAATCAGTCATATTTGAATCCAAATTCGATTATCAAAATCCATATTCAAATTCGACCCAATATTCTATAGGATTTTTGTTAGTCAGTACCGTATTCAAATCTTATGGATATCCAAAATCTAATAAAAAAAGGGACCCGATTTAATATCTTTTCTTCCCCCCCATCCCCCCTTTTTTGGATTGTATAAAAATATTGTATTTATAAAGTAAATTTATGTTACATTTGAATTTTTAACAACTTTTTAGTATATATTAATTCAAAAATTAAATATTTGAATACTAAAACCCTATTTCACATTATATTAATGTATAAATGAACTATTATCCTTTATTATATTTAACATTTTATCAATCTTTCTTTTTTTTTAAGCTAAAAACTCAATATTAATGCACAATATAGATGTTAATATAAATATTAGGTTAATATAATATATAGATTTTATTTTAAAATATTTATCCATGTTATATATAAGAGTATTTATTTAATAAAGATTATTAAAGGTCGGTTTCGGATCTTTAACGGATCGAATTGCTTAATTTCATAATCAATTCATTTATTTCGGATTACAAATATTTATAATCAAATTTTATCCATTGAATATTTTAATTGGATAAAAATCCTAAAATTCTGATCGAATTCGTATTAAAATTCAATCTATTGACAACCTATCTAGTACCACACTTATATACTCTCAAAATACGTTTTAAAACTTAATTTACTTCAACATATATATGTATAATAATTTTAATAAAACGTATAATGGTAAATTATCTTAATTTTAGGTGTTTATTTGTTTTACATGATTGATGAGCATCATATCCGTAAATGCTTGAAAGCAGACTATTTATCAATAAAAAACATTGAGGCACCCGTCCATTTAAATATAAAAGTGTAGCAACCCTCAATATAAAAATAAAAGTATTGTTTAAAGTATTCATTTTTTTTTAATCGATTTTACTCAATTTATAATATAATATTCAAATGACAATTTGCAATCACTTAGAACTGCTTTAAGATCTAATTAATAATTTTTTTATTAAATTTTATTTTTTATTTCGACTAAACAAATAGAATGTAAATGTAAAGTAACAGAAATTGTAAATGGTTATAGATTTTTTATGGTGGAAAGGCGAGAGGAGACTCGACCTCCACATAACAACACACATTATCAAAGAATTAGAGGAAACAGTCAAACCAACCCACAGTACCACGCACATTATCACTTGCTTCCATCCTCCTCCAACAAACATTTACCGCTGAATGTTCAAATTTCCGAAAGCACTCTGATAAAAATTGAGTGCTATTTGAATTGCTAGAAACTCACCCACTTCAAATTTTGTTTTCGTTGAGATAGAATGAGTGAATTAGTGATATAATTTTACGCATAAGCATAAACTTGGAATAAATTGAACTTGAGAATTCAAAAATATGTACAAGTATTTCACTTAAACTACTCAAAAACGATTTAAAAAAAGAAGCTGGAATTGTTAAGGTGTCACGGAAGAAACATATGTAGTGATTATACAAAAGCCATCCAAGAGGAGGACAACAACGTAAGAGCTACTTTGATACGTAGTTGTAATGGCATGATAAGATCAAGGCCCATTTAGCTGCAAACTATCTTTTGTTATTGTTGTAATATTTTCAGATGCATAGGTGATGACCGGCAGCAACATCATCACCGGCAGCAACAATGATGTCGTGATTGTAGGAGTAGGGGGGGGTGTTTCTAGTGGCCAAAAAAGTAGCTAAATCATGGAAGAAGAAGAAGAAGAAGAAGAAGAAGAAGAAGAAGAAGAAGAAGAATAGAAGGGAACTAAAAAAGAAAAAGAGGAAAGATCAAAGAAATTGAAAAAGGGCACAAATAAAGGAGAGAGAATAGTAAGCTTAGAGGGTATTTTGATACTTTCAAGTTGGTGGAAAGTTAGCCACAAAGTGTATTCTTATTTGGTGTTAAAAGAACCTATGAAGATGATGGGTGGCAACTGATTTCTAAAATGAATTCTACACAAATCACCCTTAAATTATGCAGAAAAATGTTACACGAGACTGAGCCAACAACCATTTCGTATTAACCAATTAGAGTCCGTCCTTGTCCTTAGAGGCAGAAAAAAATCAGAGTCCTTCCTTGTCCTTAAAAGCAGAAAGAAATCACAGTCCTTCCTTGTCCTTAAAGGCCCAAAAAAATCAATACTCAATGTATTAACAGGATTATTATCTTTGCACAAGAAACATATGAAGAGGACAACCTATTTTCGACTTTCAATAATGCTTTACAACACCGCAGCAACATGAAAACAAGGCAAAGAAGATTGACACAAACCATCTTGGAAAGCAATCCCATGAAGAAAGATGAATTTAGTCATGTATAAGCTCCTAGAAAACAGGAAATTATCAACTCCAACTGTAAAAGGAAGAACAAGATTCTGAAAACAGAAGTCAATCCCCATTACTATTGACAAATAGAGCTCATCACGCTTTTATGCGGACCACAAAAGAACCTGAACAGCAACCAAAAATTTAATAAAGAGAAAAGTTAGCCAGTGATAACAGTATCATGAATTTACATTTGCTTTATGAAATAACCAACTTATTTAAAAGCCTGACTAGTGTGTTTCAACATTAAGCGTTTCCAGGTAGAGTAGAGGCTAAATGATTTTGCAAAGATAATGGACATGCTATCTAAATGCTTTTGCTATGAGGAATATATTTAATATTCAACGTCTGACAATTTGCACCAGTTCATTTGTTTTTGGACGTAACTTTAACAAAGCAAGATGAAATTATATGAACAAATAAATCAGCCCTGTCTCAAAACCTTGGTATGACTTGTCACTTGAGTAATTTATAGGAGTCTCAACTGAGATTGACCATCTATAATCAATATGAACTTCATAGGTAGAAGTACTTAATTCCCTTTTGGTTGGCCTCGAAAACTAAAAAGATTTCATTCAAGAACAGCAGCAATCTCAATTACCATCACCTGAAAAGCAATATATAAAGTATGAAGTGATTATGTTTCGGTATTCTGCTAGAAATGACAAGGGACATCACAAGTCGTATAAAAGTTGTCATAGTTGTAACCCAGTTAAAAGGAATCACCAGGGAAAGGAGGAACAAGCTGGAGGCTAGACTGCAAGAGAAGTTAAACATGTTATCTATCAAGATTCTACTATCTATAATTGGGAAAGAAGTTAAGCAAAAGGGTTAGTCACCAAGACTTCTTAGTGACAACTCCACGATAATTATGCATCAGTGAGAAATGAAACACTTAGTTTCCTATGGATCTAGAATTTTATAGAAGAAAATAAGACAGGTAAAATTAGGAACAGCAGATCTATTTTCTATAGAATGACATATTTCATGAATTAGTTCTATTAGAACATTTTCCTTCTTTTATATTATTGTAGATCACATATACATTTATACCATTTTTATACTCTTAACCATTATCTTATCTCTATATATATCAAATAGAGATTCTTCACATGAAATCAATAGGGTACTTTACTTATTTCGCATGGCATCTTGGTAAAACGGACCTAATCTTCTTTTCAAAGCCCACTATTGTCATTGCATCTCCTCTTTCTCTACAGCACCAGCATGCTTCCGGTCTTCTGTGTGCCCATAACCAATACCCTTCTCTTCATGTCTAACCATAACAGCCGCCATCCTCTCCTGACTCCTCTCTCTTGTCACTGGCCAACGCCCTTTCCTCCATCTCAACGCCACAGCCAACATTCTTTCCTCCCTCTCCGATCACCCTATCAATGCTCTTTCCTCCCTCTCTAACTGCCGCAGCCAGCACTCTGCTGCCCTGTCTGTCTGTTGCGGTCGATGTCCTTTTTCTATTTCACGTCGTTCCCACTCTTGCTTGCCCAGAAAGGGCTGTTGTCCAAGCTTTGGTGATAGTGTAGCCTCCTTTTATTTCTCTTATTTTCTTTGCCATGAATCATTCCCTTTTGGTGTCTGTCTACTCTATTCCAGTTACATGAAATTTTGAAATGGTCTTTGTCCATACTGTCGTCACTTGCATTTCTTCTATATTTTCTGTTTGTTCTTTATTTTCTTTACCCCGTATGGCAGTTCTCTTAACCCAAAGGTGTTTTAAGTACAACCATGAAAACAAATGGTCAAAAATACATCCTCTTATCTGAGTCCTTCGAACCTTTCCTTGGTTCTGAAAATAAGCGACCGTGCATTGTTTCTACGCCTCCTAATTCTAAGGATGCTAGTACGACATCATTACAATAGGATGACTACTACATTATGACTTGGCTTCTTAATAGCGTAGAACCTCCTGTTAGCACCAATGTGATTTTGGGCTTTGCTAAGGAGATGTGAGAGATATTGCACGATATGTACTCTAAGTAAAAGAAATTTTTTTGTTTGATTGAGGTTTATGAGACCCTTTTTTCCCTAAAGCAGAATTGCCACTCTGTAAAAGATTATTTTATCTCACTTGAGGGAGCTACCGATGAGATCATATTGTATCACGCATTAAGTTATGATGCACAGACTAGGAATTCTAAATAGATGAATTTTTGTTGGTGGCCAAGCTCTTGTCAGGATTTGACAACTCTTTTCTGCCTATACATGATCACCTTTTTCGTTAGCAACACTGTTCCTAGTCCATCCAATGCATTATCCCATGTGTTACATGTTTCTACGAGCACTTCTGAACATCACATTGCTTCTCTTACTGAAACTTTGACTATGACCATATGTGGTTGTGGTTATAGCTGTGGTTCTTCTTGTGGCCATATGTCCAACAGCAACTAGGGATGCAGTTCTAATACTTTTAAAGGACCACATTACTGTGTTCATTATGGCTGAGTTGACCATATTTCCTAGATGTTGGTTTATGTTTGGTAAACTTGAGTGGGCAAATGATTTTTTCTGGCAATGCTGAGTCGTCTATGCAGGTGTCTACTTCTGAATGGATTATACTGAGCTAAGAAGATTGGGTTACATAGTCGTAATGCCAATTCAGCTATGCCCGTTGTTTCTCCAACTACAAGTGTCTTTGCTACTTCTCATGGTAAGTCTTGGTTGTTGTCACCACAGATATTACCAGTACTGAATCTTGTTTCTTTTCTTTGTCTTTATCTACTTCCTTTTCCACTGTCTGAATTTTTAGTGGCCCTTATCTCCTCTCTGGTTCTGGTACTATTGAACATACAACCAATCTTAACCTGGATGTCCTCTTTGCTCCTCACTTTCCTAGTAGTCTCCTTTCTATAATTAGCTTAAAAAATCAAAAAGTTAATCTTTAATTTCTTTGTATTATGTTTTTCAGGATCTGGACACAAGGCAGATTGGTGGCAGTCATGAGCGTGATGACCTTTATTGTCTGAACACAACAAATACACCTGCAGATGCCCATGCTCCCTTCGGTTCCCTTTCTGTTCCAGTAGCACAGTCACCTTGGTCACCTCAACTTTTGCTGATTAAGTATTCTATTTTCTGTTTTAAAGTTAGACTTGTCAGTTAGGAAAACATCATTGTTCTTGCTTTATGTCTAGAATTGAAAATTTTTATTCTTGTCCATCTGAGCTCGTTCATTTCAATGTTTAAAGGCCTTGTCATGTTAGGTCTGTTGCTGGGTTTAGGTATTTTTATTAACTTTGCTGACAATTATTCTAGCATGGCTTGGTCTATTTACTAAAAGATTGGTCTTTACCTTTTGCAAGATTTCTTGTCCTCACACTTCTCAGCAGAATAGTGTTGCAAAATG
This sequence comes from Jacaranda mimosifolia, assembly GCA_018894105.1. NCBI lineage: Eukaryota > Viridiplantae > Streptophyta > Magnoliopsida > Lamiales > Bignoniaceae > Jacaranda > Jacaranda mimosifolia. The sequence continues at coordinate 14,229,063 of CM032130.1, read as the reverse complement.
CAAGCATTGACATCTTATACATATTGCATGCACTCTTCTATCTCAAATGAATGCCTTTTAAGTGTTTGGGGGGAATGCAGTTCTTATTGTATGTCTTCTTATTAATTGCATACTCTCTATGTTCTTCATGGGGATACTTTTTGCTCTCTCTTCATTCTAATCCACCTCTATTTAGTATACTCCTCAAATCTTTAGGTTTTGCTTTGTTCGCCTTTCTTCTCCCGGTCACATTGATCTATCAAAGTGTCTTTCTTGGGAACTCTCATACTAAAAAGGGGTACCATCGTTATGATCTGATCTCTCATTAGCCCTTTACTTTAGTTGACGTCACCTTTTTTAACCTACACAATTCTATTCCAAATACAACCATCCCTTTAGGATTTCCCCTAGTTCCATAAACTTTCCTGATCCTTCCTCCTCTCCTGCCAACACCACTCTACCATACTCATGCCACAACCAGTCTCCCTCCTGTGCCAAATCCTCCATCCAACCACCTTCAACGTCTTAAGCAGATCTTCATATTACCCTGCACACCCTTTGGTTGACTATCTCTCTTTATATAACCTTAGCCCCCCGTTGCATAGCTTTGCCATTCTCTTGGAATCTATTCCCATAACTTATCATGAGGGGATGAGATGCTCTGAGGAGATGGCTATGGATGAATAGATGGCTGGCATTGTTTCTCAGGGGGCACTTAGGAGCTATTTCCAGCTCCTCCTGATTTGGATGTTGCTCACCATGGCGTTTATCTCCTTAAGTATCAAGTCATGAACTATTGATTGATACAAGATCAGACTGTTTGCAAAAAGTTCCACCCAAACTTATGGTGTTCAATACCACAAAACCTATCCTCTGGATTTTATGGATTTTATTTTTCTTGACAGTTAATCATGAGTTGCCTGTGTATGAACTGGATTTGCAGCATGCCTTCTAATATACTGATTATTTACATAAAACTGTTTCCATGGAGCAAGCACGAGTATGTTGCTAAAGAGGAGAGACAACATATGGTTCGCAAATTGGAGAAGGCAATCTATGGTATGATGCAGAGCCCTGAGTTTGATTTAAAAAGTTCATTCCAGTTTTTTGAGACTTTTGCTTTCACAGATGCCATGTAGATCATTCAGTCTCATATGGCATGGACAGTTAGGTATGGTGATTGTAGTTATTTATTTTGATGACATTTTGATCTTTGACAGTATTGCTGAGGGTATAGAAGAGACCAGGCGTAATTGCAGCAATATTTTTTCATTAAGGACATGGAGCAACCTAGTATCTTTTGGGCATTGAGATTATTATAGCAACATGGGATGTATCACACAGGAAGTATGTGATTTATTTACTTCAAGAAGTAGGTTTACTTGGCACCAATCCAGCTAACACTTCTATGGATCTGGATTCTACCTTGTAGGATGATACTGTTGATTATATGGAGGACAAGGTCAAGTACACACTGCTTGTAGGAAAGCTGACATATCTTACTGACTAGACTTTATATCTCCTTTGCAATAGAAGGGATTAGTTAATCTATTTCACTGGGAAGTAGCTCTTGAGATACTGAAATAAATCAAGGCTCTTGGTAAACGTTTGCTAGTCAAGAAACATGGACACTTAAACATAGAGGCCTATTCTAATGCAAACTATGTTGGCTCCGAAAATGACAAAAATCTACTTCCAAGTATTGCACCTACATGGGGGAAATCTCATGACTTGGCCTAGCAAGAAATAAACTACAGTGGTTAAGTCCAGTACAGGAGCAAGTACAGGGGTACAGCACATGCAACTAGTAAGATGCAACTCAAGAATTTACTTGAAAAATTGGCTCACTTATAGTGAGCCTTTGCTTATGCACTGTGACAATCAAGCAACTATTATATTGAAGTGATACAACGTTTTATGAAACAACTAAGCATATCGAAATTGATTGTCACTTTATCTGTAGATTGTGATAACCCAGAAAATTAGTACCCCATTCACTCATTTTTAGGACATTTAGCAGATGCGTGCACCAAGGCTCTAGGAGTGAAGCAATTAAATTTGTGTAACAAGTTGATTCACATACATGCTCCAGCTTGAGGGGGAGTGCGATAATTTTTCCTTCTTTTATTTCATTTATTTTAGATTTATAAATCACAAATATATTTATACTTTTTGCTACTCCGACTCTAATCCTACGTCTATAATATAAGATAGGGATTCTTCAATAAAATCAATCGAGAGTATATTTCCTATTCACAAGTTTCAGAGTCCTTGCATTAAAACAAACATAGAAAATAAAGAATGTCAATCTTTTACTGAAAATGAAGCCAAAACCCAGTTAGAATTTTGCATGCTTATAGAGGAAAAGAGAGATTAGCACTTGGCTAAAGCAACAAAGGGAAGATTTTGGGGGCTTGACATGGTAAGTCCTATGGATAATTGGTACAAAAATCTGTTAGAGCTAAAGTTACGTGTGTCTTTCAAACTATAGTGGTCAAGAACAATTTTACCAATAAATTAAGTTTAACAAATAGATACTTCCATTAATTCTGTGAGAAAGTTTTATTCTGTTATTTAATCTTTAACTATAATTTATATAAACCCAATAGGAATGTAACAAAAGTAATAAACTCACATGCTGGGAGGTTGGATATATCTGCAGAAACTGCACATGGTATTCCCAAGTTTGAAAGTGCTCCCCTTATAATTCCACAAGGGAAATAAAGATGCATGCCAGTAGCTTGGGCTGCTTTGTTTTCTGCCATTGCTGAAGGATCTTGAATACTACCAAAGGTTTCCACCGACGGATCAATAGACATATGTGCTAGCCACCGAAACCGATTATCTTGCAATACAAAGGTACCCTATAAATAAAATAGAAGTTAAGTTATAAAACTTTCTTATTAAATTAATTCAAAATTCTGTTCAAATTCTCATGCATACTCTGTGATTTGTCTTTAAGTTATCTATCTGTTTCTTGAAGAGTTCAGACCAAAAGTCCTTGCAAATAAACTTGATAGCCTCCAGGTGATCTGTGAACCTTGGTCGATCCATTGTGTACCTGAAAGAAAATCAGTGAAATCAGACGAATATCCTTATAAAAACATCACAAGCAGAAGCTGGAGAATGTGATGTGAACCAAACAATGTATTTGGATCAATTTCTCATGCAAAACTTTTTTTCTTAGTGGACTTGACATAACCTACTAGGACTAAAGGCTCAGCAGGAAATGACTAATTCAAATAAATACTCACTCAGCTAAAAGCAAATGATAATCTCAAATTAGGCAGCAATATGCTCATCAGTCATCATATAGTATTGCATTTCTTTCGACCCCAAGTACTTCAATGTAGGATAACCTTTCAGGGTTCAAAGGCAGTTTTAGTAGCTTAATCCGGAAAGGAAAGGGTTTTGTAGTTTATGCTGTTTCTGAGTGGAAGATACTGAAAATTGCAGGAAAGAAAGAACATAATGACAGAGAGAGAGAGAGAGAGAGAGAGAGAGAGAGAGAGAGAGAGAGAGAACCAGGTACTATACCTAGAACTCCTGGCAATCACACCAAGAATTTGGAACTGTGCAGACAATCCAATGAAGCTCAAAAGCTCTTCAACTCTATAAATGATTGGCCTCTATTAAATAATGAAGGCCACACCACTACATACAATATTCAAAGTTCACTCATTTCTACTAGGACTAGACTCTTTGTTAGGGAAAAATAAGCTAATCCTATGAAGATTCAATAGTAACTCCTAACCCTATTGAAAAACTAAAAGCACTTTCAAAAGTACCAAATAATAATCACAGAAAAAAATCAGCAATTCATGAAATTCAACAATAGCCAAGAGTGAAATTAAACACCCCCCCCCCCTTACTTTTATAAGCCACAGAGTACGGAATAAATTTGCTGATGGTTATATTCTATGGAACCTGAACCTTTTTTATAATTCCCTTCTATGTGTTCATTCCCCCACCTTCACCATTCCACATCATAACTTTAACAATTTATCTTAGTGGCCACTGGCTAGTTGGCATAGACCTCAAAGTTTATTCCTACATGATTCTGGAACATTTAAATTTAGCGTGTTAGCATTATATAAAGTGTTTTCTGATGTAAAGTGGCTATCTGGAACAGTGGTACTTAGAGTGGCTATTATTACTTTGCTGCTTTTGTGTTTAATTTTTAATTCACACTATTTTATTATCTACTTATTTACTATTGCTATTAGCTGGTATTACTTCTGCTGGAAGAAGTGCACCCAGTCCAGCTCTGGGCTTGGCTTAAATGTTGGATTAGCATTAAAAGGTTAGATGAATCCTAGTCCTTAACAGAGATTCAAGAATTGATTGCTTTATTCTGTTAACTGTATTCTTGATGTCTCACTGTCCAGCCATACAACTACATTATGTCTTAAGTCTAATTAGAAAATTCTGGCTAAGGGAATGGACAACAGATATGTTTACCAATATGCTTAAGAAGTTCTTTGGGAAACATCTTAAGCTTATTCTTAGCTATTAAGCAATTGCTCAACAAACAAATCTCATTTTGATCTGAAAGTAAAGGACAAAATGGAACATATTGCATTTTCTTAAGAATAGAAAACTTTTAATGTAACATTCGAAAAGGCAACCCCAAAGATTTGAGACCAAAAGCGGTTAGGGTGACCATGGAATAAGTTTCTTCAGCTTAAGTTGGATTAAAAACATGGAACCATCACCATTTTCAAACAAGGTATTTTCTATGGTAGCACCATGAATAGTGCATATCAAAGCAGCTCCCAATACACAGGCAACTCCCATCATATTCGTTTCTATACATAGAGTTATTGTGAATTCATAGAAGTTTCATTCTTCCATTTCTTGGTTCTAAACTATTATTTCACTACTTCCATCTTTTCTTGATTTCCTCTATTTATTCAGCCAATTCACAGCCACAACGATACGAAAGGACTTTTATTGGAACATAGGTATAACCATATCATAGATGAGCCACCCTCTTTTCCTTACTATGATAACATCCTAGATTATCAAGAATTTAAACGTATAATATTTAGTTTAAATGTTTTCACCAAAGAAGCACATAGTACTTAATTTTAAGTGTAAAATCAAAGTCATGTGACCGGAAAAAGGGTTGATTTTGAACTTTTTTATAATAATCAGAAAAATAATATGAGAAAAAAAATGACATATGAAATTTGAAATGCATAAAAACAAAATATCCCAACCTTTAAAATACCAAATATTGATAGTTAGCAAAATTCATAAAAACACCTAGGCTTTGTTTGGTTATGTTTCCCCGAAGCAACATTGTTTTGGGGAAACATAACCAAACATATTTCTATTTTCGCTCCAAAACATACATTCTCCAATATATACATACATATATTATATTGATTATATTTTATTATTATTCTAATATTAAAATAATCATTCAATTCTATTTTCACCCCAAAAATCCAACAAAAAAGTATTGATTTGACTGCTACAGTAAAAAATCCCCCCCCCCAAACATAAACAAACATACCAAAAAACAACTTTCACATTCTCCAATAATTCATTCTTCCAAAACACATAATAATCAAACAAAAAAAACATAACCAAACACAACCCTAACTATTTTGCATTACTCAAGGTAAACCAAACAAATTAGTTGAGAGGACTTTTCTTACCTTACCTAAAGCATTCCCCAACTGCACCAACACCTCATTTCTCTTCCTTTTTCTTCCCTTTTTATATTTGTACTAAAAGTATATAGTCGTACTCAATCTATGATTTTCTTCCTCTTTTATACTTCTTAAGAGAAAATCAACCTAGCCAATCTTCCTAGATGAGTAACAGGGATATGGCTCAGGGACAGCAGTTGCTTCCTTAATGTATGTGCACGAAAACATGCATTCCACCTTTCAAATATAATTCTTAATAGAATTTGCAGTACCTGCCAGGTGTACTTGCTATCTATATTCTATACAGCTACAGGACTGACAGACACCAAGCTGAAGATGTTTGGAGCCCCCCCTACTTTGACACTATCTTATTATCTGTCATATTAGCTCCTTACATTCACAACAAGAGGACATCATAAGCAAAACATCCCCATAATAAAACAAATAAGATGGCACATAGCACATGAATATCTGCATTATACAAGAATTAAGGAGTGGGGCCTCACATTTTTAGGGAAACATTATCAGGATTTACAGACCTACATAGAGAGGACAAATCACTAGCATTCAGGAGTGGTATTAGGCATTAAGGTTTTGTTTTAGAGCTGTTGTGCTTGAGATAATAGGCTAATTCCAGCTGTGTATTCCATTTTAATAAAATTCGCATCTAGCCGACCTCTGGAGGTATAAAGCAAGATCAAGGAATGAAATAATGGCAGAATTGGTTTTGCTGCAGTTAAGTCATCTCTCTAATTTAGTTTTCTATGAATTCTTGCTTGAATGTGTGAGTGGAAGTTCTCATCCAGAACTGATTCAACCCTCAATCCTCCTAGAGGAATTTGTGTATTTACTTCTCACATTAAACTGGCTGTATCATCAGAATTCTAGGGGATCCCAACTTCCTTAACCTACCATTTAGCACTAACATTTCAAATTTCAATTCTGAATACATAAACTTCAGAAATACAACTGCTCACAACTCATCATATTTACAATATGTATGTAGCCACTGACTAACCTTTCGGATAGTTGGTGGCCGACCTGAAAGCCAATGGCTTCGATCCTTCGAGCTGCAAGTTCGGGCTTGTCGGCATAGAAGCCCTTGCAATACGACGAGACTATCTCCGCCAGCAAACTCTCCACGCAGCTTTCTGATACTTCTCTTACCATTCTTTTATCCTCTCTCTTCTCCGGGTGTCTTTGTTTGTGTAGTATTGGATTTGAATCCAAGCAAACCCAGTTAGATGGATTTTGAAATCCGATGTTTTGATTCCTTTAACCCTAAGACAGAATTGGAATTGGGTATTTACTGATAGAGGGAACTTGTACAAAAAGGGCACAAGACTGTTGTTTCATATCTTGCAAATGAAATGAACCCGAGACATTTTCTATTGGTGATTAATTTTCACGTATATTTTCATTTTATTATGATTCCAATTTTGAAGACAGTCAAATAGAAAAAAAATCCTTAAATCTACTTTTACTTTAGTGTTCAGTTCTCATTTAAATTTTTACACACTAAACTCTTCACTTTTTCACAAAAGTTACGAATCACTCCCCATATCTTTTAGAAAAAGACCTGTATACCTTTGTAGCTGGAAAAAATAACAAAAATACTTGGGAAATGCGTTCTCTCTTTAGAAGAACGCTTTCTTTTTTTTATTTTTGCCTGAAATCGACTTCTCCAAGGGCCAAAAGAAAAGGGCGCGAAACCGTTCCTCTGCCACTAACACGAGAAGAAGAAGAATAAGTGAAAAAAAAAAAGCAACAAAATTTCTACCATATTTCTATGACAGTGGAAGGAAAAACAACTGCAAAAAGAAGCAAAGTACAAAAAGAAGTGACGAAGAAGAACAAAGGTATGTTTTATGCATTTGAAACTCCAAATGTCCGTGATTTTTCAGTGTTGCACTTATTTCTTATCTATTTTCTCATGCTTAGGGTTTTTATTCCTTTTTTAGTCGTGAAACACTTGAACCCATTTGATATATGTATGATTTCTATTGTGAGATAGGAAGTTCTGATTTGTACTTGAAGGTCATGAAAGTTGCACTTCACCTTTTAGGGGTTTATACTTCATTTTAACTGAAATTATATGGTAAAATTATATTATAAAACTATCTGAATGTGGTAGTGTGTTATCTGTAGTACAGAACATGCAAGCATGCAGTACATATTAGCAAAAGTGCAGTATATAATGTGGGTAACGCAGTACAATTTAGAAGCAAATGTAGTATAAAACATTAAAATTGGTACTACACGTAAGGCATAAATGTAGTATATAATCTGTGTAGGCGCTGTACATTTTAGAAGCAAATACAGTATAAAATATTCAAACGGGCAGTGCACTTTAGGCATAGGTCTACAGTATATAATATGTTGCTGCAGTACATTTTAGAAACAAACGCATGTAGTATAAAGCATTCAAGCCTACAGTACACATTAGGCAAAAGGTAGTATATAATCTGAATAACTGCAGTACATGTTGGCGCATTTGGAGTACACTTAAGGCAAAAGTGTAGCATCAAATCTCTGTAGATACAGTTAAATTTCAGGAACAAATTTAGTATAAAACATTGAAACTGACAGTACACTTTAGCATAAGTTTAGTATATAATTTGCGTTGTTGCAGTACATTTTGAAAATAAACGCATGTAGTATAAAGCATTCAAACTTGCAGTATACATTAGGCAAAAGGTAGTATATAATCTATATAGTGCAGTACATTTTTGCGCATTTGGAGTACACTTTAGGCAAAAGCATAGCATAACATCACTATAGGTGCAGTACATTTCAGAAACAAAGTAGTATAAAAAATTAAAACTGGCAATACACTTTAGAAATAAGTGTAGTATATAATATGTGTTGCTGCCGTATATTTTAGAAAGAAATGTATGTAGTATAAAGCATTCAAACTTGCAGCATGCATTAGGCAAAAAGTAGTATATAATCTAAATAGCTGCGATACTTTTTAGAAGCATTTGAAGTACACTTTAGGCAAAAGTGTAGTATAAAATATCTATTGGTGCAGTACATTTTAGAAGCAAAGTAGTATAAAATATTCAAACTGTCAGTACACTTTAGGCATAAGTGTAGTATAAATCATTCAAACTTTCTGTGGACATTAGGCAAAAGGTAGTATATAATCTGTATAACTGCAGTACATTTTATGGGCATCTGGAGTACACTTTAGATAAAAGTTAGTATAAAATCTCTGTAGGTGCAGTACATTTTAGAAACAAGTGTAGTATAAAACATTCAAACTGGCAGTACACTTTAGGCATAAGTGAGGTATATAATATTTGTTGCTATAGTACATTTTAGAAACACATGTATATGTAGTATAAAGCATTCAAACTTGCAGTATACATTAGGCAAATGGTAGTATATAATCTGAATAGCTGCAGTACATTTTAGAAGCATCTGAGGTACATTTTAGGCAAAAATGTAGTATAAAATCTCTGTTGGTGCAGTACATTCTAGAAACAAATGTAGTATCAAATATTCAAACTGGCAGTACACGTTAGGCATAAGTGTAGTATAAAGCATTCAAACTTGCAGTACTCATTAGGCATCTGCAGTACATTTTAGAAGCAACTAAAGTATAAAACCTTTAAGCCTGCAGTATAAATTAAATGGAACTCTAGTATATAATCTCTGTATCTGCATTACATTTTAGAAGCAACTGTAATATAAAAAATTCAAGCCTGAAGTATAGAACAACTGAGAGTGTAGTATATATTATGTATTTCTAAAGTACATTTTTGAAGCTTGTGTATTAGAAAACATTCAAGCTTTTAGTACACTCTATCTAAAAGGGTTACTTTATTATCTGTTTATATACTTTCTTTTTTTTGTCATTGCAGCAAAGCCAAGACATTGTGATGTCTGTTCTCGTTGCTCCCCCCAATATTTTCATAGTAAATTGGAGCTTGTGAAGTCCAAGATGGGGTCCAAATATGTTGATGTATTGAAGAAGACCCCTTTCTATATATACATGGATATGCCTAAGTTAAGTTCAAGCTTCATTCGGCTTGAAGCTATGCTTAGGAGGTTTAACCCAAAAAAGCTCTCATTTCATTTTGCGGAGGGGGTTGAGGTTCCTTTTTCTACAGCTGAATTTTCAATGGTTTTAGGGTTGCCACATGTGGGGCAATCTGTTGATATAACATTGAAGATGAAGTCTTCAACCTTTGACCGCCTTTTTTCTGAAAAGCTACATAATATAACTAGATCCAAAATAGCAAACAAACTCGAGGAGTATGTATATAAGGATAGTATGGAGGACTTGAAATTTTTGTAGGTTGTACATAGTTTTTATTTTTAATTGTATTCTGTTTCCAATATCTAATTATTGGACTCCACGATTTCTCCTACCATACTTGGATAATTTGTCTAGAGTTGGTCTGTATGCATGGGGCATAGCTGCATACAGTTTTCTTGTCCAAGATATAAAGAACCATTTAGGAGTATGTGGAGAAAGAAGAAAGAAGTACATTGATGGGTGTACGGTCGGCTTGATGGTAAGTATTTGCTTTATTTTTATAATAGCATTGATTATATTTATATTCAAGTGAGTATAATTTTTTGATTTATGAATGACAGGCATGGGTTTATGAACGCATCCCGTCAGTAGCTACACCAGTGGGTTTGTTTGAGTTTCCACCCTTTTACAGGTGGAAGGATAGCAAACTCCCACAAAATGTGGAGCAGGCAGAGAATAAATTGAAGCAAGTTACATCAGATATGGTAATAATTGTAATAATTCATTATTTATTTTTTGTATAATAATTTGAATTTGATAATTATTTCCATTGTAATAGGTTGTAGCCCTCAACCCTGCTCCAAAGGAGTTAAAATTGGCAAATTTGATCAAGAAATCAGAGGCTGCCAGTACTGCCATCAGTGAAGTCCATGTTTGTGATCATACGATATATGAAGCAATTATTGCAGCTAAAGGTGAAGAAATTAAATCATTGAAAGAAAAAATTGCTTCATTCGAATACATGGCAATGAAGGAGCAGAGTGAAGAGGAGCATCTAGCTGAGGAAGAGACTGATGGGGTGGAGTTTGAGTAGGAAGCTAGTGGTATGTGCATGAGGGGGGACTTGATTTGGTACATGATGCAAAGAAAGAAAGGGATGATTCTGATGATATGGTGGATGAAGAAAGTCGAACCAAACACCGTCATGATCCTTTAGATTCCCCCATACCTTTGAAGACAGAATATTATATACCAATTCAAGCGGCTGAGTTCGAGGAATCTGAGATTGAAGTGGCTAATGTCATGTCTTCGATTGTGACAAATGTGCGCAATCGAGAAGACAGGAAGCCAAAATAGAAATCTCCATATTTTGTCAGCCCCCCCAGCACCACACCAGCCAAAAGAGCAAGACAAGTGACAAAAACCTATCGTGCTCGTCCTCGTGCACGGAAAAATAAAGAACAAGAAGAGAAGAAGGTGTTGTGCACTACTTAATGTTTTATTTTTTTGCTACTTGCATTTCATTTGTAACCTGTCTGTTTGTAATAAATGTTATGATATCTTATACTTGATTGGTTGACATTTGCACTTAATGGATGATGTCTTATACTTCATGTTGATGATACTTGCAATTATGTTCTGATCTTTTCTACTTCAATAGTTGACACTTTACACCTAATGTGCTTGAGTTTTATACACCATATTGGTGATGTCTGTACTTCATGTGCTTATCTTTTCTACTTCAACAGTTGACATTTTACAGCTAATGTGCTTGAGTAGAGGGTACACCATGTTGGTGATGTCTGTACTTCATGTGCTTATCTTTTCTACTTCAACAGTTTGTGCTTGAGTTTTGTACTCTATGTTGGTGATTTCTGTACTTCATGTGCCTTTCTTTTATACTTCACAGTTGACACTTTATACCTATGTGCTTGAGTTTTGTACTCCATGTTGGTGATGTATGTACTTCATCTGCTTATCTTTTCTACTTCAATAGTTGACACTTTACACCTAATGTGCTTGAGTAGAGGGTCCACCATATTGGTGATGTCTGTACTTCATGTGCTTATCTTTTCTACTTCAACAGTTTGTGCTTGAGTTTTGTACTCCACATTGGTGGTATCTGTACTTCATGTGCTATCTTTTCTACTTCAATAGTTGATACTTTGTACCTATGTTCTATGTTTTGTACCCCAGGTGGCAGATGAACCAATCCTAGTGGCAGATGAACCACCCCAGGTGGCAGATGAACCAACCATCACAAAGACTGAAGTGGCCGATCCATAAAAGGAAGGACTGATTATAGAGGACTTGCTCTTATTCCAGTAGAAGAGCGAGAAGTCATCGACAACTTTGTCAGAAGAGATAATTTGAGGTAACAAAATTTGCTTATTATTTTTCTGTTGGATAAATTGGTATCTGACATAACAATTCACAATTGTGTAGGGTGACTGTATGGGAAGGAGCAAGACATTTTCTGGATGGAAAAAACCTTTGTGAGCTTTTATTTGGAGGAAAACTTACCAGTGACATAGTGGACTGTTACATGTCGATATTATGTAGCCCATCTTTCGGCAACAAGGGTCACCAGAAGGTGTGGTTTACGTCCTCAAGGATATTACGGATGAAGAATTTGTGGAGTTTAATCTTAAACTTAACAACTTCACCTATACAGATTTGGAAGAGCTCACGGTGGATGTTTTAAACAAGTGTCGTTAAATAATCCTACCGATTTGCCAGTGCCAGCACTGGTTCTTGGTTTTCCTCGACACCTCGACTCGTTCTTTCTTATACATGAATTCAATAATGGCCGCCAGATACAAACCGATAGTTGTTGCCATTGTAAGTTTGCTTTCTTTCCCTATGATTTGTTCATAAAGTAGGGAGTCAACAACTGATCAATATTTTTGTAGGCTTCATTCTATTCTCGGTACCTGAAGCTTTCATTGGGGAATCGGGTGGATGAACAGTTAAAGGTGAGAAAAAGCAGGCGGCAAGTGGGTACAATGGATTGTGGTGTCTATGTATGCCTTTGGGCATAATGTTTTGCTAAAGACACCCCCAAGTTCTGGAAGGATGCTAGAACAATTGATATTGATAAATATCGTGCGAATATGGCTTATAGAATATTAACTCATGAAAATGCCAGGATTTGAATCACTTGTATGTAAATACATGTGTAAATTGAAGCATAATTTGTTTATAATATTTTTTATATGTAAGTGTAATTTTCCATTAATTATTTATAACTTAAATTCAATTGAAACAGGGCAGGGAATTTGAATACAATTCAGGGGAAATGAGGTACAAATTCGGAAAAAAGAAAGTATAAAATGCGTTTCTCTGAAGAACACTCAAATTCAATTGAAATAGGGTGAGGATCTTGAGTACAATTCAGGGGAAACTAAGTACAATTCAGAATAAAGAGAGTATCAAATGTGCTTCGTTGAAGTACGCTTCAATTCAATTGAAACTGGGCGGCGGATTTCAGTGCATTTTGAGGGCAATGAGGTACAAACCCAGAAAAAGAAAGTATAAAATGCGTTTCGCTGAAGAACACTCAAATGCAACTGAAACAAGGCGGGGATCTTGAGTACAATTCAGGGGAAACTAAGTACAATTCAGAATAAAGAGAGTATAAAATGTGCTTAGTTGAAGTACGCTTCAATTCAATTGAAACTGGGCGGCGGATTTCAGTGCATTTTGAGGGCAATGAGGTACAAACCCAGAAAAAGAAATTATAAAATGTGTTTCGCTGAAGAACACTCAAATTCAATTGAAACAAGGTGGGAATCTTGAGTACAATTCGCGGAAAACTAAGTACATTTCAGGGGAACGAATTAAAACCTCAGTACAATTCTGGAGATATGAGGTACAAATTCGGAAAAAGGAAAGTATAAGATTTGTTTTCCTGAAGTACACTTATAGCAACTGAATAATTATTCTTCAATAATTGTAATGATGGGCAAGTACAATAATTTGATATTATCGGATATAGTGAAGTACCAATTTGTATGGATGATAGGGTGGACATCATCGGCACATTCTCATTTCTTTACATCTTTGAAAGCATAAGTATTCTTTCATTACTGCAATTGATAACATTCATCCGTTGAACACAAGTGATTAACAACTTAAAAATTTTAATATTATTTTATTCATATGATAAATATTGAACACATACTTCAATAATTTGGTTAATAATTACCAAGAATTAAAAAGCAAATATTTGAACAAATTTCAATTCAAAAATATTACTAAAAACATGCAAGAATGCTAATTTCACGCTATATTAAGTACAAAGTTGCCCAACTGAGGTGCAAATGGGAACAAATCAAGTACAATTATCCTTGATTGAGGTACAAAAGTTAACTAGTGTACCGAAAACATGCAAGAAAACTAATTTCATGCTATATTAAGTACAAAGTTGCCCAACTGAGGTGCAAATGAGAACAAATCAAGTACAATTAGCCCTGATTGAGGTACAAAAGTTAACTACTGTACCGAAAACATGCAAGAATGATAATTTCAAGCTATATTAAGTACAAAGTTGCCCAACTGAGGTGCAAATGGGAACAAATCAAGTATAATTAGCCCTGATTGAGGTACAAAAGTTAACTAGTGTACCGAAAACATGCAAGAATGCTAATTTCACGCTATATTAAGTACAAAGTTGCCCAACTGAGGTACAAATGGGAACAAATCAAGTACAATTATCCCTGATTGAGGTACAAAAGTTAACTAGTTTACTGATTCTTTGCAAGTGCGACGATTATGCCCTGTTCTACCACACATTTTACACTTAATTACACGTTTCTTAATCTGTGATGGAATCCTCCGTGTCCTTCTACTCCCAGGCTGAGATCGACAATCAGGTGCATGAATGATGTCATCATCATCTACAGGGAACATATGCATATCAAACGTAGGAATAGGGTTTATAACTGCTTGGTATGCTTGTTGATACATCTCAACTCGGTAGTATTGATCGGTGAAGTCATACGGTGAAAGTGACTTTGACTCGATACAAGCACAAGCATGTCTGCATGGTATTTTATCAATCTACCATGCTCTGCACGAACAAACTCTGCTCTGTAAATCTACAGCATACGATTTATCTTGCTCAATCACCTCAAAACTCCAACCGCTAGACACGACAACTTTTAAGTTACGAGAACGCATATGATTGATTGCCAACTTCTTCTCTTGCTTGGGACATAATTGACCAACCATCTTATGAGATTCTTCTCGTCTATCATGCATCATAACCATTATTTGCATGCGTATGTGATCAACCATGGTTACGACTGGCATAAATCGGGGGCTGGTTTAACCCAGTTATTCCAACTTTCTGCTTGATTATTGTTTATTACCCCCCATCGATCTCCACTGAATAAGGAATTTGCCCAACATGGTGGGTCAGACTGCATAATAAAGTCTCTGGCAAGCGGCATTGACTCCAAGATGCTGTCTATATGTCGGGTATGCTCCTGCCTTGTAGGCGCATATGCAGCTTTCATAAAAACAGAACACCAATGTTTCTTATTATGTAGAGGGTACTTCCTTAATACTTGAATTTAAAATAATAGAACAGTAATGTGCTTAATGTTATGAAGTAGAGTTTATTTCATATAATTGTCTCACAAACAAATATAGAGGAAACTTACCTGTTTCTTAAAATTATCCACTAAGTGTCTCAAGCAATATGCATGGTGGCTACCGGAAAATATCATAGGGAGGGCCTTGAGAAGACTTGGATGTCGATCGGATAAGAAAGTAAACCTTGATAAGCCAGACAGATATTCAGAATCTAAGATACTTTTTAGCTTAAAGCAGAACCACTCCCAATTAATATCATTTTCAGAGTCAACAACTGCATATGCTAACGTGAATAAGTCATCATTAGCATCCTTACTGACAGCGCTGAGTAAGACTCCTTTGTATTTATTTTCAATATGGGTGCCGTCCAAGAATATCAACGGCCTGCATCCCCTGAGAAAAACAAGAAGGCAGGCACTGAAACATATAAATAGCCAATGAAATTTTCGACTGATTGGGTCAATCTCACAGTCTGAAAACTTCCAGGGTTTGTCCTCTTCACAGTATCACAGTACCACCTCAACTTATCATAAGATCCCTTCTCAGCTCCATAGATGTCATGCATAGCTAATTCCTTACCCATCCATGCTTTATGGTAACTAACTTCCACACCATATTCTCTGTGGATATCTTTCAATATGGTAGAGGACCGATAATATGGCTCTGATCTCAATTTATCCTTCACTACGTTAGCAACCTAAGCGGAATCGAATTTAGGATGTCCCCTTGTTCGAAGATTAGCCTCCCCACATGTGTGCTCTAGATTGTATTTTCGAATGCCAAATACTTTATCAGCCTCATGCCTTGATGCATAGATTCTCCATTTGCAATTTTCATCACTGCAAATGGCTATGGTTTTTTTGCTGTCATTTTTCTTGTATTTAAATGACCACAAAGTAGACAGTGCATAATTCTTAAGCATAATTCTAAACTCTTGAGCATCCTTGAATGTTTGAACCTCTCCATATATGCAATTCCTCCATGCATCAATTGAGTTGCTAATTAAAGCCAATTCATTGTGCGATGCATTGGTCAAACCAATTTCCTCCTTGACTGCATCCCTTGAGGTTGGCAAATGAAGTATAATTTTAGGTAAAATAAAGTACAATATGTAGAATAATTCAGCATTGTGGTATAATTTCAAATAAACGAAGTACAATTTCAGAACAATAGAAGTATAAAACGCAAGCAATTGCAGTACAATTTTTGATAATCAATAAGTAAAGCACTTTAAGTATAGAACTTCAAGTAAAATGAAGTGCAAAATTAATAGAACTTTATAAACTTAAATAAAAGAGAACAATTTTAAGTAAAAGCTTAAGTATAATTTTATATAAAAAGAAGTACAATTTCAGAACGCATGAAGTATAAAACCTTAGCAATTGCAGTACAATTTTTGGATAATCCATTAGTAGAACACATGAAAATTAAAAAAGAGATTCAGAAAATTGAAGTACAAGTTAAGATAAAATGAAGTACAATTTGAGAACACCTGAAGTACAAAACTTCAATGAAAAGAGTACAGATTTAGGTAAAATGATGTATAATTTTAAGAAACAGAAGTAAAAGAAGTGAAGTACAATTTCAGAACACTTGAAGTATAGAACTTCAATGAAAAGAATACAGATTTAGGTGAAATTATGTAAAAACTGAAGTATAAGTTCAAAAAACAGAAGTACAATTTCAGAACACCTGAAGTATAAAACATTAGCTATTGCAATATAATTTTTGGATAATCCATTAGCACACGCTTCAAAATTAAATAATAGGTTCAAATAATTGAAGTACAAGTTTAGATAAAATGAAGTACAATTTCAGAACACTTGAAGTATAAAACCTTAGCTATTGCAGTATAATTTTTGGATAATCCATTAGCAGACGCTTCAAAATTAAATAATAGGTTCAAATAATTGAAGTACAAGTTTAGATAAAATGAAGTACAATTTCGGACACTTGAAGTATAGAACTCAATGAATGGAGTACAAGTTTAGGTAAAATGATGTATAAAATGAAGTATAATTACAAAAAATAGAAGTACAATTTTAGACAAAGTGAAGTACAATTTCAGAACATCTGAAGTATAAAACATTAGCAATTGCAGTATAATTTTTGGATAATCCATTAGTAAACGCTTCAAAATTAAATAATAGGTTTAGATAATTGAAGTGCAAGTTTAGGTAAAATGAAGTACAACTTCGAACACTTGAAGTATAGAACTTCAATTAATGGAGTCCAAGTTTAGGTAAAATGATGTATAAAATGAAGTATAATTTCAAAAAATAGAAGTAAAATTTTAGACAAAGTGAAGTACAATTTCAGAACACCTGAAGTATAGAACTTCAATGAAAAGAATATAGATTTAGGTGAAATTATGTAAAAATTGAAGTATGAGTTCAGAAAATTGAAGTACAATTTTAGATAAAATGAAGTACAATTTCAGAATGCCTGAAGTATAAAACCTTAGCCATTGCAGTATAATTTTTGGATAATCCATTAGTAGAAGCTTCAAAATTAAATAATAGATTCAGATAATTGAAGTACAAGTTCAGATAAAATGAAGTACAATTTCGGACACTTGAAGTATAGAACTTCAATGAATGGAGTACAAGTTTAGGTAAAATGATGTCAAAAATAAAGTATAATTTCAAAAAAATGAAGTACAATTTTAGATAAAATGAAGTATAATTTCATAAAATAGAAGTACCATTTTATATAAAAAGAAGTACAATTTCAGAACACTTGAAGTATAAATCCTTAGCAATTGCAGTACGATTTTGTATAATCAATTAGTAGAACACTTGAAGTATAAAACTTACATAATAGATTCAGATAATTGAAGTGCAAGTTTAGATAAAATGAAGTACAATTTGAGAACACCTGAAGTATAGAACTTCAATGACAAGAGTACAGATTTAAGTAAAATAATGTATAAAATGAAGTATAATTTTAAAAAACAAAAGTACAATTTTTGATAAAGTGAAGAACAATTTCAGAACACTTGAAGTATATAACCTTAGCAATTGCAGTACAAATTGGATAATTTATTAGTAGAAAACTTGAAAGTCAAATAATAGATTCAGATAATTGAAGTACAAGTTTAGATAAAATGAAGTACAATTTAGGAACACTTGAAGCATAGAAATTCAATGAATAGAGTATAGGTATTTGTAAAATGAGGTACAAAAGAAAATATAATTTTAGAAAATAAAAGTAAAATTTTAGATAAAGTGAAGTACAATTTCAAACTCTTGAAGTATAAAGCCCTAGCAACTGCAGTATATTTTGGATAATCGATAAATATAAGACTTAAAGTATAGACCTTCAATAAATAGAGTAAAGATTTTGTAAAATAAAGTATAATCTCAAAAAATTGAAGTACGATTTTAGATAAAAAGAAGTACAATTTTTGAACACTTCAGGTGTAAACCGCTAGCAATAGCAGTATAACTTTGGATAATCAATTATTAGAACACTTTAAAATATAAAATTAAATAATATAGTACAATTTTAGTGAAATGAAATACAATTTCAGATAACTGGAGTACAAATTTGTATAAAATGAAGTACAATTTCCAAACAATTGAAGTATAAAACCCTAGCAGCTTCAGTACAGTTTTGGTAAAATGAAGTATAATTTCAGAAAACTGAAAGTATAATTTTATATAGATTACGTACAATTTGGGAACACTTCAAGTATAAACCTCTACAAGTTGCAGTACAATTTTAGATAATCCATTAGTAGAACACTTGAAGTATAAAACTTACATAATAGAATATAATTTTTGTGAGATGAACTACAATGTTAATTGCAATGAAGTATAATGTAGAACGCTCTAAGTACAGAAAGATTTGCAAATAAACAGAGTGCAATTTCAGAACACTTCAAGTATAAAATTTTACAAACTACAGTATAGTTTAGATTCTATAGAAGTATTACCTTAAAACATCACTTCTTTTCTTTTCTCTGCTGCTTGATTCATCCTTTCGGTTTACCAAGATGTCAACAATGTTCATCTTTAATGTCAAATGCAGTAAGACCATATTCATGACATCGTCGTCATCAGTTAAACTCACGTACAATCTTTGATGTGGAGCTACATATTGCAAATTGAAGTGCTCGGCGTTGATTTCACTCCATTTTCTTGCAAGATTAATGTACATATCCATTAAAGTCATACTATCCTTAATTGACATTATATGGAACTGGTCTTTGTAGTGGCAACTCCCCAACACTTGATTGAACGCACTTGCTTTACCACTGGTTAACATTGTCGGAAAAATATAAGAAACTCAGAAGCAATTGAGAAGAAGATGAAACCCGAAAATGATGAAAATAAAAAGAGAAGAAGACAATGCAGCTGTCAGGTTGGTGGTTTTTGGCTCTGACGTTATTCTCGTTCCTATTGTGAAGCTTGTTGCGTTTTTTCTGTTCTTTCTGTTTCTAGTAATGAGCGTATGATAAGGTTTACTGTTTGCTTGTTCGGATGAAAAAGAAGTGAGAAAAAATGAATGAAAAATATTATACTTAAGGGCTTTTTTATCAAATCAAGTGAGTAAAGAGTGATCTCTAAAATTTTAACAAAACTGGGGAGTTTCTTCTAAAAAAAATCAAGCGGGGATTGATCACAAAATCTGAAAGTGTTTTTGGTACTTTTAAATAAGTGCCCCTAAATTAAATTAGTAATGCTATTTACATTAATAAATAATAAAATACTCAATTCAAAATTTTCATCTCAAACAACATAAAACTTTGCATAGGACAAAATGAATTAGTATGATCTAATAATAGTTATATCATTGATTGATATCACCACATTATTTCTAGAGCATCTAGAAAAAATTTCCCCCTTTTTTCTCTCTTGCCTTGCTCATGTCTAGCTGGAATTCCAAGTAGATAACTACTAAAAAGAATTGATAAGTTGGTTTTATGAGATTAATTTTAGGGGGGGAAAATATGATTGATTTATAGACTGTGATAAGATAAAAGGAGAACATGTGAAATAAGTATTTTTTTTTAATTAAAAATTAAATTTTCATTTAGAACTTTAAAAACTTTTTTCCAAATCAATAAAATATTTGAGGGTAATATAGTTATATATAAATTTAATTTATTTTATATATTAGTTTTAAGTAATTTAAAAGGTGCTTTTATGTGGACGAAAATAATGTACAACCATTGCTAGTAAGTGAAAATTAAAATTCTAATTTAACCTTATGTAGCCCCTATTAACTTTAAGACATTTTTCTTTGTTTGACTTCAATTCTCTCTTCTATGTAAATGTTAAAACAACCAAGCGGATGCGTTATCCCTCCGTGATGCGTCGCAAATATATTTTGTTTTTTTTATTTTCGCTAGTTGTTGGACTTCCATTCGTATTTGTGCAATCTCAAATTTCTTTGATCTTAGCAGCTTTTTCACTCATTTGTCCATGTCCAATTGTCCATCCACCAAAATATTTATATCCCACATGGATTAACTAGTACAATCACTAAGGCCACTTATTCTCAACTCACAATTTCAAATTTTTGAAAGGTGTTTCTTTTTAGTTCTAATCTATCCTTGAAATAATATAATTTTTATTTTTATTTTTTAGGCTTAATATTTATTACTAGTTGATATTTATTTGATTTTATTTGTCACTATTTGGTAAATTGTGAAAGAAAATGTAGAGATTTCATATAGCGTTTGCTTTTTAGAAGTGTAAATCATCTTTATTCATTTTTATTATGTTAGTTGAGACCAATTAAACATTAATTACACAGTTCTAGACACATAATTTTATACCAAAAATTCAACCATACAATATTTTTCAATGCCTTTGTACTAGTCAAAGTTAATCTATAATCTATCTATTTTGAAATGTCTCCCATATTTTTGTAATATTTATTCTCCAAAAAAAAAAAAAAAAATACCAACCCTTTTTAATGAGTTCTTGAGTGATCTTTCTAAAATGTTCTCAATATTATCTTCTAACTCATCTATACTCTTTGATAAAATACAAACTCCCTTTTGTGTGTCTTTGAGCGATCTTCTTGAAATATCTTCATTATTACTATTTTGTAATCCTTATAATTACAATTTAAAGTAACTACAATTTATAATTCACTATTGCAACTCTATAGCCCCGATAATCATACTTTTTTCTTTTGATTTATCTAAAAATCTAAATAAATATATTGAAATTATGAATCATGTTGGAGTGTTATATAGAGAAATAAATAAATATTTTCATATTTTATACTATAAAAATCTCAGCACACAAATAGTGCTTATGCATATTGCAACCACCATTTAAAACCCACTATTACTATGGATGGCAATGGGGCAAGTTGGAGTGGGTTTTCACTCAATCCGAAGCCGCCCTGCATATGTTTTATAGTCTCCCAACCTGTTCCTACTCACCTCATAGGTTTTATTGTAGAGTTGATCATTCGGACCTTTCAATTCATAGATGTAGATCTCAGACCTATGAATGGGGATATTTCCAAAACTCACACAGAAAAAAGGAAGTGAGTTAGACAAAAAGAAAAGCAACTTGGACAAAAAAAGAAGTGACTTGGACAAAAAGAAACGAAGTGGCTTAGACAAATCTTTTTTGTTGATAACCTCAGACCAATCAATCGAATATTGATTAATACGTAATCGATCGAACACTATTTGAAAACGGCTCTTCTGCTTAGAAACGAAATGTTCCAAATTTCTGAGTAAAAATCCGTACCTTACCCTCAATGTATATGTAGAACCTAAACCCACTCGGTCCTAACTGCACCTAATTATAAATTTTATTAAATATTATGCACTATATAATTAACAAAATACTATAATTTAATTAAACCATCATATAATTTACTTTTAAAAGATGCATCTTTTTAAAATAAAATCAACATAAAAAATTTAATTCAAGTCAAAGTTGAACAATAGTACAAATTAATTTAGCTAAATTAAACAATAGAAAAGTTAAAATTCCATAGATTACAAACTAAGTTATAATAAAAGAATGAATACTACCAAGTACCAAGTCATGAGATAAAAGAATTACGTTTAAAATTAGATGTTATATATATATATGTTAAAAATTTTAAAATATATATAAATAATATATAGATAAATATTTTGGATCGAGGTAAACCAGAACCCAACCCATCTCACAAGTATTAATATATAAACCCATGCCTACCCCGCTGCGAGGTGAGTTTTCTACCTACCCCAATCGAATCGGGTAGGATTGGGTACCGGCGAATCGGATTCAAAATGCCATCCCTAACTACTGCCACTTTTATAGTCCCACTGCTATCACTTTATTATTATTATTTTTTATTTATTTAAAAAATCAAATAAGTATATTGAAATTATTAAAAAATTATTATAGTACTATATAAAAAATAAACATATATTCTATTTATTATACTATAAAAAATTTAATGCACACATAAAATGTACCAAAATCGCTAGTGAGTAATAGTTATTTGACTACAGCAATGACCATGATAAGGATAAGTCCTGCATGTGAAACATCAAGTGCAATGAAGAGTATGACTTATATTTAGTGTATGTTCTTATATACTTTTTTAGTACAATGGAAGAGTTGAAAACAAAAATAAGTTGCAAATGCCACCAAGTAACTAGGTGTCACGAGGGACGTCTTGGGTGTAGCACTGGGAGAACTTCATTTTACATATAGTTTGATATGCCTAAAAATAGTATTAACTATGATGTACACTTTAAAGTTATTTTAATTCTACAGATACTAAATGGTGTAGAGGAATATATTGAGATGAGAGATACAGTAGTATGACGAGTTATGAGCCAAATGAATTATGTGAAATTATGAGCCAAACGAATGTAAAATTCAAGTATGACGAATTATAATCCCTACCAGTTGTGCTCCAAATTTCAAGCAAACTTAAATAAGGGATGCATATTGATAACATGAAAGATGCTCCTAATAGTAAATCTGATGAAGTAATTGAATAGTTTGATCCTCATGCACTAGGGACAACTTCAATATGAGGACAAGAATTAGTTGACGCAGCTTACCGTAGGGTTGTGGTGAGGCAAGGATTCATTCACCATAGGAAATTAAAACATAAAATGTAACTTGCATCGCCACACCCAAGGATCGAGATTATGCCATAATTAAGGATTTTAGGTCAAAAGAAAGTACCTTTGATAGAATTTTTCAAATCAAGTTGGCGATCTTTTACTCCTTTCTCTTGGATTCTCCTTCCACTCCTTTGGTCACCTAGGACAGCAACTTTTGGCCTTAAAATAACCTTCAAAATCTGGCAAAACAGCAACAAATTTCATGCTCCAAAGCACCTAGATGGTGGTGGAATTGTCTCCTTGAAACTCCTCTTCAAACTTTGACAAACTCTTCTCCAAATGCTACATCTTGTTCACCAACAACTAGCATTCCAATTGTTGTGCCTCCAAAGGTATCCACAAATATATCATACTCTAGATCCTCACTCTTTTGCTATAGTTAGAATGAGGAAGGAGGAAGAAAGTGCAGATGGCGTGAAGGAGTTTAGAGAGAGAGGGGGGGAGTTGGAGAGAATCTAGGATGGGTGGTTTTTTTTCTCAACACATGAGATAAAATTTTGGGAAGGAAAAGTGTGGAGAGTGGCCAGCCATGGTGTGGGGGATGGGGTATTTATAGTTTGAGTTGGATGTTCCTAGAAGCATTCATCACACTATCTTCACACTTTGCCAACTTGCATGGTTTGTTGGATTTTAATTTCCAAAATTAAAATGCTACATCAAATTCTTTTAAAATGGACTCTTCTATTTTATTTTTCCCTCCAAAATTTGATTCTCTTAATTAACTCCTTAATTTAATTAAATCAACTTAAGTTTCTAAGTTGAGTAGACTAATTAAATTATCACATGGCTCCACTTAAATTAACTCCTTAAGTTATTTGGTTAATTTAACTCTTTAAATTAATCAAGCCATTGTGATCAACTCTTAATTAGTCAAATTGGTCTTTCCAAACTTGGCCAATTAAATTATGTAAATCCTTAGATAATTTCTCTAATTTTAATTACAGTGTTCTAGGCTTTTGTGTGTGACCCTTTAGGTTCACCAATTAATTAGACATGAGCTCATAACTCTTTGTGATTTAATGAATATCAAATATTCCGATTAGTCTGAACTCTTTTAAACTAATCACTCTTTCAATTAATCTCTATTAATTGAAGAGTATCCAATCTCAATAGTCAATGTCTAGTACAATCATATGGGGCCCAACTAATTGGATGAATCAATTTCAGGTGAACTATTACCGCTTACGAGTACAATGCAAATACGGTCCTTCTGATTCATATCTCCTGAAAGAGGCCTAGGGCAAGTTATTTGCCGGTTCCCTAATAGCCTTGATAACTATGTATGTGTTCTTGATATTCAATTCCTAATTATGACTTCAACTTTGGAAAAGTCTTTTTTTTAAATTGTTATATCACCTTGCGTAAGGATTTCTTGAAATCAATCATCCTAGAATACGTAGGAGATCAACCCATTCTTCATGGAAGGGCAAATCAGATCCCATCTAGAACTCATCAACCTCCATACTTAGGTAGCTTGTGCACAACATAAGCTTCGGGCAACCCGCTATGTGATCAGGACAAAATCAAAGCACCAGGACCTAAATAAAAGGTTACTGCGAAACCTCAAGTTAAAGAACTAATTATATACACTATTGTAAGCTAGAGAATTTACCACTACCGACATGCCACTTTGGCTACCTCGTGGATTCTCTAAGTAAGTCTTCAATAAACTTGTTCTCTAACAAGTACTCACTAACGTGCATCCATGTCTTACATACATTGCCCATGAAACGAGACAATATCCAACTCTTTGGAGTATGCATCGTTAGTGCAAGTCTATCAGAATATTAGATGCCCCATCTCTTAAGATTCTATGACTTGAATTATTTAAAATCATAACCATATAGACTTGTTTCATGATCACCGTCATATGCGTGACCAAACCCATAGTCTTGTATGATTTAAGAGCTCCAACCAAATGCTTGTGAAGAATATATCATAAATGTATAAGACGATAATAGCCATTTTATAGAATATTATTCAATCAAAATTGTATCTCAAAAAGAGTAGTGATACAAGCCAATCTAATTGGCCGCAGGGCACTATTCCAATAGATAACATCCAAGATGTTGCTAACAATAAATATAATGAACTAATTGAATAGTCTGATCCTTGTACACCAGGGACAACTTCAATAGGAAGACAAGAATCAGTTGATGCAACTTACCTTCTCTAAACATTGGAGTATCTACAGAATTCAAGTGTTGGACAAAGAAGAGAAAAGAGTTATCAAAGACCTAGTCGGATCCTCTGTGGAAAATTTTTAACTCTGATTGTGCTTTGGCCATTTTGATAAAGAAGGGAGTAATGAAGATTTTTGGCTTTTATTAAGACAATCTTTCATGTATTGAGCTTTTTTTTCTTCTGCTACTGTGTTACTTTGATGATCTTTTTCTTTTCTTTTTAGTTATTGGGAGAAACTACAACTGACTTGTGTTATTTGTTGAAGTAATTGTTTATATGTTACTATTGGTGTTGCAACATCTTGGGGGTGTCTTATTATGAATTATTGACTTATGTTCTATTGCTAATTAAAGCTACTGTTGGTATGTCATTGTTGGTGTTGCAACATATTAGGGGAAGTCATTATTTTAAAAATATCAGTGTTGTTTGCACTTGTGTTGCAACATAAAGGGGAATGTGATACCTAGTTAGTTTGAATGCATTTTAAATTTGCTACCATGTTTTGTTCAAAATGCCAAAGATGGAGATTGTTAGGAGATTTATGTTATGTTGGCATTGTTGTAGATTTGTAATTCAAAATTATTTGGAGTCCCTGTTGGGCAACAAAGTTTGAGTTGTAATATGAAGCTAGATAGTATGTTGTACTAATTGTGCAACCAAATTGTTCCTTATCATTATTCATGTGGGATTTGGTTTGCATAGATTATTAGTCCAACAATTGAATTAGAAGTCCACTATACATGGCGTATGGGCACTTGAATATTCATGAGTGCGGAGGAATTGTTCATTAAAGAGATCACATTGTCAAATCATTCACCTCATAAAGATTTTTTTCTATCTCTACTTTCGTGAAGTTTCAACTTTGCCTTTTGGGAGAAAGGACAAGAATGATCCAAAAACGGGAGTAATATAAATTTTACAATTTATGTATGTGAAATGCATGATCTTCATTGAAGTTGAGTACAACAATTTTTGTACCATAAATTACATTAATGATTGAATTAATATCAAAACTTCTAATAATATCATTCTCAATATAAGTAACTAAGCAGTCGGCTAAAAAGTTATCTTTTATTTTATTTTTGAACCTTTTTTTTATAAAATTTATAGTGGAAAAACTTTTCTCACTTGTAGCATTGAAAAACAAAGAAATCTAGATTATTTAAAAAATAAAATAAAATTCACTTATCTGTTTCTTTGTCTCAATTATGTTGAAGTCAAAAAGATGAATTTTGGTTGTTTTGCAGGTCCCTTAATTTTTTTTTAACTAAGCCCCATAATATTTTTCATACAAATAGGATGAAAGTACTCAAACGAGTCTAATCAAATTGTCTTAATTTGATTACTTGATTGTGAATTTGGACTTAAAAATTTATTTTGAATTTAATAAAATTAAAATAAGTAAAAGTTAAATTATTTAATTTTAACATTTATTATTAATTAAAATTAATTAATTTAATTCAATAAATTTAAATAATTAATATTTTATTTATGGCCCAACAAAAGAAGTTAAATTTTAAAAATTAATGAATGTTAATTAAAAATTAATTATTTTAATTACTATTGAATGATCTATTCTTTTAAAATTTAAATTTGAATTAAGTATTATTAGAACTTTTTAGTATACATATACACACACAATAAGTTGGGGGCCATGGACCCTGCACCCATCCACCAAAAAAAATAAATCCATCCGTGAGAAAGGATTTCTAGCTTTTAGGAGGAAATAAATTATACGAAGGAGGCTAATCACATCCATTTGAGGTTAAAGATCAATATGGTGATAGGGATAGGGAAAGTCTAACTCTATATAAGTTCATCTTGTAATTTTTACAATATAGTAGGTTGATCTTTATTTGGGCGTGCCCTCGCAAAGTAGGTGTTAACACCAAATTCTATTAATAATCATTTATGCCTCTGCTCTACTTCACGTTCACATACGACTATATATCTAAAGTTACATGAAGTGTTGCAACATTCTTTTTAACACAGTCTTGGATCCCGAACTTTCAATAAAAAACTTAAAGTTTTCTCATAACATATATTACTAAACAATCCTCAACCAACTTGACATATCATTTGCACTAGTTAGGCATAGGCATAACGGCTACCCATTTTTTGGAAGATAGGATGTTAACAATTGTGCCTTTATAAAGTTAGTTCATTCACATACCTAATTGATGTTCCTAAAGTGCTAGCCGTACAGTTAGCACCCTGTTTATTTGGTCCTTACCTGTCGAAATATATCGACTAATTTTTCAAATTCCAACTAAGACTTCAAAAGATCACATCATACAACTTTGAAGTTCATAATCGTACACACAATATCATTTTAAATTGTTCTTCATGCTCTAAAATATGCAATGAATATCATTTAATAAAAATCTTGAAGGAGATTCAATTGTCAGCAAAAAGAAAATGAATTAGGTCAAAAACTTAATTTTTGGGCAAATGAATAAGAAAATTATATAAGTCTCATTTTAAATTCATTACTATATGATATACCATTTTGAAACTCTTTTCGTGCTTCACAAGAGGACTAAAATTGTACAATAAAAAATAAAAGCAAGTACTTTTTGTCTTAAAGAAAATGAATTTCAAATTTAAATTTTATTTTCATTTCAAACTAATGTTTTTCACAAATTCTGATTACGTGTTCTACCTATCAATATCTATATTTATGAGAAATTGGGGGCACAATTTTTTTCTTTAAAAGAAAAATACAAGTTCTAATTTAATGTTTTTAAGCATATAATAATGTGGTACACTTTAAACCAAGAAGCAGGTGAAAATGAGTCATATTAACTTTGATACCACTATTGGAATTTATTAATCACAATACATAAACATTACAACCTACAATAATGGATTGGATTACTTGTACGTAATTAAATTATGTCGATCCATGTATACTGAACTAGGCTCGTCTACTAACTCTATTCACCAAATCATGAACACGTCTACCTATGAACTATTGTTTGGAATCAACTATGAATACGCCTCACTCATGATAGTGGACAATTACTAGAGATAGCCACTCGTTTAAACCCTTCAAATCCGTGGAGTTTTTATGATTCTTTAGGGATAAAAATCGGGAGAAATTAAGAGGCAGAATGTTGAGAGAAACCATCTCATTGTGTGTTTATCATCCTATTAAGAAAGAAAATTCATGTAGGTAAATCTTTATATATAATAAAGGGTCCCAATTAAGAAATATAATCCCATCCAAATACAAAATTAGTATCCATTCAAAATGGATATACATTGGTTCGTGGGTCCAATAGTTAACCCCATTTGTGGCACCAATTATTAATTTCCTATAAATGGTAAAGTGAAATCATGTATTCATACAACATAAAATGTTGTAAAAGGGGAAAGATTCTAGTGTCTTCAAAGATGCCATAATGTCTCCAAATGCTAAATATAAAAATAAACATTTTGAACAATGGCTATTGTTGAGTTTTACTACTTTTTAACAATCTAATTCAACTTTTTCATGTTTATTATAATCGATCAAATACTTTGTTGAGTTGTACTCTTCTACGTATAAGAGTTCTTCTGAGTATGTCCGTTGGAGGAGTTGCTTTTGATTTCCATTCATGCACTTTATTCTTTCATTAGAGCCCCTGAGTAATGTAATAACCTATAAATAAAACATAACATAACTTTGTGATTCAATTCAGCACCATGTAGTGAAAAGCAAACATGGACTTCAAAGTTGCCTTTTGAAAAAAGAAATAGTTTATAGGATATTATAACATAATAAGACATAGAAATTTCTAAAACAATGGCATCTCACATGATAAACACATTATATATTATGAGTTCAATTGAGTCACTTTTTAAAAAAAAATCAAATATTTCATTATCCTATTAAAATAATGAATGACTTTGAGGTACATTTCAACCAAAAACAAAAAAAAAAAAATGGAAAAACATTACTTAAGAAAGTTATTGGTTGAAATCTCATGATATCTATTAGAGATGGAAATAGACTATATGTATTAGATAGCTATAGTACAAATCTTCACCTCCTAGTTACGTTACTAACGTTTCTCAACCTGGTTCCCCTCAATCTAATACTCTATTTTATGGCCACCCTGATCCCATATTGGTTAGTTAGAGTCTATCAGGCCTATATATGATCAAATTCTAGAATAATTTTATATAGAAATGTAACTGTAAGCATTATAATCATGATAATAACTGCTAAATATTGTTATTTTAAACTAAGAGAATGTTATTTTAGACTAAGAGAAAATTAAAATTTTCATCCTATAAGTTTATCCAATTTTTAATTTTGTCCTATAGTTTACACAATTAAAAAGTTAGTCCTACAAGTAAAAAAATTGACACATTTAGTCCGATTGTTGCTAGAATTGAAAAAGTTGGCCAAAAATATTGATGTGTTGATGCTGGATTTTGTGGAATTTGGGGATTTTTGCTTAAGCGGCAAATTTCCAGCTGACATGGACTTTTTTAATTATTGTTGTTGTTGTTGTTGTTGTTGTTGTTGTTGTTGTTGTTATTATTATTATTATAGTTAAAAATATTAATTATAATAGTAACACTATTAATGATATTAATATATTGTTTAATATTATTAATAATATGAATAATATTAGTATCAATTATATATATACAACATATTTATATAAAAATATATATATCATATATACATATATACGTATACATATATACACTAGACTACTCCCAAGCACCTGGACTACTAGCAGCTTGGACAGGCTTGTCATCGCCAACCCGTGGCCATGGCGGTTGCCTGGCCATGTGGCCTGGAAGCTTTCCAAGCCGTGGCTGCATGGAACCTTCGCCACCATGGCTAGAGGTTGGCTGGCCATGGGATGGTGGGGGAAATTTTCTTCTTCCTTTTTTTTTTCTTTGCTTTCTCTATCTCTAACTTTTAGTTTATTTATTTATTTATACAAATTTAATTAAGTTAAGTGACATGGCAAAAAAAACCCCAGTTAGGTGCCAACAAAGTAAAATCCCTAATTTCAAAATATTTTGGTGTGCCAAGTTAGCATTTTCAGCCAATTTTTTCAATTTCGAAGACATTCGGACTAAATGTGCCAAATTTTTTTATACTTATAGGAGTAATTTTTTAATTGTGTAAAATATAGGACAAAATTGAAAATCAGATAAATTTATAGGACGAAAAAGTTAATTTTTTCTTTAGACTCATGACCCAAGACATTTATGTAGAACTCTAATTCCATCTTTTGGTGGAATTACTTTCCTGCTTGGATATGGATTCTTAATTGCATAGGATGAAGTGAAACTGCTGTCCTAGTAGAACTATTGGTACATACAAAGCTATAATTCCTATCTTCTAAACAAACTCAGTCTCTCCCATAAATTCTCTTCATGTTCTTTCTTATAAAATCATCAGAAAATGCAAGGATATAAGGAATAATATAGATTAATAGATCCATAGTAATAAGTAACTATAAATAGACAATATTCATAGTTGCTTCTAAGCAATAATTGTGTATATGGCATTATATATAGAGAAGCAATGTTAATACTTGTACTTGCCTGGCTCATTCGAGGCCTAATAACTGGATTGTGCTCAATACACATAGCGGCAGTCGAAATTACCCATTCCATCTCTTCTGGATCATATTTGTTCCCCAGGCAAGGATCCACAAGTTCTCTTATTGCATTCTTGTCCAGCAGAGGTTTTGCCTATATACACATTAGCTAAATTATTTTAATAGTAGACTTACAGGGTGGTTGGGTGAGTTTAATTACATAAGCTTCTCGAAACTTCTTTTAGAATATTTAAAAATTTAAAAATATTAGGCAGTGTTTGTTATTTTTTATTTTATAAAGGAGTTTATAAGATCATAAAATAAAATGTTAGGATTTTATAAGTTCTTTTAAAAAATGTATTATTTTCAAAATTTTATCAAGCTCCGCTAATTTTGACCATTTTAATTACATAATTGTCGTTACTAACATTTTATAAGTTCTAAAATTTTATTTTATCTAGAAACTTTAATAATTGAATTTAAAAATAAGATTTAACATCTTATAAACTTAAAAAATATCTTATAAATTGAAGGGGCTTACTTATAAATTTGTTTACATAAGCTTAGTCAGACACCTTCTTTAATTTTAAAGATGAAAATCGCAGTAAAAAAACATGATACATACGTACCCAAAGCACAAGGCTTTTCCTTGACTCATCTAATGCTTGGCGTCCAGTTATAAGCTCCAAAAGTAGCACCCCAAATGAAAATACGTCAGTTTTCTCATCGACAATCCCATGCATGAAGTACTCCGGAGCAAAGTATCTATATATCAACAAATTAAGAAAGATTGTGAAATATTATTAGTGCTATGTATGTGAGTAATAAGAAGTCATGATTAAACATATGCATGCTTGGTTTAACTACACAGTACCCAAACGTGCCTTCAAACTTTGTGGCATTGTGATGGGTCCACTGTTTGGGTAACCATTTTGACAGCCCAAAATCACATATCTGCTTCATAATTTCAAAGCTAAGTCACCAACAGAAGCAACAATTACCACTTACAAATGGAACTTCACAACCTACAACTATATATATCATAAGTTTTCAGTTTCACGTTAGCCCTTTTTTAGGTCCCCAATCATAAGTAGCCAAAACGATGGTGATTATTATGCAAAAAAGTAAAAGGCCAAAAAAAATTAAATAAATAAATAAAGCAAAGAAAAAGGAAAATCCTAAAGTTTGGCATAATTGTAGAAAAACTCTATGATATGGCAAAAATATGACTAAATGGTATATTGGTAAATTCGCCATTAATAAAGCACACTCTATAATGATATTGGTCTCTCATACATAAGAATAACTCTTATGCTGTGATTATGGGCTTGGGCTTATAACCATAGTCATACCATTATAAATACTCCTATAGTTGTCAAAGAAGATGCATTTTATTAGGAAAGATCCTCCAATCAAGATAGATTCTCATATCAAGAATGATTCTCAATAGAAGATTAGTTACATGATTCTTAGGATGTATATCAATTAGTTTGATCTTCATAATCAAGTTGATTGCCTTGTACCATTTTCTTTATTACCAAGCCTTGGCTATATATATATATATATTGTGAATAATTAGAATGTAGACTTTCAGTTCACTCTTGAACACTTTTATGGTACAAGGGCAATAGACACACGATAGTACTCTTTGTTCATTCTTTTTCTTCCCTCATGGTTGGTGACTCCACAATAGCTACAACACCAGTTCTTATGGCAAACCCAGGAGTCATACCTATTCCATCCAATGTCTCATCAACCTCAGTCATACCTCTAAACTCTAACCCATTAAATCCTCCATCAAATGCCCAACTTCTCTTTATTAATGCTTTTGCCCACACACCTTTAAAACTTAACCTTACCAGTTACTATTCATGACATACTCAATGGAAATCTCATCTTATTAGGTATGCTTTTGTTTATTTTGTTGAAACCCCTCCCAATACCACTCTTGAAATCTCACCCTATTAGAACCAACAAGATCAACTCATACGAGGTGCTCTTTTGCCTCTATTTCTCAAGAAAATATCCCTTTTATTATCTTTGCTGCAATCTCATATGAGTTTGGACTACCCTAAAAAGTATGTATGCTAAACCTTCCCATACTCATCTGATTAGCTTCCTGTGAAACCCTTGTCAAAGCTACCAAAGGCAACCAAACCACAGTCTATCTCTACATATAAAACAATTGTCAGATTAAATGCCATTGTTGGTGCACTTTTACCTATAGATAGACTTATTCTTCAGATACTCCATGGTCTTCAACATGAGTAAAGGGAGATTGTAGCTACTACTAGACCTCATGAAGTGCCTATTTCTTTTGATGAGCTTCACCAAAAACTGACTATAAGTCTTACTTTATTCCTGAGTCTCTTGCCTCGTCTATTCCTATTACAACAAATTTTGTTGCAACATCTGCCTTATATAATCGCAAAAACAATAGATACCATTGAAAACAATAAGGAACGAATAATTTGCAACCTTCTCAGCCACATGAACAACAAAATCATTTCACAATTCATATCGGCAATCCAACACCCAAGCCCCAAAGGTCATTTGCCAGTATTGTTACAAATCCGGTCATTTTGCCAAGAAATGCCAAATATTACTTATTATTTTTCCTTGGAATAATACATTCACTAGTTACTCTTTGGCTTCTCCACATGCTCAGCCTCAACATAATCAACCTTATGCCAATTTTGTCAATCAATCTCAATCCTATTATTGTATCTAGCTTGTTGAGTCAGTGCTTCCCAACCATGTCACCCCAGATCTTCCAAATTTATTACTATATTCTAATTTTGGTGATGTAAAAGATCTCAAGATTAGCAATGACAATATTCTTCCAGTCACTAATATTGGTTATCTCTACCCTCTTCCTTCAAACCATTATATTTTTCTAATATTCTTTGTGTTCCAACCATGAAAAACAACTTTGTTGCACTAATAATGTGTCTGTAGAATTCTCGCAGTACTCATTTATTGTGAAGGAATATTGGATGGGGCAACTCAAGTGGCAAGGAAGCATAAAGATGGAGTTTATGAATGGCCCATTGAATTCTTCATCATCAACTAGCCCATTAGCATCTACATTCACCTCTACCAGGTATCTATTCCCAATTGGCATCATTAACTCGACCATCTGTCTACCCTAATAATAAACTTTGTTCTGCAAAAATTAGATCTTTCTGTATCCTCTTCCATTAAAAAAATTGTTTAAAATTCATGTAAGTGCAACAAAATGCACAAATTCTCTTTCTAGAACTCTACAATAAAAAGCTCAAAGCTACTTGAGTTTGTCTACTTTGATATTTTGGGTCCCGGACCCAACACTTCCATAGTTAGATTTCAAATTGCCTTATTTTTTTTGGACCATTATAGAAGGTAAATTTGGCTACATCAAATTAAAAGGATATTAGACGTTGAAAATTTTTTTAGCACCCAATCATCCCCATTTACTCTGATAATGGAGAAGAATTTAACTCTTTCCATACTTCTTTAAGCAACATGGAATTACTCATTTTCTTACTCCTTCATACACACCCGAGCATAATGTAACTACTGAGCAACGTTATTGTCATATTGTGGAGATAGGCATCACTCTTATTAACCTTTCCTATCTTCCCCATACCTTTTGGTCCTATGCTTTCTTAATAGCAACTTACCTTATTAATCAAATGCCAACACTAATATTGAATAAAGATTCACCGTATCTTCACCTTTATAGTTCAATCCTAATTCATGCTAAGCTCTGAGTTTTTTTAGGTGTCTTTGCTACCCTTGGCTTAGACTTTACAATCAAAATAAGCTACAGCCTTGCTCCCAGCCCTGTGTTTTTCTTGGTTATTCACCCAATCAAAATAGATCCAAATGCTTATTCCTGCTCATATCTAAGCTATTCATCTCACTACATGTTGATTTTGTGGATGATGAATTTCTCTACTTCACTATCATCACTAACTCCCCCATCTATCTGAAGACACTATCACTACTTAGAACCCTTCCCACTTTGTGGTACCATTATGTCAACCCCACTTATCACCTATTGCATCCCCCTCCACATAAAGGCTAACTCGTTTCCTCTTCCCAAGTTAGATCTTTACTAGGGGTTCCCAACACACGCTAGTCTTTCATCAAGCGAGCTTGAGGACAAGACATATAAGTTAGAATGTACATCTCCATCTTCTTCATTACCTTTATCTTCTTCATCTTTTACGTTTTCTCCTTCCTTACTGCCGACACGACCATCTCATCCGATGATAATAAGAGCTAAAAATAATATTCACAAGCCTATCCAAAAGCTGTCTCACTGTTGCATAATCAAAACCTATTGATACTACTAACAAACTCATCTCTTCTCTTCAACCCAATGCCTATCTCACCAACATAAAGGAACTATGGACTATTAACCAAGCCATAACTGATCCTCAATGGGTATTCGACTATGCTTGAAGAGTATAATGCTCCTCAAAACTAGTAAACTTGGTCTCTTATAACACATGAGCCCTTCGGATGTAGTTAGTTGTAGGTATTTCGAATTAAATATAATTTGAATTGATTGATTAATAAATATATCTGAACTGGTAACCAGGGCTTCTATTAGTATACAAGGGTTGATTATATTGAAGCATTTTCTTCTGTTGCTAAACAACCACAAGGCAAGTTATTTTCTATTGCAATATCAAAGGATTGGCCCTTTGCCAACTTGATGTCAACAATGCCTTCTTGCATGGTCACCTAACTGGAGATGTCTATATGGCTCAACTATCAGGCTGTATAGATCCAAAACACCCTACTCATGCCTGTAAATTTCACAAGGCAATTTATAGCTTAAACAAGCTCCAAGAGCATGGTATTCAAAACTTAAATCCTATATTTTGTTGTTTAGATTTGTCAATGCTCATTCTAATTATTCTTTATTTATTATTCTTAAGATGGATTTATTGCTTATCTCATTGTCTATGTGAATGATCTTATTGTTACATGGAGTGATCCAGTCTTTATTTATATTTATTTTGAAGCTTGGAATTTGTTTTTCTATAAAGGACCATGTGGACCTTCACTACTACATAAGAATAAAAGTTATGCATAATACTTTAGGGCTCTTTCTATCTCGATAGAAGTACATTTTTCCAAACAAACACTCGAATTAGGGACCACTACTCTTATCTTTCAGATACAAAATCCTAAGGAAACCCTCGTGGGAGAGTTTATGCGGCATCATCCTACTATTTCAATAATTCCATTAGTACCCCAACAATCAAAATTTTCTCTATAAATCCAGCAAAATACATGTCAATATTATTATAGAAAAAGATACTAAAGATTTGAATTTTCCATGGATATTCTGCTCATTAATTAGCCTTTTTTTGTACCAAAATAACTTTTTTTTTGTGCATGAGCGCTTGATTCGAGGAGTTTAGTTGATGATGCAAAATAACTTGAACCTAAAGATAATGTAATTTTATTTTTAGTTTTTCATTCTTTTTTTGATTATATTTCATTTACTTTATTTTTCTTTTTAATATTTAATTCTTGATGTTCGGAGGAGTTTGATCATGAGTTTCTTTCTCTTTTCTTTTCTTTTTTTGTTAACCTTCTCATAATTTCAAACTCTTGTGCATCCACTGTGTTATTCCATTCCACATGGAGTAATATTAAAATAATTACTACTATATAAGTTTTAACTATAGAACGTATGTGCATCTATTTGATATCTTTTTTGAGCAAGTTGAGCATAATCCAATTACATGATGCACTTGATGGAAATTATCATATCCAATGGGCTCATGAGGCATGATAAAATGGTATTAGCTAGAGTTGATCACTAACCAAAATATTGGGAACTAAGTACTGTATAGGGAAAAGTTCTGTGCATTTGGGAGCTATTTCATGAACCTATAGAATCTACTTCTAAAATCTTAATTCCCATTGATTGATTTTGAATTATATATGTCATACCCTTGAAGGAAAGGTGGTTGTAATGCCCCATCTCCTATGGATTAAATACCAAAAGAGCAATTACCATATACATTTTAGCTAAAGAATCAATTGCATATGTCTTTTAGGCAAGTGAATCATAGCCTAATTTTGTGATGCACTCAATGAGTTTGGAGGTGATTCTCACATCCAATGTGTTCATGGGCTCAGGACATGACAACCACCCTCCTAAAAACTACTCGCCATTGCTACACCCCAATCTTCAACCTAATCTCAAACCACTGTCATTGCACCCATCCCAAATTTAAGTCCCATCCACTATGAGTAAAAGATAATGTCAGTGAAAAAAATTGACTGGAAATATTGAAATTATCACTAATATTATGTACGAAGTGAAAATAATATTTATTTTGACAAAATAAATGAAAACCTACTAATGATAAGACTTTTGCCTATTATTATTTATGATGAGAAGTATAATGACAATTAAGTGATAATACAGGAGTCATTGTGGTATTTTTTGTTATTGCTATTAAGTATATATCATTAGTCACCAACAATGACAATTTACGCCAATTTTTTCTAGTAAATCTGTGAAGTTTATGATTTTGACAAAATAGAGGTTCTTGTCACTAAATATATGTGACTATAACTTTGATATTATCATTTAATATCTTGTTCCTAACACTCTTTTTTATTATAGGATCCCAAAATACTCCCTCCTAATTCATTCCAAATTTGAGCTACTAGTGGGCCATTCTAAACCTCATTGTGACTAATTTTCAACTGAAAACTAGTTATTGTAGTCCATATATCAAACTTAGGTTGAAAGATGCATATAATCATCAAATTAGCAATTGGCATAAAAAATTGATTCTATGGAAAAAAAATGGGGTTGGGTCGCCCTAAAGGGCTAAATAGCTAGTAGTTTGAATTGCCAGTGGAGGAAGTGGTTTTCCATTATTTAAATAAAAGGTTCAAATAAATAATTTCCATTCTTATCATTATTTTCATGTAAAATCTTCTACATAAAAAAGAAACTACTCTATTTCATTAGAAAATAAAAAAAGTAACTTGTCTTCTTAATTAATGATCTTATCTGTGATTGAGAAAATCATTTTTTTTTATCTAAGTGTATCTAAAGTGAAATACATAGGTACAATTAGGACTAAAGTTGAATCGCTAATGGTAGTTTGGCAATTATAAGAGATATTCTATACATTAAAAGGGGCACTAAAGAATGACTTCAACCATTAAAAGAGGCTATAATCAGTATTCAGTGTTATCTTTGATGAATAGTAAGTTCGAGCTTAATTAGACTCTAAGAGCCTAATAATTGGAAACAATTAAAAATTAGATTTGACTCAACTGTTGTGCAAG
This sequence comes from Jacaranda mimosifolia, assembly GCA_018894105.1. Lineage (NCBI taxonomy): Eukaryota > Viridiplantae > Streptophyta > Magnoliopsida > Lamiales > Bignoniaceae > Jacaranda > Jacaranda mimosifolia. Next base: position 14,190,684 of record CM032130.1, on the reverse strand, counting down.
GATATTCTTAGAATATTTTTGCCACTTTCAGATTTTAGAGGAGTAAATTTTTTTTGTTACACTTATGGCCTATGCTTTTACAGAGAAGTCTAGTTTCAAGGTGATGTTGTTTGTAAGTGGAGCGAGGTCTTTTCCAAAACATAACAAAGTGTCGGTTCATCTTATCAAGTACACAAGCAGAGAGATATGCTCTTGTCGAGAGTTCTTCTACTCTAAGAAATTTGAAAATAATTTTTAGTGTCCCATTTCTCTTCAGGACTTGATATTTATAGATTATAATCTTGATGGGTGTAGGCCCACTAGGGTTTTTATGCCCTCTTTATGGGCTTGGCTTGTCTTTGGGGCTCTTTGGTCCATTTACTTAATTAATTAATTTTAGGGTCCTTTTGTTATTTTTAGTTAATTTAATAAGATATCCTTAAGTCCAATTTTAGTCGCATCAAAGGGGGTTTTGAGCTCTTAATATAAACAAGATCAGAATAAAGTTAACACTAGTAATAAGACTGGAGATGAATCTGAAAAGAACAAACTTAATTATTAAATAAAGTAATGTGCTATAGAATTAAAAATGGTGCAATAATCATATTGATGCTTCATTCCACTTGTGAATGCATTGAGTTGAAAGGATAACATTTTTAAGATAGCAATTCATTAAATGTACAAGAATTTCTGGAACTTATTTGCACAATTATTTTTCTAACATTATGTTTTTCTTTACTTAAATTTGAGTTATGACTTAGTTAGTATCAATCGAGAAAATATTAATAATGATGCTAGACATTTTTTGAATGATTTGTGATGATAAAGTGTGACCACAGTATGTTTGGTTACTACATTAATGGTATTGGTACAGTCAATGTATATTCTTTGTGTAACTTAAATATCATTATCTACACTTTGTACGCTTGAATAGGTCACTATGAACAAGAGATAAAAACGAGAATAGTTTATTGTCAAGTTAGTTAGAAGTTTACATTTGAATTGCTCGAAAGGACTTTAGAACCAATTTTTCATTGATGACTATGAAAGTTGGGCATGGCCTCGTGCATGTTTCATTGCATTTAGAAATTGTTTCATATGCCTTTATCATATGCATTTGGCGCCTTATAGAATTATAACATTGGTATGTTTTAGAATTTATAAAAGATAATTAAATTGGTATAACTTCAAGATTAGATCTAAAGTGTGAATATGTAGCGCCCAACATTTTTGTTTCTTATTTATCTAATTTGTTATTATTTCATAAAAAAATATTATATGGTAAAACAAAAATTCAAATCAATAGAAGTACGTACAAATGGGCCTGTGATAAATGGTAGACAAAATTTGTTGAGAAACTCTATATAGCCACACGCACACAACCATCTTAGACCAAACCCATACCTTCCTAGCACTTTATCCCATTCACTTCAAAGAAAATTCAGTACTCTCCTAATCCTATATTAATAACTTTTTGGGACACTTAAAATATTAATATTAAATCTTTTTTTCCTTTGTACCTGTAAATATTAAGTTGGTATTTTTTTTAATTATTTAAAGACTTTCAAATAATTTGGACATTGGGAATTATCAAATGCCTTAGAAATTCTTTCATAGTTAATTAATTAATTTATCTTATTTTATTTTTACTTTTAAGTATTATTTAAAATATATAATATATATAGCAATAAATTATCTCTTGATCAAATGAGTCATATATATATATGTAACGTTACAAATTTTAGAAGAATGGTGGTAATTTTAGTAGAATTAATATTGTACGATTACTAGGAATTAACAATTGAGACCTTAGGAATTAATAATAAAAAATATTAGAATTACTGTAGGATTATCTTAGTTCTAGAAAGATTATCATTAGAGTTCTAATTGAAGAAAAATACTTTTCCCATATATATAGTTCATATAATTCAAAACCCTAATCTCATAAGTCAAAAAAGAAAAGAGAACGGCAGAAGAGGGAAAAGAAAAAAAGGAAAAGAAAAAACTGCAAAAGAATAAAAGAGAAAAGGGAAACTAATTTGTTCTACTTCAACTAGGGTACAAATCCAATTTATTCCACAGTCTAAGAAAGGGAAGCCGAGTCAGCAATGCATTTGATAAAGAAATGAGGATTTCTAAGCTTTGGGCTCTTCTTGTTCGGTTGTAGTTTGAGAATACTTCGTTGTTTGATAGTTGTTCTTGATTTCTTGAATGTTATAAAAACTTAATTATAGTTGGCAACTAAGTTATCTACTTTGTGGTTTTTGAATGCTGCCGCGGTGGTGTTGTTTTTTGGTTTGCTTTTAATGAGTGTATTTTCCAATCTTTGATGCTCATAACCATTTTTTGGACATTGGTTTGCCGGTTTTATGACATGTAATCCGGATTTTGATACTAAGGATTAAAACTTTTACAAATCTGAGCTAGGTCAGAACTTCACTTTTACAAGACAGTAGAAATAGATGTTTGGGTTGTTGCTACGGCTGCTGGTGCTGGGCTTGTCGCGCAGCGTTTAAAGAATCTTACTAGGGGTAAGCATATTTGGTCAGATTTTTCATCTAAGAACCTTAATCCTATTATATCTAAGTCCCCTGGGACTATACAAAAAGTACATGAATGTTTTGTAGAAGAAATGTGTAGACAAAGAGAACACGTTTCTCGTTATACTTCTGCTGCGAAAATAGCTTCAACTGGTGGATTTGAAGGTGAAAATTTAGTAATGTTGGACAATTTCGAGAGTTGGGGTACAGTTTCCAATTCAAATTCTTTAGCTGGATTTTTGGACAATTAAGATATCCAAGGGGATTGGGAAAGCATAGTACCTTTTGACACTGATGAATTCATCGCTAGTAATTATCAGGTGATCAAGAATTTGACACGGCAAAATCTACTTTTGACATGACCAATAAGTACTGTAAGTGCCTAAACCTATACCTACTATATAATGTTACTTTTCAAAACCCAGAAGGATATATGTATAGTAATGCATGATATAAAACTTCTTTTCAATATACACTGCACTATAACTATATTCCACTGTACACAATTTTTTTTTTTTTTTGATACAAGAAAACATGTACTTTATGATTTTAATGTTTCTAGACTAACAATTAAATTCGATGATCAACTTATTACTATTAGTTAGATCCAACTTGATCTGGGTGTGCAAGGGACTTCACCGGGTGGCAACAGGTTTGTCGGTTGAACCCCAAGCCCCCATGGCCTAATCCCCCAAGCACACAATAGAAGCTGTTTGTGGCTAAAGTAGATCGTAGGAATCCCGGGGACGCTCAGACACTGTTTTGGTAAGGTCGCACCTTGCCCGGAGTAATAAGGGACTATTATGGTGGCAACCATAAGGTTGACTGGCTCCAGCAAACACTGTCTGATCATCGTATTTAAGTTGTTAGTCTAAGAAAACTATTTATGAAACTCTTGACTTGTTACTGCTTGATTGTTTATAAAATTCTTAACTGATTACTACTTGACTATTCATAAACTTCTTGACTGTTATTGCTAGACTGTTTTATGAATTTCACTTATATTTTCTCGAACATTTCCACTGAACAAATGATTTTAAATTCATGAACTCACATTGCACACACTTGGCACTCATTGGTCTTTTACTCACACTCGTTTTCTTCTTTAACTTTTTTCTGGCATACCAAGATCCTAGCCCTAGTGATTATGTTGAGCCTACTTCTGACGAGAACCAGAATTGAAGGGTATCTTTTGGAATGAGGATTTTACAGTAGCTTTAGCTTTATTGCCGTGTTGGCAAATTAGTTCATTTCCTTTAATGATTTTTTTTTTCCAGTTGTGGGAAGAATATTGGGCATTTTAATTTTTTTGTTGCTAGATTTATTTAGATTATTATGAATGTTTGGATTTCAATTGTTTAAGATCTTGATTTTAGATAAGTGATTTCTTTTATTTGGGATTGAGTTTCCCACCTCGAGACTAGACTTATGGTTCGATTTGGGGCGTGACAGAATACTTTTTGGATCATTTTGGGATCCATATCGAGGAAATAAGCTGCAAAATTTGACCAAGAATACTTACCCTCGATATGAATCTTTAATGTATTTTACTCACCTTATTCAAGTATTACTTTTGTTCTTAGTGTCTAATATTACTCACGCGAATGAGACAAAATTGATTCCCACAACTTAAGCATTACGTTTTTAGACGTAATGTGTATTTGATCTCATAATAGGAATTCCACCTCTCTCAGAAGTCTCCCTGTATCATTCTCTAGAATAAAGATATGATACGATATATTTGAGAACCTCCTAGAGGTTATTGGAGTTATTTTAGAAATGGGGTTTATGATGGTTTCTTCAGTTCAAATTAAGAAACAATTCCCTCTTGATTTCTATTTACCCACTTGGTAAAATGGATCAGGTAATAAATAGAGCCAGTCTACGTAGGCGACCCATTTTCTTACACATTTAATGATGATACAATTATAAAAAAAATTACTAACTATTCCTAACGCACCTACATAGAATTGTGTTTTTTTGGAAAATGAATAGAAAATTACTTTGATATAACTAGGTCCATGAATGGTCAAGATAATTTATTGAGTTTCTTCTAGGAGACCTTTATTAACCAAAGTCCATTTTTGCGTAAAAATGCCTTCATAATCAAATTTTCATATCATAAGAGTTACGGATATAAAATAATTAGGCCTAAATGACCTTAGATGTTAGGATTGATTGTTTATATCCTTATCTAATCCTAGAAACAATTAAGATTATATGCAAAATAGTCTAAGAGGTACATGCTTATATGTGCATAAGGAGATGAAATATTGACTTTGACAAGATCAGAATAAATCATATTTCTTAAAAAATAATTTTCTGAGGAAGAAAAATTTTAAAAAAGTAATCTTGCTTGAGTTAAATGATTCAGATGATGGCTTTATACCTAATAGATAACTGATGATGTAAAAATATTTATTATTTCCTAAATTAAGTAAGAGCAATTTAATCCAAGCAATGAAACCAAAATTGAATGATAACTTTGCGCAAGCTAGTCTTTAGAAGATAATATAAAGTATAATAGTTAGGCTTTATTATGTTCTGAAAAGGGCAAAATTAAATTAAAGTAGTGGAACAATAATATATTGAGCTTACAAAAGTCTTGCTAGCCTGGGTGGCTATATAGTTGTCATAGCGAATTATTGGAGAAGTGATTCTTAACTTATCTACTAATAATTTTTCCTACGCAAAAATCATAAAATGCAATACTTAGGTTTACTACATTATTTTAATATTTAAGTTGTGCCATTTCTGTCATCTATAATTTTTTAGTACAATCGCAAATATGTAACTCTATAAAATCAAATCAAATTTGAGTTTTGATCAAGCTTTAGATGAGTGAAATTAGAAACTATATGTTCTTGACGTCTAGTGAAGGCTAGCATAGTGACTGTGAGGTGTTATGTTCACCTAGTGCTGAAAATGTAAATCTCTATCATATTTTCTTGGTTATTATAGATATTTAAATTTGAAATCACATTACATATTGGTGTAAACATATATTTATTCAAAAAGAAATATATAATTCTCGATAGAAAACTATGTAATATATATACATATATGTATAAGGGGTGCTTTAAGGTTCCATGGTAAAAGCCAATAAAGTAATGTTTGTGAACTTAAAAGGCTTCATGGCCAAAGCGGTCTTCTAGATAGTGATATGTGGAAATTTATGAGGAGGTAATTTCATCTTTTTTAGTGATAAGAGCAATATTAAAGAACTTAAGAATAACTTATGATGGAATCATAAGCTCATTGGCAGTTCTACGTAGTAGAGTTTCATCTTTGTAGTGCATCTAGACCATTCATCTTTCAATTATCATTGTTTTGAGCTTAATGCGCATTATAGGTTGAAATTGCTTCAAGTATTTATTGTGCCATGAAGTTGAAGGTATCAATAAAATTCTAGTGGGCGCAACTAGATAATTGTAAAGAGAATATTTAGATACCTTATCATTACTACATATTACCTCCTTCATGATTAAGCAAAATTTGATGTTGGAAGAATGCATATATACTGATTCTCAAGAGTTAAGTTGAATGAGTGTAATTATACCTCAAACTTTTGCTTTCTTATTAGATAAAGTTGATAGCTCTTGGGAGTACAAGAAACAAACATATGTAACTTTGTACACTATAAGTATAACATTTACCACTTATATTTGCAGTAGCATAATGTGTTTGGTTAGAAGTTTTTCTATTGTTAGGGTGTTGTAAATAGTTATGGCAGATGTTGAGATTATGAGTCAGTTGTTGCTTACAATAGAGGTCCTAATGTAAAACCAAACACAAACACTATAAGTTTCTAAAAGATATCATTGCAAAATAATATGTTTGTCTACACATTTCGTAGTGGCTTATATTCTAACATAGCCTCAACTTAGAGATGTTATTGAGAGCTATATCAATCTCTAAGATTACATTGGATACAATCTCTTTAAAGTAAGAATAATCAAAGACTTAAGTACAAAAGCTTATGAAATTAAAATATTTTTCATGTATACATATCTATGATAGCATACATTCAATTTGGGTAAATTGAGATTGGCTTTCTTATACGAACAATCGAGTCTGAAGTGTACATAGTTGAGATATTTAAGTATTTAGATGAGAATATATTGTGATATTAGTAATTGAGATGGATTCTAGCTGTATCTATTGAACATGTGTTGTGGCCAAATATGAGATATCATAGCATTGGGATTTATTGAGGATAAATAAAAAGAAATAAAATAGAACTCATGTCAAGAGCAGGGTAAACTAAAATCTATATGGTGCAATATTATGAGCTCATGGTATACGTTTCCACCCAGGAAGAAACGACCATAGCGTGCCTTTCGCACCTTATTTACTAAGTGACCATTAATTAATGTGTGCATAGGTCCCTTCTTTCTCATTGTGACACCCAGATGTTTGTATATCCTCACAACTTTAACTGTTTCTCAAAATATTATTATGGCATTGCTACTTTAGCATATTTTCAATAATCACATATAACTTGCAATGTAAAATATGTATAAGAAAGCAACTATTTTGAAGTTGAGAAATTCTAGTGAGAAAGGAAGATTGTCTTACGCTAGCATCTAATATATAATTATTGATAAGATAATTATGTTAGAGTTTGATGTTTGAGATATATTATGAATACATGATATGGTGTTGAGATTAAGTATGTCCTTATGCTCTATGAGGCAGTAAGCATACTTAAATTCATATAGCAAAAACGTTTGGGAATAACGAGAAAAATATTTTCATTTTTTTCGAATTAAGGTGTTGTATACCCTTAACTAGTATATGACTCTAGTCTCTTACTTAATGTGCTTATTATAGCATACAACCTTTTTTATAATTTTTTAGATAGGAGATTATCTAGTTAAGTAATATTTTTTGAGTTGGTGGGCATATATCTCATATTTATGAGGTTATTATAATCTTTGTGATAATCTACCACTTTGTATGCATTAAGTCCCTAGTATGCTAGAGGATGAAGAACACAAATTAATCAATTATTGCCTATGATATTTTATGCATAATCTAATTGTTCCTAAGCATATCACTCCAAGCAATGTGATTGCTTATTTCTTATTAAGCTTGTATAAAAATATGCTCCAAAAGCATATTAATAATATGAGATTATATAGAGTTTAATTCATGTGGCATGTGGCATGTGAGAATATGTTATGAGTCATGAGATATAGCTTCACATTCTCATTATGTAGTTAGTATTAGATCCATGAGATGCGAAACATCAAATAGACTTAAATTTGTCATCTCACTTTAGAAATCCCCCTGGCGTTATGATAATGGCAAGATGAAACTTGAAGATGATATCTTACAAGTGTGTTGTGAATGGTAGTCTTTGCGGTTGCCGTAATAAATAAGGTTAATTGTACATGAAATAAAAGTTGGCTGCATTGGAGGACAAAATGATATCATGTTTGATTAATTGTGAAGTATGTCCCAATTTTATAAAAATTTGTTTGTAGGTGAATGTGCAACTAGTAGAAGGCATTTTGGAAGGTGATTGTTTGGTGGGACACAAATCAAGCGTTTGGGTAGAGACTGAATTATAGTTAGTATTATATCATAGAATATAATGTAGTGCAATAATGATTGATCTATTTTTCATTAAAGTTATGTCATATTCATAATCTATTGTTGTCGGGATTCACATATTAAAAGTTTTCCTAAATTTTCTCCTAAGACAAAAATTATACAGTTGGATTATTACTATATTTTTTGGATTGAGATGTTCACAAAATAAGCTATGCTTCATTTATTAAAATGTGACATTGTGTGAGGATTATGAATTTCCTAATATACACCTTTTCATTCATAGAGGTTAAATTTAAAAGATTCTTTATTTTCTTTTTAATTTTCTATTAAAAGTTGATAATATTCAGAATGACACTTATATGTAAAAGAAATAGCTAGATAAAAGTTGACATTAACATAATTGTATGGACATATTAGTTTGAAAATTGAAATATGCATACCTGAGGCTCAAAATCTTCTGATAATAGGATATTATCAGCTTTAATGTCTCTGTGAATAATTCGTCTTTGGCAATTTTCGTGTAAATAAAGTAAGCCTTCTGCTGTCCCAAGAATGATCTTATATCTTCTACTCCAATCAAAATTTTCCTTCGAACCTGCAGGAACAACAAGTGTGTATTTTAGAATATATATATATATATATATGCACACACACACACACACATATAGTATGTATGAATGAATGAATTTATTGCTATACTTTGAAGAAGTGATGCCAAACTCCCCAATGGTGATAACTGAAGAATGAGAAATGCACCTCCTTCAACCCCATAACCAATCATTTTTGCAGTATTAGGATGCTTCACATGCGCAATTATTCCAATCTCAGATAAAAAATTAAGTACATGCTCCTCTGCTATTCCGTTGTTGAGCCGCTTTATGGCAACCAGTTGTCCATCTGCCAAACACCCTTTGTAAACTTTAGAGTAACCACCCTTTCCAATCAAGTTTTCTATCCATACAACAAGAAAATTAATAAGTAGAAATTTAAGAATTAAAAAAAAAAAAAAAGTAACTTTGGTTAAATATGAGCAACCTTTGCTAAAGTTGTTGGTTGCATTCTGCAATTCAGCAAGTGTAAAATTTTTCCAGGCAGAATTGACGTCGATGCATCTCTCAGTTTCCACATTTTGTCTAGCAATGATTGTACTCTTTCTTCTTGATATTTTTGGGACATGAATAAAAGGAGGGAAAGAGGGTAATCTCCTTACGGAACTTTTTTTCCACAATGTGGAGAAGTGTTGCCAGCCTGAAGGTCGTGGTGTGTTCGATGACAACGACGACGACGATGATGATGATGATGACATATGTTTAGTATTAGATGAGATTTTTCTATTGGTGGATTCAGATTCATTCTTCAAGCCTTTATCCCAACTTTCTACGGCTCCTTTTTTTCCAATTTCAAAAAGTCTCAGGTCTACCGAAAGAAGAAATAGAAAGAAATAATTCAAATGATAGTTATGAAAACAAGCACCCAAAAACTATTATTATCATATTTATGTATAGAAAACAATATTTGGTATATTACCTTGAGCAGAAGAAGAAGAAGGATATGAACGTGCAAGCTTTCGGTAAGTTACCAAAGTAGTGAGTTTGTTCCCATTTTTTCTGCACAAAAACCTCCACTTTCACTAAAAATGCTATGCACATGAAAATGGAAACCACATTGAGATTTAGTTGCCATGATCCTCAATAATAGTATTAACATATATATATATATACATCATTCATATGTGCATGTAGATTGTTACCTACCCAATTAACACTTTAGATAATTCATCATGAACTATAAAATCAAGATATTACATAATTCCATCCAAATATTTAACGTCACGGCTCAATTACGGATTTGATTTTAAAGTCATTATAAGACATAGAATCACCTACGGAATATTAATGCTTGAATAAGATTGCAGATGTTTTGTATACTCAACAAGATAATATTTATACCATTTTTTTTTTCAGTGTGTGCTAGTAATACATATATGTGAATGCCTATTAAAGACCAAGTTCACTAAATAATCTTATCTAGAGAATTATGTGAAAACGATTTGTCACGAATTCAATTTTTCTTATAATATGATAACGTTTTCATATTAGATTCTATCATAATCTTATACATGGTTGCACGTACTTTGATTTATACTTTAGTCCTTGAGAATCACACAAGGTTTATGTTGGAATCATTTAACTCTTGCGGAGGTTTGTCACTATCACAAGAAGATCCATTATTCATCTAGATAAATGCGCGAGTTTCCTGTGTTTTTGCAGTGTTTAATTTTGAAATCATTAGGTGAGACAAAAAGACAATTAGAAATGATATTTTCGAATTGGTTAATTATTGAAATCAAATTGATAGAAAATTTCAATTAATTATTATACGTCCTAGCTAGGTCCAATCTATAGATTTGATGATGGAAGGATCATACTTGTATAGAAATTGTGTGTAGTTGATATTTACTAATATTAGATGTTCATAGCATGTCACAGACATCAAATATGATTTGCAGGATAATTAGACCTAAGTTGTTCACCAATCAAATATTTAATTAATTAGAGCAGTCTTAAATTTCATAAACTAAATCATAAATACTACATGCCTAGTACTCGCTAGTTTGATGAATCTAAAGAATTAGACAAAAGTCAGAAATAGGAAAAATGTGTCCAAGTAACATTCTAAAATTGAAGTACTTTTATGACTCGTTTTGAAATTAAAGATGAACATAAATAGCTTGTTTAAAAAATTTATCCAAAAGATATAAAAGACCTAAATAAATTGTGAGCCACAATCTATCTTGTCATGCAAATGATAAATAGACGGGAGGAATGAAAGAAGACATGGAGTCATTGAGACAAACCATGTCTAGGAACTAGGTGATCTATTTAGGCACAGACCTATTGGAAACAAATAGGTTCTCAAAATTAAGAAAAAGACTCATAGAAACACTAAGAAGATAATGCTTTGTTAGTGGAAAAATATTACAATCAACAAGAGAGTATTGATTATAAAAAGACTTTTTTAACTAATAGTAAGATTCACTTCCATGCAGTTATAGTTGACAACATTAGCTAACTTAAATTTAGAATTACACAAGATAGATGATAAGACCTTTTTTTTCTCAATCGAAAGCTTGAAGTGGAAACCTACATGGACCAACCAGTAGATTTTGTGATTCAAAGCCAAAAAAATATTTTTTTATTAATTTAAAAGATCAAATTGTGGCCAACAATCCTTTAGATAATAGTCTTGAGATTCTATAGAGCTATAACCAATTACAATTTCCTAATGATGGATGAAAACCATTATGTTTATGTTAAGAGGTCCAATAAAAGGTCTGTAATTCGCTCTTTTATGTTAATAACATATTATCAGCTAAAAATGATAAGGAGTATATAGAGACTATTTAGAAATGGTTGCCATTCAACTTCGAGACGAAGAACATAGGTGACGTAAACTATATATTAGGTACCAAAATCTGTAGAAATCATTTCTGGAGATTGTTTTCTCTCAAGAACATTACATAAAAAAAAAACTCGAATAATTTGGAGTGATGAGTTGTATATCCATTGATATTCTTATGGCTAAATTCAAAAGTCTAAGCCATGAGATATGCCTAAGACTTCTTATGGAAAACTAAGGATTTCCAAAGTACCAAATTTGAGTAATGTTTGGAAAATTGATATACACTATGATGTGTACTTGTATTGATACTAATAATGCTGTGGTTTTAGTCCGTGCTTATCAATCTAATCCAAGAAGTACACACTGGATTCTTGTGAATAGAAATTTTGTTACTTGAAATGTACTACAGATTATTCCTTATGCTATCAAAGGAAAAATTAAACTAAAAGGATATATATATATATATGGTGATTGGGAAGGTGATTTGGATGAATATGAGTCCATTTCTGGATTTATTATCTTGATAAATAATGGCATCGTCTCTAGAGTAGCAAGTGACAAAGATATGTATCATTGTCAAAAATTTGTGGCTTGTGCTTCTACAGCATCTAAATGTGTTTAGTTAATGAATTTTTACATTCATGGGTGTAGTATGCAAACATATTGGAGCTATGACCATTTATTTATGATAACTAGACAATGTTTGCTTACTATGAAGACTCAAAATATCATAGAAAAACCTAACACATAGATGTAAAACTAGGCATTATTAGAGATGTAATTGGAAAAAAAAAAAAGAGGTAACACTAAAATATCTGTTTATGCATGACTAATTTTTCAATAAGTCAAGGTATAGAGACATGTTTATGAGTCATGTTAAAATGTTTAGAATTGCATAGAATTAGATTGTGATTATGAACGAAGATACTTATGATATAATGCTTACCAAATTCTATAATGATCAAATATTATATGTACACATGCTTTATATATTCAATTATAAAGGTATGTCAAACAAGTGAAAATGGCTTGTCTCTCATGAGCAATCACCTCTAAGGTTCAGTTAACATATAGAGGAGAGGTAGTTATACAAATCCAACTAAGTCAATATGTGACTAACATGAGATTACTACTTGAAGTTAGGTAAATGAGATGGATTTCCCACAGTATCTTGGACTTATCAAATAGCTAGATGTGAGTTTTCTTGAGATCACTATATGTGTTGAGGACGAACAAAAGGAGAAAACTTAAGTGGCATTGAGATGCACATGGACTAAGATCTTTGCTATACTTTATTTGAATATTAATGAATTATGCTTCTAGTTAGGAAGAAGTATATTGCAGTGGTTGTTGAAATAGTGCCCCATAGCTAATTGGATTTGTCTGTAAAACTACTCCTTGTATGACAATTTTGATTGAATGATATTTTATAAAATTGTCATCTTCATCTTATGTAATTTATGATATTCTTCACATGCGTTTGGTTGAAATCCTAAAATCATACAAGACTACGAAACTTGATCGTGCATATAATGTTGATCATAAAACAAGTCTCTATGGTATGATTTTGAATATTTGAAGTCATAGAATCTTAAAAGACAGGGCATATAAAATTCGGATAGACTTACACTAACAACACATACTTCAAGAAGTTGGACATTGCCCCATTTCATGGGTAATCCTTGTAAGATATGGATGCACATTAGTGGGTGCTTGTTAGAGCACGAGCTCACTAAAGACTCGCTTAGAGAATCCACAAGGTGGCCAGAGTGGCTTGAAGGTAGTGGAAAAATTCTCTAGCTTACAATAATGCATATAATTAGTTTTTTGACTTAAGGTTCCACAGTAACCTTGGATTTAGGTCCTCATGCTTTGATTTTGTCTTGACCACTTAACGGGTCATCTGTGGCTTAGGTTGGGCACAAGTTATCTTAGTATGGAGGTTGGTGAGTTATAAGAAGGGATTCATTTTGCTCATCGTGAAAAATGAGTTGATCTCCTCTGCATTCTATGATGATTGATTTAAAGAAATCTTTGTGTAAGATAGTATGGCAATTTAGAAAAAGGAGTTTCCCAAAATTGAGGTCAAAAATTGGAACCGCACATCAAGAATAGATACATAGTTATTGAAACTATTAGGAAACCAGCAAATATCTAGCCATAGGCCTCTTTTGGCAGATAGAAAATGGAAGGACTGTACTTTGCATGGCAATCTAAGTGGAAAAGGTTCACTAGAATTAATTCATCCAATTGGTTGGACTTCATAAGCTTGCGCTAGACATCAACTATGGAGATTAGGTGCTATTCAATTATAGAATTAATTGAAAGAATGATTAGTTTAAAAGAGTTTAAATAATTGGAATATTAGATATTCAATAAATCACAAAGAGTTGTGAGCCCATGTATAACTAATTGGTGAACCTAATGGGTCACACACAAAAGCCTTAACCACTCCAAGTGGAATTGGAGAAATTATCTAATGAGTTAGATAATAAGCTTGGTCAAGTTTGGAAGAGACCAAGTTGATTAATTAAGAGTTACCCATAATGGCTTGATTAATTTAAAGTGTTAAATTAATCAAAAAATTTAAGGAGTTAAATTATACCAATTAAATTAAAGTGTTAATTTAATTGGGGCAATGTGACAATTTAAGTAGTTTTACTAACTTGAAGATGTTAAGTTGGTTTAATTAAATTAACAACTTAATTTAATTAATTAAGAATCTAGTTTTGAAGGAAAAAATTAAATGGAAGAATCCATTTAAAATCAAGTAGAAATTTTAATTTTCTAATTAAAATGGGATTTTAACCAGTGAAAATTGAATATCCTACTTGGCATGTAAGCTGGCAACACATAGAAGGTAGGTGTGAAGAATGCATTTAGATGCATCTATCACACCTTATAAAAGGTCCCCCCCCCCTTCACGTGGCTGGCCAACACACATATTTTCCTTCTTCCCTCTCATTTTTGTTGTGAATAAAATAACTCCTCCCTAGATTCTCTTCAAAATTCTCTCTCTTGCAAACTACCTCAGTCTTTCTCCTCCAAGATTCCTCCTCCATTCTTCATCCTTCTTCTAGCCTAAGGATGAGGAACTAGAGTGCTTGTAAGGTGTGTGGATACCATTGGAGATACCACACTTGGGGTATTTTTGTTGATGAACAAAGAAGAGTCCATTGAAGAAGAGTTCTTCATCCTTCATTAGCGGTTTTGAGGCTTTTCTCTACCTGATCTTATTGCTGCCAAGTTGCACAGTTTTGAAGTCATTTTGAAGGCCTTTAGTTGTTGTAAATTGAGGCCAAAAGTGAGGAAGAAAGATCCAAGGAAGAGGAAGTGGTAGAGCTTCAATTGAGGAGTCAAGAAGAGGAGCTTCTACATCTTATTTTTTGAAGAATCATCTAAGGTACTTGATTCTTCTCTCCAAATCCATCTTTATGGTATAAAATAAGATTCTTAGTATGTGGTGATCCAAGTTATTTCTTATTTTAAAAGTTTTATTAGATCCTTGTTTCACCATATACTTCAGTGCTAAAATGACCATAGGGGTAATGAGTAAATAAGTCTCTACTTTTTCATTGTCTGACACGCAGTGGTTAGTATAACCTCAATTATATCCTTATGATCACTTTTGACTATTTATTAAAATTTTATTTTAGTATTGCTACTTTAGCATATTACTAAATTACTATAAATGATTAAGTAGCTCGATGAATGTGAAGGCAAGCAGCTAAAATAGAGTAGAGAAATTTGAGTATGAAAGAAAGGTTATATTTTACTAACACCTAACTTGTATTCACTGACCGACCAATTACACAGAGAATTAGAGGTTTAGAACAAAGTTGTGGATACATGAGATAAATATAAGTATGCTCTCCTATTTTTTTTGAGGGGTCAGAGATACATTAACTAGCAAAATAAAAAAAACTATGGTAAATGGTGAGATAAATGTTGTATATCCTTAATTGGTGTATAATGTTTGAGCCCTAGTATGTGATGAATTGAGTTGTTGCAACTAGTGTATAGAATTTGAGCTCTAGTATGATCGTTGGTTACACATCTTATTTGTAAGAATGATGTTTTTTGGGAGTCTGTTGTGTATAATACTAGTTGCCTTGTGATTGTGATGATCTTTCATGTGCGCGTGGGAGATGTTGGAAAATAGTTTGTCAAAATGGGCAACGTAATTCAGTTAGTGGGTAAGTGATAGGTATGAGGGAGTTACAATTCCTCCACACTTCTATGTAACTCTCATGTAATATCTTAGAGGTCGTGGGAGATATGCATAATACTAGATATTAACGAATTTGATATATACAAGAGATATTTGATAAGGAACACATCTGATGAGAGAATTTTAAGTTATAACTCTAAGAAAATGATGGAATCTAATTCTTATATGAATACATGTATAATCAAAAGAACAGTACATTTAAACTGTGGAAACGAATTTACTTTGATTTTGTAAAAAATATCCAGACCAAAGAGTAAAGAAAAATATTAGGAAAAGGTCAGTGAAATAACCTAACATCCACAGCCAATGTTAGCATTCTTAGTTAAATTGCCCATGTTATTATTTCTTTCATCTATATAATCTAATATTATGTTAATGTTGGAGTGTTTTTTTTAAAGAAGGTGTACATGCATGAGGTAAGGAAGTACAATGAGAAAGAGAGAGAAATAAAAAGAAAAGATATGATGTTTTATTCCATGCGATAGATATTACCTCAAAAATGAGTTTCAAGACTAAATCATTTATCATCAAGAGGCATTGGCCTTAAGGGAGTTATTATGAAAATAGTCCAATAGTTCTAATTGAAGATCCCATGAAAATGGTTCACTTGGTAGGAACAATCGGTATTACATAACTTAGAATATAACACATAATTTGAAGAATAGCGTATATGAAATACCTTATTCTCTTCCCTAAGTTGAAGTGCTATAATGAATTGAAATTAAGTTACTTTGATGAAAATGAAGAGGGGTTCCTGTGAGTTATCGGTCACACATATTTTTGAAGGATTCATTGAAGTGAGTTTTCGATAGACTCTAGCTATGTGTTTGGGCTAACCTTAGGGACGTCATGATAATCAGGATAAGCTACATGGCGATTAATGCGCTAACCCGATATAACCATGCCTTAATAGATATAGTGTGTGTGATAGTGCAGTTTCTCTCATGGTCATAATTCACAGCTAAGTCTATTACAACTCCTTTAAGTTGATAATAATAATACTAAGTGTATGTTCAAACCTAGAAGGCATATGCACCAATCGCATGGCAAAAGTTGCTATCATATTTCTTTAATATACGGGATTTTAGAAAATTTAAACCTTGTGAGGGATTGTTAAAAATAATTTTAAAAATTTCTTCAATTTA
This sequence comes from Jacaranda mimosifolia, assembly GCA_018894105.1. Classification (NCBI taxonomy): domain Eukaryota; kingdom Viridiplantae; phylum Streptophyta; class Magnoliopsida; order Lamiales; family Bignoniaceae; genus Jacaranda; species Jacaranda mimosifolia. The sequence continues at coordinate 14,173,828 of CM032130.1, read as the reverse complement.
CTTTATTTTGAATAAATAATCATTTTATTGTCTGTTTTAATTTACAACTTATTTACCTATTTATATTGATTTGTTTTATATTTATGACCCATTAATCTTGTTATTATGTTTTTTATAAACATTTTACCATTCATATTATTATTGGATATGATTTTATTAGATTTATGGTATTTTTATGACAGCTTTAGCAATTTATCGATCAACTATAATAGTCAAATTTTACTTTTATATAAAGGAAGCATGATATATTCTTCGGCCTATTGAGTTTGTGTTGAAAACTTTATTTTATACTCCAGCAAGACTTCAATTTTGGAAACATGACTAAGAATTAGTTTCTAGTCATGCACATAGGATATGATACAACATTACAAGCTAATGGGATTTTATCCTTTAGTTAAGCCCACGTCAAAGTAGATACATAAGGAGATAATTATGACTTTAGAATACAACAATTAAGTGACTCTCTATAAGTGCAACTAATTTATTTCCTAATTTCATTGTGTTTTAGTTAATGATTTCATGATTACAATATTTATTGTTAATATGATATTAGTGTTTTGCATTTTGCGAAAAATAGAACAATCTTGGTGAGGTCGTACGTTACATTAATTTTATTCTTTTTGCAAATAAATTGTTAATTATAGAAGAATATCTATTTGAAATATGAAAACTTTATTTAGAAATATATTTGAAATTAAAAATCAAATTACAATAGTAACAAGTATAGAATTAAAAAGAAGTCGGATTTTTTATTATTAAATTTTATTATAAATCATATTGTTTTACATATTTTTATCAACATTGCACTTAATGTACTTATAATTTTGGCATACTCGATGCACATGTTAAAATTTTCATAGTGTGAAGTCTATAAAACATTCATTTATTTTTTTACATAAGTGTACAATTATTTTAATAATTTCAATTAATATATTTATTTGAATTTTTAGGATAAATCTAAAATGGTTAAGATGACGTAAAATAATTGAAGAAAAACTAAATGATAAATAATTAGATGGGACGAAAAAGCTAGAGAGGGGATAAAAGGTGGGGGGGGAATTATCTTGTCATAATTTTTTAAAGTAGAGTTAATTTTTTTCAACTTATTTAAAAATATACCACTAAAATTGTGTGTGTGTGTGTGTGTGTTGCGTGCCACAGCCAAAATAAAAAGGAAAAAATGAAGAAGACTAGCTAGCTTGCCATTATGAGTGTATATATTTTAGTGGTTGAGAACTCAACCCCTTTTGAGTGAGCCATCAGCTAATGTTCATTCGACCAAGCGGTTGAGCCAAGTTGACCTCACTTAAAAGGGATTTTGAACCCAGTGGAGAAGTTATATGCTTATATTGTATTCTAATCATAAAATGTATGTTTTACATCCATTTACCAAATATAAGATAAAGAGTTAGACCTGCTGCTCATTTCTGAATATTTAGTGGTTTTCTTTCTCTTTCATAGTTTCACTTTCACTTACCTATGTTGTATGTGTCTTACACATGCAGTAGTTCAAAAATTGTTTGGAAAAGTTGAGGTAAAAATTGATATGCGAACAAGGCAAAAATATCAAATTGGGCCCACTTCAACGTGCTAACTCAGCTTTTTCAGTCAATTTTTGGAGTTTCAGTGAAAAGCAGACTAAGTTTTGTTATACATACAGGATTAAAATTGTAATTTCAGGCAAAATTATAGGGTGAAAATATATAATTTTTCCAAATAAATTCAAAATGAAATAAGGATTGGAGACTTACCGAGGACAAGAAGGATGTCCTTGGATGGCTTGATCGGCCATGAATAGAGACAGAAACCCGACACGTACACTTAATATAAGACGAATCTGTTTCTTTCTTTCTTTCTTGATCAATGCCTTAATCAACCAGAAACATGGAGGAAACCCAACACACAATACAAATTACAATAGAAATTTTTTTCTTTCTGAATGTGGGTGGTGACAACAAGAAAAAAGAAATGGGGTAAAATATAGCAGCAACCATAGATAATTTTTTTGGTTAAAGTGTTATAAATTCTTTTTTCACCATGCAAGACAATCACATACATTGAAAGATCTGTGTTTTCAAGTTGTGTACCAAGCAAAAAGTGGAGGAAATCTAAAATTAGATGTATTGTTAATTATGAGGGCAAATGCTAATCACCTACTTTTACTCTTATTCATTCATGAATCATGCCTTGTATAGAATATATAGTAAATTAGTAATATACTATATATATATATATATATATATGTTTACACACAAGTCACGCTCCTTCAGAACATACTTTATATATATCCATATATATATATATATATTATTGAAGCATTAATGTCTATTACTTTTTATTTAAAATTTCGGATCAAATCTATAAACATGTATTTTATAATTGGTAACATATATATATATATATATATATGCAACCATTTCTCATAGCCATGTATGATGTATGATGACTTCGAATTTCATCTACATTCAATTCGTTGAAGAATAAATATAAAATATGACTAGTTTATAATATTCAATAAATAAGAATATCTTTATAAAAATTTAAAAGTGGCCAATCTAATGATTGGCTCATTCCATATAATACTTAACACCTTTCACAATAGAATGGAAGGACTATATTTTATAACTGAGCTTGATGGTAATGGGTAGGTTATACTAAATCTTTAAACCGTGTGGAGAAATAAATTGTACTACTTGTACTATGTAGGTATATTAGAAGTAATAGCATGTGCTCGGGCAATCCCCCTACAGCAATTTCAATATTGAAATATTTTAATTTTTATTTCATGTGATTAAAAAATGATATATTAAGAAGGAAAATTTATTATTAAATAACATAATATAGATATTTCACTTGATAATATTAAATCTGAACATAAATTTTAATTGAATAAGTTGTACAATATCAAAAATTGCTAAATCAAAACTTATAAATTAGGAAAAAAATTAAAATAGATGAGAAAAAAGTAAGAAAAAATGGAGTAGAACTTTTTCTTTAATATATTTTTTAATTAGATTTATACAGGGACGAATCCAGAACTGAGACTCTGGGGTGCGAAAATTATAAAATATAAAAGTTCAAATATAAGTTTATAATCTATGAATTCAAAATACATATCATCGAAGTTGAGCACGACATTCTTTCATATAATAAAATTCATCAATGATCGAATCAATGCCAAAATTTTAATCAATATATTTCTCAAAATAAGTAATTAAACAGTTAGCTAAAAAATCATCTTCCGTCTTATTTTTGAGCTTATTTTTGACAATATTCATAGTAGAAAACAGTTAGCCAATGGCCAAGAAGCAATCATCTTGGCTCCTCCTTTGCTCCCAATCGATTGACCACTCGAATACTTCTTTCCCTAGCTCAATTTAGACTAGACTTGTTCTTAGACATCCTTTGGCACACCCTAAAACCATAAAATTTTCGTTGACTCAAAAGAGGTTGTGATATAATATACCAACAAAGAGATCAAGAAGGAAGAAATAAGTGAAGGAGTCCAAAGTATACAGAAGACTTTACCTTGAGGACTCATCTTCACACTCCTAATAGGACTTCACTTTCTCTTCCTCTTCTTAGTCAAGGTCAAGCTTTTGTCTTTTCTACCAACTCTTTAATTGCCAACAAGGCCATCTTTATGGAGCACCTCTTGAAGGAGCCAAAGACTTTGAGACTTACTCAATCTCAACTTGGGTAGTAGTTGAGAATTTACAAACTCTCAATTTGAGGATAATTACTCAAATCAACATAAGAAAAATGTAATAAATTAAACTTATAATATATTTTCAGTGTAAATTACAAATTTTCTACCTAAAATAGGGAGCTTGATGATATGGCTAAAATTGAACATTAGGATAATTAGGTAAATTGACTAAAAATGACAAATAGACCTTAAAATTAATTAATTATGTAAATGGCCCAGAGAGTCCAAAGGATAGGCTAAGCTTATAAAGAAAGGCAGAAAACCCTAATGGGCTTAGGGATCAAGTAAAAAATCTACAAAAACTGAGTCCCAAAGAGAAAATGGACACAAGAAATCATTTACAAAAACTTTTTGAGTGAAAGAATTCTCGAGAAAAGCATATCTCTTTGCAGACATTCCTGAGAAGATGAACCGATATTATATTATTTTTCAGGAAGAATCTCACTCCACTTCCGAGCAACATCATCTTTATAGCTATACAAACATTCATTTCATTCAACGAATTCAAATAAGAGCAACAAAATGGCTCTTGCACTTTTTCATTTTTCTTCTCTAATATCATTCTCGCTTTAAAGGTATAATCTCAAGTAGATAAAAACCTCTTCTGGTCTAAGCCACCATTCCTACCATCATATCATACGAGCCTATAGAGAAGATTTTGCTCTACAAAGCGAATTAGGTGTGGCAGAAATATATATATATACTCTTTTATTATCACTATGTAGTTTAATTTATTATGTTCTTCATATTTACTTTCTTTTATTTTAATAAAAAGTTGTTTGAAGTAGATAATTTCCGTCCCTAAACCCACAATACCTATTTCTACAGGATCATATCTTGCAATGTACTGCTATTAATTAGAGATGAACCTCTTGTACACAAGGAAGTGATTCATGAAAGAAATAGCTAACTTAGTTTTCCTATACAGAGCCTAAAACGAAGATGGAAAATGCTTGAGTTGACCTAAGCTAATAAGCTCCCAAACCCAACTTATCCCTTGAAGATATTCCCTTGAGACAAGACACGATCGTAAATTATGGACAGGATAGTTCATTGAAGATTGATAGGCAAACACATCAGCGAGGCCTTCATGAGTCACCAAAATTGCCTCAACCTTAATTTTAGTAAAGGTTATCCATACCTTAATTACCATGATGTGGCAAGGACGAGTCCTTCTAACTTAACCTGGAAGAATGAAGGCTTAAACTTGCTTAACTTGGGAGAAGGAAAAAATCACTTCAAATTACAAGAAATGTTCTAACTGCCTTAACCTGAGAGTAAAGATGAATTAAGTCACCTCAATTTTAGAGGAAGAACAAAGTTATCTCAACCTGGGGTGGGGATGATGTTACCTCTAACTTAGGAGGAAGTGGATAAACTTTGACTTATATATGCTAGGCTAGAGATTGGATTCATCTTTTTACTTATTAATCATATTTGTCATCACCTGCTCATGATATTTCTAAACATGATCAATGTGAATTGTTCATATGTCATGATAAAAGGTCGGTTGTTTCAAACAACTCAGCAGTTGTTACTGCAACTCATAATTTTACAAACGAAAGCATAAAAATAGGTTAAATGATATGTTACTCATCAAAAAAAGGGATGTTTAAAATGAGATAAATATGGCTTTATGAAGTTTTAGACTCAAAATTAAGTTTCTAGTTAAAATTAATTTTCTATTGGCTAAAATTATATGCTTTTGTGGCTTTTATGTCATAACATAGTGTATGACAAGATCCTCAAAAAGATATATTATGCTCTTAAAATAAGCATAAAATGAGAAAGATATCATTTTTTGACCTTATTGTTTTAATATAATTATTTCATTGAAAATTAATAAAATATTTCTGCTATATTTTGCCATATTAAGGTGCATGGAAACATTTTTATAGGTCAAATATATATATATATATATATATATATATTGTTAGATCTTCTTATGTGGTTTAATTCTTTGATGAATTATTTCTGCAATGTACTCATGAATCATGTGTTTCATTGATTGCACTTTCATAAGATGCAATTAAAGTTGTATTAATGCAATTTATTAATTTTTGAATTCCTAAACGTTCACATTTGGGTGTTGACATAAATTGAGTATCTATATTTTGATTATTTATTTATGGAAGAAAGTTTTTGCCAATTATGATATTCCAATTTTTGTTATGATTAGATTGATGTAGTAAGCTTTGAGTCAATGTAATATTTTGTAATATTTTAAGATTTTTTTATGCCAATGGGAACCATGTTTCATCAATTCTATTAGGGGTAATTTTGTTATTATCGAACCAAACTATCTTAATATGTGACACCAAATATCAATATATGGGGCTAATTTTTTTTATCATTTAGATTTTCAATATGGTTTATTTTGTACAATTATTATTTTATCTAGAATTAATAAGTTTTTATTTTACATTTTAATGCAGTAGAAAACAATTATTAGCCTGAGTTGCAAAATTTTCTATTTTGCTAGGTATAAAAGAATGAAACTCATATACTTTGATCTAGAATGTAATGTTAGACAATACCTATTTGTGGAATTAACTTAATAGATTTAGACATCTTAGATAGATTCTAATTTTATATTGCAAGTCAATTGAGCATGAAAAATCAAATTGCTAATTAATATTACCCCAACTTAGATTCTGACAATCATGAGTAGATCAAAATTAAGTTTGCACTTCATCAGGTGAGTTCACCGATAACCAAAAGCCCCTATTGAGAGCTGAAGGTAGGAGATAGACTACAATCCATAAATTAAAACCAAAATAGGCAAAATTTAACTAGTTACTCCATCCCAATGAACTATTAACATGCTCTAAATTAAGGTTTGAAGGCTGAAAAATTACCTTTGGAGAAGGATTCAAAGGAATGAAGAAGATCTTCCAATGGACAGTCCAAATCAAGATCAACTAGTTCCTCTTCCTTGATCCGATTTCTCCACACCAAGGCCTCCCAAAAATAGAAACTTTTGCGTATAATTTCACCACCAATCCTAAGCTTCCCAAGCATGAAGCCTCTAATGCATAGTCCACAAACCTAAGAAGGTCTCTTAATCCACACACTCTTCATTAGAGAAGAGAGGAGGAAGAAGATGATAAAGGGTGGCAATTTTGGAGAATGAGAGAGATAGGAGGGATTCTAGGAGGTAGCTAATCATCACAAGAATTATAATACCTTTTGGAAGGAAAAATGAGAGCATAAAAGCAAGCAATAGGTGGCCACCCGAAAGGGGTATTTATAGGATAGGATGCACATTTGCCAACTTGCCAACTAGCTAAATTTTCATTTAGCTTGAATTTGTATTTCATTTCATAAATTGAAATGCCAACTTGCATAATTCAAATGGACTCTTCTATTTGATTTCCCTTCAAAACTTGAAGTCACCATTTAATTAAATTAACTCTTTAATTAATTAATTTAACTTAACTCTTTAAGTTAACTTGAGCTAACTTAACTCCTTAAGCTACCTTGACTAATTAATGTGTCATATGGCACTAATTAAATAAACACTTTAATTTAATTGGTCTAATTTAACTCCTTAAATTATTTTAATTAATTTAATACTTAAATCAATCAAGCCAAAATGACCAATTGATGATTAGTCAATTTATTTCTCTCCTTAGGCAAAAACGCCTACTAGGCAATTTTCTAACTCTTTAGAAAATTCTTCCTATCAAATAAGAGTTTTCTTAAGCTTTTTGTGTGTGACCTATTAGATTCATCCATTCATTAGACATGGGCTCACAATTCTTTATGATATTTTGAACATTAAAATATTCGAATTAGTTTAAATGAGTTTAAACTAATAACTCTATTAATCAATTGAAGAGTACCGAATCTTCATAGTTAATGTCTAGCAACAAGTCCATGGAGCCAAACTAATTGGATGAATGAATTATATCTTGAGGAACCATTATAGTTACGCCTACCATGCAAATACGATCCTTCCATCTCCTATCTCCCAAAAGAGGCCTAAGGCAAGATATTTGTCGGCTCCCTAATAGTCTTAATATCTATGTCTCTACATGTAATGCTCGATTCTATTTTATGACATCAACTTCGAAAAACAGCCTTTTCAAATTGTCATACTACCTTGCGCAAGGATTTCTTGGAATCGATCATTATAGAATACATAGAAGATACACTCATTCTTCACAACAATGAGGAAACAGATCCCTTCTTGGATCTCACAAACCTCCATGTCTAAGTAGCTCATGCCTAATCTAAACCCCGGATGACTCGCTACATGGTCAGGGCAAAGTCAAAGCATGAGGACCTAAACACTGAGGTTACTATGGATCTTCAAGTCAAATGACTAATTATATGCACTAACGTAAGCTGTGATAGTTCTTCACTATCGTCTTGCTACTACGACTATCTAATGGATTCTCTAGGTGAGCCTTCAGTAAACTTTTTCTGTAACAATCACCTACTAACATGCATCTATGTCTAACATAGATTGCCCATGAAACAGGGTAATATCCGACCCCTTGGAGTATGCATCGTTAGTGCAAGTGTATCAAAATCTTAGATGTCCCTTCTCATAAGATTCTATGACTTGAAATATTTAAAATCATGACCTTAGAGACTTGTTTCTTGATCACCATCATATGCATGACCAAGTCCCATAGTCTTGTATGATTTAAGGGCTTCAACCAAGTGCAAGTGAAGAAGAAAAAACATAAGATGAAGATGGTCGTTTTATAAGATATCATTCAATCAAGATTGTCTCACAATTGGCGTAGTATTTATATGCTAATTCTAGTTGGACGCGGGGTACTATTCCAATAATCTCTCACTTGCCCTAAAGCTATTTTCCTATGGCCTTTAAGCCCATATCCTCAAGATATCCTTCAAAGATCTTGTGCTATAGGGGTTTAGTTAGTAGATCTGCTGTATTCTCTTTCGAGGCTACCCTCTCCACTCAGATGCCGCCTCTTTCAATGATCTCATAGATCAAATGATAATGCCTCAAAATGTGTTTGGATCATTAATGAGATCTTGGTTCCTTTGCTTGCACAAAGGCTCCATTGTTGTCACAAAAGACGACTACTGGCTCTGCAATGCTAGGTACTACACCCAACTCTTGAATAAAGTTTTTCATCCGAACATCTTCTTTTGCAATTTTTGAAGCTGCAATATATTCTACCTCAATAATAGAGTCAGCCGTGTTGTCTTGCTTGGAACTCTTCCAACTTACCGCGCTGCCATTGAGGCAAAATATAAATCTTAAGGTAAATTTAAGGACATCTTTATCGGATTGGAAATACGAATCCAAAAATCCTTCAAGTTTTAATTCTCCATTGCGGTATACTAAAAACAAGTCCTTTGTTTTTCTTAAGTACTTTAGGATTACTTTTACAGCTGTGCAGTGACTTTCACTGGGATCAGATTGAAAGTAGTTAGTAACGCTTAGAGTGTGTACTACATCCGGTCTAGTACACTAAACGACATACGTTATGCTCCCTATACAGAGGCATAAGATATGTGGGGTATTATTTATTTCTTATCTTCAGTCTTAGGGGCCATAAACTTAGAGAGACGAAGACCGTATCCCATGGGAAGAAATCCCTTCTTGGATTCTTCCATACTAAAAATTTTTAGTATATTGTCAATGTACGCCATTTGGGAGAGCCTCAATATCCTCTTTGATCTATCTCAGATATCCGTATTCCTAATACGTAAAATGTTTCTCCCAAAGCTTTCATGAATAATTGTAAGGATAGCCATGCTTTAGTACACTCTAACCCTTATTTCTTATTTCCAATGAGAAGAATGTCATTGACATAAAGCACAATAAACTGGATTGAACTCCCATTAGCCTTTCTATACACACAAGGCTCATACATATTTTTGACGAAGCCAAATGATTTGACCATCTTATCAAAACTTATGTTCCAACCCCGAGATGCTTGCTTTACTCCATAGATGAACCTTTGGAGTTTGCGAATCTTTTGCTCACTCCCTTTGGATGTAAAACCTTATGGTTGCTCCATATAGATTTTTTCTTCAATGTTACTATTATAGAAACAATCTTTACATCCATTTTCCAAATTTCATAGTCATAGTAAGTGGCTATGGCAAGCATAATCCTAATGGACTTAGGCATAGAGACCAGTAAAAATGTTTCCTAAAAGTCAATATCAGGTATTTGAGTATAACCTTTTGCCACTAGTCTAGCCTTAAAGGTTGTTACCTCTCTATCAACTCCTAGTTTGAGCTTGTAGATCCGCTTGCAACTAATGGGTACTATACTCTCTGGTGTGTCTACCAAAGTCTATACTTTATTGGAGTAGGTGGAGTCCATTTCAAATTTCATGACCTCAAGCCAATGACCTAAATCTATGTTCGATATAGCTTCTTCCTAGGTCTTAAGATCACTATCTATTTACCCCGTCTCATGAAGGAATCCGAACCTTTCAGGTAGTTTCTTGATTCGGTCTGACCTTTTAAGAGATTGTGTGTTAGGCTCAGGATGCTCTTTTATTTTTATCGCTTGTGGGATAATATGATCATCTGAAACTTTATCAAGTTCAATGACAAAGCATTTTCTATCTAATCGAAACTTTTTCCAAAAAGGTGACATTTCTTAAAACAAACACTTTTTATTCCGAGGGATAATAGATACAATAACCCAAAAACTTCTTTGGGTATCCTACAAACTTGCATAAGGTGGATCTCGAATCTAACTTGTCTTCCACTAGTCTCTTGACATATGCAGGAGATCCCCAACAAGGTTCAATTTTTCTTTTTGGCTACCCCATTATGTTGGGGTGTGCCGGGTGGAGTCCATTATGAAAAAATCTCATTCTCTTTTAGATAACATAAATACTCGGTACTTAAGTATTCCCCCATTCGATCCGATTGAAAACTTTTAATACTAAGTCTTTGTTGCTTTTCTGCTGTATTCCTATACTCTTTGAACCTTTTAAAAGCTTCAAACTTGCATTTTATAAGATACACATGTCCGAACTGAGTGTGATCATCGGTGAAGGTTACGAAGTAAGAATAGCCTAATCTTGCACTAATTGTTAGTGATCCACATACATCTATATGGATCAAATCCAAAAGACTTGTGGAATGCTCCGTTTGTCCTACTAAAGGAGTCTTGGTCATTTTTTCTTTTAAACAAGATTGACAAGTAGGAAAATCCTCTATGCTACTAACATTTAGTACTTTGAGGGCTTCTATTTTGTTCATCCTATTCTTGGAAATATGTCCAAGTCTAGCATGCCAAAGATAGGCACTTTCTTGGTTATCTAATTTTCTTTTGTTGCTTTGAATGTGCAATAGTGATAGTTTGGAATCTAACATGTATAATCCATTATTTAAAGTACCACATGCAATTAAAGAACCTTTCTTTATTGCTTTCAATTTCCCATCACTAATTGAAAAATCATATCCTTTAGAATTTAGGACATGAATTGAAATGATATTCTTCACAAGATTGGGCACATAAAAGCAATACAATATGAGAATTCCTTAAGTCCAACTTAACTATACCTTTAACTTGGCCACAACCTTTGCGTCATTGCCTATGGGGAGGATCATTTCCCATCAATGAGCATCATTCTTCTTTCCATCCCCTGTAACAAATTACAAAGGTGAGAACCACATACGGTACTAAATACCTATGAGAAAGAATTTGTGGTTAAGTGGACTTCAATGAACAACATACCCTTCCCAAGGGTTGCAAGTTATTCCTTGCAGTTGCGTTTCCAATGCCTTATTTCACCACAATAGAAGCATGTGGCATCCTTTTTGTTCTCTTTCTTTTTCTTCTTAACTCCTCCAGAGGGCTTTAATAGTTGCTGCCCTTTCAAAGAAGAACATTTCTTCTTCTTACCTCATTTTTTCTTGCCCCTAGGACTTTTAGACTTGGAGAAGGATACAAGTATTAAAAGCTTGTCCTTTTTCATTGTCAATTTACTGATTACTATTATATTAACCAATTCGTTAATCGAAACATCTTATTTTGATATGTTGAAGCTCATAACAAATTAGTCAAATAAACTTGATAATGACTGGAGGATCAAATCCACATAAAGGTCATTGTCCATGACCATGTCCAACTGAGCAAGTTTCTCAATGAGACCGATCATCTTAAGGCCATGGTCATGGACACTTGCCCCTTGAATCATTCTTATCCTAAAGAGCTCTCTAGATAACATGTAAGTTCATGTCTAGATTGCTCCCCAAACAACTCTTGTAGGTGCATATGTATCTCAAAAGCACTTTTCATGTTCTCACCAGATCTTTGGAGCTCATTGGACATTGATTCCATCATGTGGCAACAAGTTTGTAGATCATCTTTTATCCATTTAGCGAACACGTCGCTAGCCTCATCGTCAGCATTATCACCAACAGTGTTTGGTGGACTTTTAGTAAGGACATAAGTTCTCTTTCTAAAGTCACGAATAATTTTGAGGTATCTTAACCAATCGTGGAAGTTAGGCCCGATGAGTTTATTGGTTTTCAAAATTATGCTACGTGGATTCTTTGCCATTGATTGAGATTTCAAAAATCTACAAAAAAGAGAATATAAGCATGTGGTTGAATTTTGATATTTGAAAACATGTTAATGGACTTTCAAGCATGTTTTTTTCCACTATTTTATCAAATTCCTTACGCTATTAGGAATTTGGGAAATCGTATTTTTTTGTGAAAATCAAGGTCCAAAAGGCATCATTTGTGAACCTACGACTCGTGAGACATCCACAAACAATCCTAAGGTAAGTAACTATTCTAATTGCATCTCTAGGCAACCCTTGATTTGTTTTGCCTTACTTTTCATGTAGACCCACGACTCGTTCGACGTCTACACTACTAAGTGTTAAGTCATACATACCAATCAATCTTTAATTATAAGCTCCACTATGACCATTCCATGACTCGTGAGATAATATCATAGTGAGTTTTAAATTAAAATGCATCATATGCGAGGAAGTGATCATAGCTTTCCTCTAATGAAGTGTCCCACAACTCGTGAGCCAACACTAAATTAGGATAACATCTCATGTTACCTTCCCATTGGTGGAATGCTTGGATTAATTAAAACTCATTTTAATTTGTATCCAACTTGATTTAGTAATATTTTGAACTTATACTCTTCTAAGTTAAGGGGTTTTTGTTGCTTTGAAAGATTTCTTCAATTTTTATCTTCTCTTATTTATTTTCTATATATCCTAACCATACATCTCATATATCAATAGGATTAAAAAAAAAAGCATAAATACGTAAATGCGCCTAGCATGCTCCTAGGGTGGGATGACTATGAGCCTTAAACAAATAGTGCACTTAGAGTTATAGGTGCACTATTTAGTTGATTTTAAGTGGGTTGATGAAATCATATCTATTACATAAATGTATCCCATACATACATGGGTCTTCAAGCCTCATTGATCCTTTTGGCCTCCTTTGTCTCCTTGCAATATATTGCAAGACAAAAAAAATCCTCACCCCTAGAGTTCTACTCTTAGAATATTAAGAGGCATGCAAGCCAGATTTAATACAACACTTTCAAACAACTTTCAAAGTTAAATAAACCAAATTAAAGGCTCATGTTCATCCCCATTCATCATCCATCATCCATTCAACAATTAAATGAATAATAACAAGAATTGACAATCAATCCAATAATTAAGGGCTAATTACATAAACAATTAATTAAGGGGAAAAATAAGCGTAGCCATTCTGCATCTCATTTTTGCAAAACTTGAAGATTAACTTGAATTTGACTTTAAAAGCAAGAAAAAATGTCCAACATATATTTGAGTACTTATATAATATTTATGCATCAAAATTATATGGAATAATAAAGATTTGAGAGGTCAGAATACAAGAACCACACAAAAATTATGCTAGGGCAGCCTAGTGGTAGGATGCCACCCAGCCACTCACTTAGGCGAGTAGCAGGCGAGCACATAGCACACCTACTACGAGCTAAGGGCCGGGCAGCCTGGCAACGGCCTTGCCGATTGGGCGCCTTTGGTACTCATTTGTGGTTTTTCACATTTTTGCCTTCTCCATCCACATGGACACCTCCATATCATCATTCCACATACATTTTGACAAATTTCCAAATTATAAACTCTTTAAAAACTGAAAACTAAAGTGCTATAAAATGCTTCAAAAATCAAATCTAAGTAAGAATCAACATTCTCCAAAAATCTCCAATAACCTCCAATCCAATTGAATTCAAAAATAGCCAAAAACACATTACCACTACAATTAACATGCTATGTCAACATATAACATCATCTAATGCTAAATCAACATTTAACATCATAATATTTGAATCAAAACTCATGCCAATATATGAATTAAAACTTAAGCACATATTGACATATTTCAATCCAACACAACAAGAGCCACTTACAAAATCTCCAAACACTCAAATTCATTAATTGAATCAAGTAGTTGAAGATCTAGAATCAATCCATCACATGAATCAATTTACTTAAATCCTAATTTAGGCATGAAGATGGCTCTAATACCACTTGAAGGTAGGAGATAGACTAGGATCCATAAATTAAAACCAAAATAAGGCAAATTTTAACTAGTTATCTCCATCTTAAGGATCTATCAACATGCTCTAAATTAAGATTTAAAGGTTGAAAAACTACCTTCGAAGAAGGATTCAAAGGATTGAAGAAGAACTCCCAATGGACACTCGAAATCAAGATCAACTAGCTCCTCTTGTTTGATCCGATTTCTCCACACGAAGGCCTCCAAAAAATAGCAACTTTTGCACACAATTTCACCACCAAAACAGCATCTTAGGTGATTGAAAAATGGAAGAAAATAGCCCCAAACCGTCGCCCAAATGAGCTTCAAATTCAGCCACTTGAATGGTCCAACCACTAACCTAAGCTTCCCAAGCATGAAGCCTCTAATGCATAGTTCACACACCTAGAAAGGTCTCTCAATCCACACTCTTTGCTAGAGAAGAGAGTAGGAAGAAGATGATAAAAGGTAGCAAAATGGGAGAAGAGAGAGAAGGGGGGGGAATCTAGGAGGTAGTTATTCAACACATGAATTATACTACCTTTTGGAGGGAAAAATATGAGCATGAAAAGCAAGCAATGGTCGGCCACCCTTAAGGGGTATTTATAGGATGGGATGGGAGGCTTCCCTCACGCCATCCATACATTTGCCAACTTGTCAACTAGCTAAATTTTCATTTAGCTTGAATTTGTATTTCATTTCATAAATTGAAATGCCAATTTGCATAATTCAAATGGACTCTTTCATTTGATTTCCCTTCAAAACTTGAATTTCCTATTTAATTAAATCAACTCTTTAATTTAATTAATTTAACTTAACTCTTTAAGTTAAGCTAACTTAACTATTTAAGTTATCTTGACTGATTAATGTGTTATATGGCATCAATTAAATTAACACCTTAATTTAATTTGTCTAATTTAACTCCTTAGATTATTTTAATTAATTTAATACTTAAATCAATCATTTTCACCAATTGATAATTAGTCAATTTATTTCTCTCGTTAGGCAAAAATGTCTACTAGGCAATTTTCTAACTCCTTAGAAAATTCTTCCTCTCAAATAAGAGTTTCCTTAGGCTTTTTGTATGTGACCCATTAGGTTCTTCTATTCATTGGACATGGGCTCACAACTCTTTGTGATATTTTGAATATTAAAATATTCGAATTAGTTTAAACTCATGTAAACTAATAACTCTATCAATTAATCTTTATTAATTGAAGAGTACCGAATCTCCATGGTCAATGTTTAGCAACAAGCCCATGGAGCCCAACTAATTGGATGAATAAATTATATCTTGATGAACTATTATAACTTATGCTACCCCTACTATGCAAATATGGTCCTTCTGTCTCTTATCTCCCAAAAGAGGCATAAGGCAAAATATTTGTTGACTCCCTAATAGCCTCAATAATTATGTCTCTACATCTAATGCTCGATTCCACATTATGACCTCAACTTTGGAAAATAACTTTTCCAAATTATCATACTACCTTGTGCAAGGATTTCTTGGAATCGATTATTATAGAATATATAGGAGATGCACTCATTCTTCACAACAATGAGAAAACGGATCCCTTTTTGGATCTCATAAACCTCTATGTCTAAGTTGCTCATGCCCAATCTAAATCCCAGATGATCTACTACGTGGTCAGGGCAAAGTCAAAGCATGAGGACCTAAACACAATGTTACTATAGATCCTCAAGTCAAAGGACTAATTATATACACTATCATAAGCTGTGAGAATTCTTCACTATTGGCTTGCCACTACGGCTATCTAGTGGATTCTCTGGACAGGCCTTTAGTGAACTTGTTCTATAACAAAGACCCACTAATATGCATCCATATCTAACATAGATTGCCTATGAAATGGGCCAATATCTAATCCCTTGGAGTATGCATTGTTAGTGTAAGTCTATTCAAATCTTAGATGCCTCTTCTGATAAGATTATATAACTTAGTATATATGAAATCATAACCTTAGAGACTTGTTTCATGATCACCATCATATGTGTGACCAAGCCCTATAGTCTTGTATGATTTAAGGGCTCCAACCAATCAAGTGAAGAAGAAAAAGCATAAGATAAAGATGACCATTTTATAAGCTATCATTCAATCAAGGTTGTCTCACAATTGGAGTAGTATTTATGTGCCAATTCTAATTAGCTGCAGGGTACTATTCTAACAAAAGCCATAAGATAAATGCAAGCCTACTTGTCGGAATTGACTCTTTGCACATACAAAGTATGCCCCTACCATTTAACGTCACCTTCGAAAAGGAGGATGTAGAGGTAGGCAACCGAGGGATGAAGGCAGACGAATGCAAGCTTAGAGCTAGAGAAACCTATAAAGAGGCAGGAAGCTCCCTAGGTAATCTGTTATACACCTTTAGAGTATAAGATGAGAGCTAAAAATGGAAAGCATAGGACATGGAACCAAGATCTCCCTCTTGATCGGGGCCTTACATATGGATAGGTTCTTCTCTAACTATTCACCTAAGTGCACTGTAACATTCAACTTTCCAATATTGGCTAATGAAGTGTAGTATAACGCGTGGATCACAGGAATGAAGTGGCCTTTGTAATTGGCATGCAATGGTTGTATGCCCATGGTGACTCCCCTATAGTGGTCGACCAAGTCATAGGCAAGTACGAGGCTAAGGAGACAAGCATGGCAAAATATCTCTGTTGTATCAAAAGCAATTGGAGGAATGCTCAAGAACTTCACCCTAACCTAGATACTATGCAAGGAAAACCCATATGCTAAACACTTGGTCAGGATCACCAGCACCCAAGTGGTGGTGGACCATAGGTAGATTGTCCTCTTGTTCCTTAATACTTCAGATAATAAGGCCTTGAAGAAGATAGAAAATGCCATGCGCAAATTTTGCAAAGACATTTGCAAAAACCACTTAGAGGTAAGATCCAAATCGGTTAAGATATATAGACAAGGCCTTCCTTAGTTGACCATGCTTACAGGTGCCTAGGCTATACCTAGAGCTTTGATGGAGGAGAGCTACTCAATTTAGCCGTCAACAAAACAACGGCTAGTGAAAGATTATAGAAATTTTCAGAGTTTGCAAGAGCTACTGAAAAACCTTAGGGAACTCTCTCAGTTTAGCAGTACTATACATACTCAAAAGAGATTCATAGGATTAGGGAGTCAGAGTTGAGCAATATCCAATTTTGCCCTAGAAGTCTCCAAGTCAGGAATATAGGGGAAAAGAGAACTGTAACTTCTTAACTCATCACAAAGCTGGATATTAGATGGAGAAAACTCCTCCAAAGGATAGAGAATACAAACACAAGTACATGCAGGTTACAGAACGCAAAGTGTAAATGGACGTTCTAGATTGGGATGCCCTCAATCTAAGGATATGCATCTCTTAGAAAGTTTATTTAACAGACTAGGTTTCTTTTTTAATAAAAGGTTTAAGCTTGATTTCTGTCGGCACCGTCTTTGATATGAATAAAGTCTATCTGAACTCGGAGATGGGAAATGTTATTTGAGTTTTAATGAAGTATCTTGATGTTCTTTTTAATACTTATCCTTGTTTGCTGCAAACTAACCTCTTATAATAATAACATATCTAAGGTAATATCCTAGGCACGTGGAACGTCAACTTGCGATAAGACCCTAGTTGCACTTTATGGTATGGTCTTAGATGCGTTGAATATTAACCCCTGACGTGCTCATCATAAGATCTGAGGTGCTTGGGAAATCAGCTTGCAGTAAGACCCTGGGTGTGCTCTGCACTATGGTCTTAGGCACGCAAAATATCGCTTATAGTAAGACCTTAGACGTGCTCCATAGTAAGATCTTAGCGCGTGGAACAATGGCTTAGCGATAAGATCCTATGCATGCACTGTAGTAAGATCCCAAGCATGTAGAACAATAGCATAGAGGTAAGATCCTATGCACGCACTATGGTAAGGCCTTAAGCCCACGGACCATCAAATGAAGACCTCTCTAAAACCCTTGGGGGGCACATAGAAGTAATAGCTAGCTACAAGACCCCCAATGGAGCCTGCTGAAACCAAGTCTGCTTTAAGACTCCTAAGGGGCTTGCGAATAAGCTTTCTTGAGATAAAGTCTAGAGAAGCACATAAGAAAAAAGATGGAAAAAAAAAAGAACCACTTCATGGGAAAACTCCAAAAAGAACAAAAACATAACAAGACATGAATAACATAAAAGTGCAAGAAAATCATAAGTCATGTGATCATGAAAACAACCAATTATGAAAGGAGCATAGAAGTTGCTCGAGCATCTATAGCAAGAGCTTATACTTAGTCATAAAAAAAAATTCCAGCAGTAATATCCTAGGCACACCATGCAGTAAGACCTTAGGCGTGTGAAATGACATCTCTGCAATAAGACTCCAAAGGGAGAGACATTTATACAGAAAATCCTAAGCAGTGCGTGAAATAATGTAATTTAATAGAAGACTTCCATAAGGTCTCCTAAATGACATCTCCCATGAGAGACCTTAGGGAGGTCCTGAAACAATTTAACCCCATGAAAGGCATGTGGAGCAGTATAATTTAGCAGAAGACCGAAGGGGTCCTTGGAATGATACCTTTGTGAGAGACCTTAGGGAGTTCCTAGAATAACTTAACCCCATAGAAGATCCTAAGGGATCTCTTAAGCATAAAGCTTCATGAGAAATTTTAAGTCATCTGCAGAGCACAAAGCTTTGCTATAAACCTAACAATATCTTAGGAGCATGAATCTCCACAAAACAAATCCTACATAAGTTATGGAGTGCAAAGCTTGGCCAGATCATCCTAAGGGATCTCTAGAATGTGAAGCCCTTCGGTGCAATGCTTCACTAATGACTCTATGCAATCACCGAAGTGTGAAGCTCCCCCAGAAATTCTAAGCCATTTACATAGCATAAAACCCATTAGAGAATCCAGTATGATCCCCAAATCCATTTTTTGTGCAACATCACTTAGTAACCAAGATCTTGCAAAAAGATTATGCTTCCTCTCTTTGAGTGGAAACACTCCTTACAGGCCTTTCCTACCTATTGATTCATTCAGTGCCTATTTCTTGATCAAGAGCAAAGGAACTAGCTTGGTTGCTTTTGTATTTAATCTTTTTTAGAAATTAGTAATTCAAAAAGAAAAGGCCGACACTCATTAGTATCAGATAATTATCAAGTCCACGCACTCTAAAAATAGAGCTCTCATCGTTATTAAGGGTAGCACACCATACATCCAATAACCGCAATAAGCAAAATATCCTACGTAATGAATATCGACAACAACATCCATTTAGCTTTTCTTTTGCTACAAAGAAAGGCTTTGTAGAGGTTTGGCATCAATTATCTTTAACTTACCTCCATTTGCTTGCAACTACAACATCTAGGAGTTTCCATTAAGCTCATGTCTATGACAGTATTTTTGGGACCAAAAAGGATGTGGCCATATTCAACAATATCTCTTGCATTTGACTAATCTATGATACAGAAAACAACAAAAAAAGGAAAAGAAAAAAAAAGATGAGAAGATGCCTCGACTAAGGTATTGGGCAAAGCCTACCTCCTGCTTTACCACACGACCGACGCCTTGTCCAAGGTCTTGGGCAAAGCCCAGCATCCCCTTTTCGCTCAATCCCTTCCTAGGCAGTCAGCGCCACGGCCAACGCAATGCCCTGTCTTTTAGTGGTTCGACTTAAATTCGGATGGTACTTTGAGAAGAGGTGCTAAGCAAAGGCCCGACGCCTTATACGGGCAGCCTTTACAATCTGTTGGCCAAATCAGTAATGCCAGGGAAGAGCTCCCCGACTAGAAAAAATATTTAATTATTTAATTATAAATTTAATTAATTGATTAAAATCATTGTATTTCAATCAATTAATTAACTAAAATTAGTTAAAGTTCAATCAAATTTATCAAATAAGTTAAAATTCAATTAAAACAAATTAATTAGTCAAACGATGAAATTAACAAAGCAAAACAAACGAGTGAATCATCATCCAAAGTTAAAAATAAGAATTGAAATTATACTTTTAATTTAAAAGATAAATTTTCAATTGAAAGTAGGGGAACTAAGTGATATTCCAAATTAAGACATCAAGGACATAAAGGTAAAAATTAATAAGAGGCCAAATTAACTAAATAAAAAAGGGCAATTGAGTCCACCAAAATTAGGCCCATCAAGATGGATTCTCCAATCTAAGTGGGTTGAAGCCTATCAAGGATCTAACTAGTATAATAACCAACACCCAAAAGTTAGAAAGGCATACAAAAAATAATTTTGTTTACTTAAACTCTAAATCTACACAAGCGCATTCCAAGAGCATAAATCCAAAATACTTACTGATTTACAAAAAAGACCTTGCTTCCATTTCCATACAACATCAACAATAAAAATTTATGAATTAAAGTGATAATTAGAGAATCAAGTGTAATTTTGTAATTTTATTTTGAATATTTTTCCAATACCCACACAAGATAAATGATCATCAAGAACCAATTTAAAGGACTATTGTCGAACAAATCTTTGTGAATTGTATATCCATACCTTTAATTTAAGAAAGAATCAAAAAGTCAAGTAGTCAAGTGGATCGACAACATCATCCTTATACATATTAGTGTTTGGTATGATAGAGGTTTGAATCTAAAGATTTCTTAGTACATTTGTGTGTAAATAAAAAAAATAAAAATCGGACTAAACTCAAAGTTTGTGGACTATTAATTAATTTACCTTTCATTTATTTTGATCCAGCATTTGCCTTTCATTTGTACCACTAATCTTATTTATATTTATACATATACACTAATACAAAATATTCAATAAATCCAGCCCAATCTTTTTGTCCAGTCCCTCAAGGGGTAAAATTCATTTTGGTCCCTAAGGTTTCAACTTAATTGCAAGATCATCCCTGTCCTTTTAATTGACTCCAATCTCATCCGTCTGGTCAATCCCCAGCAATATATCTAGCCAAATTAAGGAGTATTTTAGTAATTGCCCATTAAATAATTAAACTAATAAAAAATCAAAATAAAATATCAGGCCATTTATTTTTATGGGATAATCTAAACTATAAATCAAAAACCAAAGGCAACATGTATGATTTATTTCAGTTTTTCTTTTCTTTTTAATTTAGTTAAATTAATTTTATTGTGGTTTGATTTATTGTTTGCATAGGTTCTCAATTTTGAAGGTAAAATCTCTTCACTTTAAAGTAAATAAATTGTATGTTTGTTCAATTGTAAGTCGATAAATAAGTTAAGTTATTAAATATATTTATACTAGCATTATCCTTGGACTATGCATGGATTCTTTAAAATTATTATATACTAATTTAGTTGTTGAATAAATATAATTAAAAATAAAAATGTCACAAAAAATGGTCAAGTAATTAGTAAAATTAAATATTACTTCAAAAAATGGTCAAGTAAAATTAAATTTAAAACTATAAAATTTAATATTTAAAAACTTGGAACATATAAAGACAACTCACATACATGATGTCATGAAAACTAAATTTCAAGATTATTCAGCGAGAAGTTGAAAAGAAAACCCAAAACTTTCAAAAATAAAAGTTTATGAATATTATTATATACTTTTCTAAAAAGAAAAAAATATTATGCAACCACAAAGTAATAGATAGTTGCATTAAAAAAATAAAAATATATGAGAAGCATATAGAAAACAAGATTGATATCTTAAATGTTGTTGAAAAAAAATTTAAAATTATAATACTTTAACCTTACTTTAGACTTAAAAGATGCTGAATATCTATTAACTTAAAACTTAAAATATAAAGAATTAGATAATATATTGACTACTAATTAAGAATTTTAAAGAAAAATTTATTGAATTTTTTTTAAATCAAACTAAGACAAAACTACGTTAGTAGAGATAAAAAATTAAAAAAATCAAAATAAATATATAAAATAATTATAAAATTAAAACCAATATTAGTATATAAGTTACTAGAAACCTTTTAATTTGACTCATAGCTTAAATATCGAATAATTAAGTGAAGAAAAGGGTTGACATTAGTACTACAAAGTTAAAATTATAGTAAATTGTTAAAGTACTTATAAACTCAAAATTAATTTTAAAATATGAATTAGTGATAGGATATGAGAATGGAATTAGAATGTAAAATAAAATATAGAAATAAAATATGGTATATTGTTAATTAAGAACAATATGTTGATGTCAGATTTTTTTGTTAAAAATTCATCTTTTATGCAAAACTTAGAGACCATTTTGCTTTTCTTTTTATATTTTGGGGATGATATTACTTATTATATTTTAATTTTTAATTGAAAAGTATTACCAAAAACTAATAAAAATAATAAGATTGGAGCCAATTAAAAAAATGAGAATAATTTTTACAATTGAATTGAAATTTCATGAATGAAAATGAATTTTACCCTTCTCAAGTTTCCTTAGTCCTGTCCCTCTTATCTCCCCGGTCCACCGAGTCCACCACCAAATTATTATTTACATTAACATACTGAACTCTGGGATGGGAATTATTTATTTACCAATATATTAGAAAAAAAGGAAGAAGCAAAAGTAAAGTAGTCTGTGCTTAAAGAGAGAGAAAGAGAGAGAAGCGGAGGAGGAGACGAGATGAAACATATTTTCAAGAAGCTTCATCACCACCCGAACCGTTCTAATGAGACCCCTCAACCACCACCACCTGAATCGCCGTCCTGCTCCGATAATCGCACCACCTCCACCTCTTCTTCTCCCGCCGCCGTTTCAACTACCACCACCACCACCACTCATAATAATACTGGTACTGAAAGTAATAACCTGCAGCATCATCCACAACAGGATTACTACGCCTCCGAGGAGGAGTACCAGGTCCAGTTGGCCTTGGCTCTGAGCGTCTCGTCGTCGGGACAGGATTCTGCCCTTATTGACTCGGACAAGACCCCGATCCGCAGCATTGATAACGCCAACGCAGCTGCCGACTTGTTGTCCCGCCGCTATTGGGTCAGTTCAATTTGCTTCTTCTTTATCTATTCAGTTTTTTGCTTCCATAAAACTATGCATAAAACTTAATAATTTGGATGAAAAAATGGCTCCTATATGGAACTGTTGAATAGTCGTATCGTGGACCATTTTTCTCTTTTAGTTAGGTCATTTTTCTAATTATGGAATTAGTTCCCAATCTGAATTTTCCTTCTCTCTGAATGATTTTTTTAGAGACGTATGCGAACTACATTGATGGGCATATCTGTATTTATTTAAGTTGATTGCTTCATTTTCTCTTCTGGTTTGATGAAGTTGGGGGGGATGGGGAGAGGGAAGAGGGCTGATTGAAGTGTATAGTAGAACTTGTATAGCTACTTAGTTTCTAAATACAATCAGGCAGAATTATAGGAAGAAAAATGGTGATTGAAAAATTTAGTAAATGAAAATTGAACTTTTAGCACACATATTGTGATAACTTGTGTTATTGCCTAAGAACAGAAATAAAATAGGAGTTTATTTGATATTATGGTATGCTTCCTGTGTTTCATCATAGTTATCTAAATACATTAATAAAAATAAGAGCTTCATCACGAGAAATTTTTTCATAAATTCTAGAGTATCAATAATTGGATCCGTTTTATGTGATCCAATCAGTATGACAAGCATTTTCCTCAACACTATTATGATTAGGATGTGTACCTTAACTGTGCACCATCATTACGCATGAATCATGATAATGATTTACCGAATTTTGCATGGTTGCTAAAATTATGTTATTAGGTTTATCATCAAGGCTTCGATACTCGTAGAACTGATTGAAAACTGAAAACACTTAATGCACTCTCTACTTTTTTACGTGGTATACCAGTTAGTGCATTACTAAGCACGCCCGGTCCTCTTTCCCAGTGGTCATTTGTGCTCTTTATTAATTAGGTATATATATTTGAAGATTGCTGGTTTAATTGTATGAGCACCAATACTAAAAATGATGGCTGAAGCCTTCTGGATAGGCAAACAACAACCTAAATTAAGTAGTCACGGTCACCAGGTTTCTTAATCACTAATGAGGTTAATTATTTAAAGGAAACATAAAGTAAGAAATGAATTATTTGACATTTATGAACATAATATTTCTCTCAAACCAATGTAAATTTTGATACTAGATTGTCTAAGATATGCATGGACACATTTCTTGCCTATCGAAAATTTTAAATTTTATGAGGTTACATCTGAATAGCAGTATGCAGACAGTAAAGGTCCTATTATGCCTTATTGTAATGCATTGTGAAACTTTACTGCTGGGAGTTTGAAAATGGTGAATTTAATCTTTATGTTAGGTAGCTATTATAGATTATTGCAAGTAATTTTCTATCCTCTTGAATAGATTAACTTTTATATGCAGTGAAGTATTCCTTCCTGTACAGTAACAAACTAAAGGATGAATGTAAAGAAATTGGACTATCTATTTCTATGAGAGCGTTTTCTTCTTAAGATGTGGAGATGGGTGAGAAAAGAGCCACTTTGACCAAAACTGACAAGAAGATGGTTGCTCAAGTGTCATAAAATATAATTCAAATTGAAATGAGCAATGTTAACTTAATATGAAGGCTCTTAGCCTATTCTTCATAGTGTCGATTGATTCTGGGCTGGTAGCAAAGCTGGTCTCACTTCTGAAGCCAAGTAGCATTTTGCTCTCACTAGATAAGTTGTCATGTGGTACCAGTGCTCTCCAACTATGAGGCTGCTCATCAACATAGCTTGACTTTTTGTAGAAAACAGTACCGTGATAAATCATGTCTTAGCAATCACTTTGACCGTCTCTAAACACTGTAATCCGCAGCTTTGGTTGAAAAACACCTCAAATTGCTTGAAAACACCATGTGTGCCCATCTGCATTCATATCACAGTTAATATGGGTTACCTAGTTCCATTTGGATTACATGATAGGGGGCCCAATAATTCAGGTTCACATGTTGATGGAAATATTTTGGAAAGGAATATCTCAGATAGATTGGCTTACTGCTTTTAATCATTACTTAAAGGTCCCTGGGTGGTTAGTTGTATCGCCAACTAGGATAAAAACTAGATGATTTTACTCAAGAAAATGAATAATTCTAGAGATCTAGAATATTATGCAACATGAATTTTTTTTCTCTTTTTTGTTTCTTATGATATTATTAGTTAACTAATCTGTAGCAGTTTGAGGAACCTTTGCCTTATTGAAGGATCTCTGTAGGTCCAGATAGACTAACTTGACTGCAGCAATATTGAGTTTCAGAATATAGGAGGATTGCCTCGGGTTAATGGATGGAAATCGTGACAACGACAAGCAACTTGAAAAAAAATTACACTGATGTGAAAACCATGAAAGACTACGTTTGTCTTTGATCAATTTCTGTGATTATATTGAGAAAAATGGAACTAGGATAATATCTAGGGAATCATAACTATAGTCTCAAGAATGACAGCCAAGAGGAAGCTGCACCTGACATTTGAGAGAAAGAGAAACTATAACACTCCATATCTTCACTTCGATGAATCTACCAAAGCATATTCAAAGACTTGGGTTCAAGAGTTTTGTTGCATTAGCAGCTTGGTGCTCAAGATTTCAATTTCTTCTAGCACCTGTTTCAGAGCTGAAAAAAGCTATTATAAGGAGAATTCAGCCCACAGTTACAAAACACCTGGCAGCCTACTACGGTAGTCTAAAGCAAAAATTGCAAAATCCCTGTGAGCAAAATATGTAGAAATGGAAAAAGAACTTGGAAATATAACCGAAAGCATAGGTTAGAGTCCCTTTTCTGCATTAATAGTTTGAAACTTCACAATTAGACTAGTATTTTTGGGTGATGTCCTTGAGGTTCTTGTCTCTCTCTCTTTCTCTCTCTATCTCTATCTCTCTCTCTCCCGCTCTTTTTTTTTTTTCTCTATAACCGGAGGCAATGGGGAAAAAGGAATAAGGGTCGAACTCTTCTATGCACATTCAAGAAATTTCAAAAATTTAAATTGAATATACTATGGAAAGTAATAACATGAAATAGTTAATTTAATTATTTAATTAACTAACCTAATTATTGCCAAAAGCTTAAAGCCTAGAAAACCAACATCGAAAAAACTAAGTTGAATAAGCTAAGTTTGGTTGAGCCCATCCATGGGAAAGTGTTCTCAAAATTCTCTAGTAATCGGGTTTTGGCCAGATCTGCCATCACTCGGGACTTGACCTGTGAAGGTTTTTATAGACCCAAGGCCAAACTTGTGATCTAGTGGGTTGGAGTTATTAGATCTATTTGGCCAGTTTTATAATTTTAAAATATTAAAAAAGTATTTTTCTAAGGTAGAATCACAATAAGTTTCTAACATTTATCAAGAAAGAATTAAGTGTTCACAAATTTATATGTGCAGGTTGTAGTTCTTAAAAAATTAAAAATTTCAGACATATTTATAAATTTTATATACATTGAAACTAATATTGCAATATTATTTTTAACTCATTAAAGTTTCATATTTATATTTTATATGCGAGTATATTTGTAAATGTACATATAATTTTTCATATATTTATAAATAAATATACATCATAAGTACATGCATAATAAATAAAAGATATAGACAATATTTTAATGGGTTGGGTTTGCGCCGGGGGATCTGAAAACTAAGACATTGGCTCTTTCTATGATCACGTAGAGAAATTTGTCACTGTGCTTGTCAGTTTGTTTTCCATTAAATATTTCTTCTTCTAGTTGCCATTGTTCTGGTTGGGCTGGGGATACCAATGTTAATAATCATGAAAGAAAAAGTTCTTAGAAAGGTGGCTCCCAAAAGGCAGTTTCTTACGCGTTAAATTAATCACGTGTCCACCACTGGGATATAGATTTATGAAGATTTCATCTCTTTGGACAAATTACAAAGTTTAAAAGAATAAAAAGTCTAGTGGAGAAAAGGAGTGGATATTGCTTAGGCAACAGTGGGTTTTTAGGTATCAAACCAATAAGCATTATATGTGATACTTTACGTGATTCTGATAAAGAAGCTGGTATTCCTTATTTAAAAGAATTACAAACTTGTTGTGCAAAGATATCTTAGTAACCTCATGTCCAGGATTTGTAGCTTTTCAGCATATTGTTTGAGTCTGACAACCTTTCTCAGGTAGCCAAAATTAACCTCCATATACTAGACCTCTGACACTAAAAATATAAATGAAACTTAATTAACAAAACTGAAATATTGGATTGACACGTAAAAGTATTAATGAAAATGCAAGTAAAGTCCTATTAATGGATAGAAAGTTCCTGGTACAATAGGTACTGTCTTCTTAATGACAAGTGAAAGCTTAGGCTTTTGAATAAGGTCATTGGCTTCTACTTAAAATCTTTGGGTCAGATTCTGTAAAAGTTAATTTGCTTCCATTATGACAGTGCTATTGTATTTTGTGCTTTGGATTTTTTATAGAATTTCTTTTTCTGTTGAGATTATTTATTGACGAGAAAGTAACACACTTCATTTCAGTAACATAGCTTGTTTTTTTGTTCCATATCTTTGTCAGAATTTCGGTGTCCTTGACTTTGAGGAGAGAGTGGTGGATGGTTTCTATGATGTATATAATTTATCTGCAGATCCAGCAGTTAGAGGGAACATGCCTTCTCTTACAGATCTTGAGAGTGATATTGGGGGCTCTGATTATGAGGTTGTCATAGTTAACAGAAAAATAGACCCTGCTTTGGAGGAGTTGATCCAGATAGCACACTGCATTGTATTAGACTGCCCAACAACTGAAATCACTTTGCTTATACAGAGACTAGCTGAACTTGTTACAGAGCACCTGGGTGGCCCTGTGCGCGATGCAAATATCATATTGGCTAAATGGATGGAAAGAAGCATGGAGTTGAGGACATCTCTTCACACCACTGTACTGCCTATTGGATCCCTGAGAGTTGGTCTCTCACGCCACCGAGCATTGCTTTTTAAGGCAAGATCAACATCTCACATATATTATTTTGCACTACATTATCTAGGTCTTCTCAGTGGCAGGTATGATAAGCTCCATGCTGGCAGTACATAGGTGACATATGCTCCGTTGCGCGCGCGTGCGCACACACACACACAAAAAAAAAAAAATATATATATATATATATATATTTGAAGGGTCATTGACTATTTCAGTGGGACCTTCTAGGTGCCTTGTCAAATATTTTCTACCCTTATGTTAAAGAGGCTCATGCTTTCCTTCTGATTAGGTGAAGTTAACTCCTGATTCGTAGCTGTAGACCTCTTGAACTCTAATATTAAATAGAAGGAAGAATATGTGCTGTGTAAAACAAGCAGAAACTATTAAACAACAGAAAGTAGCCAAAAAATTGCAAAAGAATACATAAGGAAGCTAGATACAGCTAATCCCTAACAAATCATATTGAAAGTTGAAAAGAGAAATGCTTGATCTCAAGAAAAATATGCACTGAAGATTAATTGATCAATGTTAACAGGATTGTTCTATATTTTATTGAATAGTACCCATCTCATATTTATACAGTATATGAGAGTAGGATTAGGTACAAAAGATATATTAAGATCTTACACTTCCATAACTTACATATATATTAGAATAATTCTAAGCATATCTAAACGCTCCCTCTCAAGTTGGAGTATATATATCAATCATGCCCAGCTTGTTACATAAAATATTAAATTGCTTCCCTCCTAAAGCCTTAGTAAATATTGCTGCTATTTGTTCTGAAGATGGAATGAATGGTGTACTAATCTTCTTGCTTATCACAGCTTCACGGATGAAGTGACAGTCAATTTCAATATGCTTAGTCCTTTCATGAAATACTGTCACTAGTAATATGAATGTTTGCCTGATTGCCAAGTACATCGGCAAAGGATCAATGAAAATCAAACTCCAGTTCAGCTAATAAATTTTTTAGCCATACCATTTCACTAGCAGTGTGCAACATCTCTATACTCAGCTTTTGCACTAAATCTAGCTATTGTTGTTTGTTTCTTACAATGCTAAGTTCCCAGAGGTAGACTTCCTTTCATTTCTAGAACTAGCATAATCCGTATCAAAATAGGCTGCTATATTTAAATGTCCATGCTTCTTAAATAGCAAACCTTTTCCATGGGAGGCCTTAATATATTTTAAGATTCTGAGAGCAGCATCCTAATGAATAATCCGTGGCTTGTCCATAAATTGAATAATTACTCTGACTGCAAAAAAAGATATCTGGTCTACTCACAGTCAAGTATATTAACTTCCCTACAAGTCGCTTGTACTTTGCCTTATCCTCAAAAATTCACTAGTATCATCCCAGAAAGCAGGATTCAAGTCCATAGGAGTGTTGATTGGTTTCGTGCCAAGTAGACCAGCTTCTTGAAGCAAATCAAGAGCAGATTTCTTCTGAGATAGAGATATACCAAATTTGCTATGAGCAATCTCGATACCCAAAAAATATCTAGGGCGTCCCATATCCTTGGTGTCAAAGTGCTGCTGCAAATATGACTTGGTTTGTTCTATGCTTTCATAATCACTACTTGGGATCAAAATATCATCTACATGGACAACCAAAATGATAATGCCCTTATGTCCACTACGCACAAAGACTGAATGGTCCGATTGGCACCTCTTAAAGCCAAAATCACAAAGGACACAATTGAATTTGTCAAACCAAGCTCAAGAACTCTGTTTCAAACCATAAGTTTCTTTCTTTAATTTGCACACCATATGTTGACTTTCCCTAGATCAACATACCCCAGTGGTTGCTCCATAAAAACACTTTTGTGCAAATCTCCATACAAGAAAGTATTCTTCACATCCAGTTGATACATGGGCCAATTCTTGTTAACGGCTAAGGAAAATAAAACCCTGATAGAATTAAGACAAGCAAATGGTGAAAAAGATTCATGATAGTCAGCACCATAAGTCTGGGTGAAACCTTTTGCAACTAGGCGGGTTCCGATCAATGGTCCCATCAGGCATCTACTTAATTGTAAACACCCCTCGACAAGCAACAAACATCAGCATTGGAGGGGGCTGGCATAAGATCCCAAGTCCCTCGAGAAATAAGAGTAAAAGATAGATATTAAGCTAAAGGATATGCAATACAAGATCATTTACCTTTCCGGAGGGCAATAGGAGGGTCATTGTCAAATTTGGAAGGTATAGATGATGGAGGATCTACAGCAGTTGGGAGACTAGTAATGGTAGTGGGCGTGCGAGGGTGGGAATACACCTGTAGTGGCTTAGATGGAATGATGGGTAAAGGGATAGTCGAAGAGGAAGGGACAAGCAACGTTAAAGGAGGAGAGGTCTCAGAAGGATGGTGAGTTTTGGAATAGTATGTGGTAGATCCAAAAAAAGTGACATAAGTAAAGAATCGATGAGAAATAGGATCATAACATCGATACTCTTTCTGAGAGCAAGAATAACCAAGAAAAATACACTTAACTGACTTAGGGATAATTTGTCACAACTAGGAGAAAAATCATGAACAAAACAAACACACCCAAAGACTGAAGGAGTAACACTAAATAGAGGGTGGCTAGGATAAACACAAGGGAATGGAATATTCCCATGAAGCACAGTAGAAGGCATGCAATTAATAAGAAAACATATAGTGAGAACAGCATCCCCTAAAAACATTTGGGTACATTCATCTTGGTTAGAAGGGTACAAGCAACATCTAAGAGGTGACCATGTTTTTGTTCAGCAACACCATTCTGCTCATAAGTATGAGCCATGAGGGCAAGTTGTTTGATGTAAAATGACATGATTCTCACAAAAAATAGTAACAACTTTTTGTAGAAATTCTAAAGCATTATCAGTGCGAAGGATATGAATACCAATAAAAAATTGAGTTTTTATTGCATTATAGAAAGAAATGATCACATGGGGAACCTTAGTTCTATCTTTAAGTAAATAAATCCAATTCATCCTAGAATAATCATCAACAAAAGTGATAAAGTATTTAATACCAGTAAAAGACACGACACGGCACGACATAGACCCCAAATATCCGAATGAACAATTTCAAAAGGGCAAGAACTACGTTTATCAACTCTAGATGGAAAGGAAGCACAATGATGCTTTCCCAACTCACAAGACACACACTTAAACAAAAATAGACTATTCAATGGGCAGAATCTTCCTTAATGTAGATAAAGATGGGTGGCCTAGACGACAATGCCACTATTGAGGCAAAACAAATGCGGTGAGAGCATGAGCATCTATAGGAGTATTAACCAAAAATAGAGACCACCACGTTCACGACTACCACTAATCGTCTTCCTCGTGTTCTGATCCTGAGAAATACAACATGAAGGAAGAAAGTTACAGAACAATTTTTAGATTTTGTGAGTTGACTAATAGATAGAAAGCTAACAGGAAAATTAGGAGCAAAAAAGGACATTATCAAGAGTGAGATGTGTATTAGGTTTAACCATACCAGAGCCAGAGGCAGGGGAAAAAGAGCTATCAGCAATACGAATAGGGGATAATGAAGGAGAGAGTGAAAAAGAGGTAAAGGAAGATTTATTACCAATAATATAAGTTGTTGCACCAGAATCTAAGAGCCAAGACTCGCCATGAGAAGCGGCAAAGGCACCTGTAGATGGAGAGACAACTGCAAAAGAAGAGTCAACCGGAGCTGCAGAATTATCTGCATAAGAATTGACAAGTTTTTCATATGTGTTCTGTTGAACCAAGCTTTGTCTAATTACTGATGCGAGCTATTTGTATTGTGTTTAGCTACTCTAGTGTGCTTAAAATTGCGTTTCTATTGAACTGCAAGATATCAAACAATTGTTTCAATCTTGGGAAACCATCCTTCTTAAATTTCTTGAAGTTGCCTTCATTTAGTGAAGTTGCCTTCTTTCTACTCAACAGTCTTATCATCCCTTATTAATATACTTGATTAGTGTAAACTCAAATTAATCTTAATGACCAACAAGTGTTGCTCGATCTTTTCAGTTTTCTTCTGGATTCACTTATTTGTATAGCATATGGAGGAGTATGGGGAGGTCATCTCTTCCCCCCATGGAAGAGGCCAAGCATACCTGCAGTTCCATGAATTATTTCGTACGATCTATTAAGGGTTTGTTGGAGTAGGGAATCTCCAAACGGGCTGCTGGATTTAATTAGTCATGCTTAGGCACCAAAAGTTCTTGTTGAACACATAACTCATCATGACTTAGCTGTGTAGTGAAGTTGCTCTTATTTGATGCGGGAACGAATGTTCACATTTCTTCGCTCCATAAATGGAGTAGTGCGACCTTGTAGCTTCTTTTTCTTTAATTACATAATTTTAGTCTTCAACAGAACCTTTATGCATGTGAGTGTTACTTGGTTTTTGTTTCTGTTATTAGGTAATTACCACAAACTATTTATTCAAGGTTCCGATCTAGCTCCAAACAGAAAGTAATACAAAGAAAAGTGATATTTCTATGTGTATGCTACGAAATAAAGTATAATTAATGGAGAACTGAACGTTTATTGCCATACTCCAATTCTGTGAGCCTTTAATGCTTTTTTCAACTTAAAGCTCATGTGACCAATGACCATAATATAACTGGGGGTAACTGTCCAGAAGGGTAAAACATTTAATAACTACATATAGTCAGTTATTCCTCTTCCCAGTGATGAATGAGTTGGACTTGGATCTCAGATGAGTGGAGATGGCAGAGGAAAGAAGAAGACTGGGTGACCTAGATGGACCAGAATGTAGGAGAAGAAAAATGAAGGCGGAAGGTGGTGGTGGGAGGAAAAAGTAGAATCTCAAGGTGGTGGTCGCCTGGTCGGTGGGAGAAGTAGAGGAAGAGGGTGGTGGGTTGCGGTGGAAGGAAAAAGAAGAGGAGAGAAAGTAGAATGTCTGGGCCCTGCAGGTGGTGGGTGGAGGGGCTGACACAAAAGAGGAAGAAGGGGAAGTGCGGCCACAACAGTGGGGCTGTCGAAAAAGAGTAGATGAAGTGAAGAGAAGAGTGGCGCATGGTGGTGGATGTGTAGAGAATTATTGAGGTCGATGGGTTTTTAACAGGATCCGTAAGGACATTTTGCAGAATTGGAGAATTTTTTGAGTTCGGGTTTTAAAAACAAACCTCATCAAACATATTCTAGAAAAGGGGGCTTGATAAGCCCACATGGGGCAGTCAAAAGTAGGCTGAAAAACAAGAATGAACAGCAAAATGGAGAAAACCAGACAAGCCATTGCTTCCTTCTATTTTGGCCAGATATTTGTTTGATACCTGTTGTCGTTCTTCAGCTTGGGAGCCCTATAACGTGATGAGTGACAAAAGCACCATGAAATTGGGGTGTTTTGTCCCAAGATGCTATAGTCATTGGTGCTTGAGGTTCTTTGTCTTAGTTACAAGCTAGTCCGATTTTCCCCTTACAAGATGCAGAACAATTTGTCTCATTTCTGTAATTTCCAGTAATGTCAACAACCTTGTCGAAACATGTACACAATTAGAGAGGAGTTTCAGTCTGTTCTCGTGAATGACTGGAAAACTTTAATTAAAAATTCCTTTGTAGCATCTTGTGTGTCTATTTTCTCTCAAATAATAAATTTTCTTCTCTTTTGAAAACATATCTAGATGACATGCTATAATTTTTCTGCTGAGAAATTTTATTCTATGAATAAATAATTACAGCTCAATACCTGTTATGATCTTATGAAATGCCCTGAGTTTTAGATCATGCTCATGCTGCATTTGAACTGTTCTGTAATTTATTTATTTATTTTTTCCCTGAATGCAGGCGTTAGCTGATAGTGTTGGAATACCTTGTAGACTAGTGAAGGGTAGTCATTACACTGGTGTTGAGGACGATGCTGTTAACATTATAAAGCTACAGGATGACAGGTATTTGGAAACACCTCCCCATATTTATTATCTTCAGGTAATTCATTTTGTTTGCAGTCAGGTTGAATGTGATATATCCTCAGAAGGTGATGCTTAGATATGTGTACACTTGCAACATTGTTGGTTAGGAATTGGAATTTCTTTTGCAATCATACGTGTTGTGATATTAAATTGAAGAGTAGTAAATGTGCAGGAGAAAGTATTCATTATGGTAATACTAAGTATTGAAAGTTTCACCTGTCTCTTCAAGTTGCAACTCAAACAGTGAAAGCCATTTAGATGCGACTCCATGTTTTCAACTCTGAAAATCTTGAATGTCATGGTGATTTGGTTCTTGTTCTTTCAGGTTTGTGTTAACCAGGGTGAGGTAGGTTGCTGGGAAGGTGATCTTTACATTGTGTTATCTACTGGGTACAAAGTATTTACCTAGGCATTAGTGGAAAGAAAACATTTGTGCTGCTAAGCATTTGAAATTGGAGCATCTTATGTTTTTAAGGTTTCATGGTGATCTTTATTAGCTCCCTGGAGACCAAGTTCTTTCATACTAGTTTCCTGTCTCACAGTCAGTGGTCAGCAGTTACTGATACCATACTAGACATTCATTTGGGAATCCCAATTGATCTCATTCTGTACAGAGACTAAAGACCTTTTTGGATGAGGAATCATGATATCAGATTCCGATTGATGCTGCACTTATTTTGTTACTGTAGATGAAAGATATCATGGCAGAAGATGATGCAACTGACAACGGAAGGGAAGGAGGATAGCTCTAGGGCTAGAAGACATGATTTGACTAGTTTTGGTTAGAATGCTGCAGAAGGAATTTCTAATCGGTTGTAAAGATTGAGGCTAATGTAGATATAGATCTAATATCAGATATTTGTACTACTAATTAATTACACAGGAATATGGGAAGTTGCTGTCTTAGTATTGGACAAAAACCAATGGTTTGTGTTTTCTTGATGCCGGCAGGATGGGAGTGCAATGGATATGAGAGAAGGATATTTCCCTGAAAAACTTGGTGCTGCAGATATGACCAAAGGATGTTCCTTTCATCCCTTAGCAAATAGCTAAGTTATAGAATTAATTCCACGTTGTACTGGCTTTTCATGTATAATATGTGGGTAGGAGTTCAATTAGCTTTGCTGTCAATCTATGTTCAGATCTCTATATTTAATTAGGGGGTGCTATGGTTCATTTGATGTTCTTCTTGGAGGCAATCTTTTGCTCTCTTGTGGTAAAAAGAATGATAAATGACCTTGAAAGGGGAAGGACCTTTTCCTCCTAATGAGAAAGTATTTCTTCATTTATAGTAGAATTAGTTCTTATTTGTCCCTTTACATGACGAATATCGGCTTCATCATATTCTAGAGTGAATAATAATTCTATTTCCTGTTGGTAGGCCTCTTAGATCCTAATTCTGTCATACAGACATTGAAATTTTGTAGCTGAGCTGTAGTCATTGAAATGCTGAGGCATGAATTTATGCATTCACATTTTAAAAGCCATCATCTTAAGTGCTGTTAGTTTTTCCATTTAAGGGATTTAGTACCTCTAACATTTTTATGTTAGAAGTTCCCTAATTCTTATTTATGTGAACATAAGAAATAATTGCAAGAATTATTTTTGATTGTCTTAATTAAAAAACGGAGGTCATACTTAGATGTCCGCCTTCAAGCTGGTCAAGCATAGCTTTTACCATCTCATTCCTGGAATTTGTTTTCACAACACTCTATTCCTAAATACGCAGAATGTGGTGCATAATGAATTGGTTAATACTTCTATATTCTGCATTCCTTGAAGAAAAATCATTTTCTTTCATGCAGTGAGTGCTTGGTTGATCTCATGGGAGCTCCTGGGACCCTAATCCCAGCTGATGCTCTGAGTGGAAAGGATGCTCCTTTGAAGTCATATAATCCACAACCAAGCAGGCTTCCCAGTCTTCAGACAACTACAGATAGTAATGTTTCTTCAACACAGCCTGGTCAAAATTCTGTGGGTGGATATAATTTGTCTTTGGGCGCTACATCTTGGAAGCCAGAAGCTCAGCTTTCATCACTGGATGCTAGTTCTAATGACGGAGTTGGGACTTCTGGACTAAATGACAAAGTGCCTTCTGGTAATCAGTTAGATCATAGTCTATCACAGGCAATCGGAAGTTCATTATATAAAGGGTTTCGTGGACCCAATTTAGCAGGTGATGGTGTGAGGATAAATCAAAATGTCGTTCCATACAGTCCAAAAATTGCTGAAGACCCAAAAAATCTTTTTGCTGAGCTCAATCCCTTTCAAATAAAGGGATCTGGCAAAGCTGTGGTGCAGAATGATCTCACAAATGAAGTTGGTAAACTGCAATTTCCAAAAAATAACATTGTCAGCGGTAGGCCTCCTGCACCCTTGATGTGGAAAAATCGTCATGCATGGAATGATGTCCCTAAGGAAAATGAATATGGTTTTGCACAAGGTTCATTTGTGAAGAACAATCAAGGAGCTAATAAGGGCAATGCATCATCAGTTGTTTCTAGAAGTTCAAAGGTTTCATCCAGAGCCTCCAAATTACCTGACAAATCATTTAATTATCCTGGAGAGAAACTTGACAGTACTCTGTCTAGTAACAATTCCAAGTTTACATCTGGTGAAAGTGGACCTAGTCGATTGTCTTTTGGGGAAGATGGGGGCATCATAAGAAATGAAAAACCTAATCCTGAAGACCACATGAACAAAATCACCAGGCTGCATGAGGATAAGCAAAATGTGCAAGACAGATTAGTTGGGACCAAGATTAAACTGATGGAAACTGAAGGTGCCAGCTGTTCACTTGATTTAGGTGCTATTTATGTCGATACAGAGATTGATGATGTTGGTGATTGTGAAATTGTCTGGGAAGATCTTGTCCTTGGTGAAAGGATTGGACTAGGTAACACAACGACCTGCTATTGTTGTCATCATTTAGTTCATTGTGTTCAAACTTCTCTTAAAATTGCATGTCACTGTGGCAGATTATATTTTGTTATATTTACTTTATGCCCTCTCCACTGAGTGAGTTTCTATAGGCATGAGAAATTCTTTATACTTACCAGATGACTTCTGGTTGCACTTCCTTTCTTCAAACTGAAGCCAGAATCTTAATTTTTGAGTAACCTTGTTCCTTTCTGTGTTTTTTCTTTCTGGTTGGCACAACGAGTTTGTAGGTGTCCTTTGTCATTTTTCCCTCCTGTGTGTGTGTTACACTTTATTTACAGTCAGTATGCACTGTCTTTGCAGGTTCTTATGGAGAGGTCTACCATGCTGATTGGAATGGCACTGTGAGTTTGTCTTCTTTGTGTTTCAACTTTTTCAATTAACCAGAAACTGATGTTATTTGCATTCTATTTTATATAGGATCTACTGGGATAACTCAAATAAACCGTTGGCTTCCTTATTTCATAATTTTGGGATCTGATTATTTTGAATATGTGAAGTACCGTTCAAAATTGATTACTAGTTCTTGCAAGAGGGTTTTCAATTGCTTTCATGAAGAGATTTTCTTTACTTGGATCATTTGTACCCTTCACTGTGTCATGTTTGTGTGGACTTCTGAAGTGGAGATGTCAGAGAGTAATTTGTGAAGGGGAATGAGGATTTTGGATTTAGAATTGTGCTCCTTGACTGATGATGGGACAAAATGGGAATCTTGTAGTTTATCATCATAATTAAGGCACTTGTGGGATTTTTTGTTTGAATGCCCAAATGCTAGCATGAGTTCTTTAATCATAGGTAAGTGGGTTCATCCATTATTAGGATTTCCACTAATGTCTGGCCTTCACTACAATAAAGCACCAGAACTGTGCAATGTAAAGGCTAATCAATAGAGCACCTCTATTAACTTCGTTGAAATAATAATCCAGGCTAATCAAGCAATATAAGCTCAGCCTTAGTTTGTTTATGTCAGCTTCTACACAGGAAAGTGTGTATGTCGATATCTTCCTGGGAGATATCTCTTTTTCTAGTAGTTAGCTAGGATTTAGAAACCTCACCTTTGCATGTATGCATGTACGTCTCTGTGCGTGGATGGGTGTTGTGGGGCATGGCATTTATGAGCATGTTATTAGAATATTTTCTTTATTTAGTTTATGTTAGGTAATAGATTAACCCTAAATTCCATCTTTGTATATATGGGGTAGGGTTCTCCAATATATCATTTGCATGTTAACACATATTCCTCATGACTTACTTTGCTAACTGTTCCCTGCCAGGTAGGCATAGTCCTGGTTTCATTATTTGTCCTCTTAGAGTGATGCAAAGTGACAATTGCTATTGTTTGTTGGACTAGACCACATAGCTTTGCTATGTATTTAATTAAATTAAACCCTTTGACTGTGGATTGTTTGGACAACAGGAAGTTGCTGTGAAGAAGTTCCTTGACCAAGATTTCTCGGGTGCTGCTCTGGATGAGTTCAAGAGAGAAGTAAGGCTTCCCCTTCTTTGGTTTATTTGTTAATTATATTTTTGATACAATAAAGATGTCTTGTGGTAAATGTTTATATGTAAATAAAAATAGATTTATAGAGTAACGTTAATCTCCTAAATAGATATTTAATTAAAAGTTCACCAGAAGGCATATCTTCTACTTTAAGGTTTACCACAAAGTTGTTTTCTACTATGCTCCCCCTCTCCCTCAAAAATAAAAAATAAAAAGAGAAGCCAAAGAAAATTGAAGAGGACCTCGAATATGATGTTGAGTAGTTAGTTTAACAGAGTTGTGTATATGAGTCTTGACAGTAGTTTCAACATCTAATTATATTCAGTAATATGGCATGTGTGATTTGCACTCCTTCAAATCTTTTGAGGTTTTGACTTAAACAGACATGGCAAAATTGGATGTAGAGTCAAGAATTGATGTGTTCTTGATTCATTCTCGATTCACCTCTCTGTCGCTATGCCCTTTGCCTTTCTGCTTGGACTTTCTATGATTGCAATTTCTTGTATGTTATATATTTCTGTAAAAGTGTTTGATATTCTCTATTTAAATATATATTCCTTAAGAGGGATTAGTCACTGTTTTGTGGTTGCAGGTGAGGATAATGCGTAGGTTACGCCATCCAAATGTGGTCCTCTTTATGGGTGCAGTAACTCGCCCGCCAAATCTTTCTATCATCACTGAATTTTTGCCTCGGTAAGCTGCTGGTCCTTAACTATAGTTCTTCTTTCCATCCCTTTTATTAGTCTTTCAACAAAGCAACCGATAGATCACGTAATAGACGTAGTTGATGTCATCTTGAGAAAGTTTCTTGTTTGAATCTCTTTCTGTCGTCCTGATGAATTTTTTACTGTATGGTGTCATAGTTTCCTAAAGTTAGTGCACTATTATTTTTTTTGGTTATTTGTGTTTTATAAGTTAATTATAAGCGATTCCCCCATTGTTGACCACAAGGTTTTAGTTATCATAGCATGGTCTAAAGGGGTAGCATTAGGTTCCATGTTGGGACAAGGTGTCATGGCTCAACTATGTTGCTCATTTCTACCAAGAGACTGCTCTTGGGTTGTGGCCTGAGAGCGTGATAGTTGCTATTAAAACTTGTGACATAGCACTAGATTAATAAGAAGTAGGTAGCAATATATAGACTCATATATACAAGCAGTTTAGGTCCATAAAGAGAGCAAGATAAGACTGAATCAAGTTTCAATGTAGGTTATGGAAGAGAATATTTTATTGTTGAGTTCAGGTAGGGTATTCTAATATGGTTTGTCGTCAGAAACATGATTTCTGCTCTTGGTTTCCTCTTGATATTTGACCTTTTACTTATAAATATCATATGACACATCTTGAGTTGACTGTTTACTGCCATAAATATTCAGTACTCACACTTCAGGTACAATATGAGAATCAATGTGTTTGCAGCGACCATATGACTGCTGATCTCTTTTTTGTAATTTAATGCCAAATATGAACTAAAAGAATTGGAATTTGCGATTTTTCTAGATTCTTCAAAAACTAAACTAGTTAACTCAAAGTATGGTTAAGGAGTGTGCAAATGGGCCACCATTTTTTTTTTTTCCTTATGTCCATGGCTGTATTCTCAGCATCAGAAAACATAACAGAGGCCCATTCTTCAGTCATCTATGATCATTATGTGGTTTCAGCCTTTCTATTTCATGTTATTGAGCATATCATGCTAACAAAGAAGTTGAAGCCTTTTTAAGCATGTAATCCTGTTTAGAATCTCTTTAGGAATTCACATCTTCACATCTTTCATGTCTTTGTGTTCTAGAGACTATTAATTCAATCATCTGTCCTTCATACTAGTACTAACATAGAGAACTGATTTCCAAAGTGCGGTAGCAAAGTGTAACACACTGAAATCATTCGGATTCCGAAAATGGATAGTTACAAAACCAATCACTCAGCCTATGTCAAGCTTAAAGATGGAAGTTCCATAGTATCTTTCTGTTCCTATTGTCCATGTTAACTTGTATCTTCTGTGCGTTTTTGTTCATTATATATTTTTTGGAGGTTCTATTTGTTGCATTAATCTTTATTGTGTCATGTTTGATATACAGGGATGGTTCTGTACTTTTTAAACTTTTATTAACTCATTTGTGTTATACTTAGTTACGCTAAATGGGTTTACCCTATTTTAAAAAAAAATGAAATCATCACTAGGCTGAGTTGGTATCCTCCATCAAATAGCTTCTGGGACTATACAAATCTGACTTATGGACTAAGTATCTAAAGCAGTCTGTATCAACTGATACATGCTCATGTCAATATGACCTAATTCCTTATGCTTTACAAACAAATTTGTAAGTTCAGCCAATCTCTAGGATAATTACCAATGAAATTCATGCTCTCTCGTAATGAAATATCAATGAATCTCAATTCTTCCTGCATCATTGTTGGTTTTCCAGTGGAAGCTTATATCGGATAATTCATCGCCCTCATTGTCAAATTGATGAAAAGAGGAGAATTAAAATGGCTCTTGATGTGGTATGGATTTTGACCTTGGATACATTCCCTAAACACTACTTACCTTTTAGTAGTTAATCTCTAGTTTTGGAGGTTATATTCACAGGCAAAAGGCATGAACTGCTTACACGCAAGCATACCGACAATTGTCCACCGTGATTTAAAATCACCCAATCTCTTGGTGGATAACAACTGGAATGTCAAGGTATACCATATATTGGATTTTGAATCACATACCCACCTACCTGTCTAGCTCCTGAGATTTTCTTTTTGTTTCAATGTGTGTTTTCAAGCAACTTTTATTCCGAACTGTAAAAAATGCATGGCTAGATATTCAACAACAGCTGATGGAAGGAAATTATTTAGTTCAATCTGTTAGTAGATCTTCTTTTTGAAGTGGTTACTAGGTGTTTTAGTTTGTATAAAATGTGATGCAGGTGGGTGATTTTGGATTGTCACGGTTGAAGCATAATACATTTTTGTCATCCAAGTCGACTGCAGGAACGGTGAGACTTTTATTTTATCTGTTAGAAAATTAGTTTTATGCTTTAGCACTCTACTTAAATCTTGGAGATTGGTTGTCCTGTGTATATCTTTTTCTGTTTATTTATTTGTTTGGGGTGTGTTTTTGGATCTAAAGCCCGAGTGGATGGCTCCAGAAGTTCTCCGAAATGAACCTTCAAACGAAAAGTAAGTGAAATTGCTCATTGCCTTTCTGCTAGTGCAGTCATATGCTCTATTAATCAAGTCTTATCCTGATTTTGTATTGTCTATGTGTTGTATTACATTTTTTATGCTTCTGCTAATTTTGTACTACTGTTTAGTCTTATTGCTTCAGGCATTTAAGTTTGATGACCGATTATTAGTTTGACAAAGTCACAACTCTTTCCCCTTTTTTGGATAGATAAGAAAATGTTATTA
The DNA here is from genome assembly GCA_018894105.1 of Jacaranda mimosifolia. Classification (NCBI taxonomy): domain Eukaryota; kingdom Viridiplantae; phylum Streptophyta; class Magnoliopsida; order Lamiales; family Bignoniaceae; genus Jacaranda; species Jacaranda mimosifolia. The sequence continues at coordinate 14,131,939 of CM032130.1, read as the reverse complement.
GTCGAGCAAGGATGAGATAATATTAGAGAACCCTGTCATCATCAAGGTAAAATCAAAGAGAAGTATCTGTCAATTTATACTGTTGTTTCCCTATCAAATATGAATCTGCTTGTGCTATGATGGATCCTGATGCATAGAGCCAGAGTTGAGAGTTGTTATCTTAACATTTTACCTGCCTTTCCCTTTCTATCCATATTGCGGCGTTTTTTCAGATCCTGATCCCCCAACCAACAGCACCATATAGCCAGAGTTGAGAGATGTTATCTTAACATTTTACCTGCCTTTCCCTTTCTATCCATATTGCGGCATTTTTTCAGATCTTGACCCCCCCCCCCCCCCCCCCCCCCAACCAGCAACACCACATCCACCTATCCACCACGAGGAGGATAAATAATTAAGCAGCCAAATAATTGAGGTAAACAGGAAGAATAAAAATCAAATGGATTTTTTTACCTTTGTGAAATATATAGCAAATTTATTGTATTCTTTAATTTGCTTGCCAACAGCAAAGGTACATTTAATGACTCTCAAGGAATATGAGGGCAAATAAAGGTGTTTCTGCATTTCTTGTGGGCTGGTGTGTGGATCGTTTTACAAGGGAACATCATCATACTATTTAGATGCTATGATTTTGGATCTCAGGAGTCCTGCCGTATGTGTTTGCTCTGTGATTGTAGGTTTAGGCTATGTTGTAAACTATGTACCTTGGGTAATAATGAAATGAAATCTTATCTACCCCGCCACCCCCACCTTCCCCAGCAAACGACTGAAAAAAGAAAAGAAAAAGAAATAAAGCATGCTGCAATCTGAAATTGCAGAGGGAAATAATCTTGTTTCCAACTAGTGGTGACATGTTTTTTCCTGTAGATTGGATAGTGTTCTGCTGCCAGCATGCTAAAGGTATATATGATTTCAGTCTATTTTCCTCTCTTATTTGCAATGGGAAGAGCAGTTGTCTACTTCCATGGATATGCCATCTAAACCTTTAGTCCTTCATACTGTCATAGTATGGATTCTTTGTACTTTATATGTTACCACATCAAATATAATTCTGTTGTCATTTTCTCTTTTAATTATTTTTTTCTTTCATTTTGGTGCAAATTTCAACTGTTGATTCAGTATAGTTTATCATTTCACCCATGAAAGAGCATGTGACGAATGCCAAAATTGATTTTTTACATATGTTTATTTTGAGCTTAATGCTGTTCCTTGATGTGCAGATAATTTTAAATTTATGTTGTGACTTAACAGGTGTGATGTATATAGCTTTGGTGTTATTCTATGGGAACTTGCAACACTGAAATTGCCTTGGAGTGGTATGAACCCAATGCAAGTGGTGGGTGCAGTAGGTTTCCAAAACCGCCGTCTCGACATCTCAAAAGAAGTTGATCCTCTAGTTGCCAGGATAATATGGGAATGTTGGCAAACGTAGGTTATATATATATATATGTATATATTTTATCTTTGGTGATTCTTGGATATAATTGAACTAAATTCAACTGGCCCTGTTGTTACCAGGGATCCAAACTTGCGTCCCTCTTTTGCACAGCTCAGTGTGGCACTAAAGCCATTGCAGCGGCTTGTCATTCCATCACATGTGGAGCAACCGAGTGCATCTTTGCCACAAGAGATCTCGGTGAATTCTACACCTTGAACATGTTTCTGTTCCTCAAGTGTGAATATTATTTCTAGTATAGCCAAAGTGATATTCGTCATAAAATTGATAATGAGATTTTGATGTGGAGCTTCCATCCTAAGTGAAAAATACAATCCATGTATCTCTTGTATAGTTGAACATAATTTTTGTCCTAAAAGGTCATTGGATGTATATATTGGTCATTGGAAACGGTGTCCTGTTTTTGGAAATTGGCAATCTTCTATATCGTTCTGCGGATTGCATTTTATTTCTATTTATGAAATCAGATGTGCACGAGGCATAGCCATATTATATCCAGCTAGGGTTGCTCACATGGCAGGCTTTGTTATTCATCTGATCCGAATTGAAAAAAGTGGTTGACTAATCGATTTCAAACTGACATGTTCGTTTCTCCTCTACTTTTTCTCTAATTTTCATATCTGTTGGTGTCTTATTCGACATTTCAGCTCCATTTTCTATTTGGCATCATCTTTATTTTAACCATTTTTGTTTTCTTAGTCATTAGGATAGTGACAGCTCTCTCTCTCTCTCTCTCTGTGTTTGGTTTTTTATATAAAAATTGCGTTTTAATTGAATAATTCTGAAAATACGGCGGGTGCATCTGGGGGACGAAATACAAAATTAGTGAGATGTGCCTTGGAGGCATGCATCCTGGAACATTTTTTTTTTTTAAAATATAAAAAATAATATATAGATGTGCGCTATCTCTTAAACAGATTTTCTCCCAATTAATTTTTTTTGAAAAATGTCAAGGGGTGCGCCACCAAGAGAGGTGTGTCTATCTCTCTCTCTCTCTCTCATTTAAGGTTTTAGCGTCTAAGGTTTGGATTATTGATATGTATTTCTTTTTATAAATAATTGTGAGGAAGAAAAATATATGTACTCACTTATACACGCCTAATATATATTATATATGTACACACTTATGCACGCCTAATATATTTTATATGTATGTAATCAAGTTATGAGTATTACGTGTTATGGGCATAAAAATTACGAATATCTATCATTATGAATAGAGAGAGAGTTGAAATGCGAACTTGAATTTTATTAATAAAATTGATAGAAGAGGTATTGATCACCTTTATTAGATATAAAATTATTAGATTTGCACTCAGGATGATCAAGTACATTATGAATTTTATGGTGAGTGAATTTTTAATTTCGTACAAAAGCAAGTTTTTCATTTAGTTAGTGTGTGATGCCTGCAATGATGTATAAGTATTTTGTTGTTTTCTTTTCTTATTATTGTAATATCTCTTGTATAATTTTCAACTCCATTCCTTGGCATTGACAATAAACAATGTCATGTAATTCGCATGTTGAGTCTTTGAAGATCTCTTACCAACTCCTCAAATTTGTCAACTATTCATTCCCATTCCCTTTGACGTACATAATAATATTCTGTTGGATCATTGTATCACTTAATTTCTTTCTCTAAATAACCATGTGTATCCATGGCTTGAGCTGAAATGTAAAAGAGAAAAAAATTTAAGAGTTAGTTTTGTGATTGTTGAGTTGTGTATATGTAAGTTGAAAGGTAAATAAGACAAAAGAGTTAAGAACATTATGTTATAAATGGTGATAGTTTCACGTACCATAATAATAATATCAGTTGAAATAAATGCAAAATATAGCCATTATCACCCTTGCACATTTCTTGATTAACGAGGTGTTATAAAATTACGTATTGGCACTTCACATGTTTGATTTTGGCAAGATTTTGACATTATATACATCCCTTTAATATTATATGTAAAATACTTCACATATAATATTAGTTGAAATAAATATAGTGTGGTCATTGTCGGCCCTGTGCACTTCTTATTAGCATGGGATTATACAATTATTGGCAATATTTTAATATTACAAATGTCCCTTTATTGTTATATGTATGACAGTCCACATGCTTCAGTAATAATATCAATTGCAATAAATGTAGAGTGCAGTCAATATCGATCCTGCACATTTTTTTATTGGTGTTGCTTTATATAATTATGCACCAACATTTCACTTACCTAATTTTGGATAAGAATTGACTTTACAAGTACCCCTTTAATGTTATATGTATGGCACTCCACGTGTCTTAGTAATACTATCAATTGAAGTAAATGAAGAATGTAGTCATTGTCAACCCTATACACTTCTTAATTAGTGTGACATTTCATAATTATTTATTGGTACTTTCATATGCCTGATCTTGTGCAAGATTTTGACATTACGAACATCTATTTAATAGAAGGTGTAGTAATTATCGATCTTGTTACTTCATGTGCCTTATTAATGTTAGTTGAAGTAAATGTATAGTATAGTCATTGTCAACTCTGCACATTTCACCCATCATATTTTTCAATATCAAATTGTCTATAAATATGTATCTTGAGAAAATTATATTAGTTAATCGAAATGGAGCTATTTAGAGGACTGGAATTACATTATACTCCAGGTGATATTTTTCATGCCATGGGTTGTAGTTGAATTTTGGATGATAATTATTGCTACTCAATCAAAGATATTCTGTATTATGCTTAGAATTAATGGAAAATGGATGGCAGCATCATGTATAAGAACAAGATGGGCTTCTATAGATATTCATGATCTTAGTACTTGTCATCCTCAATGGAAAGCCATCACCATGCCTTGAGGCACGGCAAAAGAGAAACAATAGCTCCCAATCGCATAGCAAAGAAAATAATAAAATGGCTATATACATATATACCGTTTTATAAATGAAATAAGAGCTTGGTGGGCACTTAGCATCTGTCCTATTTATCAATCAAATGTTAAGATGTCCGATGAAGAGGATAACTAACTTGTTCTTTATGTGTTATATTTTTATCATAGTAACTACTTTTATTGGACACATTAAATTAATTCTAATTATTTCAATTACATCCTTAAATTTAATTTTATTTATTATTAATTATGGTAAAAAATTTGTTGGACAAGGCAAATAATCATCCAGCATTGAGACCTTTTAAAGTGCCGAGAAAATATAGCAAAATTTAAAATAGATGTAGCAAAACTTAAAACAAATGTAGCGGAACTAAGTAATACAACTCTAGTAATACTCCCTCCCAATACCATAATCATGTCATTGCCTATGTCTTCATTGTTATCGACCCCCCTGTATCTCATAGAGTATCATGTGTTTGTTATTGGCCCTAACCAATTCCAGCATGATAATCATAAAGACTACCATCCACATATAAACTAAATTCTATCAAGAAGATGTGGTGGAACTTGATGAAGCACAATCACAATATGATCTTGCCATGTCTAGAAATGCAACTGGTAATGCATGGAACGAGGGGCGTGCTAGTGCATGGCCTTAGTAATCATGTTCAGATGAACCCCATCCTAGGCCAAGATCTATATCCACCAGTGCAAAGAATGACTAATTGAATGTCGACATATATGGAGGTAAAGGTGAAGTTCATAAGGCTATGCCAGTTGTGACACGTAGCAGTCCGAATACAAACCAAAATTAATACGAGATGGACCTACCACATAAACTTCACTTGACTTAAATGTAGGGTGTTAGGTATCATTGAAGCACTATCAGTATATATTGGTGTACCCCTCTGTGTGCTATCACCATCTGTCGAGCTGTTGGACTTGAGGCTGTCTTTTCCTCCTCGTATCTTTGCTCTCAGTTGCTTCTTGTTATGAAGGATATGGCTGATGAGACACCTCAAATGAGAGTTGTTGTGTAGCTATATAATTAATTTCTTCAATAATCGACATATATTGGTCTTTCAATGGGATGAAAGTTGCAACTTCAGCATTATCAGCAATTAAATCACAAGTGAGCATAAGGCTATAGATTCTATCAATGTGAAATGCGTAAAACAAATAGTCTAATGTTAATTGTACAAAATTAAAATTATAGTTTTATATTGCATACTTATATGCGTACCACATCATGCCATGCATGTGCATCCTCTACACAGTATCCCATGTTTACATGTGCGTAGGATGGCGATATAAGTTAGCATTTGATTCGATCATACTATGCCATGTATCCAATATTCGTAGTATCGAATCCAATAATTACCAATTGTTAAATTATAATTTGCTCTATGTTATCCTACTAACAAATGTATAAGATGTGGTATGTATACCAATCTATACTAGGATGCCCTATTAGGATATATTGTGTAATCGTGCACCACGTTTTGCTGGTAGCAGTGTTCAAAAAATCGGACTGTTCATTGAACCAAAAAACTTACCGATTCATGGTTCACTAGTTCAACCATTGGTCGGACTGTAATTGAACCGCAATTGAACCATGACGTTATAGTTACAAAATAAATATATTTATATTATATATATTACTTAAAAATTAATAAAATGACAAAATATAAAACATAAAGAGCTTAAATGATATTGTCTAACATTACAATCTAAATTTCACAATTCATATTATAAATGATCACAACAATTTAAATATATCAAGTCTAAAGTTTAAAGTTGAGAGTGTATAAGTTAATTCTATATTCTAAACTAAGATTTTTTTTTGTTTTTTGTTTTACTTTTAGATAGCTTGTGAAGTATACCTTAACCTTCAAACTTTGTACTTAGACCAAAAAAATTAAAAAATAAATAAATTAATTTTATTAAAAATTAAATTAAAAAATTGGTCTGGTTCAATTGAACCTTGAACGGTTCACCGGTTCACTGGTCTGACCGACCGATCTGAATGATTTTTACAAAATATGGCCTTTTTTCATTTTCCCTATTTTTTGAGAAAATCGGACCGGTTCGCTGGCCGGTTGACGGTCCAACCTGCCGGTCTAGTTCGGTTTTTTAAACAATGGCTGGTAGTGGAAGAATACCATGTAGTTATGCAAAATATTTTGGTGCATTCCAAACTACCACAAAATTCGAATGATGTATCTCAATGACAGCATGATTGATCAATAAACAGACTGTTGTCCAAAGTTCTGGGGTACAGTCGGGTGGCAAATTCTAAATATCTAGTGAATCTATATCATAAGGCTCCATATAAATTGCATTAAAAATATTAAGTCATATTCAAATAAAAAGTAATTTATTTTGAATACCATAACAAAAAATCATATGGATTAGTCACCTTAGAGGCCGACATTCTATCAAGCATAGATATGATGATCCATACAGAGTGACTTGCAGTATGTTTGAGGGAGAAATATTGCTTCCACCTACACATATAAGAGCCAAATTAATTTGTGAAACAATGTCTTCAAGAATGATTATGAAATGGCATTAAAATTATATTACTGAGCATCATATGGAGGAATCAAAAGTTCATGGTGATCAAATACACAAGGTGCTATAGTAATACGAGATAGTAGTCCTCTAGGTGCCAGAGTTCTAATTTGAGACCATGCCTAAATCTGCAAGTTAACAAGTGATTAAGGCGCATGTGACAATACAAATTCAACTATGTGATATTTATCAGCAATATTTATTTACGCGTAGGGATTGCATTCGCTCTACTAATATTAATTTGCTCCCATTGTGATGTAGTGCATTGCTTGCAACATAAGAATGAAAAAACAACACTTCCCCAACTAAAGTGACGAACTTTCTGAATATTCTCGAAATACCTCAAGTATAAAATTGTACTACATTACCTAAAGAATTCAGGCACTTAACATCTCCTAAAAACACAAATGCACATGCATGTGCAATCTATTCAACCTCCAATTGCTATTGTTTGTAATTTGTTGGGTGTGGATGTGGCTGGCAATGACCTTCAAATAGAGATGTGATCCCTTGAACTGTGTGGCATTAGGCCTAATTCCAAGATAACAATAACAACAATCATGTTGCTGCTCTGTCATGAAGCTAAAGTCTATACTAGTAGTAGGCTGACCTCGTATTGGTAAGCCCATATCATTGCCACATCCTGAAGTGTAACAGTAACCTCTCTAACATGAAAATGAAAGGCATGAGTCTCAAAGCGTTCTCTCTCCACTAAAGCAGTGATCAAGTATAGATCAATATTGAAGTGTCTACAACTATTTACATTGTAAAGTCAAATCTCATGTAACAAGTCCTGCACATGGGTGTCTAGCTTTGTCTCCTATGACAATCCAAGAAAGACTTTTCCTCTCGACTCACAAGAAGAGTGGTGTTGATATCTCTAGCAAATACATCCTTTGGTTGATGAATAGATTGCATGTGTACACACTCAGACCACATGATCGTAGACATCTGTACTATCCATCCTAAAACTATAACAACTTCGTGATTTATATAGATATAAATGTAAATAGAGAAATACTTAGAACATTATTACTTGAAAACAAAAATAAAAATAAAACATGCTTAAACATTAATATAGTGTGCAATTAAAAAAGAACAAAATAGGGTTTTAATACATTAATAAAGATTATTATAAAAAAACTAGATATTTTTTTTATTTTTTAAGAATATAATTGAAACATAACATAGATTAAAACAGTCTGAATTTTCTAAAATTCCTACCAAATTTCTTATTCATCCAGTTTAATATAAACAAAAAAAATAAAGGAAATAGGACATGAATTATAGTGTTGGGACAATTAAGAATATCGGGAAGATGGATAATGTTGGTTCCGAATACTTTAAGTTGAGGCATAGGCTGGCTTATTATCATGCATGTGCTTAGGCTAATTCATTTCTTTTTGAATTCAAGTGGTGCAAGTTCTGCCTGCAAGACATTGCCCTCAATGGCATGGTTACGGATTACTTCAAAATTATGTTCATCCAAATAATTTTCTTCCTATATCGGGTCGAACCTCTTTTTGATATTTTGCAAAGTAACATTCAATGTTGTAGTATGGTTTTACTAATGCTATAGAGTTTATCCCAAAATGTTTGCATGCCTTCATCACATGTGGGCATGGAATTCTGTGTTCACTCTATTTTCCACATGAGCATTCACGTGTCCTAAGTTTGGCGGCATGTGTGTGATTTCTACATCTTGTGTGCATTCACGTTATGATTAAAGCTGATTGATGAATGTAGTCAAACTTTTGTGCAATATGCTCAATAAAGTGGTGTTGCCATCTCAAACACAAGTTAAATGCACAATCAACCCATATTGGTTTCGCCTCATTTTATTAGCTCTCGTCAGTCGACCACGAAACACTTTTACACATCGAGCAAATGTTTGCTGCACAATAGACATAATTGATAACCGACCAATACCTTTCATACTCCATTGATATGCTCAGACATGTTTTTAGTTAAAAAACTGCAATGCTATCCTCTATCTTGAGAAAAAGCCCATTGAGTTTTATTAATGTTTTACAAGTACGAATAGGCATTTTCAATAGTTTCGTTTATTTTCTTCATTGTTTTCGAATTGAGATGGAAAAACTAGCTCTCCAAAATAAATTCTTCAATTGAATATTTTTGAAATATTTATTAAGTTTCAGCAAGCATCTCTTAGGCAAAAATAATGTACTCCACATGGATATGAAAATTAGATATACATTCAATAGCAGATAAAGTCCATGTGTTGATTAGAAATTAAGCACATACCTTCCATCCCTGTAATGACATGCTTCAAACTTATCTCCAAAAACCTCTTCCAAGACATGAACTAGTTTTCTTCATCATTTATAGCAAAAAACTAAAGATAAAAACTTGTCAATTTACATCCATATCTATTGCAATCAACATTTTGTATTTATGTATAGATGGGTTACGCCATGTTGATAACTTTACTGTAATGTTTAAACCTATTAGCATACAATTGGAAGGCCTAAAAGATATAATTAACATTCTCTGTCTTAATATATGTGTTGCTCCCACTCAACAACGGTTTCCGACCACTTTTAGAGGGTTCCCATATACTTGGGTAGTATTCTTACTGAGGTCTCTCATATCCTAAAAACCTTTTTCCTTATACATTTCAAGGCATTCCATGCCTTGGCATATGAGATTTCGTATTCATTTTTCTCATTTTGTTTATCCCATAAGCTGGATTGTCACAAATATGGCCCAACAAGACTGTCGCAATCATATTCTGACTTAAGTTTAAACAATCAATCAAAACTTCATTCAATGCAAGTATGATAGTCCCCATACTTGGTAATCTTCGATAGCCCCTTATTCTCTTTTAATTCCAATTATACCATTTTTTTAATGTAGATTGTTTGCAAACTACTTTCCAAAGTGTCAAGTATGCAATATTCACGACTTGCAACCTATAGAGAAAAACCCTTCGCAATAGCATTAACATGCTCCTTGTCTTTGAAAAGCATGCCCAACTTGAGCTTTCCATTGCTATAGTCATAAAAACTCTACTATGGACCAGATGGAATATCCTGACAGTCTCCAAGTAGATTTTCTTGTAGAGAAGACTGGAAGGACTTAATATAACTGTGGATGATCAGTTATAGAGGGCCTTGTTGGTGTCATCACCATATGGTGATATTAGTTCTTCCATGATATCAATACCAATGTTATCAACATCATTAGTGAATTTATTCGTGCCATAGCCATCAGGCTCTAAATTACAAAGCTCCCTATTACGAAAATTGTTTGTATGTGGTTCAAGAGAGTTTTGCTCCATGTATAGGATTTTAGGCTCATATTTGCTACTAAATTGAATAGCATATTGGTGTTCTCTCACAGGATCTTGGTGAGATGTAGAAGTACTATTGAAAGGATCTTAATGGAATGTATAACTACCATCATAAATACCAAAGATCCTAATATTTGCAAGGTCGTCATTGACCATGGCAAGTCATGAATCCTTTGATCTGTGTATGGAATTTAAAGCTCATGTTTGCTACTAAATTGAGTAATATATTGGTTTTCTCACAAGGGATTTTGGTGAAAGGTAGAAGCACCACCAAAAGAATTTAGTTGTTGCATCAAAAGTGACATGTAGGATCCTTATTCCCATTCTACTACCATATTTGACACACTATTATGGCATATCGATTCATCTACAACAAATAATTCCACACGACTCAAGCTTTCCATTGAATATAATAAGTTTGATAAATTACTATCATTTTCTATTTGCAAAAGTGTGGATATTCGACCTCCTTATACAAATAAAGCTTTGCAAATATTTTAAACAAATATTAACTACTATAAATGGTTACTTTATAACTTCGACACTAATTCAGAAAATATCACCTGATGAGAGAGTTGTAGACAGGTTGATCATATTTAACAGAATTAAGAGTTTCGTATAATATTCACTCCAAAATATACTAGAACTCAATTCTATTACTCGTCATATTTTCAAGAAAAACATACAGTGATATAACTAATTAATTCCAAAAGGGTAAAAAACTAAAAAAACTAAAAAAACTAAAAAAGCCCAATGTATCGAATAAATAAAATGAATACATCTAATTGACTAAGCCCACCAAGAAGGGCATCAAAATCCTAATAGGTGAAGCACGCTAAGAAAAAAAACTATAAATACTAAACCTCAAAGAGAAACTGGGCATGAAAAATAATTTGAAATTTTTTATTTAGAGCTTTCTACATCGTGTTCTAGAGAAAAAGAATTTGAAATGCTATTGACTACAAAACGGGACCCCAGCCCCATTTATGTAAGCATTGTATTGGGATCATCTGCGAAAACTTTAAATGATAAGAAGGAATGCTAAGAACGTGGACGAGATTAAGAACTCGAGACTCTAAAAGTGGTCCCAACGCTAGAGAACAGAGAGAGTCACCTATTTAAAGCACGACCAAAAGTGTTACTGGCATTGGACAAGACATCTGCATAGTAAGAACCACATTCTGGATATCCAATTCTGCAAATGACATAGGAGGCATTACAGTCTTTGCCAGACAATATCATTGCCCAAGATACGGCCAAAGTGGTCACCCAATATGCAAAGAAACACTGCCCTAAGAGCAACAATAGTCCTCTCACCTGGAGTCGATGGGCTTTGTTGTCCCCGAAGAGAGCTGAGAGAAGAACCAACCTTAAGTGAGATACTGCTTCTCCTCCTCTACCTCCATAGATGGACATGCACTTATTTATTTGAGCAGACTCCTCCAGGGGACTGCTTACTGCTACCAAAATCTAGACTTGCTCACAAGTGTCATAACTGTCAGGAAGCACAGGGAGCCAGTACCTTCCTCTAGCCATTACTCTCTTAAGATACGGTGTCCAATTATCTTGGCAATGCCACTTCTCCTAGGAAGAAGATAGCCAACTTGCTAGAATTTGATGATACAATGGATAAATAAGAGCACTTGGACAACTATCTAGTAAGAATGGAGCTTTATGATTTGAGTGTAGCAGTATACTACAAGGTTTTCATACTACACTCACCAAGTGTGCCTTAACATAGTTTAACCATATGCTAGCTGGATCCATCATGGGCTGGAAGCAATTGACACAACATTTTCTCTGAAACTTCTCTATCAACTGTAGATACCCGATGATAATGATCTATTTATCATTAAGCAGCAAGATGGAGAGTCCTTTAGAAACTATCTCAATCACCTCATCTAGAGATTTTTCACATCAATCAGTTGAACCACTTGAAGTTCTAGTTGTCTATAGCTAGAAAAACCCTCGATACTCTAGAAGACCTCCTCATGCGTGTAGAGAAATACATCAGGATTGAGGTAACCGTGACCCCTTCGGAGGCCCACAAATGCAAGACACGTGATGAAGGAAGTAGTAAAAATAACAAGAAGTTGGGAAACCATGGGAGCAGTCCCCTTTGGGCTTTCCATGCCTATATTCTACTCATAAGCACTGAAATGGAGATTTTAGTTGTGGTAATTGTAATAGGGCTTTAGTCATCACCATTCTCAAAAGGCAATAGAAATGACCCTAAGAAGCGAAAATCTGACAAGTGGTGCTGTTTCTACCATGATTGCTGACATGCTACTAAGAGTGCAGACACTTGAAAGACGAGATTAGGAAATTGATGCAGAAGGGACACCTCAAAGAATATGTGGCATAGAGGTCGAGCAGTCCTAAAACGGGTCCAGGAGCTGGAAAAAGTGAGGATTGTTGGCTTGATAATTATTCGAAGCCTAAATATTAAAAGACATCAACATAATTTGGAAAACCTCACTATGGTTGTATTATCTCGATGATCTTAGAAAGACTAGTTCGAGGGGATTTTGCAAATGCAAGGAAGGTGCTGGTGTGAGCAGAGAGGCAAATGTAGACTCATTCAGTTGATCTCTACTGGGAATTCAAAGTGTGTCCCCTAATACCCAACATCACATTTGTAGAAGAAGACATGAGGCCAGATGAGAATACAATGACGCATGGTGATCTTCACATCCCTTGTCAACTTCTGGGTGCAACGACAGCTCACAAATATTCTTTTCTATATTACATTCCTCTAGCTAAGAATAAATAATTCCAGCTATAGAAGATCAACATCCCTCTATTAAGGTTCACTAAACACACTAGGAGAAGTGCCTTTGCCTCTCTCTTTGAGTGTTTATTATTGGCAAGTAACAAAGATGGTAATAAAATATCATCCTAATGAGACCTATCTTAAATCTATTCCAAGTGATGGTCTCGATGTGTCACTTGAAGTAGAAATAGAGATGGCAATAGGGCGGGTTGGGGCGGGTTTTGACTCAACCTGAACTCGCCCCGTAAAGATTTTATACACTCTCAACTGGCCCCTACCCGCCCCATGGATTTTATGAGTGAAAACCTGAACCCTACCCATAATATAAATGTATAACCCAAACCCTACCCACACCTAATTAATATTTTTTATTTTTTTTAAAATACTATCCACTATACAATTAACGAAATATTACAGTTTTAACTCAAAATCATATAAATTTTACGTAAAGCAAACAAATAGAAAGCTTTTGAACATTTTCTAAGCATTCTAAATCTACTTTGAGGAGTCACAATTGTAAGGAATGGGAGGGAAAAGAAAAAATGCTAACATAGTTTAGGGTTTGTTGTATATATATTTTTCGTAAAAAACTAAATTATATATAAATATATATAAATACTTTGGGGTGGGTTTACTATAAACTCGAGCCCGATTTAACTTGTAGTCGTTAGAATAAAAACCTACCTAGATCCACTGCAAGGCGGGTTTTCTACTTGCCTCAATCGGAGCAGGTACCCGCAAATCGGGCATAAATTGTCATCCCTAAGTGGAAGCTACCACGTCGAATAGAATTGATGAAGCTATTGACGACCAATGTGTCGCCCAGGAGTGTTATGCCAGCACCTTGAAGAACATGAATATGAGAATTGATTAGGTGAAAGAGTTGCAAGACAACAAGGAAAAAAAGACAAGGGCAAAGGCGTGGTCCATGATGCCAATGTCATGGTGATACTCACATAAGGAGCTACTCCATAGAAAGGTTAAATGCGTTACTATTGCTGCCTTTCATTTTCTCATTTTCTTAGTTAATTCATGATTAACAGTTAGGATTTTCTTTTCTTTTGGTTATAATGGCAGCATCTTCGACTGATTTCTTTTAGCACAATACAATTCCTCTAAAGGGACATAGTAGCTGTGCGTAAGCCCATCGTAAATCTTCACCGACATCATCTTCAAAGGTAAGTGGTAGCACCTTTGTTTTATTTTGGCATAAACCCACTATACAATCCCTTTAAGGGTTATGTCATAGCCATAAGTAAGCCTATCGTAGATCCTTAAGGGCATTGTCCTTGGAGGTAAGTGGCAACTCTCTTAATTGATTTTAGTGTAAACTACTACATGTTCCCTCAGGGGATACATAGTAGCTGTGCATAAGCCTATCGTAAATCCTCCCCTATACTATCCCCAGAGGTAAGTAGTAACACCTCACTCACAAATAACTTTAGCATAAACCTACTATTTGGCTCTTCTTAGAGTACGTAACTACTATGCATAAGCCTACCATAAATTCTCCCTAGAGATAAGTGGTTGTACCTTAATACTTTTCGATGAATCACACCTATACTTGAATTAATTTAACGTAAAGCTACATTCGGCTCCTTCGGGAGTACGTGTTGCTATGCGTAAGCCCACTGAAAATCCTCCTTGGAGGTAAGTGACTGCATCTTAATCACATTAAATGAACTACTCCAGCAATTGAGTAATTTGGTGTAAACCCATCATGCCGCTCCCTTGGGAGTGCATGATCATTGCGTGTATTCCCACTATAAGGCCTCTAAAGAGGTATGTGGCTGCACCATTGAAATTAACTATCAAACCCCTCGGGGGCATAGGGCCAACACATCAAACATCATTATAACACTTGACCTCAGTAATGAGACCTCTAAAATGAGGCTTACGGTAATACATTATCGTACTTCTTGATTTTCACAATAAGACCTCACTAGTGAGGCACATAATCGAATTCAATTCAAACGACTAAGTATTGCAGTAAGACATCAATAGAGAGGCACCTAATTGAATCCAATTCACATGATTAAGTATTACAATGTGACTAGGCTCGAATGCATACTCATGTGCCACTTTACACAACTTGATGAATCCTCTCCAGGGGAACTTACGATGAAACTCGATGAAAAAAGGCTCAACATATCACTCACGCACCCTTGCTATGAACTAATTACACATTGATAACATAACAACATTTAAAAGTCATGTATTTGATTAAATGTATGTCTAAGAATGAATGAACGAAAAACTTCCCTAAACAAAAAGGAAGAAAACATTCATAACATAAAAAAAATATAGAAAAACATCTAGCTAACATTTGGCCTTAGAAAAGAAAATAAGATCAAAAAATGAGCCAAAAAAAATACTTATGCTAAAGAAAAATGCTAAGTAGTCCTAAACACAAGAAAAAGTAGAAACATCTAATAGTATTCCTAATTTAAACCACCTACCTACTCATGGGGAGCTACATCAACAGGATCATCTACCATGGCATCCACACTAGCCTCCGATGCCCCTTTATACCTCTGATGCCTCTTCAATAGAAAGATTAACTGGTTAGGTCTAGCATTAACAAGTTCTCAGCTAGGTATCGCCCAACCTCACTTAGCATGCAACGCCATAAGTCTACATAAAGATCAAAGTCATATTTGTCTCAATAGTCTTAAAGAGCTCATAAGAACTCTTAAATTCTTCAACTGCATCTCTGTGAGCAGCATTGATAAGTGCTCTTCCCAGTAGAAGACCCTAAGAACTTCTTTATGGTCTTTACCTCCTTTGCACAATGCACCTTCAGCAGCTTCGCAAACTTCTCTTTCTAGGATTTCTGCTAAGTGAATTCAATGATCTTCTTCTTAAGTTATGCTATTGTTGATGTTGCTCCTTCTGCTTGGCGATACATCTACACTACCAAGTCCCAAGCTTAGTTCAAAAAGACACAAGGCTTGATGCTAAAATAATTATACATAACTATGAGAAAAATAAGCATTTAGAAAAAAAAAAATGTATTGAGATAAATACTTACTCGAGTGAAGTCTCCCAGAACAAGCTCAATTAACTAGAAGAAGAGATACTTCTAATATGACTCAATGCCTCAGCTTCAGCATAAGCCATAATAAAATAGTCCTTTGCCCTAATCAGCATGGAATAGATAAGATGATTAGGGTAAGTACCTCCAGCAGCTAATCAACGCATGCTTTCTGGTTGACCTAAAATCACCATCTTAGGCTTCTTGCTTACACTAGACTGATACGCAGCTGAAGGCAGCTGAACACGTACCTCGAACACTACCTGGATGGAAATGCCTCCCCGTGACACTACTTTTCTACGAGCCTCTAGAGCAAACCTTTGCCTACCTTCCTGGTGCTATCCTTGCTAAGTCAACCTTCTTTCTTGCTAAAATGCAAAGATAA
The DNA here is from genome assembly GCA_018894105.1 of Jacaranda mimosifolia. Classification (NCBI taxonomy): domain Eukaryota; kingdom Viridiplantae; phylum Streptophyta; class Magnoliopsida; order Lamiales; family Bignoniaceae; genus Jacaranda; species Jacaranda mimosifolia. The sequence continues at coordinate 14,115,527 of CM032130.1, read as the reverse complement.
AAATAAGCATAAACACCAAAGAGAATGCAAACATGCATCAATACAGATATATGCATGAACAATTAACAAAAAGAAAAATAAACTAAGTACTTGTTGAAAATATGTAAGTCACATCAAAGGGGCAATTAGATAATCTGGTCTCCTCAAAACTCCAACAAAGGCCTTGATGAACCTGACCTGTATGAACTAAGGATGAAGAACTACTCCACATGAGGAACAACCCAACCCTTATCTCAAACAAATAAATATATATTCTTCCAAATCCCTAGCAGAAAAGGCAAACCATTTAAAAACTCACTGTGGGTTTAGGGGAGATATGAAAGAAAGGTTTGCTAGGCACTTTGCATACCTTAAACAAAGAATGAAAACTATCTAAGAAAATTAGAAGACCTAAATCGATCAAATACTGTTGAAACCCTACAAAATATGCAAAGAAATTGGGAATGAACTGACCTAGACACATCCTATAACTCCTTACTATATCTAACAGTAGAAGTTTTGAGGATAGAAAGAACCCACTACTGAAATAACTGTTATATACGGTGAAGTATCCTTTGGGAAGTAGCACTAGATTATAACTCAATAAAGGAAGAAGAAACTTAAACTCTTCAAAGAAACTTCGACATCTCATAATTTCTAATTTCTTAGATAGGAGTAAATAGGAAATCTATGCAACTTGGATAAAACTGCTATCAATGACAGGAGCATCCTTGGATTCTTCATCAGAAGAACCCATTGCTTTAGATTCCAAACCTAACTCTGATGTAGAAAACAACTCATGAACTAGATGATGACTTTTGACTTTTAAGACTTACTTTCATTCACTACCACTCGATTAAATGATGTGCCCAATGGAGGCTTACAAACCCAAAATATATTGCCACACTACAAAGGGATGACACCCACAAACCCGAACAATCCTAGAAGAAATGTGATTACCCAAGGGAGCGATTGCCCGCATGCCAGCTGCTCACGTGATGGTCAACTGACCACCGAAAATAGGCAGCAAACAGATACCCACCCCAGGTACCTTGTGGGTGCCCAAAGCCAGTACATCGCTAGCACCTATCTGGGGCATTGCAACTGCCTTGGATACCTAAAATAAGCACCAACTAATGACGCCCAAGATAACTGCCTGCTTCAGGAGCCCTATGGGTGCCTATCAATGGCCATCCTTGGGACAATTGAATACATATTGGCGAAGGCACCCCTGCCTTCTCCTTCTCTAAGTTTCTAAACTTTAACTTCATGATGAACTCAGACTCAGAATGGGACCTATTATCTTATCACACCTCGAATTAGGGACATAACATGGTAGTGCCCCTAAGCCCAAAGACTCAGAGATACAAAATCTCAGATCCAACAGAGCACTGAATTCCCAAAAATTTTATTAAATAAATTTCAAAATAAATCGTCACAATGAAAGGTAATTTCAAATACTTGTTTTAACAATCATACTAGAGTATCCACGACCTTAAAGAAAATTTCCTAAGCAACTGACTAGGAATCTTAAACATAAAATAAACCTATTCTAAAATACCAAACTCTTATCACCATCCCTAAAACTGCTTATCCTCCTTGTCTTGAACTAAGTTTTCTGCAAAAGGATGGATTAATATCTTTTGAGCTACACTTAGCTCAGTAAATAAATCTCCTTTATCTTTTTATCGGATTTGAGCAAGTATAAATATCATGAAAAATCATTGAAGACAAGAATATTCCCTTTGCAGAAATATAACAATTAGTATTAAAAAAAATTCAAGATTCATGTTATCAAAGTCAATCACATATCTTTTAGAATAATTCAGAATAGAGATTACACATTTATCAAAAATATTCATTAATTAATAATGCTCATGAACTCTCTGGATTCTAATAGGTTTTCTTGGCTAAGATCTTAACTATGATGCCATTAAGTGGCTTTAGAATTCTTAACTACAACACCATTAAGTAGCTTAAGAAATCTTAACTACAAATCCATTAAGTAGCTTCAGATATCTTTTGCTACTGTAACCTCGTAGCACAGTTACGGAACTCATCCCTACCAACAGTTTCTCAATTATTTAGAACATAGGCTCTTTTTATTATTTTTATTCAATACAGAATCTTATGTTTTATGCAAGATTCGAAATATTTTATTTTTACATGATCAAATCCTAAAAAGTAAATTTTATGCAGGCAGACAAGTCTTTTGAATAGTTAACTATTTGTATATGGAAAATTCTATAATTAGACCATTAGATAAAAATAAATCACCTATTTTCAACGTAGAAATCATTCATGCAAAAGAATATTTTCAATAGAAAAAGAATAGAGATTTACTTATGCCAGAATCTGAAAACTCAAAACTTCTCTTAGATTTGATCTACCACTTATGCATTCTTCTCCAATTCTGTGTATGTGGCTTCTCTATTTCCTACTATATGGGTATATTATCAGGCTATGTATTTTGGATAAACTAAAATTCTTATCTCCTTGAGAAAATAACTCTATCCTAGTTTTGATTAATCTCAATCCCAGACAATGATAACTCATCATATTTCATCATGGGAAGATAATTTAGAATCCTAGCTTTATCATGATTAGATTGTTAGGTATATGACTAAATCTTTATTCAAAAATCCTAACTGCTACGAATTTAATTTATCTTAAATAAAATGGCTTAAAGAAGTTAGTAATAATAATATCATAAAAACTTTTGGGTATTACATTCTTCCCCTTACTAGAAGTTTCATCCTTGAAACTTTATGTACCTTGAACTTCAAACAGATGTGGATAGCGAGTGCTCATGTCCTCTTCCAATTCCCCCTTGCTTCTCGTTCAGTATGATTTGATTATTGTACCTTGATATAAGGAATTGTCTATGGCATAGAGCTTGTTCTTTATGATCCACAATCCTAAGTGGAAATTCCTCATAACTTAGATTCTCCTTGATGAGTAAGTTTTCGCGCTCCATCACATGGGTTAGATCCATCAAGTACTTCATTAATAGAGACACGTTGAATACATTGTGTACTCGGGATAACAATGGGGGTAATGATAGACGGTATTCTATTTCTCCTACTTTGTCTAATACTTCAAGTGCCCTAATGTATCGAGGATTCAACCTTTCGCTACTGCTAAAATGCGAGGCTCCACATGTTGGAGAAATTTTGAGATACACTTTGTCTCCTTGCTAGAATTCTATGTGTCTCCTCTTGATGTCTGCCCAACTCTTCTATCAGTCTTAAGTGGCCTTAAGCTTGTCACAAATCATTGCAACTTTCTACATGGTTAGTTGGACTAGTTCGGGTCATATGATTTTTCATTCTCCAATCTCATCCCAACAGATTGGTGATCTATACTTTCTTAAGGTGTGCTAGTTATTATTATATAAGAATTCTATGAGGGTCAAGTAATCTTCCCAAGTTCTTTTAAACTCCTAAAGGCATGCCTTAAGCATGTCTTCTTAGGTTTGCATTGTCCTTTTGGATTGGCCATTAGTTTATGGATGGTATGATGTACTAGTTATACTTTTGTTCACATGGCTTGTTGAAAGCTCTTCCAAAACCATGAGGTGAACCGAGTATCTAGATCTGACACAATGATGTTTTTATCATTAGGGACACATAATCTTCTTACATGTAGAGTCCTCCACTATTGCCAATTTGAAAATCGGGTAACAACCATGCCCTAGCTTTCTCTTTAATTTTTGCTAGTTTAGGATCATGGTTGTGAGCTATCTTAATTCTCTTGAGGATACATAGTTGAATACTTATAGTAGCTAGAATGTTATCAGTAGACTCTACTATTTCCAAATCCAAAGATTCTATTTTTCTTGCTAATATAGAAGAACATTCCACTTGCCTTCATGCTTAAGGCATCTGCCATGCAATTCACTTTGCCAGGGTGGTAATTAATGTCCAAGTCATAATATTTCAGTAATTCAAACCATTTTCTTTAGCTCATGTTTAATTCCTTTTGTGTGAAGAGGTATTTGAGACTCTTATAATCTGTATAAACTTCACATCTTTCTCTATAGAGATAATGTCGCCTCATCTTCACAGCAAAAACCACACCTGGTAATTCTAAATCATGTGTGGGGTAGTTCTTCTCATATGGCTTTGATTGTCTTGACGCATACACAACCACTTTTTCGTTTTGCATCAAAACACATGCTAACCCATTATTCAATGCATTACTATATATAGTGAAATTGCCTATTTCCCTTGGTAGAGTTAATACAGGTATTGATGTTAGCCATTGTTTCAATTCATTGAAGTTCTCATCATAAGCGGGGCCCCACTCAAATTTTGATATCTTCTGGGTTAACTTAGTGAGAGGCATGGCTATCCTTGAAAACCCTTCAATGAATTTCCTATAGTGATCTGCCAATCCTAAGAAACTTCTTATGTTAGTAACATTGGTTAGTTTGGGTCAATCCATTATAGCTTCAACCTTCTTAGGGTCTACTGATATATCTTCTTCAGATTTTGTGTGTCCTAAGAAGAGAACACTTTTAAGCCAAAATTTCACTCTTACTAAATTTCACATAAAGCTCTTTTTCTCTTAAGGTTTGTAGCATTGCTCTAAGGTGTTCATCATGTTCTTTTTCTCTTAGGAAATAAACTAATTTATCATCAATGAAAATGTCCACAAACTTGTCCAAGTACGACTTGAATATCCTATTCATTCAATCCATGAAGGTAGCTGGAGCACTGGATAAACCAAACGGTATGACTAAGAATTCATAATGTCCATATCTGATCCTAAAGGTAGTTTTAGGTATATCCTCAGCCTTTATCTTGAGTTGATGGTACCCTAATCTCAAATCTATTTTGGAAAACATCTTAGCTCCTTTCAATTGGTTGAAGAGATCTTCAATTCTTGGAAGGGGATATTTTTCTTGATGGTAATCTTATTAAGCTCTCTATAATCAACGCATAACCTCAAACTTCCATCGCTTTTCTTCACAAATAACACCGGAGCCCCCCCAAGGTGATATACTAGGCCTAATTTTCCCCTTATCAATCAATTCTTGTAGTTGAACCTTTAGTTCTTTTAACTTTACTGGAGCCATCCGATATGGAGCCTTTAAGATAGGCGCTGATCCTGGTATTAGGTTAATTTCAAACTCAATTTCCCTATCTGGGGATGGTCCAGGTAGTTCCTTAGGAAATATGTCTAGAAATTCTTTTACTATGGGGATACTCTTGATATTGACATCATCCTCCTTTGAGTCCATAGCAAATGCTAGGTATGCCTCACACCCCTTTTTAATTGTTCTCCAAGCTTGAGTACTAGAGAGTAAGAGACTTATTTGTTTTTGTTGATTCTTTGTGCGGTATTAAGTTAATTTCAAACTCAATTTCCCTATCTAGGGGTGGTCCAGGTAATTCCTCAAGAAATATGTCTAGAAATTCTTTTGCTATGGGGATACTTTTGATATTGACATCTTCCTCATTTGAGTCCACAACAAATGCTAGGTATGCCTCACACCCCCTTTTAATTATTCTCCAAGCTTAAGTAGCAGAGAGTATGAGACTTATTTCTTTTTGTCGATTCTTTGTGTCTCCTTGGTACGAGTGACTTTTCTTTCTACACAGGCAAAAATTTATGATCTTACCTCTACAATCCACATGGGCAAAATTACTAGCCAACCAATCCATTCCCAAATTACATCAAACTCTTTCATGTTAATTTGTATCAAGTTAGCCTTAAGTTCTATGTTGTCAATTCCTATGGTACAATCTTTGTGAACATGTTTGCCACTAAAATTTTATCTCCTGGAGTGGTTACTCTATAAGGTTCTATAAATACCATAGGTTTACCATTCAAGAACTTTGCAAATCTCTTAGCCATAAAAGAATGTGTAGCTCCACAATCAAACAATGAATAAATAGGCACTTTATTGATTTTGATCATACCTGTCAACACATCTTTGACATTACTTGTTTCCTCCTATGTCATAGCAAACACCTTTGCATTGTCTTTGGGATTCTAGTTCTGATTTGGGTTTCAAGTGGATCTAGGGTCAGGCAATGGGCACTCAAAAATTCGTTGACTCCTCTTGTCGCATCAAAAATATGCCCTATTCTTCCATTTATATTTTCCACCATCCCTTCTGTGATAGAAGTCAGATTCCTCAAATAGGGCTTGTGGTTGATTTGGTGTGAGTTTTCTCTTATTAGCTTGAATTTGATTCACCGGTACTTGCATTGGGGGTCCTCGACCAAATTTCAATTTGTTTCTAGGCTTTTTCAATTTGTTCTCTTTATCCCTTCTCTTTATGTCAGCTTCGGCTTGTATGGCGACCCCTAATAGTTCATCAAAGCTCCTAGCTTCAAACATAGCTAATGTTGATTGAATTCTACTTTTCAAACCTCTTATAAATTTATGGATCTTCAATTATGGATATGCTATAATAGTAGGTGAATACTTCCCAAGCGAGTGAACTCTGGCTGAAAACTCCACCACAAACATATCCAACTATTGCACAAGATTGTCGAATTCCATCAACTTTTGAAGCTAGTGGCATTGGCAAAGAAGTGCTTAAGGTAGGCCTCTCAGAAATGTGCCCATGTAATAGGTCCTTCAGTTAGCATAACGGGCGATACATCTTCTCACCATCTTACCACTTCTTCTACAATGAATGTTACTAATACTCTTGACCTAAATTCTAGAGGGACTTTCATTAGTTTGAAGTTGTCTTCTATCTCTTTAATCCATCTTTGCACTGCGTCGGGGTCATGAGTCCCATCAAAAGTTGGTACGTGGGCTTTTCTTATGGCCTCATAATAGAATTTGGTCCCTATGTTAGCAGATGGTTGCTGGGCTATCTGCATAGGATGTTGGTTTTATGCTTGCATATCTTGTGCTATAATAGCAACAATTACTATTAAATTCTCTTGACGAATCCTAGTTTGAACTGTTGGAGATGGGTCTTGGGTGTTGGTTGGTGGTTGGTTGTTTAGCTCTTAAGGCTGAGTTTCATAACAGAAGTTGTGGTTGGAATGTCTAGGTCTACCTTCCATTTCCTAGAATGGAAAGTATAGTAGGTAAGTTAAGCTTGCAATAGAATAAAAGTTGTATATTCTATTATCAAAAGCAACTAACAAAGTAAAAAAAAAAAAATTCCTCACAGAATTATAATTACTATATTATATATAAATATATATAAAAAAATACAACCTAAGGCCCTTATAATACACTTTAAGCATGGTCAGTAAGCACCCTATGCTAATTGGTAGACTTATAATCTAACAACTAAACCTCTCTGTTTACAGAATAACGCCTAACTTTTCTTCAAAACTAGCACTAATAAACTAATATAAGATAGATAAACACAAGCAACGATTTCCAACAATCTTAGCCTTTTTTTTTTGAAAAAAAAAAACCTAATACTGGCTGCCTAATTACAAAGAGAAAATTTGAACTGCTAGAAATTTTATACACTATGTTTTGAAGACAAGATAACTAACCATTCTTGAACTATTATAGTAGGATACTACTACTACTACTACTACTACTACTACTACTACTACTATATATATTATTCCTATATATATATATATTATTCCTTTTAATTGAATATTTTTATAAAATCATCAGTACAACAGAAAGGAAACAAGTGCAAAAGAACTAACAATTTCCTATATTGTCATGTTCCAAACTAGAAACGCAACAGAAGTTGTTATATATTATACATTATATGGTTAATGCCTTAATGGCCTATAACCTATAGGTCTATATACAATTATTTTTCTTTACCTATGTGAAGATGCCGATTTCTTTTTCCATATGTATATATAAATATATATATTTACTAGGATAAGTTACATATAAATATATATATATTTATATGTAACTTATCCTAGTAAATCTTTGGGAAAGGAAAAGAAAATTCCAAAAAAGAAAATATTAGCAATTTGACGGAAGAATTGAAGAAGAACGACGAGGATTCCTCCGGTATCTATGAGGCCACATCATGCCCTATAATCCATTCTGCCTAAGGTTTTCCTCTCTCTCTCTCTCTCTCTCAAGATTTATATTCATCCAAAAATTTATGTAACCTAAAAATAATTTTTTTTTATCCTAAACCCAAAGACTAGTGATTTTCGACAACCTAAAATTATCATATGCGTATTTCATACCTAGAACTGTAACTTCGCTTTGATACCACTTATGTCATGCCCAAATTCAAGACATAACATGGCAATGCCCTTAAGCCCAAAGACTCAGAGAACTAAGCCTCAAATCCAACAGAGCATGCTGAATTTCCAAAATTTTATTAAATAAATTCCAAAATAAATCATCACATTGAAAGGTAATTCTAAACACTTGTCTTAACAATCAAACTTAAGTACCTAAGACCTCAAAGAAAATTTTCTAAGCAACTAACTAGGAATCTTAAACATCAAATAAACCTATTCTAAAATACCAATCTCTTATCACCATTCCCAAAATTGCCCATCTTCCTCGTCCTAAACTAAGTTTTCTGCAAAAAGACGGATTAATAACTTATGAGCAACACTTTGCCCAGTAAATAAATCTCCTTTATCTTTCTACTAAATTTGAGCAAGTATAAATATCATAAAAAATCATTGAAGACAAGAATATTCGCTTTGTAGAAATATAACAATTAGTATAAAAAAATTTAAAAGTCATGTTATCAAAGTTAATCACATATCTTTCAAAATAATTTAGAACAGAGATTACACATTTATCAAAAATATTCATTAATTAATAATGCTCATGAACTCGTGGGATTCTAATTGGTTATCTTGGCTAAGATATTAACTACGACACCGTTAAGTGGATTCAAAATTCTCAACTACAATGTCGTTAAGTGGCTTCAGAAATCTTAACTACAATGCCACTAAGTGACTTCAGAAATCTTTTGCTACTGTAACCCCTAGCACAGTTATGGGACTTGTTCCTATTGATAGTTTCTCGATTATTCAGAGTATAGATTTTTTTCATTATTTTTATTCAATAGAGAACACTATGTTTTATGCAAGATTCGAAATATTTTGTTTTTACATGATCGAATACTAAAAAGTAAGTTTTATGTAAGGAAAAAAGTTTTTTGAACAGTTAGCTATTTGCATATGAAAAATTCTACAATTAAACCATTAGATAAAAAATAATCACATATTTTTAATGTAGGAATCATTCATGCAAAAGAATATTTTCAGTAGAAAAAGAATAGAGATTTACTTATGCCAAAATTTTAAAACTTAAAATTTCTCTTAGATTTGATATACCACTTACGGGATCTCCTCCAATTCTCTGTGTATAGCTTCTCTATTTCCTACTATATGGGTATTTACATTGTCAGTCTAGGTATTTTGGATAAACTAAAATTCCTATCTCCTTGAGAAGATAACTCTATATTAGTAGATAACGATAACTCATCATATTTTATCATGGGAAGATAATTTAGAATCCTAGTCTTATGACTAAATCCTTATTCAAAAATCCTAACTCCTGCAAATTTATTTATCCTAAATCAAATGGGTTAAAGAAATTAGTAATAATAATTTATAAAAACGTTCGGTATTACATATCTGATTTGATTCAATTTTATAAGACCCTAAGATATTTTACTAATTGTAAGGAGTTGGGTAAAAATTTATGAATGAAAGAAGTAAATTTAAGAATAAGGAAAGATGAAATATAGGAGAAGTCAACTCAAGGACTTAGCTTACTACTCATTATAAATGACATATACTTTCTCTTTCTTCAACGTGGCCAAATTTTCCAAAATTCTCCTCCTCTAGTCTTCTTTTCTATCCCAAATTCTCTCAAGAACCTTTTTCTTCCTCCATCTTTTGAAGAATCCATCTAGCTATCTTTTTCAAGGTGTAAAGATCACCAGGGGTGTGGATTTCTTTGGAGGAAGAGCAATTGATTAGTGTAGTGCCTCTTCTTTGCCAAGGTATTGGCAATTTTTGTTGGAGTTATTGATCCTTTTTGGATTGGAATACTAGAAGAGCCCAAGGGGTGTGATTTAGATCACACCTTAAGCCATCATCTTCTACAAAAGAAGTGTTAGGCAAAGGTATGCCTTCCTGGCCTAGTCCATTCATGAAGCAGGAGATGATCCTTTGCAGGATATGTTTAATATGATTAAATATTTAGCTTCCTTAGTCTATTTGAATTTTTGAAATTCATGCTTCTCCTAGCAATTATTTCTTTATGTATTCAAGGGGTCATCCTTCTTGTGTTGTTTTTACATTCCCTAGGTTTATGAATATTTCTTTAGTGTTGGCAATTTTACTTTATTTGTTCACTCCAGAGGAGTTATATCTTTTAAGACTAGGGTCATTCTCTTTGATAAGTTTAAGTTTGTGGGTTATGTCGGGGCTTAGCTATTTTCATTATGGGTGTCCTTGTTTTCTAAATTACTTAGAATTCCTATGAAGCTTCACGCTTTAAAGATCGCATTGGATTTGTAGTGGAGCTTTGTGTTCCCAAAAAGATTTAGAATTTTTTGTGGAGCTTTTCACCCCGAAGGTCCTTTAAGATCACTGGCAAAGTTCCAAACTCAAAGGATAACTTAAGACTTATTTTGGTGTTATTTACCTTTTCTACTTTCTTTTCATTCCTTTAGCACTCAGTAAGCACCTGTGCATTGTTGTATTGAGATCCTTTTTATGATAGAGGAGAGTGAACTTAGTGAGAGCAACAAGTTGGAGCCAAGGGCAGGGTAGAAAGAGTAGATGGGATACTGTTGTTGGGTGCCTGGTGGTTTGGAGGTTGGTCGAGATGACGTGGTTCACCTAGGGAGCATATGTGCTTAGAGGTGCCTATTAGGCAACTCCATTCCTGCTTGAGGTACCTATCTGGTGGCTTCATTTGAGGCACCCGGTGGGAAACTCAATGGGACTCGGCATCCATTCTTGGATAATTACTTGCTTAATCACATTCGTTTGAGTGGTGTTCTAAGGATTGCTTGGGGTCAACAATAGGGTTTTGCATTTTGTGAATACCTTAGCATATTTGATTGAATTCCAGACTCTGAAGATCACTTAAGATCTTATAGTAGAGTTTTACACTCCGTGAATTACTTGAAATAGGAACCTCGTGCCCTATGATTAACGTTTTATGTGAAGCTTTATACTTTGGAAATTATTTGCGGTCCTTTATGGTGATTCGTTCTATGCATATAACTTAGGATTTCTTTGCAAAACTAAGTAGTTCTGGGAGCCCTTTGAGGTCTCTCGCAGAAGCATTTTTCCTGAAACCCTTTGGAGTCTTTACTACATTGTGTTTTTTTTGCATGTTCCTTGAGGTCTTATCATGAAGATGTCATTTTGTGCACTGAGGTCTTTATTGCAGGGTGTGTATAGGATCTTATAGCTATGGTGTGTTTTGGCAAGCCCTTTTAAAGTATCTTACAATAGATATAAGTTTTGCGAGCCCTTCTTGAGGAGGCTCTCAACAGATTTGAATTTTGAAAGCTTCCTTTGGGAGTCTTATAACAGGTGTGATTTCAGCATATTTATCCAAGGTGGCCATGACGAATGATTTGTCTATTGTGTCCCGCAAAGGGCTGAGTCCTACTAGGAGTTAATTATTTTTCTTTGTTTTGCTAATTTGAGACTACTTATTTCTAATTTATTTCGCAAGCTTCAATAGTTACTTCCTTTTTCTATAGCTAAGTATAGGCAAAAATGTTGATATACATTTACATAATCCAACATTGTTGTATTGTGCATTTTTGTGATAAAGATTTGAGTTAATTTGAGCTCTTTTTTACACTAAGTCATTTGGATGATTTATCTTTTATGTTGTTTCTTAATTTCACCTATTGTTTGCATATTATTTTATTTTTATGCTTTTTGACTTTTTCATCATCTTCTTGGGACTTTACTGCGATGAAGATAAGTAGAAAGTCCCCTTAGAGGCTATTTATGAAGGACTTAACTTTCTCCTTTACTCTTTCCTTATTTCTCTTTTTTTTTTAATTATTGGGAGCTCCTCTTGGGGGTCTTAGCTTAGTGTTACTAATAGGTGTCCCTTTTGGGGTCTTGTTGAAGTTGTAGTTGCTATGTGTTCCCGCTTGGAGGTGTTGTTGTATTCATCTTCATTGTACATTTTCCCTTAGGGGTGTTGTCGAAGTTGTGGTTATTGCGGTTTCCCCTTTGCGGCTATTATCGAAGCCATTATTGCTACACATTCCCTCTTGGGGTTATTGTCAATGTCATTATCGCTGCGCAATCCCTTTGGCAATGTTCTTTCCCTTGGGGGTGTTGTTTTCCTTTGAGGATCTTGTAGTGGTCTTTTACCACGTCCTACTTAGGGATCTTTTAGTGGTGCTGAAGCAAGTCATTACATGCCTTCTTAGGGGCCTTACAATGTTGCTGATTTAGCTTACTCGTTAATTGTTGTTGCTTGGAGTTATTCATTTCTTAATTGATGATGTATGCTTGCTATTGCAAGCTTTTGATTTGCATGCCTCTTAGACTTACCACTGATGATGTATTCCTAGAAGTCCTAGTTATGTAGTAAAAAGCAAATAAATTCATTGAAATAATAGAATACTTTATTAAATCATAAACAATTTTCATCTCCTTAGTCCAAATGGTCTTTTATCATGACGAAATAGAAAGTCTGCTTAAGCTATTGGAAATGAAATTTTGAATAAAGGGCAATTGGTTTTGTGAAAGTAAACAAATTTGTTCCTAGAAGCAAGTTAACTACGTGGCAAAGGATACATTTGTTGAAGTTTGTGATTTCATTCATCTGTGTTATGTTGGTTGAGTTGCTATAAGTGGCTTTCTCTATGTTGATATTGTTTGAATAGTGCTCCGCAAGCCAATTAAATTGGCATTGTAAACTAGTTCCCTTATGATTCAATCTTGATTGAATGATATTCTTTAAGTGGTCATCTACATCTTATGCTTATCTTTACATCACTAGCATTTGGTTGAAGCCCTTAGATCACACATAGACTACGGGACTTGGTCATGCACCAGGTATTGTGATCTTAAATCTTTCAAGTCATAGGATCGTACGAGATAGGGCATCTAAGATCCGGATAGACTTGCACTACCGACGCATAAATCTAAAGGTTGGAGGTTGCTCCGTTTCATGAGCAATACCATATGAGATATGGGTGCTTGTTAGAGAACAATGCACTGAAGGCCTACCCAGAGAATCCATTAGATAGCCGCAGTAACAAGTTGGTAGTTGCAAAGTTCTCTAACTTACGTTGGTGCATATAACTAGTCCCTGACCTGAGGATCTATGGTAACCTTGTGTTAAGGTCCTCATACTTTAACTCTTTTCTGGCCACGTAGCAGGTCGTTCGGGAAGTGATTGAGCATGAGCTATTTTGACATAGAGGTTTATGAGATTCAAGATGAGATCTGACTCCTCGTCATTATGAAGCATGAGTGCATCTCCTATGTATTCTATAATGATCGATTCCAAGGAGTCCTTGCGCAAGGCAGTATGATAACTTGGAAAAGGAGTTTTTCAAAGATGAGAACATAGAGTGGAATCGAACATTTGAATAGAGGCATAGTATCGAGGCTATTAGGGAGTCGACAAATATCTTGCCCTAGGCCTCTATCGGGAGATAGAAAACGGAAGGACAGTATTTGCAAGGTACGCATAGAGCTAGAATAGTTCTTCAAAAGCATTTATTTTGGCCAATTAGTTGGGTTCCATGGGCTTGAGGTTGGACATTGACCATGGATATTGGGTACTCTTCAATTAATGGAGATTAATTGAATGGATTCGATTAGTTTAAATGAGTTAAACTAAAATGAATCTATGATATTCAAAAGTCACAAAGAGTTGTGAGCCCATGTCCAATGAATGGTAGAACCTAATGGGTCACTTACAAAAGTTAATTTCATTTCCTACTTGATGAAGGAGAATTTTTTAAGAGTTAGAAAAACATTCCTAGTGGACCGATTTTGAGGTTGGCGAAATTGAGGTCAATTTTGGCTTGATTAATTTAATTGTTAAATTGATCAACCAATTTAAGGAGTTAAATTAGGTCAATAATTAAGGAGTTAATTATTTGATGCAACATGACCATCAATTGGTCAAATTAGCTTAAAGAGTTAACTCAACTCAACTAGCTTCAAGAGTAAAGCTAATTGACTTAAGAGTTGAGTCAAATGTTAATTAATTAAATTAAAGTGTTAAATTTAATAAATAAAGAGAATTTATTTTGGAGGAAAAATTCAAATGAAAGGTTCATTTAGTGTGGCATTTTAATTAATTTGAAATTACATTCCAAATGAAATTGAAATGCACACAAAATTCAAATTCAAATTTGAATTGCAACTTCCCAACTTGCAAGGCCAAGTTAGTGGTCACCTTGAGAAAGGTGTGATGCCACCTTGGCATCACACCATCCTCACTCTATATATAGATATATGGAGAGAGGTATGCGACCACTTGATCACATTGTGAAGAATTAGATTCTTTCACATTTTCCCTCCAACTCTCAAAGTGTTGCCTCATGTGTTGAACTTTCACTTCCTCTCTTCTTTTTCTACCTCAAATCAAGCCTTCATCTCTGCAAATCTCCTCTCTATTTTCTAGATGATATTAAGGATATTAGGATCTAGCATTGGCGTGTGAATCATAACAATTAGAGACGAGACAGTTGGATTGCTTGCTTTTGGAGATCCACTATTAGGGCAGTCTGCTTGGCAATTTATTTTTTCTAACACTTCCTTGTAGTTTTTTGAATTGAATTTTTTACAATAGATTCATCAAGGAGTTGAGAAGATACTGTAATTTTTTTAGGATTTTTGGAAGAGTTTGGATTAGGCAAAAGTTGCATCCAATCCGTTGTGCTGTGTGTGACAGATTCTGTCGGTTGGAGTCATCTTTCAACATCACCTTGGGTTTTCAACGAATCAAGGTAATTATCTTTCAAAATCTTAATCATTAGCATGTTAGATCCTTGGTGACATGTGTAGCCTAGTTAATTTAAGTTTTTGAAGTTTTGATTATTGGATCCTGGTGCTACATATGCTTTCAGAAGTTTTCTCGTATTATGATAGGTTGCAAAGTTACAATTCTCCTATCCACTACATTCCCACCTTGAACATTTCTTAGGTGTAATTGGGCATCATGTGCCTTTAACCTTCTACTTTTGTGCACCTTTCTGGGATATGCACAGTCATTCTTAATTCTAGAAATATTTTAGGACTTACTTTGGGAGTCTGTAGACTCCAAGAATCTCCGTGATACTTTGTTTGCCAATTGACTATTGGTGTTGATGATCAAGCTAAGTAGCATCTCCTCTATAAAGGTTCTCAAAGTAGTTTGGGCTCTCCTAAATGTAGTTGGCGGGATGTGCGCTTGCCTAAACATCCTTACTACTTGGGATTCTTAATTCCCATGATTTTTGCCTCTAAGGTCCCATCTCAAGCCCCAAAAGTGTTTATCAGATTACTAGTAATGACTATCACCTCTTTAGAGGTTCCTCCAATTCTAAGATTGATTAAATTCATGTATTTTCTCATTTCAGTTGTCTACCTCCATGGTTTCTCCACTAGATCTAGCTGAAGAAGTGTTGATCTTTCACTATCAGGTACTAGCTCTGCTTACTTAGAGAGAGGCATCATGGGTATGATAACTACTATGCTCTCGTTGTCTAGTAGGATCTTTCTCATCCATGAGTGGCCAGGGAGGCTGGGATTATCGGGGTGTTATTATATTTATCTTTTCTTGCCTCCAATTCTCCTTCTTCGATAGTGATATCGGATGGTTAATGATACACTTTTCACTTGTAGAGAGAAGATTCCAACAAGTGGATTTAAATCTACTTTGCAGTCATGAGAGCTTTATGACACTAGTGGAGTTATCTCTTGTGCTCTATTGTCAATCATTGGTATAACTTCGTAGATGAGAGATTGTTAGCTGCATGTGGTTGTAGCCCTCTTTGAGCTTCTAATCTTTGCTCTAAGCATCTTTCAATAGTCCTACATACTCTGAGTCTGGATGACCTTTTGGGGAATGCCTTTGTCACTTAGCAACAACTCCTTAAAGTATCCTCACTGAGTTGGTCTTTTGATATCGTCCTTTGAGTGGCTACTTCCTTTGGTAGTTCATCTTCTGTTGTGATGGAAATGCCAGTGCTTCTCTAGAATCTGCTTCTTGGGGATGCCTTTGGGATCGCCTATTACAGAATTTCACTTTTTCTTTTGGAATTGTCCATAGTCTCTTATGGTTCTTCATGGAAGTTGTTGTTTCTCTAGTTTAGATGCACGTCTCGGCTCAAATCAAGAGCTTATCTAAAGTGGTTGAGTGCTTGCCTGCTATAGGTTTCTTAGACTTCTTATGTTTCACGTCTTGTTGTATGATGCTGGATAAGAGTTCTAGCATAGTCTATCAAGCATACAGCAGCATGCGCCTATGTTCTCATCCGAGTACTCTTGAGGCTTGTTTGTTTGCTTTGATATTGCATGATATATACACAATCAAACCCAAAATTCAAGGGCTCATACTTCATAGCTCATGATATAGTTGTGGTCCACATGCATTCAAGGCCAAACTTAACTTGTGTATCAAGGTGTTAAGGTCTAATATGTTTTCTAGCTTGAATAAGTTATAGATTTTCAAAATACCTTTTTTCCCCAGTGAAAAAGCCCTAATTTCCTTCCCAACCATCCTCTCTCTCATTATGCCGTGTCTTTATCAACAAAAAAACACTATCATGTCTTCATTCTGTCATGTCTTCATCACTAACTTAAAGAAGTTGTATACTACCAATTTTTTATTTGAGATTTCAAATTCCAAAAAACCCTTCATTTAAGGTAGGGTTTAGTTTAATTTTAGATTTTTCTTTGGGTTAATTACTAGACCCTCTTGAGGTTTGGCTAATTTACACAAAATCCCACAAGTTTGAATAAATTATAACAATCACCCTAATGTTTTGCTCTGTCTAACATTTTTTAAACTTTGTCAGTTTCCATTAAAAAAATTGTTAATGTCATCCTAACATTTGTTTGAAAACCAGAAAATGCCCTCTAGTTATTTTTGAGACAAAAATACTCTTGAACCTATTTATAATATTTTTCATACCATGGAGTTGTAATTTTAACATTGTTTAAATTACTTATAATAAATTAAATGTATTTCGTTATTAATAAAATTAATATATAGTGAACAATCTTTAAGTTCAAGTTGAATTAAAATAATTTGATTAAGTTAACATGAACTTGGCTAGGCAGCAGCTATCGTGGTGTTGCTGTTGCTTGGTGGCCACTGCCAACGGCTATCATGGTAGCAGGCGCACACATGGTGGTTACTATCAATGGTTGCCATGGCCAAATCTGGCTAGTGTGAATGGTTGTGGGTGGGGTAGGGGTAGTGTGCATATGTATATGTATACACTATATTGTTATGTTTATATATGTATATTATAAATTATATATACATATGTATATATATATAAATATTTAAATATTTTTTAATATATATTTCATTGATTACTTCAAAGGTTAATTTTATCATTTTTTTTTTCATTTTTTGATTGAATTATTTTTATTTTTTAGTAAATGTAATGCTATTCGAAAAGAGAGTTAGAGTCCTTTAGAAGGATAGCAATATGTCAGTTTGTTTTTCTCTAGAACATGTGCAGAGAGTTCTCTGTTTTCTGAAAGTTCTTTGACTTTTAGAATTTTTGCAAATGATTTCTCATTCCCAACTTCTTTCTGGAACTTGGTATTTTTAGTTTTTAGTCTTTATGGGTTTAGGCCTATTAGGAATTTTTGGCCCTTCTCATGGGCTTGGCTTGTCCTTTCAACTCCATGGCCCTTTTACTAAGTTTATTAATTTTAAGTACATTACCTTGTTTAGTTAATTTATCAAATTATCCTTATATTCAATTTTTAGCAATATCTCCCCATGCTCAATAAGGGAATTTTTAACTTTGCATCTAAAATATAATTTATAATTTTTTATTTTAATTTGAGCAATTATTCTCAAATTAGGTGTTTGCGAGTTTTCAATTGCTATTTAAAATTGAGGTTGTGTAGGTCTCAAAGTTTTCAGGACCTATGAGAGATACTCTATAAAAGTGGCTTTGTTGGCATCTAAGGACTCAACGAAAAAAAGGAAAGCTCTATCTTGAATAACGATATAAATATATATATATATATATAGAGAGAGAGAGAGAGAGAGAGGAAGGAAGGTCCCATATGGAGTGTGGAGATGAATCTTGAAAGTAATATCTCCCATACTCTATGGACTATTTCTTTTATTTCTTTTTTCTTGACTTCCTTACTTACGATTTTTTTCACAACTTCTTTTGAGTCAACAGAAATTCTAGGGTCTATGTCGAGCCAAAAGATGTCTAAGAACAAGTCTAATTCTAAGTTAAGTTTAGGAAGGAGTCTTCAAAGATCAATCAAGTGGGAGTGAAAGAGGAGCCGTGGCGGTGAACCCATGGTTGGCCAGCTGACCTCCTACCATGACAATGCTGTATGCCTACGGTGGCTACTCACATGGCACCCAACCGTAGTGCCTGTGGAGCTAGGCACCTTGCCGTGGCAATTGCAGAGCACCTGCCTGAGGCACTTTGCTTAGGCAACTGTATAGCGTCTGAGGCTATTGTCCACTAGGAGCTGGCCTTGGGCACCTGTGAGGGTTGCCCTAGGTGCCTGTGGTGCACTTGGGTTGGTTCAAACTCATTAGGGTCATCCATCGTATAGTATCGCAACATATGTTAGTCTCCTACATAATGATGTGCAATTAGTTTAGGCCTTAGCGAATTTTGAGGAGTCTCATAGTAAGAATGGAACTAATGAGTTATCTTCATCATCTAGTTCTGATTTTGAAGATGAGGTTTCTTCTGATGAGGAATCTGAGAGCATTTTTGTCGTAGATAGTAGCTTCGCGAAAATGGTAAAAATCAAGTGTTGGATATTTTGAGGCATAGGATTTGTGTCTCCAGTGAGTTTAGGTTCATTCTTCCTTCTTTTCAAGATAATATGATGTTGCCTCTTAGAGAGTATTTTACTATCTTTAGCAATTATTTCACTTGTGCTTTTTCTTTTCCTTCAAATCCTCTTTTGTTAGATATAACACGGAGTTATGATGTTTGTCTGACCCAATTTATGCTTAACGTTTTTTACGTCCTTTGCATAGTTTAGAGAGCATTTGCATGAGTTGGGCTTACCAATATCTTTAGACAATTATCATGCTCCGTTTAGGGTGCATAAGGTACCAAATGAGCCATTCTTCCATTCTTTCACAAAAATTCACACTTTCGAGGACTTTCAGAGTCCACTAGGAGGTATACGATCAAACCTTGAAGCGTGGTAGCTTGTAGTATCTCTGCTCTTTTAGCTGTAAGAGCATGTACTGGAGTGTCGTCCGTCTGGCTTGTTGCTTGCTTTCATTTTGGGTCAACTCCCAAATTCGACACCCTATATTTGCTAGTGCTTGAGGAGTCACCACCTTCTATTTCCTTCTCTTCTTATTCTTCTATCCTTGTGGTTTTTCAGAAAATACGAAGAGATTGTTGTTTATGAGTCCTTACGTCTTTGGGTGTCTTAGGTGCACCTTCTCTAGCGCATTGCTTATCACTAATGTTGTCCTTTAAATGTACATAGAGTAGCATTAATGACCGGGGCTCGTGTACATGCTGACTCATATGCTATCGCCTTCTTAATAAGGGCATCATTTGTCTTGGTTAGTCTACCAAAGAGTGTTAAGGGTGCCATAGCAGTGGGAAGGTCGCCTCTGCGACTCGTATACTACTGGTTGGTAAGCTTTGGGTGTTCATTGAATTACCGACAGTAAGACTCATTCTTCTCAACTTCTAGGATACTTATGTGATTGCTTGGCCTCTGCATCACGTATTCTTCAAGATGTTCTTAATAGATCAACCTTTTGATCTCATCCTTTAGGTGCATGTATTACTTAATGGTGTTCTTGCAATGCTGATGGAAATGGCACCATTTATTTGTCTTTTATTTCTTTGTTTCTTTGATCATCTTCTGAGAAGAGTGCTCGATAAAACCATGTTGTAGAGTTTTATGTAGAATCTTTTCTCATGAGATGATGAGCAGAGTGTAAGTGGCAAATGCTTAAGACCAGCTGTGCCAATACGCTTTTAGCATTTAGTTATGGTTATCCTCTCCATGAACTGGTCTAGGCATTTCTATCTTAGCAACTACTGCTGGTAAGGATGGGTTCTTGACATCATTCGAGAGTTGTGGCACTGATGCAAGAGCCCACCATATGGTAGTAGTGGGTGCTGATCCAAAAGGGTTTTCCTGGAAGGAGGACTAGAAATTCTCATGTCGAGATGGGGAAGGCAGTTGAAGCTTTGCTTAGGTTATGTCCTTTGGATAGCCTTCTTCGGGAAAGGCAAAGCCCTCTAGTCTCAATAGTAATGTGGTAATAGCTCCTTTGCGCATGAGTAGTTGAGTTAGCTAAGACTTGAGTAGTAACACTTTTCAACAGGTTCACCAATAATTTTGGGTTAGTAACAATGTAAGGTCTCTAAAAAACGGTGCCTTCTTCATAGGAATTTCCTTTGGGGGTATGAATATGCTAGGGAGTGGCTCCAGCATTGATTGTGAAGGTGTTTCTATCTTGGGGATCTCGCTCTCTACATCTTCGAACATAGTGCCACTGGTTGTTGAAGTGGTAAACTCCAGATTTCACATGCATCCTCAATGTTCCTTCTTCTTCCTTTGAGTTTCCCATAGGCAGCACTAAAATGTTGCTGCTAAAAAATGGAGATAGGGTCCTTTTTGAAAAATACTACTTTTTCAGAAGACAGTAGTCTGTCAATTCGTTATCCTCTAGAGTGCATGCACAGAGATCTCTATTTCTCGAAAGTTCTTTGACTTTGATCATGAATGATTTCTCGATTTCAAATTCTATTTAGGACTTGGTATTTATAGTTTTTAGAATTGATGAGCTTAGGCCCATTAGATTTGTCTGCCCCTTTTATAAGCTTGGCTCATCCTCTGGGCTCTCTGGCCCTTTTACTTAGTTAATTAATTTTAGTTTCATTGTCTAGTTTAGTTGATTTACTAAATTGTCCTTATATTCAACTTTTAATATTATCTTAATAGTAGACCAAACATTTTACAAATTCTATCAATTTTAATGGGTGTTCATTAACATCAGGGGTGATTGTAATTATCGTAAACCTGTGGATTTTTAGGTAATTCAGCCAAACTTCATGTGGGCCTAAGTCATTAACCCTTTTTCTTTACTAATCTTTTGTTTTTTCAATTGCAAATGTCTAGAAATAGGTTATTCTCCTATATCTAGAGAAATTGAAGGATTGGAAAATGGGTTTTTTGGATTCTAGAAACATGTTCATATTTTTTGATTTGCAAGGTAATTTTTTGAGACTTTTTAAGCTTACATGAGTACTTTTGGCTTTATTTCTATTCAAATATATTTTTCAATTTGTCCATCTTCTTAATTTAACTATTTATTTATCTATAAATTCAAAAAGTAGAAGTTTGTTAGTCAAGTTAGGCTGATTATGTCATGAATTAAGTTAATAAATAAATTTTAGTTTTTATCTTAAATTTTACTGTACATCCTTAAGTTATTTAACTTAACTCTTCAAGTTAATTAAGCTAACTTAATTCCTTAAGTTAACTTGACAAATTAAAATGTCATATGGCACCAATTAAATTAATTTTTTTAATTTAATTGGCCTATTTTAATTCTTTAAATTATTTTGATTAATTTAACACTTAAATTAATCAAGCCAAAATGACCAATTAAAAATTAGTCAACTAGTTTTCTCTCATTAGGCAAAAACGCCCACTAAGCAATTTTCTAAGTCTTTAAAAAATTCCTCCTACCAAATAAAAGTCTTCTTAGGTTTTGGTGTGTGGCCCATTAGGTTCATCCGTTTATTGGACATGGGCTCACAACTCTTTGTGATATTTTAAATATTGAAATATTCGAATTAGTTTAAACTCATTTAAACTAATAACTCTTTCAATTAATCTCTATTAATTGAAGAGTACCCAATCTCCATGGTCGATGTCTAGAAACAAGTCCATGGAGCACATCTAATTGGAAGAATGAATTATATCTTGATGAATCATTATAGCTTACGCCTACCATGCCAATACAACTAATATAATTAAGTCCGCTTCCTAATAGCCTCGATAGTTATGTCTCTACATCTAATGTTCGATTCCACTTTATGACCTTAACTTTGGAAAACACCTTTTCCAAATTGTCATACTACCTTGCACAAGGATTTCTTGGAATCGGTCATTATAGAATAACATAGAAGTGCACTCATTCTTCACAACAATGAGGAAATTGATTCCATCTAGGATCTCACAAACGTCTATATTTAAGTAGCTTATTCCCAATCTAAACCCTGGATGACGCATTACGTGATCAAGGAAAAGTCAAAACATAAGGACCTAAACACAAGGTTAATATAGATCCTCAAGTTAAAAGACTAATTAGATGCACTATCATAAGTTGGAGAACTTGCCACTACTAATGTGCCACTATGGCTTTCTAGTAGATTCTCTAGGTGGACCTTCAATGAACTTGTTCTCTAACAAGCACCCATTAACATACATCTATGTCTAACATAGATTGCCCATGAAATGGGGTAATATCCAACCCTTTGGAGTATGTATTGTTAATGTAAGTCTATTCGAATCTTAGATGCCCATTCTCTTAAGATTCTATGACTTGGAATATTTAAAATCATAATCTTAGAGACTTGTTTTATGATCACCATCATATGCTTGACCAAGTCAAATAATCTTATATGATTTAAGGGCTTCAACGAAATGCAAGTGATGAATAAAAAACATAAAATGAAGATGGCCATTTTATAAGATATCATTCAATCAAAATTATCTCACAATTCGAGTAGTATTTACACATTAATCCTAATTGGCTGCGGGGCACTATTCCAACAGTGTAATCATTGTCACACAAGTAATAGTTACCTACCAAGGAGGAAAAAAAAAGAAGGCGTATTGATATGACAAAGCATAAATATAAAACTAAGACTCCTAGAAAAACTAAGTATTTCTAAGGAGTTTGTACATGATGAAAATTTTAATATAATACCATTTGGCACTTTCACCCATGAGTCCTAGTAATAGCTTCCCATAACACTCTAGCATATGTGACTGAACCCTCCCGTCAAATTAATACATAGATATATTTCAGATATTTGTCACACACTCCAAGCAAGTTAGCATCCACATCCCTTTTTCTTGTTCAATATCTTGCTTATCAGTCACGCGCACTTGCACCTTGATATAGGTTCCATCTAATACACTTAGACAACCCTTTTAGGTAAAAATGGTAAGTTAAATGAAAACTTTTGAAACAATTACTTGTTATATATTTAAAATGGGCAAAATGAAAAAATAATGAATCTTATATTTTTATTAAATCATGTTTAATAATTCTATTTTTTATGATAGGCTAAAACTAAAAGAAACACAAATACCTACTCATGAACTCCTACATGCCTAGAATCAATAGGTCCACCTATATACTATAACAAGTAACATAGTAGAGCAAATGTATTTCTGTCTATTCTCAAATTATCAATACAGTCTATATCACTCCAATCAATAATTCTCTTCAAGTGATCTATCTTTAAATGTACTCTATTTACCAACATATCTCACTAATATTTCTTATCACCTATGATTTTGTGCATTTTTCTTCCCAGTCTGTGAAAGAATAAGGTTCAAAACAACATAACTTTCATGCATTATCTATTCCAATAACAGGAAAATCTCTTCCTTTGGCTTTGGCATACTTCCCATGTGAAAAATCCTACTTCAAATAAATCACATTAATTAATAAATAATCTCACTACTTGATTCATGACATAATCAGCCTAACTTAACTAAGAAAGTTCTACTATTTGCATTTACATAAACTGAATAGTAAATTTACAACAAAATAGCCTAGATGGTAAAATCTCGCCACCAACTAGTTAGCAACATATTGTATTGAAAAGATATCCCAGCATCTAAGAAAATCTATATAGGTAAGGAGAAAAGAAATCCAATAATTACTAATCTCTATTGCAACAAGACAACGACAAATATGAGTAACTTTCCTAGAAGGAGCAAAGACAAAGAATAGAAAAGAGGAGGACATGGACTCAAGCTAAATGCTTAGCAATCAAACATTAGACACTGAATATATGATACTATCCAAGAAAGAAAAATAAGCCCTAGAAATGCTTAACATATATAAATGTTCCAAAATATATACTACAATTACCCAATGAATGAAGCAAGACCAAACAAGTTCCAATATTTGTAATCAATTCCAAATCAATGAAGATTGTAGAATTTATATGCCTTATGAAATTATAAAGACAACTTCAGTGAAACTGATATGAAAAAGGGATATCAAATTATAAAGATTCTATTTTAAATAAATCACTTTAATAAATAATTCAATTTTTATTCGCAAAATACATGAAATATTCAAGAGTCCATTTTAATGAAGTAAATTGGCATTTTTAATTTATGAAATTAAAATGCAAATTCAAGCTAGAATGAGAATCTAGTAAGTTGGCAAGTTGGCAAGTTGGCACATGTGTGGAAAGTGTGATGGAAGCATCCTCTCCTATAAATATGTCACATGGCCGGCCATAGCAAAGGGATAGCTAGCTTTCATTTTTCTCTCCAAAGGGTAGCACAACTCATATGTTCGGTAACTAACTCCTTGATTCCCTCATTTCTCTCTCCTCCTACCAAAAACCACCACCTCCATCATTTTCTTCCTCTTCTCTTCTCTAGCAAAGAGTGTATGGATTTGAGAGACCTTCCTAGGTGTGTGGACTACACATTAGAGACTTCACACTTGGGAAGCTTTGAATTGGTGATTGAACCTTTCAAGTGGCCGTTTTTGGAGCTTCTTTGGGTGTATTTTTGGAGCTTATTTCCTCCACTTTTTTGTCTATCGAGAGGTTTTATTGGAGGTGATATTGTGTGAAAAATTTTCTGATATTTTGAGGCTTTGGTGTGGAGAAATTGGACCAAGGAAGAGGAGCTTGTTGATCTTCATTTGGAAATGTTCATTGGAAGATCTTCTTCACTCCTTCGAATCATTCTTCAAAGGTAATTTTCAGCCTTTAAATCTTAATCTAAGACATGTTGATAGGCCCTTGGGATGTAGATAACTAGTAAAATTTTGCCTTATTTTGGTTTTAATTTATTGATCCTAGTCTATCTACTACTTTCAAGTGGTGTCAGAGCCTTCTTCATGCCTAAATTAGGATTTTAGTGAATTGATCCATGTAATGGATTGATTCTAGATCTCCAAATTCTTGATTCAATTGATGAATTTGAGTGTTTGGAGATTTTGTATGTGGCTCTTGTTGTGTTAGATCGAAATATGTCAATATGTGATTAAGTGTTATTTCATATATTAGCTTGAGTTTTGATTAAAATTTTATGATGTTAAATGTTTATTTAGCATTAGATGATGTTATATGTTGATATACCATGTTAATTATAGCTTTAATATGTTTTGGCTATTTTTGGATCCAATTGGATTGGAATCTATTGGAGATTTTCGGAGAATAGTGATTCTTCCTTAGATTTGATTTTTGAAGCACTTTGAGCACTTGAATTTCTATTTTTAAAGGTATTTAAAATCTGAAGATTTGTTATAAATTGTGTGAATTAGTGTCATGGAGGTGTCCATAAGTTTTGCTGCACAAAAAGGAAGCATAAAATGGTCTTGGTTTGGCCCTAGGCAGCACACGGCAAGGCTGTTAGTGCCTAGCTGAGTAGAGGGTGCATTCTGCACATGCCTGCCACACGGCCGAGCAAGTCAGGTAGCAGTCGGCCGGGCCACTTTTGGGACAACTTTGAGACATTATTTTGTGTAATTTTGTGCTCTAAACTCTTTTAATTCATGCAAATTTGATGCACAAAAGTTGTGCAAGTGTTCAAAATAGTGTTGGACATTTTTGTTTTAAAGTGAAGTTTAAGCAAATGTTCAAGTTAGTGTAAAAATGTGATGCATAAGGGGTTATGCTTATTTTTGCTTCTTAATTAATTGTTTATATGATCTGCATTTAGTTGATGGGATTGAATGTTAATTCTTGCTATTGTTTATTTAATTGTTAAATGGATGGTGTATGGTGAATGGAGAAGAACATGAGCCATTAATTTTTTATTTTTTTTAAGTTCAAAGTTGTTTGAAAAAAGGTTAATTTAAATGGGGCATGCATGCTTCTTAATTTTCTACCTTGTAATTGTTATGGGATTTGAACTCTCATGTATGTATGTTGCAAGGACATAAAGGAAGCTAACAGGATCAAGGAGGCTTGAAGACCCATGTATGTATGGGATATGTTCATATAATGGATATGATTTAATCAACCCACTTAAAATCAACTAAATAGTACACCTATGGCTCTAAGTGCACTACTTAGTTAAGGCTCATGGTCATCCCACCTAGGAGCATGCTAGGCACATTTATTTTTTTACACTTTCTTTATCCTCTTGATGTATGAGATGCATGATTAGGGTATAGAGAACCTAAATAAGAGAAGATAAAATTAATGACATCTTTCAAAGTAATAAAATCCCTCAACTTAGATGAGTCTAAGGTCAAAATAACATTAAGTCTAGTTGGATATAAATTAAAATAAGATTTAATTAATCCAAGCCTTCTACCAATGGGAATGTGACATGAGAAGCTACCCTAATTTATTGTTGGCTCACGAGTCATGGGACACTTTATTAGAGAAAAACTATGATCACTTCATCAGCATACAATGCACTTTTATTTAAAACACACTATGACATTATCTCACGAGTTGTGGAATGATTATAGTGGAGTTTATAATTAAAGATTGATTGGTAGGTACAACTTAACACCAAATAGTGTAGATGTCGCACGAGTCGTGGGTCTACACGAAAAGTGAGGTAAAACAAATCAAAGGTTGTATAGAGATGCAATTAGTAATAGTTACTTACCTTAGGATTGTTTATGGATAGCTCACGAGTCATGGGACCACAAATGATGCCTTTTGGACATTGATTCTCGCTAGGAAATGGGATTTCCTAAATTCCTAAGAGGGAGAGGAATTTGATAAAATAGTGGGAGAGAAACATGCTTGAAAGTCCATTAATATATTTTCAAATATCAAATTCAATCATATGCTTATATTCTCTTTCTCGTTTTTGTAGATTTTTTCTCAATCAATGGCAAAGAATGTACATAGCTTAATTTTGCAAACTAATAAACTCACCAGGCCTAACTTCTGTGATTGGTTAAAAAATCTCAAAATAATTCTTGACTCCAAAAAGAGAACTTATGTTCTTGCTTAAAGTCCATCGGATATCATTGGTGATGATGCTGATGATGAGGTCTGCAAAATGTTGGCAAAATGGGTAGAAGATGATCTTCAAACTCGTTACCTCATGATGGCATCAATGTCCAATGAGCTCCAAAAATCTCATGAGAACATGAAAAGTGATTTTGAGATTTACATGCACCTACAAGAGTTGTATGGGGTGCAATCAAGACATGAGCGTTACTCTAGAGAGCTCTTTAGGATAAGAATGATTGAAGGGGCAAGTGTCCATGACCATGGCCTTAAGATGATTGGTCTCATTGAGAAGCATGCTCAATTGAACGTGGTCATGGATAATGACCTTTATTTGGAATTGATCATCTAATCATTACCAAGTTCATTTAGCCAATTCGCTATGAACTTCAACATGTTAGAACAAGATGTTACGGTTAATGAATTGGTTAATATGTTGGTAACCGTTGAGGCGACGATGAAAAAGGACAAGCCTTGATGATTACATCTTCCTCCAAGTCTAAAAGCCCTGCCCTATGGGCAAGAAGAATGGAGGTAAGAAGAAGAAAGGTTTTTTCTTTGAAAGGGAAGCAACGATTGAAGCCCTTTGGAGGAGTTAAGAAGAAAAGAAAAGATGACAAAAAGGATGCCACATGTTTCTATTGTGGCAAATTAGGGCATTGGAAGCACAATTGCAAGAAGTACATTGTGACATTGAGAAGGGTATGTTCTTCATTGAAGTGCACTTAACCACAAATTCTTTCTCATGGATATTTGATACCGCATGTGGTTCTCACCTTTGTAATTCGTTATAGGGGATGGAAAGAAGGAGGACACTTAGTGATGGGGATATGATCATCTGCCTCAGTAATGGCGCAAAGGTTGGACCAAGGTTGAAGTTATTGTGAAGTTGGACTTAGGGAATTTCTATATTGTATTAGATCCTTACTTTTATATACCAATCTTGTGAAGAATATTATTTCAATTCCTATCCTAGATTCTAAAGGATATAATTTTTCAATTAGTGATGGGAAATTGAAAGCAATAAATAAAGGTTCTTTGATTTCATGTGGTACTTTAAACAATAGATTATACATATTAGATTCCCAACCATCACTTATGCACATTCAAAGCAACAAAAGAAAATTAGACAACCAAGAAAGTGCCTATCTTTGGCATTTTAGACTTGGACATATTTTAAAGAATGGGATGAACAAGATAAAAGCCCTCAAAACACTAAATATTAGTAGCATAGAGTATCTTCCTACTTATGAATCCTATTTAAAAGGAAAAATGACTAAGACTCCTTTTGTAGGACAATGGAGCATTCCACAAGTCCTTTGGATTTGATCCATACGGATGTATGTAAGCCACTAAGAGTTTGTGCAAGATGAGGCTATTCTTACTTCATCACCTTCACCGATGATTACACTTAGTTCAGACATATATATATGATGAAATGCAAGTTCGAAACTTTTGAAAGGTTCAAAGAGTATAGGAATGAAGTAGAAATACAAAAAGGACTTAGTATTAGAGCTCTTTGATCGGATCGAGGACGAGAATACTTAAGTACTGAGTTCTTGGGTTATCTAAAAGAGAATGAGATTTTCTCACAATGAACTCCACCAGGCACACCCCAATATAATGGAGTAGCAGAAAGAAGAAATCGTACATTGTTGGACATGGTGCATTCCGTGATGAGCTTCACTAATGTGCCTATCTCCTTTTGGGGATTCATCTTTGAATCGGCGGCAAATATACTAACCCTAGTACCTTCAAAGCCAGTGCCAAAGACACCATATGAGATGTGGCATGGCAAAGCACCCTCTTATTATTGTCTAAGAGTTTGGGGGTTTCCTACATACTTCAAGAGACTAGTGGAGACAAGTTGGACGTGATACCATCTTGTGCAGGCTTGTGGGATATCCAAAAGAGTCTTTGGATTATTATTTTTATGATCCCTCAAAACAAAAGGTGTTTATTTCAATGAGCGCCACCATTTTTAAAAAAGAAATTTCTATTGAATAGGAAAGACATTGTCATTGAACTTAATGAAGTTCATGACAATCATATTATTCCACAAGCGATAGAAATAAAAGAGCATCCTAAACCTAATACACAACCTCCTAAAAGGTCGGACCGAATCAAAAAGCAAATCAAAAGGTTTGGATTCCTTCATGAAATGGAGCAAACAGATAGTGATTCAAAGACCTATGAGAAAGCTATGTAGGACATAGATTCGGGTCATTGGCTTAAGGCCATGAAATTCGAAATGGACTCCATGTACTCCAACAACGTATGGACTTTGGTAGATCCACTAGAGGCTATAGTACCCATTGGTTGCAAATGGATCTACAAGCGTAAGCTAGGAGCCAATGGAGTGGTAACGACCTTTAAAGTTAAACTGGTGGCGAAAGGTTATACTCAAAGATCTTGTATTAACTTCGAGGAAACCTTTTCATCCATTCCAATGTTTAATTCCATTAGGATTATGCTTGCCATAGCCACTTACTACGATTATGAAATTTGGCAAATGGATGTAAAGACTGCTTTCCCTAATGGAAACATTTATGAAGAAATCTATATGGAGCAACCCTAAGGTTTTACATCCAAAAGGAGTGAGCAAAATGTTTGCAAACTCCAAAGGTCGATCATGGAATAAAATAAGCATCTCGAAGTTGGAACATACGTCTTGATAAGATAGCCAAATCATTTGGCTTTATAAAAAATATGTATGAACCTTGTGTGTATAAAAAGGTTAGCAGGAGTTCAATCCAGTCTATTGTGCTTTATGTTGATGAAATTCTTCTCATTAAGATGAGAAAGAAAGGTTGGAATGTACTAAAGCATGGTTATCCTCACAATTCTTTATAAAAGATTTGGGAGAGTCATCCTACATAGTAGAAATACATATATAGATCAAAGAGGATGTTAGGGCTCTCCCAAACAACATATACTGTAGGATACTAAAGAGGTTTAGTATGAAAAAATCCAAGAAGGCATTCCTTTATATGGAAATGATCTTTATCTTTCCAAGTCTATGGGCCCTAAGACTAAAGATGAGAGAGATATAATGTCCTATATATCTTATGCATCCGCTATAGGGAGCATAATATATGCTGTTCAATATACTAGATCGGATATAGCACACGCTCTGAGTGTTATAAGCCGTTTTCAATCCAATCCTGGTGAAAGTCACTGGACAGCCGTAAAAGCAATCCTAAAGTATTTAAGAAGAATTAAGGACTTGTTTTTAGTATACAACAATGGAGAGTTGAAACTTGAAGTGTTTTCGGATTCTAGTTTCCAATTCGATGAAGATAACCTTAAATCTATTTCAGGATTTATAGTTTGCCTCAATGGAGGCCCGGTGAGTTGGAAGAGTTTCAAACATGACACCACAGCCAATTCTACCACTAAGGTAAAATATATTGTGGCTTTGTAGATCGCAAAAGAAAGTGTTTTGATGAAAAACTTTTTCCAATAGTTAGATGTAGTGCCTAGTATTGTAGAGCCAGTAGCTATTTTTTGTGGGCAACAATGAAGCTGTTGGGCAAGCAAGGAACCAAGATCTCATCAGCGATCTAAGTATATTTTGAGGCATTACTATTTGATCCGTGAGATCATTGATAGAGGTAACATCAAGTAGAGAGGGTAGCCTCAGAAGAAAAGATAGCAGATCCACTAACAAAATCCCTATTGTGTAAGGTCTTTAAAGGACATCTTGAGAAGATGGGATTAAATGTTATGGGCAACAGGCTATTAGGGCAAGTGGAAGCTTGTTGGAATATTGCCTCGCAGCCAATTTGGATTGGCATGTAAATACTACTTCAATTGTGAGATAATCTTGATTGAATGATATCTTATAAAATGGCCATCTTCATCTTATATTTTTTATTCTTCACTTACATTTGGTTGAGCTTATAAATCATACAAAACTACGGAACTTGGTCACACATATGATGGTAATCATGAAACAAATATCTAAGGTCATGATTTTAAGTATTCCAAGTAATAGAATCTTAAGAGAATGGGCACTTAATATTCGAATAGACTTGCACTAATGATTCATACTCCAAAGGGCTGGATATTGCCCCTTTCATGGGCAATCTATGTTAGATATAGATGCATGTTAGTGCGTTCTTGTTAGAGAAGCTCACTGAAGGTCCACCAAGAGAATCCACTAGATAGTCGTACTAGTATGTTGGTAGTGGCAAGTTCTCCAGCTTACGATAGTGCACATAAGTAGTCCTTTGACTTGAGGATCCATATATAGCAACCTCATATTTAGGTTTTTATGCTTTGACTTTGCCCTGACCATGTACGGGTCATTCGAGCTTTAGATTGGGTATGAGCTACTTAAACATGGAGGTTTGTGAGATCCTAGATGCAATCCATTTCTTTGTTTTTGTGAAGAAAAAGTACATTTCCTGTGTATTCTATAATAATTGATTTCAAGAAATTCTTGCGCAAAATAGTATGATAATTTGGAAAAGATGTTTTTCAAAGTTGAGGTCATAAAGTGGAATCAAACATTGAATGTAGAGATATAGTTATCGAGGCTATTAGGAAGTTGACAAATATCTTGCCCTAGGCCTCTTTCGAGAGATAGGATATGGAAAGACCGTATTTGCATAGTATGCGTAAGCTATAATGATTCATCAAGATATAATTCCTTCATCCATTTAGTTGGGCTCTATAGGCTTGTTTCTAGACATTGACCATGAAAAGTGGATACTCTTCAATTAATAGAGATTAATTGAAAGAGTTATTTGTTTAAATGAGTTTAAACTAATTCGAATATTTCAATATTTAAAATATCAAAAAGAGTTGTGAGCCTATGTCCAATGATGGATGAACCTAATGGGTCACACACAAAAGACTAAGGAAACTCTTACTTGATAGGAGGAAATTTCTAAGAAGTTAGAAAATTGCTTAGTTGGCGTTTTTGCCTAAGGAGAGAAAACTAGTTGGCTAATTTTTAATTGGTCATTTTGGCTTGATTAATTTAAGTGTTAAATTAATCAAAACGATTTAAAGAGTTAAATTAGGTCAGTTAAATTAATGAGTTAATTTAATTGGTGCCATATGATATTTTAATTAGTCAAGTTAAAGAGTTAAGTCAGCTCAATTAACTTAAAAAGTAAAGTTAATTAACTTAAGAAGTTAAGTTAAATTAATTAAATTAAAGGGTTAATTAATTAAAGAAGGAATTTAAGTTTTGGAGGAAAATAAAATGGAAGAGTCCATTTTAATTAAGTGAATTGGCATTTTTAATTGGGATAATTGCAGTTAACCCCCCATCCTATGGCATCCTTTGCACATTGCCCCCCAACCATTGTCGATGTGCAATTTCACCACTTAAACTAATAAAAATGTTCACCAACACCACATTTGCACATTTCTGGTGGAATTTAACAAGAATATTCTAGTGTCTTCAGTCCATGTGTCCAATGCTGATTGGTTGAATTCCACCGGAAATGGGCAAAGGTGGTGTTGGCAAACATTTCAATAGTTCAGGTGGTAAAATTGCACATCAACAACGATTGGGGGGTAATGTGAAAATGAGGCCATAGGTTGGGGGACAATGTGCAATTAACCCTTTTTAATTTATGAAATTAAAATGCATATTCATGCTAGAATGGGAACCTAGCAAGTTGGCACATGTATGAAGAGTGTGGATGGAAGGCTCTAGGCTTCCATCTTCTCCTATAAATAGGTCACATGGCCGGCCATAGCAAAGGAATTGCTAGCTTTCATTTTTCCCTCCAAAAGGTAGCACAACTTACGTGTTGAGTGCCTACTTCCTTGATTCCTTCATTTATCTCTCCTTCTCCCAAAAACCGCCACTTCCAAAATCTTCTTCCTTCTCTCTTCTCTAGCAAAGAGTTTGTGGATTTGAGAGACCTTCCTAGGTGTGTGGACTACACATTAGAGGTTTCACACTTGGGAAGCTTAGAATTGGTGATTGAACCTATCAAGTGGCCGTGTTTGGAGCTTCTTTGGGCATCTTTTTGGAGCTATTTTCCTCCACTTTTTTTTGCCATCAAGAGTTTGTATTGGAGGTGATATTGTGTGCAGTTGCTAATTTTTGATGGCCTTGGCATGGAGAAATCGGATCAAGGAATAGGAGCTTGTTGATCTTCATTTGGAAGTGTTCATTGGAAGATCTTCTTCACTCATTTGAATCCTTCTTCAAAGGTTATTTTTAACCTTTAAATCTTAATTTAAGGCATGTTGATAGATCCTTGAGATGGAAATAACTAGTTAAATTTTTCCTTATTTT
Organism: Jacaranda mimosifolia; assembly: GCA_018894105.1. Taxonomy (NCBI): domain Eukaryota; kingdom Viridiplantae; phylum Streptophyta; class Magnoliopsida; order Lamiales; family Bignoniaceae; genus Jacaranda; species Jacaranda mimosifolia. The sequence continues at coordinate 14,081,967 of CM032130.1, read as the reverse complement.
TTTTTAATTTATTTATCCTAGTCTATCTCCTACTTTCATACACAAAGGAGGAAAGATTTTTGACGCCATACAAAGGTATGAACTTTGGTGAGGTAGATGATAATGATATCTTGATTAGTGTAATTGAGCCTTCACCTGCATGGTATACTTGGAGAGATGATTTAGCACAATCAATATTGAGGAGTGGAGAGGTAGAGCTTGAAATCATATTATTTAAATATAGTAAAGATGTAAAGATAAATAATATTTGTGCTTATTCATCTATGTGCCAGCTTGTTACCCTTCACTTAAGTTGTAATTTGTATTATTTTTCAATTTTAGTAATTTCAACTTGTACTAAATTCACTCTTTCTTATTTTAGGTATTTTTATTATAGTATTTGTTTAATATCATGTGCATTATTATCATAGATGGAGCCTACAACAATCTGTTAAGCCATGGATGTGTCAAACAAACTGATAAAAGCAGACGAGCAAGACATAAAGGGAGAAAGAGGTTCTAATATCATGTTTCAAAACTATATTGGTTGATGGCTGAAAGGCTAACAACTGCTTCAAAGTTTTTCTTTTTTTTCAAATAAGGTCAAGAAATATTATAGGCAAATGGGAAGTACATCACAATGTTATTTTAAGCCATATGAGGATGCATTTGCTCCCTTTACTCGTATCAAAAAGAGAAATCGAAACATATCTCTACACATTTGAAAAATTAAGACTACGTACAAAAGAATTCCCAAATGGGCCAGCCCTCTATGAAATGTTATATAAAATATGTGCAAAAGAGAAGAAAACTCTACAATTTATCATATTCAAATTGGTAGCCTGAGATAAAGAAAGATGATCACAAGAACTGTAGAGGTGGAGTATCCCAAACTGACTTGACACCAGCCAAAAAATCAAGCTCAAATTCGAGTGTCAACTAGGTCCAATGCTAGGACACACTCGATGAACACTACTAAGGCAGTAACTGCATAGTAAGGCAGAGGTTTTATAGTATACCCCCATGTAGTTTAGGGAACCTGAATCTCAAAAACACCCTAGCAAAAACCAACAACGATTACATACCAGCGAAATTCTCCTAGCAAGCTAAATGTGAAGCGCCCAAGAATGGAAAAACATATAGCAAATCAGAATTTACTATTGACAAAGATTGTACATATAGCAAAATTATTGTAGCAAGAGCATCCATGAGGCAAGGCATACTAAAAGAGGATTTAGCAATATAATGAACATATGAACAAAAGATAACAAATAGACTTTAGCAGATAACCAACTAAAATTAAGCCAAAATGACATGCAAAAATTGAACATGAGGCAAACATGAGGGAAAGATCCCACAATCGCGAGCCAAGATCAACTGACCATCCAAAAAATGAATCATTTGAATTTGAAGTAAAGGATGTTCAGTTCCTCCATCTTTATGATAGATAATACCTGTCTGAGGAGTTATTGACTAATAAAAACCACACTCTAAGAGGTATGACATCCTTCCTTCACTAGAAAATCTATTGTGGTGTTGCCTTCCCTATATATATGATTAAACAACACATTAAGTTGTCGAATGTAGTTTCTAATCTTCCCAATTATATGTGCCTGGCACTAAGGATGTGATTGATTATCGGTTATAAGATGCATTGCTTCATATGCATACATCCCTACTATGTTGTTCAAAATCTGTTTCTAATAACATATATAAACCTCTTAGGGTAGCGAATAGAGCAACCATATTGTTTAACACCTACCCAAGGGGATGGATAAAGGTAAAGATAACCTTATGATCACTATTTCAGAGTATTCTAGTAGCTCTAGCAAAGTTTGGGTTATTTTGCTATGCTCCATTAGTGTTTAATTCGAAAAAACTCAAAGGTGGAGGAGGCTATCTTACAATCTTGCAAAGGACTAAGTTCTAATGTTGGAAAGAGATGTTGACAAGGGCAGTTGTAGAGCAATCTCCCCTCATGGCTTGATTTGAGAAAATCAGATTTATAAGCCACCGTGATATATTGTTGAGCTCTCCAAATGACTTTTTTAGTTGTTTATTTGATTTCTTTATGTTTTAGGTCATTTCTTGCGCATCCCAAGAACCAACAGACAAGGATAGGGATGATTGTTCTAATATGTACATATAAACTTGCAAAAGACCGCAACTTTCAAGATTGAAAGGGCAATGAAATAATAGTGTTATTAAGTATAGTGAAATGAAAAATATGAGGAAAAAAATTCCACACTTTTTGGGCAAGATCATAGAAAATAAATATATGAACCATGCTCTGGTACTCTTGGTGATGTTGGCACTTAGACATGAGAACAATACCCTTTTCTTGAAGCTTTTTTCTGAAGGAATGATGTTAAACAATCTCCAAGCAAACACTGAAATAATGGGGGCAAGGATTTTGTTCCAAACAAAAGCAAAAAAAGAGGAGGATCAAGTTGTTGAAAAAGTGCTAAATGCTATTAATGGATAAATAGTTGGTCGAGGATAGTTTTCAAAATAGGGAGTCCCTTGAATTTTGAAGGATTAGGATATAGTAAACTTGCTCAACAATGTCTAATGGAAACACATCCTCCAACTTTGATCTACTCAATCACAGTTCTCCCAAAAGAATTTAATTGGAACATTAGAGAAATGCTCCAAATGATGAAATGAATAAGGGAATTAAGAGAAGCTTTGCCGATCTAATAGTCATGCCAAAACGATAGGTTATTATCTCCTATGATTCAAAAGATGTGTTTTTCAATGCTATTCTGGATGGAACAAAGTCTTTTCCAAATGTAAGAGTTTCGAGGAGAGACTTTGATGACAAGAGGTTGGCAACATCCATAATATCTATTGCAAATAAATTAAGCCCAATTGGAACTTTGACACCTCAACCTCCACCACCACTTGAGACCAACTTCATTAAATAGGATGCACATCCTACTCCAAGATCTTCAACAAATTTTTCTCACTGTGGAACCCCAAAAATATTTGTTGAAAATTTTTTCAATCTTAAAAGAAACTAATTTTGGAGGATTCATAAGTTGGATGATATGTATAGGGATGGAAAAAATAGCTATTTTGATATAGTTGGGTCTACCCCCAATGGAAAGTTTGATATGCTCCCACCCCCAGAGCTTTTTTGAACTTTAAATAAAAAAAGGAGTCTTTCATTTGGCATCTTTGTTTACCTTTGTACAATGGGGTCCCAAGTCAAAGAAATGAAAGGTGAGCTTAGCTAAAGCCCGTCACCTTTGAAATCAATGACACCTCTTGAGGGCTTTTATAAGTGATGAAGGAGCTTTTAGAGATGCTAATCAATTGTCCAGATGTTTCCTCATACTTGGAGAAAAAATGCTTGAAGAGTTGGTGATGTTTGAGATTAGTTTTCATGAAGACAGAGAAAAAATGCTTGAAGAGTTGGTGATGTTTGAGATTAGTTTTCATAAAGACCCCACAATGTTTGAATAAGCAAGGTGACATAACCATAAACTCCTCTTCACTTTAAAGTACATGGTTATGTGCCTTTGAAAAAAAGATCCCAAGCTCCTTGAGAAAATTTTAGCAAAGAGGAAGAAAAGACTTGGAAATAAAGGGTCTCCTATCTAAGGCCACTAGAAGACTTCAAGAAGCTAAAGTTAGCACTGTTCACTTGGACCGAAAACCAATAATTACTGATCATGTTCTAGATGAGATTAATCCATGTCAACAGGAGTCCAAATTTCTCAAGAACTATCAAGAGGACTTCCTAATTCATCATTTCATATACTTTCTCTATGTTAAGCTTAAGAATAATATTATCTTTTCTTCTACTCAAGTAATGAACCATTTCTTGAGCTGACAAGATGTTATCATGGATGAGGTGGCCTTGAACAAACCTACTTCAATTGGGAAAGATTGCGTGGGGAAAGATGGAAGAGAGTTTGAGAGTCATGAGTTTGGATATAAGATTTATTTGTGGTATTACAAAGACTCATGAGCCTGAAGTGTTTCCAAGATGAAGGAGAGTCAACTTTAGGAATAAGGGTAATAGTGGTAACCATGAAACACAGGGAGAGGGTTCCTTGGAAAAAATCGTAGACCACTTCAACAACATATTATTGAATAATTTACCAAAAGTTTTGAAACAATTTTGTCAGATTTTGACAGCAAATATTGGAAGAGAGGTGCCGCTAAGGACAGAATATCTACTAGATTGATGATTGTTTGCCTTTGATCTTAGATTTCAAAAATTCTGCCCCTAATCTACTTCTTTTTAACCCTACTTTGAAAGAATTTTGTATTGCATTCTCTCTATTGAAGCCATTTACAGACAGCTCTTCAATGCCAAAAATCTGCTTCCATGGATAAAGATTAGGCAAGAAAAGCATTGCATCTTTTCAATGTCAATAAGTTTTCAAGAGAAGGAACAACGTCGTAGTTTTTCCCTGCTTGTGCTACAACTTTTTTAGCCTCATTGATTTAAATGTTCTAAAGAATTTCCTTGTTCCATTGCTTTAACACCTTCTCAAGCCCTACAAGTTTGGGACAGAGTTCAAGCAAGCCCTTTTCTCTCAATGGTAGATCCCAACTATTTTTAACCACAACCCTTAAGTTAAGGTGCCTCAACCATATATGTTGGAACCTGAAAATTGAGGAAAGTGTAAAGTTTGCTTTTAAAGAAGTAGTAAAAAGTCCATGATGATCAAAACAAAACTTAGAAACATGTTGCATAACTACTACAAAGTTCATTACTTACAAGTTCTCGAGCATGCAATAGCAAAACATTCTCTAAGTATTGATATCCGTGCTACTCTTCATACCAACTCCAAGATATATGTTTGGAACAAAAATTATACTCTCGCTTAGTGGAATATGATAGAACGACAGTACTAAATTGACTGAAGCAACTGATGAAGCATGGGCGACTTATGACGAGGTGATGTATATGATTATGTGCTAGTTAAATGTCATTTATTACTATTATGTCCATTTTCTCTTTTATCTTTTTAATGCATTTATATTTTCCAAATTTTTAGCTTGATCTTTCCATTATGTTTTTCATAACAGATTGACTTGAATGATGGTCTCATGCAGTTTAAATCTTGCCTTGTTATCATGACTAGTGTAAAAATATTTGGCAAGTATAGGACTATTGGGAATCAATCAGAGGACTTTGTATGTAGCGCCCCACCCAAGAGGTGCCTGCTTCAGATTGAGGTACTACTCCAATCTTACTCACATTAATTTAAAAAAAATACGGACCTCCAAAATATTCAGTTTAAATAGCTGCATAACAACCCGAACTATTGATCGCAAATTATGATTACATTCCAATATACGTTATTCCATAAGGGGCTGTAAAAGCACCACATAATTACTAACAACAAAATTTTAACATCCTGAATGGATACAAGCCAAAATGCCAAGTTTACTTACACATACCAAAGTACATAATAGACCTAAGTCCAAGATCGTCACCAGTATCAAACCCTCATATTATAAGCCTATGGCATACTACTCATTTAAACTTAATGCATAGTACCAAGAGATAAAAAATTGAAATAAAACGTAGTTTCAAGACCCAAAAACACACAAATATTTACATACCAGGAGGTAACTTCAAGCTTGAACTGCCAGTTTTACATTACGTATCCCAAAATTCATGTATACTAAAAGATAGACGCAAACATGTCGAGTTCATAAATACATAAACATCTAGTGTTGATTATAAAATTATATACATCAACCCTTGCGCATGCCTAGACCTCATGTCCTCATCAGATCCTATTTGGGGAAGAATTAAGAAAGAGCAAGAAGGGTGGGTAAGTCTTAAGAACTTAGTGAGGAAGGGGGACCATATAGGGTGAAGGGGAATAGATGAAATTGATTCTAGTAATATAAGTACACAAATGAGATGAAATAATGGAAAAGCCAATATATTAGAAAGCGATAAATAATATATTGACAGAACAGGGACTCGACCGAATGATACATGTAATAGTGAAGATGTGACATAATAAAACATATCATAACAAGAGTTGTATTCAAATCTTAGCTAAAATGATGGCAAAATCTAACCTTATTGCTCCTAGAACATGACATAATAAACATTATAGGAAACAAACATATCATAAGACCTTTCTTATCTTTTTATTGCTCGAGCACTCAGCTTGGCATGAAAAAGCTAACATGTGGCATGGCTAGCTATATGTCGGATCCCACCACTCACAAACAACTACCTCCAACTACCTGCAGGTTAGGATCGTGAGTGGGTGCTAGCTAATAGACCAATCATTGACGGTCCATTCCTCCCAGCCATCTTTTTGGACCTAGCCCTAGGCCTAACTTCTCGTGGCATCCTTGCAGGTAAAAAATGTCCCAAAGGTGACATGATGTAATGCCAATAGCATAATTACAAATCAAACCCTGAATATAAATAAAATCGAGCGCTAAACAGCAATTGCAAGTTATAATATATCGGCCGACAAGACTGCTCAAATGACATAAAGAACAATAAGCTCAAAAACATGATTAGGTAACTAGGTCGACAAGACCATCTCAAAGACACAATCACATAAACTTAATAGCAAATACGGGATTAGCCGGCAAGACTGTGGGTACAAGGGACAAGAACATGTAATTACAACAGGATGTCCTGGGTACCGGAACAATTACAAACAAGCACACATGTACAAACAAGCTAAGATGTGCAATAAATGGATGTAATTCTTTTCCCAGAAAGATATGGGTAAAACATCATCTTTAAAATTCATAATAGTGTCATCCATGCCCTACGGTCCTCGAGACCCTGGATTTTCGTCACCTATTCTAATAAAATGCATATAATTATCAACACATTTATGTAATACTTTTTTAACAATAATTAGACTACTATTACATCTTAATATCGTGAATTTTCCATATTTGAGGAATGTTTTTCTTAATTAAATCTTTGACCCAGTTCGAGTACTGCAATTCGTGCTAAAAATATTTTGTACTTCAATAAGGGAGATGTACACTTGATTTTAGGACATACGTACTTTATTATGGCAATTATGTACTTGATTTCAAGTGAAAATACAACATGTACATGTTGTCCAAGATATAAGTGCTTTTGTACTTCAATAAGGGAGACTTATACTTGATTTCGGGACATATGTACATCATTATGGCAATTATGTACTTGATCACGAGTGAAAATGCAACATGTAAATATTGTTCGAGATATCAATGCTTTTGTACTTCAATAAGGGAGATTTATATTTGATTTCGGGATGTATATACTTCATTATGGCAATTATGTACTTGATCTCGAGTGAAAATGAAACATGTACATATTGTTCGAGATATCAGTGCATTTGTACTTCAATAAGGGAGATTTATACTTTATTTTAGGATATGTACTTCATTGTGGCATTTATGTAATTTATTTCTTTATATTGAGAATTATGTACTTGATTTCTTGATTTTTGTACTTCATTGTGGCAATTATGTACCTGATTTCTTTATTTTTATACTAATAGCATGAACTTGAGTTTCGTTCCATGTTTTGCCTTTTATTTCTAGGTAATTAACAACCATATCTCCAAAAATATGTGTAATATTTACTATGGTATAAATACAATAATGTTAAAGTATTAAAGTAATAACCACTAGTGTTCAATGGATTAAAGTTATCATTTGCAGTAGTGTAAAGTATACTTATGCATTCAAAGTTGTAAACACATGAGCATTTGACGATTATATCCATCTTATCACCCGTACAAATATGTACTTTACTTGGTCTGATAGTCTCAAAATATTGTACTTGAACCTTACTACAATGGCATAGACTAATTATTCAATTGCACAAAGTGTACTTCAACATAAAACATAGATACTTTGTTTGTTCTATGTTTGTACTTGATTTCCTGCATATTGTACTGAACCTCACTAAAATGTTTCACTTTAATCGATCATTCGCACAAAGTGTACTTCAATATAACATTGTATATACTTCGTTTGTTCTATGTTTGTACTTGATTTCCCGCATATTGTACTGAACCTCATACAATGTTTCACTTTAATACTTCAACATAAAATCATATATATTACGTTTGTTCTATGTTTGTACTTGATATCCCGCATATTGTACTGAGCCTCACTAAAATGTTTCACTTTAATCAATCATTCACACAAAGAGTACTTTAACATTAGACCATATATACTTCATTTGTTCTATGTTTGTACTTGATTTTCCACATATTGTACTGAACCTCACTACAGTGTTTCACTTTAATCGATTATTCGCACGAAGTGTACTTCAACATAATACCATTTATACTTCGTTTGTTTTATGTTTGTGCTTGATTTTTCGTATATTGTATTGAACCTCATACAATGTTTCACTTTAATACTTCAACATAAAACCATATGTACTTTGTTTGTTCTATGTTTGTGCTTGATTTTTTGCATATTGTATTGAACCTTACTACAATGTTTCACTTTACTCGATCATTTGCACGAAGCGTACTTCAATATAACATCATTTTCCGCGTATTGTACTGAATCTCATATGATGTTTCACTTTAATACTTCAACATAATACCATATATACTTCGTTTGTTCTATGTTTGTATTTGATTTCCCGCACATTGTACTGAACCTCATAATAATGTTTCACTTTAATCGATCATTCACACGAAGTGTACTTCAGCATAACACCATATATATTTTGTTTGTTCTATGTTGTACTTCAACATGATCTTATATATACTTCGATGGAAATGTATACTTACATACAAAATAACCTAAATAAAATTATCCAAAATGTCAATGAAATTGAAGCCCTCACATTTTCATGACTTAAAAAGGTGTATGCTATATGTGCACAAACCGTATTCATGGTGCATTTTCCAACATATCTCCAGAAATTGCTAGTGTCTCTAGCAAAATATTTTACCCAAAGGCACACAAAGACACCACAATCGAGCGACCCCTGTTGTTGTCTGCATTTTCACACTGCCATGCTTTTGTCCCCAAGACAACCCAATGAAAGCTTTAGGTACCAAAAATAGAACAAAGTCTACAAAAATATTGATCAGTTGTTAACTCCCTACTTTATGAAGAAATTTTCAAGAAAGAAAGCAAACTTACAATGGCAGTAGCTGCCGGCTTGTATCGGGGGGCTATTATTGAATTCTTGTACATAAAAGCATTAGTTGAAGCGTTAAGGACAACCAAGAACCAGTGATGGTCCTGATTAATTAGTAGCATTATGTAACGACACCTATTTACAATGTTCAAGGTGATCTCTTCCAAATCTTTACGGGTGAAAGAGTTAAGTCCATATATAAACTCAAAAAATTCTCCATCCCATATAGTGCGTCCCTTGAGTCGGGATAATATATTAGCCTATGAAGTATAAAACAAATGGTTAGTCACAATTATAACATGAACTAAATGAAGTTAGGAAACTACCACATATCTACACTATCGTTGACGTAAACCACACATCATGGTGACACTCTTTCCTAAAAGATGGGCTACGTAATATCGACATGTAGCAGTCCAATACGTCACCACAAAGGCATTCCCCAAATAATAGCTCGCAAAGGTGTCTTCCCTCTAGAATGTATTTCCCCCCTTCCCAGATAGTCACCCTACACAAGTATAGGTTTTAATTGTTAATTTAGATACCAATTTATTAAAAAGAAAAATCATAAGCAAATTTTGTTACCTTAAATTATCTTGAGAGAGAGAAAGTTGTCGATGACATCTTTCTCTTTTTCTAGAATACGAGGACGACCTTTATAATCGGTCCTTCCTTTATAATGATAAAACTTTTCCCTCTTTGGGGTGCTTGATTTATCTCCTATTTAGATCAAGCTGATATCTTTTGTCTCCTGGAGTACAAAACATCAGCACATTAGGTACAAAGTATCAACCATTGAAGTATAAGACATAAGCACATTTAAGTAAAAATACCAACCAATGAAGTATAAAACATATGCGCATTTAAGTACAAATATCAACTAATGAAGTATAAGACATCAACACATTTAAGTACAAATACCAACCAATGAAGTATAAAACATCTGCACATTTAAGTACAAATATCAACCAATGAATTATAACTACCAACCAATGAAATATAAGACATATGCACATTTAAGTATAAATATCAACCAATGAAGTACAAAAGATTAACACATTAAGTACAAATATCAACCAATTAACTATAAGGATCAGCACATTAAGTACAAATATCAACCAATGAAGTAGAACACATCAGCACATTTAAGTACAAATACCAATCAATGAAGTATAAAACATCTGCACATTTAAGTATAAATATCAACCATTGAAGTACAAATTTCAACCAATGAATAAGATATCTGCACATTTAAGTACAAATATCAACTATTGAAGTACAAAAGATCAGCACATTAAGTACAAATATCAACCAATACAAATGAAGTACAAACAAATCAAGTATAAATACTAGCAAACTAACTACAGATATCAAACAAATGAAATACAAATAAATTTAGCTCAAGTAGTAGTACAAATATCAACATATTAGACATAATAATCAATAGTAAAAAAATAATACATTAAGTAGTTTTCAACACCTTTTTCTGTTCTTGTTCTTTATCCTTTTTTCCACGAGCAAGATAGGTTTTTGTCACTTGTCTTCCGCGTTTAGCTAGTGTGGTGCTCGGGAGGTCACAAAATCTATTGCTTTCCTTTTCGGCTTCATGTCATCTCAGTTACGCACATCTGTAATAATCGATGACATGACATTTGCCACTTCAATTTCATATTCTTCGAACTTTGGTTTATGAATTGGTGCATGAAGTTCTGTGGTCGAAGGGATGATGGGAGTTACGAGATCATGACGGTGTTTTGTTCGACTTTCTTCATGCAAACTATCTTTGCCTTCATCACCAACACCATCATCAATCCTAAATCAGCTTTTTTTGCATTTTTCTTCCCTAAATCATCCCCTTATTTCTCTGCATCATCCACCACATCATGCTACCCCTTATATAGATATTCACCAATTTCATCATTATGCTCCTCTTTATCAGTCTTATTCTCAATAACATTCTCCTTCTCAGCCTGTTCTTTGATTGCCATTATCTCTAATTTGGCAATTTTTTCCTTCAATGAGTTAATTTCTTCATCTTTCACTGTAATAATTTCTTCAAATATTGTATGATCACAAATATGTACTTCAGTGATAGCAGTAGTGGCAACCTCTGATTTCTTGATCAAAACTACCAAGTATAACCCATCTGGAGTAGGGTTGAGGGCTACAACCTATTACAACGAAAATAATTGTCAAATTCAAATTATCATCAAAGAAAATAATAATGAATTATTACTATATCTCTTATAACTTATTTCAATTTATTCTCAGCCTCATTCACATTATTTGGGAGTTTGTTATCCTTCAATCGGTAAAAGTGTGGAAAATCAAACAAACTTTTTGGTGAACTCAATGATGGGATGTGTTTATAAACCCATGCCTGTCATTCATAAATGAAAAAAATTATACTCACTTAAATATAAATATAATCAATGTTATTAGTAAAATGAAAATCACTTACCATCAAACCGACTATGCAACCTTCAAGGTACTTCTTCTTGCTACTTTCTCCACCTACTCCTCTACATGGTTCCTCATATCTTTGACAAGAAAGTTGTATGCAACTATGCCCCATGATTACAAATTGACTATTGACAAATCGTCCAAGTATGGTAGGAGAAATTGTAGAGTCCAATAATTAGAAGTTGGAAATAGAAAACAATTAAAAATAAAAAGTATATACAACCTACAAAAATCATTTAAGTCCTCCCACTATCCTTATACACAAACTCCTCAAACATTTTTACTATTTCAAATCTTGTTATATTCTTCAACTTTTTGGAAAAAAAGTGGTCCATAGTTGAAGACTTTATCTTCAAACTTATATCAATTGATTGCTCCACATGTGGTAGCCCTAAAACCATAGAAAATTTGGCTACAAAAATGGAACTTCAACCCCTTCTGCAAAAATAAATGATAGATTTTTTGCGTCAAACATCCTAAATATAGCTTCAAGCCGAAGAAGCTAGAATTTGACTTAGGCATATCTATGTATATATAAAAAAGAGTCTTCTTCAATGTATCAAAATGTTTTGATCCCATCTTGGATTTCACTTGCTCCAATTTTGTTTGAAAATATTAGGGGGAGTAACAAGAGCAAACCTCATTATCTCTTGCCTTTGCTGCAATCAAATATAGAAACATTAGTATATAAATAGATTATATACTACCACTTTCAGATAATGTGTATTGAAATATTTAATGTTTTACTATAATTGCTTGTAAAATTTACTTTGGATACATAGATTATATGCTACTACTTTTCAGATAATGTGTATTGAAAGATTGAATGTTTTGTACTACAATTGATTGTAAAATGTACTTTAGGTACACAGATAATATACTACCACTTTCAAATAATGTATACAGACAGGTTGAATGTTTTGTACTACAATTGCTCGTAAAATGTACTTTATGTACACAAATTTTATACTACCACTTTCAGATATTGTGTATAGAAAGATTGAATATTTTGTACTATAATTGCTTGTAAAATATACTTTATATACACATATTATCTACTACCACTTTCAGACAAATTATATACTACCACTTTCAGATAATGTGTATTGAAAGGTTGAATATTTTGTACTATAATTGCTCGTAAAATGTACTTTATATAAACAGATTATATATTACCACTTTCAGATAATTTCAACGTATAATTTTAGGTGTAAGAAGTATAAACCCCAAGAAAGTGAAGTATAACTTTCATACATTTCAAGTATAAATAAGAGATTTTCATATATTACAACATAAATCATATATATAACAAATGGCTTCAAGTTTTTAACAATTAAAAAAGAGTTCAAACAAAGAAAGATGATAAAATCTACCTGCAAAACTTGTAAAATTGAAAAATATGCACTTTTGAGAGAAAGCAAAATCCACAAAATGAGAAATAGAAAACATACATTTTTGTCCTTTGTTCTCTTTCTTCTGTTCTTCGCTCCTTATTGGTGTTCTTAGTTGTTCCATTTTCGCATAATTGCAGAGAAATAGGTCTTTTTTTTTCCTTGTCGCATCGATTTTGTATTGCCTTTTCCGTTCTCTTGTCTGTTCATGCCCTTTTGTTGGCAAATGAGAGGCCACTTTTCGCGCCTATTGTTTGCCAGAGGAGAAGGCAGTTTCCCAAAAAAAAAAAAGTATTTTTGAAGAAAAGTTGTCATTTGTTTGAGTAGAGAGAAAAAATTTGCCATTTGCTTTTTTTTTTTTTTTTTTTTTTGTTATTTTGGCTAGGTACAAGGGTATAGGTATGTTAAAAAAAAATCGAAATCGACCGAAAACCGAAAAAACCAAACTGAACTAGGTTCGGTTCGATTTTTGGTTTTTTATTTCAAAAAAATTTGATTTTTGATTTTTTCAGTTTTTTTAATCGGTTAACCGAAACCGAACCGAAAAACTGGTTCGGTTCAGTTTGGTTAATTGAACCGAAAAAATTGAAACTTTTTTTTTTATTTTTTTTTATATACAAAATTTTATTATTCAATCACTACTAGTTTAAGTTTTATTTCACATTATTTATTAAAATTTTTAAGTCTAAGATAAATAAATATAAATTTTTAAATAATGTAAATGTTAATGTATTTTTAAATTTTTGGTATAAATAAATTTTTTTTTTTGATAAAGTGAAATAATTGAGAAAAAAAGAAGTAAATAATATATCTAAATAGTTATTAAAAACGCTATGTTTTATAAATAATATAGATATTAATATATGACATATAAAAACATGAATAGTTATAATACAAAGAGAAAAAAAATGATATTTTTTTCTAAACTCAAATGGTACAATTGCATAATTTTTTTATTATATGAACTAATACACGTTACATATAAAAAAATAGATGATTATGATTTAAACAGCAAAAAATGTTATATTAAAAGAAAATTAATAATTAATTAAATTTATATATATTATAGGGTATGTTGATGAGCAAAATTGAAATTTCAACTTAAATTGCAAACTAAGGGATAAGGGATTGAATCCTATTGGGCTATTCTTGTAGTAGTACTAGTAGTATATTGTATCTGCCGACCAATAAAGATTTTATCTATATTATTATAAAAACAAAGACCGTTTTGTATCTAAAATAGAAGTTATTTTTGTTCATTTACCTAATTTGTCCTTTTAATTATTTCAACAACAAAAGTTGACAATATAGTTTGAAGGATAAATTGGAGAATTCAACATAAAAAAGATAGTTTGTATACAAATTTTATCAATATTTCATAATTATCTTTTAGAAATGATGATTTAATAAGGTTATAATTGTATTTTTTACAAAATTTACAAATCCGCAATCTATATTATGATGTCATTGGATCAATTAGCTATTTAACTTTAGTAGATTGAGTTTAAGATTTAATTCGCTATTCGATCTTAGCAGTTAATGTTTGAATATACAAAAATCGCGTGCATCTGCCTTGACGATTATAAGCTAGCAATTTTAGCATACTCAATGTGTATACTAAAATTTTTATAACATAAAATAATTAAAATATTTATTTATCTTCTTAAATTTATAATATTTTAAATGTATTTGTTTAGAATAGATAAATTATAATTTTATCAAAACAAATATTTTCAATATAGAAAAAAAGTAATCTAAATCAATTTTTTCACCTAAAAACAAATATTTTTATCAATATACTTTTATCAAATAATTTTTTTGGTACTAAAAGAATAAGTTACCCAATTCAAATTTTTAATTAAACTAACTTACTTTTGTCAAACAAACTTTTATAACACTTTCTTGGTAAAAAAAATAAGTTTTTCTTTCTTTCTTTCTTTCTTTTTTTTTTTTTTTTTTTTTCCAGTTTGGTTTCTGTTTTAACCGAAATAAAAAAAGCCAAAAAAAACCAACAAAAACAAAAAACGGTTCAGTTTCGCTTAAAAACCGAAACCGAACCGATCTTGTTCACTTAAAAACTGAACCGAACTCGGTTCGATTTCGGTTTTGCATTTCAAAAAATTGAAATTTTCGGTTAACCAATCGAACCGTTCGGTTCGGTCATTTAAAACTAAATGTACAACCCTACAAGGGTATTTAAATCTTTCTCAAAAATTTTGGGGAGTAATTCCTAAAGTTTTGAAAAAAATAGAGAGTTTAGTGTTTAAAAAATCAAGTGAGAAGTAAAGTGTAAAATGAAAGTAGGTAAAAGAATTTTATCCTAATTAACCAAAAATAAATTTCATTAATTGGAATTATTAAAACAATTAAATATACTTAGAAATGTTGTGCATTTTATTTAAATAATTAACTTCTAGTCCCCTATGCTAAACAATTGTCGTGTATGTGGTGAATTTATATGGGCGGAGCGGGTACGGGCTCCTCATTCTAACCCACACACTCGGTCGGCCCCCCTTCGCTTTGCGCCATCCCATCGATTTCAATTTTCTGGTATCCATTGCGTCTGCCAATTTCCACCCAAGAAAAAAAAAAATCTCAATCCAAACTCAACAAATCACAAGCATTTATTCTCTCTCCTGTTGATTCACGTTTGATTTATCGAACAACTCCAGGCCATGGCCACCGCCCCAAGTCTTTTCTTACAGGAGCCAACCCTGAAATGGAAGCCCCCCTTGTATCACTCTCTTCATTCCCCGGCCCACACTTCCTTTGCTCATTTCAGAATTCGTAGAAGTTTCAAAAAACTCAGTGTCAAATGCTTTTTTACCAACAACAGCGGCAGCAGCAGCAATGGCGATTCCGCTGTTGTTCAAGATATTAACAAGATTGGCTTTGTAAAAATGGAAAATAAAAAAAACCTAGTTGAGATTGTGGCTAAAAGCATTCTAAATGCCCTAAAGGCATTGCAAAAACCTGCTGCAGCTGCTATGCTTGTTGGTTTACTATTGATGTATGATCCTAATTCTGCTTTGGCAGCCTCTGGGGGACGGATGGGTGGAAGTTCGTTCTCTTCCCGGTCGTCAATGTCGTCATCGAGGAGTTACAGCGCCCCGAGGATGGGAGCAGGGTCTGGTTTTTCATATTCTGTGCCGTATTATGCTCCCTCTCCTTTTGGTGGGGTTTATGTTGGCCCTGCAGTGGGTGTTGGGTCCAGTTTTTTCCTTATTATGATGGCCTTCGCCGCTTTTGTTTTGGTCTCTGGATTCTTGTCTGAGGGTTCTGAGAGTAGTGTGCTCACAGCAACTGAGAAAACAAGTGTTCTCAAGCTGCAGGTATGGTTTTTTTGACCACTCGATAACGTTTGTAGTATTATTTTTCTTTTAGTTTGTATCTACTGTTATGTCTTGGTGGGGATTCTCTAATGTTATTTAGTAATTGAACCGTGGAAGTGGTGATACGCAATTATAGTTTTGTTGTATGATTGATGGGTTCTGGCATGTCGGATGGTGTGTAACAATACTGTCACTCCGGTAGCATTAGATGATTAAAATAGGAAATGCGAGAGGGCTAATTTGATATTCTGCCTGGACCGCTAAGCAACAAAATGGATATCAAAAGACAATTTTTCTGGGAATCATGCTTTGAGAAACTAGACTGCCACTTGGTTCACATATAGGTAATGGGATTTCATGTGAAAATGTGAGGTATCTTCACATTAGCAGAATACTCTTTCTTAAAGTTTATCAGAGTTTGACAGCAACAAAAGTATTCACATCCATGAAAGTACATTTGTGGGACCTGCTTTAGGGTGTTGGAGGAAGGAGGAGAGAAAAGAATCTGATCTTGGCTTGGAAACAGCATATCATGCTGTACAATTAGCCGAACTAAAAGTTGAGGTGATTTTCTCTTAGATAGCAAAAATATGGTTCAAGAAACAGAATAGCGCTTTGACTTCTGGTGCTATCACTTCATCCGAAGTTACTTTTTATTCATCGGGGGCCTACTCTAATTGAGTTTTTGTTCTTTTGGTTAAGCAATTTATACAAACATCCCAGATATGTTATGTCCAACTTGAGATAACAACTCCCTCTATGTCAAGTGACAGGCCAAAGACAGATAAAGTACCTTTTCACATAACCTTATTATCTGTACAGTTATAGCAATTATATACCTGTGTCTTGCAGTAGAAATAATGTGTCCCAGAAATTTTTTGGCAGTTTATCCTTATTTTTTTTGATATTGTGCTGCTTTTCCAAGAACAAATAGGTTTTTAATCTGCCAAGGAAATATTCAGTGACTAGTGAACCAGCAAAAAATGTGGCATTTTTCTTCCATTTTTGCTGCATATAATTGCAAGGTATGGGCTATACGAAAGTGCAACTTCGGAGCAGCAATAGATGCATCTTTCTGATGCAGTTGGAAGCATAAGAAAAACTTAAGATGCTCCAATCAGCTAGGGATTTTAAATAAAAGCCGAACAGAGTCTAGAAGGATGCTGGAAGTTTCAGTAGAACTATAATATCATCCAATTTTTTGTAATATGCTGGTTATGATGTTGTCATAAGTGCATATTTGCCAAGATGTAAGTCTTACATCTTGAAACTTAGGAAAGTGAAATATAGATGTAAATCAACTAAAATAGGAAACATGATGACGTTATAAACTATCCAAAAGCTAGTAATAAAAGATTTCAAAATCTTTTTCCATGCACCTATTCTCCTTAGGCTGGAGAAAACTCTTCCTGAACTTTGACGTTCCATGATGAATATAACTGCTTTGAGGTATTCCTGGGAGAGGCTGAAACAAACTCAAAACAAAGTACTACATCTGTGCATTACAAACTGGTGTTAAGTCTCTAATTGAAACATTCTTCCCAATATGTCAACGTTAAAAGTCTTCTGGAAATACATTTGTGTCATCATTTACATTATTGCATAAGTTTCTTGGTTGCCAGATTGTCATTTTTTGTCAAGTTTTTGGTAATGTTAAGATCTAGGGAATCACTTAAGTTCTCGTTCAAATTTCTCCAATTTTTACTGGCTTTGTTTGTTACCATGATATAGATTGTATTTACATCTTATGTCAGTTAGTGGAGGAAAAATTGTTTGAGTAACAAAAGATGCTTTACCAATACTCAGAACCTGGGTTTCAGGGTAAACAAAATAAACTAGAATGAGGATTTAGACTGCATACCTTAAGAAGTACTCTCCATGTGTGGTGGACTTCAAATTGTAAAGGCTAGGCTGAATACATTGTCACCAGGAGAAGGATTTATAGAAAATCTAAAGCCTCAAACTTGCAAACTAAGCAACCATCTTCACATGAAATATGGATAAACAGGATGTAGGATGATCTGAATCTTCTGAGATAATCAAGAAATCAACAAGTATAAGTACCTCAAGATCTTTTGTTTTTCAATGATTTTTTTTTTATTGTAACACTTGGTCAAGAGAAGGTAAAAGACTGGAACAAGGGCTTATCCTAATCATTTACTCTAACTGTTCTTTATATGCAGAGCTGAAATCTCTGCAGAAGTTCCCCCATCTGTTTTTGCAAATGCTAAACAAATGGATACAGATATCTTAGTCTTTAGCTCCAATGGAGTTGGAGGTTTAAATATTGAGCTATTTCTTTTCTCCTGGTGCCTTGAACTTTATATAATTGCTTTAATATTCAAAGAACAAGTAGTAGAGACTAAGTGCCATTATAGACCGCCTCCTTGGATGTTGCACACTGCAGATATTGTTTTGTTGAATTATACACATTTCACAATTTTGAAGTGTTCAAAGTTTAAAGCCAAAAACTCACTATATGTTAGAACAATATCAAGGTTCATGTATTTTAGCCACTCATCTTAAATAGCAATTGCTTTCTGAGATATGCGTAGTTGCCATCATATTGTTTCCTAAATAGTTTAGATGAGTGACAGACCTTACCAGGGTTATTATATAAGGTTTTATTACTTTATTGAGTTTGATCTCACCATGTACTGTGCTAGAAGCATCATAGTGTATTTGGTATAACTTTTTCGGCAAGAGTTGCCTCTTTATGAGTCATATCTCACCATGCATTGTCCTAAAACCCTTTTCTTACTTTCATTAAAACCTTTATTCAATTATTTCTTTTTTCTTGTCTCTCTGTTTTCCATGTTTCTTAGGTTTGTTTTACAAGTTTGTATCACTTTTTGTTTGTTGAAGGTTGGATTGTTGGGCTTGGGAAGGTCACTCCAAAAAGACCTCAACTGGATTGCCGAAACTGCAGATACATCCACCTCAGAGGGTCTACACTATGTATTGACTGGTAACTTGTCTTATCAGATTATTTTTTGTGCCATTCTTGCATGTTCGTTTTTGGTTTTGGATGGAGGAGAAAAATTAACTGTTAATTTCTCTTTATAGAATATAAAATAACTATCATCCGAAGGGGATCCCAGTGCTTAGAAATAAAAGTTCTAGTTGCATGGATGCATCATCTTAAAAACAAGCATAAAATGTATTTACGTGCTAAATGGTAAACAGTATTAAATTGATTTAGGTTAAAAAGAGCTTTAATTGATTTTTCATGCATAATTACACTAGAATCAATTTGGGTTTGGCACACACATCTTATACTTTTAAAGTTATTGAAATGATTTAAGAAGAGGGTAGATTTTTCATGCATAATTGTGTGAGACTTCCACTTGGATGTGCTAGAACATCTTATGCTTTTAGAGGAGTCAATTTTGGATAAATTTCACAATGAATGGTAATTTCAGAGACCAAGACAGCTATAGCCTGAAATTTTGGAGCATCTGTGGGAGACGCAATGTTCAATTGCTTAAAATATATTATGGAATATTATTTTCATCTGGATTAATGTTAGAGTGAGATATTTGTATGAATTATTGAGCTTCATTGTGATGACAACATACGATGCTTTGATAGATATTTTCAGGTATATCCGTAGTTTGAACATATAATATGGTGAGGTCTCCATGAGTCACTAATAGCAGCTAAATGAATATGGGATGGTGCCTGTCTCACTTTACCATTCCTTCGTCTTATTTTTTGTTTTTTCAGTGAATTGGGGGTGGGCGTTGTAATTATAAGAGGGTGCAAAGAATTTTCTGGAATTTCAGATTTTGAAGATATTACGGTTTTTAGACCTTCCCCTAAGATTTAAGGGGCAGTATAATTCTAATCCAACCCAACCGTTCAATAGTGACAAATTCATAGTGTATTAAGGTCGAGAAGATTAGTCTTGGATGTGACTTGCTCATTTGTCAAACATATTGAAGTCTGCATTGCAGTTAAAGCCTTAAAGTACCGCTCTGTTAGTTTAGAAAGATGTGTTATTGGTAAAATCATCATGGGCAGAGGCTTGCTGTAAGATTGAAGTTTTGGGGGTACAATTATGGCCAGATTGATTTTAAGTCAAACAACTGTAGAATGCACTCTCAAAAGTCTTGGTTAACATCTAGAATTCTAGGGTTGGAAAATGAAAACTTGAGCTTCCGCCTTCCTTTGTGGCGTAATTAAAGAAATGAATTAAGACAGGTTTACAGGACTTTACCCAATTGAAAAATAATGTAAATATAGCAGAGGTGAATAGATGGCATAGGAAAACACAAAAGATGGTAATTGATGACCTATGTTTCCTAGGTCTTGTAGATTTATACAGCTTTTAGCACTCGTACCAACGAACTGGATCCAATCAAGAAGAAAAAATGATTTTTATTCATATGGCTAGTATTTTCTTATTTTGGGATGGGGATGCAAACAAATAGTACGTATGCTGTCATTTCGCGTTTCCCTTCTCCAGCCTCATGCTGGAGCTCTCTCTCTCTCTCTGTCTCTCTCTCTCTACATAAATATATATACACTTTTTTTTTTCTTTGCCCTTTTCACCCCCTTTTTCGCAATGAACATCAGAAAGTAGGAAATAGAGCCCAGTTGGCCAACATAAGGGGATGGAGTTATCCACATTTTGACTAGTACTGATGTGGGTGAAGTTTAAGACCTAGAAGAATGACCTTTATATTTGAAGTTGTTACATTCCATTGCATGATTGGTTCTTTTAGTAAGGGTCTGTCTGAAATAGCCATGTTGCGCCCCAATTCCTTAATTTATTTCCCATAAAATTAAATGCTTGCTTAAGCTAAACTAAAGATCAATATAATATATTATTAAACAGAGTTCCGGAAGTGATTACATCACTACTGGAATTACCGCAGAGGGAGAGAGAGAGAGAGAGAGAGAGAGAGAGAGAGAGAGAGAGAACATAACTGCTACATTAAATTATTCTACGATGCCCATTGTCACTTGGAAACTTCAAAAGACTCTAATGGGCAGTGCCTTCTTCTTCCCTGTCCATATTTTCCTTTACAGAAAATGTGTAAAAGAAGTATCAGCACAAACGCCCCAGTAAGATACGCTACTTAACGATATACAGGTGCCTGTGTGTGGGATTAAGTGCTAGAAGCCTCATATCAACCAAGTAAATCACATACAGTGCAAAGTATCTTTTTCTTTCCTTTTCCACATAGAGCAAAACAATACCTTGATCTTCTTGTTTCTCAAACTTTTATACTTATATTGCTTCCACAGACACTAACCCACCTTATTCACCACGTTGGTCATATCTCGAGTATATGCCTTATCTTATGACTCATTTCACACATGAAGTGCTTCGTCAATGTGTGAAGGCCATGGGTTGCGAGAACCTTTAAGATGGACAAGTCCCTTGCCATCCTGCAGAACTTAACCCCAATCACTCAATATATTTAGGCAAAAGGTGCAAGTGGCACACATAATCATATAGATTATATACTTTTGGCTCAATTGTTACTTGAATTCATACAGAGAATAGAACACATATTTAACATTAGTTTTGATGTCAACATGCATTCAATTTAGATTATCATCTAAGGTTGCAAAATTGTCTTTTATTCATGTAAGGAAGTCAACTAAACATGATAATATAAAGTTCACTGTATAGTAATCTAAAATTTTGCATGTTTATCAAGTTTAACACCTCAAGAATACAGCATAAATATCATATGAACTATATCACTTATGAGGTTAATAGAGTCATTACCTTAATGACAATAACAGTTGATATGTTCCTTTCTTTCTTTTCTTCTTATTCCTCTCTATTTGCTAATTTTTATGAAGTATATTAAATCTAAATTAGATGCCCTATTAATTAGGAAACATTGATCTTATGGCAGATAGGAATGAAATGGAGAAGGATGGGAATAAAAGGGCTGCCCATGAATAGTCATAAATCTTATTTTTATCCATGCTTTACATTCTAAAAGGAGTTTAAATGCTGTGTCTTTTTACCACTTTTTGCCATGCATGTTACTGGCAAATAAGAGCTAACCATATGCCATATGGTGGGGGTAAGGAGTCATAACCTCTTTTATCTATAGAAGTATGTGAAATGCCTATTTTAGATGTTTAGGGGTTTCCGCCAATTGCTAAGCCGGTTTTATTCTCAATTTACCAATTATTTCCTTACAATTGTGAATTATAAACTGTGTCCCCCCCACTTTCCTTCATTGATATCAAATTATTAACAAATCCTACTTGCTAATACCATGTCACTTAGCACAAGCACATGATTAACACCTAACCACAAGGTCAATTAGCATCTAATCACATGATTAACATGTTATCACACAAGTATTATCATCTAATCACACGATTAATTAGCATAAATCATGTAATCAATTAGCATTTAAGTATACTTTGCACATCATCAAATTTTAGGGCCCTAAAAGTTGTAATGCGAGACTTATTGCTATTATTTTCTTTTTTGTAGCAAGGGAATTGAGCACTTTTGAAGAGATTTTTTGCTTCATCTTCTAGAAAATATGGTTATCTTATGAAATGGTTTCAATTCATTATTACGTGCATATGTGTGTGATGGTTAAATTGCAAAAATCATACTCTTTATGAAGTTGATCTTAGACAATTATAAGTGTGCTTGCCAAAGGACGATAACCATGCATTGTTTAAATGTAGATAAATAGATAAATGCCTTGAAAGGGCACCTGGATTTGAACAGATTGAACATTAAGTGGACTTGATTTCCAAACTTGAAGTTTTGTTTCTATGTGTATACGAATGCCACTAACTTATAACAAAGTTATTTTTGTCAAATGATGAGTAATTATTCAATCAATCCTTGACAACCGAATACTTCACTAAATGAATTTGTTACTCACGGATCATCACTCTCTGATTTTGTTATCACTACACTTGGAATAAATTAAATTCTAAACAAAAGAAAAATGCTTTTGATGTACTCCGTCTATATCAAATTAGATACTCCTATTTCGTTTTTGGATGTCCATGAAACAAAAGAAAAATGCTTTTGATGTACTCCGTCTATATCAAATTAGATACTCCTATTTCGTTTTTGGATGTCCATGAATATCCCATTTCCTAAAATGGTAATTTCCTTTCTAAAAGTGACATCTTTCTGTAAGTGATGATACGATGGCATTAACTTCCAACCATATGCCTTATTTTTCCTCTTTATTGCCTCCATAAATAATTAACTTATCCTACATGCATATAATCCATTGATATGCAATATTTACAATTCAGTAAATTGATTGAACTGAAAATGAAAATTGGCATTTGGCACATATCAGAACTTAATCAAAATTTCAATTTAGTAATCAATTTTTGTTTTACAGAATTTTGGTTAACCAAATTACCTACCCAACTACGAATTAGTTTTGGTTAATAACTGAAATGAACCAATTAATTTTGTTTATTATTTGGTACAACATTTGGCCTAATGAATTTTCAGTTTAGTTCAGATTGGTTTTATTGAATGAACTTCCATATCCATTGATGCATATGTAATCAAAGAATATGTGTTAGTCATTCGAAGTTAAATTAGCAAAGAAGGATCAATTCGACATCCAAGTAATTTAAGTAGAGTAAAAAGATTTGTTTATCACCGTCAAGCACATCAAGTAGTGAAGCCTAAGCAAATACTCTTATGAAAAGCTGAAACTTTTTAAATTAAGGGAACCTTGCCTCATGAAATCCTTCATAAACTCTACCACCTTTACAAGGTGTCCTTTTTTCCTTTGAAACAACCTTCCACCCTTCTTTTTCTTTTGTGCTAGAATTTGTTCCTCCTTTTTTTGTTCTCTCTCTCTGTCCAGTCACACTTTTCTCATTTTGTCTATTTCCTATAGTTATTCATTTAACTGCAGCCTCTATCCATTGACAATCTCTTGTGTTAAAGAACTTCAAATGTAGACATGAGGTTGTCCCTTTTGGGGCACCTACCTATCACCTTAAAGGTGGGATTAATGTATAGCTTATATCCAGCGAAGATTGCTATTGTGCTGCTCAGTGAATGGTCGCCAACCGTAGCCTCATTGGCCACTTTTGCATGCATCTCTTTACCTATTTGCACGTGTAAAATCTGTTCTATGAGCTGTCTATTGTTGCCAGGTGCACTGATGGTCATCTTATATAAACTTGCTTGCTTAATGACTGTGAAGTATAAGATCCATTCGAATCTAGATCCTCGAACTTTGGCATAATTACTGTACGACCTTTTCTGGACATTGGGTGTTAGCTATTGTTGTATAAGCTATTAGTAATGAATTAAGTACTTAATAATATATCATAGCTCAGGGATCAGTCCAATTGCCAGAATTTGGCTGTTACAAGATTGTTGATCTTGGATTGTCTATCCTTGTGTTATCAATCCATGGTAATTATTCACTCCAGCCAATAATGTCCTTCCTATATCTGAAGGATTCCTCCCAAAACTTGACATGAAGAGCATGAAATGCTCTCAACAGAAAACTTAATAAAGCATCGATACAATTTTATTTGCTTTACCAAAACTCAGTTTCACTACTGTAAACCATTTGGACTCGTTAAATTCGGACTCCACAAGTACTTTTTGGTGTATACATTTTTGCAGATGATAGTGACGATCACTTAGTGAAATGCAGTCATCATGCATCCAAATTTGCTTTATGAAACTTAGTTTCACTACTGTAAACCATTTGGACTTGTTGAATTCGCACTCCACAAATAATTTTTTGGTATACCTTTTTGGCAGATGATAGTAGCAATCACTTAGTGACATATCAGTTATCAGGCATCCAATAGTATACCACCAGATTCTTGCCGTTTTCGTATTCTTTATTTGTCACTTCTTAGGACAGTTATGATGCAAAGCATGTGCTCTGTGACTGCCTTTGCCTTTGTGTTCTAGTTGACCTTAAGATTTCTGATATTGTCTATTTCGTTTCAATTATATGGCATCAGTATGAGCTTCTCTCTCTTATTTTAGTACTTTTCAACTATTCCGATTGTCTTTCTAAATAATTGCTATCACTGAACAATTTTAATTTGGTTGCAGAGACAGTACTAGCTTTGCTTCGACATCCTGATTATTGCATCTCTGCATATTCAGCAGTAAGTTGAAAAACTGTTGATCGCTTCTTTTATTTGATTCATTGCTGTTGCTCGGCTGAAATGGGCTAAGCCAAAGCTAGAGCTAAAAGTTTTGGCTTTAATGCTGATCGGATTTTTTTTTTTCCTTGTTTCTTTAACATCTTAAAATTATCAGTATTGACTGGACACATATTTGAAATTCAAGATATGATTTGCTGTCTTGCCTTCTACCAATAATTTAAAAACTTATACTGGACTGGGTGGTCGCCAGTAACCTGCTTGGTTTGGGCATCCTCATAATTATTAAAGGCACACGATGCATGCAGCTAGGCATGCCTAGGATCAACTTTCAAGTCTGTCACCATTTTTTGGTGAAGGTGCAGGCCTTGAATAAGGCTTGCGCCTTGGCTGTGCTTTATGCCTTTTTTATAGCTCAAACCTCAGTAGAAACACACATGATGAAGTAAGGCTGTTCCTGGTACTTTTTTTGGTTATCTGTCCCTTGTCCTCTTCTTTTCCTTATTTTCTTCCTTTTCTTTTCTTCTTTTGCTTTTCATCTTTCTCAGCCAGAGACGCCAAATGGATACAAAGAGAGTTCTTTCCTCTACTGAATTTCCTGGACAATTCCATAGTTGAGGGAGGAACTCCTTGTTTTCTCTACAGTTAAGCTCTGAAATGTGTGGAATTTTCAACCTAGCTATAGTAGCTGAAATTTTTGGAATGTGCTATGAATTTGTTTGTTGAGGTCAAGGCATTAGTGATTTTTCTTGTGATGAAGTGCTGAACAAATTAGAAACTTTTGTGAATAAAAGCCTTGTCCATTTTACTTTTTACATCTCAATCAGTATGATGAGAGAAAAAGAAAAAAAAAAAAAAATACCCTAACAATTTTAGTGGTTGTCACATGTGAGGCATTTTCTTTCAAATCTGCTAGATTAACTATAAATTTTCTTACATCATGTGGATTGTAACTGTTTTGCCATGTGTATACTGTTGCCATCTTATTGTTTACAACACCTTCGCTCCATCCTCTCTTTTTTTATCAAATTGATAATCTTCTTTTTCAATCTAATGCTACTAATGCAAGTCACAGTTAATTGATTCAGTCATAATATCAATATGCTTGAATGTTGAAGATAATTCATTAAGTAATATTTCATGACATCACAAGTCCTGGTTGAATTTGTGTTAGTTTGATTTCCAAAAATTTTAGTTTTAATTGCCTCCTCCTCTTGGGTCTTGTTAATGTTGCAAACGAGAAGTATGAATTTGAAAATTGTAATTCATGTATCAGGTGAAAAAAAGCTTGTCGGAAACACATAAATCTTCAACATGTAAAGCCTCTGTCAGTATCTGCCCATTGCTTTTCAGGGTTTTGTGCATCGGAACTTTCTCTTTAGTGAAATTTCCGACTGACTGTTGGCCAAATATTTTGTACATTCTATTAGAAAATTGGGAAATAGTCAACATTAATGAAATAATAAAGTTATTTCTTACTACAATGCAAAACTTTGGCCTTCTGAGTTGGTGGTACTTTTATAAACTGTGATAGTACAATCGAGTTCTTAAAGGCAGGCCGTCTTTCTATCAGGCATGCTGGTGCATTCAGTGCAGCATTACTTGACAAGAATTGTGACTTAGAAAATGGAAGTTCTCCTGTTTCTGAGGTTTTAATGGAGAGAAAGCTTTGAGGAGAAGGGTGTAGAACTTTTGACGTATATCCCATAATCCGTTAGAAGTCTTGATGTTGTAAGAATTTATGCTTTTTTCTACTAAAAAAAGAAAGAATTATGGATTAAACTACTTGATAGACCTAGTTATAGTCCTATATAAAATTAATTTCACCTTTCTGGGGCTAGGAAAACTTGGTCTCAAATAAAATTCCTACTAGAGACTTTCTTACCTATATTTCTGCTGGATTGGGTTAAATATCTATAGGTAATACCTAGAATCGCTCAAATTATTTGAAAAAATACCTTTTTTATGAGGAAATATATTCTAAGAAAACATAAAATTGGCATCATAGATAATATATAATTTACTACATATGCTCTAAATCCATATATGCTTATCATTATTTTCAGAAATTCAACTTTTTAGCAGAAGTTCTTGTTTTTGTACTTTAATTCTTCATATCAAAAGTCCTTGTTTTGATCCTCCTCCCAAAACAAACCTGTTAAGAGTATATAGGTACGAGGTTCAACTGATGGAGCCAATCTATGCTTTATGCAATTGAGTTTGGTTCAATGGAATTATATGTTTTGCAAAGTCACTTTTGCTTCTTTAGGGCAGTCTTAAAAATTTTGTATTGGCAGTCTTAAAAATTTTGTATTATTTAATCCTTATCATTTTCTTATGGAGAATCAGTTTTACTAATTTACATTTTTCACTTAGATTTTTCTTCAGTCATCTAAGTGGCTGAGTAGAATATATGTAGCAATATTGAGTTCCATGCAGAACCAGGGTATATAATAAGGTATCTGAATCAGCCATATTCAGTTATCTGTCTGATGTTAGATTCTGCATGTGTCATGTTGGAACCAGATATACAAAACATCAACAGGTCACCTAGATCTGATCCATTCTCAGGCGTAGCACTTACCAATTAGGAACATTTTTGTTTCGGCATGAAAATTACTCTTCTGGATATATAAGTTCATTAGACTTGGTTTAAATTGGCCTCATAAAATGCAGGTTGATGTAAAGAGAAGCATGGAAGAAGGTGAAAAAAGATTTAATCAACTTTCTATTGAAGAACGTGGTAAGTTTGATGAGGAGACACTTGTGAATGTCAACAGCATAAAAAAGCAAAGCTCAACAATCCTGAGAGGAAGTGGATTTAGCAACGAGTACATAGTGGTAAGGACTCCAAACTTATTTTTGTCGCATACTTGTTTCTGAGCAAGGTCTTAATGAATTTAAATTGAAAACTAAATCCATGAGTTATATGGTTGAGATGGGCATTTATGATGAATCAGTAAAATGTTCCTTAATTTCGCTGTGCCTCTAGCTTTTGCACTTGCTTTGCTTACTGCCTCAAGTGATACCAATTCAATACCCAAAAATCTCATCTCTATATTTAGGTTTTCTAATGGTCTTTCTTTTTCCCTATAGTATCAAGCGGCCATTCTGATATGCAACTATAGATGCTGCAAGCCACAACAGACAAAAGAATGATTTAGAACATGCTTCACCTGCATCTTTTTGGTTATACCAATAAATTAACTAAGTTTCTGGCAAAGCTATCAATATTTATCTTGACAGGAAACAAAAATGTATGCCTCCAAACTTATGTCTGAGAACAGCTATATTTAAGATTCATCACTTATTGTTTACATTGTTATGTTTTCCGTATTGCAAGTGTTCATTATCATAATGGCGCTGAATCTTTCTATGTTTGTTTCTTTTACATAAAGATTCACTTGAGGTTTTACCCTTCAAACATTTAGTTACTAATGAATGCTAAATATGTATCATTACACAATGATGAAACTGGTTAATCTTAGCTTCGACTCTTAAATTTCACTTGAGATCCTCATGCTTACAGCTGTGCCCTTTCAACTTTCTCCTACTGATCAATACTGTAGTAAGACTTGGGCTAGTTAGTCGTGCTTTCTGAGTTTCCCTGGTTCATGGTCCTTTTGTCCATGCAATCTTCTTTTGCGAACTTTAAAAATTCCAGATCACAATCTTGGTGGCTGCTGGAGGAGCATACAAGCTGCCTTCTATCAATAACAGTAAAGATCTGAAAGAAGCTTTGCAAAAGCTGGCTTCCATCCCGTCAAGTAGAACTCTGGTAAGAATATAACATCTTTCACTCAGACGTGCAAGATTCAAATTTGCATTCTGTCAGTTGTCTGATTTTGCAGCTCTGTTGATGCAGGCAGTTGAGGTGCTATGGACCCCTCAAAATGAAGAGGACACTCTGTCAGAAAGAGAACTGCTGGAAGATTACCCCTTATTGCGGCCTTTGTAAGAGCTGGAAAGTTTCCTTTATGCGTATTCCTTTTCAGTACGTAGGCTTGTACCCAAGGAACCATTTTCATTATCCACTATTTTATTTATAAAGATACATAATATTCTCCCTTAATACAGAAAAAAACGGAGCTTGAGCAAAAATGTAGAGCAAGCGATGCCCTGTAAGAAAAATGTGTATATATCAAACAGTTCTCTGTAGCCCTTGCTCCTGAAGTACTTTTTTCTCATAGTCAAAACCATGCGTCAAAGAATAGTGTTACATATTCCACAGTTGATGTGTTTCTTTTAAAGAGTTTCTACCTTGGTTGCCAGAATAAAGACACACCAAAATGGCATTCGGGAACGAAAAATGAAATTATAGAATAGATAGAAATGTAGAACGTGATAAGGTTATGAAACTAGGGCTGTAAATGAATCAGCAAAAATTTCAAGCTCGAGCTCGACTTGTTTGTATGTATTATACACGAGTTTGAGCTTGAGTTCATCAAGCTCCAAATTTTAACAACAAAAATTTCAAGCTCGAGCTAGACTTGTTTTATAATATATGAGTTTGAGTTCATCAAGTTTCAACTTTTAGGTTCAAGTTTGAGCTCGTTAATAAATATTGAGTTGAAGCTCGAGCTTGATGAGTTTACAAGATATTGAGTCAAAATTGAGTTTGAACCGAGCTGGAGCTTATCAGACATCTTCCACACTCAACGTGAGCTTTGAGCTAATCGAACTCAATTTAGTCATCACTATTTTTTGTGACACATTCGAGAAATAATTTATTAGTAAATCCAACAGCATCATCAATTTTTTTAAAGCCAATCAATTTTTTATAAATTCTCAATTAAGTTATTCTTTTGACTTTTGAAGTTCGAATACTAAAATATAAAAATGAATTTGTTAAGAAAATGATGAATTTCTATTTCATACTTGTATTAAAAATATGCATTAACCATATATAATATATTATACAATGAATATTTGATATATAATTATATGTATTTTTATAACATTATCTGAGTAGAAAATTTATATTTTTCTTCTAATATATCATACTATTATATCATACAGGTAAAAGTTATCATTAGGAATTTTCTTAGATTCAAACTTATAGTTTTTATTGTCATCTTAAAAAGTCTCAAGATAAGATTTTAATTTTTTAAATAGAAATTCTTATACAGATATGTTTTTTAAAGTAATAATGTAATATTACTGTCAATCATTAATATTAAGAACAATTTTATACACATACTTGAAATAAAAATACTTCGTTAATAAAATTATTTGACCTAGACTTTCCCACATAAACGAGGGTCTACAATCGTGTGGGGCGGGGGTAGAGGTAGGGAGTACCTGTTAGGAACCTGCCTAGTTCCTTGCAAAATTATTCTAACTATTGCTGAGATAATAAGGAAAAAGAGAGAGTTGAGTGAGAGAAATCTAAGAGAATTTCATTCAGATCTTGCTTGACCCAATTGTACATCCTTGGTCCCCTTTTATACAGTTGCAAACAGCTTGCTTTCAACACTAACTGATAGCTAGACAACACTTAAGCACATTAATGATAGCTCAGCAAATATTTTGACAGTAATCAAGACATAAGCAAAATTCAGTTTCACGTTTTATTCAGCAACTCCAGCAACTTTATCACCCCATACTTCAATTTGTGTCTTGCGTTTATTCCTCTACTTTGGAATCCTAACAATGCTCCCCCCTTAATGAGAGTTTTGCCCCCAAGACTCTAGTTGTGGAAATTGTTTAGTGATACTATCCCAATCCTCCCGTGTTGTCTCCTCTTCAGGAAGATGTGACCATTGGATTAGCAACTGTGGAACAGCATAGTTTTTTCGCTTGATC
The DNA here is from genome assembly GCA_018894105.1 of Jacaranda mimosifolia. Classification (NCBI taxonomy): domain Eukaryota; kingdom Viridiplantae; phylum Streptophyta; class Magnoliopsida; order Lamiales; family Bignoniaceae; genus Jacaranda; species Jacaranda mimosifolia. Next base: position 14,050,777 of record CM032130.1, on the reverse strand, counting down.
ATCCTTCGAGCTAAGATTTTAACAGGTTCTAGAATTATCTTTCCCTCATCATCCATAGGAGGTAATATTGTTGTAGTTTGATCATTTGAGCCTCTTCTCTTCTTCAGCAATGAAACATGAAAGACTAGATGCACCCTTGCTGATTGAGGAAGTTATAGCTTATACGCTGCCCTTCCAGCAACTTCTATTACCTGAAATGGTCCAGCAAACTTGGGGCTAAGCTTCCACAGCCTACTTTTGTGCAAAGAGTGCTATCTGTAAGGTCTGAGCTTCAAGTAGACCCAATCTCCCACTGAAAAAACTCTTTCAACTCTATTCTTATCAGCAAAATGCTTCATACGTTGTTGTGCCTTGTGTAAATGTTCCTTGAGCTGTTGACTAACTATCTGTCTCTGATGTAGCATATCTTCTACTCCAATAACAGAAGTGGGCATATGTGGGCCAAAACTCAACTGTGGAGGTTTATAACCATAGAGAGCCTCGAAAGATGACATTGCTATGGCTGAATGATTAGTAGAATTGTACCACCATTCGGCCATAGGCAACTAGGAAGCCCATCTCCTCGGATCAGGGAGTTGAAGAACAGGGGCAGAACTCATTGCCTTTTTAAGTGATTCAAAAGCTTTTTCACTTGATTCAGTCCACTTAAACCCTCCCCTTCTAGTCATGTCTATTAGAGGCTTAGCAATCACCCCATAGTGTCTAACAAATTTTCTATAATATCCAGTCAAGCCAAGGAACCCCTTTAATTTCTTTAAAGTAGAAGGTTTTGGCCATTCCATCATGACCTTTATTTTATTTGGATCAGCTTGTACCCCCCTCTCCTAATAATATGCCCTAAGTACTCAATCTCCTCCTTCCCAAAGGCATATTTAGATTCCTTAGCATACAACTTATGTTCTTGTAGTTTTTCTAGCACTATTCTTAGATGAGTTTTATGAGATTCTAAGTCAGGGCTGTATACCAGTATATCGTCAAAGAAAAGTAGTACAAAATCCCTAAGATGCTTTCTAAAAACAGTGTTCATGAGGGATTGAAATGTGGCTGGTGCGTTAGTGAGGCCGAAAGGCATTACCTTAAATTCATAGTGTTCAGACACAGTGACAAATGTAGTTTTATGGATGTCATTCTTGCTAACTGTTATCTGATGGTAACCTGATCTGAGGTCTATTTTGGAGAATATTTTTGCATTCCCTAATTCATCTAGCAAATCTTCTATTAAAGGGATAGGGAAGCTATCCTTAACATTAAATGAATTTAGCTTTCTATAGTCAATGCAGAATCTCCAAGAACTATCTTTCTTTTTAACAAGGAGAACAGGTGAAGAAAATGGGCTATTGCTAGGTTGTATGATTCCTGAGTGAAGCATTTCTTGAACTAACTTCTCTATTTCCATCCTCTGTAGGTAAGGATACCTATACGGATACTGCTTAAAAGGCTCAGTTCCTTCCTTAAGTACAATCTTGTGATCATATTCTCTAACAGGGGGTAACTCTTTAGGTTCCTTAGAGATTTCCTTGAATTCTACAAGTAATGGCTGCAGTTCATCACTATATTTAGTGCCCTCTGTATCAGTTTTCACAGATATCTAACACAAACAACCAAAAAGAATAGGTTTCTTTTTCCTAAGCAGTTTATCCATTTGTTTACCACTAATCATTTTGAGACTAGCTTCATTCTTTAGTCCTTCCAACACTACCTGTTTCCCTTGAGTTTCAAAAGTCACCCTTGGTTGACTAAAGTGGAAGAGCACAGGTTCAAATTGCTTAAGAAAATCTACACCAATGATCATATCATGAGCTCCTAAGGAAATAACTCTAGGACTGGCAGTGAATTTGTGATTTCCCATCATCCATTGAAAACATGAGCATCTAGAGTTGCACTCAAATTTACTACCATTAGCAACTGTAATTGTAAGTGGTGCAATGCATTCTAAATTGCAATTTAATTTCCTAGCAGCATCAAGGTCCAGAAAAGTATGTGTGCTTCCCGTGTCTATAAGGATGGATAAGTTATTATTACCTGCCTTTCCCGCCACCTTGACGGTATCTGGAGTTATTTGCCCGGCTAAAGCATTGAATGATATGGTGAATTCTTCCTCCTGCTCTCCTACAGTTACTTCGCCCATGCCATCTTCACAGTCTATCTCGTCCTCTTTCCCCAAAATAACAAACAATTTCTTACATTTATGTCCTAAGTGATATGGTTCGTCACAGTTAAAACACAAGTTCTTCTTTCTCATCTCATCTAATTCTTCCTTAGACAATTTCTTAAGAGGTGGATACTTATCATTAGGAGCAGTGTTAGGTGGTTTGCTATATCCAACTAGATCATTCTTCCACCATTTGACTATATGATTGCCTATGTCTTTATTCTTTCCCCAGTTCTTCTTCCCTAAAGCTTTGATCAAACCTTCCTGCTTGCGAGCAAAGTGCATAGCTTGTGATAGTGTCAAGGGAGCCAACATTTCAACCATTTGAGCAATTTCCTCTTTAAGGCCACTGGTGAAGCTCTTAACAAAGTATTCCTCTGATAAAAATCTGTTACTACCAGCCATAAATGATTTGAGTTCTTCAAATTTCTAAATGTACTCTGCTACTGTGCTATCCTGATTTAGCTTGTTAAACTGTCCAATTATATTTTCAGATCCAGGCTCTGCAAATCTATCTAGTACCAGTTCAGTGAATCTCATCCATCCAATGTGTTCTTTGCCTTCAATGTAGTCTAGGTACCAATTGTCCGCAGCATCTTCCATATGCATTGCGGCAGTAACTATCCTATCGTATTCTGACATCGGATTCACCATGAAAAATTTATGACACTTACGGATCCATGCTCGTGGATTATCACCATTGAATTTCGAAAAATCGAATCGCGGAGCTCTTATGTTGTTACTGTGGAAATTTTCATGTGTTCTCCCTTGTGTGTTAGCAGTGGTAGCTCATCCTTCTCCCTTACTTCTACTTCCTTGATTTTGTGTTGGAGACTCGAACATCGGTTCTTTTCCCTTTATATAATTCCTCAAGCCATGAGCTCCTTTACATAATTCCTCAAGCCTCCGATTGATCATCTCTAGTTGTTTTCTACAATCCGACTGATTTTCAGCTAGTTCCTATTGCTGACTCGCTAATTGTTGCTGACTTGCTAAAAAAATTTCTGTACAATTGTGAGTTCTGCGATTTGTTGCTCTTCTACTTCGATCCGAGATGCGTTCTTCGTCATTGTTGAATCTAGAGTGCACAGCTACCACAGGAACCTGCCTAGTTCATTGCAAAACTATTCTAACTATTGCTCAGATAATAAGGAAAAAAGAAAGAGTTGAGTGAGAGAAATCTAAGAGAATTTCATTCAGATCTTGCTTGACCCAATTGTACATCCTTGGTCCCCTTTTATATAGTTGCAAACAGCTTGCTTTCAACACTAACTGATAGCTAGACAACACTTAAGCACATTAATGACAGCTCAGCAAATATTTTGACAGTAATCAAGACATAAGCAAAATTCAGTTTCACGTTTTATTCAGCAACTCCAGCGACTTTATCACCCCATACTTTAGTTTGTGTCTTGCGTTTATTCCTCTACTTTGGAATCCTGACAGTACCCCCGTCCCGGAGCTCCATTTCTTTTCAGGCTCTGTTCCTGATTCTTAGTGTAGGAAGCTTTTGTTGTCCGCTCCCCGATTTCCTACGAGGATCCCCAAATTAATAAAACCTAATTTAAAAAAATAAAAAATATAGAAATTCAGTAAAAATAGAAAAATATATATAAAATTAGATTCATATACAATATTATGTTTACAATACCATGTCCAAGTATCAAACAAGTTTAAAATTCTAAAACAAATTAAAACATAACTTGTACAATAAATTTAATAAGTTTCAATAACATAATCGACTATCCAAATCTTCTTCATCTTCGTGTGCATCTTTTAATAAAAAAAAAAATCCAAAAAATAATTAAATGTGTACATAAAAAATATTGAAATAATTTATAACAAATGTATGTATAGTAAACATCATTGCTATCAAACAAATCTTAATATCATGACAAATTGAATAAAAAATAGTGAAACAAAATTCTGCCTTCAAATTAAAGCAGTGGGACATGAAGAGTTGGTGGAAAAATTTGGTGATGTTACTTCAGGGCGAACAAAAGATTCATTTTATTATTTTATTTTTTAAGGACTTTATTATCTAGTATAAATAGGTTTTTCAAATCTTAGGGTTATGATTTAGATTTCATGATTGAAGACTAGTAGTTTCACGAGAATTCAATTTTGAGGAAGGACAAAATAGGGATCAGTTTGTCTAAGAATAAGGTTCCTTTGTTCTCTGTAAACTTGTATATTTCTCATGATATTTCATTTTATTCATGCTTTTCGACAATCTAATCATGAAGTAATTTACCATTCTATGGTTATCATGGATCTAGAGACCTACTTAATGATTGTTATTTGATCCTCAAGATTTGGAAACTTATGCAAACTAGGATGTTAGAAAAACAATATACAACACTCAAATACATTACAATATACAAAATAAATCAATCAAATCAAGCTGAGAGTAAAATGAAAGTTTGTGGGTGGAAGTATTAATATAGTTCTGGTGATTACTAGGACTCACTCATAAGGAATGGAGGTGATTGCACATCCTCCTTGCATGGACTATATCTGGACACACAAGAATAAGGATGAGAATAAAATGAAAATAAGAAATATGTCTGACCTAACCTACAATTAAGAAAATATAGTGAACAAGGATCTAATAATTACAAATGAAGGAACCACGCACTACTTGCTATCCTATCATGCAAGTATTGATTAACTATGCACGTGATCTTTCTAAGGTAGATAGCTATAGCCTCTCGGAATCCGGCAACCGTACATATGCAAAGATTATAAGACCTTGACCCATTGAGTGCATCCTATTATGCCAGAGGACCTCACCAATTACCTCTTTGTCTCATAGATTTGTTACTCAATATTACCTCAAAGTGTCGATAGTTGATTAACACCTCTCGATCTTAAACCCACAAATACAGGAGTAAACGAGTCTATCCGATTCGAGAGCCTCACGAGCTGAGCTCGAGCTCGAAACAGTTCAATCTCGAGTTGAGTTGAATCAAACTCAAACTCTAAGTCGAGCTGATCTTGAACCGTCTGTATTTAGGCTTGAGGCTAATGAGCAAATTAAATATTATTTTTTATTTTATTAATAAATATATATACTATTTTTTTTATTTTGAGTTCAAACTCAAACTCGAGTTCGAACCTGCAATTTTTTACAATTCATTTTCCAATTCGAGTATTATCGAGTTGAGTTGAGCTCGAATTTTTGTCGAGCCGTGCTCAAACTTAAAATTTTAGGCTCTCGAGCCTAATATATATATTTTAAGCTCGAGCTAAAACTCAAAATTTTTGCCCAAACTCAGCTCGACTTAACTCGATTACACCCTTACCCACAAATACTAATACTAAAGTAAGGTGATTAGTTTAGTTTTTCCTTGCAATAAAATAATCAATGGTTGTCAATCAATATCTACAAGAAACTTAGGACAAGGCATAAAAACATTCATTTAATAGTTTTCAATAATTTCGAGTTCACAAAATGAATAGTTTAATATGATCTCGCTTAATCAAATGTATGAAATTCATGCTTTTCTCGTGTTGTTGTGTCAATCTTCAATGCTTAATCCGAGGAGTTATACGTAACTTGTAAATTAAAGGTGAAACTACTCTGAAACCTAAGAGCTCGTTTGGTTTCATTCTCACAGCCTATTTTCATTTTTACCTGAAAATGAAAATAGAAAACTATCACTTTTTACACTATTTTCTCAAATATTTTCATTTTCAAAATATTTTTTTATTATATTCTCTCTTCATTTTCATCCATTTTTCAACTCTTATCATTACCTTAATCATTTTTTATCTTTCCAATACTTCTCATACACCATTCTTCACAAAATATTAAAAATTAAAATTAAAATTAAAATTAAAATTATAATATTATTTTTTCAAACAATCACACATCACATTATCAATTCAAATTCAAAAACTAGAAAAATTTTAATACAAAAACACCCAACATCCAAATACATCTCATTTTCACACCTATATAAACCTATAATTTTCTACAATACATCCAAATAAAACTCATTTTCAAATTCAACTATTCTAACTAACTTTCCTCTCTCCATTTTCACTTGAAAATAAAAATGCTCCATGACAATGAATCCAAACGGGCTCTAAGAGAATCTAATCTCCATTGTATTAATGACTAATGAAAATATAACCTCTATATAGGTAAAGCATAAAGATGGATTTGCCCTTAATTGCTTGTCAAACTTTAGTCACCCTAAGCATCATGGTGCTAGGGCAGCACCACAGCCTCAGGGTAGCTGAGGTACCCTATTACCTAGCTTGTTCATGTTGGCCGGAGGCCTAGGCCTTATTCCTCATTTCATTTGTTGATTTCATACGTCGGACTATCCTTTGTAAAAAAGTTAATTTTTATATAATTAACTAAAATTTTATTATGCCTTGTGTCTTCAGGCATATGTGAACCCAACGAACAAACTTTACACATACCATAGCATTCATATGTTGCTACTGATCGAGACATATTATATAAATAATTTTTTCTCTTTCCTCTGAAATCTTTTGGGGCATATCAAAATAGCATTGTATGATTTATAGGAGAAAATCTCTCCTTGGATATCATATGTTGAACTTCTTTCATATCTTCTCTCTCTCTCTCTCTCTATATATATATATATATATAGATTGAGATATATATAAGCCTAGCAGCTTGCTTAATTTATATCTACATAACTTCTCCCAACAGTTTCCAACATAATACGTCAATCCTACAAATCCATTCATCAGCTCTCTACTTTCCACCATTGGCAAAACACAAGAAATCCCTTCATTAACTAACATCAGTAGACTACCTAAGCTAGAATAAGGCAATAAAATTATGTTTCATCAGTCAAAAGCTCAATTGACAACTAAATCTTTGTATTTGATTAATTAAATGACATCAAAAGATGCATATAAATCTTTTGCTTTAACTTGTACTTATAAAGCACATTTTGAGCATATTCATTAGTGTTAGACAAATAACTCTACAAGTCATCATGACACCAAACTTTTCATTTTTGTACTTGTGCAAAATTGAGTCACTAATTCTCTTAGAAAGTACTTGTTTGCACCTTTGGGAAGATTATCCTCAGCAACCTTGTGAGCATGAATCAATTTGCTTCGCCATTACAAACGATATTCTAGTCGTAAGGCAATAGTTTGAAACGTTGATGATATGTTCCTTAATTTTCTAATTCGACTACAAGGACTAAATATTGGTTGGTTGTCTTCTTCATCTTTTTAGAGTTGATCAAAGTGTGATCGTTGCATGATTCTTTAAGCAAGCTAGTTCTTCTTATTTATATATGGCATCAATTATTGCTTCCTCACTAATCTTGAAAAGTTGCATGGTCCATTGCATTAGATAACTAGAGCACACTCAAAAAGATGCTATGGGATAAATAGTTGATGAAATGAATGTGAGACACCTATCTGTAATAGCATATGCACATACCTTGCACCAAGCAAGAGCCATACATGTGCATAAAGAAGGGCCATAAACAATTGACACACGTAGCGATCTTTGCCCTCCAATCAATTGGGTGCCTACATTAGGTCAGCACGATATTCAACAACTTGGAGAAGATATACACACACACACACACATATATATATATATATATATGACTGAATTAACGTTGAAATACTTTAAGAATAGAAACTTGAAAATTGAGAGAGATATTATGGCACCATCATAAACAAAAAGTTTGAGAGCATGATTTCATCCATCTATTATATACTATTAATATCAAAATGAAAGCATTTAACAAATTACCATTTCCACTTTCGGTAGGAAAAAGGATTTATCCATGTAATCTTGATTTACCAAAACAAACTTATCAATAATTTTATGTTTACCACAGCATCAACCCAATAAATTAGGTAAAGATATATGAGAAATTAAGTTTTATATAGAATTTTTATTTAATAGCTAAGTTTTTTATTGTGAAATGGTATAGCTATTAATTTTGAAGATTGAAAATGTATCCTCAACAACGACATAAAAGAACGCAAGAAAATAAATTAAATAAGTCAAGACAAGAAAGAAATTATTACAAAACCCAAAAATTATTCTTTAATAGAACATAATACGCATTAAAGAGACTAATTTGCATTTGAGAAAGCAACTTTCGGTCAAAGCACATGCATGCAGTAACATGAACCCATAAAGCTTCAATAAGTAGGCTTTAGTTGCACCTCATTAAGGTATGGTTTCAATTAGAAGACCTGAAGAATATTAAAGAGTACTAATTGTAACTAAGAAGAAATCAAGTTATATTAAATGACATGCCTCGATCTATTAGGCACAAGCAATATTTATTTCCTCTCAACTTCTGAGATTTTCACATGCTCCTCAAAACTTATGAGTGCTCTTTGCTTCTTGCATTCTAATCTTGATGTATATTTGTTATTTGACATCTAAACCACAAAATGATTTCTTAAATTAACATAGATGAGTTTCTACTATGTGTTTATGAACCACACAACGTGTCAAGGGTCGCTCCCGCCATCGAGCCCCTTGACCGTCTACAGGGCATCCGGGCCGCCCCGGCTGCCCCTCAACAGCATGCATTAACGGACTTGCACTCCAAGGAGTATCTACTGTGTCCTATGTATAGGCCTTTTCTTTTGTTCTTACTATTACACATAGGTAGGCAAGATGCTGCCATTTTTGTTGTAATTTTTAGCTTCTCAGTATCTAGTATTGTAACAACATTTTTCTTTTTTAAGCCTATTACAGGGGGGAATGAGTATTCGAAACTGAGTTGTACTGTGCATTGTTAGAGTCCCCCCCAATATCTAGCGTTGCTCTAACGATTATCGATATTGTACTGTTACTGTTATCAATGAAATGGAGTTTTCTTTCCAAAGCGTTCCAGCGTGTGAGTGAGTACCATTGGGGATTGTGCCTCTAAAGTGACCCGGTGTGGGCATGAGTGCGACACACAATCACCCAACGGCTATCAAGCTTTGACAGTTACTAAGCTCTAAATAGTTATCGAGACGGTTGACGGTTGCTGTATTTCGACGGACGTAGTTGGCATGTGGCAAGCTAATAGCCGCACAGTGTGCAATTTCCTCGTTACTTGAGAAGCCCCCTGTGACAGGTGGTATCAGAGCTTCGGCTCTTGATCTACTAGCCGAGGCAAATGGCGCTAAAACTTGTAGCTTCCGCAAATATGGCAGGGGCAAGAGAATGAAGCCCCAAGACAGGTTGGTACTACAAAAGAATGGTTGGATGCATTGGAGGACGAGAACTCTAGGTTGCGATTTGTGGTTGAGACCTTAGAGGAGAAGGTCGAAGGACTGAAAGCAGAGATCACAGATCGATCTCCATGCTCAACTGGGTAAGAGCAGAGATGTCTGTCAGGCCTTGACGGAGGTCTTGAGGGCAAATAATACAGCTGATTTGAGACGGGAAATGGAAGTAATGTCGATTCAGATCGGCTTGCTCCAGAGAGCAGTGAGTAATAGGCCTGCCATTGCTCCAGACCCGGTGGCTAGGCTTCGGATACCAGAGTCCAGAGCTTACAGGGGTGCAAGAGATGAAAAAGAGGTCGAGAACTTCCTGTTTGACATGGAACAGTACTTCCTTGCCGCTAATATTGAGGATGAGGCAAGGAAAGTGGCAACCGCTACTATGTATTTGACGGGAGATGCAAAACTATGGTGGCGGACCAAATATGCAGATATCCAAGCACGGTGGGTGCGTATGGATACATGGGATCAGCTTTATGAAGTAATCAGACAACAGTTCTTCCCAAAGAATGTCGGGCCTTACGAGATCTGAAGCATACAACCTCCATCAGAGAGTATGTGAAAGCTTTTTCTACCCACGTGCTAGACATTAGGGATATGTCCGAGAAGGATAAGATTTTCATATTCATGGAGGGATTGAAACCGTGGGTGCATGCCGAGCTACAATACTAGAGAGTAGCCGATTTGAATATTGTTATGGGAGCAGCAGAGCGGTTAATGGATTACAGTTCAGAGCCCCAAAAGGAGAAATAGGCAACCTCCAACACTAATAAGTCAAAAGAGGGTGGGGCAAAATCATTCAGGCCGAATCTGGGCAAAGGTAGGGGAAAGAGGTAATCCCACACCCAAGAGAGCCACAGGCGAGTTCCAATAAGGCGAAACTAGGGAACAGGTAGGGAGCACCATAGAAGAGTAGTGGATGTTTCCTTTGTGGTGGTCTACACCGGATTAAAGATTGTCCGAAGTAGCATTTACTGAATGCTTTGGTGAGCCTTGCAGAAGTAGGGAGGGCGCCTAAGCAAGCTGAGACTCGGGCTTCTACTACTGGGGAGCAAGAGTCAAATGAGGGCGAGGACAACCTTCGGGCCATTTCACAGTGGTGCAATACAATTTCACAGGTGGCAACTAAAAGAACAGTACCACCAAAGGCGAGCAAAACTGCACTAGCCCTAACTGAGAACCAGCTAGAGGAGGGATCACAACCCCTAAACTATAGAAAAAAAGGGTTGATGTTTGTTGATGTGAAGATCAATGGCAAGCCGGTTCGTGCCATGGTCAACACTGGTGCCACCCACAACTACCTAGCAAGTGCCCAAGTTGAGAGACTCGGGCTTGTACTAGAGAAAGGAGTTGGTTGGGTGAAAGCTATTAATTCAGCTGCTCAGTCGGTTGTAGGAGTGGCCAAATTTGTGCTCATCAAGGTGGGACCATTCAAAGGGAGGACAAACCTTTCAATGGTCGTGATGGATGATTTCAAGCTTATCCTTGAGCTTGAATTTCTGCGGGACACAAGGACAGTGGTGATGCTGCACGTGGATTCATTGATGATGATGGGAAGCAAGCCGTGCGTCATACCTATATTGACCGGGAAGCTAGGGGACAAAAATCTCTCAGCCATTCAATTTGAGAAGGGTTGCAAATGAAATGAGCCGTCATTCTTGTGCAGCCTTTGCTTTGAAGAGATGGAGGAGGCATCAGGGCCAATCCTAGGTGTGGTTAAGGAGCTCTTGCGGGAATTTGAGGATGTTATGCCAGACAAACTGCCTCGAAAGCTACCACCGAAGAGAGCAATGGATCATGAGATTGAGTTGGTGCTTGGTACCAAACCTCATGCTCGGGCGCCATATCGAATGTCGCAATTTGAGCTTGAGGAGCTTAGGAAGCAGTTGAAGGAGATGCTAGAGTGGGGGATCATCAAGCCTGCTAAGTCACCGTATGGAGCCCCTGTATTGTTCTAGAAGAAAACTGATGGGTCCTTACGGATGTGCCGTAACTACTGGGCATTGAATAAAATTACTGTGAAGAACAAGTATCCTATGCCGCTTATGGCCGATTGCTTTGACCGACTTACTTAGGCAAAATACTTTACAAATATTGATTTGAGGTTGGGTTACTGGAAAGTTTGGATCAAGGAGGGAGATGAGGCGAAGACTACAGAAGTCACGAGGTATGGGGCTTTTGAGTTTCTGGTCATACCTTTCGACCTGACAAACGCCCCAGCAGCCTTCAGCATGTTGATGAACGAGGTACTCCATGGTTTTTTGGATGAGTTTGTGGTGGTGTACTTGGATGATATTGTGGTGTATAATGGGACCTTAGCTAAACATTTGGAGCATCTACGAACGGTTCTCACTCAACTCCGTGAGCATGAACTATATGCCAGGCCATCGAAGTATTCATTTGCTTAAGAGAAAATTCATTTCTTGGGTCGTGGAGCGAGGAAGAATTCGCATGGACCTAAAGAAAGTGCAGGCTATTCAGGAGTGGCAGCTTCTCGAGAATGTTAATGAGGTGCGGTCATTTCTTGGGTTGGCAAACTATTATCACAGATTTGTGAAGGGCTACTCTGAAATAGCACGACCCCTCATCGACCTTACGAAGAAGACAGAGTATTGGAATTGGATACCTCAATGCCAAGCAGCATTCGAGGGACTGAAGAGAGCTATGGTGTCGGATCCTGTGTTGGCCTTCCCGGATTTAACAAAGATGTTCGAAGTGGAGACTAATGCTTTGGACTTTACTCTCAGAGGAGTTTTGATTCAAGACGGGCATCTTGTTGCTTTTGAGAGCCGCAAGTTGAAGGAAGCAGAGAGGCGCTACTCAGTGCATGAGAAAGAGTTGCTAGCCATAGTTCACTACCTCAGACTATGGCGGAATTACTTTTTAGGCTCTCCTTTTGTGGTTAGGATGGACAATACTACAGTCAGCCATTTTATGAGCCAGTCTAAACTGAATAAGCAGGCATAATAGCAAGAGTTGTTGGCAGAGTTTAACTTTTCCTTAAAGTATCGTGTTGGTGCGTGCAATCATGTGGCAGATGCCCTAAGCTGGAGGGCGGATCATATGAGGATGGTGGCCGATTTGCCCTCGAGTGTAGCTACTACTTCTGTGAAGGACCGAATACAGGAGCTTTTACCGAAAGATCTTGCAGGGCAATATTTGGTTGATCTTGTCGAGAAGGGCAAAACTCGACAGTTTTGGATGGATGGAGGACTCATGATGACCAAAGGAAACCGCATGTATATTCCTGAAGGCAGGGACCTGAGGAAATCATTGATTTCAGAATGCCACGACACTTTTTGGGCGGGACACCCAGGAGCTGAGCGCATCTATACCCTAGTGCACAAATCATATTATTGGCCGCAGATGCGGGATGATATTTGTCCATACTTGTCCGGTGTGCTAGCATGACAAGCTGAACCATCAGAAGAAGCCAGACTTGTTGGAGCCACTTTCGATTCCCCAATGACCTTGGGAGAACATATCTATAGATTACATCATTGGGTTGCCTAAGGTGGGAGATTTAGGGACTATCATTGTCGTGGTAAACCGGTTCTCTAAGTATGCTACTTTTATTGCAGCCCCTAAACATATTACAGCAGAAGGGATGACTCATCTCTTCTTCAAGCACATTGTTAAGTATTGGGGACTGCCGAAGGATAATGTCAGTGATCGGAATTCTCGGTTTACTGGCAACTTTTGGACCGAGCTCTTCAAACTCCTCGGATCCAAACTGAATATGAGCTCAAGCTATCATCCACAGTCTGACGGACAGATCGAGCGCTTCAATTCTATGTTGGAGGAATATCTTCAACACTTTGTGAGCGGCTCTCAGACGGATTAGGTGAAGCTCTTGGATGTTGCTCAATTGTGCTTCAATGCCCAAAAGTGCTCTACCACCAATTAGAGTGCTTTTGAGATTGTGACTGGGCAGCAACGCTACTCCCACACACTCTGGACTCCCCTTAGGGTGCACGGTCTTCTCTTGCACGGAGTTTCTCATAGGAATGGAGGCAGAATGTTGATTTAGCCTGAAGCTACATCGAGAAAGCTCAAAAGTGGATGAAAAAGCATGCAGATCAAAATCACCACTTCAGTGAATTTCAGGTGGGAGATATAGTATTGGTGAAGGTCCTTGATCCGAGATAGTCAAAAGCAGCAAGGGGGAAAGACCCTCGCTTGATGCAGAAGTACATTGGACCGTTGCCTATCATTAAACGCATCGGGAAGGTAGCCTACAAGATAGCATTGCCTGACTTGTGGAAAATTCATGATGTCCTCCATGTGAACTAGTTTAAGCCTTATCATGCAGATCAGGAGGACGCATCCCGCAATAGACCCAGCCGCCCACAATTGACGTTGATGAAGAAAGAGAAGAAGGTGGCGGAAGCAATCCTAAATCACCAAGTAACCGACACGGAAGTGCAACTCAGATGGAATACTTAGTGAAATGGAAGGGATATAGCAGCGAGGAGAACACTTGAGAGCGAGCGACAGACCTTAAGGTGTTCCAACTTCTGTTAGAGGTATATCAGGCCTCAGTCTCTCCAAGGACGTCGCCATCTCAGGTGGGGGAGAATGTCAAGGGTCGCTCTCACCATCGGGCCCCTGACCATCCACAGGGCATTCGGGCCGCCCCGATTGCCCCTCAACAGCCTGCATCAACGGACTTGCACTCCAAGGAGTATCTACTGTGTCCTAGGTGTAGGCTTTTTCTTTTGTTCTCACTATTGTACATATGTAGGCAGGATGCTGCTGTTTTTGTTGCAATTTTCAGCTTTTCAGTATCTAATGCAATAACAACGTTTTTCTTTTTTAAGCATATTAAAGGGGGGAATGAGTATTCGAAGCTGAGTTGTACTGTGCATTGTTAGAGTCCCCCCTAAAGTCTAGCGTTGCTCTTAACGATTATCGATATTGTACTGCTATTGTTATCAATGAAATGGAGTTTTCTTTCCAAAGCATTCTGGCGTGTGAGTGAGTACCATTGGGGATTGTGACTCTAAAGCATCCCGACGTGGGTGTGAGTGTGCCACATAATCACCCAACAGCTATCAAGCTTTGACGGTTACTAAGCTCTTAACAGTTACTAAGACGATTGACGGTTGTTATATTTCGGCGGATGTAGTTGGCGTGTGGCAAGCTACTAGCCGCACAGTGCACAATTTCCTCGTTACTTGAGAAGTGCCCTGTGACACAACGTAACTATAATTGTTGACGTCAACTGATCATGTGTCATATTATTATTTTGTTATAATATAATCTCAGTTGTCAACCCAACTAAAAATCGCACATCGTCTTGTGATCTATATATTAAATGCACCTGAAGAAAAAATAAATGTAATAAACCAAAACAAATCAATATAACCTTTTAGAATACCAAACAATTATCTCTTAATTAACTTCATAGGATTGAAGCTACGTGCATTGCAATTCATCATATCCAGCACGTTGTTGTTAATAGATAGAATATGGAACATAAATCCTATACAAAGTGTGACTAGGGATCTCATCACACGTTAAAGTTGTGATCTAATACCAAGTCCTGGATTCATGGTGGAATTATGAACCATACATGAAATACCTCCTATATGTGAATCAAAATTTGTAACTATTAGAAATTAAAACAATCACATTAATCAAGACTGGTCATGTGTGCCTCATGCTGTGTACACTCCATGCATGGCCACTGCAAGCATTGTGCATAGAGTGTAGAGGAGGCAGCATAGATGTATATCATCACATCTCATATGCAAGTTGTGTACTACTTGTGCAAGCTTTGTGTGCACCTCATGTATGAGCTTTGTAGCCTTGTGCACGTGTTGTGCGCCAATGTGCATTTCATGTGCTACATTTGCATGGGATACCAACTAATTACAAGGATACACTGAACATGACTGAGATATAGCCTTTTCTCATCATAATTTGTCGGTAATAGTGTTTACTGCTCAAACTCTATGGTTGAACTTGCAAGCCATTTTATACAAAATTGCCTATTGTACAACCATATGATAATCACTTAATTGGCTTGCCATAATGCGGTTTAATCTACCCTGAAATATAAATATTGAACAAATTCAAAGGCTAGCTATCCCTAATTTTGGCATAGATTAGGGCAAATGTCGACATTATATTTACATGTTCATCTACTCCTAAAATTGAAAAACCACTAATCCTTTTTTCTATACATAATCTTGCAAACAATAAGAAATCTAGATACGGATACTTTTAAAAAGACCAAGTAAAAAACAAGCTTCTATAGATAGCTAGATATTTGGCAAACATCAATATTCACAAACATTGCAGTAAACATGTCCATTTGTATTAAATGTTGGGTCCTTTCAAGGTCATCACTTTAATAGCATAGCTAAGAGCAAAAAATAGGGTTGTACCGATCATAGTTGCTCAAAGCATTTATCAAATTTTCATATGTATATCTCAGATTATTCACTGCCCAATAAAATCTAAGTAACATAACCATGAATCCGTATATTCAAGAGGACATTACTCTTAGTCCACTTTTTATAGTTCTAGTAGAACAACACACATAGTGTCAATAACATAAGCTCTCAGTACTGCTTCAGAAGTTTGCTAGAGGAGCTCTTTCATAATAGTAGGCTACTTAGAGAAGTTCTTCTCACGTTTAGCTCTAATTATATATCTTATTATGATAGATACCTAAACTAGAAATAAGGCCTTAAAATTATGTTTTTCACCATGGGACAAAAATTAATTCTCATTGACATTTTGAAATTTACGTCAAAAGATGCATTTCTCTTTTGCTTAAACTTTTACTTACAAAGCATATTTTGAGCATATTTATTAGTGTTAGATAAATAACTCTACAAGTCATCACGATACCAAACTTTTCATTCTTGTGCTTGTGCAAAACTGAGTCACTAATTCTCTTAGGAAGTACCAGCTGCTTGCACCCTTGGGAAGATTCCAAGAATGGAGGCTTATTCTCAGCAACTTTGTGAGCATTAATTAATTTGCTTTGCCATTGCAAGCGATATTCTAGTCGTAGGGCAATAGTTTGAAACATTAATGATATGTACCTTTTTCTAATTCAATTACAAGGGCTAAATATTGATTGGTTGCCTTCTTCATCTCTTCAGAGTTCACAGTGTGATGCATGATTCTTTAAGCATGCTAGTTCTCCTTATTTATGGCATCAATTATTGATTCCTCACTAATCTTGGAAAGTTGCATGGTCCGTTACATTAGATAACTAGAGCACACTCAAAAAGATACTATGGGATAAATAGTTGATGAAATAAATGCGAGACATCTCTCTATGATAGCATATGCATATACCTCGCACCAAGCAAGAGCCATACATGTGCATAAAAAAGAGCCATACCTTAAACCTAGACAATTGTAATTATTTTGGGTTTAATTTGAAATTAAATCATTTTTATGTTAGTCCATGATTTGCTAATATTTCTTTTCCTCCCTCGTACTTTATTGGAATATTGATTTTTCATAAAAGAATTGATTACAAAAAACGTATTTGGTTTCTTTCTTTCCTGAATCTTTTGGATTAATCAATTGAGTCTTTAACTATATAATTATTTCTTCTAGAAAATAATAGTTGTGTAGAAAATTTTCATCAAAAATCTATTTTTCTTAGAACATGCTGGATTTATATTTGAGTTTGACCACCTCCGACGAACTAAGAAATAAACCTTAGAGTATTACAGAAGGGCCCCTGGGCCCAACTTCCCAAGAGCGTCGTCAATGGTTACACATGAATATATTTTGATTAAGGAATTTAAATCATGACCTATTTTATTTTGCCAGTTACTAAAAATAAATTCAATATATTTCCAGTTCTCTATTCACACATCAATAGAACATTATCAATGAAGCATTTGACATTCACAACATCTATCTTCGGTCCATAATAATTCTTAACTACTAAACAAATCTATATGTATATATATTAAATTATAATTGCATTTTCTAAAAATATATAATATTTATATATGTATACTTTTCTTTTAAAAGAAAACTATATATTCTTAACTTAAACTATTCCAAGTTGTGGAATTCATCGAGGCAGTCATCATGGAATAGACTTGCATAAGTGTTGCACACTTCAAAGATTGGAAGATACCTCATTTTATAGCCATCAATGTAGACACACTAATTTGCATGAGTAATGCGCTTTTTAAGCAAGTTACTTAGTGATGTGGCATTAAAAGTTTCACTAGGAACACGAGTTGTATATCAGTATTGAACTTACGATGTTTGTGATAGTAATTGAAGTCTATAGCATGTTGAAGCTCCTCAAACTCATCTGGATCTATTTCTTCTGCCCTATCATTTGGAATAATGTTAACCTAATCCATACCAGCTTCCACCAAGATAGATTGCGAAGCAGATGTTGCTTCTTGAAAAGCAACCTCAGGTGTTGGTTGAATATTCCCATCTTGTCCTTCAACTAATGGAATATCAAATTTCCAACTAGCTTTTACTTTGCATATTGCCCACCAATCACGCCTCTCCCTTTTCAAACTCAGGAAAGTTGTAAAATATACCTATTGAGCTTGTGAAGCTAATATAAATGGGTCATTTGTGTTCAGTTTTAATTTATGATTAATTTCCACAAGACCATATATGTGCGCTCTAAGTCCCTTATTAGAATTATCATACCAATGGCACTTAAACAGTACAATTCCACCCCTTAATCCATAATATTCCAACTCTATAATTTCTTCCAGCAACCCATAGTAGTCCACTTCATATTCATTGTAGGTACTCCCTAACACGCATACACCATAGTTTGTTATTGCTTTAGAACACCCGTATTCCAAAGTGTGGAACTTGAATCCATTTACAAAATATCCCTTATAGTAGGAAACTCGTCGATTTGGCCCATGAGCTAACTTCCTCACGATATTATCAACTTCATTTTGAGTATCTCGAACCTATTGAGAAAAAAAGCATTGTAGGTTAAAACTCATAGCATTCAATGTATTATATTTAAGTAATTATTAATACCCATTACTTACATGAGCAAGTAGCTACTGAGAAAAGTCTCTATCACGCAATATATCAAGTTCCACATCAATTATCCTTGGAAGTTGGTTCTTTCTTTCTTCATAAAATTTCCTACAAAACTTAAGATTATCACACATAATTCCTACAAGTCTATTCGAATATATAAGATGATAATATATGAGTTAAAAAACTTACTACAGAAATGGATTGATCTTGTCATAATTTATTAAGACATATCTATGTGCAGCTTTCATCTCATCATCACCAAGATACCTAACTGCAACTTAAGAACTAAGTGGTTGTCCAGGATGTATAGAAATAGATAAACTCGCACAAAGATCTACCATTCCTCCATCATCATTTCGTGGGACCTTATTTAATTGAGATGGTACATATGGCTTAAAATATGAGTAACAAAATGTTGAAACCTCTTCAATCATATACGCCTCAACAATTGGAGCCTCTACTTGAGCTCGATTTACAAATTTTTTCATCAAGTGATAGAAAAACCTACATTTTGTTAAAATTTTAATCGATAATTAGAGATGATTAAAAGTTTTGTAGTATAAAAGGAATAAGTTAAATGGGAGAATATCTCTCGAATGGATACATATATCGATATTGTACAGGCCCACCAATGTTTGCTTCGTATGCAAGGTGAATGAGCAAATGCTCTATAGAATCAAAGAATCCTGGAGGAAAGACCTTCTCAAGTTTGCACAATATCTTAACAATATTTTTCTCAAGGTGTTGCATATGTCCTACATGCAACACGGTAGCACATATGTCCCTAAAAAAACTGCTCTACTCTATTAGTACTTCCGAAATTGATTTTGGAAGTAGATCACGAAATGCAACTAGGAGTAGCTTTTACATGAATACATGACAATCATGAGTTTTCATCCCAAAGAACTTGCACTCATCTTCATTTACACAATGAGCTATGTTCGAGGAGTATCCATCTGGTAACTTCAATGATTTTGCCCAAGAACACACTTCTTTTTTCTGTGCCATACTTAAAGTGTAAGATGCTTTGGGCTTGTACATTTTCCCATTTGCACCCTCAAATAATTGCATCTCAACATGACTACAGTACAACTCTAATTCCTTTCGAGCTTTGGCATTATCCTTTGTTTTGTCCTTAACATCCATGATAGTGTTAAATATATTATCAAACACATTTTTCTCAATATGCATCATATCTAAATTATGCTGAATAAGATTTGAATGCCAATATGGTAACTCCCAAAATATACTCTTTTTTACCCAATTATGTGGTTTGCCAAACCCATGAATTAGCTGTGCGCCACCATGTGGTTTTCCAAAAATTATATTAGGGAATCTGTCCACTTTACAACGCATGTCTTCACCACTTAAGCGAATAGGTGGTAGGTCATTTTCAATTCTTCCCTTGCAAAACTTGTATGCATGTCTTCCGTATAGATGATTAGGAGGCAAAAATTGGTGATGACAATCAAACCAAGAAGCTTTTCTTCCATAACGAAGTTTGAAAGATTTTGTATTTTCCATACAATAGGGACAAGCCAACCAACCACGAGTGCTCCAACCAAATAACATCCCATTTGTAGGGAAATCACTAATCGTCTACAAAAGCATTGCTCTCATATTGAAATTTTGTTTCTTACACACATCATAAGTTTCAATACCTGTTGTCCATAGTATTTTCAACTAACCTAATAGTGGACGTAAAAACACATCAAGATTTTTTCCCGAACTCTTTGGGCC
Organism: Jacaranda mimosifolia; assembly: GCA_018894105.1. Taxonomy (NCBI): domain Eukaryota; kingdom Viridiplantae; phylum Streptophyta; class Magnoliopsida; order Lamiales; family Bignoniaceae; genus Jacaranda; species Jacaranda mimosifolia. Next base: position 14,030,628 of record CM032130.1, on the reverse strand, counting down.
TGGAATAACTATATTAAGAAACATGAAGGACTTTTGCATGCACATCCATAAAGGAAGATTATACACTGTAATAATTACAGGCCAACAAGAATAAAGAGTACTAGAATAGCCAAATGGGCTAAAACCATCTGTGCATAAACCAAGTCTCACATTACATGTTTCTGATGCAAATAATGGATAAGTGCGATCAAAATACTTCCACGCCTCTCCATGAGATGGATGTGCCATACTTCCATCTTTAGAGTGAATGTTTGCATACCAAGCCATGTGCTGACAAGTATAACTAGATGCATATAGCCTTTTGAGTCTTGGTATCAATGGCAAATAACGTAACATCTTGAATGGAACCTTTTTTTCTAGCTCCCAACTTCCTTGGCTTGTACTGAGGATGACAACATACAGGACATGCTTCACGATCTTTGTTCTCCATGTAATATAATACACAATTATTCATGCAAGCATCAATCTTCTCATAACCAAGACCAAGCTTAGTCAATTGCTTTGTAATCTTGTACAAGTTTTCTAGCAGCTTTTCACCTTCAGGTAACATGCCTTTGATGATTAACACAAGTTGGTCGTAGCAAGCTTCAGACATATTGTACTCTAACTTAAGATTTAACAATTGAGCTACTGTAGAAAGTTTTGTGTAATTCTTGTAACCATCCCAAAGTGGCTCATCAGCATCTTTTAATAACTCAAAAAACTTTTGTGCTTCTGGATTAGGTGGTTGTTCATCACATGTTGGATTCGAAACAAACTCATGACCCATAACATCCATCACCATTGTTCTATAACAAGATCCTTTTTCATTAGAAAACTTTGAAGAACCCGCAACATTAAAACTCATGTTCGAAGATTCACCATGTGCGAACCATATAGTGTAACCATGAACAAACCCATTCTTTACGATGTGCAAATGCACATCTTTTCGGCTCAAGAATTTTCTATTGCCGCATTTAGAGCATGGACATTTTATTTGTCCTTGATAAATGTTATTTGGATCATTAAAGGCAAAGTCTAAGAACTCCTCAACCCTTTGCACAAATATTATTAATCACATCAAAGAATTGTGGCAAATTAAAGTAAAAAATTGTCAAAGGTGCTTCAATTTATGCTCTCGTTGGTCAAAAGATGCTCCATACAAATCCTACTTTCTTTTTTACCACTTAATATTATATATATATATATATTTAATACATATGGAATTATATACAAGTCTTACTTTAGGGGTTTAAAAAGTGTATGTTTTATATATAAAACAAATTAATTTGATATATTTGATTTGAAGTTAGATTAATTATATTTGATAGATTTTGATATATTTATATTACTAAGTTCTATTACAAATTGATTATTAGAACATAATAATATATAATTTTTAATTTTGTAGTAGGTTGGTGTGATTAACACATCAACTTTATTGGGCGGGGTGGGATAGGGCGGGGAAAATTATCCGGGTTGGGTTGGGATGTGAGGCAAAGAGTTTGGTCTTGCATGATAAGGTGTTGGTTGACTCAAACTTGCTCCATTACAGTCCTAATTAATAATATAGTTGGAGAAGCATTTAAAAGAATATGTGTAATTGACAACTTAATATTTGTTTAAAATGGTAAAAAAGATAAAGTATAAAATTTGAACTGCTTTCAAAAAGTCATTTCTTTGATACAAAGTGAAGGGTAAATAAAATCATCTTCAAACTTATATTTTCTTTTCCAACATCCTAAAATCAATTTTTATCTTCTAAAATATTTTTCCTTCTAAATTAGCCTCTAATTTTAACCAATGATGCTTCACATATATGATATAACTCTCATCTTAAGACTAAACTACAATAATACAAAGATATATAACTTTTTATTTTTCAACTCTCATTTAAAATTTAATCAAATGAGAGCTATATATAGTATTGTTGAGAGAGAGAAGAAGTGTGCATATATATATATATTTTGTGTGTGTGTATATATAATTAATTATTTATTTATAAATTAAGATGTTAGATTAAGCTCAAGGGCTTCAACCAAATGATGTTAGAAATAACAATTTGTATGCATAAAATGAAGATGACCATTTATAAAATGTTGACCAAATAATATTATTTTACATAAAATCAAATAGGCTGGTTGTAAGGCATTACCCTGACAATATATCTATTATCTATGATACAACCTCGGTCTCATTGAGATTTTATTACCTACAACCTGTCTACTTATGGGATACCAACTTAAGTTGCATGTGTTAAATATCACATGTTTTGATTTGTCATCTTAAGTATTGTTGCATTATTGATTTGTTTAAGGACTATATGTTGCAATCAGGTGTAGGACACAAGCAAAATTAGAGCAAACAAGCAATTTGACAAACCAGTCAAGGGTTATCCCATGAAAAGTAATGACTAGGAGTTTTGCTTGTATGTTGTTGTTGCCGTATAATTGCATAATGTGCTCAAATTACAATTGATGCTCATGTGGGTCTATTGGTCAATTGTACCTTGGTAGTCCAATTGGGATTTCAATGTCTGGGTGAATCCTTTGTTCCGTAATGTCTGGGACAAATAGGGGCTTGCGATTTTTCTTCCTCCTCTGAAGTTCGACTCCCATTGACAAATTCGATGAGTACTTTTATAAGAGGTCCTCAAATATTTTATTTAACTACTAAACTTGATCTAAGACATCCTACTAGTCCTAAATCTCGATTGGTTGGAGGCTCTGGCTATGTATGTCTAGATCACAATTTTGTCAGTGCAAAGATCGATGTGGTCTAAAAATCTCTTAGACAAAGTTTGCTACTTCTTCTTGACCTTGATATACCGGAGCACCACCTTGCCTCGAGGGTTGTTATCGAGATCATTTGGTGGTGTTTGTTTGTCTGCATGGGGTGAAAGAGTCATGTTGGATGCTGGCATATTTCTATGATGCTACAAGAGTTCTAGTTATTTTGCAATAGCTACTCTAACTTCAAGTCCTATCAATTGGCATAGCTATTCCCTAAGCATAGTCAAGATGTCCATTAATTTGATACTGGGGCCTGGGATGTCTAGCCCATTAGAATTAACATTGCTGGGCAGAATATTGTCCGCTTGGGTAGGGGGTTGGGCAGGACTTTAGTTTACTGACATTGTACGTCTAGTCTTAACCATGTTTCAATTGCAAGTTTCCCCCATTTTTCTCTTAGAGTTTGTTGCCAGGTGTCAATCCAACACTAAACCTACTATCTTTCTTCCTCTTTCGACTCCTTCCCTTCTTCTAAAGTAATGAAGAGCTCACCAAGAGGGAGTTCAATCTCCTGGTAAGAAGATCTTTCTTTTATCCCATCAATGCACTCACTCTGGCTTCAGGTATGCTGACAGGTCCGTTAGGACTAGGAAAAAGCACGCTTTTCCTGCTTTTCGTGTAGACAATGCCAAAATGATATGGAGAAATTTTAGGAATAAGGATATAAGAAGATTTTGGATTGAATACTAGGTTGGGGATGAGGTCAGAGCTTTTCTGTAGGCGTGGAGGTAAAACCTCCAACCACAAAAGCCTCGTTAGGCTTGCCGAGGTAGCCCTTGGCTAAAACCTTATAATGGTTAAGTCAGTAAATTGAAGGAAATAATAGGAACATAAGTAGCCGGGGTAAATTATAAAATGATAGACTTACCTAGAAAAGCATATAAGGAATCCTATTTATAAGGAGACAACATAATTTCTTTACTAATTAGCCCTCAATAAGTTTATGGAAGTTCCTTTCAAACTAAGGGCACCTTAGTCTTTTGCTTAGAAAATGAAAATCTGCTGGTAGATTGATATGATAGGTAAAGGTACGCACCATCTCCCTATCACCTGACAGCTTTTGTATGAGTGGCACAACCATATATAAATGGGACGAAAATAAGATTGATGGTGTCCTGGTGGTGTTAAATATCGCTTCCCTTCTGTAGGTTGGAAGTTCGATCGCTGGAGTACTTAAGCAATTGGCCTCTTTTGAAGTGGTGGATCAGAAGACAATGGTCTAAGTTTAGAGGAGGTCGGGAGCCTCCTATATCATAATTAAATTCCTTTAACTAACCATTCAACAATCAGTCCTATTGATATAAGAAAACTCACACCCAATGGTCGATGTCTAGCAATAAATTTATGGAGCCTAATTAATTAACAAAGTAACATGGCGAACATTTTGCTTCGTGAAAGTACAATCCTTCCATCAATTAATCTCCTAATTGTGGCTAGCCTCCAGGATAACAACATTCTATAAACCTCACTCTATATCCACTCTCGATAATTGGTTTACTTGTGACTTCATCTTTAGGAACGTCTTCCTAAATTATAACTTATCTTGGTTAAGAACTTTTCGAATTAACTATCATTGGATGCATAAAAAGTTCTTCATTCTACTAGATGTGTCAACAATCCTACCTTGTTCTATTCAAGCTCTATACATAAGAAGCCATATACAACATAAATCGAATGAATCCTTACAACATCTCAAGGTGAGCCTAAGAAATGCATTAACATATGACGACTTGCACATGATACTTGGTGGTACTTCAAGTCAAAATATTAATTAGTGCAATATCAAAAGCATGGAAATGTCCAAAACTTGGATATTCCCAACTAGAATCTATAAAAGGTTGTTCAGTAAACTTGTTCTCTAACAAATGCCCACAAGATCATACTAGTGACAAACATTGATGCTTGTAAAAAAAAAACATCTGCCAATTTTTGAAAGATGTAACAAACATCTAATACTTGGCATATCAATAGATGCCCCTATCTTAAAGGATTTTGTTACTTGAAAATTTTAAAGATTGCAACTATAAAGACATATTCCACGGTGCCATCACTATACATAACCTTATCTCCTAATCATATGTGACCTTTTGGGCTTCGACAAAATGTGTATTAAGTATAAGATAAAAAGGTTGAGTAAATTGATATATAGATTTGAATTTGAGGTGCATATATAAGAATAGTTTATTCATCAATCTAAGTAGTTTGTCAAGCACTACTCTAACATACACATGGGATATGTAAGAGTATGACAAGTAACACAATTTGAGAAAATAAAAAAGTGGGATAAAGTTACTCTTTGGTAGGAGTTGTAAGAAGATGATTATCCACTTGGATTATGATTTAACCACTAAGTAACATCCATACAAATATTTCTTCCTCCCATGTAGTGCACGACCATGGAAACATTTTTAACTTGATTTTTTCCATCACAATATGCTAGAAGCACGTTTGGTTTAAAGTGTAGATAGTTGTGGAGATTTGAATAAAATGAGATAAGATGAGATTAAATAATACTTTAGTCTGTTTTATATTAAATATTGATCTAACAATTAGCATCCATTAGTATCTCTCCTAATCTCTAATGCTTATTTGATATATAATATTAGCCATCTATATGACAAGATTGCCCCTAATATTTTTTTGAATCAAAGATGATTCTTATGCGTTAATAACCGAGGGTAAAATTATTGGAATAGTGCCCCAAAAGCTAATTAGGTTAGCGTTGTAAACTACTTCATTTGTGATACAATCATGATTGAATGATATTCTTTATATGGTCATCTTCATCTTATGCACATATTTACTTTACTGGTATTTTTGGTTGAAGCCCTCCGATCACACAAGACTATGGGACTTGGCCACGCACTAGGTGGTGATCATGAAACAAGTCTTATACGGCCATGATCTTAAAACTTCCAAGTCGTAGGATTTATGAGACCAAGGGCATCTAAGATCCGGATAGACTTGCACTAACGATGCATTAATCCAAGGAGTTGGATATTGCTCCATTTCATGGGCAATGTCATATAACATATGGGTGCATGTTAGTGGGTGCTTGTTAGAGAACAAAGCACTAAAGACCTACCCGGAGAATCCACTAGATAGTCATAGTGGTAAGTTCTCCAGCTTATGCCAGTGCATATAATTAGTCATTTGACCTAAGGATCCATTGTAACCTTGTGTTTAGGTCTTCATACTTTGACTTTTCCCTAGCCACATCACGAAAAGTTCATTGGGTGTGGCATTACAATTTATTTGGCTGATATTTCATTAAATAAAATGAAGATTTCAAATAAAATTCAAATGTACACGAGGTGTGATGCCACACCTTGGAATCACACCATCCTCCCTCTATATATAGATATAGAGAGGGGCGGCCATATGAGTTGCATGACATCACATTCCATGTGAATCAGATTCTCTCAAATTTTTCCTCCAGTTTTCAAGTGTTGTATAATATGTTGAAGCTTCACTTCTTTTCTTCTCCTACCTCCAAATCAAACCTTCATCCTTGCATATTCTTATCTTTATTCTCCAGCTAATATTGAGGAGAATTGGTGTTGCATTGGTGTGTGGATCTTAACATTAGAGGCAAGACAATTGGATTGCTTAGCCTTTCAGAGATCCAGTTTCTGGCAGTAACTTTCAAGCAACCTTTGGAGGTCTTTTCGAATTCTAATTAAGCTAAATTTTGGATTAAAGATACATCAAGGATTTTTTGATCGTTTGGTGCAAGTTTCACTCAAATCGGAGTTTATTTGCCTGGTCAAAACTTGATTGGATTCTGCTGAGCCACTGGAAGACAGTTTCAAGGAGTTGAAAGCTTCTTCCTCATTTTCTTTGATTTTCTGAAAATAAAATTATTCCTATAGCCAAATCTGAATCTAAGGCATGTTTAGATCCTTGGTGACATATGTAGCTTGGTTAATATCAGTTTTTAAAGTTTTGATTATTCGATCCTAGTGCTACATGTGACTTAAGTGGTATCGGAGCCTAATTCATGCTATGATTTGGTTTTTTGATTGATTGATTCATGTGATGAATTGATCAAAATCACCAAATAATTTATCCTTGCTATGGAATGAAGTATTTGGTTGATGATGTGTGTGTCTCCTTGCTTGATGAATTGAAATTATGCTAACATGTATTTTAATGTGTTAATTCATATGTTGAGCATGTTTTAATTTATAGTAGCTAGTGTTGAATGTTGATATAACATGTTGTTGATGGCCTTAATGAGTTTTGGTCATTTATGGATCCAATTTGATTGGAGTTTGTTGGAGATTTTTGAAAAATATGATTCTTACTTTAACCTGTTTTGAAAGCATGATTGAGCACTTGAAATTTATTTTTAAAAGGTGTTTTGAATCTAGAATTTCATTTATAATGTGTGTTTTAATGTTTAGAATGTGTTCTAAATTTGTGCACAAAATTTGAGCCAAAACTCATTGACTTGGTGCCAAAGTGAAAACAGGGCATGCTACCCTGCCTGGTCGAGCGCTGGTAGAGCAGTGCACTTCTGTCGGCGCACGGCAATGCGCCCAGCCTAGGCGGGCAGTGGTCCAGTCTCTTGTGGCATGAATTTTGTTGATGTTTTGGCTCATTTAAGTGATCAAAGGTGTTTTGAATCACACACAATCGATGCACAATTGTTGTGCATGTTCTCAAAATTATGTTTGACATTTTTTTATTACTTTTAAAAGCTTGTTAAAGTTAATCTTCAAGTTGATGCATAATTGTTATGTTAACTCTTGCTTGGCCAATTATTTGTTTATGAGATAAGCATTTAATTATTGAAATTGATTGTCAGTTCTAGATTTATTTATTGTTCATTTAATTGTTGAATGGATGATGAATGAATGGGGATGATCATGAGCCTTTAATATTGATTTTATTTGTTTCAAAGTTGTTGAAATGGGTTGTATTAAATTGAGGCTTGCATGTCTTTTCATTTCTATCTTGTAAATATTATGAGAATAGAATCACTTGCAGTGAGGATTTCTTTCTCATGTAAATGTTACAAGGAGCAAAGAAGACCATTGGAGGCATGGAGACCCAAGAAGACCCATGAATGTATGGGATATATTCATGTGATAGCTAGATTTAATCAACCCACTCAAAATCAACCAGGTGGTGCACCTATGGCTCTAAGTGCACCACTTGGTTAGGCTCATGGTCATCCCACCCTAGGAGCATGCTAGGCACATTTACTTATTTATGCTTTCCATATCCCATTGATATATGTGATGCATGGATTAGGATATAGAAAACCTAATTAAGAAGATAAAACTGATGAGATTATGCAAGCAAGAAAAACCCTCAACTTAGAATATCTAAGTGCTTTTCAATATTAAGTTAAAATGGATAAATTAAAAGAAGTTTTAATTAATCCATACCTTCTACCAATAATATATGCCATGACGAAGCTATCGATTTTGTGTGAGGGTCACACTTAGGAGGAAAGCTGTGAGCATATACTTAGCATACGATGCACCTTTGATTTGAGAATGCCTACGCATTAGCACTCGATTACAGGGGATGTCGTGACATCGTCTCAAGTCATAGTTTGATTGATAGGTCCGACTTAACACTACTAATGTAGATGGCACATGGTCACATGGGTCTACATGAAAAGTGAGGCAAAATATATCAAGAGTTGCATAGAGATGCAATTAGCAAAGGTTACTTACCCTTCGATTAGTTGTGGATGGCACTCGGTCATAGGGGTCCGCTTCCAAGTCCTTGGAATCTTGATTCTCACTAGGAAATAAGATTTCTCAAATTCTTCTAGGGGGTGAAGGATTTGATAAAATAGTGGTAGAAAAACATGCTTGAAAAACCATGAACATATTTTTACAATATTCATATTCAATCATATGCTTATACTCTTCTTTTTACCTCTTTTATATTTTCGAAATCTTCAAAAAAAAAAAAAAAAGCTAAGAATCCACTTCACACTGTTTTGGAAACTAATAAACTTACCTGGCCAAACTTCCACGATTGGTTGAGAAATCTTAAAATCATTCTTGACTCCAGAAAGAGGACATATGTCCTTAATCAAAGTCCATCAGACACATTGGGTGATGATGCCACTAATGAGGAGCGTGAATTGTTCATTAAGTTTGTAGATGATGATCTACAAACGAGCTACCTCATGATGGCTTCCATGATCAATGAGCTCCAAAAGACTCATGAGCAAATGAAGCATGCTAGTGAGATCCTTGTGTACTTACAAGAGTTGTATGTTGTACAAACTAGGCACGAAAGGTTCGCTTTGTCTAGAGAGATCTTTACATTAAGGATTGTTGAGAGTTCAAGTGTCCATGTTCACGAGCTTAAGAAGATTAGATTCATTGAAAAGCTTGGACAACTTAATGTTGCAATAGATAATGAACTCTACATAGATTTGATTCTACAATCATTACCTTCTTCGTTCAACCAATTCGTTGTGAACTTTAAGATGTCCAAGCAAGAGGTAACGATCAACGAATTAGTGAATAGAAGTGTCAAATGAGCCGGGCCGAGCCAGGCCAGCTTGCGGGCCATTCACGGTCCGGACCGTGATGAGTTGAAAATTGAAAAGTCCAGCTCGGCTCAAAACCAACCCACTATATAGGTGAGCCAGTTTATATATGAGCTGAGTTAGGCGGTCCGGCTCGCGAGTTTATTTATTTATTTTTTTTTTGAAAATGAATTTAAAATTTTGAAGTTTTTATATTTATGTGATTATTAATGTTTTTTTTCCAACACTTATACTTTTTTAAAAGACTTAATAATTTATACTTATGTGATTTTTAATATTTTACAACACTTAAATTTTTATAAAAACTTAGAAATTTATACTTATATTAATTTTTTTTATCAATTATATTTTTCCAAAAACACCACCAAATAAGGTAGTGAAGGGTTTGGCATGGATCCCTCTACCCATCATTAATTTAGAAAAAATAATTACATAGAGGTGGATTTGACCAAACCTCTAAATGAAAGTACATAATAATAACAATAAATAAATAAACAACGTTGTAATATCTAAACATCTAAACATGTCCAATGATAAACCAGTCATTCACTCAAGTGATCCAAATCGCTCTCAGATTGAGATACGATGGTGGATGTGATTTCAAGCCATTCTTCATCATCTTCTTCAAATTGAGGCAATATGGTCTTCACCTTTCTCAAATTTTTGTTTCTATACTCTTGGTCTAGCCAATCCTTCCAAAGAATACAAAACTTGATCAAATCGGGTTTTAACCGCGATCTTGTATCGGTCAATGTGCGCTTGCCCGCACGAAAGGCACTCTCGGATGCCACCGTCGACATTTGATGTGCAAGTACGTCTCGAGCAATGCATGAAAGAATTGGATACACTTTAGCATTATTCTTCCACCACTCTAACATGTCGAATTCTTCATAGTCTTTTTCACGTGCGTTTTATAAATATAGCGATATCTCCGCGCTACTTTCGGGTCTTGAGCTTGACGGTCTTTCATTAATCAAATTACCTAAAGATGCAAACATTCCTCTTTTGCTAGTAGATGACCGTTGCGTACCTACATGCATTTGTCCTATCCCACAATTTTGACTATAAACACTATACAAAATTTTCAAAATATCTAAAATTCTTGTTTTTTCTTCTTTATAGTTAAAATCCTCATGAAGTATAAAATCATTATATTTTTGCATTAATACAACACACATATCTAACTTTAATCTAGGATCTAAAACACTTGAAATAATTGCTATGTAGGGTATTTTTTCATAATACTTAAGAAAAAAAAATTCCATTGCACAAATTACTTCACTTAAAATCTATGATTATCAAATAATTGAGCAATTTCATATAGTGTATATAATAACAAGTTAGATGTTGGATAAAAATGACCGGACATAATTTTGGTTTTATCATTAAATGTTTGAAGAAGTGGAGCAAGAACTTCCACAATATCCCAATCTGCATCTTGCAAAAATGGTTCACCATAATCATCAAACATTTCTTGATTACAAAATTCACTAATTATTTGACGATAAGGCATTGTCTCACTAAGCATTCTATATGTAGAGTTCCACATATGTTGAGTATCTAAGTAAGGAATTACAAATCTTGTCCTACGGTCTTTACAAAATCTTTTATATTCTTGTGTTCTAACTAATGAAGGCATAATATGTGTTAAAGCACTTCTAATTTTACCTACAGAAAAATCCATTTTTTCTAAACCATCTTTACAACATAAATGAATAATATGACAAAAACATCTAACATGGAAAAAAATACCATTTTTAAAGGTCTATTAATTTAACTAATTCCCTTACGGCAGATGTATTATTAGATGCATTATCAAAAGACATAGACATAACTTTATCCATTAATTTTCAACCCCTAAGGCAATCTCTAATTGCTTCATAAATATGAATACCCGTATGGGGATGATCAAGTTGTTGAAATTCAATTATTCTTTTTTGCATGCACCAATTATCATCAATCCAATGAGCCGTAACACATAAATAATGTAAATTGCCTCTACCTAACCACATATCGGATGTAAAAGAAACTCTACATTTCAAATTATCAAAAATTTCAGTTAAATTTAAAATTTCTGCTAAATATTGTTTATACCCATCATCATAGCAAATGTTACGTGAAATGGGTTTATAAGCCGGTTGTAAATACATTTGATTATATCTAGTTACTAATTCATTTTCGGCATAAGTAAAAGGTAACTCATTTTGTACAACTAATCTAGATAAGCCTATTCTCATATTTTCTTGACTATATCTCCAACTTTGTAGCTCGCCCGATTCATTTCGATAAAGTTGTGATTGACCCTCTACCCCCACACCCTCTTCATTCCAACCTAGATGATGAGTGTCAAAATATCTTTTAATTGTTCTCATTGCACCTCTTTTTTTATGTTTATAAACTGCACGATAAATTTTACAATGCACCGAACCAGGTGGGCCAATACCTATACATTTCCATACATCACTAGTTAATCTTCCTTTTTTATTCCCATGTGTATCATTATGTGTGTCACTATCATCGAGTGCTTGTGTTTCATCATCATCATGTAGGGGGTTTTCTTCATCTATTCTATCGGTAGTGGGATGATATTGTTCTTGTGATTCAGTATTATGCAAAGATGCGGGTGTTTGTGCAATAAAATTATATTCTTCCATATTTAAATTACATTCCATATGATATCGGGCCGTAGAACTGGAAGAAGAGGGAGGGGTAGTAGTAGGTCTTAGGGGCGGGTCTATAAATTGAAGACTAATACTACACCTAGTGGGTTGAGTGAAGGGACGAATTGAGGGGTCATTTAAAGGAGAATGTTGGTCTACCCTCGGAGGGGTCGTAGAGCGACTACTAGTTTTTTTATTTTTAGAACTACTAGAAAGATTCAAAAATTTCCTCATTTTTATAATCAACTAAATATGAACAATTAACAATTAAAATTCACAACGATTAACACACAAATTAAATTGTAAAAAAAGGATAGATGTTACCGTAAAAGACGTAATAATAATTAAGAAGTCGCAATTTGATACACCACCATTCACGGCTACATGAAGTAGCAAATTGATAGACCTCTATTCAAAGCTCCACCAAATAAATTTAATAATATATACGAAATGAATAAAAGATATAATTTATTTATAAATTATTAGATTAGAGAGAAATTGAGAAATTGTAGAATAAGAAATAAAATTTTAGAATATTTGAGGCTTCAGAGATTTGGGAGAAATTGAGAAATTTGATAGGAAACATTTTTATTACAAATGACCACTATTTATAGTGGTCATTTGTTATTTTTGAAAGAAAAAAAAAAAAAAAAAAAAAGAAAGGGAGAAGCAAATTGCTGCCAGCTGCTAAATTGACCGTTGGCCATTTATTGAAAGTAGTCATTACATATTGTAACAAAAACTTTCCCTTCTTCATTTTTTTTATAATTTATAATTTTTATAAATTTATAATTTAAAAATTAAAAATTAAAAATTCTTAATTATTGATTTATACATTTATAAACTAATAAATTATAAATTATACATTCTTAATTATAAATTATAAATTTATAATTTTTTAAAATTAATAATTTGTAATTTAAAAATTAAAATTTCTTAATTATTGATTTATAATTTATAATTTAAAAATTATAAATTCTTAAATTTTTAAAAATTATAAATTTAAATTTAAATTAAAAAAATATTGCGGGCTAAACGGGCTAGCCCACGGTCCTTCACGGTCTGTGGGCCGAGCCAGTCCCGAGTTGCAAACTTTCAGCTCGAGACGGGTTTTCAAGCAAGCCAGTCCAGCCCAGCCCATATTAAAAAATTAAACGAGTCGAGTTGGGCCGATTTTTTTTGCGGGCCGGGCCGGTCTGCCTGGCTCGTTTTGACACCTCTATTGGTGAACATGCTTGTGACCACCGAGGCGACTAGTAAAAAGGAAAAACCTCTTATGCTTGTTTCCTTCTCAAAGTCGAAGGCACTAAAGGTCCTAAGAAAGAAGGTAAGTAGAATAAAGATTCTTTCTCCAAAGGGAAGCAACCCTTGAAAGGTTCAAGGGGAGTAAAGAAGAAGAAAGAGAATAAAACCGATGTGAGTTGTTTCCATTGTGGTGAGAAGGGGCATTGGAGAATGAATTGCAAACCTTACCTTGCAACCCTTGAGAAGAGTATGTACTTTATTGAAGTGCATTTAACGACTAATTCTTCCTCATGGGTATTTGATACCGCATGTGGTTCTCACCGATGTAATTCATTATAGGGTATGAAAAGAAGAAAAATTCTTCGTGAAGAGGATATGATCCTCTGCCTCAGAAATGGAGCGAGAGTTGCTGCCATGGTCTAAGGTGTAATCAAGTTAGACTTAGGGAATACTCATTGTACTTGATCCGGTTTATTATGCACCCAATTTTGTAAAAAATATTATTTCTATTCCTGTTCTTGATAACGAAAGATATGATTTTTTTATATTTAATGGGATGTTAAATGCATTAAAGAATGGTTGTTTAATTGCAGAACGCATATTATATAATGGATTATACATACTTGATTCTCAACCTTCAGTTATGTACATTCAACCAAGTAAAAGAAAATTAGACAACCAAGAAGATGCCATAATTTGGCATGCTAGACTTGGACAAATTTCTAAAAATAGGATGAACAAGTTAGAAGCACTCAAAGTACTAAATGTTAGTGGTATTGAGGACCTTCCTACTGAAGGTATGTGTGGCACTAGGATCCAAATATTTTTCAAAAAAATTGAATAAAACCAATTAACACACATCCACAAAGATCTAGACATGCATGGGATTCAGATTTAGAAAGGAAAATACCTTGATGAACCTGAAATCAAGGAATAAGAGAAAACACCCTTCAACCTTTGAAGCCATCCACTCACTGGTGCAGTAGTAACACCAACTAATTTCCCCAAGTTAGACTCTCTTTTTTTAGCCGAAAATTTTACGGTATACTCTCAACACCTTGAAAATGCTACAGCCAAAATTTTAGCATAATCTAAATAAAATAAGTCCTCCCAGAACTCTTTGCAAACGGCAACCAGAAACTGCTTTCCAAGAGCAAATAGCAACCTAAACGTATTACCTCTAATGAGATAGTCCACACACCGAATGGAAAGACCTCTTATCTACAAAAATGGCTAAAGATAGTTGCAAAGAAATAAAAGAAATAAGGCCAAGTATAGATGGGGAGGATGAGGGAGGTTGGAGAGATTTGTGGAGAATCTAACTATTAGATGTCCACTAACAAAGTTTGTTGTTAGAAGAATAATTCACACCTTGCATAATGCTTGCATAAGTCGCCACCCCCCTCTCATATATCTATACATAGGAGGAGGATGGTGTGTGGTCACACACCATCTTCAAGGAAGGGATGCCACATGTCGATGCCAAGGTGGAAACTAACAATTAGTGTTTATGTGAATTTGAATGTCATTTGAAATTTACATTTCATCTCTCTAATGAAATGTCTTCCAAATGAATTTTAATTCCATATTAAATGAATCCTTCATTTAATAATACTCTCCAAAATTAACTCTTTAATTTAATTAAATTAAACACTTTAATTTAATGAATAATCCTTCGACTTAACTCTTAAGTCAAAGTGCTTAACTCTTTAAGCAAGTCAAAATTAATTTAACTCTTAAATTAATTTGATCAATTGATAGTCATGTAGCATAAATTAACTCTTAATTAATTGATCTTAATTTAACTCTTATATTAAATTGACCAATTTAACTCTTAAATTGATCAAGCCAAAAATGACTCCAATTTTCACCTCATTCAAAATCGGTCAAGAGTGAATTTTCTAACACTTAGAAAATTCTCCTTCCTTCAATAGGTCATTCAATTTGGCTTTTGTGTGTGACCCATTGGTTCTACCACATGGGCTCACAACTCCTTGTGACTTATGGAATATCAAATATTTACATTAGTTTAAACTCCTTTAAACTAAACAACTTAATTCAATTAATCTCATTAATGGAAGAGTACCCAATCTCCATGGTCGATTGTAACCTCAAGCCCATGGAGCCCAACTAATTGGCCAAAATGAATGCTCTTGAAGAACCATTCTAGCATTACGTGTACTACGCAAATACGATCCTTCTGTCTCCTATCTCCATGAAAGAGGCCTAGGGCAAGATATTAGTCGGCCCCCTAATAACCTCGATACTATGCTTTTATCCTCAATGTTCGATTCCCTTAGTGACCTCATCTTTGAAAACACCTTTCCAAATTGTCACATCACCTTGCTCAAGGATTTCTTGGAATCGATCTTTATAGAACATATAGGAGATGCACTCACCCTTCACAAAAGAAAGGAGTCAGATTCCATCTTGAATCTCACAAACCTCTATGTCCAATAGCTCATGCCTATCTCAACCCGAGTGGCCCGCTAAGCGGCCAAGAAAGAGTCAAAGCACAAGGATCAAACACAAGGTTACCATGGATCCTCAAGTCAAATAACTAATAATATACACTAGCGTAAGTTAGAAAACTTTCCACTACCGACTTGCCACTCAGCTATCCAGTGGATCCTCCAGGTAGGTCTTTATGCCTTGTTCTCCAACAAACACCCATTAATATTTATCTATATCTCATGTGGGATTGCTCATAGAATGGAATAACATCCAACCCTTGGATTTATGCATCATTAGTGCAAGTCTATCTGAATCTGAGATGTTTTATCTCGAAAGATCCTACGACTTGGAATATTTAAGATCACGACCGTATAAGACTTATTCCATGATCGCTACCTAATACGTGACCAAGTGTTGTAGTGTGTAATCTAAGGACTTTATCCAAATGTGAGTGGAGTGAATAATGAGCACAAGATGAAGATGGCCATATAAGAAATATCATTCAATCAAGATTGTCTTAAAATGAAATAGTTCACAAAGCCAATCTAATTAGCTTACGGGGTACTATTCCAACAATCTCCCACTTGCTCTAAAGTCAATGCCCCATGGCCTCGAGACCCATCTCCTCAAAATATCCTTCAAAGACCTTTTGTAATAGGGGTTTAATCAGTGGATCTGCTATATTCTCTTTTGAGGCAACTCTCTCCACTCGGAAGTTGCCTCTATCAATGATCTCCCGGATCAAGTGATATCGCCTCAAAATGTGTTTGGATCGCTGATGAGATCTTGGCTCTTTAGCTTGCGCTACCACCTCATTATTAACACAAAAGACAACTACTGGCTCCGCAATACTAGGCACTACATTCAACTGTTGAATAAAGTTTTTAATCCGAAACACCTTCCTTCACAGCCTCTGAAGCTGCAATATATTCTACCTCTATGGTAAAATCAGTCGTGGTGTCTTTTTTGGAACTCTTCCAACTCACTGCGCCGCTATAAGGCAAAATCTGAATCCAGAAGTGGATTTCAGGTCATCTACATTGGATTGAAAACTAAAATCTGAAAACACCCTCGAGTTTCAATTCTCCATTGCCCTATACCAAAAACAACTCTGTAGTCCTTCTTAGGTATTTAAGGATTGCTTTTATAGCTGTCCAGTGACTCTCATTAGGACCATATTGGAAATGGCTCATAACACTTAAAGCATTTACCACATCCGATCTTGTACATTGAACTACATATATTATGTTCCCAATAGTAGAGGTATAAGGTATGTGGGACATCCTCTGTCTCTTGTCTTCAGTCTTAGGGGGCCATAGACTTGGAGAGATGAATGCCATGTCCCATGGGAAGAAATCCCCTCTTGGATTCTTCCATATTAAACCTCTTTAATATTTTTTCAATGTAAGTGGTTTCAGAAAGCTCTAGCATCCTCATCTATCTATCTTTATAGATACATGTTCATAATACATAGGATGCTTATCCTAAATGCTTCATGGAGAATTGTGTATATAACCACACTTTAGTACACTCTAACATTCCTACCTTATTCCTAATGAGAAGGATGTCATCGACATAAAGCACAATAAATTGTACTCTACTCCCACTAGCCTTTATATACACACATGGTTCATACACATTTCTGACAAAGCCAAACGATTTGACTATCCTGTCAAAATGCATGATCCAATTTTGGGACACTTGTTTGAGTCCATAAAATGGATCTTTAGAGTTTGCAAACCATTTGGTCACTCCCTTTGGATATAAAACCTTGTGGTTGCTCCATATAGATTTCTTCTTCTATATCTCCATTGAGGAAAGCGAGTTTTCACATCCTTTTGTCATATCTCATAGTCATAATATACATCTATGGCAAGTAGAATTCAAATGGACTTGGGCATAGCGACTGGTGAAAAGGTTTCCTCAAAATCGATACCAAGTATAACCCTTTACCACTAGTCGCACTTTAAAGGTCACTACCTGTCTATTTATTCCTATCTTTTGGTTACAGATCCACTTGCAACCAATGGGAACTACTCTTGTCGGTGGATCTACTAAAGTCCATACTTCATTAGAGTACATAGAGTACATTTCAGATCTTAGTGTGTTAAGCCAATGTCCCGAATCTATATCCAAATAGCTTCATCATAGGTCTTTAGATCAATATCCGATTGGCCTGTCTCATGAAGGAATCCGAATCTTCAACTTGCTTCTTGATTGGGTCCGACTTTCTTAGAGGTTGTGTGTGAGGCTCTTGTTGCTCTCTTGTTTCCACTGCCTGTGGGATTTGATTATGATCTTGAACTTCATCAAGTTCAACAACAATGTCATTTCTATCTAATAGAAAATCTTTTTCCAAAAAGGTAGCATTCCTCGAAACAAACACTCTTTGTTTCGAGAGATTATAAAAGTAAAAACCCATACACTCTCTTGGGTATCCCACAAACATACACAAGGTGGATCTACTATCCAACTTGTCTCTCACTGTCCGTCTCGCGTAAGCAAAAGACCCCCAAACCCTAAGGTATTGGTAAGAGGGTGCTTTGCCATACCATATCTCATGCAACATTTTTGGCACCAACTTTGAAGGTACTACATTTAGTAACTTCACCACCGTTTCTAAGGCATATCCCCAAAAAGATATGGGCGCATCAAAAAATCTCATCATGGAGCGTACCATGTCGAATAAGGTATGATTTCTCCTCTCTACTACTCCATTTTGTTGGGGTGTGCCGGGCAGAGTCCATTGTGAGAGAATCCCATTCTCATGTAGATAATCCAAGAATTCAGTACTTAAGTATTCTCTCTCTTGATCTAATCGAAGAGCTTTAATACTAAGTCCTAATTACTTTTTCACTTCATTCCTATACTCTTTGAACTTTTCAAAGGCTTCGGACTTGTACTTCATAAGATACACATGTCCGAACCAAGTATAATCATTAATAAAGGTGATGAAGTAAAAACAACCATTTTTCGCACTAACTCTTAGTGGGCCATAAGCATCCGTATGGATCAAATCTAAAGGACTTATGGAGCATTCCAATTGTCCTACAAAAAGAGCCTTGGTTATTTTTCCCTTCAAACAAGATTCACAAGCGGGAAGGTCCTCAATGCTACTAACTTTTAGTGCTTCAAGAGCTTCCATCTTGCTCATCCTATTCTTAGATATATGCCCAAGCTTGCATGCCAAAGGATGGCATCTTCTTAGTTATCGAATTTTCTTTTACGTGATTGAATGTGTATTAGTGACGCTTAAGATTCAACTATGTATAATTCGTTAATCAATGTACCTTGCGCAATTAAAGAACCATTCTACAATGCCTTCAATATCCCATTCGATATAGAAAAATCATATCCTTCATAATCAAGAACGTGAATTGATATAATGTTCTTAACAAGATTCGATACATAATAAACTGGATAGAGTACGATACTAGAGTTCCCCAAGTCTAAATTGATAACACCTTGGACCATGGCCGTAACTCTTGCTCCATTTCCTAGGTGGAGGATCATATCCCCTTCACACAGACTCTTTCTTCTTTCCATCCCCTGTAACGAATTATAAAGGTGAGAACCCCACATGGAATCAAATACCTATGAGGAAAATTTGGTCATTAAAATTCAATTTAATAAAGTACATACCCTTCTCAAGGATTACAAGGTAAGCATTGCAATTTCTCTTCCAATGCCCCTTTTTACCACAGTGGAAATAACTTACATTGATTTTAGCCTTCTTCTTGATTCCCCCAGAACACTTCACGGGTTGCTTCCCGTTGGAGGAAGAATTATTCTTCCTCTTACCTCTCTTTCTTGGGCCCCTAAGACCTTTCAACTTGGAAGAAGAAGCTAGCATAAGAGGTTTATCCTTTTTCATAGTCACCTCAATGGTCACAAGCATGTTCACCAATTCATTGATCGTAACTTCTTGCCTGGACATGTTAAAGTTCATAATGAATTGGTCGAACGATGGTGGCAATGATTGGGGAATCAAATCCACGTGGAGGTCATTGTCCATAATCACATCAAGTTGTCCAAGTTCCTCGATGAGTCCAATCATCTTGAGCGCGTGATCATGGACACATCAACCTTCAACCATCTTTGACCTGAAGAGCTCCCCAGACAAAACGAACCTTTCGTGTCTAGTTTTTACACCGTGAACTCTTGTAGGTACAAGTAGACCTCACTAGCATATTTCATATGCTCATGAGACTTTTAGAGCTCGGTGGTCATGGAAGCCAACATGAGCCATCTAACTTGTAGATCATCATCTACAAATTCTTGAACCTTTCACGGTCCTCATCGGTGGCATCATCACCCAATGTGTTCGTAGGACTTTGATCTAGGACATAAGTCCTCTTATCAGAGTCAAGAATTATCTTAAAGTTTCTCAACTAATCATGCAAGTTTGGCCCAGTTAGCTTATTAGTTTCCAAAATGCTGCGAGTAGATTTTTAGCCATTTTGTTTTGAAGATTTCAAAAATCCAGAAGAGGCAAAAAAATATTATAAGCATGTGATTGAATATAGATATTGAAAACATGCTCATGGTCTTCCAAGTATGTCTTTCTCCCACTATTTTATCAAATCCTTCATTCAGGAAATCTCATTTCCTAGTGAGAATCAAGATCTTAAGGATTTGCAAGTGAACCCACGACTCGTGAGACATCCACAAACAATCCAAAGGGAAGCAACGTTTGCCAATTGCATCTCATACAACTCTTGATATGTTTTGCCTCACTTTTCATGTTGACCCACGACTCGTGAGACATCCACATTACTAGCTGTCAACTCGTACCTACCACTCATTTTTCAATTTAAGATGGGCCTATGACTTGTGTGCCAATACATAGGCTTTCTCAAATCAAAGTGTATCTCATGCTAAGTACATGGTCATAACTTTCCACTACAAGTGTAACCCATGACTCGTGTGACATCACACAAATAATAGTAGCATCGTCATGCCACATACTATTAGTAGAATGCATGGATTAATTAAACTCTTTTAACTTGTATCCATTTTGAGTTGATATTTGAAAGCACTTAGACATTCTAAGTGGAGGGTTTTTGCTTGCAAAGATCTCATCATTTTATCTTCTTATTTAGGTTCTCTGCATCCTACTCATACGTCCCATACATCAATAGGATATGGAAAACATAAATAAGTAAATGCATCTACCGTGCTCCTAGGGTAGGATGACCATGAGCCTGACCAAGTGGTGTACTTAGAGCTATAGATGCACGACTTAGTCGATTTTAAGTGGGTTGATTAAATCTAGCTATTGCATGAGTGTATCCTATACATTCATGGGTTTTCATGCCTCTAATGGTCTTCTTTGCTCCTTGTAAAATTTACATGAGAAAGACATCCTCACTCCTAGTGATTCTACTTACATAACATTTACAAGATAGAAATTAAGAGGCATACATGCCCCAATTTAACACAACCTTTTACAACAACTTGAAATAAATAAAATCAATATTAAAGGCTCATGATCATCTCCATTCATTCATCATCCATTCAACACTTAAATGAACAATAAATAAATCAAAAATTGACATTCAATTCCATCAATTAAATGCTAATCATATTAACAAATAATTGGTCATGCAAAAACAAGCACAACATTTATGCATTTATGCATCATATTTTTGCCACAATTGGAAATCAACTTTAACAAGTTTTAAAAGCAATCAAAAGTGTCCAACATAATTTTGAGAACTTGCACAACATTTGTGCATCCATTATGCGTGTTTCAAAACAAGTTTGGTCACTAAAGGAAACAAAAGAAAAGCTCAAAACTCATCCCAAACCTAATCGGGCACTACTGGCCAAGGCTTGCACATGGCTGGGCAGCAACTCTCGGCTACTGCCTTGCTGTGTGCTGCCAAGTGTTGGCAGCTCCCCTGTTTTGGGGTCATAAGCGAGTCAAGCCATTTTTGGCTCAACTTTTGTGCACCTAGAATTTTAAAACAACTTCTAAACATCAAAACACACAATATGGATGAAAATTTTAGATTAAAAAACCTTTTAAAAATTGAAATCTCAAGTTCTCAATGATGCTTGAAAAACAAGTTTAAGCAAGAGTCATATTCTTCAAAAATCTCTAATTATATCTAATCTTATTGGACATAAAAATGACCAAAACAACTTAAGGCCATTCACAACATACTATATCAACATATAACACCCACCAATGCCAAATCAAAAATCAACATTAGCAAAATTGAATTAAAACATACGCATCACATGATTTAACACTTAAAGCACATAATAGCATGATTTAATCCATTAATCAAGGAGCCACAAACAAGATCATCCATACACTCCAACCCATCATATGGATTGAGTACATGGTAATGTTGATCAATTCTTCAGAAGAACCAAACATCCAAGCAAAATCCAAATCCATGCATGAATAAGGCTCCGATACTACTTGAAGGTATGTGTGGCATTAGGATCCAAATATTTTTCAAACAAACCTGAATAAAACTAGTCCGCACACATACACAAGGATCTAGACATGCATGGGATTTAGATTTAGAGAGAGAAATACCTTGATGAAACTGAAATTCAAGGAACAAGAGAAAACACCCTTCAACTCTTGAAGATGTTCACTCACTGGCGCAGTAGAAACACCAACTGATTCATCAAGTTAGACTCCTTCTTTTAGCCAAAAATTTTACTGTATACTCGCAACACCTTGAAGATGCTACAGCCAAAATGTTAAGTCAACCAGAAAAAAATAAGCCCTCCCAGAACTCATTGCAAGCGGCTGTTATAAATTACTTTCCAAAAGCAAATAGCAACCCAAACGTATAGTCTACACACCAGACGGAAAGACCTATTATCTAAAAAAATGGTTGAATATAATTGAAATGAAGAAAATAAGGCCAAGTATGGATGAGGAAGATGCGGGAGGTTAGAGAGATTTATGGAGAATCTAACCATTAGATGCCCACTAACAAAGTTTGTTGTTGGGAGAATAATGCACATCTTGCATAATGCTTGCATAACTGGCCGCCCCCCTCTCCTATTTCTATATATAGAAGGAGGATGGTGTGTGGTCACACACCATCTTCAAGGAAAGGATGTCATATGTTCATGCCAAGGTGGAAACTAACAATTAGTGTTATGTGAATTTGAATGACATTTAGAATTTACATTTCATCTCATGAAATGTCTTCCAAATGAATTCTAATTCCATATTAAATGAACCCTTTATTTAATAATACTCTCAAAAATTAACTCTCCAATTTAATTAAATTAAATACTTTAATTTAATTAATAATCCTTTGACTTAACTCTTAAGTCAAAGTGAAGTTAGTCAAAATTAATTTAATCCTTAAATTAATTTGACCAATTGATAGTTATGTGGAATCAATTAATTAAATTTTAATTAATTGATCTTAATTTTACTCTTAAATTAAATTGTCCAATTTAACTCCTAAATTGATCAAGCCAAAAATGACTCCAATTTTCACCTCTTTCAAAATTGATCAAGAGTGAATTTTCTAACACTTATAAAATTCCCTTTCCTTCAATAGGTCATTCAATTTGTCTTTTATGTATGACCCATTATGTTCTACCATTCATTGGACATGGGCTCACAACTCCTTGTGACTTATGGAATATCAAATATTCACATTAGTTTAAACTCTTTTAAAATAAGTGACTCAATTCAATTAATCTCATTAATTGAAGAGTGCCTAATCTCTATAGTCGATGTCCAACCTCAAGCCCATAGAGCTCAACTAATTGGCCAAAATAAATGCTCTTGGAGAACCATTCTAGCATTATGTGTACCATGCAAATACGGTATTTCCATCTCCTAGCCACATGAAAAAGGCCTAGGGCAAAATATTAGTCGGCTCCCTAATAGCCTCAATACTATGCTTCTATTCTCAATGTTCGATTCCCTTAGTAACCTCATCTTTGGAAACACCTTTCCAAATTGTCACATCACCTTGCGCAAGGATTTCCTAGAATCTATCATTATAGAACACATAGGAGATACACATGCCCTTCACAAAAGTGGTTCACAAAAGTGGAGAGTCAGATTCCATCTTGGATCTCACAAAACTCCATGTCCAATAGCTCATGTCCAATCTCAACTCAAGTGGCCTGCTAAGTAACCAAGGAAAAGTCAAAACACAAAAAAACACAAAGACCAAACACAAGGTTACCATGGATTCTCAGGTCAAAGGACTAATAATATGCACTAGCTAAGCTGGAGAACTTGCCACTACCGACTTACCACTTCGACTATCCAGTGAATTCTCCAGACGGGTCTTTAGTGCCTTGTTCTCTAACAAGCACCCACTAACATGCATCCATATCTCATACGGGATTGCTCATGGAATTGAGCAATATCCAACCCATGGATTTATGCATTGTTAGTGTAAGTCTATCCAGATCTTAGATGCCTTGTCTCGTAAGATCCTATGACTTAGAAGATTTAAGATCACGATCGTGTAAGACTTATTACATGATCGCCACCTAGTGTGTGACCAAGTCCCGTAGTCTTGTGTGATCTATGGACTTTATTCAAATGCGGGTGAAATGAGTAATGAGCATAAGATGAAGATGGCCATATAAGGAATATCATTCAATCAAGATTGTCTTACAATGAAATAGTTTACAAGGCCAATCCATTTGGCTTGCCGAGAACTATTCCAACACCTACTTGTGAATCTTGCTTAAAGGGAAAAATAACCAAAGCTCCGTTTGTAGGACAAACAAAGCGCACCATAAGTCCTTTGGATTTAATCCATACGAATATTTGTGGTCCGTTAAGAGTTAGTGCGAGAAGTAGCTACTTATATTTCATCATCTTCACCAATGATTATAGTCGGTTTGGACATGTGTATATTATGAAGTATAAATTCGAAGCCTTTGAAAAGTTCAAAGAATATAGAAATAAAGTAGAAAAGCAGAAATGACTTAGTATTAAAACTCTTTGATCAGATCGAGGGAGAGAATACTTAAGTAGAGAGTTCTTGGGTTATCTAAATGAGAATGGGATTATCTCTCAATAGACTCCACCAGGCACACCCCAACATAATGGAGTACCTGAAGGAGAAATCGTACCTTATTGGACATGGTATGTTCTATGATCAGCTTTTTTGATGTGCCCATATCCTTTTGAGGATACATCTTAGACACGGCAGAGAGGCTCCTAAACATAGTACCCTCAAAGTCGGTGCCAAAAACACCGCATGAGATGTGGTATGGCAAAGCACCATCTTACTATTATCTTAAAGTTTGGGGGCCTCCTACTTATGTGAAACGTTAATGGGAGACAAGTTGGATAGTAGATCTACTTTGTGCTAGTTTATGGGATACTCAAGAGAGTCTTTGGGTTATTACTTTTATGATCCCTCGGAACAAAAGGTGTCTGTCTCGAGTAACGCCCATTTTTTGGAAAAGAAATTTCTATTAGATAGAAATGGCGTTGTTGTTGAACTTAATGAAGTTCAAGATGATCAACAAATCCCACAAGTGGTGGGCACAAATGAGCGACAAGAGCTTTCCACACAACTTCTAAGAAGGTCAGATCGAATCAAGAAGCAACCCCGAAGACCTATGAGGAAGCTATGTTGGACATAGACTTGGGACATTGGATTGACGCCATGAAATTTGAAATAGACTTCATGTACTCCAACAAAGTATGGACTTTGGTAGATCCACCAGAGAGAATTATTCCCATTGGTTGTAGATCTATAAGCGAAAGCTAGGAGTTGATGGAGTGATTATGACCTTTAAGGCGCGACTAGTGGCAAAAGGTTACACTCAAAGACCCAGTATTAATTTTGAGGAAACCATTTCACTAGTCGCAATGCCTAAGTCAATTCAAATTTTACTTGTCATAGTCGCATATTATGACTATGAGATATGGCAAATGAATGTGAAAACCGCTTTCCTCAGTAGAATCATTGATGAAGAAATTTATATTGAGCAACCACAAGGTTTCACATCCAAATAGGGTGAGCAAAATGTTTGTAAACTCCAAGGATCCATCTATGGACTCAAACATGCATCCCGAAGTTGGAACATACATTTTAACAAGACAGTCAAATTGTTTGGCTTTGCCAAAAATATATATGAACCTTGTGTGTATAAGAAGGCTTGTAGGAGTACAATACAGTTTATTGTGCTTTATGTCGATGACATTCTTCTCATTAGGAATGAGATAGAAATGTTAGAATGTACTAATGATTATCTACTCAATTCTCCATAAAGAATTTAGGAAGAGTATCCTACATATTAGAAATACGTATTTGTAGAGATAAATCGAGGAGGATACTGGGGCTTTCCCAAATCCCGTACATTGACAAGATACTAAAGAGGTTTATTATGGAAGAATCCAAGAGAAGATTCCTCCCTTTGGGACATGGCATTCGTCTCTCCAAATTTATGACCCCTAGGACTAACGACGGGAGATAAAGAATGTCCCACATCCCTTATATGTCCTCTCTATGGAGTATAATGTATGCTATTTAGTATATAAGAATGAATGTGTCACACGCTCTAAGTGTTACGAGCCGTTTCCAATCCAACATTGATGAATGTCACTGGATAGCTGTTAAAACGATCCTTAAGTACTTGAGAAAGATAAAGGAGTTGTTTTTGGTATACGGCAATAGAGAATTGAAACTTAAGGGGTTTTCGGATTCCAATTTTCAATCCGATGTAGATGACCTAAAACCCACTTTTAGATTTATATTTTGCCTCAATAACAGCGCAGTGAGTTGGAAAAGTTCTAAACAGGACACCATGGCCAGTCCTACCACTGAGGCAGAATATATTGCGGCTTCGAAAATTACAAATGAAGGTGTTTGGATGAAAAACTCCATCCAAGAGTTGGGTTGGATATAGTACCTAGCATTCCTGAGCCAGTCATTGTCTTTTGTGACAACAACGCAGTAGTAGCACAAGCTAAAGATTCAAGATCTCATAAGCGGCCCAAGCATATTTTGAGGTAATATCATTTGATCCGGGAGATCAAGGATAGAGGTGACATTCGGGTGGAGAGAATTGCTTCGAAACAGAATATAGCATATTCATTAACGAAACCCCTATCGCAAAAGGTCTTTGAAGGACATCTTGAGAAGATGGGTCCTAAGACTATGGGGAATTGGCTTTAGGGCAAGAGGGAGATTGTTAGAATAGAGCCCCGCAAGCTAATTCGATTGGCGTTGTAAACTATTTCACTTGTGATACAATCTTGATTGAATGATAATCTTTAAATGGTCATTTTCATCTTACGCACATATTTATTTCACTGGCATTTGGTTGAAGCCCTTAGATCACACAAGACTATGGGACTTGGTCACGCACTAGGTGGTGATCATGAAACAAGTCTTACATGATCGTGATCTTAAAACTTCCAAGTCTAGGATCTTATGAGACCAAGGGCATCCAAGATTTGAATAGACTTGCACTAACGATGCATTAATCCAAGGAGTTAGATATTGTTCCGTTTCATGAGTACTGCCATATAAGATATGGGTGCATGTTAATGGGTGCTTGTTAGAGAACAACATACTGAAGACCCGCCTGGAGAATCCACTAGATAGCCATAGTGGCAAGTTCTCCAACTTACGCTAGTGCATATAATTAGTCCCTTGACTTGAGGATCCATTATAACCTTGTGTTTAGGTCCTCATTATTTGATTCTTCCCTGGCCACGTAGCGGGTCGTTCGAGTGGACATTAGGTACGAGCTTCTTAAATATGGAGGTTTATGAGATCTAAGATGGAATCCAACTCCTCATCATTGTGAAGGGCGAGTACATCTCTTATATATTCTATAGTGATTGATTCCATAAAATTCTTGCACAAGGTAATATGACAATTTGGAAAAAGGAGTTTTCCAAATATGAGGTCATAAAAGAAATTGAGCATTGAGAATAGAAACATAGTATTGAGGCTATTAAGGAGCCAACAAATATCTTGCCCTAAACCTTTTTCATGGAGATTGGAGACGAAATGATCGTATTTGCATTACACGCATATAGCTAAAATAGTTCTTCAAAAGTATTCATTTTGGCCAACTAATTGGGCTCCACAGCTTGAGGTAGGACATCAACCATGAAAATTGGGTATTCTTCAATTAATGGAGATTAATTGAATTGAGTCGATTCGTTTAGAGGAGTTTAAACTAAAGTAAATTTTGGATATTCCAAAGTCACAAAGAGTTGTGAGTCCATGTCCAGTGAATGGTAGAACCTAACAGGTCACACACAAAAGCTAATTGCATATCATAAGCGATGAAAGGGAATTTTCTAAGAGTTAGAAAAGTTCCTACATAATCGATTTGGAGGTTGACCAATTGACACAAATGTCGTAATCAATTTTGGCTTGATCAATTTAATTGTTAAATTGATCTAATTCATTTACGGAGTTAAATTAAGATCAATAATTAAAAAATTAATTATTTGATGCCAAATGTCTATCTATTGGTCAAGTTAATTTAAGAAGTTAAGTTAACAATTGCTAGCTTAAAGAGTTAAGCTAATTGACTTAAAGAGTTAAGTCAATGTAATTAATTAAATTAAAGGAGTTTAATTTAATTAAAATGGAAAGTTAATTTTGGAGGGAAAATTCAAATGAAAGGTTCATTTGGTGTGACATTAGAATTTATTTGGATGACATTTCATAAGAGAAATGAAGATTTCAAATGAAATTCAAATGCACATATAATTCACTATCATGCCAACTTGCAAGGCAAGTAGGTGGTCCCCTCCCCCCTTTTGAGGAAGATGTGATGCCACCTTGGCATCACATCCTCCTTCTATATATAGATATAAAGAGAGGTGGTCATATGAGTTGCAAGACATCACATTCCATGTGAATTAGGTTCTCTCAAAATTTCTCTCCAATTTTCACATGTTGCATCATGTGTTGAAGCTTCTCTTCTTTTCTTCTCCTACCTCCAAATCAAGCCTCCTTGCATATTCTTCTCTTTATTCTCTAGCTAATGTTCAGGAGAATTAGTGTTGCATTGTGTTAGTAAATCCAGTAAATAGGACAAGACACAATAGCTTGAGTCGAACAATAACGTTCTATTCTTAAGACAGAATTTGCCCCCTATTACCACACCAGGTTATAGCAAATTTATCTCCCAAGATAAAATAGGCACCTTGAACTAGTATTGCAGAGTATTAATTCAACAAAAGTTATTTGAGAGAGAACGACAGAGAGAAGTATTAAGCGATTTTCTAATATGTTGAAGAGATGTAAGTCTTCTCTATTTATAGATTAAGACCCATCCAGTTATAACTCTTTATAGAGTTGTATCCTTTAATTAGTTATGTCTATTAGTCCTATAAACTACAATTGTTAAGCACTAGTCATACCTTTAATAAGATTATGACTTAACAAACTCGATTAATTAAAAGACACATCAATTGAATTAATCAATTGAATAATGAGTCAAATTTAAATAAACCAGCTGAATTAAGTCAATACTAAATAAATTTGACCCAAAAATTAATCGATGACTCAAGGACGAGTGTTGATGAATACGTGTGTAGTGCAAAGTGTGCCTAAAGCGTTAATGTGCCTTTGCTTCGTCTTCGGCCCGTGTGCGTGCGCGGGCACAAGCGCGAGTACCCTCACCTCTTGGACTTCTTAGAACACATAATCTTAGAACCAATCCATAAATATAGTAACTTCATTTTCACACCTATTCCAATGTGGGATAATAAATCTTCCTGATTACATCCTCATCCTTGAGTCCTTCCAACTTCCAACTCTTTTAATGAATATTATACAATACACATCTTATCCTATACATTGAAAATTCCAACAATTTCCCCCAATTTCCAATGTATTGGATACCATTGGAAGTTTAATCTCTCAAGTCTTAGGTTGCTTATACTTTGGAGAAGGTGTCTTTCGACTTGAACCTTATATAACAAGCGCATCAGAATTTCGATGTAGCCATAACCTTGAACTTGAATTCTACAATGATGCATTGCCTACATTAACATTCCCTCATAACTTCAACTACCCACACATTTGTGGCCTTGTGTTACATCTTAAGTTTTCATAAATACCTTAGACTAGATATAGATCTCACAGAAGCGGCCACACTTCTTGCAATTAAATATGTGAGTCTAATACAAATGCACTTGGACCTAGACCCATTAAAGGAAAATTCCTAACCTTCGTTTTATCTCCATATAAGCATGCACTAAATAGAGATGATGTTTGAAGATTTTTTCTTTTCATCTTTTAGTGCATAACTGGTCATAATTACATGTGGTTTTCCATTGACCCAGTAAGCTAGACGTTACTCTAACACCTGGTTGGTATCCACAGGCAAATGACCTCTTATTTTACAAGCTTTAAGCCCTTCTCCTTTGAATTTTTCCACACCAAATCCCTGCCTAGGCCTTTTGTAAAGGGATCTGCCAAGTTTGCCCTTGACTTTACATAGCTAATTGTTACAAGTACGTGCATTAACTGTTATCTTACATAGCTATGTCTAAGACTGAACTATCTTGATTTCCCATTGTAAACTTTACTATAAGCTCGTGATAATGATGCCTCATTATAATAGAAGATGGTTATTGTTGGCATTGGCTTAGTCGATATGGGAATTTCCATCAGTAAATTACTAAGCCATTATGTATCCTTTATTGCCGTTGCTAATGCAATAAATTCAGACTCCATTGTAGAATGTGAAACTAAAGTTTGCTTCTTGGAACACCAAGATACAGTTCCTCCACATAAGGTAAACACCCAACCACTTGTGGAATTTGTTTCACCCAAGTCAATCACCTAATTTGCCTCAGTATCCTTCTAATGCAGTTGGGTATCCCTTATAACTCAAGGCATAATTTATTATGCCCTTCAAATACTTAAGTACTCTAGATATTGCGTTCCAATGAACTTCACCTAGGTTATGAGTAAACATACTCAAGACCCCAACTGCAAATGTTATATCAGGCTGAGTACACTGCATAAGGTACATCAAGCTGCCAGTGATCCTTGAGTATTCCAATTGTGAGATAGCCACTTCGCCATTAGCAGCTAGTTTTATAGACGGATCATATAGGGTTGACACTAGTTTATAGCCTTCATGATTAAATTTCTTTAGTATCTTCTCTATGTAATGAGACCGTGACAAAGAAATAAAGTCATTGAACTTTGTAATTTTAATACCTAAAATTACATTTGCTTCCCCTATATCCTTCATGTCAAAACATAGAGATAGAAATGACTTTGTTTCCAAAACAACATTTAAATCAGTACCAAAAATAAGCATGTCATCCACATAAAAACATATGATGACACGCTTGCCATTTTCAGATTTAGAATAGACACATTTATCAGACTTATTTATACTAAAACCATAAGATAATACTACCTGGTCAAACCTCTCATGCCACTGCTTTAGAGCTTGCTTAAGGCCATATAAAGACTTTATAAGTTTGCAAATGCTAACTTCTTGGCCTTTAAGTACAAAAACCTTATGCTTGTTCCATATACACCTCCTATTCTAAAACACCATTTAGAAAAGCAGTTTTGACATATATTTGATGTATGACCAAATAATGTATAGATGCTAGGGCAATTAGTATTCTTATTGTACTAATCCTAGCCACATGAGCGTAAGTATCAAAACAATCAATGCCCTTCTTTTGTCTAAACCCTTTAGTGACTAGCCTAGCTTTATATTTATCAACCATGCCATTAATTTTAAGTTTTCGTTTAAATATCCACTTATATCCAATTGGCTTAAAATCATACCCAAGTTCCATTTAACATTATTGAATCCATTTCATCATTTATAGTCTCTTTCCATAAGGAAAAATCTCTAGATTCTATCACCTCCTCATAAGTTAAAGGATCAGGATCATGCTCAACACTAAACACAAAAGATGAGACTAGGTCTTTTCTATTTCCCTATACTAAATATTGATAAAAATCAGGACCACACATTTTTTCTTTCCTAACTCTCTTGCTTCATCTAAGTTCAATATTTTTTTCAGCCACAGAACTTGGTTGACTTTCCTCTTGACTTACTTCATTCTGATTTTTAGTATCTTCACTTTTTCATTTCCTAGAGAATGAATTTTCAAAGAATTCAGCATCTCTAGATTCCAAAATTATGTTTGGACTAATGGAGGACGTAGACGCCATTGTTAGGAGCTTATATGCCTTGCTATGCTGAGCATAGCTAATAAAGACACATTCAACTATCTTTTCCCCCAAGTTGGGTCTTTATGATCATTTAATCTCACTAATGCTCTACTACCCCATACTCTTACATAACTAAGAGAAGGTTTTCTCTTTTTCCATAATTCATAAGGAGTAACATTACTTTGCTTGTGGGGTATTCAATTTAAAGTATAGCAAGCTGTCATTAGTGCTTCCCCTACAAGTTCTTAGGCAAATCGGAAGTAAGTAAAAAAGTATTAACCATTTCTACAAGGTCTTATTCTTTCTTTCTGCAATGCCATTCTATTGAGGACTATAAGGTGTAGTAACTTCATGCACGATGCCATGAGTCTCCCAAAATTTGTTCATAGAGAGATATTCACCCTTTCTATCAGATCTTAAGATTTTTATCTTTCTATCCTTTTGATTTTCTACTTCAGCCTTGTAAATTTTAAATTTATCTAAGGCCTCATCCTTTGTTCTTAGCAAATAAACATGACCATATCTAGAGTGATCATCTATAAAAGTTATGAAATATCTTTTGTCGCACTAGTTAAATGTCCTTCACATATTTCAGAATGTATCAATTCTAAAAGTTGTGAATTTCTTTCTACCTCTTTGAAAAGCTTTCTAGCTATTTTGGATTTCATGCATAAAGAACATTTATCAACATTTGACAAAGATAAATCTGGAATTAAACTAAGTCTAGACATGCAATGCATACTTTTATAATTTATATGTCCTAGTCTAGCATGCCAAACATCAAAAGAAGAAACGATATAAGCCGAATCATTCTTTTCATTACTTAAAGTATACTTGGACATCCCATTTGTTATATAACCTTTGCCAACATAACTTCCTCCCTTAGACGCAATAACACTATCTGACTCAAAAAACAACTTAAACTCATACTTATTAAGTACGCTTACAGATATAAAAATTTTCTAATCTCAAGAACATAGAGTACATCACTCAGAACAAGTCTTTTTCCAAAAAGAGTTGCAACACCACTAAGCCCTTTCCTATGACTTTGGCAGTTGAAGAGTTTCCCATGTAGAGATCATGTTCATCTATCACCGACTCATATGTTTTGAATAAGTTTTTGCTCATTGATATGTGTCTTGTTGCCCCAGAGTCCAATCACCACTCCTTATCACTTCCTACCATTAGAACTTCAGAAACCACTCCAACGAATTCTTTGTTATTTACCATGTTAGCTTGATTCTTCTATTATTTCTGTTTCAGATATTCACTGCATTGCTTCTTGAAGTGTTCAGTTTTACCACACTTCCAGCAAGCACCTTTGGAAGATTTTGGACTTTTCTCTTTTCACCTAGGTGTCCTTGTACACCATTGTTGGCTTTTCTTTTCTTTCCAAAGAAATGGGCACTTTCAATGATAAAAGCTTTTTAAGTTGTATTTTCTAACTCTAGTTTATCCATAGTGTGTGAATTTTCTTCAACTTGGATATATTTTATTAACTCTTGCATTGTCATGGCTCCTTTTTTTGTTTCAATTCCTTGCGACAATCTTTCCAAGTAATAGGCAATTTAGAAATAATGGTAGAAACTTGAAAATATTAATCCATAGAATGACCCTCAGTAATAATTAGGTTTATCAAGTTTTGTAACGAATATATTTGAGGCATTACAGGCTTGTCAGGCTCCATTTTATAATCAAACAAGTTACTTACCAGGAATTTCTTGTTTCCAACATCCTCTATTTGATAGTTGTTTTCCAATTCATCCCATAGTTCCTTTGCAGTTCTGCCTACAAACTTAGCCTCTTATACATCATAGAATGGGTTGGACAGTCCGCTAAGTATGTGCCCTTTGCACATGAAATCATCTTGCTACCACTTCTAGCTTTCAGCAAGCCGTGTCTACCTCAGAACACTTTTGTGGATATGGTTTCGGCAGTCTGTGGTGCTGCAGTGGGTGTTGCTTCGCTAGAGACTGATCTAGTTACAATAGGCACAATGGGTGGCGCTGCAGTTGTTTCAACTTAGAGTTTTGGCTTCTCTTGGTTGAGCACATAAGCAATCTTCAAAGTTGATAAA
The DNA here is from genome assembly GCA_018894105.1 of Jacaranda mimosifolia. NCBI lineage: Eukaryota > Viridiplantae > Streptophyta > Magnoliopsida > Lamiales > Bignoniaceae > Jacaranda > Jacaranda mimosifolia. The sequence continues at coordinate 13,996,747 of CM032130.1, read as the reverse complement.
AAGAAATACAATTTGCTTTTCCAACATCTGAAGAAGGAACCATCAAACTTGTCCAGTTTGAGCCCATTGTTGATTATTGGAATTTTGGCTAATGTATCTTCCATGGTAAAATTCTGTCTTAAGTTTGTTAGTGAATACAGTAAATAGGACAAGAAACAATAGCCTAAGTTAAACGATAACATTCTATCCTTAAGACAAAATTTGCTCGCTATTACTACACTGAGTTACAACAAATTTATCTTCCAAGATAAAATAGGCACCTCGAACTAGTATTGTAGTGTATTAATTCGACAGAAGTTATTTGAGAAAGAACGAGAGAAAGAAAAGTATTAAGCGATTTTTTGATATATTGAAGAGCAGTAAGTCTTCTCTATTTATAGATTAAGACCCTTCCAAGTATAACTCTTTATAGAGTTGTACCCTTTAATTAGGTGTGTCTATTAGTCCTATAAATTATAATTGTTAAGCACTAGTCATAACTTTTAATAAGATTATGACTTAACAGACTCAATTTAATTAGAAGACACATCAGTTGAATTAATCAACCGAGTAACAAGTCAAATTTAAATAAACCAGTTGACATAAGTCAAGACTAAATAAATTTTACCCAAGAAGATGTGTACGTGCGAAGGGCAAAGTACACCTAAAGCACCAATGCACCTTTGCTCTGGCTTTGGCTCGTGCGCGTGCGTAGGTGTGGGTGGTACGGTGCACTACACCGCACCACGAGTCCCATCAACTCTTGGACTTCCTAGAACATAGAATCTTAGAACCAATTCATAAATATAGCAACTTCTTTTCACACATATTCCAATGTGGGATAATAAATCCTCCGGATTACATCCTCACTCTTAAGTCCTTTCAACATCCAACTCTCTTAATCAATATTATATAATACACATCCTATCCTATACATTGAAAATTTCAACAAATTGGTTATGGATCTTAACATAAGAGGCAAGACAATTGGATTGCTTAGCCTTTTGGAGATCCAGTTTCTAGCAGTAGTTTTTGAGCGACCTTTGGAGGTCTTACCGAGTTTTGATTGAGCTGAATTTTGGACTGAAGATACATCAAGGATTTGGTGATCTTTTAGTGCAAGTTTAACTCAAATCAGAGTTTATTTGCTTGGTAAAAAGTTGATCGGATTCCGCTGAGCCGCTGGAAGGCAATTTCAAGGAGTTGAAAGCTTCTTCCTCATTCTCTTTGATTTTTGTGAAAATCAAGGTATTCCTCTAGCCAAATCTGAATCTATGGCATGTTTAGATCCTTGGTGACATGTGTAGCCTAGTTAATTTTAGCTTTTAAAGTTTTGATTATTGGATCCTAATGCTATATGTGACTTCAAAAATTAGAATAAGGATCAATTTAAAAGGACAAATCTGGAAATAAAATTGTAATGATCGCACTCCCTAAGCTACTACTATAATCTGTTGTTATCTTTTCTATAGTTGTGGGTTGTGCGTAAAATACGCATTGGCCGCTTTTCTATTAATGGGTATCAAACAAGACATTAACCTATATTAGGGTACCTTCTCCATGCTAAAAGATGCTATCAAACGGGCCATAGAATAATTACCATATGAGATAAGTTTGAAAAACTCATGTCTTAATTATCCAGTTGAATTAACTAAGATTTAAGGGTGTTTGGGTGAGTTTATCTTATAAGATGTTTAAAAGCTTATAAGATATCAAAAGTATTTGGTAATTTTTTGGAAAAGAGTGTACAAGCTCCTACAATAAGATGTTATGTGATGATTGGTATGTAGGAACGAAATTAGGTGGGAATGGAATGAAGGTGAGAAAGGAATGGTGCTTATATAACTAATCATATACTTGGTATGTACTAGGAATAAGAAAGGAATGAAATCGTCATTCTTTATTTGATTATATTCTTGTGATTGGTATTAGTAATGAGGATAATAATGGAATGAAATTTTTTAGATGACCAAACCACCCTTCTGTAAAAAGTTATTAAAATAAAAATATTTATAAGTATTTTTTATATATTATTATAAATTTTTTTTTAGCGGTAAATCTATAATTATGTAGTTTTAATATCACTTTTAATGTTATTCGAATTATATCAGTAAATATATAAATTTTATATCTTATCAACTATGTTGCGTTTATGGGAAAAATAAAGTATAAACACAATTCCTTTAAAATTCTCTTTCTATAATTATAATGTTGCAAGTTCTTTTAAACTTGTTGATAAAATATTATTAGAAAAATATAAAATATTTTATAACTAAAGTGTTTAATTTTTTGTGATAAGGCAAGAATGCCTTTATTGTACTTTTTTATAAGTTTAATATGAAGAGCCATTGATATAATCCACAACTCTTCATTTATTGATTTGGTATATATTTTTTAATAATCCAAAGAGATGCAGATGTAATTAATGTTTGAAATGATATATATATATATAAGCAAGTCAATGACATTTCTATTTTTTATTATGAAAATTCAAAGATCCATAATTGTTCTTTTTTTATTTATTATTTTTATTTTTTAATAATTTATAATAATTTAATATTTTTATTAATATTAATAAAAAATATATGAGGTAAAAAAGTATAATTAAATTAAAACATGTAATAATCAAATAAGTTAGAACATAATATCAAATATTTATAAAGTGAAGTTTTATTTTATTTTTTCAAATATAAAAGTCTTTTGTTAAATTTCGGAGGGCAATTTTGTAAAAAAAAATACAGGTTCATTCCCTATTGATTAAGAATAGCTAAATGCATGTAGGAGGGAATAGGTAAACCTATATTTTTGGGAATGGGGATTTTCATCTCTAAATTATATCAATCATGGGTTTAAGAATGAGCTTGGAAATGCCCATTCCATTCCCACCTGATTCATGCATACCAATCATACCATTGGGATCTTATAAACTTTTTTTTTTAAAAGTAAGGAATTCCTAACTTACTTTGAAGATTTTGGCAAACTCCCTTAACTTTAATTTTATTAATTACAAATTTATAATTATTAACATCTTATAAGCTCCAAGACTTTATTTTATCCAAATAGTTTAAATACTTAATTTTAGAAGGACATTTAGCATCTTATAAACTTCAAAAACGTTTTAAACGATGTAAGAACTTATAAGATCTTCTAAATAAGTTTAGCCAAACACCTTCATAACTAGCTACTTGTTTCTTGGTCACTGCTCAAACATTGTACTATATGAATTCTTCTTGATTATCTAGCTCGTTGTCCCTATTCTCCCACAAATACCTTAGTTGCACTTCATAAACTCTTGGAAGAACACAATAAAATAGGATTTCACCGTAGAGAAGAAAAGCTGGACATACAAGAAGGGTTGTAACAATGGACATCATTTTTGTTGATATTTGTGCTAGAACTTTTTGAAAATTGTCCTATGAATATATTAGTTACGAGTGGTTTAGGTTTGTCAATGGATCGAATTCAAATCGAATCATGATATATCTAAATTCGGATTTGATAATAGTATGTCATATTAGAATCCAATCCAAGATCCTATAGGATCTTGGGTTGGTATTACTATATCCGAATCAAAATAAAAATCGAATATCATATTCTCAAATCATCATATATTTGTTATCTTTCTAGAAATTTAGTAGAATTCAAATCCAAAATAATAATCCTTAAAGAAACATACACACGATATATTAATGAATAAATTTTCATGTCTATTGATAATTTAAAAGCAATAATATAATATAACTTAATTACATCTATTTACCAAATCATTGTTTTTTAGATCACATTGTTGATAATAGTACTTGTTTGACATTATAAATACATAATAGTTATACTTGATTATTCAATCGCCGAGTGGCTTGTGGCCTAGTGGCATGAGTCTCCCACATAATGTAGGAGGTCAAGAGTTCGAGCCCTAACAGGCTCCTGATGTGTGTGTGTGTGTGTGTGTGTGTATAAATAAAAAAAAAACTTGATTATTCAATCAACTAATTACAGCCTTAAAAATTTATATAAAAAAAAAAACTTATTTTGATCAAATCAAGATTTGCATTTCATTCTTGCCATGTCATGACATTGTACTCCTGCTCATTATTCTTCCCACATCATTTTCTATTATAAAAATAGAGAAATAAATGATGCAATTATGATGTAAACAATTTCAAACTCTAACAATTTCTATGAAAAGAACATGATTTGATATATTGCATATGAGCTTATTGCTTTCTTCATCCAAAAACTCACTTTGGCATTGCTATAGAACCATGCATGTATATATGTCAAATATTATATATATATATATGTGTGTGTGTGTGTGTGTATAATACTATATGTATTCGAATTCAAATTATTAATAGATTGAATCAAGTAAAATTCATATTCGCTCAATTTATTTTGAATTACAAATTTTTTTAATCAGATCATATCTGTCGAATCTTTTATCAATTAAAATTTTTAAACAATTGGATATAATTCAAATTAGATTTAAATTAAAATTCGCTCAATTAACAACCCTACTATATTTATACACTCTCATCAATCTTAAGATGGAATCTAAACGAAAAGAGTAATAGTATCCTACACTTATTTACCTAAGTTTCTTCTTCAATTAGGACTAACTAAATTAATATCCAACAAATAAATTACTACATTTAACAAGAAATAGACTTGTCTAATTAAGTATACGATCTCTTAGATTTACCAATAAGTTAGTAATAGGCTCACGCTCTCATGGCATAATTGAAAAATTAAAATTATACTAATTAATTAGTCCTCATAGAATTAACTCATTAATTCTAAGAACCTATAAATTATGGTGAATGCCTAGTAGTGTGCCATAAAAACTTAGATAAAGGTAAACTCTTTCGACTAAGAATATTATGCACTAAGACCCCTCCATTATATCATTTCCTATTTTGGTCTTTAGGGTATGAATAATTATTCAGAATTCAAATAACCTAATAACAACTATGTAACCTTTTTAACTATCTAAACGAGTGATGTTAGAAAAATTATTGCCTAATTTTATCCAATCTTGGCCAAGGATTCCCAAACAATGGAATACATAACTCATAATTATCCTAGATAATTCATCCTTAATTTCTTCGCCATTCATTAACCTCCCAACATTATACCTAAAATTATTGCCTAATTTTATCCAACCTTTCTTTGCCATTCATATAACTCAAATTATACCTAAATTATTTTGTTTATAATTATCGTTTAATCACATTGTAAATCAGAGTGTAACCAGCCAAGGGCAAGATATACTGTTGCCTTAGGTCAAGGAGTAATAATGTCCTATCATAACGAGTAAACCCATTTTTCAATAGTATTTTTGTCAAATAGAAATTTTCAGGCTAAGTTATTCAATAAACTTGTTTCCTTCGAACAAACATCTCATATATGTTGTAGTATCACCAATACTAGTGTCATGAAATGAGATTCCATCCTTAAGAACTATCAGTGTACGCGCAAGTCTTTATGAAAATCATTGATGTATCATCTCAATTATTCTTGACTCAAAACTTTTTGATCAAATTAAAGTCAAGAGCCATATTCCATGATTGGCATTAATTCTATGCGCGATTAATATGCCTTATTGCTATATATGACCTGGGAACTTCATCTAAATTTAACAACCACAAATAAAAAAGAATAATCATCTTTTTTTATTAAAATTGAGGTAAAAAAATATTCAAAAATATTTGTTGGGCAGTACTCTTTTTTATATGGGTGTTTTTTAGAATAAAGTTCATTGATAGCTCTCAAAAAGATTCCAGATTGAAAATTCTAGTGCTAGATGTATAGGAAGTTTTCTTAAATTACAATATTGCAGGTTCTATTGTAGCATTGCTTACGAGTGGTTATATTTTGATATTATACTCCAATTCAACAAGAATTATAAGGGGTTTACGTTGGATACAAATTACTTGGGCTTAGCAGTGTCAACTAAAATCCCATAACTTTCCACAGTTCTTGATTTTGAAGTATAATTAGCTAAGGCAAAATGATAGATAGACAAGGCATTTCCAAAATTGGTCATTAAAATCAAGTTACTAGCTAGGAATGACAATGTAGTTACTGGCCTAGCTATTGACGTTTCAACTTAAATTTTCAAGTTTTAGGCTTAATCAAGAGAGTTGATTATGGAATGACTATACTTGCACCAATTTTAATTGGGATACTACACTTTGATGTTCACTTATATTTAAGTAATTTTCATCGTTGATAGACATTAACTATGATTCTTATTATAATTATTCAAAAAATTATGAGATTAATTCTATAATCATAAATTTAGATACTTAATTCTAAATTATTTTAAAATTAATGAGATTAATTCTATAATGACAAACTATTAAGAAAAATTCATTATTCACTTAAATCCCAAGTGCTCTTGAGCCTACTACTAACTAATTAATCATACATGCATGCTTTAAGTCAAATAAGTCCATCTTAACTTGTGGCAATTTAACCAACTACTAAATCAAAAAATAATAAATAAAATTATTAATTAATTTGGGTATCAGTTAACTCAATACGTAAATTAATTAATTAATTAAATGATTGGATCATTGTATTAATCTTATTAAGTTAAGGATAGTCCAAATGGAGAACCAATTAACTAATGAAATCAGTTAATGTCCATTTATCTAATTCAAAATTTTTAATTAAACTAATAAAATTATAAATTATTTAATTAACGCCTAGATCCAATAGCAAGGAAGTACCCAAACCTATGCAGGTAGAAAATACAGAGAGAGAAAGTTTTGGAGCTCAAGGTATTAACTGTGTGTGAATATATAAATCAAGTAATTGAGACTCCAAATATGGCATAACAAAACTTAAAAACAAAAAGAGTTGACCATTGGATAAAAATAATTGGGAAGGATTATTTATTTATTTATATAAATACACATTAAAAATTCATTAGAGTTGGAAGGCGTTGACCGTCTGTACTGTTGACTATCTATACTGTGGTCTACACCTTTGTTCAAATTCATACCACATCATATTATTAACAAGTGGACAATAAATAGAGATTACGTGAGATGGGAGTTATAATGAATCCTCTTGGCCTTGAGATTCGGATTGTGCCAAGACAGCGAGACATGCGCGCCATAGCCAACCAAATCCTCATATTATATGAGCAGTCAGCAGTGCATGTGCCTACTCACACGAAACTAGGTTCTAATCTGAGGTCATCGAAGAACACAAATCTAGGATCAACTCACGAATCATGATCACTCCTCCTTTTGCATTTATTGGCCTACCTTGCAAGTAATAATGCAACTTTGTACTTTATAATTACAATCACCAATATTTTTTCTTTTTTTCCTTCATTTTGGCACCTCCACAAATCTTTTAGTAAAGTGATTATTATATTATTAATATAATATCAATAACCAATAAATTATATTGAAAAACTATAATAACAAATTTTGAATTAATATAAAGTTAAATAAATAATTCATAAATTTGTTGTGATTTAATCATTGATCAATTGATTGAGAGACATCATCTTCACACTTAATTTGAACTCAAATTATTCCCGGTATAACTACGTGTATGAAAAAATTAATGTGATTTAAAAGTAAAATATTATAGAATTTTAGAACTTCAATATGTCTAAGCAAATTTTACGAGTAAACTTCTTCAAAATTTAATGATTTTTTAATTTGTTAGAGATTTCTCTTCTTTTATACACACACACATATGCATATATACTAAGTATTGGCACTCCAAATCTTATAAATACAAGTGTAAGGATAATGTTATTGGACTAATTGGCCACTCAACTTGTTAGAAATTCCTTTTGATTTATGTAATATTCACAAATTCTGCTTCCCTGATGCATGAGCTGTCAATCGAACTCCAAGGTCGCAAGATTTTGGAAGATTATCTCTATCATCTATAGAATATTATTTAATTCTTCCATAAAAAAAACATCTATAATTTTAATTACATCTCTTAACTGTATAGTATTTTCTACTCAAATTTTGAAACTCGTACCAATTCAAACATGTTCAAATATAATAATAATAACAGTTCCTTGCTTTGTCTGATGGGTCAACCTCAAATCTTGCTACAAACTCACAACGTTTAAGAAGATTATCTACAGAAAAGAAAACATGTATTCTTATATTTTGAAAATCTCAAATGCATATTCTTCAACTCAAATCTTGAAACTCATACGAATTGAAACATGTTACCAATATGATACTGATGTGGTAAAACGTCTTAAGGACAATTTAATAAATTAAAATATGAACACAAATACACTATAATAGGCAAAATTATAGTTTTAGTCTTATAAGTTTGCCCAATTTGAATTTTGATTTTATAAGTTGCAAAATTACAATTTTAGTCCTATAAGTATTAAAAAATATATTATTTTTCATCTTTTTTTCGCCGGAGACAGCCAAAATCACCAAAAAAAGTGGTGTGGCATACCAAGCGTATGGTAATTTCCTATTTCTGCCTCGTTGGCAAAAAATAAGTGCTGACATGTTTTTTGTGACTTTAGTTGGCAGCACACATTTGAAATTTTAAATTAAAAAAAAAATAGTGAAAGTAAACCCCTCCCCTCCCCATACCCCAGCATTCCATTGTCTTTTCTGAAAAATTCAAATCACTCTTCCCCAATCCTTAATCCTTGAATCCTAATCGCTCAATCTAAAACCGTTTGAAGAGATTTTAGTGAAATCTAGCTAGGAAAGTGAGACTGAGAAGGTGGGCATTGTTCATTCTAGCGAGATGGTTGAGTTGTGGGACCCTAAGAACAACGACAAACCTCCACCAGAGTACAGTAAGTCTTCGATTCTAAAGTTTCTCTCTTTTTTATGTCATTTCGTTGTTGCTATTTGAAGTTTACAAAATAATGTGGGTTTGTTGTTTGGGATTTTGAGCTTCAAGATGTTTTATATGAAAAGTAATGATCTTTTTTTGTCTGTTGGTATATAATATCCATTATAGGAACTATAATGGTGGTCCCTCCAATAGTAATTTAGTATGCTTTTTTTGACATTTGCTTAGGTTTTGATTTTGGCTACTGACTGGTGGTCCATGTTGTCAATTTTTTAGCCTAGAAATTTTAGGGTTTAAAGTTTATAACTTTTTTCTAAAATCAACATGTGGGTTCCATTTTTTTTATGTGTTCATACATGTGGGTATCAGATTCTATCTATTCAAACACGTGGGTTCGAATTTTTATGTATTGTAACTTTTTTTTTTCTTTATGGTATATAGATCCTGACAGTGGGACAATAACTTTGGTTGTGCATTATGGGGGGACATTTAGAATTGTTCCTATTATTAGAATATGTGTGGGGGGTCCACCCTTAAGTTTGATAATGTAGAAGTAAAATATATATCTATAAGTGCATTAAGACAATTATGTGCCCATGTTGGCTTAGGTAGGGGGCAAAAATACTTTGCTAAGACACCTAATGGCTTCACAGAAGTGTTGAATAATGATGAATTGCATGATTTATGGTTCGGGGATTTACTTGGTGTTAGTAAAGTAAAATAATCATAGAATATGACACAGAATATTGTGGTAGTTAGTCTGGATCACCAATCGTTGAGAGGAACAATGAAGAAAATATGGCTGAACAATTTAATAATCTATATTGGGATAAGTTATTTGCTGGCATTAACTCTAATAGTGAAAATGAAAATGATGGTGGAAAGGATGATAGTGATTTTGAGGAAAATATAGACTTGAATGTCGAAGAGGTAATTATAGGTCTGAGGGGACTGAGGGATGGGATTGAGGAGGTGGTAGAAGACTTTGTCCTAGAAGAAAAACAAACTGAGGACACTTTAGGGAGATCAGAAGACAATCTGTGTGATGGAAACAACATTGAGGGCACTGAGGGGGGCTTAGAAGATATTAGTAGTGATGATGCTCAAAATTCCTACTGTGATAGTGAGAAAGACTTCTCTGACAGTGAATATGGGTTAGTGGATAATGAATCAAAATTTGAGAGTGATGATAGACTATTTGATGAACACGTAGATAAAGAGGTTGAGTGGGGAGGGCATGGTGAGGGAAAAGGAAAAGGCGATGGTGAGCAATTAGAAAATGATGTTGAGGAAGATTTAGTCCTTAATGAAGATGATCTTGCAAGTGCTAAGGGGTCTGATGATGAGAACTTTGGAACTGGATTCCCAATCTTCAATCCGGTATGCTTGTATAAACCTAGTTTTAATATAGGAATGATTTTCACATCCAAGAAAGATTTGAGAATAACAATTCATTCTCATGCTATCAAAACAAAAAAAAGTTTAAGGATAACAAAGAATGATAAAACTAGGATTCATGCTAAGTGCGATGATAAACACTGTGAATGGAGACTCCATGCTACTAAAAGATGTGATGATGCTACTTTCCAGATAAGGGAATACAATCCCAAACACAAATGTGTACAAACATTTAATGTGAAAAATGTAAAGCCTAGCTGGTTGTTTGGGAAGTACCTGAATAAATTTAAGTTTGATCCAAAGAGAAGTTTGAAGGGGTTCAGGGTAGATGCAGTTGAAGAGATGAGGTGTAACATATCAAGTAATCAGGCTTAAAGAACCAAGAGAAAGGCACTGGAGAGATTAGAGAGTTATGTTGATGATTAGTATAAGCTTTGTGGGATTATGCAAATGAGATTAAAAGAACAAACAAAGGTTCTACTATTATTATAGGCGCTGATCAGTCTACCAGTGAAAATAGGTTTAATAGAATTTATATTTGTTTATAAGCATCGAAGGTGGGGTTTTTACGTGGGTGTAGACAAATACTTAGGGTTGATGGATGCCATTTGAAGGGTCCTTAGGGGGGTTGTTGTTCTTATTGCAGTAGAAATTGATCCTAACAACAATATATACCCTGTAGCTTATGCTATGGTCAGTAAGGAGAATGGAGACACCTGGGATTAGTTTTTGACTCTAATTAAGCTTGACTTGAATATAGAATGTGACACCATTTGTACCGTCATATTAGATAAATAAAAGGAGCTTGTTCAAGCCCTTTTAGATATGTTCCCAAATGCAGATCATAAATTTTATGTAAGACACTTGCATAATAATTTTAAAAATGTTAGATTTAAGGGTGCAAGAATGCATTATGGAATGCTGCTAAGGCAACCACACCAAATGAATTTTTAAGGACAATGAAAAAAATGAATTAACTTGATGAGAAAGCAGCAGCTTGGTTCAATGACAAGCCCCCTTATGAGTGGAGCAGGTCATACTTTGACACAACATATAGGTGTGACATGTTATTGAATTATAGATGTGAGACTTTCAATTGCAATATTCTAGAGGCTAGAGATAAGCCTCTCTTGAGCATATTGGAGTGGATTATGGAATATTTGATGAAGAGGTTGCAGATAAATAGGGATAGGGCAAATGAAAAGTGGCAGGGTAATTTTTGTCCAAAAATTCATAAAATTATTGAGAGAAATATTGAGAAGAGTGATGATTATATACCAATCAAGAGTGATGACATACATTAGCAAATTTCTTGATTTGGTAGGAGTAGGTTCAGTGCGGATTTAGGTAAGGGCACTTGTGGGTGTAGAAGATGGGATTTGACAGGAATCCCTTGCAACCATGCCATCAGTGCCATAATATGTCAAGGATTGGACATAGAGGACTTTGTTCACAGTTGCTACAGTGTAGAGACCTATAAGAAGCTCTATATTCCAGCAATAATGCAAATTAATGGCAGAGATGGGTGGGGGAAAACTAACTTCATTCCACCTTTACCACCAAACCTTGGTAGACGTGTGATAAGGCCCAAAAAGATAAGGAGGAGGGAGCCAGATGAAATTATAGACAAGATAAAGAAAAAGGGCAGGGGAAAACTAATCATGAGCAAGAACCAAAAAAATCTGAAACGGCGTCAAGTAACTGTAAAATGTGGCAAATATGGAGTAGCAAGTCATAATGCTAGAGGGTACAAAGGATTGAGCAACGAAACTGAGCATGAAGCTGGAAATGTATAGGTTGAAACTGAAACTGCGCAAAGAGTTGGCAATGAACCTCATGAAAATAAGGATTTAGCTGGGAATGTAAGTCAACTAGATGCCTTTAGTCAGGTGACAATTGAGGCAGATACAAGAGGCTTTGTAGATGTCTTTGGGCCTACTGAGTTACCTCAGAAGAAACTACGGGTATGTTAGAACTATTGCTTGTAGCTTTAGGTTGCAGTACTTATATGTTTTATGGCCATGCTTATATGTATTTAATATTTCTCTCTTCAAGTGAGAAAAAAAGTTGTAGTACAACTAACAAGAAAAGATAATGTTCAAGGCAAAACAAGATAAAAGAGAGTAGGTTCAACTTATATTACAGTGTGCATATCTTACAATGACATTGTGTTTGCAATCTTGAATTTTTCAAAGGTTGTAGGCCAAAATCCCTCAGCTACCAACTAGGAAACGTTAAAGGCAGCAAGCTTGTGGTTCAAGTACAGACATTAATCTAAAAGTAAGTATTGCACTAGATATTCATAGGATGCTATTTTTCCAATTTGAAGCTTAAATTCTTACTTTGTGTAGGAACCATCTTCACAACCAAGTTTTGAGTGTGGCTAGCAAGTCCAAACAAGGAAACGTCTAAGGAAGTAGCGTCCTGTATCAAGTTCACAAGCAGCAGCTCCAAAAGTAAGTAATGTTCTACACTTATATAAGTATGTTATTTTTTCATGTGTTGCTTTAATTATTACTTTTTGCAGGCACCATCTATTGATTGTGGCCATTATGCTCCAACCTGCTATTTCTTGCAATAACAGTCATTAACACAAGGGCCCTTAATGTACCAGCATTTCAAGAGTCTCAAGTGCCTACTCAAGTAAGCAGAGTCAACATTATTACACCTGTACCTTTTATTAACAAAGAAAGAGATGTGTGCAAAAATGAAGAAGGAACAATTAGCATAATCAAAGATGGGAAGAAATTTGTGACATTGTTCACCTTAACTGTTGCTGTAAAAGAAGGAAAAGACAAGAAAGGAAGGAAGGGAAGGTGAGCAAGAAGAACTCTTTGGATATCTTTTTTTGAACATGGGATAAGACTTCTCTTGTTGTTTTAGATGGGAAACAATTATTGTTTTTTGTAACCAAGAAAACAATATTACTCTTGTGGGATGGTGAAACAATTGTTACTTTTGTGGCAAGGATGATATGTTTTGTAGCTTGTGTTTTGGACAACTGCAATTATATGATAGATTATCTTTTGAGGGGTCCATTGTTTTGTTTGTGTATTTTTTTTTTTAAATTGTTATATACCGGCTTCTTAGATTGGTAGTTTTTTGGAATTTTTGGTTTGGTTCGACTTCATAACTTAACATAGAGTATCATTTGTCATTTGTAAGTTTATGAAATTATACCTAAAATGTAATGGTCCTTTCACATTAAAACATGTCAAAGCTTGCTTTATATTAAACAAACCTAACCAAATAGACAAAGTGAAAAACAACTTCAATCTTATCTTCAAACATATGATCTTATTTCCAACCTATAGTTACATATATTAACATTTGCAAGAATTGAAATTACATGCATCTATCTCCACTCCACTAACCCAACCAAAACTTGAGGAAGAGGAACCAAGAAACAACAAGTGATGACTGCTTAAGCTTCTTGCTTCTTCTCAACCAACACACTTCAGCTTCAAGTTGCCTCAACATTTGCAACTTCGCTTCAAATTTTCTCAAGTCTTCCAATTCAGCTTCATAATGGGAGCATTTGGCCAACAACCCAGGAATAATTGCAATTGCTCTAGCACACATTAGTAGATCCTCCCAAGCAAAGAGCCTAGAACCTCCTTTTCTAAAGAATGACCATAAAAATTTATGAAAGTCCCAACAAAAAGGTCAGTGATGATATGGACAAAAAAAAAAAAACAAACTAAGGAGAAAAAGTGGAAAAACAAAATTTGAGGACAAAATGGAGCAATTTTTTTTTTCAAGACTAGAAAAATAAAGCACCAATTTTTTTTTCGAATTAGCAGCAGACATCTTTTGCTAAAATGCAAAAAGAATTTTACTTTTTCGAAGTAGCAACAAAAATAACTCTTGTAATGAAGAAACAATTGTTATTTTTTTGAAGTTGCAGCAAAAATCTATCTTCAAATGCAGAAAATCAGCAAAAATAGAGCTGGAATTTTCCATTTTTTACCTTGTATTCACAACACTAGTGAAAATGCCTACCCAAGTTTTCCTTTGTCCATGAAGTTCGGATGCATGCATTCTTTCCATAGTAACAGATTGGGGGATCCTTCAATGGCTGACATTTTCCTTCAATGGCATTTTTAGGGTTGCTGGAAGTGGGGGGAATGTGGGAATTGGAGGGAAATTTCCCACCAAATGGCCAACACATCTTTGAAAAGGACAAAATAAGCACACTACACATGCCACAAAAAATATGTCAACACTTATTTTTTGCCAATGAGGTAAACATAGGAAATGACCACACGACTGGTGTGCCATGTCATCTTTTTCGGCAATTTTGGCCATCTTCGGCGAAAAAATGAGGAAAAAATGATAATTTTTTAATACTTATGGGACTAAAATTGTAATTTTGCAACTTATAGGACCAAAATCCAAATTGGGTAAACTTATAGGACTAAAAAATTGCAAATTTGCCCACCATAATACTATGAACCTTTATGTACTAATTTAATTTAGTCGAATGACCTTCAAGTCAATGGCATAAATTTCACACATAACATGTGAGGTCGAAGGTTCAAACCGAGCGAACTCTTGGCATATATATGTATAAATAAAAAAGTTTAATGTAAAAGACCTTGTTGGATTTGCCATCTTAATAGAACTAGGCCCCTTCCATACTATAAATAGAGCCTTCCATAACTCGAAAAAGGTATCTTGACAATTTTACACAAAAAGTTTTGACAAGCAAGCACATCCTAAAATTGGACCCACGCTTTATCTTTCTATGGTAAATCTCGAGGTGATATTTGCAGACTTATTCTGGTAAGAAAATTTTGGTGTCATCTGTGTGAAATGCAATTCATGGCACATTGAGACTACAGATAAAATGTACAGCTTGAGATACCCTAGCGGTCCCCTTAAGGGAAGAGAATACCTCTGCTAATAGAACTCATCACCTAGCTCAGAATTTTGGATGACCACCCACAGCTATCCTACCTAGAGAGAACTTAGCTTAGCTTAGGAATTTGCACCTCCCAGGCCACATATTATAGATCACTCAAATGGTGCTGGTGGAAAAAGCCTTAACAAGAGATGCGATCGCCCTATTGCACAGTATGTTGTAGAGCATCCATAACTCGAGCCCCTTCAGTCTTTGTAGAGGAGCTGAGAAGTATTTTAAGAACCCAACTGGACTGAGAAGAGGCATGAAGGAAATTGTGACAGTGGCCCCAGCCTCCACCACATACAAGCTGTGCCTCCTTTCAAGCTACCAACTCTAGATTATGTGCCCATGTGGCAGAGTCCGCCCTGGAATGCGCTTACAGAGGTAATGAGGAGTACCTTCCATTAGAGATGGCAACTCTATGATGCAACCTACTTTACCCTATTATCCTGGCAAAGTCACTACCTTATGGAGTAAAGGTCTCCACCCTACGTGAATTTAATGGAACAAAGATCCTCTGGAGCATCTAGATAACTTTTTTTGCTTGCATGGAGTTTTATAGCCTCAGCGAAGTTGCTTACTATAAGATATTGCGCATAACTCTGACCAAGCGTATGTTAGCATGGTACAAGCACCTGCCCACCGATACTATCACCGGCTTCGTATAGTTGTCACAATAATTCCAGCATAATTTCCCTATCAACAAGAAGTATATAAATAATATTGTGTATAGGTTTACTATTAAGAAGAAGAAAAGTAAGAATTTAAGGCAGTAAGTTAATGGTTTCATTTAGGCAGTCTACAAAATCCTCATATCAACCCAACATTATGTAGTAGAACTTACGATAATAGGGCTTCTGGGAATCCAATGCTAGAAGGTCTAGTTGATCTACACTAGTCTTGCTCCAAGTAGAATAATACATCCAGATCAACAAAATTGCAACCCCACCAAGTAACTAAAAAAGGAATAATATAAATAAAGAGCCAAGCATCGGGAAGAAAAATGAGGGCTAGATGAAATACGCCTTAGTTAATGCACTAAGCATAAAAATTCTAGTGGTAGCAGAGTAGTAGGGAATAGTAGCGAGACTTAAAAAGTTCATTGATAATCCAAAGCGGTAAAAACCTAACAAGGATTGTCATTCCACCATGACAGAGGTCAAGATTGCCACCGTCTAAAGAACAATATCAAGAAGCTAATAAGCGACGATATTTGAAAAAGATTATTGATAAAAAGCAAGGAAGCCCCCAAGGTGCTCAGTGTTAAAAATAACCAAACCAGTAACACTATTCCTCAAATTGAGGACCGTGGTAAGAAAGGACACCTATCCACCTAGCATCGATAATTTTCCGTTTGTTGGAGTAATCTCAATCATCTCTAAAGGATCGGCTAGTAGAGATTCGATTAGTGCCAGGAAGACTCTAATCCAAGCTGCTTGACAAGTTGAAACTCACTCCTCGTACTATGCTCTACCCATATTCAAGTTATGAATAGTGGAAAATGAGATCACCTTCGAAGATAACGATTTGGAAGTTGAGAAAATGGAACACAATGATGAACTTATGATATTCGCCTCCCTCTCGAACTCTAAAATGAAGAAAGTGCTCATAGATAGTGGAAGTTCCACAAACATTATCTTCCATAACCATTTTAGCAATTGAGAGTCAACAACGCCTAACTTTAGAAGGTCAATACCCACTGGTTTGATTTAAATGAAGACATAGCATAAGCCTTAGATAAAGTATCTCTCCCATTATCTTTGGATTCTTACTCCAAGCATGTGACGAAGATGGTAAAGTTCCTCATGGTCAAAGCTTTCTCTACTTATAGTGTCATTTTAAGAAGGTCATCCCTGAATCTCTTTCTGGTTGTGGCATCAAATATCACATGAAAGTTAATTTTTCAACTTCAAATTCAAAAGTAGTTAGGAACTAGAGGAAAGCAAAGAAATGGTATGCCAATACCTTGAAAAATGTGCATACCCCTATTCCTGCCCAGATTGAAAAAGTATCTCCATCCAAGCAAACAAATTTCAATAAAGAGAAACACCTCGCTTTAGATTCTACGCCTAAGAGGCGCTCGAGCTTCGAAAAAACTAGACTAAAAAAAAAGGTTGAGCCTACAAAAGTAAATTTAGTTGAGGAGTTGAAAATCATTAAACTTGCCCTTGGACATTCGGGCCCTCTTTAAGTGAAGAGATGGAGCACAGCCTACTCGCCTCTTTCTGAAAAAACTTAGATATTTTCAGTTGGAGCATGGTGGACCTAAAATGCATATCCCTATAAGTCATCACTCATCACTTAAACATAAGCCTAGAAATCAAACCCATGAAGCACAAAGGAAGAAACTTTGGATCACAAAGAAACTAAAACATGAAAGAAAATGATGACAAGTTGCAGAGGGCCGAATACATCCACCCCCAATTGTTACACCCCACAAATGGATATTGGGGTCGGCTACTCAATCTCGCTAATGAAAAAGGGAAAATAAACTTGACCCCGTACCCACTAAGCCCGACCTCTGATCCTACATGGACAACCAGGACCTGAATTCGATTTTATGGTCCGGCTTCATAAGGAAAAGACATTGAGGCAAAGTAAAAAAATGGGGATCGGACATCAACCCCACTGCAAAAGTGACGTAAGATGAGATTTGCTACATTTAATGCTATCTCCCTAAAGCGCCCTTCGCATTAAATGTGGAAAAATGCACCGTGCCACCCAGAGTACTATACACTAGAGTTACGTCATCCTAGCCGATGGAACAAAAAGACCACAATTGCCCTAGAGATAAGGACATGGATGGTTCCAAGAAGCGGGGTAGAAAGGTAAAATCGACCTCAGGCTACAAGACTATAAATCCCTGGATCAAAATCAAGTCCTAGGTATGCAACTTACACGCTTACTTAGTCCTTCCACCTCACACTCTCTTACTTAAATCAGCTCAGTATTGGCTTAAGGACCTTAGCTGAGGATACCTCAGCTAGCTTAACATTTGCTCAGTATTGTAGGTTGACCCAGAATGCTCGATGAAGCTTCTCTGCTCGGCAAGAATCAGCATCATCATGTATAATACTCGGAATGGCTGGCCAACGTAGTCTAGGGGTGTAAACAAGATGAACCGAGCCTGAATATAACAAACTCAAGCTCGGCTTATTGAATAGATGAAGGATTGGGTGAGCCTTATCGAGCTTGACTTGATAAGGCTTGTCACAAGTTAGCAGAAGAACTTGATTCGTACAAGTTCAGATGAACTCGAGCTCGTATAGATTTGAGTTAGTTGAAGCTCATTTAGGCTCAAAACAAAATCTATAATTATAAAGTTTTCAAAAAAAATTATTATTTTCTTAAAAATAACAAACATATTATTATTATTATTATTATTATTATTATTATTATTATTATTATTATTATTATTATTATTATTATTATTATTATTATTTACTTATCTTTATGGACCTTGTTATATATAACTATGTATACAAAATATAAAACATGCTTGTTTAGGCTCGCAAGCTTTTTGAGTTGAATATTATTAAGCTCGACTCGGCTTATTTAACTAATGAGCTCGAACTGTTCATGAATCATCTCGTCCCATTTACACCCCTAACGTAGTCCTTGTTCCCAAGCCAAATAAGAAGTGAAAAATGTGCATCAACTTTATGGACCTCAACATAACATACCCTAAAGACTATTTTTCGCTCCACATATTAATGCGTCAGAAGATTCTATGGAAAAATATGAGCTGCTAAGTTTTTTGGATACCGATCAAGTATATAACAAGATCTAGTCAGCCTCTAAAGACTAGGAGTGGACTGCCTCATAACCACCAAAGGGATCTACTGTTGTAATGTAATCCGTTTAGGCCTAAAAAATGCTGGATCCATATACCAAAAGGTTTATTAGCCATATGTTTGAAGTGATGGTTGGAAGAAATATGGAGGTATATAAGACTCGAGATAGAACATTTGGGAGATTTGGATGAATGCTTCAATATTTTCAAAAAATACAACATTAGCTAAATCCTACTACCACCCTTTAGTGCACAAGGTGGAAAATTCTTAGGGTACATAGAGTCTCAGCATGGAATAAAGGCCAACCTAAAGCAGATAAAAGTACTACTTGAGATCCCCCTTCAGTGATCCATAATGAAAGTACAAAGGCTGATAGGTTGTTGACCATTTTGAATAGGTTTATGTTAGATACTGTAGATTGTGGATTCTCTTTCTTCAAAATACTAAGAGCAACTAAGAATTTTGAAAGGATGATAGAGTAAGATTGCACTTTCTAAAAACTTAAAAAGCATCAAGCATCACCACCGCTAAAAGTCCTGAACTAAGATACTTTGCCATCAAGAGAGTAGCTCTTGCATTGGTGGAGGCATTAAGAAAATTTAGACCATATGTTTAGGTCAACCAAGTTACGGTACCCATCTACCAATCATCAAAGAAGATATTTGCTACCCCCAAAACCTCAAGATGGATGACCAACCACGCGGTTAAACTAAGTTAGTTTGGTTTGGAGTATCACCTTTCGACCAATGATAAAAGTCTATGTCTAGGTAGACTTCATAATGGAAGGCTCCAATGATAGAGTAGGAAGTTTCTTCCCAACTTAGACATTCCATGTAGATAGTTCTTCTACAAACTTTAACAGTGGAACAAACATCCTGCTAGAAAGTTCACAATGCAATAAGTTGGAGTATGCCATGAAGCTGTAGCTCCAAGCATCCAATAATAAAAAATAAAAAAAGTACGAAGCACTCATTGCCGGAATGTGTTTGGCGCTGGTTCCAAAGCACACAAGTTGCACACATACAATGACTCCAAATTGGTTGTCCACTAGGTTAATAGCTTGTATGCGGCCAATGAGCTGATGATGGATAAATACCTTTATTGTGTAATGGAGTTAAGCTACAAAATTGAGGAATTCACTATAATGCTAATTACATGTAATGAAAATCCAAATATTGATAAGTTGGTCAAGATAGCAACTAGGTTGGCAGCAATAAAGAACTCAAAAATTACACTCATTATGTTTGACATTCTAAAAATTGAGGCTTTGAAGAAAGAGACACCAACTCTTGAGATGGAGTGCGACATGGTGTACAATTTTGAGAGTTGGATGGATCTTCTCATAAAATATCTTTGAGATGATATGTTTCCCAACTGCCCCAAGAAGGCCAAAAGGCTTAAGATCAAAGCTTCCAGATCCATACTCATTAATGAGGACCTATGCAAAAGAGACTTCTTACTGCCATAACTAAAGTGCTTGATGCCAAAGAATGTGTGCTATATGTTGAAAGAGATTCACGAACACTCCAGAGGGAGGCCTTAGCTTTGAAGACACTCAGGCAAGGTCACTTTGGCCTACTATGTTGAAAGACTTCAGTAACGGTGCGATAATGTCGGGCATGTCACAAACATGCCAATCTCACTTTGAAGAGTCCTTGTCCCTTCATCAGTGGGGACTAGACGTAGTATATCTTTTCCCACCAGCTTTTGGTCAATGAAAATTTTTACTGTGGTTATGAACTACTTCTCGAAATGGTTGGAAGCTGAACCCTTAGCCTACGAACCAAAGAAATAAGTTATAAGATTCTTGTGGAAGAAATAGTTTGAGGTTGGCATTCCATAATCCAAGCCAAAGTCATGGACTAGTGCAACAAGCTAGCTATCAAACAATTCTTTACCTCTGTGCCTGACCTATATGATAATGGACAAGTTGAAGTCAAAGACCAAGTAATCCTACAACAATTGAAGGCAAAATTAAGTTAGAAACCTATTCATGAGTGAGCTGTGTATGACTCTTTCAATATAATTTTTTGTCTATAAATAATATTTGAAGTCCTAGAAGCAAATATTATGTTTATTATTTTAAGAAACTCTTTTGAACTTATTTAGCTAATGTTCCATGAAACTAGTAAGGTTGACATGCAATTTACATGCATTGATTCTTGAAAAATAAAGACTCTAACTAATTCATAACTGAAAATTTGATATACACTCACTAATGAGGAATTATCAAATTTCCTTCAAACATCAATTTTATTTTACAAAATAAGTCCTAATTATAACTAATTTTTAATATGATTCATATTATAAAAAGGAAGATTAATGAAATAAGAATATAATTAAAAAAATCATCTCACTTATAGTAAAATTGCATATTGAACAAGTTGAAAAAGGTTTGCTGATATTGATATTATTTTGTAAATTAATTTTTTTGAATAAGTAAAATGAATAAACAAATTCACATTCAACCTAATTAGGCTCAACCCTACCCAACCTATTTTAGGCCAACCCATTTTCGACTCGCATGCTTAAGCCCACAGTAAAACTAACTCTTGTTAAACTTCACATACTTGAACTAACCTAAATCTAATCCGACATAATCATCTGCCACCTCTATGTAAAAGCATATGTAACACAAATTGTAATAAATTTAAGGAAGATAACTAAAACAAAATATGATTTTCTTTATCTTGCTTCATAGAAGGGCCAATGGGCTTGGTAAGTCAAGATCATTAAGTTGTCTGTATGACCACAATTGCCACTATTGATAGTGCCATGTAGGAAGTTAGATCGAGCTCATGATTTCCATCCATCAAGATCAAGCTCCCAGTAAAATAGGGCTTTAGGAGCTCGATTGCTTCCTTACTTCTTCAATAATAATTTTCTCTAACTCGAGATCTTGTTTGTCCCTAATTAAATTGGTAAAGAAGATGGAGAGCTCGACACTTAGGAATAGAGGTTGGCATGTTTGCTATAGTGTAGGAGAAATTCAGGGAATCTATGTAGCAAAAGGTATTACAAATGTATGGCTCAAGCTGAAATGATAGTTAGTCGCAATGATGAGTGCGGAGTTGACGCTTCTAACTTTTTTAACTGAAAGATGTGTTAAAGCAAAAAATAGATGAACTTAATATAAAAGACCTACTTTAACACTAACGTTAGCTCTACTCTCTGCTCTGGCAGTTCAACCAATTCCCAAACTGTAAGAGTGGAGAAAGTGATGATATTGATATTAGAGATATTGGATAAAATTAGCTCCCCAGTAAGTCTATGATTTTTGCAAAATTAGTTTAGGACGTGAATAAATTAGTCTTATTAATAGTCTACTTATTAGGCTGAATTAGTGAATAATTAACTTAGTTGGGGTAAACTAGACAGTTGGTTGCCTTATCAAGGGCATAGAATACATGTAAGATGGCTCAAAATAGGTGAAAGTTTTAAGTGAGAGATATCCTAATTTAAATAAATTTGAAAAATTAAAAAAAGAAAAAAACAAATAATATGGGGAATCTTAACATTAGTCTGAATGCGCTATTCTATGAAAAAAACAAATAATATGGGGATTTAATCCCTTATGAGTCTTTTAACAGAAAATAAATCATCTTAGCAAATTTTATTGGACTAAGCCAATTTTGAAAATTGCCAGACGAGATTTACAAACCACAGATGCATTGACTCTTGTGTGTAGTGGCGGTGGTGGCAACTCCAACAAAACCACTGCCTTTTTCTTTTCCAATAATAAATTACTTTCGTCAACCCCTACCACCAGTTTTATTGCAGCACTAGCAAACAACAACAGCCTAGCTTTAAAATTGGTTTCACTTCCTGACAAATTTCAGTCTCAGCATCTACTTCTCTCCAGATACCCAACCCAACCCAGTTGCCTATCCAGCTTCCCTTGCTCTTCTCCTTCTCTTATTTACCACTCTTGATTCTTCTGCTTCTCATTTGAACTGCAAGTGCATACCTACAGAAGAAGTGCATGGCGGCTGCTGCTACTGCTACTGCTACTTCTGCTTCTCTTTGCTTTGCAGCCAATAGAAACCGGGCCCAATTCCGAATTGGGTCTTCTCTTAACCAGTTAAAGAGGCCTCGGAGGCTCGCAGTTCGCTCTGATTTGGACTCAAATGTCTCTGACATGAGAACTAATGGTATAAATTCTTGAATCCGCTTTCCAATTATGTGCGTAACGGCTGGATAAAGGAGGGAGCCTCTTTTGGATTTAATCTTGTCTGTTTTTGCTCCTTACCCTTGGTCAATCTTTGTGCTTGAACTTCTATTGTACATATTGACGATTGAATCCATTTTATTATATGCTACTTGCTAGTTTCTAGTTTTGTGAATGATTTTCCATCATGTTTCAGTTTTCACCTCTAGACTGAAAAGTTAAACCTCTTTTGTGATGTTTTATTGATATTGTTATTGTTTTTCTTGGAGTCTGGAATCAATTTGTTTCTCGTAATAAATATGGATGCTTCACCTTGCAGCTCCAAAGGGTTTATTTCCACCAGAACCTGAACATTATCGGGGCCCTAAGCTCAAAGTGGCGATTATCGGAGCTGGGCTTGCTGGCATGTCGACTGCAGTCGAGCTTTTGGATCAAGGCCATGAGGTTTTGATACAAATGCCACTAGCCCCCACCCCCACCCCCGTATTCCCAACCCATTAACAACAAGAAGTACAGAAAACTTTAATTAGTTTGATGTCTTCTTTTGTCATCATACAAACTATCGTTCTACAAAGCAATGTATTCACTCTTTCTTTTATGAAAGTAATGGATATAACTTGCATTCTAGCACCTGTGCTCCTAATTAGGATTCTGAATTTTCTTCTTCTTCTTCTTCCCTTTTTATTTTTTCCCATTTTTGATCCATTGGAGTGTATGACGGGGAATATTTGGATATTTGCAGGTGGATATATATGAATCAAGGTCTTTCATTGGTGGAAAAGTGGGTTCTTTTGTAGACAAACAGGGAAACCACATTGAAATGGGACTGCATGTTTTCTTTGGTTGCTATAATAATCTCTTTCGCTTGATGAAAAAGGTAAAATCAACTTGTTCCTCCTGATTGGCACTTACATGAATGCTCAATTTGTAGGCCAAATTAGATACCGACCACTTCTCAAGCATAATTGTTCTGTTGATATTAGTTAGTCATATGTCAGTTCATTATGCTTACAGATGGGGAAGAATGATTTTTAAGCTATAATTTACCTTCTTTATTAGTCTTTCTTTACCATGCTAGAAGGAACATCCTAAAGCTGAAGGAGTCAATTGCCTTTGGTTGAGATTATTTGCAGGAATCAAGAAATAGAGCAGTTTCTTTATAATGTATTAAGAAAGCAATAGACGATACAAATGGATGTGCTTACTGCTGATAGCTTGTTGCTGCTAAAGCTACTATAGGCTTTCTTCCCACTAAAGCATAATCACTGTATGAAGCGGTTTCTTGCTATAGGAAGCCATTGCATGCTTTTTCTATGCCATTTCCATTGCTTGATGTTCACTGTCGCTTGCATGGATATACTCTAAAAATTCTCTCCAAGTGTTTGATGTCCACACTTAAACAAATTAATTATAACAGGTCATATTTGCCTTTTCTACCCCTGAGATTGTTGATTGAACTCCAAGCTGTCAGAGATTGTTCATTTAACTCCACAGGAAACTTAAAACGAAGCACGTTTCTGTTACTCTATTTTATAGGAGTCACAAGTATAATGTTGTTGCAATTATGGTTTGTAGGAAGATCTGTAAAAAATTTATCCTAGATTGTTTAGAATGTATTTACCCAGTAGACCACTGTCACATGGTTGCTTTTGACTCTACGTTATCTCCATTTGGTGGTGCCCACATTAAATAAATTCTACTGGTGTCAATAATTGGCATTGCCAAGTTATACCACAGTGCTTTATGCTGATTAATGAGTTCGTTATCGACTGTAAATAGGTGTTTGAGTAATTTTCTGATTTTGGTCGACGCAGGTAGGTGCTGATAAAAATCTGCTTGCTAAGGATCATACTCACACTTTTGTTAACAAAGGGGGTGAAATTGGCGGTATGATCAATAATTAGCATACGATTAATCTATCTATTTTTGCAAATGGTCCATTGGCATGTAACTTGAGGGAAGATGTAACCATATGAAATATTGCATGTCTAATTGAAATGCATATCTAATTGTAGACCTTGATTTTCGTTTCCCAATTGGAGCACCACTACACGGAATTCTTGCATTTTTGACGACAAATCAGCTCGAGGTACTCAACATTCTGTGTATGTTTGTACATTATTCGCTTCTGCATGTACCTGCTGTTTTCCTGATTAACATTTTCATCCACAGAACTTTCTTTTTTCTAATTTTTTCTATTTTTGGCGTGATTGACATACAACATTTGGGTTGTTATTCCTTTTATCTTTTTGTTAAGCTTGCTTATTTTGTCACAGAGAGCTTACTTTCCCTTTGGAGCTAAATCATTTGTATCTAATGCTAGAAACGCTAAAATGCCATCTAATATTGAAAAATTACATAAATACTATGTTACATGTACATATGTGTATAAGACGGCTGGTAGAGGAGAATCTAGAGTGTCATCTAATATTGAAAAATTTAAATATATATATATATATATACATACAACATAGACTATATCATAGAAAACTCTCGAGTTACTCATGATTTAGAAGAATGGAAGTCCTTTAAATTTATGAATAAAAACAATCCTAAGAATTGAAGGTATGGTTCATCATAGTCATACTGGACTTTTTATCCTATATTCTTATACTTGTTCACAATCTGTCACGAGAATTAAAGTAGTTCTTTATGTGTCTCCTTAAGCATTTTACAAGGGTTCAATTTTCCTTTTAAAAAAAGTACACAGACACTAATATTATTTATATCTATTACTGACTCTTATGACAGGTATTTGCTACTAAGATAATAAAGTTTACAAAAATCGGCACATAGTTATCTCAAGACATCAATGTAACAACAAATTAGATAAAGTTTACATTAGATCGTGGCTAAGTGTATTCTACCCTAAATAAAATCTAGATGTATCTGCGTGCACCTCCAGACACTAAGGGCATGCACTTTTTTAGTTCATAGGATATAGTAACCACTTTCTTGTTGCGATAGTAACATGGCCGATGTGTTCCATTCATGCACAAAATTTTGATGTGAAAATCTTTCCTACTTTAAATGAGTAGAACTGCACTTCCCCATCTCCTCTAATTACCACCTACAATGCCAGATATTGTTTTATCTGATTCCACATCACACATGATGCTCCCTGGCTGTCACTTCTAAGGCCTAGCTTCATTGCCTGATTGTTTATCTTCCACTTTCCCTTTCAAGTTGATATTGTCATATGATCGCTTTTCTTAAAAATGTTATTTTTTACTACTCCATTTATTTGCATAATGATGTTTGGTTCTCTTCATCAAGTAGAATTCAAAAGAAAGGTTTACCCTGTATATATTATTGTTGTTATAAAAGTTGAAGAAAAGTGTCTAGACATATCCATTGATATTTTCTATATGTGTTTCCGGCTCTGATTTTACAGACTTATGATAAAGCAAGAAATGCTGTGGCCCTTGCCCTTAGTCCAGTTGTAAGGGCTCTTGTTGATCCAGATGGAGCAATGAAGACTATACGAGATCTGGATAATGTTTGTGTTCTCTTTCATAGGCTGTTTTACTTTTCTTTTCATGTGCTCGAGCTAAGTCACATGAGGCAGGGAGTGGGGAGCATAACAGCGCAACAAATTTATTAAGAGATGGAATAAGAGTGAGAGCAAGAGAGTCTCAGATCATAAAAGCAGGCATAAAGTAAAATGATACATCAATATGCTAGTTGCATGAACATAACAGTGAGCATAGCCTGTTGCGCTCTCAACTCAATGGGTATGCTTTACCTTAAAAGAAAAAGATGGAAATGAGGAAAACTGAATACCATGTACCATTACTCTCTACTGGTCACTACTATCCGAAGCCCTCCTTCCTTATATATCCTCTCTTGTTTGGTTTTTCTTTTCCTTCTTGTTTCTAACTACTGCTCTCCCCACTCCACCACCTTTGTTACTACCCTCTACTTGAACTCCTCTTTCGTGTTTCTTCAATAGATTGATTATGAAACCTTCTCTTCAACCAGGTCTACTGCTCCCCCAAAGATTCTACCATCTCCTTCACTAGCCCATTGCTTGAGATTTTGATGTCAAGACATAGGTTTATTAGGATGCTTTAGAAAAATGGTTGGAGCACCTTGACCTTCCCACTCCAACATTGTTGGATTGCATTGAAGCACCTCATGGTAGACAAATTAATTTAACATATTGCACAAGTTGTTTCCATGCATATTCATGCTAAAATATCCAAATGTTTTTAATATATTGGCTTCTAGTAATCACTTGGCTATGTATTTACAACAGATAAGCTTCTCTGACTGGTTCATGTCCAAAGGGGGAACTCGCAAGAGTATCCAGAGGATGTGGGATCCTGTTGCTTATGCCCTGGGATTCATTGATTGTGACAACATTAGTGCACGTTGTATGCTTACTATATTTTCACTTTTTGCTACTAAAACGGAGGCTTCCCTACTTCGCATGCTTAAAGGTTCTCCAGATGTTTATTTGAGTGGTCCGATCAAAAAGTACATCATGGACAAGGGAGGCAGGTGACAGAAATATATACTGGATCTTATATGAATACATTTCTTTTTGGTTTGGTCTATCAATTAATGTCAACTTTTCCCATATATGTTTCCTAGCATAGGTTCCATTTAAGGTGGGGCTGCAGGGAAATTCTTTATGATAGATCTGCTGATGGAAGTGTGTATGTAACGGGGCTTGCCATGTCCAAGGTACATGCATCTTGTTCAGATAACTCCATTTTTACCTTTCCCTAACGGATCCTTCAAGTGATTTGATTTAGGTGGCAAACTTCAGCTTGTGGATGTATTTGTGAATTGGAGGCATAGCATCTTCCTCTGATGCTGTATTTGGTTTTAAAGGCAAAAACTTGACATTTCTTAAGATTGAGATATTCCCAATCATCTGTGATTCATCCTTAATTGCTCCTTCAAAGTGAATTAGCCAGCCTTAATAT
Organism: Jacaranda mimosifolia; assembly: GCA_018894105.1. Taxonomy (NCBI): domain Eukaryota; kingdom Viridiplantae; phylum Streptophyta; class Magnoliopsida; order Lamiales; family Bignoniaceae; genus Jacaranda; species Jacaranda mimosifolia. The sequence continues at coordinate 13,968,760 of CM032130.1, read as the reverse complement.
ATTTGGCTATTCATTGTATTCCTGCACAACTATAGCGGACATTTTTCTTGAAGTACCTTAATTGAAATTAAATATAATTATATCTCACCAGAATTGAAACATGCAGGGAATTATAGATTTATTCTCTCCAAGAGTTGCACTCCCTTTTGTAGATTGGATAGCGAAAGATCGAATCTGTCTCTGATTCATTTTGTGTTTGGAAAGTAAAAATAGGAATAAAAATATCATTGCATGAAATGCGCCTATTTGGATTTCCAGTTTGTATGGATTTTTTTTTTTTTGGGTATTTATACGACCAAATTACGAAAACACCTTTTCAGTATGATAATAAAACTGAATTACAATTGGGGATACGTTTTTGTTTTTAGTTCATTTACAAGATTGAGATGTGGTACTTTTAATTCTATTACCCTAAGGCTAACTCCATATATCCTAATGAAGTATTGGTGTGAGTGTACTGGTAGTGCTTGGTCAGCCATGATGTCTAATATATGGTATTCCTTTACTCAGGCTACTCAAAAGAAAACCATTAAGGCTGATGCTTATGTAGCAGGTTTGTGGTTTAACCTTGCCTATTTTCTCTTCTATAATCAAGCATGATAAACTCAAGGTTAGAAAATGTTTATTTCATTGTAGCATGTGATGTACCTGGAATTAAAAGATTACTTCCGCAAGGTTGGAGGGGGTCGCAATTCTTTGACAACATCTACAAACTGGTTGGAGTACCTGTTGTCACAGTGCAGTTGCGATATAATGGCTGGGTTACAGAGTTAAGGGACTTGGAACGTGCATGGTGAACACTAAGCTTTATGATAGTTATACTTTGTTTTCATTCGTAGCTCAGAGAATTCTGCTTTGCTTTCAAATTCACTAATTCTGAGATGGTCAGGCAATTGAGGCAAGCTTCGGGTCTGGATAATCTACTTTATACTCCAGATGCAGATTTTTCTTGCTTTGCAGATCTTGCACTCACATCCCCAGAAGATTATTACCTTGAGGGCCAAGGCTCATTGCTCCAGTAAGAAAATTCTGCTTTTATATTGTTGTTTATGTTTCACTTTTGTCCATGCAGGCAAAGACAAATTAAACGAGTGCATTTCCTGCTCATATTGAGGCATAGGACTAATATAAGCAAGTTGTTACTGTGATGATGGTTTTCTGCTCAACCTCATTACTTGCAGATGCGTACTTACACCTGGGGACCCTTACATGCCTCTATCAAATGATGAAATTATAAAGAGAGTTTCAAAGCAGGTTGGTGTTACCTGTGCCATTCCTTAGCTCTTCTCACTTCTCAGGGCTCTGCCAGCCTAATAGTCAAATCTTCAACCATTGATTTTGTTGGCAGTAGTTATATAGATAGTTCTGTCGGCTAGTACAATATTGATTTTCCTTGGTAATAACTTCAACTTCCCCACAGAGAGAGAGAGAGAGAGATGCATTATCAATACTGATATGTGGGGGGGAAAAAGAGAGAGAGAAAAAAAAAAGGACGTAACATGGTTTAGTGGAATGCTCAAAATAAATGTAAGATTGATACAGGCAATAATGGTCAGATATCAGGTAACAACTATTAGTTTATTACTTATACAATAATTTTCTTGAAAGGGCATGTCAAATTGTCAAATTAAGGCAAAGCTAAAATGATTAATTGAGCGGCTATAAATTTTCTATGCTAGAAAAGCAAACTCATGGCAACATAATGTTAGGATGTCATCAGGTGAACTTCATCATCGAAACTTTAAGAGTGAAGGAGAAATGCAAGTTAAATGTTGCAAGGCTTCCTAGGCTGCCCTTTGAAAAAATCTGACCTATTAAAATTGATTGAGAAATGTCACTTACCGAAGAATGTTTAGTTAAAGATTTTCTTAATATAACTGCAGAAGAGTCAAGAGTGAGTCTGCTTGCTAGTTGTTAAACTATGTTCTGGTGATCCATGGCAGTCCAATATAATTGTCGAATACATTCTGCTAAGATAAAGCATAAGTCAATTGCTATATAGACTGTTAGTAATTGCTAAAAGTAAACCCATCTCTCCCATCCCCCGTCCCCAATCTGGTTACCAATTTATTCCCATCACCCCACTTGTTTTCCCCGAAGCTTTTACAAATTTAAAATGAAGGAATAATGAAATTGACATGCCATGAGGTTTGGTCATATTGTCAAACTACATGTCTTTTTTGGAAAATTTACACTATCCCATAAGTTATGTTTGCATTATAGGTTTCCCCTCTTGAACTCCTATTGGAAATTCACAAGTCAGCCAAAAAAGAGGAGCTTTTCCAAGATATCCGTAGGTATATGGTCTTTAGGTTTCACCAATTTTTACGAAGAAAAGTGCCTTTGGCCTTGGGCATGTGTCTTGTACGTGCTTAGCGAGCCTCAATGTTATTACCATATATTTCAGGGGGTGTAAATTTGATGTTTTATTTAAACTATTTTTCTCCACTTCACTAGATTTTTTATTCTCTTTTAGTTTTGATCTATTAATTTTTCATTCTTCTTTCTTTTCTTATAGTGCAACTTTCTTTTAGTTATTTGTTCAACAAAAATGAATAATATTAATGTGATGAGTAATTAATTTTAATTAATAGGATAAATACAATTAATTATTTGAATAATTGAATTATTTCAAATAATTAATTTTAACATAAGTTTTAAAAATTAAATAATTATTGATTAATTTTAAAGGAACAAATATTTATACATGTATATGTGTGACTTTGTGTGTATATATGCGTGCGCGTGTGTGTTTGTGTTATATGGATATACCCCCCCTCCTCCTCCTCCTCCTCCTCCTCCTTCCCTCTCTCTCTGTCTCTATATATATATATATATACACGTGTGTGTGTGTGTGTGTGTAAATATCTATAAATAGATAGGAGAGAGTAGAGAGAAGGAAAAAGGTGGGAATTTTTAAATTTGGAAACTAAGTGGTACTTTCTTCAACACAACATTTACTTTTAACTGATTTCTTTCTTTGACCATTTTTTGGAGCGGCAAAGTAATTTTGCTTTTTGAGTCGCTTTTTGAGCGGCAAAAGAAGATACTTCAGGCTGCATTGATCCGTTCTAATGATGAAGTGATCATGAATTAGGTAGGCTCTCCATTTATCTATAGCTTGAATAATGGCCATCAACTCTTTTTCATAAACAGACAGGCCTAAAGCTTTAGGCCCCAGTGCTTTATTGTAATACGCTATGGGGTTCTTTCCTTGCACCAATGCAGCCCCAAGTCTAGCATAACTTGCATCAGTCTCCAGAATGAATGTCTTTCTAATGTCAGGAAGCTGAAGAATAGGAGCCAAGATCATAGCTCTTTTTAAGTTCTTGAACGCAAGCTCAGATTCTTCATTCCATGTAAACTGGCCTTTCTTGGTGAGGTTGGTTAAGGGTTTAGCTATTAGCCCGTAGTTTCTAATAAACTTTCTCCAAGTCTAGCATAACTTGCATCAGTCTCCAGAATGAATGTCTTTCTAATGTCAGGAAGCTGAAGAATAGGAGCCAAGATCATAGCTCTTTTTAAGTTCTTGAACGCAAGCTCAGATTCTTCATTCCATGTAAACTGGCCTTTCTTGGTGAGGTTGGTTAAGGGTTTAGCTATTAGCCCGTAGTTTCTAATAAACTTTCTGTAGTAACTAGTCAATCCCAAGTACCCCCTCAGTGCCTTCATTGTTTTTGGTCTAGGCCAATCACTCCTAGCTTAATCTTACTAGGGTCTGGTTCCACTCCATTTTGGCTAATGATGTGGCCTAAGTATTCTATTCTCTCTTGACCGAAGACACATTTTGAAGCTTTGGCATACAACTGGTTCTGGGCAAGTTTATCAAACACTATTCTAAGATGTGTTTGGTGGTCTTCTAAGGTCTTACTGTAAATCAATATGTCGTCAACAAAGACTAACACAGTCCCTAAGGTATTGGCTGAATGTATTGTTCATGATGTACTGAAATGTGGCTAGGGCATTGGTCAAGCCAAAGGGCGTAACCTTGAACTCATATTGTATGGAAGTGGTTACAAAGGCTGTTTTGAAATATCTTCTGGATGGACTCTAATTTGATGATACCCCGCCCTCAAATCTATCTTAGAAAAAATAGTAGCTCTTTATAACTCATCAAGAAGGTCATCTATCGGGGGAATAGGGTAGTTGTCTTTGACTGTTAAGGAGTTTTGACTTCCTATATTCAACACAAAAACGCCAAGACCCATCCTTCTTTTTTACTAGCAGCACTGGGGAAGAGAATGGACTGGAGCTTGGTTGTATTAGTTGTATCACTCCCACCTCAAGCATCTCATTCACCGGTTTTTCTATCTCAGTTCTTTGGACGTAGGGATATCCATACGGTTGCTGCTTAAATGGCTCAGTCCCTGGCTTAAGGGTGATTCTGTGGTTGATGTTTCTGTAGGGTGGAAGTCCTTTGGGTTCTGAAAAAACTTGAGAGTATTGGCTCAGAATTGGTTCAAGTTCAGGAATGGTTTAAGTCCTCCCTTTCTTTTCTACAGCTGATATCACGAAGAGGCAACCTAGGACTGACTCTCTTCTTTCTAATCATCCTATCAAGTCTTTTACCAGAAATCATTGAGTGACACTTCACATTTAACCCTATGGAGAGTAATCTTTCTTAGGCCATGTTAGAAATCTTTTGCCTATGGAAACCAAAAGTGACTCGACTTAATCTTTTCAACAGATCTACTCCCAAGACCCATGTCACAACCCCCAAGTTTTAAAATCCTAACACTGGCTGTGAACCTGTGCCCCTCCATTTCCCAACTAAAATTGGTACATTTTGAATCACACAATACCTTCTCTCCATCAGCTACAGTGACTAGCAAGGGACTTGTTTGCTAAATTTCACATGCTAACAACCTAGCTGTTTCAGGATCCAGGAAGCTATGCATGCTTCCTGTATCCACCAGTATGATGATAGAATTATTGCCCAGTTTGCCATGAAGTTTGATGGTATCAGGGGTCATTTGACCTACCAGTGCACTGAAAGATATGTGCAATTCCTCTCAGGCTCACTGGTTTGCTCATAGTCAGTGTTAGAGCTTTCTTCTTCCCCCAAAATGACAATCTTTTGCATCTATGGCCTGTGTGATACACTTCATCATAGTTAAAACACAGGCCTTTCTTCCTTCTTGCATCCATTTCTTCTTTACTTAAGTCTTTTTATAGGAGGGTACCTGCCTTTCACAACTCCAGCACTTTTAGTTTGGTTGTCTGGAGTGTGCACTTTTGCAGCTTTATTACTGTTGTTCCAACTTGTAAATCCTCCCTTTTGACCCTTGTTTAGAGCTTCCAGTAAGCGCTCTTGTTTTTTAGCTATGGTGATGGCTTGGACAAGTAACATCTTTACCATTTGCCCAACCACATCCTTCAGTCAACCAACATAACTCTTGACAAAATATTCTTCAGTCAAGTGCCTGTTTGCAGCTATCATAAATGCCTTTAGTTCTTTAAACTTATTAGTATAGTCATCAACAGGCCTATCCTGCTTAAGTTTGTTGAACTAATTGATGAGGTCGTCCTCATGGTAAGGAGAAAACCTCATTAAAATGAGTTCACTAAACTATTCACATCCTATATTTTCCCTTCCATCTACATAGTCTAGATACCAGCTATTAGCTGGCCCCTCCATATTCAAAGCAGCTAAAAGGATCTTCTCGTAGTCACTCATGGTATTGAATAAGAAATATTTGTGCATTTCCTAAGCCGGGCTCTAGGATTCTCTCTAGAGAACTTTGGGAATTCACATTTGGCTGATTTAAGGCTACTTGAGCTAAGCCCATCTACTGTTCTAAAGTTTGGTGTTGGTGAAAGGATCCCATCCCCTCTAGGTCTTGATATTTGGGTTGTTTGAGAATAAGAAGAACCCCTAGCAGGTTCCTTGCCTTTGCTATGAGATAGAGCTTGTAAGAACTTCCACAGCTTCCTGTCCAGCGAATCCTCAATGCTTTGGGCCATACTTTCCATTTTCAGTTTGATCTCCTCCACACTTCTGGCCAATCCTTCGTATCCTTCTTTAAGCTCCGCTACTTGATGCTCAACCACATCGATCTGATTGTTTTCAGCCATCAGAGAGTGCCTACGGGTTCGCAACTCCGATGCCACTGTTAGCAAACCGCCAGATTTCCCCAAGAAAAATTGCCTGATAAGGTGCCCAGTGAATAAGTGATAGGTGCAGTGTGTGCAATTGAATGCAGAGATGGAGTGATGGAGATAGGAAGAATAGAGGTAAAAGGGAAGGAGAAAGAATGAGAGAGAAAGAGAGGGAGAGAAACAGAATGAGATATTAGATTAACTGGTAGAATGAAAATGCAATTCCAGTACGACTTGTATATAACAAACTCTGTAGAAAAAAGACAAAAGAAAAGAAGCTAATCTGGCCCTAAATTGAAACAGAAATCCCTAGCCCTAATTGAACTAATTGAAACGATGTCATCGAGGTCCCTTCCTCTCCCAAGATAAAGAGCGATTTTTTTTTTTGTTTCCTTAATAAGCTTGATCATGACAGCTTTGAGGTGATTCCCAGTGGCAGATTGATGGGGCCGGAAACATGGGGATCATGATCTTGACATGGACTTCTCGATAATCCATTATGTATGGACACCATAGCTTAATCGAAAAAATCAATGTCTTCAATAGTGGGGAAAAGTAAAGATGATGAAATTCTCATGACTCAACTCTTTTGTATGATACTGGTTGGCTAGGCCATTATTGTAACTCCAGCAGAGGGAGCCAGGACTGGTTGTGTTGTGGGTTTAGGGGGCAGTGAGGCAGGGTTGTGCGGTAGGAAGGTTGGCATGGGTGTCAGGGCTTGAGCTTCTGGGATAGGAGAATTGAGGGGTGGGGAGTAGGATTGAGGGGTTTTTGCTGGAGATATTTATAAACTTCTGATGGATGTGGGGAAACATGGTGTGATCAGAACTAACTTTCATATATTGATAGGTTGATAGTTAAGTTCTTGAAGGGTAATATATTGGTAATTTGCTCATCAGATCTGGCTTTTTGTTCCATCATTTCTTGGACTTCGTTTTCTGTCATTGATGCTAGATGATAAATTTATTCATAAGTCAGCTTCCATTGATCCTATGGTTGAATTTCTAATTGTTCATGTGGCTGATGGTGACTTGTTTATATCAGGTTTTGGCACTCTTTCCATCTTCCCAAGGTTTGGAAGTCACATGGTCATCAGTTGTCAAAATTGGGCAGTCTTTGTACCGTGAAGGACCTGGTAAAGAATCATTCAGACCTGACCAGAAGACACCAGTGAAGAACTTCTTCCTTGCTGGCTCATACACTAAACAGGTCTTACAGCCTTGTCTTTATATAGTTTGAACTATCCAGAACTAATCCAAATTACAATAGTAATATCCCTCAGATATGCGATAATAGTCCTTGAAGATCATTGGTTTTATTGTCATTCTTGGGTCATAACAAACAAATTTTACATCATTAGCTTTACTATTATGCAGTTACGGTATAATTTATGTCATTGGTTAATGTTTTGTTTTTACAGGACTACATAGACAGCATGGAGGGAGCGACTCTGTCTGGCAGACAAGCATCTGCCTACATATGCGATGCAGGAGAACAGTTGGCTGCATTACGAAAGGTTCTTGCTGCATCTGAAGCTACATCTGATGAGTTGACCCTTGTTTGATTTAAACAAATTCCCAACAATTTCAGCAGTCAATTATCCATATGGACAGATGAATACAATATCATGGAGTTTGCTAATTGAATTACGGAAAAAGTGCTCTTATGTCATTGAGTTAGAGGCTAAGGTAGTATACTGTCACAGCATATTATAGTACTGATATTACAGATCCCCTGAAATTTTTACAAAATCTATAAGTATCTATAGATTCAACCGAAGCCCAGAGTCTGCCTTCAACAAATGCATGGTCTGATCAAAGCTGTAATTTGAATTATAGGTGTTCTTTTGTATTTTATATGTGGAAAATTACTCGCACCACTTTTGGTCAAAAAAATTTAGTGATTCATTTTTTTTTCGATGTTAAGCTTCTCTTTTAGTAATGTTCATTGGACAAAGGTGAGCGTTTCTGTCAAATCTTTTACTCTCTTAAATTAGTTCAATCAAATAAAGTATTTGGAAATTGAAGCCATTTAAAGTGGCCACTCCACTTTGGAGAGTAAGTACGATTAATTAATTTGACGTGATTAATTTAAGTGTTAAATTGGTTAAAATTAAATAAACAAAATATTTTACTGAGTTTATTTGATGAGGTAAGCCCAATATGAAATTTTATTAGTGAGAATTGGTTTCTATTGTGGGTTAAATAAAAATTAAAAGTTCAAGCTCAATTTTTATTCTTTACTAAACTTTAGAGACTGGAAGTTAAGGGGGGAGACTCCATAATTTTTAAGAGGGCAAGGAGGTCGGCCATTTCTTGAGTCATTTGTGCAACTCCTGTGCGTTGATGTGATGGTATTGTGTTACTTAGTTGTGTTGATAAAATGATATCTTTTATATATCTTATCATATTTAATATAGGAGATAAGTATGGATCTAATTTCCTTCTTGTATTTAAATTCTTCTATATATAAACGCATGGCTAAAGAGGTATTTTTCCTTGAGCAGATAGAAAATCAAATTAACTCTGCATGGTATTTAGAGCAAGGTTATAAATCAACATGTACATACCCTAGACACCTATTTGAAATGTCTTGCTAGTTGCCCTTGTCGAACAAGTTTTTTGTAGGCTCTTTCAATCATCTTTTCCTCAATAGTGCACCCGCGAAGTTCGACTTCCTTCACACTGTCCTACTCTGGTGTCCTCTCTCCAACGTGCACCCCATCAACTGAGCTTAATCCACCATCACTCAATTTCTAGTCGAATCCACGAAATCCCACCACGACTAGAGCTATCGCATGACTCTACATGCTGTCGAGAAAAGTCGTCGTCCCACGCACCGGCATGTGTCATTCAGCAGTTTGGTATGGTTCATAGTGAAGTGATCATTTCATGTTTTATAAACATTCATCCTTTAAATGCACCTACCTTGTGCTCTACGTGGATTATATTGTCATTACAAGAAATGATCATGGTGGTATTCAGAATATGAAGGGACATTTATTTCAACACTTCCAAACTAAGGACTTGGAGAGGTCATAATACTTCCTTGAGATTAAAGAGGTCCAATCCAGAGCAGGCACTGCCATCTCTCCAAAAAAGTATACGATAGACATTTTGCAAGAGACAAGGATGTTAGAATATAAGCCGATTGATACCCCTATGGTCCTGAGTGCTAAACTCCTACCAGATCAAGGAAAGTAATACTTAGATCACACTACAAAAAAATTCGACAGTTCCAATGGAATTTTCCAACAGAGTGACAAATTGCCGATGGATCTCTGACGGAATTTTTGTTGTCGGAAAAATCCTCATCTCAAATTATTTTTCGTCTAATTTTCGGTTGACACTTCTATTGAAAAATTTTCCAACGGACTTTTGTCAACTTTGTGATGGAATATTGACAGTGCCGAACTGTCAAATTCTCGTCATGTTTTTGGTGACTTTTTCTGATGGGAAAATTTTCGACGCCTTTTTGTCAATTTTTCGTTGGATTTTTTTATATTTATTTATTTACATTTTTTGATGAAAATTATACAAATTTCTTATGGATAATTATTAAAACTATTATTTATTTATAATCATTTTCGTCGGAAGGCCCTCGACTTTTCATCAAAAATTTATTATTTTTTAAAAATATTTTTAAAAAATTTATTTAATTACACTTGTAACCTATTCATATGTCTTGAATATAAAATAATGTACAATTATAATACAAGAAACTTAGGAATAAATGGAACAATAATTTAAAATAAAATATAATTTTATAAATAAAAATTTTAAAAGTTATAATTTGTAATTACAAAAGTAAACAAAAAGGAAATCATATATAGTGACTGTCAGTATCAACATTATCACTGAAGTCGAAATAGTCATCCTGCTCGGTGCCATGCTGATGCTAGTCATGCTCGCCCTGCTGCGACTGAAGTTGCTGGTGGTAGGTCGGGGGGGCAAGGGTGGGGACCGACCATCGGAGCCTAACAGAGCATCCCTTTGCATGACCTATTGAGCGATCGTATTTTGAATCGCGCCCAATGTTGGAATAGTGCCCCGCAGCCAATTAGATTGAATGGAAAAACTATTTCACTTGTGATAAAATCTTGATTGAATGATATTCTTATTAAATGGCCATCTTCATTTTATGTTTTTTATACTTCACTAGCATTTGGTTGAAGCTCCTAAATCACACAAGACTGTGGGGTTTGGTCATGGATATAATGGTGATCATGAAACAAATCTCTATAGTTGTGATTTTAAATATTCCAAGTCATAGAATCTTATGAGACGGGGCATCTAAGATTCTGATAGACTTGCACTAACAATACATATTCCAAGGAGTTGGATATTACTCCGTTTCATGAGCAATTTATGTGAGACATGGACGTATGTTAGTAGGTGCTTGTTAGAAAATAAGTTCACTAAAGACCCGCCCCGAGAATCGACTAGCTAGCCATAGTGGCAAGTCAGTATTGGCAAGTTCTGCAACTTTCCTTAGTGCATATAATTATTCCTTAGACCTGAGGATACATGGTAACCTTGTGTTTCGGTCCTTATGCTTTGACTCTTCTCCGACCACGTAATAGGTCATCCAAGGTTGAGATTAGGAATGAGCTACTTAAGCATGGAGGTTTGTAAAATCCAAGATGAGATCCACTCTCCACATTGTTGTGAAGGATGAGTGCATCTCCTATGTATTCTATAATGATTGATTCCAAGAGATCATTGTGTAGGCTAGCATGACAATTTGGAAAATGAGTTTTTCAAAGTTGAGGTCATAAAGAGGAATTGAACATTGGATGTAGAAATATAGTTATCGAGGCCATTAGGGAGCCGACAAATATCTTGCTCTAGGCCTCTTTCGGGAGATAGAAGATGGAATGACTGTATTTGCATGGTAAATGTGAGCCAAAATGGTTCATAAGATATAATTCATTCATCTAATCAATTAGGCTCCATGGGCTTGTAGCTAGACATCGACCATGGAGATTGGATATTCCTCAATTAGTAGAGATTAATTTTAAGGGTTATTAGTTTCAAGAAATTTAAACTAATGTGACTATTTCGATATTCAAAATATCACAATGAGTTGTGAGTCCATGTCTAAGAATGGATGAACCTAATGGGTCACGCACAAAAGCCTATTGGAAGCACTTATTTGATAAGAGAAATTTTCTAAGGAGCTAGAAAATTCATCTTGGGTGTGTTTTGAGGGAGATGGTTTTTGAAAACTTAATTTGTCATCTTGGCTTAATTAATTTAAGTGTTAAATTAACCAAAATAATTTAAGGAGTTAAATTAGACCAATTAAATTAAGAAGTTAATTTCATGTGATAGTTAATTAGTTAAGTTAAGTTAATGAGTTAAGTTAACACTAATTAATTTAAAGAGTTAAGTTAATTGACTTATGGAGTTAAGTCAAATTAAATAAATTAAAGTGTTAATTTAATTAATAATGAGAATTTTATTTTGGAGGGAAACCAAATGGAAGAGTCCATTTGAATTTGCATTTAGAGTTAATTAGCATTTCATTTCATAAGATGAAGCTCAATTGTTAATTAAATGCAAATGCATGTGAAATTAAATTCACATGCAAGTTGACAAGTTGGCCAACAAGTATGAGAGGTGTGATGCCAGCTTGCATCCTCTCTCCTCTATATAAATAGCCATATGGCTGGCCACTATGAGGTAGTTGGCATTCCACATCATTTCCTTCTAAAAGTATGATATTCATATGTTGAAGATTCACATTAAATTCTCTCATCTCCCTCTCATTTCCAAAACACCTCATATCACTTCCTTCCTCACTTGTTCTAGCTCAAGTTAGGTTGATCTAGTGCTTGCCTAAGGTGTGTGGATGTTATCATTAGTGGTCCAACACTTGGGGGACTAAGAGTTCCTTGGTGAACTATAGCTGTCCAGTAGTTTTGGTGGCTGATTTGGAGAACCTAGGAGCTTCTGGTTGGAGCAAAAATTTGGCAGCATCTACCTGGATTTGTGGTGGATTTACCTGCCAATTTTGACGATTTTTGGATTTGTGGAAGGAGGCCAACCGTTGGCATCTTCTGCTGCATGTAGATCATCCGTTGAAGAGTTCATTGGAGTGATCTTCCTCTCACCTCTATGTTGAACTTCAAGGGTAATTTTTATGCCACTAAATCCTTATTTTGAGCATGAATAAGATCCTTGGAGTGGATTGGTTTGGTTATATTTTGCCTATTTGTGGCTTTATATTTTGGATCCTAATCCCACTCTAACTTTCAAGTGGTGAATTGATTCATGTGATGGATTGATTCTAAATCTCCAAATGCTTGATTCAATTGATGAATTTAAGTATTTGGGTGATTTTGCAAACGGCTTACTTTGTGATGAGTTGAGATACGTCAATATGTGTTTTAAGTTTTGATTCATGTGTTGGCATGCTTTTGATTCATGTTAGATATTGTTAAATGTTGATTTAGCATTAGATGATGTTATATACTGATATAGCATGTTAAATGTGGCCTTAAGGTGTTTTGGTCATTTTTGGATCCAATTGGATTGGAGTTAACTGAGAATTTTTGGAGAACGTTGATTCTCACTTGTACTTGATTTTTTAAGTATGTTTAAGCACTTGAATCCATTTTTGAAAGATGTTTTAAATCTGAAAATTTATCTAAATTGTGTGAATTAATGATATGGAGGTGTCCATAGATTTTTGGTGCACAAAAGTAGACCAAAAAAGGCCCTGACTCGGACCAAGGTGGCAAATGGCAAACTGCCACCCAGGCCGCCAGGCGATGGACAAGCCGCGGGCATGTTGTGCGCACGCCTAATGCATGGCTGCACGGGCTAGCTGGGCAGCATCGAACCAAGCTGCCTTGGGGAGGGTTTTGAGGCCATGTTTTATGTTATTTTGTGCTCAATTTTTTTTTATTTTATACTACTTAGATGCACAAAGGTTGTGCAAGTGTTCAAAATTATGTTGGACATTTTTACATGCTTTTTAAAGTTTTGTTCAAGTTAATCTTCAATTAGGTGCAAAAATGAGATGCATAAAGAGTTAAACAAATTTTTGTTTATTAATTAATTGTTTATGAGATAAGCATTTAATTGGATGAATTGAATGTCAATTCTTATTTATTGTTCAAGTAATTATTGAATGAATAATGAATGTATGGGGATGAACATAAGCCTTTAAAATTGATTTTATTTATTTCAAGTTGTTGAAAAGAGTTATATTAAATAAGGGCTTGCGTGCCTCTTGATTTTCTATCTTGTAAATATTATGAGAGTAGAACTCTAGGTGTGAGGATTTCTTTTCTCTTGTAAATGTTGCAAGGAGACAATAAGGCCAAGAGGATCAATGAGGCTTGAAGACCTATGAATGTATGGGATACATTTATATAATAGATATGATTTAATCAATTCACTTAAAATCAACTAAGTAGTGCACCTATCGCTCTAAGTGCTCTACTTGGTTAAGGCTCATGGTCATCCAACCCTATGAGTATGGTAGGTGCATTTACTTATTTATGTTTTTTTTATCCTATGGATGTATGAGATGCATTGTTAGGATACAGAAAACCTAAATAAGAGAAGATAAAATTGATGAGATCTTTCAAAGCAAGAAAATCCCTCAACTTAGAGGAGTGTGAGTTTTTCAAAATATTAAGTCAAATTGGATACAAATTAAAAGGAATTTTAATTAATCTAAGCCTTCTACCAATAATTTGTGACATGAGATGCTACTACATTTACGTTATGTCTCACGAGTCATGGGTCACGTTTTTAGAGGAAAGCTATGCTCATTTACTTAGCATATGATGCACTTTAATTTAAAATTCACTATGGCATTGTCTCACAAGTCGTGGGATAATATAGTGGAGTTTATAATTAAAGATTGATTGGTAGGTTCAACTTAGCACCTAGTAGTGTAGATGCCGCACGAGTCGTGGGTCTACATAAACATTGAGGCAAAACATATCAAGGGTTGCATAGAGATGCAATTAACAAAAGTTGCTTACCTTACGATTATTTGTGGATGTCTCACGAGTCGTGGGTCTACGATAATGCCTTTAGGCTTTGATTCTCACTAGAACATAAGATTTCCCCAATTCCTTTAGGGGGTGAGGAATTAGATAAAATAATGGGAGAAAAACATGCTTGAAAGTCTATAAACATATTTTCAAATATCAAAATTCAATTACATGCTCATATTCTCTTTTTCGTCTTTGTATATTTTTGAAATCTCAAATCAAATGGCTAAGAATCCATTCAACGTGATTTTGGAAACCAATAAACTTACTAGGTCTAACTTCCGTGATTGGCTTAGAAACCTCAAGATAACTCTTGACTCCAAAAAGAGAACACACGTGCTTCCCCAAAGTTCACCGGACACCATTGGTGATGATGCCAATTATGAGGCACACAAAACGTTCACTAAATGAGTAGAAGATGATCTTCAAACTTGTTGCCTTATGATGGCTTCTATGCCCAACGAGCTCTAAAAATCTCATGAACATATGAAAACTGCTTCTGAGATTCATTTGTACCTATAAGAGTTGTATGGTATACAAACTAGACATAAGCGCTACTCATTGTCTAAGGGGCTCTATAGGACTAGAATAGTTGAAGGTGCAAGTGTCCATGACCATGGCCTAAAGATGGTTGGTTTCATTAGGAAGCTTGCTCAATTGGACGTGGTCATGGACAATGACCTTTATGTGGATATGATCTTCCAATCATTATCAAGTTCATTTGACCAATTTGTTATGAACTTTAACATAACAAAGCGAGAGTAACGATTAATGAATAGGTTAATATGTTGGTGACCACGATGCAACTATAAAGAAAGACAAACTATTAATGCTAGCAATCTCCTCAAAGTGTAAGGGCCCTAGGGGTGCTAAGAAGGGAGGTAAGAGGAAGAAGAGTTCTTTCTCAAAAGGGAAGCAACCATTAACCCTCTTGAGGAGTTAAGAAAAAGAAAGAGGATAAATCCGATGCTACTTGTTTCTACTATGGTGAGAAGGGCCATTGGAAGTGGAATTGCAAGGAATACTTTGCAACCCTTGAGAAGGGTATGTACATTATTGAAGTGCACTTAATGATAAATTTTGCTTCATGGATATTTGATACTGCATGTGGTTTTCACCTTTGTAATTTGTTACAGGGGATGGAAAGAAGAAGGAGTCTAAGTGATGGGGATTTGATCCTATGCCTTGGCAATGGAACAAAAGTTGAGACTAAAGTTGAAGGCATAATGAGGTTAGACTTAGGGAACTCCGTACTTGTATTAGATTCATGTTATTATGTACTGAATCTTGTTAAGAACATTATTTTAATTCCTGTTTTAGATAGCAAAGGACATGATTTTTCAATATCAAATGGAAAATTGAATGCAATAAAGAATGGTTCTTTAGTTGTAATTGGTACACTTAACAATGGATTATACATTTTGAATTCTCAACTATCACTAATGCACATTCAACAAAGTAAAAGAAAATTAGATAACCAAAAAGATGTCATCTTATGGCATACAAGACTTGGACATATTTCTAAAAATAGGATGAACAAGCTAGGAGCCCTCAAAACACTAAATGTTAGTAGCATAGAGGATCTTCCTACTTGTGAATCTTGTTTAAAGAGAAAAATGACCAAGACTCCTTTTATAGGACAAACGAACTGAACCACAAGTCCTTTAGATTTAATCCACACGGATGTTTGTGGACTACTAAGAGTTAGTGCGAGATGAGGCTATTTTTATTTCATTACCTTCACCAATGATCATACTTGGTTTGGACATGTGTATTTTATGAAGTACAAGTCTGAAGCTTTTGAAAAGTTCAAAGAGTGTTGGAATGAAGTAGAAAAGCAACAAGGACTTAGTATTAAAACTCTTTGATCTGATCGAGGAGGAGAATACCTAAGTATCGAATTATTGGATTATCTAAAGGAGAATTAGAGACTCCACCAGGCACACCCCAACATAATAGAGTAGCCAAGAGGAGAAACCATATCTTGTTGGACATGGTACATTTCATGATGAGCTTCACCGATGTGCTTATATCCTTTTGGGGATATGCTTTGTCTACGACGGCGAGGCTACTAAAGATAGTACCCTCAAATTCAGTGCTAAAGACACTGCATGAGATATGGTATGGCATAACACCTTCTTACTCTTATTTAAGAGTTTGGGGGTCTCCCGCATACATCAAGAAGTTAGTGGGAGACAAGTTAGATGCTAGATCCACTTTGTACAATTTTGTGGGATACCCAAGAGAGTTTTTTGGTTATTATTTTTATTATTCCTCATAATAAAAGGTGTTTTTTTTTTAGGAATGCCTCTTTTTTGGAAAAGGAATTTCTGATGAAGTTCAAAATGATCATAAAATCCCACAAGTGGTAGAAACAAGAGATCATCACGTGCCTAGCACACAACTTCCAAGAAAGTCAAATTGAATTAAGAAGCAACCGAAAGGTTTGAATTCCTTCATGAGACAAGCCAAACGGATAGTAATCCAAAGACCTATAAGGAAGCTATGTTGGACATAGATTCGGGACATTAGCTTGGGGCCATGAAATTTGAAATTGACTCCATGTACTTCGACAAAGTTTGGACTTTAATAGATCCACTTGAGGGCATAGTACCTGTTGGTTGCAAGTGGATCTACAAGCAAAAGCTAGAAGTCAACGGAGAGTAAATACCTTTAAAGCTAGACTAGTGGCAAAAGGTTACACTTAAAGACCTGGTATTGATTTTGAGGAAACATTTTCATCGGTCGCTATGCCTAAGTTATTTAGGATTATGCCTGCCATAGCCACATATTATAACTATTAGATATGGCAAATGGATGTAAATACCGTTTTCCTCAATGGAAGCATTGAAGAAGAAATCTATATGGAGCAACCACAAGGTTTTACATCTAAAGGGAGTGAGCAAAAGGTTTGCAAACTCCAAAGATCTAGTTATGGACTAAAACAAGCATCCCGAAGTTGGAACATACATTTTGATAAAACAGTCAAATCGTTTGGCTTTATCAAAAATGTGTATGAACCTTGTGTGTACAGAAAGGCTAGTAGGAGTTCGATACAATTTATAGTACTTTATGTCAATGACATTCTTATCATTAGGAATGAGAAAAAAATGTTAAGAGTATAATAAAGCATGGTTATATTCACAATTCTCCACGAAGGATTTGGGAGAAGCATCTTACATATTAAGAATACAGATTTATAGAGATAGATCAAAGAGGATGCTGGACCTTTCCTAAACCCCGTACATTGATAAGATACTAAAATATTTTAGTATGGAAGAATCCAAGAAGGGATTCCTTCATATGGGACGTAATCCTATTATCTCCAAGTCTATAGCCCCTAAGACCAAAGATGAGAGAGAAAGAATATCCCACGTACCTTATGTATCCATGATAGGGAGCATAATATATGTCGTTTAATGTACTAGGTTAGATGTAGCACATGCTCTAAGCATTACGAGCAGCTTTCAATCCAACCCCGGTGAAAGTCACTGGAAAGCCGTAAAAGTAATCCTCAAGTGATTGAGAAGAACTGAGGATTTATTTTTAGTACACGGCAACAGAGAATTGAAACTTGAAGGGTTTTTGGATTCTAGTTTTCAATATGATGAAGATGACCTTAAATCCACCTTAGGATTTATATTTTACCTCAATGGTGGCATGGTGAGTTGGAAGAGTTCCAAACAAGACACCACTAAGACAGAATATATTGCGGCATTGGAAACTTCAAATGAGGATGTTTGGATGAAAAACTTCATCCAAGAGTTGGATGTAGTGCCTAAAATTATAGAGTTGATTGTTGTCTTTTGTGATAATAACGGAGCATTTGTGCAAGCAAAAGAGTCAATATCTTATCAACGATCCAAGCACATTTTGAGGCGTTATCATTTGATCTAAGAGATCATTGATAGAGATGACATCCGAGTAGAGAGGGTAGCCTTAAAAAAGAATATAGTAGATCCACTTACTAAACCCCTAATACGAAGGGTCTTTGAAGGACATCTTAAGAAGATGGCCCCTAAAACTATGGGGAATTGGCTTTATGCGAAGTGAGAAATTGTTGGAATAGTGCCCCACAGCCAATTAGATTGGCATGTAAAAACTATTTCACTTGTGATGTAATCTTGATTAAATGATATTCTTATTAAATGGCCATCTTCATCTTATGCTTTTTATACTTCACTAGCATTTGGTTAAAGCCCCTAAATCACACCAGACTATAAGACTTGGTCACACATGTGACGTTGATCATGAAACAAGTCTCTATGGTCGTGATTTTAAATATTTCAAGTTATAGAATCTTATGAGACCGGGCATCTAAGATTCGGATAAACTTGCACTAACAATGTATATTCCAAGGAGTTGGATATTGCTTCATTTCATGAGCAATCAATGTGAGATATAGATACATGTTAGTGGGTGCTTGTACCTGCTCGGAGAATCCACTTGATATCGGTAGTGGCAAGTTTAGCAGCTTTTGCTAGTGCTTATAATTAGTTTTTGGACTTGAGAATCCATGGCAACCTTGTGTTCAGGTCTTTATGCTTTGACTCTTATCAGACCACTTAGCGGGTCATTAGAAGTTGAGATTGGGCATGAGCTACTTAAGCATGGATGTTTGTGAGATCTAAGATGGGATCCATCTTTTCATTATTGTGAAAGGCGAGTGCATCTTCTATGTATTCTATAATGATCGATTCCAAGAAATCCTTGCGCAAGGTAGTATGAAAATTTGGAAAAGGAATTTTCCAAAGTTGAGGTCATAAAGAGGAATCGAACATTGAATGTGGAAATATAGTGATCGAGGCTATTACGGAGCTAACAAATATCTTGTCGTAAGCCTCTTTTGGGAGATAGAAGATGGAAGGACCGTATTTACATGGTAATTGTGAGTTAGTATGGTTCATCAAGACATAATTCATTCACCCAATCAGTTGGGCTCCATGGGCTTGTAGCTAGACATCAATCATGGAGATTAGATATTCTTCAATTAATAGAGATTAATTTTAAGGGTTATTAGTTTCAAGGAGTTTAAACTAATGTGAATATTTTGATATTCAAACTATCACAATGAGTTGTGAGCCCATGTCTAAGAATGGATGAATCTGATGGGTCACACACAGAAGCTTATTGGAAGAACTTATTTGATAAGATAAATTTTCTAAGGAGCTAGAAAATTCACCTTGTGCGTGTTTTGAGAGAGACGATTTTTGACAACTTAATTGTCATCTTGGCTTGATTAATTTAAGTATTAAATTAATCAAAATAATTTAAGGAGTTAAATTAGATCAATTAAATTAAAAATTAATTTAATTGGCCATGTGACAATCAATCAATTAACTCAAGAAGTTACGTTAACACTAATTAACTTAACTCTTTAAGTTAATTGACTTAAAGAGTTAAGTCAAATTAATTAAATTAAAGTGTTAATTTAATTAATAATGAGAATTTAATTTTGGAGGAAAATTAAATGAAGAGTCCATTTGAATTTGTGTTTAGAGTTAATTAGCATTTCCTTTCATAAAATGAAATGCAATTGTTAATTAAATGTAAATGAATTGCACATGCAAGTTGGTAAGTTGGCGAACAAGCAAGAGAGGTGTGATGCATACTTGTATCTCCTCTCTATAAAGAGCCATATAGCTGGCCATATGTGGTAGTTGGTATTCCACATCATTTCCCTCGGAAAGTGTGATATCATGTGCTGAAGATTCACACTAAATTCTCTCATCTCCCTCTCATTTCCTAAACACCTCATATCACCTTTTTCCTCACTTGTTCTAGCTCAAGTTAAGTTGATCTAGTGCTTGTCTAAGGCACTTGGGGGACTAAGAGTTCCTTGGTGAACCATAGTTGTCCAGTAGTTTTAGTAGCTGATTTGGAGGACCTAGGAGCTTCTGATTGGAGAGAAAATTTGGCAGAACCTACTTGGATTTGTGATGGAGTTATGTGTTGATTTTGATGATTTGTGGAGTTGTGGAAGGGGACCAACCGTTGGCATCTTTTACTGTGTTTAGATCATCCATTGAAGAGTTCATTGGAGTGATCTTCCTCTCACCTTTGTGTTGATCTTCAAAGGTAAATTTTCTCCAACTAAATCCTTATTTTGAGCATGAATAAGATCCTTGGAGTGGACTGGTTTGGTCATATTTTTCCTATTTATGGTTTTATATTTTGGATTCTAAGCCTACTCCTACTTTCACCCAGCTACTTTGAGAACATGCTTTGCATATGATCAATACCAGGTTGCAAACAAGCCTCCAAGTATGCCTCCAACTAGGCTGCAACTGATGTACTTGGCTCCTCCTGAGGCACAATAGTGTAGGAGGGTGACTGTTGGTAGTTGAACCCATGAACTCGCCCCTTCTTACTAGGACCACCCATAGTCTAAGTCCACAACTCAGCTTAATACTGCTGGATTTCTGTGTTGCTCCCAACACCCTCTGGCTGAGACTGTGACTGTAGTGCCTACTGGAAGCTCTCATCCACGATATAAAAATAAATATATGAATGTAATATAATGTAATTAAAATGATCTTATGTCATATGTAATAAACTTACAACAGCTCTTTTCGCTTTCTCGTCTACCCAGCTCCATTGGCTTGCCTCTGCGGGTACGAGCAAAAACCTCATCCACCACCAGGGCCTATGCAACTCCTGAGCCTACATAGAGAACAAAAAAACAAGAATTGACATAAATGTGGTTTATGTACATAATACATCAATACAATGACTATGAGAAAAAAGTTCAACAGAGTCTTCCCTGAAAAAGATCTTTACCAAAAAAACAAAAGCTCATCAACAACCAAACAAATGATAACATAATATCATTTGGGAAGGGCAACATCCCATCAACCAAAATATGAATGAATTATAAATGGGAAGGGCAGCAACCCTTCCCCATCAACTATATCATGTAAAGATTATAAATATAAGAGAAAGTAACATAATATTATAGACTAAATTTACTAAAGTCTAAAAGTTTGAAAACTTACTAAATGCTTGGCATGTGTCCTAATGGACATACTTCCTTCAGTGTTGAGGGATCTATTAGTCTTAGAAGCCTAGTTCATTTTTGCCTGTGTGAATTTCTTCTGAAAATCTTGGGGTTGCTAGTGCCTGCAGAGGACAACCCAAGTGTCCTTGCTAATCCACTCTAGCCTCTTGCCCAACTTCCTGATGTGGCCATACATGTCACTTAGTCAATGACCCCCTCTAGTGTCGAAGGCCTTATAAAAATGGCCCTCGTGCTGGGGGTCCCAAGTGACATGTCTATGTGAAATAAAAGGAAATCAGTTAGTATAATTACAATACACCAACGTACTTAATTTCTAAAAATAAATATATTTATAGCATTCATTACCTTCCACTCCCTGAACATCAAGTCCGAAGGGCCTAGGGGATATCCGACTAGGTCTTATAGCGTTCCTATACCTTGCTCTTGATCACTCTTGTCAAGAACTTGGTATCGTTGAATGAGGGCATATACTTACACAAAATAATTCTTCATATTAATATATAACTATTAAGACAACAATAGAATAATATTTATGTAATAAAACTTCTCACCCGTTGCGTTTCTCAAGACGCAAGTATACCCTGTCAGAACTATGGGATAAGGACTTTGATCCTGCTTTATCCAATAGTTGGCAGATTGAAGAATCGACTGTTGGGGATATTGCTCCTGCTGATGGTGAATGATCAACTAGAGCAGCAAGGGATGGTTGAGTGCCAGATGGAGTGATAGATGGTGATAGAGTGCCTACAGGTGAAATGGATGGTGGCAGGGATGAGTAATGCTGCTACGAGTGTAGGTACGAAGAATAGTATGTGGATGACCTCATATTAGTAGAAGAGGACGAGAGAGGAGTACTGTAGCTTCTAGTGAGAGAAAAGCGTAGGGCCATAAACTGATGACTAAAAGATGAGGTGATAAGAGACCGGTTGGCTGGCAAGGGTGTTTGATGGATTAGGGAATTTGTCTCGTCTCTCAGGACGCAAGTATATCCTGTCAGAACTATGGGATAGGGCTCTGATCCTCCATCATCTAATGGTTGGCAGATTGAAGAGTAGACTGTTGGGGATGTTGCTCCTACTGATGGGGAATGATCAACTAGAGCAGTAGGGGATGGCTGAGTGCCATATGGAGTGATAGATGGTGATGGAGTGCCTACTAGTGAAATGGATGGTGGCGGGGATGAGTTATGCTGCTGCGAGTGTAGGTGTGGAGAATGGTATGTGTATGACCTCATATTAGTAGAAAAGGATGAGGGATGAGTGCTGTAGCTTCTGGTAGGAGAAAAGCGTGGGGCCATAAACTAATGACTAGAAGACGAGGTGATAGGAGACTGGTTGGCTGGCAAAGATGTTTGATGGATTGGGTAATTCATCCTACTACCTCAACCAATAGCAGGTGGATGGTAATCAGACTGATCTCCATCTATAAAACAAAAACAAACATCGCATAAGGATAACACTTGATATTATTACGGCAACTTAATATTTACATACGTCAAGCGCATAAGAACAACAACAACTACACTCGATAAGGCACACTACTTTCCACAGAAGTTTAGATAGAATATATTAATCATTAATATGATAAATACTATTATGCTCATTTTCTAATAAAAAATTATTTGGTTTGGTAATTATTTGAAATTCTTTAAGATAGATGGAGTTGCAATGAGTTTGAATGGGGAATTGGTTGGTATAATAGGCTATACTGTAATTAAAGGCAATCATAATTTGGTTATACTTGGATAGAATATACTTCATTTTTAATTAAAATTTTAGTTAGAACTGAAGTTAGATATATAGAATATATCATTCATTCATTGGATAAATACTTTAGATTTTCTATCTACCTAGCTCTGTGGTTATAATAAGAGAATAGTTTTAATGGTCCATAGATGTTCTAATCCTTGATTGGTTGTCATTTACAACAACAGATTTGGGTAGATAAAAAGACTGAAGAAATTTTTTAATGAATGAATGAAATTTAGAAGAGAATTTTTTATTAGAGAATACATTCGGCTATTGATCGATTATGAAAGTTGGAGACTCCTATAATACTCATTTTCTAAACAAATATCATTTAGTTCAGTAATTATGTAATGACTCCCTACTAGAAATGCTAGTAATGTGGAAAATTGTTCTACAATCAAAATTATTCACTTGAGGTTGGGATCAAGTGGATTTTCAACTTATGATGGTAGAATAATTTTCCACAGCAGTGGCATTAATCATTACATTTGTCTTTGTTGGGGTTGTTAAAATAGCATTGTGAAGTTGAGATGATGAAATTTTTATTCTTTATGTTTCTAACTTTTCAAAAATTTTAAGATAGATAAGGTTGAGATAAGTTTGAACATGGAGTTGGTTGGTATAATAAGTTATACTGTAATCAGAGGTTTGAAAATCTTTGAGAGAGAATATACCTAATTTTTAGTTAAAATTTTAATTATTTAAGTTTAAATTAATTTGTAAGGTAACCATTTAGAATAAGATGAAATTTAGTTTCAATTTGTAAGCTACCTTGGTTAATATTTCAGGTAGTCTAAGTTATCCAAGATGATATTTTTGGATTATTCAGCCTGAATAGTATTTCTTTATGATGTCAACATTAATTATCATTTCGTAAGCTACCTTGGCTATTTCGAATAGTCTAAGTAATCCTAGACTTAATTCTAAAATAAAAAGCCTCATTTGCTTTGAAGGATTGTACATGATAGATACATAATCTAAGTAATCTGACCTCTTTGTTAGTATACTTGGAGTCCATGATTGATAAGTAGCCTGATATTTATTATGATTAATTCTAAGTAATTCTATAAGTTATCCTAACATGCATTTCTAAACATACTAACATACAAAACTAATTAAATAATTTCAAAAAACCAACATGTATTTTCTAAACATACTAAGATACAAAAACTAATTAAATAGTTCCAATAAATCAACATGCATTTCTAAATATACTAACATACAAAACTAATTAAATAATTCTAAGAAACCAACATGTATTTCCACACAACTAATTCTTGGAAACCAAAATACATATCTAAACAAAAATAACATACAATTATACTTAAATAAATAAAGATATAAAAAAATTAAGAAAACTAATTGATAGCTTGGAAGACAAGGACGACGCGGCGAGGGGAGCGGGTGGCAATAGTAGTGGTGACAACGAGCGTGCGTGGGTGGCAATGGGAGCATTAGAGTGGTGGAGGACTATGAGGAACAAGGTGGGAACGCGCAAGGAGGAAGAAAGAAATGGGGAAATGAGGAAGAAGAAATGGGAAAGAAGAACACGAACGACCGATTTAATTGAGTTTTCCGACAAATTTTTTTGAAGGAAATTCCATCGGAAAATAAGTTTTTAAATTCACTTTTTCGACATGAAATTTGTCGAAATACCATTGAAAAATATATTTCGATAGAAAGTTTTGTCAGAAAATCCATCAGTTATCTTTGTGCATTTTTGCGCCAAATCCCTCCTAATTTACAAACAAATTTCCAATGATTTTCTAGTGGAATTTTGATGAATCCTATTCCTTCATAAATCCATCTGAAACCCTTCAAAAAATTTTGATGGATGCATCCATCGAAAAAGCAGTATTTTTTTTGTAATGCTAGGAAAATATCAGAGACTTGTGCGAAAGTTAAACTATCTCACCATGACCAGACCAAATATTTCCTTTGATGTTAGTGTTGTGAGTCGGTTTCTTAATTGTCCAAAGGATTGTCATTGGGATGCAGTTATTCGTATCTTGATATTTATAAAGGTTAGTATATGAAAATAGAGGTCATAATGACATTGTTACATATACAAATGCAAATTGGGCACGATCACCAAGTGACAAATGATCAACTTCTAGATATTGTGTTTTAATTAGAGGTAATATCATCTCTTGGAAGAGTAGAAAGTAGAATGTTGTTGTTAGGTCGAGCACAGAAGTTGAATATCGGGATATGGCCCTTACCACATGTGAATTGGTTTCGTTAAAACAGTTGATCCAAGAATTAAAGTTTTATGAAGTAAGTTCTATGAGACTCATTTGTGACAACCATGTAGCTCTACCCATCTCCTCTAATTCAGTCTTTCATGAACAATTTAAAAATCTAGAAATAGGCTATTATTTCATTTAAGAAAAGATTGTCTTAAGAGAAATCACTACCTCATTTGTGAACTCTAATGATCAGTTGGCTTATATCTTCATCAACATCTCTAGGGTCCAAAGGTAGCATACATATGTGAGAAGCTGGATGGATATAATATATATCCACGAACTTGAGGGGAAGTGTTGATATGACAATAGCTTTTGATCTACCTTGTGTTGGATTCTTTTCATATATTTAGTATAGGAGATAAGTAAGAATATCTAGTTTCCTTTCTGTAATCAAATTCTTTTGTATACAAATACATGGCTAAGGAGCTATTTCTCCTTAAGCATTTAGAAAATATGAATTAACTCTGGGTAGTTGTTAGAATAAGATTTTAGTAAGTTGTTAAGATCGGATACTATTCTTTCCACACGTTTTTTTATTTATGCAATTTCTTCACTCTCCTCACAATTTGAGTGGTTGGTTTCTTATCCTTTTTCTTGAGTCTTTGTTTCTCTTGTGTTGTCTCTCTTTTTCTCTCTCTCATATCTTCCTATATATAAGAGATATTATGAATTTGGTTCTAACGTAAGACCTATATTAATAGGCATTTGTAATATGAATAAATTTATAGGGGATATATTGGGATTGCTTTAGTGAACTCTGATATTTTAAATAATTTTTTGAAGATGTTTTTCATGTGCTCTTGAAGACTTGAGCCCTTCACCTCTTCAAGTCAAAGAGTAGAATCTTTTGGAAGTTCTGAGGTGGTTGTTAGTGTGTTGCAGTTTTCTACTTTTCATGTATTTCTAGTGCATATGCAGTGCTATTTTCATACTCTAGAGGAGTGCAGTAGGTATTCAAATTAAGGATTTTTTCTCATATTTTTTTTTCTCATAAAAGTTCATTCATACTAATAAAAAAATAGAAAGGATACAAAAATAACCAACCAAAAGCCAAGGTTCGTTCAAGACCCTACAATTCATTGTATTTAGTTTGCTACGCATATGATTTAGAAAGTCATGATGAAATTATTGAGAAATGTCTTTATTAGAATATTTTTGGTTCTCACTTCGGTGATGGTAACAATATTTTTTCTATGAACATTTGGAAATTTGTTTCATATAACTTGGTAAGAAAATTTTGAATTAGCATCTCTAGAAGCACCGGAGAACATTTACAGGAGAACATTTGCCTTAAGCTCCTTTAGCTAGCCTATTGGTTTAGGGTTGGGCTATTGGTGCTTGGTGTACATATGTGCCACCATCAATCGAGTTCATTTCCATTGCCACCAAATGCCTCTTACTTGCTTCCTCGTCCATTCAGTTTTATGTCAATCAGTCCAATTGCTATCTTCTTTTCTTCCGCTCAAATGGCTGCTCGAGTCTTTCTTTTTCTAGGATAAATTTGATCCTTCTAGTGTTGAAGTGATTCTAGGATAAAGGTAAATATTGCATATCTTATATTGCATTACATTTCGTGTAAAAGGCTAAAGTATTAAAGTGTTAATTGTACTGTTATCAATTGTTACACTAATTTGTTAAAGTTGCTATTGCACACCTTTGGCCTATTGTTTAGTACCTAGAACTTTGTGGAAATGAGTAGAAAAATTAAAAAAGAGAGAAAAAGGAGGCAGAAATCACCAGTGCATGATCGGTGCACTCGTAAAGCTACTACTCATTGTACATTGTATTTAGTTTGTTAGTGGCATTTTGATCCTCTCATGGGCTACAAATGGTTCTCTTTCTTGTGCAAGACTTGGATGTTTGGCCCAAGTTTCTTTAAATGTTTTAAGGTTATTTTCAAATCAAATTTGGAAATAATTGTGTAGATTTTGATTCGATTTGAATTTTTTTAATTGTATATGAGATAGATAATCTAAATCTCTAATATGTGTATGAGAGCTTAATTATAGTAAAATTGAATTTTCATGTAATTATTTGGTAATTGTGTGGTATGCGAATTAGTGGATGATCATAGAGCCTTATATTAAGTGATTGGTTTAATTTGATTCAGTCTGATTGAATGATTTGCAATTAATGAGGTTTGCATATCTCATTTCTTTACCTCTATATTTACCTTCCATTGAATATATTTCTAGGTTTCTGTATTTGATATTGCAATGAGAGTAAAAATTAAGTTCATGAGGGATTATTTTTATTTAGGTTGACATTACATGAAGATCAAAGTGATCCTGGGAAGACCATATATTATATAATATGTAAGATCTATTATCATTTAATTCTTACACTTAGATTGACCAGTTTATCCACTAATGGCTTTATCCATATTAGTAAAGACACACTAAGCTTATTATTTATTTATACTTATATCTTTGATATATTTTGATGCGTTCTTAGGATAAAAACCTAAATAAGATTATTAATATGACAAAGTTTTACAATTAAAAAGTCATAACTTATAAAGTTCAAGTTCTTAAGATATTAAGTTGATATAAGCAAAGTAAAACTAGGTTTATTGTCCATATCTTCTATTTATAGGTGTACAACAGGAGATGCGATAATTATAATATGTTGGCCATGTATGATGGGACTTGTTACAGTGGAAAGATGTAATTACTATCCTTACATAAAATTCAATTCCGAGTAAATTTGGTCATGATATTGTCTATGAGTCATGGGATGTTCATAGTTGAATCATTTTGATAATTGATATGTCTAACTTAACAATGTACATGGAAAGGAGTCGTGGGTCTATATGAAAAGCAAGCAAGATATCTTAGAAGTTGCATTGAAATGCAAGTGGTAAAGAGTTTGTCTGTCTTATGGGTTATCTCTGGGTTCGAACCACAAGAGCATGAATAAGGTTAGTAAATTTTCAAGCCTAATAGAAAATATGATTTCTCGAATTTTACACTAAAGTATGAGATTCAAAAAAAAATAATGAGAGGTAATTTAACCATATTTGAAAAAGTTGATCAAAAAGACATATTATTTTCTCTGCTTTGTCTAGTTTTAAAAATTAACATTGTTAAAAAGCACATTCACTGTCATTCTTGAAAATAATAAACTCATCAGACCAAACTCTCAAGGCTAACTAAGAAATCTAAAAATTATTGTTGGATCTATAAAATTCTCTGAATATGCTCCCTGAGAACACCAACAATCGAATGCACGACATGTTCATGCAATAGATAGAGGATAGTCTCTAAACCACTTGTCTTATGATGGTAGCTATGTCAAATGAATTACAAATATAATATATATTGTCGTATTCCCTAAGATGATTTGTTCTCGATTGTAACTAACTTTAAGGCTAATCGTACTTCATGGGTCCCTTATATGGTTTTCATCTAAGCAATACTTTCTAGGTGATGACAAGATGAAACCTACTAAAAAAAGGAATGTGATCCACCGTCTTGCAATGGAGCAAACGTTTACCATTGATGGCTTTACTTATGTTTTTGGAGGGGCGGCGATTTCTGACCCGACAAGATAACCTGGCACAAAAGTAACACAAAATTATTGAATTCGGGTTAAAGTTTATCAGACCCGGTCGAAATTAAGTCAATCCAAACATAACCCAAAAAAATTGGATGGGTTTAGTTTGGATCACAAGTTAACCCACCCAACCCAAAATTGCTTTTTGAGTGACCCATCAAACTAATCCACCCAACCCCACCTAACCTGCATAGCATAAAAGCAAAAAAATTTTTGAAGTACTCCCTTTATTGTCTATTTGTAAATTTTTTCTAATTTTAGGCCAATTTTATTGAATTAACAGGGAATGCCATTATAATCTATTATGAATATAACAATACAATAATACGTTACAAGTCTATGTATATAGTATCATCTAAATGACTGGTCATCTGCAATTAAGAAGATAATTAATTTAGTATATATACTTAAAGTAATATTTAAGAGTAATTTACACAAAATTACTTGACTATTAGTCATCTTTTGAAATAAGTTTAGATATAAAAGCTAATAATATGGATGATTAGTTTAAATGATTTTAGTAAAGGAAAAATATATATTTGAATGTCTAAATAAATATAAATCTTATTTACATTGTATAAAAGTCTTATATTTATAAAGTGCTCTTTATAAAAGGATCGGGTGGGTTGGTTAGGTTTCGGGTTTGTGGTTCAACCCAATTCAAATTAGGTCGATCTCGGTTCATCTAAATTAGTTCAAGTTGGATTTGGTTTGAATTTATTGGGCTAAAAAATAAATGGGCTACGTTCAAATTGAGTAAATTTATGTAATACCCCTTACCTTGAACCAACTCGAATCCACCTAATCAACTCGAATTGCCACCCTATCCCTTTTTTGTTGGAGTTAAGTGTGTTTTGAACTAATTGCTTATACATATAATTCCTAATCTAAAAGATAACTTCTATTACGGTACTAGACAATAAAAGTTTGGGTCAATTACATCCATACCCCCTGAGGTTTGGTGTAATTACAAAAAAATCCCTGTTGTTTTGAAAATTACAAATATCCCTCTGAACTTTCAAACTAAATTACAATGCTAACAAAAAGTGTAAAATAACCAAAATTCCCTTTCATTTAAAATTAAAAAAAAAGAAAAAAATGAAAAAAATGATAGAAATATCAAAAGATAGAAATATCCTTGGACCTATTTTTAATATTTTTGAATTTATGAGGGTTTATTTGATACATTTTTATCATCTTCAATTTTCACTGGACATGTGAGCCTTATTGCACTCTATAAAACTCCTAAATCAATTTCAAATTTCCCTTTCACTTCGTCGGCCAATTTCAAGCAAAATCACCCAACGCTGCCACACGTCTCCACCTCGATTCTCCTTCTTTGTTGGTCAAATCATGAAATTGAAACTTCTGTTTCACTCATCTCGTCGAGCCCATCAAAACTCACTCTTTGTTTATGAGTTTCCATCGTTGGAACTAAGCAACCCGTTACCACCACCGTGAGGCTCCGTTTAGAGCTTAATTTTTGGCGATTTGCCAATTGTTTCTTGGCAAAATTTGGTACCGATACATTCTTTGTGACGAGGGAAAGAGAATGGTCAGCTTGGTTGCTAGTTTTTCCAGCGTCGAAGAGGTGCTGGTTGGAGAAGATGGTGATGGTAAGCATGGAAGAATTTGATACAATGGGAGGGTTCATGTGTATATATTTTTCAACTTTCTGAAATTGTAATTTTCACCCCAAAACTTCCTCTTGGATTTCAATTGAATCCATCACCTCTCTAAGTGCCTCACATTGACTCCAAATATTAATTTTAATTTTTAGTTCACTCTATTTTTAATTAATAAAAATGTTTAATTAAATTATTTTACATGTCATTATTATTTTTTAATTTTAAATATTATTAAAAATATATTATCATGATAGATTTAATTTATTTTAATTTTTTTACTTATTTTACTTTTAGTTAAATTGAATTGAATTTAATTAAAATATTATATATATTACTATTTTAATATTAATAGATTATATTAATAATATAAATTTATATTTAACATAAATTAATATGTTATATTTTAATGATATAAATTTAATTAAATTATTTTAGATATGCTTATTATTTTTAATATTATTGAATATATCATTTCAATTATTAAAATTATATGTTCCAAGATGATAGATTTGATTTATATTTTTAATTTTTATTATTTATTAAATTCAATTGAATATAATTTAATTATCTTAAATACATTTACTATTTTAAATTCACCCTGGATTCTTCTTTGTTTTATTACAATTAGGTCCCCAAACAAAACAATAATAACAAATAAACCCTTATGAAATTCAAAAATATTACAATACCACCCTTGAGAGTATTTTTGTCCACTAAAAAAAGTCAAACCAGGTCAAAAATGCCATCAGTTTGCCTAAGGGCATTTTTAAAATTTCACCCAAAAATTTTAACGACCATTCGATAAAATCCTAACAGCAACTAACAGCTGGGCTAAAATGTTGGACAACGATTAAGTTTATGGGGGTATTTGTAATTTTCAAAACAACAGGGATTTTTTTTTAATTAAGCCAAACCTTAGGAGAGGTAGATGTAATTGACCCTTATAATTTTGTTTATTTTGGGTTTAGGTCATGTTAATCAATTAAAAACAGTGAATACCAAATATTTCGTTTTAGTGGATGTATGGATAGGGCATAATTTTCGGAGACATTCCCATCATTTCAAAGCTCTATTTAGAAAATTTTTGACTCCCACAAGTTATTTGGTCTTATGGGCTTACTAAAACCATATAAATATAAGTTCTATGAAATCCTAGAACCTGTTTTGTGCCGTTGTATTTTCATGCAAAAGATCATCATAAATATTTCATATTACTAACTTATGATAGCTAATCAAAATCCAAAATAATTAAATCACGAAGAGTTAGGATTTTGATAACTATCAATTGTGAATTTCAAAATTTAAATAATTACTTAATGTTGATAAGTGTAGATTCAAGATTATCATCCCATGATGAGTAATCATTATTTGGGATTACGAATGATTAAATTTGAGGGGTTCAGGACTATAGTTATCTACTTTATTTTAACAAAATAAGAATTCTAGTTTGTATAGAATACCTAGTCTAGAAGTATGGATATACATATGCACACTTTAAAAAAATACCCCTAGAATATAGGCTTAACATGCAGAGGTGAGAAATACCAAATTTCCTTTCTTATGCTTTATAATTTCGTAGGAAATTTGTCCTATTGATCGAGTCCTAACCTATACTATTGTTTTTATTGTAGACTCAGTGGATAATGCTTAAGTTAGTAAATTTGAATCTAAGGATACCTTGACTCGCAAAGTTGAGAAACTATTAGATTTTTCCTTGTCAAAATTCATAGGTCATAGGAAATTTGTCCTATTGATCAAATTATAATGTATACCACTATTTGTCATAGATTCGATGGAGAGTGCGTAAGTCAATAGATTTGAATTTGAGGATACCTTGAATTTTAGGATCAAGGAGTAAGTGAATTTCTTTTTCCTTCTATTATACTTTTATACGAGAAAATACCCTTCTCGCAAGAATGATTACTGCATAAAAGTAGAGGAATTTGCATATTGTAGATTTGAGTTCTAAAATTTTTTTTTCGTTACGAATATTGTTCCATCAGCAAATTTGTTATTTGTTCTGAAGATTTCTGTATGCATAAATATTAAGACTTGAGCATGTCAAATTAAAATTTTTTGAATCTCGAGAAGAATCCAATATTTTGTGTTCCCTATTAAAATAAAATAGTAAAAAGATTATACATTCTAAATGATCAAGAAACTATCAATTTGAGCAAGTTCTACAACTGTACTATAGGATTACAGTAGCAAACGATCTCTAAACCCACTTAATGGGATTGTAGTTGAGGCCCTTCTGTAGGTAATAATAGCAGTGTCTAAACCAATTTTATTGAGTTGTAGTTGCAGCCCTCTTACAAGTAATAATAGTAGTGTCTGAACCTAGTTAATAGGGTATGAGTAATAATAGAAGCATTTGAACGCACATAACATGGTTGTAGTAAGATCTTTACCAAGCTAACTGATTAGAGTCCTAAATGTTTATGAGCATGGTTAAATAATGAATTGAAAACTTATTATAAGTTGCGTAATTTTTATCCCGAATTATTTTGAAAGCACACTCTGGAAATATTTTGATAATGCCACTCTTGATCTTGTATCTAATTATGTCTCTTTTGAACAAAGGCAAATAATTCTTTTTAACAATTTTAGTTTTTTTCATGATATTTATACATGCTCAAATCCAGTAGAAGTTGATGAAGTTTATTTATTGGATGAAATGTCGCTCATACTTTATGGATTAATTCTTTTGCAGGTAATTTAGTTGCCATACTTTATGGGTTAATCCTTTTGTAAATTTAGTTCAGGACAAGAAAGATGAAAATTTTTGAGGATGGTGATTAGAGATCTATAGTTTTGTATTTCTTTAGGCTTATTGTTCTTTTTTTTTCTTCTAATCTTAGTTGATTATTGAGAAGACTTTTTCTTATTTTTGATAGTTAGGTTCAATTTCAAAGACAAATATTTGAGTTATTTTCTATTGTGATAGTTTTTGGAATTTTTCAATAGTACTTTTGGGATTTTAATATGTTCAATTGGATTCGATTGCTTGGTATCTCTGAGTCTTTAGAATTAGAGGCATTACCGTATTATATCCCAAATTTGGTGCATGACAATACCTTACCTTAATTAATTAATTTCATTAAATCTTGATAATTTCTTTCTAATTTAAATTTTGAAAAATTCAAAAAAATTAAGTAATTGATTAAGTAGAGATGCTTAGGTCTACTTAACTAGTTATTTCATAAGATGTATCTTGATTAATACTTTTCATCTTTTAAAGGACTTAGACAAATTTTGTAATTTTGGACTTTTAGGAAGTAAATTTTATTGGTTATAAAAGATGAGTTTCCTAAGTTATTTTTATCCTTTTCCTTACTTTATTCCCTTGTATATATTTTTCTAACTCCTTATAGTCAGTAAGAATTTTCTTTAAAAATCTCAACTTAAGAGTAAGATATGTCTAGTTTAGAGATGGGATGTTGGATAGTGGGAACGAGTCTAAATCAGGGTTCGAGGGTTGGGGAAGAGTTGGTGGCGGAGTCACCGTTGTCATGGAGTAGCTAGCCGCTCCATAGCCGTTGTCCTCTTTATAAACTTGCTGTATTTTTTGAATTTGTGAGTCCATTTTTTAGGTACGTCATCTAATCCAATCTTGGATCGTGGAGTCGTGCATCAAGAGTGCCTTAGTCATCCTTTGGTTTTTGAGCCACCTACTTCATTTGAGTTCAATTCTGAGTCTAAATCTCTAGAAGAGGATTCATCTGAAAGGTTTTGAAGCCACTCCTAATGTTAATAGTTCTCTTTTTTTTTTTTTTTTTTTTTTTTTTTTTGGGTTGTTGTTGATGAACAACATTGTTCACTTTTATTGGGGGAGTTAGAAATTTTGAGGCATAGGGCTTACACCTATAATTAGTTCAAGTGTGTTTTTCCTTCTTTGGAGAATCATATTGTATTGCCTCCTCCAGGATACTTCACCATTTTTAGCGGTTATTTTCATAGTAGTTTTTCCCTTCCTTCTTATCCTTTATTCTTGGAAATAGTTAGGATTTATAAGATGTGTTTGAATCAATTTGCTTTGAACTCTTTCGCATATTTTTTAGCTTGTTTCAACATTGATTTAGAGACTTGAGTCTTTCTATTTCCTTAGATAGTTTTAACTCCCTTCTTATGGTACGAAGCGTACCAAAAACAATTCTACTTTTTTCTAGGTCTAATTGTGAATTCTTGATTGGTTTGCCCTGATCTAGAAAGGCATTGCAAGAGCCAATTTTCTTTGTGCATGATAAGGTAAGGGGATTCCCCGTGTTTGGAGTCGTTCGCCATCCTTGCATTTATGAAAGGTTCACTGTGACCTTCACTAGCACTTCAAAGGAGTGGGATTATTAGTTTCTCATTTCAACATCATTACATATTTCTAATAGGTACTTAGTTAATTTCTTGGTTCCCTCTTATTTGCATGCTTGTTATTACATTTGTATTATTTTTGTAGATTATTTGTTAGGTTATTGAGCTTAATCAAATTTGCGTGTTCTTGGTAGGAAATAAGACCAACTTAGCTAGGATCAAGCTAGGAGCCAGGGAAAATAGAGATTCTCGTGATAGACATGTGGTGGAGTAGTGTCGTGGGGGACTCATCTTTACTTCAAAGAGCATCATGCAAGGCCTTCATTTGCTATGACTTAGACTGATATATCAATAAGTTCTAGCTAGTGATTTCAAGTTTCAAGTCCATGGTTGGAGCTGCTTGTTTGAGTTCCTCTTTTCCTTTTCATGCTAGCAAGTGCAAGGATTTCTTCCCCTATGGCTTGCACAAGATTTGCAGCAACATCTTTCATTGGAATGTCTCTGAGACTGCTTTCAACACAGATAATTTGGAGAGTAGGATTAGCAAGTATCACCAGGAAAAGTTGGAGATATTCTTTTCTTCCCAGTTGCCTAAGTTTGATGTCGAAAACTTAGTCCAAGTAAGTATCACTCTTCTTACTTAACTCATTTTACTTGCACTTTATGTTTGTAGTTACATGCATTCACTTGACTATATGATTGTTCTTTCATAGACAGCTCCAAAACCTAGTCGTGGAAATATCATGCCGATGTGGAGAGAACTAAAGTTGTGGTGGCTTGGCTTAGCTTAAGGAGAAGATTGCAGAACTCACCCAACAGTATGCTCAAAAAGGCAAGAAGTTCATGAAGTTGTTGAATGAGCATGAATAGCTTAAGGAGTAGTATATTAAGGAGGTGAACGAGAGGAAGTTCTTAGAGTCTTCCGCTGAGAAGATACTGTGTCTAATACATGCAATGAAGTGGTGAAGGAGGTTAAAAGATGTAACAAGCTCTTTGAGGCCATCGGGCCTGTGATCTTTGAGGTGACTATCCAGGGTTATTACTGCGTTCTTAGCAAGATTGGGCAGTACCCTCTAAAGGAATTGTTGTTAGTTGACCCCAGTATTCTGGTCAACTTTTTTGCTGTAGCTATTGGTAGAGCGTCGGGGCTAGCGCCGATGCCATGGTAGAGGATTCAATAGTTGCAACTTCACAAGAGTGGAGTAGGACTTAGACTAAGAGTTGTTCATTTTTCCTTTTCCTTTTCCTTTTCCTTTTGTTGGTTGGGGCCTACTTTGTTTTTACCTTGTTTCAAAAGCTTTGATAATTGTTTCTTTTTCAGCAACAAAGTATAGGTAGATGTTGATATATATATTTGCATAATTTAGCATTTTTTGACTATATACTTTTTATGGATGTTTAATCTACTTTCTGCAATATTTTGCATTAAGTCATTTGGTAGATTTTATCCTTCATGTTTTACTCAATGTTGCATGTTGTTTACATGTTATTGCGTGTTTATGCTCTTTTGCATCTTTGCCCACTTCTTTGAACTTTGTTGCGATGGGTAGTAGGGGGTCCCCTTAGGAGATATTTGTAAAAGACTTAACTTTCTCTTTTTTTTAGGAAATAGGGGAGCCCCTTTAGGGGGTCTTCACTTAGTGTTATTGATACGTTCCCCTTTAGAGGTCTTACCATAGTTGTCGTCATTATTATGCATTCCACTTGGAGATATTGTTGAAGTTATAATTGTTGCGCATTCCTGTTTGGGTGTTGTTGAATTTGTTGTTGCTACATGTTTCCCCTTGGGGGTTTTGTTGAAAAAGTTGTTGCTACGCATTCTCCTTATGGATGATGTCGAAGTTATTATCACTACGCTTTCCCCATTGGAGGTGTTGTGGAAGTTATTTTTTGTTTACCACTCACCTCTTTGAGGGTCTTATAGTGTCTTTTCTACTTGCCACACACTCCTTTAGGGTCTTATAATGGTCTTTTACCACGTGTCCTCTTAGGGGCCCTATTTGGCAAAGTACCCCCTTAGGAGGTCTTATAGTAGTACTAATGTTGTCGCCACATGTCCTCTTAGGGCTCCTATGGTGGTGCTGATGTCGACCACCACATGCCTCCTTGGGGGTCTTAAAGTGGTACTGATGTTGCTCATCGTTAATTGCTACACGAAGTCATTCGTTTCTTAGTTGATGCTACACGCTTCT
This sequence comes from Jacaranda mimosifolia, assembly GCA_018894105.1. Lineage (NCBI taxonomy): Eukaryota > Viridiplantae > Streptophyta > Magnoliopsida > Lamiales > Bignoniaceae > Jacaranda > Jacaranda mimosifolia. The sequence continues at coordinate 13,931,952 of CM032130.1, read as the reverse complement.
TATTATTTTTTTTGCGCAATTACCTCTTGGATCTTACCGCAAATAAAATATTCTTGTAGCTTTTCATTGTGCAATAAAAGAGTACTTTTTGTAGTGAAACGCCAAAATATTTTCATTAAACTAAAGAAAGAAAACAAAATGTCGTCTCTCAAGATTGGATAGTCTTTTATTCAATAGAAAATTGGAAAAATGCCTAAATACCAAAAAGCATAAAGCTTAGAACTTAAATCACAAATCCTAACTATTTAAATAACTTATAGGAAAATAAAGAGTTCAAGGTGACATAGAGGGCATGTTTATTCAATCTGAGGGGCATCTTTCCTCCCTGCTGCAGAGGCTGAGTAGTTGACATTAATATCTTCTTTGTACAGAGTTCTCTTAAGTGCAACTTTGCATTATATATGTTGACCCTTTTTCTTGGAACCACCTTCTCGTAAGACATTATAATGGTGTTAACTTTGTAGACCATGCCTTTACCTTTATCCATTATTACTTTCCCAATTGCACTTTACATCACTTAAGCTAGCAGTAGAGGCCTTTATTTCTTTTAGGACGCTAGCTTAGCATTCTCTGGTAGTGCACTGATCATCAACAATTTCTTCCATTTTATTAGGCATAGGTAACTTCATCTTTATGTGATAGGTTGAGACTACCGCTCAGAAAAGGTTCAAGGTTAGCCTTCCAAGTATCACATTGTACTTGAACAGGGTCCTAACCATTAGGAATTTCACCATCTCCATGACCTGTCGAGGATGAATGCCTAAAAGAGGGGAAAAGAGGCTTCTTTAAGGGCTTCCAATGTCTCTCCAATAAATTCCACTCGAAAAGTGTTGATTTTTTGTTGTTAGGTGTTGTCTATGCCAAGCTAGGGGAAAGCATTGTGAAAGATTATGTCCGTCGAGCTCTCGTTGTCCACCAAGATCTTCGTCACTCAAAAATTAATGAGGGAGGTAGGGATCACCACAATATTATTTTGTCCACCTCACCTAGTCCCTATGTCTTCTTCTTAGAAGATGATGCTGGGAATGGATGATGCACATCGTATATTCCTAGTATTGGATTTACCAAGTTGACTTGTATTTATCTTGCTGCTTTGCACCAGTACCTTCCTAATATTTGAGGAGTCACCTGTTGTGGGTCCTCTAGAGGTTACCAAAATGACATGGCAGTAGCTAAGTTATTCATGTCTTATTAACGTTGTTGTTCCCTTGACTCTGACTGCTTATTGGATTAGCATCAGCTGTCTTTGTTGTTTTCGGTTCTGGATTGCTTTTAAGGACTATCTCGTCTTTGAGCCACATACTCCCTTAGGTATCCTCACTAGATCAACCTCTTCACTTTATATTTCGGCACTCTTTGATGGTATACCTATGGTCATGATGGAAGCGACATCATTTCTTGGACTTATATCTCTTTAGGTTATCTACCATCTTTAGGGTATGGTGGATTAGACCTTGTTATTCCGCCACAACTAAGATGTCTGACCTCTTGTTTGGCTTCTGAAGGTTATGGTATACTACTCTACTCAATTAAGGAGCTCTTCATGTATAGTGGGCTACTTCCCAGGTATGGATTCTTGAAACTTCTGATGCTTCAAGTTCTACTGAATGACGTTAGATAGGAGCTCTTGGCTGTTATAATGAATCTCGTACACTGCTTCAATAAAGCGATTGATATTATCCCTCAAAGACTCTTTATCATTCTGCTTAATACTGAGAAGTATGCCATCATCTTGGGGTACTTGCGGTTGATGGAAAAATTATGGAGAAAGTATTATTCCAACTGCTCCTAACCCGTAATAGAATGCTTGGTGAGGGAAGTATAGAACACCTTATAGTAGGCAGCTTCGCTCAAATCATAGAGCTCTATTCTGGTGAGGAAGTTGTTTAGGTGCTCCTAGGGATCCTCCATGCCATCAAACTCCGCTAGGTTATTAATCTTCAAATCTAAAAGAAGTGACTCTACTAGGATAGCCGAGCAAAAGTCCTGTATCTTACACGAGTGACAGTCAATGAAAGACACTTGCTTTCAACTCCTCCTAAGTATTTTGGTCAGGACTCTAGTTATAGAGGGCAATCATTGTGGCTGGTCAGCTTAGAGGAAAAATTGTACGTCTACATGCTGAGGTGAAGAGATTGGCGCCCCTTCCTTGTTCATCCTTCTCGGTTGGGGAATATAAGGCTTCCCTGCTATGGCAGGAGGACTAGTTGCTCTTAGGGGCGGTATTCGGTAGAATTCCAAGTGATTGCTTTGGCCCAGCCTACACAGGGGCATTCTTCACCAACGTCATTAATACCTTCTAAGTCATCTACAACATTAGTCTTTAAGGGTAGAGTTTGTTAGTAGCGAATGCACTTCTAGTGCTAGTTTCAATGCCAGACAGGACTATGCCTTTAATAGGTTGTCCTTTTTAGTTTTGTCTCGTGATGCAATTTAAGCACTGGAATCTCGAGCTTTGGACCTTGTCTGGATTCTCAACATTCCTTGCTTTAGGAGTTCCCATAAATAGTGCCAATACAATATTACACGAAAATAGAATTAGAATCTTTTTTGAAAGTCAGCAAAATTAAATGAGTTTCTATTACTGGAATGCATTTTGTATGGAGTCAAAGCTCAGGATTTTTTTTATAAAATAACTTTCTATGTCCATTTTGATTCTGGAAGTTGATATTTATAATGGCTAAATGCTTACTAGGATTTTACCCACTTAGATCTGGGCACCCACCGTGATAGATTTAATTTATTAGGCTTATTGATCTTTTATTTAATTATTATTTATTTGATTGTACCCCTTTGTTTATTTTTTATTTTTTTTATCCTTAAAATCTTATTTTTCCATATCACTAACCCTAATGGGCCTTGATCCATTTAGACCGAGGCCTAATAACTTAAGTCTAATTAGTTAGTTCATTCAATGAATTAATTAAAGGTCCACATTAATTGATTGATCCAATCAATTAATTAATTGTTTTCAATTGGGCTTCCTAATCTCATTAGCTCCAATTATTTGAATTAAGCCATTAAATGAATTATTATTTTTTTTTTTTTGAAGAGTATCCTTTACAACAAATCTATAGATCCAATTATCAAGTTAAGAATATCAATTTTACAATAAATTAATAGAATAGAAATATCAAATCAAAGAAGATGAAAGTACAAACTCCACAAGACCACAACCAAGAAGTAGGGGGTGTAAATGGATATTAAATAGATCGGATAAACAAGTTTCATATTTGTATCCATTTAACTTTTTGAATATTTGGATACAAATATGGATTTGATGGACATTTAAAAATGATATCAGAATTCGTATCTATTGGATATTGATTGAATTCAGATATATCCGTATTCAATTATAGTTATTCAGATGCATTCATATTTGATTAAACTTATCCGCATTTGAATTACTTTTTTTATATTCATATTCGATGATAATTATTTAAATATCTATTTATGAATATTCAAATATGTGAATCTATGAATATATAACAAATACTTATTTTAATTAATAAAAAGAACTATACAATTTTTTTTTAAAAAGCAACCAAACAAATAGCATAACTTTTAATTAATAATTGACTTTATAATTGATTATTAGTACTAATTAATAATAATAATGATATTTAAGTATATTAATTATAAAGTCAACTAATAATAATTATGTTGATTAACTTTATTCTTCAATTATAATTTATATATACATATATGGATTATGAGTTGTTTATTAAAAAATATAAATAATATATTATTTAATAAATATATATTCGGAACGGATATTAAACAGATCGGATACGCATTTACCATATCCGTATCCATTTATAATTGGATATCTACTAATCTAATACGGGATAATATCCGCTTTAAATGGATGCAAATAAATTTTATGTAAATGGATATGAATGAGAACGATAAACAAATTTTTGAATATTCATTTACAGTCCTACCAAGATTCACATATAAGGTGCACACAAAGACGTTCATTCGGGTTTAACACAGAACCTCCCACATAATAGGGGAAACTTGATGCCATTGGACTACAAGCCACTGGACCATTAAATAAATTAATTGAAGCTATATAAGTTAATTAGTTTAACAAATTAAATTGAACAATTGAATTATTTTCCTTGGAAACTAGACTTGTCCAACTTCGTGTGTGTCCATTTAATTTCAATAATAATCTAATAGTGAACTCACGACTCTGGTAACTTAACTAAATAATTAATTTTATATTTTAATTAAATTAATTAATTAATTCTTTTATTATCAACTTCTAATTTCAATTAAGTGGCCTTTAAGCTAGCGGCATTAATTTCACACATAAAATGTGACGTCAAGTGTTTCAGCAATTTTTAGCGTGCGTGTGCATAAAATATTAAAAAAAGAAAAAACTTCTTAATTACAAAAACCTATCAATCATAGTTAGCATCTGACAACCGGTTTGAAAATCTAAATATAGGTGAAAGAGCGAATCTTTTCAATTATGAGTACCTAATAGATAAAATCTTTCATTATTTAATCTCTCGATTTGGCTTGAGGTATAAATTATTAGTCAAAAATCAAATAATCCATTAACTACATAAATATTTCTAGTTAATTGACTTAGTTTTGCAGTTTCATTATTAAGCCAAACAATGAGGAATGTTACATAGTTAATGAGTAATTTGGATTTCAAATATTAATTAATATTCAAGTCCAATCAAGATATTGAATTATAGAAGGATCTTATTTAATATTTATATGGTACTTCTTATTAGATTATTTACTATTTCACCTATATTTAGATCTCGTGCAATATTGCTAGAAACTAACCATAATTTCGAAGTTGTTTGAATGAAAGATTTGATTCCAACTCCATTGGTTAATTGGATTAATTAATCAGAGTAACTTGTTCAACCTTAGCCAAGGACTTTCAAGCAGTGTTCGAAAAATTGGACCGTTGATTGAACTGAAAAATTTATCGGTTCACAGTTCACCGATTCAACCGTTGGTTGGATTGTAATTGAACCACAATTGAACTGTGACGTCATAATTACGAAATATATATATATATTACTTAAAAATTAATAAAATGTCAAAATATAAAAACATAAAGAGCTTAGGTGATATTGTCTAAAATCACAATCCAAATTTCAGAATTCATATTATAAATAATCACAACAATTTAAATATCTCAATTCTAAAGTTTAAAGTTGAGAATGTTAGAGTTAATTTTAAAGTCTAAACTCTAAACCAAATTTTTTTTTTTACTTTTAAATAGCTTGTGAGGTATACTTTAGCCTTCAAACTTTGTATTTAGACAAAAAAATTAAAAAAAATTAATTTCATTAAAAATTAAATGAAAAAACCGTTCTGGTTCAATTGAACCGTGAGCGGTTCACCGGTTCACCGGTCTGATCGGCCGGTTTGAACAATTTTAACAAAATAGGGTGTTTTTTTGAATTTTTCGATTTTATGTGAAAATCGGACCGATCGTTTGCCAATCAACAGTCCGATCCGACTATTTAAACCATGCTTCCAAGCCAAGGACAATGAAAAATATAATGACTAATCTTGCAACATAGCAACACATAATACACATATAGGAACACGGTGATACAAATATGACACTATATAAATATAGGGGTACGCTAAATTTTAAATTTTAGATCACTCTACGACATCAACACAATTATCATAATATATATAATTGTATATATAAATAATTTATCATTGATTACATTGATATATATGTAATATAATATATATATCAAACTAAAAATAATCAAAATTAAATACTAAAATAAATATTTTTGAATTCAAATAAATGATAAGTAGGAATAAGTTTTAGATTTCACGTAAATTGTACAATAAAATTTTTTAATACAAAAAGATATAATAAATGATAATGTAAAAGTTGTAATAACATACATTAGGTGACAATAACTTTTATTATATTATTAATGATATTTTTAAGTAGCAATAATTTTTATTTTGCCATCATAATTCATATGATTTAATTTTAAAATGAACTAATTATTTAAATTGTTATTATTAATAATTAGTGATATATGTATAATTATAGTAAAATTGTCTCCATGATTTTTAAATGTATTTATATTTATCACCGAAGGTATGTCATTGATCGTTAATAATAACAATTTAAATGCAATTTTTGCATCTATTAAACTTGAAATGATTATTGTGATAGAATAAAAATTTTCGTTACTTAATATATATAGTTAGTGCCAACATTCCAATTGTCGCTTACTATATTATTATAATTTTTTTCTTTTAGTATGTCTAATCATCCAAATTTGATAAAATTTTATGATCATTGTGAGGCTTTTTACTAACTCCATTTTCCATTTGAAAATTTTTTATTTTCTTATTATTTTTGTGAAGTTAAAAAAGACTCCAGCATGTGCTAGCCATATCGGACACGCCCTTTACACGTGTCCAACTTGTTGGATTTTATCTTTCTTATTTTAATTTTTGGATACTTCATTGCCATGTCAGACATGTGTTGGGACGATATTGGTGCCCATTCATGCCCGTTACTATACCGAGTGCTTTTATAGTGTGTCCGTACATTATAGGTAATAACATAGAAAATAATGTCTTTGACAACACTTTATTTCAGATAGGAATTTCTAACACAATTATTCAATGTACTTACTCCACATAGTGCCCACATGCAACATTAGTATCTCTACGTTGATGTCCATGAAGACATCTTCCTCACGAGTATGAACCATTTATGTGAGTCTTGTTGAATTATTGTTGTCCTATTTTAATGATTCTTAACTAGAAATATTTTAAGATTAGAGTTATAGAAGCAAATTTCATGACCGTCATCATATGCACTACCATTACCAATAATAATATATTGTAACACCCCAAAATTTTATAATTTATTGAATTAAAATTTTATATATTTAAATTTTGTGAATTTATGTTATTGTTGTTAAATTATTATTTTATGTAATTTTGGGAGTTAATTTCAAAATTTATGAAAACTTGATTTAGCATTTTTTTTTTTTAAAAAAATATCAGATTTCGGGACACATGGCAGCCCCTTGTTCTTTCCTTCTTTTCTTTTCTTTCTTTTCCTTTCTTTCTTCTCCATTTTCCTCATTCTTCTTCCCCGTTTCTTTCTTTTCTCCTTTTTCTCCCGAAAACACCACCACCACCGTGACCATCTCCACCACTCAAACCAGCCCCTAACTACAAACCAACACCACCATCTTCTTCTTCAGCACCCTCCAAACACCAAACAACCATCATGCACGGAGGAGACGTGGCGGCCGGAGGATTTTGAAGAAGACCCGAAAGTTGGGTGGTGATGGGTTTCCTCTTCTCCGACGGTGGATTGAGCATTTGAAGGGTGTTTTGGAAGCTGAGGGTGTGAGGAAGGTTTTGGGAAGGTTGCATGTGGCTTCGAACGGCCGGAATCCGAGAATCGAGGTGATCGGAGTTGGGTGGTGAAGTTGATTTTCGGACTGAAATTTGGGTTTTTCGGTGGCTACAAGCATCAAAACCAAAATCTGACTGCACCGTTGGACTCAGGAGCTCGAAAGGAGTCGGACTGCTCGTTTCGAGAATTTTCCGGCGCGGCGTCCGGCGGCGCTCCGGCGACCTGGGGGCAGTTTCCTCCTCTCGTCGTGACGAACGCAGTGGCGTGATTGGTTCGTGAAACCGAGGTCTCATTGTGAAGTTGTGGTAGCAATTTAGGAATTGTTATATATATATATATGTACATGCATATGTATATATTTTGCTATTAAATTATATTCATGCCAAGAATAGAATTTGAGGATGTTGAGATGATATATATATACATTTGTTGGTATCCCATGCTATGGAATATGGATAAAGTGGAACCGGACTCATGCATAATGAAAAAAAAATTGGACTTATTATAGTATTAAGGAGTATATTATAAAATTTTATGACATTGATTAGGAATTGATTATATAAGATTAATCCTATGGCATGATTAGGATTATGTTTGACCTTGGAATAGGAATGAAATATTGGATTAATTGATAAATTAGAAATTTTGGATTATTAATGGAATAATTGTGATTAATAGAATTAAGTATGGATTTTGATTGTAAATATTACTTCTTGGATAGGTAACGACAAAGTGGGTCCCGTGGACCAATAGGCTGCTGACTGTAATAGCATTTCTGAGATTACAGAGGTGAGGTTTCTCCCACTCTGGGTTGTTGCTTGTATAAGCTTACTCGTATTTATTGAGAACCCCTGTGAGGGTCTGCCAATCTGGCACCTTTCCTATTTATCTGTTATTTGTGATAAGCCCCTGTGTGGGTTTCTGTTTCTATATCGTACTCTGAATATGCTTGAAATCTTATTTATTATCTATCATCTGAGTGGAGCACCCCTGTGAGGGTTATTGTTTGATATTGATTTCATTTTATGATCTGACATTTGATTTGAACACCCTGTGAGGGCTATTCTTTGTCATTGAATCTATTTTAGTTGTTCCAGTGCCCGAAACTCCCTTTATGTTGTCAATTTCTGTTCCTTGTACCCCACAGCCTTGCCGGCTGACCTTGTATTTCTTGAATCTGTTTTATGTGTTGATTATTGGCCCGAAAAACATACTTGATTACTAATTGTATCGGCTGAGTGCCAATTCTAGCAGAATGCTTGAATTATTGTTTTAAAACGGCCATGCTGGCCAGTATATTGATTGTTACAGATTGTACCTGTTGTATTCATACTGATTGTTTAAAAGTGATATTGTTATCTGTTGGCATTATATTGTTATAACCATGGGGACGCCCTTGGGAAGTTATACCCGGAGGGACGCCACGGGAAGTTGGGCCCGGGGCTAGGTCCAGAAAGACGTCTGGGCGGAACGGATCGACAGTGACAGGTCTTCTGGCTAGTACCCACATACGATTCTGACTTATAGGTAGCTGGAGGTAGCTAACTGTGAGTGGCGGGATCAGGCATGCGGTCGACCATGCCATAATTATTGTTACATGCCGAGCTGTGTGCTCGAGCAGATGGAGGGATAAGGGAAACTTATTCTTGTTCAAGTTCAAGATATTGAAATATTATTGCTTATTCATCGAGGAGCAATAAGGAAGGATGCCAACAGGCCTGCTAAATGTTACATGTTTCCTATTCTTATGAGAGTTAATCTTATTCCTGTTAATCATGAATTGGTCATCTTATTATTGTCCAAAAGTCTCGTTCACTACCTTTAAATCTTAATATTTTCCCTCACTGAGTCCTTATGACTCACCCTTCTTGTTATTCTTTATCTTTCCAGATTGGTCGAGGTAAGAGGCAGGAGACTATGTTTTGGGATGGAAGCTATTTTGTAATAGATTAGGTGTTCTGGTTGTATATATGCTTTACACCTAGTCCAGATTGATATCAGTATCATTATGTAAGACAATTGTGAACTTAGGACTTTGGTTATATATGTTATGCTTTATGAGGCGATCTTTTGGATTGAGATGGTTGTTTTATCATTGAGTGGGTTAAAATTTCAGGTTTCTTAGTTTTATTTGAATGGTATTGTAAGATTGAACTGGTAGCGCCTCCGCTTGGGTGCTGTCCCGAGATGGGGTGTTACAAAGGTGGTATCAGAGCCTAGGTTTGTCGATGACCTAGGATAATGAGAATTAAGAGGATATATGATGAGGCCATAGGAAATGGATAGTTGACTAGTTGTAGTTCTTCTTTTCGCAATCAAACTTTACTTAACCTATTGAATGTCTTATAACTATATTTAGGTTACCCATTGTGATACTAACTTTGGATGCGGTGGTGTAATTTGTTAGCAAGTGAGCGAAGAAAGGAAAACTATGGCATCCCATGAAGGTTCTCATATCCCTGAACCGCCCCGAGCAGGTCGGAGGGGAAGAGGGAGACCACCTGGTCCAAGGGCTACTACACAACGTGTACCAAGGCAGGGAGCACCCATTGGGCAACCAAACCTGCAAGAGGAAGAGGTTTCACAGAATCCTCAGGTTAATCCAGGTGTAGGGCAACCCACAGAGCCTATGTTTCAAATGTTGCAACAGTTTATGCAATTCTGCCAACAGCAGGGACAGGGTCACCGAGCAGAAAATACTAAAGAGCCTACGGAAGATCGAGCTCCAGATCGGTTCTTAAGACTGCAACCTCCAAAATTTTTAGGGGAACCTGATGATAGAAAAGCCGAGATGTAGGTTAGGAGCTTGGAAAAGATATTCGGAACTCTGCAATATCCAGATGAGCAGAAGATCAGATATGCTACGTTCTTATTGGATGGTCCTGCTTATGATTGGTGGCAAATGATAGATCGGAGGTGGACTGCAGAGGAAACTCATCGGACCTGGGAAAATTTTACCCTGGAGTTTATGGAAAAATATGTACCTGAAGTGACCAAGCATGCCAGGGATAGAGAATTCATGGAGTTAATACAAGGAGCATTATCAGTAAGTCAGTATGAAGCCACATTCAGTCGCTTGATTCGATACGCACCTCACATATTGGTAGATGAGAGGCGACAGATTCGTAAGTTTGTGGAAGCGTTACGACCAGAACTTAGACGGGGCCTTCTCTCCTGTGATTTTCTGAACTACAATCGTGCGGTGAGCAAAGCACTCGAAGTAGAATCCGATTTGCGAGAGATTAAAAAGATTGAGGAGAAAGGGCGAAAAGGAAGGTAACCGCCGGGTGGGCAGAACAATTTTGGAAAGAAGCAACCAAGGGTGCATATTGGGGGTGCTAAGCAACAAGTTTATCAGACCAGTGGTGCCACAAATCCAGCATTAAAGACGTGTGGATTCTGCGAAAAATTAGGTTATAAGGAATCAGAATGCCGGAAAAAGCAAGGTAAATGTATATGGTGTGGCAACGATCAGCACCTTGTCAAGGACTGCCCTAATTTTAGGAGGCCAGCCCCTGCAGACAAAGGAAAACAAGTTGCAGGATCTAGTGGGAAACTAAAGGTTCGGGCAAGAGTATATGCATTAACTGGAGAAGAAGCGCTTGATCCTTCTGAAGTAGTTGAAGGTACGATTTCTATTTTTGGAACTTTTGGAAATGCTCTATATGATCCTGGTGCTTCGCATTCTTTCATATCTACAAATATGTCTGAAAAATTAAATATGCAACCTGAAGTTATGCCATATCAGATAGAAGTTCAAACACCTTTAGGAATAGGGTTAATGACAGATGTCATTTATCGGAATTGTCCGATTTTGATTGGGGATGGAGTATATTCAGCTGATCTTATACAAATGCCCATACAAGGGTATGACCTAATCCTTCGAATGGATTGGTTATAAAAACATCAGGCACAAATGAATTGTTACACCAAAAGCCTCACCCTTGGGGCTAAAACTTCAGTACCTATACGCCACTCCACAAATGACCTTTCCCCTATACCTATTATATCTGCTATAAAAGCTAAGAAGATTTTGAGGGAAGGTGGGCAAGGATTCTTGGCGTATATTATTAACAAATCCCGAGAAGCTGTTAAGATTGAAGAAGTGGATGTGGTAGCTGAATATCTGGAAGTATTTTCGGAAGAACTTAGCTCGTTACCCCCAGATCGGGAGATAGAATTTGTAATTCACACTCTTCCAGGGGTAACACCTTTTTCTAAGACTCCCTATCGAATAGCACCTGCAGAGCTCAAAGAGCTAAAGTGTCAACTTCATGAACTATTGGAAAAAGGGTTCATTAGACCAAGCACATCACCTTGGGGAGCCCCAGTATTGTTTGTCAAGAAGAAGGACGGGACCTTGAGAATGAGCATTAATTACAGAGAGTTAAATAAAGTCACTATCAAGAATAAGTACCCTTTGCCGCATGTGGAAGAATTATTTGATCTACTGCAAGGGTCTACAGTCTTTTCAAAACTGGATTTACGGCAGGGATATTATCAGTTGAAGATTAGAGAAAAAGATATCCCAAAGACTGCCTTTAATTCTCGATATGGTCACTTTGAATTTGTAGTGATACCGTTTGGTCTAACCAACGCTCCAGCGGCATTTATGGACCTAATGCATCGAGTGTTTAGACCATATCTAGACCAGTTTGTAGTCATTTTCATTGATGATATTCTGGTATACTCGAAGACAAGAGAAGAACATGTAAAGCACCTGCATTTAGTTCTCCAAACTCTGAAAGAGCATCAGTTGTATGCCAAATTCAGTAAGTGCGAGTTTTGGATAGAAAGAGTAGCATTCTTGGGACATGTAATATCTGAAGATGGAATAGCGGTTGATACCTCTAAGATAGAGGCAATAGTCAACTGGAAGAGACCTGAAACTGTAACGGAAGTCCGTAGTTTTTTAGGTCTTGCTGGATATTATCGAAGATTTGTGCAAGATTTTTCTAAAATAGCCGGCCCGTTGACTAAACTAACACAGAAAGATCGCCCATTTGACTGGAATGAAAAGTGTGAGCGAAGTTTTCAAGAACTAAAGAGTAGACTGATGACAGCTCCAGTTTTAGCCCTTCCAGAAGGATTAGAAGGATTTGTCGTATTTACCGACGCTTCTAAAGAAGGGCTTGGGTGTGTGTTAATGCAGAAAGGGCGAGTTATCGCCTATGCCTCTAGAAAGTTAAAACCACATGAAGAAAACTACCCAACTCATGATTTAGAGTTGGCTGCAGTAATATTTGCTCTGTCAAAGTGGAGGCATTATCTTTATGGGGCTACGTTTGAAGTATATTCTGATCACAAAAGCCTCAAGTACTTGCACTCTCAGAAGGATCTGAATATGCGATAGCGGAGGTGGATGGAATTCTTAGAAGACTATGATTTCTCTATTAATTACCATCCAGGAAAAGCAAATGTGGTAGCCGATGCACTAAGCCGAAAAGCCGAAATAGCTCACCTGTTGAAAAGAGAAACGCCAGATGGCTTAAGAATAAATGTAGTGATCAAAATGAAACAGCGAAGTTGGATAGCAGGAGTAAAGGTACAACCAGACTTATATGATCATATTCGACGAGCTCAAATCAATGACAGTTGGATATTGAAGCAGAGGGAGACAATTGGGAGTTCTGAAAAGCCCGAGTTCAGTATAGATAGTCAAGGTAGTCTTTTATTCTGCCAGAGAATATGTGTACCCGAGGAGATAAAAAGGAAACTATTGGAAGAGGCACATAAAGCGAGATATGCCGTACATCCAGGAGGAACTAAGATGTACCAAGATTTGAAAGGACAGTTCTAGTGGAATGGGATAAAGAAAGACATAGCAGAATATGTGAGGAAGTGTTTAACCTGTCAGCTAGTGAAAGCTGAACACCAGCGACCATCTGGGTTGCTACAGCCACTTCCTATCCCTGACTGGAAATGGGAACAGGTGACAATGGACTTTGTAACAGGTCTGCCAATGGCTAGAGGAGGATATGATAGTATCTGGGTGATAGTAGATCGTTTAACGAAATCTGCACATTTTCTACCAGTTGGGAAAGATTACAAAGTTGAGAAATTGGCGGAGTTATATCTTAAGGAAATTGTCCGGCTGCATGGAATCCTGATTAATATTGTATCTGATCGAGACCCAAAATTCACTTCCAGACTTTGGAAAAGTTTGCAGAAACACTTGGGAACCGGACTACAATTTAGTTCTACTGCTCATCCTTAGACTGATGGTCAGTCAGAAAGAGTTATTCGGATACTAGAGGATATGCTACGAGCCTGTGTTATGGATTTTGGTGGGAGTTGGATCCGACATATTCCACTAATTGAATTTGCCTATAATAATAGTTACCAATCAACTATATAGATGGCACCGTACGAAGCATTGTACGGCAGGAAATGTCGGTCACCGCTACATTGGGATTTGGAAGAATACAGAAGTAGCACTGAAGAATCCTCAAGTACTTTGAGACCGGAATTTATTCAGGAAGCTATTGAAAAGAACAGATGATTCGACAGAGGATGAAGGCGGCTCAAGATAGACAAAAGAGTTATGCAGATAAGAGAAGAAGAGATTTGGAATTTGAGGTGGGTGATCAGGTTTTTCTCAAAGTATTTCCAAGAAAAGGCATTCGAAGGATTGGGAAAGGTGGAAAGCTAAGCGCAAGATATATTGGTCCCTATGAGATAAGTGAAAGGATTGGACCAGTAGCATATCGTTTAACTTTACCTCAAGGAGTGATGGGTATTCATGACGTTTTTCACGTCTCACAGCTTCGAAAATATTATCCTGACCCCTCCCACATCAGTTCTCATGACAGTATACCACTGCATAGTGATATGACATATGAGGAACAGCCGATTAGAATTCTCGAGAGAAAATTTCAAGAGCTCAGGAATCGGAGGATTCCTCAAGTAAAAGTTCTCTGGCACAATCATAATGTTGAGGAAGCAACTTGGGAAACTGAAGAATTCATACGCCAACAATATTCGGATCTATTTCAAAATTCAGGTGAGAATCTAGGCGCCAGATTCCTTTAAGAAGGAGGGATTGTAACACCCCGAAATTTTATAATTTATTGAATTAAAATTTTATATATTTAAATTTTGTGAATTTATGTTACTGTTGTTAAATTATTATTTTATGTAATTTTGGGAGTTAATTTCAAAATTTATGAAAACTTGATTTAGCATTTTTTTAAAAAAAAAATATATCAGATTTTGGGACACATGGCAGCCCCTTGTTCTTTCCTTCTTTTCTTTTCTTTCTTTTCCTTTCTTTCTTCTCCATTTTCCTCATTCTTCTTCCCCGTTTCTTTCTATTCTCCTTTTTCTCCCAAAAACACCACCACCACCGTGACCATCTCCACCACTCAAACCAGCCCCTAACTACAAACCAACACCACCATCTTCTTTTTCAGCACCCTCCAAACACCAAACAACCATCATGCACGGAGGAGACGTGGCGGCCGGAGGATTTTGAAGAAGACCCGAAAGATGGGTGGTGATGGGTTTCCTCTTCTCTGATGGTGGATTGAGCATTTGAAGGGTGTTTTGGAAGCTGAGGGTGTGAGGAAGGTTTTGGGAAGGTTGCATGTGGCTTCGAACGGTCGGAATCCGAGAATCGAGGTGATCGGAGTGAGGTGGTGAAGTTGATTTTTGGACTGAAATTTGGGTTTTTCGGTGGCTACAAGCATCAAAACCAAAATTTGACTGCATCGTTGGACTCAGGAGCTCGAAAGGAGTCGGACTGCTCGTTTCGAGAATTTTCCGGCGGCGGCGGACGGTGGCGCTCCGGCAGTTTCCTCCTCTCATCGTGACGAACGCAGTGGCGTGATTGGTTCGTGAAATCGAGGTCTCGTTGTGAAGTTGTGGTAGCAATTTAGGAATTGTTATATATATATATATGTACATGCACATGTATATATTTTGCTATTAAATTATATTCATGCCAAGAATAGAATTTGAGGATGTTGAGATGATATATATACACATTTGTTGGTATCCCATGCTATGAAATATGGATAAAGTGGAACCGGACTCATGCATAATGAAAAAAAAAATTGGACTTATTATATTATTAAGGAGTATATTATAAAATTTTATGACATTGATTAGGAATTGATTATATAAGATTAATCCTATGGCATGATTAGGATTATGTTTGACCTTGGAATAGGAATGAAATATTTGATTAATTGATAAATTAGAAATTTTGGATTATTAATGGAATAATTGTGATTAATAGAATTAAGTATGGATTTTGATTGTAAATATTACTTCTTGGATAGGTAACGACAAAGTGGGTCCCGCGGACCAATAGGCTGCTGACTGTAATAGCATTTCTGAGATTACAGAGGTGAGGTTTCTCCCACTCTGGGTTGTTGCTTGTATAAGCTTACTCGTATTTATTGAGAACCCCTGTGAGGGTCTGCCAATCTGGCACCTTTCCTATTTATCTGTTATTTGTGATAAGCCCCTATGTGGGTTTCTGTTTCTATATCGTACTCTGAATATGCTTAAAATCTTATTTGTTATCTATCATCTGAGTGGAGCACCCCTGTGAGGGTTATTGTTTGATATTGATTTCATTTTATGATCTGACATTTGATTTGAACACCCTGTGAGGGCTATTCTTTGTCATCGAATCTATTTTAGTTGTTCTAGTGCCCGAAACTCCCTTTATGTTGTCGATTTCTGTTCCTTGTACCCCACAGCCTTGCCGGCTGACCTTGTATTTCTTGAATCTGTTTTATGTGTTGATTATTGTTCCGAAAAACATACTTGATTACTGATTGTATCGGCTGAGTGCCAATTCCAGCAGAATGCTTGAATTATTGTTTTAAAACGGCCATGCTGGCCAGTATATTGATTGTTACAGATTGTACCTGTTGTATTCATACTGATTGTTTAAAAGTGATATTGTTATCTGTTGGCATTATATTGTTATACCCATGGGGACGCCCTTGGGAAGTTATACCCGGAGGGACGCCACGGGAAGTTGGGCCCGGGGCTAGGTCCAGAAAGACGGCTGGGCGGAACGGACCGACAGTGACAGGTCTTCTGGCTAGTACCCACATACGATTTCGACTTATAGGTAGCTGGAGGTAGCTAACTGTGAGTGGTGGGATCAGGCATGCGGTCGACCATGCCATAATTATTGTTACATGCCGAGCTGTGTGCTCGAGCAGATAGAGGGATAAGGGAAACTTATTCTTGTTCAAGTTCAAGATATTGAAATATTATTGCTTATTCATCGAGGAGCAATAAGGAAGGATGCCAACAGGCCTGCTAAATGTTACATGTTTCCTATTCTTATGAGAGTTAATCTTATTCCTGTTAATCATGAATTGGTCATCTTATTGTTGTCCAAAAGTCTCGTTCACTACCTTTAAATCTTAATATTTTCCCTCACTGAGTCCTTATGACTCACCCTTCTTGTTATTCTTTATCTTTCCAGATTGGTTGAGGTAAGAGGCAGGAGACTATGTTTTGGGATGGAAGCTATTTTGTAATAGATTAGGTGTTCTGGTTGTATATATGCTTTACACCTAGTCCAGATTGATATCAGTATCATTATGTAAGATAATTGTGAACTTAGGACTTCGGTTATATATGTTATGCTTTATGAGGCGATCTTTTGGATTGAGATGGTTGTTTTATCATTGAGTGGGTTAAAATTTCAGGTTTCTTAGTTTTATTTGAATGGTATTGTAAGATTGAACTGGTAGCGCCTCCGCTTGGGTGCTGTCCCGAGAGGGGGTGTTACATATATGGTCTGGAATTTCATATATATTGAAACAATAACAAATTAGAGATAAAAGAATTAATTATCTTATCAATATCAAACAAAAATATGTCTGCTAGAGTGCACCAGCCAATCAACTTAGCACTAACCTTATCACTCAAAGACTTAAGTCTCGTACTCCAAGTAATAGGCTTTCCTAAGATTGAAACCGTGAAGGTGAAGATGTATTCAAAAAACCAAGTGCAACGAAAAACAATTGAAACTTAAACATAAATTCGAATTTATAAATATTAGGATCATCTTATGCCTCTAATTATGGATTCAAGAAGAAAGAGATTTTTACCTTGACTAAATCTCTTAATATAAGAGTAAGATCACCATCTTCAAGCTTTCTTCAAGCTAAAAATCGCCACAAAACTACAGCACATTCAGCAGCCTTGAATGAGCAAAAATCTCCACCAATTTCTCCAATTGGTCCGCCAATAGTTCAATTCCTTGATCCCCTCTTGAGTGCTCCAATTGTAGTACCTCTAATGAAATCCACACATTTAGATAGCATACTTTATATCAAAAAATCAAGCTAGAAAGAATCTTGATCTAGGAAGAATTTGGGAAAAAAAGTGCTTGGGAAGAAAGCTAGCAAGTTGGAGAAGAAAGGATAGAGCAATTTTGGAGGGAAGAAGAAATCACAAAAGGTGTGAATAGGATGTTAGTTGGACATCTATTGTGGTCCCAAGGGGGTATTTATAGACCTCATGTGAAGATTCTAGAGTATCCAATCACACTAGCCATGTTCTAGATTCTTCTCCCTCCTAATTGGACCACTTGGATGCCACCTCACATCCTACATTAAATATTCACACGCACCAATTATAATCTCATTTTAATTGGTCAATTAAATATTTCTACATTTTAAATGGACTATTCCATTTAAACTTTTTCCCCAAAATTAGTTTGTCTCTTGCATCATTTAAATTAGTTCCTTAATTTAATTGCGCTAATTTAACTCTAGAAATTAGCAAGAATAATTTAATTTGGCTTAATTTAAATCCTTAAATTAGTTTGATTAGTTTAACTCCTTAAATTAATCAAACCATGCTTATCAATTAACTTATTCAAGAATTCGCCTCCTCTAACTAAACTATAAATATATCTAATTCTTTGATAATCTTTCTAAATTCACTAGTGTGGTCTAAGACTTTTACGCGTGAGTCATTAACTTAACCAATCAGTTAGACATGGACTCACAGCTCTTTGCAATTTAATTGAATATCAAATATTTTAATTAATTAGAACTTATTTAATTAACTCCTCTTGAATTAATCTCCACTAATTCAAGACCACCCAATTTCCATAGTCAATATATACAAGCAATTGGATGGATTAATTAGTGTGAACCTTTCTGCTTATAATTACCATACCAAATTATATCATTTCGCTTCTTATCTCCCGACTGCGGCATAGGACTAAAATATTTGTCAATTGCTTAATAGCCTCAATAACTATGCTTTTCTTCCTAATGAGCGATTCCAAGGACCTCATCTTTTGAAACTACTTTTCTAAATTTTCATACTATCTTGTGCAGGATTTTCGTAACCAATCATCATAGAACATATAGAAGATCAACCCGTTCATCACGAAGAGTAAATAGATTCGCTATTGAAACCCAATAGCCTCCATACTTAGATAGTTTGTGCCTAACACAAGTCCCATGCGACCTGCTAGGTGGTCGAGATAAGTATTAAAGCACAAGGACCTAAGCATAAGATTACTGTGGAACCTCAAGTTTAAGGACTAACTATATGCACTATCATAAGCTAAAGAATTTTTCATTAGTGACAAGCCACTGTAGCTACCTCATGGATTCTTTAAGTCAAGTCTTCAGTGAACTTGCTCTCCAATAAGCACCCACTAATATACATTCATGTCTCGTACACAATGTTTCCATGAAACAAGGCAATATCCAACTCCTTGGAGTATTCATTGCTCATGCAAGTCTATCCGAACCTTAGATGCCTTATCTCCAAGATTCTACAACTTGGAATATCTCAAAATCATGACCATAAAAACTTGTTTCATTATCACCAACATATGTGTGACCAAGTCCAGCAGTGCTATATGATTTTAAGCGATTCAACCAAATGTATTGTAAAGAATATGAATATTGCATAAGATGAAGATACCCAATTATCAAATATCAATCAAATAAGATTATTCTTTTAGGAGTAGCATAACACGTCAATCTAATTGACTGCGAGACTATTCCAACACTATGAGGTCAAAATACCCTATTAGGCTAACTCACAAGGCCTTTTTAATGGCCTTGTGGTTGAATGGACAAGCATTCCATGCTTGTGCAGTTTGGTCACTGATAATGAAGTGTTGTTGACCGTCTTGGTTTCAACTTGGACACATAGCCTATAGGGCGATGGCAATCTTTTTTCCTAAGTGCCTGAATGGTTGAGTCAACCTTAGGGCAGAAAAACCTCCGATTAGGAATAAAACTGTGACATTTAATGTTTCTACGACATAGTGTGTCCTTCATGTAATTTCATTAATGATAGGTCGTGCCACTAGCAATCTAGACAAAAGCTATTGGGAGCCAAAGGATAATGCGCCCCTTTGCCTATCAAATCAGTCTGCCAAAAGATTATCTCTACTAAGGAAAGGACCACTACGCCATCAATATGAATTTCAAGCTCCCTTAGGGTATTTTAGTAAAAACACCATGTTGTTTGCTTATAAATACTCATCTTATCTTCCCTGCTAGCTAAATTAACTTTCACTTTTCTCTCCCGGTTATTGACTTAAGCATCGGAGGGTCTTAACTAAGGACCACCTTGACAAGCCCAACGGAGCTTTTTTAGTTGTAAGGTCGACATTCCCGCCTCCTATTGAGCTAAGACTCGACCATATTGGCTTTATTCCACATTGAGCCTTCCATATTGAGCAACCGAAAAACCACCGCATCATTTTGGTGTTGTCTGCACAAACAGAACTTCTCAATTGAACTACCCAGATACGATAGATCTACGGACCACGATGAGCATCTACTGCAGTTTGAGCATATTATGCAACTGCATAAACACAATGATAACATCCATGCTAAGCTACTCGTCACCACTTTCTTGGGAATAACACTAGACTAGTGTGCCAAACTATGCCCCCTATCTATCAAATACTATGATTAAATGTGCGATAAATTTCTTCACCAGTTCACTAGAAAGCAAAAATCTAAGCTACCGCACACCCACCTGCACTCTATTAAGCAAAATAAATGGAGTCATTTCGAGACTTTTTTACTTATTTTAATAATAAAGTTCTGAAAGTTGATAATCCACAAGTTGATTTTCTTATTGATACCTTGTTTTTAGTCTTCGACACAAAGACTATGCAAATGCTCTAGTCATGGAATAACCTCAAACTATAGAGCATCTACTTGACCTAGCCAATAAATACATGACCCAAGAATAAATTAATAGAATAAAGTTCAAAGGGTCCAATGCTAACAAGAAGTCGAAGAGCAAAGTTGATAAGGATAATAGGGTCCAAAGGACAGCACGCACTCACCAATAAAAAGGCTTCACCACTACATGCCCTAAACACACCAAAAAAGAGGTGCTAATGGCCATTGAAGGACATGATATCTTCAAAAGATCAAGAAATATACCTGAGAAGCCAGAAATAAAAAATTCAAAGAAATACTATTATTTCCACCAGCTAAAAAGACATGGCACCAAGGTCTGCTTTAAGCTACACAATGATATTGAACGTCTTTATCAGCAAGGATATGTCAAGAAGTATATTGCAAGTCGATAAGATATAAAAAATAACAGTCTAGCCCACCAGATGGAGACAATGCACAGCCGTCAACATGAAAATAAGAGAGAAAATACTTTTATGGTCCATGAGGTCATAGACACCAACGCGAGTAGGCCGACGGGAGACACCAAGTCCTCCAAAAACTCATGCAGAAATATTTGAATAGTGGAGACTACAACTAGGAAACTATCTTTCATATGTCAACCAATTTTGGAGCTAATCACTTTTACAAATGATGATCGAAAACATCTAGCAAAACATCATTATGAGTTGCGGCCTGATTGCCCTATAGTGGTCATGCTGGAGATCACAAACTACTCTGTTTGTAAGATCTTAGTTGATACTAGGAGCTCTACCAATATGCTCTTTCTCTCCATGCTAAATAAAATGGACATTGGACCCGTGCGCATACAACCAGTTAATACCCCGCTCGTTAGGTTTAGGGGGTCCTATAAAATACCTATGGGGTTAATACAATTAACTATCTCATTAGGCATTGCACCAAAGAGAACTTTAATGATGTAGTACTTGGTGGTCAATACTTCATTTGAATACAATGCAATCCTAGGTCGACCAGCAGTCAACAACTTTAGGTCTATCATCTCAACACACCATTAGAAGATCAAGTTTCTGACGCTAAGAAGTATAGGTGAATTGGTCTGTAATATACAAGAGGCCTGAAAGTGTTATGCCTATCGGTTGACTCCAAGCATTTCAAGCAACTCCGATCATTCAATGAGGAGGCACAACCAACCAAGATGGTGTGGCCAAAAAGATGAAGCTGCGTGATGCAGGTATGAGTAAATCTTGATGATAAGGTAGGAAGCATGACCCGCTCATAAGCGTGGAGAATTGCATTACTCCTGGGAAATAGATCTTTCACTACATAAATTATCTATCCTTTTTGTCAAGCAAATTTGCTCATTCTTGTTATCTTTGCCTATCTTTTAACTTAAGTCTTGATTATGTACCTTTCTAATCATTACTGTAATGGAACTTACATTTTGATTGCACAATCAAGGGTAATATTCTTATATGCAAAACCAACAAACACAAAAAGCTACTCAAGTGATAATATTGCAATGACCACCCTAAACATCACTATAATCAATGACCCCAAAAAATGGATGAATAGGTTGCAACCCATCTATCTTGAATCAGTAAATGCTACAAAAATGCCACCACACTAGCAACAGGCAACATTCAAGGACTAACCCCACTATTTTTCTAAATCAACACAAACTCCATGATGAGAATGTCAACACAACCTAAATTCAGATGTCCCGATGAGAAAAGGTACTAGGTAAGTATGAATAGGCAAACCCAGCATCAGTTTACCCCCTAAATTACATTTCTACACCGAGCTCTCTGATGAGAATGATAGAAACAACCTAAACTCAGACTCCCTATTGAGAAAAGGGTACTAGATAAACATAACAATGCGGATCAAATGCATCAACTAACTACTTAAAACATATTTATATACTGGACTCCTTGATGAGAAAGGTTACTACCTGGCAATAAGGTGTACTAAAACTTACAATCAAATACTATCTGTAGATATGCAACACATAATTCCTTGTCAAGCCACACATTTCGACCTCAACAGCAAACAAGAAATGATCGGGATGAGGCAAATATATGCAGATATAGTCCAAAAAATAGAACATTCAAGAGAGACACGACCACCAACAGAAATGAGAGTAAACCGCCAAGGGCGGATGGTTATAACATCCAAGATATTTGAAAGCTAATCTAATTACATGCTAAGAAAACAAAAATAATCAGCTTATACATGTCAAAAGTTTTAGGAACCCCCAGTAGGGGATAGAGCAGGACGGTTGTTGATAAGACCAGCCAACCTTAGAGGTTGAAGGGCCACCATCTTTTTTCCTAGCAACATGGGCAGCTTCTTTGATCACATGTTCTACAATGATCTCATCTACAAAGTCTAAAACTAACTTGTATTCTTCTGAAATCTCCATCTCGTCATCCCCCTCCAAGTTAAAGAATGGCTAGAGATTATCACCAAAGAGAGGGTTTAATAGTGTTTCGTCGAAGTTGACCTCAAATATGTGGAGTTACCTGAGGGCCTTGTTGAAACCCTTTTGAAAGTCTTCACCCCCTATCCTTAAGTAGGCCTCCTCAAAGGCTGGAGACTTCACAAAGATAGCAACAGTGGACATTTTCTTCCCAAAATCCAGGAGTCGAAAGTCGACTGGACCTCTTTAGTCGTAGACTCCTCCCCACGCTTGAAGGCTCATGCCTCTGCAGCCATCACATCTTCCTAAAATCAGGCGACCCTCTCATTCAGCTCAGCCACCTCTGCCGCTAAATGAGTCTTCTCCTCCAGTAAACTTGAAGAGTCTGCCTAAACAAAAGTGCAACCGTCAGCTCATCCGTCTTTGAGCAAAGTGACTCCACCTCTATCGTATTTACCTAGAGTGAGCTAGTCAATTTGCCTTTGAACTCCTTTACTAGGATTATCCATTTTTTCTTGTTTCCATCACAACAGCATGTCAACAATGTAAAGCATGGGCAATTTGGGTAGTTTGCATAAATGATGCAGATCGGGTAGTACATTAAGGAAATCAAAATACAAAAGATAAAAGAAGAGGAAATAATGGAAGTTAACAAGTTATGGTGATAGGAGAACAACTGCATAGCTTGCTACCCATGAGCTCCATCAGCTTGTCCACATCGTAAGGAATAATTAGGCATTAAAAGTCTCTTAGCAAATCTAATCATTGGACTTACCATCGATTGTTGGACATATTTAGGAAACAAGGCCTAAAAAAAGGGATATTTGTCTAGGTGGGACTTATGAGATGTGGCCTACATGCATGAAGATAGTTTGGTAAAAGTGAAATCGACATCTTGACTACCACCACTCAAGCGGTCTTAGATTTTGGAGCTAGTTGATCGATGTCCATCGGCTTCTTCCCCTTATCCTTAGATGGGATAGGATGAACTCCTTTCGGAGTACTAACAGAGTGAGCTGGGGAAGCGTCGGAAAGAAGCACCGCCCAGGGTGCCAGCCGACAGGGTGGCGACTACAGAGGCAGAAGAACCCTCCCCAGCAACAGTGTGGCAGCTAGGTGAGCAACTTTGCTAACCTCTTATTGCGGCTTGACATCTCCAAGTTCTAATATGCAATCAATGAAAAAGCTTGGCAGCCATAAGAAATAAAATGCAAAGGCATAATGTCCAAAGTAATAATGCACGTAAAAGAAGGGCACTGCCCAACCACACCTCTGGATCAATCCCAAAAGGAGTAGAGAAAAACCCCACGGCGACGAGTGCCTCTTTCTCAATGAATTGTTCATCTTTAAGATCCTACTTAGAAAAGCCCTCTGCGAAGCTGGCCCACCAAGTGGGCTACCCCCTCATAGTCAAAGTCACCTTGTCCGATCTCACCGACTTCTAAGATTGAAAGGGCCCCCTAAAGGAGGTTAGATGTATATGAACCTTTGCTAGAAATGTCATTTTGTATCCAAGCCGCAGGTACCCACTCTTACCTAATACAATTGGTATGAGTAGAAAATCCATCCCATAGCAGGGTGGGGTGGGTTTATACATTAATACAATGAGCAGGTTAAGTTTTGGTTTATGATAAACTCACTCTACTCCTACATGAAATATTTATCTATGTATTATTTATATATATTTTCAAAATTTAACAAAAATATATATAATCATCTAATCTTAAATGTAATTATTTTAGTCTCATAACTTGGTACCTGGTAGTATTCATCTGTTTCTCACAACTTATTATGCCGTCTGTAGATTTTTAAATTTTGCATTGTTTAATTTAGCTAAATTGATTTGTACTATTATGCAACTTTGACTTAAATTAAAATTTTCATGTTGATTTTATTAAAAAAAGGCATGTTTTAAATATAAATTATATGATATTCTAATTGAATTATAGTATTTTGTTAATTATATAGTTTATAGTAATTTAATAGCAGGTAAGATCGAGTAGAGTTAAGGTTCTACATACACATCACGAGTAGGATACGGAATTTTATTCCTAAAACCTATGGGACATGTAGGTGTAGGTTGAAAAACTATAATATATATATATATGGGCCAAGTTCGAATTGAGTGAAACCAGCCCCAACCCACCTTGTTGCCATCTCTAACATTTTCTTCCAACCTCCCCGAAGGTTGAAGATAGAGGCATCACAATCTTTTACCTCGGGTGGGCAGTGAGATAATAAAAGCCCATGCTCAACGAGCACCCCGTATTCTAGGAAGTCATATGGTGAAACAGTTGACAGAAATTTGTGAAAGTGGCAGGATAGTTGAATGTTCTCATGTTAACTATGAAAGAAAGTTAAAAGAGTATGAGTTGGGAAAAGTTAGATGGACAGACGTTAATCATCCTTAGTATCTCATCCACTACAGGGGCTATAGAGAAATGAAGCCCGCAGAGCATTATGAATTGCTATACATCTGGGAGAATGCCTGTCCAGGCAATCGTTAAGACCTGGGCCTATGAGTAGGGGTGGCAATTTCCAACACAGCACGATAACCCGACACGAGTTCAACCTGAAAAAATTGAATTTGGTCGACTCGTTTTGAAACTGGGTTCAATAAGTTTGACACGAATAGAAACTCGATAAAAATGGGTTGGGTTGAGTTGGGTTGAATTTCAGGTTACACGAACAACTCAAATTTTAATTTTGGGTCACACGACAACCCAAACCCACTCAAACCAACCCGACCCAACCCAAAATAATCAAATAAAAATTAAAAATATTTGATAAATATTAATATATTATACTTGTGATTTGTAATTTTGTGTAATGTTAATAGGACATAAATGTAAAAATGCAAGACGAAAGTGAAAACCCTACTACCGCCCAAATGGCCAAATCAATAAAAGATACAATTCATCTAGACAAAGCACTAAACCAGTTAGCGCCTAGCGGGTAGCGGCATAGCGTTTCTTTCTTCTCAGTTCTCCCATCTCCAATCTCCAGTCTCCAGACTCCAATCTCCAACCATCAAACCAATATGCGTAGAGGCGCGCAACATGCTTCTTTTTTCTCCCATCTCCAGTATTCAAACCATCATCCTCAATTAAAAGTTAGTAAAAAGCAAGCCCATCTGTATTTCATTAGTCGCTCGACTCTCAAGTCTCAACCTCATATTCTTTACCAGGGTGAAAGGTTTGCTTTCTATCTTAAATTTTTTTTTCTGCTTTCCGCTACCCCAAAGACCAGTAAAAATTTTATAGTCTATTGAAAGAAAACATAAGAAAAAAGGGACTCTCTTTCACTCTCTGTACTTGTTAATGTATATAGTGCCACCACAGAGTCCCAACCTCATCAGATAACATAATCTTTTGGCTAAATCTTTTTCCTAGTCTTATTAGGCACTGAGTTATGTACTCAGGTCCATCTCACCATGGATATCTTAGCTGTTTCACTCCATGCCTACATGCATTAAATACAATAAATTAGTTATTAATTAACTTGAGCTGGATGAGATTTAACAATGATTGATGCTTACATACGATTGGCAAAAGACATTAGAGAAATATTCTATGTATGTTAAAAATCAAGTACTGATGTTAATTAGTTTATTTCCTCTATTCTGTTTGATGCTTTTTCTCTTTCTTTCCAACTTTTAAATATGTTATGTTTTGTGCAAATATTTCAAGTATTTATAGAGGCAGGAAAGTGAAATAAAATCAAGATTTCATCATCAGTGGATTTGCCCCATTTTTAAATTGAGGAAGCTGGTTTTTCCAGCGCTTCTTCCTTCCTAATTAATTAGTTTGAGTTTTCCATGTCTTCTCTGTAAGTAGTTTGAATATTATTTTTTCTTGCAGTACTTTAAACTGGGCCATTATTTTACAGTCATCAACTTTTTGTCAACTTCCTTTAAAAATATCCTTTGTTCCTTTCACTATTTTCATATGACAAAAGAAAATTAGATTGATGATTATTTGTCACCTAATAAATGGGTGGATTGATGATTAAAAGTGCAAATTAGAAACAACAACAGATCGCTTGATTGTGAATATGGGTGGGACTTCGTGGTAATTTTATTTTTCTGATTCGAACTTCGAAGCATTCTTTTGTGATTTAGTTGGACACAAAACTTTCACGCTGCTTCATATAATTTGCCTTTGACAATTGTAGCAGTGTACCAAGTACTTGTTGTTTAATTGAACTTCCAATTAATTAATTAGTTGTTTCCCTCTGCCTAAGTACTCTTTCTTCTTTTCCTTTCTTTCTTTTTTTTTTGTTTGGGACAGTAAAAATATAGCTATGATATACATAGGTATATTTATAATAGCTATAACTTGCATTATTTCAGTCTTTTCCCATCATCTCTTTTCCCTTTGTCTTAATGTATTTTTGACATTTGCAGGTTTATAAAAATAAAATGGAGACTGGCAATTCAACACCTCGCCAGATTGATAAAGAAGATAGTGTGGTAGGTACTGGAACTGGCGAGAATTCAACACCATAAAGTGGAAAAAACAAATGTTTACGCGATAGAAGGAGAGTCCTTAAAGTGTAAGTGCAAGGCTTGTGGCCAAGAATACGATACATAAAGTTATATGGGTACAGGTAACTTAAGTCGTCATATCTCTAAATGTCCCAGAATGCACACACAGGATATTGGTCAAGCTTTGTTAGAACAAGGTGAAAGGGGCTTGTAACTAGACTACCTCAATATAATCAATAAAGATTTAGGGAGCTATTAATTTTAGCATTCATTAGACACGAATTGCCATTCCAATTTATTGAATATGAAGCCATTAGAGCCATCTTTACCTATCTGCAGCCTCAAGTTCAGAATATTTCTAGGAATACAGCTAAGGCAGATATTTTTAAAATATATAAAAGGGAACGAAGTAAGCTTTCTCTATAATTATGTGCTTGTCCTGGGAAAATATCTTTGACATCTGATTTTTGGGCTTCTATTGCAACTGATGGATATTTATGTTTGACTACTCATTACATAGATGCTGACCGGTTGTTGCAAAAGAAGATCATAAGTTTCTCTTATATGCCTCCTCCACATTCTGGTATAGCTTTATTTGAAAAGATTTATAGCTTGTTGACTGCTTGGGGGATTGAGAAAAAGGTTTTCACAATGACTTTAGATAATGCTGGTGCAAATGATGTTTTTGTTGATTTATTGCGAAGTCAGCTTTGTTAAGGCTACTTTGGTCAATAAAGGTGAATTTCTACATATTCGCTGTTGTGCTCATATTTTAATCTTAAAAGTGCAAGAAGGATTGAAAAATATTGATAGTTCTATTGATGCAATTAGGGAATGTATGAAGTATGTGAAAGGATCTCAAGTAAGAAAACAAAACTTTCTTGAATGTGTGGCACAAACTTCTCTTGAACCTAGGAAAGCTCCAAGACAAGATATTCCTACTAGATGGAACCCTACCTTTATGATGCCTTCTAATGCTTTATATTATCGTTGCGCCTTTAATTATTTGCACTTGAGTAATTCGAATTTCGCACATTTTCCTTCCCATGAGGAGTGGGGAAAAGTTGAAAAGATGTGCAAGTTTCTTGAGAAGTTTTATGAAATAACCAATCTATTTTTTAGTGTTAAATATCCCACAACGAATCTGAATTTTCCTGGAGTTTTTTCGATACAACTCTCCTTAAATCAAGAGTTGGGAAGTTCATATTCTTTCATGAGTCAAATGTCTAGGCAAATGATTGTAAAGTTTGACAAATACTGGAAAGAATTCAATGTTCTTTTTTCCATTGTTGTGGTGTTTGATCCAAGGTACAAGTTTCAATTCGTTGAGTTCTATTACAATAAGCCTTATGGGGTTGGTTCTATTGAGTTAGGGAAGCCAAGGACCAAACTATTTTCTATTTTTGATGAATACATGAGGGCTTCTGCCAAACCATCTCCAAGTGGCACTTCATCAAGATCTTATGGAATTTCAAATGATAATGCTCAAAATACGGACAACGATGATGTGTTGAAGGTACCATAACATGTTTTAAGATTTTGTCTATCTATTAAAATATTGTCTTGAGTACTTTATCATTGTTTTATTGTTTATTAACTTTTTTTTTTCATTGGTATAGGAATTGAAGTCCTTCCAAAGTATAGAATTTGCAACAAGTGCACAAAAATCTCAATTGGATTTGTACTTGGATGAGGCATTAATAGACATAAGTGTGAAGGTTGATGTGCTTTCGTTTTGGAAAGCTCATAAATACAGATATCCTGAGCTTGCAAAGATGGATCGGAATATCTTGAGTGTTCCTATATCTACAGTTGCCTCTGAGTCAGCTTTTAGCACGGGTGGTAGAGTATTGGATCAATATCATAGTGCATTGAAACCTGATGTAGTTGAAGCTCTTATCTACTATAGAGATTGGTTGTTTGGACAAAAAGGTAAGAACTTAAGTTTTTTATGCCTTTTCATTTTTCATTTATGTATTCTAGTTTTAAATATCAACTTACTGTATCATTTTTTTTTTTTGGTGCTTTAGAATCTATTCTGGTGAAATTAGATGAGTTGACTGAAAATATTTTGAGTTTGAGCATGAACGTGAATGATGACAATAATGGCAATTCAAAAACTGCATTACCTACTTCGAACACATCTGGTAATTTAAAACTTTGAATTAGAATATGTAGTGATTTTCTTTTTTAATTGATTGTTGCAAACCAACTTATTAATTGTAACTTTTTGTTTAACTTTTTTCTCCCCTTTATTTTAGATTTGGAGTAGTTGAGACTACAAGTAGCATGGAGGAGCTGCAAGTAGTAATGGTTGGATATTGTTGCCTTTTAATTTTGTTGTTGTTATGCAATTTATAATTCTGCCATTCTGGGCTATTGGGATAGTGCCTCTTTTTTCTATAGATTATGAATATGATGACTAACCTCATGCTATCTTTTGGTATTTACTTGTTCCTTTGAAATTGACCAGGTTTTGGAGGATAATCTGGAATAGGATGACATACCATGGTCACATACTGGTGCTTGGATTGCTAGGATAGAATATCATCTTACTTGGGCACATTTTCTTTCCCCAAATTAGCTTGTCCTTTCAACTGTGGCTTTTCCAATGGGATAAATGGCAATTTGTTTACTATTAGTTGTTTAATGTTTATGAGTAGCTAATGATGCAAACTAGTACGATTATACTTGGAACAAGAGAATGGGACTTGAAATTGAATGGATTTGTTGTGTTTATGTTTGCATGATTCTGTTTAATATATGCATTTGTGTTTAATTCTATTTATGTGCTTTGCATGGAATGTCTATACAAAGCAGCCTGTTATGAAGTGAATGAATTAGCTGGTGAATTGATTTTGTTTGTCTGTTGCAAAATTGTAGAATGGACATTTGACCTTAGCTCTTTGGTGGGAGACAGGAAATGATCATGGTTTGTGGCAGCATCTCTTTTGAGCAACATATTATCAAAGATTTGGCTCTGCTGCTATTTCTAATAAATTATGTTGCAGCAATTTCTATTATGGGCAGATCCTTGGCCTTATATTTTTCTGAATATGCAAATTTTATTGTTGATGGTCATTCTCAATTCAATTGCAATTTGTTTTATCCTCTGTTCAGAAATTTGTTTGCTAATTTATTCAGATTTTGTTGCTGGGCTTTGCTTGTCAATGCATTATAGTTGATGCCTCATTGCCTCAGAAGCTTTTGGAGTCAAGATTTTGCTTGGACCTTTCTCGTGCAATCAGTTTCTTTACTTTTTTGAGTGCCTAGATTAATATTGGAATTTGCTAGAGAGAGGCCTCGAAATTGGGCCACAATTGGAATTGAAATTGAAATTTTTTTAGCAGAAATTGGGATTATAATTTCTACCTTTTGGTGCCAGGATTTTGTCTAAATTCACTGCAGAAATGATTCGAATAGTGAACTGGGAGACAATTGCATTTATTCTGCTGGAACAAAGTTTTGAAGCCTGGATTGAATATTTGTTCCTTAGGGAACTTTGCATTTGGTCCCAAAATTGGGCCGCAACATAGCATAGGCTGTTAAGGGTGAGTTGTTTCATTTTGAAGATTAATTTATTGGGCTTTGCTTATTTAAATGGCATCCTGGACAAGACTTAATGCCAAGAGATTGGAATTAATGAAATGTGCTTCCAATTTGGCAGATGGTGTGCGGGAGCAGCTTTGATCGTGTGGGCCTCTCCCAATTGGCTAATTTCATGTTTTGTAGAAATGTTGTTATATTTTACTTCCTTGTAAATTTTCATATATTTTGTATTTGTAGAAATGTGGCAAGGGAATTTACTCAAACTTACAATTTTATCTGCTATTTTGGAAATGTTGCAAGGAAGTACGTACTTCCTTATTTATGATTTTGCTCAAATACTCTGGATTTGTAATTTCCTATCTTGATTGCTAATATATTTTGAACTTATTCCGAGTAAAAAAAAAGTTGATTTGTAATGTACTTTCCAAATACGAACATATCATTGCGATCAAGTAATTCTTGGTTCTTGCTTGTATTTAGATCTTTTTTTGATAATGTGCACATAATTTCAGGTTAGGTCAGGGTTGGACACTCTCAACTTGTCATTGGGTTGGGTTGGGTTAGGATTGAGGAAAATAATGTTATACCCCCATGCTAACCCAACACGAACACATACCACCTACACAAATTGCCACCCTTACCTATGAGTTCATACTTGATGGGGATATAGAAAGTATCTCTAATGTTCAGTAATTCCTCCATTGCCACATCGCTCCTAATCTCAAAAAAATGATCAAGGGTATAAAGGTGGCCCCTAAAACTCAATGGCATGCTTTTACCTAAGAAACATCACCAGACTCCTACGTCGTATAGGGCACGCTCTCACTCGAAGATGTAACCTCGGCCTCTTTTACTCCTCCAGTGAAGCACTCACACTTTTGAGAACTTATCTCCTCTTCTAATATGTTGTGAAAAGAACTGATAACTTCTCGAGAGAATGACACTAAGTACCAAAAGGAAAAGTAACTATGAAAAATAAGAGCATCGAGAAGTAAAAAGACATACTTTGGCAAAGATAGGAAAGGTAGATCTATGCACGATCTGAACCCTTGGGCATTGGGAATAAACCCTTCGATTATGCATTTAACTAGGGAGATCCAAAAATTAGAGGAATGCCAGCAAAAGGAAAAAGTATTTAAATTTTATTTAAAATGCAGGAATGCGTGACGCTAGACCTTGAGCATACGTTCTAATTACGCAACAGGCATGCTTGTCCCAAACAAACGTGCTCCCGAACCATGTGCTAATAAATACAGAGTAGCGTGAAGTGACCTTTATATCATTATGATACCTGGAGTTTAACCCAGGGGAGTTAATACAACAGATGAGAGGTCGAATTATCTTTAAACTAGGTTAGGTCAACCAGATGGGCCCTGGAAGACTTCAAGAGCCAAACATACTCAAATTATGAGGCCACACGTGTTGGGCTCAAAAGAGGGGTCATTACTGATAATGGAGTGTTGTCGACCTCCTCAAGTTCGACATGAACGCACTGCCTATAGGGCTATGGTAATCTTTTTGCCTAAGTACCTAAAAGGCCAAGTCGAGCTCAGGGCAGAAAAGCTCTGACCAAGAATAGAACGGCAGCATTTATTGTTGCTTGGACACAGTACATCCTCTAGACAAAAGCTATCGGGAATCAAAGGATAGTGTGGCCCTTTACCTATCAAATCAGTCTGCCAGTAGAACTTCCTTCCTAAGGAAAGGACCACTGTGCTCCCAATATGAAAGGGGCCCTTGCATGCTCCTCTGGGGCATTTGGTAAAGACATTGTGATGTCTCCTTATAAATGCTATGCTCGTCTCCCGTGACAAATGTGCTCTTCATTTTTTATTCTTCCTCTCCCAATTACTAAGTTGAACATCGAAGGGTCTTAGCCGAGAGCCACTTCGACAAGCCTAATGGAGCTTTTGTGGTTGCACATTCAACCTTCGCACCTTTTATTTAGCTAAGAATCAACCTCATTTACTTCACTATATCCCACCTTGAGCCGTCCATATTGAGCAATAGGAAAACCACAACATCAGCCACCTCTTCCCTTTCCTTTCCTTTTGTTTTCTTTTAAATCTCAAGACCTAAATCTTAAAATATAGAAGTTGTGTATTAACTCTAAAATCTCATAAATTATTCAAGAAGTTTGAATATCACATAGCTTCGGAAAATTGAATAAGCAGTATAAAAAGTTTTTAAGTGGACTTTTGATGCATGAACTTTAACTTAAAGAGAAGCCTCTGCCTTATGTAAATACCATAAAATAAGGTTTGATCTTGATGCTACTCCACTCTAAAAAATAAAAACTGAAAATTGGATGCAGTTACTAATTTATGATTCAACATGTACAGAATGAAAATGAAAAATTTTCATTTGCTTCTCTTCAATAAAAGTTTGATTTTAAGAATGTATCCTGATTTTTTGCCTAGTTGTTCTTTTGAAAATTGATTCAAACTCTAATCGAAAAGTATACCTTAGGGAACCAACCTATATTAAGGAGTTAGGAATTTGCATACAGAATTGACTCTTTCAATTTTCATATCAATTGCAGTGCATTAAATAGGTAAAATATCAAATTTCAAATCAAATTATTTTGTGTGTATGATCAAATAATCGTGAGGCATTGATATAGAAAATAAATTATTTATGTATGAATATTTTTTTATTTATATGCATGCATAAATGTTTGATAGATTGATAAATTTGAATCTCTAACATCACATTAGATGTGAAATTTATGCTAGTAGCCAATGGCCATCGGCAAAGCATGTTTATAAAAAATTTAACTTTGCGCTAGGCCTAATCGCTAATATCCATGCCGTGCAATCCCAACATAACTATGATATTCAGATACAGTAATTTTATAATTTATCATATTGCACAACTGTAGGACACGAGTCTGGACACCAATATATTTGGATGTATAATTCTGATGGTGGTTCAATCCTCTACAATTATTTTCTGATACTTATGTTACGGTTGCAGAAATAATATGAAAGATCTTTTAATGTGTCTTGCTCACAGCTTAAAAAGGATTTTCTTTTCAAAACAAATTTCTCTTCCTTCTGCAACGTAAGCGGTCATATGTATTAATTGCAAACGGAAATCCTTTGTAGGACAACATTCAATTATATTCATTAGAATAGTTCAAGTGGCTTATATTCATTTTGATTTACCTATTTCTGTGTTTGCTATCAGAAACTAATTTAGCCTCCTAAAAGCACTGATCTCTCATTCATGAAATTTTTAGCTTACCAATTCATATTTCTCAACCAAATATCCCCACTAATAGAGAGCTCTACTTTGCTAACAGCTCATACACTATAGTAATTAAACACTAAACATCTGCTTAAACTCACCTCATAATCTTATTATTTTATTTTATTTTTTCACTCAGT
The DNA here is from genome assembly GCA_018894105.1 of Jacaranda mimosifolia. NCBI lineage: Eukaryota > Viridiplantae > Streptophyta > Magnoliopsida > Lamiales > Bignoniaceae > Jacaranda > Jacaranda mimosifolia. Next base: position 13,897,592 of record CM032130.1, on the reverse strand, counting down.
TCAGGCTATGCTTCCATTTTTTCAACAAGCCCCAAATTTATTTTTAAACAGCTCAAACTATCAAGTCTGCTTTTTAGTTAAAAATAAAGTAAAATAAGACAATAAAGTGTGTATAAAGACTTCTTGCATAATGCACAAAATAAAAATTCAAACTAATGAAAATTGGTCATTTTATACTTGTAAATAACAATAATGACAGACTCAAAAACTTCAATTATTCCTCTTTTCCAAAGAAGAATATGCACTCACACACTTCATCATCTCAGAACACTGGTAGCAAAAGAATCCACTAGAGATGTCACTTCAATCAGCTTCCAAAATGATTCAGTTACAAGCCATAAATAATTGCATTCAAAAGTTCAAATTGTACCTAAAATACTTAATACATGGACTTATTCATCGTGAGACCTAATAAGGCTCCATCTCAGCTCACAACCCCCTCAAATTCAATTTAAATGTTCAAACTCAGTCTTACTATCAATTGAATTGCTCAAATATAGGCAGGCAGAACAAATTGAGTTTCCATCAGCCCCGACTCAAATGGCAGCCCTAAATACAGTGCGGTACTTCCAATTCCCATCATGAAGTGAACATTATAACAGCAGCTATAACCCAAAAACATTATGTTGGTAATCATAATGAGACTTTCAAGCTTCTCAATACAGAATTGAAAAGTGAAACTTTGGTGGGGGATTGCTGCTTATAGAATTTCTCCAATGCTACTGCCGAGAGAGATTGCAGTTCCAGGCTCTCCTTATCCTCCTTGTTATGCCCTTTTGTCAGCTGACCAACAGCAGAAGCACACTGAAATAATAGACTTTCTTTCAGTCGAATGATATGTTTCTGAATAACATAAGCCACTATTAAAGCTTTCAATAGCGTGCTGACACCAAAAACCGTAAACCTGATGGTGTTATAATTGCTAGAGCATTCTTCAGGAGAAATTGACTAGAATAGACAACACTATTGGGAAGAAATTTATGCAATGTGTCACTTTCTACAAAAATCTGGGGAAGAGAGAGAGAGTTACCAGGCATATGCCAAAAAGAGCTCGGATATTCTTCCCTCCAGTTAAGTCTATTGTTGTTGCATGATATTTCTTTGTTGCATGACAATTTTCAAGTCCTCCAGGTGTGTAGAGCACCTAGTTCAACCAGAAATCAATAAAAAATAAGAAGCATTTTACCACGTTGCTATGGTTGCATTGTGCACAAAAAGTGATATGAATTGCAACTCCACATAGTTGTTAAGAGTGCGTGGCGCAACACACAGAAAGGTGCCTGGAGCTATAGCACATTGCGCACTTTATTGAAATAAAATGCACAATAAATATATATGTATATATTTCTAATATATACCTAAAGTTCTAATATATTTAACCTACTGTAAAGAATAAACAACTAAATATCATAACATGATTACTAAATTAGTGCAATAAGTACTATATATATATATATATCAAACAAACTCATACTTAAATATCATTACTGGCAAAGAAGAGGGCTGCTTGTTTGTAGGGGCTCGGGTTGCTGTGTTTACTGGGGGTGAGGGTAAAATGACGCACATTTTTTAGGCAGAAACTTATAGCCTTAAACACATTTTTGCCTTTTACTGTAGCAATTTTTGGCCTTAAAATAAATAAAAATAAAAAATCATAGTACTTATAGCGCAAGTAGCATGCACTACAGTAAAACCCGTCGTGTGCAGCAACGCGAAGCGCACAACTATGCAACTCCATAAACAAAAAATTTGCAGAAGCTAGTGTCTTCAAAAGAAAAAGGTTGATGGTGTTGTGGGACAATGGATAAAACAGTCTAGAGGATATGCTCGAGCAAGAGATTTATTATCCAAATAACACCCACAAAATATATACTACAGATACACTTTGAAAAGAGTAGAAAGTTTCATGCATCCATAGATCCAAGTACTAGACCACATAGGTAGGAGTAAAAAGTAAAATAGAATTCCATCAGTTCAACATCACATGCAAATGCTGAAAATTATTTCTTCCCTCTATGTCCAATAGCTCATACCCATCTCAATCCGAGTGGCCCGCTAAGCGGCCAAGAAAGTGTTAAAGCACAAGGACCAAACACAAAGTTATCATGGATCCTCAGGTCAAATAACTAATAATATGCACTAGCGTAAGTTAGAAAAGTTGCCACTACTGATTTGCCACTTTGGCTATCTAGTGGATTCTCTAGGTAGGTCTTCATGCCTTGTTCTCCAACAAGCACCCACTAATATTTATCCATATCTCATATGAGATTGCTCATGGAACTAATATTTATCCATATCTCATATGGGATTGCTCATGGAATGGAGTAACATCCAACCCTTAGATTTATGCATCGTTAGTGCAAGTCTATCTGGATCTGAGATGTAATGTCTCGGAAGATCCTACGACTTAGAATATTTAAGATCATGACTGTGTAAGACTTATTCCATGATCTCCATCTAATGCGTGACCAAGTGTTGTAGTGTGTGATCTAAGGACTTTGTCCAAATGCGAGTGGAGTGAATAATGAGCACAAGATGAAGATGGCCATATAAAGAATATCATTCAATCGAGATTGTCTTACAATGAAATAGTTTACAAAGCCAATCTAATTGGCTTGCGGGGCACTATTCCAACAATCTCCCACTTGCTATAAAGCAAATTTCCCATGGTCTCGAGACCCATCTTCTCAAAATATCCTTCAAAGACCTTTTGCAATAGGGTTTAATCAGTGGATCTGTTATATTCTCTTTCGAGGCAACTCTCTCCACTCGAAAGTCGCCTCTATCAATGATCTTCCGGATCAAGTGATATCGCCTCAAAATATGTTTGGATCGTTGATGAGATCTTGGCTCTTTAGCTTGCGCTACCACCCAATTGTTATCACAAAAGACAACTACTGGCTCGGCAATACTAAGCACTACATTCAACTGTTAAATAAAGTTTTTAATCCGAAACACCTTCATTCACAGCCTCCGAAGCTACAATATATTCTGCCTTTATAGTAAAATCGATCGTGGTGTCTTTTTTGGAACTCTTCCAACTCACCGCGCCGCCATTAAGGCAAAATCTTAATCCAGAAGTAGATTTCAGGTCATCTACATCGGATTAGAAACTAGAATTCAAAAACACCTTCAAGTTTCAATTCTCCATTGCCCTATACCAAAAATAACTCCTTAGTCCTTTTAAGTATTCAAGGATTGCTTTTACGGCTGTCTAGTGACTCTCATTGGGATCAAATTGGAAACGGCTCGTAACACTTAGAGCGTTTGCCACATATGGTCTTGTACATTAAACTGCATATATTATACTCCCAATGGTAGAGATATAAGGTATGTGAGACATCCTCTGTCTCTTGTCTTTAGTCTTGGGGGCCATAGACTTGGAGAGATGAATGCCATGTCACATGGGAAAAAATCCCATCTTGGATTCTTCCATATTAAACCTCTTTAATATTTTGTCAATGTCAATGGTCTAGAAAAGCCCCAGCATCCTCATCTATCTATCTTTACAGATACGTGTTCATAATACATAGGATGCTTATCCTAAATCCTTCATGGAGAATTATGTATATAACCACACTTTAGTACACTCTAACATTCCTACCTCATTCCTAAGGAGAAGGATGTCATCGACATAAAACACAATAAACTGTACACTACTCCAACCAGCCTTCATATACACATATGGTTCATACACATTCTTGACAAAGCCAAACGATTTGACTATCCTGTCAAAATGTATGTTCCAATTTCAGGACGCATGTTTGAGTCCATAAATGGATCTTTAGAGTTTGCAAACCTTTTGCTCACTCCTTTGGATGTAAAACATTGTGGTTGCTCCATATAGATTTCTTCTTCTATATCTCCATTGAGGAAAGCGAGTTTTCACATCCTTTTGTCATATCTCATAATCATAATATAAGGCTATAGCAAGTAGAATTAGAATGGACTTAGGCATAGCGACTGGTGAAAAGGTTTCCTCGAAATCAATACTAAGTATAACCCTTTACCACTAGTTACGCTTTAAAGGTCACTACCTCTCTATTTACTCCTATCTTTTGCTTATAGATCCACTTGCAACCAACGGGAACTACTCCTATCGACGGATCTACTAAAGTCCATACTTCGTTAGAGTACATGGAGTACATTTCAGAATGTCCCGAATCTATATCCAACATAGCTTCCTCATGGGTCTTTGGATCAATATTCGATTGGCCTGTCTCATGAAGGAATCCGAACCTTTGACTTGCTTCTTGATTCGGTCCGACTTTCTTAAAGATTGTGTGTGAGGCTCTTGTTGCTCTCTTGTTTCCACTACCTATGGGATTTGATTATCTTGAACTTCATCAAGTTCAACAACAATACCACTTCTATCTAATAGAAAATCTTTTTCCAAAAAGGTAGCATTCCTCGAAACAAACACTCTTTGTTCTGAGGGATTATAAAAGTAAAAACCCGTACACTCTCCTAGGTATCCCACAAATATGCACAAAGTGGATCTACTATCCAACTTTTCTCTCACTGTCTGTCTCGCATAAGTAAGAGACCCCCAAACCCTAAGGTATTGTTAAGAGGGTGCTTTGCCATACCACATCTCATGCGGCATTTTTGGCACCAACTTTGAAGGTACTACATTTAGTAACTTCACCACCATTTCTAAGGCGTATCCCCAAAAAAATATGGGCACATTAAAAAAGCTCATCATGGAGCGTACCATTTTCAACAAGGTATGATTTCTCCTCTCTACTACTTTATTTTGTTGGGGTGTGCCGGGCAGAGTCCATTGTGAGAGAATCCCATTATCATTTAGATAATCCAAGAATTCAGTACTTAAGTATTCTTTCCCTTGATCTAATCGAAGAGCTTTAATACTAAGTCCTAATTGCTTTTTCACTTCATTCCTATACTTTTTGAACTTTTCAAAGGCTTCGAACTTGTACTTCATAAGATACACGTGCCCGAACCAACTATAATCTTAGTGAAGGTGATGAAGTAAGAACAACCATTTTTCGCACTAACTCTTAATGGGCCATAAACATTCATATAGATCAAATCTAAAGGACTTATGGAGCACTACAATTGTCCTACAAAAGAAGCCTTGGTTATTTTTCCCTTTAAACAAGATTCACAAGCAGAAAGGTCCTCAATGATACTAACTTTTAGTGCTTTGAGAGCTTTCGTCTTGCTCATCTTATTCTTAGAGATATGCCCAAGTCTTGCATGCCAAAGGATAGCATCTTCTTAGTTATCTAATTTTCTTTTACTTGATTGAATGTGTATTAGTGAAGCTTGAGATTCAACTACATATAATTCGTTAATCAATGTACCTTGCACAATTAAAGAATCATTCTACAATGCCTTCAATATCCCATTCGAATTAGAAAAATCATATCCTTCATAATCAAGAACGTGAATTGATATAATGTTCTTAACAAGATTCAGTACATAATAAACTGGATAAAGTACGATACTAGAATTCCCCAAGTCTAAATTGATAATGCCTTGGACCATGGCCGCAACTCTTACTCCATTTCCTAGGTGAAGGATCATATCCCTTTCACACAGACTCTTTCTTCTCTCCATCCCCTGTAACGAATTATAGAGGTGAGAACCACACATGGTATCAAATACCCATGAGGAAGAATTGGTCATTAAAATGCACTTTAATAAAGTACATACTCTTCTCAAGGATTACAAGGTAAGCCTTGCAATTTCTCTTCCAATGCCCCTTTTCACCACAGTGGAAACAACTTACATCTATTTTAGTCTTCTTTTTTATTCCCCCGGAACACTTCACGGGTTGCTTCCCTTTGGAGGAAGAACTATTTTTCCTCTTACCTCTCTTTCTTGGGCCCCTAGGGCCTTTTAACTTGGAGGAAGAAGCTAGCATAAGAGGTTTTTCCTTTTTCATAGTCATCTTAGTGGTCACAATCATGTTCACCAATTCATTAATCGTAACTTCTTGCCTGGACATGTTAAAGTTCATAATGAATTGGTCGAACGATAGTGGCAATGATTGGAGGATCAAATCCACGTAAAGGTCATTGTCCATAATCACATCAAGTTGTCCAAGCTTCTCGATGAGTCTAATCATCGTGAGCGCATGATCATGGACACTTCAAGCATCAACTATCTTTGACCTGAAGAGCTCTCTAGACAAAACAAACCTTTTGTGTCTAGTTTTTAGATCGTACAACTCTTGTAGGTGCAAGTAGACCTCATTAGCATGTTTCATATGCTCGTGAGACTTTTGGAGCTCATTGGTCATAGAAGCCAACATGATCCATCTAACTCGTAGATCATCATCTAAACATTCTTGAACCTTTCACAATCCCCATTGGTGGCATCATCACCCAATGTGTCTGTAGGACTTTAATCGAGGACATAAGTCCTCTAATTGGAGTCAAGAATTATCTTAAAGTTTCTCAACTAATCGTGCAAGTTTGGCTAGATTAGCTTATTGGTTTCCAAAATGCTGCGAGTGGATTTATAGCTATTTTATTTTGAAGATTTCAAAAATCTACAAGAGGCAAGAAAAGAGTATAAGCATGTGATTGAATGTAGATATTGAAAACATGCTCATGGTCTTTCAAGTATGTTTTTCTCCCACTATTTTATCAAATCCTTCACCCCCTAGAAAGATTCAGGAAATCTCATTTCTTAGTGAGAATCAAGATCATAAGAACTTGCAAGTGAACCCATGGCTGGTGAGACATCCACAAACAATCCAAAGGTAAGCAACTTTTGCTAATTTCATCTCACACAACTCATGATATAATTTGCCTCACTTTTTATGTAGACCCATAACTCGTGAGACATCTACATTACTAGGTGTCAAGTCGTACCTAACGATCATTCTTCAATTCAATATGGGCCCACGACTCATTTGCCAATGTATGGGCTTTCTCAAATCAAAGTACATCTCATGCTAAGTACATGCTCATAACTTTCCACTACAAGTGTGACCCACAACTCGTGAGACATCACACAAATAATAGTAGCATCGTTTTGCCACATACTATTGGTAGAATGCATGGATTAATTAAACTCTTTTAACTTGTATCCATTTTGACTTGATATTTGAAAACACTTAGACATTCTAAGTGGAGGGTTTTTGCTTGCAAAGATCTCATCAGTTTATTTTCTTATTTAGGTTCTCTATACCTTAATCATGCATCACATACATTAATAGGATATGGAAATCATAAATAAGTAAATGCGCCTACCATGCTCTTAGGGTGGGATAACCATGAGCCTAACCAAGTGGTGTACTTAGAGCTATAGATGCACCACTTAGTTGATTTTAAGTGGGTTGATTAAATCAAGTTATTACATGAGTGTATCCCATACATTCATGGGTCTTAATGCCTCTAATGGTCTTCTTTGCTCCTTGTAACATTTACATGAGAAAGAAATCCTCACTCCTAGTGATTCTACTCACATAACATTTACAAGATAGAAATTAAAAGGCATGAATGCCCCAATTTAATACAACCTTTTTCAACAACTTGAAACAAATAAAATCAATATTAAAGGCTCATGATTATCTCCATTCATTCATCATTCATTCAACACTTAAATGAACAATAAATAAATCAAGAATTGACATTCAATTCCATCAATTAAATGTTAATTATATTAACAAATAATCAGTCATGCAAAAACAAGCATAACATTTATGCATCATAGTTTTGCCACAATTGAAAATCAACTTTAACAAGTTTTAAAAGCAATCAAAAGTGTCCAACACAATTTTGAGAACTTGCACAACATTTGTGCATCCATTGTGTGTGTTTCAAAACAAGTTTGGTCACTAAAGAAATTAAAAGAAAAGCTCAAAGATCATCCCAAACCCAACCAGGCGCTGCTGGCCAAGGCTTGCACATGGCTGGGCAGCAACTCTCGGCCACTACCCTGTTGTGTGCTGCCAAGTGTCGGCAGCTCCCCTATTTTGGGGTCATGAGCAAGTCAAGCCATTTTTGACTTAACTTTTGTGCACCAAGAATTTTAGAACAGCTTCTAAATAGCAAAACTCACAATATGGATGAAAATTTTAGATTAAAACACCTTTTAAAAACTAAAATCTTAAGTGCTCAATGATGCTTGAAAAACAAGTTTAAGCAAGAGTCATATTCTTCAAAAATCTCTAATTATATCCAATCTTATTGGACATCAAAATGACCAAAACAACTTAAGGTCATTCACAACATACTATATCAACATATAACACCCACCAATGCCAAATCAAAAATCAACATCAGCAAAAATGAATTAAAACATACGCACCACATGATTTAACACTTAAAGCACATAATAGCATGATTTAATCCATTAATCAGGGAGCCACAAACAAGATCATCCATACACTCCAACCCATCATATGGATCGAGTACATGGTGATGTTGATCAATTCTTCAGAGGAACCAAACATCTAAGCAAAATCCAAATCCATGCATGAATAAGGCTCCGATACCGTGTGATGTGTGGCATTAGTATCCAAATATTTTTCAAAAAAACCTGAATAAAACTAGTCCACTCACACCCACAAGGAATAGACATGTATGGGATTTAGATTTAGAGAAAGAAATACCTTGATGAATGCAAAAATCAAGGAACAAGAGAAAACACCCTTCAATTCTTGAAGATGTTCACTCACTGGCACAGCAGAAACACCAACCGATTCATCAAGTTAAACTCATTCTTTTGAGCCGAAAATTTTACTGTATACTCTCAACACCTTGAAGATGCGACATCCAAAATGTTAGTTCAACTAGAGCAAAATAAGTCCTCCCAAAACTCATTTTAAGCGGTTGCTAGAAACTACTTTCCAAGAGCAAATAGCAACCCAAGCATATTGCCTCTAACGCGATAGTCCACACACCAAACGGAAAGACCTCTTATCTAAAAAAATGGTTGAATATAATTGCAGAGAAATGAAGAAAAAAAGGCCAAGTATGGATGAGGGAGGTTGGAGAGATTTATGGAAAATCTAACCATTAGATGCCCACTAACAAAGTTTGTTGTTGGGAGAATAATTCACACCTTGCATAATGCTTGCATAAGTGGCCGCCCCCTTCTCCTATATCTCTATATAGAAGGAGGATGGTATGTGTCACACACCATCTTCAAAGATGGGATGCCACATGTCCATGCCAAGATGGAAACTAACAATTAGTGTTCATGTGAATTTGAATGTCATTTAGAATTTATATTTCATCCCATGAAATATCTTCCAAATGAATTCTAATTTCATATTAAATGAACCCTTCATTTAATAATACTCTCAAAAATTAACTCTCCAATTTAATTAAATTAAATACTTTAATTTAATTAATAATCCTTTGACTTAACTCTTTAAGTTAGTCAAAATTAATTTAATCATTAAATTAATTTGACCAATTGATAGTCATGTGGAATCAATTAATTAACTCTTAATTAATTAATCTTAATTTAACTCTTAAATTAAATTGACTAATTTAACTCTTAAATTGATCAAGCCAAAAATGACTCCAATTTTCACCTCCTTCAAAATTGATCAAGAGTGAATTTTCTAACACTTAGAAAATTCCTCTTCCTTCAGTAGGTCATTCAATTTAACTTTTGTGTGTGACCCACTAGGTTCTACCATTCATTGGACATGGGCTCATAACTCCTTGTGACTTATGGAATATCAAATATTCACATTAGTTTAAACTCCTTTACACTAAGCGACTCAATTCAATTAATCTCATTAATTGAAGAGTACGCAATCTCTATAGTCGATGTCCAGCCTCAAGCCCATGGAGCCTAACTAATTGGCCGAAATGAATGCTCATGGAGAACCATTCTAGCATTATATGTACCATGCAAATACGGTATTTTCGTCTCCTAGCCACATGAAAAAGGCTTAGGGTAAGATATTAGTCAGTTCCCTAATAGCCTCGATGCTATGCTTCTATTCTCAATGTTCGATTCCCTTAGTAACCTCATCTTTGGAAACACCTTTCCAAATTGCCACATCACCTTGTGCAATGATTTCTTAGAATCTACCATTATAGAACACATAGGAGATGCGCTCGCCTTTCACAAAAGTGAGCAGTCGAATTCCATCTTGGATCTCACAAACCTCCATGTCCAGTAGCTCATGTCCAATCTCAACCCGATTGGCCTGCTAAGTGACCAAGGAAAAGTCAAGGCACAAGGACCAAACACAAGGTTACCATGGATTCTCAGGTCAAAGGACTAATAATATGCACTAGCGTAAGCTGGAGAACTTGCCACTACCGACTTACCACTTCGACTATCCAGTGAATGCTCCAGGCGGGTCTTTAGTGCCTTGTTCTTTAACACTAACATGCATCCATATCTCATACGGGATTGCTCATGGAATTGAGCAATATCCAACCCTTAGATTTATGCATCATTAATGTAAGTTTATCCAGATCTTAGATGCCCTGTCTCGTAAGATCCTATAACTTAAAAAATTTAAGATTACAATCGTGTAAAACTTATTCCATGATCACCACCTAGTGCGTGATCAAGTCCCATAGTCTTGTGTGATCTAAGGACTCTATCCAAATGCAAGTAAAGTGAATAATGAACATAAGATGAAGATGAAGATGAATATCATTTAATCAAGATTGTCTTACAATGAAATAGTTTACAAGGCCAATCTAATTGGCTTGCCGGGAACGATTCCAACACCTACTTATGAATCTTGTTTAAAGGGAAAAATGACCAAAGCTCATTTTCTAGGACAAACAAAGCGTACCATAAGTCCTTTGGATTTAATCCATACGAATATTTGTGGTCCATTAAGAGTTAGTGTGAGAGGAGACTATTCATACTTCATCATCTTCACTAATGATTATAGCTGGTTTGGACATGTGTATATTATGAAGTACAAATTCAAAGCCTTTGAAAAGTTCAAAGAATATAGAAATGAAGTACAAAAGCAAAAAGGACTTAGTATTAAAACTTTTTGATCAGATTGAGGGAGAGAATACTTAAGTATAGAGTTCTTGGGTTATCTAAATGAGAATGGGATTCTCTCTCAATGGACTCCACCCGGCACAACTCAACATAATGGAGTACCTAAAGGAGAAATCGTACCTTGTTGGACATGGTATGTTCCATGATGAGCTTTTTCGATGTGCCCATATCCTTTTGGGGATACATCTTAGACACAGCAGGGAGGCTACTAAGCATAGTACCCTCAAAGTTGGTGCCAAAAACATCACATGAGATATGGTATGGCAAAGCACTCTCTTACTATTATCTTAAAGTTTAGGGCCCTCCTACTTACGTGAAGCGGTTAATAGGAGACAAGTTGGATAGTAGATCCACTTTGTGCAAGTTTGTGGGATACTCAAGAGAGTCTTTGGGTTATTACTTTTATGATCTCTTGGAACAAAAGGTGTCTGTCTCGAGGAACGCCCATTTTTTGGAAAAGGAATAGAAATGGCGTTGTTGTTGAACTTGATGAAGTTCAAAATGATTAACAAATCCCACAAGTAGTGGAAATAAATGAGCAACAAGAGCCTTATACACAAGCTCTAAGAAGGTCAGATTGAATCAAGAAGCAACCCTAAAGGTTCGAATTTCTTCATGAGACAGCCCAATTTGATAGTGGTCTGAAGACCTATGAGGAAGCTATGTTGGACATAGAATTGGGACATTGGATTGACACCATGAAATTTGAAATAGACTCCATGTACTCCAACAAATTATGAAATTTGGTAGATCCACCAGAGGGAATTGTTCCCATTGGTTGCAAGTGGATCTATAAGCGAAAGCTAGGAGTTGATAGAGTGGTTATGACCTTTAAGGCACAACTAGTGGCAAAAGGTTACCCTCAAAAACCCAGTATTGATTTTGAGGAAACCTTTTCACTAGTCGCAATGCTTAAGTCAATTCGAACTTTACTTGTCATAGCCATATATTATGACTATGAGGTATGGAAAATGGATGTGAAAATCGCTTTCCTCAATGGAATCATTGAAGAAGAAATTTATATGGAGCTACCACAACGTTTCACATCCAAATGGGGTGAGCAAAAGGTTTGTAAACCCCATGGATCAATCTATGGACTCAAACAGGCATCCTGAAGTTAGAACATACATTTTAATAAGACAGTCAAATCATTTGGCTTTGTCAAAAATGTGTATGAACCTTGTGTGTATAAGAAGGCTTGTAGGAGTACAATACAGTTTATTGTGCTTTATGTTGATGACATTCTTCTCATTAGGAATGAGATAGAAATGTTAGAGTATACTAAAGTATGATTATCTACTCAATTCTCCATAAAGGATTTGGGAGAAGTATCCTACATATTAGGAATACATATTTATAGAGATAAATCAAGGAGGATACTTGGGCTTTCCCAAATCTCGTACATTGACAAGATAGTAAAGAGGTTTAGTATGAAAGAATCAAAGAAAAGATTCTTTCCTTTATGACATGGCATTCGTCTCTCCAAATCTATGACCCCTAGGACTGACGACGAGAGATAAAGAATGTCCCACATCCCTTATATGTCCGCTATATGGAGCACAATATATGCCATTCAGTATACGAGAACGAATGTGTCATACGCTCTAAGTGTTACGAGCCGTTTCTAATCCAACCTCGATGAATGTCACTGGATAGCTATTAAAACGATCCTTAAGTACTTGAGAAAGACTAAGGAGTTGTTTTTGGTATACGGCAATAGAGAATTGAAACTTGAGGAGTTTTCAAATTTCAGTATTCAATCCGATGTAGATAACCTAAAATTCACTTCTAGATTTATATTTTGCCTCAATAACAGTGCAGTGAGTTGGAAAAGTTCCAAACAAGACACCACGGCCAGTCCTACCATTGAGGCAGAATATACTGCGGCTTTGAAAACTGCAAAGGAAAGTGTTTGGATGAAAAACTTTATCCAAGAGTTGGATATAATACATAGCATTCCTGAGCCAGTCATTGTCTTTTGTGACAACAACGGGGCGATAGCGCAAGTTAAAGAGCCAAGATCTCATCAGCGGCACAAGCATATTTTGAGGTGATATCATTTGATCCGAGAGATCAAGGATAGAGGTGACATTCAGGTGGAGAGAATTATCTCGGAAAAGAATATAGTAGATTCATTGACTAAACCCCTACCGCAAAGGTCTTTGAAGGACATCTTGAGAACATGGGTCCTAAAACTATAGAGAATTAGCTTTATGTCAAGAGGAAGATTGTTGGAATAGAGCCCCGCAAGCCAATTAGATTAGCGTTGTAAACTGTTTCACTTGTAATACAATCTTGATTGAATGATATTCTTTAAATGGCCATGTTCATCTTACACACATATTTACATCACTAGCATTTGGTTGAAGCGCTTAGATCACACAAGACTATGGGACTTGGTCACGCACTAGGTGGTGATCATGAAACAAGTCTTACACGATCGTGATCTTAAAACTTCCAAGTCGTAGGATCTTATGAGACCAAGGGCATCCAAGATTCGAATAGACTTGCACTAAATATGCATTAATCCAAGGAGTTGGATATTGTTCCGTTTCATGAGCAATGCCATATAAGATATGGGTGCATATTAGTGGGTGTTTCTTAGAGAACAAGATACTGAAGACTCGCCTAGAGAATCCACTAGATGGCCATAGTAGCAAGTCGGCAGTGGCAAGTTCTCCAGCTTACGCTAATGCATATAATTAGTCCCTTGACCTGAGGATCCATTGTAACCTTATGTTTAGATCCTCATGATTTGATTCTTCCCTAGCCACGTAGTGGGTCGTTCGGGTGGAGATTGGGTATAAGCTACTTAAACATGGTAGTTTATGAGATCTAAGATGGGATCTAACTCCTCATCATTGTGAAGGGCGAGTACATCTCTTATGTATTCTATAATGACCGATTCCATAAAATTCTTGCACAAAGTAGTATAACAATTTGGAAAAATGAGTTTTCCAAATATGAGGTCATAAAGGGAATTGAGCATTAATAATAGAAACATCGAGGCTATTAGGGAGCTGACAAATATCTTGCCCTATGCCTTTTTCATGGAGATTAGAGATGGAATGATCATATTTACATTACACGCGTAGAGCTAGAATAGTTCTTCAAAAGTATTCATTTCAGCCAACTAGTTGGGCTCCATGGCTTGAGATAGGACATCAACCATGGAGATTGGGTATTCTTCAATTAATGGATATTAATTGAATTGATTTGATTAGTTTAAAGGAGTTTAAACTAAAGTAAATATTTGATATTCCAAAGTCACAAAAAGTTGTGAGCCCATGTTCAGTGAATGGTATAACCTAGCAGGTCACACACAAAAGCCAATTGCATATCCTAGGCGATGAAGGGGAATTTTCTAAGAGTTAGAAAAGTTCCCATATAATCGATTTAGAGGTTGACCGATTGACACAAATGTTGTAATCAATTTTGGCTTGATCAATTTAATTGTTAAATTGATCTAATTCATTTAAGGAGTTAAATTAAGATCAATAATTAAAAAATTAATTATTTGGTGCCAAATGTCTATCAATTGATCAAGTTGATTTAAGGAGTTAAGTTAACATTTGTTAGCTTAAAGAGTTAAGCTAATTGACTTAAAAAGTTAAGTCAATGTAATTAATTAAATTAAAGGAGTTTAATTTAATTAAAATGGAAAGTTAATTTTGGAGGGAAAATCAAATGAAAGGTTCATTTGATGTAGCATTAGAATTTATTTGGATGATATTTTATAAGATGAAATGAAGATTCCAAATGAAATTCAAATACACATAATTCACATTCATGCCAACTTGCAAGGTAAGTAGGTGGTCCCCTCCCCCCTTTTGAGGAAGGTGCGATGCCACCTTGGCATCACATCTTCCTTCTATATATAGATATAAAGAGGGGTGGCCATATGAGTTGCAAGACATCACATGTATTAGATTCTCTCAAATTTTCCCTCCAATTTTCAAGTGTTGCATCATGTGTTGAAGCTTCACTTCTTTTCTTCTCCTACCTCCAAATCAAGCCTTCTTGCATATTCTTCTCTTTATTCTCCAACTAATGTTGAGGAGAATTGGTGTTGCATTGTGTTAGTAAATACAGTAAATAGGACAAGACACAATAGCCTGAGTCAAACAATAACGTTCTATCCTTAAGACAGAATTTGCCCCCTATTACCACACCAGGTTACAAACAATTTGTCTCCCAAGATAAAATAGGTACCTCGAACTAGTATTGCGGAGTATTAATTCAACAAAAAATATTTGAGAGAGAACGAGATAGAGAATTATTAAGCGATTTTATGATATATTGAAGAGCAGTAAGTCTTCTCTATTTATAGATTAAGACCCATCCGGTTATAACTGTTTACAGAGCTGTATCCTTTAATTAGTTATGTCTATTAGTCCTATAAATTACAATTGTTAAGCACTAGTCATAACCTTTAATAAGATTATGACTTAACAGACTCAATTAATTAAGGACATATCAGTTGAATTAATCAACCTAATAACAAGTCAAATTTGAAAAAACCAGCTGACATAAGTCAAAACTAAATAAATTTGACCCAAAAATTAATCGATGACCTAGGGATGAGCGATCATGCGTACATGTGAAGTGCAAAGTGTGCCTAAAGCGCTAATGTGCCTTTGCTTCGACTTTGGCCTGTGTGCATAAGTGGGCGCAGACGCGAGTACCCTCACCTTTTTGACTTCTTAGAACACATAATCTTAGAACCAATCCATAAATATAGTAACTTCATTTTCTCACCTATTCCAATGTGGGATAATAAATCCTCCTGATTACATCCTCTCTCTTGAATCCTTCCAACTTCCAACTCTCTTAATCAATATTATACAATACACATCTTATCCTATACATTGAAAATTCCAACAATTTCCCCCAATTTCCAATGTATTGGATACCATTGGAAGTTTAATCTCTCAACTCTTAAGTTGGTTATGCTTTGGAGAATGTGTCTTTAAACTTGAATCTTATATAACAAGCGCATCGGAATTCTGAAGTAGCCATAACCTTGAACTTGAAATTCTACAATGATGCACTACCTGCATTAACATTCCCTCATAACTTCAACTACCCACACATTTATGGCCTTATGTTACATCTTAGGTTTTCATAACTGCCTTAGACTAGATATAGATCTCGCAGAAGCGGCCACACTTCTTGCAATTAAATAGGTGAATCTAATACAAATACACTTGTATGAGCTGCACTTCCATTTGGACCTAGACCCATTAAAGGAAAATTCTTAACCTTCATTTTATCTCCATATGCATTAACCAAAGATGATGTTTGAAGATTTTTTCTTTTTATCCTTTAGTGCATAACTGGTCATAATTACGTGTGGTTTTCCATTAAACCAGTAAGCTAGACATTACTCTAACACTTGGTTGGTTTCCACGAGCAAGTGACCTCTTATTTTAAAAGCTTTAAGCCCTTATCCTTAGAAGTTTTCCACACCAAATCCCTGCCTAGGCCTTTTGTAAAGGGATCTTCCAGGTTTGCCCTTGACTTTACATATCTAATTGTTACAACTGCACGCATTAACTGTTGTCTTACATAGCTATATCTAAGACTGAAGTGTCTTGATTTGCCATTGTAAACTTTACTATAAGGTCGTGATAATGCTGCCTCATTGTCATAGAAAATGGTTATTGTCAGCATTGGCTTAGGCCATATTGGAATTTCCATCAGTAAATCACTAAGCCATTCTGCCTCCTTTATTGCCGTTGCTAATGCAATAAATTCAGACTCCATTGTAGAATGTGAAATTAAGGTTTGCTTCTTGGAACCCTAAGATACAACTCTTCCACATAAGGTAAGCACCCAACCACTTGTAGACTTTGTTTCTCCCGAGTCAATGACCTAATTTGCATCAGTGTATCCTTCTAATACAGTTGGGTATCCCTTGTAATTCAAGGCATAATTTATTATGCCCTTCAATACTTAAGTACTCTAGATACTGCGTTCTAATGAACTTCACTTGGGTTATGAGTAAACCTACTCAAGACCCCAACTGCAAAACCTATATCAAGCCGAGTACACTACATAAGGTACATCAAGCTGCCAATGATCCTTGAGTATTCCAATTGTGAGATAGCCACTCCGTCATTAGCAGCTAGTTTTATAGACGGATCATATAGGATTGACACTAGTTTACAGTCTTCATGATTAAACTTCTTTAGTATCTTCTCTATGTAATGAGACTATGACAAAGAAATAGAGTCATTGAACTTTGTAATTTTAATACCTAATATTACATTTGCTTCCCCCATATCTTTCATGTCAAAACATGAAGATAGAAATGACTTTATTTCCAAAATAACATTTAAATCAGTACCAAAAATAAGCATGCCATCCACATACAGACATATGATGACACTCTTACCATTTTCAGATTTAGAATAAACACATTTATCAGACTCATTTATTCTAAAATCATAAGATAATACTACTTAGTCAACCTCTCATGCCACTGCTTTAGAGCTTGCTTAAGGCCATATAAAGACTTTATAAGTTTGCAAGCATTATCTTCTTGGCCTTTAAGTACAAAAACCTTCTAGTTTTCCATATTGATACGGGATAGCCCAATGTGCTCGGCCCAAAGACCACAGGCCCAAGGATGTAGCAATAGGCCCACCTCATACCCCAAGCCCAATGGTGCTACCAACATCAGGTGACCCAAATCGACCACATAGATCGACGTCGCTCACGAACAGGGCCGCTGATCGACCCCTCGACTGCATCACTCGTCCACCTGATACACCGCGCGCCAACCCATTGTTAGGTCAACTTAGCTACCGACCATGGAGGTCGACCTGGCATAGAACCATCTCTATCGCATTAAATGCCCTGACAGGCAGCATGCCTCCGCATTAATGGCGCATGCCACCCCAGTACCACCCATATTGCCGCACTAGGGAGAAGGCACGTTTACAGTGTCCTATTATGTCCCTGAAACCTGGAAAGACAGCTACCTGGAGTAGTACCAAAGTGGGAGATGACCTAATGCCCCCCCATGCAAAGACATAGATCATTCCTACATATCAAGGGCAACTCAAACAAATCACCACTAAGAGAAGACTATAAATACACCCATTCCAGACTCTCAAAGGTATGTCCTTCTATATACAAAAAGGCCTCACTCTGCTGCTCGTTATATTTGGTCGACTCTTCACTAACTTGAGCGTCAGAGTGCCTAAGTCGAGGGCACCTCAACTAGCCTGACGTTTGCACATGATTACAGGACTCAGCCCAATATATATCCATATACCGACCAGAGAGGTCGAACTTTCCCAAAGTCACTATCTGATCCAGCCAACAACGGATTTCACCCTCATCATTTGGCGCCGTCTGTGGGAATCTTTGAGTCTACTATCAAAAATGGTAAACAACAGGTAAGCCCCCTCAGGAAGAGAAGAAAATGGGAGGTCTAGTTCTCCCCCTACTTGACCTTAGCAAGAAACCAGCGCACCAAGATCGAGCGCCCGGTCAAAATAAGTGGTCACCTTGACCATACCTCACCTGATGTAGCTCATCAGCAAGCAGATATCAGCCCAAGTTTCAACTCAACTTTCAGCAGCTTTGAATAGACATACTGTGCAGCCGAAGCCAGCTGCTAGTGCAATACCACAACCTGTGGCCCTGGAGGAAAGATAGCCGAGGGAAAACCTGGATCAACTAGAGTCCAGAAGGCCTCCCTCAAGGAGCGAAGTAAGCCCAGGCCATTTTTCGAGGAAAACGGCCCGACCTGTGCCTCACGAAGAAGTTGCAGATTCCGTTGATCATGGCGTTCAACCCATTCGAGCCCCGCAGTGTGATAGGGTCGAGCGCTCAAGATCCTACCCAAATAGAAACGTATCTGAAGTCGACAGAAAAGAATATGTTGAACTATCCCACCAAGTCTAACAGTTGAACGGGCGATTGGAGGAGATCTCCAGGAGAAATATGGAGAGGAATTGCTATTTGGAGGGGCTGCAGAGGTTTCGAAGGGAGAGAGATTCACCTTTTGTCCAAGACATTATCGACGAGCACATTACCGTTGATGCTAAGATTCCGACCGGTTTACCCTGATACGATTACTCCTTGGACTCGAACGAGCATTTATTGCAGTTCAAACACATGATGCAGTTGCACGGGCACAACGAGTACATCTACACCAAAATGTTGGTGGCCACCTTTCAGGGGATAGCGCTGGGCTAGTTTGTTAAGCTGGAACAGACGTCGATATATTCGTATGATCAGCTATGCGACAAGTTTTTGCACTAGTTCTCGAGTAGGAGGAAGGCGAAGCTCCCACATACTCACCTATACACCGTGAAACAGAATGAAAGGAAATCCCTTCGAGACTTTTTTACTAGATTTAACATGGAGATGTTGAAAATTGATAGCCCAAGGATCTAATTTCTAATTGACGTGTTGTTTTTGGGCCTCAAGCACAATGAGTATGCCAATGCATTTGTACGCGAGCAGCCAATGTCGATGGAGGAGCTCCTCAACCTCGCAGAGAGATACATGACTCAAGAGGAGATAAATAAACTTAAATACGTTAATCTCAAGGTCGAGAAGAAAAAGAGCAATGAGAAATATGACCGCCAAGTCAGGAAGGGACGTCGATCCCCTATCAAATGCTTCCATGACTACACTCCACTTAACCTCCTGATGAATGAGGTATTGTTTTCCATTCAGCATGAAAATCTCCTTAAAAGGCCCAGGAAACTGACCGAGACAGAAGCTATAAAAAAGTTAAAGAAATATAGCCATTTCTATAAGCAAAAAGGGCATGACACGAAAGATTATTTTAATTTGCATGATGAAATCGAAAGATTGATTAGGCAGGTCCATCTGAAAAAATATATCGACAAGCATGCCAAGGGTAAAACTGACCAGACTTCCGGTAGAGAAAGATCGGCTAGCCCGAGGAGAAAAGATAAAGGAAAGAGACCAGCCCAAGAGCCCTACCCTCCCGTTCGAGGAGTTATCGACATGATTGTGGGAGGTCCCACTGGGGGGGACTTAAGGTCCGCTATAAAGTAAACCCAGAGGCAACTGGAGTCGATCAAATCATCCAAGGTTAAAACTGTTTTTCAACTCTCTACCAGCACGGAACCAATCTCCTTCACCGACTCTGATCTCAACCATCTGGAAAATAGAGGAATCGACAGAAAGATTGATTGCCCCATGGTGGTAACACTCGAAGTAGCCAATTTCGAAGTGAAAAAGATTTTGGTCGACAACGGCAGCTCTGTGAATATCATATTTTTGTCCACTTTGAACAGAATGAATTTGGGACAACTAAAGTTTGACCCAGTTTGAACACCGTTGGTCGGGTTTGGGGGGTCCAAGATCATCCCGGAGGGATCTATAAACCTATCCACATCATTTGGACAGGGTCTCCGAAGCAGAACCTTGATGATCAACTACCTGATAGTAGACACTCCATTCACCTACAATGTCATCATTGGTCGACTAGTCATGAACGACTTCAGAGCTATTGTCTCCACTTACCACATGAAGATTAAGTTCCCGACCCCAGCAGGAGTAGGAGAACTTTCATGCAATCTTAAGGACGCATGGCGCTGCTACACTATTTCTATAGAGTCCAACAAACAGAAGAAGCGACCTCAGCTGAAGCCCTCAGGGGACGCAACCTGCATCTCAGAAAAGAAAGTTGGAGGATACCCAGGTCGAGCCCGTCAGGGAGTTCAAAACAATAGAGCTGGAACCTGGAAACCCAGACAAAACCACTCAGGTCGAAAGTGATATGGGCGACCGCTTGGAATGCCTCATGGTCAATTTTGTTCGGCGAAACATCGATGTGTTCGCATGGAAAGCTGTCGACCTCCAAGGAATCAACCAAAGTGTCATCGTCCATCGACTCAATGTGGACCCTGCCCACAAGCCAGTGAGACAGAAGATAAGAACTTTCAATGCAGAGAGGTCCCAAATCATCGAAAAAGAGGTCAACAAGCTACCAGAGGCAAGTTATATTGTAGAAATTCAGTACCCCTCTTGGCTTTGTAATGTTGTGTTCGTCCCTAAGAATGAGGGAAAATGGCGCAAGTGTAACGATTTCACTGATTTAAATAAAGGTTGCCCTAAAGATCCTTACCCCCTGCCTCGCATAGATTTATTAGTCGATTCCACCACTGGTTGTGAGTTGTTGAGCATGATGGACGCCTTCCAAGGTTATTATCAAATACTCATGGTACCCTAGGACAGGGACAAGACTTCTTTCGTTGTCCCCAATGGAGTATATTGTTTCTTAGTCATACCCTTCGAGCTCAAGAATGTAGGAGCAACGTACCAAAGATTGGTCAACTTTATGTTCAAAAATGAGATCAAAAGATCGATGGAGGTCTACGTCGATGACAGGATTGTCAAAACAGAGAAAGCCGAGAACCACCTTATCGACCTCGACCACACTTTTTCTATAGTAAGGGCATTTAGCATGAAACTCAACGCCAATAAATGCACATTCGCAATTGGAGGAGGCAAGTTTCTCGGCTATATGGTCAGTCAGAGGGGGATCGAGGCAAAGCCACATAAGATCCATGCAGTTCTGGAGATCGCCCTGCCTCGCATTGTTCAAGATGTTCAACGTCTGGTCGGTAGGATTATAGCCCTCGGCAGATTCATCACACGACTGGCCTACAAGAGTCTTCTTTTCTTCAAAATACTCAGAAATGTGAAGAAATTGGGGTTTCGGTGGGCTCAACAGTGCGACCAAGCTCTTATAGAACTTAAGCAATATTTGTCCTCGCCTCCTATGCTCGCCAAGCCCGAACTGGGAGAAGTTCTACAACTTTACCTGGTTGTATCCACAGCCTCAATCAGTTCAGTATTGGCATCAGCGAAGAGCGAAACCCACCGACCTGTGTATTAGTACAGCAAGGCCTTGCACAGACCTAAACATAATTACTTAGAGATCGAGAAATTTGGTCTCGCCCTCGTTACAGTAGTCCGAAAATTACGACCTTACTTCTAGTCTCATGCAATCGTGGTGCTGATGAATTAACCGCTAAAGCAGGTCCTATCGAACCTGGACACATCTGGTAGACTCACTAAATGGGCCATCGAGCTTGGGGAGTTCGACATCACATTCCAGCCGCGAACGGCCATAAAATCACAAGTGTTAGCCAACTTCGTAGCTAAAAGGCTCGACCTCCCAGACCACCCCAACCTGAACCCCTATGTGTGGACATTGTACATCGACAGTTTGGCAACTGTATCGAGAGTCAGAATTGGTGTTTCTCTCTGTTCCCCACTCATCGAAGAGTATGATTTTGCAATAAAGCTCGACTTCCCCATTACCAACAACAAAGCAGAATACGAAGCTCTCATTATTGGAATGAAAATAGCAATAGCTCGGGGCATTGAGTAGCTAGTAGCGATCACCGATTCCCAGCTAGTGGTGGAGCAAGTTGAAGGGAATTTTGAAGCCAAGGAGGCCAAAATGAGCCAGTACCTAACTGAAGTGAAATGATTATAACAATCATTCAAGAGCTTCACCCTAAGCCAGGAACCCTGAGCAAAAAATAAACTGGCAGATGCACTTTCAAAGTTAGCCAGCTCGACAAAAGGGACCAGAGAAAGAACTACAATGTTCTTAGTGGCCAGCAAACCATGTATTCAAGCCATCGATCAGAACCTCATCGGATAGTCGAAGAGACAGCTCCCTCCTGGCAAGACCCAATCAAGCTCTACCTAAGCTAAGGGACGATCCTAGACAACGAGAAGGAGGCCTGCAGGCTTGGAGGACATGCAGCTAAGTTTGCCCTCGACGAACACGGACAGCTCTATAGGAGGTCGATATTAGGACCACCACTTAAATGCCTAACACCCAAAGAGGCAAATGAAATACTACATGAGGTTCACGCCGGCATCTGCGGCAACCATTTCGGAGGTTAGTCCTTAGCCCACAAAGTTGTCCGTTATGGTTATTTTTGGCCCACCTTATTACAAAACTTAGTCGAGTTCGCCAGAAAATGCCCATCATGCCAGGTCCACTCAAACATACCACACCAACCAGCCGCGTCGATGGTAAATGTCCAGATCACATAGCCATTCGACCAGTGGGGGATCGACATAGTTCGATCTCTCCCAAAGACATCAGGTCAATGAAAATTCATCATCTTGGCAGTCGAGTACTTCACTAAATGGGTCGAAGCCGAAGCAGTTCCAAAAATCACTAATGCGGCCATCAAGAGCTTCATTTAGAAGAACATAATTTGTCGATTCGGTTTGCCCAAAGTCCTGATCTCAGATAATGGGACTCAGTTCTAAAGTAAGAGCACAAGACAATGGTGTGAGACCTTGGGAATCGCCAGCACTTCACATCGGTAGGAACCCCTCCATGCTAATGGTCAGACGGAGGTCACGAGCATGATAGTTCTCAACCATCTCAAAGCTTGAATAGCATGCACATGGGCAAGTTGGGCAAACGACCTCCTAGGAGTGCTATGGACATATAGGACCACACCTCGAACAGCCACGGGCCGTAGCCCCTACAGCTTGGTCTATAGCTCCGAAGCAATAATTCCATCTGAACTTGTCCAGCACACAGCTCGAGTGATTCACTATAATCCGGTCAAAAATGCAACAGAAAAGACCCTAGACCTAATCACCATTGATAAGCTGTGCCACACAGCCTACAACACGATGCAACAATACTGATAAAAAATGATGGAACGTTACAACAAAGCAGTTTGACCCCGCAGTTTCAAAGTCGGCGACCTAGTCCTCAAGAAGGTCGAAGTGTCGAGAAATATGGAAAAACTTGACCCAAAATGGGAAGGACCTTACTCTATGGTCAAAGCACAATGCATACCGGCTAGTAGGTATGCGAGGCAACGAACTACCATGACCTTGAAACGCTGTAAATCTAATGAAATTCTATGTATAAAAAGGCCATGAGCCTCCATTGTATTCCCTCGTAGAAATGAAAGTTTGTGGAAATTCTTGCGAATACCTATTAACATAAGTTGATTACTCATCGTCGACCCCATAGTCGACCAAGCAGGCTTCAAGCCGCCAAGTCAAAGCTTCACAACCAAGACTAAATTATCAACCCTGTAGTGGACCAAGTAAGCTTCAAGCCACCAAATCAAAACTTCACAGCCAATACCAAATCGTCGACCAAGCAGGCTTTTAGCCGCCACACTTAACCCTAAAAAATTTTAATATCGACCCTGCAGTCGCTAAATTATACGAGTTAATCATTAATTATCTTGTTCAATTAAGCAATCGACATAATAGATTGTAGTCGATCCCATAGTCACTGAATTATACGAGTTTATCGTTAATTATTTGGTTCAATTAAGGAATCGACGTGATAGGTTGCAACTAACCTCCGAGCCACTA
The DNA here is from genome assembly GCA_018894105.1 of Jacaranda mimosifolia. Classification (NCBI taxonomy): domain Eukaryota; kingdom Viridiplantae; phylum Streptophyta; class Magnoliopsida; order Lamiales; family Bignoniaceae; genus Jacaranda; species Jacaranda mimosifolia. The sequence goes on along the minus strand of CM032130.1, from coordinate 13,873,250 downwards.
AATTGCACATACACAACATGAATTGTGATATGTGTTAGATAGGTAATCATGAATCACTCGACAATGATCTTAAACTAATTTTGCAAAAATTTAACAGTGTGAACATTCGATTACAACCTTATCATTCATTCAACCAAATAAAGACGTTCAAATTCAAAAAATTCAGAAAATTCAGAAGAGCATCTCGTTCAAATTCAGAAAACCCTGATTACATATATCAAAATGGGTACATCAATCAAAATGAAAATACATCAGTGCAGCAGCATCAGCTCAACCCGACACCCTCATCGCCCCCACCTCAAGCGCCTTCATCAATTGCTTGTTCGAGCTCGTCACTCGAAGGAATAGGAATGGGAATTGGCTCGGGCATGGCGACAGCAACAGGAACAGCAGCAGTCGCCGGCTGAGAAGGTCCAGCCTCATCGATCAGAAAACCCCCATCCAGGGAAGGAAGATACCCGGCAGCGTCGACCATGCCATTCTGAATCTCGAACGCAAACTCATTGGCGAAGGTAAACTCCTTGGAAATTGAGTCCAGCCTCTTTGCCACTTCGACCTCCTTTCTCTACGCCTCTGTCAAGGGTGCGGCATGCGAAGCCTCTGTAACTCCCTTGGCCACAGGGACCTCTGTACCTCCCCCCTCAGCATCACCCTCCTCATCTTCTGGATAGGGCTGTGGCTGCTTGTCCAGAAGATGGCTGAGGCGTTCTCTATCCTTAGGTCAAAATAAATAGCCCAAAATTACAATTGCTGAAAGGCCTTCTCAAAGACGTTCCGGGTGTCATCTAATGAGAACACAACGCTCACGTCCTAAAATACCGAGCAGAGCACAAACTGTTGAACTGCCTCTTGCAGTATTCGCGGCAGCTTTCGGTAAAATTCAACTCGAGCTTTATCGAGCACAGCCCTTCGACCAGCTAATCGACCAAATTCATAGCCGAGTTACGCATCCAACCTAGCCTGCGTAACCAGCTCATCCATTATAGTCCTCTCATCGACAGAGGCAACCAGTTGACTATCCTTCACTTGGAGCTGACTGTTTAGCTCCTAGATCTGCTTGGCCAACTCTTCAACCCTAGTCTGCGAAGACTCGAGCTGAGCCTTTAGAGTCTCCACATCCCTGCCCTCCTACAGGTGCTCGTAGTCGACTTGGGCTTACTCCAACATCCTGTAGAAATGGTAGCCCAGCTGGCCGACCTAAAAGACAGCATTACTAATAAGAGAACAATATTCGACCAAAAATAAAGCTCAACAATACAACATATTCGACCAGAGCCTTACCATGTTGGCGTGATAGGCCAGAGCCCTGAGAGCAGCATCCTGGCTTAGCCCCATCAGCTTTTTCTGGTCAGACGCGAACAACCTGGCTATCAACACCTTTAGAGGAGCGGCCCAATAGTGCTATTGACGTCAGGTGACCTAAATCGATCACACGGATCGGCATCACTCACGGGTAGGGCCGCTGATCGACCCTTTGACCGCATCGCTCGTCCACCTCATACACTGTGCGCCAACCCATTGTTAGGTCGACCTGGCACAGAACGATCTCTACCGCATTAAATGCCCTGACAGGCAGCATGCCTCTGCATTAATAGCACATGCCAACCCAGTACCACCCATACTACCACACTAAGGAGGAAACGCGTCTACAATATCCTATTCTATCCCTGAAACCTGGAAAGGCAGCTACTTGGAGTAATACCAAAGTGGGAGATGACCTAATGCCCTCCCATGCAAAGACATAGATCATTCCCACACGTCAAGAGCAACTCAGACAAATCACCACTGAGAGAAGGCTATAAATACCCCCAATCCAGCCTCTCAAAGGTATGTCCTTCTATATACAAAAAGCCCTAACTCTGCTGCTCGTTATATCTGGTTGACTCTCCACTAACTTGAGCGTCGGAGTGCCCAAGCCGAGGGCACCTCAGCTAGCCTGACGTTTGCTCGTGATTGCAGAACTCAGCCCAATATATCCATATATCGACCAGAGAGATCGAATTCTCCCAAAATCACTATCCGATCCAGCCACCAACGGATTTCACCCTCATCACATATACACCTCCTCTTCTAAAACACCATTTAGAAAAGCAGTTTTGACATATATTTGATGTCTGACCAATTTATGTATAAATGCTAGGGCAATTAATATTCTTATTGTACTAATCCTAGCCACATAAGCGTAAGTATCAAAATAATCAATGCCCTTCTTTTGTCTAAACCCTTTAGTGACTAGCCTAGCTTTATATTTATCAACCATGCCATCAGTTTTAAGTTTTCATTTAAATATCCACTTATATCCAATTAGCTTAAAACTAGGGGGTAGATTAGTTAATAACCAAGTTCCATTTAACATTATTGAATCCATTTCATCATTTATAGCCTCTTTCTATAAGGCAAAATCTCTAGATTTTATCACCTCCTCATAAGTTAAAGGATCGAGATCATGCTCAATACTAAACATAAAAGATGAGACTAGGTCTTTTCTATTTCTCTATACTAAATATTGGTAGAAATCAAGACCATGCATTTTTTCTTTCCTAGCTCTCTTGCTTTGTCTAAGTTCAATATTTTTTTTCAGCCACAGAACTTGGTTGACTCTCTTCTTGACTTACTTCATTCTAATTTTCAGTATCTTTACTTTTTCGTTTCCTAGAGAATGAATTTTCAAAGAATTCAGCATCTCTAGATTCCAAAATTATGTTTGGACTAATGGAGGACGTAGACGCCATTGTTAGAAACCTATATGCCTTGCTATGCTGAGCATAGCTAATAAAGACAAATTCAACTATCTTTTTCCCCAAGTTGGGTCTTTTATGATCATTTAATCTCACTAATGCTCTACTATCCCATACTCTTACATGACTAAGAGAAGGTTTTCTCTTTTTCCGTAATTCATAAGGAGTAATATTACTTTTCTTTTGGTGTATTCATTTTAAAGTATAGCAAGCTGTCATTAGTGGTTCCCCCCATAAGTTCTTAGGCAAATCAGAAGTAAGTAAAAGAGTATTAACCATTTCTACCAAGGTCTTATTCTTTTTTTCTGCAAAGCCATTCTGTTGAGGACTATAAGGTGCAGTAACTTCATGCACGATGCCATGAGTCTCCCAAAATTTGTTTATAGAGAGATATTCACCCTTTCTATCAGATCTTAAGATTTTTATCTTTCTATCTAGTTGATTTTCTACTTCAGCCTTATAAATTTTAAATTTATCTAAGGCCTCATCCTTTGGTCTTAGCAAATAAACATGACCATATCTAGAGTGATCATCTATAAAAGTTATGAAATATCCTTTGCCGCCCCTAGTTAAATGTCCTTTACATATTTCAGAATGTATCAATTCTAAAAGTTGTGAATTTCTTTCTACCTCTTTGAAAGGATTTCTAGCTATTTCATACACAACATTTATCAACATTTGACAAATATAAATCTGGAATTAAACTAGGTCTAGACATGCAATGCATACTTTTATAATTTATATGTCCTAGTATAGCATGCCAAATATCAAAAGAAGAAGCGATATAAGCTGAATCATTCTTTTCATTACTTAAAGTAAACTTGTACATTCCATTTGTTACATAACCTTTGCCAACATAACTTCCTCCCTTAGACGCAATAACACTATATGACTCAAAACACAACTTAAACCCATACTTATTAAGTATGCTTACAGATATCAAATTTTCTAATCTCGGGAACATGGAGTATATCACTCAGAACAAGTCTTTTGCCAAAGAGAGTTGCAACACCACTGAGCCCTTTCCTATGACTTTGGCAGTTGAAGAGTTTCCCATGTAGAGATCATGTTCATCTGTTATCGACTCAATGTATTGAACAAGTTTCTGTTCATTGATATGTGTCTTGCTGCCCCGGAGTCCAGCCACAATTCCTTATCACCTCCTACCATTAGAACTTCAGAAACCACTCCAACGAATTCTTGTTATTTACCATGTTAGCTTGATTCTTCTATTGTTTCTGTCTCAAATATTCCCCGCATTGGTTCTTTAAGTGTTCAGTTTTACCACACTTCCTGCAAGCACCTTTGGAAGATTTTTTGACTTTCCTCTTTTTACCTGAGTGTCCTTGTACACCATTGTTGGCTTTTCTTTTCTTTCCAAATAAAGGGGCACTTTCAATGACAAAAGCTTTTTAAGTTGTATTTTCTAACTCCAGTTTATCCATAGTGCGTGAATTTTCTTCAACTTGGATTTATTTTATTAACTCTTGCATTGTCATGGCCCCTTTCTTTTGTTTCAATTCATTGCAACAATTTTTCCAGGTAATAGTCAATCTAGAAATAATGGTAGAAACTTGAAAAGATTAATCTATAGAATGGCCCTCGGCAATAATTAGGTTTATCAAGTTTTGTAACGAATATATTTTAGGCATTACAGGCTTGTCAGGCTCCATTTTATAATCAAACAATTTACTTACCAAGAATTTCTTGGTTCCAACATCTTCTATTTGATAGTTGTTTTCCAGTTCTTCCCATAGTTCCTTTGTAGTTCTGCCTACAAACTTGGCCTTGTATACATCATAGAGTGAGTTGGACAGTCCACTAAGTATGTGCCCTTTGCACATGAAATCGTCCTGCTACCACTTCTAGATTTTAACAAGTCATGTCTACCTTAGAACACTTTTTGTGGATATAGTTTCGACAATCTATGGTGCTGCAGTAGGTGTTGCTTCGCCAGAGACTGATCCAATGGCAGCAGGCGTAATGGGTTGCGCTGCAGTTTAAGCTTCTCTTGTTCGAGCACATAAGCAATCTTTAAAGTTGATAAAAAGAAATACATTTTGCTTTTCCAACATCTGAAGAAGGAACTATCAAACTTGTCTAGTTTGATCCCATCGTTGATTGTCAAAATTTTGGCTACTGTATCTTCCATGGTAAAATTCTATCTTAAGTTTGTTAGTAAATACAGTAAATAGGACAAGAAACAATAGCCTGAGTTAAATGATAATGTTCTATCCTTAAGATAAATTTTGCTCGCTATTACTGCACTGAGTTACAGCAAATTTATCTTCCAATATAAAACAAGCACCTTGAACTAGTATTGCGGAGTATTAATTCGACAGAAGTTAGTTGTGAGAGAACGAGAGAGAGAAAAGTATTAAGCGATTTTTTGATATATTGAAGAGCAGTAAGTCTTCTCTATTTATAGATTAAGACCCTTTCGGGTATAACTCTTTACAGAGTTGTATCCTTTAATTAGTTGTGTCTATTAGTTCTGTAAATTATAATTGTTAAGCACTAGTCATGACTTTTAATAAGATTATGACTTAACAGACTCAATTTAATTAAAAGACACATCAGTTGAGTTAATCAACCGAATAACAAGTTAACTTTAAATAAACCAATTGACATAAGTCAAGACTAAATAAATTTTACCCAAGACGATGCGTACGTGTGAAGGGCAAAGTACGCCTAAAGCATCCATGCACCTTTGCTCTGGCTCCAGCTCATGCGCGTGCGTAGGTGTGGGTGGTGCAGTGCACTTTTCGCGAGTTGCATCAACTCTTGGATTTCTTAGAACACAGAATCTTAGAACCAATCCATAAATATAGCAACTTCTTTTTCACACATATTCCAATGTGGGATAAAAAATCCTCCCGATTACATCCTCACTTTTGAGTCTTTTCAACTTCCAACTCTCTTAATCAATATTATATAATATACATCTTATCCTATACATAGAAAATTTCAACAAATTGGTTGTGGTTCTTAACATTAGAGGCAAGACAATTGGATTGCTTAGCCTTTTGGAGATCTAGTTTCTGGCAGTAACTTTTGAGTGACCTTTGGAGGTCTTGCCGAGTTTTGATTGAACTAAAATTTGGACTAAAGATACATCAAGGAGTTGGTGATCTTTTAGTGCAAGTTTCACTCAAATTGGAGTTCATTTGCCTGGTCAAAAGTTGATCGGATACTGCTGAGCCACTGGAAGATAATTTCAAGGAGTTGAAAGCTTCTTCCTCATTCTCTTTGATTTCTTGAAAATCAAGGTATTCCTCTAGCCAAATCTGAATCTATGGCATGTTTAGATCCTTGGTGACATGTGTAGCCTAGTTAATTTTAGCTTTCAAAGTTTGGATTATTGGATTCTAATGCTATATGTGACTTCAAAAATTGGAATAAGGATCAATTTAAAAGGACAAATCTGGAAATAAAATTGTAATGGAGTTAATCGTACTCCCTAAGCTACTACTATAATCTGTTGTTATCTTTTCTATAGTTGCGGGTTGTACCAAAAATGTGCATTGGCCGCTTTTCTAGTAGTGGGTATCAAACAAGACATTAACCTATATTAGGGTACCTTCTCCATGCTAAAAGATGCTATCAAACGAGCCATAGAATAATTACCATATGAGATAAGTTTGAAAACCTCATGTCTTAATTATCCAGCTGAATTAACTAAGATTTAAGGGTGTTTGGGTGAGCTTATCTTATAAGATGTTTAAAAGCTTATAAGATGTCAAAAGTATTTGGTATTTTTTTGGAAAAGGGTATACAAGCTCCTAAAATAAGATGTTATATGATGATTTGTATGCAGTAACGGAATTAGGTAGGAATGGAATGAAGGTGGGAAATGAATGGTGCAAATATAACTAATCATATACTTAGTATGCACTAGGAATAAGAAAGGAATGAACTCATCATTCTTTATTTGATTCCATTCTTGTGATTGGTATTAGTAATGAGCATAATAATGGAATGAAATTTTTTAGATGACCAAACCACCCTTCTGTAAAAAGTTATTAAAACAAACATATTTATAAGTATTTTTTATATATTATTATAAAAAAAATTTAGGGGTAAGTCTATAATTATGTAGTTTTAATATCACTTTTAATGTTATTTGGATTATATAAGTTAATATATACATTTTATATCTTATCAACTATGTTGCGTTTACGGGAAAAGTAAAGTATAGATACAATTCCTTTAAAATTCTCTCTCTATAATTATAACATTGCAAGTTCTTTTAAACTTGTTGATACAATATTAGTAGAAAAATATAAAATATTTTATAACTAAAGTGTTTAATTTTTTTTTGTGATAAGGCAAGAATGCCTTTATTGTAATTTTTTATAAGTTTAATATGAAGAGCCATTGATATAATCCACAACTCTTCATTTATTGATTTGGTATATATTTTTTTAATAATCCAAAGAGATGCAGGTGTAGTTAATGTTTGAAATGATACACACACACACACACATATATATATATATAAGCAAGTCAATGATGTTTCTATTTTTTTATTATGAAAATTCAAAGATGCATAATTGTTCTTTTTTTATTTATTATTTTTATTTTTTAATAATTTATAATAATTTAATATTTTTATTAATATTAATAAAAGATATATGAGGTAAAAAAAATATAATTAAATTAAAACATGTAATAATCAAATAAGTTAGAACATAATATCAAATATTTATAAAGTGAAGTTTTTTTTTTTCAAATATAAAAGTCTTTTGTTAAATTTTGGAGGGCAATTTTGTAAAAAAAATATAAGTTCATTCCCTATTGATTAGGAATAGCTAAATGCATGTAGGAGGGAATAGCTAAACCTATATATTTGGGAATGGGGATTTTCATCTCTAAATTATACCAATCATGGGTTTAAGAATGGGCTTAGGAATGCCCAATCTATTCCCACCTAATTCATGCATACCATTCGTACCATTAGGATCTTATAAACTCTTTTTTTAAAAAAAGTAAAGAATTCCTAACTTACTTTGAAGATTTTGGCAAACTCCCTTAACTTTAATTATATTAATTACAAAATTATAATTATTATCTTATAAGCTCCAAGACTTTATTTTATCCAAACAGTTTGAATACTTAATTTTAGAAAGACATTTAGCATCTTATAAACTTCAAAAACGTTTTAAAAGATGTAAGAACTTATAAGATCTTCTAAATAAATTAAGCCAAACACCTTCTTAACTAGCTACTTCTTTCATGGTCACTGCTCAAACATTGTACTGTACGAATTCTTCTTGATTATCTAGCTCGTTGTCCCTATCCTCCCACAAATGCCTTAATTGCACTTCAGAAACTCTTGGAAGAACACAATAAAATAGGATTTCACCATAGAGAAAAGAAACTGGACATACAAGAAGGGTTGTAATAATGAACATCATTTTTGTTGATATTTGTGCTAGAACTTTTCGAAAATTGTCCTATGAATATATTGGTTACGAGTGGTTTAGGTTTGTCAATGGATCGAATTCAAATCGAATCATGATAGATCTGAATTTGAATTCGATAATAGTATGTCATATTAGAATCCGATCCAAGATCCTATCTTGTGTTGGTATTACTATATCCAAATCCAAATAAAAATCGAATATCATATTCTCAAATCATCATATATTTGTTATTTTTCTAGAAATTTAGTAGAATCCAAATCCAAAATAATAATCCTTAAAGCAACATACACACGATATATTAATGAATAAATTTCCATATCTATTGATCATTTAAAAGCAATGATATAATATAACTTAATTACATCTATTTACCAAATCATTGTATCTTAGATCACGTTGCTAATAATAGTACTTGTTTGACATTATAAATACATAATAGTTATACTTGATTATTCAATTGTCGAATGGCCTGTGGCCCAGCGGCATGAGTTTCCCACATAATGTAGGAGGTTAGGAGTTCGAGCCCTAACGAACTCCTAATGTGTGTGTGTATAAATAACAAAAATACTTGATCATTCAATCAACTAATTATAGCCTTAAAATTTTATAAAAAAGAAATTTAGTTTGATCAAATCAAGATTTGCATTCCATTCTTGCCATGTCATAACATTCTACTCCTACTCATTATTCTTCCCACATCATTTTCTATTATAAAAATAGAGAAATAAATGATGCAATTATGATGTAAACAAGTTCAAACTCTAACAATTTATATGAAAAGAACGTGATTTGATATATTGCATATGAGCTCATTGCTTTCTTCATCCAAAAACTCACTTTGGCATTGCTATAGAACCATGTGTGTATATATGTAGAATATTATATATATATGTGTATGTGTGTGTGTGTGTGTGTGTGTGTGTAATACTATATGTATTTGAATTTGAATTATTTATAGATTGAATCGAGTAAAATTCATATTCGCTCCATTTATTTTGAATTACAATCTTTTTTAATCAAATCATATCTGTCGAATCTTTTATCGATTAAAATTTTTAAACAATTGGATATAATTCAAGTTAGATTTAAATTAAAATTCGCTCCATTAACAACCCTACTATATTTATACGTTCTCATCAATCTTAAGATGGAAGCTAAATGAAAAGAGTAATAGTATCCTACGCTCATTTACCTAAGTTTCTTCTTCAATTAGGACTAATTAAATTAATATCCAACAATTAGATTACTACATTTAACAAGAAATAGACTTGTCTAATTACGTATAAGATCTCTTAGATTTACCAATAAGTTAGTAATAGGCTCACGCTCTCATGGCTTAATTGAAAAATTAAAATTATACTAATTAATTAGTCCTCTTAGAATTAACTCATAATTTTGAGAACCTATAAATTATGGGGAATGCCTAGTAGTGTGCCATAAAAACTCAGATAAAGTTAAACTCTTTCAACTAAGAATATTATGCAATAAGGCCCCTCCACTATATTATTTCCTAGTTTGGTCTTTAGGGTATGAATAATTATTCAGAACTCAAATAACCTAGTAATAACTATGTAACCTTTTTTATTATCTGAACAAGTGATGTTAGAAAAATTATTGCCTAATTTTATCCAACCTTGGCCAAGGATTCCCAAACAATGGAATACATAACTCATATTTATCCTAGATAATTCATCCTTAATTTCTTCGCCATTCATTAACCTGCCAACATTATACCTAAAATTATTGCCTAATTTTATCCAACCTTTCTTCGCCATTCATATAATTCAAATTATACCTAAAATATTTTGTTTATAATTATCATTTAATCACATTGTAAACCAGAGTGTAACCAGCCAAGGGCAAGATTATACTACTGCCTTAGGTCAAGGAATAATAATGTACTATCATAATGAGTAAACCCATTTTTCAATAGTATTTTTGTCAAATAGAAATTTTCAAGCTAAGTTATTCAGTAAACCTATTTCCTTCAAACAAACATCTCATATATGTTGTAGTATCACCAATACTAGTGTCATGAAATGAGACTCCAACCTTATGAACCATTAGTGTATGCGCAAGTCTTTATGAAAATCATTGATGTATCATCTCAATTATTCTTGACTCAAAACTTTTTGATCAAATTAAAGTCAAGAGCCATATTCCATGATTGGCATTAATTCTATGCGCGATTAATATACCTTATTGCGATATGTGACCTGGGAACTTCATCTAAGTTTAACAACCACAAATAAAAAAAATAATCATATTTTTTTATTAAAATTAAGGTAAAAAAAAAACAATATTCAAAAATATTTGTTGGGCAGTACTCTTTTTTACATGGGTGTCTTTTAGAATAAAGTTCATTGATAGCTCTCAAAAAGATCCCAGATTGACAATGCTGGTGCTAGATATGTAGGAAGTTTTCTTAAATTACAATATTGTAGGTTCTATTGTAGCATTGCTTACGAGTGGTTATATTTTGATATTATACTCCAATTCAACAAGAATTATAAGAGTTTACATTGGATAAAAATTACTTGGGCGTAGCAGTGTCAACTAAAACCCCATAACTTTCCACAGTTCTTGATTTTGAAGTATAGTTAGCTAAGGCAAAATGATAGCTAGACAAGGCATTTCCAAAATTGGTCATTAAAATCAAGTTACTAGCTAGGAATGTCTATGTAGTTACTGGGCTAGCAATTGACGTTTCAACTTAAAATTTCAAGTTTTAGGCTTAATCAAGAGAGTTGATTATGGAATGACTATACTTGCACCAATTTTAATTGGGATACCATACTTTGATGTTCACTTATTTTTAAGTAATTTCCATCATTGATAGACACTAACTATGATTCTTATTATAATTGTTTGAAAAATAATGAGATTAATTCTATAATCACAAATTCAAATACTTAATTCTATAATTATTTTAAAATTAATAAATTAAAATATGAACACAAATACATTATAATAGGAAAATTTACAGTTTTAGTCTTATAAGTTTGCCCAATTTGAATTTTGATTATATAAGTTGCAAAATTACAATTTTAGTCCTATAAGCATTAAAAAATTGTTATTTTTCAGCATTTGTTCGTCCGAGATGGCCAAAATCGCCGGAAATGGTGATGTGGCACACCAGGCGTGTGGTCATTTCCTGTTTCTGCCTCATTGGCAAAAAAAAAGTGCTGGCATGTTTTTTGTGACATTAGTTGGCAACAAAGATTTGAAATTTTAAATTAAAAAAAAAATAGTGAAAATAAACCCCTCCCCTCCCTACACCCCAGCGTTCCATTGTCTTTTCTGAAAAATTCAAATCGCTCTTCCCCAATCCTTAATCCCCGAATCCTAATTGCTCAATCTAAAATTGTTTGAAGAGGCTTTAGTGAAATATAGCTGGGAAAGTGAGACTTCAAAGGTGGGCGTTGTTCATTCTAACGAGATGGTTGAGTTGTGGGACCCTAAGAACAATGACGAACCTCTCCCATAGTACGGTAAGTCTCTGATTCCAAAGTTTCTCTCCTTTTTATGTCGTTTCTTTGTTGCTATTTGAAGTTTACAAAATAATGTGGGCTTGTTGTTTGGGATTTTGAGCTGCAAGTTGTTTTATATGAAAAGTAATATTCTCTTTTTGTCTGTTGGTATATAATATCCATTGTAGGAACTATAATGGTGGTCCCTCTGGTAGTAATTTAGTATACTTTTTTTGACATTTGCTTAGGTTTTGATTTTGGCTACTGATTGGTGGTCCATGCTGTCAATTTTTAGCCTAGAAATTTTAGGGTTTAAAGTTTATAACTTTTTCTAAAATAAACATGTGGGTTCTTTTTTTTTTTTATGTGTTCATACATGTGGGTTTCAAATTCTATCTATTCAAACACGTGGGTTCGAATTTTTATGTGTTGTAACTTTTTTTTTTATTTTTTCTTTATGGTATATAGATCCTGACAGTGGGACAATAACTTTGGCTGTGCATTATGGGGGGACATTTAGAATTGTTCCTGCTATAGAATATGTGGGGGGGGGGTCCACCTTTAAATTTGATTATGTAGAAGTAAAATATATATCTATAAGTGCATTAAGACAATTATATGACCATGTTGGCTTAGGTAGGGAAAAAAAATACTTTGCTAAGACACCTAATGGCTTCACAGAAGTGTTGAATGATGATGAATTGCATGATTTATGTTTCTGGGATTTACCTGGTGTTAGTGAAGTAGATATATACATGGAATATGACACATAATATTGTGGTAGTAAGTCTAGATCACCAATCATTGAGAGGAACAATGAAGAAAATGTGGCTGAACAATTTAATAATCTATATTGGGATAAGTTATTTGCTGGCATTAACTCTAATAGTGGGGATGAGCAGACTGATTTAGAATATCAAGTATCTGATAGTGAAAATGAACATGATAGTGGAAAAGATGACAGTGATTTTGAGGAAAATGTAGACTTGAATGTTGAAGAGAGAGAGTAGGGAGGTAATTATATGTTTGAGGGGACTGAGGGATAGGATTGAGGAGGTGGTAGAAGACTTTGTCCTAGAAGAAAAACAAACTGAGGACACTTTATGGGGGGTCAGAAGACAATCTGTGTGATGGAAACAACATTAAGGGCACTGAGGGGGGCTTAGAAGATATTAATAGTGATTATATTAATAGTGACGATGCTCAGAATTCCTATTGTGACATTGAGGAAGACTTTTCTGATAGTGAATATGGGTTAGCGGATAATGAATCAAAATTTGAGAGTGATGATAGACTATTTGATGAACATGTGTAAAGAGGTTGAGTGGGGAATGCATGGTGGGGGAAAGGGAAAGGACGATGGTGAGCAATTAGAAAATGATGTTAAGGAAGATTTAGTCCTTAATGAAGATGATCTTGCAAGTGCTAAGAGGTCTGATGATGAGAACTTTGGAATTGGATTCCCAATCTTCAATCCAGTATGCCTGTATAAACCTAGTTTTGATATAGGAATGATTTTCACATCCAAGAAAGATTTGAGAAAAACAATTCATTCTCATGCTATCAAAACAAAAAGAAGTTTAAGGATAACAAAGAATGATAAAAACTAGGATTCATGCTAAGTGCGATGATAAACACTGTGAATGGAAACTCCATGCTACTAAAAGATGTGATGATGCTACTTTCCAGATTAGGGAATACAATCCCAAACATAAATGTGTACAAACATTTAATGTGAAAAATGTAAAGCCTAGCTGGTTGTTTGGAAAGTACTTGAATAAATTTAAGTTTAATCTAAAGAAAAGTTTGAAGGGGTTTAGGGTAGATACAGTTGAAGAGATGAGGTATAACATATCAAGTAATCAGGCTTACAGAACCAAGAGAAAGGCACTGGAGAGATTAGAAAGTTATGTTGATGATCAATATAAGCTTTTGTGGGATTATGCAAATGAGATTAAAAGAACAAACCAAGGTTCTACTATTATTATAGGCACTGATCAGTCTACTGGTGAAAATAAGTTTGATAAAATTTATATTTGTTTACAAGCATTGAAGTTGGGGTTTTTACGTGGGTGTAGACAAATACTTAAGGTTGATGGATGCTATTGGAAGGGTCCTCAGGTGGGTTGTACTTCTTATTGCAGCAGAAATTGATCCTAACAATAATATATACCATGTTGCTCATGCTATGGTCAGTAAGGAGAATGGAGATACTTAGGATTGGTTTTTGACTTTAATTAAGCTTGACTAGAATGTGACACCATTTGTACCTTCATGTTAGATAAACAAAAGGAGCTTGTTCAAGCCCTTTTAGATATGTTATCAAATGCATATCATAAATTTTATGCAAGATACTTGCATAATAATTTAAAAAATACTGGATTTAAGGTTGCAAGAATACACTATGGAATGCTGTTAAGGCAACCACACCAAGTGAATTTTTAAGGAGAATGAAAAAAATGAATTAACTTGATGAGAAAGCAGTAGCTTGGTTCAATAACAAGCCCCTTTATGAATGGAGCAGGTCATACTTTGACACAACATGTAGGTGTGACGTGTTGTTGAATAATAGCTATGAGACTTTCAATTACAATATTCTGGAGGCTAGAGATAAGCCTATCTTGAGTATACTGGAGTGGATTATGGAATATTTGATGAGGAGGTTGTAGATAAACAGGGATAGGGCAAATGAAAAGTGGCAGGGTAATTTTTGTCCAAAAATTCAGAAAATTATTGAGAGAAATATTTAGAAGAGTGATGATTGTATACCTATCAAGAGTGATGACATACATTAGCAAATTTCTTGCTTTGGTGGGAGTAGGTTCAGTGTGGATTTAGGTGAGGGCACTTGTGGGTGTAGAAGATGGGATTTGACAGGAATCCCTTGCAACCATGCCATCAATGCCATAATATGTCAAGGATTGGACATAGAGAACTTTATTCACAGTTGCTACAGTGTAGAGACCTATAAGAAGCTCTATGCTCCAACAATAATGCAAATCAATGGCAAAAATGAGTGGGAGAAAACTAACTTCATTCCACCTCTACCACCAAACCTTGGCAGAGGTGCGAGAAGGCCCAAAAAGACAAGGAGGGGGGAGCCAGATGAAATTGTAGACAAGATAAAGAAAAAGGGCGAGGGAAAACTAATCATGAACAAGAACCAAAAAAATCTGAAATGGCAGCAAGTAACTGTAAAATATGTCAAATTTGGAGTAGCAGGTCATAATGCTAGAGGGTGCAAAGGATTGAGCAAGGAAACTGAGCATGAAGCTAGAAATGTACATGTTGAAATTGAAACTGAGCAAAGAGTTGGCAATTAACCTCATGAAAATGAGGATTTAGCTAGGAATGTAAGTCAACCAGATGCCTTTAGTCAAGCGACAATTAAGGTAGATACAATAAGCTTTGTAGATATCTTTGGGCATACTAAGTTACCTCAGAAGAAACTACTGGTATGTTAGAATTATTGCTTGTAGCTTTAGGCTGCAGTACTCATATGTTTTATGGCTATGCTTATATGTATTTAATATTTCTCTCTTCAAGTGAGAAAAAAGGTTGTAGTGCAACCAACAAGAAAAGATAATGTTCAAGGCAAAACAAGACAAAAGAGAGCAAGTTCAACTTATATTACAGTGTGCATATCTTACAATGACATTGTGTTTGCAATCTTGAATTTTTCAAATGTTGCAGGCCAAAATCCCTCAGCCACTAACTAGGAAAAGTCCAAGGAAGCAAGCTTGTGGTTCAAGTATAGACATTAATCCAAAAGTAAGTATTGTACTAGATATCCATAGTATGCTATTTTTCCAATTTGAAGCTCAAATCTTACTTTGTGTAGGCACCATCTTCATAGCCAAGTTTTGAGTATGGCTAGCAAGTCCAAACAAGGAAAAGTCCAAGGAAGCAGCGTCCTGCATCAAGTCCAGAAGCAGCAGCTCCAAAAGTAAGTAATGTTCTACACTTATATAAGTATGTTATTTTTTCATGTATTGCTTTAATTATTACTTTTTGTAGGCACCATCTATTGATTATGGCTACTATGCTCGAACCTGTTCTTTCTTGCAACAGTAATCATTAACACAAGGGCCCTTAATGTACCAGAATTTCAAAAGTCTCAAGTGCCTACTCAAGCAAGCAGAGTCAACATGATTACACCTGCACCTTTTATTGACAAAGAAAGAGGTGCGTGCAAAAAATGAAGAAGGAACAATTAGCATAATCAAAGGTGGGAAGAAATTTGTGACATTGTCCGCCTTAACTGCTGCTGTAAAAGAAGGAAAAGACAAGAAAGGAAGGAAGGGAAAGTGAGCATGAAGAACTCTTTGGATGTCTTTTTTTGAACATGGGATAAGACTTCTTTTGTTGTTTTGGATGGGAAACAATTGTTGTTTTTTGTAACCTAGAAAACAATATCACTCTTGTGGGATGGTGAAGCAATTGTTGCTTTTGTGGCAAGGATGATATGTTTTGTAGCTCGTGTTTTGGACAACTACAATTTTATGATAGATTATCTTTTAAGGGGTTCATTGTTTTGTTTGTGTATTAATTTTTTTTTTTAAATTGTTATATACTGGCTTCTTAGATAGGTATTTTTTTGGAATTTTTAGTTTGGTTAGACTTCATAACTTAACATAGAGTGTCATTTGTCATTTGTAAGTTTATGAAATTATACCTAAAATGTAATGGTCCCTTCACATTAAAGCATGTCAAAGCTTACTTTAAATTAAACAAACCTAACCAAATAGACAAATTCAAAAACAACGTCAATCTTGTCTTCAAACATACGACCCCATTTCCAACCTACAGTTACATATATTAACATTTGCAAGAATTGAAATTACATACATCTATCTCCACTCCACTAACCCAACCAATACTTGAGGAAGAGGAACCAAGAAACAACAAGGGATAACTGCATAAGCTTCTTGCTTCTTCTCAACCTACACACTTCATCTTCAAGTTACCTCAACATTTGCACCTTCACTTTAGATTTTCTCAAGTCTTCCAATTCAGCTTCATAATGGGAGCGTTTGGCCAACAACCCAAGAATAATTGCAGTTACTCTAGCACATATTAGTAGATCCTCCCAAGCAAAGAGCCCACAACCTCCTTTTAAAAGAATAACCATAAAAATTTATGAAAGTCCCAGCAAAAAGATTAGTGATAATATGGACAAGGAAAAAAAAAACAAATGAAGGAGAAAAGGTAGAAAAACAAAATTTGAGGACAAAATGGAGCAATTTTCTTTTTCAAGACTAGAAAAATAAAGCAACAATTTTTTTTTCGAATTGGCAGCAGACATCTTTTGCTAAAATGCAAAAAGAATTTTACTTTTTCGAAGTAGAAACAAAAATAACTCTTGTAATGAAGAAACAATTGTTATTTTTTTGAAGTTGCAGTAAAAATCTATCTTCAAATGCAAAAAATCAGCAAAAATGGAGTTGGAATTTTCAAATTTTTACCTTGTATTCACAACATTGGTGAAAATGCCTACCCAAGTTTCCTTTGTCCATGAAGTCTGGATGCATGCATTCTTTCCATAGTAATAGATTAGGGGGTTCTTCAATGGCTGTCGTTTTCCTTCCATGGCATTTTTAGGGTTGGTAGAAGTAGGGAAATAAGTAGAAGTGGGGAATGTGGGAATTGGAGGGAAATTTCCCACCAAATTGCCAACACATCTTTGAAAAGGACAAAATAAGCACACTACACATGCCACAAAAAATATGTCAACACTTATTTTTTGCCAACGAGGCGAACATAGGAAATGACTACATGCTTGGTATGCCACGTCATATTTTTCGGCAATTTTGGCTATCTTCAGTGAAAAAAGGACAAAAAAATGATAATTTTTTAATACTTATAGGACTAAAATTGCAATTTTGCAACTTATAGGACCAAAATCCAAATTGGGTAAACTTAGAGGACTAAAAAATTACAATTTTGCCCACTATAATACTATGAACCTTTATATACTAATTTAATTTAGTTGAGTGACCTTCAAGTCAATGGCATAAATCTCACACATAACATGTGAGGTCGGAGGTTCAAACCGAGCTAACTCCCGGCATGTATATGTACAAATAAAAAAGTTTAATTTAAAAAACCTTACTGGATTTGCCATCTTAATAGAACTAGGCCCCTTCCATACTATAAATAAAGCCTTCCATAACTCGAAAAAGGTATCTTGACAATTTTACACAAAAAGTTTTGACAAGCAAGCACATCCTAAAATTGGACCCCCTCTTTATCTTTCTACGGTAAATCTCGAGGTGAAATTCACAGACTTATTTTGGCAAGAAAATTTTGGTGTTATCTATGTGAAATGCAATTCATGGCACATTGAGACTATAGCCAAAATCTACAGCTTGAGATACCCTAGCAGTCCCCTCGAGGGAAGAGAATACCTCTACTAATAGAACTCATCACCTAGCTCAGAATTTTGGACGACCACCCACAGCTACCCCACCTAGAGAGAACTTAGCTTAGCTTGGGAATTTGCACCTCCCCAGGCCACATATTACAGATCACTCAAATGGTGCTGGTGGAAAAATCTTTAGCAAGAGATACGATTCGGCCTATTGCGAAGTATGTTGTAGAGCATCCAAAACCCGAGCCCCTTTAGTCTTTGTAGAAGAGCCAAGAAGTATTTTAAGAACCCAACTGGACTGAGAAGAGGCATGAAGGAAATCGTGACAGCAGCCCTAACCTCTACCACATACAAGTCATACCTCCTTTCAAGCTACCAACTCTAGATTATGTGCCCACGTGGCAAAGTCCGCCCTGGAATGTGCTCATAGAGGCGATGAGGAGTACCTTCTATTGGAGATGGCAACCTTATGATGCAACATACTTTACCCTGTTATCCTGGCGAAGTCACTACCTTATAGAGGGAAGGTCTCCACCTTATGTGAATTTAATGGAACAAAGACCCTCTAGAGCATCTAGATAACTTTTTTTGCTTGCATGGAGCTTTATAGCCTTAGCGAAGTTGCTTACTATAAGATATTACGCATAACTCTGACCAAGCATATGTTAGCATGGTACAACCACTTGCTTACCGATACTATCACTGGCTTCGTATAGTTGTCATAATAATTCCAGCATAATTTCCCTATCAACAAAAAGTATATAAATAATACTGCGTATTGGTTTACTATTAAGAAGAAGAAAAGTGAGAATTTAAGGTAGTGAGTCAATGGTTTCGTTTAGGCAGTCCACAAAATCCTCATATCAACCCAACATTATGTAGTAGAACTTACGACAATAGGGCTTCTGGGAATCCAATGCTAGAAGATCCAGTCGATGTACACTAGCCCTGCTCCAAGTAGAATAATACATCAAGATTAGTGAAATTGCAACCCCACCAAGTAACTACAAAAGGAATAATATAAACAAAGAGCCAAGCATCGGGAAGAAAAAAAAGGGCTATATAAAATACGCCTTAGTTAATTCACCAAGCATAAAAATTCTAGTGGTAGCAGAGCAGTAGGGAATAGTAGTGAGACTTAAAAAGTTCATTGATAATCCAAAGCGGTAAAAACCTAACAAGGATTGTCATTCCACCATGACAGAGGTCAAGAGTGCCACCGCCTAAAGAACAATATCAAAAAGCTAATAAGCAAAGGTATTTGAAAAAGATTATTCATAAAAAGTAAGGAAGCCCCCAAGATGCTCAGTGTTAAGAATGACCAGACCAGCAACACTATTCCTTAAATTCAGGACTATGATAAGAAAGGACACCTATCCACCTAGCATCGATAATTTGTCGTTTGTTAGAGTAATCTCAGTCATCTCTAAAGGATCGGCTAGTGGAGATTTGATTAGTGCTAGGAAGACTCTAATCCAAGTTGTTTGACAAGTTGAAACTCACTCATGGTACTATGCTCTACCCATATTCAAGTTGTGAATAGTGGAAAATGAGATCACCTTCGAAGATAATGATTTGGAAGTTGAGAAAAGGGAACACAATGATGAGCTTATAATATCCACCTTACTCGCGAACTCTAAAATGAAGAAAGTGCTCATGGATAGTGGAAGTTCCACAAACATTATCTTCCATAACCGTTTTAGCAATTGAGAGTCGACAACACCTAACTTTAGAAAGTTAATACCCACTGGTTTGATTTAAATGGAGACATAGCATAAGCCTCTGATGAAGTCTCTTTCCCATTATCTTTGGGTTCTTACTCCAGGCATGTGACGAAGATGGTAAAGCTCCTCATGGTCAAAGCTTTCTCTACTTATAGTGTCATTTTAGAAAAGTCATCCCTAAATCTCTTTCGGGTTGTGGCATCAAATATCACATGAAAGTTAATTTTTCAACTTCAAATTCATAAGTAGTTAGGAATTAGAGGAAAGCAAAGAAATGGTATGCCAATACCTTGAAAAATGTGCATACCCCTCTTCTTGCCCAGATTGAAAAAGTATCTCCATCCAAGCAAACAAATTTCAATAAAGAGAAGCACCTCGCTTTAGATTCTATGCCTAAGAGATGTCCGAGCTTCGAAACTATACTGAAAAAAAATAAAAGGTCGAGCCTACAAAAATAAATTTAGTTGAGGAGTTGAAAATCATTGAGCTTGCCCTTGGACATTCAGACCCTCTTTAAGTGAAGAGATGGAGCACAGCCTACTCGACTCTTTCCAAAGAAACTTAGACATTTTTAGTTGGAGCATGGTGGACCTAAAGTGCATATCCCTATAAGTCATCACTTATAACCTAAACATAAGCCTAGAAGTCAAACCCATGAAGCACAAAGGAAGAAACTTTGGATCACAAAGAAACTAAAACATGAAAGAAAATGATGACAAGTTGCTGAGGGCCGAATACATCCACCCCCAATTGTCACATCCCACAAGTGGATATTGGGGTCGATTACTCAATCTCGCCAACGAAAAAGGGAAAATAAAGTCAACCCCGAACCCGCTGAGCCCAACCTCTGATCCTGCATAGACAACCAGGACCTGAATTCGACTTTATGGTCTGGCTTCGCGAGGAAAAGACATCGAGGCAAAGTCAAAAGTTGGGTATAGGACATCAAAAAGTGACGTAAGATGAGATTTGCTACATTTAATGCTATCCGCATTAAATGTGGAAACACGCACTGTACCACCTAGAGTAATATACACCAGAGTTATGTCATTCTAGCCGATGGAACAAAAAGACCACAGTTGCCCCACAGACAAGGACGTGGATGGTTCTAAGAAGTGGGGTAGAAAAGGAAAATCAACCCCAGGCTACAAGACTATAAATCCCTGGATCAAAATCAAGGCCTAGGTACGCAACTTACACGTTCACTTAGTCTTTCCACCTCACACTCTCTTACTTAAATCAGCTTAGTATTGACTTAAGTATTGGATGACCTTAGCTAAGGATACCTCAGCTAGCCTAACATTTGCTTAGTATTGTAGGTTGACCCAGAATGCTCGATGAAGCTTCTTTACTCGACAAGAATCAGCATCATCACGTATAATACTCGAAATGGCTGGCCAACATAGTTCAGGGGTGTAAACAAGCTGAACTGAGCCTGAATATAACAAACTTAAGCTCAGCTCATTGAATAGATGAAGGATCGGGTGAACCTTATCGAGCTTGACTTGATAAGGTTTATCACAAGTTTGCAGAAGAACTTGATTCGTATAAGTTCAGATGAACTCGAGCTTGTATAGATTTAGGTTAGTTCAAGCTCATTTAGGCTCAAAACAAAATCTATAATTATAAACTTTTCAAAAAAAATTATTATTTTCTTAAAAATAACAAACATTTTATTATTATTATTATCTATGTATACAAAATATAAAACATGCTTGTTTAGGCTCGCAAACTTTTTGAGTTGAATATTATTAAGCTCGACTCGACTTATTTAACTAATGAGCTCGAACTGTTCATGAATCATCTCGTCTCATTTACACCCCTAACGTAGTCCTTGTTCCTAAGCCAAATAAGAAGTGAAAAATGTGCATCGACTTTATGGACCTTAACATGATATACCCCAAAGACTATTTTTTGCTCCACATAGTGACGCGTCAATAGATTCTATGGAAGAATGTGAGCTACTAAGTTTTTTGGATACTGATCAAGTATATAACAAGATCTAGTTAGCCTTTAAAGACTAGGAGTGGACTGTTTCATAACTACCTAAGTGATCTACTGTTATAATGTAATCCATTTTGGCCTAAAAAATACTGGAGCCATGTACCAAAAGGTTTATCAGCCATATGTTTGAAGTGATGGTTGGAAGAAATATGGAGGTATACAAGACTCGAGATAGAACGTTTGGGAGATTTAGATGGATGCTTCAATATTTTGAGAAAATACAGCATTAGTTGAATCCTGCTAAAGGTGCCTTTAGTGCACAAGGTGGAAAATTCTTAGGGTACATAGAGTCTCAGCATGGAATAAAGGCCAACCTAAAGAAGATAAAAGTACTACTTGAGATGCCCTTTCAGTGATCCATAATGAAAGTACAAAGGCTGATACGCTATTGACCATTTTGAATATGTTCATGTTGGAGACTATAGTTGTGGATTCTCTTTCTTCAAAATACTAAGAGCAACTAAGAATTTTGAATGGATGATATAGTGAGATTGCACTTTCTAACAACTTAAAAAGCATCAAGCATCACTATCGCTACTCAAGAAACCACAAATGAGAGAAAGACTATTTATATGACAACCATGCAATTGTCAATAAGTGTTTTCTTGGTCGAGAAGAAGACATGAAACACCATCCCATATACTACTAGGTTAGTTGACTCCTAAAAGTCCTAAACTGAGATACTTTGCCATCAAGAGAGTAGCTTTTGCATTGGTGGTGGCATTAAGAAAATTGAGACCATATGTTTAGGTCAACCAAGTTACGGTGCCCATCTACCATCCATCAAAGAAGATATTTGCTACCCCCAAAACCTCAAGATGGATGACCAACTACGAGGTTAAACTAAGTTAGTTTGGATTGGAGCATCACCTTTTGACCAATGATAAAAGTCCATATCTAGGTAGACTTCATAATGGAAGGCTCCAATGATAGAGTAGGAAGTTTCTTCCGAACTTAAACATTCCATATAGATGGTTCATCTACAAACTTTGGCAGTGGAACAAGCATTTTGCTAGAAAGTTCACAATGCAATAAGTTGGAGTATGCCATGAAGATGTAGTTCCAAGCATCCAATAAAAAAAAAAAAGTACAAAGCGTTCATTGCTGGAATGTGTTTGGCGCTAGGTTCCAAAGCACACAGTTGAGCACATACAGTGACTCCAAATTGGTTGTCCACTAGGTCAATAGCTTGTATGGGGCCAAGGAGTTGATAATGGATAAATACCTTCATTGTGCAATAGAGTTAAGCTACAAAATCGAGGAATTCACTCCGACGCTAATTACACGTAATGGAAATCCAGATATTGATAAGTTGGTCAAGATAGCAACCAGGATGGCAGCAATAAAGAACTCAAAAATTACACTTATTATGTTTGACATTCTGAAAATTGAGGCTTTGAAGAAAGAGACACCAACTCTTGAGATGGAGTGCGACATGGTGTATAATTTTGAGAGTTGGATGGATCTTCTCATAAAATATATTCGAGATGATATGTTTCCCAACTGCCCTAAGAAGGCCAAAAGGCTCAAGATCAAAGCTTCTAGATCCATACTCATGGATGAAGACCTATACAAAAGAGACTTCTTATTGCCATAACTAAAGTGCTTGATGCCAAAGAATGTGTGCTATATGTTGAAAGAGATTCACGAACACTCTTAGAGGGAGAGCCTTAGCTTCTAAGACACTCAAGCAAGGTCACTTTGGCCTACTATGCTGAAAGACTGCACTAACGGTGCGACAATGTCTGGCATGTGACGAACATGCCAATCTCACTTTGAAGAGTCCTTGTCCCTTCATTAGTGGGGACCAGACGTAGTATATCTTTTCCCACCAGCTTTTGGTCAATGAAAATTTTTACTTGTGGTTATGAACTACTTCTCAAAATGGTTGGAAGTTGAACCCTTGGCCTACGAACCAAAGAAATAAGTTATAAGATTCCTGTGGAAGAACATAGTTTGAAGTTGGCATTCCATAATCTAAGCCAAACTAATGGACTAGTGCAACAGGCTAGCTATCAAACAGTTCTTTACCTCTGTGCTTGACCTATATGATAATGGACAAGTTGAAGTCAAAGACCGAGTAATCCTACAACAATTGAAGGCAAAATTAAGTCAAAAACCTATTCACTAGTGAGCTATGTATGACTCTTTCAATATAAATTTTTGTCTATAAATAATATTTGAAGTCCTAGAAACAAATATTATGTTTATTAATTTAAGAAACTCTTTTGAACTTATTTAGCTAATGTTCCATGAAACTAGTAAGGTTGACATGCAATTTACATGCATTGATTCTTGAAAAATAAAGACTCTAACTAATTCATAATTGAAAATTTGATATACACTTACTAATGAGGAATTATCAAATTTCCTTCAAACATCAATTTTATTTTACAAAATAAGTCCTAATTATAACTAATGTTTAATATGATTCATATTATAAAAAGGAAGATTAATGAAATAAGAATATAATTAAAAAAATCATCTCATTTATAGTAAAATTGCATATTGAACAAGTTGAAAAATGTTTGCTGATATTGATATTATTTTGTAAATTAATTTTTTCGAATAAGTAAAATGAATAAAAAAATTCACATTCAACCTAATTAGGCTCAGCCCTACCCAACCTATTTTAGGCCAATCCGTTTTCGATCCATATGCTTAAGCCCACAATAAAACTAACTCTTGTTAAACTTCACCTACTTGAACTAACCTAAATCTAATTTGACATAATCATCTACCACCTCCATGTAAAAGCATATGTAACATAAATTGTAATAAATTTAAGAAAGATAACTTAAACAAAGTATGAATTTCTTTGTCTTGCTTCATGGAAGGGCCAATGGGCTTGGTAAGTCAAGATCATTAAGTTGTCTGTTTGACCACAATTGCCACTATTGATAGTGCCATGTAGGAAGTTAGATCGAGCTCATGATTTCCATCCATCAAGATCAAGCTCCTAGTAAAATAGGGCTTTAGGAGCTCTGTTGCTCCCTTACTTCTTCAATAATAGTTTCCTCTAACTTGAGATCTTGTTTGTCCCTAATTAAATTGGCGAAGAAGATGGAGAGCTCAACCCTTAGGAATAGAGGTTGGCATGTTAAATTCAGGGAATATACGCAGCAAAAGGTATTACAAATGTATGGCTCAAGCTAAATTAATTAGTTTTTTGCTAAATTAGTTTAGGCTGTGAATAAATTAGTCTTATTAATAGTCTACTTATTAGGCCGAATTAGTGAATAATTAACTTAGTTTGGGTAAACAAGACAGTTGGTTGTCTTACCAAGGGCATAGAATACATGTAAGATGGCTCAAAATAGATGAAAACTTAAAGTGAGAGATATCCTAGGTTAGATAAATTTGAAAAATTAAAAAAAAGAAAAAACAAATAATGTGAGGAGTCTTAACATTAGTCTGAATGCGCTACTCTGTGAATATTGAATGATTTAATCCCTTATGAGTCTTTTAACAGAAAATAAATCATCTTAGCAAATTTTATAGGAGTAAGCCAATTATGAAAATTGCCAGATTTACATACCACATATGCATTGTGACTCTAGTGTGTAGTGGCGGTGGTGGCAACTCCAACAAAACCACTGCCTTTTTCTTTTCCAATAAAAAATTACCTTCGTCAACGGCTGTGGCTGTCCCGAACCAAACCCTAGCACCAGTTTATTGCAGCACTAGCAAACAACAGCAGCCTAGCTTTAAAATTGGTTTCACTTCCTGACAAATTTCAGTCTTAGCATCTACTTCTCTGCAGATACCCAACCCAACCCAGTTGCCTATCCAGCTTCCCTTACTCTTCTCCTTCTCTTATTTACTACTCTTGATTCTTCTGCTTCTCATTTGAACTACAAGTGCATACCTACAGAAGAAGTGCATGGCGGCTGCTGCTGCTGCTGCTACTGCTACTGCTACTTCTGCTTCTCTTTGCTTTGCAGCCAATAGAAACCGGGCCCAATTCCGAATTGAGTCTTCTCTTAACCAGTTAAAGAGGCCTCCGAGGCTCGCAGTTCGCTCTGATTTGGACTCAAATGTCTCTGACATGAGAACTAATGGTATAAATTCTTGAATCCGCTTTCCAATTATGTGCGTAACGGCTGGATACAGGAGGGAGCCTCTTTTGGATTTAATCTTGTCTGTTTGTGCTACTTACCCTTGGTCAATCTTTGTGCTTGAACTTCTATTGTACATATTGACGATTGAATCCATTTTATTATATGCTACTTGCTAGTTTCTAGTTTTGTGAATGATTTTCCATCATGTTTCAGTTTTCACCTCTAGACTGAAAAGTCAAACCTCCTTTGTGATGCTTTATTGATATTGTTATTGTTGTTATTGTTTTTCTCTGGAGTCTGGAGTCAATTTGTTTCTCGTAATAAATACGGATGCTTCACCTTGCAGCTCCAAAGGGTTTATTTCCACCAGAACCTGAACATTATCGGGGCCCTAAGCTCAAAGTGGCGATTATCGGAGCTGGGCTTGCTGGAATGTCGACTGCAGTCGAGCTTTTGGATCAAGGCCATGAGGTTTTGATACAAATGCCACTAGCTCCCATCCCCCACCCCGTATTCCCAACCCATTAACAACAAGAAGTACAGAAAACTTTAATTAGTTTGATATCTTCTTTTGTCATCATACAAACTATCTTTCTACAAAGCAATGTATTCACTCTTTCTTTTATGAAAGTAATGGATTTAACTTGCATTCTAGCACCTGTGCTCCTAATTAGGATACTGGATTTTCTTCTTCTTCTTCTTCTTCTTCTTCTTCTTCTTCTTCTTCCCTTTTTATTTTTTCCCATTTTTGATCCATTGGAGTGTATGACGCGGAATATTTGGATATTTGCAGGTGGATATATATGAATCAAGGTCTTTCATTGGTGGAAAAGTGGGTTCTTTTGTAGACAAACAGGGAAACCACATTGAAATGGGACTGCATGTTTTCTTTGGTTGCTATAATAATCTCTTTCGCTTGATGAAAAAGGTAAAATCAACTTGTTCCTCCTGATTGGCACTCACATGAATGCTCAATTTGTAGGCCAAATTAGATACCGACCACTTCTCAAGCATAATTGTTCTGTTGATATTAGTTAAGTCATATGTCAGTTCATTATGACAGATGGGGAAGAATGATTTGGCTCGAGCTCGGCTCAAAACTTACACGAGCTCGGCTCAGGCTCGAATTCTTTGAACTTGAGTTCGAACACTTTTTAAGCCAGCTCGTCAGGCTCGCGAGCTGGCTCGGTTCGTTTGCATCCGTAATAGGGCATATTCGCCTTTTCTACCCCTGAGATTGTTGATTGAACTCCAAGCTGTTAGAGATTGTTCATTTAACTCCACAGGAAACTTAAAACGAAGCATGTTTCTGTTACTCTATTTTATAGGAGTCACAAGTATAATGTTGTTGCAATTATGGTTTGTAGGAAGATCTATAAAAAATTTATCCTAGATTGTTTAGAATGGATTTGCCCAGTAGACCATTGTCACATGGTTGCTTTTAACTCTACGTTATCTCCATTTGGTGGTGCCAACATTAAATAAATTCTACTGGTGTCAATAATTGGCATTGCCGAGTTATACCACAGTACTTTATGCCGATTAATGAGTTCGTTATCAACTGTAAATGGGTGTCTGAGTAATTTTTTGATTTTGGTTGACGCAGGTAGGTGCTGATAAAAATCTGCTTGCTAAGGATCATACTCACAATTTTGTCAACAAAGGGGGTGAAATTGGCGGTATGATCAATAATTAATATACGATTAATCTGTCTATTTTTGCAAATGGTCCATTGGTATGTAACTTGAGGGAAGATGTAACCATATGAAATATTGCATGCCTAATTGAAATGCATATCTAATTGCAGAACTTGATTTTCGTTTCCTAATTGGAGCACCACTACACGGAATTCGTGCATTTTTGACGACAAATCAGCTCGAGGTACTCAACATTTTGTGTATGTTTGTACATTATTCGCTTCTGCATGTACCTGCTGTTTTCCTGATTTACATTTTCATCCACAAAACTTTCTTTTTTCTAATTTTTTCTATTTTTGGCGTGATGGACATACAACATTTGTGTTGTTATTCCTTTTATCTTGTTGTTAAGCTTGCTTATTTTGTCACAGAGAGCTTACTTTCCCTTTGGAGCTAAATCATTTGCATCCAATGCTAGAAATGCTAAAATGCCATCTAATATTGAAAAATTACATAAATACTATGTTACATGTACATACGTGTATAAGACTGTTGGTAGAGGAGAACCTAGAGTGTCATCTAATATTGAAATTTTTTAATATATATATATATATATATATAACATAGACTATATCATAGAAAACTCTCGAGTTACTCATGATTTAGAAGAATGAAAGTCCTTTAAATTTATGAATAAAAACAATCCCAAGAATTGAAGGTATGGTACATCATAGTCATACTGGACTTTTTATCCTATATTCTTATACTTGTTCACAATCTGTCACGAGAATTAAAGTAGTTCTTCATGTGTCTCCTTAAGCATTTTACAAGGGTTCAATTTTCCTTCTAAAAAAAGTACACAGACACTAATATCATTTATATCTATTACTAACTCTTATGACAGGTATTTGCTACTAAGATAATAAAGTTTACAAAAATCGGCACATAGTTATCTCAAGACATCAATGTAACAACAAATTAGATAAAGTTTACATCAGATCATGGCTAAGTGTATTCTACCCTAAATAAAATCTAGATGTATCTGCGTGCACCTCCAGACACTAAGGGCATGCACTTTTTTAGTTCATAGGATATAGTAACCACTTTCTTGTTGCGACAGTAACATGGCCGATGTGTTCCATTCATGCACAAAATTTTGATGTGAAAATCTTTCTTACTTTAAATGAGTAGAACTGTACTTTCCCGTTTCCTCTAATTACCACCTACAATGCCAAATATTGTTTTATCTGATTCCACATCACACATGATGCTCCCTGGCTGTCACTTCTAAGGCCTCGCTTCATTGCCTGATTGTTTATCGTCCACTTTCCCTTTCAAGTTGATATTGTCATATGATCGCTTTTCTTAAAAATGTTATTTTTAACTACTCCATTTATTTGCATAATGATGTTTGGTTCTCTTCATCAAGTAGAATTCAAAAGAAAGGTTTACCCTGTATATATTATTGTTGTTATACAAGTTGAAGAAAAGTGTCTAGACATATCCAATGATATTTTCTAAATTTGTTTCTGGCTCTGATTTTACAGACTTATGATAAAGCAAGAAATGCTGTGGCCCTTGCCCTTAGTCCAGTTGTAAGGGCTCTTGTTGATCCAGATGGAGCAATGAAGACTATACGAGATTTGGATAATGTTTGTGTTCTCTCTCATAGGCTGTTTTACTTTTCTTTTCATGTACTCGAGCTAAGTTGCATGAGGCAGGGAGTGGGGAGTATAACAGCACAACAAATTTATTAAGAGATAGAATAAGAGTGAGAGCAAGAGAGTCTCAGCTCATAAAAGCAGGCATAAAGTAAAATGATACATCAATCTGCCAGTTGCATGAACATAACAGTGAGCATAGCCTATTGCGCTCTCAACTCAATGGGTTTGCTTTACCTTAAAAGAGAAAGATGGAAATGAGGAGAACTGAATACCATGTACCATTACTCTCTACTGGTCACTACTATCCTAAGCCCTCCTTCCTTATATATCCTCTCTTGTTTGGTTTTTCTTTTCCGCCTTGTTTCTAACTACTGCTCACCCCACTCCACCACCTTTGTTACTACCCTCTACTTGAACCCCTCTTTCGTGTTTCTTCAGTAGATTGATTACAAAATCTTCTCTTCAACCAGGTCTACTGCTCCCCCAAAGATTCTACCATCTCCGTCACTAGCCCATTGCTTGAGATTTTGATGTCAAGACATAGGTTTATTAGGATGCTTTAGAAAAATGGTTGGAGCACCTTGGCCTTCCCACTCCAAGATTGTTGGATTGCATTGAAGCACCTCATGGTGGACAAATTAATTTAACATACTGCACAAGTTGTTTCCATGCATATTCATGCTAAAATATCCAAATGTTTTTAATATATTGGCTTCTAGTAATCACTTGGATATGTATTTACAACAGATAAGCTTCTCTGACTGGTTCATGTCCAAAGGGGGAACTCGCAAGAGTATCCAGAGGATGTGGGATCCTGTTGCTTATGCCCTGGGATTCATTGACTGTGACAATATTAGTGCACGCTGTATGCTTACTATATTTTCACTTTTTGCTACTAAAACTGAGGCTTCCCTACTTCGCATGCTTAAAGGTTCTCCAGATGTTTATTTGAGTGGTCCGATCAAAAAGGACATCATGGACAAGGGAGGCAGGTGACAGAAATATATACTGGATCTTACATGAATACATTTCTTTTTGATTTGGTCTATCGATTAATGTCAACTTCTCCCATATATGTTTCCTAGCATAGGTTCCATTTGAGGTGGGGCTGCAAGGAAATTCTTTATGATAGATCTACTGACGGAAGTGCGTATGTAACGGGGCTTGCCATGTCTAAGGTACATGCATCTTGTTCAGATAACTCCCTTTTTACCTTTCCCTAATGGATCCTTCAAGTGATTTGATTTAGGTGGCAAACTTCAGTTTGTGGATGTATTTGTGAATTGGAGGCATAGCATCTTCCTCTGATGCTGTATCTGGTTTGAAAGGCAAAAACTTGACATTTCTTAAGATTGAGCAATTCCCAATCATCTGTGATTCATCCTTAATTGCTCCTTCTAAGTGAATTAGCGAGCCTTAATATAGTTGGCTATTCATTGTATTCCTGGACAATTATAGTGGACATTTTTCTTGAAGTATCTTAATTGAAATTAAATATAATTATATCTCACCAGAATTGAAACATGCAGGGAATTATAGATTTATTCTCTCCAAGAGTTGCACTCCCTTTTGTAGATTGGATAGCGAAAGATCGAATCTGTCTCTGATTCATTTTGTGTTTGGAAAGTAAAAATAGGAATAAAAATATCATTGCATGAAATGCGCCTATCTGGATTTCCAGTTTGTATGGATTTTTTTTTTTTTTTGGGTATTTATACGACCAAATTACGAAAACACCTTTTCAGTATGATAATAAAACTGAATTACAATTGGGGATACGTTTTTGTTTTTAGTTCATTTACAAGATTGAGATGTGGTACTTTTAATTCTATTTACCTAAGGCTAACTCACCGTTGTCAATAGCGCGCTATAGCGCGTAGTGATGCGAAGCGCACAGCATCGCTATGCGCAGCAGAGTTTACTGTAGCGCGCGCTTTCCTGCGCTATGTGCGCTATTGCGCAGTTGCGTGCTGCAGTGCCTTTCGCGCTACAGGGAAGTTGCAGGTTAAATTACCAAAAAAAACACATTTAAGGCTTAAATTTCTGTCGAATAACAAAAGCCCAGGACAACCCACCCAGCGGCGCTTCATTTTCTTCTGTTCCCACCGCTAGAACACGGTCACCCAGCCCGGGTAGCAAGGAACGAGCAACCCCCAGGCCTCATCTTCTTTTTCTCCATAGGACTGATCAACCCCAGGTTATGTTTGTTCCTTTTCTTCCGCCTTTCACTGCTTTTATTCTTTTTCTGTTATCTTCAATTCTTGTTTTCTTCCTTCCCTCTTCTTCTCTAATGGAACGCTTCTTTCATCCTCTTCTCCCATCCTTTTTTTTACTTTCTTTTCTTTTTCCTTTTATCTTCGTTTCCTTGTGTCCTTTCATCTTCGTTTCCTTGTGTCCTTTCATCTTCTTCTCCCAGGATGTTGGACTTTGTACATCTATTTTTACCTCTTATCTATGACTTTCTTATACTTTTCTTTTCCTTTTCTTCTCCTTCTCTTCGGGTGACAGGTGGGTTTTTTTTTCTTTTAAGGAAAAATATTGAAATGAACTTTTTAGTTGTTTATCCTTCACAATAGGGGAAATATATTGGTATTTTAGGTATATGTTATTATATATATTTATATATTTATATATGTATTTATTATGCGCTCCATTTTAATAAAGCGCGCTATGCACTGCGCTATGCGCTATAGCTCCTAGGGACCTTTGCGCCTCGTTGCACTTCACGCTCTTGACAACTATGGGCTAACTCCATATATCCTAATGAAGTATTGGTGTGAGTGTATTGGTAGTGCTTGGTCAGCCATGATGTCTAATATATGGTATTCCTTTACTCAGGCTACTCAAAAGGAAACCATTAAGGCTGATGCTTATGTAGCAGGTTTGTGGTTTAACCTTGCCTATTTTCTCTTCTATACTCGAGCATGATGAACTCAAGGTTTAGAAAATGCTTATTTCATTGCAGCATGTGATGTACCTGGAATTAAAAGATTACTTCCGCAAGGTTGGAGGGGGTTGCAATTCTTTGACAATATCTACAAACTGGTTGGAGTACCTGTTGTCACAGTGCAGTTGCGATATAATGGCTGGGTTACAGAGTTAAGGGACTTGGAACGTGCATGGTGAACACTAAGCTTTATGATAGTTATACTTTGTTTTCATTTGTAGCTCAGAGAATTCTGCTTTGCTTTCAAATTCACTAATTCTGAGATGGTCAGGCAATTGAGGCAAGCTTCGGGTCTGGATAATCTACTTTATACTCCAGATGCAGATTTTTCTTGCTTTGCAGATCTTGCACTCACATCCCCAGAAGATTATTACCTTGAGGGCCAAGGCTCATTGCTCCAGTAAGAAAATGCTGCTTTTATATTTTTGTTTATATTTCACTTTTGTCCATGCAGGCAAAGACAAATTAAACCAGTGCATTTCCTGCTCATATTGAGGCATAGGACTAATATAAGCAAGTTGTTACTGTGATGATGGTTTTCTGCTCAACCTCATTACTTGCAGATGTGTACTTACACCTGGGGACCCTTACATGCCTCTACCAAATGATGAAATTATAAAGAGAGTTTCAAAGCAGGTTGGTGTTACCTGTGCCATTCCTTAGCTCTTCTCACGTCTCAGGGACTCTGCCAGCCTAGTAGTCAAATCTTCAACCATTGATTCTGTCGGTAGTAGTTATATAGATAATTGTGTCGGCTAGTAAAATATTGATTTTCCTTGGTAATAACTTCAACTTCCCCACAGAGAGAGAGAGAGAGAGAGAGAGAGAGAGATGCATTATCAATATTGATATGTGGGGGGAAAAAAAGAGAAAAAAAAAAAAAAAAAAAAGAGGACGTAACATGGTTTAGTGGAATGCTCAAAATGTAAGATTGATACAGGCAATAATGGTCAGATATCAGGTAACAACTATTAGTTTATTACTTATACAATAATTTTCTTGAAAGGGCATGTCAAATTGTCAAATTAAGGCAAAGCTTAAATGATTGATTGAGCGGCTATAAATTTTCTATGCTAGAAAAGCAAACTCATAGCAACATAATGTTTGGATGTAATCAGGTGAACTTCATCACCGAAACTTTAAGAGTGAAGAAGAAATGCAAGTTAAATGTTGCAAGGCTTCCTAGGCTGCCCTTTGAAAAATTTTGACCTATTAAAATTGATTGAGAAATGTCACTTACCGAAGAATGTTTAGTTAAAGATTTTCTTAATATAACTGCAGAAGAGTCAAGAGTGAGTTTGCTTGCTAGTTGTTAAACTATGTTCTGGTGATCCATGGCAGTCCAATATAATTCTCGAATACATTCTGCTAAGATAAAGCATAAGTCAATTGCTCTATAGACTGTTAGTAATTGCTAAAAGTAAACCCATCTCTCCCATCCCCCGTCCCCAATCTGGTTACCAATTTATTCCCATCACACCACTTGTTTTCCCCCAAGTTTTTACAAATTTAAAATGAAGGAATAATGACATTGACATGCCATGAGGTTTGGTCATATTGTCAAACTACATGTCTTTTTTGGAAAATTTACACTATCCCATAAGTTATGTTTGCATTATAGGTTTCCCCTCTTGAAATCCTATTGGAAATTCACAAGTCAGCCAAAAAAGAGGAGCTTTTCCAAGATATCCGTAGGTATATGGTCTTTAGGTTTCACCAATTTTTATGAAGAAAAGTGCCTTTGGCCTTGGGCATGTGTCTTGTACGTGCTTAGCGGGCCTCAATGTTATTACCATATATTTCAGGGGGTGTAAATTTGATGTTTTATTTAAACTATTTTTCTCCGCTTCACTAGATTTTTTATTCTCTTTTAGTTTTGATCTATTAATTTTTCATTCTTCTTTCTTTTCTTATAGTGCAACTTTCTTTAAGTTATTTGTTCAACAAAAATGAATAATATTAATGTGATGAGTAATTAATTTTAATTAACAGGACAAATACAATTAATTATTTGAATAATTGAATTGTTTCAAATAATTAATTTTAACATAAGTTTTAAAAATTAAATAATTATTGATTAATTTTAAAGGATCAAATATTTATACATGTATATGTGTGACTGTGTGTATGTATATATGCGTGTGTGTGTGCGTGTGTTTGTGTTATATGGATGTACGTCCCCCTCCCCCCTCCTCCTCCTCGTCCTCCTCCTCCTCCTCTCTCTCTCTCTCTATATATATATATATATACACGTGTGTGTGTATAAATATCTATAAATAGATAGGAGAGAGTAGAGAGAAGGAAAAAGGTGGGAATTTTTAAATTTGGAAACTGAGTGGTACTTTCATCAACACAACATTTACTTTTAACTGATTTCTTTCTTTGACCATTTTTTGGAGGGGCAAAAGTAATTTTGCTTTTTGAGTCGCTTTTTCATCAGATAACATAGTAATTTTGCTCCCACCCTTGGCCCTCAACATCCCTATCCCATTTGTTCTAATCTCCTTTTTGCCTTCATGTTAACATAGTTTCCCAATATTTGATAATATTGGCAAATATGTACTAAGAAGATTAATTGGCCTTACCAAGATGAGATATCAGAGGGTACCTATTATTGTTCGAGTTCATATGTATTTCCAAAAAATTGATTAATGTCATATTGGTCAATACGATAATCATATCAGTCGCATTAGATATCAGTGATAATATCCAATAATATCTAATTGTTTCATATGTTATATCAAATAATGGAGTTTATGCATCTTTTCTTGAAGAGCTATTTTGTTTTTTAATTAGTTCATCTAGTATTTCATATACAATGAAACTTTGTTGGTGTAATCACTAGAGAACTCTTTTATACTATGAACTTAAGTTTGACTATAACGCAATCTGTAACTTTATTAACAGTTGATGCAGTAAAGGTTTTACTAGGTACCGAGTAGAAGTTGTGTTATTTATATTTTACTTACAAGTTTTCTCATTTTTTAGAATTATTTAAGTATCCTATAATGTAGTGTTTTGTATTGCTTGACAAAATCATAGTAAGTTGTGACCAATGTGGAAAACACCTGCTGATATTAGTGCCGCTACAGAGACTTTGAACCGTGCTCTCTCCACCTAACCCTTTTTAGTATCCCACATCATTGAAATAAATAAGTTTAGTTTCTATATATGGTCCTCGGCAATTCTTACCTCTTGAGCTAGTTTTTGGGTTGAGTTAGGCTTGAGGTCCATTCTTTAACATGGTATCAGAGCCACTCATTACCAATGTTGAGTTACCTAGTGTTGTTGGATCACCTATTTCATGTCATTCCACGCTTCAGATAATTATTCCTGATAATTATTCCTGGGCGTGCTCGGGATGTGTTAGTATCTCACATCGGTGAAATAAATAAGTTGTGGTCTCTATATATGGTTTTGGGCAATCCTTACCTCTTGAGCTAGCTTTTGGGGTGAGTTAGGCCCAATGTCCATTCTTTAACAACCCTAATCCTTCCTCCCAACTCAACTTCCTTAGCTCCTGATATTTGCAGCCCTGGCCAATTTGATGCACTCAGGGAGAATTTCTACAAAACATATGTGAGTTTCACAATCTTTACCATTGCATGGGGAAGGGAAACATGATATGGAAAACAGTGGAATGGGCAAGTGGAGGTTGCAAAATGGTAGTTTGATATGATAAGTTCATTGGTGCAACCACTATGCTATACCTATTACAAGTGTGAACCAAAAGGTAGGTGAGGGGATTCAATACTGTTAGCAAACTACCAGATTTCCCCAAGAAAAATTGCCTGATCCCAGTAAGGTGCCCAGTGAATAAGTGATAGGTGCAGTGTGTGAAATTGAATGCAGAAATGGAGTGGTGGAGATACGAAGAATAGAGGAAAAAGGGAAGGGGAGGGAGGGAGAGAGGGGAGTATGAGATTTTTGATTAACTAGCAAAATGAAAATGCAATTCCACTACAACTCATATATAACAAACTCATTGAAACAGAAATCCCTAGCCCTAGTTGAACTAATTGAAACGATGTCGTCTCAGCCCCTTCCTCTCTCAAGATAAAGAGCGAATTTTTTTTGCGCCTTTTTTTTCCCTAAATAAGCTTGATCCTGACATTGCTCCCCCCTTTAGTAAGACTTGCCCTAAAGTCTGCAGCTCAGGAAACTGTTGAGTAACAATGTCATATTCCTCCTATGTCGCTTCAGATTTCAGGCAAATGCGACCACTGGACAAGAATTTGAGCTACAGGAGCATTTTTCCTTTTGACTATTCTCCGTGCGACGATTGCAACTGGTTTCAAAATGACTGAACCTTCCTCATCAAAGTTTGGGAGTGTGTGTGTGATCCTATCACTGGCTCTTACATGCCTCTTGAGAAATGAGATGTGAAAAATATGGTGAATTCTGCCCCTTCAGGCAGCTACAATTTGTAGGCGACTTCTCCAATTTTTTCAATGATTGGAAATGGTCCAGCATACTTTGGACTGAGTTTCCACATCTTGCTATTCCTGACTGAGTGTTGGTGATATGGTTTCAATTTCAAGTAGACAAGGTCCCCTATCTTGAGCTTGGCTTTTGTCCTACGGCGATTCGCAACTTGCTTCATCCTTTGTTGAGCTACCTCAAGTTGGCATTTGATGTGTTGCTGAATGGCGCTCCTGTCATGAATAATCTATTCCACCCCGTGGACAACAAAGTTGTGAATGTTTTTAGCCATAGAGGGCTTCAAATGGTGTCATGGCTATGGCTGTATGGAAATTTGTGTTGTACCAGAATTCAGCCATAGCTAACCACTGACTCCATTTCTTCGGCGTGGCTCCACACATGCATCTTAAGTAGTTCTCCAATCATTGATTGACTCTTTTGCTTTGGCCGTCTGTTTGAGGGTGGTAAGTCGTGCTTAGTAGCTGTTGAACACCAATGAGAGCAAGGAATTCCCTCCAAAATTGACTGGTGAAAACTGCATCACTGTCTGAAACAATACTTTAAGGTAAACTGTGAAGTTTATAAATTGAATCTAAGAAAGTATGTGTCCAGTGTAAAGCTGAAAAAGGATGTGATAAAGCAACAAAGTGCACATATTTGGTGAAGCTAACAACTATCACCCATATCACTATTTTCCTACTAGAATTAGGCAATTGTTCAATGAAGTCCATGGTGATGTGCTTCCAGGCTTGCTCATGTACAAGTAATGGCTGAAGTAATCCAGACATCTTGGTGGTTTGATGTTTACACTGTTGACAGATTTCACAAGTGGTAACCAACTGGTGAACTAATTCTTGCATTTTAGGCCACCAAAATATACACTTTACTCTCTGAAGAGTTCCTGTAATCCCTGAGTGACCACCTATACTGGATTCATGTAAGGTTCTGACAATCTGCTCCCTTAAAGGTGTTCCTGTCCCCACATATAACTTACCTTTATACTTGATCAATTCCCCATGAAATGTAAGCAATGACCAGTTGTAAGGAAAGAACAGCTTCTCACTAATGGCTTCTTGAGCAAGTGTATCTCCCTCATAGCTTGATGTAATTTCAGTGATCCAAGCAGGCTGAAGTAAGGTAATTGCACTAGCATTTCCTTCCTCCATCTCCTTTCTTGACAATGCATCAGCCACCTTATTTTCTGATCCTTTCTTATACTCTATCGAATAACTGTAGCCAAGCAACTTAGTAAGGTACTTATGCTGTAAGGGAGTGGAGATCTTTTGTTCAAGAAGATACTTCAGGCTGCATTGATCCGTTCTAATGATGAAGTGATCATGAATTATGTAGGCTCTCCATTTATCTACAGCTTTAATAATGGCCATCAACTCTTCAGTGCTTTATTGTAATACGTTATGGGGTTCTTTCCTTGCACCAATGCAGCCCCAAGTCCAGCATAACTTGCATCAGTCTCCAGAATGAATGTCTTTCTAAAGTCAGGAAGCTGAAGAACAGGAGCTGAGATCATGGCTCTTTTTAAGTTCCCGAAGGCAAGCTCAGATTCTTCATTCCATGTAAACTGGCCTTTCTTGGTGAGGTTGGTTAAGGGTTTAGCTATTAGCCCGTAGTTTCTAATAAACTTTCTGTAGTAACCAGTCAATCCCAAGGACCCCCTTAGTGCCTTCACTGTTTTTGGTCTAGGCCAATCACTCCTAGCTTTAATCTTACTAGGGTCTGGTTCCACTCCTTTTTGGATAATGATGTGGCCTAAGTATTCTATTCTCTCTTGACCGAAGACACATTTTGAAGCTTTGGTATACAACTGGTTCTGGACAAGTTTATCAAACTCTATTCTAAGATGTGTTTGGTGGTCTTCTAAGGTCTTACTGTAAATCAATATGTCGTCAATGAAGACTAACACAGTCCCTAAGGTATTGGCTGAAGGTATTGTTCATGATGTACTGAAATGCGGCTAGGGCATTGGTCGAGCCAAAGGGCATAACCTTGAACTCATATTGTATGGAAGTGGTTACAAAGGCTGTTTTTGAAATATCTTCTGGATTGACTCTAATTTGATGATACCCCGCCCTCAAATCTATCTTAGAAAAAATAGTAGTTCCTTGTAACTCATCAAGAAGGTCATCTATTAGGGGAATAGGGTAGTTTGTCTTTGGCCGTTAAGGAGTTTAACTTCCTATATTCAACACAAAACGCCAAGACATATCCTTCTTTTTTACTAGCAGCACTGGGGAAGAGAATGGACTGGAGCTTGGTTGTATTAGTTGTATCACTCCCATCTCAAGCATCTCCTTCACCAGTTTTTCCATCTCAGTTCTTTGGACGTAGGGATATCTATACGGTTGCGGCTTAAATGGCTCAGTCCCTGGCTTAAAGGTGATTCTGTGGTTGATGTTTCTGTAGGGTGGAAGTCCTTTGGGTTCTGAAAAAACTTGAGAGTATTGGCTCAAAATTGATTCAAGTTCAGGAATGGTTTGAGTCCTCCCTTTCTTTTCTACAGCTGATATCATGAAGAGGCAACCTAGGACTGACTCTCTTTTCTTTCTAATCATCCTATCTAGTCTTTTACCAGAAATCATTTTGAGTGACACTTCAAGTTTAAACCTATGGAGAGTAATCTTTCTTAGGCTGTGTTAGAAATCTTTTGCCTATGGAAACCAAAAGTGACTGGGCCTAATCTTTTCAAATTTCAACAGATCTACTCCCAAGACCATGTCACAACCCCCAAGTTTTAAAATCCTAACATTGGCTGTGAACCTGTGCCCCTCCATTTCCCAACTAAAATTGGTACATTTTGAATCACACACTACCTTCCCTCCATCAGCTACAGTGACTAGCAAGGCACTTGTTTGCTAAATTTCACACCCTAACGACCTAGTTGTTTCAGGATCCAGGAAGCTATGCGTGCTTCCTGTATCCACCAGTATGATGATAGAATTATTGCCCAATTTGCCGTGAAGTTTGATGGTATCAGGGGCCACTTGACCTACCAGTGCACTGAAAGATATGTGCAATTCCTCTCAGGCTCACTGGTTTGCTCATATTCAGTGTTAGAGCTTTCTTCCCCCAAAATGACAAACAATCTTTTGCATCTATGGCCTGTGTGATACACTTCATCACAGTTAAAACACAGGCCTTTCTTCCTTCTTGCATCCATTTCTTCTTTACTTAAGTCTTTTTATAGGAGGAGGGTGCCTGTCTTTCACAACTCCAGCACTTTTAGTTTGGTTGTCTGGAGTGTGCATTTTTGCAGCTTTATTTCTGCTGTTCCAACTTTTAAATCCTCCCTTTTGATCCCATAGTTGTAAAAGGCGCACGCCTAAGCGCGCTATTTGCGCTATAGCGCAAGGCGCAAGGTGCGCGCCTTGTGCGCTTTGTTGCTAAGGCTGTTTGGCAGAATTATTTTTGGTTTAAGTTAGGGTTTAGGGCTTTTTTGGTCAGTTTATTTCACCCAAAACCAGCGGGAAAACCTCTCAACCTCTAGCATCTACCAACTTCTGCCACTGCAAACATTATAGCTGTCTGCCACCCCTGCCGCCTCCGGCCACCATCCCTGCACTTTTTTCTTTTTTCTTCAACTATGTTATGGTGTATATGTTTCCAGTTTCCCAGTTTTAGTTTCTTTTTCTCCTTTTCTTCTTTTCATACATCTTTTTCCTTTTTACTTCTTCAATCATTCTCTTCTTTTCCTATTTTCTTCTTCGTTCTTCTTTTTCTTCATTCTTCTTTATAAATTAATGCTGAAAGCCTGATTTCTATCTGTTTTTTCCCCAATTTCAGTTATGCTTCAGTTTTGTTTTCTTTTTTCGGTTCTGTTTTCTTTTTTTCTTTAAATTATTTATCTGCTGTTTTTATTCTTTTTTATTATTTGCATGTTGAATTTGTTAAAATAATTTAATTATAGTGAAATATTGTTGAGCATATGATGAAATGTGAAGAATAAATGCTGAAAGTTCTTCAATTTTCAGCAGGTATAATGGCAACAAATCGAAAGCGCGCTTGGTATATAACTATATAGCAAATTTTAGTAGTTTTTATGTTCTATAATTGTTTGAATTTATAGGCATTCTTGGTATATAACTATGTCATAGAAAATGAAGATACTTTTCATATGTTGCGCTTTATTGCAACAAAGCGCGCGGTTTGCGCTATAGCCCCAAGAGACCTTTGCGCTATAACGCGCTTTGTACTCTTAACAACTATGTTTGACCCTTGTTTAGAGCTTCCAGTAAGTGCTCTTGTTTTTTAGCTATGGTGATGGCCTGGACAAGTAACATCTTTACCATTTGCCCAACCACATCCTTCAGTCCACCAACGTAACTCTTGACAAAATATTCTTCAGTCAAGTGCCTGTTTGCAGCTATCATAAATGCCTTTAGTTCTTCAAACTTAGCAGTATAGTCATCAATAGACCTATCCTGCTTAAGTTTGTTGAACTAATTGATGAGGTCGTCCTCATGGTACGGAGAAAACCTCTGTAAAATGAGTTCACTAAACTATTCCCATCCCATATTTTCCCTTCCATCTACATAGTCTAGATACAAGCTATCTGCTGGCCCCTCCATATTCAAAGCAGCTAAAAGGATCTTCTCGTAGTCACTCATGGTATTGAATAAGAAATATTTGTGACATTTCCTAAGCAGGGCTCTAGGATTCTCTCCAGAGAACTTTGGGAATTCACATTTGGCTGATTTAAGGCTACTTGAGCTAAGCTCATCTACTGTTCTATAGTTTGGTGTTGGTGAAAGGATCCCATCCCCTCTAGGTCTTGATGTTTGGGTTGTTTGAGAATAAGAAGAACCTCTAGCAGGTTCCTTGCCTTTGCTATGAGATAGAGCTTGTAAGAACTTCCCCAGCTTCCTGTCCAGCGAATCCTCAACGCTTTGGGCCATACTCTCCATTTCCAGTTTGATCTCCTCCACACTTCTGGCCAATCCTTCATATCCTTCTTTAAGCTCTGCTACTTGATGCTCAACCGCATCGATCTGATTGTTTTTAGCCATCAAAGAGTGCCTACAGGTTTGTGACTCCAATGCCACTATTAGCAAACAGCCAAATTTCCCCAAGAAAAATTGCCTGATAAGGTGCCCAGTGAATAAGTGATAGGTGCAGTGTGTGAAATTGAATGCAGAGATGGAGTGGTGGAGATAGGAAGAATAGAGGTAAAAGGGAAGGAGAAAGAATGAGAGAGAAAGAGAGAGAGAAACAGAATGAGATATTTGATTAACTGGTAGAAGAAAATGCAATTCCACTACGACTCATATATAACAAACTCTGCAGAAAAAAGACAAAAGAAAAGATGCTAATCTGGCCCTAAATTGAAACAGAAATCCCTAGCCCTAATTGAACTAATTGAAATGATGTCGTCGAGGCCCCTTCCTCTCCCAAGATAAAGAGCGATTTTTTTTTTTCAATAAGCTTGATCATGACAGCTTTGAGGGGATTCCCAGTGGCAGATTGATGGGGCCGGAAACATGGGGATCATGATCTTGACATGGACTTCTCGATAATCCATTATGTATGGACACCATAGCTTAATCGAAAAAATCAATGTCTTCAATAGTAGGGAAAAGTAAAGATGATGAAATTCTCATGACTTAACTCTTTTGTATGATACTGGTTGGCTAGGCTTGTAACTCCAGCAGGGGGAGCCAAGACTGGTTGTGTTGTGGGGCTTAGGGGGCAGGGAGGCAGGGTTGTGCAGTAGGAAGATTGGCATGGGTGTCAGGGTTTGAGCTTCTGGGATAGGAGAATTGAGGGGTTTTTACTGGAGATATTTATAAAATTCTGATGGATGTGGGGAAACATGGTGTGATCAGAACTAACTTTCATATATTTATAGGCTGATAGTTAAGTTCTTGAATGGTAATATATTGGTAATTTGCTCATCAGATCTGTCTTTTTGTTCCATCATTTCTTGGACTTCGTTTTCTGTCATTGATGCTAGATGATAAATTTATTCATAAGTCAGCTTCCATTGATCCTATGGTTGAATTTCTATTTGTTCATGTTGCTGATGGTGACTTGTTTATATCAGGTTTTGGCACTCTTTCCATCTTCCCAAGGTCTGGAAGTCACATGGTCATCAGTTGTCAAAATTGGGCAGTCTTTGTACCGTGAAGGACCTGGTAAAGATCCATTCAGACCTGACCAGAAGACACCAGTGAAGAACTTCTTCCTTGCTGGCTCATACACTAAACAGGTCTTACTGCCTTGTCTTTATATAGTTTGAACTATCCAGGACTAATCCAAATTACAATAGTAATATCCCTCACATATGCGATAATAGTCCTTGAAGATCATTGGTTTTATTGTCATTCTTGGGTCGTAACAAACAAATTTTACATCATTAGCTTTACTATTATGCAGTTACGGTATAATTTATGTCATTGGTTAATGTTTTGTTTTTACAGGACTACATAGACAGCATGGAGGGAGCGACTCTGTCTGGCAGACAAGCATCTGCCTACATATGTGATGCAGG
The DNA here is from genome assembly GCA_018894105.1 of Jacaranda mimosifolia. Classification (NCBI taxonomy): domain Eukaryota; kingdom Viridiplantae; phylum Streptophyta; class Magnoliopsida; order Lamiales; family Bignoniaceae; genus Jacaranda; species Jacaranda mimosifolia. The sequence continues at coordinate 13,830,285 of CM032130.1, read as the reverse complement.
AGAAGAGTTGGCTGCATTACGAAAGGTTCTTGCTGCCTCTGAAGCTACATCTGATGAGTTGACCCTTGTCTGATTTAAACAAATTCCCAACAGTTTCAGCAGCCAATTATCCATATGGACAGACGAATACAATATCATGGAGTTTGCTAATTGAGCAACGGAAAAACTGCTCTTGTGTCATTGAGTTAGAGGCTAAGGTAGTATACTGTCACAGCATATTATAGTACTGATGTTATAGATCCCCTGAAATTTTTACAAAATCTATAAGTGTCTATGTAGGTTCAGCCGAAGCCCAGAGTCTGCCTTCAACAAATGCATGGCCTGATCAAAGCTGTAATTTGAATTATAGGTGTTCTTTTGTATTTCATTTGTGGAAAATTACTCGCACCACTGTTGGTCAAAAAATTTTAGTGATTCATTTCTTTTTCGATGTTAAGCTTCTCTTTTAGCAATGTTCATTGGACAAAGGTGAGTGTTTCTGTCAAATCTTTTACTCTCTTAAATTAGTTCAATCAAATAAAGTGTTTGGAAATTGAAGCCATTTAAAGTGGCCACTCCACTTTGGAGAGTAAGTACGATTAATTAATTTGACGTGATTAATTTAAATGCTAAATTGGTTAAATTAAATAAACAAAATATTTTACTGAGTTTATTTGATGAGGTAAGCCCAATATGAAATTTTATTAGTGAGATATGGTTTCTATTGTGGGTTAAATAAAAATAAAAATTTCAAGCTCAATTTTTGTTCTTTACTAAACTTTAGAGACTGGAAGTCGCGGGGAGAGACTCCATAATTTTTAAGAGGGCAATGAGGTCGGCTATTTCTTGAGTCATTTGTGAAATTTCTGTGCGTAGATGTGATGATATTGTGTTACTTAGTTGTGTTGATACAATGATATCTTTTATATATCTTATCATATTTAATATAGGAGATAAGTATGGATCTAATTTCCTTCTTGTATTTAAATTCGTCTATATATAAACGCATGGCTAAAGAGGTATTTTTCCTTGAGCAGATAGAAAATCAAATTAACTCTGCATGGTATTTAGAGCAATGTTATAAATCCTCATCTACATACCCTAGACACCTATTTAAAATGTCTTGCTAGTTGCCCTTGTCGAACAAGTTTTTTGTAGGCTCTTTCAATCATCTTTTCCTCAATAGTGCACACGCGAAGTTCGACTTCCTTCACACTGTCCTACTCTGGTGTCCTCTATCCAACGTGCACCCCATCAACTGCGCTTAATCCACCATCACTCAATTTCTAGTCAAATCCATGAAATCCCACCACGACTAGAGCTATCGTGTGCCTCCACACGCTGTCAAGAAAAGTCGTCGTCCCATGCGCTGGTATGTGTCATTCAGCAGTTTGGTATGGTTCATAGTGAAGTGATCATTTCATGTTCTATAAACATTAGTGAAGTGATCATTTCATGTTCTATAAACATTCATCCTTTAAATGCACCTACCTTGTGCTCTACGTGGATTATATTGTCATTACAAGAAATGATCATGGTGGTATTCAAAATTTGAAGGGATATTTATTTCAACACTTCCAAACTAAAGACTTGGAGAGGTCAAAATACTTCCTTGAGATTAAAGAGGTCCAATCCAGAGCAGACACTGCCATTTCTCCAAAAAAGTATACGTTAGACATTTTGCAAGAGACAAGGATGTCAGAATTTAAGCCGATTGATACCCCTATGGTCCCAAATGTTAAACGCCTACCAGATCAAGGAAAGTAATACTTAGATTACACTACAAAAAAATTCAACAGTTCCAATGGAATTTTCCAACAGAGTGACAAATTGCCGATGGATCTCTGACGGAATTTTTGTTGTCGGAAAAATCCTCATCTCAAATTATTTTTCGTCTGATTTTCGGTCGACACTTCTATCGAAAAATTTTCAATGGACTTTTGTTGACTTTGTGATGGAATATTGACATTGTCGAACTGTCAAATTCTCATCGCGTTTTCGGTGGCTTTTTCTGACGGGAAATTTTTCGACACCTTTCTTTCAATTTTTCGATGGATTTTTTATATTTATTTATTTACATTTTTTGATGAAAATTAGACAAATTTCTTATGGATAATTATCAAGATTATTATTTATTTATAATCATTTCCGTCGGAAGGCCCTCGACTTTTCATCAAAAATTTATTATTTTTTAAAAATATTTTTAAAAAATTTATTTAATTACACTTGTAACCTATTATATGTCTTGAATATAAAATAATGTAGAATTATAATACAAGAAACTTAGGAATAAATGGAACAATAATTTAAAATAAATTATAATTTTATAAATAAAAATTTAAAAGTTATAATTTGTAATTACAAAAGTAAACAATAAAGAAATCATATCTAGTGACCGTCAGTATCAACATCATCACCAAATTCGAAATAATCATCCTGCTTGATGCCATGCTGATGCTAGTCATGCTCGCCTTGCTACGACTGAAGTTGCTGGTGGTAGGTCGGGGGGCAAGGGTGGGGATGAGCCGCCGGAGCCTAACGGAGCATCCCTTTGCATGACCGGTTGAGCGATCATATTTTGCATTGTGCCCAATGTTGGAATAGTGCCCCGCAGCCAATTAGATTGACACGAAACTATTTCACTTGTGATAAAATCTTGATTGAATGATATTCTTATTAAATGACCATCTTCATTTTATGGTTTTTATACTTCACTGGCATTTGGTTGAAGCTCCTAAATCACACAAGACTATGAGGTTCGGTCATGGATATGATGGTGATCATGAAACAAATCTCTGTGGTCGTGATTTTAAATATTCCAAGTCATAGAATCTTATGAGACGGGACATCTAAGATTCTGATAGACTTGTACTAACAAAACATATTCCAAGGAGTTGGATATTACTCCGTTTTATGAGCAATTTATGTGAGACATGGATGCATGTTAGTAGGTGCTTGTTAGAGAACAAGCTCACTGAAGATCCGCTCAGAGAATCGACTAGATAGCCATAGTGGCAAGTCAGTATTGGTAAGTTCTACAGCTTTCATTAGTGCATATATTTAGTCCTTAGACTTGAGGATACATGGTAACCTTGTGTTTAGGTCCTTATGCTTTGACTCTTATCCAATCACATGGTGGGTCATCCAAGGTTGAGATTAGGAATGAACTACTTAAGCATGGAAGTTTGTAAGATCCAAGATGGGATCCACTCTCCTCATTGTTGTGAAAGATGAGTGCATCTCCTATGTATTCTATAATGATTGATTCCAAGAGATCATTGCGCAGGCTAGCATGACAATTTGGAAAATGAGTTTTTCAAAGTTGAGGTCATAAAGTAGGAATTGAACATTGGATGTAGAAATATAGTTATCGAGGCCATTAGGGAGCCAACAAATATCTTGCCCTAGACCTCTTTTGGGAGATAGAAGATGGAATGGTTGTATTTGCATGTTAAGTGTGAGCCAGAATGGTTCATCAAGATATAATTCATTCATCCAATCAGTTGGGCTCTATGGATTTTTAGCTAGACATCGACCATGGAGATTGGATATTCTTCGGTTAGTAGAGATTAATTTTAAGGGTTATTAGTTTCAAGAAATTTAAACTAATGTGAATATTTCGATATTCAAAATATAACAATGAGTTGTGAGCCCATGTCTAAGAATGGATGAACCTAATGGGCCGCACACAAAAGCCTTTTGGAAGCATTTATTTCATAAGAGAAATTTTCTAAGGAGCTAGAAAATTCACCTTGGGCTTGTTTTGAGGGAGATTGTTTTTGAAAACTTAATTTGTCATCTTGGCTTAATTAATTTAAGTGTTAAATTAACCAAAATAATTGAAGGAGTTAAATTAGACCAATGAAATTAAGAAGTTAATTTCATGTGATAATTGATTGGTTAAGTTAACTTAATGAGTTAAGTTAACACTAATTAATTTAAAGAGTTAAGTTAAATGATTTATGGAGTTAAGTCAAATTAAATACATTAAAGTGTTAATTTAATTAATAATGAGAATTTGATTTTGGAGGGAAACCAAATGGAAGAGTCCATTTGAATTTGCATTTAGAGTTAATTAGTATTTCCTTTCGTAAGATGAAACTCAATTGTTAATTAAATGCAAATGCATGTGAAATTCAAATTCACATGCAAGTTGGCAAGTTGGCCAACAAGTATGAGAGGTGTGTTGCCAACTTGCATCCTCTCTCCTCTCTATAAATAGCCATATGGCCGGCCACTATGAGGTAGTTGGCATTCCACATAATTTCCCTCTAAAAAGTATGATATTCATGTATTGAAGATTTACACTAAATTCTCTCCCCTCCCTCTCACCTCCAAACACCTCATATCACTTTCTTCCTCACTTGTTCTAGCTCAAGTTAGGTTGATCTAGTGCTTGCCTAAGGTGTGTGGATGTTATCATTAGAGGTCCAACACTTGGGGGACTAAGACTTCCTTGGTGAACTATAGTTGTCCAGTAGTTTCGGTGGCTGATTTGGAGAGCCTAGGAGCTTATGGCTGGAGCAAAAATTTGGCAGCATCTACCTGGATTTGTGCTGGATTTACCTGCCAATTTTGACAATTTTTGGAGTTGTGGAAGGGGGCCAACCGTTGGCATCTTCTGCTACATGTAGATCATCCGTTGAAGAGTTCATTGGAGTGATCTTTCTCTCACCTTTATGTTGATCTTCGGAGGTAATTTTTATGCCACTAAATCCTTATTTTGAGCATGAATAAGATCCTTGGATTGGATTGGTTATATTTTGCCTATTTATGGTTTTATATTTTGGATCCCAATCCTACTCTAACTTTCAAGTGGTATCGAAGCCTAATTCATGCCTTAATTTGGATTTTGGTGAATTGATTCATGTAATGAATTGATTCTAAATCTCCAAATGCTTGATCCAATTGATGAATTTAAGTATTTGGGTGATTTTGCATGCGACTTACTTTGTGATGAATTGAGATACGTCAATATGTGTTTTAAGTTTTGATTCATGTGCTGGCATGATTTTGATTCATGTTAGATAATGTTAAATGTTGATTTAGCATTAGATGATGTTATATACTGATATAGCATGCTAAATGTGGCCTTAAGGTGTTTCGGTCATTTTTGGATCCAATTGAATTGGAGTTAACTGAGAATTTTTGGAGAATGTTGATTCTCACTTGTACTTAATTTTTTAAGCATGTTTAAGCACTTGAATCCATTTTTTAAAGATGTTTTAAATCTAAAAATTTATCTAAATTGTGTGAATTAATGATATAGAGGTGTCCATAGATTTTTGGTGCACAAAAGTAGACCAAAAATGGCCTTGACTCGGACTATGGTGGCAAATGGCAAGCTACCGCCCAAGCTACCAGGCGTTGGCCGAGCCGTGGGCACGCTGTGCGCATGCCTAACGCATGGCCGCACGGACTGGCTGGGCAACACCAAACCAAGCTGCCTTGGGGAGGGTTTTGAGGAGATGTTTTGTGTTATTTTGTGCTCAATTTTTTTTTAATTTATACTACTTAGATGCACAAAGGTTGTGCAAGTGTTCATAATTATGTTGGACATTTTTACATGCTTTTTAAAGTTTTGTTCAAGTTAATCTTCAATTTGGTGCAAAAATGAGATGGATAAAGAGTTATGCAATTTTTTGTTAATTAATTAATTGTTTATGAGATAAGCATTTAATTGGATGGATTGAATGTCAATTCTTATTTATTGTTCATGTAATTATTGAATGAATGATGAATGTATGGGGATGAACACGAGCCTTTAAAATTGATTTTATTTGTTTCAAGTTGTTGAAAAGAGTTGTATTAAATAAGGGCTTGCATGCCTCTTGATTTTCTATCTTGTAAATGTTATGAGAGGAGAACTCTAGGTGTGAAGATTTCTTTTCTCTTGTAAATGTTGCAAGGAGACAATAAGGCCAAGAGGGTCAATGAGGTTTGAAGACCCATGAATGTATGTGATACATTTATCTAATAGATAGGATTTAATCAATCCACTTAAAATCAACTAAGTAGTGCACCGATCGCTCTAAGTGCTCTACTTGGTTAAGGCTCATGGTCATCCAACCCTATGAGTATGCTAGGCGCATTTACTTATTTATGCTTTCTTTATCCTATAGATGTATGAGATGCATGGTTAGGATATAGAAAACCTAACTAAGAGAAGATAAAATTGATGATATCTTTCAAAGCAAGAAAATCCCTCAACTTAGAGGAGTGTGAGTTTTTCAAAATATTAAGTCAAATTGGATACAAATTAAAAGAAATTTTAATTAATTCGAGCCTTCTACCAATAGTTTGTGACATGAGATGCTACCACATTTACATGATGTCTCACAAGTCATGGGTCACATTTTTGGAGGAAAGCTATGCTCACTCAGCATATGATACACTTTAATTTAAAATTCACTATGGCATTGTCTCACGAGTCGTGGGATGATATAGTGGAGTTTATAATTGAAGATTGATTGGTAGGTTCAACTTAGCACCTAATAGTGTAGATGCCGCACGAGTCATGGGTCTACATAAACATTGAGGCAAAACATATCAAGGGTTGCATAGAGATGCAATTAACAAAAGTTGCTTACCTTACGATTGTTTATGGATGTCTCACGAGTTGTGGGTCTACGATAATGCCTTTAGGCTTTGATTCTCACTAGAAAATAACATTTCCCCAATTCCTTTAGGGGGTGAGGAATTTGATAAAATAGTGGGAGAAAAACATGCTTGAAAGTCTATAAACATATTTTCAAATATCAAAATTCAATTACATGCTCATATTCTCTTTTTCGTCTTTATATATTTTTGAAATCTCAAATCAAATGGCTAAGAATCTACTCAACATGATTTTGGAAACCAATAAACTTACCAGGTCTAACTTCTGTGATTGGCTTAGAAACCTCAAGATAACTCTTGACTCCAAAAAGAGAACACATGTGCTTCCCCAAAGTTCACCGGACACCATTGGTGATGATGCCAATGATGAGGCACACAAAACGTTCACTAAATGAGTAGAAGATGATCTTCAAACTTGTTGCCTTATGATGGCTTCTATGTCCAACGAGCTCTAGAAATCTCATGAACACATGAAAACTACTTCTGAGATTCATTTGTACCTACAAGAGTTGTATGGTGTGCAAACTAGACACAAGCGCTACTCATTGTCTAAGGAGCTCTATAGGACTAGAATAGTTGAAGGTGCAAGTGTCCATGACCATGGCCTTACGATGGTTGGTTTCATTAAGAAGTTTGCTCAATTGGACGTGGTCATGGACAATGACCTTTATGTGGATATGATATTCCAATCATTACCAAGTTCATTGACCAATTTGTTATGAACTTCAACATAACAAAGCAAGAGTAACGATTAATGAATAGGTTAATATGTTGGTGACCATGATGCCACTATAAAGAAAGACAAACTATTAATGCTTGCAATCTCCTCAAAGTCTAAGGGTCTTAGGGGTGCTAAGAAGGGAGGTAAGAAGAAGAAGAGTTCTTCCTCAAAAAGGAAGCAACCATTACCCTCTGGAGGAGTTAAGAAAAAGAAAGAGGATAAAGCCGATGCTACTTGTTTCCACTGTGGCGAGAAGGGCCATTGGAAGCATAATTGCAAGGAATACTTTGCAACCCTTGGAAAGGGTATGTACTCTACTGAAGTGCACTTAACGATAAATTTTTCTTCATGGATATTTGATACTGCATGTAGTTCTCACCTTTGTAATTCGTTAGAGGGGATGGAAAGAAGAAGGAGTCTAAGTGATGGGGATTTGATCCTCTGCTTTGGCAATAGAACAAAAGTTGCAGCTAAAGTTGAAGGCATAATGAAGTTAGACTTAGGGAACTCCGTACTTGTATTAGATCCATGTTTATTATGTACCGAATCTTATTAAGAACATTATTTTAGTTCTTATTTTAGATAGCAAAGGACATGATTTTTCAATATCAAATGGAAAATTAAATGCAATAAAGAATGGTTCTTTAGTTGCAATTGGTACACTTAACAATGGATTATACATTTTGAATTCTCAACCATCACTAATGCACATGCAACTAAAGCTAGGAGGCCTCAAAGCACTAAATGTTAGTGGCATAAAGGATCTTCCTACTTGTGAATCTTGTTTAAAGGGAAGAATGACCAAAACTTATTTTGTAGGGCAAATGGACTGAACCACAAGTCCTTTAGATTTGATCCACACGGATATTTGTGGACTACTAAGAGTTAGTGCGAGATGAGGCTGTTTTTACTTCCTTACCTTCATCGATGATCATACTTGGTTCGAACATGTGTATATTATGAAGTACAAGTCTGAAGCTTTTGAAAAGTTCAAAGAGTATTGGAATGAAGTAGAAAGCAACAAGGACTTAGTAATAAAACTCTTTGATCGGATCGAGGAGGAGAATACCTAAGTATCAAATTCTTGGATTATCTAAAGGAGAATTAGAGACTCCACCAGGCACACCCCAACATAATAGAGTAGCCGAGGAACCATACCTTGTTGGACATGGTACGTTTCATGATGAGCTTCACCGATGTGCCTATATCCTTTTGGGGATATGCCTTATATACGGTGGCGAGGCTACTAAAGATAGTACCCTCAAATTCAGTGCCAAAGACACCGTATGAGATGTGGTATGGCATAACACCTTCTTACTCTTATTTAAGAGTTTGGATACGTCAAGAAGTTAGGGGGAGACAAGTTAGATGCCAGATCCACTTTGTGCAAGTTTGTGAGATACCCAAGAGAGTTTTTGGGTCATTATTTTTATGATCCCCCAGAATAAAAGGTGTTTTTTTTCGAGGAATGCCACCTTTTTGGAAAAGGAATTTCTGATGAAATTCAAAATGATCATATAATTCCACAAGTGGTAGAAACAAGAGAACATCACGAGCTTAGCACACAACCACTAAGAAGGTCGGATCGAACTAAGAAGCAACTGAAAGGTTCGAATTCCTTCATGAGACGAGCCAAATGGATAGTAATTCGAAGACTTATAAGGAAGCTGTGTTGGATATAGATTTGGAACATTGGCTTGGGCCATGAAATCTAAATGGACTATATGTACTCCGACAAAGTTTGGACTTTAATAGATCCACCTGAGGGCATAATACCTATTGGTTGCAAGTGGATTTACAAGCAAAAGCTAGGAGTCAACGGAGAGTAAATTCCTTTAAAGCTAGACTAGTGGCAAAAGGTTACACTTAAAGACCTGGTATTGATTTTGAGGAAACCTTTTCATCAGTCTCTATGCCTAAGTCCTTGAGGATTATGCCTGCCATAGCCGCATATTATAACTATTAGACATGGCAAATGGATGTAAATACCGTTTTCCTCAATGGAAGCATTGAAGAAGAACTCTATATAGAGCAACCACAAGGTTTTACATCCAAAGGGAGTGAGCAAAAGGTTTGCAAACTCCAAAGATCCATTTATGGACTAAAACAAACATCCCAAAGTTGGAAAATACGTTTTGATCAAACAGTCAAATTGTTTGGCTTTATCAAAAATGTGTATGAACTTTGTGTGTACAAAAGGCTAGTGGGAGTTCGATACAATTTATAGTGCTTTATGGCGATGACATTCTTATCATTGGGAATGAGAAAAAATGTTAGAGTATACTAAAGCATGGTTATCTTCACAATTCTCCATGAAGGATTTGGGAGAAACATCTTACATATTAGGAATACAGATCTATAGAGATAGATCAAAGAGGATGCTGGAACTTTCCCAAACTCCGTACATTGATAAGATACTAAAGAAGTTTAGTATGGAAGAATCCAAGAAGGGATTCCTTTCTATGGGACATGATCTTCATCTCTCCAAGTCTATAGCCCCTAAGACTAAATATGAGAGAGAAAGAATGCCCCACATACCTTATGCATCCATGATAGGGAGCATAATATATGTCGTTCAATGTACTAGGCTGGATGTGGCACATGCTCTAAGCATTACGAGCTATTTTCAATCCAACCCCAGTGAAAGTCACTGGAAAGCCGTAAAAGTAATCCTCAAGTGATTGAGAAGAACTAAGAATTTATTTTGGTATATGTCAATAGAGAATTGAAACTTGAAGGGTTTTTGGATTCTAGTTTTCAATTTGATGAAGATGACCTTAAATCCACCTTAGGATTTATATTTTGCCTCAATGTGGCATGGTGAGTTGGAAAACTTCCAAACAAGACACCACGGCCGATTCTACCACTAAGGCAGAATATATTACGGCATTGGAAACTTCAAATAAGGATGTTTGGATGAAAAACTTCATCCAAGAGTTGGATGTAGTGCCTAGCATTATAGAGCTGATTGTTGTCTTTTGTGATAATAACATAGCATTTGTGCAAGCAAAAGAGCCAAGATCTTAGCAATGATCCAAGCACATTTTGAAGCATTATCATTTGATCCGAGAGATTATTGATAGAGATGACATCCGAGTAGAGAGGGTAGCTGTAGAAAAGAATATAGTAGATCCACTGACTAAACCCCTAATATTAAAGGTCTTTGAAGGGTATCTTAAGAAGATGGGCCCTAAAACTATAGGGAGTTGGCTTTACGGCAAATAAGAGATTGTTGGAATAGTGCCCCATAGCCAATTAGATTGGCATGTAAAAACTATTTCACTTGTGATATATCATTGATTAAATGATATTCTTATTAAATTGCCATCTTCATCTTATGTTTTTATACTTCACTGGCATTTGGTTGAAGCCCTTAAATCACACAAGACTATAAGACTTGGTCACACATATGATGTTGATCATGAAACAAGTCTCTACGGTCGTAATTTTAAATATTTCAAGTCATAAAATCTTATGAGACCGAGCATCTAAGATTCGGATAGACTTGCACTAACAATGTATATTCCAAGGAGTTGGATATTACTCCATTTCATGAGCAATCAATGTGAGACATGGATGCATGTTAGTAGGTGCCCGGAGAATCCACTAGATATCGGTAGTGGCAAGTTCAGCAGCTGTCGCTAGTACTTATAATTAGTCTTTGGACTTGAGAGTCCATCGCAACCTTATGTTTAGGTCCTTATACTTTGACTCTTATCAGACCGCTTAGCGGGTCATTCGAAGTTGAGATTGGGCATGAGCTACTTAAGCATGGACGTTTGTGAGATCCAAGATGGGATCCATCTTTTCATTGCTGTGAAAGGCGAGGGCATCTTCTATGTATTCTATAATGATCGATTCCAAGAAATCCTTGTGCAAGGTGGTATGAAAGTTTGGAAAAGGAATTTTTCAAAGTTGAGGTCGTAAAGAGGAATCGGACATTGGAGTATAAATATAGTTATTGAGGCTATTATGGAGCCGGCAACTATCTTGCCCTAGGCCTCTTTTGGGAGATAGAAGATGGAAGGACCACATTTACATGGTAAGTAAGAGCTAGAATGGTTCATCAAGACATAATTCATTCATCCAATCAGTTGGACTCCATGGGCTTGTAGCTAGACATCGACCATGGAGATTGGATATTCTTCAATTAATAGAGATTAATTTTAAAGGTTATTAGTTTCAAGGAGTTTAAACTAATGTGAATATTTTGATATTCAAAATATCACAATGAGTTGTGAGCCCATGTCTAAGAATGGATGAATCTAATGTGTCACACACAAAAGCCTATTGGAAGCACTTATTTGATAAGAGAAATTTTCTAAGGAGCTAGAAAATTCACCTTGGGCGTGTTTTGAGGGAGATGATTTTTGACAACTTAATTTGTCATCTTGGCTTGATTAATTTAAGTATTAAATTAATCAAAATAATTTAAGAAGTTAGATTAGACCAATTAAATTAAAGAGTTAATTTAATTGGGGCCATGTGACAATTAATCAGTTAAGTTAACTTAAGGAGTTATGTTAACACTAATTAATTTAAAGAGTTAAGTTAATTGACTTAAGGAGTTAAGTCAAATTAATTAAATTAAAGTGTTAATTTAATTAATAATGAGAATTTAATTTTGGAGGAAAATTAAATGGAAGAGTCCATTTGAATTTGCATTTAGAGTTAATTAGATTTCATTTCATAAAATAAAATGCAATTGTTAATTAAATGTAAATGCATGTGAAATTCAAATTCACATGCAAGTTGGTAAGTTGGCCAACAAGAAAAGGAGGTGCGATCCATACTTGCATCTTCTCTCTTCTCTATAAATAGCCATATAGCTGGCCACTATGTGGTAGTTGGCATTCCACATCATTTCCCTCGGAAAGTGTGATATTCATGTGTTGAAGATTCACACTAAATTCTCTCATCTCCTAAACACCTCATATCACCTTCTTCCTTACTTGTTCTAGCTCAAGTTAGGTTGATCTAGTGCTTGTCTAAGGTGTGTGTACTTTATCATTAGAGGCCCAACACTTGGGGGACTAAGAGTTCCTTGGTGAACCATAGTTGTCTAGTAGTTTCAGTGGCCAATTTGGAGGACCTAGGAGCTTTTGATTGGAGAGAAAATTTAGCAGAACCTACTTGGATTTGTGGTGGAGTTACGTGTTGATTTTGATGATTTGTGGAGTAGTGGAAGGGGACCAACTGTTGGCATCTTTTGCTGTGTTTAGATCATCCATTAAAGAGTTCATTGAAGTGATCTCCCTCTCACCTTTATGTTGATCTTCAAAGGTAAATTTTCTCCAACTAAATCCTTATTTTGAGCATGAACAAGATCCGAGGAGTAGAGTGGTTTGGTCATATTTTTCCTATTTATGATTTTATATTTTGGATTCTAAGCCTACTCTTACGTTCACCCAACTGCTTCAAAAACATGCTCTGCAAATGATCAATACCGTGTTGCAAACAAGCTTCCAAGTGTGCCTCCAATTAGGCTGCAACTGATGCACTTCGCTCCTCCTGAGGCACAATAGTGTAAGAGGGTGACTGCTGGTAGCTGAACCCATGAACTCGCCTCTTCTTATTAGGACCACCCATAGTCTAAGTCCACAACTCAGCCTAATACTGTTGGGTTTTTGCACTGCTCCCAACACCCTTTGGCTGAGACTGTGATTGTAGTGCCTGCTGGAAGCTCTCCTCCACGATATAAAAATAAATATATGAATGTAATATAATGATTAAAATGATCTTATGTCATATGTAATAAACTTACAGCAGCTCTTCTCACTCTCTAGTCTACCCAACTCCTATCGGCTCGCCTCTGGTGGGTACGAGCAAAAACCTTACCCACCATTAAGCCTCTGCAACCCATGAGCCTACATAGAGAACAAAAAAACAAGAATTGACATAAATGTGGTATATGTACATAATACATAACTACAATGATTATGAGAAAAAAGTTTAACAGAGTCTCCCCTGAAAAAGATCTTTACCAAAAAACAAAAGCTCATCAACAACCAAACAAATGATAACATGATATCATTTGGGAAGGGCAACAACCCTTTCTCATTAACCAAAATATGAACGAATTATAAATGGGAAGGGCACCAACCCTTCCCCATCAACTATATCATGTAAAGATTATAAATATAAGAGAAAGTAACATAATATTATAGACTAAATTTAGTCTAAAAGTTTCAAAACTTACTAAATGCTCGTGAGGGATGGGGTACGGCAAAGGCAGTAGAGCACCCGCTTAAAGAGAGAAGCGAACAAGCGATCTGCTCCCCGATGAGGAGGAGCAGGAGCGATAGAGCGAGTGACAGGTCTTCCTGGGAAGCCTGGAACGATCGGGGGGTCACCCGTATGTGCATGAGACTTTCTCTCCTTGAAAGTGAGTTGTAGAACGAGAGACTTTATCTAAGCGAACGAGGTGAAGAGAAAGCGAACGTTACGAGCCTGTTGACGTTTTCTATATTTATTATATAGGTGGAGGGGACGGGTTCCATTGATTTCATTCTGGCGGACTGGGACGGAGGGATTCAAATTGAAAGCAAGAAAGACGAGTCACACAAATCTAATCTACTGAAGAGCATGTGTCCTAATGGATATACTTCCTTTAGTGTGGAGGGATCTATTAGTCTTAGAAGCCTAGTTCTTTTTCGCCTGTGTGGACTTCTTCTGAAGATCTTGGGGTTGCTAGTACCTGCAGTGGACAACCCAAGTATCCTCACTAATCCACTCCAGCTTCTTGCCCGACTTCCTGACATGGCCATACATATCACTCAGTCAATGACCCCCTTAGTGTCAAAGGCCCTCTAGAAATGGCCCTCGTGCTGGGGGTCCCAAGTGACATATCTCTATGAAATAAAAGGAAATCAGTTAGTATAATTACAATACACAAACGTACTTAATTTGTAAAAATAAATATATTTATAGCATTCATATACCTTCCACTCCTTGAACATCAAGTCTCGAAGGGCTTAGGGGATATCCGACTAGGTCCTATAGTGCTCCTATACCTTGCTCTTGATCACTCTTGTCAAGAACTTGGTATCGTTGAATGAGGGCATATACTTGCACAAAATAATTCTTAATATTAATATATAACTATTAAAACAACAATAAAATAATATTTATGTCACAATTCATCGCAGCATCTCTTAGGATGCAAGTATACCCTGTCAGAACTATAGGATGGGGCTCTGATCCCCTCTCATCCAATGGCTGGAAGATTGAAGAGTGGACTGTTGGGAATGTTGCTCCTGCTGATGGGGAATGATCAACTGGAGCAATAGGGGATGGCTGAGTGCCAGATATAGTGATAGATGGTAATGGAGTGCCTACAAGTGAAATGGATGGTGACGAGGACGAGTAATGCTGTTGCGAGTATAGGTGTGGAGAATGGTATGTTGATGACCTCATATTAGTAGAAGAGGACGAGAGATGAGTACTGTAGCTTCTGGTGGGAGAAAAGCATGGGGGCCATAAATTGATGACTAGAAGACGAGGTGATAGGAAACTGGTTGGCTGGCAAGGGTGTTTGATGGATTAGGGAATTTGTCCTACTACCTCAAATGGTGGTAGGTGGATGGTAACCAGACTGATCTCCATCTATAAAACAAAAGCAAACATCACATAAGGATAACACTTGATATTATTACGACAACTTAATATTTACATACGTCAAGCGCATAAGAACAATCAACAACTAGACTCGATAAGGCACACTATTTTCCACAGAAGTTTAGATAGAATATATTATTCATTAATATGATAAATACTGTAATGCTCATTTTCTAATAAAAAATTATTTAGTTTGGTAATTATTTGAAATTCTTTAAAATAGATGGAGTTACGATGAGTTTGAACGGGGAATTGGTTGGTATAATAGGCTATACTGTAATTAGAGGCAATGATAATTCGTTTATACTTGGATAGAATATACTTCATTTTTAATTAAAATTTTAGTTAGAATTGAAGTTAGTTATATAGAATATATCATTCATTCATTGGATAAATGCTTTAGATTTTCTATCTACCTAGCTTTGTGGTTATAATAAGAGGATAGTTTTAATGGTCCATTGATGTTCTAATCCTTGATTGGTTGTCAATTACAACAACAGATTTGGGTAGATAAAAAGACTGAAGAAATTTTTTAATGAATGAATGAAATTTAGCAGAGAATTTTTTATTAGAGAATATATTCAACTATTGATCGATTATGAAAGTTGGAGACTCCTATAATACTCCTTTTCTAAACAAATATCATTTAGTTCAGTAATTATGTAATGACTCCCTACCAGAAATGCTAGTAATGTGGAAAATTATTATAGAATCAAAATTATTCACTTGAGGTTGGGATCAAGTGAATTTTCAACTTATGATCGTAGAATAATTTTTCACAACACTGGCATTAATCATTACATTTATCTTTGTTGCGGTTGTTAGAATAGCATTGTGAAGTTGAAATGATGAAATTTTTATTCTTTATGTTTCTAACTTTTGAAAATCTTTAAGATACATCAGGTTGAGATAAGTTTGAACATGGAGTTGGTTGGTATAATAAGTTATACTGTAATAAAGGGGTTTGAAAATCTTTGAGATAGAATATACCTAATTTTTAGTTAAATTTTTAATTATTTAAGTTTAAATTAATTTGTAAGATAACCATTTAGAATAAGATGAAATTTAGTTTCAATTTGTAAGCTACCTTGGTTAATATTTCAGGTAGTCTAAGTTATCCAAGATGATATTTTTGGATTATTCAGCCTGAATAGTATTTCTTTATGATCTCAACATTAATTATCATTTCGTAAGCTACCTTGGCTATTTCGAATAGTCTAAGTAGTCCTAGACTTAATTCTAAAATAAAAGGACTCGTTTTCTTTGAAGGATTGTACATGACAGATACATAATCTAAGCAATCCGACCTCTTGGTTACTATACTTGGAGCCCATGATTGATAAGTAGCCTGATATTTATTATGATTAATTCTAAGTAATCCTATAACTTATCCTAACATGCATTTCTAAACATACTAACATACAAAACTAATTAAATAATTTAAAAAAACCAACATGTATTTTCTAAACATACTAAGATACAAAACTAATTAAATAGTTCCAATAAACCAACATGCATTTCTAAATATACTAACGTACAAAACTAATTAAATAATTCTAAGAAACCAACATGCATTTCCACACAACTAATTCTTGGAAACCAAAATACATATATAAACAAAAATAACATACAATTATACTTAAATAAATAAAGATATAAAAAATTAAGAAAACTAATTGATAGCTTGGAAGACAGGGACGACGTGGCCAGGCGAGCGGGTGGCAAATGTAGTGGTGGCAGCGAGGTACGTAGGTAGCGATGGGAGCATTAGAGTGGTGGAGGACTACGAAGAGCAAGGTGGGAATGCGCAAGGAGGAAGAAAGAAATGGGGATAGGAGGAAGAAGAAATGGGAAAGAAGAACACGGATGACCGATTTAATTGAGTTTTCTAACGAAAATTTTTGAAGAAAATTCCATTGGAAAATAAGTTTTTAAATTCACTTTTTCGATGGGAAACTTTTCAGAATACCATTGAAAAATATATTTCGATAGAAAGTTTTGTCAGAAAATCCATCAGTTATCTTCGCGCATTTTTGCACCAAATCCTTCCAAATTTAGAAACAATTTTCCAATGATTTTCTATTGGAATTTTGATGAATCCTATTCCCTCATAAATCCATTTGAAACCCTTAAAAAGTTTTTGATGGATGCGTCCATCGAAAAAGCAGTATTTTTTTGTAGTGCCAGGCAAATATCAGAGACTTGTGCGAAAGTTAAACTATCTCACCATGACTAGACCAAATATTTCCTTTGATGTTAGTGGTGTGAGTCGGTTTCTTAATTCTCCAAAGGATTGTCATTGGGATGCATTTATTCAAATCTTGATATTTATAAAGGTTAGTATATGAAAATAGAGGTCATAACGACATTGTTACATATATAAATGCAAATTGGGCACGATCACCAAGTGACAGATGATCAACTTCTAGATATTGTGTTGTAATTAGAGGTAATATCATCTCTTGGAAGAGTAGAAAGTAGAATGTTGTTGTTAGGTCAAGCACAGAAGTTGAATATCGGGATATGGCTCTTACCACATGTGAATTGGTCTGGTTAAAATAGTTGATCCAAGAATTAAAGTTTTATGAAGGAAGTTCTATGAGACTCATTTGTGACAACCAAGTAGCTCTACCAATCTCCTCTAATTCAGTCTTTCATGAACAAATTAAAAATCTAGAAATAGGTTATCATTTCATTCAAGAAAAGATCATCTTAAGAGAAATCACTACCTTATTTGTGAACTCTAATGATCAGTTGGCTTATATCTTCATCAACCTCTCTAGGGTCCAAGGGTAGCATACATATGTGAGAAGCTAGATGGATATAATATATATCCACGAACTTGAAGGGAAGTGTTGATATGACAATAGCTTTTGATCTACCTAGTGTTGGATTCTTTTCATATATTTAGTATAGGAGATAAGTGAGAATATATAGTTTCCTTTTTGCAATCAAATTCTTTTCTATACAAATACATGGCTAAGGAGCTATTTCTCCTTAAGCGTTTAGAAAATTGAATAACTCTGGGTAGTTGTTAGAATAAGATTTTAGTAAGTTGTTAAGATAGGATACTACTCTTTTCACAAGTTTTTTTTATTTACGCAATTTCTTCACTCTCCTCACAATTTGAGTGGTTGGTTTCTTATCCTTGTTCTTGAGTCTTTGTTTCTCTTGTGTTGTCTCTCTTTTTTTCTCTCTCTCATATCTTCCTATATATAAGAGATATTATGAATTTGGTTCTAGCATAAGACCTATGTTAATAGGCATTTGTAGTATGAATAAACTTATAGGGGATACATTGGGATTGCTTTAGTGAACTCTGATATTTTAAAGAATTTTTTGAAGATGTTTTTCATGTGCTCTTGAAGACTTGAGCCCTTCACCTTTTCAAGTCAAGGAGTAGAGTCTTTGGAAGTTCTGAGGTGGTTGTTAGTATGTTGCAGTTTTCTACTTCTCGTGCATTTCTAGTGCATATGCAGTGCTATTTTCATACTCTAGAGGAGTGCAGTAGGTTTTCTAATTAAGGATTTTTTCTCTTTTTTTTTTTCTCATAAAAGTTCATTCATACTAATAAAAAAATAGAAAGGATACAAAAATAACTAACCAAAAGAACTAACCATAAGCCAAGGGTTAGTTCAAGACCCTACAATTCATTGTATTTGGTTTGCTATGGCAGTCACATGTGACTTAGAAAGTCATGATGAAATTACTGAGAAATGTCTTTATTAGAATATTTTTGGTTCTCACTTTGGTGATGGTAACAATATTTTTTCTATGAACATTTGGAAATTTGTTTCATATAACTTGGTAAGAAAATTTTGAATTAGCATCTCTAGAAGCACAGGAGAACATTTGCCTTAAGCTCCTTTGGCTGGCCTATTAGTTTAGGGTTGGGCTATTGGTGCTTGGTGGACATATGTGTCACCATCAATCAAGTTCATTTCCATTGCCACCCTAGTCCATTCAGTTTTATGTCAATCAGTTCAATTGCTATCTTCTTTTCTTCCGCTCAAATGGCTGCTCGAGTCTTTCTTTTTATAGGATAAATTTGATCCTTCAAGTGTTGAAGTGATTCTAGGAGAAAGGTAAATATTGCATATCTTATATTGCATTAGATTTCGTGTAAAAGATTAAAGTATTAAAGTGTTCATTGTATTGTTATCAATTGTTACATTAATTTGTTAAAGTTGCCATTGCACACCTTTGGCCTATTGTTTAGTACCTAGAACTTCATGGAAATGAGTAGAAATTTTTTAAAAAGAGAGAGAAATGAGGCAGAACCACCAATGCATGATCAGTGCACTAGTAAAGCTACTGCTCGTAGTACATTGTATTTAGTTTGTTAGTGGCATTTTGATCCTCTCATGGGCTACAAATGGTTCTCTTTCTTGTGCAGGACTTGGTTGTTTGGCCCAAGTTTCTTTAAATGTTTTAAGGTTATGTTCAAATCAAATTTGGAAATAATTGTGTAGATTTTGATTCGATTTGAAATTTTTTAATTGTGTATGAGATAGATAATCTAAATCTCTAATATGTGTATGAGAGCTTAATTATAGTCAAATTTAATTTTTCATGTAATTATTTGGTAATTGTGTGGTATGCAAATTAGTGGATGATCATAGAGCCTTATATTAAGTGATTGGTTTAATTTGATTCAGTCTGATTGAATGATTTGTAATTAATGAGGTTTGCATATCTCATTTCTTTACCTCTATATTTACCTTCCATTGAATATATTTCTAGGTTTCTATATTTGATATTGCAATGAGAGTAAAAATTAAGTTCGCAAGAAATTATTCTTATTTAGGTTGACATTACAAGAAGATCAAAGTGATCCTGGAGGACTTGAAGACTTGAAGCCATATATTATATAATACGTAAGATCCATTATCATTCAATTCTTACACTTACATTTGACCAGTTTATCCACTAATGGCTTTGTCCATATTAGTAAAGACACACTAAGCTTATTATTTATTTATACTTATATCTTTGATATATTTTGATGCATCCTTAGGATAAAAACCTAAATAAGATAATTAATATGACGAAGTTTTATCATTAAAAAGTCATAACTTATAAAGTCTAAGTTCTTAAGATATTAAGTTGATATAAGCAAAGTAAAACTAGGTTTATTGTCCATATCTTCTATTTATAGGTGTATAACAGGAGATGTGATAATTATAATATGTTGGTCACGTATGATGGGACTTGTTACAATGGAAAGATGTAATTACTATCTTTACATAAAATGCACTTCAGAGTAAATTTGGTCATGATATTGTCTATGAGTCATGGGATGTTCATAGTTGAATCATTTTGATAATTGATAGGTCTAACTTAATAGTGTAGATGGCAAGGAGTCGTGGGTCTATTTGAAAACCAAGCAAGATATCTTGGAAGTTGCATTGAAATGCAAGTGGTAAAGAGTTTGTCTGTCTTATGGGTTATCTCTGGGTTCGAACCACAAGATAATGAATAAGGTTAGTTAGATTTCAAGCCTATTAGAAAATATGATTTCTCGAATTTTACACTAAAGTTATGAGATTCAAAAAAATAATGGGAGGTAATTTAACTATATTTGAAAAAGTTGATCAAAAAGACATATTCTCTTCTCTGCTTTGTGTAGTTTTAAAAATTAACATCGTTAAAAAGCACAATCATTGCCATTCTTGAAAATAATAAACTAATCAACCAAACTCTCAAGGCTGACTAAGAAATCTAAAAATTATTGTTGGATCTACAAAGTCCCCTGAATATGCTCTATGAGAACACCAACAATCGAATGCATGACATGTTCATGCAATAGATAGAGGATAGTCTCTAAACCACTTATCTTATGATGGTAGCTATGTCAAATGAGTTACAAATATAATATATATTGTCGTATTCCCTAAGATGATATGTTCTCGATTGTAACTAACTTTAAGGCTAACCGTACTTCATGGATCCCATATATGGTTTTCATCTAAGCAATACTTCATAGGTGATGACAAGATGAAACCTACTAAAAAGAGGAATGAGATCCACCATCTTGCAATGGAGCAAATGTTTACCACTAATGGCTTCACTTATGTTTTTGGAGGAGCAGCAATTTCTGACCCAACAAGATAACCTGACACAGAAGTAACACAAAATTATCGAATTCGGGTTAAAGTTTATCAGGTCCGATCGAAATCAAGTCAATCCAAACACAACCCAAAAAAATTGGATGGGTTTAGTTTGGATCACAAGTTAACCCACCCAACCCGAAATTGCTTTTTGAGTGACCCATCAACCCAATCCACCCGACCCCACCTAACCTGCATAGCATAAAAGCAAACAAATTTTTGAAGTACTCCCTTTGTTGTCTATTTGTAAATTTTTTCTAATTTTAGGCCAATATTATTGAATTAATAGGGAATGCCATTATAATCTATTATGAACATAACAATACGATAATATGTTACAAGTCTATATATATAGTATCATCTAAATAACTGGTGGTCTGCAATTTACAAGATAATTAATTTAGTGTATATACTTAAAGTAATATTTAAAAGTAGTTTACACAAAATTACTTGACTATATAGTCATCTTTTGAAATAAGTTTAGATATAAAAGCTAATAATATGGATGATTAGTTTAAATTATTTTAGTAAAGGAAAAATATATATTTGAATGTCTAAATAAACATAAATCTTATTTACCTTTTATAAAAGTCTTATATTTATAAAATGCTCTTTATAAAAGGATCAGGTGGGTCGGTTATGTTTCGGGTTTGTAGGTCAACCCAATTCAAATCAGGTCGATCTAGGTTCATCTAAATTAGTTCAAGTTGGATTTGGTTCGAATTTATTAGGCTAAAAATTAAATGGACTACATTCAGATTGAGTTAATTTATGTAATACCCCTTACCTTGACCCCACTCGAATCCACCCAATCAACTCGAATTGCCACCCTATCCCTTTTTGTTGGAGTTAAGTGTGTTCTGAACTAATTGCTTATATATATCATTCCTAATCTAAAAGATCACTTCTATTACGGTACTAGACAATAAAAGGTTGAGTCAATTACATCCATAACCCCTAAGGTTTAGTGTAGTTACAAAAAAAACCCTGTTGTTTTGAAAATTACAAATACCCTTTTGAACTTTCAAACTAAATCACAATGCTGAAGGAATGTGTAAAATGACCAAAATGCCCTTTTGTTAAAAATTTTAAAAAAATAAAAAAATGAAAAAATTGATAGAAATATTAAAAGACAGAAATATCCTTGGACCTATTTGTAATATTTTTGAATTTATGAGGGTTTATTTGATACATTTTTATCATCTTCAATTTTCACTAGACCACCGCGGCCATGCGCCTCCATTAGAACTAGGTTCTTCCACCGCCAAACGGTGAGCCTTGTTGCACTCTATCAAACTCCCAAATCAATTTCAACTTTCCCTTTCACTTCGTCGACCAATTTCAAACAAAATTGCCCAACATGTTGTACGCCTCCACCTCGATTCTCCTTCTTTGTTGGTCAAATCACAAAATTGAAACTACCGTTACACTCCTCTTGTCGAGCCCATCAAAACTCACTCTTTGTTTATGAGTTTCCGTCGTTGGAATTAAGCAACCCATCACCACCATCGTGACTCTGGCGATTTGCCAGTTGTTTCTTGGCAAAATTTTGTACCAATGCGTTCTTTGTGACGAGGGAAAGAGAATGCTTAGCTTGGTTGTTATTTTTTCCAGCGTCGAAGAGGTGCTGGTTGGAGATGATTGTGATGGTAAGCATGGAAGAATTTGATACAATGGGAGGGCTCTTGTGTATATATTTTCAACTTTATGAAATTGTAATTTTCACCCCAAAACTTCCTCTCGTATTTCAATTGAATCCTTTACCTCTCTAAGTGCCTCACATTGACCCCAAACATTGATTTTAATTTTTAGTTCACTCTATTTCTAATTAATAAAAATGTTTAATTAAATTATTTTGCATGTCATTATTATTTTTTAATTTTAAATATTATTAAAAATATATTATCATGATAGATTTAATTTATTTTAATTTTTTTTACTTATTTTACTTTTAGTTGAATTGAATTGAATTTGATTAAAATATTATATGTATGACTATTTTAATATTAATAGATTATTTTAATAATATAAATTTATATTTAACATAAATCAATATGTTATATTTTAATGATATAAATTTAATTAAATTATTTTAGATATGCTTATTATTTTTAATATTATTGAATATATCATTTCAATTATTAAAATTATATGTTCCAAGATGATAGATTTGATTACTAAAATTATAAATTCAATTGAATATAATTAAATTATCTTAAATACATTTACTATTTTAAATTCACCCTGGATTCTTCTTTGTTTTATTACAATTAGGTCCCCAAACAAAACAATAATAATTACAAAATTCAAAAATATTACAATACCACCCCTAAGAGTATTTTTGTCCACTAAAAAAAGTCAAACCAGGTCAAAAATGCCATCAGTGAGCCTAAGGGCATTTTTGAAATTTCACCCAAAAATTTTAACGGTCATTTGATAAAATCCTAACAGCAACTAACGGCTGGGCTAAAATGTTGGATGGCGATTAAGTTTAGGGGAGTATTTGTAATTTTCAAAACAACGGGGAATTTTTTTATAATTAAGCCAAACCTCATGGGAGGTAGATGTAATTGACCCTTATAATTTTGTTTATTTTGGGTTTAGGTCATGTTAATCAATTAAAAACACTAAATACCAATATTTCATAATTTATGGATGGGGCATAATTTTTGGAGACATTCCCATCATTTCAAAGCTCTATTTAGAAAATTTTTGATTCCCACAAGTCATTTGGTCTTATGGGCTTACTAAAACCATATAAATATAAGTTATATGAAGTCCTAGAACCCATTTTTCGTGCCGTGGTATTTTCATGCAAAAGATCATCATAAATATTTCATATTACTAACTTATGATAATAGCTAGTCAAAATCCAAAATAATTAAATCACGAAGAGTTAGGATTTTGATAACTATCAATTGTGAATTTCAAAATTTAAATAACTACTTAATGTTGATAAGTTTAGATTCAAGATTATCATTCCATGATGAGTAATCATTATTTGGGATTACGAATGATTAAATTTGAGGGGTTTAGGACTACTTTATTTTAACAAAATAAGAATTCTAGCTTGTATAGAATACCTAGTCTAGAAATATGTATATACATATGCACACTTTAAAAAAATACCCTTAGAATAGAGGCTTAACACGCAGAGGTAAGAAATTACCAAATTTCCTTTCCTATGCTTTATAATTTCATAGGAAATTTGTCCTATTGATCAAGCCCTAACCTATACTAATGTTTTTATTGTAGACTCAATGGATAATGTTAAGTTAGTAAATTTGAATCTAAGGATACCTTGAGTTGCAAAGCTGAGAAACTATTCGATTTTTCCTTTTAAAAATTCATAGGTCATAGGAAATTTGTCCTATTGATCAAATTATAATGTATACTACTATTTTTCATAGATTCGATGGAGAGTGCTTAAGTCAATAGGTTTGAATTTGAGGATACCTTGAATTTTAGGATCTAGGAGTAAGTGAATTTCTTTTTCCTTCTATTATACTTTTATACGAGAAAATACCATTCTCGCAAGAATGATTTCTGCATGAAAATAGAGAAATTTGCATATTGTAGATTTGAGTTCTAACATTTATTTTTTTTGTTACGAATATTGTTCCATCAGCAAATTTGTTATTTGTCCTGAAGATTTCAGTATGCATAAAAATTAAGACTTGAGCATGTCAAATTAAAAATTTTTGAATCTCGAGAAGAATCCAATATTTTGTGCTCTCTATTAAAATAAAATAACAAAAGAATTCTATATTCTAAATGATCGAGAAACTATCAATTTGAGCAAGCTCTACAACTGTGCTATAGGATTACAGTAGCAAATGATCTCTAAACCCACTTAATGGGATTGTAGTTGAGGCCCTTCTGTAGGTAATAATAGCAGTGTCTAAACCAATTTTATTGAGTTTTAGTTGTAGCCTTCTAACAAGTAATAATAGTAGTGTCTGAACCCAGTTAATGGGGTAGTAGTGAAGGCCCTCCTATAGGTAATAATAGAAGTGTTTGAACGCACATAACATGGTCGTAGTAAGATATTTTCCAGGCCAACTGATTAGAGTCCTAAATGTTTATGAGCATGGTTAAATAATGAATTGAAAACTTATTATAAGTTGCGTAATTTTTATCCTGAATTATTTTGAAAGCACACTCTAGAAATATTTTGATAATGCGACTCTTGATCTTGTATCTAAGCATGTATCTTTTGAACAAAGGCAAATTATTCTTTTTTTAACAATTTTAGTTTTTTTCGTGATATTTATACATGCTCAAATCCAGTAGAAGTTGATGAAGTTTATTTATTGGATGAAATGTCGCTCATACTTTATGGATTAATCCTTTTGCAGATAATTTAGTTGCCATACTTTATGGATTAATCCTTTTGTAGATAATTTAGTTCAGGACAAGAAAGACGAAAAATTTTGAGGATGGTGATTAGAGATCTATAGTTTTGTATTTCTTTAGGCTTCTTGTTCCTTTTTTTTTTTTCCTTTTAATCTTAGTTGATTATTGAGAAGACTTTTTCTTATTTTTGATAGTTAGGTTCAATTTCAAAGACAAATATTTGAGTTATTTTCTATTGTGATAGTTTTGGAATTTTTCAATAACACTTTTGGGATTTTAATATGTTAATTAGATTCGATCGCTTGGTATCTCTGAGTCTTTAGATTTAGAGGCATTACCGTATTATATCCCAAATTTAGTGCATGACAATACCTTACCTTAATTAATTAATTTCATTAAATCTTGATAATTTCTTTCTAATTCAAATTTTGAAAAATTCAAAAAATTAAGTAATTGATTAAGTGGAGGTGCTTCGGTCTACTTAACTAGTTATTTCATAAGATGCATCTTGATTAATACTTTTCATCTTTTAAAGGACTTAGACAAATTTTGTAGTTTTGGACTTCTAGGAAGTAAGTTTTATTGGTAATAAAAGATGAGTTTCCTAAGTTATTTTTATCTTTTTCCTTACTTCATTCCCTTGTCTGTATTTTTCTAATTCCTTATAGTTAGTAAGAATTTACTTGACAAAACCTCAACTTAGGAGTAGGATATGTCTACTTTAGAGATGGGATGTTGGATAGTAGGAACAAGTCTAAATCAGGGTTCGAGGGTTGGGGAAGAGTTGGTGGCGGAGTCACCGTTGTTATGGAGTAGCTGGCCGCCCCATAGCCATCGTCCTCTTCATAAACTTGCTGCATTTTCTGAATTTGTGAGTCCATTTTTTTGGTACGTCATCCAATCCAATATTGGATCGTGGAGTCGTGCATCAAGAGTGCCTTAGTCATCCTTTGGTTTTCGAGCCACCTATTTCATTTGAGTTCAATTCTGAGTCTAAATCTCTAGAAGAGGATTCCTTTGAAAGGTTTTGAAGCCACTCCTAATGTTAATAGTTCTTTTTTTTTTTCGGTTGTTGTTGATGAACAACATTGTTCACTTTATTGAGAGAGTTAGAAATTTTGAGGCGTAGGGTCTACACCTCTAATTAGTTCAAGTTTGTTCTTCCTTCTTTGGAGAATCATATTGTATTGCCTCTTCCAGGATATTTCACCATTTTTAGCAGTTATTTTCATAGTAGTTTTTCCCTTCCTTCTGATCCTTTATTCTTGGAAATAGTTAGGATTTATAAGATGTGTGTGAATCAATTTGCTCTGAACTCTTTTGCATATTTTTTAGCATTTCGACATTGATTTAGAGACTTAAGTCTTTCTATTTCCTTAGATAGTTTTAACTCCCTTCTTATGGTACGAAGGGTAGGAAAGAAATTTTTCTACTTTTTCTAGGTCTAATTGTGAAGTCTTGATTAGTTTGCCTCATCTAGAAAGGTCTTGCAAGAGCCAATTTTCTTTATGAAAGATAAGGTAAGGGGATTTCCAGTGTTTGGAGTAGTTCCTTATCCTTGCATTTATGAAAGGTTCACTATGACCTTCACCAGCACTTCAAGGGAGTGGGATTATTAGTTTCTCATTTCAGCATCATTACATATTTCTAACATGTACTTAGTTAATTTCTTGGCTCCCTCATTTTTGCATGCTTGTTATTACATTCTTGTTTTTTTCTTTACACTTGTATTATTTTAGTAGATTATTTGTTTGGTTATTGAGCTTAATCAAATTTGCGTGTTCTTGGTAGGAAATAAGACCAACTTAGCTAGGATTCATGTGAGGAACTAGGGCAAATGGAGATTCTGTGATAGACGTGTGGTGGAGTAGTGTCGTGGGGGACTCATCTCTACTTCAGAGAGCATCATGCAAGGCCTTCATCTGCTATGACTTAGACTGATATATCAATTGTTTCTAGCTAGTGATTTCAAGTTTCAAGTCCATGGTTGGAGCTGTTTGTTTGAGTTCCTCTTTTCCTTTTCATGCTGGCGAGTGCAAGGATTTATTCCCCTATGGTTTGCACAAGATTTGCAGCAGCATCTCTCATTGGAATGTCTATGAGATTGCTTTCAACACAGATAATTTGGAGAGTAGGATTAGCAAGTATCACCAGGAAAAGTTGGAGTTATTCTTTTCTTCCCAGTTGCCTAAGTTTGATGTCGGAAACTTAGTCCAAGTAAGTATCACTCTTCTTACTTAATTCATTTTACTTGCGCTTTATGTTTATAGTTACATGCATTCACTTGACTACATGATTTTTCTTTCATAGACAGCTCCAAAACCTAGTCGTGGAGATATCATGCCGAGGTAGAGAGAACTAAATTTGTGGTGGCTTGGCTTGAGGAGAAGATTGCAGAACTCACCCAGCAGTATGCTCAGAAAGGTAAGAAGTTCATGAAGTTGTTGAATGAGCATAAATGGCTGAAGGAGTAGTATATTAAGGAGGTGAACAGGAGGAAGTTCTTAGAGTCTTCTACTGAGAAGGTACTGTGTCTAATACATGCAAGGAAGTGGTAAATGAGGTTAAAAGTTGTAACAAGCTCTTTGAGGCCATCGGGCCTGTGATCTTTGAGGTGACTATCTAAGGTTATTACTGCGTGCTTAGCGAGATTGGGCAGTACCCTCTAAAGGAATTGTTGTTACTTGACCCCAATATTCTGGTCAACTTTTTTGCTGGAGCTATTGGTAGAGCGTCGGGGCTAGCGCTGATGACATGGTAGAAGATTCAATGGTTGCGGCTTCACAAGAGTGGAGTAGGACTTAGACTAAGAGTTGTTCATTTTTTCTTTTCCTATTGTTGGTTGTGGCCTACTTTATTTTTACCTTATTTCAAAAGCTTTGATAATTAATTTCTTTTTCAGCAGCAAAGTATAGGTAGATATTGATAAATGTTTGCATAATTTAGCATTTTTTGACTATGTACTTTTTATGGATGTTTAATCTACTTTCTGCAATATTTTGCATTAAGTCATTTGGTTGATTTTATCCTTCATGTTTTACTCAATGTTGCATGTTGTTTACATGTTATTGTGTGTTTATGCTCTTTTACATCTTTGCCCTCTTCTTTGAACTTTGTTGCGATGAGTAGTAGGGGGTCCCCTTAGGAGATATTTGTAAAAGACTTAACTTTCTTTTTTTTTAGGGGATAGGGGAGCCCCTTTAGGGGGTCTTTGCTTAATGTTGTTGATACGTTCCCCTTTAGAGGTCTTACCATAGTTGTCGTCATTATTATGCATTCCCCTTAGAGGTATTGTTGAAGTTATAATTGTTGCACATTCCCTTTTGGGTGTTGTTGAAGGGTCTTAGAGGTATTTTCTGTTTGCCACGCACCTCTTTAAGGGTCTTATAGTGTCTTTTCTACTTGCCACGCACTTCTTTAGGGTCTTATAGTGGTCTTTTACCACGTGTCCCCTTGGGGGTCCTATTTGGAAAAGTGCACCCTTATGAGGTCTTATAGTAGTACTGATGTCATCGCCACATGTCCTCTTGGGGCTCTTATGGTGGTGTTGATGTCAACCGTCACATGCCTCCTTAAGGGTCTTAAAGTGGTACTGATGTTGCTCATTGTCAATTGTTACACAGAGTCATTCGTTTCTCAGTTGATGCTACACGCTTCTTATTGTTGTTGTTTTTTTTTGCTCAATTACCTCTTGGATCTTACTGCAAATAAAATATTCCTGTAGCTTTTCATTGTGTAGTAAAAGAGTACTTTTTGTAGTGAAATGCCAAAATATTTTCATTAAAGTAAAGAAAGAAAATAAATTTCGTCTCTCAAGTTTAGATAGTCTTTTATTCAATAGATAATTGGAAAAATGCCTAAATACCAGAAAGCATAAAACTTAGAACTTAAATCACATATCCTAACTACTGAAATAACTTATAGGAAAATAAAGAGTTCAAGGGAACATAGAGGGCATGTTTATTCAATCGATGGGCATATTTCCTCTCTGCTACAGAGGCTGAGTAGTTGACATTAATATCTTCTTTGTAGAGAGTTTTCTTAAGTGCAACTTTGCATTATGTTGACCTCCTTTCTTGGAATCACCTTCTCGTAAGACATTATAATGATGTTAACTTTGTAGACCATGCCTTTACCTTTATCCTTTATTACTTTCCCAATTGCCCTTTGCATCACTCAAGCTAGCAGTAGAGGCCTTTATTTCTTTTAGGATGATAGCTTAGCATTCTCTAGTAGTGCACTAATCATCAACTTCTCCCATTTTATTAGGTGTAGGTAACTTCATCTTCATGTAGTAGGTTGAGACTACCGCTC
Organism: Jacaranda mimosifolia; assembly: GCA_018894105.1. Taxonomy (NCBI): domain Eukaryota; kingdom Viridiplantae; phylum Streptophyta; class Magnoliopsida; order Lamiales; family Bignoniaceae; genus Jacaranda; species Jacaranda mimosifolia. The sequence continues at coordinate 13,800,570 of CM032130.1, read as the reverse complement.
GGAAAAAGTTCAAGGTTAGCCTTCCAAGTATCATATTGTACTTGAACAAGGTCCTAACCATTAGGAATTTCATCGTCTCCGTGAACTGTCGAGGATGAATGCCTAAAAGAGGGGAAAAGAGACTTCTTTAAGGGCTTCCAATGTCTCTCCAATAAATTCCACTCGAAAAGTGTTGATTTTTTGTTGTTAGGTGTTGTCTATGCCAAGCTAGAGGAAAGTATTGTGAGAGATGATGTCCGTCAAGCTCTCATTGTCCACCAAGATCTTCGTCACTCAAAAATTAGTGAGGGAGGTAGGGATTACCATAGTATTATTTTGTCCACCTCACCTAGTCCCTGTGTCTTCTTCTTAGAAGATGATGCTGGGAATGGAAGATGCACATCATATATTCCTAGTATTGGATTTACCGAGTTGACTTTTATTTGTCTTACTGCTTTGCACCAGCACCTTCCTGATATTTGAGGAGTCACCTCTTGTGGGTCCTCCAGAGGTTACCAAAATGACATGGTAGTAGATAAGTTATTCATGTCTTATTAACGTTGTTGTTCCCTTGACTCTGAGTGCTCATTGGATTAGCATTAGCTGTCTTTGTTATTTTCGGCTCTGGATTGCTTCTAGGGACTATCTTGTCTTTAAGCCACATACTCCCTTGGGTATCCTCACTAGATCAACCTCTTCACTTTATATTTCGGCACTCTTTGGTGGTATACCTATGGTCACGATGGAAGCGACATCATTTCTTGGACTTATATCTCTTTAGGTTATCTACCATCTTTAGGGTGTGGTGGATCAGGCCTTGTTATTCCGACATGACTAAGATGTCCAACCTCTTGTTTGGCTTCTAAAGGTTATGGTATACTTCTTCACTCAGTTAAGGAGCTCTTCATGTATGGCAGGCTACTTCCTGGGTACGGATTCTTGAAACTTATTATGCTTCAAGTTCTACTGAATGACATTAGGCAGGAGCTCCTGGATGTTATAATGAATCTCGTGCACTACTTAGATAAAGCGATTGATATTATCCCTAAAGGAATCTTTATCATTCTACTTAATACTGAATAAGTATGCCATCGTCTTAGGGTACTTGTGGTTGATGGAAAAATTATGGAGAAAGTATTGTTCCAACTGCTCCCAACCCGTAATAGAATGCTTGGTGAGGGTGTATGGAACACCCTATAGTAGGCAGCTTCGCTCAAATCATAGAACGCTATTCTGGTGAGGAAGTTGTTTAGGTGCTCCTAGGGGTCCATCATGCCATCAAACTTTGCCAGGTTATTAATCTTCATATCTAAGAGAAGCGACTCTACTAGGATGGCCGAGCAAAAGTGTTGTATCTTAGATGAGTGACAGACAATGAAAGGCACTTGCTTTCAACTCCTCCCAAGCATTGGGATACAACCGAGTAGGTCGGGACTCTAGTTACAGCGGGCAATCGTTGTGGCTAGTCAGCTCAGAGGAAAAATTGTACGTCTACATACTAAGGTGAGGAGATTAGTGCCCCTACCTTGTTCATCCTTCTCAATCGAGGAATATAAGGCTTTCCTACTCTGGTAGGAAGACTATTTGCCCTTAGGGGCGGTGTTCGGTAGAATTCTAAGTGATTGCTTTGGCCGCAGCCTGCATGAGGGCATTCTTCATTAGCGTCATTAATGCTTTCTGAGTCATCTACAGCATTGGTCTTTAAGGGGAGAGCTTGTTGCATTGGCGCCTTTTCTAGTAGCGAATGCACTTCCGGTGCTAGCTCCAATGCCGGACACGACTATGCCTTTAATAGGTTATCCTTTGCAGTTTTGTCTCGTGATGCGATTTAAGCACTGAAATCTCGAGCTTTGGACCTTGTCTGGATTCTCAACATTCCTTGCTTCAAGAGTTCCCATAAATAGTGCCAATATAATACTACACGAAAAAATAGAATTAGAATCTTTTTTGAAAGTTAGCAAAATTAAATGAGTTTCTATTGCTAGAATGCATTTTGTATGGAGTCAAAGCTCAGGATTTGTTTTTATAAAATAATTTTCTATGTCCATTTTGATTCTGAAAGTTGATATTTATAATGGCTAAATGCTTACTAGGATTTGACCCACTTAGATCTGAGCGCCCACCATGATAGGTTTAATTTATTAGGCTTATTGATCTTTTATTTAATTATTATTTATTTGATTGTGCCCCTATGTTTGTTTATTTTTTATTTTTTTTATCCTTAAAATCTTATTTTTCCATATCACTAACCCTAATGGGCCTTGAGCCATTTAGACCGAGGCCTAATAACTTAAGTCTAATTAGTTAATTCATTCAATGAATTAATTAAAGGTCCACATTAATTGATTGATCCAATCAATTAATTAATTACTTTCAATTGGGCTTCCTAATCTCATTAGCTCCAATTATTTGAATTAAGCCATTAAATGAATTTTTTTTTTTTTTAAGACTATCCTTTACAACAAGTCTATAAATCCAATTATCAAGTTAAGAATATCAGTCTTACCATAAATCAATAAAATACAAATATCAAATCAAAGAAGATGAAAATACAAACTCCACAAAGACCACAACCAAGAGGTAGGGGTGTAAACGGATATTAAATGGATCGGATAAACAGTTTTCAATATTTGTATCCATTTAACTTTTTGAATATTTGGATACAGATACGGATTTGACGGATATTTAAAAATGATATCAGAATTCGTATCCATCAGATATTGGTTGAATATAACCGTATTCGATTATAGTTATTTAGATGCATTCATATTTGATTAAACTTATTCGCATTCGAATTATTTTTTTGATATTCATATTTGATGATAATTATTTATGAATATTCAAATATGTGAATTTATGAACATATAAAAAATACTTATTTTAATTAATAAAAGGAACGATACAATTTATTAAAAAGAAAGCAATCAAACAAATAGCATAACTTTTAATTAATAATTGGCTTTATAATTGATTATTAGTACTAATTAATAATAATAATGGTATTTAAGTATATTAATTATAAAATTAACTAATAATAATTATGTTGATTAAATTTATTCTTCAATTATAATTTATATATACATATATGGATTATGAATTTTTTATTAAAAAATATAAATAATATATTATTTAATAAATATATATTCAGAGCAAATATTAAACAGATCGGATACGCATTTACCATATTCGTATTCATTTATAATCGGATATATACTAATCGAATACGGATAATATCCACTTTAAATGGATGCGAATAAATTTTATATAAACGAATACGAATGTGAACGGTAAACGAATTTTTGGATATCTATTTACAGCCCCACCAAGATTCACACATAAGGTGCATACAAAAACGTCCATTTGGGTCAAACACAAAAAATCTCACATAATATGGGAGACTTGATGCCACTAGACTACAAGCTACTGGACCATTAAATGAATTAATTGAAGCTATATAAGTTAATTAGTTTAACAAATTAATTGAACAATTGAATTATTTTCCTTGGAAACTAGACTTGTCCAAGTTCATGTGTGTCCGTTTAATTTCAATAATAATCTAATAGTGAGCTCACAACTCTGGTAACTTAACTAAATAATTAAATTTATATTTTAATTAAATTAATTAATTAATTAATTTATTATCAATTTCTAATTTCAATTATGTGGCCTTTAACCTAGCGGCATTAATTTCACACATAAAATGTGACGTTAAGTATTTTAGCAATTTTTAGCATGCGTGTGCATAAAATATATATAAAAAAAAAAAAAACTTAATTACATAGTTAATGAGTAATTTGGATTTCAAATATTAATTAATATTTAAGTCCAATCAGGATATTGAATTATAGAAGGATCTTATTTAATATTTATATGGTACTTCTTATTAGATTATTTACTATTTCACCTATATCTAGATCTCGTGCTGTATTGCTAGAAACTAACCATAATTTCTAAGTTGTTTGAATGAAAGATTTGATTCCAGCTCTATCGGTTAATTGGATTAATTAATCAGAGTAAATTGATCATCCATAGCCAAGCACTTTCAAGCAATGTTTGAAAAATTGGACCATTCATTGAACCAGAAAACTTATCGGTTCACAGTTCATTGATTCAACCATTGGTTGGACTGTGATTGAACCGCAATTGAACTGTGATGTCATAATTACGAAATATATATATTATATTACTTAAAAATTAATAAAATACCAAAATATAAAAACATAAAGAGCTTAAATGATATTGTCTAAAATCACAATCCAAATTTCACAATTCATATTATAAATGTACACAACAATTTAAATATCTCAATTCTAAAGTTTAGAGTTGAGAGTGTTCGAGTTAATTTTAAAGTCTAAGCTCTAAACCAAGGTTTCTTTTTACTTTTAGATAGCTTGTGAGGTATACTTTAGCCTTCAAACTTTGTATTTAGACAAAAAAATTAAAAAACAATTAATTTCAGTAAAAATTAAATGAAAAAACCGCTTTGGTTCAATTAAACCGTGAGCGGTTCACCGGTTCACCGATTTGATCGACCAGTCTGAACGATTTTAACAAAATAGGGTTTTTTTTTTTAATTTTTCTATTTTATGAGAAAATTGGATTGATCCGCTGGCCAATCGACGTTCCAATCCGACTTTTTAAACCATGCTTCCAGGCCAAGAACAATGAAAAATATAACGACTAATCTTGCAATGTAGCAACACATAATACACATATAGGAACACGGTGATACAAATACGACACTATATAAATATAGGGGTACACTAAATTTTAAGTTTTAGATCACTATACTACACCAACACAATTATCATAATATATATAATTGTATATATAAATAATTTATCATTGATTACATTGATATATGTAATATAAAATATATGTCAAACTAAAAATAATCAAAATTAAATACTAAAATAAATATTTTTGAATTCAATAAATGATAAGTGGGAATAAGTTTTAGATTTCACGTAAATTGTACAATAAAATTTTTTAATACAAAAAAATATAATAAGTGATAATGTAAAAGTTGTAATAACATACATTAGGTGACAATAACTTTTAGTATATTATTAATGATATTTTTATGTAGCAATAATTTTTATTTTGCCATCATAATTCATATGATTTAATTGTAAAAAGAACTAATTGTTTAAATTGTTATTATTAATAATTAGTGATACATGTATAATTATAGTAAAATTGCCTCCATGATTTTTGAATATATTTATATTTATCACCGAAGATATGCCATTAATAGTTAATAATAACAATTTAAATGCAATTTTTGCATCGATTAAACTTGAAATGATTATTGTGACAAAATAAAAATTTTCGTTACTTAATATATATAGTTAGTGCCAACATTCCAATTGTCACTTACTATATTATTATAATTTTTTTCTTGTAGTATGTCTAATCATCCAAATTTGATAAAATTTTATGATTATTGTGAGGCTTTTTACTAACTCCATTTGCCATTTGAAATTTTTTTATTTTCTTATTATTTTTGTGAAGTTAAAAAAGACTCCAGCATGTGCTAGCCATATTGGACACGCCCTTTACACATGTCCAACTTGTTGGATTTTATCTTTCTTATTTTAATTTTTGGATACTTCATTGCCATGTCAGACATGTGTTGGGTTGATATTGGAGCATGTTCATGTCCGTTACTATACCGAGTGCTTTTATAGTGTGTTCGTACATTATAGGTAATAACATAGAAAATTATGTATTTGACAACATTTTATTTCAGATAGGAATTTCTAACACAATTATTCAGTGTACTTACTCCACATAGCGCCCACATGCAACATTAGTATCTCTACGCTGATTCCATGAAGACATCTTCCTCACGAGTATGAACCATTTATGTGAGTCTCGTTGAATTGTTGTTGTCTTATTTTAATGATTCTTAAGTAGAAATATTTAAGATCAGAGTCATAGAAGCAGAGTTCATGACCGTCATCATATGCACTAACATTACCAATAATAATATATGGTCTGGAATTTCATATAAATTGAAACAAAAACAAATTAGAGATAAAAGAATTAATTATCTTATCAATATCAAACAAAAATATGTCTACTAGAGTGCACCAGCCAATCAACTTGGCACTAACCTTATCACTCAAAGACTTAAGTCTCGTACTCCAAGTAATAGGCTTTCCTAAGATTGAAACCGTGAAGGTGAAGATGTATTCAAAAAACCAAGTGCAGCGAAAAACAATTGAAACTTAAACATAAATTCGAATTTATCAATATTAGGATCATCTTATGCCTCTAATTATAGATTCAAGAAGAAAGAGATTTTTACCTTCACTAAATCTCTTAATGTAAGAGAGTAAGATCACTATCTTCAAGCTTTCTTCAAGCCAAAAATCACCACAAAACTACAGCACATTCAGCAGGCGTGAATGAGCAAAAATCTCCACCAGTTTCTCCAATTCGTCTGCCAATAGTTCAACTCCTTGATCCCCTCTTCAGTGCTCCAATTGTAGTACCTCTAATGAAATCCACACATTTAGATAGCATACTTTATATCAAAAAATCAAGCTAGAAAGAATCTTGACCTACGAAGAATTTGGGGAAAAAAAGTGCTTGGGAAGAAAACTAGCAAGTTGGAGAAGAAAGGACAGAGCAATTTTGGAGGGAAGAAGAAATCACAAAAGGTGTGAATAGGATGTTAGTTGGACATCTATTGTGGTCCCAAGGGGGTATTTTTAGACCTCATGTGAAGATTCTAGAGTATCTAGTCACACTAGCCATGTTCTAGATTCCTCTCCCTCCTATTGTACCACTTGGATGCCACCTCACATCCTACATCAAATATTCACACGCACCAATTATAATCTCATTTTAATTGGTCAATTAAATATTTCTAAATTTTAAATGGACTTTCCATTTAAACTTTTTTCCCCAAGATTAGTTTGTCTCTTGCATCATTTAAATTAGTTCCTTATTTAATTGCTCTAATTTAACTCTAGAAATTAGCAAGAATAATTTAATTTAGCTTAATTTAAATCCTTAAATTAGTTTGATTAGTTTAACTCCTTAAATTAATCAAACCATGCTGATCAATTAACTTAGTCAAGAATTCGCCTCCTCTAACTAAAATATAAATATATCTTATTATTTAGATAATCTTTCTAAATTCACTAGTGTGGTCGAAGACTTTTGCATGTGAGTCATTAACTTAACCAATCAGTTAAACATGGACTCGCAGCTCTTTGCCATTTAATTGAATATCAAATATTTCAATTAATTAGAACTTATTTAATTAACTCCTCTTGAATTAATCTCCACTAATTCAAGACCACCCAATTTCCATAGTCAATATATACAAGCAATTGGATGGATTAATAAGTGTGAACCTTTCTGCTTACAATTACCATACCAAATTATATCATTTCACTTCTTATCTCTCGACTGAGGCATAGGACTAAAATATTTGTCAATTCCTTAATAGCCTCAATAACTATGTTTTTCTTCCTAATGAACAATTTCAAGGACCTTATCTTTTGAAATTACATTTCTAAATTGTCATACTATCTTGTGCAAGGATTTTTCGTAACCAATCATCATATAACACATAGAAGATCAACCCATTCATCACAAAGAGTAAATAGATTCACTATTGGAACCCAATAGCCTCCATACTTAGATAGTTTGTGCCTAACACAAGTCCCGTGCGACCTGCTAGGTGGTCGAGATAAGTATTAAAGCACAAGGACCTAAGCACAAGATTACTGTGGAACGTCAAGTTTAAGGACTAACTATACACACTATCATAAGCTAGAGAATTTTTCATCAGTGACAAGCCTCTATAGCTACCTCATGGATTCTTTAAGTCGGGTCTTCAGTGAACTTATTCTCCAATAAGCACCCATTAATATACATTCATGTCTTGTACGCAAAGTTTCCATTAAAACAAGGCAGTATCCAACTCCTTGGAGTATTCATTGCTCATGCAAGTCTATCCGAACCTTAGATGCCTTATCTCCAAGATTCTACAACTTGGAATATCTCAAAATCATGACCATAAAGACTTGTTTCATTATCACCATCATATGTGCGACCAAGTCCAGCAGTGCTATATGATTTTAAGCGCTTCAACCAAATGCATTGAAAAGAATTTGAATGTTGCATAAGATGAAGATATCCATTTATCAAATATCAATCAAATAAGATTATTTTTTTAGGAGCAGCATAACACGTCAATCTGATTGACTGCGAGCACTATTCCAACACTATGAGGTCAAAATACCCTATTAGGCCAACTCACAAGGCCTTTTCAATGGCCGTGTGGTTGAATGAACAAGCATTCCATGCTTGTGCAATTTGGTCACTGATAATGAAGTGTTCTTGGTTTCAACCTGGATGCATAGCCCATAGGGCGATGGCAATCCTTTTTCCTAGGCTTGAATGGTTGAGTCAACCTCGGGGTAGAAAAACCTCCAACTAGGAACAAGACGGTGAAATTTAATGTTGCTACGACACAGTATGTCCTTCATGTAATTTTATTAATAATAGGTCGTGCCACTAATAGTCTAGACAAAAGCCATTAGGAGCCAAAGGATAGTGCACCCCTTTGCCTATCAAATCAGTCTGCTAAAAGATTCACTCTACTAAGGAAAAGACCATTACGCCATTAATATGAATTGCAAGCTCATCTAGGGCATTTTGGTAAAAACACCATGTTGTTTACTTATAAATACTCCCCTTATCTTCCCTGATAGGTATGCTGCTTTTTTAAAATTCTTCCATAGCTAAATTAACTTTCACCTTTCTCTCCCGGTTATTGACTTAAGCATCGGAGGGTCTTAACTAAAGACCACCTTAACAAGCCTAACGGAGCTTTTGTGGTTATAAGTTCGACATTCCCGCCTCCTATTGAGCTAAGAGTCGACCATATTAGTTTTATCCCACATTAAGCCTTCCATATTGAGCAACTAAAAAATCACCGCATCATTTTGGCGTTGTCTGCACAAACAGAACTTGTAACTAAAAATGGTCAATACTAGGCAAACAGTATCTGTAAACTAAAACCAAACTCCCAGCCTTCCTAACCAAACAAACAATATACTAGCCAACAATGTCAGTGCCAATAGCCAAGACTTGCCAAGACCAAGCATCCAGCCAACTAATATAGTTGCTCTACCCTTAGAGCAAATTCGTCAGCTCATTGGAATAGAAGTCAATGCAGCAATTTCAAAGCATTTGGAACTTCAACAGCAACAAAGAAGCATGCAAGCATCAAGCAAAATTCCTTCCCTGCAAGTGACCAAGCTACCACCATAAAAAGAACTAGATAACACACCTTGTGGTAAAACAGAACTGTCGTGCAACCTCTTGGACAAGAAAAGTAGAATATTGGTGCAGAAGATCTCCAAACCCTGGCGTGCACTACCCCAGCTGCAACTCAATAAAGAGAAGGACCAACATAGCCAAAACATCTACCCGGAGGACCTCCATGATTGATAGGAGGCCTTCAACTAGCTCCATCCATTGAACAAGAAATTAGAGGACCTTTCATGAAATATTCTGAGCATCTATTAGTATAGGCAAAGCTGCATCAAAGAAGAAAGGACAGCGAGTCCTCGTTTAGGCCAGATATTATGGACGAAATAATACATATAGAAAGCAAAATCCCAATTGGACTACCCAGATACGATAGATCTACGGACCCCTATGAGCATCTACTACAATTTGAGCATATTATGCAACTACATAAACACAATAATAACATCCATACTAAGCTACTCGTCACCACTTTCTTGGGGATAGCACTAGACTAGTCTGCCAAACTATGCCCCCTATCCACTAATACTACGATTAACTGTGCGATAAATTTCTTCACCAGTTCACTAGAAAGCAAAAATCTAAGTTGCCGCTTACCCACATACATTCTATTAAGTAAAATAAAAGGAGTCATTCCGAGACTTTTTTACTTATTTTAATAATAAAGTTCTGAAAGTTGATAATCCACAAGTTGATTTTCTTATTGATACCTTGTTTTTAGTCTTCGACACAAAGACTACGCAAATGCTCTAGTCAGGGAATAACCTCAAACCATAGAGCATCTACTTGACGTAGCTGACAAATACATGACCCAAGAACAAATTAATAGAATAAAGTTCAAAGGGTCAAATGCTAACAAAAAGTCGAAAAGCAAAGCTGATAAGGATAATATAGGTCCAAAGGATAGCACACACTCGCCAATAAAAAGGTTTCACCACTACATGCCATAGACACACCAGAAAAGAGGTGCTAATGGCCATTCAAGGATAGGATATCCTCAAAAGACCAAGAAAGCTACCTGAGAAGCCAGAAACAAAAAATTCAAAGCAATACTGTTATTTCCACCAGCTAAAAAGGCATGGCACCGAGGTAGGCTTTAAGCTACACAATGAGATTGAACGTCTTAATCAGCAAGGAGATCTCAAGAAGTATATTGCAAGCCGATAAGACATAAAAAATAACATTCGAGCCCACCATATGGAGATAGTGCGCAGCCGTCAACATGAAAATAAGAGAGAAAATACTCTTATGGTCCATAGGGTTATAGACACCAGCGCAAGTAGGCCAACAAGGGATACCAGGTCCTCCAAAAAATCATGCGAATACATTTGAATAGCGAAGACTCCAACCAGGAAACTATTTTTCATATATCAACCAGTTTTGGAGCTAATCACCTTTGCAGATGATGATCGAAAACATCTGGCTAAACATCATTATGAGTTGCGGCCTAACTGCTCTATAGTAGTCATGTTGGAGATCGCAAACTACTCTGATCGTAAGATCCTAGTTGATAACAGGAGCTCTACCAATATGCTCTTTCTTTCCATGCTAAATAAAATGGACATTGGACCTGTGCACATACAACCAGTTAATACCCCGCTCATTAGGTTTAGGGCGTCCCATATAATACCCATGCGGTTAATACAATTGACTATCTCATTAGGCGTTGCACCAAGGAGGAGAACTTCAATGATGTAGTACTTGGTGGTCGATGCTTCATTTGAATACAATGTAATCCTAGGTCGACCAATACTCAACATCTTTAGGTCTATCATCTCAACATACAATTAGAAGATCAAGTTTTCGACTCCAAGAAGTATAGATGAATTGGTATGTAATACAGAAGAGGCCTGAAAGTGTTATGCCTACCGGTTGACTCCAAGCATTTCAAGAAACTTTGATCATTTAGTGGGGAGGCACAATCAACCAAGATGGTGCGGCCAAAAAGATGACGTTGCGTGATGCAGGTATGAGCAAATCTTGATGATAAGGTAGGAAGCATGATTCGCTCATAAGCATGGAGAAGTGCATTACTCCTGGGAAGTAGATCTTTCACTACATAAATTATCTATCCTTTTTGTCAGGCATTTTTGCCCGTTCTTGTTTTCTTTGCCTATCTTTTAACTCAAGTCTTGATTATGTACCTTTCTAATAATTACTGTAATGGAACTTACATTTTGATTGCATAATCAAGGGTAATATCTCTTAGATGCAAAATAATGTACCTTTCTAATAATTACTGTAATGGAACTTACGTTTTGATTGCATAATCAAGGGTAATATCTCTTATATGCAAAACCAACAAAAACAAAAAGCTACTCAAGTGATCATATTGCAATGACCACCCTAAACATTACTATAATCAATGACCACAAAAAATGGACGAATAGGTTGCAACCCATCCATCTTAAATCAGTAAACGCTAGAAAAATGCCACCACACTAGCAACAACCAACATTCAGGGACTGTCCCTACTATTTTTCTAAATCGACACAAACTCCATGATGAGAATGTCGACACAACCTAAATCTAGATGTCCCCATGAGAAAAGGTACTAGTTAAGTATGAATAGGCAAACCCAGCATTAGTTCACCCCCTAAATTACATTTCTATACCGAACTCTCTGATGAGGATGATAGAAACAACCTAAACTTGGACTCTCCATTGAGAAAAGGGTGCTAGATAAACATAACAATGCGGATCAAATGCATCAACCAACTGCTTAAAACACATTTATATATCGGACTCCCTGATGAGAAAGGTTACTACCTGGCAATAAGGTGTACTAAAACTTACAATCAAATACCGTTTGCAAATATACAACACATAATTCCTTGTCAAGCCACACATTTCGACCTCAACAGCAAATAAGAAATGATCAGGATAAGGTAAATATATGCAGATATAGTCTAAAAAATAGAACATTCAAGAGAGACACGACCACCAATAGAAATGAGAGTAAACCGCCAAGGGCGGATGGTTATAACATCCAAGATATTTGAAAGCTAATCTAATTACATGCCAAAAAAAAAAAACAAGAACAATCAGCTTATACATGTCAAAAGTTTTAGGAACCCCTGGTAGGAGATAGAGCAGGATGATTGTTGATAAGACCAGCCAACCTTAGAGGTTGAAAGGCTACCATCTTTCTTCCTAGCAACATGGGCAGCTTTCTTGATCGCCTATTCTGCAATGATCTCATCTACAACGTCTAAAACTAACTTGTATTCTTCTGAAATCTCCATCTCGTCATCCCCCTCCAAGTTAAAGAATGGCTAGAGATTATCACCAAATATAGGGTTTAATAGTGTTTCGTCGAAGTTGACCCCAAGTGTGTGGAGTTACCTTACGGCCTTGTTGAAACCCTTTTGCAAGTCTTCACCCCCTATCCTTAAGTAGGCCTCCTCGAAGGCTGGAGACTTCACAAAGATAGCAACAGTGGACATTTTTTTCTCCGAAAGCTAGGAGTCGAAAGTTGACTGGACCTCTTTAGTCGCAGACTTCTCCCCACACTTAAAGGCTCATGCCTCAGTAGCCTTCGCATCTTCCTAAAATCAGGTGATCCTCTCATTCAGCTTAGCTACCTCTGCTGCTAAATGAGTCATCTCCTCCAGCAAACCTGAAGAATCTACCTAAACAAGAACACAGTCGTCAACTCGTTCGTCTTTAAGCAAAGTGACTCCACCTCTATCGTATTTACCTAGAGGGAACTAGTCGATTTTCCCTTGAACTCCTTTACTAGGATTATCCATTTTTTCTTGTTTCCAGCACAACAGCATGTCAACAATGTAAAGCATAGGCAATTTGGGTATTCTGCATAAATGATGAAGATCGGGTAGTACATTAAGGAAATCAAAATACAAAAGGCAAAAGAAGAGGAGATAACGGAAGATAACAAGTTATGGTGATAGGAGAACAACTGCATAGCTTGCTACCCATGAGCTCCATCAGCTTGTCCACATCCTAAGGAATAATTAGGCATTAAAAGTCTCTCAGCAAGTCTAATCGATGGACTTACCATCGATTATTGGGCATATTCAAGAAACGAGGCCTAAAAAAGGGGGTATATATCTTGGTGGGACTTATGAGATGTAGCCTACATGCATGAAGATAGTTTGGTAAAAGTGAAATCGACATCTTGACTACCACCACTCAAGCGGTCTTAGATTTTGGAGCTAGTTGTTCGACATCCATCGGCTTCTTCCCCTTATCCTTGGATAGGATATGATGAACTCCCTTCAGAGTACTAATAGAGTGAGCTAGAGAAGCGTCGGAAAGAAGCACCGCCCAGGGTGCCAGCCGACAGGGTGGCGACTACAGAGGCAGAAGAACCCTCCCTAGCAGCAGTGTGGCAGTTAGGTGAGCAACTTTGCTAACCTCTTATTGCGGCTTGGCATCTCCACGTTCTAATATGCAACCAATGAAAAAGCTTGGCAGCCATAAGAAATAAAATGCAAAGGCATAATGTCCAAAGTAATAAAGCATGTAAAAGAAGGGCACTACCCAACCACACCTCCAGATCAATCCCAAAAGGAGTAGAGAAAAACCCGGTGGCGACGAGTGTCTCTTTCTCAATGAACTATTTGTCTTTAAGATCCTGCTTAGAAAAGCCCTCTACAAAGCTGGCCCACCAAGTAGGCTACCCCCTCATAGTCAAAGTCACCTTGTTCGATCTCACCGACTTCTGAGATTGAAATGGCCCCCCAAAGGAGGTTAGATGTACATGAACCTTTGTTAGAAATGGCATTTTGTATCCGAGCCGCAGGTACCCACTCTTACCTAATACAATTGGTGCGAGTAGAAAACCCATCCCATAGCGGGGTGGGGTGGGTTTATACATTAATACAATTAGCAGGTTAAGTTTAGGTTTATGATAAACTAGCCCTACTCCGACCTGAAATATTTATCTATATATTATTTATATATATATATTTAAAATTTAACAAAATATATATACTCCTCTAATCTTAAATGTAATTATTTTAGTCTCATAACTTGGTACCTGGTAGTATTCATCTGTTTCACACAACCTATTATGCCCGTCTGTGGACTTTTAACTTTTACATTGCTTAATTTAGCTAAATTCATTTGTACTATTATGCAACTTTGACTTAAATTAAAATGCATGTTTTAAATATAAATTATATGATATTCTAATTGAATTATGGTATTTTGTTAATTATATAGTTTATAGTAATTTAATAGCAGGTAAGATCAAGTAGAGTTAAGGTTCTACATAAGAACCATATACATCGCGAGTAGGATACAAAATTTTATTCCTAAAACCCATGGGACATGTGGGGGGTTGAAAAACTATAAAATATATATATATGGGGCGAGTTCGAATTGAGTGAAACTCGCCCCAACCCACATCGTTGCCATCCCTAACGTTTGCTTCCAAACTCCCCGAAGGTTGAAGATAGAGGCATCACAATCTTTGACCTCGGTTGAACAGGGAGATAATAAAATCCCATGCTCAACGAGCACCCCATATTCTAGGAAGTCAGATAGTGAAATAGTTGATAGAAATTTGTGAAAGTGGTAGGATGGTTGAATGTTCTCATGATAACTATGAAAGAAAGTTAAAAGAGTATAAGTTGGGAAAAGTTGGTTGGACAAACGTGGATCATCCTCAGTATCTCATCCACCCGCAGAGCATTATGAATTGCCATGCATCCGAGAGGATGCCTGTCCAGGCAATCATCAAGACCCAGGCCTATGAGTAGAGGTAGCAATTTTCGACACGGCACAATAACCCGACACGAGTTCGACCCGAAAAAATTAAATTTGGTCGACTCGTTTTGAAACTGGGTTCAATAAGTTCAACACGAATAGAAACCCGATAAAAATGGGTTGGGTTGGATTGAATTTCATGTTATGCGAACAACTCAAATTTTAATTTTGGGTCACACGACAACCTAAACCCACATAAACCAACCCGATCCAACCCAAAATAATCAAATAAAAATTAAAAATATTTTGATAAATATTAATATATTACACTTGTGATTTGTAATTTTGTGTAATGTTAATAGGGCATAAATGTAAAAAAGCAAGATAAAAGTGAAAACCCTACTACCACCCAAACAGCCAAATCAGCCAGACACAATTCATCTAGACAAAGCACTAAACCAGTTAGCGCCTAGTGGGTAGCGGCACAGTATTTCTTTCTTCTCAATTCTCCCATCTCCAATCTCCAATCTCCAATCTCCAGTCTCCATACTCTAATCTCCAACCATCAAACCAGTGTGTTTAGCAGCGCGCAGCGTGCTTCTTTTTTCTCCCATCTCCAATATTCAAACCATCATCCTCAATTAGAAGTCAACAAGAAGCAAGCCCACCCGTATTTCATTAGTCGCTCGACTCTCAAGTCTCAGCCTCATATTCTCTACTAGGGTGAAAGGTTTGCTTGCTATCTTAAAAAAAAAATTCTATTGAAAGAAAACACAAGAAAAAGGGACTCTCTTTCACTCTCTGTACTTGTTAATATATATAGGTGCCACCACAGAGTCCCAACCTCATCAAACAACATAATCTTTTAGTTAAATCTTGTTCCTGGTCGAATTGAGCACTGAGTTATGTACTCAGGTCTATCTGACCATGGATATCTTAGCTGTTTCACTCCATGCCTACATACAGTACATACCAGAAATTAGTTATTAATTAACTTAAGCTGGATGTGATTTAATAATGATTGATGCTTATATACGATTGGCAAAAGACATTAGAGAAATATTCTATGTATGTTAAAAATCGAGTACTGATGTTAATTAGTTTATTTCCTCTATTCTGTTTGATGATTTTTTTCTTTTTTTCCAACTTTTAAATGTGCTATGTTTTGTGAAAATATTTCAAGTATTTATAGAGGCAACAAAGTGAAATAAAATCAAGATTTCATCATCAGTGGATTTGCACTGTTTTTAAATCGAAGAAGCTGGTTTTTCCAGCTCTTCTTCCTTCCTAATTAATTAGTTTGAATTTTCCATGTCTTCTTTGTAAGTAGTTTGAATATTATTTTTTCTTGCAGTACTTTGAACTAGGCCACTATTTTACAGTCGTCAACTTTTTGTCAACTTCCTTTAAAAATATCCTTTGTTCCTTTCACTATTTTCATGTGACAAAAGAAAATTAGATTGACGATTATTTGTCATCCAATAAATGGGTAGATTGATGATTAAAAGTGCAAATTAGAAGCAACAATAGATGGCTTGATTGTGAATATGGGAAGGACTTTGTGGAAATTTTGTTTTTCTTATTCGAACCTCGAAGCATTCTTTTGTGATTTAGTTGGACACAAAACTTTCATGTTGCTTCATATAATTTGCCTTTGACAATTGTAGCAGCGTACCAAGTACTTGTTGTTTAATTAAACTTCCAACTAATTAATTAGTTGTTTCCCTCTACCTAAGTGCTCTTTCTTCTTTTCCTTTCTTTTTTTTTCTATTTGGAATAGCAAAAATAAAGGTGTGATGTACATAGGTAGATTTATAATGGCTATAACTTACATTATTCAGTCTTTTCCCATCATCTCTTTTCCCTCTGTCTTAATGTATTTTTGACATTTGCAGGTTTATAAAAATAAAATGGAGACTGACGCTTCAACACCTCACCAGATTGATGAAGAAGATAGTGTGGTGGGTACTGGAACTAGCGAGAATTCAACACCACAAAGTGGAAAAAACAAAGGTTCACCCGATAGAAAGCTTAAGTCAAAGTGGTGACAATAGTTTGACATATTTCCTCACGTAAAAGAAAAGTCCTTAAAGTGTAAGTGCAAGGCTTGTGGGCAAGAATACGGTGCAGAAAGTTATATGGGTACGGGTAACTTAAATCATCATATCTCTAAATGTCCTAGAATGTACACACAAGATATTGGTCAAGCTTTGTTAGAACAAGATGAAAAGGGGCTTATAACTAGACTACCTCAATATAATCAAGAAAGATTTAGGGAGCTATTAATTTTTGCACTAATTAGACATGAATTGTCGTTCTAATTTATTGAATATGAAGCCATTAGAGCCATCTTTACCTATCTACAGCCTCAAGTTCAGAATATTTCTAGGAATACAACTAAGGCAAATGTTTTTAAAAATACATAAAAGGGAACGAAATAGGCTTTCTCAACAATTGTGTGCTTGTCCTGGGAAAATATCTTTTATATTTGATTGGTGGACTTCTATTGCAACTGATGGATATTTGTGTTTGACTGCTCATTACATAGATACTGACTGGTTGTTGCAAAAGAAGATCATAAGTTTCTCTTATATGCCTCCTCCACATTCTGGTATAGCTTTATCTGAAAAGATTTATAGTTTGTTAACTGCTTGGGGAATTAAGAAAAAGGTTTTCACAATGACTTTAGATAATGCT
The DNA here is from genome assembly GCA_018894105.1 of Jacaranda mimosifolia. Taxonomy (NCBI): domain Eukaryota; kingdom Viridiplantae; phylum Streptophyta; class Magnoliopsida; order Lamiales; family Bignoniaceae; genus Jacaranda; species Jacaranda mimosifolia. The sequence continues at coordinate 13,782,924 of CM032130.1, read as the reverse complement.
ACGGCAAATGATGTTTTTGTTGATTTATTGCAAAGTCAGCTTAGTGTTAAGGCTACTTTGGTCAATGAAGGTGAATTTCTACATGTTCGTTGTTGTGTTCATATTTAAACTTAATAGTGCAAGAAGGATTGAAAAATATTGATAGTTCTGTTGATGCAATTAGGGAATGTGTGAAGTATGTGAAAGGATCTAAAGTAAGAAAACAGAAATTTCTTGAATGCGTGGCACAGATTTCTCTTGAACCTGGGAAAGCTCTAAGACAAAATGTTCCTACTATATGGAACTCTACCTTTATGATGCTTTCTAATGCTTTATATTATCATCGCGCCTTTAATTATTTGCGCTTGCGTGATTCGAATTTCACACATTGTCCTTCACATGAGGAGTGGGGAAAAGTTGAAAAAATGTGCAAGTTTCTTGAGAAATTTTATGAAACAACCAATCTGTTTTCTGGTGTCAAATATCCCACAGCAAATCTGTATTTTCTTAGAGTTTTTTCGATACAACTCTCCTTAAATCAAGAGTTTGGAAGTTCAAATTCTTTCATGAGTCAAATGGTTAGGCAAATGTTTGTAAAGTTTGACAAATATTGGAAAGAATTCAATGTTCTTTTAGCCATTGTTGTGGTGTTTGATCCAAGGTACAAGTTTCAATTTGTTGAGTTCTGTTACAATAAGCTTTATGGGGTTGGTTCTGTTGAGTTAGGGAAGACAAGGACCAAACTATTTTCTATTTTTGATGAATACATAAGGGCTTCTGCCAAACCATCTCCAAGTGGCACTTCATCAGGATCTTATGGAATTTCAAATGATAATGCTCAAAATACAGACTGCGATGATGTGTTGAAGGTATCATAACATGTTTTAAGATTTTGTCTATCTATTAAAATATTCTCTAGAGTACTTTATTGTTGTTTTATTGATTATTAACTTATTTTTTTTCATTGGTATAGGAATTTAAATCCTTCCAAAGTACAGAATTTGCAACAAGAGCACAAAAATCTCAATTGGATTTGTACTTAGATGAGGCACTAATCGACATGAGTGTAAAGGTTGATGTGCCTTCATTTTGGAAAGTTCATCAATACAGATATCCTGAGCCTGCAAAGATTACTCGGGATATCTTGAGTGTTCTTATAACTACAGTTGCCTCTGAGTCGGCTTTTAGCACGGGTGGTAGAGTATTGGATCAATGTTGTAGTGCCTCGAAACCTGATGTAGTTGAAGCTCTTATCTGCTGTAGGGATTGGTTGTTTGGACAAAAAGGTAAGAGCTTAAGTTTTTTATGCCTTTTCATTTTTCATTTTTCATTTATATGTTCTAGTTTTAAATATCAACTTACCGTATCGTTTTTTTTTTTTTTTTGTGCTTTAGAATCTGTTTCGGTGAAATTAGATGAGTTGACTGAAAATATTTTGAGTTTGAGCATGAACGTGAATGATGACAATGATGGTAATTCAAAAATCGCATTACCTACTTCGAACACATCTGGTAATTTAAAACTTTGAATTAGAATATGTAGTGATTTTCTTTTTTAATCGATTGTTGCAAACCAACTTATTAATTGTAACTTTTTGTTTAACTTCTGTCTCCCCCTTTATTTTAGATTTGGAGGAGCTGCAAATGGTGATGGTTGGATTTGTTGCCTTTTAATTTTGTTGTTATTATGCAATTTATAATTTTTCCATTCTGGGCTATTGGGAGAGTGCCTCTTTTTTCTATAGATTATGAATGTGATGACTGACCTCATGCTATCTTTTGGTATTTACTCGTTCCTTTGAAATTGACCAGGTTTTGGAGGATAATCTAGAATGGGCTGACATATCATGGTCACAAACTAGTGCTTGGATTGCTAGGATAGAATATCATCTTGCTCGGGCACATTTTCTTTCCCCAAATTAGCTTGTCCTATCAACTGTGGCTTTTTTATGCCTTCCGATAGGACAAATGGCAGTTTATTTATTATTAGTTGTTTAATGTTTATGAGTAGCTAATGATGCAAACTAGTACAATTATACTTGGAACAAGAGAATGGGACTTGAAATTGAATGAATTTGTTGTGTTTATGTTTGTAGGATTTTGTTTGATATATGCACTTGTGTTTAATTCTATTTATGTGCTTTGCATAGAATGTCTATACAGAGCAGCCTGCTATGAAGTGAAGGAATTAGCTGCTTAATTGATTTTGTTTGTTTGTTGCAAAATTGTAGAATGGACATTTGACCCTAGCTCTTTGGTGGGAGACAGGAAATGATCATGGTCTGTGGTAGCATCTCTTTTGAGCAACATATTATCAAAGATTTGGTTCTGCTGCTATTTCTAATGAATTATGCTGCAGCAATTTCTGTTATGGGCAGATCCTTGGCCTTGTATTTTTCTGAATATGAAAATTTTGTTGTTGATGGTCATTCTCAATTCAATTGCAATTTGATTTATCCTCTGTTCAAAAATTTGGTTGCTAATTGATTCAGACTCTGTTGCTGGGTTTTGCTTGCCAATGCATTATAGTTGATCCTCATTGCCTCAGAAGCTTTTGGAGTCAAGATTTTGCTTGGACCTTTCTTGTGCAATCAGTTTCTTTGCTTTTGTGGGTGCCTAGATTAATATTGGAATTTGCTGGAGATAGGCTTCGAAATTGGGCCGCAATTGGAATTGGAATTGAAAATTTTTTTAACAGAAATTGGGACTATAATTTCTACCTTTTGGTGCCAGGATTTTGTCTAAATTTACTACAGAAATGATTCGAATAGTGAACTGGGAGACAACTGCATTTATTCTGCTGGTACAAGGTTTTGAAGCCTGGATTGAATATAATTTGCTCCTTGGGGAACTTTGCATTTGGTCCCAAAATTGGAACTTTGCATTTGGCCCCAAAATTGGGCCGCAACATAGCATGGGCTGTTAGGGGTGAGTTGTTTCCATTTTGAAGATTAATTTATTGGGCTTTGCTTATTTAAATGGCATCCTAGACAGAACTTAATGCTAAGAGATTGGAATTAATGAAATGTGCTTCCAATTTGGCAGATGGTGTGCGGGAGCAGCTTTGACCGTGTGGGCCTCTCCCAATTGGCTAATTTCATGTTTTGTAGAAATGTTGTTATATTTTACTTCCTTGTAAATTTTCATATATTTTGTATTTGTAGAAATGTGGCAAGGGAATTTACTCAAACTTACAATTTTATCTGCTATTTTGGAAATGTTGCAAGGGAGGTACGTACTTCCTTATTTATGATTTTGCTCAAATAATCTAGATTTGTAACTTCCTATCTTGATTGCTAATATATTTTGAACTTATTCCGAGTAAAAAAAAAAAGTCGATTTGTAATGTACTTTCCAAATACGAACATATCATTGCGATCAAGTAATTATTGGTTCTTGCTTGTATTTAGATCTTTTTTGATTATGTGCATATAATTTCAGGTCGACTCGAACTTGACCTGATTTTCATTGGATCAAGTCAAGGTTGGACACTCTCAGATTGTCATCGGGTTAGGTTAGCTTAGGGTTGACGAAAATAATGTTATACCCCCATGCTAACCCGACACGAACCCACACGACCCACATAAATTGACACCCCTACCTATGAGTTCATACTCAACGGGATATAGAAGCCCTCCCTAATGTTCAGTAATTCCTCCATTGCCACATCGCTCCTAATATCAAAAAAATGATCAAGGGTATAAAAGTGGCCCCTAAAACTCAATGTCCTGCTCTTGCCCAAGAAACATCACCAAACTCCAACATCGTATAGGGCATGCTCTCAATAAAAGGTGTAACCTCGGCCTCATTTACTCCTCCGATCAAGCGCTCACCCTCTTGGGAACTTATCTCCTCTTCTAATATGTTATGAAAAGAACTGATAAACTTCTCGAGAGAATGACACTAAATACCGAAAGGAAAAGTAACTACGGAAAAGAAGAGCATCAAGAAATAAAAAGACATACTTTGGCAAATATGGGAAAGGTGGGTCTATGCGCGATCTGAAACCTTGGGCATTGGGAATAAACCCTTCGATTATGCATTAATTAGGAAGATCGGGAAACTAGAGAAATGCCAGCAAAAGGAGAAAGTATTTAAATTCTATTTAAAATGTGCGAATGTGTGACGCTAGACCTTCAGCATACGTTCTAATTACGCAACAGGCATGCTTGTCCCTGACAGACGTGCTCCCGAACCATGTGCTAATAAATACAGAGTGGCGTGAAGTGACCTTTATATCATTATGATACCTGGAGTCTAACCCAAAGGAGTTAATACGATAGATGAGAGGTCGAATTATCTTTAAACTAGATTAGGTCAACCATATGGGCCATGGAAGACTTCAAGAGCTAAACATACTCAAATTATGAGGTCACGCGCGTTGGGCTCAAAAGAGGGGTAACTACTGATAATGGAATGTTGTCGACCTCCTCAAGTTCGACATGAACGCACTGCCTATGGGGCTATGGCAATCTTTTTACCTAAGTACCTAAAAGGCCAAGTCGACCTCAGGGTAGAAAAACCTTCGACCAGGAATAGAGCGGCAGCATTTATACATCCTCTAGACAAAAGCTGTCGGGAATGAGAGGATAGTATGGCCCTTTACCTATCAAATCAGTCTACTAGTAGAACCTCCTTCCTAAGGAAAGGACCACTGTGCTCCCACTATGAAAGGGGCCCTTGCATGCTCCTCTAGGACATTTGGTAAAGACATTGTGCTATCTCCTTATAAATGCTCTGCTCGTCTCCCATGACATGTGTGCTCTTCATTTTTTATTCTTCCTCTCCCAATTACTAAGTTGAACATCGAAGGGTCTTAGCCGAGAGCCACTTTGACAAGCCTAATGGGGCTTTTGTGGTTGCACATTCAACCTTCACGCCTCTCATTTAGCTAAGAATCAACCTCATTTACTTCACTATATCCCACCTTGAGCCGTCCATATTGAGCAATGGGAAAACCACAACATCAGCCACCTCTTCCCTTTCCTTTCCTTTTGTTTTCTTTTAAATCTCAAGACCTAAATCTTAAACTAAAATATAAAAGTTGTGTATTAACTCTAAAATCTCATAAATTATTCAAGAAGTTTGAATATCACATAGCTTCGGAAAATTGAATAAGTAGTATAAAAAGATTTTAAGTGGACTTTTGATGCATGAACTTTAACTTACTTAAAGAGAAGCCTCTGCCTCATGTAAATACCATAAAATAAGGTTTGATCTTGATGCTACTCCAATCTAGAAAATAAAAACTGAAAATTGGATGCAATTACTAATTTATGATTCAGTATGTACAAAATGAAAATGAAAATTTGTCATTTGCTTCTCTTCGATAAAAGTTTGATTTTTTAAGAATGTATCCTAATTTTTTGCCTAGTTGTTCTTTTGAAAATTGATTCAAACTCTAATTGAAAAGTATACCTTAGGGAACCAACCTATATTAAGGAGTAAGGAATTTGCATATAGAAATGTAAATTGATTATTTCAATTTTCATATCAATTGTAGTGCATTAAGGAGGTAAATTTTCAAATTTCAAATCAAATTATTTGTGTATGATCAAATAATCATGAGGCATCGATATAGAAAATAAATTATTTATGTATGAATATTTTTTTATTTATATGCATGCATAAGTGTTTGACATATTTGATAAATTTGAATCTCTAACGTCACATTATATGTGAAATTTATGCCAGTAGCCAATGGCCATCGGCAAAGCATGTTTATAAAAATTTTAACTTTGCGCTAGGCCTAATCGCTAACATCCACGCCGTGCAATCCCAACATAACTATGATATTCAGATACAGTAATTTTATAATTTATCATATTGCACAAATGTAGGACTCAAGTCTGGCCACCAATATATTTGGATGTATAATTCTGATGGTGGTTCAATCCTCTACAATTATTATCTGATACTTTTGTTACAATTGCAGAAATAATATGAACGATGTTTTAATGTATCTTGCTCAAAGCTTAAAAAGAATTTTCTTTTCAAAACAAATTTCCCTTCCCTCTGCAACGTAAGCTGTCACATGTATTAATTGCAAACGGAAATCCTTAGTAGGACAACATTCAATTATATTCATTTAAATAGTTCAAGTGGCTTATATATATTTTGATTACCTATTTCTATGTTTGCTATCAGAAACTAATTTAGCCTCCTAAGAGCACTGATCTCTCATTCATGAAATTTTTGGCTTACCAATTCATGTATCTCAACCAAATATTCCCACTAATAGAGAGCTCTACTTTGCTAACAGCCCGTACACTATAGCAATTAAACACTAAACATCTGCTTAAACTCACCTCATATATCTTATTATTTTATTTTATTTTTTCACTCAGTTCAGGCTATGCTTCCATTTTTCCAACAAGCCCCCAATTTATTTTTAAACAGCTCAAACTATCTAGTCTGCTTTTTAGTTAAAAATAAAGGAAAACAAGACTATAAAGTGTGTATAAAGACTATCTTGCATAATGCACAAAATAAAAATTCAAACGAATGAAAATTGGTCACTTCATACTTGTAAATAACAATAATGACAGACTCAAAAACTTCAGTTATTCCTCTTTCCCAAAGAAGAATATGCATGCACTCAACACACTTCATCATCTCAGAACACTGGTTGCAAAAGAATCCACTAGAGATGTTACTTCAATCAGCTTCCAAAATGATTCAGTTACAAGCCATAAATAATTGCATTTAAAACTTCAAATTGTACCTAAAATACTTAATACATGGACTTATTCATAGTGAGACCTAACAAGGCTCCTTCTCAGCTCACAGCCCTCTCAAATTCAATTTAAATGTTCAAACTCAGTCTTACTATCAATTGAATTGCTCAAATATAAGCAGGCAGAACAAATTGAGTTTCCATCAGCCCCAACTCAAATGGCAGCCCTAAATACAGTGTGGTAGTTCCAATTCCCATCATGAAGTGAACAACAGCAGCTATAACCCAAAAACATTATGTTGGTAATCATAATGAGACTTTCAAGCTTCTCAATACGGAACTGAGAAGTGAAACTTTGGTGGGGGATTGCTGCTTATAGACTTTCTCCAATGCCACTGCCGAGAGAGATTGCAGTTCCAAGCTCTCCTTATCCTCCTTGTTACGCCCTTTTGTCAGCTGACCAACAGCAGAAGCACACTGAAACAACAGACTTTCTTTCAGTCGAATGATATGTTTCGGAATAAGATAAGCCACTATCAAAGCTTGCAATAGCATGCTGACACCAGAAACCATAAACCAGATGGTGTTACAATTGCTGGAGCATTCTTCAGGAGAAATTGACTAGAATAGATAACACTATTGGGAAGAAATTTATGCAATGTGTCACTTTCTACAAAAATCTGGGGAAGAGAGAGAGTTACCAGGCATATGCCAAAAAGAGCTCGGATATTCTTCCCTCCAGTTAAGTCTATTGTTGCTGCATAATATTTCTTTGCTGCATGAAGATTTTCAAGTCCTCCAAGTGTGTAGAGTACCTAGTTCAGCCAGAAATCGATAAAAAATAAGAAGCATTTTACCACATTGCTATGGTTGCATTGTGCACAAAAAGTGATATGAATTGCAACTCCACATAGTTGTCAAGAGTGTGTAGCGCAACACACAGAAAGGTGCCCTAGAGCTATAGCACATTGCGTGCTTTATTGAAATAAAGCACACAATAAATATATATGTATATATTTCTAATATATACCTAAAGTTCCAATGTATTTCACCTACTGTAAAGAATAAACAACTAAATATCATAACATGATTACTAAATTAGTGCAATAAGTACATATATATCAAACAAACTCATACTTAAATATCATTACTGGCAAAGAAGAAGGCTGAGAATATGGCTACTTAAATACCATTACTGTAATATCATTCTGTAGAGAATAAGGCAGAGAAGAGGGCTGCTTGTTTGCAGGGGCTCGGGCTGCCGTGTTTACTGGGGAGGAGGGAGAAATGACGCACATTTTTTGGGAAACTTAAATCCCTAAACACGTTTTTGCCTTTTACTGTAGCAATTTTTGGACTTAAAATAAATAAAAATAAAAAACCATAGCGCTTATAGCGCAAGTAGCATGCACTACAATAAAACCCGTCGCGTGCAGCAACATGAAGCGCACAACTATGCAACTCCATAAACAACAAATTTGCAGAAGCTAGTGTCTTCAAAAGAAAAGGTTGATGGTGTTGTGGACAATGGATAAAACAGTCCAGAGGATATGCTCGAGGAAGAGATTTATTATCCAAATAACACCCACAAAATATATACTACAGATACACTTTGAAAAGAGTAGAAAGTTTCATGCATCCATGGATCCAAGTACTAGACCACATAGGTCGGAGTAAAAAGTAAAATGGAATTCCATCAGTCCAACATCACATGCAAATGCTGAAAATTATTTCTTCCCTCTTGAGCCTCATTTGTTGTTTTTCTACCCGTTTTCTACTTCTTGCTTTTCTTTGTTATGTTTTCTTTCAACTGAATTCTTCCATTGTGAGTCTTAACCGAGGACAAACTAGAAATCTTGCATAAGCGTACATGAGATTGAAGGAATTTCAGGGGCAGCTCAGTTCAGCAATATTCAGCAGCTGGTGGAGATCCCATCACATGTGGAATGAGAAGAAGGTTTTTGGTTTTATGTGCTACAGGCTACTGAACATTTGGAATTAAGTAGAGTAGAAAAGATCATATGGATTAAGGTTTTGAACTAACCCAGCCCAGCGATAGACTTAATAATTAGATTGGCACAAAGTCAAGCCCAAGCATTTGCATGTAGAAAGATGCTATACTTTGCAACTTCTTGCACGTTTAAAAATACTTAGATAATATATAAACATGGAAATACATAAGCACGTATATGTATATGATATCAATGGGTATGTTCTAGCTATATGTGTCTAGACAATATCATTATCACCATACTCATATCAGTGCAACTTTGTCCAAAACTAACAAAGAAAAAATAATGAGATGGGTGAAACTACTAATGTCTAAAGGTAGGCTCCAGCTAGAGGATACTTCACAGGAGAGGTCCAACTATCAAGTGAGACAATTGAAACAGATATCAGCACATGCAACAAATATACAAGCCTAACCAAACCACCATAGCATTCTGATCAAAGCAAGAGAAGTCCACATTGGCTAGATTTAATTAGTCATCAACCATAACTTCTTTGAGGTTTACAATTGGAAAATCTCAAAGGTGGTCGGAGAAAATGCAAGGGCTCGAAAACTACCCTTAAGACTTGAGTTTTGATTCAAATAAATAAGAAGGATACTTACAATATCCCAACCAAACTAGCAAAGAAAAGAATGAGAGTGAAATTACTGTGGGTACTAAGACAGGCTCAACTGGTGGGTGCCAGTATCCTAGAATTAAGCTGCTGCCTATTTTAGATTTTCCACATATTCTCATGCTCGGTAAAATTACTAAGCAGACTAAGTAGTATTTATTTGTTGGTACAGTTAAACAGCCAACTTGACTATTTTCCTCAGTACAATATCGAATCATTTTAGTCAATGATTTCACAAATCTAATTGAATAATATTTATGCTTGAAATTTTAGTGATATTAAAACTAACAATCTCAACATGATATGTTAGCCTAAACAGTTCAACTTGTACTGCATCATATGGAGCTATAATTTAGGGATAGAGGGAGCAATGTAAGGTATGTGCCCAAATAGCTCCCACTGATGGAGCATCTCCAGTTCTCAAATTGTATTCATGCAAACTACATAAAAAGGATCATTTTTTCACAGAAATAGAAGAAGAGATTCTCACATAAGTATTCTTTTTTTTTTTTTTCCTTTACTCGTCATCTGAGCTGAGTGCCATAATTCATGCATGTTTTATATCCGAAAGAACAAAAGAGTCTCGATGGTCATTGCTTAATTTACATTGGTGTTCTCTTCTTCCAGTTTAGTAGCATCACAACCTGGCAACCCGATACTCATCATATTTTCATTTAGATTTCTATTCTTTGATTAGATATCTTGTTTTCTTCTTCGATAAACAATATATTTCTTAGCAATAGTACTCAAAACTAATTACAGTTTGCCAATAAAAATGTTTCTGCAGACTGAACGAGAAAAATACATGTCAGAAAGAAGGAAGGCTACCACCTAAAAAGCTCAGTCTTCATCTGCAACCTTATTATCACAATCCTAGCAAAGAAACAAAATATCCTCCTGACAACTATTCATTGTTTATGAGAAATGAACAAAACGCATTGTTGTTTAACTCTGGAAATGTTAATCCCCAAGTATTGCAAGTTTACAGGCTGGCAAAGTGCACTGGGAATGGCTGAGGAGATGTTTTTAACAAACCTAACCCTCAGCTCCTGGATAGAAGCCATACAAAGATGGATTGTTTAGATTCAAACTTAAATCTGACTACTAAATCCTCATTGCCCCTATACACAGTTTTTCTGAGGACTATTAGTAGGCCAGGGGCCCCTGCCTGTACAATAAGTACAGGATATAAGGCCCCAGACCACATCCGCAATCCCAAGCGTAGGTTGGCGTTCCTAATGATTGAGTTTCGTAATAGAATTCATTCTATAGGTCATTCACCATCAAGGCATCAACCACTACAAAGCAAAAGTTTTCTCTCTGTATGCCTCAAAGAAAATCAAGGAAAAAATAAACAGCTAAAACCATCTCTGTAATGCAGAGAGCATCACAGCCTCAACCCTCAAGTTTTGATCAGTTAGAAGAAAAGTCTGAAAGCTACTTACATCAGCATAGGCAAGGTGATATAATGGAATAGTTGGCTGAGATAAGATCAGCTCCTCATAACAGAAGGCAGCTTGCTTATACCTATCATAGCCAGAGAAACAAATGAAATTTAAGAGAAAAGGACCAATTATATGGGTGATTTATTTTCACCCAGCAAATTATACAGAAGATCAAATTCCCCACCCTTCCCTTCCACTCTCACTGCAGATAACAAGAAAATGGAAAGAAAAAGAATAACTCACATTTGTAGAGAGACATAAATTTCAGCTAGTTCTCTCCATGCATCATGATCTGCCATGAATCTGGATAAAAACCAAACAGTCAATCATGTATCTGCCAACTTCTAATCAAGAATGACTCTTTTTGGATTTTCTTACACTTCAAGATACTTGTTAAGCCACTCAACTGCCCCTGAAAGATTGCCTTGCGCCTTCGCCATCGCCACCCTTCTTTTGTGTATTACCTGCATATTAAGTTACCAGATAATGTGAACATAGGCAGGTATGTTGTTCAATTTTCCACTACCACACAGAAGATATAACAAATTTCCTACATGAACCCTGGAATGCTCACCAATTATAAACATTATGCAATAAATTGCAATTTCTCCACCTACCTGATCAAATTGATTATCTTCTAAAAGGCTCGAGTAAGCCTTTTCGGCCTCTGCCCATAACCCCTTGGCTTCAAGCAACATTGCTTCCAACCTACCTGTAAGCACAAAATGGTCTTAAAGGAAGAGCATACAAAGTTCTTTACTTATTTAAACACCAACCCATTGGTATATTAGAATTTAGAAAGCATCATAGAGCAAATAACAAGCAACTATCAATATTAAGCTTGACAAAGAGGCTGGTAAACCTCTTCCAGGAAATGTTTTTTCTTTTCATTTCCCATAAATGTGACAGACTAGGGTGGGGTATTCAAAAGCCTCATCTCTTTCAAAATTATGCACTCGCCAGGAAGGGGAGAATCACCCATGATGGGGTTTTCAAAAGCGCTGCACCTCTTCTGAAAATGAAAATTAATAGATGAGGGGCGAGGTGAGAGGCAGGCGACCAAAAGGCGAATGAGATGATAATATAAAATTTTCAAAAACATGTTATGTATAAATGACAAAAAATAGTAAAAAATAGAAGAAAAGAATAGAAATTTTATTTAAGAAAAAAACAAAAAAAGAAAAACCAGTAGATATAGAAAAGCAACTCTAGACTCTAGAGTAAATCTCAACAAAAAATAAGGTGTGTAGTAGTTAACGTTGTTGGAAATGATAGAAGTAATTATTGAATGTTGTTGGAAGTAGTAGCTACATAGAAAATCTAATCAGAATTAATAAGGTCTTAGAAATAGTAGTTAAGGAATTAATGTGGAGCAACAGAGTTATAGGAAATAGTTTAAGCTATTCATTATTCTTCTAGTAAATTGTAATTATAGCATTTCTATCATGCATATAAATACCAAAAATGCTCTAAGAGAAAAGAAGATTAGTGAAACACAAAACTGAAAAGAACCAGGGGAAACTAGAAGAAAAGAAATGGCAACTATTAATGGAGTTTAGAGATGCCGTTGGCGGTTCAATCGGCAGAATTGTGGCGGCCGTAGATACTGGTGGCAGCCATGGATGAGGCTGGACCTCCCTTTGTTTTCTTTCCTTTTCTTAAGATTTTGTTTCTTTATTTTCTCAGTTTTAAGGCGAGGCACCTTTTTTATTGAGTTGAGGCGTGCAAGGCGCCCCCCAAGGCGGTAGGCGCCTGGCCTCACAAATTTGAGGCGCCAAGGCAGTGCCTGGCTCGCCTGGCCGCCTGAGGCAAGCCAGGCGCTTGCCTTTGGTAACTATGACATCTTAAGTTTAGAAAAATGAAAATTAATAGATTCGTAATTGATATTTTCATATATACATACCAATGCAACAATTATGCAATTCCCTACAAAAATATCAATTTTATTTTACAATAAAATTATTATTACTTTTTTAACAATTGCAGATTATCAAAAAGATTAATAGTATAAGCATACAAACTATTAAATCATCTAATTGTGTTGTACAATTGGAGATTCTACAAGGTCTAAAAGTATGATGACATTATTCTTATATTTGAATTTTAAATTTTTTAATTAAGCAAATAAATCAAAAAAATTTGACATTAGACCCTACCAAGCCTAACCCATCACACTTGGGACCGACCCCAAACCAACCTGACCCACCCATTTTCGACCCCTAGAAAATGTGCAGTGAGTAAGTCAGCATGGAAAACACCTTATCAGCAATATTAGATCAATAATATAACCATGACACTCCGATGTAAAGCATCAACCATTAAACATGTGTCATTGCCAGTAAGACGAACACAAATTGATGTAATATGATCCATAAAACTAGTTGAATAATGGATGCATTGTATTCCTCCAATGTCTGAGAGAAATGATATTAAATCCAGTGACAAGCCAGGAAAAGTTGGAAGCCCTCTTAGAATTTTAAGAAGCTGTGCCTAAATCCATAAAAAAAATTTCCCATTTCCAACCAAAATTACAAACCTGCAAGCAGCCATGGATTTTTATTTTTGGGATGATCTCAACGCGAGTTGAAAAATCTCAAAATTCTTTTAACAAGATCCAGACAGAGAGGTTTTATAATTCCAGAATGGATAATTGCAAATTCATTAATCAACAAAACCCATTAACTGCTAAACGACATCTAATTGAATGTAGACACCTGCTTATCAAAGAGAATAAAAAGTCGTGCTTGTTCTCATTTTTCAGATAATAGCTCGGGGTAGCCCAAAATCATTTTAAGTTCAATCATCCTAGATCTACTACTCAACAAAAGAATTTTCTCAAATACATGTCTGCATGCATCATGCATACACAGACATAATCACTTTTTGTAACCAAGGATGTGTTTCTCAAAACCAATTAACCAAGAAACCATGAAATCCAACAAGCAGAGAACAATGTTAATGTATGACGCAGAGCTCACTATAGGTGATACAACGCATGTGGGAAAAATATTTAAAAACATCAAACCCAGACCTGAAAAGTTTAAAAGACCAAGCCAAGCAGAGTCTTTTGTGCAGAATTAAGCATCAATACACAGGCTAACAAACGACTTGAGATAGTTAAGGTATTCACAAATAATATATGACATCTTTATGACAGAATGCAGAATCAAGCAGGAAGAAAGCAAGGCATACTCAGCCAAAGCTTTAGACAAGATATCAGAAATGAAAGGCTAGAAAGTCTACCGGAAAAGAAGGGGGGGAAAAAGAAAAAAGAAAACAAGGCAAGAATGCTTCTTATCTTTTCATCTTTAAAAAAAAAAAAAAAAGTAAAAAGGCAAGTCCAGCTTTCAAGAATTGCCACGAAGGGAAGATAACTAGACTGAGGATTGGACACTCAAACTTGTATTATTAATCAAAGATAGCCTCTGTTCTAAATCCTGACACTCAAAACTTATATTATTTATCAAAAATAGCCTGTGTTCCAAATCTTAAGATTCCAGATGTGATTCCCAACAATGATCGAGGCCAATATTCTGTAATGTATAAAAATCTCAAACAAACATAGCTGTGAGCAAAACTATGATGATCATTACAAATGATAGGTTGGTAGTGAAAGCTGGTGCCATTATGGAAGCAATTGACCAAGAGATAACTGTTAGGACTAGAAAATACCAAAAACAATTTAATGAAAAAAAAAAAAAAGTCATAAAAATGATGTCATGGACAGATTTAAATAGTCAAAGAAATTAACGCACACCCATGGAGAGAAAGTGAGAAAATGTCAGTACAGGTTACATGCTCTAGTTTAGTACCTAATTACAACAGTAAACTCCCTTACACACTGATTCTCCAGGCCACCAAATAATGCTCTGTTAACCCCTTTCTACTAGTCACACACCTCACATATGTACCAGTTATCATTTGACACTATCTCTCCAACTTATCAAAGAACATTCTCCGAACCCTTCCTAATACACAGTCCAACTCTAGAACCTAATGTTTAATTACAACAATCAAAAAATCAAAGCTTAATATACCAAATGTCTCTACATTGTCAGAACATAGGCCTCAAGTTATGGAAGCAGTGGAGTGGTGACCAAATATTTTCACTCCTATGAATACGAGCAGCTACTCTTAATTGGCAATGTGTGCAAGCTATGAATAAGAAAGGAATTGAAACATTTTCCCATAGCTGCACTGGAGAGTGAATGTACATGGAAGTTTTCTGCTCGAGCTTGAGTTTGAGTAATAAACTTGAGCATGTACATTCTGTTGATAATTCCTATCATAGTGAAGAAGAATAAATTCTCTTAGATGGCTAGGAATATTTAGTTAAACACATGCAAATTTCAATCTGATTTCATTCATTCGGCTTCCCCCCCCCCAAAACATTAAATGCTTGTTAGCTATTTACAGATCCTTAACTTTACTGCTTGGCCTATCACTAAGATTTTTACCTTGAATCAGAGCAAAAGGTAGATAGTTCCAGGCACTCTCAAGAAACAACTAGAGAAAAAAAAAAGGGGGGAGTGACAGTGGCTTACTGCCATTAACATATGGGCTCTTGATAGTAGGTTTCTTAAGCTTTATCCAATAGAAGAGCAAGACAAAAGTCAATCACCTATATCATAGTTAAGGACAAAGTGGAAGTCATGTGACCCAGCTCTAGTTACTAGTGAACATATCGTGCTCAATAGTGCTGAGGTTAGATTATTGGATGTTTCTATCAGTGGGGAGTTGATGATATGGGTGCTTGTATGTGTAGTGGGAGACTTATCTGGCATGTAAAATAAGTGCCACATTGAAAAAACAAGAAATATGTATATATGAGTGGACAAAGACTCGTGACCTTATGCTTTTGGTTTATGATGATGCTAAATGTGTAAGTTGGGCATACTATATGACAACTCCAGCACTAAGGTTCTCATAGTTTATTATAAGATATGGGATGGTGAAATTTGGAAGCACCATCCACAGAACAAATTTGTTACATGCATGGATTAAAATTCCATACCTTGAGACAATAAACCGGACTGCAAATAAAACCAGGAGGTTTGACGGCGACTGGTTAATCTAGTTTAAGTAGGCTGACCACCAGTTCAACTGAGATGACACATCATATCATAGTTACATTTAATTTTTAAAAATGTTAGTTACAGACAACATTAAGAATTGGCATATTCTTAATAGAAGGGAGAAATGGCAATTTAGTCAAATTCTCTTCAGCATTATTTTCAATTTAAGAAATGTTTGTTCCTTTCATTTTTCTAGCACCCCCTTACTTATGTTATAAGACTGTAGGATTTTTATCACCCTATTTTTCATCATTCGGGCCTCTAATAAGCCAAATATGGCTCCCAATTCCAATACCACTTCATAAATTTTATTCAACAATTGGCGAATTCTCCCAACACCATCAACTCACACAACAGATTGTCATAACTAGTTCAATATCAGACGATTCTAACTTATTTGATCAGTCTATCTCACATCATGAATTTTTACGCGTCTTTCCACCTCAGCATTCTCTTCACAAAAAAGAACAGAGGCCAATCCGGCCAACCACAACTATTATCTATCAATAATTGTCCACTCTTACTAGTCTTAACAGGTGAATAATGGCATTGGTTTTACAGGTTATTTTAAAAATTATTAGAATCCCGTTCCCAATTGAAATTTTCACAATGCCATGTCCAGTCTGGTTCCTAGACACTGCCACAGGCATACTCACCCTCGTCAATCAGGAATAATGCAATACTTAGTATCAGAAATGGTACATGATTATGAAACTAAAAATCAGAAACATGAAGAAAGTAGAAAACACATGATCATTGACTTCTGCAGTAAGTGTGCTGAACATATAAGTTGATTTTAATTTGGATGTGATCACGGAAATAATAGATAAATACAACAAGAAACTATCACCATAGAGCTTAAGTTTGTTTAGGATTGTTGAATTTTTGCAGACATGTAGAAGCATATGTTTATCTGTGAGTTAAACTCACCAACTCGTTTGCTTTCTGGGAATTTTCGCTGTAACTCCTTGATGCATTCCTGCAAAAAAGGTCAAGGGCTAACAATATCACGGTCATATTCAAGAATTGTAAGATTTTCCTAAGGAAACAACACATAATGTCACAATACTTCACAGTTCTAAACAAAATAAAGGACAATAGGAGTTCTACTAAACTGCATGTGCCAGTTAACGACCAATGAAGTATTGAACCCAAATATTAGCTTGATACATACGAAAAGTACAAGAATCACTAGGAGAAACGGATGGCCTTTGATTCAGGAGAGTAGGTTGAATAGATTTCTACAGAATCTCTTGTTTAGATCTGTTTCTCTTTTCTATTGTCTAACAAAATAAGATTTTAACAGTGCTTAAAATGGTTATATGCTTAGAAGATTTAACCTAATATAAAAAGGAATACCAATACCCACACAGTT
The DNA here is from genome assembly GCA_018894105.1 of Jacaranda mimosifolia. Lineage (NCBI taxonomy): Eukaryota > Viridiplantae > Streptophyta > Magnoliopsida > Lamiales > Bignoniaceae > Jacaranda > Jacaranda mimosifolia. The sequence goes on along the minus strand of CM032130.1, from coordinate 13,765,750 downwards.
ATGTATTGTGCACATTCCAGCACACTCACACAGACATCGACAAAACTATGTATGCACAAACTCAGATTGGATTAAAGATGCCACCAGTAATGACAAATATATAATTACTTGCCAATTGAAATAGAAAACATTAAACAAATTAAAAGAAAAAGTCATAATAATTAAAACATAAATACAAAGATGGATATATAAGCGTTCATATACTGAATCACATCATCAAGAACCCATGAACTAGCCCCCTTTTAACTCGAGCTCAAGCATCACTTTTCGGATTACTGCTCTGACAGATAGGATATATACTTGCACTGGGTGGTGAGTTTTTGTCTCTTTGACATTGCCACTGTTTTACAGTATTGTTTCCATTCTTATCCTCAATTTCTTCTCAGTCCAGATTTATTACAGAAAAAAGTGTGCAGCAGATTCAACCAGCTTTCTTGTGAATTAGATACATAGTTGTTAAGAGCGCAAAGCGTTATAGCGCAAAGATCTCTTGGGGCTATAGCGCATAGCACAGTGCGAAGCGCTCGCTTTGTTGCAATAAAGCGCAACATATGAAAAGTGTCTTCATTTTCTATGACATAGTTGAAGAATGAAGAAGAAAAGAGAAAAAGAAGAGAACGGCTGAAGAAAGAAAAAGCAAAAAGGTGAAGAAAAGGAGAAAAATAGACAAGAATAAGAAAATGGAAACATAACAGGCTAAAATAATTGAAGAAGAAAGAAGAAAAAAGAAAAAGGGTGGAAGAAAAGAAAAAAATGAGAAGAGGATTAAAGGAGAAAAGAATAAGAAACTGGAAACACATCAAGCAAAAGGGGGGGAAACCTGGTGCCTGGTGGTCGGCAGCGGCAGGGGTGGCAGCCAGCGGTGATGTTTGCGGCAGCAGGTGGTGGCTGGAGCTTGAGAGTATTTTTGCCCATTGGAGTTGTGTGTAACTTTGTAGTTTGTGTAATAAGAATTAATCCCAAAAACCCTATCTTTTAAGTTGAAAACTGACTGCCCAAAGCCCTGGCACTAAGCCCAGAAGGCGCGCGCCTCGCCCTTTGGGCTATAGCGCGAATAGCGCACCGAGGTGAGCACCTCACTGATCTTTGCAGCACCTCGTGCACTTTTTACAACTATGATTAGATAGTGAAAGAGATATTTGAAGCACTTGTACAAGCAAGATTCAATGCTCTTTCAGTGAATGAGTTTGGCGCCATGAATTGACCAACAGGGACCTACAAAAATTCTAAAATAGCATCAAGTAAGAAAGAAACTCTATCCCACCAATTTCTTTTCTTTTACTTAAATGATGTCAAAGCAATGATCAACCCATCCAGACTTAATTGCATCACAAACACATCAACTGACAGGATAAATTAAAGAAATGTGCAGTCTATGTCCAAAATGAATCAGTAGCTATCAATTAGTCGGCTGAGGCAAAAGAGATAGATCTGCAGGAAGGGCCTAACTATTAGCTTGTTTGGCAACAATTGCCCTCATGGCAGAGGTCAAGGTGTGTGCTTGTAGGCCACAATGTTGGGACGCTACAAAGGTTTGAAAATTGAGTTGCTAACTAGAAGGGAAAAGTAATCAAGAGAAAATACAGTATGGGGAAAATCCATTATTTGATTGAGCTCCTTAGCCCACCAGAAGAGAAGGGGCCACTTCTTAGGCACAGAAAGGCATAATATCCTAAAGCAACTCGGAACATAGTGTTACAACTACTGAAGTAGTAGGAGTGCTACATTCACCTTGATATGAGATGATTGACCCCAATGACAATCAGATACTAACAAACAGACAAAATAGTTAAAGGAGAATCTTTACAGATGAGAAGACAGAGACAGAGAGCAGGTTCAAGCAGTTATCTGCAGTTACCAAGATGTATGGTGGAATGGTGGCATTAGAGATTTGCAGATGAAGGAAAAAGAAAAAGAATAGAACAAGAAAAGAAAGAAGTGGGTGGCGGAGGCCAATTTCGGCGGCAGTGAAGAGATTTCAAATCTAGAGCAAGGAAAAGAAGAAGAAGAATGGCATTGGAGATTTGGAGAAGAAGAAGGAAAAGGAAAAGAACAAAAAATGAAAGAAGAGGGTGGTGGCGGTGGCCAATTTTGGACAGCAGTGAAGAAGGCTTCAAATCTAGAGCAAGGAAAAGAAAGAAGTGGCGAAAAAGAGAAAGGGGTGGCAGCGGCGATGGTGGTCAGCCACTGAAGTGGGATGAAAAGGTTAAAAAAAAGGAGGTGGAGGTGGTTCATATCTAGAGAATAGCAGAAAAGGGGTGGAGCAACATGCAGTGGCATCGAGACGGTGGAAAAGGTGAAACGGAGTAGGAGGACACGGAGCAGAAAAGGTGGGGAAGAAAAAGAGCGAAGAAGAAAGATTACCAACTAAAAAATAAAAACTTAAAAAGGATATAGTGCTAAATTGCAACCAACACTCTACTATATTGCCCGAACAATTCAGAAACCTAACACAATTTATCTTAATGAGCCAAAAATGATATATCTATCACACCCAACTCCCAAGCCAAACAAGGCCTCGTATATGTATATGAAGGACAACAAATAATAGCACTTGTAAAACCACTTCTCAATCTCATAGTTGTCAGTAGCGCGAAGAGCAGCGACGCGCAAAGGGACGCTGGAGCTATAGCGCATAGCGTGCTTTATTGAAATAAAGCGCACAATAATTATATATGTATATATTTCTAATATATACCTAAATATCAATGTATTTTACCTATTATAAAGAATAAACAACTAAATAATCACAAAAACAATGAAGACACTTTTTTACCTAGTAATTAATATTTAGTTTTTGTCCACCCTTGGAAACCAAAATTAGCATTTAATTACCCAATAATTAATATTCAGTTTTTGCCCACCCTTGGAAACCAAAATTAGCATTTAAGTACAGTGAGATGAAAGGACTCAGAAAAGGGAAAAAAAAATACAAAAAGACCTGGAAGAAGATGACGGAAACAACAAATGAAAGAATAAAAAAAAGACGAAGAGGCTGCCAGTTCCGTGGAGAAGGCGAGAAAATGGCGGAATTGCAGAGAAGAGGGCTTCTGTTGCTCGTCACATGAAGAAGAAGGCTGTTGCTACTCATTTCTTGCTGGTGGGAAGGGCAGAAGTCATGAAAAGGGGGTCGGTTTTCTGGGTTTTAGAGTTTCCGGCAGAAGTTTAAAGCCTTAACACGGTAAACCCTTTCTTTTTCCTAAAAATTGAGTAGCAATTTCTTTTTCTTTTCTTCTTTCTCAAAAAAGAGACTGGTTTCACCGTAGCACAAGTAGTGCACCTTCACGTCGCAAGGTGCGCTTCGCATCATGCTGCGCTATCTGCACTTTTGACAAGTATGCTCAATCTAACAAGGTGAATATTAGCTTTGTTCACATCATGGATTTAACTTCTAGAAATGAACTTCCCTTGTACGTCAAAATGACTTTGAGCTTTAGTCCCAACATACTTCATAGGCATAATCAAGAAAGGAGGTTGGTCTACTAAAATGACTATAATAACAAAACCTTAATCTTTAGAGTGTAACTGTCATGGTACGAATAAAACACAAAGGAAGATGAAGTCCATCCAAACAACTTGAGATTGTTTTAACATTTAACAAAGCCATTCCACATTCACATTAAAGGAAAAAGGAAAGGGATGGACAATATTGATGAACTAAGAGAAAGAGAACAACCTCAATACACATGCAATCAAGTGTTTGGAAGGATTCCAATCTTTGGGATTAGACTTGGGAAACAACCTAATTCAAGCAAAGCAAAGTAAAAGGAGGATACATGAATCCAAACCCATTAAGATTTAGGGGAAGTCTCTGGTGAGTGGATTGAGTTAACACACCAAATCAGGGAGGCAAATCAAGTGGGAAAGGAAAATAAGTTTTGCCATACTCATACTATTTTGTACACAAACAGAGTTTATAGATTGCAAACAGGTGGGAGATCACATTCTAGCACACATGAGTGCTCAATTTAAAACAACACTACTCATAAAATCCATTCTCATACAAGTTATACTTAATATAATCCAGCAAAAAAAAAAATCAAACAAAAGGTTCAAAAAAAAGTGCTTCAATTTTCCAAAAGGATTTTCAATGCCTAGAGAGACTATCCAATTTTTTTCCTTGTGGTAATCCCTTAAAGCAATATTGTGGGATCCAAGCTCTTGATTTCAGGGCCTAAGACCTCTTCTACATGCTAAGACAGAAATAGAGATAGCATAACATAAATGAACCACAAGAAAAATTTGTACATAGGAAATCAAGTATAAGAAAATTCACAAGCTAGGAGCATTGCAAAGTGTCCTGCACATGATATTTTTCATGCATATATGGGACAAACTGAAGTTCAATTATTTCATGAGGAAAAGAAAACATCTACCTTTGCCAAATCAAGACGCTGGCAGTCCATAGCTGCAATAGCTACTTGCTCATATAAGGTCCATTCTACATCAATCAGAAAGAAGGAAAAAGTCATGAAACAATTCATAGAATAAAGAAAGGGTTGCCAGTTATGAAACATTACAAGAAAATGGAACTTCCCAGCCAGCAATAGGAGACAACAGCAGCAACAGTATTCAGTAAAAATGTGATTGTCCGAGGGAACAACAATCCAAGCACAAATAATTTGAGCCATCATACAAGAACTAGACAGATTAGTCCCTTCCAAAAGTCAAAAAGTTTCAACACCCTAGTGATGCTCATCACACTATCACACTTGCAAATGGGACACATGATAATCATAACAATCATACATGATAATTATAGGACCTAACAATCACTAGCTGATGATGCCTGATGTTACAAAAATTACTTTCTGCCTTAGTGCAATTTATCCCCCTTCGACTATAAAAGAATAGCAGCCTCCAGACAATAAGATTTGGAATATTATGGAGGCTTGTTGTCCTAAAAGCTTGCCCACGAAGGAAATAGATTGCACAAGAAATATCACTTTATTAATCATCAACCCAAACAAGTTGCAAGTTCAGGGCATACTCCAAATTTCTAAGCAGCATCTTAGTTAAAAGAAAAATACCTAAACCACTCTTCATATACCGTATTTATCAAAATGAAAGAAGTATATAATTATTCTAAGTTTGGTAACTAGTCGTGATTGAATATTTCAGCTGTATGATAATCAAAACCCAGATCTTCTTTCTGACTTTGGTCTTTGAAACACCTAAAAACAGAAAATTTCTGAAACTTCAGACAGAACCAGAATTAACCAAAAGATCTATTGTAAGCACATCCCGTATTCCAAAATATCCATCTTTTTCTCCGAGACAGATTCAAAAGAATACCCAAAAAAAGAAAAAGAAAAGAAATTATACCTTCAGGACCAAGAGCAGATCGCTTTTTGGGGTCATTAAGAATGGAGAAGCCATGCTTCAAGACCATATCCGAGCGGCGGAGCTTGAGCTTTCTCACAAGGCAGAGGTACTCCCACGCGCCACCTCCCCCATTCTCCACTTGATTTTCCAATCTATTAACTTGTTCTTCCTCTGTTTTGCTCACCATCTTTCCTCTCTATGTGTGTGTAGTGTGTGTAATCGCTGCTTGAATCCGTAGGTATATTGCTACTGGAGTTGGAAGGTAACGGGCAAATGACCAACCAGTAGCGGACGACAAATAAAAGAAATCTGATTTCAACCGGCCCTAGTTCATAGTTATTGTCAACTTGACCCCGAAGGTAATTGGATGCCGATTAGAATATAACTGTAATGACTTAGGTTGTGTTTGGTTACGCTTTTTGTTTGATTTTATTATATGTTTATTATGTGTTTTGGAAGAATAAATTATTGAAGATATGAACGTTATTTTTTGCTATATTTGTTTATATTTTTGAGGAGATATTTTTTATTGTAACAGTCAAATCAATACTTTTTTGTTGGATTTTTTGTGGTGAAAATGAAATTGAGTTATTATTTTAATATTAGAATAATAATAATATATATATATATAATATATGTATTTATATATTGAAGAATATGCATTTTGAAGAAAAATGAGGATATGTTTAGTTATATTTTCCCAAAATAATGTTGCTCCGAGAAAACATAACCAAACAAAGCCTCAGAATTTCATATCGTATTAATAAATTATCTTTACCGTATTTAGTTTATCTTATGTAGTATATCAATTAAGGCGTAGAAATATATAAAATATAATTTTTTTAAGGGTATATATTTATTAAAAAAAAAGAAAATTAAATCCCTCCTAATCATATAATGATAACTATTATGTTGGATTTTAAATTTACTTTAAAAATAAAATAATACTCTTTGGTTATAGTAAATTTACTTTTTTTGGTTAGTTTATAATATTACTAGTACAGATAAATAGTTATGGGACTCGTTTAATTCTTATGGAATCAAAATTAATAGCAAGTAATTATCATAGTTCTAGATATAGTAGAATTAGAGTCATTCTTAGATTAAACCACTTCTTTCTTATATATATATAGTGTCTCAAGTAAAACCCTAGTCATAAAACACTAAGGGCTTGTTCTTGTGCCTTTTGGATGAATTGTAGAAAATGTTTTAGGAGAATGAATTTTGGGGAGAAAATTTGAAAAATGTGCCATGTGTTTCTTTGTGTTTTGGGAAAACATTGAGAATGAATAGGTTGCTTCTTTATGTTTTGGGAGGGAAGACAAAATTTACTATTGATGTCAAATCAATTGTTTTTTTGTTGGGTTTATAGGGTGATGATGATTTTTTTAACGTAACATATATATATATATATATATGTATACTTATTATTATTGTAGTGATTGAAATAGTTAAATGATGTATAATTAATTTCTTTGATTTTTTAATATGACATATTATATTTTCTTTATTCAAAATATAATATATGTCGTATGACATTTTAACAACGCTAAAATAATTATTAAAAAGCAAGTTAAGTATTCAAAAATAAATTAATTAAATTATAAAAGATCGAGATTAGTAAACTTAATAAAAAATAAAAAAATAGTAAATTTAAAATAAAATTATGGTTAATAATAAATGTGTACGTAGAAGTACAAAAAATATAATTAATTGATTCAATAATATGCCAAAAATAACTTTATATATTTTTATTATTACACTACATTATAATATATAATTTATAATTTATTAATACACTTGAAATTATTTGACTTGCAAATAATGACATTACTATATTACTAGTATAATAACATATAATTATAAAGCCATAATTGAGTACAATACCAATGATTTATTACATTTAATCATATGTAGTATAGATAAATTATACAATTGCATCAAAGAAAATAATATTAACAGAATTATATTGCCTATATTTATTTCATTAATGTAATGATTTATTTAGATAAATACGAAGGAATCTAAATAAAAGGACAATTTGAATTAGATGTTTATAATGTTAATTACTGTATAGAAGTACTTATAAAAAATAATAATAAGAATAACAATTTATTCCCAATCAGTGATGCAATTTTTTTAAGTTGTGCTTTAATAATACATGACTTGGTAAGTCGAAAAATAATATTTAACAATGGCATAATTCTTATCCTCATAGATGTCCAGTACGATTTTAATTCAATAATACCATAAAGTAAAGGCGATGCATAGTTTGCTAAACCAGACATGAAGAAAGTTTGAACATGTGATTTCGGATTACTCCTATGGCAATAGTGGGGTGCGTGGCATGCACTGTGTAGTGCTAACCTCGCTTGTACTAATGGATCTAGATGCGCACGGCGTGTTCAGACATCGCATGAGCCCACATCGTGCATGGTTGACCTGACCATCCACTGATGCCCTATCACTATTATTATGTTCGCCAACCTGTGGTTGAGGTACATACGGAGGTGCATGATTGGGATATGTGTCCACCCATGATCGTACTTGCGACCATGTCGGTGCCTGCGGTCCGTAATAATGAGGGGATGCTCGAGATGCATTAGAATCTGCAATATGAATTGGATGAAGGTAATCCCCACCTAACTATGCTCTAGGACGAACCGAGTCCTCGCTATTATTAGATGGGTCAACAGGTATCGACTTTGCAAAAATCTCCCGTAATAAATCATATCGGGGCTCCCCCCGCTCAAAATATCGTGTAGATGAGGGCGCAAGCTGCAAAAGAAAATAAATTAGAGAAATATTACATTGGTTTACTAAAAAATAAAAGTTAGGGAAAAAAAACATTAAATGGAATAATTTTGTGCATCGAATATTATGCTTACACGAGCAAACCTCTCGTGCAACTCAGGTGACACATACATCTCCCCTGTACGCTCATTATGCCGCACACCAAGATGCTGCATGATTATGCTGATTGTTTCGTACCTATTCTTCAAGTCGTAAAACTATTCAGTAATGAACGGTACAGTGAAAGGTCGTTGGAAGTGTCGCCTCAACTTATATGCCAACTCCAGCATACATATCTCAACATACATGTCGTTTGTCAACGGCTCAATAGTGTTAGCATCTAGCAACATGTGGATAAATCTCTCCTTAATATCAGGCCCCACACATCATGGACTTGAGAAGTAAGAACGTCAACTGATCGACATTGACTCATAGCAACATATACAATTGCATAAATAATGAGTATTAAAATAAATGCACCAATATACATACACATAAATCATCCGTAATTTGCAGGTGTCTTGGCCATGTATACCCGCATCGGTCTAGCCCCGCACGCACATAAAGAAGGGTTGTGTGAACTTATCACCAGCGACACAAATCAAATAAGCTACATAAAATTTATGGATGATTAAAATGATAAAAGAAGGACAAAATCCGAAACACATAATAAGGCGACATATAATAGCATGTGCAACAGAACATAACAAGTAATACAGCAACCAAAACAGATAAATAAGATACACAGTACCCCTACAAAAAAAGTACAAGGACAGTACATTTGGTTTCATACTTAGCACCTACGCACGCTACTGATATGAACTTCATTTAACCCTACTTCATTTCAATTCCTACTATCATGCCACATTTGCATTGCTATGCTTTCCCTGAAAGCAGCCTGTGTGTTGATCTCTTTTTAACTTGGATAACCCCTGTGGTAGAAGGTGTGCCAATCAGTCTCCTCCTCAGTCAAAGCTCGTTGAAAATTTTATCATCATAATTGAACTTTCAAATAAAATTATGTAAAACACAACAAGCAATGACCAAGTCCCTTTGACGATTGAGGAAATAGTTAGGCATCCCCTAAGCTAGAATAGGAAATCTCTTTTTTAGAACTCCGAATGAATGCTCTATGTGGTTCCTCAATCTCAAGTGTACGTGATTGAACATTTCTCTATGATTGTTATACACACTAGAATTTCTAAACTCCTCAAGATGGTAGCGTGATTGTCTATTCGGTGGTAGAAAGCACATGTAGTTCGTAAAGCCGACATCGACAGGGTAGTACTTCTCTGGGATCGTGAAGGGGACAACATTCAAATAATGTAATACAAATTGAAAAAGAATCGTAATCGAATGATACACGATGGTTGCTTCGAGTCATATAGGGAACTTAGTGGAGGAAACATGAAGAATAGATCGTTCTGAATCGTCATGAATAACACTCGTGAGTCATTTGCACTGCCTTCCCATCCGGCGTTCACATAGGTGAACATAAGGTCAAAATCACATATAGCAAGAACATTCTGGAATGTATTTCCCTTGCATGACTTGTATGCATTCTGTCGATCGTGAGGGACCCACGCATTTATCAAAGTGCCATCAATTGCTCCTACAGCTCCCTTTGGCAATTAAAAACAACAAACAAATTATTCCAGTATATTTATAATATAATGAAAGTTTATCGTACGAAAATAATCAAACTTGAAAATAAGGATAAAAATTAGGGCTCAACTCGATTTGAGGTGGAACTTCATCATATCATGGTCGAGATATAATCTCAGGCGCCAAACAGACCAGTGCACGTAAAACTCGTCTTATATGGTAGTTCACCTTGGATAAGGAATGTTGGAACCTCTCCATTATACAACGTTGTCTTTAGTGCATGCCTACTGCTTGCATGAACATGTACACTTTCTCCACAACAGATACTCATGATCTACAAGTCTGGGTTAATTAGCCACGAGATGTCAGTAACTCAACCAGAGCTTCAAATGCAAGCTTGGTCATGTGGATGTTATCGTAAAGCCTCTAAGGGTGAGCATTCAATATTTCTGTCACCCAGTCTTCGCCTTGTATCCAAGAGTTATTTTGAGGCATCCTTTGCGGTGCAATATTTGGTGCGATAATCTCTGTGATGAAAAATAACTCCTCCGCTCCATCTGAAATGTCACTCCAGGGTATGCCCGGACTACTATCACTTTCACTTTTAGGAGGAGGGTGCATTGAACTTGAGGCGCTCGCCATGCTGCTTGCAATCAACGCATCGTATATGCTCCCTGCACATGTTCGAAAATAGGTAGGTAGATATGTATGGAAAGTGATAGAGTAAATATGGACATGCTGAGACATATCAAAACTATGTAGAAAGTCCAAATTTGTAACCATATTTAACACAGTAGCGGACACTAATGTCTGGTATGGCATAACAAACTGTATAAATTGAAAAAAGCTAACATAAATGACATAAACATGGACAAATTGATAGCAGAGCATGATTCGTCATAGATCCACATGGGACGATGATCAAATGTACTGCAGGGAGTCAACCCAAATTTGCTTCTCACGATGGTCCAACCGAGTGAAAAATGAATACATAGTGCTACTCTTTAATGCATTAATAGCTCTCGCAAAAACACTATCAGGGAGTCCATCCATTTGTCGGCGATTCAATATACATTTCTATTGACTTCTCAACATTGGCTCCAACCCTGCTCGATTTAGCCTCCATCATATCATCCCACTTGTCAAGTACCTCATTCAAATGGGCATCCTTATTAGCTTGGGATGTGATTTTCCTATGACGTGAAGAACCTCTGGAGGTGTCAGTCGTATCTACGAGGTCTTCAACACGATTGCCTGAAGGCCTAAAATGACGGCCTTCTCTAGATTCCATACCGACGCTGTGAACCATATCCTCCTCAGAAGGGTCGACCGACTGAGACGACGATCGAGACTGTGAGCCCATCGCCATCGATCCCTAGAACATCTCAGTACAGTAGCCGTAATATGTTAGGCCATGCTCAATGACTTGGGCACGATTTGAGTGCTCCTATTAAATGATAAACGATGCTAAAACACAAGGGAGTAATTTCACAGGAGGTGTAAGTGATGAGACAATGAAAGGAATGATATTAGAAATTACCGACTTCCATTGCTTAATCCCGTTACAATACGTCTTTCATAATCCCATCCCAAGCCTGTCTCATGTGTAACTAGTTGATGGAATAACCACCATGCATTTTGAAATCGATTCCACTTTGTTTTACACTGTGGAATGCCATAATTTGTTGCAAATTTTATGTGAAACCTGTGATTTGTTCGTGCATTTAATTTGTTCCAAATTCTTCCCCAAGTGAAGGCTGAGAGGTAGTTGTGAGCAACTAACCATTAACGAACTCCTTATAGCATAACTCAATGAATGCTATCTCATTTTCAAGAGGCCAACGAGTGTTGCTCGCCCTTGCATGGTAGCACCCCGAAGAGTTAGATGGCTCTCGCACATTTGGATCCATCTATTGCCCATGGCAATTAGAAGGCAAAAAACAATTATTAAGTTATGTAACGGTGTTAAATTAAGTAAGAAGCCATCATTTGACATCTTCAAAAAAAATATTCATTACAAATTTTAGAAGACATGCTTTCACCACAATTTAAAATAAATTCCATTGACCATATTTACATGAGTTTTATTGCACTTACCCCCATTCAAGATAAATTGAAATAGTTTTACGCAATTATCTTACAAATTAATTTTAACCATCTATACGTATTTACAAAAAGTGGAGTAACAATTATATGTAAGTCACTTGCACAGTAGCTTTTTGATTTGGTCAATGTAAAAGAGTAATCGAAGGGGCAAATTTTTTTTAAAAAAAATATAATCCAAAAAATAATACCATTTGAAAAAATTGATTGTACATACTTTTTGTGAGGAATATACAAATATATTTAATTTGGGTTGTTAGATTTAAAATATGAAATCATACCTTTTATTTTAATGTTTAGTTGATAGTCTATCTGAATTGTATATTGATGGTGTATTGTGCTAAATTAAAATAGTGAGTACCAATAATAAAATTTTATATATTTGGACTCCAACCTTTTATATAGCTCAATATATATTTTGGGACCATGGCTTTTCTTTAAATAACTTTCATTGAAACCACAAAATGTTGAATGGGCTTATTTATATTCATATGTAACACTATATATTATCTTTTAATTTCAATATATGTTGTAGTTTAATATCTTGTTATGTATTTTTTTTTTAAGTGAACGAGAAAAATGATTGAATTTGCAACTCATTAATATATTTGCTGCGATTTTAATGTGAGATGGATTATGTAATTCATTTGCTATAATTCTATATAAAACCAAGGTAAACGTTAATAAATTGAACACATTTTTCACTAATGGGCCTAAATTATTTGCAAAAATTTGGCGCCAATTAAAGGTTAATAAAGAAATCACTAAAAGAGGTAAAACTTATTTGCTCTCTAACTTTTATTAATCCAAAAACGTTCTTAAAGTATCTATCAAAACCCTTGAAAAAGGTTCATGAATTTAATCAACAACTTTACAAGTAAAAAAAAAAAAAAAACATATATACACATTTTCCTTTACTTTTAGTACTAATCTCCCACTAATGGACAAATCTTTATTTTGTTCATTCTTTGGTTCTTATGATAATCTACATTATTTCTAATTAAGCACCTTGGCAACATAACACAAAGTATGGCATCATTTATACAATATCATGCAAAACCCATAGTGCGGCTATAATATATGCTTACATTAGTGATTGAACTCGGAAAAAAAACATCATTCGTAGAGATCTTCATAGTTTATACATAACAATAACATGATTTACACATAATTTAAAGATAAGAATGACAACTATAACAACTAATTTAGCTGCCAGGGAGCCAAGAGGAACCATTTCATACACTAACAACTCCTAATGTCAATTCTTGCCTCGAGAAAATATTGGGTGGCGTGCATGGAACAATGACACAAGAAGCCACGTCCCTTGTGGCACACTTCCACCCATGTTTTATGTCACTCCATATACACATGCCGAACCTATAATGGTTTGACCTACTCAATGCATGACAACGTACATGACCAATCCTAGAGATGAAGAAAGAAACAGGATGCAACTAGAATGCTTGACCAACTAGAACTACAAATTGCAAGGAGAATGCATGTCCAACTAAAAATTCAAATTGCGAGGAGAAACCAGAAAATGCAGAAGTAGAATTTGCAAAACCCCATGGGAGATAGAAACAGAAATAGAGATAGCATGCAAGGAGGGACCCGAATCTGCAGAAATAGAAACCAGAAATATAGGACATATGCAATGGAAGCTACATGAGGACAGATCAAACAGAGGGCAGCCAACTCAACCCAAACTGAAATGCGAAAAATGCAGGGCACATCCCCCAGCATGGTAACCACATACTAACTCAACACACGAAGCATATATGGAGTGATTAACGGACAGACTTAATGCTCAATGCTCAGGACTCACGACCATCTCAACCTAAAATGCATGAGACTAAAGGTAGTAAACACATAGACTTATACCTTAACACAATGAACCACCCTTATTCACACTCAACTTCTGTAGTATGAGAGAAACATGCCCAAGAAGTCACAAAAATGTGACTGTAAAACTGAACACCAAAGAATAGTGTTTGAAAAGATCATATAATGGTCACCATCGAGGTATACTTACTTCTCCACTCAAGGGGTGGAGAAACCCAAGCATGACACCTCTGAATTAGCTTTATGACATGTATCAAATGTCATAAAGCAATTTACCAGGGCATTAAAACACTGAAATCAGAACAGTAGAAGGCAAGGCCATACAAAATGCATGACAAAATTGTTAACTGAAGCTTTTCAAACTACCTAGTAATATATTCAACATATTAACAGGCAAATCATAGCAAGCAATAACAAGGAAGTAAATCTAATAAAGCAAAAACCCAAAATAGTATTTCTTTAACAAGTTTAAAAATAGAACTCCAAAAAGGGTCAAGTTCACAAAACTCACAATACAGCTCAAAGCAGAAGAAAACGTATCCTGCAAATCTCCCCCTTTTGAACCAAGCTCTAGAAAGTTGTATTCGCCAACTTTGTCACCACAACTAGATGATTATGGGGCTACCTTTGTGCAAGTGTGTGAAGTGTAAGGGAGGTGTAATGATGCTTGCAATGTATGTTGTGTGCTATGGGAAGGAAGTGAGTTTAGGTATGCTAGAAGGGTCGTATATCACTACAACAAATTGTACTTTACGTAACAAAAATTTTGGTAACAAAGGTAAAATTCGTTACATATGTTAGATTTATTGTAACAAAATTGATTTTTTGTTACAAGTAATATTTTCTTTAGTAACAAAGTAAAAGACTTGTTACTTTTTACTCAAATTTGTTACCTTAAATTTTTTATGTTCGTAACTAAATAATAATTCATTACGGAAAATGTTATTTTGTTACATATAACATTTTCCATCATATAAGAAGATATATTTGTAACAAAATTTGGTACCTTTTGTAACAACAAAATATTTTTTACAAATAAAATATATTGTAACAAAGTTTTTAGTTACTAAACTTTAATTAACTTCCCCCCAAAATTCATTCCCTCCAAATCAATTGTACACATATGGTAACAATGATTTTTGTTACTAATTATAAATGAATATTAAATTAAATTTTTACTAATACTTGTGGGTTGGGCTTTTGTTCAAGAAATGGACTTCACAATAATGTAAACACTACAAAAAAATGTGTTATTTGCCACCCCATTTTTGCTTACTTTTGATAAACCGCCGGGAATAAATTTTTACCCACGCTTTAAACTACATGGGCATTAAAATTTATAAAAGCATACGGTTAAAAGGAAATCGTAGGCATTACGTGCTTATTACTTACGCTTTTCCAACCGTAAAGAATAAAATTTCACTTTGCCTACGCTTTAGAGGTAACGTGTAGGCGATACTCAATTATTACCTATGCATTTATAATCGTAAGGAATAAAATTTTAAATTGCCTGTGATTAAGAATTAGATCATAGGCAATACTTAATATTACCTACGCTTTTATGATAGTAAGTAATAAAATTATTTTCTTTTAAATTATTTTCTTCTTTACCAACACTTTTACAGTCTTTCCTATTTTTTGTTTAATAAAAATAAAAAATCCTTTGATTTATATTTTATTTAACAAGAATAAAAAGTCCATTAATTTATTTTTTATTCTCTCCCCTTTTTTCTAAATTATATCTAAACAGAAGATAAATTATTATACGTATTTACTTATATATATTATAAAATTTAAGATTTATTTTTTGGTCTATCTTCTCTCACGTTCTCCCCCTCTCTCTATCTCACCACTAGTGCTTTTCTCTCTCTCTCTCTCTCGCTCGCGCGCGCGTGCCCCAATGCTTTCTCCATATGCAAATGTGAAAATCACCTCTGAAGCACATCAAAGAAAATTGATTGTGAGCTTTTGTGTAAGCCGTCTGCCTAATCTCTTGCCTTACCTCTTAATTTGTTTGGCTTTTAATAATGCTTGGCCCATATGGACATCGTAAGTAATTTTCAATGTTAACAAGTTAAATGTATAATCAATTTTAGCTGTCTGCCATGTAGTGTGTGTTTAATGTGTATACTTTGTGATCATGGTGGGGCCGAGTACTTTGCTGAATTTTGTGGCAGTGGGCCACCCCACTACAGCAAAGTCAACTGGGCATAAAAAGAAAAAAAGGGGAAACAAGGTTCAGAGGGCTAGGATTTCTCATTGAAACTAGAGATAGGGGCCATTTTAATATCTACTAAGTGCAATCACTTTCCTGTAGTTCTTTTCTAGCAATGATCAAAACAGTACCTCGGCAACCTTATCCAACTTTTTTATGGAAATAATTGATTATGATGTTTATTAGTGATTGTGATGCAATACCTTTTATTGTTTATTATGATGTTTTTGATGCAAATTATATAAAAAATGAGTTTGTTTGGATGGTTATATTATATTTATAATGTATTACCATTATATATATATTGAGAAATTAAGGAAGATATTGCTGAATGGAAACATGGAGTTTTTTTTAACATTAATTGGCTGAAATTAAGATGATCTAATAATTTTTGCTTAGCTGAGTATTATGTACATGTTTGTGTATACTGTGTTGGCTATAGAAATTTGCAAATACACATATTATAAATGTGAACCAGCTCACTCTTTTTTTTTCTCTATATGAGATTCTTTGGGAATATAAATGTGCATCGACTCGCTCATTTTTCTTGATTTGAGATTCTTTGGGGGCGGGATTGAACTAGTTACTAGAATGCATGATTCCTCAAAACTCTCTCTTGTATCATACCATGCATGCATGCTTTAGTTAGCTATTTTCTTTAGGCTACCTTCAAAAGTAGCTAGGAAATAGTTAGGGTAGTAATGAGATGTAATCCTGATGTCATGTTCTTGTTTAGGTTTTATTATAAAGAAAAAAAATGTAAATGACAAGAATCAAAATCTTTAATATCCTTACTATGGACTTATTTCTTTGGTTGAAGGATCAAGTTTCTTAAGCATTGCTTGCACTAGGAAAGAATAGGAGCTAATCTGTGTGTGGGGGTCTTTTTTTTTTTCGTTTCCACTTCTTTACTTTAATGCAGAACTACAATAAAGAGATCCTTATTGAGGTGGTTAGGAAGCAGTTCAAAAGGCATATGCATGAAATTGACCTTGTAAATTTAGAATTTGAAGGATGATGGCACCAAGCCCAGCAGGAATTCTTGAACATTTAGATGCTTCAGAAATGAAAATTTTAAAATACACTATTTTTTATTAGACACTAGAAAGAGCCATAGTACTAATATCATGTTGCTTGTTTATGTTCTGTTTGAGTTAGATTTAATATCTTTGTTTCAGTTGTGTGACTAGGTACGTCCGATGAAAAATTCCTGTTCTAAATGATCCACTGGATGCTCCTTGTGCATTAATTTCCATTGGATTCCTCACATTTCTATATATTCCATAATAGAGTATGACTCAATATCATATTGTTTTTGCAGTGGTTATGTTCATAAAATAGTATTACTTGTCGGAAAGAATCATATTATTTCACTGTGGTTGTTAATCTAATAGAGCGTTTGTTTGTTTTTGCAGCCTAATTGAACTAGTTCCTGCTTCAACTAATGAAGATCAGGGGGAAAAAGCTATCAATTGAGACCATCCTTTTTTGGTAAATAGAGTAGAAGATGTGCTTATTTAATTGAGAATATATGCTTTATATGATGAAGAAATGCTAAGGCATTGCTCTTTATGCTTGATAACAAGGAACATATGAATTTTTTGTTTCCACAATTTGACATGGAGCCTTTTATTGCTGGTCACTGTAGACCGGTAGTTGCCCTATGATATCAAAACTTGATAAAAGACAAGTCTCACACGATAATCAATAATAAGAGGGAACTTATTCTAGACATCACAGAAACTTTATCTTGTCTTAGCTATAAGCATACCAAGTAGCCAGCTCAGTAGCTGTTTGGCTCTTCATCAAATGACTTTGAGTTGATATTAAAATCATATAAAATGTTTTAGTAAAACTTGGAGTTTGTTGAAAGGTTTTTACCATTTAACACCCACGTTACTACATATATAAAAATAGTGTACTGAAACAAATTATCTTGTATTAACTTGTGTAGTATCATAATTAAGATGTGTATATGAGAGAAAGCTTTGTATGCATAAATAGTACATATATGATATAAATATTATAATGTTACAAATAAAATAAAATATTAGATATGTAGTTTAAATATATAGATATGTTTACTATGCATATTTTTGCATATTTAAGTTACTTATTAATAATGTTTAATATGGACAGAGATTAGTAATGAGCCGAGCTATTAAGCTTACCTATAGAAAACATGGAATAGTTATTCCTTACTTTTAGGAATATAAATTCTTCATAATTAATTTTATACAATTAGATTGTAGTCTAATCACTTGTATGTAAATAGCTAGTTAGTGAGCCTCACTAGCCCTACAGAGTAACAATAATTATAACCTTTTTTTGGCCCTCTTTCCCATTGCATTGTCTCAAATTTCTCATGCATGCATCTTCAATAGCTATATAATATATGTGAGAAAATACAATTATTCATGGCTGCCCAAGAAAAATCCTTAATCTAATGGAATATATATATTAATTATTTTTACACATATAAATTTATCCTTGGCTAGCTAGGTATATAGCTAGTTTGTAGCAATCATAGTTATTAATTTCCTCTAATATAATTGAGTGAATTTTTTTTTCTATTTCATTATAAATTGTCATAAACATACATATATAGTTTAGCACAAAGGCTATGAACTACTGGGTCTGTGGTACCAAAAACATCTATCAGTAACTTGATGAGTTATCTTTTTCAAAGATTCCTTCCTTTATTAATTTTCATCCACTTTTTCTTTCCACCACAATCACATAGTTATATATATATATATATAGCCACGTAATATATAGATGTGTGAGTGGGGAGATATATATGAGATATGTGGATGTCATCAAATATGTATGATTAAGATCTAAAATGGTGGCATGGATTCAGTACATTGGTTTGTACTCGTACAAGTCTTTTCAATTACATTCCTTTTGCTTAAGTAAACCAATTTTTTTTTGTGTTCTAAAAGTGTGTCTGTGTACATTAAATAAATAAGATTTGTAGTTGATATAAGAGTGCATTCCTTTGATGATTGCATAAAATAGTGTCTATGTAAATGTATTGATTTATAAAAAAATTAAAATATGTGTTCTAAGAAATTAATTCTTCATTAATCAAATTCAAAATAGGTTAATTTTTTGGTTAATTTTTCTTCTTTTCTTTTGGTTAATTTTTCAGCAACTTGAAGCAGTTGCAGAAAAGTTCTGCAACACCCTAAGCACCAAAGTCCAATTGTGGAAGCATACTTGAAACAGGTAAGACTTATATGTATTAGTCAAGTACAATAATTGCATGATCCCGAATGTGTCTCTCTCTTTTTTGTTATTTTTAAAGTAGTGTTCATTAATTTTGATATCATTACATGGCATTATTCTTGTTGGTATCATGTATATAACATTTTATTTTTGTTTAATTAGTTTGTATATCATAAGTCGTTAGATTCAGAGTTTGATACCATACCAGGCCTATTATTCCTGGATAAGGTGTGAAACGAAGACTCTGAGACCTCATCGGTCAGAACAAATTATATCATTCATAACTAACAAATATGGCTTTTGTCTTTGTGATTATTGCAGTCATAACATATAATGGATAAGAGTTGGATTAATTTGTCGAAATATGATCCAGAATATGTCTGGTGTTGGTAAATTTATTGATTTTGCATTCAAGGATAATGCAACTGATGTCGTAGTCCGTTGTCCCTGTAAGACGGGTAGAAATTGATTTAACAAGTCTTGAAATGATATCTTAGTCCATTGTGTGATGAATGGTTTTTATACAAACTACAAGAATTGGGTTTATCATAGGGAACCATTGAATTTGCAAAGTCGTGATAATGAGAGCATAGATCAGAATCTAAGTTTTAATGATGCCAGTAATGATATGAGTCAAATGGTGCATGATGAAATGGGCTTTCCTGATATGGAGAATGATGAGATAGATGAATTGTTACATACAAATGAACCTGTTAATGAAGCAAATGAAGAAACTAAAAAGTTCTTCAAGTTATAGGAAGATGGAAAGATAGAGGTACATGCAGGGAATAAAAAGTTCACTAGTTGTCTCTTATTGTTCGTATTCAAGCTAAGGCATTATGTGGGTGGACTGATAAATCAGTTGATATTATACTTGAAATGTTAGAGGATTTACTTCCCAATGGTGCAAATATTCCTAAGTCATGTTATGAAGCGAAGTATTTAATCAGTGATTTTGGCTTTTCATATGAGACATGGGATGCATGTCCTAACAATTGCATGTTATTTAGAGGGGAAGATAAAGATAAGCATGTTTGTGACATTTGTGGTGTTTCTCGTTATCGAGATGAGGTGAGAAAGTTGGCAGCAAAGCAAATGAGATACTTTCTATTAAAGCCACGGCTACAGAAATTATTTATGTCACGTAAGACTGTATCTAACATGAGATGGCATGCGGAAAATCAAAAAAGATGATGGTGTGTTGAGACATCCTGCTGATTCTCTTGCGTGGAAAGAATTTGATAAGAAATTCCCAACTTTTGCTAATGATGTACGCAATGTTAGACTTGGTCTATCGGCAAATGGTTTCAACCTATTTAGAACTTTAACATCAATTTACAGTATTTGGCCAATGATTCTAATGCCATATAATCTACCGCCATGGCTTTGCATGAAACAACCTTATTTTATCTTGTCAACACTCATTGATGGGCCACTAAGTCTGGGTCAAAAGATTGATGTATACTTGCAACCACTGATTGAGGAGTTAAGAGATTTATGGGAGGTTGGGGTTCCAACTTTGGATCCTTTTAGCAATCAAATGTTTCAAATGCATGCAGCATTATTATGGACAATTAGTGACTTCTCTGCTTACTCAATGTTATCTGGTTGGGGTGTTAAGGGCAAACTTGCATGCCCTTATTGTGGAAGAAAGACATGGCATAAAAGATTAGATGATTGTTGTAAATATTGTTATATAGGTCATCGACGTTTTTTGCCTGTAGGCCATCGATTTCGAAGAGATACTGTGTCATTTGATGGTAAAAGAGAATTAAGAAGGGCTCTTATTCCTCTCACGGGGTCACAAGTATTGCAAGAGTTTGATAAATATAAAATATTAACTTAATATGATAAGGAAGACCTTTGAAGAGGGCATCTAGAACCAATGAGGAAAAATCGAATGAGCATAATTGGAAAAAAAAAGAGTATCTTCTTTAAGTTGCCATATTGGGAATATAATTTGATTAGGCACAATCTTGATGTCATGCATGTTGAGAAAAATATGTACGAAACAATATTCTTTGGACCATATTAGGTGATAAAAAGAAATCAAAGGATCATCGACAGGCCCGGATACAGTTGAAATCAATGAATATCAACAAACCTCTGTGGCCACAATCATGACCTTCTGGAAGAGATAATCTTCCCCATGCTGCATTTACAATAGGTAGAAAAGAAAAGGATATATTTTGCACAGTATTGAAGAGCATCAGAGCTCCAAATGTATATGCATCTAACATCACACGTCGTGTTAACATTGCATCTAGAACTATAAATGGATTGAAAAGCCATGAAAATCATGTTTTAATCCAACAGTTGCTTCCTATAGCAGCTCGTGGAGCATTACCGATGAACGTAATGAGTATGTTGATTGAATTAGCAAATTTTTGGAAGCAATTATGTTCTAAAGCTAATACCACACTTGTTCTGGAAAAATTACAAGATCGTATAGCTATTGTACTATGCAATCTAGAGAAAATATTTGTCCCATCTTTCTTTGATATTATAGAGCATCTTCCTATCCATTTAGACGATGAGGTGTCAAAAGGTGGCCCAGTTCAATTTCCATGTATGTATCCAATCGAAAGGTAATTTGAGAATTTATAATTTAATGTTGATCGAAACTTTAGTTGCATATCAAAGTTATTTTAAATGTTTCAATTTAATTATTTTAGGTACTTACTTACTTTGAAGAAGTATGTTCACAATCGAGCACGACCAGAAGGATCTATAGCTAAAGGCTATTTGATGGATGAGCGTATGAACTTTTGTGCTAGATATCTCGGGGATATTGAAACTAAAGAAACTAGACCTTTATGGAATTGGGTTAGAGATAATCCTATGGGTCGAGTTTTAGGAAAGGGAAAGCAGAAGATATTTGACAATACCACACTAATTCAAGCACATCGATGGGTTCTTGCACAAGTTGAATCAGTGGCTCTATACAAGTCGTAAGTCATGTTGTTAATACAAAGGTAATTATCTATAGATTTATATAAAGATTTAATAAACTACATAATGTATGATGCAGCATCTATATTGCTTCTATTGCAAGGGAGAGACGAATAACATCACGAAAGGAAATCGATAGAATCCACAATGCAACATTTCATGAGTGGTTCAAGTCTTATGTAAGATTGGACTATACAAGTTATATAATGTGACTATTATTTAGTATATTTTGAAGTTTTCATCATTCAATTTTCTTAAACTTAGGTACATGATAGGGAAAATACAACCTCTTTTTCAGATGAAATTAGAAGGTTGGCTAATGGCTCCATGGCACATGTGAAGAGCTATAATCCATGCATCGTGAATAACTTTTGCTTTCATACTAAATCTCATGATGAAAGGAAAACAACTCAAAATTTCGGTGTTGTCCTTAAGGTTGCAACGAATAGCTATGCAAGTGCAAAGGATAGAAACCCTCGTATAGGTGAAGTCTCCTATTACGGCATCCTAACTGATATCATTGAAATATATTATGCCTACAATTTGAAGTTCATACTAAGTGTGATTGGATTGATAATGATAAGGGAGGGTTGCTGGAAGATACACATAAATTCAAGCTCGTGAACTTTAATCGATTAATGTATAAAGATAATCTTCCCAGTGATGAGCCCTTTATCTTATCTAATCAAGCAGAGCACGTGTGGTATGTTGCTGATCTCGTGAATCCTGAGTGGAAGATTGCAATACCAATGATAAGAAGAGATGATTTTGATGTATACTCACGAATGTATGAAACAGAACCCTACAACAACCAGTTATTGGATGATCATATTCCTATAAATGATGAGAATGCTAATTGGGTTCGAGATGGAGTTGAAGGAACTTTAGTTGATGTGCATGATAATGAGCAATTTGATGAAAATGATGATTATGATGAAATAGATTAAAGGCAGTATGAAGGTTTGTATAAGTAAATTTTATGTACTTTTTACTTGTCATGAATGGTATGTATGTGCTTATTTTAAGTTAGTTTTTTCCTTTCTTGATCTTTAGATATGCGAATAATATATTACATTTTCATTCTTAAATTCTGCTACTTGAAAATTGAGTTAACGATTTTCTTGTTTTATGCATATTAATTTGTATTTAGGTGTCGTGATGGGGAGACCAAGAAAACATTCACATGGGACCATGATAGGTGGAGAAATTGATGTTGTTGTAGGAGTAAGTGGTACAAACAACAATGTTTCATCATCTCAGTCCGTTCAGCCTATAGAGTCACAACAAGAAAGTGAATCTCATGGATCTACAGGACCATCCACAACTACATCAGGTATCAATTCACCAGTAATAAATACCTGCACATATTGTAAATATGTTCTTATTATATCTTATGATACATTTTCTTTTGGCAAGATCATCAAAGAGAAAAGGTAGAGGTTCCTCACACTTACTAGCTAAGTGGAATAGTGGTACACCATTGGAGGTAGAGCTTAATGAATTTGGTCAAATTGTTGGCAAGGACCAAGCATAATTGAGCACTGCTTTTGGGGTCTTTGCAAAAATGGGGAATTTGTTGCCTTTAAACTATGAGAAGTGGTATGACATGCCAAAAATTAAGACTTGATGATATGTGGAATGAAGTTCAAGTAATGAAATTTGTGATATGATGCAATCTATTATATTATGTATTTTATTCTTTTCCTTATTGCTCATATCAATAATTGGTATCCATGCAGGCTAACACTACATTACTCCCAGAAGCAAAGAAGCATGTGTTGACAAATCTGAATTCTCTATGGATTGGTTGGAAGAGTATTGTGAAGTCTTCTTATTATGAGCCATATAAAGATGATCCAGAGTATCTCGCTATGGTTCCAGATGAGCAATTAGATCCTAGGCAATGGCTTGCACTTGTGGATTATTGGAAAAAACAGATGTGCAGGTAATTCAAAAATCTAAAAATATTAAGTTAAAAATTTCTGGAGTTTGTTTGTATTATTCATATACTTATTATAAGATAAAACTTTTTAGTGGTTATATCTATTTTGAATTTAATTGTTGTAGGAATGAGCAAGATGAAATGCAGAGATTAGGAACACTCAGAAACATCCACATAGAATAGGTAGAACATCTTTTCCTGTGCTACGAGAAGAGGTCAGTATCAAATTATAAATAATTACACACTGCTTTATAAGGAATTATATATATCTTAATTGTTAATTTATAACATTGAATAATTAGCTTAAAGAGACGGGGATATCTAATCCTACAAAGTTAGATTTATGGTTGGCCTCCCATTTAAGAGGGCAAGCGAAGAATGCAAATCAAGAGACTACTGAGTTATTTGTGAGAATTATATAAACTTTATGTCATCATATCATTTTTTTATATGTAATATCTTTTTAATATAGTATCTTTATTGATGAGATAGAAGAACAAGTTAATCAAGTGCCTGAAGCTGAGAGGACGAAAAAGTTCAAGGATGAATTGTTTGACAATGTTATTGGAGTTGATGGGCATGGACGTGTCAAATGTATGGGGAAAGGGATTACACCTACACAATTTAGTGGAAGTTCTTCTGCTTCTGGATCTCATACGCGAGAAGAGCTTCATGAAGAGATTCGTGCTAAGGTGCAGAATGAGGTGAAGACCGAGATAACTCAAGTTCGCTCTCAGATGGATGTAATGCAAAAAAAAAGTGGACCTTTTGGTGAGTTTGTTGGATCCCTCTGCATTGCAAGCATTTCAAGTAGCTTGTAACAACATCGATGGAGTTGGTTCTACATCTTTCCCTCATGAAAGATCAACTCCAGCATGTACATCTAGTGCTCAAGTTAGCATTACATATATATTGATTGTTTTCATGCATTAGTTAGAAAAAATAAAATACTTATAATGGATTCTTTTGTAGGCAATGTCTAGATCTAGTGCTCATTTGGAACACAATGATGGCTTTCATGCTACACTTGACTATAGCCATGATGATTAGGTAATTGTGTTAAGGCATAATATATATTTTTAATTATATTATAATGTTATGTACATTAGTCTAAACCAGTAATATGCAATCTGCTTCATTAGTGTTTCATAAAAATGATCTGATGTAAAAGTGTGTTTGCCTCTTATGAACGGTTGTGCTCCAATTACGTTTGGATGTTCCAGCCAAGCATTTTTTTGTGTATGTTGTTGTATTTATATTATAATATTCTGCAGTAAATTGAGTTTTTGGTGTGATTGAATTATACTTGATAATTTCATGTTGGGCAAAATTTGTGTATGTTGTCTATGTTGTGTGTTTGACTATGTTCGTTATCATCCCCAAATAGGTAAGAAAACTTTGAATAATTTTGTTGTGCCATGTTTATAACTTGAAATTGTTACATATATGGAATAGTGATATAGATATAATTTGTATTAGTATAATTCCTATTTATGCTTATTGATATATTCAAGTTTCTTGACATATAGTGATGTAACGGTTATTAGCATTTGCTCATTTCACTCTTTATGTTAAGGTTTACTATGTTTTTCTTTCCCCATGTTAAGGTTTACTGTGTTTTTCTTTGTAACCTTTTGATTTTTAACAATAGGCTAATGATGCATACATGGAAACTCTTCTATGTTTAATAATGATCTGGTAATTTTGTTAAAACCATGTTTTACCTGTCTATTATGTTGTCTAATGTCTGTTTTGTTATCTAATGCACATAAGCAAGTGGGGTTGAGTTTTGGTTTTGTCTTTAATGCTATTTTCCTCAAAATAATTAACATATTAATTTATATATTATATTGTCGTACACAATTTTAGGTAGCTTGTGCATTCTTTCTTGATATGATATGGGGATTTGCGATCAAGATACTCCAGAACTTTCAAGAATAAATAAGAAACTGATATGATGAATGGTTATCGGATGACTTTGATTAGTGATACTTTTTTCTTTTTACTCTAATGGTTGTGATATCTCAATTTACTCGTGGAACTATTATTGGATTTTGAGTTGATTTCAAGATGATAAACTACATTAGCTATATCTCTGTGCTTTAACAAATTTTTCAATAGATAGTAATGTTGAATGTTTTCTTGAATTAGTTGGTGTTTATTGTTGAATAATAATATATTTGGAATTTATTATTTGAATGAATATGTAAACATACATAAATAATATTTTTATAATGTTAAAATGAGGGTAATTTGTTTAAAAAGGTTGAAAAATCATGGTCAAAATGCTTGCACTTTTTCGCCACTACATGCTTGGACCATAAGGAATGGTTATAGTATTGCCTATATGTTTTTAGAACGTGGCCAATAAGGGTAGCTAATAATTTAAGGGCCCATGATTTTTCCAAAGTGTAATCAATAGGCATATTGGCTGCGGTTTTACATTTCGTAAGCATTATTTGTAGAATTTCACCCACTTCTAAAAAACCATCACTAATATGTTGCAAAACTATAGCTAAAGCTTTGGCAACGGTTTCCAAACCATAGCTAAGTATTCGCCACTGCTACAAAGGCTACGGTTGCCAAAGTGTTGCATAACCGTTGCGAATAAGTCATTGCCTACGCTTTGCACTTTTTCGCGATGGTTAGGCAACTGTAGCGAAAAACCTTTTGTTTTTTTTTTTTTGTAGTGAAAGAATTTGTTAATTGAGTTTAACCAATTTTTTAGTAAATTATTACTGATTTGGGTTCTATTTTAAAGATTAAGCTTGAAGAAATTTGAAGTGAATAATCTATTAGTTAGACTAATTTCTTTAAAATATTGGGCTTTATAACTTTTTTATGAATTATTCAATGAATTGGGAGTTTTCATTTATGAAATAGATTTGACCAAAATTTATAGTAAATTAAGTGATGAATTAGGCTTCATTTTAAGAGTTGGTCTTGAACAAATTTGAAGTGAGGTAAAATATGAATTAGGCTTTCTTCAAGGAAATGAGCTTATTTTTTATTAATTGGGGCTTCACACTAGTTCAAATAATTGATTACTTTGGGTTGACCAGTTTATTTTTTTTCACTAATTGGGCTTAACTAATATTTTAGTGAATTGGCAAATTGGGCTTCATACTAATTTGAAGAATTCATTAATTGGGCTTTACCAACTTCCTTTTCATTAATTGAGCTTCAATAATTCTCCTAGTAAACTAGTGAACTGGATTTCAAAATGAATTGGATCTGACATTAACTTAAAAAATTGATTAATTGTGTTTTTGCAACTTTTCTTTTATTAATATGAGTTCACCGATTTTTTAGTAAATTAATGTCATTTGGTAAAGAATTGGGATTGACATCAAATTGCAGAGTTGATTAATTGGGCTTTAGCAACTCCTTTTTTATTAATTGGGCTTCACTAATTTTATAATGAATTGGTGTCAAGGGGTGGCAATTTGGGTGGGTCGTGCGGGTTGGGGTTGGGTTGAAATAGGGGTATAATATTAATTTTTTTAACCCTAATCCAACCCAACCTGATGACAACCTGAAAATATTCAACACTAATCCAACCTGAATCGTATCATGTCATGTTCGGGTCGGCCTGATTTTTATTTGATCAACTCTCCGACTCAAATCCAACTTGCCAATCTGATTTAAAATAATTATTTCAAACATTTGTTTTAATTTCAAACCCTAATGTGAAATATATATATATATATACACACACAAAATAACATCCTTATAATTTATAAAACCACGCACACCGCCTCCCCCTCCACATTTGTTGCCCATTTAATATAATTTTAATATAAAAAGATCAATTTACCCTTAATTATTTCACATATATACAATTCAATTTAAATAAATTTTTATTATCATATTTCTTTTTTTTTTTTCATTCTTTTATTTTCTTTTTATTCTCATTTCTCTCTTCTTCCATTATTTCATATATTTCTCATTTTGTACATAAATATAAATTTATCATTGTTTCTCATTTCTCATTATTTCATATATTCTCATTTTATACATATATATATATATATAAATTTATCTATAAAATTTTAAATAATTTTTATTTTTATCTTTTTTCTTTCTAACCATTCATACATGTATACTTATTCACATATATATAATATACATATATATAAATTTATCAATAAAATTTAAATTACTTTTATTTTATCTATTTTTTTATATTTATTCATTCCAAATTAAATAATATTTAATATTTAATATTTATAAAAAAAATATAATATAATTTTTTATTCATGCTTATATATATATATAGTATACACACACACACACATATATATATATATATAAATTTCAATAAAATTTAAAGAAGATTCATCATATATTTCTCATTTTATACATATATGAATTTATCATTATTTCATATATTCTTATTTTATACATTTGTCTAAATTTATTTAATGAATTTGGATGGCAATGCAATTTTCTTTCCCTCCAACTTTGTATTCCCTCCAAAATTTGGCCCATAAAAAATGTTAACAATTGTTTTTATTATTAGTTTGACATAATAATTTAACTTGATTTCTTCCAAAAATTTGATTCCTTCTAGTAATAATGAATTCTCTTCATTTTTTCGATTCCTCTAAATTTTTGCTCCTCCATTTTTTTTTGGTATAAATAATTTATAGCAAAATTAATTTCTTTTATCTTAGATTATATGATGAATTGACATATAATTTTTTAAATTATTAAATGACTTTCAATTATAGTTAAAATAGTTAAATAACATATAATTTGGACTTATATATTTTGATGCTTAGGAATTTAAAATTTTATTATAATTTATTACAATATTCTTTTAGAAAAATTCTAAAAACTCCTTAAAATAAATGCTTAAATGTTACATACCTGAATAGCAAAAGAAAAGAAAGAAATATAGTTTACCATAATACTTAATGAAAAGAAAACGGTCTTTGAAGTTAGGCCTGCTAATGTTATATTTCATTTTTTAATCGTTGTATTGGCCAGTTAAATTTTTTTTATAAC
This sequence comes from Jacaranda mimosifolia, assembly GCA_018894105.1. Lineage (NCBI taxonomy): Eukaryota > Viridiplantae > Streptophyta > Magnoliopsida > Lamiales > Bignoniaceae > Jacaranda > Jacaranda mimosifolia. Next base: position 13,736,732 of record CM032130.1, on the reverse strand, counting down.
TTATAGATATTTATATGTTAAATGTGTGTATGTTTTACCATATAAATTGCTAAAATGAAGATAACTTTCATAGTTTAATATAGTGTAAAAAAAATATTAACTTAAAGTATATTATTAAATGCAATGATTATTAACTTTTATGGACCTGAACAAGTTGTTCTTAAGAATTAGTTGGTCTACGTATTATATTTCCTTCAAAAAATAAGTTTCCCTCCGAAAATGAATTCCCCTATTATTTTTTTATTCCCTCCAAATTTTTGCTCCTCCCTCCATTTTGTGTATAAATAGTATACACAAAAATTATTTGTTTTATCTTATATTATAAGATAAATTATGACATATTATTATGGGGGTTAAAAATTTAATTCTATTCTTTGTTATTATTTATTAGGACATTGTTTTTGAACAAAAAGATTTTAGAAAAATTGTTTATAAATTGTAAAAACTTTAGTCTTTATGTGTAATTAATTTTATTTTACAAATTAAAATATTATGTACTAATAATATATTGATGTGGGCAATTTGAGCATGTATTTATTGAAAATTTTCTACACTTAATTAACGTAAATTGTTTTGAAATTGATAAGCTTGTATAACTATAATATAGTTGGAAATTTTGAAATTATTTTGAAATACTCATGATATTGTAATATAAACTTAGTAATATAGTTATAGGTTTAATAAAATTATTTTTTATCCCTATATATTTAATTAAATATTTGAAGAACTATTAGCATCCTTAACAAATTTGTAGACGTCGGTTGAAAATTTATATTAAAATTCAAAATATCCTTCAAAAGCTGTTTTGATTATTTTTTAGACAAAAATACTCCTAGATTTATTTGTAACTTTAACGTGGGGGTTTAACTTTAATATTATATAAATTACTGAGAATAAATTTAAATAATTTTATTAATAATTTTTTTAAATATTAAATAATCTTTTAACTGAAGTTGGATTAACAAAATAAAAATTTTAAATCATCAACATATCTAAAGTTATTTAATCAAATTTAATTAAACATACTTATTAATTATAAAATAAAAATAAAAATCAAATCCATAATTAAATATGATTTTATTTTTAAATTACATCTCAATAATATTAAAAAATAATCATATTTAAAATAATTTAATTAGATTAAGTTGAATATATTTATTAAATATAAAAAAATATTTAATAACTAAAATAAATAATTTAAAAATAAAAATAAGATCTAAAAATATCATACTAACAATAGTAATTTTAAAATGTCAATTTCACCCTATCAACCCAATAAAAAGTTATTGATATTATCTTGTTCGCTCCTAAAATACAAATAAATAAATAAATAATTTTTTCTCAATTCATTTTTTACCTACCACCCAAAATACAAACAAATAACCATAACATTCTCCAACCACACTTCCAAAAAACTATTTTGCTAAGAATTTTGACAAAATGCTCCAATTCATAAACAAATAAGTTCTAATTTAAACTAATTTCATTAAATTTATTAATTAATAAAAATAAATAAGTAAAAATGTTTGAGATCTAGAGTTTGAACCTTATGAGACCTTGATGTGTGTATATATAAATAAAAATTAAATTAATTTATTTATCAAAATAAATAATTTAAATAAAAATAAAATCTAAAATTTTACCCTAACAATATAATTTTAATAATTTTAAATAAATAAATATTTTTAATTATTTTGAACAAAATAATGTAATGATTTTAAATAAATAACATAAGTAAAAAAATCAATTTAGGTTAATTTGATTAAAATTTATTAATTAACAACAAATAAATAAGTAAAAATGTATATATATATATACACATATATATTTGCTCCTTCTCCCCCTTCTCCCACCCACCCCCCCAACCCCAACCCCAACCCCCAGGCCAGGCCATGGTTGGCCAGTGGCTAGCGGCTGACCAGCCATGGCTGGCCGCAACAACGGTCAGATCTGGCTGCTGGTTGCTGGGCATGGCCGGCGGTGAGGGGTTGGGTGAGAGGGGAGTAGGTGTTATATATATATATGTTTATGTATATACTTATATGATATTTATTTTATATATATTTATATTGATATATAAAATTTTTAATTTTTTTTAGAGGATTTTGTTATATATTTTTAAATTTTTTTATTAAGTTTTTTAAATTTTTTAATGAAGGTTGATTGGGCATTTCAAAATTTGTGGAATTTTTATTAATAAATCAAAATTTTGAGGCTGTTGGGTAATTAATTTTTTTTATTTAACGATTTTGCCTGAACACTAACGGAAGTTGAGGTGTTGTCCCAAATGTGTTAAAAAATTTAGAGTTTTGGTTCTCTAATTGTCAATTTAAGTACCAAAAGTGCAAATCCCCCACCCAATGGGACCAAAAATGCAATTTTTCCAATACAACCAAACACTACGTTAGCAAAAAAAAAAAAAAAAAAAAAGGTAAGGGCTCCATTGAAATGGTAATAATTTTATTGGGCTAGTTACAATTTACCTCTATGCGATTTGTGAAATAAGCATCAAACTCTCTTGTGAAAAAAAAAAATACAAAACAACTTTCTTAGGTTTTATAAAACCACGCACACTGTCTCCCCCTCCACATTTGTTGCCCATTTAACATATTTTTAATATAAAAAGATCAATTTACCCTTAATCATTTCACATATATACAATTTAATTTAAATAACTTTTTATTATCATTTTTTCTTTTTTTTTTTCATTCTTCTCTTTTCTTTTTATTCTCATTTCTCTCTTCTTCCATTATTTCATATATTTCTCATTTTATACATATATATAAATTTATCATTGTTTCTCATTTCTCATTATTTCATATATTCTCATTTTCTACACACACATATATATATATATATAAATTTATCTATAAAATTTTAAATAATTTTTATTTTTATCTTTTTTCTTTCTAATTATTCATACATGTATAAATATTTTTTCTATTTATACTTATTCACATATATAATATGAATATATATAAATTTATCAATAAAATTTAAATTACTTTTATTTTTATCTATTTTTTATATTTATTCATTTTGAATTAAATAATATTTAATATGTATAAATATTTATAATATAATTTTTTATTCATATTTATATACATATATAGTATATATATACTCGCATATATATAAATTTCAATAAAATTTAAAGAAGATTCATCGTATATTTCTCATTTTATACATATATAAATTTATCATTATTTCTCATTTCTCGTACTTATATACATATATAGTATATATATATATACATATATACAAAGTTCAATAAAATTTAAAGAAGATTCATCGTATATTTCTCATTTTATACATATATAATTTATCATTATTTCTCATTTCTCGTACTTATATACATATATAGTATATATATATACATATATACAAAGTTCAATAAAATTTAAAGAAGATTTATCATATATTTCTCATTTTATACATATATAAATTTATCAATATTTTGTCATTTCTCATTATTTCATATATTCTTATTTTATACATATTTATAAATTTATTTAATGAATTTGGATGGCAATGCAATTTTCTTTCCCTCCAACTTTGTATTCCCTCCAAAATTTGGCCCATTAAAAATGTTAACAATTTTTTTTATTATTAGTTTGACATAATAATGTAACTTGATTTCTTCCAAAAATTGATTCCATCTAATAATAATGAATTCTCTTCATTTTTTTTGATTCCTCTAAATTTTAGCTCATCCATTTTTTTGTATAAATAATTTATAGCAAACTTAATTTCTTTTATCATAGATTATATGATGAATTGACATATAATTTTTTAAATTATTAAATGACTTTCTATTATAGTTAAAATAGTTAAATAACATATAATTTGGACTTATAAATTTTGGTGCTTAAGAATTTAATTTTTTATTATAATTTATTACAATATTCTTTTAGAAAAATTCTAAAAACGCCTTTAAACAAATAGTTAAAGGTTACATACTTGAATAGCAAAAGAAAAGAAAGAAATCTAGTTTATCATAATACTTAATGAAAAGAAAATGGCCCCTAAAGTTAGGCTTGTTAATGTTACATTTCGTTTTTTAATCGTTGTATTGGCCAGTTAAATTTTTTTATAACTTATAGATATCTATATATTAATGATTATTAACTTTCATAGACCTGAACAAGTTGTTCTTAAGAATTAATTGATCTACATATTATATTTTCTTCAAAAAAATAAGTTTCCCTCCAAAAATGATTCCCCTATTATTTTTTTTATTACCTCCAAATTTTTGCTCCTCCTTCCATTTTGTTTATAAATAGTATATACAAACATTATTTGTTTTATCTTATCTTATAAGATGAATTATGACTTATTATTATGGAGGTTAAAAATTTAATTCTATTCTTTGTTATTATTTATTAGGACATTGTTTTTGAACAAAAAGATTTTAGAAAAATTGTTTATAAATTGTAAAAACTTTAGTCTTTACGTGTAATTAATTTTATTTTAAAAATTAAAATATTATGTACTAAAAATATATTGATGTGGACAATTTGAACATGCATTTATTGAAAATTTCTACACCTAATTAATGCAAATTGTTTTGAAATTGATCAGCTTGTATAATTTTAATATAGTTGAAATTTTTGAAATTATTTTGAAATACTCATGACATTGTAATATAAACTCAGTAATATAGTTATAAGTTTAATAAAATTATTTTGTATCCCCATATATTTAATTAAATTTTTGAAGAACTGTTAGCATTCTTAACAAATTTGTAGACGTCGGTTGAAAATTTATATTAAAATTCAAAAATATCCTTCAAAAGCTGTTTTGATTATTTTTCAGACAAAAATACCCCTGGATTTATTTGTGACTTTAACATGGGGGTTTAACTTTAATATTATTTAAATTACTCGAAATAAATTTAAATAATTTTATTAATAATTTTTTAAATATTAAATAATCTTTTAATTGAAGTTGAATTAAAAAATTAAAAATTTAAAATCATCAACATACCTAAAGTAATTTAATCAAATTTAATTAAACATATTTATTAATTATAAAATAAAAATAAAAATCAAATCCATCTCTTAATTAATTGTGATTTTGTTTTTAAATTACATCTCACTAATATTAAAAAAATAATCATATTTAAAATAATTTAATTAGATTAAGTTGAATATATTTATTAAATATAAAAAAATATTTATTAATTAAAATAAATAATTTAAAAATAAAAATAAGATCTAAAAATATCATACTAACAATAGTAATTTTAAAATGTCAATTTCACCCTACCAACCCAATAAAAAATTATTGATATTATCTTGTTCGCTCCTAAAATACAAATAAATAAATAAATAATTTTTTCTCAATTCATTTTTTACCTACCACCCAAAATACAAACAAATAACTATCACATTTCCCAACCACACTTCCAAAAAACCATTTTGCTAAAATATTTTGACAAAATGCTCAAATTCATAAACAAATAAGCTCTAATTTAAACTAATTTCATTAAATTTATTAATTAATGAAAAATAAATAAGTAAAAATGTGTGAGATCTAGAGTTTGAACTCTATGAGACCTTGATGTGTGTATATATAAATAAATAAAAATTAAATTTATTTATTAATCAAAATAAATAATTTAAATAAAAATAAAATCTAAAATTTTATCCTAACAATATAATTTTAATAATTTTAAATAAATAATTTTTTTAATTATTTTGAACAAAATAATGTAATGATTTTAAATAAATAACATAAATAAATAAAATCAATATTAAGTTTAGTAAGCAAAAAGTACAAGAGACGAGGCTTGGGAGTGATATTAAGTTTTGGAGGCAAAGAAGATAAGTAGATAAGCGCATCCTTATCTTGACTTATATCAGTTGCAGGTAAGATGGTTAGTAGCTTGCTTCATGGTTACAGTCCATCACGCCCAGGCCCAAGATGCTTGGCCCATTCCAGCAGGCCCAAGCGCTCAGCCCAGCGCGCCGAATTAGGGAGCCCGAGTCCGAGGCCCAATGAGTGGGCCCAGCAGTTCCTAGCTCAGCCCACAGATTGGTGTCTATCCGACTTTAGTGCAGTGTAGTGGATGGCCCAGTGTGAAAACTTGATGATGCGGCTTGTTGCGCTCGGCCCAAGATGATGGGCCCATTCTAGTAGGTACAAGCGCTCAGTCCAGGGCACCGAAGCAGGCAGCTTGAGTTCGAGGCCCAACGAGCGAGCCCAGTAGTTTGAAGGCCAACAACATTCCATCGCGCATAGGCCCAAGATGCTGGGCCCATTCCAGCAGGCACAAGCGCTGAAATAGGGAGATCGAGTCCGAGGCCCAATGAGCGGGCCCAGTAGTTTCCAGCCCAGCCCACGAATCGGTGTCCATCTAACTTTAATGTAGTGTAGTGGATGGCCCAGTGTGTTAAAGCTTGATGAAGCGGCCCAAAACTTGGGGCCTAATCCAATGGTTTGGTGCTCGCCTTAAGCCCATCGCGCTGAAGTCCAGAGAGCGAAGCCCAACGTGCCCATATGAGCCATAGTTGGTCCAGCCCGGCTTGTCAGCCTAGTGTTTGCAAGCCTAGCTACGAGCGGCCCAGCGAGATCAAAAAATTATATTATGCATTGGTAACGAAAAAATAAAATGCAACAAAATTATCAATGTTTTAGTAACTAAGGCTATGTTTGGTTACATTTTGGGGAAACAATTTTGTTTTCCCAAAATGTAACCAAACATACAAAAGTTTTCCCTTCAAAAAGCCAAATAAAATTTTCCAAAATACCCTCTTCTATCTTTCATTATCCCCAAAACTTTCCCATTTTTCAATATATACATACATATATTATATATATATATTATACATATTTTATTATTATTCTAACAATAAAAAAACACTCAATTCTATTTTCACCCAAAAAACCCAACAAAAAGCATTGATTTGACTACTACAGTAGAATTTGTCTCCTCCCAAAACATAAACAAACATACCAAAATTTTCCAAATCAATTTTCTTACTATTCCTAATATATAAACAAATATACATCACATTCCCCAACCCCACTCCCAAAACTCATTCTCCGTAAACACATAATCCAAAACAAATAATTCATATCCAAGCACTATCTAAATATTTCGTTACGCTATAAAAATCTATTGTAACTAATACACTTTTTTGTTACTAATATCATATTTTTGGTAATGATACATTTCGTCGCCATAAGTCCATAATTCGTAACAAATCATAAATTTTGTTACTAATATTTTTTGCAACGGGTTTTAGGGCGCTAAACTTAAGTAACGAAAAATTCGTTACTAATATTTTGAGTAATGAATTTCAGTTTTATGGTAACGAAATTATTCGTTACTAAAAGTGTAATTTGTGTAGTGTATATAGTGTAAAAGGGCTTCAGAATTCAAAGGAAATGCAGCCACTTATAATGCAATTTCTATCAAAGAAATAGTATGGATGTGATATAGCAATGCTTTTGTCAGCCTTATGTAAAGAAAACAAAAGATACTGCCTCAGTCAGTTTTCCATTATTGAAGATCATGTGAAAAGGAGAAAGGTAGGAGAGTACACACATGAAGTTACAGTAACAACTTTGGCCACTACCAAGTATAACAGACCAGCCATACAAGTGTTTTAGTAATGGCTTAAATTGTTATTCTCATAGACACATGTAAGTAGTATAAACATTACAGTAATAAATTGACTATCAATGCCAAAACAGAGAACTCTTGCTGACTTTCACACATAGCAAAACCAAAAAACAAGTATAGGCTAGTGGGTCACATTTAGAGGCGTTCATAGGAATTAAACCAATTTCAGACCAACAATCTCATAAAACACATATGCCAAAACACCCTGGACCCATGCCATGTAAGAAATGCTTCAAAAACCTATCAAAATTTTGGAAAAACACCAACTTAAGACAGACAAACCCACAACCCAGGCGTATTGACTCCCAGAAAGAGGAACAACCCACAACCGAAGCAAGCAAATTACGGCAAAATATAGAAAAACCCTAAATGTGGCCTAAACATGCAACAAACAACAATAATAGACATAATAGGTTATAATATCAACAACCAAAGCAAGCAGTATTAACGTTTCCCCCAAAAATCGTAGAAAAATTTATGACCAAATTCAATCTCCGCGATTTTTGAAATGATAGACATGGTCCTCATTGTAGTCTCGCCGATGAGGGTTTAAGTTTTTTCCCCGAACCAGATTGGGGGAGTCCATCAACCAAAATCGCGATTGGAATTGGAGTCATAACCAGATGGAGCCTTCAACAGAGATGAGAGATGTGAGCCCATGAATATAAACTGAGGGCAAACGTACAGAAACATTCAATTGCCAAAATAGGTGTGAGTTTCAAGCCTTCTGGTGGAGTAATTTTTTTAGAAAAATGGAAATTGGAAGGTGGGAACAGAGCACACGGAGATTGAGGGAGAGAGGAGAAGTGTGGGAGGCATTTAGGGCAAACATACAACATCATTCAATATAGGCGATGAGTGTGATTTTTATGCCTTTTGGTGGAGTGATTTTTCAGAAAAATGAGGGAGAGATGAGAAGTGGAGAATGGAAGGTGAGGAGAGCAGATGAAGATTGAGAGAGAGATGAAAAGTGTGGGAGATAGGGCGGGTAGGTATGTCAGGCAGGGTCAGGGTATGGTTAGGGTATTTTGTAAATGAATTCTGGGGTTTTTTTGGGTATTAAAAGATTGAATTTTGGAATTAAAATGGGAGAACATGTATGCATTTTGTATTTGTCCTGGGAGTTGAAAAATGTCTTAGGAAACACCAGTAGAACAAGCCATAAAGTAGTGATTGATATGCAGGAATGGAATTAGGTGGGAATAGAATGAAGTTGAGAAAGGAATGATGTTGGTACAGTTTATACTATGATTGGTACGTACAAGGAATGAGAAAGGAATCAAATAGCCATTCCCTTTTTGATTCCATTGTAATGATTGGTAAATATGAATGACTATTAAGAATGTAATGAATTTTTTAAATGACCAAGTTATCCTTTTGTAGAAAATTATTAAAATAAAAGTATTTGTTAGTAAAATATTTTTTATATATTACCGTAGATTTTTTTTTTGAGTGAGTTTATAATTATGCAATTTTAATATTACTTTTAATATTATTCGAATTACATCAGTAAATATATGTATTTTATATGTTATCAACAAGTTATATATGCTTATGCAAAAAAAGTATAAACACAATTCCTTTAAAATTATTATTTTTAAATTTACAATTTAGCAAGCTCTTTTGAATTTTTTGATAAAATATAATTAAAAAAAATTATAAAATGCTTTATAACTAGAGTGCTTAACTTTTTTATAATAAAAGAACGATTTATTGTACTTTTTCATAAGTTTAATTTGAAAAGTTGTTGATAGAATGGACAATTCTTCATTTATTAATTTATATATATTTTAATCATTTGAAGATAGGCAGATATAAATAATATTTTAAACTATATTTATTTCATTAGCATGGACCAAGTCGATGATACTTCTTTTTTTTTTATTATTATAAAAATTGAGAAGCGCATCATTATTTTTATTTTTATTATTTATTATTTATGATTTATATTTTATAATAATTTAATAATTTTTAGAATATTACTAAAAAATATATGAATAATATATAATTAAATAAAAAATGTAGCAATTAAATAAGTTGGAATATAATATCAAATGTTTGCAAAGTGAAGATTTTTTTTCTTAAATATAAAAGTATTTTGTTAAATTTTTTGGTGATATAGGTTTATTCTCGATGGATTGGGAATAGCTAAACCTATGGAGAATGGAGAGAATGGCTAAACCCATCCTTTTGGAAATAAGGATTCCGATGGGAATGGGCATTCCTATCTCTAAATTATACCAATCTGGGTTTAGAAATGGACTTGGTAATGCCCATTCCATTCCCACCTCATTCCTGCATACCAATCATACCATGAGATGGTGATTGGTTTGCAGGAACGGAATTAAATGAGAATGGAATGAATTTGGTAAAGGAATGATGTTGGTATAGTTTATTCTATGATTGGTATGGACAAAGAATTAAAAAAAAGAATGGAATCGCCATTCCATTCTTGATTCTATTCTAATGATTGATAAATAGGAATAATGAGTAGAAATGGAATGAATTTTTTAAATGACCAAATTACTTTTTTGTAAAAAAAAATTATTAAACTAAAAGTATTTATTAGTAAAATATTTTTTATAATTTACTATAGATATTTTTTTTGAGTAAGTTTATAATTATACATTTTTAATATCATTTTTAATGTTATTGTACTTTTTTATAATAATAATTTGAAGAGTTGTTGATAGAATGGACAACTTTTCATTTATTAGTTTTGTATATATTTTTAATTATTTGAAGATATGCGGATATAAATAATATTTTAAACTATATATATTTCATTAGCATGGATCAAGTCGATGATACTTTTATTTTTTTTATTATAAAAATTGAGATGTGCATAATTATTCTTACTTTTTTGTTACAATATTTTTTATTTTTATAATAATTTTTAATAATTTAATAATTTTTGTAATATTACTAAAAAATATATGAATAAAATATATAATTAAATAAAAATACTTAGCAATCAAATAAGTTGAAATATAATATCAAATATTTACAAAATGAAGATTTTTTTCTTAAATATTAAAATATTTGGTTAAATTTTGGAGTGTAATTTTGTTAAAAAAATATAGGTTCATTCTCAATAGATTGTGAATAGCTAAACCTACGGGAGAGGGAAGGAATGGCTAAATCCATCCTTTTGGGAATAGGAATTCCAATGGGAATGAACATTCCCATTTCTAAATTATACCAATCATAGGTTTAGGAATAGACTTGGAAATGCTCATTCCATTCCTACCTCATTCTCGTATACCAATCATAACATAAAAGAAAAAAAAGGTGGGGGGGACAAGAGCCGGTGGCTTGGTGATAGAGCAGAACAAACGAGGAGACAACACTACTAGAATCACACGGAATTATATATACACACAAGGTAAACTTTACTAATGAGGAAGTTGTTTTTGCAATTATGATTATTGGTAGTGGATCTCAAGTTAGTGTGTTGCATGGGAGGTGAATTGGTTTGATTAGATAAGGGACAATGGTTTACACCACAACAGAGGATATTCTTTTGTCATGGTGTTTCTTTGTTAGTGTGTGTGCATAGGGGTTCTTAATTTATTAATAATTTGAATATTAGGGCCGGAAATTTAGGAGAAGCATATGGCAGTTATTAGCATTGATTAGGGTAGAAAAAGAAAATGACAAAAAAAAAAAGAGAGGCCAAAATCGAATTGGATGAACGTGGGATGTTCATAGTCTGGCGTACTAAATGCTTTTTGGACTTACAATTAATACTTGGCTTTGCTGTCTATGGTTTATAGATAATATTTTGAATGCATAAATATTTACCTTGCTGGGGCACTATTTTTCTACGCGAACTTTAGGAAATAAAACAACCTAGTTTTGTGCATAGAGAAGCAATTTGATGTTAAATGATGGAAATGTGCCACTTGGAAACTAACATTTCATTAGTAGGAAAATTGTTCAATATACCACCTGCCACGTATATAGGATGATCTTATATTCAATTGCTTGAGAATGGATGGATAAGTTAGATTGTTCTTTAATTCATTTTGCTTGGAGTTTCTTTATAATAGTGAGAATAATTGGAATTTAGTGCACAAATATACTCCAATTAGTACCCTGGCACTTAGTAGGGAGCTATTTCTTTTCGTCATTGATTGCCGTATATAAAATCTATTGCTCTTGAGAGATGAATTGCTACTGATTTTGTCCAGAGTTTAGCCAATTTGTTAAGATTGAGTAAAAAGAAAAAAAAAAAGAAAAAAAGAAACAAATAGTAAATTATTTTTGTACCAATTAGGATTATTGGTTTTGAGGCACCACAAGCTTATGTCACCTACAAGGCTAGTTCTAAGTAAATTTTATCTTGCTAGCCATTTGAATTAGTGATTGATATGTTTATTAAATGAATTAGGTGTTTCAACGGTTGACTTGATTGACTCTGAGATAGGTGATTGACTTTTAAGATTGATTTTAAAGTTAAATACCTAAACTTATATATATATATATATAGATATATTATACGGTACTATTTTTCAAAACCCAGAAGGCTATATATTATAACGTAATTTGTTGACAACCTTTTCATTTTGCATTGCACTATAATATCCCACTGCACACATAAGCTTCTTTATTGTGTTTCATGATGCAAGAAAACTTTGCTCTTTTCAACCTTCATTATTGTTTAATAATATTTTTAAACTAGCAGTTAAATATGATGATCAACAGTGATGACTGATTTTACTATTATTGATATTATACGTTGAGCCAACTTGGTTTGGGTGTGCGAGAGACTTTGTTGGGTGGCAGTGGGCTTGCCGGTTGAACCACAAGCCCCCATGGCCTAATCCCCCCAGCGCACAATAGAAGCCGTTTGTGGCTAAGGTGGGTCGCAGGATTTTTAGAAGACCTAGGTTCAGGCACTATTTTGATAAGATCGCGCCTTGTCCGGAGTGATAATGGACTATTATGATAACAATCATAAAATTGACTGACTACAATAAATACTGTTTGATCATTGCATTTAAATGTTAGGCTATGAAAATGTTTACTGAATTCTTGTTTTGTTACTGCTTGACACTTGATTGCTTTCCAATTATATTCTTCTCAAATGTTTTAGTTGAACATCATTATAATCATGTAAATTCATGAACTCACATTGCACACACTTGATATTCATTGAGTCATTTACTTACGATTTTATATTTCGTTTAATTTCTTCTGGCAAACCTAAACCCTAGCACTAGTAAGAAGCTGGATCATGCTTACGATGAGAATTAGGACCGAAGTCTTATTTTGGGACATTTGCAGTAGACTAGTTCTATTTTGTATTAGCTTATTAGTTTCTCTTTTTATGGTCTTTAGTTGAGGTTAGCATATTAGGCATTTTAAGTTTTTCTGCAAGACTTATTTGGATTATATGAATATTTGGATTTTAATTATTTAAGATCATGAATTTTTTGATAAGTGTTATCTTTTAATTGGGAATAAATTTCACATCTCGAGACTATACTACATGCATGGTTTGATTTTGGGGCGTGACAATAACTCTAAATCAAAGTTAAAAAATTAACCTTCTTTGTATTTTTATTCATAATAGACAGTGCATATTTTTGGAGTGGTTCCTAATTGAATATTTATAGTCTGCACTCCTAATTATTATTAAATTTTGGATTCAAGAATCAAAATTACTAAATTATCTATACTTTCAATTTGAAACCACAAAAGACCTATAAAATCCTGCATTCTTTTCTCACAAACTTCTTTTTTCGCATTTTTACTTTCTCGTTAACCTTTTTTTATTCCCAATTTCTCTCCACTTCTAAATTTGTCACATGTTACGTTTTCAGTACCTCTGTCTTCTCTCGCTCATGTATTGCTCTCTCCTCCAACTTGACTGTCAGTATTGTGTTGCCAAACAACAAAAAGGCTTTCGCCCAGATTTTTAGATATTATAACGTATTTCATCTTCACCCATGTTTCATGGTTGAAAGTAGAGGTGTCAAAACGGGCCGGGTCGACTGGCCCAGCCTGGCCCGGTCGGCGAAAAAATAAGCCCTACTCGGCTCGTTTAATTCTTTAATATGGCTTGGGTTGGACCGGTTTACTTGAAAACCCACCCTGAGCTGAAATTTTGTAGCCCGAGCCAGCCCACTTAGCCCGCAATATTTTTTGAATTTAAATTATAAATTATAAATTACAAATTATTAATTTTGAAAAATTATAAATTATAAATTTATAAATTAAGAATGTATAAATCAATAATTAAGAATTTATAATTTTTAAATTGTAAATTTAAATTTATAAAAATTTTAAATTAAGAATTAAAATAAGAAATATAATTAATAAATTTATAAAAATTATAAATTATAATATAAAATTAAAAAATAAAAATAAAAATAGCCTTTTAAATAACGGCTATTTTATCAATAGATAAATTGACTGTTAGCAACGGTGATAAAGTCAATTTATTAATTGGACTCAAGCTTTGCAGCATTGCTGCAGAGCTTGAGTCCAAGCTATGTTGTGATAGTAAAACAGTTGGTAATTCCAATGGTACAATTTCCTTCTTCTTCTTCTTCTTTTTTTTAAATAACAAATAACCACTATAAATAGTGGTCATTTGTAATAGAAATGTTTACTATAAATTTCTCTCAAATCTCTCAAGCCTCAAATATTCTAAAATTTCTCAATTTCTCTCAAATCTAATAATTTATAAATAAATTATATCTTCTATTTATTTTATTTATATTATTAAATTTATTTGGTACATATTATTTGGTAGAGCTATGGATAGAGGTGTATCAATTTGCGACTTTGTGGAGCTGTGAATAGTGGTGTATCGAATTGCAACTTCTTAATTATTATTATGTCTTTTACGGTAACATCTATCCTTTTTTTACAATTTAATTTGCGTATTAATCTTTGTGAATTTTATTTGTTAATTGTTCATATTTAGTTGATTATAAAAATGAAAAAAAAAATCGAATCTTAAAAATATTAAAAATCACATAAATATAAATTATTAAATCTTTTAAAAAAGTATAAGTGTTGAAAAAAATATTAATAATTACATAAATATAAAAATTTGAAAATTTGAAAATTATTTTAAAATAAAAAAAAACGAGGGCCAACCCGCAACCCGGTTTGCGAGCCGACCCATGAGCTGGTCCGTGAGCCAGACCGCCTAGCTTGGCTCATATATAAACCGACTCACCTATATATTGGGCTAGTTTTGAGTTGAGCCGAATTTTTCAAAATTCAGCCCGTCATGGTCTGGATAGTGAATGGCCCACGAGCTGGCCTGACTCGGCTCGGGACTGCATTGAACTGTCTGTCAAATGGGCTGGGCTGGCCAGGCCAGGCCCATTTGACACCTCTAGTTGAAAGGTTGAAAAACAATTTATCAATTCTTTTTATTTCTACTGTTGTTTTAGTTTAGGATTTAGGGATTTTAAAAAATTACAAGGTATTTCGTCCTCACCAATATTTCATGCCTAAAAGGTTGAAATTTTTTCCTCAATTCTTTTTATTTTTGCTCTTGTTTTAGTTAATATATACTTGATTGGAATTCACCCATATTTTGGTATTAGAAAGAAAGAAAGAAAGAAACCCTAAGATAAGTGATTCACACTTGAATATCAACAACTTGTCATTTATTTGTTATTTTGGTACTTGTTATGACTAAATATATACTCACTTATTAAGCATATGATTTTAGTAATTATATACTTGATTTTGAAATATGATATGTATAAGTGGAGCTAATCATGTACAATCCTTTTTTGTTGTTCGTTCAAATAAACTTAGGGCCCGTTTGGTTTCATTTCCACACCTAATTTTCACATTTTTTTACTATTTGAAATTGGAACACAACACTTTTTACACATTTTCACCAGACAATATTTTTATTTTTATTTTCATTTTCATTTTCAAAACACATTCCCCAATAACCTACATATCTTATACCAATAACCTATACATCTTCTCTCTCTATTTTATTATCACTATCTCTCTCTAGCTAAAACCTACTAAACTCAACATAATCATTATTTTTCCAACAAATTATCCCAATATAAACTCATTTTCAACTCATTTTATCACGCCTCAAAATCAAACCATGCAATCTAGTCTCAAGGCATGAAACTCAATCTCAAAAATAGAGGTCATCTAACCCAAAATCATAGTTTTAAACAAAATAACACTACGTATTCAAAATGAATTAATAAATCTTGCAACATAAAACTCAAATAGCAATACTCTAACATCAATTAAAATCCATAAAGAAATTAACAAGCTAAAATCATCAAATGCTAAGACTACTGCAAAAGTCCCAAAATACTTCAGTTATGATTCTTATTGAAAGCGGGTCTATCTCCTCTCTAAGGTTAGGGGCTAGGTCTGCCAGAAAGAGGTTAAAGAAAAATAGAATATGAGTAAACGACTCAATGAATGCCAAATGTGTGCAATGTGAGTTCAAGAATATATCATGATTAAAAGATGTTCAGTGATAAATACTTGAGAAAAATAGTGAGAAACAATTATAAACACTTGAAAAACAGTTATAAACATTCGAAAAGGTAGTGAAAAGCAGTTATGCATTATACAGTAGTAAAATAGAATATAACAGTAAACATTTTTAATAGGCCTATAATTAAACGCGATGATCGAACCCGTGTTTGCTATAGCCAGTCAACCTTGTGACTCCCATCGTACCGGTCCCTTATCCCTTTGGGCAAGGTGCGACCTTACCAAATAGTGCCCGAGCCTAGGTCCTTGGAAAATACTATGACCCACCTCAGCCACAAATGTTAGAGGGATTAGGCCATGGGGGTTTAGGGTTCAACCGGCAAGCTTGTTGCCGCCCGGTGAAGTCCCTCGCACACCCAGACCAAGTTGGATCCAACTAATAATAACAGTAGCAATAATAGTAATTTCAATTATTAGTGTTGATCATCATATTTAATTGCTAGTCTAAAATTATGCTGAAATAATATCAATAGCTTTAAAAGAAATTGCTTTTCTTGCAACATGAAATAAAATAGAGAAATTCATTTGCGCAGTGGAATATAATTATAGTGCAGTATAAGCTGAAGAAAAGTTTCATAGAATGCATTACAATATATAATCTTCTGGGTTTTGAAAGGTATTATTATATATTATATGTAAGTTTAGGCACTCACAGTATTTATCAATATGATCAATAATAGCTTAAGTTCCAAAACCCCTATTGACGCAAGAGTAGTATTCAATTTTATCAACATTTTGATTTGATCCATGAATTCTATCATCAAATCCATCCAAGAAGTCAAGATAATGATCAATAAAACTCTAAAACCAATATTAACAGAAAATTTCTATATGTCACTAGCCTAATACATACATACTCACAAAACTTATCAAGAATTTGTCCTTTCGTACGTACTTTATTGATTCGCTCATGACTTTCTTTATAGATATCCGATTGGCTCGATTCTTGCGGCATTACAAAGCTAATAAAAGAGTAATAAAATTTTATGTTGATGATGTGGTCTAAATTGGCCAATATGTGAGAGAAAAAATGAGTTCAAGAGGCAGCAGTGATGCAAAAGTATATTTCTAGTTTTTAAGAAATTTTTCGATGTGACACTTGGTTGTATTTAAACTATAACTTTTACTACATGCCTTAGATAAAGGTGATTCAAAATTCTATAAAAATCTAAGATATAGATACATAATTTATCTGTTGAAATCTTTTCCAAATTCAATTCAAAACTAAGAGAAAAATGCATTAAAATATTCTTATGAAAACAAAAGGGCATTTTCTGTAGAGAGATTTCTAACATGCACATCAATGTATTTCATAAATAAAATAAAACTTCTGGTTTCTAATATTATTGAATTATTCTAGATAAGTTTGAAATTAATTTCGCAAAAATTAATAAAGTAAGATACTTCAATTGTCATACGTAGCAAATCCCTCAAATTCAAGATAGTGATCCAACTCAACAAGCACTGAGGCAATTATATTTGAAGATTTTTAGAAAAATAACTATAAGGTACGAGACTTTAAAATTTTACAGTAATGTTCTAAACACATAAAAGTTTCATAATAAAAATTTTTAATTAAAAATTCTTTCATTTCAATGGGTAAATAAATTTTTAAAAAGAAACTATATAGAGTCGCTACTCAATCTAACAAGAAACTTTCAAGATTTTTATAAAATTCAAGAAAAATTATTTAAATATGAAAGTTTGCAGATGTATTCTAAACATATTTAGTTTGATACATAAAAATTTTGACATAAAAATACCAAAATCCGACCTATGAACTAATGTACAACTTCTAACCCTAGAATCTGAAAATCAAAACCTAACAACATCAATTATTAAACTTTGCAAATATCAAATGCATACAAAATACAAATACTATGACATATAGTTTATCCAAAACTTATGTTTATATCATAATTTATATATGGGATCATACCTATGAAGAAGGGAGAACAAGAGTCGACACGTTGAGATTTCTTAGCAATCCTTTTCTTGCCTCCTACTGTTTGGGATTTCTTCAATGGAGAGGAATGGATTGAGAACTTTCTAAGGAAAATTATTTTGCTAGAAATTTGATGTTTTGAATATACATTATACAGAGGAAGAAGTTGTTTGAACGTGATATGGAGAAAGATACCTAATAAATTAGGTGTTCTACAAGGACTAAAAGTGTTGAAAATTTTACCCTTATCTACTTAGTTGCTAGTTTGTTATTTCTTTTTTGAATAGTTTTTTTTAAGAAATAATTCTAATTTTAATGATTTAATTATTTCTTAAATAATTCACTAATCTCAATTAATTAAGAATTATAAACAAGAAAAATATGGGACACTACACATTTTCACTAACTACTTATTCAAATTTTAGAAATGATAGGAATAGAAAATGAGAATGAAAATAAAACCAAACGGGCCCTTAGTATGTATTATATTTAGGATTGTATGCAAGTAATTCTAGTACCAAAATCTTTAATTATATATGTTGAAAATAGTTCATATCTTCTTGTTTATATTTATTTCTTTGTTTGCAAAACTAGCTATGAGCAGGTCTGAATTATACTCTCATTGCTCCCCATAATGCCTTCACATAACTTAGGAAATCAATGTGTGTTCTATTGATGCATATCGAGCTCATATAGCTACGACAAGCCTAGACCATAAGCATACATTCTAGAGCAAAATGATTTTTATATGAATAATATCAGAGCATAGGTTACATTCTGTATAAATGAATTTTTTCTTTTCTTTTCTTTTTTCTCTGAGGTTGGGGGAGGACTGGGAGAGGGAAAGGGGGTTAAAGATATTAGTGTCTAGATAAATGTTATTAGGAGTAGTCTATGGTGCAAATTGGTTGTACATACCTCGTGTGAGGAATGTACAAATGTATTTAACTTTAGTCATTGGATTTAAAGTATATGACATCATATCCTTTCATTTTGATGATAGTTGGCAACATAATAAAATATATTTAACCTGCTACCCATACAAGAGGTTCTTGATGAATTTTAATTAGTTATATTATTTTAATATCTTGTATCAATATATTGGTTAACACGAACCTATATCTATATTTTAAAAAATTACAATTACTTCCCAATCTTAACAAAAATCTGAAATGACCATTTTGACCCCCAATGAAAACATTTAAAAGAAAATTAATAAAAAATTAAATAGTAAATGACAAAATACACTTTATTAAAAATATATTCAAAATATTTATATATTTACATTTATAAATATGCATACATATGTAAATACATAAAATATATACATAGTACACACACACACACATATATATATATATTTATATAACCCCACCCCCAACTTCCACCGCCCTCATAAACAACCACCATGGCCGGCGGCCAACCATCACTAGTGGCTCTGGCTGGGCCACTGGACTAGCTATGGCCAGCCCAACCATGGTTGGCTATCTCTATTGGGTGGGGTGTGGGGTGGGTTCCATAGAAGGGATGATAGGGAAGAGTGTTTGGGGGCGGGGGCGGGGGTGAGGGCGGGGGATGTGTTTGAGCGGTTGCGGCTTTGGGTGGGGGAGAAGAAGATGATTTTTTTATATATTTTATTTTTATTTTTTAACTTTTATTTATTTATTTAATTAAATTATTTTAAATATGTTTATATTTTTATATAGTATTAGTATTAGTATTAATAAAAAATAATTATTCTTTTAATTTATTGTATTTATTTAAAATTATCAAAGTATATTACAATTAATTAAAATTATATATTAAATTACTTATTTAAAATTAAATTATATTGTTAGGATGATAGTGTTAGATTTTATATTTATTCTTAAATTTTTTATTTTAGTTAAATAAAGATAATTATATTTAACTATATTATTTTAATATTATAAAATATATAATTCAAAATTATGAAGTTACTTTATCAAATACAATTTTTTTTTTTTGAAAAAATGTCTTTTAATTATTATTTTTAAATATTTACTAAGCATTTAATATACTAAAAATGTGAACCAACAACTTATTGTATAATTAACAGTAGCATGTTGTAAAAAGACATATGTTATTTAATTTAATGATACCTCATATGAGGTAAATACAGACATACCTCATAGTAGACATGCCCATGTTATTAAATGATAACTTTGTTACTTATTGTAACAGATGATTAATATGGGTGGTTAATATATTCTTCAATTATTAGGTAGATTTAAGTATTGAGCTATTGTCTTGATTTAGGTAGAAACTGATTATCAATGTATATGTTATAGGTTGTTGAAACATGCAATATTTTTTTAGGTATACATATTTATCCATATTTACATCCCTAATACTAATAATGCATAATGCAGAATGAAACATTATTTACATGTACAAAATGGTTAAGAGTTTTCATTTTATCATGTCAACACGCGAATAATCCTAAAACTAATAAATTCATATTATGATAGTCAATTGAGAACTAATGAGTTAACCATGTTTTCAAAAATCAGAAATTATGGCAGATATAGATCATTCATATGTTGTGTTAAAAATTAGATTTAAAGTATAAAATCACTCTAACACAGTGGTATATACTAAAAATATGGTATTGTATTTCTACAATCAAATGCTAATCTCCAAAGCTAGGGTATTAGTTTTCTAAATTATAGTGTTGTTCTTAATCTATTTTAAATTATGTTAAATTTAACTATTTCAGTCTTTGTTTAACTATCATACCATGACTTCTTAATCGTAAGATGGGTATAGTCATGAAAAATTACTTGTGCTACAACATTGATGTCAAAATGATACATTTACCACTAAAAATGATGTTTTACACTAGTATGAGGGAGAACACCTAAGTAGTTGGATGTAAGTAGTTGCTTCCCAACCATTTAAACGTGTGTCCTAACCATTACTAAAACAAAACATAATATTATTATTTTGAATAGTTTTTTTTTTTATGTTGTTTCAGTGATAAATGGGGGCAAAATAGACCATAAAACGAATGAGTAAAAAAAATATTTTATTGCAATACTAATTTTTTAAAATGAAGTATTGATTTTTATTAAACAAGTATTGATCTCCAAAATTGGAGTATTAGTTCTCTAAAATATAGTGTAATGCCCCAAAATTTTCTTTCGTGTTTAATCGATTAATATACCTTATTTTATTTTATTTACTATTTCAATTAAAATTGTAGTAAGGCATGAACTATATTTTCGGAATAATATATTTATATATATAATATATAAATAATATTAAATTATCTTTTGATCAACTAGTGATAATAAATATTATATATTTACATTATAGATACTCTATATTTTGAGGAGTATAAGTTATAATTCTACTTGAATTAATATTATATTAATACAAGAAGTTGAATTATTGAATTCTGGGAATTAACAATAGAAATACTAGAATTATAATTGGATTATCCTAGTCCTAGAAAAAAATTGATTAGAATCCCACTTGAACTAAACCACTTCTTTTAAATTCCATGTAAATCTGTCGTGAAATTGTGATTTTATGCCATCGATGAACCTTTTCTTTCCTTGCACATTTATGGTAGCGGAGATTGTATATGTATCGAAGGGGAAAGGAATTAATTGGGCAAACAAGAGTGTTGTCGGGTTGGGGGGAGGGCGGTGCTGTTTTTATTTGGAAAACAATATGCATGTTACGCCTAAGGACCAATGAATTGGAGATAATCAAAGATAGGTTTGACCAATTTTGGTGTGAGTTTATAATGCCTATATTTTTTTTTTGTTTAAAAATTTCAAGGTTGAAATAATAAGAAGAATGGATGGCATCATACGTATATATATACATGACTTTTACATATGTTTTGTGACATGTGTCACCAGTATACTATTACTAGTACCATACAATCATACACTCACACACATGTGCAACCTGAAAACATATATGTGAATAATATATATATATATATATATATGTTTGAGACATGTGCCATTAGATATCCTAACCATTATTAGAATTTTTGTTAAAGAGTAATGTTTTAGGTTTTTAGTGGTTAAATTGATTATAATGTCTGAAAGTTATTCTCATTTTTCTGTAAAACTATTCTTATTTTATTGTTATTTCTTTTCTTCTTTTGTTGATAGGAATTTTATTATTTACTATTGAATTCTAGAATTTATTTAGGTCAATTTTTTTATTTATAATTTTGGGATTTTGAATGGACTTTAAATGAGAAAAATATACATATATAGTAAATTATTTTATATAGTACCAATTAGGATTGTTGGTTTAAGGTACTACAGGCTTATGGTACCCATAAGGCTAGTTGTAAGTAAATTTTGTCTTGTTAGTGAATTAAATTAGTAATTGATGTGCTTATTAAATGAATAAGATGACTCAACTATTGATTCGATTGACTCTGTGTGATATGGGTAGGCCCAATAGGCTCGGCCCAAAGACCATAGACTCAAGGATGTAGCAACAAGCTCATCTCATCCTTAGGGCCTAATTGTGCTACCGACCTCAGATCAACATGTTATACTGGCTTTCAACCAAGCCCCAGGTTGGTCCACTAGTCGACTCTTCAACCATGGCGCTCTGCTACCTTTTACTCCGCGTGCCATCCCATCGTAGGATTGACCCTGTCACCGACCAGGGAGGTCAACTCGGCACAGAATCAACTCTCTGCCGCATTAAATGCCCTGACAAGTAGCATGCCTCAACATTAATGGCGCATGCCGCTCCAGTGTACTATTCTTTCCATGAAACCTAGAGATACAGCCACCTGGAATAGTACAGGAATGGGAGATGACCTAATGCCCCTCATACAAGGACAATGATCTTTCTTACATATAAAGGGCATCTCAGACAAATCTCCATCAGGAGAAGGCTATAAATACCTCCCCTCCAGCCTCACTGAATGTATGCCATTCTATATACACAAAGCCCTCACTCTGCTGCTCGTTATATCTAGTTGACCCTCTCTAACTTGAGCGTTGGAGTACATTAGCCGAGGGCACCTCGGCTAGCCTGACATTTACTCGTGATTGCAGGACTCGACTCAATTACATCCATAGATCGACCAGAAAGGTCGAACCTTTCCCACCTATCATTTGATCCAGTTACAAGCGAATTTCACCCTCATCATTTGGCGCTGTCTGTGGGAAACTTGATCCGCAATCGAAGATTGTTAACACTAGGCGAGCCCCTTCGAGAAGAGAAGAAAACAGGAGGTCAAGCTCTCATCCACTTCGATCTCAACAAGAACTTGGCGCACCAGGGTCGAGTGCCCAGGCAGAATAGGTGGTCACCCTGACCATGCCCCAATTGATGCAGCTTATCAGCGAGTAGATATCTGCTTAGATTTTAGCTCAACTTTCTGTGGCTTTGAATCGGCATGCCGTGCAACCAAAGCCGGTGGCCAATGCAACCCCGCAGCCCGCACCCCTGGATGAGAGACCACTAAAAGAAAATCAAGATCGGCCAAAATCCAGGAGGCCTACCTCGAGATGTGAAGTGAGCTTGGGCCATTTTCCAAGGGAGGTAGCCCGACCCATACCCCGCGAAGAGGTTGTAGATTTAGTTGATCACACCGTTCGACCCATTCAAACCCTGCAGCGCAATAGGGTCGAGCACTCGAGACCCCACCTAAACAGAAACACATCCCAAGCTGACAAGAAAGAATGGGAGGAAGTATCTCACCAAGTCCAACAGCTGAATAGGCGACTAGAAAAGATCTCGAGGAGAAACACGGAGAGAAATCACTATCAATAGGGGTCATCGAGGTTTCAAAAAGAGAGGGATTCACCATTCGTTCAGGAAATTATCAATGAGCACATCGCCATCGACGCCAAAATCTTGATAGGCTTGCCTAGATATGATGGCTCGTCAGATCCAAACGAACATTTGATGCAATTCGAACGCATGATGCAGCTATATGGACACAACAATTACATCTACGCTAAGATGCTGGTGACAACCTTTCAAGGGATAGCGCTCGACTGGCTCGTCAAACTGGAGCCGGCATCGATATACTCCTATGACCAGTTGTGCGATAAATTTCTACACCAGTTTGTGAGCAGGAGGAAAGCGAAGTTCCCACAAACCCACTTACATACAGTGAAACAGAAAGAAGGAGAATCATTTCAAGACTTCTTCACCAGGTTTAACACGGAAGTGCTGAAGATTGATAGGTTTCGGATCGAGTTCTTGATGATGCGTTGTTCTTAGGCCTCAGACACAAGGAGTGTGTCAATGCATGGGTGCGCGAACAACCGAGGTCGATGGAAGAACTCCTCGACCTCATAGAAAGATACATGACTCAGGAGGAGATGAACAGACTGAAATATGGTAATCCCGAGGTCGATAAGAAGAAAGACGATCGCTAGTATAGGGAAGGTCGTTGATCCCCCATCAAACGCTTCCATAATTATACCCCGCTTAACATCCTGAGGAAGGAGGTTTTGTTTGCTATCCAGCATGACAACCTCCTTAGGAGACCCAGGAAGCTGACCGAGACCGAAGCTATGAAAAAGTTGAAGAAATACTGCCATTTTCATAAGCAAAAAGGGCATGACATAGAATATTGTTTCAATTTGCATGATGAGATCGAGAGACTGATCAGGCAGGGCCATCTAAAAAAATACGTCGACGACCAGACTCCCCGTAGAGAAAGGTTAGCTAGCCCGAGGAGAGAAAATAAAGGAAAGAAACTTGCCCAAGAGCCCCACCCACTCATTGGAGGAGTCATCGACATGATTGCCAGAGGTCTCACTGGGGAGGGACTCAAAGTTTGCTAGAAAGCAGACCCAAAGGTAACTAGAATCGACCAAATCAACCAAGGTCGAAACGATTTTCCAGTTCTCAACCAACGCAGAACCAATCTCCTTCACCAAATTTGACCTTGATCATCTGGAGAACAGAGGAGTCGATCGAAAAATAGACTGCCCCATGGTTGTAACGCTCGAGGTCGCCAATTTTGAAGTAAGGAAGGTCTTGATCGACAACGGAAGCTCTGCGAATATCATATTTATGTCCACTTTGAAAAGAATAAATTTGGGGCAATTAAAGTTTGAGCCAGTCCGAACGCCGTTAGTTGAATTTGGGGGGTCCGAGATCATCTTGGAGGGATCCATTAACCTGTCCACGACATTTGGGCAAGCCCCCCGCTGCAGAACCTTGATGGTAAGCAACATTGTAGTCGACGCTCCCTTTGCCTACAACGTCATCATCGGTCGACCTGCTCTGAACAACTTCAGGGCCATTGTCTCGACCTACCATATAAAGATAAAATTCCCAACCCCGGTAGGAGTAGGAGAGCTCTTGTGCAACATTAAGAAAGCTTGGCGTTGCTATACCATTTTAGTCGAGCCAAATGAGCATAAGACCCGACCTTAGCTGAAGCCCTCGGGAGACGCCCCTGCAGCGAAACCCGATGAGGGACATTGATTTAAGAAAAGGAAACTGGAAGACACCAGGATCGAGCCGTTGGGGAGTTCAAAATGATCGAACTAGAGCCCGGGAACCCTGATAAGACCAGTCGGATAGGGAGCGACATGGGCCACTGTCTGGAATGCCTCATGGTCGATTTTCTTTGAAGAAATATCGATGTGTTCGCATGAAAAGTTTCCGACATCTAAGGAATCGACCCAAGTGTTATTATCCATCGTCTCAACATGGACCCTTCCTACAAACTGGTGAAGCACAAGACAAGAACCTTCAATGTTGAGAGGTCCAAAATCATCGAAGAGGAGGTCAACAAGCTACTAGAGGCAGGATATATTATAGAAATTCAATACCCCTCCTAGCTTTGTAATGTTGTACTCGTTCCTAAGAACAAGGGAAAATGGCGTATGTGTAATGATTTCACTAATTTGAATAAAGCTTACCCTAAGGATCCTTACCCCCTGCCTCGCATAGATTTATTAGTAGATTCTACAGCTGGTTGCGAATTATTGAGCATGATGGATGCCTTTCAAGGATACTATCAAATATTCATGGCACTCGAAGACAGGGACAAGACCTCTTTCATCGTCCCTAATGGGGTATATTGTTTCTCAGTCATGCCTTTCGGACTCTAAAACGCGGGGGCAACATATCAAAGATTAGTCAACTTTATGTTCAAAAGCGAGATCGAAAAATCAATGGAGGTCTACGTCGATGACATGATTGTTAAAATAGAGAAAGCTAAGGATCATCTAACTGACCTCGACCACACCTTTTCTATATTGAGGGCATTCGGTATGAAATTCAACCCCAATAAGTGCACATTTGGAGTTCAAGGAGGCAAGTTCCTGGGCTACATGGTCAGTCAGAGGGGGATCGAGGTGAACCCGCAGAAGATCCAGGCTGTTTTGGACATCGCCCCGCCCCAAACTGTTCGAGACGTATAATGCCTGGTCGGGAGGATAATAGCCCTCGGCAGATTTATTGCACGGCTGGCCGATAAGAGTCTTCCTTTCTTCAAAATCCTGAGAAATGCGAAAAAATTGGGATTCTAATGGACCAAGTAATGTGACCAGGCTTTCATCGAACTAAAGCAGTATCTCTCGTCAACACCCATGCTCGCCAAGCCCAAGTTGGGAGAAGTTTTGCAACTCTACCTGGCCGTGTCCACCGCCTCGATCAGCTCAGTTCTGGCATCGACGAGAGACGAAACTCATCGACTTGTGTATTACTACAGTAAAGCCTTGAAAGGGCCTGAGCACAATTACCTGGAGATCAAGAAGTTTGCCCTCGCCCTCGTTACGGTAGCACGAAAGTTGTGACCTTACTTCCAGTCTCATGCGATCGTAGTACTGATGAATCAGCCGTTGAAGCAAGTATTGTCGAAATCGACACATCAGGTCGACTCAAAAAATGGGCCATCGAGCTTAGGGAGTTCAACATCACATTCTAACTGCGGGCGGCCATAAAAGCACAGGTCCTGGCTGATTTTATCGACGAAAGGCTCGACCTCCCCGATCAGCCTGCCTAGAATTCCTCTTTTTGGACATTACACGTCAACGGTTTAGCTACTACCTCGGGAGGCGAAATTGGTGTTTCACTCCGCCCCCCCACTTGCTGAAGAGTATGATTTTGCAATAAAACTCGACTTCTTGGTCACCAACAACGAAGCAGAATACGAAGCTCTTATAGCCGGGATGAACATGGTAGCAGCTCAAGGGGTCAAGCAGCTAGTTGCGATCACTGATTCCCAGTTGGTAACAGAGCAGGTCGAAGGAAACTTCGAAGCCAAAGAGGCCAAGATAAGTCAGTACTTGTCTGAGGTGAAACGGTTGCAGAGATCGTTCAAGAGCTTCGTCCTGAGCCAAGTACCTCGAGCAGAAAATGAACGAGCAGATGCACTCTCAAAATTTGCCAGCTCGACAAGAGGAACCAGAAAAAAAACCATAACATTCCTCGTGGCCAGCAAACCATCTATCCATACTAACGACCAGAATCTCATCGGAAGCATAGAGAAGACAACTCCTTCATGGCAAGACCCAATCAAGCATTACTTAAGGCAAGACAGAATCCCCAACAACAGGAATGAGGCTCGCAGACTCAGAGGGCAAGCAGCTAGATTAGCCCTCGACGAGCACGAACAACTTTATAGGAGGTTGATATTAGGACTACCCCTTAAATGCCTAACACCTGACGAAGCAAATGAAGTCCTACACGAGATTCATGCTGGCATTTGTGGTAACCACTCCGAATATTGATCCTTGGCGCACAAAGTCATCCGATACGGGTATTTCTGGCCCGCTTTGTTAAAGGATTTGGTCAACTTCGCCAGAAGGTGCTCTTCCTACCAGCTTCACTCGAACATGCCGCACCAGCTCGCAGCGTTGATGGTAAATGTCCAGATCAAATAGCCATTTGACCAATGGGGGATCGATATAGTCGGATCTCTCTAAAAAATATCTGGCCATCGAAAATTTATCATCGTTGCAGTCGAGTACTTCACTAAATGGGTCGAAGTGGAAGCAGTTTCAAAGATCACCGACACGGCTATCAAGAGCTTCATCTGGAATAACATAATCTGTTGTTTCGGCCTGCCCAAAGTCTTGATATCAGACAATGGACTCAATTTCAAAGAAAGAACACGAGAAAATGGTACGAGTCCTTGAGAATCTGCCAACACTTTACCTCGATAGGAAACCCTCAGGCTAATAGCCAGATGGAGGTCATGAACAGAACAATCCTCGACCACCTTAATGCTCGAATAGAGAGAACATGAGCAAGCTGGGCGAATGACCTTCCCGGAGTGCTGTGGGCATATAGAACCACACCTCGAACAGCCACAGGCCACAACCCTTACAGCTTGGTCTACGACTTCGAAGCAGTGATTCCATCCGAGCTGGTGCAGTATACGACCTGAGTGATCCATTATAATTTGATCAGAAACACAACGAAAAGGGTCCTCGACCTCATCACCATCGACGAGATATGCCACACAGCCTACAACATAATGTAACGATACCGGTCGAAAATGATGGAACATTACAACAAAATAGTTCGACTGCGTAGTTTCAAAGTCGGAGACCTAGTCCTCAAGAAAGTCAAAGTATCGAGAAATATGGGAAAGCTCGACCCAAAATCGGAGGGACCTTACTCCGTGGTCAAAGTGTCAAAACACAATGCATACCGACTAGCAGACACGAGAGGCAACGAATTACCGCAACCTTGGAACGCTGTAAATCTAAAGAAATTCTGTGTATAAAAGACCATTGGCCTCCATTATATTTCCTCACAGCAATGAAAACTTATGACACATCTTGCAAATACCTACTCGCATTAGTTGATCATTTGTTGTCGACCTAGGCTTCTAGCCGCCAAGCCAAGGCTTCATAGCCAAGACTAAATAAAGGAATTAATCTTTTAAAGCCGACCCCATAGTCGACCAAATACGTGACTTTATCATTTATTGTTGACCACGATGTCGACCTATATTAAGCAATCGACTTGATCGATTGCAGTCAACCTCGAAGACGATCAAAAGGACCTCGAGCCAATATATTGTACATGCATAATGTGAATTAAAATGTGTGTTGGTTTAGGTCATCGTGGTTCATTCGACAACGATCTTGAACTAATTTTACCAAAATTTGGCAACACAAACACTCGACAACAACCTTCATTAAACCAAACGGCTTACTTACAAGCACATGTCATTCGACAAAACAGATGTGTTCAAAGAGCAATAAAAGAGCACATGTCATTTGACAAGGCAAATATATCCAAAGAGTAGTAAAGAGTACTTCATTCAAATTCAACATCCAAATTACAAAAAAAAAATAAAATGGAATGAAAAATACATCAGAATTGGAGCATTAGCTTGATCTAGTGCCCTCGTCATGCCCTCCTCGAGCACCCTCCTTGATTGCTTGCTCGATCTCATCGCTCGAGGGGATTGGAATAAGAAGCACCGCGGGGCTGCTCGTCTTAGCCTCAGGCATTGCAATAGCAACAGGAACAACGACAGTTGCCAGCTGAGAGGGCCCAACTTCATTAGCCAAAAAACTTTCTCCAGCCTGAGGAAGGCAAGCGGCATCATCGACCATGCCGTCTCGGAGCTCGAACACAAACTTGCTTGCCAAGGCGGATTCCTTGGCGACCTCATCCAGTTTCTTCACCACCTCGACTGCCGTTCTCTACACCTCGGTCAAGGGCGCGGCAAGTGGAGCCTCTACAGCTCCCTCGACCGCAGGAGCCTCCGCAGCCCCTTCTCCAGCATCGGCCTCCCTGTCCTCCGGGTACGGCTGTAGCTGCTCATCTAGGATGGGGCTGATGCGATCCCTATCCTCAGGTCGAAAGGAATAGCCTAGGAACTGCAACTGCTTAAGCGCTTTCTCAAATGCGTTCCTGGCATCGTCCAGAGAGAACACAATGCTTGCATCTTGGAATGCCGAGCATAGCATGAACTGTTGTATAGCCTCTCGCCGCATCAATGGCAGTTTTCTGAAGAATTCAGCCCGAGCCTCATCGAGCGCCATCCTCCAACCAACTGACCAACTAGACTCATAACCATGCTGCGCATCCATTCTTGCCTATTTGAGCATCTCATCCATTATGGTCCTTTCCTCCACGGAGGTAACCAACTGACTATCTTTCAATTAGAGCTGATTGTTAAGCTCCTCAACCTCCTTGGCTAGCTCATCAACTCTGGTCTGAGAAGACTCGAACTGAGCCTTTAGAGTCTCCACGTCTCCGCCTTCTTGAAAATGCTCACGATCGGCAAGGGCTAGCTCTGACCTCCTATAGAAATGGTAGCCCAGTTAGCCCACCTAAAAAATAGCATTCCTGATGAGAAAATAATATTCGACCAAAGAATAAAGTTTGACCATATAAACTAATCGATCAGAGCCTTAACATATTTGAGTGGTAAGCCAGAGCCCTGAGGGGAGCATCTTGGCTTAACCCCATCAATTTCTTCTGGTTGGATGCAAATGGTCCGTCCATCAACACCTTTAGCGAAGCAGCCCCAATTGACCCCGCCGTCTCCATCGACAAGTAGTTGTGAATAGCCATGCTCGGCTCCATCTCGAACCTCGGCGATGGTAATCTTGGTAGCTGGAATAGCATGTTGTCCCTGTGCTGACCAAATAGATCATAACCAGAGGGTTGACCCAACCCCATGCTCTCCCCTTGCCCTTCTCAACTACCGTCCTCTTGGGAGCAGGTCCATCCTGCTCGACCATAGACACTTTGCCTCGACCCACGGGGCTGCTCCCTGAGGTCGCCACTGGTCGAGCAGGTGATGGAGTGGCGAAGGTGAAGGCGTTATTACCTTGGGCTGCTGTGCTGCAGCCAGAGTAGCTCCTTGACGAGCCACCGTAGCCAAACGACGCTGCTTATTCTTCTCAGCCCTCACCAAAGCTTCAGCTCTTGATCTGTTCATGATTTCGTTTGGATCTGCCAAGCAACATAAACATAAAGGGTTAAAATTGAATAGAAAAATAGATAAAATAACAAATCATCGACAACACAATCTACTTAGTCGATCCTCTACTGGCAAGTCCAGCTGGGCTGGCGATAACCCAGCTAACACCAAACTTTTTTCCTCGATAAATACCGAGGCCTCCACCTAACCAAACTTGACCAGGTCCCGGATGAAGTTATTAGGCCAGGTTGGGGTTAGTTTACCTGGCATCTCAACATGACCTATCCACTACCCCCTCAGAATATTGAAACCTCCAACGACTCGAACATACATATAACGCTTCTTCCACTCTTGCCCATAAGAAAAGATCGGGGTGACAAGAAATTTATGGCAGGGTCGGGTAGTAAGATAATAAAAACCCAACTCGTCGGTGATACCCGACTTGCGAGACATCGAAAGGTGAAAAAGATTGGAGAAGTTCTCAAAATTGGCAGGCTGGTCGAATATGTGCATTAGAATAATAAAGCTATAAATAGTAGAGAACAATTAAGCAACAGTTAGGTTATGCACACTTTTAAATCCCTAAGCAGGTCAACTACAGGACCACCCAAGGGGAACCTAAGGCCACACCTAAAGGCATCCACGAACACAGTTATACTCTCAGCCAGAGGTCGATGCATCCGACTAGAGGGCCTAAGGGTTAAAAGTTCATATTCTTCCAGACATAATAAAGCTGCCTAATATGCCTCAGGTCGGCAAAAGTGATCGTAGAAACTATTTCGCTATAGTGGTTGGGGGTAAACAATCGACCACGCAACAAGAGAGCCTGACTTGGTCCAGCTTTACCCCCTATCCCCCCGCGCCAACGCGATTGCTGCTCGAGCTACTGGAGCTCGAGTTGTCGCTCGACGAGCTACTCGACTCCTCTGATGAACCCCCAAGCCTATCAGAATGAGTAGCCTTACTATCCCCCTCATGACTACCCTCAAAATCAGATAAATGCAACATTTCTACAGCAAAGGAAGAACGCCAAGGAAAATGAAGGAAGAGACTTACTCTTTGTCGATGAACAAAAATGCACAATATAGTAGTAGGAAAAGCAGTGGGCTCAAAGCTCGACCAGACGCAAAGTAGTAAAAGTAAAAATGAGTACTTTAACCGCGCCTATTTATAGGCACCCAAGCGCGGGAACCTAAACGGTTGTAATAATGGTGTAACCGCCGTTCACCACCACGCCCTCCACAATGTAACCATCGCATTAAATGCTCAAAACCCGGGTCAATTTTCAAAAACCCTCATTGACGAACCTGCGCAACTGCACAAGACTACTCCCTAATCCTTCTCGTCAATCACCTCATTTAGAATTCGAAAGTGGGGGGGCACTCACAATATGGGTAGGCCCAATAGGGTTGGCCCAAAGACCATAGACTAAAAGATGTAGCAACAAGCCCATCTCATCCTTAGGGCCCAATTGTGCTACCGACCTCAGATCGACCTGTTATACTGGCTTTCGACCAAGCCCCAGGCTGGTCCGCTGGTTGACTCTTCGACCATGGCGCTCGGCTACCTCTTACTCTGCGTGCCAACCTATCGTAGGGTTGACCTTGTCACCGACCAAGAAGGTCGACTTGGTGCATAATTAACTCTCTGCCACATTAAATGCCCTGACAGGCATCATACATCCACATTAATGGCGCGTGCCACCCCAATACCACCTATGCTGCCGCACTAGGCAGGAGGCGTGTCTACAATGTACTATTCTGCCCATGAAACTTGGAGATGTAGCCACCTGAAATAGTACAGGAATAGGAGATGACCTAATGCCCCTCATACAAGGACAATGATCATTTTTACATGTAAATGGCAGGCATCTCAGACAAATCCCTATCAAGAGAAGGCTATAAATACCCCTCCTTCAACCTCACTGAAGGTATGCCATTTTATATACACAAAACCCTCGCTCTGCTGCTCATTATATCTAGTCGACCTCGTAGTAACTTGAGTGTCGGAGTGCCTTAGCCGAGGGCACCTCGGCTAGCCTGACATTTGCTCGTGATTGCAGGACTCAGCCCAATTACATTCGTAGATCGACCAGAGAGGTTGAACCTTCCCCACCTATCATTTGATCTAGTTACGAGCGAATTTCACCCTCATTACTATGATAGGTGATTGACTTCTAGAATTGATCTTGAAGGTGAGTGTCTAAATTTATACGTATTATACGGTATTACACCCAAAAGGACATATGTTATGTAATCCACTGACAACTTTTTTATTTTATACTGCACTATATATATTCCACTGTGCACAAAAAGAAAAATTTTCTTGTTTTATTTCTGGATGAAAGAAAACATATGCTTTTATGATTTTCTAATATTTCTAGACTAGCAATTAAATTCGATGATCAACTGGTTACTGGATTTAATGTTACTGTTAGTTGGATCCAACTTGGTTTGGGTGTGCGAGGAACTTCAATGGGCAGCAGCGGGCTTCTCGGTTGAACCTCAAGCCTCCGTGGCCTAATCCCCCCAGTGCACAACAGAAGCCGTTTGTGGCTGAGGTGGGTCGTAGCATTTCTTGAGGACCTAGGTTGGGCACTGTTTTTATTAAGGGCGCACTTTGTCTGGAGCGATAAGGGACTGTTACCGTGGGAGCCACAAGGTTGACTGGCTACAACAAAGTGTGATCATCACATTTAATTTATTAGTTTATAAAAATATTTACTAATTTCTTGTTTCATTACTGCTTGACTATTTATTGCTTTCCACTGATATTTTTCTTGAATATTTTTAGTGAATTAATCATGTTAAATTCATGAATCACCTTGCACACACTTGACATTCACTGAGTCTTTTACTCACATTCTATGCTTTTCTTAAATTTCCTTCTGGCAGAACTAGATTCTAGCTATAATGAGGAGGTGGATCCTACTTATGATGAGAATCAAGACTGAAGTCTTAGTTTAGATCTTTGTAGTAGACTAGTTTATTTCTCCTTAGCTTATTAGTTCTATTTTATCAATTATGGATTTTATTTTGCTTTAATTGAGGTTAAGTATTGATACTTTGAGTGTTTGTGTTATAAGATTAGCTTGAATTATTTTGAGTGTTGGTAGTTCTTTAGTTTATCTTTATGTTTTGGACAAATAATATTGTTTATTGGGTTTGAATTTCACACTTTGATACTAGGATGTATGGATTGATTTTGGGACGTGACACGTTGTAAAGAAGTAGTATTGAATAAGTCGAATGTGTTATAGTTTATAATTATTGGAAACATGCTGATATAATCAGGGAACATTTTTAACATGAATTTATTTTAAAATTATTTTTTATCAGACCAATCATTAGTATATAGGTTTCATCTGAAAAATAGTACCAAAACACATGATTTATAATTTTTTCTATGTTTTAAACACTATGTATCGAGTATAAAGCTTAAAATAGTCCAGAAAATGCTCGGAGTATAAACTAAAGTATGCAAGTAGTTTATATTACTGAATTCTTCATGATTAGTACTGCACATGTAAATTTGGATACCACATGTGTCTTGAAAGATACTACATATTTCAGCAACATGTAACATATATTTTTTAGCTATTTTCTACACAAATCAGGACAATAGCTCAAGAGATAAATCTGCCCAATAGCTGAAAATTATATCAACCATCCATATTCATCATCTAGTAATAAAAAGTAACAAAACTATCATCTAATAACATTTATCTAAAATATCATTAGCCCCGACAATATATATGTACATTACAAAATATTAACAACTCTGGAATCACACTACCCAAATTGTCGAAATATTAATGCATTACAATACAAATACTTCAAAGTAATAACTTCAAATACCAACAAACTTGGTGTTGTAACTATGTGCACATGGACTAATGCATCTTCTGTGGACTGTAGACATAATTCCCTAATAGTTGAATTTGACCTCCTTCATCAATTGTAGACATTTTTATCACACTAAAAATTAAATAATACTCACGTATTCGGTACCTTGATTTTAAAATGGCAACAAGTTTTTGCCACTTAGGTTTTAAGACTCTAATCTTCCTATAACATTCACCAACAAAAAACAAACTTATCAGCAGACATAGAAAGAGACATCAGCAGTATTAAAATCTCTTACAATAATCATCATCATGCTCACTACTATTTTGTGCTTCACACGACAACACTTGAGGAAATTAACAATTTCAATGAACATAAATGACATAATTGGCAACAATTCTCAAGTGGGTTTTTAGTATGTACCTATATCATCTATTCAACTACAATGAAGATTTTCAATATAACCTTAGTTCATATTTAGTTGAAGAATAGCTCAATATAAAATTAAATTTCAAAAATCAAGACACGATTAGAAATAAAGCAACAAAGGAACTTGAAATAGTGTCGTTCCAAGCACAATCTAACATGAAATATTATAGAAAGCAGAAGGAAAGAATTAATAATAGTAAAGAAATGGCTCGAATATGCGAGAAGCTTTCAGTGGATTTAATTAATCCACTTCATAATTATCCCTTTCTTTTTATTCCATATTTAAAGATTTTTGGTGACAATCAATATTCATAACTATTGTGGCATAATCTTCTTGAATGAGGGAAAAAAAAAAAAAAAAAAGACTTTTCCAAACAAAACAACAGTAATAAAAAAAGGTTTTATTTTGTGCTTTGCTTTATTTTTTGATTTCATACTGTAAAGAGAAAAAGCTCCTCTAAGAATTGCTTGCTTTTCACAGAGTGGTGTTGGTAGAGGATAATAATGTGAAAAAATTGAGAGGCAGTGCAATATGAGGGTGGTGGTTGTAGTGGTGGCTTCTAGACGTCGCGGCGATGGTTGGCCATTGACAGAGAATGAGTGAGATGATTTACTTCTAAGAGAATAAAAATGGAGAAAGACGATAGAGAGAGAATGGGTAGGGTTAAAAAAAATTAATAATAATAATAAAGCGAAATGTTAAGTTTGAGCGTATTTTAGGAAATCAAGTGGGTAGGGAGTGAAGAGATCAAATTAAGACTATTGTAGATGGAGATTGGATCATAAAATTAAAAATGCTTTTGGAACTTTTAAATAAATTACTCTAAAAGAGGCGTAAAGGTATAACTCTAATAAGAGTAAGAAATAAAATTTATTCGGTCAATTTATAATTTGAAAAGATGGGAAATTATTAGTGCCAAAAAGAAAGATTAGTTTTATAAAAGTAAATTTCAATTTTAAAAGTAAGAAAGTTACTTGTGATGTCTTAAAAATAAAATAAGAATATTTTTATATGGAATAACGAGCATGTAAAAAGTTTTAGACTATACAAACATAATGAATTAATAATGATTTCAACTTTTTACTTTAAGATAGTGATCACTACTTTAAACCTTCTTTATCCATCGCACTAATCCCATGATCGGTGTGCATATACGTAAGCATGGTAGTAATCATTTAGAAATCAAATTACTCAAATGAACCCTGTAGCATGGAAATAATTGTTTTATTTTTAAATTGCAAATGTTATTAAGATTATGTTTGAATTTGCTTTGGAGCATTTGAGAAGAATATTTTGAGAGAATAGGATTGCACTCTTTCCCAAAAGTTTCTTTTGGTGGGTTCTTTCAATTTTCTTGAAATATATGTCTCAATTTTTATTTTATTTTTTTGTAGAAATTTTGTTCTAGTTCGAAAAATAATTTTCTTTCTCAATGACTCACGTTTGTTCCAAAAATTATTTTTCTATGCCCAAAGAAGAAAACTTAATAAACAAAAAGTTTGTCTTAGCCTAAGTCCATAAAAGACTAGATGGCTATTTCGAAGGTTAATGAATAATAGATGATATCCAACCCTTATGAATATACTAAAGAGTCCATATTGTACCAATATTCAAAAAATCAAATTGAAAATTTATAGAAGATCTTGTAATATCTTGAAGTATATCTCATCACAAACAAAAAGAGACTTAATAGGAGTCAACTCTTTGCATCATTTTTACTCTATTTAAATCAATGTACTCGTATACACATTCTCAATTACATAATCAATCAATCAGCAACTTGCATTATCAAGTACAATTATTTTCAAGTGGTTTTGTTCTTGGCATGTTGTGCACCTCAATTTTTACTCATTTCTTTATGGTCCATTATTCTGTATATTTGGTTAGATTCTTCCTAGCAATATAACTCGATTTTCTTTGCACGATCTTCAAAAGTTCAATGCTAAAAGGAAGATAATGCTCACCTTAAATTTTTTTTTTTTTTCAAAATCCTACAATTAGTTAGGCAAAGAACCTTCAAGGTGTTAGTTTGTTGTACTTCACCAAGTCATTTGGAGAAGTTTAAGTTCAAGAGTCCTAATTTTATGAATTTATTTTTTATATACTCTTTTGTATGCACTCATATACATTGACATGTCTCAATACTCAATTTTTAATTTTTAAAGGCAACTATTTCGGTGGCATGCCTAGTGGAACAACATGTTGCTATTTACACTTTCAGAGTCTATTTGATTTTTTGGATTCTTTTTGTTTTCATTCTCATTTTTTCTATTCGAAAATGACAAAAAAGAAAGAAAAATAGAAAGTCCAAAGTACAAATATCATGCCTACTCACAAGAAGAGATGCTCACCTTCAGCAAGTCGTTGAGATGGTAGAGCCTCTAGAACAGCAGCCTACCTCAGCCACTAATGATGAATTTGATGACGTTGAAATCATACAACTTGCAACTCCAAACAATACCCCAACGGTCGTGGAATGACTTGAGATGAGTAATGTCATCAAGAAGATCCTCGATGATCTGGATCAAAGAGAAAATCATGATCTGAGGAAGAAATAAAGGAATAAGGAATTTTAAAAAATGAGACAAGAAAAAGAACAAAAATAGCATCAACTTTAATATATTAGACAAGTTCTTGAGATGACACTTGCTCACCTTGAGGAAAATTTGAGATAGTCATCCACCTCCATCAGATCTTTGAAATCTAAAATTGGGACCAATACTAATGCACCGGTTGATGTGAAGGATACAATGATTTCAAGCAAGAAGGAAGATCATTAGTACTGTTAGGATCTTCTCATAATATGTTTTGATTATGATATTTTGTAATGATCTTATTCCATATTGCATTAGTTGTAAATAAGGAAAATTGCTCCAATCATGAGTTAATAGCTAGAAGTTTCATATGGAAATCTACATGATTTTCTGAAAATAAAGAAAGAAAGTTTCTGCTCGAACTTCACATGGAAACCTGCAATCAAGGAAGACTTATTTAAAGGAAGATATTTGCTGGACCAATCTTCAAGATAATTGTCTAATTCATGCCTAGAATGAAGGAAGGAAAATCTGTATAATCCTCCAACATCAGGTAAGGAAAGTAGCCGTTGGAACTTCAATATGGCAACTTTCAAATCAAAGAAGGAAAGTTACTGTTAGAGTTTTACATAACCACATGACCAGAGCTAATTCCATATACTCAAAGAAGAAAGATGAAAAGAAAGATGCCGTTGGAATTTTTATGGCAACTTGGACTCAAGCAATGGAAGTTACGGTTGGAACTATATATAGCAACATGACATGTCCAGAAGATGCAAAAGATTCTGAATAAACTTCATCTATTTAAAATAGAAGACGTCACAAGTCAGAAGCATTAAACATTTTCTCAAAATTCAGAACTCTACAGGATATTACTTTGGAAGTTGCGCTGGAAGTTTGCTTTTGCCTTCCATCATCCAGTCTGTTTCTGCGATAGAGAAAGTTACTTTTTGCTATTGATTTCTTATTTCTTGTCTTTTTTGTAACTTCACTTGTGTTTAATATAAGTGCAGGTTAAAAATCCTAAGATTACATCTCAGGTAGTGGAGTAAGCTTGCCGAACTACTATAAATCATCGTGTTCTTCTTATTTGCTGTTTTTATATACTTTCTCCATTTGGATTCTTATAAAACTATTTTATCCAACCTTTTTACAAAACTTTTTAAAGAACTAAAAGTGATTATTGAATTGAGAAAAAGATCAATTCACCCCCTTTTTGATCCATTTTTACTATCAATTGGCATCGGAGCATTGGAGCTCACATAATAAGTTCTAGCCAACTTGAGCTTAATCGATCCTAATGGTTGCGTCTAGTTTTGATGTTTATGCAGAAGGACAGTCACACACTTGTCCACCTTTGTTCGACGGAACAAACTACTCCACATGGAAGAATCGAATCAAAGAGTTTTTCATAGCTCTTGATTATGACTTGGAGTATAGTTATTAATAGACCACTTATTCCAACTACTAAAAGCATGTCACCCAAAGGTAGAATGGAACTTACTGTGTAAGACAAAAGAATGTTGTCCATGAATGCTAGAGCCAAGAATATTCTATCTTGTGCCTTGGTTAAAGAAGAGTATAATACTGCAAAGGAGATGTGGAATATGCTTCAAGTCACCCATGAAGGAACATCTCAGGTAAAACAAGAAAGGATTGCATTACTTACTCACAAATACGAAATGTTCTATATGAAAATAGGTGAATCAATCAGCCAAATGTACGCCTGATTCATGGAGATAGTCAACCCCATGTTTGCACTAGGAAAAGATGTATCAGAAAGTGAGCAAGTTCGAAAAATCCTGGGATCTTTACCTCGAGAATGGACACCAAAGGTCACTGCAATACATGAGGCCAAAAATCTGGAAATCCTTCCAATGGGAGAGCTCATAGGATCACTTACTTCTCATGAAATGGCACTCCTATCAAAAGAAGAAAGTTTCGAAGACAGAATTAAGAAGAACATAGCATTCAATTCAAAATAAGTTGACTGGAACGAAGATTCAGGATATCTGGATGAGGATACCCTAAAAGATGAAATAGCAATGATTACAAAATATCTCAAACAACTAACACAAGCAAGGAGTAGTTTCAAAAGAGACAACAAGTCAAGTTCCAGGGGAGGCAGTACTGACTACCAACAACCTGAGTAAATAATTTGCCATGAATGCCATGAAGTTAGTCACAAAAGACCTGACTGCCCAAGGCTCAAATGAAATTCCAAACCCGAGAAAAGCTTCAAATCCAGAGCAATGACTATTACGTGGGATGATTCAAATTCAGATAAAGAGGACAATTATCTTATAGCTGATCGACAAGTAACTCTTTTTTCTAAAATAAGTACCAGTAATTTTGAACAAGAAAATGTTAGGTTGCATGAGGAATTTCAAAATCAACTAGCTGAGATGTAACAGGAAATAAAATCTCTAAACTATCAGATAAAGAATATTCTTGATGAAAAATCTGAACTTGTTCAAACTTAT
The DNA here is from genome assembly GCA_018894105.1 of Jacaranda mimosifolia. Lineage (NCBI taxonomy): Eukaryota > Viridiplantae > Streptophyta > Magnoliopsida > Lamiales > Bignoniaceae > Jacaranda > Jacaranda mimosifolia. The sequence continues at coordinate 13,696,486 of CM032130.1, read as the reverse complement.
AACAAAATTATCAAGAAGGACGTGGATGATAGAAATAGGCTTGTTAGAAAAATTTAAGATCTTGAAAATGAAAATTTCTTTCTATTAGAAGAGAATTACAACTTAAAAAGAACCACTAAAGGAAAAGGGAAAATGAGCGAAATTAAAACCAAATTTTTTGAAAAAAGAAAACAAAAAGTTTGCTACAAATGTCCGATAAGAAATGACATTGGAGCTAAATACTTATGGAATCCAAAGTCTAACAAGCAAGGACTAGGTACTACATGGGTACCTAAAATATTGACAAATTGTCATACAGGTTCCATTCATGAAGAATCAAAAAGACAAATGGTACCTGGACAGTGGATGTTCCAAACATATGACCGGAGATAAATCATTCTTTACAAATCTGCCAGACTTTAGATGAAGGAATGTCTTGTTTGCTGACAACACAAAAGGTAAAATCATACGTAAATGCACTGTTGGAAAAATCAATGGAACTTCCATTGAGAATGTGTGGCTGGTAGATGGTCTGAAACATAATCTTCTAAGCATCAGCCATCTCTGCGACAGCGGGTATCAGGTATAATTCCAACCCTCACATTACATTATTACTAAGGATGATAAAATCATTTTTTCCACTATTAGGGACAGAAACATTTACTGCATTAACTTAGATGATTTATCTAGCCAAAATGTTGAATGTCTGGTAGCTTCAGAAGATCCTAGTTGGACATGGCATAGATGACTTGGACATGCAAACATGAATTTACTTGATCATCTTGCTAAAAAGGATCTCATTAAAGGGATTCCCAAGATTGGATTTGTGAAAGACAAAGTATGTGATGCATGCATTAAGGGAAAACAAATCAAAACATCTTTCAAACCTATCAATGACATATCTTCATCAAAACCTCTTGATCTTCTTCATCTTGATCTTTTTGGATCTATGAAAACATCTTCTCTTGTTGGGAGCAAATATATTTTTATGATTGTTGATGATTTTTCACGATTTACCTGGGTTCGATTTCTTTCTCACAAAAATGATGCTCTAAAATCTTTTGTATCTCTTGCTAAGAAAATCCAAAATGAAAAAGGGTATTTCATTAAAGCTATAAAGAGTGATCACAAAACGAAATTTGATGATAATGGGTTTATGATCTTTTGTGATGAAAATGGATATTCCCACAATTTTTCTGCACCAAAAACACCACAACAAAATGGAGTGATAAAAAGAAAAAAAACAATTCTTCAAGAAATGGCATGAACAATGTTGAATGAATATAAGTTGCCTAAATCATTTTGGGGGGAGTTTGTAAATATCGCATGCTATATTGCCAACAGAGATTTTTTCAGACCTTTTATCAAAAAAACTCCTTATGAATTATGGCATGGTAAAGTACCAAACATCTCATACTTTCATGTATTTGGATGCAAATACTTCATTCTGAATGACAAAGATCATCTTGCTAAATTCGATTCAAAATCAGATGAAGGCATATTCATGGGATATTCAGTTCATAGCAAAACTTATAGAGTTTTTAACAAGAGGAAAAGAACTATACAAGAGTCCATACATGTTTTTTATAAAACTACCTCTTATTGCCAAAGATACTTTGAGCATAGAATCTGTAGGTATTGATAGAATCATTGAAGTAGTCCAGCAAGAGAAGAAAACTAAAAAAGAAAGTTCCAAAGAAAACATCAATGAAATTCCAAGTGGAACTTCCAATGAAGGAGATGAAGAAAAGATGTGGAAGTTCAAACATGCATCGAGTCATCCAACTGCTAAAATAATTGGGAATTCAAAAGTGGGAATAATGACTCGATGCATGTTTGAACTTCCGCATCTTTTAAAATAATTGGGAATTCCAAAGCGGGAATAATGACTTGATCAAAAGCTAAAGATTATGATACTGGTAATATAGTTTTCTTATAACTCATAGAACCTGTTGATCTACATGAAGCACTAAATGACAGGTACTGGAAAGATGCAATGATGGAAGAACATTCCTAGTTTAACAAAAATAATGTGTGAAACTTGGTAGAAAGGCCTACTGATAGACTAGTCATTGGAACCAAGTGGGTTTTTCGAAACAAACTAGATGAAAAGGGAATCATGGTAAGAAACAAGGCAAGATTTGTTGCAAAAGGGTATTCACAACATGAAGGTATTGATTTTGATGAAATATATGCACCCGTAGCATGATTAGAGTCAATCTGCATGTTGCTTGCATATGCATCTTACAAAAATTTCACTCTTTTCCAAATGGATGTTGAAAGTGCATTTTTGAATGACCTTATTAAAGAAGAGGTTTATGTTGAACAACCACCAAGTTTTGATAATTCTGATTTTCCTAATCATGTTTTTAAATTGTCTAAAGCATTATATGGTTTGAAACAAGCCCCCAGGGCTTGGTACAAAAGGCTGAGTACTTTTCTTCTCTCTAAAGGATTTTTCATGGCACCATCGACACCACTTTTTCATAAAGAAAGTTGATAACGAAATGCTAATGGTGTAGATTTATGTAGATGATATCATATTTGGTGGTACTAAAAATTCTCTTTGTGATGAATTTGAAAGTTCCATGAAATGAGTTTGAAATGAGTCTCATGGGAGAATTAAACTTATTCTTTGGACTGCAAATCAAACAAAGTCCTGCAGAAATATTCAAATGCCAAGAAAAATATACAAGGGAACTACTCAAGAAGTTTGGAATGAAAAATTGCAAGGAAACATCAATTCCCATGGCACCAAACACCAAACTAGAGATTGATCCAAAAGAAAAGGGAGTTGACAAAATAATATACAGAGAAATGATTGGAAGTTTGCTCTATCTCATTGCAAATAGACCAAATATTCTATTCTCAACAAGCTTGTGTGCCTGTTTTCATACAAATCCCAAGGAATCTCACCTTCGAGCGGTGAAACAAATATTAAGATACTTAAAGAGATCTCCTCACCTCGATATCTGGTATCCTCTCTCAAAATATTTCTCTCTTGTTAGATATTTTGATGTTGACTATACAGGTTGCAAGAAAGATTGGTAAGTTGGTGAAGCAAAAAATAGAGTGTTGTCGCACTATCTACAACGGAAGCAAAAAATATGGCACTTGGAAATTGCTACACCCAGATTATGTGGATGAAACAAACTCTCCAGGATTAGGGTATGAATTTCTTCAACGTACCTATAAAATGTGATAATACTAGTGCAATTAGTACAACAAAAAATCATGTTCACCTTTCTAGAACCAAACATATAGAAATTAGGCATCATTTCATAAAAGATCATATTTCTAGTGGTGTTATTTGCATAAATTATGTGGAAACTAAGTTCCAGTTGGCAAATATTTTCACTAAGGCCTTTTTTGATGAGCATTTCACTTTTATTAAAAACCAGATAGGCATAATCTCTTCTCCCACCGAAATTTAAAACTAAGGAATACTTTCCTTAACCCCTTTTTGATGCTGAAGGGGGAGATGGATTAGAATTGGAACCTTCCATGATTGTTAAAACTAGAACCTCTTGTTTCATGTTTTGTGAAACTTAAATATTTTCTATCTTAAATTTTTTTTGCTTTCTGCTTGGTATTTGTCTTGTGTCATGTTTTGTGAAACTAGAGCACCCTAATGCTTTCTGCTTGGTATTTGTTCTGTGAAATTAAACTTGCTGATGCTGGAACTTTTGTTCAGAGGATATAGATATTTGAACTATAGAATCATTGTGCTATTTGAAGTTAAACATCTCCCGTTACGGAATATGATTATGTTGCTCGATGTTATATATGATCATCTCACAATAATTGATTTAACCCTTTTTGAGAACTTTGAAAATAGTCCTTTTCAGCACCACAGCTCATAGTCAGGGGGAGCTTGATTTTAGGAGGAGCACCTTATATATGCAAATGGATCATTATCAAAAAGGGGAAGATTGTTGGGATCTCCTCATAATATGTTTTGATTATGATATTTTACAATGATCTTATTCCACATTGCATTAGTTGTAAATAAGGAAAATACTCAATTGATTTGATACCACAAAATCAATAGTTTTGTTTGCTCCAATCATGGCTTAATAGCTGGAAGTTTCATATGGAAATCTCCATGATTTTCTAGAAATAAAGAAGGGAAGTTTCTGCTGGAACTTCACATGGAAAACTGCAATCAAGGAAGAGTTACTTAAAGGAAGATATCTGCTGGTTCAGTCTTCAAGATAATTGTCTAATTCATACCTAAAATAAAGGAAGAAAAATCTGTATAATCCTCCAACATCAGGTAAGGAAAATAGTCATTGGAACTTCAATATGGCAACTTTCAAATCAAAGAAGGAAAGCTACTGTTAGAGTTTTACATAACCACATGACCAAAGCTAATTCCATATACTCAAAGAAGAAAGATGAAAAGAAAGATGCTGTTGGAATTTTTATGGCAACTTGGACTCAAGCAAGAGAAGTTACGGCTGGAACTTTATATAGCAACATGACATGTCCAGAAGATGCAAAAGATTCTGAATAAACTTCATCTATTTAAAATAGAAGACGTCTCAAGTCAGAAGCATTAAACATTTTCTCAAAGTTCAGAACTCTACAGGATATTACTTTGAAAGTTGCACTGGAAGTTTGCTTTTGCCTTCCATCATCCAGTCTGTTAGAAGTTTCTACGATAGAGAAAGTTACTTTTTGCTATCGATTTCTTATATCTTGTCTTTGTTGTAACTTCACTTATGTTTAATATAAGTGCAGGTTAAAAATCCTAAGATTACATCTTAGGTAGTGGAGTACGCTTGCCGAACCACTATAAATCATCATGTTCTCCTTATTTGCTGTTTTTATATATTTTCTCCATTTGAATTCTTATAAAACTATTTTATCAAACCTTTTTACAAAACTTTTCAAAGGAATAAAAGTGTTTATTGAATTGAGAAAAGGATCAATTCACGCCCCCTCTTGATCCCTTTTTACTATCAAGTACCACCAAAGGTATCATCACATTCAATGGAGAGGCTTAACATAGATAACAATCAACCTAGGCAGGCCTCCAACATTATCAGTCACCTCATGCAAAAGGATCTCCTGAACGTCTCCTTCTGCGATCAAAGTAAATAGGTAGTCTATGAATCAAAGACATCTCCACAGAAGGTTAGGGTTTAGGATCTAGATAACAAGCCGCACCAATGCTGGTTGAGGTGATCACCACCAGGATCAACCCATCCCAAGCTAATTATGATGGCAGCATGTTAATGTCCCACATCGGTGAAATAAATAAGTTGTGGTTTCTATATATGGCCTTGGGTAATCCTCGTCCTTAAGCTAGCTTTTGGGGTTGAGTTATGCCCAATGTCCATTCTTTAACATGGTATCAGAGCCACCCATTTCATATTATTCCACGCTCCAGATGTTCATTCTTGGGCATGCACGGGGTGTGTTAGTGTCTCACATCGGTGAAATAAATAAGTTATTATCTCTATATATGGTATTGAGCAATCCTTATCTTTAAGCTAGCTTTTGGGGTTGAATTAGGCCCAATGTCCATTCTTTAACACAGCATGTCATGTGCTACCTCCAAGAAGGAGGTTGAGGAAATACTCTGCCAGGTTTTGTTGTAGCATAAACGATCAATCTCTCGACCTAGGTACTCACACCCTTATCCCCTTGAAGGCAATCTTATCCCTTTTCCACCAAGTTATAGGGTGTCAAATTTATATTATTTTCTGAGAATGAGTCACAAATTGTCGTAGAACACATTTTTAAGTTCACCACATAGTGCAAGAAGGTAAGCATAGACGAAAACTTGAAATTACATCTTTTTAATTTCTAACTCACTAACATGTGCAAAATTTCTTTGGTTCATTAAACTATGACCAAACTTGGTCCTAGATTGCCTCTTTCATAGCTATTTTAATCATGTTCCCTTGGAAGTCAAGATTTCTGAGCTAACTAACATGAGACAACTTCCAAGAGAATAAGCGAACGAATATATAGAAAGGCCTTGTCAAGGTTAGGCACTTTTGCCTAATTACACTTTTAGGAGATAGTTACATTGACCCAATCATAGGTGGGATGCTTTCAAACTAATAGAGGAAATATTTGGAGAGAAATTTGATACCATCTTTCATTTGAAAAGCTGTCTGAAATTGGATTTAGAGGAAGCAAGAAGGAAATCTCAAAGTCCCATTTGTTTTTGTTTTCCCGCACAATATGTTACTGGCATCCTCCTATAGAAATTACATTGCATGCATGGCGTGGTGGTGTGTAGAAATGTGTAGAAGCTACATTGCATTGCATGGTTTGGAGCCAATGCATGGTGCCTAGCTCTCCAGTTCAGTTTGTTGGAGCAACAACATGGTGTCCAACTATCCAGCTCAATTTGTTAGCTGTTAGTTTGTTATTGGTTTGTTTTTCTTTAACAGTTTTTGCTATAATTAGTTAGGGTGATCCTCATGTATTAACCTATTAGGTCTAGCTATAAATAGGTGTACAGCCATGTGTAGCACTAATTTTTGCAGCTTTTGTTTTCATGAATACAACATTCTTGAGTTTTTCTTTCTCTGGAAGCAAGATGAACTTCTCTTATTCTCTTTCCAATGGCAAACACACACAGATCCTGCAAAATTTAACATAATATCATAGCGATACCAATCCTGCAAATGATAATATTGAAGATCGAAGCTCTTGCCACCGTGAGTCGCCCGATCGACGACTGAAAGAAGTTCGCCGATGGATAGCGCGAAGGAAGTGGCAATGGAACCTGCTGCACCTCCAATCCTCCAATCACCCAGGCATGACGCTCGTGTCAACGCCTTTGAACAGAAACAACTATATTGTGTGGAGCCGAGCGATGAAGATACCGTTGCGCACAAAAGTCAAGCTCGGATTCATCAATAAAAGGAATGCGATGCCAGATGAAGAATCGAAGGAATATGAATAGTGGAATAGGGTAGACTGCATGGTGCAATCGTGGATCCTAAACTCGATCTCTAAGGAGATAGTCGATGCATTTCTCTTCACCACAACAGCTAAGGAACTATGGTACAAGCTAGAAAAAAGGTTCGGGGAATGTAACGGACCATTACTCTACCAGTTGTAGAGAGAAATCAACATTGTTTTGTAGGGGAACCAATCAGTTGCGTAATACTATACTAAATTGAAGAAACTCTGGGATGAGTTATAGTGCCTACTTCCCATTTCACAGTGTAATTGCGGAGTAGCTAACATGTGGCCGACTATAATTCCTCCAGTCGGTTGGTTCAATTTCTTATGGGATTTAGTGAAGGTTATGATCATATCAGAAACTAAATTTTGGTCGTATAATCGTTGTCGACAGTGAACAAGGTATATCGATGGTGTTGCGAGTTGAGAAACAAGGGGAGATATAAACTGCATATAACGACAAGGGAGAGAGTATGGTTATGTTGGCAAGAAGTCAGCAATCAAAGAGCTTTGGTAATGAAGGCCAAGGCTTTAAAAAGGGAAAGCCGCACAAAGGAGAATCGACAAATCAAGCTTGCACTGTACGCATTACAACTGTAATGGCCACACAAAGGAGACATGTTTTAAGCTCCATGGGACACCTGAATGGTACAAGGAGTTGGTTGTGGGAAGGGGGAAACCAGGATCTAAGCATGTGGCCAATCTAGTTGATGTAGGAGCTAGAAATGACTCTAGAAAAGAATGTCAGTTTCCAGTTGAATGGAACAACAAAATCCATGATATGATACAAAGTGAGGCACACAGAATTATCAAAGGAACGAATGCAGTTGAAGAAGCCACGACCAACATGATGCATTTTTATGATTTTGCAGGCACCAATCTTCATCACTTTACCCTCAGTGCTCTATGCTTATTGGAAATTGAGAGCTGGATTATAGATATAGGGTCATCGAACCACATGTGCTGCAATCTAAGGTTACTAAGCAAACTCTGACCCATAAAAACACCAACTACCACACATCTGTCTGATGGATCCGTTAAGAGCATCCAGAAGATGGGAGATGTATATCTCAGGAATAAACTGACCTCGTCTGATACTTTGTACACCCCTTAGTTCAAATATAACCTCATATCCGTGAATAAGCTGTTAGAATCAACCTCATATAAATTTATATTCTATCCTATACATTACTTGTTACAGGACCAGCGAACTGAGGAAACATTGGTTGTTGGGAGGGTAGTTGGAAGGCTTTACGTGCTTGACTCTGGTTGCTTCAATACCAGCACTCTATATCAACTCACAAAAGAATTATTCCTGTCTCCTAAACATAGTTTCTTTCATTCTGGTTGTAACAACAAAGCAGCAACATGTAATGTTGGAAATAAGGCAACTGATTGTATGTTACTTTAGCATAAAAGGCTAGGCCATGCTTCTACTACAATCATGTCACACATGAATCTTATGAATAAAAATAGCTTTGCTCTCTCCTTCCCTTGTGATTTTTGTCATTTTGCCAAGCAACATAGATTAGCATTCCTAAACAGCCAAATCAAAACGTCCAAAATCTTCCAACTTCTATACATAGATCTTTGGGGAGCTTATCATCAACCATCCCTATTCAGTGCCTATTACTTCATTAGCATAGTTGATAACTTTAGCCGCTCTACCTGGACCTATCTTATGTCACAAAAGTCCCAAACTGTCCAAACTCTAACTCAGTATATCAACATGGTTGAAACTCAATTCGAAATGAGGATCAAGATCATTAAAACAGATAATGGGAGTGAGTTCTTGAGTCATATTTGTCAAACCTTATTCTCTAAAAAGGGAATTATACATCAAAGGTCATGCTCGTACACCCCACAACAAAATAGAGTGGTTGAGCGAAAGCATAAACATCTACTCCAGGTTGCTAGAGCTTTGTTCTTTCAAGCCAACCTACCCAAAAAATTCTAGGGAGAGTCGACCTTAGCAGCCACTTACATCATCAATCGACTCCCTACTCTTGTCCTCAATTGGAAAACACCCTATGAGTTGCTACTCAGTCACATCCATTCTTATGAATTCCTTAAAACCTTCGGTTGTCTATGTGATGTCACCAATGTAACACCTCAAAAGGACAAGTTTGACCTAAGGGCAGTTAAGTGTATTTTCTTAGGGTATTGTCACAGCCAGAAAGCTTTTAAGGTCTACGATCTTAAATCCCATAAGCTGTTAGTGTCAAGGGATGTAGCATTATATGAGAACATCTTTCCTTATTGGCCAACTTCAAGTACAGAAAACCCTCATTTACCCGTTGTTGAACTAGACAGTGACTTTCCCTTCACAAGATAATCACTTGTCTCCTAACTATCAGGATGATGTATCACATGTTTCACCTCCAGCTCCCATCTCCTCTCACTCCTCTGTTGTGCCCAATAAACAGCCCGCTGCCACCAGATAGAGCACAAGAGCCAAAAATAAGCCTGCATGGATGAAAGATTTTGTATCCAATGCCACTCAACAGCCACCCTCTACTGTGATTCACCACTAAATGACCATTAGAAGTCCAAAGAAATCCTATCCCATTCAAACATATCCCTACTATATATCACCTAACCTGGATAAGCAGTACAATGAGTTTCTAGCTAATGTATCAAGTGATTCAGAACCATGCTCCCACAAATAGGCAAGCACTGACTCTAGGTGGGTAGAGGCTATAGGGAATAAGCTAGAGGCCTTGGAAAAAAAATCAAACATAGGATTTAACCGAGTTGCTGGCTGGAAAGAAGGCAATTGGTTCACGATGGGTGTATAAGATCAAACGTAAGCCGGATGGAATAGTTGATAGGTTCAAGGCAAGGTTGGTCGCCAAAGGATACAATCAAGTAGCTGGGGTGGATTATTTTGATTCCTTTTCTCCGATTGCCAAGTTGGTTACAGTGAGGGTTTTCTTAGCTCTAGCTACTACCAAGAACTGGCCTGTTAAGCAATTAAACATCAATAACGCTTATCTACACGGTCATCTTCATGAAGAGGTGTACATAGTATCGTCGGAGGGATACACTAAAGCCAAGCGAGGACAGGTTTGTAAGCTGGTCAAGTCACTGTATGGGTTGAAGCAAGTCTCCCGAAAATAGAACTATGAACTGAGTGTAAAATTGCAGGAGTTTGGATTTAGGCAATCGGCACACGATCACTATTTGTTTGTTAAAATCATAGGAAAGTCTATTCAGTATCTGGTTGTATATGTAGACAATCTTTTGATCACAGGTGATAACAAAGGTGATATTGTGACCACAAAGGAGTTTCTTGACCAGCAATTTACCATCAGAGATCCGGGGCAAGCTAAATACTTCATGGGGATGGAAATCACTAGGTCAGCGGACGGGATATTTTTGAACCAAAGGAAATACGTGTTGGATATAATTAAGGACGTTGGGCTGCTGGGGGCCAAGCTAGCTAAGACGTTGCTGAAGGGCCAGATACTGAATGCAAGTGACGGTCCACTGTTCCTAAAGCCCGAGAGATACAGGAGACTGATAGGCAGATTGTTGTATTTGAACCTGACAAGGTGGAATGTTATTTATGCGATTCAAAAACTTAGTCAGTTTGTTAATGAGCCATGACAGTTAAATTGGCATGCCGCCATGCATGTTCTAAGATACCTCAAGAAATTCCCATCTGGAGGGTTATTCTTTGCGAGACAAAATGAATTGAAGTTGCAAGTGTATAGTGATGCGAATTGGGCTACCTGTCGAACACTAGGAGATCGCTCACTAGTTTCTGCGTGCTTCTTAGCTCTTCCCTCATCACTTGGAAAACCAAGAAACAAAGCACAGTGTCCAGGTCTTCTACTGAGGCGGAGTATCATAGCATGGCCTCCACAGTATGGGAGTTGCAATGGTTAATATATATATTGGCAGACTTTAGAGTTACTGTTGATCTGCCCATTACTTTGCATTGCAACAACAAAGCTACAATGCACTTAGCTGCAAATCCCATGTTCCACAAACGCACCAAGCACCTGGAAATCGATTGCCATTTGGTTTGAGATCAATTGAAGAAAGTATTCATATGCACATGGCATATTAGCAGCAAAGAACAACTCGCGGATTTGTTCACTAAGTCCTTAGCATCGTCTCAATTTGAATACTTGCTACTCAAGTTGGGTTGACTAACCCTCACCAACCTCCAACTTGAGGGGGGCATGTAGAAATTGCATTGCATGCATGGCGTGGTAGTTTGTAGAAATATGTAGAAGTTAAGTTACATGCATGTGTGTAGAAGTTACGTTGCATTGCATGGTTTGGAGCCAATGCATGGTGTCCAGCTCTCCAGTTCAGTTTGTTGGAGCAACTGCATGGTGTCCAACTGTCCAGCTCAGTTTGTTAGCTGTTAGTTTGTTATTGGTTTGTTTTTCTTTAATAGTTTTTGTTATAATTAGTTAGGGTGATCCTCATTTATTAGCCTATTAGGTCTAGCTATAAATAGGTGTACATCCATATGTAGCATTAATTTTTGCAGCTTCAATTTTCATGAATACAACATTCTCAAGTTTTTCTTTCTCTGAAAGCAAGATGAACTTCTCTTCTTCTCTTTCCAAATGGCAAATGCACATAGATCTTGCAAATTTAACACCTCCAAACTCTCATCTTCAGAAGAAAATCCATGATTGGCCCTGCATTGACAATTAAACATTTATGTGTAGTAATTTTACCGCACTTTCTATGGAAATAAACCTCCTAACCTTTGCTATTGAGCAATCAACAGATGATAGATTTGATGGTGTATGGATGAATTTGTAAGCTCCTCAAAATATTTTATAAGGTGTTTAAGAACTTAGAAGATGTCATATAGTGTTCTAGTAAAAAAAAATTCAAAAAAAAAATTATGAACTTCCAAATTTAGATGTTAAATAGAATCTTATAAACTTTTTGAAAAAGATAGAAGGGTTGCTAACTTATTTTAAGATCAAATTGTTTTAATTTAATTATAAAATTGCCGTTAATAAAGTCTCAGACTCCAAAACCATGTTTTATTAAATACTTTACGAGTTTAATTTTAAAATAAAATCTAACATCTTATAAGCTCCAAAAATATTTTATAAATTTTTTTAAATAAGTTTAGCCAAACACCCTTTTAATAAGACTCAATTGCACAGTTGTAAGCATACCTCTAGAATAATTCCATGGGATGTACAAGAACTCCATCATCCGTCCAGTTTACATCCTTTGCATCTAGTTCTTTTCCAATTAATTCAAGAGGTGCATCTAATGGTGGTGGGCTCTGCATAAGCAAGTTTAATACCAAGTAAGTTAGTTTCAAACATCTGGACAAGGAATTAAAACCAAATCTTTTTATATGAAACATTTCTATTATATAAAATATGTTAGAGGATGGATACCATGCAACGAATAAGAGGCCAATTTATTCCACGGAAGAAAGGATGCTGCTTGATCTCATTTGCACCACTATTTGATCCTAAACGGCTAGCTGGATCTCTATTTAACAATGCATTAATCAATTGTCTTGCAGCCAGACTTGCCTGGAATATTATCATATCAAAATTTCACAATGGGCTAATGTTTTGTTCTTAGCCATGTGGAGATAACGTGGAAATTTAGAGACCACAATTTAAATCCTTGTAATTATTGTGCTTGTTAGGAAATATAGGATTTTACCGGAATGCTACTTGGGAAGGTGAGGTCTTTGTGCAAGATGTTGGCGAAGGTTTTCTGCCTATTCTTTCCCCTGAATGGTGTACGTCCATAAAGCATTTCATAGAGAAAAATACCTGAATTTCAAAATTAAAACATATTGAAATCAGAAGGATGACATTCTGAAGTTAAAATATGTGGCATTTTACCAAGATAAAAGAGCCAGGAAAACCAGAAACTGCGCAATGCAAAATAGCTATTTTGTAAATCCATATTTTTCAATTTTCTTCACCAAGAGTATATCCGGATGAACCTAACTTTTTTTTTTGGCATACGAGATATAATTCTGTACTTTTACCCAAAATAGTCAGGGGTGGAGAGACAAGAATAACTACTTCTGAATTTTTCAGTCCAGCACTAATCGCTAAGGTGGATTTTTTATTCTCTATGACTTCTTATGTATCTAGAGTAATACTTAATCTACATTTAATAAAATTCATCACATTCAGTATGTTCAAAACAACTATGTCTAATTTTGTCATTCTGAAGTACCATCATGATAATTGCAATGTAAACTTTCGCATGATAGCAGCAACTTTGGATATCATAACATGATAATATATAAGTAAATCAGGGAACTGTGAGTTTTTCAAGTATGGCAATTAAATAGGTAAAGTGACTATACAGATATGCAGTTCCGATATGAGAAAATGTTCATGTATTTTCTTCATTAAATGATAAAATATGAAACATAAATATGTGAAAAAGAGCAATTATTCCAAAGCATGAATTTAAGAGCTTATTGCTTCTTCCCATTATCTACTGTTAATATATTTAGAACACTAATCTTACCACATTTTCAATGATAACCTAATCCTGTTAAGGGAGGAAAAGAAAAGAAAAACAGAAAATGTTCTTGGCTCTCCTAAACACATGTCTCCTGCCTCTACCAAGACAAAATATCCTTTAGAAGGGTATGTGGCTAAACTTATTTAAAAGATTTTATAAGCTTTTATATCTTATAAGACGTTTTTAAAGCTCATAAGAAAAAATAAGTTATTCAAGTATGTAAATAAAATAAAATCATGAGATTATAAAACGTTACTAATGACAATTTTGTGATTAATAAATTCAAAATTAAAAGAGTTTGTTAAAGATTTTAAAACTAATTTTGGAGCTCCATGTTTTTTGTTTTTCTAATGGAGCTTATATAATCCTAAAATTTTATTTTGAGAGCCTATAACATCTTATCCTAATTTGAAACATCTTATAATCTATTTTAAGGAGCCTATAAGCTCATCCAACCACCCTCATAATCCAAGCTTCTACTTAGACATCAACACTACCTAAAGTGATCCTAGGGTTTAAAGCCAAGATAACCACAGTCTAAAAACCAATCTTATGGAACTCAAGATAGTAAAAACAAAAGCAGATCAATTATATTCACGATCACCAATTGGGGTTTTCTTTCGGCAAATTATATGATGTGGCATATTGAGTTATTTCACTGATTTGTGAATCCAATAATGTGATCACCTGAGTGATGGGAAGATTTTGCATTTTTACCAGCTAGCTTCATTTCCATTGAAGGACATTTCTTAAGTCAACAAACAATTAAAAAATTCAAGTCCGAAGCTGTTTAGAGAAAATGTTCACTTGAGATATATACAGATGTGGCATACAAAAGAAATGCTACAGCACAACTTTATGGAAGCAAAGTTCTCAAGTGGTGTACAGTCGAAGCACAAATTAATTCCTATTTACTATCTATGACTCTAACTTACTATAAAAATGTAATTCAAGAATCATTTATTTTCATAGACTTACCAAGAGCCCACCAATCTATAGCACTACTGTGACCTTCACCTGTAATAATTTCCTGCAATCAAGTTACCAGTAGACTGAGCATGCGTGATAACTTTGTATACTCAGAGCAGGCTTTCTAAGGAATTGATTGTTACTGTTTGAGTTAAAATACACTAAGAAAACCCGAGGGAACTTAAAACAGAAAATAAAATATTATTAAAGACTATCTCAAGGCAAACAACTTACTTACAAGAAAATCAGTCGAAATAGAAAAGTAAGAAAGACAGTAAAATGGATCGTCAACTTTTCTATTGAAAGGAAAGCTATGTCAAAAAGTCTGCACGAATATGTAGTCCTGTAGCTGCTATTTATTTACACTTCAGCTCAAGACAAATTTTACCAAAGTGATGTGATCAGATGCCCTTTTGAGACAATGGATCTTACGTTTAATCATAGTTGTGAAAGTTTAGTAATTTAGTAATAGCAACACCGAAACATTGAAAGAATCTACATCTTTACTTAATATCTTCTTGCTTTAAATCAACTCTGCAATTTAATCGAAATTGATGACTTTTGTAGGCTACAACTACTACTACTGAAAATATGCATAAGCAGTAGTGAATAGCAAGAAAAGCCTTTAATGTGCTAACTAAATAAATAGAATGAGGAATATTATGCAAAATGAAAATCACAATACCGGTGCAATGTATTCTTCAGTTCCAACAAAAGAATTTGATTGAGTATTTGGTTCTGCAAAAAAAATTGGAGGTGGTTGGCTCCTAGATCTTCTGTTCCTAGGCGGAGGATGCTTTATAACCTGGAAGAATACTGTCACTATTAGTAAAATATCAAAATTGAATTCTCAATTTTAGAACCTAATAAGATTAGATTTGTAGGATCAAATAGAATTTGTAGCACCATATGCCCCATTATTTCTGATTGCATCAGAGAGACTGGTACCATATAATATGCAGAATAGAGTTAAAATTTTCAAAGACAAAAATTCAACAAATGGAAAGTATAGGAAATCCATAGCGACAAGTTCTTCATTTAATGTGTTTAAAACAAGAAGCATAGTCCAGTACTTAATACATTGCAGGGAAACAGAACTTTCTTGAGTTTAGGCCATCTATTTAGTGTTGTAAATTTTTTTGATTAATGATAATGCACGAAACTACCCATGAAACTCACCTCCATATAAGAAGGAAACAAATCTTAAGCTAAACTGTGCAGGATATATAACTTTAATTATTATTATTATTATTATTATTATTATTATTATTATTATTATACCCCTTCCAAGAAGAGTATATCAAGGCTGATGATGATCAAATATGAAAAGTTTTGGTGAAGTTAGATCAGTGCCTGGTCTTCAGGGTATCTTTGTGATTATAAAATGGAAATTTTCATCATAAAAGATAAAATATCACTTTCAAGGAAAAACAACTTTGAATCCTTTTGAGTGCAATAGAACAAAGAATATGCAGGTAATTATCACGTACTTGAGGTTTACAAGCTGTCCTAAATGATAGATCAAAGTCAGTTAACACAACATGCCCATCCTTCTGAAGAAGAATGTTTTCTGGTTTCAAGTCCCGATAAATTATTCCTGTACAACATAGGACAAGTTAATAAAAATCGGTGATCATATGTTTGAACAGAAAACCACATGCAGCTAAACCAACATGTTCCATGTTCGTCAATTAAACCAACAAACACCTCAATGTCTTAGTCCTTATATGACAAGAAAGGGTAAAAGCCACTTGAAAAAAAGGCAAAATGTAATGTTGATGTATATCTTGGAACAATGATGTCAAAATCTGATGCAGATATTTGGCATAACTTATACCTTTTCATGAATGCAAACAGTAATCTAGAACTTAGTAGAGATAAAGAACTTGGACTCAATTTCGACTTAGGAATGCAAGTATGCTAGCAAAGAGCGTGCAATATTTATAAGGTTATAGATGACATGAAATACCTAAACAGTGAAGATATTCCAAACCAATGACGACCTCTGCGGCATAAAACCTGGAAATTAATGACATAAAGCATTTATTTGAAGGTCATAAGTAAACAAACAAATGCTGGAAATATCTCACTAGCAATTTGCAGTATCAAATGGCGAAACCAGTAAAAACATGAAATGGCTCATTTTCTTCAAAGGATTCATTCAAACTAATTAGCATGAGTTTCATATACAGTGTACTTCGATGCAAGGTAGAAGGCAGCCTTGGAGCTAAAAGAAGCTCCAAAGACTGAATTCTCTAATCATTTAAGCCTACACAAACATCACATTAGAATATCCTCTCATGCCTTGCAATACATTTTAATCTTAGCAAATCTTTTCAGTTATATAAATTATATGCAGAGTATGAGAAGACTACTTTTGGTGTCGCAGAAATTCTTTATGTGGACATTAAAGAATTTAAGGGTTCATTTGGATATGGACAGTGGCGTCATGCTTTGTCCTACAGTTCACTTTTACAGACTATGGTGGGCCCTGGTGAGAACCCCTTGGGTTACCCCAATTTTCATGATGTTCTTGTAGAACTTGTATCCAACTATTACAGTCTCATCCACCACCTCCAAATCCCACCATGTATTGCCAGCCCCTTGCCTCACTGCTCTACATTGCCTTCTCGAAAACCTAAAACTATCTTCCATCCCCTCAAACCCCTAATAATACTCCTTGAATACAAGCACTACCTCTGCTGTTATAGAGATGGGCTAGCAGGCCTTTGCACCGCCCCTTTCTCACCGTCACTGTAATGCCCCAGAATTTTACTTCGTTTTTAATTGATTAATTTACCTTATTTTATTTTATTTATTATTTAAATTAAAAAAATGTAATGCAGGAGATAGTGTATATATGTTGTTAAACTATTTCCTAGGAACTAAACCCTAATCTTATTAGACAACAACAAAAAAAAAAAAAAAAAAAAAAAAAGGGAAGAGGGAAGCGGAATAGAGAAGCAGACGGAAGAAAAGAAATGAAAAAGGAAAAGGAAGATAGACGTAGGCGGCAACACGAATTGGTTTTTCTTTTCATTCTAGAACATCGTCTCTGTTGGAAGAGTGTAGGTAAGGTAAAATTCCATTCCTTAACTATATTTGCATTTGTCAATTAGGTGTGAAAATTGGGATTTATTGACGTTTACTTGCAAATTTTTTCCATATGAACACCAATTTTGAATGAATTTGTTGTCTTTTTCCTTGCCAATCAGCCGCCAATTTTGACCAAATAAGGACCAACTTTGAATTGCAATCAACCCAATTTCCACAAATGCTGACTAATTAAAAAAAAAAACAAAAATAGTTGATGTTTGATTGGGTAAGGAATGGACGTATATAGGCAAAATATGTAAGTAAGTATGTATGACCGAATACATATGTGTATATATGTTGTTAGTTGGCTGCCCCAAATTTATTGTTATTACTGTGGAGAAGATGTATTAAAGAGAAGATGTATTAAGTTTTGGCTGTTTGGTAGTCTTTGAATGAGTTTAGTAACTGTAGGTGATGTATTTTAGCAGGAAATTTAGGAATTAATTAATATTAACTTTTAGAATTTATTTAGGATAATTTCTTGCTTATATTTTGGAATTTTGAATGGAACTGAAACGAATCAGGTGACTCAACAATTGAGTTGATTGACACTGAGATAGGATTGACATCTAGGACCGATCTTGAAGGTGAGTACCTAAACCTATAAATACTATATATTGTTATATTTCAAAACCCAGAAGGATATATGCTATTGTATAATTGTTTGTGACTGGTTTTCAACTTACACTACACTACACTATAACTGTATTCCACTACGCACAAAAATTATTTATTTTGCTTCATGATACAAGAAAACGTGTACTTTATGATTTTAATGCTTCTAGACTAACAATTAAATTCGATAATCAATTTATTACTGTTACTGTTAGTTGGATCCAACTTGGTCTGGGTATGCGAGGGACTTCACCAGGCAACAACAGGCTTGCCGATTGAACCCCAAGCCCCATACCTAATCCCCTTAGCGCACAACAGAGGCCGTTTGTGGCTGAGGTGGGTCGTTGGAATTCCCGAGGACGCTCGGGCACTGTTTTGGTAAGGTCGCACCTTGCTAGGAGCGATAAAGGACTCTTATGATGGGAGTCATAAGGTTGACTAATTACAACAAATACTGTCTGAACATCGCATTTAAATTGTTAATCTAGGATATTGTTTACTAAATTTTTGACTTGTTACTACTTGACCGTTTATTATTTTTCACTGATATTCTTCACGAATGTTTTTACTAAACTAAACATGTTAAATTTACAAACTCACATTGTACACACTTGGCATTTACTGAGTCTTTTACTCACACTCTTTTTCTTTCTTTAACTCTCTTCTGGCAAACCTGAATCCTAGCCTTAGTGAGGAGGTGGATCCTGCATATAATAAGAATCTAGATTGAAGTCTTAGTTTTGGATTTTTGCAGTAGACTAGTATATTTCCCCTCTTATTAGTTCTATGTTTTTATGGATTCTATTTTGTTTTAGTTGATGATAGGTATTGGTACTTTGAGTTCCTATGTTGCAAGAATTATTTGAATTGTCATGAATTTTGGAGTTTTCTTTATTTAAGATTATGATTTTGGATAGCTGATATATTTTTATTTAGGATCGAATTTCATGCCTCGAGATTAGTATACATGGTTAGATTTTGGGGCGTGACAGTCACGCAGTCAATTTGTGGGAATAAAAACAAAACTTAGTTTTAAAAAAAACTTAGTTTGAACTCTTTTTTGCACTTCAAATACTTGATGTTACGATTCGTCTCAATAGGTAGATTCGCATCCATAATATGATCATATAAGAACAAAATATGTGTATGTCTGAATTCATTCCTCAAAATATTTTGTATTTTTTCAGTCCAAAAATACGTTCATTATACTCTACTTTAAAGCTATTTTCTGAAAATATTTTCTAAAAGCAACACCTATTTACACACATTTTCATCTCTATTTTCAAAGCTCACACCCTATTTGAAATTAAAAAAAAAAAGAGCTTCATTTTCACAAAATACTCTCCATTACACATTTATCAAACATATTTTCTCAAAATGAAATGTCATGTTGGCCAGCCAAATAATTGGTCAAACTTTGAACTCACAAATTCAAGCACACTTTCATTTTTAACAAAAAATCAAGGGGATCTTCTAAATTATTCACACAAAAGCATTTTCAGAAGATGTACTTGAAAATAAATCCAAACCTTGCCTATCTTTTCATCTAAATGCCTTATCAAGCTCCAATATCGTCCCCAACAACAAACATATCTTTCAAGATACTAACATAGTAAATGAGTATGAATTTGAAAAGACAGAGCAAATAGAAGCCCTACTTTGGGAGTATGAAGAAAACATATATGACATAGAACTTTTCTAACATCCTCCACCCAACATGCATCAGGCATTTCCTAATTTCACATTAGGCAATATGCCTACAATCTTCAAGCTTTCTAAAATGAGTCAATTAATCAATTTTTATGCATAATATGGTATCTCTAAAGAAACATTTAAGCTCCATTTACTTTATTAATCAAATAAATATCATATATACTTTAAAGGATTATTTATTTGATGTATTAGTCATTCTAGCCATCGCGTGTGTGCATTGATAGATATTACATCTACAATACACATTTTACCTATATGCCCTTTATTCCAAAGACTCAACAATATACTATTATGGGTGTATTATTATTTCAATACGAGTCACTAGCAAAATTTAAGTTTTTCACAATTGATCAAATTTTAAAATTTTACCAACCGAATTAATGATATAAATAAAATGAAATGTTGAGTCTATTCAAGTAAACGTCATTTGTGGATACACTTAAATAGTCTACTTGAACTTTATTTTACTACACACAGTAATAATTAATTTTATTTTTGTTTTATTGAAGTAAACTAAACTTCATTATCTACATAGCTTTTTATATCGATAATTATCCATCAATTTAATTTTTATCTAATTATTAGAATTAAATATTGGTTATTTTCATAAAATTTAAAAAATCAAATGATGTTGTAGTAATTCATTTTAGGGTTTTGCAGATAATTTGGGCCATCTTATTTTTATGAGTTGAGGTTGGACGAAAGCATCCCACCTAAGTGGTAGGATGTCTCATCCTATGATAAAATATTTTCACATTTGGTTAGAAGTATAAATATTGGGTTTTCATTATTTTGATATGTGATTTACTAAGTTGGATAAAATAATATATCCAACTACTAAGTAAACAAGGCATTATAGTATATGTATGCCAATTATCATCCTTATAATTGTTGTGTCCCTCTTAAATTCATTAAAGAACCATCATATAAATGCAAGTACTTTCTTATATTTTGGTCTTTTATGCCAACTATGCAATTCAAATTAGAGTGCGTTTACTTAAATGGATGGGATATGCGAGCGATAGATAAAATGTAAAATTATATGTGGGATGACTCATCACACCTATTTGGTGGGATGGGTCATCCAATATTTAGTATACGTTTGACCGGCTTTAGTTTAATCATTGGCTTCCATGTATTAAAAGTGAACACTAGATTAGTTGGATAACTCATCTTATCCAACCTAGTCCAACGAAGTAAACGCACTATAAATGTATTGTTATCACTAGGTGAATGCTTTCGATATATGTTCATCTTAATCTAGTAAAGACCATGAAGTAGCGCAAGTTTTTTTGGGGATAGACATGAATGAAGTTGCACTTCACTTACATTTGAGTTAGTAAATATCAAACATGCGATGAAAATTATTGGTATTTACAATAAAATTTAATAAAGAAGTTAACCAATTACCTGGCTGAGTCCTCTTTAAACATTTTCAAGGGTTGTTTGTCAAGCAATGCAAATAACTCTCCTCCAGGACAAAAATCTGTTATCAAGCAAACATGTGTAGGTGTCTGGAGGCAAATGGATATCGTGTCAGAACAATGGGCATATTAGGAAAAACTATGAGAAATCAAACCAAGAAATAAGATACTATATGTTAGGCAGTGCTTCTCAACTTAAGTGGAAAATTGAGTAAATATAACGTTCTTCTTGGCAAAAATATTATCCAGCCGGACGAATTTTCAAAATGTTTTTTGTCATTCATTCCTGCCTTATGTACTTGTCCTTTTCTTCTTAAGAAACCATAGCCATATTGCATTTCACAACATTGGATCTTGCAACGACAGAAACTATCTTTTCCAAGATGGAAATGAGCATTTGGAGATATATCCAAAATACTGAAGATCACATCAGGCAGTAATGTAAATTTTACCATACAAACCGAAAAATTAGAGAATAAGAACTCATCTGATTAAAATGACCAGTGCACAACCAAAGAGTCTAGAGATATTATTTTCAATGTCCCATGGCCAACACTACATCCCTATACTTTGTCTAGAAGTTTGACGATTTCCAACGCTACTTAAGCCACGAGAGGATAATAACTTTGCTAAGTTCATTTAAACATGTCTCATAAGAACTCCTATTGCATTTACATCTTTGTCACTTTGCTTTAATGTTAATAACATATGAGTAGATCGAGTCTGAAAAAGTGAGAACCTGAAAAGAGGTATACAGTGTGGGAAGAAATGGATGATCCAAGAGCGAGATGATTTCTCTTTCAATGCATGCTCGATGAACCTGCCAAATTCTTTAGTTTCTCAATCTAACACTTCAAGAAAATCAGGAGGAAAGAATGTATAATTATGTTGTGAAATCCAATTATGAGTTTAAGACCGATAAATGATAACGCAGGATTTCTGCAGAGCGTCATGAACTTAAGAATTTTATATGTATATATATATATATATCTTTAACTTAGAAAATGTCATGGAAAAGGAAAAATAAAAAACAGAAAAATTATTTTATAATGTGCAAAATATGATGATCAAAATATGTCTTAAGAGATGGATTCTTATATTGTCATGAGAAAGTGACATAGATTCTTCAGTAGTGGTATATAAAATGTAATAAAGCCAATGATTGTGCAGGTGCCTGAAAGATGAGCAGAGATTCTGCCAACATTCTTTGTTCTTCTGACAGTGGGTAGACATAAAGAAGGGGCCATCATTTACTGAGAAACAATTTCTCAAAGAAAGAGACACGGAAACACATGAATCTGAAAAAACTGAAACGTGATGCCGAAAATAGAAATCATCTCTATTGACTTAATCATCCTAATATTAAGATTTCATTAATTTTTTAAAATAGGTAAAAATGACATAGATCCAGCTAATCTATTTAATTTAGGGTTAATAATACTCATCTCCTCTATGAAATAGTTATATTACCAACTCCTCTCCTCTATCTTTTATATTTATAAAAACCTCATGTGTAAGTTTTGTTCTATTAAACCCAAACAAAAGTCGTGAATTGATCATTCTGCTCTTAATTTTATAAATAAAAGAAATAATTACATTATCAATTTATTAAATGACCATTCTACCATTGAGTGTCTTGGTAATATTTATATATCTGTGAAGGAGTCTATTTGTAACATTTCTATAGTTGAGGGGGTGTTTTTGTAACATATCAATAATCGAATTTCATTGTTCTAAAACGTGCAAATATCATTTTCGCTCAAAGTTCTACAAAAAGTGTTTGGATCTTGGAATTAAGCTCTTAGAATAAAATCAACCTCAATTTTGTTGTTTTAACTTAAAGAAATCCAATCCTATGAAACTCCAAATTGACACGCTCTCTCATTTCCTCCACCACCGTCTATCCCCTTGTCTCACTATCCCTCCATCTCTCCCTCTCTTCTCCCCTCCCCCTTAGCAACATCACCACCTCTTCCTTCTCTTTTCATCCCTAACTCCATCCATTATCTACAGTCTCAGCTTCTCTCTTTCTCACCATGATCTCCCTCCTTCCATCTTGATCCATGCTTTCCTCTCCCCCATTTGCTTGATGTCTTACCTTTTTCTTCCACTCTTCTTCCCCACTACTGCCAATCTTTTCTCCGACCGGACCCCTTTTTCTCTCAACCCCCCTCCTTTTGTCGATCCATAATCTTTTTCTATCTATTGATCATTCCTCCCTCCAAAATTTTCCCCATTTAATGCCTTCAGAAAAAAAATAAAAAATAGAAAAGTCATTATCGGAGAAGTAGTACTGAGAGAAACAAAATAAGGGGAAAAAAAAAATTGAAGAAGAAAAAAAATGAAAACAAAGAGAAATTTTAATTTTCTTTATATGTTAAATTAATATAATTATATTTTGAAAGCATATCTCTTTTTAATATTTTAATTCTATAACACTAGAAAAAGTACTCAAACAAACAATTTTCTTTAACAAATATGAGAATGATTGTAATCTACTTTCAAGAGAAACAATTAATGTTTTTCCATATAATATATTTGGTACACTATATTACTATTCTGCCTTTATATATAATTATATTTGCACCTCATCTGAGCTTTAAATCTTAATAAGGATATTTTAATCAACAAGATATAAGGCCAGCTGGTCAAGGGAAGAATCGGAAGTTCACTAAAATCTTTTGTCGTCATCATCATTTTCCTTCTAAAACCCTAATGGTAGGAGAAGTTTGATATGTGTGGTAACTTAGAGCAGAGGTTTATGTAATTATGAAAGATACAAGGGTGAAGTAGCAACTTAACTATTTCAAGAAGGAGTACATGTAATTAACTCTTGAATTTAATAGAGCTTCATTTGCAAAACATAGTAATTGTTCCCTCGGCTTATAACAAATTAAGATCCTTGGCTTTTGTTCCCATCACTTCTAACGAGAGATTCTAACAACTGATTCTCTGATTTCTAGAAGCACATTAGAATTGATTCTAATTTTGACTTGTTGGTTTTATGCTATAAATATGTGTTGCATCCATCTGCATGATAACATATAGCTTATTTGAGAACTCAAAAAGGGATTTATGAAAAATGTCACTTAAAACATACTTTATATGAGAAAAAAGGCTTTTTAATTGGAACATGAAAATTGCCAATCTCTGTAAGTAGAAGTTAATCAGGAAATTTTGAGATTTCAGACAATTTCACTTGATTTGGCCCTAAAGGGCAATGTAATAAGAGTTGGAACACTAGGCTCAGACAGAAGTAAATAGACTATCTAGTAGAAAAACATATTTTAATAAGGAAAGAAACCATTAACAGATATACCTTGTTACGATTCAACATGATGGATTTATCCATTGCCTTCATGGCAAACAGTTGACCACTGCCGATTAGTTCCACCAAATGAACACTGCAGAAAACATTCACGGCTGATTGATTACATATCATTTTCAGAAATAGCATAATGCGAGAGGATAATTATTTCTAGGGTAAATAGCATAAAAGTTCACAAGAAAGCTTGTGCAGATTAATACAAAATCATTAGTTATATTGAAAAGAAGTTGCATTAAATAAACAATCACTCCAGGTAAACAGTAAGCAATAACAGAATTAGTCTTTTTCTCCAAAAATTAGATAACGTGAGAGGAGCTGACCTTTTTATTTTCCTTTCAAGAAGTACTATTATTCCAAATTTCTAGATTTAATTGATCTATAAAGTCTTTTGCTTTACTTCTACATTATATTCTTCTTCCATATGACGGTTTTTCTGAAGAATTAGGTTAATTTGAATGCTGCAACACCTGCACTCCATGAACAGAGAAACTCTGCGCATAACAAGGCAATTATGAAATTAAAGTGCATTTGGCACATAAGTGATAGTTTGGATACATGTTAATAATGAAGCAAACAATTCTTACAGAATGTTCTGCAACACAGTTCATCAGTCCCTACCTAAAAATTTTTTCAAGAGCTTCAAGCAAGCACAAGGAATGCAGATCTCTACCTTCCAATTACATGGTGAAGGAATCAGACAAGAAAATTGAGGAACTCTACTTTTAATATATATATATATATATATATATCGAAACCATCATCAGAGTTGGTATCAGAGATCATACATCTGTATGTTCTTTCACATATTATATGGATGCAAATGTTCAAGGACCAATATGCCTGTTCTTCATTGGATTTTAAAATGTTTCATGGTAAAATAAGGTGATTGAGCACATAATATTGTTTGCACAGATAAAATGTTTGATGAACTAAAACAGATATTTCAACTGGATGCTGTCAATTGCTCAACTAATCATAAGGTATTATGGAAGAAGGATGAGAAGTAGCAGAAAATTCCAGAAAACGAAATAGAGGGAGAAAAGAAGGAAAGGAAACAGAGAAATGATAAACAAGATGACTTATGAAAGTTTGAAGAAATATTATCAAAAGAGAGTCCAGTGAGTTGTATGCAACTAAGCACATGTTAATTAATTGTAACATATGTCATGAAGGTTGTCATCCATTTTCTACAATCTTCTAATTTGTTGATGTTTTCACACAGCTTGTCACCAGTGACAATGTACCTACACACAATGCTGGACCATAAATAAAAAAATGCAAACACTAATAGGAATGAGAAGTTACACTAGCTATCCTAGTGTCTGTCAACTTGTGAATGCAGACACTAATCAGTTAACATGATAAGTTACGTGCAATATAATCACAATGATGAGAACCTCTGCCTGAAATGACTAGGCTGGTGTGCGTATGATGACTGGGAGGTACACTTGTTTATAAATGAAACAGTGAAGTTAGCATACCTGCCAGTATCTCCACACCCCAGAGGACGTATGGGTTTGAAGTGATTCAGTCCAATCTTTTCACCCTTTTCAGTGATCTACAAGGGATGGAAAGAAGTGAGATACAAGATGAATGCTAAAAAATAATAACAGAAACCACTAGATTAACATTCTTTTACCCAGTTAATAAGGTAACTTCTAATTTGAGCCTCTTAAGCTGTTTTAAGATAAAAGAGGCCAAAGAGTGATTATTGTTGGATTTCCATGTTATCAAATCAATATAAGTTTTTTCCTGGGTCATGGACGAACCCCCTTGCTATAGTGGTTTTGCCATGCAATATTGCAAATAACCTTACCAACTAGACTGCACCGTGGATATGCATATGTCAACATTGACTGATATAGAATATAACTTTTTCCACATCACATTCCTTTGACAGAGTAACGTACATGTTGTCAAAACACTAGTAAGACAGAAGCATGGTTCAAATAAAATAGCTCTATTATTTGTTAATAGCATTAGAGAAGCAAGGTGTTATCTAAAAGGTTAGTAGTAAGACTTTGTCTATTCACAATTAGCATTAATTATCTCCCATCTAAAACTAGGATTTTGAAGTCCAGCTATACTATTAATCCCGACGAACAAAAGATTAATTCAGGTAGACACTTTCTTTTAGGTTGTAATAGATATGCTCAACATCTGTAACAGTAATTGCATAAGATTAGGTATACATCCATATAAAAAAGTTTGAGAACTTAGATTCTCTGCTATTAAAAGTTGACCTGATAAGCTATACAATTAACGGAGATGTTAGGATTACATCTTTAAAGAGATGACATAAACTGTTAATAGAAATTCCCCTTTTGCACAGTGATACCTTTCTTATTGCTGCCCATGCAGTGCTATCCCTTTTGTGGGGTTTGGGGAATACAGGTTGAGAATGTATAGCCCACAAGTCTTCTGGTCTCTGAAAGTGAGAAGGATATCATGCATCAGAAAGATGACACTGAGATCTCATGCTTTCAGAGTATTCCAAGGACAGTCTCAGAAAATCATAACATGAAAAGCAATCTTTTCTATATTCCAAACCTTATTTCTTACAATCACACCGCAGGTGATTAAACAAGTCAGCCATTTTATTATGAAAATCATTATATATGGATTTTTTAAGGATAGAGAGAAAGGAATACCTTACCAAGTTGGCATCAGGAAGTTCTCGAACAGCTTCATCAACATTTTCGGCTGTAGCTTTGACCTGGTGAAGAAATGTTAAGCAGATGAAAATCTAACTTCAACTTAGAGTGATACAAATAGAAACATGACGAGAAAGCACAGGAAGTAATACTAAATTTACTAATGGCCTTATTCCAAATGCGAAGGACTTCATTCTCTGCCAATGTGTATCAGACAGGCTTCCAGATTGATGTTAAAGATATCCCCTCAAGTGACCTCAATAAATGAACAAAAGTTCTGACATAATGATGAAATATATTGCACCCAACTATTTATGACTGAAAGAAAATCTGGAGCTTAGTACCTCCTGATACACTTTATCAACTTAAATTTTTTATGTTGAGGGATAAGTGTTAGTAACAAAGTGCTTTCTACAACTAAGCCCATTCAAAATTTTCTATGTAAAAGATAATCATACAAAAGACAAGCATAAACTCTACGTTTAGCCAGCCAGTAGGCAAATATTCAGGGTAAAGTGGTGATGCACTCTGAACCAGTGATACAGGATCCTAACCACCACATTCACTGCTGGACTATAATTGGATGAACTTCCATGAGATGCAGAATACAAAAGCCGTTTGTGAATGTAGGAAGCAAGAAATCAACTCCCTAATCCAACAGCAGAAAGAAACATTTTCATTGAAATAGTATCTCACATTATAAGAATGGCTTATTCTTGCACAAGCAAGCAAGTTCATCTGCGGCAAAAATGATTAACTGCAATTACCTAGATGGCTTAGTATGATAATAACATAGCGAAATGGAGCAGTTGTAAAAGATAGTGATATTGTTTTAGCCCTCTTTGTGATTACCAATTCAAATGGATATCTTCTTCAAACATTTGCCACCATCTACAATATTTTTACATTTCAAAACAGTGTAGGACAGCCGCATAATAAGGCACAAACTCTAAATGAGTACACCTTAATGGAAATGCCATCAAACAGTAGAAGCATCAAAATATTTGCTCTTTGGAAAGAAGTCAGTAAAAAGCAATAGATTCACATCATTGTTGGACTCAGAATGTGATAAACAACCGATACATCGCAATCATATCAGCTAAAATAGTTGATGCCCAAGACTGCAAGGTATTATTTCCTGAGTTTCATTTAGAAGGGGTGACTAAAAAACTCACTGATTTGGATCTATTTCCTATAAACTGACACAAAGAAGTGAAAGAAACATAGAGTAGTCCAACAATTTCTCTTTTTTAAGTAGCTGAGCTCAATATTGACATAGTTTGTGAAGATAGTCTGTGTATTCAACTCAGTTAAGAGCGAAAGTATTGGCTTTGGTTTATCTACTTATACTTCTATCTTTGGGGCTGAGGTGAAGTACGGAAAATTTGATTTCATTCCACAAAGACAGATATGGCAGATTATTTGAAACTTCAAGGTGAGAAGCATTAGGTAGTGAATGTAGGTAAAGTTGACCTAATAAGTGTAATTTGTTTTACCTGTTCTTTTAAATGGTTGATCTACTTAAACATCTCAGTTAAACTTTCTTTGCATAATTTGCTTTCCAAACATTAATTTATTGTCTATGGATAATTAATTTTGGGTGCACACCGTTACAGTCGCCACGTGTATGTAATTAGTGCTCAAGTTTGTTTTAGATTCCTCTCGCAGGCCTTATTACACTTTTAAGCCATGATTTTGGATGTGCAATAAAGCAGCAGGAGATTCACTAACTGTCGGGTCTTGAGATCATGTATTTAGAACCTATATAATTTCTGCATGAAAATGTGGGAACATAGAACATTAGGCATTAGTAGTTAATGCCACCTTAGAATTAGAAGAACATTTTTTCTAATTTTTTTCTCAAATGAACATGATAAGGGCCTAATCTTCCTCTTCCTTGGATTTGAATAGATTAACCATCAAGCAGATTAGTCCCAGCACACTCCCTCTAAGTTTTCACAAAACAAAATGAAAAAGACAATAATCAAAATATTACCAACTTAGCACTCTGTTGCTCTGTTCTCTCTGACAGGCGGTTCCTCAGCGGTTCCACATGATCACTTCCATCTAGTTGGACACCAATGAAGTATTGGAGTTCACCCTAAAAGTGTCAATAAAGATCAAAGAACAAAATTCTGTTATCAATGAATCAAATTTGCTTTGGCGTAAATCACAAGAAGTTTTCACATTGCAAGGTCACCTTCTGATCTCGCATAGGTTGCAAGTGAAATAAATTCCAGAATTTCTTCCCTGAAATTTGTTAATTTCAAAGAATGGGTAAGTCCAAAGTTAAGATGTTTAACAACAAACATCTGACATCCTGTTGACTTGTATTTTGAGGATATCAAAGGCCATAGCTTACCACTCTTTGTATAATTAATCAACTGAACCGTAATTTCCCTTTGTTTCCTGATGGCATCCCTTATCTTTGACACAGTCGCTTGATCGGTTTCTGGTCCCTGAAGAAACCTGGACATGTTTCAACCACATTATGTTACACTCAATCGTTTGTCCGTGCTGAAAACAGGACAACATAATCCCCCACCACAACAAAAGAGCTTAAATTTAAAAAGAGTTTCATAAAATAAGGAAAATTATGCTAATCATATGAATCAAGATTTCAATGGAAGTTAGAATGGGGCCACATAATCTGATGTGTAGTTCTGTCAGAAGACCTACATGCATTGAGCCAATCTAGAGTATCTCCTTTTATTCAATAGAAATTTATCAGCATATGAAAAGTGAGGTGCATAAATGCCAGTTCAAGTTTATAGTTTATTGTTGTTATGTTTGATCACTGGAGGTTAGAGTAATTAAGCCAACTAGCTGAAGATCCGGAAGTTCCTGAGGATGCCCATATCATTTGAGAGACAACCTGACTTTTGAACAACAATAATGCGTAAATAACACCCACACCTGCAATTCCTTCCCAAAATTTCTTCACGTGTATACTCTGTCAATTCAAGAAAGCTATCTGAAGCGAATATCTGCAAGTTAAGAACTACATTTTTATAGTCTGATGCAACATATATCCAAAACATAATACTCTAAAGAAAGAGAAAAAGAAAAGCAAATCATATCAAATAAGAGGATGAGATTCTAATGCAACAAAACAGAAAAACAAGATCTACGAAGTATTAGTAATGTATGATTGATCTTACAATAGGATTATCAGGAAGTCTAGGATCTGTTATCACAAAATTCTTTTCAATGCGTTCTAACGTTGTTGCTAGATCAATGCCTTGACGTATATCCCTTTCTCTTTCAGCTCGTTCCCAACTCTCTGTCCATTCTATATCTTTTGTCATTAAGATCTCCGGCTCGATAACGTGTTGATATTCACTCATAGCTGTACTGCTTGATGACCTCCGTTTGAACCTGCAGAAATACACTACATCTTAACGCAATTGAATGCTGTCTGATCCGGTGAAATGATAACTGAATTTCGCCATCCTACAAATAGAATGGGGTGATTACCATGAATTTTAATCCTACGGATAGGATCAAGAGATTACCATCACTGAACCAGGTTCTTCATAACAGAAATTGGATAAGCATATCAATGTACTGACTTCTGGTATTTTCACAAAGTGGCAAGTTCAAATTTGTCAAGCATAAAACTTAACTCAACAATAAACAGTACCTTACAGAAAATAAAAAATCAGAAAATATTGTGGGACGATCATGTCTGTAGCTGGAAGTACTTGATGGGCAAGGAGGTTCTACTGTACTTAAAGAGAAGCAGAGTGGCGTGAAAAAATTGAATGCACAGACAGACACGTCTTGTCACCGGATTGATGTATTGTATCTGTTACTCTATCTTAAAATTTTGAGATCAACATGCAATTTAGCCTAACAAAAAATTTCAATGTGAAGTTTGAAATTTCTAGGACAAGTTTTCCTCCAGATGATTGGCAGACCTATTTCCAGAAACTTCTCCCCATTTTCGGTTGTACAATTTCATCACACTTTTTTACACTTCATCAAAATTGGCTGAGAAGTATACCATAGCAGATTATGGACATAAAACTTGCAGAGAAGAAAAAAACAAGTGGAATGGGAAAGAACAGGGCTCACCCCATTAAAGAAACGCCTCCAGACTTTCTGGACTTGTTGCTTGTGTCTTGACGAGAACATGAACGTACTAAGTTACTTTTCCTGTCAAGCTCAGGGGTTTGTCTCCCAGGGGTACCTTTTCTTTCCATTTCAGCTGGTCCAGGAAGCATGTAATCTATGTTTAACTTCTCATTTTCAGTCTTCGCCAGGGTATCATGACTCTGAGACCTTATGTGTGATTTTGGATCCTTAATGGTATGAACAACCTCTATGATGGAACCTAAAGCTTCTTCCTTTTGACGAGCTGAAGCAAATCAATCAAGTAAGACACCAAAGAAAGGTGGCTATTTGCAGTAACAAGCTACACAGGCATACTCACCATCATAACGAATCAACGACTTTGGCAATCCATTTGGCCTTAATGCTTTATCATTCACTCCTTCTGTGTACTTGCTGACCTCAACCTGCATTCTGAAGAAACATGGCATGTGTCAGATTGAGAGTAACTGTTGTCCTGTTAGCACAAAACAGGGACCAGCAAAATGGTGCATCTTGGCATACTACATGTAAAGTTGATTGTATAAAAAAAAAATAGCAATTCACTTCCTTTACAATTCGAACGTGAATAACTTCAGAGGATGGCATTCTAGACAAAAAGATGCGCTAAGGGATCTCAGAGTGCGATCATGAATTTCAAAATCTTTATCTCACGCATCTGTAAAACACAATATAAACCCAAAGCAGAACCTGAACAAGACTTGTAGCTACAAGCCTACAACAGGAACGTCACAACATTTATGGTATTCAATCAAAAAATGTTATGAGACTCAAACTTAAGGTTGGACACTTTGTAAGCCAATGTTTTGGAACCTGGCAACCCAGTATTGATACAATGTGGATTGATTTGTGGCTAATGGAAAGTCTTGGCCAATTGATTCCTCTCTTCTACCTACTATGAAGTCTCATGACTTGCATGTAGAAATACTTCTCTGGTCCTATATCTCCAATATGTAGGGACTTGTTTGGAAACTAAAGGTATAACTTCTTGATCTTCCAGAAGCTTTTCAGTTAATAAGAAAAACATTCATTCCTGAAAATTATATCCTTTCATGGACATCATAGAGATAATATAACAAACACATTCGTTGATTTGAAAACACCAAAACTTGTGTCAACTTGAGAAACCCCAAGTATGTCAAAGCACAGTCTTCTTGTTCTAATTGTTGGTTAATATTAGCCCACCAGATAATTTCTGAAATTTGATTCATAATTGTTTGAACTGCTCCAGAAGAGAGAAGAAGAAACAGAAGGAAAAAGACTGGGGAAGGACCTAAAAACTTAAGTTATGCAAACATTTGTGTGTTTCTATAGCTTCTGTATTTTTCATTTTTTTAGATGCACTTGAGACATGGGAAGAGCAACTGCTTTTTCCACTTCGATGACCACAATGGTCACATTTCTCTATGTCTGGAGGAAACTGACCAAGAAATTTTCATGTTTTATCAAAGTCCATGAAAACATTTCTGATATCACAGTAAGGTGGTATAGTTTAACAGCAAAGGTAAAACACATCATTCTGATCTGGTCAAGTGAAACCTCATCACAATGATTCTGCAGTCGATCTGACAGGTTTGTCGAAGACTTAATCTTAGTAAGCTATTATCACAAATGAATTTAAAGCATGCTTTGATGATTTTCCATTCAGCTAAAACTAAATTTCTGCTTACTGGTCAGTCTCACCTCTGAATGCAGGAAAGATAATAAAGCATTTTCACGAGCATATGCAATAAATTTACCCAATAAATTTTATGGTTCTTCCTTTATCATCTTTGATTGGAGTGATTGTCAGCAGATTCCAGAAAGGGGTGCCATCCTTCTTGTAGTTTAAAAGCCTCCCACAATAGCTTGTACCATTTTTTGCTGCCTTCCTTATTTTGGCTACCTCATTCTGGTCTGTATCAGGCCCCTGCAGGAAACGGCTGAACCAAAGAACAAACAACCACCTCAACCTCTTTCCAAATTCCACAACATTTAATAAATCCAGAATGTTTAAAATGACTCTAGATTGTGATAATGGAACAACTTACTGAATGTTCAGTGTTAAGAAAAAAGATTCATTTGATGCACAGTACCATGTTTGGAGCTGAAGGGCCTGACTCTTATCACTTCTAGTGTAGGTAACTAAAACATCTATGTTCAAAATGGCAAAGAAACTAAAGCAGTTAATTCTCACCAATTTCTTCCAATAATCTCTTTTGAAGAATAACCAGTCATTGTGAAAAAGCCACTGCTGGCATACACAATAGGGCAATCCGGCTTTGTTGCATCAGAGACTACAAATGTCTGTTGCAGTGTTGCCAAAGCATCCTTTATCTCCTGAGACACCCTCGGAATTTCAGATCCAACATTAGATTCCTCCGATGTCCTTGTTGATCCAACAACAAATCTTTCGGACGAATTCTTACGTCTTTCTCCTTCTCCAGATGGACCACTTGTCCCCATACCTATCGCGTGAAAGCTACCTTCACCCACATCTGTCCTAACCATAAGTCCCCATTCTGCAGTCCTTTCAGCTATACTAGCCTCAATAGCAATCCTTTTTGCAGTCTCACCATCTTCTCTTCTCTTGGAATTTCCATCTAAATCTGTATCACCATCGCCAGCAGAAGTGATCTGGGATTTGCCAGGCTCAAAATCAAATGCCATCCATTTATTTCTGGTCCGATTCTCCAATGGTTCCCCTTGCATTGGAAGTACTTGCACATCATTTCCATCACTCCTGGCAACAGCAGGCACTCCAAAATTATGACTAACAGAAGGTTCAAACACATCAATTGATCGAATCTGCTCTTTACTACTCGACGACTCCATTTCCAAATTCCCTTTTATCACCATAAAGAAATCACAAGTAATCTACCACCAACCATCACTAAAACAGCACCCTCTTCTTTTTTTCTGTTCCAAGATAAAATCAATGCCTTGTATGTATTAGTGAATCAACAAAGACAACAATGGACAAAAATCAAAAACCAATAAAATCATAATGACACATTGCTACAAGTCATATAACTTAAATCTTTTTCTTACATTTCAATAATAAACTCTCAAGGTAGCCTGATTTCTTATCTCAATTTAAAGAAATGTAGGCAAAGTAGCATTGCTTATCAAGATTACAAGAATAACTAACTAACAAGAAGATTGTATTTACCACAAAAATGCTATCATGCTAAGCAAATTCCCAAGTACTTGTAACTTACATATTTGAAAAGATTGCCAAAAGTAGAATTGAAGCAGAAGTAGCATAAATTGAAAAGGGTTGAAGAATTGAGAGAAGAAAAAAAACGACCTGGAAACAGTCTAAGAGGGAAAAGATAAGTGGAAAGATATCGTTCACAGAATAAATAGGATTCCCAGCTCGCCAGCAGTGGAGCGGGAGTCCAAATATACGTGGCCATCATCTGCAACACCTGTCTCCGTGTGCATGTGTGTTCGCACGATGGTCACTAATAATTTCCTTCCCTTTGGGACAATGGAATTGGCGCTTCATTACTCTGAGAGTTAAAACTTGTGGAAAGACAAAACTAACCCCAGACTAATTTTTTGTTATGAGATTATTATTATTATTGTTGTTGTTGTTTTTTCTTCAAGTTATACTCATTCACAAGGAGGCCACTAGGTTCAAATTCTAGTCATCATATTTTACACGTATAAAATAATATCATTAAATTCGAGATCACTCCACATATTGTTGAATGGTTGGTGTGCAAATAAATGTATACATTTTTGTTCTTAATTTAATATTAATAATTCATTGAGGTATTGTAGTCCAACCACTGCACAAGGATTTGAATATTTTTTATTTCTTTTTAATAAAAATAATGAAGAGACTTAAAAAAAAAAAAAAAATATATATATATATATATATGTTCAAAGAAGTTATAAAAGCTAATAAAATCATATATTGTGTATAGAGTAAAAAGTAGACCTCCAACCTACCATTTATAAGAAACATAAAAATCTATATGTTTCTCATTTACTTGCATTTTCCCCTCTTTATAAGGTAATCGGTGAACACCTTACAATTTTTAATATTTTTAATAAGCTTAATGCGTCTCAAATTAGGTGTTGCTTAAGAGGTCATTATTGCTTTATTTTATTTTGTCTTTTTTTGTATATGTGCGTGTCGTAAGTAATTTACAATGTCACATATAGTTATGTTGGGGAGTATAGTTGCCCATGAAAAAGTGTAGATTTTCTTCTATAATCATTATTTGATGATGAAAGATTTATACAATGCCCAACAAGTTTTTAAATTTTTAATGTATGATGCTATGCTATCTTTAGAGAATTATTGTTTGATACCACCAAATATGAAAACAAATATTTTATGTGTTTTGGAGTTTTAATTTCCCAAAAGCATCTCCATCTTCCCCAAAATATCTTGAAATAGATACAATTGTTAATATATATATATATATATATTCAATTATTGTACTTTCTTACATATATATACAAATGATGATTACGACAAAAAAGTAAATATTTATTTAATGTTCCAATCATGTCTTCATACAAATTTGTACTTTCAATTATCATATTAATATAATAACGGCATACTATAATATAAAATTTTGACGTATCGCCAATGGCAAGACAAAATCTTACTATCAAGACAATTTATAAGGAAAAAGGAAAGAAAAGGTCATAAATAGTTGAGCAAAAAGTTACATTAATATTTGAAGTGAAGGATAATTTTCTCAATATTTTTCCTACTAAAATCTAGGATTCCAAACATGATGTGCATGACACGAAATATTAGTAGAAAATGTTCTCTCAAAAAATAAAATCAACACACCTTTTATTTTTCTCCCCAAAAGTATATCATATCAATCATTTTTTATAACAAAATTAAAAACATTTTCCTTCTCTACACTTCTCAACAAGCCAATGTATTAGAATATAGATGAAGTGACAGTAAAGACTAAGTCAGCGTACACCAGAATAAAAAGAAAAATAGAGATACATATATATATATATATTGATATAATTATTTATCTTTGTCTTCTAACATTTATTTGATGTTAACATTGGAGATATTGAAGGGGCATGTAGACAGAAAATGAGGCCCTGAAATGAGGATGTGGTGGAGCTTCAGGATAGATTTTTCCCCCCCATCTACTTTTGTCCCTTCATTCCATTACTCTGAATTGACATCCTATCCGTATTATACCACCTCCTATTGTCCATACATATCCTCTCAACTAGATTACAATTGCATTTGTTATGGTGTTGCTCATTGAATTACATAGGTGATATGCCATGTATTCTTTATTTTAAATTTACACCCAGACACATAGAGTAAAAGTTCGTTAAAATTCAAATATCAAATCTTATACTTATATATGTGAGGGCGATGTTATTGGATCAATTGACCGCCCACCAAATAATGTATCATGCATTTAATCCAAAAAGTTGTTCATATAGATGTCGGCTCAACACATATGTAATTGATGTAATAAGTATATGGGCTTTAGAGGCCTATAAAGATACATATTGCAAGTGAAAGCAAATCCTCCATCTCAATCCTCTATAAATTAAATAGTCCTTATTTTATTCAATTTTTCATTTAATTGAGAGTGAAAAAATTATCTCAATTTTGAGGATAATTGGAAAACTAATAAATGTCCTCATTTTTAAATGGAAAAAAAAAAAAAAAAAAAAAGACCCTCTTAAATTCTCTCTAATTTTCATTTATTGTGTCAAAAACAAGAATCCCTATCACTTGTTGCGGATATCGAGGATGCTTGTCTCAAAGATCCATGTCAATAGATTATGTTTGCAATTGTTTTGAACTTACATGTTACATTCTCTCAAAATAAAATTAAATGTCACTCAAAATTTACTTTTTCTCTCAAAATATCATTATATAATAAAAAAATGTATATTTATATCATTTAATTATCATTTTAATATAAATATATATTTTTTAATTATTATATCAAATGCTAAAGAAAGAAAACTTAAAGACCATGTTCTAAGGTTGAGGTCTGTTCTCATTTTTCTCTTTATGTACGATATTATAATAATATAAACACTTAATATGACATCATTAAATAAATATAAACTTCCATAAAAAATAAAATTTATATTTTTCACAAAAATAAAATCAAATATAATTTCATTACCAGCATATTCTCCAGTCACACCAACAAAATATATTCTCTCAAAACATTTTCAAAAACAAAATCAAACATAACCACAACTTCTCACAATTTATCACCCCTCAATTCAACGGTAATAAATAGATGCATGGCCATATATTATTAGAAAGTTTCAATATGTTCATGCAATACTATTAAATCAAGAGCACTTAACAATGAAAAACACCACTTTCCTATAATGTTGGTGATCAATCAAATCAAGTGTAATCCAAAATAGGATGACCGTACAGAAACAAACGCAAATCTGCAAAAATTTGTAATGTTGCGACATCCAATTCCACAACAAATATCTAGGGTCTGTTCTCTTGTGTTTTCTGTATTTTTTCGAAAATATTTTGGAATAATGGGATTTTGGGAAAAAGTTTTGAAGAATGTCTCAAACGTTTCTTTTGTTTTGAAAAAATAGAAAAAATGAATTGAGAATGAGATGGTTGTTTCTTTTTGTTTTGAGAGGGGACATATTTTATTGTAGAGATCAAATCAATTGAATTTTTGTTAGGTTTGTGTATGAAAGTGATTTTTTTTATGTAATGTATGTGTGTGTATATATATACATATTTATAGTTGGATGATGCGTATGTGTGTATATATATGTAATAATTGATATATGATTGTAATAAAATAATGTGTAATTAATTTAATTGGTAATTTATTATAAAATTTATATTTTTTATAAATTTAACATTAGCAAATGATGTCTTATTTGGAAGAAAATACTTATTAATAAATATTAATTATTTATGAAATCATAATTATATTAATTATAAAAAAATTTAATACCATAATTATGTCATAATTGTTAATATCGACTTATATTAAAAATTAATTACCATACATTAATTATAAACTAATTACTAATTATTAATTAAAATATAATTATTTAACTATTTATTACAAATAAAACTTAATTATTGATTTAAATAAAATAATTTATTTAATAATTTATATATGTAATACTTATAACAATTAATCAAGTTAAAAAATAAATAATTTTATATTATATGAAATTAAATCATCTTAAATTATTTATTAAACAAATAAACATAATATTTAACTATATGTCAATGAAATATAAAACATAATTAATATATAAATAACAAGTATTTAAATAATTAAATAAATTAATTTAATAGGTTATTTAATTACTTTAGTTCATTATTTAATTAATATAGTATTTAGTAAATAAATTACTTAGTAAACAATCAAATAATTTTTACTTAAATTTAGTTAATTTTATCGATAATTATTTTAATTATATTAATATTAATTTATTAAACTTATTATATTATTAAATAATAATTAAATTTGTTATTATAATTTTAAATAAATCTAAAGATTAATATTTAATGAAGATTATTTTTTTTTTGAAGAAGATTAATTTATCTATTATATCAAATTAAAACATCTTAAATTATCTATTAAATGAATAAATGTAACAGTTAATATTAAATATAACTAAATATATTTTTTAATTAATAAGTAATTTAGTTAATTAATTAATTTAATTTAATGCGTTATCTAGCAAATAAATTATTTAGTAATAATATAAATAATATTTAATTAAATATAATTATTTTTTTCCGACAACTAATTAATTATTTTTTTTAGCACAAGTTTTAGAATTTTATAACTAGTAAAATTATATTTATATAGATAGATAGATAGATAAGTAAAGTTGTAATAAATGAATAAGTGATGTGAAAAGTAAAGTGAAAAAGTGAAGGGGTGGGTGGGGAAGGTGTGGTTTATATGGTATAGGGTATTTTGATATTGTTTTGGGAGAGATTTTTTGAATATAAGGCTTTGTTTGGTTATATTTCTCCGAAACAACATTGTTTTGGGAAAACATAACAAAATATATCTCCATTTTCCCTCAAAAACGTACATTCTTCAATATACACATACATATATTATATATTATATATTTTTTATTATTATTCTAACATTAAAATAATTATTCAATTCCATTTTCACCCAAAAATTCAATAAAAAAATATTGATTTGACTGCTATAGTAAAAAATATCTCCCCCAAAACATAAACAAACATATCAAAAAAATAACTTTTATATTCTCCAATAATTCATTGTCCCAAAATACATAATAAAATCAAACAAAAAACATAACTAAACATAATCTAATTTTTTTGTATTTTTGGAAGAAGGATAGGAGAATGTGTGTCTTTTGGGTGTATTTTGAAAGTTTGAAAATATTGTGAAAAAAGAGAGGCGAACACAGCCCTATCTTTTCAAAGAAGCAATACATGAAATATGGTGGGCTCAGAATATGTTTAGCACCACACAACCACTCCAAAGTGCCCAAATAGAGTGCCTGATTGATGATACTCTTAGTTATAATGTATTTGACAAATTCAATTGAAAATTTTGTACGTTTGGGTTATGTAAATAGCATTTGGTCAAATAAGCATATATTATATCTAAATGGCCTCTTATTTTTGGTTTGGATGATATTATCAGGGCATAGGTGTACTAATTAAGCCCAATATTATGATTTAACTCTCTTCTTACTTATTTTTTTATAGAAAGAAAAAAATATATTTGAGAAACTTTAATATTTTAATTTATGTAACCAGTCCACTGTAGAATGATCAATGTATGCTCTAGGGAATTAATAAGTGTGTCTTTTAAAATAAATGCCTTGAACATTGGATCTAATTGTAGACATAGAAATTTAATTTGTTGCATAATTCATCAACCTTTTTTTTTCTTCCTTCATATTTTGAAATTTGTTATATCAAATTCCAAAATTAATTGAAATATTTAATTGATTCATCAATATCTAAATATTTGTATGTATGAAATCAAGTCATATGAGGCAATATAAGTAATATCTCACAAAATAAAAAAGTAAATATTGGTGCTTCGATAATTCAAATTAAATAATTTTTATTTTATTATTTTTTTTATCCAGGATAATTCAAACACAT
This sequence comes from Jacaranda mimosifolia, assembly GCA_018894105.1. Taxonomy (NCBI): domain Eukaryota; kingdom Viridiplantae; phylum Streptophyta; class Magnoliopsida; order Lamiales; family Bignoniaceae; genus Jacaranda; species Jacaranda mimosifolia. The sequence goes on along the minus strand of CM032130.1, from coordinate 13,656,067 downwards.
CTTGCAATTAAAGAAATGATGCCAATCAATTTATGAAGATCGATCAAGTCATGCTACTTCATAAAATATCCATGATAAGAATTCATACCCTTCAAGTATAACTAGGAAGGAGCTTTAAGAAGTTGAAGACATAACAACAAAATTTTATATTCAAGCAAGAGAGACATTAGATAAGGTTTTCAATTTTCTAAATTAAATTTGAGAAAATATTGAAAATGAAAACATGAATATTTTAATAAGTAAAGTAGATAGAAAGTGATAGTTTTCAATCTTCAAATAGTAATAAAAATGAAAAGGGTGTTTGAAAACAAAAACAAAGAGGGCCTAAGTTTCATATGATAGATTGATATTCATTGACCAATTGAAGGAGTTTATCTTAAAAATTATCAAAGACAAGTTTGATGACGATTGCAAATTGTCTCCAACTTATTCTAAAACATACAGTGAAAGAATTAATGGCATGAAGGTGCTAGTTGGTTATCAAACCTCAAAATTTCAGCAATTTGATAGCAATGGTGATTGAAAGCAATGTGTAGGCCATTTTATAAAGACTTGCAATAATGTTGGAACATATGGTAATGCTTTGTTAAACAATTTATTCGGTCATTAAAGAGAAATGTATTTGATTGATATACTAATTAATTTATGAGCAAAGTTAATTGATAGTTCGGGACATCTAAAATAAAAATTCCTAAATTATTTTTATAGTATCAGAAGAAGGATCAATATAGCTTAACTCACTTATTTGAGCAAGAGGAAGGAAGAGCCTGTCATCCACCACATTAAAATTGTGTTGCACGAATATTTCACTTTGCCATTGAATTAACCCCTCTTTATGTTCACTTCTTATAGGAAGGGGAAATAGATTAAGAAACATAGCCATTTCACTAAATGGAGTAAGAAAAAAGGAGAGAGATGATATATTTACCATCTTGTGGTGTTGGATTTTATAATAGTTATATTTTGTGCGGCTCAATGCACTCCATTTTGGGCCCTTTTTATCCTTACAATTTAGTGCGTTGTATTTCAAAGGACTATAAATATTCAGCAGACACAGGAAAACATGCACACGTGTCTTTCTTCTGAAAAATAGTAAATATATCAATATATTAGCAAATCCGTTAATTATTAATTTAACACAATCATCAAACTACTTAAACCATAATTAATGAAAAGTAGTAATACTGGCATCAAGTAAGATACATATCTATAGATTGGATGCACTATCAAAAACTTAGGTATCCATTATAAAAAAAATTACTACAAAAATTAATTAGTTTCATAAATATGGTTACAAATTTTCTGTATAGCAATCGTAATATTCTTAAAATAATAAGCAAAAAATGTTATTAACTATCAATTCATATACATGTTCGGTGCAAGTGTAACATGATTCGATATGTTTTATCCCTATGAAAATTCAGACATATATGTATATAGAATAATCATTAGATAAGAATTAATCATATATAATAGGGTTGGCAGCAAGAACATGTGCTTTAAATTCAACCAAATCAACTTCATACTTAAAACTATGAAGTTTTAGCATAAATTGCGGTGGCATATTGCTGTGTGTCATAATCTTTAGAAGTGGTGGACTAAACCCCTGGATGCCACATTGTTGTGTGCTGACGAATTAATTGCATTTCTTTTCTTTTATTAAACTAAAATAAGGTATTTTCATGTTTTTTAGAGTATGTGAGATTAAAGAAATAAATATGATGTGTTCAAAATAAATAAATAAATATAAAGAGAGAGAGAATCGTATATATTTATTTATTTATTTTGAACACATCATATTTATTTCTTTAATCCTATAACATGAATGTACGCAAATGTATGGCTCATACTGATTTGTGATCTGACCTGTTCTTTAACGTATATAATGGAAAAATGAGCATTTGAAAGTTATTTAGACGGGAATTAAAAAGTAACTGTAATGCCTCATAATTTTATTTTGTATTTAATCGATTAATATACTTTATTTGATTTTATTTACTATTTTAATTAAAATTATAGTAAGGCATGAACTATATTTTCGAAATAATATATATCATATATAGATAATATTAAATTATCTTTTGATCAAATAGTAATAATTAATATTATAAATATACATTGTAGATACTCTATATTTTGGGGAGTATAGGTTATAATTCTACTTGAATTAATATTATATGAATACAAGGAGTTGAATTATTGAATTCTAGGAATTAACAATAGAGATACTAGAATTATAATGGGATTATCCTAGTCCTAGAAGGAAATTGATTAGAGTCCTACTTGAACTAAATCATTTTTTCACATAAATATAGTCCCTAAAAACAAAACCTTAATCACATTTAATAGTAACGAAAGAGGAAAAAGGGGATGAAGGAAAAAAGATAGCAGCTATGGCAGAGGGGAAAGGAAAAGGAGATGGCATTTGCAAGAAGTGCATTAGAAATTACACAAGGTAATTCATGAGTTTGTAGACTTCATATATTTGATAATTGCGAAATTCAATGATGCTGTTAGGTTTTGATTTTCTCAAAAATAGATAGTTGTGATAGTTTTACTACTTCTTCTCGTCATACTTAAGCAAAATGATCAACATAAAAATTTTATATATGTGTCTTAGGTTTCCAATGCCTCCTAAATCACCTCAATCCGATTTAAATGCACTAAGTTATGACCAAAATACTAAGATGTGTCTAGTCAGAAGATATAGGACTTTGATTTTTCCGAAAATGGATATTGGTGATGCCTTTACTGTTGTGGATAATTATGTGATTTGTGTTAAAATATAAAATAAAGTAAAATAATTCACATGATCATAATTTTATAAAATAATAATTAAGAAAGTGATCAACCAAACCGCATAAATAATGAGGAAATTGGAGCTGGATTAATGGAGAGTCACGACACTTGTCGCTGTCCTAAAGCCATGATTGTTGCCTCCCTTCGTGCAGGTACTAGTAGCTGATCATGACTCCAAGATAAAACCCATTAGCTCACAGCAATGTCTCATCCCATGTGTACGACCACAAGGAGACTAGGAACCAATCCATAGTCACGTTGCCAAAACACAAATTCTTGTGCGGATAATGTATATAAACTCACAAAATTCTGCCCTCCTCAAATGACTAATAGATGGCCCCTTTATATAGTAAAACAATTTGACCGTTAAAAGAAATAATGGCCAATAATAAAATCTCATAAAATTGATCATAAACTCAATAATAATTGGCCATATAATGAGGCAAATTAAGATGGTCAAATTATAGTAAATACATATAAATCATGGCATAATGAAAATAATAAAGAGGCCATAAAATTCAATAAGTGCTGGAAATTAAAATTAAATAATTAAGAAATTTTAAAGCTTAATTTCCAACATGTACTACTTATTCCCGATCGAATTAAGTAAAATAATCAACATAAGAAGTTTAAATTGGTTTCTTGGGTTTCTATTTCCGCCTGAATCACTTCAATCCGATAAATAGGGAGACATTTATGACTAAAATATAAAGGTGTGGTAAGACAAAAAATACAGGGCTTTGATTTTCCTAAAATAGAATATTGTGACACATTTTTAGACTTGATTTAGATTTAATTTGGTAATATGATCAACATAGTAACTGAATATCTATATCTTAGGTTTTTACAACCTTTAGAATCACTTTAATCCGATGTATAGGGAGAAAGTTATGACTAGAACATTATTGTGTGGAAATGTAGAAAATATAGGACTTCAATTTTCCTAAAATAGAATATTGTGATGGCTTTTACTACTCTATTCCTATTCAATTGGGGCATATGGTCAATATATTAATTGTATATCTATATCTTAGGTTTCTATTTCTGCATAAATCACCTCAATCTGATTTATATAGAGAAAGGTATGATCAAAATACTAAGATGTGTCAAGTCCAGAAATACAGGACTTTGATTTTCTTATAATAGAATATTGTGACACCTTTTACTACTTGATTTAGATTGAATCTGGAAATATGGTCAACATAAGAACTGAATATTTATATCTTATGTTTTTACATACATTTAAATCACTTTAATCCGATTCATAGGGAGAAAGTTATGGCTAAAATACTATGGTGTGGTAATATAGAAAATACAGGACTTCGATTTTCCTGAAACAGAATATTTTGACAACATTTACTACTCGATTCCAATTTAATTGGGCAATAAGGTCAACGTATGAATTGTAGATATATATTCTAGGTTTTTATATGATTTTAAATCACATTCATCCAAGGCCTATAGTAAAAGTTAAATACAATCAAGTGTCACATCAAAAAATTTCCTAAAAATTGAAAATCTACTTTCGCACCACTGCTGCCTCTTGAACTCGATTTTCCTCTCTCATATTAGTCAATGTATATTGAATCATCAACATAATAGTTTTAATACTCTTTCTTAGCTTTGTAATGCCATAAGAATCGAGTCAATCAGATATCTAGAAAGAGTGTAATGAGCGAATCAACAAAGTACATACGAAAGGATAAATTCTTGGTAACTTTTGTGAGTATGTATGTTCTAGGCTAGTCCCAAGTAAATTTTGTCTTATTAGTCAGTTAAATTGGTGATTGATTTGTTTATTAAATGAATTAGGCGACTCAACAATTTAGTTGATTGACACTAAGATAGGATTGACTTCTAGGATCGATCTTAAAGATGAATGCCTAAACCTATAACTACTATATAATGTTACTTTCAAAACCAAGAAGGATATATGTATAGTAATGCATGATATGAAACTTCTTTTCAATATACACTACACTATAATTGTATTCCATTGCATACAAAAATGTTTTTTGTTTCTCGATACAAGAAAACATGCACTTTATGATTTTAATGCTTCTAAACTAGCAATTAAATTCGATGATCAACTGGTTACTGTTATTGCTACTGCTACTATTATTATTACTGTTACTGTTAGTTGGATCTAATTTGGTTTGGGTGTGTAAGGGACTTCACTGGGCAGCAGCGAGTTTGTTGGTTGAACCCCAAGCCCCCATGGCCTAATCCTCCCAGTGCACAACAGAAGTTGTTCGTAGCTGAGTTGGGTCGTAGGAATTCCCGGGGACGCTTGGGCACTACTTTGGTAAGGTCGCACCTTACCCGGAGCGATAAGGGATTGTTACAATAGCAGTCATAAGGTTGACTGGCTAGAGCAAACACTGTCTGATCATCGCATTTAAATTGTTAGTCTATGAAACCGTTTATTAAACTCTTGTCTTATTACTGCTTGACTGTTTATAAGATTTTTGACTTATTCCTACTTGACTGTTTATAAAATTCCTGATTTATTACTGCTTGATTGTTTAAAAAAAATTTCACTTATGTTTTTCTCGAATATTTTCACTATACAAATCATCGAATATTTTCACTGTACAAATAATTTTAATTCATGAACTCACATTGCACATATTTGGCACTCACTGAGTCTTGTACTCACACTCGTTTCCTTCTTTAACTTCCTTCTAGCAGACCTAGATCCTAACCTTAGTGAAGAGGTGGATCCTATGTGTATGATGAGAATCAAAATTGAAGACTTAGTTTTAGATTTTGCAAGAGACTAGTATATTTCTCCTAAATTTATTAATGTTGTTTTGTTTATTATGGATTTTAATTTGTTTTAGTTCTGAAAAGGTTTTGATACTTTGAGTTATGTGTTGTGAGTCTAACTTGGATTGATTTGAGTTCTTGTTTAACCTTATGATTTTGGATTGTTAGTATCATTTATTAAGGATTGAGTTTCACGCCTCGAGACTAGACTGTATGGTTCAACTTTGGGGTGTGACAGTAACCTTCTTGACTATATATGGAATAAAATAATTTACATAAAATAATGCCGGAACAAAATCTCTAATGCTAGCTAGCTAGCTAGCTAGAGCAAATTTACTTAAAATGTCCCTTTTGCTTGTTTAAGTCAGTGATCTCCATAATTAATGGAATTTTCCTTGGAAATTCACTAATCTCTCCCATAATATCTCTCTACAATCTCTCTCCCCCTAATAAGTTTGGCAAGCAAATAATATCATATATAATCAATGTACCTATGGTGTGTGTATATGTATATATATGTATATTACGAATGACAAACATGCAATCGATCAAGTTGGCATTTAGTAACTTGAATTTAAAAAAGATGAGTTGTGTCAAATAAAAATTTAGATATGTTAATTGAAAATTAATCAAGTTCAAAATGGATTGAGTTGGGTTTAATTGGAAAAAACTATTTATTTTGTTATTTAAAAAACATTAATCCAAAATATGATAGTAATATCAAAATACTTTTACACCTTATTCAATATATAATTTTACAATGAGTTGGAATGAATGGACTTTATAAGCAAAATTAATAGAGGAATTAAATGTTGATTACACTAACTAACCAATATATCTACACTATATATAAAGCAATGGGGCTTTACGAATGGAGACCATCTGGCACACCTTAAAAGATCATAACAATATAGTTTTTCTTTTCTCATCTCTCTCCAACTTCTCTTTTCTTCTCTAATTATTTATTTTTTTCAGTTATTTTACTTCTTCTTAACTTTCTTATTTGATTTATCCTAATATAAATAAGTACATTGAAATTAATAAAAAATTATACTATTATAAAAGTATAAATAAATACTTTATCTACTTTACACTGTAAAAATTTTAGTACATGTATCGTGTCTATCAAAATTATTAGTAATTATTATGACAACAAACAAAAAACCATGGACTAACAATTATTTGATCCATACAGGATAAAATGGATGGTTCAATGTTACCTTTAAATCAACAAAATTTTTCACAAATACCATCCTTGATCGAAGCTCGCCTACAACCTTCTGACTGCACATAGACTCCATGTTTCTTGACTCGATCATCTTCCAAGTATAGACTCCAAGTTCTTTAGTCTCGAGCGACTTTCTCAATCTCTACTAGCCTCATTGGACTGCTACAAGAACTTCCACAAACTTACACACCTTAAACCATTGGAGACAATTTGGTGATACTTCAAGAAAGATTGAGAGAGAAGAATATAGAGAGAGTATTTGGAGAGAGTGAATACTCAAGTTGTGTGTAAAACTCTTAGGAAGGGGGACTATTTACAGGCGAATCTTCTAAAAGTTCAATCCAACTAGGAGTCAATGGAGATATGGATAATGTTTATCTCACACAAGGGAGAGTTATCCTCCTAGATATGGATGATTATTATCTATTCACATCTCTTTACAAGGACAAGTTCTAATCCAATAAGAACTGCAATTCTTTTCAGATGTAGATAAGATCTATTCAAATATGAATGTCTATTGGATTAAGGGTCCAAGACCCAGTCCAATTTGCAACATCTCCCACTCATACATATTTAAATCATTGGATATAATGAAAAATAAATGAATTTTTGACAATTCATTTCTATTTCTATAGAGAAACCCCCCCTCATTTCTTGGTGTCCGAATAGGATATATGGTAGAAAAATGAAAGATCTATTCTCCTCAAGCATCATACTCATAACATTTCTCAATCTCACATCCTTTCTTTTATATAGGGAATAAGGCATACGCCCAAGCGAGAAGAGAACAATTGAGGAGAGTTATATTAAGCTATAACCAAACTAATATAATCCTACAACTCCAAAAACTCGCTATATATACTCCAAACTATGTGGTCTCACTAGATCAAGCATCTCTGATCCCTCAATAATAAATAGAGAAGACTTGACTCTTTTCATTATGTGTCTATACTCATGACTATATCAAACACTTTAAACTTAATTAGAAAGTAGATCTATGAGCCATAAAACAAGAGTGCATTACCAACTTAGGTTTTTCTCGACCTCTCACGCCAATTTGCTTGGTCTTGATAGCTTTCCTAGTCATGCTCCGACAGATCAAATTAATCATGGCTATTGAAGGCATGATAAAGTAATGTCATCAAGCTTACACTTCATAGCATGGTCCAAGTTCCAAAGGGTATAAGAAATAATAAGGGCTCACACAATGACGAAGCAGGGACCCATTTAGTCGATCTCCTTCAAAGGTCGTCACAAAGCACATATAGTATGAATACATGCTATGATAGAGCTCCCACTCAATTTGGGCATGTGACGCTCTTAACATCATACAAACCTTAGTCTAGTCTCTATTCAAGCGCCTGATCTGCCCAATACCAGACAAATACTTCCAAAATATCTTCCAGTCATTTGCACATTCGGATGTAAATAGGCTTTGTGAAGTTGGACATACTTCATAATTGATAAAATATGATCTCATCTTAGCTTTCAAGCTAAGGCGACTTTTAATTATATATATATATATGTTTCTTAACCTTCCTCATTGCTCTAAGAGTGAATGCAATCATTCGCATACCTCTGAATCATGCGAAAAGATCTCTAAGTCTCATCTTGCTCGCTATCTAAGCACCAGGGTGATTGCTTGTGTGAATGGACCAATCAAAGCCTGGTGGTATTTACATCTCACAGGTACAGTACCAACACATAATAGGCATGCAAACATGTCTTATTAATCATAAAATGTTTTCACAGGTCATAAGTCAATTTCAACATAATTCCCTGATGCAATATGCCTTGAGAGAACAATTCTATATAAAAGCTCGAAAAAGATATAAGCGACAACATCGCTCATAAAAATATACCCAAGAACAATGCGCAATACTTCTTATCAATGAAATAATATCTATTATAAGCATGTTTTAATACCCCAAACAAAATTAAGTGCTCAGAGTATAAAAGGTAGCTTCATTACCATAAAAAAATAATGATAGCACCACAAATGTGCATTACATATGCATCATTTCTAGAAGTATCAAACTAGATAGTTCCAATAAACTTAGACCAATTCACTTAGACATCTAGGATCTACTTGATTGAATCTCAATATTTGCGTTAAGGATCACTTTGACATCAATTCACCATTACTAAACACCGGACTTGTAAGGTATACTCATATGTTTACTTCAAAATTTTTGCAGCTATTACTTAAACAAAACTTACTAGTATTTCTTTCTTTTTCTAATATATATATATATGTGTGTGTATGTGTATTTTAAAGGCATATCTCTTAACTAAGAGCATAATCATAACTATAAAGTGTCAAAGATTAGCATGGATGGTTCAGTGTACCTTTGAATCAATTAAAGTTTCATGAATATGATCATTGATTGAAGCTCGCCTACAAGCCTCTAACTGCACATGGACTCCAAGTTTCTTAATTTGATCATCTCAAGTATAGAATCCAAGTTCTTTAATCTCGAGCGGCTTTTTCAATCTCTACTCATCTCGTGGGATTTCTACCAGAGCTTCCAAAATCTTACACACCTTAAACCCAAGGAAACAATTTAGTAATACTCCAAGAAAGATCGAGAAAAAAGAATATGGAGAGAGTATATGAAGAGAGTAAATACTCAACTTGTGTGCAAAACTCTTTGGAAGAAAGCAATTCATAGACGAGTCTTCCAAGAGTCCAATCCAACTAAGAGTCAATGAAGATATGGTTGATCACTATCCCACATAATGGAAGAGTTATCTTCCTAGATATTGATGATTATTATCTATCCACATGTCTTTACAAGGAAGAGTTCTAATCTAACAAGAACTGCAATTCCTTCTAAATGTAGATAAAATCCATTCAAATATGAATGTCTATCAGATTAAGGGTCCATGACCCAATCTAATTTGCAATAAAAATTATTAATTATTACCAGGGCAACAAACAAAAAACCATGGAGGGTACTAGGAAAGAAATATAAAACCTAGGGCGGTTTAACCTTCCAAATTTTTGTATTATTTTAGATTGATTAGTGAGAATAGTTTGCTTTAGTATAATAGTTTTGATCTCAAATAGGAATCGTCTTGGTAATAAATTGATACATAGATGTTTCCTAAACAATTGAGTTATTGGTTAATCAAACTGATAAAAGCTGAGTCACATGTTTCATGAAACAATTGAGAAAAATTAGAAGAAAATTGCAAGTTAATAGACCATTTAGTTATGTTTTCATTTTTATTTTTTATATTTATCATTTTCAAATTTTGAAAAAATAATTAAAGAAAGTGGTCTAAAAATGGGTTTGTATTCGGATAGGTTATCTAAAAAGTAATGATTATATAGAATTTTAATAGATTGTGAGTGGACAGAGATAGTAATAAAAATGGATAGAGAAAATATAGATGTAGGTTATTGGGAAGTGTGATTTGAAAAAAAAAATCATAATTTTGGCAAAATATGGAGAAATTGATGATAATTAATTTTCAAATGCTAAAAAAATAAAAATAAATAATTTTGGAAACAAAACGAAACAAGTTTAAGTTGAAATTTGAAAGTTGCAGCCCTTTTCACATAAATTATTCCCAACAGTCAAAACACACATATAATAGGAGTGACAATTTTTAACATAACATGATAACACGATATGATATTACTAAGTTTAAGTTGGGTTGACATCAGATCGAGTTGATAAGCAACACAAAAATTATGGTTGATTCGAGTTGGTTCCAAGTCACTTGATAAACATGATAATTTTATTAGGTGACCCGCCAACCGATACAACCCAACCCAACCCAAAATCCCAAAAAATGGAAAAAAAATTCCAACTAATAAGTCAAAGTGTCAGTTTCATAATTGCTAAAATTGAATTGTGCATGGACTTTTAGTTTAGCATTGAAATTTCAATATTGTTGATACTGTATAAAAAATTATATGGAGTCCAATTATCAAGTTGCTCTATAGTACATAAGTTATAGGAGTATAAGGTTAACTTTTTTCCAAAATTTGGTATAAGTTGTGGAGCACACCGTCCGAGAGGCACCTGCTTTTAAACTAAGGTGCTACTCAAATCTTTTCCATAAAAGTTTAAATCTAAAACACACCTCCAAAATTCAATTTCAATTCATAAGATTGTACAACAACCTAAAATTTTACAATTCAAGTGATAGCAGCTTAGCACTAACTCAAAATATCATTTCAGAGTACGCAATGCATACAACCAAAAACAACAAAATTCAAACTCCAAGAGACATTACAAAAAGTGCAACATATTCATATTCTAAAGTCTCTTAAATAACAACATATTTCAACTTAAAATAACACTACACGCCAACATTATATACAAGCAAAAATCTTCCAACTGAGTTAAGCCCTGTCCACAGTCTCAAATCCTATAGTCACCATCAGATGATATCCAAACACCTATCATAAACAGTTCTTCGAGCAAACATCGGTCCTCATTCTTCACCATTCATATCTGTCTGAAAATATTTAAGAAATGCATCGGAGGGCGAGTCTTAAAGACTCAGTGAGGAAAATACATAACAGGAGATAAGGAAAAAATATTAAATTTCAACGGCAATAAACAATGTCATTGATAATAAATCAGATAATCAGTTCATGATTAACGAAAATTAGATTTAGACTCATAAAAACTTGAAACATGTAAACATTTAGTTGGCATGTTGGCTTCCTTCCTTATTACTCCTGGATGAAATACATGATAACCTTACAATAGCAATTAACCTGAATTTGAAAATTTTCTCCTTATCTCTCCGTTTGCTCAAGCACACAGCTCGATGTGTAACAACTTGCTTTTATGGCATGGTCGACGGCATGCCCAATCCCGCCACTCACAGTTCGCTACCTCCAGCTATGTGTAAGTCAGGATCGTAGGTGGGTACTAGTCGAGAGATCTATCACCATCGGTTCGTACCACCCGACCGTCTTTTTGGACCTAGCCCTAGGCCCAACTTCTCATGGCGTCCCTCCAGGTTGAACTTCCTAAGGGCATCCCCATAGGTTGAATGATATAATGCCAACAGATATCAATTCAACTTTTCAAGCAATAACATGAACATTTCAGTACTTTACTAGATTTGCAATTTACAAGGCATAATATTTTCCAATAACAACCGGCAAGGCTTATTCCAATAAATAAGGTACATGAACAATTTAAGAGAACTTTTGGCACAAATAGGTCTATCAGACCCTTTCAACTATTTCTTTAATAGATATCAAGAACATGGGGTCAGCCGGCAAGGCTGGGGTATAAGGGATAGAAATCTAACAATGTAAAGAAGATTCTGGGCACCAGAACAAGTTCAAACATACAATAATAACCAAGAATGTAGGCAAGTCATGAAATTAGACAATCGAGAATTAATAAGTTTTCGAATCAAGTCAAATAGAAACCCTTACAGGGGTTCATCACGAAATAAACAGGTATGAGAAGGTGCCAGAGTGGCAGACCCTCAAAGAGGATTACAAAACAAACCCAAATAAGTATAAAGAATTCCAACAATCAAGGAATTAAAACAATTCAAGAATATTAATTCTCAGAATAACAAGGTAATTAAAGCTAGGTCGGCAGACCCTTACCTTTAAAGTCTCAAAAAGGTTGTCACAGTCAAAAGCTTACTGGTCCGCTGGACCCACTTCCCCGTCACCTAACCAAAAGAATATAACTATAGTCAAAATCTACATTTGACCTAAATAATCACTATTATGCTTATCATTAACCCAAAATCACCAATTTCTCGGTTAACATGATATTTTTAGGGCTTAAAGGGTACTACCGACCCAAAATGGCTAATAAGGTCATTATTACCGAAATAATCCTGGTTTTCATACCAAGTCTAATAACAGAATATAAACTAGTCCTCAATTACATAGTCTTTCTTATAATATTATCCCAAACCACAATAATAGCTTAATTCTTCATAATCAGTTCCATCGAATGTCACTTAGGTCTTAAATCCATATATTAGGGATTAATCAGTTAATAAACTTATTTAGTCTATATTTAAGCATGTAATAAGATATATTCGAGTTCATTAACTACCCAATACTCCATGCATCGGTAATATACATATTAATCGTATTTTAATATTTTATTCTTGCATAATACAAGGTTTAACGAGACAACGGTGCAACAAGTGTATATACATATGTATAAGCAAAACTCTTCTCCAATCCTTTACCACAATCCGCTCAATGAGATCCCATATTCACGAACTAATTACGCGGTTGCGTTCATCGTGTCGAGGAGAAGAAACTGTCCTCCTGCTGCTGCCACCGCCAGCTGTCGTCTGCGACCGCTCGCTACTATTAGAGAAGATCAAACTTACCACAAATTTGTTCCTCTCAACCTCCTAAATCCGAACCCACAACTAGTTTCAAGTTTTGCAGCTAAAAGCCACGCCAAAACTCGCCTAAAACTCACAGCCACAAAACCTGCCACCGTCTCGACCACCTATGCTCCGTTGTCGCTGCCGCGTCTCATCTTCGAGTAAAGGTACCACGATGACCACTAAGTTGAGGGCTTCAGTTTGCACTGCCCATAACTCACCTCCATCACCGGTACACTGTCATCCGTCAACTTTGTCGAGGCGAAGCTTCAAGCTTCAAAATCCAGTGGTTTCGTCGTTCAAACACAATGCATGTGATGTTATTAAGCTTTAGGTGAGGAGGAGAAAAAGGAAAATGGTTTGGTTGAAGAAAATTTCGGTTGGCGGAGAAGATCACCGACGATGGTGAATGGGGGTTTGCGGGAAGAAGAAGAAAGTAAATGGGGAGGAAAATGAAACTTCCAATTATATATAGGCTATTTTTGAAAAATTCTAATTGAGCCCCCAACAAAGTTGATTAATGCAATTGGGTCCTAAAAATTATTTAAAACGCAGATTTGACCCTGTCGACTTTTTCTTTCCATGTAAACCCCAAAGCTTTAAGAAAATGTACAATCAAGTTTTCAAAATTTATGAATTGACCTCAAAACTTTAAAAAATTTTACAATTAAGTCCTTTTTATTTCTTTTCCGAGCCCTAAAATCCAACCAATCAAAATCTTGATTTCTAAATTCTTATTTTCTGAAATTTTGAATTTTAGAGGTGTTACAGACCTCCCCCCTTAAAAGAATCTGGTCCCCAAATTCTCATCTTCAATTAGATGGACTTCGATTAACACCAGTCACATAACATTCTTGTTCCTCGATGCCTTAACCACATGTCACTTCAATGCTTAACATATATCCTTCATCTAAGTTCTAGCAAAGTGCATACCTTTATATAAAAGACAGTAAAACCGTTACAGCAATAAACAACTAACAACATCACAAGATCATACTTACATAATATTTACATTAAGGAATAGTCAAGTTCAAACTTAACATACTAAACTTCATAACATGCCATACATTCCTAACAGCTAATTAGAGGTTCACAAAACTAAACATACTAGTTATAGTCATGAACAATCTATATGAGGAATAAGGTCTAGAATATGTAGGATCAAACTTTCCCTAAGCGTTTAACACTTAGTTAGAATCCTCAGTTTCTTATTTTCCTTTTCCCCGCAGGTGTTATGCCTGTCTGTCTTGGGCAATCTCTCACAAATCCCTGGTTGCTACCGCAACCTATACAACTGCCCTGTTTTCTCCAACAATCAATCTCTTCATGGCTAAATCCCCTATAGAATTTACATTGTTGTGGTGCCATTCCTTAAACCAAATTGTAGCCCCGTCAGTCTGATATGTTCATTGACCAGGGCCTCCAATTTGTAGTTTTTGTTGTTTCCTCTCGAGTTATCCTATCTGTCAGGGCGCATTTTTCCTTTTCGGCTCTTATCGTCAATCTTTTGGATCTCTTTTAGGTTTGATTCTACTTGTAGCGCCTTACTCACTACATGGTTGTAGCTCAAAAGATCACATAAGAGAAGGCCCATCTAAGTTCTGGTCATAACCCTTCTATAAACTTGGGAACCGGTCACCCTCATCTGCAAGTATATGAGGTGTATACCGAATTAGTAAGCTAAATATGGCTTCATACTAGCTGACTGATGATGCTCCTTGTATTAATTCCATAAATTCTCTTTCCTCGGCATGCTTGGTCACCTCCGATATATATTTTTCCATAAACTCCCAAGTGAAGTTTTCCCAAGTCCACTGTATTCCCTCCACGGTCTATTTGCGATCAACCATTTGCCACCAATCATGTGCAGGACCTTCCAAAATAGATCTTCTGCTCATCTAGGTAACGCAGAGTCCCAAATATCTTTTCCAAGCGTTTAACCCACATTTCAACTTTTTTGTCATTAGGCTTCCTTAGGAAATTTGGGGGTTGCAATCAAAGGAACCATTCTAAAGCTCAGTCTTTTGCATGTTGTTCAACATTCCTTACTTGATTACCCTATCCCTGCTGTTGGAAAAATTACATAAATTATTGCCACATCTGGAACATGGGTTCTGCTGGTTGACTCGCAGCTGGTTGATTAACCTGAGGGATCTGTGAAACCTCTTCTTCCGTCTGAGTTCGTGGTTCACCTGGTTCTCTCTGCCTAGGGATATGTTGTGCAGTAACCCATGGATTGGGCGGTCTCACTCCCCACACCAACATGCTTGAGGTAGGTTAGGTATATGAGAACCTTTATAGGATGCCACTATCTTTTCTAAATCGTCCTTGGTTCCTTCTTATCTCGCTGTTGTCAAAATTATACAACAACGTCCAAAGTTTGCATCAAAACTTTAATCTTAATGGCATTCTATCTATCATATTTAGCTTTTCATCAAGTCACCCCTTGCCTTTACACGCTGTTAGATTCTGATTCTTCGCATAAGTTAAAACGTTACTCAATCCTAATAATCACGCATTTCTTAAATGTACTGCTATCTGTAATAATCCTTCTCCACTATTATCGTAATTATCTTTCCCAATGCAACTATGCATCACGTTCAGGCGTCAAACATTATTCACCTTAAGATAATCATCCACTTGTCAGATTCAACCTTAATGGATATTGCTCGTTTATCCTCGTAATTCCAAACAACATTATATTTCCCAACATTCGTATCCCATTCAATTTCTCATTTAACTCCATAATCAAACTTCATATTTTCTTGCCTAAAATTTTACATTCCAAAATAATATCTTGACATGACTTATGTTTCTCTTAACTCAAGTATACATATCTAAGGCATTTTCAAAATCAAGCTTATTCCATACAATTCGAGAGTCATATCCCAAGATCAGATCCTACGATAACTCAAGTTTTCCTCATTCCAAGTGTTTACAACCAGCAGTACTCAAACTCATCTTACTAATATCAACTGATCAAATTCATCTTAAATCCTTGAATCACATAAGAACTTCCCAATACGCAAGATACCCAAAAATTCTTACTCAAACTAATCTAAACAAAAGGTTAGTCAATAAACCCAACATACCCAAATGCCTAAGTCATCGATAACTTAGACTCTGATACCATATCTATAGCGCCCCGTCCAGGAGGTGCCTGCTTTCGGACCGAGGTGCTACTCAAATCTTTTCCATAAAAGTTTAAATCCAAAACGCACCTCCAAAATTCAATTTCAATTCATAAGACTGCACATCAATCCAAAATTTTACAACTCTAATGATAGCAGCTTAGCACTGACTTAAAAGATCATTTCAGAGTGTGCAATACATACAACCAAAAATAACAAAATTCAAACTCCAAGAGACATTACAAGAAGTGCAACATATTCATATTCTAAAGTCTCTTAAATAACAACATATTTCAACTTAAAACAACACTACACACCAACATTATATACAAGCTAAAATCTTCCAATTGAGTTCAGTCTTGTCCACAATCTCAAATCCCATAGTCACCATCAAATGATATCCTAATGCCTATCATAAATAGTTCTTCCGAGTAAACATCAATCCCCATTCTTTACTATTCATTCCTGTATGAAAATATTTAAGAAATGCATAGGAGGGTGAGTCTTAAAGACTTAGTGAGGAAAATACATAACAGGAGATAGAGGAAAAATATTGAATTTCAACGGCAATAAACAAGGTCATGGATAATAAATCAGATAATCAGTTCATGATTGATGGAAATTAGATTTAAACTCATAAAAACTTGAAACATGTAAACATTTAGCTAGCCTGTTGGCTTCCTTCCTTATTGTTCCTTGATGAATACATGATAACTTTACAATAGCATTTAACCAGAACTTGAAAAACTTCTCTTATTTATCCATTTACTCGAGCACATAGCTTGGCGTGTAACAACTTGCTTTTATGGCATGGTCGACGGCATGCTCGATCCCGCCACTCACAGTTCGCTACCTCTAGTTGCATATAAGTCAAGATCGTAGGTAAGTACTAGCCGGGAGATCTGTCACCGTCGGCCCGTACCACCCGGCCATCTTTTCAGACCTAGCCCAGGGCCCAACTTCCTGTGGCGTCCCTCTGGGTTGAACTTCCCATGGGCGTCCCCATAGGTTGAATGATATAATGCCAACATATATCAATTCAATTTTTCAAGCAATAACATAAACATTTCATAACTTTACTAGATTTGCAATTTACAAGGCATAACATTTTCCAATAACGGCCGGCAAAGCCTATTCTAATAAACAAGGTACATGAACAATTTAAGAGAACTTTTGACACAAATAGATCTATCAGACCCTTTCAAATATTACTTTCACAGATATCAAGAACATAGGGTTAGCCGGCAAGGCTGGGGGTATAAGGGATAAAATTTGACAATGTAAAAAATGTTCTGGGCACTAGAACGGGTTCAAACATATAATAATATCCAAGAATGTAGGCAAGTCATGAAACTCGACAATTGAGAATCAATAAGTTTTCAAATCAAGTCAAACAGAAACCCTCACAAGGGTTCATCATGAAACAAATAGGTATAAGAAGGTGCCAAAGTGGCAAACCCTCATAGGGGTTTACAAAACAAACCCAAATAAGTATAAAGAATTCCAATAATCAAGGAATTCAAACAATTTAGGAACATTAATTCTCATAATAACAAGGTAATCAAAGTCAAGTTGGCAGACCCTTACCTTTAAAGTCTCAAAAGGCCGTCACAGTAAAAAACTTACTGGTCCGCTGGACCCACTTCTTCGTCACCTAACCAAAAGAGTATAATTATAATTAAAATCTACATTTGACCTCAATAATCACTATTATGCTTATCATTAACCCAAAATCACTAATTTCTCGATTAACATGATACTTTTAGGGCTTAAAGGGTACTACTGGCCCAAAATGTCTAATAAGGTCATTATTACCAAAATAATCCTGGTTTTCATATCAAGTCTAATAACAGAATATAAACTAGTCCTCAATTACATAGCCTTTCTTATAATATCATCCCAAACCACAATAATAGCTTAATTCTTCATAATCAGTTCCATTGAATGCTACTTAGGTCTTAAATCCATATATTAGGATTTGATCAGTTAATAAACTCATTTAGTCCATATTTAAGCATGTAACAAGACATATCTGGGTTCATTAACTACCCAATACTCCATGCATGGGCAATATAAATATTAATCGCATTTTAATCTTTCATTCTTGCATAATACAAGGTTTAACGAGACAACGGTACAACAAGTGTATATACATATGTATAAGCAAAAACCCTTCTCCAATCAACTTGTTCAAAAAAGATATCCAGTGAATGCACATAAGTTCTTTAGCCAACACTTATAAAGTGGTCACTTTTCTAGTATATTATCAATGTAGGATAGGGTACCATACATCTTTAACTTAGGATGTTGCAACTCCTCATGATAAATCTTGGGAATAGATTTTAATGAAAAAGCAACATCAAAACTATAAAACTAGGGGCTAAGGTTAGTATAAGAGAGATAATTAGCCAAAGGATATGCAATACAAGCCTTTCACCTTTGCCTAGGGCAATAGGAAGATCATCCTCGAATGTAGTAGGTAAAGAAGATGGAGGATCACCAATAGGAGAGAGATCAACAACAGTAGTGAGTGTGGTAGTTTAGTGCTGAGGACAATAGAAATACACCTATAGTAGCTTAGGTAGAGGAGCCAATATGCAATCAGAAAAGGAGATGAGAGGGTATCAACAATGGAAAAAAAGTAGAGGTAATCCGAGAAAGATGTGCATCCGTAGAATAATAGGGTGTAAATTTAAAAAAGGCAATATCAGCAAAAGTAAAAAAACTGATAAAAGATCGAATCATAAAAATCGAATCATAACAACGATACTCTTTTTTAGTATGAGAACACCCAAGGAAAAGACATTTTACTTTTCGTGGGGACAATTTTGTCATGACTAAGGGAAAATCATGAACAAAGGACATCACTCCAAAACCCGAGGGATATAATCAGTTTGGATAAAGGCATGAGTAAAAAGTATCTCTATAAAGAACACTAGAGGATATACAAGTAATAAGAAAGCATGTTGTAATAAAAACATCTCCTAAAACCCTATAGGGATAATCATTTGAGTTAGAAGGGTAGGACAACATCTAAAAGACGCTGATGTTTGTGTTCAACAACACTATCCTACTAACTAGTGTAAGGATAAGAAGTTCGACATAAAATGCCATGATTCACACATAATTAATAAACCTCTTTTTGGACAAATTCTATTACATTATCAATTCGGATAATATGTATGCTAATAGAAAATTGAGTTTTTATTTCATTGTAAAGAGAAGTTATTACATTAGGAACGTTAGTCTGATCTTTAAGTAAGTGAACCTAAGTCATCCTAGAATAATCATCAATAAAGATAATAAAATATCAAAAACTAGTAAAAGACTCAACCCAACAAGGACCCCATATATCAGAATGAACAAGTTTAAAAGAAATAACTATGTTTATCCACCCTAGGTGAGAAGGAATGATGATGATTCTTTCCCAACTCATAAGACTTGCACTCTAAAACAAATATAGGGAACTCAATGGGCAAACTTTTCTTGACTTAGATAAAGATGGGTGACCAATGCGATCAAGCCACTAAATAGGAGAAATAGAGACGAAGGGAGCACGAGCAATATTAACTATATCCAGATAATAGAGGCCACCATGCTCATTGCCACCACCAATTGTCTTCCTCATATGCAAATCCTCAAAAGCAAAGTAAGTGGGAAAGAAGGTCACTGAACAATTTTTAGATTTGGTAAGTTGACTAATAGATAAGAAATTAACATGAGAGTTAGGAGCAAAAAGGACGTGATTAAGAGTGAGGTGTGATGTTAAGTGTAACAATATATAACTAGGTATAGGGGAAGAATGAGCCATCAACAATATGAATAGGGAATAGTGAAGTGGAGAAAGATAAAAAGGAAAAACAACATTTGGTACCAATAATGTTAGTGATGGCACCAGAATCTAATAGCTAAGACTCGCTATAGGAAGTGGAAAAGGTACCCAAAGATGGAGACACAACGATAGATTGGGAGATAATTAGAGCAGCAAAATTAGTAGCAATACAATGCACAAGGTTATCATAAACCGCTCTGGCTAGCATGATCATATTGATCTTCTACACAGATAACTACATAACATCAATCATCGACCCAAAGCACCAAAATAGCGTTGCCCTTCTTTGATCTACCAAATTTAGTCTAATATTTTTTAGACACTTGATTTGTTTGACTATAATGAGTGCAATAATATGGACCTTAGGAAATAGTCGAACATTAGTAGAGCCATGGGAAAAGCCACGACTACCTCAAGCGACCATAGCCAATATCATAGTAGTAGGGGGAATAGAGATCTAGATGAGCTACTTGTAGCAACCCATAAAATAAAGGACAATGCACTATAAAGAGTAGCAATATTCTACTAGCTAGCACATGATTGCTAACAAGACGGCGAGTCGAATCAAGTCCAAGTAGAAACTTGGTAACATAAACTCATTCAACTAAGACTTGTGGGTCTATGCATCATATCCTAAAGGATGATATAGTGAATCTCACCGCCAACCCCTTTAAGTTAGAAAGTAATCAACGACAGAATTATCATCTTGCTTAAGGCATCCCACATCACCTTAACAGAAAACAAGAACATGATATTTGTACTAACAGATTTCTCCATGCTATTATTCATTACAGAATAATCGACTTGTAGCAATGAGGAGTGAGTAGTATCTTTTAAATTTGGCAGTCAAAAATAATGTGCAGTGACTTATTTTGGGAACCAAGAAAATAGTTTGAATGCTTGGGACCACAAAACATAATTTTGATCATTTAATTTAGAGATCATTCCCATACCCCTTTAGTATTAGAAAGGGATGCCACAATAGAGGGTCAAAATAGAAATACCAAGAGAATAGAACAAATTTATAGTACTAAAAATAATAAGGAACAACACAAAATTAAGAGAAGTAGAACCAAAATCAAACCCTATCAACAAGGTCTCATGTCAGATCTAGCGTGGATGGCATGATTGTGGTGCATCTATAGCAATGCAAAGGATAGGAAGGAATGTAGGGTGTGCAAACGGCTGCACTAGATTTTGTAAATTAGCTAGGAAGGTGCTCAATGAAAGGGTGGTGGCTAGCGTTTCGATTACAGGTTTCACATAGAGAAAAAAAAAAAAAAGAAGTCTCTCCCCCCCCCCCCCCCCCCTAAAGTACTGGAAGTTGCTTTATACAATGCAGAAGAAAAAAGAATGGTTGCATTATATCAATAAACTAAATCTCATCTCATACATATATAGAATATATTGAGAATAAGTACAATCTTAAATAATTGATGTACTAAAATCTTAATAATAATATAAGTGATATATTAGATTTTTAATGTAGTTGATCAAATTTTTCTTACATATTTATTTTAACAACTCTCTTGTTCCAAGTTCGCCTTTTATGCATAAAGAGTTACTCTAAGTTCGCCTCTTCACGTAAGATAAGATTAGGGGAGGAATTCTTCTCCTCGCCTTTTATATATTCTTCTTAAATGCAAAGTTGATTTTATATTTGATTTTTTTTGGATTCCAGAATTCGAGAATTAAGATTTTAAATTTATAATTAAATATATTTAATCTGTTTGGATGATTTCATGTCGACTTGAACTTCCAAATTATAACTGTTTGACAAAGGAACTAAAGAAAACAAATAAATGAGTAAGAATAAACTAAAAATCAAAATAAATTAATTATAGAAGCATCTCTTTTAATAATTATTTAACTATTACACCAATGTTATTTGATCCCGTATCTAGACTGTGCCTACTGTACGTCCTCAAATTCAACAAATTCACCAGCCCCCAGCCTTTACTAAGACCATGAATTCGTGCAATCACATTGCCAATTTGAAGTAGTGAATTTCAATCTTTTCAAACACCCATTTCCAACTTCTCTTTTAATTATTTTTGGTGGATATGAAAATCCACATAACATAAAAATTATTTGAAATCAAAGGCAATCTTGGTATATTTGCATTTCTGGGGAAGTGGAGTAAGCTTGAACAATTTTCATTAGTGTTTTTTATTTGACTCGAAAATTGCTGGTCTAAAAGGTAAGGACCCATTTGATTTTATTTCTAGAGCCATTTCTAGTTTTCACACATTTTTAAAAAATGAAAAAAAACAGTTATAGTTTGAAAATGAAAATAAAATTCTGCTTGAATGTTTTGTTGGAAAATAATGATTAAAGTAGGTATATGGCTGAAAAGATAGTTAATTTTTATTTTTTTAGGTTTAAAAAAATTATTTTTAAAAAATATATGTATCTTTTATTAATTTAAAAATGATAGTGCGTACTTTAGGTCAAATCAAATTTGGATTTGATTGATATGATAATAAAATGATAGGGTATGATTAAAAAGAATTTGAAAATGAAAAAAGGAACATTTTGAACGACAATAATGAGAAAGTGGTTATTTTTATTTTCTAAATTATAATGGAATGAAAAGGGTGGACGGAAATGAAAGAAACCTTCCCATTTGTTTTCATTTCCAAGCCCTATTTTTATTTTCATGTGAGAATGAAAATTGAAAACAAATACTTTCTTACAATTTTTTTCAGAAAAAATACATATTTTCTTCTCAAAACTCATTTCTAAACCTACCATATCATCCTATTACCCATCAATCAAATTCAAACTTGATTTGACATAAAGTATTCATTATTATTTTTAAATTAATAAAATATGTATATATTTAAAAAAAAATAAATCTTTTTAAACATAAAAAATAAATTAACCTACTCTACAATCCTATAACATATTCTAATCATTACTTTCCAACATTTCATTCAAATATATCTCAATTTCTATTTTCATTTCATAACTAACTTTTCAACTTTTAGAAATGGCTGAAAATGAAAATGGCATTTGAAAATAAAACCAAACGGGTTGTTCAAGTTTTTCAAAGAAAATTTTTAAGAGAACACCAACAAACCAACCAGAAATGGGCCAACCAAACAAGGCCTTGCATTGGAGTATACTGTATTCATCCAACACACTAGGCATGATCCATCACTATGACATTTCAAGTCATGATTTTGTTTGACACAAAAAGAATCGTGACTTTTCTTCTTGTTCTTACTGATAAAAGAAGAGTATGAAACTGAAAGAGGAAAATATGCTTTATGAGAATGATTTCGAAAAAGAAATTAAGAATGACCTAAAATAGAAACAGGGTGGGTGCAGGTGCACCAAAAGTTTTTATCATATTAATTCGCTGGCAACTTTCTTGATGTAACGATGCATCTATATGTATAGATGCATTGAAGTCTGTAAAGAAAGAGAAATACATACCAAAATCCACAAAGTCAGTTCCAGGTTTGTAGTGATTGCTTTCGTTGTAATTGGGCATATGATATCCGTGAAAGGTGAAACCTGCTGCGACTAGGAATGTTGCCACCAAATACTTAGAAGGTATTTGACTAAACTTATTTTAAAACATCTTCTAAGATATTTTGAGAATTTATAAGGTATTAGATCTTATTTTTAAAATAAGTTATTGCAGTGTTTGAATAAAATAAAATTTTTAAGATTATAAAATATTAGTAATGATAATTTTATAATTAAAATGATTAAAATTAAAGGTGTTTGATAATATATTGAAAAAAAAGCTGAGATATTTTTACTTTTTCAAAAGAGCTTATAGGATAAGATCATAAAATCTTATTTTAAGATCTTATAAATTTCTTTTCAAAAAACTTTACTAAGCACTTTCTAGCATCTTATAAGCTCTTAAAACATTTTATAAGATATTTTGAGGAGCTTATAAGCTCACCCAAAACATCCTCTAAATTTAATATTAGTAGATTTTGCTTCCTCTCAGTGTTGATCTCATGAGCATCAAACATCATCAATGCACAAACTAAAGTTCAATGAGAAATAGCACTAGGACACAATAGCAAAATTATTTTAGAAAAAACTAAATATACATGCACCAGAGTATTACAGTGGGAAAGTTTAATTCTGATGCATGAAACCAAACGCCTTATAAATAGACTAGTTCATAAGCACGCGGTCATCAGCCAAACCAACCCAAAAAGTACAACACCTACCAAGGGAACTAAATCTTGAATAGAAATTTCAAGAGGGAACTCATATGAATTGTGAACTTGTTAGCCACTGAATATACTAAAATATAAGATTGATGATCTGTGCTAACTATACTCAGAAGTCATAATAAATGAAATCAGAGCTTACTTGGTATCTGTTAGCACTCCGTCAATAATTTCTTATTCCATCTGTCCATTCTTTCAGGCAATCAAAATTAGATCTTGAAATCCTTGAGGCCAACACTGCTTTCTCCATCATACGATACTGTTTAGTTTTAAAAAACCAAAAAACAAAACTGCATATTCAGGTCCTGATCATGATACAAATGGCCAATTATGACAACTGAAAACAGTTCTACAGTAAACTATCAACCAAGATTTACTTGTGCAAATTTCTAAATGTTCCCATAAATAGTAGTCTTGCATCATATTTCTATCTTAATGTAAAGCAATTGGTAAATATCTATCTCAAGCTCATGGAATTGGCTAGTAACACAAAATGGAGCTTTATTTGACAACTTCAAATCATACTTCCTTTTTATTTAATATCAATTTATTTTCCCTCTCTTTCTTTTATATTATTCCTTAAGTCCCACAGGTTTGATCCTATAGAATGAAGATCACAAAATCAACCTGTTGGATTTCTCAATCAAAAGTACTATGTGAAATCTTCAGTTTATTCCTCTTCCTCTATCCCTATCCCATCGGTGCAGAATCGATAGAAAACCTTTTCTTCTATATGAGTTGTTCATATTCTATATTCAGATTTGACATGTTCAAAAGCAAACATTATCCTACCAATCAATATGTTTGAGCAGCAGTTAATGTAGTCCCATGCAAGATGCAGCACTACTAAAACGTAACCAGAAATTCTCAAAAATTACACCTGAATTCATAGTAAAGGAGGCTCATGAATACTGTAAACTCATGCTTTCAGTAGAAGATTCAAGCTTAAAATCCCAAATCACGATTCCAAGAGCTAATGGTAGTAAGAATCATACCAAAAGCCAAAGGTTGCTTCCATGGTCAATACCATTACCTTGCCAATCAGGTTGCACAGGACAAGCTGTCAAGAAAATTTTGGCTTTATAACAAAAAAAGAACATACTGATGTTCGATTGCATGAGCTCTCTTGATGTTGGTCTCCAGCAGCATCAACTCATCAAACTCAAGCAGCAGTTATTTGAGGAATGCACAAGCATCACAAGGGAACGAGTAAACCAAGTTTGAAGAGAATTCACATAGGTCCACTGCAGTCGTATTAAGATGAAAAAGTAATTTTCTCACAAAAAGCCAGAAAAATGGCGTGTTAGTACTTCTCATACGTGTGGACACAACCAATTGCAAGGAGATCACAAAAAGGAGAATAATGCAACACATCAAGAGAGCAAATCTGGACATGGAAATTCCTAAAAGGAAAATCAAATTAATGGAAATCATGAAGAAAAGATTTACAAGGTAGAAGAAGAAATTCGTCTAATTCTCTCTGATCTTGCTGAACCTCTCAAGCAACAGAATATACTAAAAAAAGCAAAATGGCAATCTGTGCATAAGTATAATCCAATGTCACAATGAATCAAAATCACTTCCTGAACTCAATGTCTGTTAGCACTCAATTCAAGCTTCTAATTCTCTCTAATCATTCTTCCACGCATGCAAAATCAATGAGAAACCAACACTTTGTAACTGAGAATCCCGGAATCTTTGAGACCAAGACCAATGCAGAGTGTGAGGATCACAAAGAGGTTGGCTTGCCCACAACTTGCCAGCTGACTCTCTGGTCTTGAACATGAAAACAGCGTCTCCAAAAGATGTTCCAAAGAGCCAATTATGCACATCCCAAAACACTTCTACAGCAAGACCATCCACTAAGATTGTATCATTTCCTCTGAACTTCCACATTAGCCTCTTCACCTGCATAATTGGCTTACTATCCAAACGAATCATGAGATACGGATCGGTGGAAGCATTTGTATCGCACTCAATGACAAGATCATGGACTCGGCTAATATCGCAAAATTGAGCCTTAGTGCTGAATACTTTCTTCCCAAAAACATGCTCTCTTTTCGATATGAAAACGGCACCGGATGGAGAAGGGACTGAGCCTGTTTTCTTGAAAGCTTCTTTCCTCATGTCCCCAAGAAGAAGAATCATTTGCTTCTCAAATACAATACCCACATAGAAACCCTCCAATGGCTCAGGCCCAGATCCAAATTTAGCCAAAGAAAAATCCCAATATATGTCAATTTTACAAGAATCTGCTTCTAAACTCTTTGACCCTTTCTTCTTAGAGAACAACCAAGGTTTTATATCCACTTTACAAAGGCACTGATTGGTGTTATCATCAATCCCAACACTAAGGCCTTGGCCCATCAAATTCTTGCTCCAAGTAACAGTAATCCAACAAAATTTGCCATGAAATCTACACTGATAAACACAAGTTACCAGATTCTGGGCCGCCCTACTGCTATTTGAAGATGAGAAATCAGCAACTTGAACCCCATTTTCCCCAAAACAGGAAGGAAAATCCTTCATTCTGAATAAATGACGTTTTTTTTTTTTCTTTTAACAATTTCGTCTCCGGTTTCTGTCCCTTCCTTTCACTATTCAGTTCAACTCTGCAAATAAATACAAAAGGGACTCGGGAGATGGAAACCTCCAGCAGTAACTAAAGCGCAAAAAAGGGGGATTAAGAAAAAAAGGAAAACTTACCTCAAACTAGTCTAATCCGTCGAAAGAAACTGAAACCCATATCAGAGAATGCTTCAAAATATGGTAGCAAAGACTTGATTTTTGATCTGGGTCAGATGCATTTTGCTGCACAACCCATGAACCCAATATTGAGAGAAGGAAAAGATGAGGGTCCCTCTCAATTACAGGTAAGAGAATTAAACCATAAAGAGTCGAAAAAGGGTGAGAAGGAGACAAAAAGTAGACTACTCAGACTCATTTCACTGTCATTACCTCCGGACTGAAGACCAACTCTGCTTTGTACAGCACACACATATACATATATAAACTATATTAAAATCTACACAACCCATATATGCAATAATATTACCAAATAAAAAAAAAAAAAGGAAATGCAGAAGATAAAATCTATCTACACGCTTTGAAGCTGTGTCAGCTTAAATAAGGAAAAGGAGTTTGGAGAAAACAGAAAAGGTATGAGTGTAGAGTACAACAGCAGTAATTGGCTGGAAAATGTGAAAAAAAAAATTAAAGAGAATCTAATCAGTCATTTTTCTGTATTCTTTTGTTTGTTCTTCTGTATGGCTGTGCTTTAGCTGACATAGCCACATGTAATATAGATGAGTGATGGAGGCATGGAGCCAAGATTTTTCATTTTAGGGGGGAAATTAAATTATCAAAAAATTTAATATTTTTTTTATTTATTTTGAAGGGATTAAATATATATTTTCACTCAAATAACAGAGAATTTACTTTTGAGAGACAATTTATACAACAATAATTGACATGTAATTCTTCTTCTTCTTCTTCTTCTTCTTCTTAAAAAAATATAGTAATTAATTAGATGATAATTAATCACTTAGTATGCTTGATTCAACTAAAATTTCTCAATTTGAAGGTAGTCTTGCACAATTTTAGAAAATAAAATATACACGATGTGTTTTTGTAAAAATAAGTGGTTTTTGAAAAGTTTAATTTATATATTGTAGTTAATCAAAGCAATTATTTTGTAGTTTTTTTAATAATAATATTTATTTTCTCTCTCTCTCTCATAAAAATAATTTATTTTGACGCACACTGAGTTTTGAATATGAGTTGAAATGATGAAAATCTTATCAAATTTTATTTTTTAAAATACAATAATTGAGTAGCATTACCAAATTACTTCATTTGATAGGGTAATTTATAAAAATATTTTTATGAAATTGGATCTTATTGTAGACCACATGAAAAAATGAAGAAAAAAAAAAAGGAAAAAGAAGCAATAAAATTTTTATAGAGGTATCATATTTAGACTAATTTAAGAGTTTTTGTTACCATTAATTTTATCTCCTAAACAAGTTAAAATTAAAATTGTATTTTTTTTGTTTCAAATTTAATATTTGAGTTTTTTTTTTTTTCATGTTTTTAAAATAATGATATGAATATGATGTAATTATTTTTTTATTATTATCCTAAAATTAATAACAATAGATATACTTTCACTTTCAAATCCTATTCAGAACTCCATCAAATAGGAACACTCTTATTTTGAAGATGAATGGAGTAATAAATAAAAAATTGATCATTCATAAATAAGCCATTTTTTTTTTCCGAAAAAATAGTTAAATAAAATTTATGAAGAGGAAGTTGCCCCGGGGGAGGGGGGCGGGCGCAGCGGGACGTGATAATAAAGGAAAACGGTTTTCTGAAAAGTGGAGCCCACAGGTGAGAGGGCAGAGTTAAGAAAATCATGATGCTGCATTTAATTGGTCAACTTATAGTTATACTTATAGGCCATCACTATAACACAAACAGAATAAATACAACACACAAATATTTATATGTCTTCAACTGTGGCACGATTTTTCCATGTCTCACACACACACACACACACACACACGTATTTTAGCAGTCGATGAAAGATAAATTGAAAAAATTTTAAAACTATACTGTGGGTAGTACTGATTTGTTCCATATAACAATATTAAATTGTGATGTGGATAATTAAGGCCATATGGGTAAATTAGTAGAAGGACTAAAAAAAGCCCAATGAAATAAGTTGATTAATTAAATAAAAAAGTTGAAGAGTCCAAGAACAATGAATCATATGAAGAAGGGTAATAAAATCATAATGGATTTAAACCCATCAAGAAAACACTATAAATAATAAGCTCTAGAAAAAATTTAGTATAAGAAATCAATTGTAAAAGAATTGCAAATTTTTTATGCATCATATGTGTGCATTTGATTGTGGAGTTTGTATTTTCATTTAATTGATTTGATAATTAGATTTCATTGACTTGTTGTACGGATAATTTTCTTAAGTTGATAATTGAATTCTATTGACTATTTGTAATGTTCTTTTAAGGAAAAAAAAAAAAAGAAAAAGAATTGATACATTGCTACGAGAATAGATCTCAACTCCATTTCCATGTAGCTGCAATTAAATTGTATACTCCCTTCGTCCACTAAAATGTCATTTTTAACCTTTTTATTCAAGAAATTATAGAAAAACTAAGGCTTTGTTTGGTTGTGAATTGGGCCATTCTTCCAAAATATTTTGGGAGAATGGATTTTGGGTAGTGGAGTTGGGGAATGTGATAGTTGTTTGTTTGTGTTTTGGGAGAATGAATTGGGAGAAAATAGTTGATTCGTTTGTATTTTGGGAGGGACAATATGTCACATTAATGACTTTTTTCTTGGGTTTGTGAGGTGAAATAAATATTTTAAAATTATTTATATATATGTATATATAAATTGTATAAGTGGTAGTATGTGTATATATTTATAATGATAAAAGAATGTGGGGTGCTTTGGGGAATGGTGTGGAGTTGGGAATATTAGGAATTTTTTGGGAATAAATTTTGTATTTTGGGAGTAGGATTGGGGAATATGTAGTGTTTGTTTGTTTAAATTTTGGGAGTTGAAAAACAAACTGAGAGTTTGTAACCAAACAAGGCCCAACTCTCTATATATTTCTTTCAAAAAATTTCATGTTATCTGTTACAATTTAAAAAAAAAAAGGAGAATATGGCTTTATTAGCTATTTTTTTAAATTTATATATACACGTAAAAGATTTGTAAGATTTAAACTCCTGACCCTCGATAGGATTGAACTAGCTAGTTTTTGTGGTGGGTATTTCTTACCTCTTGACCTTGACTAGTACTATTTCAATAAAAAATCAGACTTTGTTTATATTCTATATTATACTTAACACTTTCATTTTAAACAAATTAATCTTTAATTACCACATAATTAACCCTAAAACCGAGGACATATTTGTGAAAATTTATATTTGGATTGGAAAGAGCTTGAACAAGTCTTTATCCTCTCTAATTTAAAAATTTATAGATCTATCAAATTATGACATATGAGATCTAATTTCAATCTCATTAAATTAAAATTGAAGGGTTGTGATTGGTATTTCATTATAAAAATGCTTCTATAGGACAAATACAAATACAACTCAGACATCCTTTAAGATATGATACCTAAGTTTTATACGATACTAAAAAAAATAAATAGGATATTTTTCCATTATGTGGGAGCAAATAAGACTTTAAATTTTTTTTGGGCAGGGGGCATGCTCTGGTGAACATGAGGGATGCTGAGGAGCAATTTTAGTACGTTATCAACGTTATAGGACTTTGAAACTATTGTGAGACGGAATCTTTTTTCCTTTTTTTTTTTTTTTTTGTTGCTAATTTCAAGTTCTTCCCATAATGTAGATAGAGGATCACTTCCAACATATCTATTAATTTGAAAAAATCCACCCCCTCCTCTGGGTTATAGATTATATACTTGGTTATTATCTTTTAAGAACAATACAGCTCTACCAAATCTTTCTTATTTTAATTTTTTTTTTTCTTTCTTTCTTTTTTTTTTAAAAAAAAAAATTCTCAAATGACACTACAATGACAACTCATGATAAGGGGTTGTTTGGTATGTGAAGACGTAATTGAATTAAAAGATTAATAGATATGAGTTGATACTGAAGTGGGATATGAAATTATGGGTGACCAACAAGTAACCTAAGTTGGATTTGATTTGATATATTACATAGAAAGTTGTTGGGGTTTTGTTGCTTTTGTTTTGTAAACACAAAAAAGAATATGATTTGGCAATTGGCGTGAGAAACACGTACGCCCAGCGCTCTGGTCCCTGCCCTTGTCTTCTAAAAAATAATTATTTTTTGGCACCACTTGAGTTTTACTTTTACTTTTTTCCCTTTTCCTTTTTGTACTGGTCCCACTTCCATTTGCATATTTATTACTTAACAGTTGGCATTTGTCATTTTTATCAAAGGCGGCGATAATAGGTGAATGGATTGGATGGGATGACACCAAAAGAATATCTACTAATCTTACATAATTAATTTTGAATCTGAATGTCGATTTTTATGTCGAGTTAAATGTGTTCTGTACGTGTTGTTTTGGTGATTTAGATTGGAATCATTCGATGGTGTTTTCAAATTTCGATGAGATTGTTATCACAAATTAATACACCACACTTAAAAAATTACTAAGATTTAATTGATTAGCAATTTGTTAAACATTTTTAATGGAGAATTTGTGCTGATAATACTTGAAAAGAATAGAATGTGGTATTGGAAGCTATTATCTGGATGTCAGAAAATAAGAGGGTATATATATTAGGGGCTTTTAAGTGGGATGCACAGATCTTATAGGAGTTGTTTGATCTTTATTACTCAATATTATGCTTTTATCGAATAATTAATATTGAGAGATGGTTGACGAACTGCTTTTTTTAGCTTAATTTCCATGAGAAAAAGTATGCATGCAGATAGATCTAAACCTGTAGTTGATTTTCTTGTATCTATGCATGATCAATATTACTCTGCATTTGAAAATCCCTTTTATTGAGTTGTTTGTATAAGGATATATAGCCTCCTGTGTCTTCAAGTGCATCTCCATCTATGTAATGTTGCTAATTAAGCTGTTATATATCTACTAGGATCAATTGGTACTTATGCTGGTTTACAGGCTACAAATTTTTGATGACCCTGCGAGAGAGAGAGAGAGAGATTTGTACATTAGTTATTAATTGGAGATGGGATTAAAGTCTTGAGATAGAGAGATATGTTGATTTGATATGAGAATGTTGTGATATTCTCTAAGGTAAGATGGGAAATTTTATACTGTAGATGACCCTTCTGAATGGGTGACTTAATTAGTTAGTTAATTGATGAGTAGTGTTGGAAGTCGTAGTGATTAGAGGATTTCAATTAAATACGCGATGCGAATTGCGATGTGTTGGTTTGTTCAACTATTGAAACTTGTAGAGATCTGTGAGGATTGAGTAGTATTTAATGTGTTCATGTAGTGGCCTGCCTAGGAATGAATTGAACCAATTATGGAAAGGATCTAAAACTGATTCTGAAGAATTGATGGAATGAAATTAAGGGGAAATTTCTTTATGAAATACATCTCTGGATCGGAGATAAAAACTTGTTCATGTTAATTTGGACATTATAATTATATATTAGGATATTCCAAAAAGACACACTCTACCCTCTAGCCGCTAGGCTATATAGCTTGGTTCTATGCGCTAATAGAGTAGAAGCAATTGTCATTTGTCAAGCAATAAATGACCTTAAGATGTGAGTAGTAATCAATAATTGAGTTGTGGACTTGGAGAGAGTTCATATATATATATATATATATAACAAGATTTGTTTATATATGGAGTAGTGGACGACAAGTAGTACGTTCTGTTGATCAATATGTCGCAGTCATTCCATGCATGATTTAATTAAGAGGTATTTTAATTTAGACTGAAAATTAAAGAAAGGTAGTAGACGAGTTCGCTACATTGAGTAAGTGCTACTGCTTTCTCTCCATCATTCAACTTTGCTGAGGTTTTTATTTCTACACATGACAACTAATGCAAAATAAAAAAGAATTCGTAAATAGAATTTATTTGGCATTATCTGATTTGAAGCATTTGATCTTAAAAATCAGATAAGAAAAAGTACTACTTAATTGGGGATAATAGTGGCTATATCCTATATATATTATATTAGATTTATATATGTTTCATGAGTAAGAAGACCTGAGCTGTAAATCTAGTACGTACATGTATCTCTCTCTACGCTAGCTAGCTAGCGCGAGTTATATATATATATATAAATATATAAGGACGCCATGTATGAGATCAAAAGGAAGTTGGACATGTTATAATGAGAATTGAAAGATAGTTATATATGTTTGTTTTTATTTATGGACAAATGCAATAAAGATTTGAATTAAAAGTATCATATTTCAATTAAGATTTCAAAATTAATATTCAATATCTTAAAAGAAGGATGGGCTGGTTTAGTGTGAAATGCATGCTTGTGATCACCTTGTTAATATTCTTTATTTGTTTAGGATCCTGAATTAGAAAATGAGTAGGAAAGAAGGGCAGAGAGAGATGTGATGCTAATTTGGTGAGGTAGGGTAGTAATAGAAAGTAAGTTGAATTGGGATTGAGGTACAAATAATACCTCATCGAGATTAATTAGATATGGACTTAATGCAAGTTTGATTGGTTTAACTGCATGCAGTGTTAGTGTTGTAGATTAGGTTCTATTGTGAAGAGCTTGAGCTTGGCATTGGGCATTGGAACATCCTATTCCTGTGAACTGTTTGGAACTGAACAAGGGAAAAGAATTATTTTAATTGATACTGATCGATCCACAACAATTGAGTCTTTAAAATAAATCTCAAATGCTTCCATTGCACTACTGATTAGAGATTTGATTTACATTAGTTAGTGAATGATTGTTGGACCAAGAATGATGCATTTTCTACCTTTAATTTGCTTGTATCTAGGACTAGGAGGATAAGTACCATGGAGTTTGTACCACTTTTCTATAGTGTAATCATGATATATTGCATTCACTGCAATTTTGACCTTTTTATATCCAGTATGATTTGAAGTGCCAAGGGTGTCAGCTCCACTAAACTCACCCTATGCCTTTGGAGCTTTAGAT
The DNA here is from genome assembly GCA_018894105.1 of Jacaranda mimosifolia. NCBI lineage: Eukaryota > Viridiplantae > Streptophyta > Magnoliopsida > Lamiales > Bignoniaceae > Jacaranda > Jacaranda mimosifolia. The sequence goes on along the minus strand of CM032130.1, from coordinate 13,622,102 downwards.
TTTATAGCAAATGCCATGGTAGCAATTGAAATCCCACTACTTCACAAGCATATATAATCTGTTAAGTTTTGAAAGTTCCCCCAAAAATTGTCTTTGAAAATATATTTCGGACCAAGTATGATTCTTGATCTACTGCTTGTTCTATTGCGAAAAGTGATCACATACTACATATATGCGCATTCTCTGAGAGTATGTTAATGATTTTTTTTGTCATTAGTCTGATTTAACGTGAAAAGTTTAGCAAATGATATATCTAATTTTTTTTAGCAAATTTAGTGAATTATTAGCCTAAATCAACAATCAAAACTATTTGATTGTTGAAAGTTGGCTGTTTTGTTTTACTCAAAAGAAAAGCATGATTTTTTTTTAGTGTCTCCTTTTGGTACATTATGCAAGTAACTTGCTTAAATGAAATAGAAGGTCAAGAAACTATTTATTCATACCATTTTATAATTATTTTTGTAGAGGACTTAGTTGGAATGAAGTGGACAATCAAAATTTGGGTTGATGACACGACATTAAGATGCTCCTTAGTTCTACTTAATTTGATTTATTTCTTTGAAATTTTTATCATTTTTGAAGACGATTATTCTAAAAATTGTAATAATTGTGATTGATTCCTAAACTTAGGCATTTGATTTCAAAGTTAGGGAATTTGACTTGCTTTTTGCTTGATATTTTTCAAGTTTCATAATAATATTTTACGAAGGTTAGTATGTTTTGGTCTCCATGGCTTGGTGTTTCTGAGCCCTCTGGGTTTAAGAATATTATCATGCCATGTTTTGGGCATGAGGCGTGACAATAGGCTTCAACAGAACATTGGAAATGCAAATGGGATAGCTAGTCAGTGCATTAAATATGAGATAGCAAGAAATGCTATTAGTTGACACTCAAAAAAATCCTAAATGAACATTACGAGGCGTTACTTTGAAAAATGACAAAGATTTGCAAGAAATTCAAAATGTCCCTTCATCCTAAAAGGAGGAGGAAGAAAAATAAACAGTTGAGAAAGGAGAGTATGTAAACGAAAAAACTGAAGAATCTTAACCTATCACACCACCTCCACCTTTTCCCCGGAGGTTTAAGAAGTAAAATTTGGACAACTAATTTTAGCGGTTCTTGGAGGTTTTCAAGAAACTCCACATAAATATTCTATTTATTGAAGTCTTAGAAAAATGACAAATTATGTAAAGTTCATGAACGACAATTATCTAAGAAAAGGCATCTGGGCGACTTGAATTAGGGTGGTAATTCAAGTAGGTCAAGTGCGTTCCGGTTGAATTGATGTGGATTAATTTTCTCAATCCGAACCGACCCAACATGTTGACAACCTAAAAATAGGGATGGCAATGGGTCCAAGTTAGTCGAGTCCTAGATCCGGACCCGAACCGTTTAGAATGATGGGTTTGGGATGATTAAATGAGTCTTGGGGGAGGTAATGGGTATATTTTTTAGACCCGTACGAGTTTGGGTGGGTAACATGTCGCTTTAGACCCGCACCTAGGGGTGTAAACAGATCAGATATACTATTTTCATATTCGTATCCGTTTAACTTTTCGAATATTCGGATATGGATACGAATTTTACGGATATTTAAAAATGATATCCAAATTCGTATCCGTCGGATTCGGATATATCCATGTTCGTTTATAATTATTCAGATGCATTTATATTTTATTAAACTTATTCGTATTTAAATTATTATTTTATATTCATATTCAATGATAATTATTTAGATATCTATTTACGAATATCCAAATATGTGAATCTATGAATATATAACAAATACATATTTTAATTAATATAAGAAACTATATAATTTCATTAAAACGAAACAATCAAACAAATAGCATAATTTTTAATTAATTGTTGACTTTATAATTGATTATTAGTATTTATTAATAATAATAATGGCATTAAGTATATTAATTATAAAGTCAACCAACAATAATTATGTTGATTAACTTTATTCTACAATTTTTTTCTCTATATTACAATAATTTTTTAAGTTTATTCTTTTTTTTTCCCAATTCTTCAATTATAATATACATACACATATATGGATTATGAGATTTGTATTGAAAAATATAAATAATATATTATTTAATAAATATATTTAATAAATATATATTCGGATCAGATATTAAACGGATCGGATACGCATTTACCATATCCGTATCTATTTATAATCGGATATCTACTAATTGAATACGGATAATATCCGCTTTAAACGGATGCGAATAAATTTTGTATAAACGGATACGAATGCAAACGGTAAACGAATTTTTGAATATCCATTTACAGCCCTACCCGCACCGTATGTTATATGTATATAATATATATTCTTCTAGGGTTTTGACTTTTGTACTTTTTGAAGTTTAATTTTCAAAGTCTCTTACTTCTTTTCTTCTTCCCTGCCACTGTCGTCCCCTCGTTCGAAGTTCCAATTTCTTTTCTTCTTCTCTTCATCTCATTTTTACTGGCACCGGTGCCACCAAACCACGGCCATTGCCCAACATTTAGTCATCTGCAATCTTCACTTACTCATGTTCTTAGGTTTTATTTTGGGTTAATATAGAAGTATTTTCTGCAATCCTACTCTCAAATTTGTGTTTTTTCATAATTTTTGGTGAAAAGTTGATACTTTTTGATATATTATAAAACTATCAATTCTTGTGTGGATAGTCTTTTTCTTTTTATAATTTTGAAAGTTTGAAAAATATCTCTCTAACTGTTGTTCAATTTTATGTTTTAAAATTTGTGGAAACTAATCGACATTAAAATAATTCTTGCTTGCTTCTGTTATTTTTTGGTTACTTGATTAATGAATTTCAATAACAAGTTATAGGTAAAAACTAAAATTTTGTTTGAATTAGTGGTAGACAATAATAGTTTACGTTTACCTGATGGGGTGTGCAGTGGTTGTTAAAATTGGCAGAAGGTGTCTTCAATTTTTTATATACTTAAAATAATCAATCCATCTCAAACCTAGCGTTGACATTTAACTAATAATAATGAAATTTGTGGGGCACCAATCATGACAGGCCATGGAATGGCCATTCCCCTATTAATCAATTATTTAGTAGTTTTAATGGTGCTGGTAAGGTGAATTTATTGATTGCATAGATGGCCTTTAACTTAGTGAATAATGGTTGTGGAGTATGATGGATGGTGATGGAGGTAATGATGGTGAGTATTTTTAGGGATGATAGTGGAAATAGTGGTTGTTGCATTAACTTTTAGTTACAGATTATATGGACATTTGCATGAATGTTTTAGGAATGAGGTTGGGTGTGAAAATTGTTATTTTTTTTATTTAATTTTTTTATTTTTTATTATTTAGAATCTTGTCATGAATCTTAATTGCCCTTTCCTAGCATGCAGGTAAGTTTAAGGCTTGAGTATAAATTACCATCAACAAGTAATTGATAGATGGAGTCTGAAGGAGGAGATAGTTCTCTACAATCTATTTGTCTCCAAGAAAGCAATCAAGTATTAGAGACGGCCTATAAGGATAATAATGAAGGTGAAAATAATTTGGTAGTTGAGGATAACCCTGAAGATATGGTAAGAGAAAATGAACATTAAAAGTATGGAAATATTTTAAGAGATTGAAGGTTGATGAAATTTTATATACAGAGTGTAACTATTGTAAAGCTCGTCTAAAAGCGAGAAATAGTCATGAAACCACTCATCTGAAAAGCATTATGAGAAGACTTGTAGAAAGAGGCCAAGAAAAATGGATTTCAGCCAAAGTTTAATAATGACAAGCAAGAAAAGTAGTGGAAGTCAAGAGCTTACAACACCTTATTTTTAACCAAGAAGATTTAAGGAATAAGCTTGCTAGTATGATTATCTTGCTTGATTATCCTCTTAATATTGTTTAATATGTTGGTTTTGAAAATTCGTTGCTAGCCTCCAACCATTCTTTAACATGTTATCAAGAAATACACTTAGAAATGGCATTTGTAACATTTATCATGCTGAGAAGATCAAGTGTTACAATTTATTGGATAAGCTTAAGTGTCAAATTGCTATCACAACTGATAATACATACTTTATTGATGATTCTTGGATTCTATAACATCGCATTTTGAGGTATGTTCATCTTGAAATATTTGATATTATTTTTATTCATTTAAATATATATTTGTAACATTTAATTATTCTATGAAGGTTTGCATAAGTTCCAACTCCACACACGACTTAAAGTAGTATCTAATGTACTTGTTGAATCTTTAATGGATTGGAATATTGTTTGAAAAGTGTCAACAATCACTGTGGATAATTGTACTATCAATGATGCCATGCTTCATATTCTCTTGGGCAAGATCTCAAGCAAAGATATACTATTAAATGGAAAGGTACTTCATATATGTTGTTGTGCTCATATTTTAAATTTGACTGTCAGAGATGGTTGGAAATAATTAGTGGTGCAATTCAAAGGATACGTGATAGTGTCATATATTATATTGTTTCACCTATTAGAGTAGAAAAGTTTGAAGAAAATGCACAACAATTGCATAATGTTTGTATTAAGAAGTTGGTTTTGGATTGTAAAACTCATTGGAAATCAACTTATTTGATGCTAGAAATAGCAATAATATACAAATATGTGTTTCCACGAGTTAAAATCGAGAGAAAAATTGCAAGAGCTTACCAACTAATGAAGATAGGGTGAATGTAGTTGACATTTGTGGGAAGTTGAAAATCTTCTATCAGATCAGTGAAGTGTTTTTTTGTACACTGTATCCCACTTTAATTTTTGTTTTCCAATGATTTGTGATATCAAATTGAAATTAGATGAGTGGGTGAAGAGTCCAAATATGATGATTCAATGTATGGTGCAAAAGATGCTGGAAAAGTATGAAAAATATTGGGATACCAATCATATTATGATGGGGGTTGCTGTTGTTTTAGATCCTAAGTATAAAATGAAGCTTTTTGAGTTTTACTTTTCACTCATTTATGGTAAAAGATCACAATCTAAGATAGATGAAATTCATCAAAATTGTTATGATTTATTGATTGATTATCTGTCTAGAGCATTGAAGGAAAATAAATTGGATATTAGTGGTTTAAGCATTGTTGGGAGCACATCTTGTATTTCTTTTTGTCTCACTGATGCACTTAAGAGTGCCACTTTAGAGATGTATGACAAATATGTAGCTTCAAGTGCAAGTACTACTGCCAAAGCGACCATAACATCAGAATCGGATACGTACTTAGATGAAAATGTCTTGCCAAAGAACTAAAATTTTTTATGTTCTTAGTTGGTGGAAGACAAATGGAGTTAAATATCCTAATTTATAGAAGACGATAGGGGATATTTTAGCTATTCCAGTTTCAACTGTTCCATCTGAGTTTCCTTTTAGTAGTAGTGGAAGATTGATTAGTCCTCATCATAGTAGGTTTCATCCATCTATTTTGGAGGCATTGATGTGTAGTCGTCGTTGGTTGTGGAATGTGAAAAGTAAGAAAACTTTTTGTTATAATCTATCTTTATATACTACACTATAATATTTAGCAAAGTTTAATGCACTTTTTTGTTGTTTATTCTTATAGGTACTTGTTCATCAACTATTGGTTTATCAAGTTGTCCTACATGCTTGACGAGAAAGAAGATGATCATGAAGAATTTGTTAATGAGACAATTAATGGTTAATTTGATTTTAGTAATTTGTATAGGAGTTGAACTGCAAATGCTGATTTATTTCAACTTGAAGGTTGTAATTTATGTACTATGAAACTTGTATTATGAGTTTTTAAAAGTCTTCAATCAATTTGTTTAGTTAATACTAGTAAGTTTGATGATGAGGATTTATCTTGGTTTTCTAATTATATTGATTTGTTGTCATTTATGATTTAATTCTTTACTTGATAGGCTTGTGTGTGACGGAGACATACTCTTTACAAGGAAAATATATGCAACTTTCTAGTGTTTGTTTTAATATTCTTGATGTCGCTTTTTATGAATGATGCGGGTCTCCTGAGTCTCGCGAGTCTAACTCGCTAGGTTTGGGATAGGGCTGGGTGAGGCGGGGCCGAAATTAGGCGGGTTTGGGATGGGTCTTGGGTCTATTAAATCCTTCACGGGGTGGGTTTCGGGTTTGACCAAACTTGCCCCATTCCATCCCTACTTGAAAGTGTTCAACCTTAACTTGGCTTGATTTTCATCAAGTCAAGTTTAGGTCAACCTGATTTTCATCACATCGACCTACCGCCTTAGCCCATCCAACCCAACATGCTCGACTAATTTAAAAATAATTAATTTTAGATATTTTTTTGTTTTTAGAAAATTTTTCTTATATTTTTACCTAGCAACCAAATTTTTAAGTGATTAAATATGAACTCATTCTTATCTACAAATTTTTCTTGTATTTTTATCTACAAAGTCATTCTTAATGTACTAACTAATTAGAGGATCACAAACTTTTGGGCTTGTAATGAAACCATAATAGATGACCTTGGCATGAATATGTTGAATCAAGTGAAAAACAACTTTAGACCACTACAAATCCGCAAAATATTAGCTGCAACATTATTTTCCTTCCAAATTCCCAAGGAAACAATAGGGTTGCACTAGTGCGAAGCGTACAAGCTTAAAATCTGTAGAAATTTTAAAAAAGAGCATAATTAAAATGTCCATAATTTTAAAATAAAATAGAAAGTTATGATTTTGCAAACTAGTGTTAGAGCTTGCAGGTTGCATCTCCTCCATGCCAATTTGTGCCTTAGTTATACGAAATCTATGAATAACAAAGAACGAAAAATAGTCAGAATATTAAAACTTGTAGACTATTGCAATTGATAAGAAAAAAAGGGGAAAATTGCATATATATATTTTTGGCCCATTGAATAGGGAAAGTTGCACTTTTGGTCCAAAACTAATACTTACATGATCAAAATTCTTAATTTTTTTGCACTTTTAGGATACTGTCAAATTTTTCGTTAATTTTTGATGATTTATTTGAAAAAATTGCACTTTGATCCCTTTTTATTTGAATTAATTACAAAAAATCCCCCTAAATATTAATTACATAATATTATGTTTTGTTTATATTATATTATGTATTAATATATGAATACACATATATAAATTAAATATTATATAAACATAAATACATATATACATTACAACCCCATCGCCCCTCCTAATCCCACATGGCTAGCCATGGCTGTGGGCAAAGTGGATGAGGGTTTGGGGTTGAGTTGGGGAAGGGTGTGATGAAGTGCTGGCCGCTGGCTTAAACAACGACCAACGGGCCAACGACCACGTAGCCAACAGGCCATGGCTGGCCGTTGGCCAAGAAGGGAAGGGGTTGGACAGAGTGCTGTTGAGGTACGGGGAAGAGGAAGACACTCTTTTTTCCATTTTCTTTTTTTTTCTTTTTTAAATTTTTTTTAAATTTTTTAATTTCCTACTTATTTATTAATTAACTTAATCAAATTAGTTTGAATATATTTGTTATTTTTATATATTATTAAGTATATAATATAAAATTTATATTATTCAAATGATTAATTTTAGTCATATTATTTACTTATTGAACCATTTCAGGTATATTTATTATCTTAATATTATTAAGAATGTAATTTAAAATTATAAAATTATATTAATTGAGAGATGAATTTAATTTGTATTTTTTAATTAATAAAGAAGTTTAATTAAATTTAATTCAATTACTTTAGATATGTTTGATTTTAAATTTTTATATTTTAATTCAATATGAATTTCAAGACTATTCAATATTTAAGAAATTTTATTAATAATAAAATATATTTAAAATTATTATGAATAATTTAGATATTGTTAAAAAATACTCTATAAAAAATATTACAAATAGGTCAAGGGCATTTTTGTCTCAAAAATAGTCGAAACAATTTGAGGGTATTTTCGGATTTTCACATAAATTTTCGGATCATGCCAATAAATTTGTTAATGGAGGCTAACGATTTTTCAAAAATATGAAACAAAACACAATATTAGGGGATCAATATAATTTCTCTAAATTTATTGTAAATAAGTCAAACCTTTGGGAGTTTATGTAATTAATCGAAATAAAAGGGACCAAAGTGCAATTTTTCCAAATAAATCTTCAAAAAATTGGCGAAAAATTTGACGGTGTCCTAAAAGTGCAAAAAAATTAAGAATTTTGGTTCTATAAGTGTTAGTTTGGGACCAAAAGTACAAATTTCCCTATTCAATAGGACCAAAAATACAATTTTCCTAAAAAAATACACTGCACATATTAATCTAAAGTTTTAGAATACCAAAAGTCTCGTAGGGTGGTGATACGGTGCTTGACTTGCTATCATTACCATCATTCACATTCATATTCAGACCCAATATTTTCAGTCAACTCATCTAGATTCACCAAAACAGATTCTAAAGCAAAAAAGTTAAATCAATAGAGTAAGTAGATATTAGAACTATAACTCTACATAAATGAAAAAGGGAAAAGGCATAAGCAATAAAATTTCTTACCTTTTTGCCCAAACAACCAATCTTCGCAGCAAATAAGTGCTTCAACCACATCAAGCTGCAGTGCGTTATGATATTGATCTAAGACTTATATGTGCTAAAAATTGATTTAGAGGCAATTATAGATGTAGTAATATTCAAAATATCTCAAGTCATATGTGCAAGCTCAGTATATCTATATTAATGAGCTTTCCAAAATGAAAACACATCAATCTCGCGTTTCTATCTATTAGTGTCTAATCTAATTATAAATCCAATTGAGATTTTTGTGCACTTGTAGCAAACTATGCACTTTGAAATGATTTTTACTCCTACACCAATGAAAGAAATGAGTCAATACTTCATAATCATAATAAAAGTAAAAAGACAATATTTTAATAGAAAGACATAGTCTTAAAACATCTTATAATACTTTAAATACATTATTGCAGTCCATATTTGAATCATTAGATATTTCACAAGATCCAGAAGAAGTGCCATTTGGAGACGGCTTAGCAGAAGCCCTCATGTATTCTTCAAACATAGAAAATAATTTGGTCTTGAACCTTCTTAACTCCTCAAAACCAACCCTATAAAGTTTATTATTACAAAACTCAACAAATTGACTTGTACCTCGGATCAAACACCACTGCAATAGCTAAAAGAACATTAAACTCTTTTCAATATTTGTTAAACTTGACTAACATTGGAGTAGCCATTTGACTCGTGAAAGAATATGAACTTCTCATCTTTTGATTTAAGGACAATTGCATTGAAAAGACTCTAGGAAAGTATAGGTTTATTGTTGGATATTTGACACCAGAAAAAAGATTGATTGTGTCACAAAACTTCTGAAAAAACTTGTACATCTTTTCAAATTTTCCCCACTCTTCAACTGATGGACAATGTATGAATTTAGAACACTTAAAGCATAAATAATTAAAAGGCACGATGATATATAATACAAAGCATTAGAAAGTATCATAAATATACAGTTCCATCTAATAGGAACATTTTGTCTTAGTGTTTTCCCAGCTTCTAGAGAAATTTGTGCCACACATTTAAGAAACTTTTGTTTTCTTACTTTAGACCCTTTCATGTATTCACATACTCCTTGATTGCATCAATAGATTTATCGATATTCTTTAATCCTTCTTGCACTATTAAGTTCAAAATATGAGCACAACAATGAATATGCAAAAATTCACCTTAACTGGCCAATGCAATCTTAACACTAAGCTAACTCCACAACTTTAATGGCATTTGAGCTATTTCTTCTATTGTTTTTTTTATTTATTTGTTTGTATAAATAATAGTCAAGTACATATCTAAACTTTAGAGAAATCTTGGAAAAGATAATTTAGATATTGATTGACAATAGAAGAGTCTATATTTAATTATTCAAATAGAGGAATAAATTAATTAATCTACAAGTAGGATAAAAATGTACTTGTCTACCTAGGTAATCAATTAAGTGGATCGCTCTAATCCATAAATTAGTTAAGTTACTAGTAACTTGATCAATTAGTATATTATGAATTTGATTGCGAATAATTCAAAAGAATTCCATAATTGGACTAGATTCAAAATTAATAACTTCTCATTAAATTTGTGGGGGAGGAAATAACATGATCAACTAAATCACTTAATAAAATCATAATCCTATACCTCCCTATTCTGATAAAAACTCAAACAACAATATTTTCTTGTTTTTATTGATTCGATTCTAATATTGACATATTCAATTAATCATTTGAATAAGCGAGAATGTGATAAATTAGTATTTAGTTGCTCATAATTTAATTTCTTGCAAGATCAAAACTCTATATATCACCGCATTACTTGTTACCATACATGCATTTATGTGGTTAATTGCATTATTGGTTTCTCAAATGAACAAGTTTTGCATCCACTAGCAAGCATTATAGGGCCTATATGAAACTAATAAGGTGCAACTATTGGAAATGATGTGGTTGATTAGATAGATATAATTGTCTTTTTATATACTTGGCATTGGGTTTATAGGGATGATGGCCTACTTAGCTGCTAACATATGATGCATCTTGATTTACTTATTGTTATGCCGCGTATTGCACATTGAATATTCTAATTGTCATCTCTATGCTTAACTATAACCTGTAACTATGTATGATTTAAATACTCCATCTAGTGTAAATGAAAAATATAAAGATTATTTGTCTTTTTATTTAAAGTTAGTTACACCTTTACCTTCATCTAAATACAAAAATTACTGGCTCTTCCCTCTAACTTCCAAAAGTAATAAAATTCCCCATCTAAAGATACAATATTTGCCAAATTGTCGCTATCATAGAGTTTTGGATGAAAAATTATCATATCATCAAAAAATTTATTTATGCTCCTATATTTTTCCTAACTTAATGCAAAGTATCTTGTTGAGATTTTGAAAGTTAAAAGGAATGAAAATGTAATGTATTTGTGTTTAAAAGAAAAAAAATATAATAAAGTATTCCTATGTCATAATAACTGTTGGAAGAGAAATAGTCGTTAGAGCACAAATTGCTATTTGTGCATGTTCTTTTGTTATCTTTAGGTATGGGGTAGAGTAATAATCATTATTGTATTTGTCTTGAAAATTGCTTGCTCAAGTACTTTTTTAGTGTAAATTTGAAATATAGAAAAGAGAGATGCCTTCAAATGCATTGTGGGAAAAAAAAAAAAAAAAAAAGATAGTGATAATTTGTAAAGAACAATAAATTTTATAATGTTGTTCTATTACTTCCTTGAACTTACTTTCTTCGTTTAGTGTATGTCATATACAAATATGTATGAATAAGTTTATATATCTATGGCAACATGTAATGAAAGTGAAGGAATAAATAATTCTCAATAGAGTGTAAAAGATGTTACTAATAGAGTCAAGTTACCGTAGAATTTTTCAGAACTATACTAAAGACACTAGTATTTACTTTCTTTTGAAGGGAATTAAATTTACATGTAATAAGATAAAATTTCTCTTCATTCTTGTTTCTCTTCTAATTTTTATTTTAATTCATTTTTCTTTATTCGTCACGACTTTTCTTCTCTTTTTAAATGTTTTAATGGGTAGAATTTTGATGGATTGAGTAATAGGTAGAAAAAAGTGATGGGATGGACAATAGAATTGAGGAAGAGAATAATAAAGGCTAGAGTATAAGGAAGAGAAGAAGGAGGAGATGGTGAGAGGAAAAACTGGGCAATAGAGAGAAAAAAAATAGTAGAAAAGAAAAAAGAGAGACAAATGACAAAGAGAGGAAAGGAAATGATGACAAAGGCGGATGTAGAAGAGCATATAGGGATGGATGATATTGTCAAGAAAAAAGAAAAACAAAAACAATGGCAATAATGTGAGGAAGTCATAAGAGAGATAGAAGGTAGAAATAGACAATGAGAGAATGAACGATGATGGAGGGAGAGAGATGGTCAATTATGAATTTTAAAGGACTGAATTTCTTTAAATTAAGTCAAAATGACAAAAAATAAGATTGACTCCTTTCTACGAGTTCATCCTAAAGATGAACACACCCCTTGATAATTGAGTATGAAAATAATATTACGTATAAGATATTAATTTTTTGAAAAGAATAAGCTTTAATTATGAATATGAATATGTTACAAAAATAAAAAAATAAAAAAATCGCTTCAATTCTAAAATCATTATGAATATACCCTTTTACAAATATATAAGATTACCAAGACACTTAAGGACAAAATGATCATTTAACAAATTAATTCTTTAATTATTTTTTATTTTTAGAGTTGAATGCATGAGAAATAGTCAATTTATGGATTTTGTTTGTTTGTTTGTTTGGTTTTTTATTTTTTATTTTTTATTTTTATTTTTATTTTTATTTTTTTCAATGGAGCACTTTAGGTTAGAGGTTTTGGGGAATTATAATAATTAAAGGGTAGGTGTTGGTAATTTCATTTCTTTCTTTCCTTTTTTTTTTTAAAAAAAGAAAAAAGGGTGCAAGTACTAATTCTTTTATTTATTAACAGTATTTGTACAAGAGTAATTTACGTGATCAATTGATTGACTTAATTTGTTGTACTCTGATATGGATTTTTTAAAAACAAATTGTGAAAAAAAAAATCCAAAAATACCTTGAATTGGGGAAGGTTACAAAATTATGGTAAGTTGCACTCACCGAGTGCAACTTTCAACAATAATTTTTTTTTTTGTCCTCCTACCATTTTTGTAGCCATCGAATGGAAGAAATAGTACTATTGAAAGTTGCACTCACCGAGTGCAACTTTCAATAGTAACTATTTTGTTGGCTAATTGCAGCCTTCACAAGTGAAGGCTGCAATTTATTCACGTGACGACTGCAATTTGCATGCAACCTTCCTATGAATATAAAAAAAAATTAAAAATTTGCAGCCTTCTAAAGAGTGTTGGCTGAATATTGACCAACACTCCTTATAAGTAGAAGTAGAGAGAAATGGAGAAAATGGAGGAAAGAAAGAAAATAGGAAGAAAAAAGAGAGAAGAAAACAATCCACTTATAATTATTGTTTCTTTGTGTCAACTGGAGAAATTTTATTAAGGTAAAAATTTAAATTTTCAGTATTAATTAAAATTGTATAGTTTAGTGAATGTATTACTTATTTATTGTGTTTGCATTTTGTGTAGAACGCAAATTCGGAAGGAATTGAACAATTCGGTTCAATTTTCTTTTCTACAAATATTCAAGTTAGTGTATAATTTTTATAGGTTGATTTTTTTTATCTTTTGTAATAATATTTTTATTCACTGTTATATGTAGTGCTAATTAATTTTTATACTGTAAAAATATTGAACAATGTAAATCTTAATATTTTATTAAATTTTATGATAGTTATTAATTAGACTGATTAATTAATATAAATTATGTATGTATTTGTGGAAGGTATGTCTACTTCGAGTACCATTGTTGTTCTAATATACTTTGGCAGAAAAATTACTAGAGATTCTCGCTCAGTGAATTATGATTATTCTGCATATAGCATCATTAGAATATCTCGTGAAATAACATATTCTAATTTGTGCTAAGAAATCTATGGAGCGACAGCCATTGATAGCAGCAACTATCAACTAAAAATTCAAGCAAAATTTTATTTGGATAAACAGTACGAGATATCTACACTTGTGGAAATACAAAATGATAATGGTTTATCTATGTTGTTTGGTCCACAGTGCCAACTTGATAGTGTGGAATTATATATTGAGATAGAAGCAATATACCAGACTGGTGTTCAAAATACTTTTGGAGGGGGGGGTCTTACATGGGGCTTTTGATGTAACACGAAGGTTAATCTACCTCTTACCAAGATTTTGGATGGGATCAACAATACCCAACTCAATCAAAAATAAATGTTCCCGTGGTTACTCAAGGGTTTGCAAATGTTGGGATTCATGATTTTGGTGAAGGCACTTCTACCTCTCATCAAGTTTTCGAAGGAGAGCAAGATACCCCAACACATTTCGTTTATGATGGTGAACCAGAGCCACAAGTAAATAGTTTTCGTGATGAAGAGTTGAGGGATTCAGAACTAGCTGAAAATGATACTGATGATTTTAATGGTAGTGATGATGATGAGGTAGATATCGATACAATGGAAGAGCTACTACCTTCACATGGCGAGGGAACATCTTCCCAACAACAACCACATGAAATGAGAAGACTGACTTCCACAATTATGCAACCAAATCTATATCTCGTTTATCCATTCTTCTCTGCAATATATGATAATGATATATTTATACAGGCAGATTCTGTGGATATTCCAACCCATAGTTGGACTGAGTTTTACGACTCAAGTAAAGGAGCACTCCATGTGGGAATGGTATGCAAGAGTAAGGAGCATCTTATCACTTATGTGAAAGATTATTCCGTGCGAGTGGCGAGATGAGAATATCATGTTCTTGAGAGCACACCAAAGTTATGGAGAGTGGTGTGCAAACATAATAACAAAGAACAACCTTCTTGTCCGTGGAGTGTGAGGGGAATATTTAAAGAGAAAAAGGGATTGTGGAGAATTACAAAGTATGGAGGCCCTCACACATGCCTTATGGATGAAATTTCAATGGATCATCGGAATTTAAGCAGAAATATGATTGCTTTGGACATATTGGACACTGTTCGAGTTAATCCAGGTTATGGGGTTGCAAGTGTGCAAATGATGGTTAAAAATAAGTACGGTTATGAAATCTCTTATGCTAAGACATGAAATAACATGAAATGTGCGAGAGAGAAACTTTATGGGACTTGGGAGACCTCGGTAAGAAAATTACCTAAATATTTTGGAGCTCTCCAAAAGTGGAATTCAGGAATAATTGTTGAATGGAGTCATCTTGAGACAGGCATACCGGGACAAAAGATGTTGAAATATGTCTTTTGGGCATTTCAACCATGTGTAGAAGGGTTCCAACATTGCCGCAAACTTATTAATGTAGATGGAACTTATCTATACACAAAGTATAAACATAAAATGCTTATTGCAGTAGCCATGGATGCAAATCAGAATGTTATGCATATAGCTTTCGCCATAGTAGATGAGGAAACTTTGATGTCTTGGAGATGGCTCATTCAGATGTTGGCGAAACACATTATCAGAGGGGCCGATGGCTATTGTTTACTTTCTGATCGTCATCGTGGTATTTTGGCTGCTGTAGAGAGCATACCTGATTTCACGCACCCCTCGTGGAGTATATCGATTTTGTTTGAGGCATGTGTGTTCAAATTTCAATAAACATTTCAAGAATGTTCAATTGAAGGACATGTGTTGGAAAGCTGGTGCTGCAATTCAAATTCGAAAATTTGAAAAAAAGATGGAGGATATAAAGAGTATTAATGAGCATGCTTACTCCTACTTAGAGTGAATAGATAAGAGTCAATGGACATTATCTCGTGATGGAGGATGTCGTTTTGGCATTTTGACCACAAACATGTCCGAATGTATAAATGGGGTGTTAAAAGGTGCTCGACGACTACCAATCACAACTATTGTTCAAACAACATTTGATCGTTGTGTGAAATATTTTCTTCATCGGATAACTAATGCCCGTAGGATGAGGTAAAATGATCAATTATGGGCTGATTATGCTTTTAACATTTACACAAAATGGCAGCATCATTTTGTTAATCACTTCGTGCAAAAGGTTGATTATGCTCAACAATCAGCTTCGGTTATTACTAGAATGGACACATCACATGGGAATCATACTTGTGTTGTGAAGCTTCAGACACAAGAGTGCTCATGTGGGAAATGGGCTAAATATGGAATTCCTTGCTCACATGCAATGCAAGTATGTAGAACATTTGGGGTCAACTGTGCGTCACTTGTGAAGGAATATTATAAGGTGGAACATTACATTGCAACTTATAAAGGGAGATTTGAACCATTGTGGTCGGAGGATTACTGGGATGATCCTAACTTTGAGCTAGTTCACAACCCTGCACGTCGGGAGCGACGCATTGTAGGTAGAGACCGAATTCAAAATGAAATAGATTGGCCTCAAGCAAGAGCAAGACAACAAGCATGTCGCCTTCAAGAAGTTCAGAATGCACAACAAGCCCCTGAAAGACTGAATCCCTAGCTTTTTTATATTTTTTATGTTTAGAAAGTTGTATGCAAAATATTTGTGATTTTTGTATGCTTTCTTTGTAATTTTTGTGTGTCTTCTTTATTACTTATTTTCGTGTGCGTTCATTTTATATTTTTTGTGTCTTCTTTGTTACTTCTTACGTGGAACCAATATTTGCAATCGTGATCTGATTAAATCATTGAAATACAAATCCTCAATTTGTATTTTATGAACAAATGATATTGTTACACAATATTCTAATCTTCTTCATCAGACGTGGGATAATCAAATTTATAGTTAGGATGGTTAACTACATTATGATTTGGTTCACATTTGCTACGTTTGTGATCCTTGAGCTGAGAGGAATCCAACTATGATTTTACTTTCTAATTTGGAGGTGAAACGAAGAAGAACCGAAGGTGGGAAGAGATTGGGCAAGTTTTGAAAATTTGATGAATTTTTGTCCTCATATGTATGTATATATATAAAAGTATTTTTGGACTTCTTCAATTTGACCCCCTAAATATAATTTCAAATATTTTACAGATATCCTATAACAATTAATTAACACTATGCATATGAGTGAGTAAAAATACTAATAAAAAAATGAAAACAATACACTAATCTGAGTATTGGTAGAAAATAATGTTGAATAATAATATTGTTTAACTCCTTTCAATTTTTCATTCTACACAAACTGCAAATACAAAGAATAAATATATATTTATTAAAGTAAAAATTTTTAATTTAGCACTCAAAATTAAAATTTTTACTTTAATAAAAAAATTTCACCTTAAATAATCAAACAATTACTACAATAATTTTTTTTATTTTTTCTTTTATCTCTTTTTTTTTCCTCTCCTTTTTGCATGGAAGTTATGAATCCTGCGGGCTTCACAAAACGCGTGAAGGCTGCAGGCTTTAAGTTATGCGTGCCAGCCAAAATTGCAGTTTTTATAAAATTTCTCCAGTTGACACAAAGAAACAATAATTATAAGTGGACTATTTTATTCTCTCTTTTTTCTTCCTATTTTATTTCTTTCCTCCATTTTTTCCATTTTTCTCTACTTCTACTTATAAGGAGTGTTGGTCAATATTTAGCCAACACTCGTTAGAATGCTGCAAATTTTTAATTTTTTTTTATTTTATATATTCACGTGAAGGCTACAATTAGTCAACAAAATAGTTATTATTGAAAGTTGCACTTAGTGAGTGCAACTTTCAATAGTACTATTTCTTTCGTCCGGTGGCTGCAAAAATGGAAGGCGGACAAAAAAAAATTTTACTATTGAAAGTTGCACTTTCAATAGCAATTGTTGAAAGTTGCACTTGGTGAGTGCAACTTACCATAATTTTGTAACCTTCCCCAATTCAAGGTATTTTTGGAAAAAAAATTTCACAATTTTTTTTTATTTAAAAAAGCCTCTGATATGTCAATATTAAAGCTTTGAGGGTATGTCTAATGATCATTACTCCTCTACGTTTGACCATACACCATAGACAATAGCCATGCCTAATATAACAACTTCATTTAAAGTAAATAAAAACGCATAAAAATGAATAATTATGTATATTTTTTATGTTAATTGAATAAAAGAAATAGTACATTAATTGAATATATTTATATATACTTAATGTTTAATACAATTAATAATAATTGCATCCCCAATAGAAATAGAATTAGCTTGCTGGTACTACTAATTGCTACTTGTTAGTGTCGTGCTGGTCTCATCTACTGGGCTGGATTGTATATGCTTGAGTACAAGATTGAGTTCTGTTTCAATTGGGTGAATAGAGTAGAAGAGATTTACAAATGGTATTTGGGGCCTCATGTATTAAACATACTTGCTCCTTGCTTTAGAGCTCCAGATGAAAAGCAAAAATATTTTTGAGTGGGCATATTATAAGAGTTAATTACTAATTAGACTTAAACCTTGAACACAATTAAGAGTTAATGATTAAAACTCTATTTATTGTTATACAAGAATAACTTTAGATGTATGCATTTACATGCTTGCATTGTGGTTTATTCGACTTCAGACCAACTCTATAAAGTATCATGATTTTAATTGAATTTTGAAATCACAATTTAGTTATAATTCAAAAAATTAGTGTCGATGGTTTTCAAATTTCATAATCAACCTTACTCCTAACTAAATTAATCCATTACTATTCCTCGTCACACAATGTCTTGATTATATGGTGTTTTCAACATGCATAGACTTGAATTATAATCTATTTAAAGATTATGCCATGCCTTCTAGACCATAACTTCATAATAAAAGAAAAATGTTGGTGAAATCCATCACAAGTCGAATCTTCTCGACTAAGTTTCAATTCTCTCACTCAATCATACCTTTCAGTTGAACTTGACATAGTAGGTAAAATTTGCTTCATTAAGAAATAATAGTTGAACTAAAAATTTATTATTTTAAATGAATTTCAGGCCCAAATTAAAATTTCTATAATAAAAAATTCAGCCAAACTATATTGATATGCTTCAAGAGGAAAAGAAGTGGTAATATGAAAAATTTTCAAGCCCCTTTCCCTCACACACAAATAAATATTTTGTTTAGTAGCATTTTCATGCTTGGTTGCCTTATATGCATCCCATGTAACAAGTTATTGTTGACCACAAAAATGTCTTAGCAATTATGTCCTTAGTGTACTTTTTTTGTCCTATTAAATATAATTTTAATTCATTCCTAATCTTGATTTATTTCATGTTAAATTTGATAGAGCACATAAAAATAAACATATTATCCCATCTTTAAATTTAATAATATCACTGAAGACGTGGCTATGAATTTTAATAGGAAAATGATAACATTACTAGAAAATAGTATATTTTCACACCCCAAATATGAGTCTTGTTTTACTTTATAAAAACTGCTGTGCAAAGTTATCTTAATAAAAAAAGTGAAATAAAGGAAGAAAAGAGACCGCACCTTGTTATTTAGACCTGGCAAAAAATATCCATACCGTGGGTACCCAAAAAAAATGTGGATAATAGGTTTTATGTTCTCCACCCAATAAAATGTGGATAATTTTACTGACTGCCTAATTACTGACCACTTTTTGACTCAACTCAAAGGTACCCACGAGTAACCTTTGAGCAACCATATATATATATATATATATATATATTAAATTTTTCTCTAATTTTCACAAATAATTTGGAGGATATAACATATTTTTCTATGATAACAATAATGTTCAAGTGGCATTTAAATTTTTAGTTTAAATTTTTTTTGACATATAATTGGATTTAAATTTAAACTTTAAAATATAATATAACTTAAAATCGATGGATGTTTAAACATTTAAGTTGTACTTTTCAAATTAAAATACTTGACATACTCTAAGTACGTGTTGAATGTAATATTTAAAATTTGTAACCTCTTTTATTAATTTTATTTAATTAATATTCGAATAATATTATGTAAATTAAAAAATACATATTAATTTACCTTCAAGTTTAAAAAATAAAAAAAACCGTACATGTGGGTTACCAATCACCTATAGTCCAAAGTAATGGGTCAACTATCTTGTATCTAATAAAAAATGAATACATTTACCTAAACCATCATTACCCATTTTTGGATTACCTACGAGCACTCATTCTGTAAGTCTATTGTTATTTCATATTAAATTGGACATATTGAGATGTAATGTTTTAATGAGTAATAAAGTTGAAAGTGATAATTATTATATTAAATGATATATTTATCTTGTAAATTAATATAAATAAATTTAAAAAATAAATAAATATTTTGATTAATAACCTAATAATAAAATTTAAAATGAAATGTCAATAATTAATTGCCGATCATATCCATCATATCCTATATATGTGCCCCCAAAAGTGACAAAACAAATATTGCCCAAACCCCCAACCATGGATGTGGTTTCTTATCCCCAAAAATCTCCCTCTCTCCTTACCCAATTGCTACCATCTTCTTCTTCGCAAAGAAATGAACCCCCCCTAAACTCCAAGAACTACACTACATTTGCGTTTACTCTCCAATGAACATCCTTCCATCTCTCTCCCGCCTCAAACTGTCCCCACCACCAGTCTCCTCCACCACAAACGCCACCTCCTTCCCACTACCACTCCCCTCCCAAGCCCAGCTCCCTATCTCCCTCAGAACCACCAATTTCTCACTCTCCGCCACTCTCGAGAGCCAAGAGTCAGCAGCGCTGCCAGCCAAACAAGAATACAGCGACTACGATGAAGACGAAACCTACGGCGAAGTCAACAGGATCATCGGCAGCAGAGCGCTTGCAAATGGCCGCGGAATGGAGTACTTGATAGAGTGGAAAGACGACCACGCCCCCACCTGGGTCCCCTCCGATTACATCGCGAAGGATGTGGTGGCGGAGTACGAAACCCCCTGGTGGACCGCCGCCAAGAAAGCTGACTACGCCGCTCTCAAGCAGCTGATCGAGTCCAACGACGGAAGAGACATTGACGCTGTCGATCAAGACGGCCGCACCGCTCTTTTGTTCGTTTCCGGGCTTGGCTCCGAGCAGTGCGTTCAGCTGCTCGCTGAGGCCGAGGCAGACGTCAATCACAGGGACAACAGCGGTGGCCTGACGGCGTTGCATATGGCTGCCGGCTACGTGAAACCGGGTGTCGCGAAACTGTTAATAGAATTTGGCGCGGACGCGGAAGTGGAGGACGATAGAGGGCGGACGCCATTGCAGTTGGCTAGGGAGATCTTGAAAGTGACGCCACAGCTGCAGTTTGCGAGGAGATTGGGGTTGGAGAATGTGATAAGAGTGTTGGAGGGGGCGATATACGAGTTCGCAGAGGTGGAGGAGATACTGGAGAGAAGAGGTAAGGGTGAGAATGTGGAGTATTTGTTGAAGTGGAAGGATGGAGAGGACAATGAGTGGGTGAAGGCGGTGTTTGTAGCGGAGGATTTGGTGAAGGATTTCGAGGCGGGGCTGGAATATGCGGTGGCGGAGTGTGTTGTGGATAGGAGGGAAGGGGAGGAAGGGAAGAAAGAGTATTTGGTGAAGTGGACCGATATAGAGGAGGCCACTTGGGAACCTGAGGAGAATGTTGATCCTTATTTGATTAAGCTGTTTGAAGAGGGCCTTAAACAAGTAGGTTCATCTCTTGATTTAGTATAATTTATCATACTTGCTTCACTTGTTCATATTCTCAAGTTTTACATCATAAATTATATATGAAATATAAAAAGTTTTCCTTTTAGTGTTTGATAACTGCGCTCCCATGTGATCAGTCAAAATATTTATGCCTCATTTACTTTGTGAAATCGGTTGTAGTAAGATGGGATGAATTGATGGGTCAAGTTAAGGATTAGGACAATTTAGTTCACGAGAAGGTATACTTACTTTCTATGATAAGATAAATGATAAAGGTGGATATTTTTATTAGCAGTTTATTCAGATGGATGATAAAATATAGAAAAATAATGAATTGATTATAATACCATTTCTTTAAAAACGGAGAGAAAAATATATTTTGACTGCTTAGCGCTGCAGCTTTTTATAGCTTATCGCCACGGCGCTCAACACACAGTTAGCAGCTTTTTTTATTCCAAACCAAACATAAGCTTGTTTTGTTTGTTGGCATTTATTAGGAATATAATGGTAATTGACTTGTACACAATGAAGGTTGAATGGTTAATATTACATATCATCCAATATTGCCAAATAATAGGATATAAACATACAACCCACCTGCCTGATTCCTCATCCAAGATATAGCATCTACAGTTGCGAGCCTTATCATTTCCGCTGGGCTTCCATCATGCACAGCATGCATAAGATGAAATTGGATTTGCGCCTCTATCCCACTTCAACCAGCAATGTAAACAGGCCGTTAAAGATATTTCGGTTGGGGCAGTTATTTTGTGATTGGGATGAGATTACTGGCTGTGTTGCATCCTTATTATGCTTACTAAAAATTTATTTTGTGATTGGGATAAGATTACTGGCTGTGTTGCATCCTTATTATGCTTACTGAACCAATTTTTATAGAACCAAACCTTGTGGCTGCCCTCCTAGTCCCAGTTGGGTGCAAATCTTGAAAATTTTCTGCTGGTCTTTTTATGTTCCAGTCCTTGGCTTATCAATATAGTTAAGTTTTGGTGGTAAGGCTGCTCAATGGCAATCTCCATGCCTTTAGCTTTACTAAATTTGCAGTCTGTTCCTTTTAATTATTGTTGGCTGCCAACTCTTTTGGTCCTGGCCATGCATTCATGAAGCTTATAACTTGCTATTGACCCTTCTTTATGAAATTGAATAACTTTCTCTTTTATCCTTTTGTCTTTTTATTGAGATTTTGCATGCCTTTCCAGTCTAGGTTTTCATTTTTCATGGGGAAAAATAAAAAAGAATATTTTTTTTAATTATTTATGGACGGATTTGGGGATGAGCTGAATCCCAGAGCATGCTTTTAGTTGATCGAGTATGCAATTTGAGTGACGTGATAAATTAATGTTAGATTCTTGATATATCTTAGTTTTAATCTTTTCTTATTTACCTGCCAACTGAAGCATAAAGCCTAAATGCTAAAGCATAATTTTTCCTTAAATACAACTGCGAACAACTAAATCTAAGGCATCCACAGGCTAATTGCTTTCTGGAGGAGCAGATTTAACTATTATTTTTCAGGATAGTAGAGTAAGTCATGCTAAGTTGTTGTGATTGTCGGATTAGAGCTGCTAGGCATAGGCAATCTTTCACTCTAGTAAATGCTCAAGTTAAGTGAGCATAAATGAAGTCATCATTGAACAAATTAAGTTCAATTGAACTTTGCCTTCTGCAGCTTTATAGAGAACTGAATCCAACATTCGGCTGATGGGTCTCACATGTACATAGGAAAGTCGACGAGTTAGCTATTGGTTTGACATATATATGTGCATTTCGTTCTCGTTGTTCATGCTTAAAATTTCTGTTGAAACAATTTATGCTACTGCCTAAAACAAGTTGGCGTTGCTATTTTGTAAGGAACACAAGCAGTGGGAAACTGCAGATGTGGCTTCTCAGTTGGTTTAGCGTATTTTTCTATCATCTCGTATCATGATTTTGTCCAGACAAGTCTGCCTGTGGAATATTATCCATCCATTGCTTGTTGCTGTCTTTGCATATTTAGCTCATCTCTACTTAGCTATTAACTTAGTTTTGGTTTTTATATATGTGCAGATTTCTGAGACATCATCTTAACTGTTTGTGGTGAAAGATAAAGCAATGCTGCCTCTCTGCTACATTTATTGTGTTTTTAGGCGATTTTGTTGAATACTTTGTTTGCACGACATGGCTGACAACTTGTAGAAACTTGATGGTTTTATATCGAATGGGAAAATAAATTTATCAGCCGTCTGCCTGGGTCTTGTATTATTCTAGCTGTTGCCTCTTGTTGTTGTTGGCCTTTTAAAATGCCAACCTGTCAAGAAATTTAAAATTTTAGTCTGAATTAGATTTGGTTGAATCAATGTTAATAACCTATCAATTGATCACATTTATCATGTTACTGGTTTTGGCTTAACATTTTAATTATACAATGCTTTTGAAGTGCCTATGTGCATCCATTCTCCCATAATGAACTACCCCTAGATTCTTAAGTACCGAAAACAAACATTTGATGTCAATTTTTCTAGTAGAAGACAGTTTTCTAAGTGCCCATTTGGTTTTGTTTTCAAACACCCTTTTCATTTTCACAAATATTTTCATTCTCAAAATATTTTTTAAAACATACTATTGTACTCTCTCTCCTTTTCATTTTTCATTTTCTTCTATTCATATTTGTATGACTTTTAATACAAAATACTATATTTTTCAAATATAATTCATTTTCAACCCTAAATAATCATTACATTTTAAATAAAACCTCCAAATAACATTTTATTTACAAATTCAAATTTATAAAAAATTTCACTATTTATTTTCACTAGAAAATGAAAATACCTCTAGAAAACAAATTCAAATAGACCCTAAATAAAAAGAAAATCTGAATGCTTTGCTGTCTTAATGGTTTACCTAAAAGTAGAACTTTTAATGAGGCACCAACATCCAATTTAGTTGCACTGTTTCGCTTCTGCTATGAAAGTCATGCGTGCATCCAAAGTCCTATACTCTAGAATGTGATTCCTCAATCAAGATCGATAAATGCCAGAAAAAATATGATTGTATTGCATTGTCCAACACAATTGGTCTCAAGTTTAGAAGAGAAGATTAAAATGTCATCAGTTGTAAGAATACTTTACAGCAAAGATTTGACTCATTTGTTTGGAGTTTCCAATGCTTGATTATTGCCACCTATTAGTTGTTCTCTTGGGGCTCGTTTGGTTTGTTGGACATGGCTTGATAGATAATTTTATCAAGCCATGTCAAGTGTTTGAATGTAAGGATAAAAATCGAAGATTGATATAAAGCCCGGTAGATAGTCCTGCATTCAATTGATTTCACTTATTTAAACATTTAGTTAGAAGTTCTATACAATAAAGTTCATTTACTACTCATTTAAACATTTAGTTAGAAAAATATTTTATACACTTAATTTGTCTATAATATAGAATAAAAATAAAGTATTGAGTGAAATAAAGGATTTAAAATCCACAGTTCCATTTAATATTAATTTTCTTAGATACCAATGGTCCTTGCACGTTGTCAATGTGCACATAAGTAATTTTTAAATGTAACATATTTTTTTGTGTAAATTTTTCATTCACTTGATGCTACATGAAAATGGAATCGCGGTCTCTTTGCAAATCAATAAGGGAGTGTTTTTGCTATGGAACGCATTTATGTAGAGTTAGATTCAAGTCGAGAAAAACAGTTACTTAGATGTCTTTTTAACTTTAATAGTTGGTTGTGGCCCATTTAGGTTGGGGAGCCCATTCTAAACGGACTTAAATTGGTGGGCTCATTGGCCCTCTTTATTATTTAATTAATTTGTCACCTTTTTTATTTAATTAATTTGGCCTGTCACTTAATTTTTATTATTTTGCCTTTAATTTTAATTTGTCATATCATCAAGCCTTCTACTTTCAATTAGAAAGTTACCTATTCAATTGAAAGTATAATTTAATGGTTAATTTTAGTTTATCTTATCATAGTAATTAATTTTATTATTATTTTGTCCCAACTTACATTTAATTAATTTCAATGATCAATTAATTAAATAAGTGACAAGCTTATAAGTGCTTTTATTCATTACTTTTAGGGGGTAGAACCTTATTAGTATTGCATCCTTCAACGGACTTAGCAATTTGATATGGTTCAAGAGTTGAGAAGTTTCCTTTACTGCCAAGATGAGTTTGATAGGTAAATGTTTACTTTTCCTTTGCTCTTTTCTTTTCTAACTTGAGACAGAGATGTCTAAATTTGAGAGCGAGACATGGGGGGGTAGTGAAATCAAGTCACGATCAAAGTCCGAAGATAGCGACTAGTGCCAAGGGGCTGGCCGCCAGCCCAAGTCGGGTGCCCACATGTGGGGCGGCTTTATCACTGGCACACCCGTCGCCTTCGGCTACTGCAGGGGCATTAAGTTGGTTTGTTTATGTGGGGTCGTCCTTTTCATGGTGTGACTACATTTTTTGAGTCCGCGAGCCCCCTTTAGATGTTACTTACAGTCCAATTTCACGTGGTGGAGTGGAGCATGATGAACCCATTCGTTAGTCCTTAGATTTTTAGTCATCTTTTTTGTTAAAGTTGAAGTCTATTTAGTCATTGATAGTGTCAATTTTGGTGAGAAGGGATTATGGGTCTCGACCTGGAGATATAAATCGACCAGAAAGACGGAATCAGAGAATGTGGGTTGGATCCTGCAGCCATGAAACAAACGTTAGGCTAGCTAAGAGGGTCCTCGGCTAAGACTCTCCGATACTTAAGTCAGCTTCTCGACCTAAGAATAAATAGACAAAGTAATAGCTTAAGGATTGTGTAAAAAACATACCTTCATTCCAGAAAGAGGGGCTATTTATAGTATTGACCAAGGGATAAAAAGACGAGTTTCTTCCTGATACACTCCAAATCCTATTTCCCATTAGTAGGGGCAACTTAGATATTTTCGACCTAGCCTAGGGCTTTACAAATAGCCGGTTGGCTGGAGCGGGGATCTATATTGCCATTAATGCGCCGTCAAGCCATTTAATGTGGACAAGATGGTGGTTGAGGTGCATTTAATGCTTATGCGATGGGCGGTAGAGGCTGCCATTAATGCTCCTTCAACCTGCTTGTTTCGACCACCAGGGTTGAGGAAACTCAACCTCATAGGTCGATTTGGATTTCCTAAGATGTTAACTGAGTTTTATTGGGCTTGCTACTGGGCCTGCGCCTTTATCAGAGATATGGGCCTACCCATATCAGTCATCTTTTTCTTTAAAGTCAAAGTTTGATCTAGAGTCAAGTATAGGGAGAAGGACTTTTCTGACGAGGGGTCTGAGGACACTCTTATTGTAGATAGAAGTCTTAATGATATTAGTAGTTTGTCTTGCTCGTTTCCTCTAGAGGAGTTAGAACTTTCAAGATACAATTTGTCTTAATGATGAGTTCGAATTCATTCTTCCTTCTTTATGGGATCATATTATGTTGCTTCCTCTAGCTACTTTACTATTTTTAATAGGTATTTTAATTAGTAGTGGATTCTACCTTTCCACTAATCCATTATTGTTACAAGTAGTTGGGAGCTATGGGATGTGTCTGAGTTAGTTCGTTCTTAAGTCATTTGCATATTTTGTTGGGTTCCAGCATCGCCTTGAGGAGTTGGGTTTTCCATTTCTTTATATAGCTTTCATGTTTTTTTAAAGTAAGAAAAATTCTAAATGAGGGACTTCTTTCACTTTTTCCTTAGATCAGATTGTAGGCTTTTTATAGGACTGCCATCTTCTCGACGGCCTTAAAAGGATTGCTTTTTTTTTTGTTTGTTTGTTTTTATTTCACTCTTTTCTTTCTTTCTTTTTTCTTTTTTTTTTTTTTTGTGAGAGATGATGGTTGCGTGAACCCCCCATGTTTGGGGTAGTTCACCTTCTTTGACGTGTTTGCTTAAGGTTAATCATAACCTTTAATATTGCTTTGATGAAGTTGTGTGGTTTGCCTCTCCTGCTAATGTTACTTACATGTTTCCTGCTAGTACTTAATTGATTTTTTAACTATTTCTTTTGCTTGCAGACTTGCTTCTACATTCATAATTAGTATCTCCTTAGCACTTGTGTTATTTCTTTATTTCTCTATATTTTATTGACTAATTGAATTCACTTTCTCTTCGTAGGCAAGGAGATTGCCTTAGGTAGGATTCAAGCTAGGAATAGTGATTTTGTGATTAAAATAACTATTTATTTAACGTGATTACTGATTTTATTTTACCATCCATTTCCGTTGTTATCAATTTTCTTATTACTATTATTTTCCTTATTTTTTTTATTTATCTATCCATTTTGTTATTTATTATAATAACATCAGCTGAACTGAGTGCCTAACTTAAGGGCTGGTTGCTTTGTTGGTTGACTTCAAGCTTATTGACTTGATTCGGCTAATTGCATCAGTGATCGCTAGCTGGCTGACCTATAATTGGTTGGTCGACTTCAAAGCTAGTAGTCCGACCCGTGGTCAGTTGATCGGGTCAGCCGCATGCCCCTTGGGCACATAGCTCACTTCCTTCTCGATTACGCACCTGAAGCGGACAGTTAATTGGCAGCAGTCTTGCTGAGGTGTGCATGTAGGGATGATAAATTGTTCATCCTTGTAATTGGGGTGAGACTTGAGAGAATAGCAGGGAGTTAGTTCCGAGTGAGAGTTTGGCTAGTGATAGTATCATATTGACTTTAGGCAGTTCAATTTTTATTTTATAAGTTCTTGCCTGAACTTTATGCTCCAAGGATCAATTAGCATCTGAGTAGATTTTATGCTCTAGACTTTACTTAGGATCTCTTGGAGGAAGTTTTACGTTCGAAGATCACTTGAACTCTCTAGGGAAGTTTTATCTTTTGGAGGTCACTTAGGATCTCTTAGGAGAAGGTTTATGTTCGAAAATTATGAATTCTTTAGGGGGAGCTTTATCTTCTGGAGATCATTTAGGATCTCTAGGAGAGCTTAATTTATCTTTTGAAGGTTATTTAGACTCTCGAAGGGAGTATTATTTTTCAAAGATCTCTTGGAATCTCTTGTGGAGCTTTCGGCTCCATGAATCACTTAGAATTTTAATGAAGCTCTATGCTCCAAGAATTAATTAGAATCTCTAATAAAATTGAGATGGACATAAGGTCCCCTAGATGAGACTTGCTTTCTCTGGACCTTGAGGTCGCTTGGGGGAGATTTGCATCTTGGGGGACCTTAAGGTCATATGGGGAGATGTGTGCTTTAGGGGACCCTATTATTGCCCGAGAAAGTGTGAGGATGCCGTGTCGAAGGCATACTTGATTAGATTTTGAAGTTTCTTTCATTTTGGTACTTTCCACCATGTGTGACTAGTAGAGATTTATTTGTTTGGCGGCATTTAGGTTCTCGGATGAAAAACTTAAATTGATCAGTTAGAGTTGGTGGTGGCCTTCCCTTGAGTCCAAGAGTGATTTACATTTTTTAAGATCACTTAGGGCTTGTTTGGTTTCATTTCTATACCTCATTTTAATATTTTCTACTATTTAAAAATTGAAGCACATTACTTTTTACACATTTTCACCCGAAATCATTTTCAAAATACATTCCCTAATAATCTATATATCTTCTCTTTCTATTTTATTATCACTATCTCTCTCTGCCTACAACATAATAAATCCAACATAATAATTACTTTTCCAACAAGCTATCCAACAACAAACTCATTTTTAACTCATTCTCACTAACTACTTTCAAAAATTTTGAAAATGGAAAATGAGAATGAAAATAAAACCAAACGGGGCTTTAGGATCTCAAGCAAAATTTTAGTGTTGTTGAGATCCCTTAGGATTTCAAGAGGAATATTGTTGTTTTGGTAACCCTTAGGACCTTAAGCAGAAGTATGTTGTTTGGAAGACCTCTTAAGATCTCAAGCATCATGTTGTTTAGGGAACCCCTTAGCATTTCAAGTGGAATGTTGTTGTTCTGAGGATCACTTAGTATCTCAAGCAGAATGTTGTCATCTTGGAGATTATGTAGAATCTCAAGTCAAATTATGTGTAAGAGGTTGAATCTAGTATTGACCAGCTTCGAGAGCCAAGAGTATATTATGTTTTGGAAACCATCATCTTTTAATGTTTTGTGAGCTTTTCAAAATTTAATTATACTTTGCAATTTTTGAAGAGTACATCAACATCCAACAATTGACAATGTGCAACTTCAATCAAATCACAAATGAGAGGAAACATACAAGTTGCCAAGGGATAGATTAAGTCTAGGAAAGTAAAATAGGAAAGCACGTTAATTAGCAGCCCAATGGGCAGCTTTATTAATCGGCTAAATATAAAAAAGTAAAGAAATGCAAACATCGAGAAAATAATCTGAAAAGTCAAAGATAGTGAATATGCCTACAGTTTCCCTGAGGTGGTGAATTCCACTTTTTGGATAGGCTTCAATCAATTTCAGTTAGATTCAGAATTTCGATCTTCCTTCGCATCTAAAGTTCATCACCAAGAGTTCTTTCTCCATTTCTATATTTACTTTATTGGATTTTTTCTTTTCGGATACTTGTTCCAAGACTGTCGTCTCTACTAGATTGATATATGTTGCTAAATGTTTTTCCTTGTCCTGCTCGATATCAATAGGAGTTCGCATTTTTCTTTAGGCCTTTGAGGTTTTTACAGCCTTCTTCAGTGTATTAGCATAACATTCTCTCACCATTCTTTGATCTTCTATAATTTCTTCAGACTATTGGGTGTAGAAAACTTCACCTTCATATGGCATGTTGAGATCATTACCTAGAGAAAAATTCAAGGCTAGTCAACCTAAAATGGTACTATTAGCTGATGGGGCCTTTATCATTAGGAATTTTACCATCTTTGTAGCTTGCCTTGGGTGGATGCCTAAAGTTAAAGGGAGAGGAATTTCACTTGTGGCTTTCATTGGTTCACCACTGAAATCTACTAGCAGGGTGTTGACCTTGTAAATCTATGTATTAGCTATGCCTAACTACAAAAATGCATCACCGAATATAATCTCTGCCAACTTTTCACTATCTACCAGGATCCTTTTCACCTAGAAGTTAGCCAGGGGGGCTGAGATTACTAATGCATTGTATGCTCTCCTCTTCCATGTTGATGCTCCAGGTCTTTTTCCTCTGAAGAGGGTGAACCTCGCAATTATGTAGAACTTGGTTGGGTGCACCTGGGTTTGTTTTATGGCTCGGGCTAGAGATTTGCAAGAGTTTTCCGAGTCACTTCCACAAGTCCTTTAGATATCATAGAAATAACCCCTGTGATAGACACATTGTTATGAATTTGCAGTTGGTTGTCTCTTTTGGGCTTCGATCTATGAGCTTGCGACCTATATCTATTGCTTGTTCTTCTTTATTGCAAAGGTTCTCTAGTGTTGCCTTGGTGTTGAGCTACGATCTCCTTTAGATATTCATACCAAATTTGTTTTTTTCATTTCATCCTTTCGATGGCACCATTCTTCGGTTGTGTGTCCTCTGTAGCAATGGAAACAGCAGTACTTCTTTCGATTCTACCTCTTGGGATTGTCCACTATCTTTTTGGGCCTCTTTACTAGGCTTTACTACTCAACTACCACCAAGATCAAGAACGGAGTTACCTTGGGGGGGGGGGGGTGGTCAAGTAGGGCCATTGCCCCCCCAACTTTGTGTGTGTGTGTGTATTAAAAGGTTTTAATAATAGTTAATTTAAATTTAAATTTTAAAAGAACACATCATTTAATATTAATTAAAATATTAATTTTTAATTAACATTCATTAATTTTAAAAGATTTAACTTTTCTTGTTGGGCCCTAAATTAAAAAAAAAATAATTATTTACATTTGTTGAATTAAATTAATTGATTTTTAATTAACGATAAAAATAAATTTAATAAATTTAATTTTTAATTATTTAATTTTGTAAACTAAAAATAAATTTTTATGTCTATATTCACAATCAAGTAATTAAATGAAAAGTATAATTAGGTTAGACCCGTTAAAGTATTTTTATTTTATTCGTGTGAGAAAAAGGTATAGGGATTTGTTTAAAAAGAACCTTAAGGACTTGCAAAACAACTGAAAAATTCATGCTTTTGACTTTAGCAAGATTGAGACAAAGAAACGAAAGTAAGTGAATATTTTAAAAAGACTTTTTTGAATTTTTTTTGTCTTTTAACAACTAGAAATAAGAAAATTTTTCAGATTATAAATATTATGAAAAAAAAACTCAAAAATAAAATAAAAACAATTTTTTAGCCAATTGCTTAGTTAATTATATTGAGAATGATATTACAAAAAAATTTGAT
This sequence comes from Jacaranda mimosifolia, assembly GCA_018894105.1. Lineage (NCBI taxonomy): Eukaryota > Viridiplantae > Streptophyta > Magnoliopsida > Lamiales > Bignoniaceae > Jacaranda > Jacaranda mimosifolia. Next base: position 13,590,670 of record CM032130.1, on the reverse strand, counting down.
AGTGATTCGATTACTAATAAAATTTATGGTATAAAATATCGTTGTGTTCAACTTCGATATAGATCATATATCCTGAGTTCGTAAATGTAAAATTTATATTTAAATTTTTATATTTTTATAGCTTTTGGCCTCTCCATACTTTCATTTTTGGATCCACCACTGATCAAGATCTTTGCTCATGGTCCATTAAGGGTAGTGTACCTCGTGAAACCTGAGGGAGGTACGTGTCTACAGTATTATCTTCTCCTATGTCCAGTAAACTCCTTTTTTGTTACTTTTTGTTTGTGTTTCTTCATGGGAGTTTCTTTTTCCTCAATACAAATGTACCTCTCGGCATTGATTGAGAGCTACTCCAAACTAGCAGGGGGAATTCCTACCATGGACTCCTTGAACCTCCTATATCTTAAGTTTTATTTTATGATATTGGGCAAGAGCTCTTGACTGAGATGGGGTGTCTCAGAGGCAATCTAGACAAAATGGTTGACATACTACTGTAAAGCCTTCCATTTCCTTCTATTTTATAGTAAACAAGTATGCGACGATCTTGGGATACTTTTGGTTGATAGAGAACTCGTGCAGAAAGCGTTGCCTTAGCTGTTCTAGTCTAGCGATGGTTCCAACAAGTAGTTAGTTATATTAAATGAGGGTATGAGTGCAAGTTGAGCCGAGTCAACTCAACTTGACATAAAAAAACTCGGCTCAAGCTCATCACTGTTTAAATTTGATCCAAGCATATCAAGCTTGAGCTTGGAATCAGTCAAGCTTGAGCGCTAATGTAGTGGCTCGAAGGCTTGTGAACCTAAGTATTTATATATATAATATACAAATATTAAATAATATATAAACAAAATACTTGAAAAATATGTCTCACATATTGAAATGATTTTCAAACTATAATTTATTTATTCACTTATATATTACTTATTAAATAATAATTAATAATTTATAAGATACTATTCTATAAATTGAAAAAGATAATAGCACGATCGGTTTGATAAAAAAGAAAAAATTCTTCTATTCAATATTTTAAAAAAAATACATATAGGTTTATGGTATAACTGTACTCTTGTGTGAGTTAGTTCTCGAGCTCACATATTTTACATGCTAGCTGAGCTTGAGCTTGGAATTTTTGCCAAGCTCAACTCGAGCTCGGTTCGTTTGTAGCCTTAGGTGAGGGGTGTTCTATTTTAGCGTCATATGAAAGATCTTACAATATGTAGCCACACTTTTGGTCGTATTGCTCCATGCATGATATGAAGTTATCCAGGTTAGGGATGCAGACGAACCGAGCCAGCTCGCGAGCCTGATGAACTAGGTCAAAAAGTGTTCGAGCTCGAGCCAAATAATTATTGTTCGCAAGTTCACAAGCCTATATTTTTTATTTAAAAAAATATATTAATTTTAAAATTTTTTATAACATATTTTTTTTTTCGAGCTGAGCCTGAGTCGAACTCAAGCCTATAATTTGATTTTATAAAAAAATATAATAAAATATACTAATTTTAAAATTTTTTATAAAATAATTTAATTTTTTGAGCTCGAGCCTGAGCCGAACTCGATCCTATAACTTAATTATGAGTTAGAGTCTAATGAATCGAGTCGAGCCGAGTCGAACCTGAACAAGTGCTCAAGTTGAGCTCGAGCCTGAAAAAATAATCAAAGCTTAGCTCGACTCAGTTTGATTCGGCTCGTTTGCATCCCTAATCCAGGTGTTCCTAGGGATCACTAGTTTTTTCAAACTCTGGAATTAGGCACCTTAACTGTACGAAAAAGTGACTCCACCAAGATGGCGGTAGGAGCGGATTGTGCCTGGGGTGAGCGACTGCTAGGAAAAGTGATACTCATCGCCAACTCTTGAGGTGCGCTCTAGGACAATAATTTGGGGCATAGATTCATTGACATTGGTCTGCCGCTTGGATTATTGGTTGGAATAGATGTCTGAGTATCCATTTGGTGAGACGGAGGGATGGCAATTCTACCCCTCTTTTCTGGCCTATCTTTCATTTGCTTTGGATTGGAGGAGGCTTCTTGACTCATGTGAGAGAATTACGTGAGCTCCAGTTAAAGATGCTCTGTGGCATACTAGGCAATGGATTTTACTTCAACTCAACGTGTGGCACCTTCTACCAAGGCCAACAGGACAGGGCCTCCAAGTGGCAGGTTTTGAGTTGCAAGTGCATTCTCGAGTATCAAGGATGCCATGAGCAGTCTCTTTGAGGCTGGTAGTGATTGTCGTTCTCCTTTCTCTTTGCCAAGCTCTTCCCTCAGAGGGGCCACCGAGGTCATGGAAGCTTAGGCTATGGGTCTCGTCGGCATTCTCAATATTTAGTTAATTAGATAGTATTTTCCACAACCAATGCCAAAAAGATGCAATCAAAATTTGGATTGTGTAGGATTAGATGATGCGGGTGTCTGCTTTGTGCAAATGCTTGCTCATAGAATTTGCTAGAGTAGTAAAAGTGACTCGATACCCTTTAATGAGCTATTTATGATGGTATTTACAGTGTTAGAGTTTGGATATTGTGCTCTCTGTATGACAATCTATTTTAATACGGTGCACCACATTTATGGTAATTTTATTAATTTGCCCTTGGGGCATATTATTGCTATGTCTGATTGATAGTTAGTAACATTTATAATTTGTTATTTTAGAAGACTAGATTTGCTACTAAAATTTTATAACTTTAATTTATAGCCATAATTATAAAATATATTTCTTAATAATTTTTTTATAACGAATACCTTATCATTTGGTGGTGTAACACTAATAACAGAATTGGACTTCATAATTTTATTAACTCTTCTAGAAAAATAATTAAGTATTATTAACCCACATATATTCGTAAGCATTGGTCCCACTTACTCTGCTTCCTAGAAACTTGATGCAACAAGTTGGACGACTTTAGTCATTTTAAGGCTTAAGTATATTATAGCTATAAAACCGGCCAAAATCTATTTTAATATTCTAGAATGCCAATAATTAATTACAAAAAATAAAATAAAAAAAAAAAAAAGGGTTTCTAGAACGCCAATTAATTTATACCAATTAACTTTCTAAGAATATTGGTCTTGGTGTCGTAGCAAAACAAGTCGGAGGGATCGTTACATCCGATTCAAAAGCTGGATATACATATATAATCAAGTGATTATGTGAAATATCTAGCGCGCAGGAAAACTAGCTAATATAATATTTTCCAAATCAAGCAGTCACATAATAATATATCTTACGTATGTTAGCTAGCACCATCCTCCAAGGTCGGCCTTCTGGATATTCTTAATTTATCTTTCACGTTCGAAATGAAAAGTTCACCCATTTTATATTTCCTTAATCAGAAGCTTCTATTTAGAAAAAAATGGCAGCCTTCCATCTCTGACTTTTTTGAACCCCCCACCAACTATAAATGCATGAGAAGTCAATAACTGAAAAAGCTGGTAAAGCTATTTTAATTAATCAATTATAGTTTACAGATATGTGAAGGAAAACCTGTTCTAAAGTATATGTAATTTATTCGTTAGTTTTGATTTTGTTCTTTGATGATCCTGTCAACTATTAATAAGTGTTAAATTAATTAAGCTGAAATTAAGTTAATTCATATATATAATACCTTAATTGGGGCAGATCGATCGAGAAGTGTTGTATGTACGTACATAGGATCTGCTGAAGCTTCTACAAAGAAAATATATTTAAAGAGTCAACTATTGTATGCATATATATATATATACACACACACACACATTGAGTACTCTTGTGTATATATATATATATATATATATAAGTACTATTAATATTAATCCGGCCTCATTATTATTCAATCGATCACACGCAATAGCTAGAAGATTTATCGATCCTTGAGATGGCGGCGGCTTTCTCCAATATTTTTGTGGCGATGTTGGTGCTTTCGGTAGCAACAGCAGCTAAAGGAAATGATATTCCTCCTGGTCTATCTCCTTTTTTCGGTACTCAACTGCTGTCCGTCCCTCATATTATATCCTCTATATACATATTTATCTCCTTTCCTCTTAATTAATTAATCCGTCCGCCCGGCCGGTGCTACCTAGCTTTAGATTATATATATATATGGGTTGTAGGGTTGGGTTTTGAGATGGATATAAACAACATTTAATAATTAATTTAAATCCTCTGTTTCAAATTATATTCCATTAATTTACAGAGGAATTGTGCAATGAGGTGGAATGTGGAAAGGGAAGTTGCGAGGCAGCTCCAGGTTACCCTTTCAACTTCAGATGCATCTGCCAGGAGGGATGGAAGCGCACCCGTCTAGATGATGAGCAAAACTTACAGTTCCTTCCCTGCATCATTCCAAACTGTCAGTATATATATATATATATATATATCTAATAAATAGATCAAATTGATTATCCATTTTTGGTATAATTATGTGTGTATATATATTTATTTATATGTGTGTATGCTGCAGGTTCGCTTGACTACTCATGTATGCCGGCGGCTCCTCCAGTTCCACCACTTCCATACAATTTATCCTTCTTTGACCGTAAATTTTCTTATTCTAAACCTTAATTGCTCTTTCCCTAGCTAGATTGTGTTATTTAATTAAAGTATTACTTTAATGGTACGTATGTGTTAAACTTTTTTTAAAATTGTTTTTTCTTTATTTCTCAGTACTTTTTTTGAGAAATGTGTAGTAATTTTTAAATATATATATATATAGCTTGCTATTGGATCTATTGTGGAGAAGGAACGTGCAATAAGAATTCAACATATACACACACATGTCAGTGCAACCCAGGCCGCTCTAATCTCCTCAATATCTCTGTTTTCCCATGCTACAGCGACTGTAAGAATATTATTATTCTCATCATATTAATTAATTAATTTCATTTTCTTTCATTAATTATTAACTAAGCTAATCAAAATTAACTCTTTTTTTTTTTTTTTTTTCCCTATAAATTCCATCAGGTGCTATTGGGTCGGAGTCGTGTGAAAGACTTGGGATAAGGGTCGCCAGCTCAACTTCCAATCCATCACCCGACGGTACTAATAATCAAGGTCAGAAAAATTCAATACAAATAAGTTAGGCGTTAACTTTAAAAAAGAAATATGGAAAATTGAACATGTACACACACACACACACTCACTAAAAAGTGAGATTAAAATGAAAATTGATTTGTAAGAGGCTATATATACATGTTGCATAATTCAAAATTTTATTATCTAAACCAGTTGAGAGGTAGGTATAGATAATTTTTAATGTGAGGGAATCATTAAAAGGATGTACTTTGCATAATTTGTTATGTCATCGTAGTTTATAAGAGGGTGACAACTAACAATTTAATGTCAAGATGTAAATATGTAATGAATGTATTTCTAGAAAAGACGCATCACTTGTGGATGTTAATTGTTTTAGCTGACCATAACTTCTATAATTAATTAACACATAAAAAGTCAAAGGTTCCAAAGGATACGCAATTGTATTGGTATTTTATTTCTTTACGGTATTAAGAGAGTCCACAAATTAATTAAAGAACTAATAAGTAATTATTCAAAATATCTTAATATAATTTTTTTTTAAAATTATAAAATATTTAATCATTTTTTTAAAATAAAAATTTAAAATTATCTTATAAAATATTTTAAATAAAAAATTTAATTAAACATCCTCTAATTTACCATAGATGAGATAAATGAACACGTCAGAATTGAATTCTGAAGTCGTACAGTTACATTGAACAAGTGGGTTCACATGTGTATAATATACCTTGTGGTGTTATTCAATTTGGTGCATCGAATTCCTTGTACTTTCTCTGTCTAATGCTGTATTATTTTTTTTTCTTCTCAAAATAATTGGATTAATTTTAATTTTAATATGAAATTTTAAATAGAGTCTAAAAAAGTATAATTCAGTGTGATTTTATGTTATGTTATTGTTAACAATGATTATGGTGTTATATCACTATTTTAATTGAAAATTAATCTTAGAAAAATTAAATAATTTTAGCTAATTAAATTTTAGTTTGAATTATTTCAAAAGAAATTAAAATAACAAATTTAAAACGAAACAAATATATATGAGTTACCATTCTTTTTTTCTTTTTTTTTGTGGTTTTATTCCGTAGTTACCCGATAGTTGGCGACTCCATTCCATCACTCGGCCTTTATATAATTTCTTTGATTTAATTACATTAGCAAATGAAAAAAAAAATATTTTCTCTTGAATAGGGGTTGGGAAATTACAGTTTTTTATAGGAGGAAATGTACACCAATTATATATTAAATATAATTTTGAATATAATGAATAAATTAAGCTACTTAAATTAAAAAAAAAATTAAAGAGTCTATAATAAATTGGTGTGACACTTTGTTGCCAACTAGCGATAAATTTTATTCTTATACTGATTATAAAGATCCACTATGTTGAAGAAAATAAATGTTCAACACAAAATGACAACTCTACCCTTCACAGATGCAGCTATAGCAGTCTCTCTGGGGAAGTTCAACTGGATGGCAATCTTGCTTGTAACTGCTGCTATGATCTTCTTGAAATAAAGGACTAGTACTTCCGTCCAATTTTAGTATTTCTATCATTTGGCTTGTACATTTTATACACATATTATGATTTTTATTTCTTTTGTTGATTTGATTGAGAGGTATTGTACGTATTCAGATATTCATATTGTATGAATAATACCAACATACATAGTTAGCTTGTATTTGTACAAAACAAATAAAATATTATCTGTTCCTTCCCTTTTTTTTTTTTTTACACTTTAAACGTTTTATGCTTATTTTGTTATTTTACTTCTCCTTAATTATGTGGTTCGAAATCGCAGCTTATTGTTGACATAGAAATTTTCAAGAGAAATTGTCTATTAAATTATCAAAACATTTGGGTCCCAAGTCAAAGTCGAAAAATATATCCAACTATGTATTAGACAAAGTATTTGTTCGAAATAAATTATAAATTAATATATATATATATATATATATATATATGCATATATGGAGCGGAAAACTCAATCAAGCTCAATTGTAAAATAATCTATTGTTTCTCTATATTATTTTCAAAGTTGGAAAATTTTAAAGTAATCATCAATATATATTTTTTAATATTTTGTCAAAATTAATTCTATTCCGTAAACATATTGTAAATACCTTGATTGGAGAGGTACCTATTTTGAATTGAGGTGTAACTCAAACTAAATCCAATAATTTGAAAACAAAATAGACATATCTATACATTCTAATAATTAAGGGAACAAAATGCATGATACCAAAATTTGCAAATTTTAAAACTTCCAACGACGCAATACATATTAATAGCTTAATACCTTCATTTTTTTTAACAATTCCTTCACATTGACTTCATTTTAAACTTAGTACACATTGAGATTGAAAACTATATCATTCTTGAAATAATTCAACTTTTATTTATAGTAGAAACTTGAATTCACGAGATTCAGTAAGTGAAATCATATACATAGTGTCCCTTGGAATTTCACTCAACTAGATCCTTAATCTACGAAAGAACATGAGGAAAACACAGAGTTTACAAGTCCTAGCAACTTAATATTAGACCCCAAACTGTTGGTTGCACTCTGGTGGGCAAATTAGCATGATGGTGCGCAGAATTGGTGCTGGAGAGTTGTGGCACAAGATGTTGGCAAGACTTGGTCAGGGTAGAACTTAGGCCATGGATATGATATTGGATCATGCTCCACACCGTGCATTGCTTGTGGGTAGAATGATGCACAATTAATGGACAAAGGCTAGACGGTGGGTAGTTGGAGCTGGACCGTAGGCATAAAAGAGCAGCACTTGAGACGGATAAAAGAGCAGCACTTGAGACTGATATGCATGGACTTAAGATTAGCGCTCGAGATGGTTAGCATGTTTTGGCATGCAAACTAGGCTGGCAGCTCGCGCACATGAGGAAAGACTGGCGCGCATAGCAGGAAATGGTTGCGCATAGCCACAAGCATGTATGGCAACTGGCAGATAATTTGCAAGCACATATTAAGTGTGGCGCTAACGTGGGCAATGGATTGGTAAAATCACTTCGAAGATGGTTAATAGGGTTGATTGGCTTTGATTGCTGGCAAATGGTTATGGGTTTGGGTAAGATAAGGCGGTTATGGTCTGACTTGTTTGCAAAATTGCCACGACACTTGGCACAAGAACCTGCCCTTTGGTAAAAACTATTAGCACAACACTTTGCAGCCCGCTAGCTTAGTTTCTAGCACTCGTTGCCTTTTAGTTGGTTGAGTCATAACAATTAGTAGGGTTTGTTGGCAGACGTTTTGTGTGAAGTCGTGGTTGTCCTTTTTTGTATTGAGATTAGATAATTAATACATGAAGATTGGAAATGACTTTCCATAATTCTTGTTGCATTGTTTATATTCTACTGCATATTTACTTGAAGGATTTCTTTACATGTTTATGTGCTATAAACTATAAAAGGGCATAATATTAAGTGCCTTGACGAAGGCTGACTAGTACTTGACAGGCTAGATTGTACAGCGGGCATGAGAATATGTGCAAAGCTTAGTAGATTGTTCCATGTTAAAAAATGCCTACGTGACAAATGGAAACTGATTATCTACTACATATTTACTTGAAGGATGCCTTTACATGTTTATGTGCTGTAAACTCTAAAAAAGGGAACAAGATTAAGTACCTTGAGAAAAGCTGACTAGTACTTGGCGAGCTAGGTTGTACAGTGGGCATGAGAATATGTGCAAATCTCGATAGATTGTTCCATGTTAAAAAATGACTACGTGACAAATGGTATTACATTGTCAACTACATATTTACTTGAAGGATGTCTTTGCACATTTATGTGATGTAAACTCTAAAAGGGGGCACAAGATTAAGTGCCATGAGGAAGGCTGACTAGTACTTGGCGGGCTAGGTTGTTCAGCGGGCCTGAGAATATGTGCAAATCTCGGCAGATTGTTCCATGTGGAAAAATGCCTATGTGATAAATGTTATCAGAGTTCAGTTGGAATAATTTTAATGTTAGAACAAGTGGTAGCCAGGTTGGAATGGGCTTTACAAAAAAATAAGTTGATGCAATGATCTTAATGGTTGATGATCGGGATGTTGCGTGAAAAACATCTATAGGCGAGGGGTTTGGAAAAAGAACCAAGATCTTGTGGAAAATGGTAACCAACGAATATAAAGTAGTTTTGGGAAATTATATCTGTGCATTCGAAGATCTTTAGACGTGATCAGATGTTGATGATCTGAAAAGACGCTTAGGGAACAAGAGATTGTGCATCATATAGGTAGGGGTGGCAACGGGGTAGGTATGGGGCGGGTTTGACAAGACCCGAAACCCACCCCGCCTACTTCTATTTGGACCCGCGGGACTCGCCCCACCCCACTTTAGATTCCTAACCCAGCAGGTCTAACCCGCCAAACCCATTTTTCTTTTCTTTTTTTTAATTAAAATAAATAATTTTACAACTCATATGTTTTCAAAATTGATTAAGATATACATACACAAAGAATATGTATACATGTATAGAAGATTAGAATCCAATATACAATAAGTTTCTAACACTATTTTTCAAAATTTAAAATAAAATATTCATATTAATTGATTTTAGTATATTTTTTTATCATTTTTATGATGATTGAATGAGTACAAAATTATTATTTATTTGATGAAATATATATATGTTATTATAATCCTAATTTTTTATATTTTATGTACATATATTATATATTAATATTACGGGACGGGTCCGAGGCGAGTTTACTTAAACCCGTAACCCGCCCTGGACCCGGCCGGGTCCATAAAATTAGAACCCATTACCCGCCCATAACCCGTTTATTTGACTCCTAACCCACCCCATTAGGGACGGGTCCGGGGGGAGGACCCGATCTACCCGGACCCATTGCCATGCCTACATATAGGTAATGATGTGTGTGAATTGATTTTAGGTGGGCTTAGATGGGTAAAAATATGTTGGACTTTGATGTGTTGGTATGCACTATCTTCAATCAGAATTGAAGACACACTATAGTAGTTGAAAATAAGTGCGAAGTATGGTGGTCTTTTTAAAATTATCTAAGAATAGATCCCCTAAAGGGTGCATATGGATGAGGATGAGGATGAGGGCAAGGCATACGAAGTTGTTGATAGTATGCCATGGAGGCATTAGATAGGGCACTAAGGTACTATGGTTTGTGAGACTATCATGGGCTTTACAATCTAAGTTTTGCGAGTCCTTGAAACTAAACTATTAATGGTGGTGGATGTCAAAGTTGAGGTAATGGTAGATTATTCTTGGTAGATTGAAGAGGGTTCGGTTTATGAGGTAGTTCGAATTTTTTTGCTTTTTATTAGAGAGATGGTTTCAACAAGATATCGGGGTTGGCAGCATTTCGAATTGCATAATTTAGAAGTTGCTGGTTGAATTATGGGTTTGATTGTGTGGACGGCATGGTGTAGAATCCAAGTGCTAGGTTGGATTCAAGATGGTTCTAGTTTGTGAAGGCTATGAATGGGGAGAAATTAGTCCAGGACGGTTTGCACTATTAGTTCTTGGCACAGGCAACTTGAGGCAGCATTGTCCTATTTGATGGCTTTAGATTTTGGAAGAAATTCAGTATATCGAGTAATGTGTGCTAACTTATCTAATGTTGTAGTATTTTTGCTAAATGAGTACCCTAGTTATGTGGTAAATAGGTTCCAATCGTGTGAAAAACAAGTGAAATGTTTAAGCCTTTGAAGTTATGAAGGAATTGTGGGTAGATGTAAACAAGGCAGGATGGATGCATGTGACTGTGGGAGTACCTTAGTGCATTGTGCAAAACTCATTAGCTTTACGGATAGAAAAGTTATGGACAATATGTGACTTGACTTATCTCATTGTTATGTTGTCAAAACTTGCAGACTTGAGGAGAGTTAAATGTTTTGGTTAGACAGAATCAGTGTTTAGTGCTTGAGCATTCAAATACTTAGATGTTTGGAAAAGTAGTCCAAACAATGTTAGCTTGATGTAATAAATTTGAAACCTATTGTAAGAGAGGTAGTGAGGTGAAATTCTCTAAGTACAATGGTCCTTGGCAGCGATTTCCTAAATTTTGAATGGCTAAGGCAGTGAGATCCAATTGAGCAGTGTGCATGGGATGTTCTTTATGTGCACAGATTGATGGTCTGTAGGCTAGTTGAAAAGAATGTAGATATTTTTACATGACACATCAGGAACGCACACTAAAGTAGGTGTGTTGCTGCGAAACCAGGCATGAGATCAATATTTTCCAAGTGAAATGGTAAAGGGATCGACTTACTTGATCATTGCGATGAAGTTAAGAGCTGTGGGTTTAGTGATGTTTGAAGCTAGCCCAAACACTAAATGGATTGTGGGATTTAGTCGGTGTATAGAGTCTTAAATATTTATTAAAAGTCCAAACCCATATTGGCTGGAGTGGCATGAATAGACAATAGATAGTAGTGCTTGTGTCTTGTGGCATATTAATGCCGTTTTTTGTTAAACTTGCAGGTTTGAGCAGGTTGTGAAGTTTTCTTGACTTAAAAAACAAAAAGGTTATTTTTCCTTATCTTCGACGAGGACATTGGAGACTTCAAGTGGAGGTACTTTGTTAGCCCCCAAATTGTTGGTTACACACTAGTGGGCAGATTCGCATGAAGGTGCACAAAATAGGATCTAGTAGGTTGCGACACAAGATGCTGACAAGACTTGGTCTAGATAGAACTTAGGCCACGGGTGTGAGCTTGGACCGTTCTGTGCGTCATGCACCATTTGTGGGTAGAATGATGCACAAGTGAGAAACGAAGGCCAAACAGTGGGTGCGCGAAGCTAGGTTGCGCACATATATTAGCAACATTTGAGAAGGGCATACAAAAACTTAAAATTAGTGCCCGAGATGATTAGCAGGCTCTGTACACAAGCTAGGCTAGCAGCCCACTGCATGAGGCAAGACTAGCACGCACAAGGGATTTGGCGCGCACATTAGGAAATGATTGCACACAACTAGGTGCATAGATAGATAGATAGCGGACAGTTGGGGAGCACACATGGAGTGTGGTGCTGATATGGGTAATAGGTTGGTAGGATGACTTGGAGGATGATTAACAAGGTCGTTAGCTTATGGGCTTGGCAAGACACAATAGTTATGATTTAACTTGTTCAAAAAATGCCAGAAAACTTGGCATAAGAATTTGTCCCTTGGTAAAAACTACCAGCAGAACACTTAGCAACCTATTAGCTTAGTTCTTGCCACTTGTTGGCTTTTAGTTGGTTGGATCTTAGTAGTTGAGAGATGTCCATTGCACCAAATTATTGGATGATGTATATATGATATTAACCTTGCAAGTCTATTGGTAGAGATAGTAGTGAAAGTTAGGGTTTATAGGCAGATGTTTTTTGTGAAGACGTGGTTGTCCCTTTTTGTATTAAGATTTGTGAATTAATACATAAAGGTTGGGAATGATTTCCTGTAATTCTTGTTGTGTTGTTTCTATGCCGTTGCACATTTACTTAATGGATGCCTATACACATTTATGTGCTGCAAGCTCTAAAAATAGAGACAAGATTAAGTGCCTTGGGAAGGCTGAGTAGTCCTTGGCGGACTAGGCCGCATAGCAGGTGTACAAGTATACGTGAAGCTCGGTACATTGTTCTATGCCGAAAAATTCCTATAGTGAGATAAACGTCCAAGTGTATATTGAAACTAAGATCGAAAAATATCATGCAAAATATGTAGATAGGAATTAGCATAAAATAGATAACTTCAAATATATGTCAAAACAATTAACTGATCACAAAATTATTTAGTTCAAAAAAAATTTTACTTATGAAATCATGTGAATATATGTTATCTTTCACACGGCATTCTATGAAACTTAACAATTACTTTATACAATAAATATTTTCATGGTAACCATGAGTCAGAAAAAATAATTATTTTATATCATAGCATATTATTTGTTTGATTTCAGCACTATCCCATAGCAGTGAGGAAACTCCATAAATCTCAGTGTCTTTTATAATAAGTTTCAAGTATTATGAGGAGACAAAATGATGAACATGATTTTGAACAATAAGACGATTTATTTTAAAATACCATAATTTAAAATCTCGAATATTAAAAGGTACTCAATAGTTTTCGTTCGCAATCAAGTTGTTGCATCATCTCTAACTTTATCACTACTTTCAAAAGTCAAAATTAAAATTTTTATCCCTCAACCAACCCAGATAAGAAGTCAGATATGGTATGATCGATTTCATGCCAATCCAATCCAAGGTATAATTAACCTTCAACTGCCCCCAAGAATTTAGATCTTAGGGTACTAGCTAGGAGACTCTGTCGTCAATGATCCAATACCATCCTAATCATCTTTCAAAACCAATCTTGGGCCTAACTTTTTGTAGGCGTCCCAAAGGGTGGAAAAATAGAGCAAGAAAATCCTAACAGCATTTAAAATTACACATCATGATTTTTATATACAAACAAAATAATATGAAATATAAGTTAGAAATATAATTTCTATATACAAACAAAACAATATGAAATATAAATTAGAAATGTATATGATTGGTTTTGAAGGCAAACTTTCATAGTTTCATAGAATATGGCAATGTGGATCAGCTCAAAAAAGATTATTGATATTTAAAAGTTTCATATTTCGAATAGATATCTAAAGATAGACTTAATATGAATAGAATGACACAGAATATTTGATTAGTTTTTCCAAGTTAATATATAGAATGATCACAAAACAACATGATATCTACTATATATCTACTTTCCTAACAAGAAATCTCGTACTTGCGAGTATAAACCTATGCTAATTAGATGTATAAAGTGGTGAACTTTCTTTAGTGATTTTTGTTGTTCATCTCTTTATTACCTAAGCAATTCATAGTATAAGACAATATAAAATAACGTTACATTAATTTTCTAATTTACGGAGCAATTCTTTCGATTTTTTTATTAGGATTTTAACAACCTATTTCATTTCATTCTTTCATATTCTTTTATTCTTTATATTTAACCATTAAAATAGTTAAGTATGCCAAATTTTAATTTGCGAAATGTTGAGTTGGTGAAGTTTCTATCCCTTGGCTCATAATACCACTAAGGTGTCACTTATAGCTCAAATTGAAAATCTAATAGTTTAGTATAATCAATTAATATATTTCTTATAAATATTTCATTAAATGTAGTTGATTGATTTAATTTGATTAATCCTTTTATTTATAGTTATGAGGTTAGTAGTTTTAAATTAACATATCCAAGTCATACTTTAATTACTATTATGAATTTGTAAGTCATGGGGCTCTAACTCATTACTTAAGTGTCCTCGATGTTCAATGCTTAGCCTCATCATCAATTGCATAGGTTTCATAAATATTTAATTTCAAGCTAATCATATCCTATTCTGATTTCCTCAGTATTGGTAATACTCTTACTTCTACTTACTTGTTCGAATTAACTCTAGTTATACCTAACTAAATTAAGGCATATTTACACGTCAAATCTTATAATTTGTCTTATTATTGTTACTTTAGATATTGGCAAATCTTTATGTCTTCATCGATTAGGCCTGATTATATCTTAACTTTCCAACTTCAAGAACCACTTATATTAATAGTTTCAAACTAATTTAGTTTTTAGTTATCAAACTCCACTTATAGTTGATCCAATCCAATTATGCTTTACTCATAGGCCAAGTTCTTGTGATTAATTGTATCAAGATATTAAACAAATAGCTCCGAAGGTAATTCTTAAATTCAAGTGTTAATACACTAATTATGTCAAGTTCTTGACCCAACAAAAATATTCACACACTTAAATACAAATTGTTTTATTTCTTAATATTATTCTGATATAATTTATATTTTAAATCAAAATTAAATTATTTATTTAAGTCTTATCTACTGAATTCTAACAATTATCTTGATTTTTATAATTATATAACTAACTCGGTTCAACTCAAAAATAGTTACAGGCTTAATTATTTGGATCAACAAATCTAATAGCATAGATTGTTACTCTTATAGACCTTAAGTCACTCAGTCTTTAATTCTGTATTAGGAATTCTCAAAGGTTTAAATCACAGTCCAATATCACAACCTCCACTAATTTCATGTCCAGTTATATCTTGGCTTTTAGCTTTTCAAATTGCCCCAATATTAAGTTACTTATTCTAATAATTTTGGGCCAATTTAAATTTTTACTTATCAAACTCAACGTATCATTAATTTGATCCCAAAATCAAATATTCGTAAGTAAAACAAATCTTGTTATTATTATCTATGGCATTAGACTAATTTATTTATCTCAATTTGGTCAACTAGAGATAATTTATAATTTTATTTTAATCCATTCCCGTCATAATTTCTATAAATTCATAAATTTAGATATTAAGGTATTATTTATTGTCGAATTCTTAATATCACAAAATGATTATTCATTTAAATATTATTTACTTCATTTCTAAATGTTATACTGATTTAATTTGTATTTGTAGTGAAGTTTAATTATTTATCTTAATTCTAATTAAACTAATACTAACAACTATCCTAAATTTTCACTGTAAGTTAATTAATTTAATTCGAATCTTTACTAGGAGGCTTAATTAATTTAAATTATAACATGTCCAAATTGTATAAACTAGTATCATTATAAAATCTTAGGTCAATCAAATTTTATTTCAAATCTTTGGTTTACTTAATTTATTTAATTTAATTCAATGAATTAGCAGGCATAAACTTAATTATTCCACTACAACAAAACAGAGTTTCAAAGACAAAAATCTTGAGACGAAAACAAATATGTCTCTAATTTCACAAATCAGTGACGAAATAGAATTGAAAATTCAATCTCGTCTTCACTTTATAGAGCATGAAACACAAAAAGTTATTGTGACAAAATAGAGACACATTAGAGACGAAAATGACCAACGAAAAATATTTTGTCAGTATTCCGTCTAAAACTACTAATTATTTTGTCAACCGAAAAAATCTGTCTTAAATTTTGTACTCTGAGACGAATTAGAGACAGAATTGCCTGTCTCAATTTTCATATATATTTGAGACAAATTAGTACAAAAATTTCTGTCTTAAAAATCTTGTCTCAATTTTTGTCCATAATATTTTGCTTTTATATTCCATATTTATTTCTCTAAAATTGTTTTGAATTTTTTGATTTTTTGAGAAAATCGAACCGGTTTGCTGGTCGATCGACAATCCGACCGGCTGGTTCGGTTCGATTTTTTGAACCATGGCCACAATTACTCTTATTAAAGTGGACAAATGTCTAGTTAAATTGAATATTACACAAGCACATTGACATATGTATGGTTTGAATGCTTGAGTGGGGGGGGGGGGTGTATGTGGTCAACGATCGGTGGCAAGCCACTTTAAAGGAATAACATATAAATTTCTTAAAAGCCTCAGAAAATTAATTTAAAAAAATAAAAATTTAATATTTATTGTCACATTAATATCAATTTTTATCTTTGCACCTTGAGAAATTAATTATCAATGAACCTTTAAAAAGAGGTGTTAGTACGAAAAGTCAAAAACTCATCAGAAATTAAATGCAAAAGGAGAAAGTTCAAAGGGTGTCATTGCAAAGAAAAATTATTATTTTATTTATTATAATTTAAAATAAAATTTTTTGACCTTTTGCTGCTAGTGGTCTTCGCACGTAGTTTCCACATACATTAATAATTTTTGGGCCATTCAAATTAATGTATGAAATAATCTGAATTACGAAACTAAGGTGAGGCTATGTTTAGCATTTAGAATGATAAGGAAGATAATGGTGGATGGGGATTTGACAATGGAGGATTATGGATTTGGTAAAATTTTACAATAATTATAATCTTATTGAATCATCATTTGTAAAGAATAGTTTAGAGGATAAAATTGAAATATTAGTATCTAAACTACTTCTCATATGTTGAGCTCTCCATTTTGCTAATCAATAATCTTTTAATTATTAATTAGTTGAAAGGAAATCAAAATAAGAAGTTACAAATAACTTTATAATACATAATTTTGTAATTACAACTTATAACATAACATAATTAATATTAATAGTAATTATACATTTCAAACTTGGATTATTTTAATTATGAAATATAATTTTTATTATTCTTAAATTTACACCTAAAAACTTCCGTTCCCTTTCCTTGTCTCCTCTGCGCACTGCCCCCAAATTTGCATTGAAGAAAAATTTTGCTCAATTTAACAGTTTCCCTAATTTTTTCCTCCTCAAACTACCGGCGCGGCCCTTTACCACCACCCGTCGTTTCACGTGGTAAACTCTCTCTGCGAACTCTCTGCTCCATTACCCCAAGCCTAAACTCAAATCTTCCCAATCTTCAGACCTACCGTCGTCCACCACCTCTCGCTCCTCGGATTCCATTAAGCTCTAAGTAAGTTTTGTTACTTTTTGTGTGGATTCAATAAAGTGATAAACCTCAATCTCCAATTTCTCAATTATTTGAAATTAAATTAGGGTTTCTTTATGAACCTAATTAGGGGGCTACTGTGAGCGGCGGCAGTGGCAATCAAGTTTTGTTGGTGGCGCATGACTGGGGCACCGTGATTGCGTGGTATTGAATCTCAAATCATTCGAACAAGTTAAAATGGAGCACAAGGGAATTCTGTTGGGAATGGAAAATCCGCTTTTGGATATTTCCTCCGTTGTGGATCAAGAATTCTAGACAAGTAAGTCGTAACATTGTCACGTGTTGACATCACGTTTTGATTTGTATACGTTTTTGAGCTTGAGATCTAGCATTTAATATACACTTATTACTAGTGCTAGAAGTGAGTTTCATGGATCTATGTGGATCTCTAACACAAGGCTGTTTGAATGTCTGTGTTGCAGAAGCAGAATGTTAGAAAAGCTGCTAGTGTAATTACAGCGAAAATTGATCATAAGCCTCCACCATACTCACTTGTAAGATATGAAATCCATCGTGTAGTTTTGAAACAGTGGAATCTCTTATTTGTTAGCATTATAATCTTTATAGTGAAAATTGTATATTGTCACTTGGTTTTGTTCATTATTTTATCTTCACTGAATATGTAGGATGCATTTGAACCTCATATGAGTCGCAAACATTGGAATACCACTGGGGAAAGCATGAGAGAGCTTATGTGGACAACCTCAACAAGCAAATAGTTGGTACAGAACTTGATACAAAGACATTAGAGGAAATAATACTTGTTACGTATAACAAGGGTGATCACCTCCCACTTTTCAACAATGCTGCACAGGTATGCAATTGATAAAATTTTCACCTTCTCAATGTGTGTATTGATATTTCTATGGACTTCGGGCAATTTCTCGTTCAACTTTTTTTAATTCATTGGGTTGATCATCTCCATACAGCTTACCTCTAAGGTTACTTGGGAAAAAAAAAAAAAAAGCTTTTGCTCAATGAAATAGTTCAAACAATAATGATAATTGAGAAGTGGAGTTCATTTTGTTCTTGATTAAAGTGATTTTCTTCTTTATTTGATCCTTTTTATTGATTAGCAGCTGTGGAATCATGAGTTCTTCTGGGAGTCTATGAAACCAGATGGTGGAGGGGAGCCATCTGGTGAAGTTCTAGAATTAATCAATAGGGACTTTGGTTCTTTTGAAGCTTTTGTCAATGAATTTAAGACAGCTGCAGCAACACAATTTGATTATGGTTGGACTTGGCTTGTCTGTAAGCACTAAGACAAGTTTTCCATTTTAAACTTGTAAAGCATTGCTTACGCTATTACTAAAATAAAGATGAGACCAACTGAAAGCTCTGGTTTTTCCATGCAGACAAAGAAAATAGATTAGATGTAGGAAATGCAGAAAATCCTCTTCCATCGGATGAGGACAAAAAGCTTGCAGTGGTTAAGAGCCCAAATGCTATAAATCCTTTTGTCTGGGATTACTCTGAGTAGCTTAACTTCTGATGTTTTCTTCTATATGGTACCATTTTAGTGCCGTGGTTACATGTTGATTCTATCTCTAGAGTTATTGTGCCACAAATACTTTTCTTAATTATTTCTTATGACTTTCCTTTACCTGAAACCTCATTTCTTCTATCTATTTTGCTTCTGTTGTTGCAGCCACTGCTTACTATAGATGTTTGGGATATAAGAGATCGGAATTCTTAACTTGCTCAAACCCAAATTCCTGAATTTGCTTGTAGATGATCTCTAACATTCCTAGTGCCCTCTTCTGTTCTCTTTGTGCAGCATGCTTACTACCTCGATTTCCAGGTTACTCCTCTTTCCATATGTGCCATGCTTGTTTTTTCATGCTTTCTGTTTAGTAATGGTTGGACTCTGCAAGAAATCTATATCCGGCTTGGAACCCATCATTAGAAAATAGGTATGTTATTTGCTCTTGTTGTTCTTGTTGTTTTCAAATTCTGAGATATTCATCTTTGTGCTATTGATTAGTGTTTTTTTCTTGTTATATGTGGGGAATATAGTTGTACTGTCGTACTTGTGCTTGATGTTTCGAAATTAATAAGCTTCCGATGATTCAATAATAACTCTCGTTTATTTGGCTTACTTGGACTTAAAAGAGTCACACCTGGATGGCTGGATTGCCTCATAGAATTACTTATTGTGACAACTTAAACATAATCTAATTATTGTTGAACTTGAGAAATTTATTATTTAAATAATAAATCTTGTAATGGTATTTACAATTTGTGAGAATTTTTTGCATTATTACTTAATATTGTATCATCATTGTTATTTTTTCCCCTAACAATAATTCATTAAAGCATGCAGAGTATTATTTGTAAAGCAATCATGTCTTAACCTCTAATGAATTTAATTAGAAACAGGTATCTTTAATCACTAGGAATAGCATATCTTTTGATGCACCTAGCTAGCTAGCTAGGCATCATCAAGTACCCTAGAATATTTGTTTAAAGAGCTCCATATATATGTATATATATATATATAGATATTAGCTTTACTTAGAAGCATAAATGAGTACAAAAAGAAAGCATCTGCATATTGAATATTGATCATGATTAGCCTCCAGCACCATCGTATGATGCAATATGTACGTATCTAAAAATTCTAAACATTTTGTTATCTTCTCAATAAAGTATTGCTAATTATTTTTAATAAAAGATTTGCAGTTTTATTAATGCTATATATATATGTGTGTGTGTGTATGTGTGTGTGTGTACTGATTGATATTTTCCTTGCCTAGTTGCCCCTCCTAAAAATTAGCTTCATCCATAATCTACATATATAGCATAAATTCTTGTTCTTGATTGTTCTTTCTGTCATATAAATATCCTGTTCAGGGTGTATTTTATAATTGGTAGTGATTTTGTTTAGATTGGTAGGTGTTTGTAGTGATTTTATTTATGTAAGTGGAATATTTGCTTGTTGAAGTTGAACTGTATTTTGTTAACTTGGAGAGCTTGCACTTCTTGCTAATGCATAGAATTTCCACTTATTATCATTAATCAATTTTCCTAAAATTTTTATCTTTTATTTTCATGTTGTGAAAACCTCTCAAATGACGTTATATTGCCATCACTGTGTTACTAGAGTTATGCTAGTTTTAGATGCTACTATTAATAGTTCATTTGTAAATATGTCAAAAATGGGAGTATGATAAATGATTGATCTTTAGATAAATGGTTTTGTGTGATCCGTTAAGCTTTTTATTTGCCAAACACTAAATTCGTAGTATCTCTAGAATTTTAAGAGAACTAAGAATTAATGTGATTAATGTTTGGAGCTTTAATAAATTTTGAAGTCTAACATATTTTCTTTTTGATTATCAAGGAAGAAAGACAAAAGGCAAGAGAAGAGAGCACAGGATCTAAGGCTAAAACATGCTCTTTAGGAAGGTGGGAAAGAAGAGATGCTTGAAGAGCTAGGATACGTAAACCACCACTTTTATGGCTAATTTGGAGCACGAAGCAGCAATAATTTGGTGGAAACTAGTTATTAGATGTTGCTTATATATTTATATTTATATGTTAGAAGCTTTATATAAAAATGATATTGGTGATATTTCAATATGTTATAATTTTTTATTTGTCGTATTTAAATATGCTTCGATGCATTTCTATTTGCTAAATATTATATTCATTATTGTGATGTTATTTGTGCTGCAAGATTTTTTAATTGTAGTGCTATTGTGTGTAATGATGAAAATTCATTTTTTGTTGCTTCTCACTATTTTATAAAAATCCCCATTGGAATAAGATAATTAATGAAGAATTTTAAAAAGGAATAGAAGAAAAATATAAACAAATTTTTAGATAAATTTAAAGATATTTTGATAGACTGTAAATAGAACAAGAAATACAACTATAGGCGAAAATGTAGCAAAATCATATATGGGTTTTAGACAAATTAAAGACATTTATCAACGAAAATATGATGAAATTATAGACAAATTTGAGATGGTTTTGTATCTCAAATATATTACTTTTATAGGTTGATTTAAGACAAATTAGAGATGAACTGGAAGACACATATATCAACAGAATTGTGATGAAATTAGAGACGGATCAGAGACAATTTACAAATGGAATCAAAGACTAATTCACTTAATTAATTAAATTGGCCTGCAGCTTATTACAGACAGATTTGAGACTGAAACTATCCGTCTAAAAAATTTACCGACGGATTCCATTTCTGTCTTTCAGTTTGGCGACGGTGGTATCACCAACGCTTTTGAAGAACGAAAAATCCGTCTTAAATTAGTTTAGAGACGAAAAATCAGACTTTAGAGATGAAAATATCCGTCTCTGGAAGCCTGTTCTCTTGTGGTGTTTCTAACTATTAAGTCTAATTCAAATTAATTGAACGACATTATAAGATCAGATTAGGCCTGTAAATGGGTAGGGTATCACCCTACCCATACCCATACCCTAAAATACCCAAACAAAAATACCTAATTTTTACCCTACCCTAAAATACCCAAAAGAATGAGACCCTAATCCTACCCTACCCTAACTAACCCAAGACCCATTGGGTCTAGTTTATTATACTTATGTTTTTAATGTATACACTAATTTTCTTAATATATACTAAAAATATTATTTTGCATATGATAACAAAAAATAATTTTTTTTCTATATTTAATTTAATCATTAAATTTAAATTAATTAATTTTAAACTTTTTACTAATTAAATTAACTATTTTATTAATATAATAGGTAAACTTTATTAATATTATTAGCAGTTAAACTTTTTGCTAATTAAAAAAAATACAGTTTAAAAGTAGTTAATTAAAACAGTTCATCAAAACAGTTTATTAAAAAAAAGTTAATAAAAACAGTTTATTAAAAAAACAGTTAATAAAAATAGTTTATTAAAAAAACATACAGTTTATTAAAAAAATAGTGAATAAAAACAGTTTATTAAAAAAATACGGTTTATATACAGTTTATTAAAAAAATAGTTAATAAAAACAGTTTAAGAGCAAAAACTTTTTCTATATTTAATTTTATAAAAACAATTAATTTCTATATTAATAAACTTTATTCATTAGCAAAATTAATTTTATTAATTGTTTTTATAAAAATATTTATTCCATTATTAATTTTATTAATAAAAAGTGTTCAACTGTTGCTATGCTATTTCATTTTTAAAAAAAAAAAAATTGCAATCTCAATTTATTAATTTTATTAATTTAGTTTAATTTTTAATAAAAAATTTATTTAGCTCATTCACATATTTATAATTTTTATACATAAAAAGTTTATCATTAATATAAATTTGATTTCGGTATAAACAATTTTTAGGTTCATAAATTAAATTTAAATATAAAGTAATGGGTAATGTATGGGTATGGGTACATGGGTAATTTATGGGTATAGACCCTATCCATACCCATTACATTATATTTAATAAGTATGGGTACGGGTATGGGTATGGGTATGACATTTTGGGTCTGGGTAGGGTAATACCCTACCCATTTACAGGCCTAGATCAGATTAACTAGATACTGGCCCAATTGTGCTTAATTTTACAAGCCTAATTCATAAATAAATGCTAATACTTTCATTTGAAGTCTTAAGCTAATTTAAATTTCGAACTTCTAGGCCCAATTAAGAGGGTGTTTGGGTGAGCTTATAAGCTCCTCAAAACATTTTATAAGATATTTAAGAGTTTATAAGTTGATAAAATTTGTTTGGTAATTTTTTTTAAAAAAAGAGCTTATAAGATCCTAAAATAAGATGTTAGGAGCTTATAAGCTCTTTAAAAAAAGTAAGGAGACCCCAACTTATTTTTGAGATCTTAACAAGCTCCTTCATTTTTAACCATTTTTATTACAAAATTACCATTATTAACATCTTATAAGCTTCAAGATCTTATTTTATCCAAACACTGCAATAACTTATTTTAAAGATAAGATCTAATATCTTATAAGTTTCAAAAACATCTTATAAGATGTGGGAGCTTATAAGATGCTTAAAATAAACTTAGCCAAACACCTCTGAGTCATAACAAAATTATCAATTCAAATCAAATAAACTAATTGGCTCAAGAGTTTACTCAAATTGGTTCATGTTTGGACATGAATTTCAAGCCCAGCGAGTAGCTCTAACCCTAATTCCAACTTAGTCGTCGTCGTCGTGCACCATTGCTAAAACTATGTGCATTCTTGCTCTTTGGTTAAAATTCCTCAAATAATTTTTAGATTGGCTGTAGGTTGCCTAGTCAGTTGACCAAAAGATTATCGTAAGACCTTGAAAGCAATATACTGTAAGAGTTATATGAGGAACAAATTTTAACAAGCTATCTTGAAGGAATTTTTTTACTCCTATACTGATGAGGGAGCTTAAAAATGCCTAAAATGCACTTAATGAATAGAGTCTATATCTTTTTGTCATTAGGTTAAGCTAGGGCAGGTAACCTAGATCCAACGGGGTCGAGTTCATTTCTGATGACTGGAATCTATGGTAGTAAAAAGATAAGGATCCCTTTCACTAAAGACATTAAACTATTTACTACTTTTGGAGTCAAATAACCATCCATACCATTACATACATGGTTATTATATGCTTATGGAGAAATGGATTAGAGTACTTGTAGATGTAGCAAGGTGGCAACTTTGCATCTATTCTTGTTTGCATGGAAGCAGAATATATTATTTGTACATTGGTGTAGTACAAATAACTATTCAATTAAGGAGATTCCTTTGAGATTTGTGTATTTCAATGTATATTGATGATGATGTTGTTATTTATTGTAAAAATACAACTGCTACGGCATACACTAAGAACTCCAAATACCATGAGAGGTCCAAATATATTGACATCATATATTACTTCATTTAGGAGAGAATTGTGTAAGGTTAAATAATTCTTAAGAATGAATTTGCTCATCTTTTCACCAAGTATTCACGAAGAGAGGTTCTCCAAAGACAAATTTGTAGTTTATGACATTGTAGAGTATGATTTTTGGCTTCTATTAACCTCTTTTTAATGAGATTATGATATTTTTGTTTATATGTTAGTGTATTAGGTCTATGATGTATGTGAATTCACAAGATTTATATTGACATGGGCAATCACCCTAGCTCTTTGATACCTAGTAGAATGTGACTTAAAGATCTATTTGCATTGTCAAGAGGTACATGGATGATCACCTTTGCTCTAAAAGCAGCAAAGAAGATTAAAAAAATATAACTTTGAGTTACCTTAGCTTGAAGCCTAGGGTGAAATCATATTTGATCTATTATGAACTATGTCCAAACTTTATAAAAACCTATTTATAGCTAAACCTATGAGAAAACCTATGCGAATTGCTAGAAGCTATTTGGGAAAGTGAATATTTGGTGGCGTGACGGTTAAATGCTCGGGTAAATTGGACTAAGGTTCAAATGATGTTGAGAGCGTGATATGCCTAATTTGAGTATAAGCTCCCTCATATCATATATTCATACTGAATATGATTAAGAAAACTCTTTAAAGAGAGTGATTGAATGGCTCTGTGTTTTATCATTATATAAACCTTATTATTCATTGTACTCTTTGGAACTTAGGATCATTCCATGAGGTATGCACTTGCTGGTACTATTTTAGTATGTATTCAATGATCAATGATTAATCCATTCTATCGAGACATAATTAGGAAAGTTATATATCAAGACCAAAATAATAGGATAGAGGACAAGGAAAAATGAAGCTGGTATTGCACACACATTCTACAACTAGGAGGTAGCAAGTCAACTAAGTCCAAAATATTTGACGATGTCATAAATACGTAATAGAGAGAGTTAAGAATACTCTATTAACACTAAAGCATTAGAGGTGCTTGATCAAGCACAACCACATAGTTTAAGGCACACATTGAGTTTTAAGTTGTAAGGTTATGTTAGTTTAGTGATAATTTTATGTAACTCTTCTCAATTGCTCTTTTCTCACTAGTTTCACGCTTTATTCCTTGTATAAAAAAAGAATGCGAGGTTGAGAAATTTTGTGAGTATGATGTTCGAGAAGATTGAGTTAAATATATATATATATATATATATAAACATACATAGGGCTATCAATTGAGTAGATTTAATTCGAATTCGATTTGAATTTGATTCGATTATTTAGGCTCTTTAACCGATAAAAGATTCGATGGATATGGTCTAATTAAAAAAGTTCGTTATCCAAAATAAATGGAGCGAATATGAATATGGCTCGATCCGATCCATTAATAATTCAAATCCGAATATATTTAGTATTATACATAAATAGTGTTATATGTATACATAGGGTCCTATAGCAACGTCAAGGTGGATATTTGGATGAAGGGAGTAATGAACTTTTATGAAATATATCAAATCAGGTGTTTTTCATATAAATTGTTAAATTTTGAGCTTATTTAAATCATAATTACGTCACTTGTTTCTCTATTTTTATAACAGAAAATGATGTGGGAAGAATAATGAGTAGGAGCCCAATGCCATAATATGACAAGAATGCAATGCGAATCTCTATTTGATCAAAATAAGTTTCTTTTTTATATCACTTTGAGCCTATAATTAGTTGATTGAAGAATCACGTATAACTATGTATTTATAATGTCAAATAAGTATTATTATTAGCAATGGAACCTAAAATTCAATGATCTAGTGAAATAACATGATTAAATTAAATTCTATTATTGCTTTTAAGTAAACAATAGATTTAAAAATTTATTCATTAATCTGTTGTGTATTGTTTTTAAGGATGGCTATTTTGAATTTGGATTCTACTAAATTTTTGGAAACTAATAAATATATGATAATTTTTGAAGTATTCAAATTTGAATTTTTTTTATATCCAACTTTTATTTGGATTCGGATATGGTTGTACCAACTACAGATCTAGTAGGATCTTGGATCGAATTTGGATATGGTATATTATTTTTAGATTCGGGCTTAAATCCAGAATGATCCGATCCTGATCCGACCTATTAACAACTCTATATATACATATATGAATGGGCGATGTTATAATATGGGTTAGGTTTTGAACTCGTGGCCTAATAGACAATTGTATCCTAAGTGAATCTTACTTGTATCTTGTAACACCCCTAATTTTTAGGTCCTAAAATAAAATAAAATCTAAAGTCGATAAGTTTATCTAGATTAATTTTGGATTAGATTTAATTATAAACTAGAATTAAATATTTATGATCAAGGGGATTAAATTGTAAATAAGAAAAGGACTTGATTGTCTACAATTATAAAGTTTGGGGGGGTTAATGTAGGCAAGTTAAAAGTTGGAGGACCTCAAAATAATTGAATTTGGACTTAATTGCCCAAAAACAGAAATGTTAGGGGTCGATGTGTAAGAATTAAAAGTTAAATGACTCAAAATTGAAGGCGATTAGAAAGTTTTGGGGCCGAATTAAATAAGCTAAAAAATACTTATATATATATAGAATAGAAGACCAAAATCTATTTAATTTTAAAAATCAACCCCACACCTACCCCAAAGACGAATCGTTGGAAAATGGCCGTAAAACTTGAAAACTACACCATAGGAAGACTCCTCTCAGCTTAAGGAACCCAACCATCCCAAAAACATGAAATTTCGTTGCGAACAATGAGGTGATGGTGGACGCGCGGCAGTCATGATGGTTCTGCCGCTTCCAGTGGTGGAAATGAACAAGGGTTAGGTGGGTTTTGGTCACGGCAACATGGGCAAGCTAAAGGTGGCCTCAATTTGGAGTTTCAACTGGTGGTGGAGGAGGAATTAAGGCAGCGGTGACGCGGTGATGAGTTAGGGTTCTGCGATAATTTTCTGAGAAATTGGCCGGCCAAACGGCGGCCAATCGGGAAATCATTTTGGGGGTTTTGCTCGTGTCAGTGAAGTGGATTAATGAATAAGTATGTCTAAGAATTAGGGGTTTTACCCAAATTAGGTCGAACCAAGATCCAAATGGCGCGTAGCGGTCTTGTGGAGGAGCGTGCGGCGGCTTTTGGACAGTTTACGTAGAATTGAATTCTGAACTCATCTAGACTGTTCCCGACTTGAGATTGGATCTTGGTTCGACCTAATTTGGGTAAATGTCAATAATGGAATTTTAATTTGATTAAATTGTTGGATGTAATTGGATTTTTGGATCAAGTTTAATTATGACCTGAACTATGACTATTAAACTACAATTTAGCCTAAGGTTATGGATTAATTTCTTGATTATTATAGTTGGAACCTAATCGACTTAAAAGGATACCGTTAAGGCCTTAAATAAGATTTTAACAATTTATTTGTCGATTTGTCAAGTTAAGGACGATAGTATGTGATTATCCTAAACATCTAAATGTAACATGGAGCTTGAGAAAGTTATGATCAAACAAAAAAGTAACTGAGAAACTTGATAAGGACATTTAAGTACATTAAGAGTTATGATTCAGAAAACAAAATAATGTTGGTTTAGGTTGTTTATTCTGAACTTTGAATTGATCAGGGAGTAAGTTCATGGACTTTCTGAACACCTAAGGATTATCGGGATTGTGTCGGAATAACCTTAAGTTTGACTAAGACATTCAATTATATTTATATTTAAGGCTTAAAGAATTGATAGTTTGATAACTCGGGTTATCTTATAACAGTTTTCAGTTTAACTGAGAGGCCAAAACCTGAATGGCCGTGCAACTTAGGATTTCCCTGCATTTGCCAGGTGAGTTTGTAGATGGTTTCCTTGCTGGGGAAAGAACATAAATACTTGTTATTATGCCATTGTTGCTTGATTCTTTTGTATGGAGATAATGGTTGTTGTTATTTGTGCTATGTTGCTCCATGGCTCTTGTGTTGTAGTTGATAGCCGAATTGAACTATTTTTCTTATCACAATTGTAGAGTCATGATTATTTGAAATCCAAGTCTGCTATGATACGAATTATCTTCTTGTGTATTAGTAAGTATACCATTAATGCTTGCTTATTCTCCTAGTAATGATTGTTGTTCGCCTATGCCGTTTGATCTTCAGCTCTGATGTAATCCTAACAGTTGGTTATGCTCGGTTCTTCCTTACCACATGATTCCTGAGCCACTCTTATTCAGATCCTTCTATCCCTTTGAGATGTTGGATTCCTGGCTCAAACAGTTCAATTAGTTCCTATTTATACAAGTTTTGGAAAATGAATTAACTATAAAATCCACAACTCATCGCTTTTATTCTAATCCTATTCCCTTGTACTTCTCTTCTTCCTTGCACATAGTTCTTGAACTATTATTATTATTTGAATTCCTATCCATCTCAAGCTATTGTATTCCAAGATTAATATCTTGTTCAAACGAGTTTCGATAAATGTAAATGGTTTGTGAAATTTGTCACACATCGCCCCATGGTTCTTGATTTATGTATTTATTTGAAATTTGGCGATTGTGTGTAAGATTTGAGGAAATGGAATTTGCAATACATGTTCTATCATAGCCATGACTGTTTCATGGAAACAGGTCATATGTTGAACATCTTATTTCAGTTTGTCATGGCGGAGTGACGTGTTATATAAAATGCTATTGGATGCGTTATATTATCTGGATTATTACTGAATACCCTTGAGGGCAGGTCTTGGGATAGGCTTGGTGAGATAGACTGGGCAAAACAGATCAATGGCGACCGATCTCCAGCTGATACCCTTCTGAGTACATCTGGCTCCATAGTCAGTTGGAGGTAGCTAGCTATATGGGGGATGAGGCATGTAGCTAGCCATGTCTATTGGTTATAGTATCTGATCTGAGCCGATCACTCGAGATCGGAGGGATAAGGATTTTCATGTTTTTGGAAAATTTAGAGATAAGGTAGGAGAATTACCAACAGCAGGTTTTGCCAAAATGTTCTTGATATGTTATCCGTTACTATGAATTTGCTCTCTGTTGATTTAGTACCTGTCAAATTATATTCATTCTATATATTCTATGTTGTTCCTTCATTAATAGCTCACTAAGTCCTTCGGACTTACATAGTTTGTACTAGTTTCTTTCATTCTTTACCCCAGATAAGAAGAAACGGCTAAGATAATTAGACCACGGGGCATGTGAGGCGCTAGGCTTGATGAATTTATGGACATACAAGTTATAACCTTATGGATTACTGATACGGGCATAACAAGTAGGTCTGAAATGCCAAGTGTTATCTGTGATACTTGGTTTACAGTTTAAACTGTTGATGAATGTCATTGATGGGAAGTAAATATTTGGTTTTTCAAAGAAAAAAGAAGAAGGTGCATTTTCTTTTGTTCAGGAAGTTTTGTTTTAAATTGGAGTAGCACCCCGGACAGAAGCAGACATCTCCCGTCGGGGCGTTACATATCTAGATGAGATTATAGTTTTTCTTGGTTTAGGAGCCTTTCTTATGTGGGAAATCCATATCCATATCTAGATGCACATATAGCATTTCTCCTTAGGCTGTACCTCTTGCGTAGGGAGTCCTTAATCATATCTAGATAGATAACTCTTTCTTGTGCAGAAAGTCCTTATCTATATCTGATAGAAAACACTTGTTGTTGCATTAGTAATCTTCCTTTTATAGGAAGAGCTATCTAAAAGGGCCTCATCTTTTGGAGTTGAGAAAAGCACATTTTCTCCTTCTCAATATTAGTCTAGCTATCTCTACATTATTGTTGGAGAATCACTAATTACTTGTCTCTAATGATTTAAGGTGCATAAGATTGTGGGAGCTTTGATAATGATCCCACTTAGGAAGTGGGAAGTGTTTGGGAGTCATTAAGGTTAAGGAACTTAGGCTGCGATTGCTTGTGAGGTTATGTTTTATTTTCTATGTTCTTGGGATTTTGGGGTTGTTTTGGTGTTTGAGAGATATGAGAAATGAGAAATGAGGTTGTGAATTATTGTGAGATAGAGTGAGGTTGTGAATAATTGTGAGATTTGTTTGAGAGAATATATTGTTATTATTAGTTTTTGGTTTATGAGTTTGTTTGGGATTTATAATATTTTTTAAAAAATAAAATTAATTTATAAATTTAATAAATTAAATATAACTTAATGTTTTTAAATAATATACCATGAATTAACTTGATAAATTCCAAGTCGGCATGGGGAAAAGTGATTTTTTTTCCCAACTATACTTCTACAATTTTTTAATTAATTGGGGTATGGTTGGATTTTTTTTTATTTTCTTAAATAATTTTGAGAATATTTTGAAATATTATGTATCATCCCAAATTAATGCATAAAATATATTAAATATTATGTATCATCCCAGATTAATGCATACAATATGTTATTATTTTACATTATCCTTTATTAATGGAGGAAATAAAATGATGATTTTTTTTTTAAAAAAATGATGAATTTTTTAAAAAAAAAATCATTTTCATAAAAAAAAGGTCCTAGTAAAATTTATTAAAAAAGTGTAAATAATTATCAATTTACTAAATTAAAAAACTTTTTTAAAATTAATTTAGTTAATTAATTTGGTAAGTTCCAAATAGTTTTGTTTTTCTATTTTTTTAAAATTAATATCCCACAAATTAGTAATTAATCCGACTCGATTGGAAACTGTATTTTTTAAAATCAAATATGAAACATGAAAAAAAAAATTGCGTACTGTCCAAAAAGTATGTAGTGAAGCTTGTTGTTTTTTTATTCAGTACTTTATCATTTTACATAAATTTGATTGTAATTTCTTAAATGAGTTTTGGGCAAATTCAAGTTCGGCTAAGAGGGGTGAGATTTCATGCACAAGAATCGAGAGAGAGAAAGAGAGAGAGAGAGTGTGGCATCGTGGCTCTTAGAAGAGTGTTTATGAGACCAAAGACCTACTTGTCCCTAAAACATAGAATATGTCTCACATCCAAACATGCATTCACTCATGTCTCATGTTTTTGAGGAGGTAAAATGGGATTTTATCCCACAAGCAATCACCGGCATACAGTTTTAATACATTCAAAAATTTGTAGGTGAGTTTTGACCATGTGGAGTGGACCTTTGTGGGTCTCTAAGGCCCACATATTTGTTACATCAATAATAGGCTTAATGGCCACTAATTTTATGGACCACTTCTTAGGTTTGGTAGACCACACCATGTACTATTACTTCCAAGTGAATTAAGCTAAGCATGCATGAAAGAGTAATTTATTTTATTTTATTTTTTTTGGTTGGGACATTTCTAAAGTTCTGTAGAGCCATATTTGAAAAAAGAATTATGGCAAGTCAAGGTAAAATAAAATTCTCCACTTAAAACTTCTTTCAGTAAAATTCTTTACTTCTAAACATAGTTCAGATTTATGAAGATAAGATAGAGAGCAACATGGAATGAGGTAAGTGCACATCATCGGATGTAGAAAAGGACACATAGGAGACCATTAGGCACCATTGATGTGAAAGGATGCCCATCCTCCCACCAACACCAACATGGCTAAATCATAGTCGGATCAAGTTTGTTGCATACCAGCACATGGCGATGAAACGGCCCTTTCACCATGCTTTTTTTCTTATTTGTATCTTAGGTATCTTCATCCCCTGCTCGATGTAATTACAGCCTTGGAAGGTCCTACAAATATGAGGTATCTTGAGGATATCTCAATTGAGGTGATTGAAGCCATCTTGGAAGTTTCGAAGTGTCCCTCTGATTCTTTTGGTTGTGATGAGCTGGATAGTTGCTAAATTTCACAAGTTCTAAGGTGCCTAAGAAGGTAGATATGACTCATCTAAGGAGGCAACTTGAGAGTCATCTACTGCCCTTGAGGATTCTATGGTTTTCTTGATAGAGTTAGAGAATTAGAGTATAATGAGGAGAAGAGGTATTTTGTGATGTCGCGCAGTGTTTGTGGAATACTCAAGAACAACTTGACCAAAGAGAAATTAAGGATGGAGCATAGAAGATACTACAATAGAACAACTTTCAGAGATGGAAATTTAAAGACGGAGAAAAATATGTCTCTAATTTTCACTAATCAGAGTCAGATTTAAAGACAGAATTAAATTCTATCTAAATGTAATAAAGTTACAAGTTAGAGACCATTTTAGAGGCAGATTTGAATTACGTCTTAATTTAATAAAATAAAATAATGTACGACAACTTTGGAATGGGTTTAGAGACAAATTCACAGATAGAAATATTTTCCATCTCTAATCCATCAAAAAATTTATTTTTTTCATTAAATAAGATTTGAGATTGAAAACAAAATCCATCTCTAGATTATAAATTCAAAGATGAATTCATGACTTAGTAAAGACAAATTTTGAAATTTAATTTTTATTTTAAAATCTATTTTTATTTCCATCTCTAATTTTATAAAATTTAAAAAGACAATATGTACCACTAGAGCTGTATTTGACATAACAAAATACATCATTAATTTGTACAAGATAAACTGGATTGATTTAATACTTTAATTTTTTTTTTATTTCTTCAAACCATCAGTTAAAAATAAAAAAAAATTTGCATCCCAAAAATGAAGCATAGTCATTGAATATAGCCACGTTCTTCCTCTTTACACCTTTTCTCATTAGAGAAAACCTGTCAAACTTTGAAATTGAGAAATGATGAGCAGAACTTAATGGTTCGTGAAGTCTCCGTACACGGTATCCCTCCTTGGTCCACCAGCGGCGATTACAAATTTAGTGACTCGCTTCAATCCGATAAGATCTCATCGTTACAACACCTAATGCGAGATCCAACTCGAGTACTCAAACTCTGGCAACCTATTGTGTCAACTCAGAGCAGATAGTAACTAATCTCACATCACTAGATTCGTCAAGGTACTTCGTGCTGAGCATTGAGGATGGGTGTTGTAAGCACGCCTTATAGGTGTAGGGTTTAGTGAGAGAAATGAAGTGTTCGATTTTAATTTTGTATTACCAGATCAAGCATGTGAAAAGGGAGCGAGAGAAAGGCATGTTGATAAATGTCTTGTTGTTAATCATAGATTGAAGGTGATTTACTTGGTCTTTTTCTTCACTAAATTGAAGTTTTGATTTTCGGAGTTTAATCTGTTAGATGAATTTTAGAGGTAATTACATTGAAAGTAAAGTATGTGATTCTTAGATCTCCTGGAAATGTTGTTTAGTTTCCTAGATTCTTATAGATGACAATCTTTTTTAAGCAATTGTTCATTGGTAATTCTTAGACATACTTATTCATTAATGCTTGGATGACTTCACACAGAGTGCAATATTGGTTTATTAATGCTTTTCTTCCTTTTCCAATGGGTAGTACTAATATTTGGCATAGACATGGTACTGATCATGGATAATTTAGAAACCTATTTTCATAAGTTTTCTCATTGTAATTCACTTTTTCTCTATATGTTGTCGTTGACAAAGGTACATAAGAAAGCTGTATTTAAAGGACTTCAAAAGATTAAATCATGCTTGTTAATTAAGCTTCATTATATAAGAATATATATTTTTATTGCATTAAGTTGAGGAAGTTTTGTTTTTCTTGTCTCTTTTTCTCAGAGCTCATGCTATTAGGTTTCATAC
This sequence comes from Jacaranda mimosifolia, assembly GCA_018894105.1. Lineage (NCBI taxonomy): Eukaryota > Viridiplantae > Streptophyta > Magnoliopsida > Lamiales > Bignoniaceae > Jacaranda > Jacaranda mimosifolia. The sequence continues at coordinate 13,556,787 of CM032130.1, read as the reverse complement.
CACTGCTAACAGTAAACATGAATACTCTTTGTAATTTGAATAATGATGAGATGATGGCTTAAAAATTTGTTGGAGTGTTGCTTGACCGCACAACTTGATAAGTATTAAAGATAACAATCTAAAATAGTCGTACACTAATAATTTCCCCTTTTAATTGTTCTAACAAGCACAAAATACTGTATTGTGTGTTTAGTCCTATTGTGGTCTGCGAATAATTGCATTGTTTTTTTATTCTTTTAGTTACTTTATTTATACAATAATTCACACGACTATTTTGGAACTTTTGTTTGATTACCTTGGTCTTGTGCGGGAGTAACCACCTAGGTTTACTACTTGGTTAGCAAAAGTGAAACATGTAGTCCATTTCGATGAATCTAATTACCTTCATCTTATTCTTTCTAAGATTATTTTGTTATATCCTCATAATATTTTCAACAGCATACTTGTATAAATATATGAAGTTCATGGATTCTTTGGTTGATATTGATTTTTGCATACTATTGTTTCTCATTTCATGGTGGAGCAATTTCTACTATCAAAGCAAGATGCGAGAAGGAAGTGGAACGAATAAAGAAACAATTGGATGACTACATGGCTTTTGTTTTCAGGGTATTCTCTTTCTCTATAAGGAATTTCGTATTTGTTTCACTTCTACATAAGTACTGAAACCCGTTTCCTCTTATAAAAAATTCTAGCACCTTCTTTAAAACATTATTTCTTGTCTCCCTTTATCTGCCATCTCTCTCCAATATGTTGATTAAGACATCTCTCACTTCTCCGTTGTTCTTTTCATAATTGTGCATAAATGTCTTCTCCATCAATACACCAATTTATCACCCGTGCTAATTAATGCTTGGATTTAGCAACCTGATAGAAGCTTCCAACCATGAGATCCGGTCCTTTGTTGTTTTCAATTTAGATAAGTTAGTAATTATAATTTTGAATAACCAACTAAACAACTAAAAGTATGAGAAGCCTATTTGGGTTATAAGTACTTCTTATCATCCAATTTTAGTCCACCCTAATTGATTAGCCTATCTATGTAATTTCTTTCCTATTCAATCAAATATAAATGAAAAATACAAACAGATGGATCATATTATATATTGGATTAGCAATTATCAATGGTAAAACAGTCAATGCTAATAGTCAATTTTTTTTATTTTTCTGGGTTATGACATAGTCATTATTAATAATCAATTTTTTTCTCTTTGCTGGGGTTACTTCAACAAATGTTATTGCATTGAATTTCAAAATAAAATTTCTGTACACACACAAAAACATATGTTCTGCTTTTTTGATTTAATCTAATATATTATAGTAGCTAGTCCAACATATAACTAAAGATAATTATACATAGGTGGCAAATGCATCAGAACATAGCTATGCTCCATATCTCCCTATCTTCAGTAATGAGGCTATGTTAAGTTGCATATTTGTCATTTAATTCGTATAATTTTCCCTTATGATTAATAGTAAAAATGCTTAATTGTTGGATTTTAACTTTCTTTTTATATTTTGTGATGCAAATTGAAAATTCGAAATGCAGTTGAAAATTGAGTATTTGACATGCTTGGAGCAAAAATTGCATTCTCGATGAGATGAGGAATGGATGAAGGAAATAATTCGAGGGTAAAAGTGTCTTGCTTCCCAAGACTCTATGCAAATTTGATTAGGAGGCATTCAACCTCTTTTTGCAATTGTATATTTTTGAAATATTTCAATTTATGTTTCTTTAATTAGGAGAATTTAGGTTTCCCTATTCTGGTAGGACTCTTAATTAGTTTTCTGGTTGCGTTAGGAGTAGTAGGCTATTTATATGGAACTAGGAATCTTTCGTAGAAAGCTTTTTCATATCTTTTCATTCAACATATTTTATTTTCCTGTGTTTTTCTTTCAAACATGAGTTGCTAATCTATTGTTCTTGCCTAAGAGATTATTGAAGTTTAGGTTCTTCAGTATTTGTGGGATCTAAATATTTTGATTCGTATTTCTTATTTCTTGGGTATTTATTTATCTTCTATTTTCATTACGAATATTCAGGTTTATTGAATTTATGGCCCAAACTCGATAGTTTAGAATATTTGTTCTGTCAATTAGAACATTAAATCTGTAATTGTTTAATTGTTCTAATACTTGTAGCAAATAACATAATTATGTATAGGGATATGCATGATTTATATCATGTGGATAAATAATCTAGTCTAAATAAACCCTGCTTGTGTGTGTTTGTTGGCTATGGTTGGGTCTCTCTAGTTTATAATGCTGTTGATAAATTAAATTCTAGGAGCGTTTCTTTAGGGTTGTTTATTGACAAGGAAAACAATTAACGAGCTTCTTAGTTATCAAGATAGTAAGGAGAGATTGGTTATTAGGGCATCCCGAGTAATTATAACCAGTCTATTTAAGAAAATGGGAATTTATCTTTGTATCAATGATCAAATCTGTGAACCAAATTGAGATTTTACCTTAGGCTAGATTTCATTCTCATTGATTTTTTATTTGATTTATTTTACTTTTTATATTCTAAGTCTTTCGTTTTATAAAAATCCCCATTTTTTTCTATTTTATTAATAAATTTGAAAGAAATAAAACTTACTGGTCCCTGTGGAATACGACTTTACTCACCACTGATTATAAATCATATCTTTAGAGTAGGAATTTATTTTTGTTGGATTCGACACCTATCAAATTTTGGTGCCGTTGCCGGGAATTGGTGTCAAATTATTTTGTTTCTTTTTATGCCTTGATCTTCTTGTACAGGTAAACTTCAATACGATCCTGAGATTGAGAAGACTGCTCATAGATTGCGGAAGGAGACTAGAGTGCAAAAGGAAGACAAATCGTCGCCTTAATCTCAATCTAATACATCCAGCTTAGTTAGTTCTAGCGATTTGGAGCAAGAGGAACAATGGCTCATGAAAGAACTTTAAGGGAATTAGCTAAACTAGATTTGACTCAACAACCACTTTGTATTGAATATCCAGAGTTGGAAATTCCTTTTGAGTTAAAATCTGGGTTAGTCCATCTACTACCCATGTGGATAATGAAGATCCCCATTAGCATTTAAAGGCACTTCATGTAGTGTGCTCGACTATGAAACCCCCAAAGAGTGTCTAAAGAACAAGTCAAGTTGCGAGCTTTTCCGTTTTCCTTAGCAGATAAAGCTAAGGATTGGTTGTTTTAACTACCTTCTGGCTCTGTTACCGCATGGACAAAAATGGCAAGATTGTTTCTTGAGAAAATTTTCCCTGCTTCACGTGCTGCTAGTATTAGAAAATAGATAAGCGAGATAAGACAGAGGGATACGAAGAGTCTTCACGAATATTAGGAAAGGTTTAAACAACTTTGCGCAAGCTGCCTACAACATGGTATTATTGAGCGGCTTCTCATTCAATAATTTTATGAAACACTTTTACCGATGGAAAGGAGGATGATGGATGCAGCAAGCCAAGGAGCCATAGTGAAGAAAACTCCAAGTGAAGCTAGAGAATTAATCTCTATAATGGCTGCCAACTCCCAACAATTTGGATACTCTTGGGAGACTTCCTAAAAAGGTCAATAAGGTAAGTAATTCGTCTCTTGAGCATCAAATTTGTACTTTATCTTCTCTTGTTCAACAATTGGTTGTAGGAAATACGCAACAAATGAAGACTTGTGGGATTTGCACTAACGTTGGTCATCCTACAGATATGTGTCCTATGCTTCAAGAGGATTCCTATGAACAAACCAATGCAGTAGGAAGATTTCCTGAACCATCTCAAAGAAAGTACGCCCCCTCCACAACAATCATCCTCTTCAAATATAGGTATGTCTCTCGAAGAGATTGCTAAATGGCTTGCGACTAACACTCAGCAATTTCAACTTGAAACATGCACAAGCATTCAAAATCTAGAGAACCAAATAAGTCAGCTAGCCACCTCTGTGAGTAAGATAGAGTTCAAAAGAAAGCTGCCTTCTCAGACAGTTGTCAATCGCAAGTAGAATGTTAGCGCGATTACTTAAAGGAATGGTAAGGAGCTGAAGGAACCCAACAAGAAGACATAAGAAAACATCATTGTAGAAGAAGTGGAGAGAGAGATTGTCAAACCTCAGGATTCGATTGAACATTCACATGAACCCAACAGTAAGGTGACAAGCTCATTAGTTATACACCCTTCATTTCCTAAAAGGTTCGTTAAATCTAAAGGCATGAAGAGGAAAATGAGATTCTTGAAACTTTTCGCAAGGTCAAGGTAAATATCCTATTACTTAATGCAATCAAGCAAATACCTCAGTATGCTAAATTTCTCAAGGAATTGTGCACAAGCAAAAGAAAATTAAAGGGTAATGAAAGAATAAGTGTGGGGGAAAAATGTCTCAACAGTGATACAAAGAAAATTGCCCCCCAAATGCAATGACCCAGTTAAGTTTACTATCCCTTGCAAGATTAGCAATGCTGGAATTGAAAAGGTCATGTGTGATCTTGGTGCTTCAATCAATATCATGTCTCTTTCCATCTACTTTTCCTTGAATGTTGGTCCTTTGAAAGAAACATGAGTTGTTATTCAACTTGTTGATAGGTTTGTTGCATATCCCAAGGGAGTCTTAGAGGATGTGTTAGTTCGAGTTAGCGAATTAATTTTCCCTGCTGATTTTTATGTACTTAACATGTTTGAAGATAACTCTCCTAATTCGTCACAAATATTGTTGGGAAGACCTATCCTTAGAGCCTCTAGAACGAAAATTGATGTGCATGATGGTACACTCACTATGGAGTATGATGGTGATGTAATTAAATTCAATATCTATGATGCCACGAAATATCCTAGTGATGAGTCTTGTGTTTTTGTTGTAGATACTTTAACCCACGAAACCTTTGATTTGAATGATGATGATAATTTTGTGATGTGAGGAATAGCTACGTCTAGCCAAAGATATTAAAAAGAGGCAGTTTTTGAGAAGCAACCCAAACTTTCAATTTGTTGTCATTTTTCTCCAAGAAAAAAAAAACTATTTTTCTAGCATCTTTAATTAACTTTATTTTTACTTTTTATTTTTTGATGCAGGGGACATCTTAAATTAGCCAGTGGGCATAATTACTTTAGACAGAAAAGCTCTTTAAACTACCCGTACCCACGCATTGTTCAAGGACCTCTTTTGGCACGTTCTTAGTTGACAGAAAAGCTCTTCAAACTAACCATGCCCACGCCTTGTTTCATCACTTCTTCTGGCACCATTTGAACTATTTGACAGAAAAACTCTTCAATCTACCCGTGTCCATACCTTGTTTCATCATCTCTTCTGCCATCTATTTCATATTTACTATTATATATATTTATTTATTTATTTATTCTATTATTATTATTATTATTTTTATTTTATTTATTTATTTATTTATTTTTATTACTATTTGAAAAAAAGGGAATCAAAATTGGAATTTTGACTTACCCTAAATTCTTCACTTTCATCTCCAACACACCATCTCTCCCGCTGCCCCATCTCCAAGCACACTATCGGCACCAGCCACCACCTTCAACGGTAGCCACCATCATCAATCATCGCTGCCCTTCTTCATCAACAACCTCTATTCCCCGTTGCCGCAATCTATCCTGACCACCTCCAAACACCATCGCCGTCATCAACCGCCGATGCGAATTAAATCCAATACTCACGCCCCTAGTTCCACCCAGTTCCTGAAGCCATGCGGGTGTTATCGCCTCAGTGGAGTCCCTTTCCACTTTTCTTATGCTTTTATATTCTTATTTTGAAACATTGAGGCCAATGTTTGGCTTAAGTGTGGGGGAAGAAAATTTGGATTCATGATTCAATTTTGCTTAAAAAATGCATGAAATGGCTTTTTATTCTTCTTATTTCCTTTCAAAGTGTGCTTTAGTTCTTGATTTGTTAACTTTTCTCATAGACCTTTTGCTTCTTTTCGATGCCTGTCCCTAAGGTAACACGTAAATAAATGGGTTGAATTAGGACACAGTATAAGAATGGCATGAATATTTGAGCCTTATTTATTACACTTTGGCTTATTGCCTTGTTGGTTGATTTGGATGAAAGTTGTACAAGGGAATTAATACATATCACCTTTAACAATTGTCATGCATAGCGGGTTAATTCTAGAATTTGCCTTGATGAGCATATTTTGGTTGAATTGTCGAGTTGAATGTACTAAAACAATGAAGATGACTAGATTTGACCATTTAATCCCTTTAAGAAAAAACAAAGAGAGAGATAGAGAGCACCGGCTTGATTACTCCGCTAATCACTAAAATAAAGTGATTATGAGTAGGGATAATAACCATTTAAGTTTGTGACCAGCTAAGTAACCGAGTGCATTCATCACCAATGTTTATATTCGTATAAAATGGTAGGATGACATTCTAAACAAATTATAGCCCGCCGAGTAACCGGGTGCATTCATCACCAATGTTTGTATTCGCATATAAAAGCTGGTCCATGTGCTTAATCTAGTGCAAAAAAAAAAAAAGAGATCGAATAAGGTTTTTCTTTTATGTTTTCTTACATTCGACTTGCTATTCTTCCCTGAATATGTGATACCATTGCATATTTTTTATAGTTATCTTTCTATGTCTTAACTAGAAATGATCTTAATGAAGAAATGTTGAGTCTCTTTTACATTTTGAATTCGAAGAGACTGCAAGGATAACAGGTTATTTGTGTGATTTATAAGGGTTCTTTCTATGAAGTGCATGTTTCTACTTGTGTCTTGATTCAATCCTCCAAAATCTGATAATTTGAACTATATTAAAGATAAGCTGAGAAATAGGTAGAAGGGATTGTGAGAAAGGTTGATGAATTGGGGCTATTGTATGCTTGATGACAAGCATACAATAGCCCCAATTAATAGTAAAAATGCTTAATTGCTGGATTTTAACTTTCATTTTATATTTTGTGAAGTAAATTAAAGATTCGAGCTAAATACAGTTAAAAATCGAGTATTTGACATGCTTGGAGCAAAAATTACATTCTTGAGGAGAGGAGGAATGGAAGAAAGAAATAATTCGAGGGCAGACGTGTCTTGCTACCCAAGACTCTATGCAAATTTCATTAGGAAGCATTCAACCTCTTTTGGCAATGATATATTTTTGGAATATTTCAATGTATGTTTCTTTAATTAGGAGAATTTAGGTTTCCCTATTCTGGTAGGATTCTTAATTAGTTTCCTGGTTACGTTAGGAGTAGTAGGCTATTTATATGGAACTAGGAATCTTTCATATGAAGCCTTTTCATATCTTTTCATTCAACATATTTTATATTCCTGTGTTTTTCTCTCAAAAATGAGTTGCTAAACTCTTGTTCTAGCCTAAGGGATTATCGAAGTTTGAGTTCTTCAGTATTTGTGAGATCTAAATAATTTGATTCGTATTTCTTATTTCTTGAATATTTATTTATTTTCTATTTTCATTACGAATATTCAAGTTTATTGAATTTAGAGCCCAAATTTGATAGTTTAGAATATTTATTTTGTCAATTAGAACTTTAAATCCGTAAGTGTTTAATTGTTCTACTATGTGTGGCAACTAACATAATTATGTGTAGGGATATGCACGATTTATGTTATGTGGATAAATAATCTAATTTAAATAAACGCCGCTTGTGTGTGTTTGTTGACTCGGGTTGGGTCTCTCTAGTTTATAATGTTGTTGATAAACTAAATCCTAGGAGCATTTCTTTAGGGTTATTGATTAGCAAGGGAAATAACTAACGAGCTTCTCTTAGTTATCAAGATAGTGAGGAGAGATTGATTATTAGGGTGTTCCGAGTAACTATAACCAGTCTATTCAAGAAAATGAGAATTTATCTTGCATCAATGATTAAATCTGTTAACCAAACTGAGATTTTACCTTAGGCTAGATTTCATTCTCATTAATTTCTTATTTGATTTATTTTACTTTTAAAATTCTAAGTCTTTTGTTTTATAAAAATCCCCTTTCTTTTCCATTTTATTAATAAATTTGAAAAAAGCAAAACTACCAATCCCTATGGAATATGACCCTACTCTCCACTAATTACAAATCATATCTTTAGAGTAGGAATTTATTTTTGTTGGATTCTACACCCATCAAGCTAAATAGAATGGTAAAAGTTAAGCACCAAATATTGGTCATTAGCATGAGCCGGCTACATAGAGCATCATTTTTTTTTTTTTTTTGCCAAATCAACTTTAAACTTGACTTAGTTTGATCTTATTGTTCTATTAATCATGCTCATTTATTGAAGAAAGAAACTTTAACTTTTCACTTGAAAAGATTTCAAGATAGTGATAGGCATGTGCTAATTTTTCTAGTGCTACAACATTACTATTGAATAACTTTAAGTATTTCTTTTGTTGTAATTTTGAGAAATTAATACAATAGTACCTTTTCATATTGGACTTCAGATATGGATCTTTTCTATACTCTTAATATTCATCAATGCATGTGGTAAAGCATAGAGAATTTAACAACATTATCACTACATATTATAAGCCTGTAAAAGGTAAAGCTGATTGGATTATCTTAGATTGAGACTTGTCTTTCTCAACCCTATATTTCATAAGTGTCTTAATGTGGTACTTCACAACAGTGTGCTTGGCTTGCCTTCATCTTGTTAGTGGTAAGAGATGAATATGGAGTATGTTTTATTGTTGGAGTAACATGATAACTGGCATAGAAATTAAGTATTGTCATTACAGATGCTACAGATGGTTGGAACTAAGCTACAAGGTGTGTTTTCCAGAAGAAAAATAGATGGGGGTGTTAGATTAAGTTTCAAAAAGGCTTGGAAGAGGAAGAAAATGCTCTAAGGAGAGAGGGGCTAAAAGAGGTTGGGGTATAGAAACTAGGCGTGGAAATGAGCCGAGCCAAGACAATCGAGCTTGAGCTCGGCTCGTTAAGACTCGATAAGGCTCGATTAGTATAAACTTGGATGAGATTGCTCTAACTCGATAAGACTCGATTCGTATAAGCCCGGATGAGCTCGAGCCTGTTTTGGCTTGAAACAAAATTTATAATAATAAACACCATATTATTATTGTTATTATATAAAATATATATAATAAAAAGCTCGTTTAGGCTCGCAAGCTTGTCGAGCCGAATACTATTGAGCTTGGCTCAGCTTGTTTGACTGGCGAGCTTGGGCTCGGCTCATTTAAGTTTGAGCCAAATTCGAGCTTTCATCGAGTCGAGCCTGAACCATTCACGAATAGTCTCATCTCATTTACACCCCTAATAGAAACTATGAATGCCAGTAGATTTGGTTACTAGTAGCAACAAGATTCCAATAGAAATTGCTAATGCTTTCATTTTCAATTATTTGGCAAACAACTTGGTGTGATGGTTAACTATTTTGTTGCTTGCTTGGCTTGTTAGATGTATTTGAAGAAATCTTTTATTTGATTCAAAGATTTTGGTATCAATTAATGTGGATGGTTAAAATGCATGTTTTCATATGTTTTTAATGAATTAATATTATTTGTGGATGGTTAGTGTGCTTACTTTAGAAGTTAATGTTATTTGGTTATAGCAATGTAGTAATGAGCTTGTTACGATTTGGGATTGAATTTGGACTTTAAAAAAGATTAAGGTTATAAATAAATTTGAAAATTGATTAGATTTAAAAAAAATGAATCAGATGAGCAAATATCAATAGATGAAATCAACTTTGAAGTCAAAATTAGAGACAAAATCAAAGAAGGACTTTAATAAAGAATAGACAAGGATAGAGATGGAATTAGAGATGGTTTATTTTGATATATTCATAAATTTGCAAACAGAATTAAAGACAGAAGACCTATGAAATCAAAGATGGATTTCTGCAGTGGACTTACAGGTGGATATAAATCCGTCTTTAAATTCAAAGACGGAAATTATTTTTCCACTAAATTAGAGATGAGGCTTTCAACCATGGTTTTGGAGACAAAATATTCCATCTATGTTTTATTCAGAGATGAAAAATAGGGCTCCAAAGATGAATTTTTCGATCTCTGAAACCCTATTCTCTTGTACTAAGAGTTGAAGTATTTTATTTCCACAAGTTTACCCTCCCTTGTAAGGATGAGAGTATCCATAATCCTCATGAGGGTAATTCATTGTACATTGTTTCTTAGTGGTTTCACCATTCAAATATTCATCTTTTGCTCATAAAAATCATACGAAACTTCAAGCTATGCATTAGTCAACTCAATTCTATCTCTTTTATATGCTTTATGAATATCCGTCATAAGCTCAAGAAGGTAGTCTTTTCTTGAGCATTGAGAGTTGTAGGGCACTTTTTAGCTCTCGAAATTTATTGTATTCTACTTCTACCTATAAGTAGCTTGTAGTGCTTGAGTGATTGTGTATGCATCCTTGGAAAGAGAAGTTATTTTATGTGATGGTTAATAGGTGGGGTATATCCTCAAGGTGGAGTTCACCTAGATTACTCTTCCTCACATGAGGTATCGAGATCCCTAGGTCCATTTTACGAGAGCTGGCCTTCTAGAGAGTTATTTGACATTAGTTATCTTTTTCCTTATGGTATTACTTGATTGCATTTCATTTTTATATTGACATTTTATTATTTTTGTCTGTTTCTAGTGTCGTGTTTTTTAACTTTTGTTGAAAGCAGCAAATTGATATTGACACTATTCGAGCTAGGAAGATGTTAAACACGATTTTGCTTTTAGTTGGCATTCTTCTGAAAGAGGTGATGATAGAGGGCTCTCAAGGATTTATTCTCAGTAGTTTGTGGAGAAGAAAACCATTCATAACCTCCTACAAGAGTCGGTCGTGGCCTACTTATCTCCTCCATTTCTTTGGTTGAAGAGGAGGTAGATACAATGAGTTATCCCAACTACACTACCTATAAAGACGTCTTGTGACTCTTCTTCAAGCCTAGATTATTCAGCTGGAACCATGAGCCAAGCATAGATCTTTTTAGATTGGTCATTGGGTTGGAAAAAAATGAGGTCTACTGCCAGCATAAATGTTCAGATGTGCTTTAGTTTATTTATTGTTGAGCAGTTCGGTAAATTCATTGTTGGTTCATTGGCTAGGGTAACTTTTCTACTACTTACTTGCTTATCTATCATCTGCTTTTTCTTTTTGGTTGCCTTTTGTTTTTTCATTTGTATTTCTTTATAGATTCTCAATGTTTAGTCTTAGTTTCATGAGTAACCAATTTTCCATTGTAAAAAGGTAATTCACTTGGAGGAATGTGAGAAGCAATGCAACTTTGATACCTTTCGTCTTAGAGAAAAGATGAGCTAGTTGGAGCACAAGCTTTAGCAAGAAAATAAAGGTTTTTAATTCCTTGAAAAAGAGGCTTGAGTGCAAGATCACCAGTAGTTGGAAGTTCCTTGAGTCTATAGTGGAGGACGCAATGTTGGCTAGCTTTAGCAAGTACAAAATATAGGAGTTTCAATCATCCTTTACCTTCAAAGAGTATCTTCGATCGTGCTATTAGAATTTGCAAATGATTATACTATCCACGACTATTGTCGCACCTAAAGTTGAGCTATTTTTATGAAAGATGATTTTATGATCTACTTATGCCAAGTTAAAAAAGGATGACTAGTTAGGCAAGGCTCACATTAGTGCTCTTGGCCAAGAGTTGATAGAGGCTAAGTTTGGCAGGTTAGGTCAATTGTTCCTAGCTTGCTCATTGATAGAGCCTCAACCCCTTAGGGGAGGAATTTTTTTTCTTTATTTCTTTTTTAGCATTTAGGTGTATTGCTTTCCCCAATCATTTTTATTATTTCTTTATGGCATTGCCTGGAGAATTTGTAGCTCATATTCTTGCAATAATTAAGTTAAACAAATGCAGTTCTTTAGCAGTTTTAATATTTGCTAATTTTCTTTCAGTTACATGTTTCATTAACTTCTTGGAGCTTCAATAGTAATTTTTCCTTTGTTTTTCACCTCCATGGTGGCAACATAAAACCCAAGGTTGATCATGACCAATCTCTCAAGGTTTTTTTAGTGCCTATAGCAGGGATTTTTTTGTTCCCCTTATTATGGGAGCACCAAAATTGGTTCTAATGCTCACCAAACTCTAAAAATCTCTTTAATGTCCTTAATATGCATATTTTATTTATCTCTATTGTGGGAGCTTAAAACTCAAGGTTGACTATCACCAACCTTTCATAGTCTCTTTAGTGTCCACGGTGCGCATAGAGAGTGGTAGAGATCTCTCAGGACAAATATGTACTTTATTGATGTGCAAGGAGGTATATTAACTTTTGTTGCTTAAGTGATGTACAATCAAAATGGCAAATACAAAGATGTTGTTATTGTGGGTAGTATTTCTTCCAATGTACTACTTCTCACAGGACCACCATAGAGCGAGCTAGTTTATTTAATTGTGCACTCCTTCATTTTTACTTTTTGCAACCTAAGTCAGTGTGAACTTCTTAAATTATACTAAGACATTCTTCACTAAAGCTAAGTGCTAAGCTATAAGTTCTCCTTTTGTTTCATATACTTCAATAACTTGACTCATCATTAATTAGAAGTAGCTAAAAGTATGTACTTCTCTTACTTGGCTACGAGGACTAATCTATCTCCTATGATCAATGCTTCATATTCTACTTTAGTATTTAAGGTCAATGAAAAAAAAATTTCTTCATTATTTAAGGTGGTGAACTCGAATTTCACAAAGTACTACAACTTATCGCCTTAAAGGCTTTTTAACAATACCCTGACTTTGTTTCTATTAAGGTTGAGGTAGGTTCACATGAAGAGGGAGTTATTTGTTTCATTAATCACCATCTCCAATGAAAAATATACTAGGATTTTAGCTTTAATATTCAATCTCAAATTCAATTTATATTCAATCTCAAATTTTCTTTGTTCTATGACCTACCTCATCATCCTTCTTGGGATCTTTGATGTTGGTAGGGCCTACCTAAGGAAGTGGTTGGTGTCACCTTATGGAACTAGAAACACGGCTTTAACTTTTGTATAGTGGAGATGGGATCGTCACCTTCTCGATCTTAAAGTATCCATGTTATGCTCTTGTAGGATCCGACTTACGTAGCAAAATAGGCATTGTTCTCAGCTTTCTTCCTTCACCAACACTAAGCTAAGGAATTTTTTGAGATAGCTAAGTAAAGGAAGAGTAGTTCTCTCATTATTAGCTTAGTTAAGAGAGGGAGGAAAATAAGGTAGTACTTTAATTTTATAAATGTTTGCTGGCACACTTCTATCCATTGAAAGTGATTTGATTTCCTTTGATATGGAGATGAACCGATTTAGATCCACCAACTATCATGCTAGTTTCTGCACTTCCTTGATATAATGAGGGAATTGGATCTCCATTACTACTTAGATCCTCCTTGGTCCAAACATTCTCTTTTTTACTTTATTGACTTCATGTTGGGATCAATTGGACCTAACAAGTGATAATATGTTATGTTCCAGGCAAATACTTCGTTGTTCTTCCTTAGATAGCATATTATTTCATTCTCAATTCATCTCCTTTATTCTCTATGTCTTGCAAGGGTTAGCCATAGCTTAGCAAGATTTCCTCTATTAGGTGGTCAAGTTCTTGCTTTCCTTTCACTTTTATTACTAGTCCAGAGTCTGTAGTTTTTTGGATGTGTCCCTCTCGAGCTTTATAGTTGCCTATAACTTCTTTTAATCGCACAATAAAATATTGTTCTTGAATTAATCCGTCATATGTTTCTGTGTACTACCAACTTGCACTCACGCTCAATACTCCTTAGTGTTTTCTTTGGGATAAGATAGCATTAGGGAATACAATGGTGGAACTATCAACCACCAACCCACAAGCTCACACGAGTAGTTGCATTGAATCAACTTCTTGATCTCAACCTTCAAGTGGTGCACTCTTTTTTAGTATGTCTATCCCTATGGCAACATTAGTGCTTACAAGGCTTTTATTGCTGGTCCTACTTCAAGTGTCCAGCCTTTGCAACAAGCTTTATTTTTCCACAACCATTGAAACTTTAATCTTTAAGGGCACCCAATGGAGTGTAGTAGTGGAATACATTGGGGTACTAATGCCTTCATTTTTCTCTACTCTTCTCTTCAGTGGTTTCATCTTTGCTTTTTCTTTTACTTTATTGTTTAGGATAACAGCCAGTATCTTTCCTCTATTAGATATATTTCTCTATGTGCATTAGCCATTTTGCTAATAAAGTAGGTGGCTTTCTAGCTATTAACTCCTTGAACTAATATAGGTTCTGATGTATAATGCTATATAATAGCTCATAATTCACATGGGTTTGTGAACGACCTCAACAAACCATTTCAGGTAGTCCCTTAGGATTCTTTCCTCATCCAAGCTACGGTTAAAGAAGGAGGAAACAACCTTAGGATATTTTGTTTATGGTGAAGTGGTGTAGTAAGTGCTTGGTTAGTTGTTCAAGGTTGGTGATGGTGCGAATATACAGCTAGTTGAACCATGACAATGCCTTTTTGGAGATAGTTTTTCAAAAAACCTTGTAGTAGGCCACTCAAATCATAGAGATCGACCTTTGTGTAGTATTGGTCAAGATGTTTTAGGGGGTCTCTTATTCCATGATACTTCCATATGAGCAAGATCTGACTTGCTCTTTGTAGCAATGATTGATTAGATTGGCATCCAATAATGATTAGCTTTGGTAGTAGTTGTAGGTATCTATCTCACTCTCTGAACTCTTTAGTATTGTAGCCCATCTTTATTGTGAGGTTTCAATTTTTATTTTATTTTTTGGTGAGGTTTCAAATTTCTTTGGCCTTTCTTTTAAGTTGAGGTGAATTCGACCTTCCTCTTAACTTGAGGTGATTTTTATCTTTCTCATAGTTTGAGAAGACTTTAACCTTACCTCCAAGTAAGATAGTTTCGTTTGCTCAAGGGGTTGTATTGACACCTTCTTGTGTAATTCTCAATGAGTTGTCTTGCACATGATTTGAGATCTTGTTTTATCTCAAGGGAACATATCCAAGAAGTGGCTTGCATTATAGGGTGTAACTTGCTTATGTCAACTCTAACTTTTCCCATATTCCTCCCACGGGGAATGTAGGTTCTTCTTTCTATGAGCCGCTTCCTTAATCCAGTTCTAAGTGTTAGCTTTAACAAGATGACTAAGGCAGTTTGCTTCCTAGAATATTGATAACCGTGTCCTACAAGATGTAATTTATAGAGGTAAGTATTGCATGGTTACAGCCTCGTGAGTTGTAAGGTTATTTGAGTAATTATTTCATGGATTGAATTTTACTTGACTGTCTATGGTTCCATTGCGTGTGCAAAGAATTTTGTATTAAATACTTCACTAAAGAGAGTAAACATTAACAAAAGCAATAAAATGTATACATATCACCACACTCTCAATTTATTTGATATAACATAATCTTTTCCACACACTACTAGAGGCTTTATTCACTCCTAGCACGACTGTTTGCTCTTACTTGGCTTGCAGTGGGCTCTTGTTAATTTAGGTCATGCTTCTCTTAGGGCCAAGAGTCTGACATCTCTGGGGCTCATTCTTAGGGCAATTTATGGTTGGATACATGATTATCCAATTTGTAGCTCGGGTAGATGTTTCCTATACCCTAGAGGGACTTCAGTCTGAGTTGGATGACCATCTTAGATGGAGATAGAGCTATTTCTAATGGAGAGAGTTTGAATGCAAGGGTAGATCCTATTGTAACGCCCCCTCATGTGGTTAACCTACTGATCATGTGAAACAGCCTTCACACCATTATCTTCCCCATCAGATGACCTACCTTTAGTATTCTCAGTGTTAATCTAGCAATAATCCCGCAAAATAATGCTAAAATAATTTTCATTCTCGAAAGACATATTAAATATTAGGAATTTTACATACGCCATGACAATATTGATTTTATTATTGTTGATTGAATGTTTGAAGTAAGTACATTAGGCCTAATCTTCTACAATAAAGTACATGCTCTTAGTAGAACTTTGTAGATATCCAAGACTTATACATACAAGCCTAATGGTCACTAATTTTATACATCACTTCTTGAACATGGTGTATGGCACATCATTGCATGCCCCTTTTAATGATTCGTATAGTTTTATGATTTTATCAATTAAAAAGGTTATCAAATGAATTAAAAATATAATTAAAATGATAAAAATTGATTTTCTTATTTATTTTTCTTACTAAAAGTATCATTGATTGAATAAGTATCATTGAGCTTTCTTCTTTCAATTTTTTTTTATTAATAAAGTAATAGAATTATGAGTTGATAAATCTCATACGAAATATCGAAGTGCAAAATAATTTAAAACAATTTAGACACAAGTAAAATGTACTTTGCTCTATTAAAAAAAAATTAGTTATATCGTAAAAAGAAAAAAGCTACGTTGTATATTATATCCTCCTTTTAGATTAGGATATTGAATTTATGAGAATATTATGCTTCTAAAAATGATGTATTTAGTTAAATTGTTATTGTAACGTAATTCACATTGATATTTAAACAAGTATGTTGTAGTTGAGCTCAATTTATCTAAATAAAATATGTCACAATTTGGTCCGACACATTTTTTCAATTTGGTTCAATTTATTTTCAAGTAAATTAGCTACCTAACATCATTTAAATCAAGGGGCACTTATTTAAAAGTACCAAAAACACTTTCCTATTTTATGATCAGTCCCCACTTTATTTTGTTTAGAATAAGCTCCCTAGTTTTATTAAAACTTTAGAGATTACTCCCTACTCACTTAATTTGACAAAAATTCCCTTAAATATAATATTTCTCACTCAATTTTTTTTCACTTATTCATCATCCACACAAGCAAATAGTAAACCCTAGCATATGTACTTTCATTATTAGAAATAGAAAACACATCAAGCTCCACAGTGGAAACGAGAATAATCTTTGGAGCCAAAAACCACCAACCCGACATCTGCATTGTCTTCTTCTCTTTTTATTTTCATCATTTTCGGGCTTCTTCTTCTTCTTCTTCTTCTTCTTCTTCTTCTTCTTCTCAGTTGTTCTAAGTTTCTTGTATTTTTCCAACAATGTCAACCAGTAGTGAAGCAGAAGTGTTCAATCAAGTGTTGGGGAGTTGCCACTACAAAGACGAGCTCCATATAATGTCAATTAAGGATGGTATGACTTTAATAGACATGTACATTAATCTCGCAAGAAAATGGAGTGAAATCAACATCGAGCTCTTCAATTTGTAATACATAGCTCCACATCAAAGATTGTACGTGACTTTGACTGATGACGATGATGTCGTGAATATGGTCTTACTGCATTTGACATTGAAGATGAATATTATTGACATCTTGGTAAACCGAAAGGATGAATCAAGCAACAATGCAAAGAAGAGCAATGATGTTTTAAGTTAATACTTCTACAGAATCTAAATTGTACTACAGTTTATAAATTTTTGTACTTGAAGTGTTCCAAAATTGTACTATGTTTATTTGAAAATTTTTCTCTACTTGGAGCACTCTACATTATACTTCACTACAAATAAAATTGTACTTCATATCACAAAAATTGTACTCTATTATGTAAGTTTTATACTTCAAGTGTTCTACTAATGGATTATCCAAAATTATATTACAACTTCTAGTGGTTTATACTTGAAGTGTTCCCAAACTGAACGTCTTCTATCTAAAATTATACTTTTGGTTTTTTGAAATTATACTTCATTTTATACTTCAAGTGTTTTATTAATAGATTATCCAAAATCGTACTGCAATTGCTAAAGCTTTATACTTCAGGAGTTTCGAAATTGTACTTCACTTTATCTAAAATTGCACTTCTGTTTCTGAAACTATACTTCATTTTATACATCATTTTACCTAAACTTGTACTCTATTCATTGCAGTTCTATACTTCAAGTGTTCTGAAATTGTACTTCATTTTATGTAAACTTGTACTTAAATTATTTGAATCTACTATTTAAGTTTTATACTTCAAGTGTTCTACTAATGGATTATCCAAAATCGTACTACAATTGCTAAGGATTTATACTTCAAGTGTTCCGAAATTGTACTTCTTTTTTTTTTAAATTATACTTCATTTTACCTAAACTTGTCTCTATTCATTGCAGTTCTATACTTCAGGTATTCTGAAATTGTACTTTATTTTATCTAAACTTGTACTTCAGTTATCTAAATATATTATTTATATTTTACCTAAACTTGTACTCTATTCGTTGGAGTTCTATACTACATGTGCTCTAAAATTGTACTTCATTTTGTCAAAACTTGTACTTCAGTTATCTGAATATATTATTTAAGCTTCAAGTATTCTGCTGATGGATTATCCAAAAATTGTACCAGAATTGCTAAGGTTTTATACCTTAGGAGTTCCAAAACTGTACTTCACTTTATCTAAAATTGTACTGCAATTGCTAAGGTTTTTATACTTCATGTGTTCTGAAATTATACATCATTATATCTAAACTTGTACTTCAATTAACTGAATCTATTATTTCTGAAATTGTACTTCTTTTTATATGAAATTGTACTTCTATTTTCTGAAATTATACTTCATTTTACCTAAACTTGTACTCTATTCATTGAAGTTCTATACTTCAGGTGTTCTGAAATTGTACTTATATTATTTAAGCTTCAAGTGTTTACTAATTTATTATCCAAAAATTATACTGCAATTGCTAAGGTTTTATACTTCAGGAGTTCTAAAATTGTATTTCACTTTAACTAAAATTGTATTGCAATTGCTAAGGTTTTATATTTCATGTGTTCTGAAATTGTACTTCATTTTATCTAAACTTGTACTTCAATTATCTGAATGTATTAATTTAGCTTTATACATCAAGTGTTCTACTAATGGACTATCTAAAATTGTACTGCAATTGCTAAGGTTTTATACTTCAGGAGTTCTGAAATTGTATTTCACTTATCCAAAATTGTATTGCAATTGCTAAGGTTTTATACTTCAAGTGTTTTGAATTTTACTTCATTTTATCAAAATTTATACTTCAATTATCTGAATCTAAACTTCTTTTATACTTCAAGTGTTCTAAAATTGTACTTCTTTTTATATAAAATTGTATTTCTATTTTCTGAAATTATACTTCATTTTATCAAAACATGTACTCTATTCATTGAAGTTCTATACTTTAGGTGTTCTGAAAGTGTACTTCATTTTGTCTAAACTTATACTTCAGTTATCTGAATCTATTATTTAAAGCTTCAAGTGTTCTACTAATGGATTATCCAAAAATTATACTTCAATTGCTAAGTTTTTATACCTCAGCAGTTCTGAAATTGTACTTCTCTTTATCTAAAATTATACTGCAATTGCTAATATTTTATGCTTAAGGTGTTCCAAAATTGTACTTTATTTTGTCTAAACTTGTACTTCAATTATCTGAAACTATTATTTAAGTTTTATACATTAGGTGTTCTAGTAATGGATTATCCAAAATCGTACCACAATTGTCCTGAAATTGTACTTCTATTTTCTAAAATTATACTTCATTTTACCTAAACCTGTACTCTATTCATTGAATTTTTATACTTTAGGAGTTCTGAAATTGTACTTCATTTTATCTAAACTTGTACTTCAGTTATCTGAATCTAATATTTAAGCTTCAAGTGTTCCACTAATGGATTATTCAAAAATTATACTGCAATTGCTAAGATTTTATACCTTAGGAGTTCTGAAATTGTACTTCACTTTATCTAAAATTATGCTTAACCTTTTACGTAAAGTTGTACTACATTATTTAAGTTTTATAAAGTTCTATTAATTTTTATACTTCATTTTAGCTAAAGCTCTATACATCAAGTGCTTTACTTATTGATTATCCAAAATTATAATGCAATTGCTGACGTTTTATACTTCTATTGTTTCTAAAATTGTACTTCATTTATTTGAAATTATACTACCATGCTGAATTGTTCTACATATTTTACTTTATTTTACCTAAAGTTGTACTTCATTTGTCAACCTTAAGGGATGCAGTCAAGGAGGAAATTGGTTTGACCAATGCATCGCATTATGAATTGGCTTTAATTAGCAACTCAATTGATGTTGGAGGAATTGCATATATGGAGAGGATTAGACATTCAAGGATGCTCAGGAGTTCAGAATTGTGCTTTTAGAATTATGCATAGCCGTTTGCAGTGATGAAAATTGCAAATGGAGAATTTATGCATCATTACATGAGGCTAATAAATTATTTGACATTTGAAAATGCAATCTAGAGCACACATGTGGTAGGGCTAATCTTCAGACAAGGGGACATCCTAAAGCCTATTCTGCTTGGGTTGCTAACATAGTGAAGGATAAATTGAGATCAGAGCCATATTATCGGCCCTCTACCATATTAAAAGATATCCACAGAGAATACGGTGTGGAACTTAGGTACCATAAAGCATGGATGGATAAGGAATTAGTTATGCATGATATCTATGGAGCTGAGAAGGGATCTTATGATAGGTTGAGGTGGTACTATGATGCTGTGAAGAAGACAAACCCTGGAAGTATTGCAGACTGTGAGATAGACCCAATTAGTAAAAAATTTCATCGGCTGTTTATATGTTTCAGTACCTGCCTTATTGGTTTTTTCAGGGGATGCAGGCCGTTGGTATTCTTAGATGGCACCCATATTAAAAATAAATACAAAGGAAGCTTACTCAGTGCTGTCAGTAAAGATGCTAATGATGACTTATTCACGCTAGCATATGTAGTTGTTGACTCTGAAAATGATATTAATTGGGAGTGGTTCTACTTTAAGCTAAGAAGTGTCTTAGATTCTTAATATATACCTGGCATATCAAGGTTTCATTTCTTCTCCTATCGATTCCAGGTCTTCTTAAGGCCCTCCCTATGATATTTCTCGGTAGCCATCATGCATATTGCTTGAGATACTTAGTGGATAACTTTAAGAAACAAATAAGAACTTTATCTTTGCTTGTGACATAATTATGTGAAATAAACTCTAATTCATAACATTTAGCACATTACTGATCTATTATTTTAAATTCAGGTATTAAGGAAGTACCCTCTACATAATAAGAAACATTGGTGTTCTGTATTTATGAATGTTGCATATGTGCCTACAAGGTAGGAGTATACACGATATATAGACAGCATCTTGGAGTCATTGTCGCTTGCCAGAGACTTTATTATACAGTCTGACCCACAATGTTGGCCAAAATCCTTATTCAATAGAGATCGACAGAGGGTAATAAACAATTATCAAGCAAAATATTGGAATAATTGGGTTAAACTAGCCCGATTTATGCCAGTTGCAGCCATGGTTGATCACATACGGATGCAAATAATGGTTATGATGCATGATCGATGAGAAAAACCTCATAAGATGGTTGGTCAATTATGTCCCAAGCAAGAAAAGAAGTTGGCAATCAATCATATGCATTCTCGTAACTTAAAAGTTGTCATGTCTAGAGGTTGGAGCTTTAAGGTGATTGAGCAAGATAAATCGTATGCTGTAGATTTACATAGCAGGGTTTGTTCGTGCAGAGCATGGCAAATTGATAAAATACCATGCAAACATGCTTGTGCTTGTATCGAGTCAAAGTCACTATCATCGTATGACTTTACCGATCAATACTATCGAGTTGAGATGTATCAACAAGCATACCAAGCAGTGATAAACCCTATTCCTACGTATGATAGGCATATGTTCCCTCTAGATGAGGATGGTGTCATTAATGCACCTGATTGCCGATCTCAGCCTGGGCGTAGAAGGACACGAAGGATTCCATCACAAATTGAGAAACGTGTAATTAAGTGTAAAAGGTGTGGTAGAACATGGCATAATCATCAAACCTACAAAGAATTAGTAAACTAGCTAAATTTTGTACCTTAATTTGAGAGATTTATACTTGATTTCTTGACAATTATACTTCATTTAGGCAATTATATATTTGATTTAGCATGAATTTTGCATGTTGTCTGAGATATAAGTGATTTTGTACCTCAATCTAGGAGATCTATACTTGATTTCTTGACAATTGTACTTCATTTACATGATATTATACTCAAAACCGCTATCCAGTTTCATTTTAACAAAAGTGTACTTTTGTACTTCATTTCCCTCACATTGTACTCAAATTTAATGTCTAGTTTCAAATGAATTGAATTGTACTTCAACGTAACACTATTTATACTTTGTTAGTTCCATGTTTGTACTTCATTTCCCTCATATTGTATTCAAATTCACTGCAAAATTTCAAATGAATTAAATTGTACTTCAACACAACACCATTTATACTTTGTTTATGCTATGTTTGTACTTTATTTTCCTCACATTGTACTCAAATTCAATGTCCAGTTTCAAATGAATTGAATTGTACTTCAACGTAATACTATTTATACTTTGTTACTTCCAGATTTGTACTTCGTTTCCCTCATATTGTGCTCAAATTCACTGCAAAATTTTAAATGAATTAAATTGTACTTCAACATAACACCATTTATACTTTGTTTGTTCTACGTTTGTACTTCATTTCCCTCATATTGTACTCAAATTCACAGCTCAATTTCAATTGAATTGAATCATACTTCTGCATAGCACCATTTATACTTTGTTAGTTATGGGTTTGTCTATCATATTGTACTCAAAATTCACTTCAACTGAATTGAAATGTACTTCAATATAGCATCATTTATAATTTGTTTGTTCTATGTTTGCACTTCATTTCCATCATATTGTACTCAAATTCACAACCCAATTTCAATTGAATTGAATCGTACTTCTACATAGCACCTTTATACTTTGTTTGTTCTACATTTTTCATCATATTGTATTCAAATTCCCTGCCAAATTACAAATGAATTAAATTGTACTTCAACACGACACCATTTATACTTTGTTTATTCTACATTTGTACTTCATTTTCCTCACATTGTACCCAAATTCAATGTCCAGTTTCAAATGAATTGAATTGTATTTCAACGTAACACTATTTATACTTTGTTGGTTTCAAGTTTGTACTTCATTTCCCTCATATTATGCTCAAATTCACTGCAAATTTCAAATAAATTAAATTGTACTTCAACACAATACAATTTATACTTTGTTTGTTCTACGTTTGTACTTCATTTCCCTCACATTGTACTCAAATTCAATGTCTAGTTTCAAATGAATTGAATTGTACTTCAACGCAACACTATTTATACTTTGTATATTCTGGGTTTGTACTTCATTTTCCTGATATTGTACTCAATTTAACTGTCAAATTTCAAATGAATTATATTGTACTTTAACGCAACACCATTTATATTTTGTTTGTTCCAGGTTTGTGCTTCATTTCCACCATACTTTACTGAAATCAAAATATTATAAATACTTAATAGAAAATTACACTTGCATAAAAAATAATATTATAAACAAAGTATGCTTCAATTTACTTATGTATACATACAAAGTATGATTCAAGCCCTAGTATTTCCATGACCTAAAATGGTATGTGCCATATGTCCACGATATCCATCGATGTCAATTGTTTTAGTAGTCCTCTAGTACTCGATTGTGTCTATAGCAAAACATTCTGCCCAAAGGCACACATAGACACCACAATCCACTGAACCCTGTTGCTTTCTGCTTTTTTTTACCTTCATGTTTTCGTCCACACGACACCCCAACGAGAGCTTCATGTACCAAGAATAGAATGCAGCCTACAAAAATATTGATCAGTTGTTGACTCCCTACTTTATGAAGAAATCTTAGGGAAAGGAAGCAAACTTACAATGACACTAGCTATCGGTTGGTATCGGGGGGCCATTATTGAATTCATGTACAAGAACAAATGAGTCGAGGTGTCGAGGACAACTAAGAACCAGTGATGGTGTCGACAAATCGATAGGAATATAAAACGACACTGGTTTACAACATCCAACGTAAGCGCTTCCAAATCTTTATGGGTGAAGGAGTTAAGTTTATTTATGAACTCCACAAATTCTATATCCGTAATATCCTGGATGTTGCGTCCCTCGAGTGGGTCTAATATATCTTCCTATAAAGTATAAAA
Source organism: Jacaranda mimosifolia (assembly GCA_018894105.1). Lineage (NCBI taxonomy): Eukaryota > Viridiplantae > Streptophyta > Magnoliopsida > Lamiales > Bignoniaceae > Jacaranda > Jacaranda mimosifolia. The sequence goes on along the minus strand of CM032130.1, from coordinate 13,532,848 downwards.
CAAATGATTAGACTCATTGGAAATGTGAACTAAATTAATTTAGGAAACCACCGCATACCTGCGCTATTGTGGACGTAAACCACACCTTGTGGTGACTCTCGTTCCCAAAAGATGGGCTACATAATATCGACATGTAGCAATCCACTATGTCACCAGTAGGTTCTCCTCTAAATAAGAGCTCACAAAAGTTTCTTCTATCTAGAAAGTGTCTTTCTCCCTTCCAGACAGTCACCCTACACAATTGTTAATTATTTGTTCAGACGCCAATTTATCTAAAAGAAAAATAATAAGCAAATTTTGTAAACTCAAATTATCTCTTCTGAGAAAGTTGTAGACGACTTCTCGCTATTCTTCTGGAATACTAGCACGACCTCTATAATCAGCCCTTCCTCTATAGGGATCAGGCGATTCAATCTTTGAGTTGGGTGGTTCATCTGCCTCCTAGATTGGGCCATTGTCTTCTATCTCCTGGGGTACAAAACACAGCATATTAGGTACAAAGTATCAACTATTAAAGTACAAAATATCAGGACATTAAGTACAAATATCATGGAGTACAAAATATCAGCACATTACGTACATATATCTCCAACATGGAGATGTGCAGATATCACCAACATGTAGTACAAAATATCATCACATTAAGTACAGATATCTCGAATATGGATTATAAAAGATCATCATATCAAGTACAAATATCTCCAACATGGAGTACAAAATATCATCACATTAAGTACAAATATCTCCAATGTGGAGTATAAAAGATCACCGCATTAAGCACAAATATCTCCAACATGGAGTACAAAAGATCAATACATTAAGCACAAATATCTCCAACATGGAGTACAAAATATAGCACATCAAGTACATATATCTCCAACATGGAGTACAAAAGATTAGCACGTCAAATACAAATATCACTAACATCGAGTACAAGATATCATCACATTAAGTACAAATATCACCAACATGGAATATAGGATATCATCATATCAAGTACAGATGTCTCCACTATGGAGTACAAAGATCACCACATTAAGCATAAATATCTCCAACATGGATTACAAAAGATCAACACATTAAGCACAAATATCTCTAACATGGAGTACAAAATATAGCATATTAAGTACATATATCTCCAACATGGAGTACAAAAGATCAGTACATCAAGTACAAATATCACCAACATCGAGTACAAGATATCATGACATTAAGTATAAATATCACCAACATAGAGTATATGATATCATCACATCAAGTACACATGTCTCCAACATGGAGTACAAAATATCAGCACATCAAGTACAGATATCTCCAACATGGAGTACAAAAGATCACCACATTAAGCATAAATATCTCCAACATAGAGTACAAAATATAGCACATTAAGTACAATATCACCAATATGAAGTATAAGATATCATTACATTCAATACAAACAGATAGTTTACAAATGAAATGCAAATAGCAAAAATCAAAACATTAAGTAGATTACAACACCTTCTTCTCTTCTTGTTCTTTATTTTTTTGTGCACGAGCACGAGGACGATAGGTCTTTGTCACTTGTTTTGCACGTTTGGCTGGTGTGGTGCTTGGGGAGCTGACAAAATCTGGAGATTTCCTTTTTGATCTGGAGATTTCCTTTTTGACTTACTGTTAGCTCGATTACGCACATTTGTCACAATCGAGGACATGACATTTGCCACTTCAAGCTCAGATTCCTCGAACTCTGCCACATGAATTGGTACATTAAGTTCTATTTTCAAAGGGATGGGGGAATTTGAAAGATCATGACGGTGTTTTGTTTGACTTTCTTCATCCACCGTACCATCATATTCATCCCCTTCTCTCTTTGCATCATCTACCAAATCATGTCCCCCCTCATGTAAATACTCACCAGCTTCCTGTCCATGCTCCCCCTCCTCGGCTAGATGCTCGTCCTCACCCTGCTCCTTCATTGGCATTGCATCGAATGAAGCAATATTTTCTTTCAATATTTTAATTTCTTTATCTTTCGCTTTAATAATTGCTTCATATATAGTATGATCACAAATATGGACTTCACTGATAGCAGTACTAGAAGCCTCTAATTTCTTGATCAAAACTACCAATTCAAACTCCTCTGGAGCAGGGTTGAGGGCTACAACCTATTACAATGAAAATAATTATCAAATTCAAATTATTATACAAAAAACTAATAATGAATTATTAAAATTATTACCATATCTGCTGTAACTTGTTTCAATTTATTCTCTGCCTCCTCAACATTATTTGGGAGTTTGCTATCCTTCCATTAGTAAAAGTGTGGAAACTCAAACAAACTCTATAGTGAACCCAGTGATGGGATACGTTCGTAAATCCATGTTTGTCATTCATAAATCGAAAAATTATACTCACTTAAATATAAATATAATCAATGTTATTAGAAAAATGAAGCAAATACTTACCATCAAACCGATTGTGCACCCGTCAATGTACTTCTTGGTTCTTAGTCCACCTCCTCCTAAATGGTTCCTCATATCTTTAACAAGAAAATTATATGCAGCTATGCCCCATGCATACAGACCAACTCTAGATAAATTGTCCAAGTATGGTAGGAGAAATCGTGGAGTCCAATAATTAGATGTTGGAAATAGAAAACAATTAAAAATAAAAAGTATGTACAACCTACAAAAATCATTCAAGTCCTCATCACTATCCTTATATACGTACTCCTCAAACTTTTTTGCTATTTCAGATCAAATTATATTCTGCAGCTTTTCAAAAAAAAGGTGGTCAAAGATTGAAGACTTCATCTTCAATGTTATATCAACAGATTGCCCCACATGTGGCAACCCTAAAACTATAAAAAATTTAGTTGCAGAAAAAGGAACCTCAACCCCTTCCACAAAAAGAAATGACAGCTTTTTTGGGTCAAACCTTCTAAGTATAGCTTCAAGACGAATGAAGTTTGAATTTAACTTAGGCATATTCATGTATATATAGAAAAGGGTCTTCTTCAATGCATCAAAATGTTTTGACCCCATCTTGGACTTCACAAGCTCCAATTTACTCTGAAAATATTGGGGGGAGCATCGAGAGCAGACCTCATAATATCTTGGCTTTGCTGCAATCAGATAAACAAAAATTAGTATATAAACATATTATAAACTAACACTTTTAGATAATGTTTACTGAAAGGTTGAATGTTTTGTACTACAGATGCTTATAAAATGTACTGCAGATACACAGATTATATACTACGCATTCAGTTAGTGTATACTACAGGCTTGAATGTTTTATACTACAATTGCTTCTAAAATGTACTGCAGATACACAGATTATATACTACATTTTCAGTTAGTGTATACTACAGGCATAAATATTTTGTACTACAATTGCTTTTAATGTACTGCAAATACACATATTATATACTACACTTTAAGTTAATGTATACTGCAGGCTTGATGATTTTGTACTATAAATGCTTCTAAAATGTACTGTATGTACACAGATTACACACTACACTTTTAGTTAATGTATACTGCAGGCTTGAATGATTTGTACTACAAATGCTTCTAAAATACTTTGTACTACATATGTTTCTAAAATGTACTGCAGATACATAAATTATATACTATACTTTTAGTTAGTGTACACTGCAGGCTTGTTAATATATACTGCAGGCTTGAATGATTTGTACTTCAGTTATTCTATAATGCAGGCTTGTTAATATATATTGTAGGCTTGAATGCTTTTGTACTAAAGATGCATCTAAAATGTACTGCAATTATACATATTATATACTACGCTTTCAGTTAGTGTATACTGCAGGCTTGAATGATTTGCACTTTTAGTTATTCTATACTGTAGGCTTGAATATTTTTGTACTACAGATGCTTCTAAATGTACTGCAGTTACACAGATTATATACTATAATTTCATTTAATCTGCAAGTTTGAATGTTTTGTACTACAGATGCTTTTAAAATGTACTGCAATTACGCAAATTATATTCTATACTGCAGGCTTGAATTTTTTGTACTACAGATGCTTTTAAAATATACTGCAGTTACACAGATTATATTCTATACTACATGCTTGAATTATATACTACACTTTCATTTATTCTATACTACAGGCTTGAATATTTTGTACTACAGATGTTTCTAAAATGTACTGCAGTTACACAGATTATACTCTATACTGCAAGCTTGAATTATATACTATAATTTCATTTATTCCATACTACAGGCTTGAATATTTTGTGCTACAGATACTTCTAAATTGTACTACAGTTACATAGATTATATACTATAATTTTATTTAATCTGCAGATTTGAATGTTTTGTACTATAGATACTTCTAAAATGTACTGCACTTACACATATTATATACTACACTTTCAGTTAGAGTATGCTGTAGGCTTGAATGATTTGTAATATAGATGCTTCTAAAATGTACTGGAGTTACACAAATTATGTACTACACTTTCAGTTATTCTATATTGCAAGCTTGAATGTTTTGTACTACAAATGCTTCTAAAATGTACTGTAGTTACACCTATTATATACTACACTTTCAGTTAGTGTATATTGCAGGCTTGAATAATTTGTACTACAAATGTGTTTAAAATGTTTTGTACTAGAAATGCTTCTAAAATATACTGCAGATACACAGATTATATACTACACTTTTAGTTAGTGTATACTGCAAGCTTGAATATTTTTGTACTACATATGCTTCTAAAATGTACTACAGTTACATGGATTATATACCATAATTTTATTTAATCTGTATATGCTTCTAAAATATACTGCAGATACACAGATTATATACCACACTTTTAGTTATTTTATACTGTAAGATTGAATGTTTTTGTACTATAGATGCTTTTAAAACGTACTGCAACTACACAGATTATATTCTATACTGCATGATTGAATTTTTTGTACCACAGATGCTTCTAAAATGTGCTGCAGTTACACAGATTATATATTACACTTTCATTTATTCTAAACTATAGATTTGAATATTTTGTACTACAGATGCTTCTAAAATATACTACAGTTACACATATTATATACTATAATTTCATTTAATCTGCAGGGTTGAATGTTTTGTACTATAAATGCTTCTAAAATGTGCTGCAGTTACACGTATTATACACTACACTTTCAGTTAGTGTATACTGCAGGCTTGTTAATGTATACTGCAGGCTTGAATGATTTATACTACAGATGCTTTTAAAATATTTTGTACTATAGATGCTTCTAAAATGTACTGCAGTTACACAGATTATATACTACACTTTCAGTTATTCTATACTGCAGGCTTGAATGTTTTGTACTATAGATGCTTCTAAAAATGTACTGCAATTACACATATTATATACTACACTTTCAGTTAGTGTACATTGTAGGCTTGAATGATTTGTACTACATATGCGTTTAAAATGTTTTGTACTAGGGATGCTTCTAAATTGTACTATAGATATACAGATTATATACTATACTTTCATTTAGTGGATACTGCAGACTTAAATATTTTTGTACCACGGATGCTTCTAGAATGTACTGCAGATACACAAATTACATACTATACTTTCAGTTATTCTATACTCAGGCTTGAATGTTTTTGTACTACAAATGCTTCTAAAATTTACTGCAGTTACACATATTATATTTTACACTACAGGCTTGAATTTTTTGTACCATAGATGCTTCTAAAATGTACTGTAGTTATACAGATTGTATACTACATTTTCATTTATTTTATACTACATGCTTGAATATTTTGTACTATAGATGCTTATAAAATGTACTGCAGTTACACATATTATATACTATAATTTTGTTTAATATGTAGGCTTAAATGTTTTGTATTACAGATGATTCTAAAATGTACTGCAGTTATACATTTTATATACTACACTTTCAGTTAGTGTATACTGTAGGCTTGTTAATGTATACTGCAGGCTTGAATGATTTGTATTACAGATTCTTCTAAAATATTTTGTACTACAGATGCTTCTAAAATGTACTACTATTATACATATTATATATTACACTTTCAGTTATTCTATACTGCAGGCTTGAATGTTTTGTACTATAGATGCTTCTAAAAATGTACTGTAGTTATATATATATATATATATTATATACTACACTTTCAGTTAGTGTATACTACATGTTTAAATGATTTGTACTACAGATACGTCTAAAATATTTTGTACTAGAAATGCTTTTAAAATGTACTGTAGGTATACAAATTATATATTACACTTTCAGTTAGTGTATACTGCAGTCTTGAATGTTTTTGTACTACAGATGCTTCTAATATGTACTGCAGTTATACATATTATATACTATACTTTTAGTTATTCTATATTGCAGGCTTGAATGTTTAGTACTACAGATACTTCTAAAAAATGTACTATAGTTACACATATTATATACTATACTTTCAGTTAGTGTATACTACAGGTTTGAATGATTTGTACTACATATGTTTCTAAAATTTACTGCAGATACACATATTACATACTACACTTTTAGCTATTCTATGCTGCAAACTTGAATATTTTATACTACAGATGCTTCTAAAATGTACTGCAGTTACACATATTATATCCTATACTATAGGTTACACAGATTATATACTACACTTTTGCCTAGTGTGTACTGCAAGCTTGATTGTTTGTACTACATTTGTTTCTAAAATGTACTACAATTACACATATTATATACTATACTTTTGCCTAATGTGTATTGCAAGCTTGATTGTTTGTACTACATTTGCTTTTAAAATGTACTACAATTACACATATTATATATTACACTTTTACCTAATGTGTACTGCAAGCTTGAATATTTTGTACTGTACAGATAATGTACTATCACTTTCAGATAATTTCACTGTATAATTTCACCATATAATTGTAGGTAAAACGAAGTATAAACTCCAAAAAGGTGAAGTACAACTTTCATGCCTTTCAAGCACAAATCAGAATCTTCTTATCTCACAACAAAAATCACATATATATCATATGAGTTCAAGTGTTTAACAATTAAAAAAGGAATAAAAACCCTAAACATGAGAAAATATACAAGAAATAAGTGTAATACTGAAAAATCACGGACATTTAAAACTGTAAATGCAGAAAACATACCTTTGATTATTTTGCTCACTTCTTTTTGTACTTTATTTCTTGTTGCTGCTGTTTCTCCTTCCATTGTAGCAGAAAAATGACAAAATTTTTGGTGTCTTTTTTTTTTTTTTTTTCCTCTTTGTATTCTCGGGTCAATGGTAGAGGAACGATTCGCACCCTTTTGTTTGGCTGCTTGAAGAAGTCGTCGATTTCAAGAAAAAAAAGAAAAAAAAAAGAAAGCATTCTTCTTGAAGAGAAAAAAGCATATCTCAGGTATTTTTGTTATTTTTTTCCAATTACAAGGATATATGAGTCTTTTTAAAAGATATGAGGAGTGGTTTCTAAGTTTTGTAAAAAAATGGGAAGTTTAGTGTGTAAAAATTTAAATGAGCACTAATCACTAAAATGAAGATAGGGATATAAATTTTTTTCTAATTAACCGTTAAATCAATTACTATTGTGTAACATATGCGCAAAAATATTTTATATATAAATAAATAATGTTTTGAAAAACGCACTCTTTCTAGAATCCATGAACAGAAATTTTCATAAATTTTGATTTGGAAAGTAGAAGTTAACAAGAGAGTCGTTTGGCCTAAAAACAAAAAGATATAATGGGGAGGAAAAGGTAAATCAAACCGTCTTCAGCTGCTAATTGCTAATAGTACAATTGATTTTTGATGTCATTTTATTTGTACTGTGCTGCTCGACGCACCATCTGGATCCTTGGCCACTGAGTCCGCCTAATCCCGGCAGCTTTCCACCGTCTCTGTCGTCGGCGCTTCCACCTCCGTCCGCAGGAGGAGGACAGGAAGCTGGAAGCAAGATACAGAATAGAGCGAAGAACTATTAAACTTCATCGTAATGGAGGTACCTTACATGCTCAGTGTTTTCCCTCTCTCTCTCACCCTTCCTTCGATTGAGTTATCCTGTGTTGGAGTTGGAAATGAAGACCTGCAGTAACTTTGACCGCTTTTATTTATCTTTTCTGTCTTCTCTAATTTCCGAGTAAATATGACATCGGTCGCTGCCGCCGTCTTCCAGGTCTTTGTGCTCTACGTTCCCTCTCTCTCTTTTCTCTCTCTAAATTCGCTCCCCTTTGATCTGACTCTCTATTTTGAAGAAACTCTAATATCTTAACTACTTAAGTTTCTTCATTTTCCATCAATTTCTGGATCGGTTCCATTCACCATAAATTTTATGCAATTCAAAATTTATGCCATAATTTTGTTCTGCAAAATCCAATTTTCTCAAACACTGTGGTGAGCTAAGAAAATTGATTTAACTCTTTTGGGACTGCGTAAATTGAGCTAATCTGTTGCGTTCGAATTCATACAACTTGTTTTCTTAATACACACATATATAAATTTTCATTTCAGTACAAATCTTCGAGCAATTGAGATCTGATCCGGCGTTCGAATTCTCTAACATCCCAAAGGATTGGAGTTAGCGAGTGAAAAATCAATGATACTATTGCAGTCGCCCTGCAGATATCTCCTGCAAGTCTTGTCTACTCGGGTTCAAAAGTAAGAGTGGATCTTTTGCCTTATTTTGAGAGGAACTGTTAACTGATTCTTTTGTTTTCTGGTCTTATTTTGGTTTTAAGTGTCTGCCTGTTTGTATGCTATCATTTATTGAGTTCAAGATTGACTTATCACATTTTTAGGCTTTAGCACTGAGTTGTTAATTACCCTTGGTTCCTTACCTACTATATGTTTCAGAAGTTAGTTTATTTTCATTTTACCTGCATTAGAAGAGTGTTGTCCTACTTCTGGTATATATATATATATATATATTTATATTTATTTATTTATTTATTTATTTATACACACTTACGCACATTAGGAGCCTGAATGGACTCGAATTCCTAATCTCCCACATTATGTGGGAGACTTATGCCACTGGCCACAAGCCACTCGGTCTACTTCTTGTATATATGAGCTCTTGTCATGGTTCTTTTAGTGGTAGCCAGGACAGAAAGTAAAGTTACTAAACTATCTCTTGCTGATTATGTTCGTATTTGATTGTCATATTAATTGCTAATAAAACTATTGATCTGTTTCTAGTGGATTGGGAGAAACTCAAATAAGTATGGCACATATAGCATACATTCCATTTTTCTTTTATATAAATAAATAATAAGATCATAAAGTTGCATACGAAGATACAGTTTTACTTACTCGGTTCAGGAACTCAGTGGTTTTGTCTCCTACCAAAATTTTGGGAACTAAACTGGGTTCTAGATATGTTATGCCTTTCTGAGATCAAATTGTTGTCTTGCTCCCACTGCTTTAGTATTTCTTGCATTTTAACCTGAGGATTTGTTGTATAATGCCATTGCTTTGTCTTTTAGGTGATCAAATTTTATATTATTTCATGCAATCACCAGTGGCTTGAATTTTGTACAAATTTAACTGCAGTACATAGTTATGCGAGTTATTTTTTTCTTGATGAATTGCAATTGTGACAATTTTTTATATTATTTTTTCAGTCTTGATAAAGGAGTTGAATTAGACTGCCAGTGGGTTGAATTTGATGATGTCCGCTACCACATTCAGGTGATACATATGTTTACTATATCTTGTTTCTTCTGATTAGATTATATAGCATTCTACAGAGCATACTATGGGGATATAGGCTTTCTGTATCTGATTTCCCAACTATTTTGCAGGCAACTATAAAGAATCCAAATCTCCTTCTACTATCACTATCCCTACCCACACCACCTCCAGAAACTGTATTTTTTGGGTTACTTCCTCAAGGAGCTATAGAAGCAATAAAAGCAGCATATGGCATAGTTTTACAAATTCTTGATCCCCCAAGGGATGGCTTTAATCTCACCGTGAAACTGAACTTGTCCAAACTTCCTCCGGATGAAGGTTTAGTGAGTTTCCTTTTTAAGTTCATTCATTATTAGCTTTCCCTGGTGATGCCAAGTGATATGGAATCCCTGTTACTGAAAACTCGGACTTGTTTTCTCTCTTGCTTTATTCTTTGTCCCTCTTGTTTTACGTATTGCCATAATCTATTAACTAGCCAAGTTGTTTTATTGTTGAGGCACCTTATGCTGACGTCATCTGTTATTTTTTGCGGATACGTTTTTTTTCCTTAAACAATTGGTAGAAGTAAGAAACTTTGGTTAATCAGACAAGCACGAAATTTATTAAACTTCCTACTCTCTAGGACATAGGATTGCTTTAATTGTCACTGCTTAACATGGATGTCATGAAGTATATGAAACCAGATGGTAAATCATATTTAGATAGATCAAATGATCTGCTGTATTTCTATTGAGCATGGCTGTGAAACATCATACTTTAGTATATCAAGACGTGAAGCTTCTACATGGATGTCAAAATAATACCATGGGTATGTTGGAGTGCACATGACTGCAACATAATGTATCAGTAGAATCTCGAATGAGCATGCCTGAAAATCTAATGCATCAGTATGTTTTCACGGATGACATTGACAATTTTAAAGACAGCATATTCTAGTATTATCATATGGTGATCTCTTTTATATAATTCATAAACAACTTTTGAAATAGTTATAATTACAAGTTGTTTGAAGATTTTTATGCATTGCCGCACTGTAATCCATTAGTTGTTGAAGTTGGAAAATATGCTGACATCTACAGAAGATATGTTGAAGAATTATATCAGATAATGAGCATGAAATTCACTTCCGCTGTTTCTGGGTTTTAGAGTTTGGTCAACTTCTTAATGCACTAATGCCAAAATTAAGTCATTGCAAATTTAGACAGGAAGCGATTCTTTCAGTTTATTGTTCTTTCTTAGGACTAAATTTTAAGTTGGAAAATGATATTTCTTTTGACTCACTTCTCAGAACAATTTGAGTTTTATTATGCCTGCTCAATTGGTAGCATGTGTAGTGGCAATTAGTTCTTCCTTTTTTATATCTTCTTTGTCAATTGCATCTTCTCTCCCATCTATGGTTGACACTTGATTTGGTTGGCACCTGATAGGACCTAAAATTGGAGGAAGTTATGCCCCATAGTAATTTGTAAAGATAGTTACTGTAAAGAAAAAGTCGTGAAGGAGTGCTACTTTTGACAATGAATATTCTACTTTTTAATTGCATGGGGGTGGGCAGGTGTTAAGGCATCCTTTAGTCTACTAAGAAACCTATTCTGTTGCTTCTTGTTTTTGTTATTGACACTAGTACAGAGATTGACACTACTGCGGAGACCATAATCATGTTCCTACATCCTAATTTCTGATACATGTGGTGGTTTCTATTGAAAATTTTGAGTATAGGATGATATAAGATTCATTTGTTCAAAAAACCGAGTATGTAAGATTATAATTTCCTTCTATCATTCTAATTGAGCATATAACTTCTAGGAAGTAGATGGGGTTCATCTGGCTTTCTCTTTTGAAGGCTCTGTCTGGACTCCTCTTTGATCTTGTTGTCATTTTTCTTTCAGATGAGAAGTCCATGGTTCTTTCTATCTTTTCATTACATCTCTATGCTTTACACTCCTTCAGATATAGTCCTTGGCCTTTGGATCAGTGGAAAGAATTTCTGGATTTGGTCGCTGACTAGCAGTTGTTAGATCTTGTACTGGCAACATTTAATGCCCTTTTGTGCTTGTTGCAAATAGAAGGCAAGAATTCACAGCCATAAATCATGAAAATGGATGTTCATTTGTTGGATTGGTTTCATTTGTGAACTTCAATCTGCTAATAAATGCAAGATAGTATTGGCCAAATTTGGTTAACACCTGAGGTACAGTGTTTCAAGACCAAATAAATAATTCAGGTATTAAGTTTCTCTTAAATGAACAAATTGTTGGTTTAATAATTCAAGGAAACTGGAACTTCAAAGCACACAGAGTATGGTGTGAAATTGTGTAATATATCTATTTTTGGGCACCTTTCCTTGAAATAATATCTGAGGATAATAATCCTTGGATGGTAAAACATTTTGATAATGTAATTCAAATTTAAATAGACAAAGCTATGTCCCGTATTTATTGGGGTTGGTTACCTGAATCCTCATTTGCTACTCTATTCTATCAAGTGCTACCCTGCAGTTAAGCCATAAGGGTGCAGATCCTCATTAATTATCTATGTATTCTAGGTGAAACTCGTGTTCTGCTTTTTATTATTAGACAGCAGGTCCAGAGACCTAGATAAGAAGGGTAAACTACTAAACTTGATGCTAGGGGAAAATGCCTGCTAATGAAAACCAACCACCTTTGTGCTAAGAAAAACACATCATCTGAAAGTGCAGTTTTATTTTTCATTTGCATTGAGTTGATAAGAATGATATAATAGTCTTCTCATCTTCCTAATTTCCCTACTTCCCCAACTGTTGTTCCCCCTTACTTTCTGTGGATGGAGGGGCTTATATGGTAATCATCTAAGTTGCTATAAATTTATATTGCACATGCAAATAACCAATGCATGTCTCTACAAAGTTGTTTTAGTTTTCACTGCTAATTGAAAAACAGTTTCAGTAAGAAGGTAAAAATGGTGCGGTACCTCTTTTATGCATGAAAGCAATTTAGGCATGCAAACCTATTGGTATCTGACAAATTTAAGGCAAATTAATTGCTATATCCTCTGTGATTTGAGTTACCATAAAGATATGTGCTATGTAGTTCCCAGTCCACACTCCCGTTCTCTCTCAAAATAGAAATATGAGTGCCAAGAGATGGAATTGAAAGGCCTAACACTATGGAATTGGACACTTGAGGCTGAAAAGGAACTCTTGTTGCCTTACCTACTTGAACTGCTCGAACTAATAGCATTAGATATCTACGACTAGAAGCCTGCATCAATAAGAACAGCAACAACCACAACCCACTACTTTTTATTCCAAGGTTTGGCACTCTATTTGACGTTTCTTTTTCGCGGACCTTTGTTGAGATGCATAGGATAGTCAACCTACGTGCACGGAAGAGCATGGTGTCGATACCCTTCTCTAAGTAAAGGTAAGATTTTTGGCCCTGACTCTATTTAACATACAATATGGACATCTGTTCCCTGTTGCTCCTTTTGTATGTTGAAGAAAGTAGGCTTAAGTAATGGTCAGGTCAATAATAGTTATGTTATTGCCCTGTTGATTGGCCTTTGCCCGATTCCAAATGCTGGCAGGATCGATCATGGTCAATAATATGGTTGAAAAGACTAGTGATGATAAAAGGAAAAAAGTGAGAAATCCTATATTATTGTTAACAATTCACTTCCTCTACACGTACTGAATGTCAAATAGAGCTCTTATTAAATTGTAGCCTTGGCCTGATGTTTTAAGCTCGGTAGGGAAATTGACATTTTGCATCTCCCACTTACCAATTTTATGACTAATGGAGAATCTCCAAAGACATCCGTCTTTCCTATATAAATTGCTATTTCAGTTTTGTAATAGGACAACCTTATTTGAAGAGTCGAACTTTAGTTTCACTACTGTGGGGATGTGAGCACTAGGGGTGAGGCTAGGACTTCCCGTATTCCGATCTTCTGATTTGATGCGCCATCACAAGAATATTCAAGCCTGCTTTTTTCTATTGAAAAGGATGGCAAAGGGAGGTAATGGGAAAAAGTTGCTCTTGAATGAAGTTGTGAGCTTAATGTATATTAGCCTTACTGTTGTGAAGAGTAGGGACTCTTTTTTGCACGCCTACAGTGAGAGACTACAAAAACAAAAGTATCAATGCAATAGTGAAAGAAAGAGTAATCAACTATATGCAACACTATATTTATGGGATAGTTCCTCGAACCACATTTCTACACGAACCAGAGACAATTCGAATTGATCTTGTAAAAGATCTGCTACAAAACAAGTGTGCTTATTTTTCAAATGATTCATATCGTCAAGTGTACTCATTCCAAATTTCAGTCCAATCAAATGATCGGTGGCCGCCAATATGTCTCGTGGTAACAAAAATGTATTGAACTCCGGGTGAATATGAAGTGCCTTCCAAGTTGATTTTGGCTCAACATGAATGCTGGTAGCATACTTAACACATTAAATTGGAGGGAAAGTAGTGATGGGTGAGTAATGCGTAAAAACCTGCCCTTGGGAGGCTCCAAGCGATACCATAAAGATATCAACTGACTAGATCCATTCTCTTTGTCCTCCAGTGCACAAGTGAAGTGCATCTTTTGCTCGTCAAGTTCGGGGAGTGATGGGCCGTGAAGATATATATGATTAGAAAGAGAATGGAAGATTCGTAGGAAGTTCTTCATCTTATAAGTCATTATAAGAGGCTTTCTCCAATGTCTTTAGAAAGCTAGTGAAAGGTTGGAATAGAGAGAAGAAGATGAATTCTCATATAGTAAACACAATCATTCCCCATTTCATGGACTTATAGACCTTTATTATTGTCACAACAATTACTTAGCGGTTTGCATAAGAACTTTGCCCTAGGTGTGCTTTGAAGATTGATCTTATGAAAGCATTTGATAATTTAGCATGGGACTTCCTTGAAACTGTTCCAACTACCAGCTGTCCTTGCTAATGCTAATAAAATACTTTCTAATGGGGTTCCTTCTAAAATGTAAAATGAGTTTGAAAGAAATGCTTTCTGCTTAGCTGCTTTCATAGTTAAAGTAGCCATGTTGTATAACACACTTCTAAAATTGATAATTACTTGTTTAGTTGTTTAGTTTTCCCTCCACAGTTGAAGCATATCTTAGGAGAGAGAATGGTATCTAAATGTTCTAACAGCTATTGAGCATATTCAACTTGTTACATAGAACATAAACATAAAAATGCAATCCTGATATATTCAAATGTTCTAAAGCAACTCTTTAAGCTGACCATTACTGGATTCTAGAGACAATCATTTGGTGTAGAGGAATAGAAAATTTTTGTGAGCACCTAGGGTCTAAAGGGGATATAGTAAATGGAGATCACAATGATATTTGACATAGTTGAGTTAGATGGTAATTATTAGGGGTGGCAATTTCTAACCCAACCCAATAACCCAACACGAAACTGACACGAAATCAGTGGGTTTGCATTAGGGCTTATCAAGTTGGGTTGAGATTGGGTCGACCCAAAATATAACCCAAAATTTTTTTGGGTGGGTTTGGGTTAGGTGACGGGCATAGTTGTTGAGAGCGCAAAGCGCGCTATAGTACAAATGTCTCTTGGGTCTATAGCGCATAGCGCAACGTGAAGCTCATGCTTTGTTGCAATAAAGCTCAACATATGAAAAGTATCTTCATTTTCTATGACATAGTTATATACCAAGAATGCGAATAAATTTAAACAATTATAGAACATATAAACTACTATACATTAAAAACTAATTATAAAAAATAACTCAAGTCGTTGAATGAATGAAGAAGAAAAGAGGAAAAGAAAAGAAAGGTTGTAGGAAGAAAAGAAGAAAAGGAGAAAAGGAGACAAGAATAAGAAAGTGGAAATATATTAATATAGCATGATAAAAAGGTTGAAGAAGAGAAAAGGAAAAAAGTGGAAGAAAAGAAAAAAAATGAGAAAAGGAGACAAGAATAAGAAACTGGAAACATAGTAGGAAAAAGGGAAAAAAAAAAAAAAAAAAAAAAAAAAAAAAAGGACTTGGTGGTCAGTGGTGATGTTCATGGTGGCTGTTTTGGTTGCTGGAGCTTGAGAGTTTTTTTTCCCCATTGGAGTAGTTTGTATAATAAGAATTAATGCCAAAAACCCTAGCTTTAAATTAAAAAGTGACTGCACAAAGCCCTAGCATTTTAGCCCAGAAGGCGTGTGCTTCACTCTGCGCTGCAAGGTGCAAGGGTTGCGACTCACGTTGCGTTGCGCTATATCGCCTTGTGCGCTTTTTATAACTATGGTTACTGGTTGACCCGAACAATCCGAAATTGCTTTTTGGATGATCCATTAACCTAACTCGACTCGACCTAACCCAACCCACATAATATTAAAAAATAAATATAAGCTAGATATTTAAAATTTTGAATTTATTGACTATTATCATATCAAATTACTGCTAAAAGTCTAAATTGTCCAAAGAAAAGGTAAAAAAGAAGAAAGCCCTAGTTATATCTTCTTTCTTGTGCTCGATAGCCATCACTCATTTTATTCAATCTCCTCTCTCACTTGGCTCTTGAGGAAATCCTAATTTTTTCCAACTTCAACAGCCTTGATACACATATGTTCACGAAACTCTATGGATACCTCTTCTTTCTCAGTCAAGTGATTTTATTGTGATGTCTTCTTTCTATTGAGTATAACTAAAATTGACTCAATCGAGATTCCTAAATCTGTAGATGGGGATGGACGGATGGTTTCTCATTATGTCTGCATGAACACTAGTTTAATATCTAACTTACCTGTATAATTTCTGAGCTTAATAATTTTTACTATTAATCCTGTTTCATGTGTGTGTGTTACATTTTTGTTAATTTTGTGCAATTTATGGTTTCAATTCATTGCAAACTAGAGTTTTTAGCTTTTGAATTTCGACAAACTATGATGTATTTAGCAATTCCTGCACAACGATGATTTTCTATTTTGCTTTTGGTTGGAGAATTATGACAGCTTTTTCATCATATGCCAATATCAGCATGTGTTGCAAAATTAGAATGGTTTGTGTTTTTGTTTGTGATGCAAAAAAGTATAGGCCTTCAAATCCACCAGATTAAATACCCATTAAAATATTATTCATGTTCTACAAGTATTCATGTGCTGATGAAAATGAACTGTGGAAGTCAAATTAACAAGCAATGCAAAAATATGGTTTATATTATCAATTTTTTTGCCATTAAGAAACATGATTTTCATAATGGATTAGGTGGGTTGTGGGTTTTCAGGTTGTTGGGTCGACCTAATTTATAATCAAGTTGATCTAGGTCGACCTAATTCGAAGTTGGTTTGGTTTGGGTTTATGCTTATTAGGTTGAAAATTAAATGGGTTAGTTTTGGGTTGAGCAAATTTATGTAATACCACTACTTTGATCCAACCCGGACCCACCCAACCCACCCGCATTAATCGTGGTATAACCGTGATAGCTAAAATAAACAACGATTTAAAATAATTAACAATTTGATATTACTAGTTCTGATGGCAAGGTTTTTTCCCCCAATTTCTTTGGAAAAGAATTTAGACAGACAAAATGAAAGATTGATGCATTCTCTGGTACCATGTTAGGTAAGGGTATGATATTTAGAAAAGAAGTCAGTGGTCTGCCTGAGTCATTTTCTTATAGGCTTCTCCGGATGACACAACATTTTCATAATTTAGGTCTGTGTACTCGTGATGTATTAAAGAACCATGTCTCATATGCATAGAGATGGGGTTGCTGTTTAGAGCAGAAGAGTGGTATGAATACATATATGATCTAGTACCTAAAATAAACTAAAACAAACAAGACTGGATACTGAGAGTATGCATCTATATAAGGATGTTTTGTTCTGAATTTCAATGACTACTTTGGTGATTGCTTGATTCTTTGGAAATGTAACTGTACACATCTAGTACTGGTGTTCATGTTTTTTGTATTTTATATTTGTAACATTGTGTTTTATCTGATGTCCTGGCTGATTTTCTATAGAGCATAAGCAAGCACTCCTGGTCAAGATTGCTTCTATAAGAGAAGTGGTGCAGGGTGCACCATTGAGAGCAGTTCTAAAACAACTTGTTTCAAGGAGTGTTAAGTCTGATTTAGACCAGATTGTTTCCCTTGTGCATCGGCCGAACGAGTCATTTTTTGTTGTTCCCCAGGTAATTTGCCCAAAATTTTCTCGAGTTCATTGTTTTTGCTTGGTCAGAAACAATGCATATGAAGGTGATCAGTTCCAGCTCATCATACGGGATGTTTACTGCAATTTAATGCTCACTTTGTGCCTAACTTTCTCGTGTGTCTATGGTATTTCTGCTCCCTTGTCTATTTTCACATTTATCTGCTCATATCTTAAATTCATTGTTGTTAAATATTGCTGTCGAGTGGAGTACTCTTCCAACTATTGCCGCCACGAAAAGATGTACTAAAAATTCATGCTTGGATCATACTTGCAAGCACATGCGTTATTTGGCTGCTTAAATGTAATTATATATGTTATGATGAACATGAGGTATCCTATTCCTATGGGACCTGAATAGCATGTGCTTGTTGGTTGCAGGTAGAAAAGGTGACTGTGATTTTCCCCATGCGATTCAAGGATTCCATAGATACTGTTCTTGCTACTTCCTTCCTTCAGGTAGATGGGCTGAATAAATGGGGAGAGTGATTATTTCATGCTTTTCCTTTTTTCTTTTTTCTTTTTTTTTTTCCCCTGGTTGTCTTTCATTTTTCTGCTCAGCACTTGCACCTCTCAAGCTTTGTCTGACCTCCTACGAGTTAACAGTAGGAAGAAAAGTAGAACCATGCAATAGTACCATTGGACACCAACATTAACCTTGAATCTTTTTATTTCTTTTCTTTTTTCCTTTACATGATTGGTTGGGAACAGTTGTAAATTACAGAGGCTTATGCCTTGCATGCTAGGTCATGCTATATGTCGAAGATACGGAAGTATATAAATCTTTTGCTTTAATCGGTGTAGGAATTATGCGCTTTGAAGTTCACATTTTTAGATGTTGTCACTATGATAGAGTCTATTGATTTTCATCAGGGGGGGACTTCTTAATGTACATTTTTCAGTTGTAGTAACAGATGCAGGTCTAAATCAGTGATGTTTTTGCTAAAGAACATAATATGCTAGTAATGCATACTCTGTTTGCATGTCCATCTTAGCAATTGCTTTTACGACTCAACACAATTTTCTTCTTAGCATATTTAGTCAATAAGGTTCTTTTCTGTCTTCTATAATTTGGTCACTCATTCAGGAATTTGTGGAAGCAAGGCGAACTGCTGGACTTAGCAATGCGCCTCCTTGTTTGTGGTCTTCTTCTCCCCCTCAAGAATTGAAAGGAGCTTCTGATGAAGCATTATCAGCAAATTCTGGATTTGTCAGCTTTGGTAAGTCCTTAAGTTTGAGGTGATGTCTTATCTACTTTTGAACTGTTTTATAATGAACTCATATTTGTATCTAATGGACAGTCATTTTCCCTCGCCATGTGGAAGGCAGAAAGCTGGACAGAACTGTTTGGAGTTTATCAACATTCCATGCTTATGTCAGCTATCATGTTAAGGTGAGAGGCGGTGCAACCCAAAGTTTGTCAGTTGTTATTATCTGATTCATGAAGTTGCTAAGTTGCTTTACTATTCTCCTGCTAGAGGATACTAGCTGAAAAGATAGGTCTTGTTTGGCTGCAAATTGGAGCATATTTTGGCAAAATGATTTTTGGGAAGTGGGGTTGGGGAATGTGATGGTTCTTTGTTTGTACTTTGGGTGGTAGGTAGAAAATATTTTGGGAGAAAATTGTTTGTTTGGTTGTGTTTTGAGAGGAACAATATATCACATCGATAACTTTTTTGTTGGGTTGGTGCCTGGTGGGGTGAAATGCTATTTTAAAATTATTTATATATGTGTATATATAGATTGACTGATTGGTAGTATGTGTATATATGTGTAATGTGAAGGGGACAATTTATGAGAAGTAGTATAGTATTGGGGAATGTATTAGTAATCGATTATCTTGGCTGAGACATTGTTTGAGAAACTATATGGAAGAGAAGGTTGGCAATTAAAAGCAAAGAAAGTAACGCATCACATGATTGGGAAAAGTAATAAAAAGTACCAACCTAATTGCGTCAATGGACCCACATTCTTGGCAGGCCTCTCCAACATTGCTGCATCACACAGTTACACTTTTTACATTTTTAACCCCCCTTCCCTCACCCCAATAGCCAACATTGACCAGTCATGTAATCTTTTTCCTACAACCTCACATCCGCATTCTCTCTATAACGAGACACTATGCAATCCCTCTCTCACACATTTACACTCTTAAGTTTTCAGCACCATATTGGCGGAAGAATCATGGGTTTCTCTGAACAACTCTTTATTTTTCGCATTAACCAGGTTCCAATTTTTGTGTTATGTCTAGAAAGATGTGAAACACCTGCTATTGGTCTCAGGTTATGCATAAGTTTGGCTTTAGGTTTAATCCCCTATTTCTAGAATCCTCTCTCCCATGCATCACAACTGCAAGGACTTGGATCAAAGTACTAGATGCAGTGCATATAGAGCATCTTTGGCCTAAGACATGCTAAAGTTGGTTTTCAAAACTAAGATTGACCACGGGTGATCTGAAGATTTAGAAGAACCGGATGCTCAAAAGATCGGACTGCAGAAGAGAGAAAAAGTGGCACCTTATCTCGCAGTTTAAATCAACTAGTTTTTTGACATATAATGTGGTTTATTTAGAATATATTAGTAAATAATATCTTTAGTAGATTCTCGACTTATCTCTTTTTAAGTTTACTCCTCCATGGAGATCATACTTTAAAATTAGTGTAGGATTTAAAAAGAGTTGCTCATAGTTCCCTTTTATGGTGATATTTGAGAAATTAATTGACATAGTTTTATTCTAAGAAAAATTTCTCCCTCCGTTTCCTGAATTTTTCCCTTGCTTCTCCTCTATTTTTTATCAGCCCTATTTATTTCAGGAAACATTTTCCTAGTTTTTTCCTTACTTTCTGGGACTTGTTGGTTATCTAAGTCCTTACATTTTCTTAAATCCTTCAGTGATTCATGTCATTTTTCAGAAAAACAATGTTCAGATAGAGCCAGAAAGAGAAAAGAAATCTGATGTTTCCCAAACTCATGAACAATACTTTCTCTTGGTTCAAAAATATAGTTGTCCGTGCATCCACAAGAGTAGGACTGGATCATATCTTGTTGCATGATCCAACCACCACCCACCCATGACCACTGTTCTTAGCATCCTCTTTCTTCGTCCTTCAATCTCCATGTGACTACTCTACCATCTTCTTCCAGTCAAGGTTCTAATGATATTGCCTTAGTTTATTGGTCCCTAAATACCTAATTCACTTTTTCCTGGGAAACGAATTGCTCATCAATAAGTTAGAAAATCACGATCATTGTTATGGGAGTCTTCTGTAACTTGTGAATTTATTCTTTCAGTTATTTTGATTTTTGCATCAATATGTTGGTAATTTAATATGACCTAGAAACTCCTCTGAAGCCTCAACGATGCTTCCACAGAAATGTCTATGTCTCCAGTAAATCTGCATCCCTGTTCATCCTTCCTCAATTATACCTATCTTAAGCAAAAATCCACATGTTTTGAATTGGGAAGATTCCTTTGTAAGTGCTTGTAACTAGTTCTATTCTTGCATATTGAGTGGTCAAGTTGCCATGACCTGCAGAACTGAGATAAAGTTCTATTGTCACAACAAATAGCATGATGGAAGAAAGTGGTTAGTAACAATGCAGTAACTTGACTTCAGGCTATTCGGTATAAGCTTCCCCATGAATCCAAACTCCACTGTATCTGCATTGTAAGATATTAGTTGTACTCTAATCTGTTTGATATGGGGGTTGGATATAATTCCAATATCATACGCTAATTTTTAACTGCTAAATTGTCCATGAATATTGCTTGTTTTCAGATCAAATTTGTGAAAGACATGGGTTATTCACATTAAATTTTTATTTCAGGGAAATGTTCATTTATTCCATTCAGTAGACATTATATCCAACTCATTTCTTGTCTTTTTCAGACATATGAACTACCATTTTCTGTTTTATGTCAAGGACATCCAAAACAGAAAAATGAAAACAAACTTAAACCATATTGGACTTAGGGCCCTATGCTGATGTTGGTTGCATAAATATTTTACTCACTTTTCCATATGTAAGTTGGTATCATAGCTACACCAATTTGTACTTGAAAATAAGTGAGGGAGATAGCTTGAGACCAAAAGACTGCATATTTCGGCAGCCAATGGTTTGACAATTGGATGACCAAGAAAGTTAATGTCTTGTTATGAATTCAAGAATGAGACTGGAAAAATATATATGAGAGTGTACAAGTTATATAGACCATACTCCATGCTGCACCAAAAAGAGAAGTGACTTATTCTTCTCATATTCTAGCGTAAAAAGTCATTTAATTAGGATGTCCTGGTTTACCTAACTCAAGAATAATTCATAAATTTTCTATGCATTGTGTGTTTGAACTTTAATTTTAATGAGGTTTCTATGTAATTTGTCATGTAATCTCAAATATTCTTGCGTGAGCAGTGCTCGGAGGGTTTCATGCATACCCGGATGAGACGTCGTGTGGAGTCACTGATAGAGGTGAGTCTTGAATGCTATTTTAAGTTTTACATATTTTTGTGGATATTTTAGGCTTCACTTAAATGATTAAGAGCTTGAAATTGTGCTTGCGGAATTCTCATCTTTTTGAATAACTGGAATAAAGCCAGTTTCCCTTTCCTACGACACTGTTGATGATACCTTAGAGCAGTTTCTCCCTCCAAAGGCTCAACATGCTTATGTGAGTTCCTCTAGCCATTCACCAACCACAATAAATTATAAAAGGAAAAGCAAGGGAAAAGTAATTAATATTAAATGAACAATTCAACTTATGTTTACACTTAAATTCGTTCCTCTAACCGACCACATTTTAACCTAAGCATTTTGCTTTTGCATTTTCTGATGCTTTGAAGAAAATCCATGCTTTTAGAAATGAGAAATATAGTTTTTAAGAGCAGTATATGTGAGCGTGTAACTGCAAGATAGTTGGATACATAAAGTGTTTGGGTCTTTAATGGGGCATCTTATGCCATCAATTATGGATCATGCTGAAACCAAACTAAGTTCATTAGAGATTGAGCAAGGTGAGTATTTAAACTCTTCAGCCATTTAAAATGCAGGAGATGTTAACCTTGTAACATGAAAACCCTCCACTACGTCAAAAGAATTGATATATAAAGTTCCCCCTAGATGTCATGCGATTTTCTGTTTAAGTTCCATTCACTGTAACCTAATCATGATCTCAATTTTGATATGGGCCATATCGCAGCTTGTCTGCTATACCTTCGATGCTTTTTGTTGCACTGAGGTCTGATATCGACTGCATAGTATTTATAGTAAATGGAGATGTTATTGTGGTTTGATGGAATGCACGTAGTTATTGTTGATTGTCTGTCCTCTGGGTACAAATTCGTCAAGTTTTTCACTATCAGAGCTGGACCAGCTGCTAGAAACTTGTATTGATTGTCATCTCTGTGGTTAGCAGAAGCTCATTTAAATAAAATAATTTATTTTGAGTGATAAAATTATTGGATTTAGTTGGATTCTCTCTGATTATATTAAGTTTCCAGACTTAGAATGTGTTCAATTTATTTAAAAGATCTTATAAGCTCCTACATCTTATGACACATCTTATTTTTAAAATAAGTTATCGAAATGTTTGGATAAAATAAGATTTTGGAACTTAGAAGATGTTAATAATGACAATTTTGTAATTAAAATGATTAAAAATTAAAGGAGTTTGTTAAGATTTTGAAAATAAGGTAAGATATTATTAAAAGAGCTTATAAGATGTGGGATTTTATAAGCTCCTAACACACTTTAATATCTTATAAGCTCTTAAATATTTTATATGACATTTTAAAAAGTTATAAGCTCACCCAAACATCCTCTTAGTTTTGGATTTGATAATCTAAATTAATTGTAAGTATGATTGAACATACTTATGAACTCATTATTTTAGGCTTGGCTGCCTTGGTTTTTCTAGTCAAATGATTCTGTTTTCAAATTTGGGTATAATAATTAATATTTGTTGGCTTGTTTAATCACTACCTGAGATCCCAGCAGCTGGCTGGAATGTGCAAGTTGATCGCCAGAACAAGGACACATTTCGAAAAATGAAATAAAGATGAATCTTTCATTTTCTTATTTTTGTAAAGATAGTTCTCGTTGTTAGTTATTTTACTCTTCAACAGAGAAATATTCCTGGACATAGCTGCAAAAGGTCCTGTTATTTTAGCTTCTTTGATAATTGGTACCTTGGTTTTCCCCTTCTACTTCCCAACTGCAAGACTTGAGTGTGATAGGAGTCTCTCTTTCTGTCTTAGGCTCTGGATCGTGCCAAACCAGATTCAGAGAAGGTGAAAAAAACTGCACCCAATAGATCCTTTAAACGATTGGTACGTTACTAGTAACGTATTTGGCGCGCGCACACACACACACACACATATATATTTATATATCATCAAACACTGACATTCTTTTCTTTAGTGTTTGTGAGTTTCAATTAATATGTTTCATATATTGTTATCCAGAGCATCAAGGATGGCCGGAGCAGTTTCAATTCGAGATGAGATCAGGCAGCTGAATCGAAGGAGTACTTTACCTGCTGGGATTAATTTAGAAAAATATTAAAAATAAAACTCATGGAGCAATACTGTTTGTAGGCATGGTCATTTGCAGTTCAAGTAAAGCACCTGTTCTTTGTATACCAAGTTGTTATAGGCTAGTTTTGATGTATTGTTCTCTCTCTTGCTTTGGATGATGCTTTTCATGCCTTGGTGTGATAGAAGTCTAAAAGGTGATGAGAAAGTGAAAAAGGGAGCTTTTGATTGTCGGGTGTTAAGAACGGGTGCCTGGCCGCTTGCAGATCGAACAAACATCCGTTTGCACCCGCCAAATGACATGTAGCTCAAAATTCTTTGCAAGCTTTTTATTATGTAAAGCATTTTTTCTTCTTTTTTCTGTTGCTGTTGTTAGTTTGTGCTGTTGACATTGTAACAAGGTTAGTTTTTCAATAGAAAATTTAAACATTTTTAATTTTCAATGAAGAGAGTACTACAGTTGATGATTTATTGCAGTGGCAGTGTTTGCATGTCTGAAATGTCAATTTTGTTAACAAGTAGGTGAGATCCACTTGGGACAAATTTTAGTTTGGTTATAGCGCACTTTCTTGGTATAGAAGAACTGCCCGTTTTCCTCTTGAAGACATCCCATCAAGATTGGACCTCCACGCAAATTGGTAACTAGTGAATCATTTACCGTACCTTACTTTTTTCTTTTACAAACTACTCTTAGTCGGCTTTTTTGGAAAACCAAATATGAGTGTAGAGCGCTACATGATGTGTATGTAAGGGGCCCATAAGGTCTTGGTAATCATTTGGGTCCGCAAGAGTATAACAATTATTTGCACCCAAATATAATACGTTAGAAAAAAGAATCAGCTCAAGGCATTCTACCAACACAGTAAAACATTTCTGCTGTCCTCAAGTCTTATATTACCCCCATTTTCCACTTATTTAAAAAAATAAAATTCACAAAAAAAAAAAAAAAAAAAAAAAAAAAGACTTAGGCATTTGCTTCTCTTTATCTCTAGCCAACAAATTTGCTCATCGTGACTATGAGATTCACCGCTACAATAATTATGTAATCTATCCTAAGAAGAAAACTACGTCAGTATACATATATATACATAAATACATACAGATACACATCCATATCCATAGAAGAGTTAATTAGAAAAAAAATTCCTAAACTTACTTTTAGTTTAGTGTTCAGTCCCCATTTAAATATTTACACACTAAATTCCCATTTTTTTACAAAAGTTAGGAATCACTCCCCATATCTTTTAGAAAGACATGTATACCCTTGCAGCTGGAAAAAACAACAAAAATACCGGGGAAATGCGTTCTCTCTTAAGAACAACGCTTTTTTTTTTTTTTTTTTGCCTGAAATCGACTTCTCTAAGTGCCAAAAGAAAAGGGCGCGAAACCATTCCTCTGCCACTGACGCGAGAAGAAGAAGAAGAAGTGAAAAAAAAAAAAAAAGCAACAAAATTTCTGCCATTTTTCTGCGACAATGGAAGGAAAAACAGCTGCAAAAAGAAGCAAAGTACAAAAAGAAGTGACGAAAAGGAACAAAGGTATGTTTTTTGCTTTTGAAACTTCAAATGTCCGTGATTTTTTAGTGTTGCACTCATTTCTTGTCTATTTTCTCATGTTTAGGGTTTTTATTCATTTTTTAGTCGTTAAACATTTGAACCCATTTGATATATATATGATTTTTATTGTGAGATGGAAAGTTCTGATTTGTACTTGAAGGTCATGAAAGTTGCACTTCACCTTTTAGGGGTTTATACTTCTTTTTAACTGAAATTATATGGTGAAATTATATTATAAAACTATCTGAATGTGGTAGTGTGTTATCTGTAGTACAGAACATGCAAGCATGCAGTACACATTAGCAAAAGTGTAGTATATAATGTGGGTAACAGCAGTACAATTTAGAAGCAAATGTAGTATAAAACATTCAAATTGGTAGTACACGTTAGGCATAAATGTAGAAGCAGTACATTTATATAAATTCGTGTAGGCGCAGTACATTTTAGAAGCAAATGCAGTATAAAACATTCAAACGGGCAGTGCACTTTAGGCATAGGTGTAGTGTATAATTTGTTGCTGCAGTACATTTTATAAACAAATGCATGTAGTATAAAGCATTCAAACTTGCAGTACACATTAGGCAAAAGGTAGTATATAATTTGTATAACTGCAATACATTTTAGGCTCATTTGGAGTACACTTTAGGCAAAAGTGTAGCATAAAATCTCTGTAGGTGCAGTACATTTCAGAAACAAATGTAGTATAAAACATTCAAACTAGCAGTACACTTTAGGCATAAGTGTAGTATATAATCTATGTTGTTGCAGTACATTTTAGAAACAAATGTATGTAGTATAAAGCATTCAAGCTTGCAGTATACATTAGGCAAAAGGTAGTATATAATCTGAATAGCTGCAGTACATTTTAGAAGCATATGGAGTACACTTTAGGCAAAAGTGTAATATAAAATCTCTGTTGGTGCAGTACATTTTAGAAGCAAAGTATTATAAAATATGCAAACTGGCAGTACACTTTAGGCATAAGTGTAGTATATAATATGTGTTGTTGCAGTACATATTAGAAGCATTTTAGTATATAAACATTCAAGCCTGCATTATACATTAACTGAAAATGTAGTATATAATCTGTGCATCTGCAGTACATTTTAGAAGCAATTGAAGCATAAAACCTTTAAGCATGCAATATACATTAAATGGAACTATAGTATATAATCTGTGTATCTGCATTACATTTTAGAAGCAACTGTAATATAAAAAATTCAAGCTTGAAGTATAGAATAACTGAAAGTGTAAGTATATATTATGTGTTTCTAAAGTACATTTTTGAAGCTTGTTTAGTAGAAAACATTCAAGTTTTTAGTACACTATATCTAAAAAGGTTACTTTATTATCTGTTTATATACTATTTTTTTTTTGTCATTGCAGCAAAGCCAAGACATTGTGAGGTCTGTTCTCGTTGCTCTCCCCAATATTTTCAGAGTAAATTGGAGCTTGTGAAGTCCAAGATGGGGTCCAAACATTTTGATGCATTGAAGAAGACCCCTTTCTATATATACATGGATATGCTTAAGTTAAGTTCAAACTTCATTCTGCTTGAAGCTATACTTAGGAGG
Organism: Jacaranda mimosifolia; assembly: GCA_018894105.1. Lineage (NCBI taxonomy): Eukaryota > Viridiplantae > Streptophyta > Magnoliopsida > Lamiales > Bignoniaceae > Jacaranda > Jacaranda mimosifolia. The sequence goes on along the minus strand of CM032130.1, from coordinate 13,505,347 downwards.
TTTGACCCAAAAAAGCTCTCATTTCATTTTGCGGAGGGGGTTGAGGTTCCTTTTTCTGCAGCTGAATTTTCAATGGTTTTAAGGTTGCCACATGTGAGGCAATCTGTTGATATAACATTGTAGAGGAAGTCTTCAACCTTTGACCGCATTTTTTCTGGAAAGCTGCAGAATATAACTAGATCTGAAATAGCAAAAAAACTTGAGAAGTATGTATATAAGGATAGTGTGGAGGACTTGAATAATTTTTGTAGGTTGTACATAGTTTTTGTTTTTAATTGTATTATGTTTCCAACATCTAATTATTGCACTCCACGATTTCTCCTACCATACTTGGACAATTTGTCTAGAGTTGGTTTGTATGCATGGGGCATAGCTGCATACAGTTTTTTTGTCCAAGATATGAAGAACCATTTAGGAGTAGGTGGAGAAAGAAGAAAGAAATACATTGATGGGTGTACAGTCGGCTTGATGGTAAGTGTTTGCTTCATTTTTCTAATAGCATTGATTATATTTATATTCAAGTGAGTATAATTTTTCGATTTATGAATGACATGCATGGGTTTATGAATGCATCCTGTCACTGGCTACACCAATGAGTTTGTTTGAGTTCCCACGCTTTTATCGGTGGAAGGATAGCAAACTCCCAAAAAATGTGGAATAGGCAGAGAATAAATTGAAGCAAGTTACAGCAGATATGGTAATAATTGTAATAATTCATTATTTATTTTTTGTATAATAATTTGAATTTGATATTTATTTCCATTGTAATAGGTTGTAGCCCTCAACCCTGCTCCAGAGGAGTTAGAATTGGCATATTTGATCAAGAAATCAGAGGCTGCCAGTACTGCCATCAATGAAGTCCATGTCTGTGGTCATACAATATATGAAGCAATTGTTGCAGCGAAAGGTGAAGAAATTAAATCATTAAAAGAAAAAATTGCTTCATTCGAATACATGGCAATGAATGAGCAGGGTGAGGAGGAGCATCTAACTGAGGAAGAGACTGATGGGGTGGAGCTTGAGCAGGAAGCTGGTGAGTATGTGCATGAGGGGGTACTTGATTTGGTACATGATGCACAGAAAGAAGGGGATGATTCTGAAGACATGGTGGATGAAGAAAGTCGAACCAAACAACATCATGATCCTTTAGATTCCCCCATACCTTTGAAGATATAACATTATATACCAATTCAAGCGGTTGAGTTCGAGGAATCTGAGATTGAAGTGGCAAATGTCATGTCTTCGATTGTGACAAATGTGCACAGTCGAGAAGACGGGAAGCCAAAACAGAAATCTCCAGATTTTGTCAGCCCCCCCAGCACCACACCAGCCAAAAGAGCAAGACAAGTGACAAAGACCTATTGTGCTCGTCCTCGTGCACGAAAAAACAAAGAACAAGAAGAGAATAAGGTGTTGTACACTACTTAATGTTTTATTTTTTTTGCTACTTGCATTTCATTTGTAAACTGTCTGTTTGTAATAAATGTTGTGATATCTTATACTTGATTGGTTGATATTTGCACTTAATGGATGATGTCTTATACTTCATGTTTGTGATACTTGCACTCATATGCTGATCTTTTCTACTTCAATAGTTGACACTTTATACCTAATGTGCTTGAGTTTTGTACACCATATTAGTGATGTCTGTACTTCAAGTGCTGATCTTTTCTACTTCAATAGTTGACACTTTATACCTCATGTGCTTGAGTTTTGTACACCATAGTGGTGATGTCTGTACTTCATGTGCTTATCTTTTCTGCTTCAACAGTTGACACTTTATACCTATGTGCTTGAGTTTTGTACACCATGTTGGTGATAGCTATACTTCAAGTGCTGATCTTTTCTACTTCAATAGTTGACACTTTATACCTAATGTGATTGAGTTTTGTACACCATATTGGTGATGTTTGTACTTCATGTGCTTATCTTTTCTACTTTAATAGTTGACACTTTATACCTATGTGCTTGAGTTTTGTACACCATGTTGGTGATGTCTATACTTTATGTGCTTATCTTTTCTACTTCAATAGTTTGTGCTTGAGTTTTGTACACCATGTTGGTGATGTTTGTACTTCATGTGCTTATCTTTTCTACTTCAACAGTTGACACTTTATACCTATATGCTTGAGTTTTGTACACCATATTGGTGATGTTTGTACTTCATGTGCTTATCTTTTCTACTTCAACGGTTGACACTTTACACCTAATGTGCTTGAGTTTTGTACTCTATGTTGGTGATATCTATACTTCATGTGCTTATCTTTTCTACTTCAATAGTTTGTGCTTGAGTTTTGTACACCATGTTGGTGATCTCTGTACTTTATGTGCTTATCTTTTCTACTTCAACAGTTGACACTTTATACCTATGTGCTTGAGTTTTGTACACCATATTGGTGATGTCTGTACTTCATGTGCTTATCTTTTCTACTTCAACGGTTGACACTTTACAACTAATGTGCTTGAGTTTTGTACTCCATGTTAATGATATCTGTACTTCATGTGCTTATCTTTTCTACTTCAATAGTTGATACTTTGTACCTATGTGCTGTGTTTTGTACCCTAGGTGGCAGATGAACCAATCCTGGTGGCAGATGAACCACTCCAGGTGGCAGATGAACCAACCATCCCAAAGACTAAAGTAGCTGATCCCTATAAAGGAAGGACTGATTATAGAAGACTTGTTCTTATTCCAGTAGAAGAGTGAGAAGTCATTGACAACTTTATCAGAAGAGATAATTTGAGGTAACAAAATTTGCTTATTGTTTTTCTGTTGGATAAATTGGTATCTGAACTAACAATTAACAATTGTGTAGGGTGACTATATGGGAAGGAGCAAGACAGTTTTTAGATGGAAAAAACTTTTGTGAGCTCTTATTTGGAGGAGAACTTACTGGTAACATAGTGGACTGTTACATGTCGATATTATGTAGCCCATCTTTCAGCAAGAAGTGTCACCACAAGGTGTGGTTTACGTCCTCAATAGCACATGTATGTGGCAGTTTCTTAACTTAATTTAGTTCACGGTGACAAATGAGTATAACCATTTGTTTTATACTTCATAGGCTGATATATTAGACCAACTAGAGGAACGCAACATCAAGGATATTATGGATGAAGAATTTGTGGAGTTGAAGCTTAAACTTAACAACTTCACCTGTGCAGATTTGGAAGAGCTCACAGTGGATGTTTTAAACGAGTGTCGTTACATAATCCTACCGATTTGCCGGCGCTAGCACTGGTTCTTGGTTGTCCTCGACACCTCGACTCGTTCTTTCTTATACATGAATTCAATAATGGCCGCCAGATACAAATCGATAACTGTTACCATTGTAAGTTTGCTTTCTTTCCCCATGATTTCTTCATAAAGTAGGGAGTCAACAACTGATCAATATTTTTGTAGGCTTCATTCTTTTCTAGGTACATGAAGCTTTCATTGGGAAGTCGTGTGGATGAACAGATAAAGCAGGGAAAGAGTAGGTAGCAAGTGGGTACAGTGGATTGTGGTGTCTATGTATGCCTTTGGGCAGAGTGTTTTGCTAGAGACACCCCCAAGTTCTGGAGGGATGCTAGAACAATTGATATTGATAAATATCATGCGAATATGGTGTATAGAATATTAACTCATGAAAATGCTAGGATTTGAATCACTTGTATGTAAATACATGTATAAATTGAAGCATAATTTGTTTATAATATTTTTTTGTATGTAAGTGTAATTTTCCATTAATAATTTAAAACTTAAATTCAATTGAAACAGGGCAGGGAATTTGAATACAATTCAGGGGAAATGAGGTACAAACTCGGAAAAAAGAAAGTATAAAATGTGTTTCGTTGAAGAACACTTAAATTCAATTGAAACAAGGCGAGGATCCTGAGTACAATTCATGGAAAACGAAGTACAAATTCAAATAAACAGAGTACAAAATGTGTTTCGCTGAAGAACACTTAAATTCAATTGAAATTGGGCGGCAGATTTGGGTGCATTCTGAGGGCAATGAGGTACAAACCCGGAAAAAATAAAGCATAAAATGTGTTTCGCTAAAAAACACTTAAATTCAATTGAAACAAGGCGGGGATCTTGAGTACAATTCACGGGAAATAAAGTACAAATTCAGAATAAATAGAGTATAAAATGTGCTTCGTTGAAGTACACTTCAATTTTATTGAAACTGGGCAGCAGATTTGATTGCATTTTGAGGGCAATGAGGTACAAACCCGGAAAAAAGAAAGTATAAAATGTGTTTCACTGAAGAACACTCAAATTCAATTGAAACAAGGCGGTTTCTTGAGTACAATTCATGGGAAACTAAGTACAATTTAGGGGAACGAAATACAAACTCAGTACAATTCTGGAGATATGAAGTACAATCTTGAACAAACAAAGTATAAGATTTGTTTTCTTGAAGTACACTTATTGCAACTGAATAATTATTCTCCAATAATTTTAATGATGGGCAAGTACAATAATTTGAGATTATCGGATCTGGTGAAGCACGAATTTGTACAGATGATAGGGCGGATATCATTAGCAAATTCTCTTTTCTTTACATCTTTGAAAGCATAAGTATTCTTTCATTATTGCGATTGATAACATTCATCCGTTGAACACTAGTGATTAACAACTTAAAAATTTTAATATTATTTTATTCATATGATAAATATTGGCCACATACTTCAATAGTTTGGTTATTAATTAGCAACAATTAAAAAGCAAATCTTTGAACAAATTTCAATTCAAAAATATTAGTAAAAATATCAAGATATTAAGTACAAAGTTGCCCAAGTGAGGCGCAAATGCGAAAAAATCAAGTACAACTATCCCGGATTGAGGTACAAAAGTTAACTGTGTCTCGAACAACATGCAAGAATGCTAATTTCACGCTAAATTACCTGCCTCATTGCCCAAGTGAGGCGCAAATGCGAAGAAATCAAGTACAATTATCCCGGGTTGAGGTACAAAAGTTAACTGTCTCGGACAACATGCAAGAATGCTAATTTCATGCTAAATCACCTACCTCATTGCCCAAGTGAGGCGCAAATGCGAAGAAATCAGGTACAATTATCCCAGATTGAGGTACAAAAGTTAACTGTGTCTCGGACAACATGCAAGAATGCCAATTTCACGCTAAACCACCTGCCTCATTGCCCAAGTGAGGCGCAAATGCGAAGAAATCAGGTATAATTATCCTGGATTGAGGTACAAAAGTTAACTGTGTCTCGGAAAACATGCAAGAATGCTAATTTCACACTAAATCACCTGCCTCATTGCCTAATGAGGCGCAAATGCGAAGAAATCAAGTACAATTATCCCGAATTGAGGTACAAAAGTTAACTGTGTCTCAGACAACATGCAAGAATGCTAATTTCACGCTAAATCACCTGCCTCAATGCCCAAGTGAGGCGCAAATGTGAAGAAATCAAGTACAATTATCCCGAATTGAGGTACAAAAGTTAACTGTGTCTCGGACAACATGCAAGAATGCTAGTTTCACGCTAAACCACTTGCCTCATTGCCCAAGTGAGGCGCCAATGCGAAGAAATCAAGTACAATTATCCCGGATTGAGGTACAAAAGTTAACTGTGTCTCGAACAACATGCAAGAATGCTAATTTCACGCTAAATCACATGCCTCATTGCCCAAGTGAGGCACAAATGCGAAGAAATTAGGTACAATTATCCCGAATTGAGGTACAAAAGTTAACTGTGTCTCGGATAACATGCAAGAATGCTAATTTCACGCTAAATCACCTGCCTCATTGCCCAAGTGAGGTGCAAATGCGAAGAAATTAGGTACAATTATCCCGAATTCAGGTACAAAAGTTAACTGTGTCTTGGACAACATGCAAGTATGCTAATTTCATGCGAAATCACCGCCTCATTGCCCAAGTGAGGCGCAAATGCGAAGAAATCAAGTACAATTATCCCGGATTGAGGTACAAAAGTTAATTGTGTTTCGAACAACATGCAAGAATGCTAATTTCACACTAAATCACCTGCCTCATTGCCCAAGTGAGGCTCAAATGCGAAAAAATTAGGTACAATTATCCCGGATTGAGGTACAAAAGTTAACTGTGTCTCTGAGAACATGCAAGAATGCTAATTTCACGCTAAATCTCCTGCCTCATTGCCCAAGTGAGGCGCAAATGCGAAGAAATTAGATACAATTATCCCGGATTGAGGTACAGAAGTTAACTGTTCTTGGACAACATGCAGGAATGCTAATTTCACGCTAAATCACCTACCTCATTGCCCAAGTGAGGCGCAAATACAAAAAAATCAAGTACAATTATCCCGTATTGAGGTACAACAGTTAACTAGTTTATTGATTCTTTTCAAGTTCGACGATTATGCCCTGTTCTACCACATATTTTACACTTAATTAAACGTTTCTCAATCTGTGATGGAATCCTCTGTATCCTTCTACGCCCAGGCAGAGATCGACAATCAGATGAATGAATGATGTCACCATCATCTATAGGGAACATATGCATATCAAACGTAGGAATAGGGTTTATAACTGCTTGGTATGCTTGTTGATACATCTCAACTCGGAAGTATTAATCGGTGAAGTCATACGGTGAAAGTGACTTTGACTCGATACAAGCACAAGCATGTCTGCATGGTATTTTATCAATCTACCATGCTCTGCACGAATAAACTCTGCTATGTAAATCTACAGCATACGATTTATCTTGCTCAATCACCTCAAAGCTCCAACCGCTAGACATGACAACTTTTAAGTTGCAAGAACGCATATGATTAATTGCCAACTTCTTCTCTTGCTTGGGACATAATTGACCAACCATCTTATGAGATTCTTCTCGTCGATCATGCATCATAACCATTATTTGCATGCGTATGTGATCAACCATGGCTGCAACTGGCATAAATCAGGCTGGTTTAACCTAATTATTCCAACTTTCTGCTTGATTATTGTTTATTACCTCTCATTGATCTCCACTGAATGAGGAATTTGCCCAACATGGTGTTAGACTGCATAATAAAGTCTCTGGCAAGCGGCATTGACTCCAAGATGCTGTCTATATATCGGGTATACTCCTGCCTTGTAGATGCATATGCAGCTTTCATAAAAACAAAACACCAATGTTTCTTGTTATGTAGATGGTACTTCCTTAATACCTGAATTTAAAATAATAGAACAGTAATGTGCTTAATGTTATGAAGTAGAGTTTATTTCACATAATTGTCTCACAAACAAAGATAGAGTACATTTACTTGTTTCTTAAAGTTATCCACTAAGTGTCTCAAGCAACATGCATGGTGGCTACCGGGAAATATCATGGGGAGGGCCTTAAGAAGACCTGGATGTCGATCAGAAAAGAAAGTAAACCTTGATAAGCCAGGCAGATATTCAAAATCCAAGACACTTCTCAGCTTAAAGCAGAACTACTCCCAATTAATATCATTTTCAGAGTCAACAACTGCATATGCTAACGTGAATAAGTCATCATTAGCATCCTTGCTGACAGCGCTGAGTAAGACTCCTTTGTATTTATTTTTAATATAGGTGCCGTCCAAGAATATCAATGGCCTGCATCCCCTGAGAAAACCAAAAAGGCAGGCACTAAAACATATAAATAGCCGACGAAATTTTTGATTGATTGGGTCAATCTCACAGTTTGTAATACTTCCAAGGTTTGTCCTATTCACAGCATCATAGTACCACCTCAACTTATCATAAGATCCCTTCTTAGATCTATGGATGTCATGCATGGCTAATTCCTTACTCATCCATGGTTTGTGGTACCTAAGTTCCACACCGTATTCTCTGTGAATATCTTTCAGTTTGGTAAAGGGCCGATAACATGACTCTATTCTCAATTTATCCTTCACTACGTTAGCAACCCAAGCGGAATCGGCTTTAGGATGTCCCCTTGTCCGAAGATTAGCCTCACCACATGTGTGCTCTAGATTGCATTTTCGAATGCCAAATAATTTATCAGCTTCATGCCTTGATGCATAGATTCTACATTTGCAATTTTCATCACTGCAAACGGCTATGATTTTTTTGCTGTTATTTTTCTTGTATTTAAATGACCGCAAAGTAGACACTACATAATTCTTAAGCATAATTCTGAACTCCTGAGCATCCTTGAATGTTTGACCCTCTCCATATATGCAATTCCTCCATGCATAAATTGAGTTGCTAGTTAAAGCCAATTCATTGTGCGATGCATTAGTCGAACCAATTTTCTCTTTGACTGCATCCCTTGAGGTTGACAAATGAAGTATAATTTTAGGTAAAATAAAGTACTATATGTAGAATAATTCAGCATTGTGGTATAATTTCAATAAATGAAGTACAATTTCATAACAATAGAAGTATAAAATGCAAGCAATTGCAGTATAATTTTTTGGATAATTCATTAGTAGAACACTTGAAAATTAAATAAGAGATTCAGAAAATTGAAGTACAAGTTAAAATAAAATGAAGTACAATTTGTGAACACCTGAAGTACAGAACTTCAACTAAAAGAGTACAGATTTAGATAAAATGATGTATAAAATGAAGTATAATTTTAAGAAACAGAAGTAAAAGAAGTGAAGTACAATTTTAGAACACCTGAAGTATATAACTTCAATGAAAAGAATACAAATTTAGGTGAAATTATGTAAGAACTGAAGTATAAGTTCAGAAAATCGAAGTACAATTTTAATAATTTGAAGTAAAATTTTAGAACACTTGAAGTATAAGACCTTAACAATTGAAGTATAATTTTTGGATTATTCATTAGTAGATGCTTCAAAATTAAATAACAAATTTAGATAATTGAAGTATAAGTTTAGATAAAATGAAGTACAATTTCAGACACTTGAAGTATAGAACTTCAATGAATGGAGTTCAAGTTTAGGTAAAATGATGTATAAAATGAAGTATAATTTAAAGAAATAGAAGTACAATTTTGGACAGAGTGAAGTACAATTTGAGAACATCTGAAGTATAAAAACTTAGCTATTGCAATATAATTTTTGGATAACACATTAGTGGACGCTTCAAAATTAAATAACAAATTTAGATAATTGAAGTATAAGTTAAGATAAAGTGAAATACAATTCCGGGCACTTGAAGTATAGAACTTCAATGAATGGAGTACAAGTTTAGGTAAAATGATATATAAAATGAAGTATGATTTCAAAAAATAAAAGTACAATATTAGACAAAGTGAAATACAATTTCAAAATACCTGTAGTATAGAACTTCAATGAAAAAAATATACAGATTTAGGTGAAATTATGTAAGAACTGAAATATAAGTTCAGAAATTCGAAGTACAATTTTAGATAATGTGAAGTACAATTTCGGAACAACTGAAATATAAAACCTTAGCTCTTGTAGTATAATTTTTAGATAATAAATTAGTACAAGCTTCAAAATTAAATAATAGGTTCAGATAATTAAAGTACAAGTTCAGATAAAATGAAGTACAACTTCAAACATTTGAAGTATAGAACTTTAATGAATGGAGTACAAGTTTAGGTAAAATGATGCATAAAATGAAGTATGATTTCAAAAAATAGAAGTACAATATTGGACAAAGTGAAATACAATTTCAAAATACCTAAAGTATAGAACTTCAATGAAAAGAATATATAAATTTAGGTGAAATTATGTAAGAACTGAAATATAAGTTCAAAAATTTGAAGTACAATTTCAGAACTCATGAAGTATAAAGCCTTAGCTATTGCAATATAATTTTTGGATAATCCATTAGTTGTCGCTTCTAAATTAAATAACAGATTCAGATAATTGAAGTACAAGTTCAGATAAAATGAAGTGCAACTTCGAACACTTGAAGTATAGAACTTCAATGTATGGAGTACCTGTTTAGATAAATGAAGTACAATTTGAGAACACCTGAAGTATAGAACTTCAGTGACAAGAGTACATATTTAAATAAAATGAAGTATAATTTTAAAAAATAGAAGTACAATTTTTGATAAAGTGGAGAACAATTTCTGAACACTTAAAGTATAAAAACTTAGCAATTGCAGTACAAATGGATAATTTATTAGTAGAAAACATGAAAGTCGAATAATTGATTCAGATAATTGAAGTATAAAACCCTAGCAACTTCAGTACAGTTTTGGTTAAATGAATAATTTCAGAAAACAGAAAGTATAATTTTGTATAGATTACGTACAATTTGGAAACACTTCAAGTATAAACCTCTACAAGTTGCAGTACAATTTTAGATAATCCTTTAGTAGAACACTTGAAGTATAAAACTTACATAATAAAGTATAATTTTTGTGAGATGATGTACAATGTTAACTGCAATGAAGTATAATGTAGAACGCTTCAAGTACAGAAAGATTTCAAATAAACAGAGTGCAATTTCAGAACACTTCAACTACAAAACTTTACAAACTGCAGTACAGTTGAGATTCTGTAGAAGTATTACCTTAAAACATCACTGCTCTTCTTTTCTCTGCTACTTGATTCATCTTTTCGGTTTACCAGGATGTCAACAATGTCCATCTTCAATGTCAAATGCAGTAAGACCAAATTCATGACATCATCGTCATCAGTTAAACTCACGTACAATCTTTGATGTGGAGCTATATATTGCAAACTGAAGTGCTCGGCGTTGACTTCACTCCATTTTCTTGCGAGATTAATGTACATATCCATTAAAGTCATACTATCCTTAATTGACATTATATGGAACTGGTCTTTGTAGCGGCAACTCCCCAACACTTGATTGAGCACACTTGCTTCACTACTGGTTGACATTGTCAGAAAAATATAAGAAACTCAAAAGCAACTGAGAAGAAACTGAGAAGAAAATGAAACCCGAAAATGATGAAAAAAAAAGAGAAGAAGACATTGCAGCTGTCGGGTTGGTGGTTTTTGGCTCTGACGATATTCTCGTTCCCGCCGTGGAGCTTGTTGCGTTTTTTCTGTTCTTTCTGTTTCTAGTAATGAGCGTATGATAGGGTTTACTGTTTGCTTATCCAAATGGAGAAGAAGTGAGAAAAAATGAATGAAAAATACGATACTTAAGGGCATTTTTGTCAAATCAAGTGAGTAGAGAGTAATCTCTAAAAATTTAACAAAACTATGGAGTTTGTTATAACAAAAATCAAGTGGGGACTGATCACTAAGTGGAAAGTGCATTTGGTACTTTTCAATAAGTGTCCCTCCATAGAATATATTATATATATATTACATATGCATTTGTAATGTATATAATATCTTTAAGATATATCTATAATATACATGTTATATCTATCTATATTTATATCTACATCTATATACTACCTATAAAAGTATGAATAGGTTTAGTGTTTCTTTCCTTTTATATGAGGACAAAAGTATTCCTCTCTAATAAGATTATCACATTTAATACACATGATTTATGCTAATTGTAACTACTAAATAAAGTCTTTCAACTAAAATAATATATATACACAAATGTATATACATTGTATTTAGACTTATCGAAAATAATAACTATAATTAATTTTATCAAGTCTTTCATCATAAATAATGTATATACATCAAATGTATATCAGTGTGTTTATTACATTTATTACAAATTAAATATATTTCTAATTAGAATTATACAAAATATTAATTGCATTGAAATTAATTAAATAAATTTTCTATTTAGTAAATGTAATTGCTTAGATTGAAATTACCATGTTTAATGCACATAGTTTAATGATAATTATAATCAAATTAAGTTTATTTTTAATTATAGTCATATAAAATAATAACTATAATTAATTAAATCAAGTCTTTCCACTCAAATATATTTATTAAATTTATTCTAAATTAAGTGTATTTTTTAATTAAACATACAAAAAATAATTATTATATTAAAAATAATTATATCAAAATTTCCTTCTTAGCGAAAAAAATTACGTATATTAAAATTTATCGTTCTACTAACATATTTAGTTGGGCTTGTAGAAAATAACAATTAAATTAAAATTAAGGAATTCAATTATATCCCCATCTAATGAGACTATTACTATCACATTTAATACATATGGTTGTATGGTAAACTACGACTAAATTAAATTTACTTTTATTAGACTCATAAAAACTAACAACTGAATTGAAATTAGTAAAAAAAATCAATTGATGAGGAAAAAATGATACGTCATAAATATATTTATAGATATATTCTTTCTGCACTCTCCTGCAATTCAAACGAAATGTATAGTAAATTTAATATGGCAATGAACAAGAATAGATTAAGTCTTACAATCACATGTTTAATTTATGAGAAAAAAGAATGATATTTTATAAATGCATTCATAAAAATATGGGCTCTTTCTCAAAAATAAAAAGAGAAAATTATTTATTATATATCAGAACAGGTGTCAAACTGTTATGTAATATTATACTTAATATGATAATGAAAAAGAGTGAACTAAGTTTATTTAATTTTTTTATTTTTTATTTATTTTTGTATTTATATATATATATCTAAAATATATTTTGGTTCATCTTTATATATAAACATTTTATTTTCTTAAAAACTAATAGAAAAAATTGCTTTCATGTTGCATCGCAAATCAATTTCTTAACCTTATTTATTTAAGATAAAACACAAAAAATGGGTCAAAAGAAAAATAATATATATAGTTAATAGCTCTATTAGAAGCCGTGAAAAAAAAATCAACTAAAATTTTATTTCTTTAAATTGTCTTTTTAAATAGATTATTTTTCAATTAAAATAATAATAATGTGGCAATACTAAGTACTGACTTTCAATAATTATTTTTAAAAGGCAACATGATAGAATATACATAAAATTTAATTTTATCAAATAACCTTTTGAAGAATCAAACTAATTTTTTTTACTTGGGGTGTGATGGAGGATGAGGAGGGCCTTGTCAAGACCAAATTTTGTGTGACTTAACTAATCATATGATAAATATTGATAAAGTATGCATCAACGACATAAAAAGTATAATTAACTCATTATATAATTGGCTTGAATTTGATCATATTTAATTAAAATTTGATTTTTTTCCCCCAAAAGTATGTATTGTTAGATTGAAAATTATGTAATTCAAACTATTAAGCTTAAAAAATATTTATTCGATTTTAATAATAACATTAATATGAATAGTAAAATGTTTTCTATCAATATATAAAATAGAATATCAATAAATACATTTTACTGGATAAAATATCACATTAGCTCATATGTTTCTCTTCATATCCAACAAAATATGTACCCCCAAAGTGTGAAGTATATCCCCCATTAAATATATATTATCTAATAGTCAAATTAAAATTCTTATTTTCTTTATATTGCTAATATTAAATAATTAATAAAATCCAAATGTTTATTTCAATCAATGAATTTTATTTAACAATTCAGGTATACATTATGTTAATAGCCAAATTAATTCGTAATCCAACTCTTACATATTTATAAACTAGCAAATCTGTAAAGAAATAATTTGCACACTTTTTTTAACAAAAAATGTATGAATGGGTAGTGTTTCCTCCCTTTTAAATAGAAAATAGAAATAGAAATTAAAGTAAGATCATGGAATAATAACTGGCTCAAATTTAATTAATGAGAATGATAGAAGTTAAATTACAAAATAAAACCCTTCTTCAAATATCACCTAAAAATGGAAGAATTCAAAAGTCGGCTACTATTCATCATTATATTGTAAAAGATACATATACATCATTTTTTTAAATGTTAAGTTTTTTAAAATATATTTTATTTTAGTCATTATTCTGTTCACACATTTTCATTGTCCCTCTTTTTAGTAAAAGGTTTTTAAAATGATAATAAATCGATAAACTTCTGGCTTGAATTAATATTATGTTTAGTTGATTTAGTATTGGATATTATGATATATATTTAAAACACCATCGTAAGTGGCGATTTAGAAAAAAATACCTATACTTTTAGATACATGGATATAAATTTCTAATAATATCACTATAATATATTTGTTTTGCAAATAAAGACGAGTTAAGATGAAGAGAAAACATGCCGCACTGAGTACTATAGAGGGACAGGTATTTATAGATAAATTAAAGAGTCCAAGAAAATGAGAAAGTCAATTAAATAAACAGAAATTAGATAGATTTTGAAAGTCAATTAGATTGTGCGATGAAAAAGAGCCTTTAAATATTATATGCCCACTGTTGCATGCCTTATCTCAGACATGAATATCCCCCTTAAAATAGGCCTGAACAAAAGAAACCCTTTTGCCCACAGTAGACATTGAAATGACGAGAAGGTATACATTTTGTAACTCCCTTTCCCGATTTTCAAATCACTTGTCGCTTGAACCGATGGATAGCTCCTAGTTTCTGCATTAACTCCCCAAAGTTCCAGGTCCATCTGAATCTCCATGGAACAGGAATTGCCCTCGCAATAAATTAGAATTACAACAATTAGATTTTGAAAGTCAATTAGATAGATTTTGAAAATTATATTTACCCCCTTAAACTTTGAAAGAAAAAATGTTGATGGAAAGTGTGAAATGACCAAAATGCCATTCCGTTAAACAATGAAAAAAATAAAAAATACTTAAGTTGATAGAAATATCAAAAGATAGAAATGCCTTTGACCTATTTGTAATATTTTTGAATTCATGAGGGTTTATTTGATATATTTTTATCACATTTAAATATTATATGCCCACTGTTGCATGTCTTCCCTCAGACATACATATCCCCCTTATAATAGGCCTGAACAAAAGAAACCCTTTTGCCCACAGTAGACATTAAAATGCCGAGAAAGTATACATTTTGTAACTCCCTTTCCCGATTTTCAAATCACTCGTCGCTTGAACCGATGGATAGCTCCCGATTTCTGCATTAACTCCCCAAAGTTCCAGTTCCATCTGAATCTCCATGGAATAGGAATTGCCCTCACAATAAATTAGAATTACAATAATGCCGCTGCATTGCCACACTCTAAAGATCTTCACCGTTTCGTATACAAATGGAACTGTCTAGTGGTGAAACTTGGTGGAAACATTCACAAAATTTCAAGGAATACCCCACTAAAATAGTTTCACAAACCTCCAACTCCAAGGTACTCTGTTCAAAGCCTCTATATGCTACTCACACGTAGGAGACCGCTCTTGATCACCCCTAATGTTTGGTTCCCAAATGGACTCAGAATAACTTCAAACTTGGTGGGAAGTATCCTCATAACTCAAGGAATATGCCATTAAAATAGTTTTGCAATCCACACCTCATAACATTCTCTATTCATGGGTCATCTCTGCCTTAATGCACTAGCCAACAATGCCTGATCACTCCTAACGCCTCCTCAAGTTATGGTCGCCACTCTTTTCCAAGACGCGACCCATGACATCCGTCTCACTCAATCTGTTAACGTCCTCATCAATAAATATACAAGGAATTGAAGTGTATGCGATGCACAAACTCAACTTTGATTAATTTCGCACCGGATAAGCTCTCAAAAATATGCCTCTACACATCTCAATTCGTTTCTCTGAACGGTGCCCTTAAGCACAACTCATAATAAGCCTACACGACAACTCAATGATCACCAAAAAATAATGGCCCTCAACACGGCCAACTCTGCTTAAATCGAAACATGAAATGGGAAGTGCACGCATGATCTCCGCACTCTCCCCTATTGGAGGTGTTGCCATCCTCAACAAACACACTATTTTCTTGAAGCGACAACTCTTAGCCAACTAGAATTGAAAACTCGGGGCCTCTGCCCGAACTTAGAACTCATTTGCTCTGCTCAAAACCTACTCAATAGAGCCTGCTACTCCACTCAATTCTGCTCATGGGGCCTGACACCCCTCTCAATTCTCATATTCGATTGCCTCTTCTAGAAATCCCTAAATCACAGAGCTTATATACTGGTGTCGAAATCCCTTCAAAGAACATACTCAATTCGCCTCAATACTGCTTGGTAGGCTCCCCCACTCAAGTTCAAAACAAGTCTCATCTCGATTGCATCCTAAATGGGATCCATTTGTCACGAACAGAATTGAAATTAATTTCAATTTCAAACCAAATAGCGTGCGTCCCTGACTAGTGAACGCAACTCTACTAAAAAAACTCATTCTCCAACCAAGAAACTCAAATTCTCATAAAGTTGCTACACTATGTTCAAGACTTCTGGTAGCTTCTCAACTCAAAATCTCTAATCCTATGATGTCTAAGAAAAATTCTCGAATCTCAATTCAATCAACTCATGTGCTGTGGCGCCTCTACGCCATCTCAATAATATGCTCATCATTTCCACATGGAAAGTTTCTTCTGAACTCAATCTACATGCTCTCCGGCATGTCCCCTCATAGAAGTCAAGATGAATATTGAATGTTGATTATGTTTCAAAAAGTTCCCACAAAATGGTCAACAGCTTGTTTGCCCAAAAGCAACTTACTCATTCTATAAGTTCATTGCCTCATGCAATTTTTGGTAGCCATGCACCAAGCACAAACAAACTACCAACTAAAGTTACCGAAGTTGCCGATACAGTTCAATTGTAGTCACTGACAAGCACAAAACAATCAGGCTACTACACTTTACCCAATCATAACTGCTACACTGCAAATCGATTACTGAACTTCACTCAATCCACAGATATTAATAAATTGGGACTCCAGTAGTACTCTTCGAGTGTTACCGACCACAATTGCACAATTAGGTTACTGGAATTCACCAAACTAATATTTGCACTAGAACTCGGGTTAATAAGCTTCGCCCAAGCTATACCCGTCAATA
The DNA here is from genome assembly GCA_018894105.1 of Jacaranda mimosifolia. Taxonomy (NCBI): domain Eukaryota; kingdom Viridiplantae; phylum Streptophyta; class Magnoliopsida; order Lamiales; family Bignoniaceae; genus Jacaranda; species Jacaranda mimosifolia. The sequence goes on along the minus strand of CM032130.1, from coordinate 13,488,616 downwards.
ATGGTGCTCTCTCGGAGCTAAACTATTGCACTAAAAGCTCAGTCTCTACAAGCAATGCCCACTGCTTGAGAACATGATGCCAACTGATAGCAAACTCGATGACCGACATCCCCAAAATCATATACAATCCACAAACGGCTTATTAAAGCATTTTAAAGCCAAAGACAACAAGCCAACATAATATGTGTTGCAACCAGCATGATTCTGTCAAAAAGTCCTAGGTCTCAACCTACTTGCTTGCGTAGAGTTCATGTGCCAATCCCTTATACAAAGAGTATTCGGGTTCCAGAATGCTAACCGTCTGATTGGCTCATTTTACTTCCTGCGTGAATTCTCACACACAGTAAAAATTCATTAGGCTTCGATACCACTTTATCATAGATGGACTCTATCTCACAACAGAACATTTGTTAGTCCGTGATGGCATCTCAGGTTTCGACCAACCATTGATCTGCCAACATCCATCTCGACTCTTTATGATGACCAGTTACTCATTTTGGCCTACTAGCTTACTAGCATGAACATTTGAATGTCTCATAATATTGGCGTACTCATCTATTTTGAATGCCTACATTCACCGGAGACTCACATCCATCATGCTACGCATGGATTGAGGATCACATCCATATGGGCATTTCTTGATAGCAAAGGAGCAATCTTGCTCCTTCTCAGCATTGAGGGTCGACACCTGTCCACAATGCATTCCTCATGCTCGTTGCTTGCTACAATGCTATTCATTTATGCCTTGCCCGAGTAGGGCTATATGTAAGTCCAAGGCTTATGTAATGTGCCATCATCTTATATTATTCCTGCCTAAAGCGTTGGACATGATTTTTCGTTCGCTAGCAACTTACCTCAACTTGCCCACTATGCGGCATCACCACACGACTGCATGTCTTAAGCCAATGGACCCCCGTAGCAAGGCTAGAACCCATAGCACCTGCTTTGTGAGTTAGTTCATGAGACATTAGAGTACTTATCTCGATCACTCAATCGGCTTATAGGTATTACCCTATAATTTTTGAAACCTGGGGGGCAATAGTGTTTATGCCTCATAACCTCTCGGCACCCTCTCAAACCCAATGTGGGCCATCTTGGCTCCATGCTGCCTGTTTAGCTCCCAACCCGTCTGTAGACTCTAAACACTCATTTGAGATGTCTAGAGCCGGCCCTTGAAGGCTCCCCATCGTCTTCAAGGAATTGCTCACTTGGTGCCGTTACAGCATAGGGAGGACTAGTAGTTCCTATCATTGCATACGCACCATCCTTAAGACATGCATGTGCCTTTTATAATAGGCTTGGAGAAAAATACCCTTTTTCCCACAGTAGATATTAGAATGTTGAGGAGGTATACATTTTGTAACTCCATCTTCTGATCTCCAAATCACTCATTGCTTGAACCGATGGATAGCCCCCGACTTCTACATTAACTTCACAAAGCTCCAGCTCTATCCAATTCTCCATGGAATAGGAATTGCCCTCGCAATAAATTAGAATTACAATAATGCTACTGCACTGCCACACTCTAAAGATCTTCACCATTTCCTATTCAAATGGAATCGTCTAATGGTGAAACTTGGTGGAAACATTCCCAACACCTCAAGGAATACTCCACTAAAATAGTTTCACAAAACTTCAACTCCAAGGTACTCTGCGCAATGCCTCTATTTGCTACTCGCACGTAGGTGACCACTCTCGATCGCCTTTAATGTTCGATTCCCAAATAGACTCGGAATAACTTCAAACTTGGTGGGAAGCATATTCACAACTCAAGGAATAATCTGACTGTTCCTATCCCCAGGATCGGCGGATAATTGCTACTCTTGTGTAAAAAAGTCTGGAATGCCAAGTGCGCTGCCAATAAAATAGTTTTGCAATCCGCATCTTATAAGAGTCTCTACTCATAGGTCATCTTTGCCCTAATATCTTAGCCAACAACACCTTATAGTTCCTAACGCCTCTTCAAGTCATGGTCGCCACTCTTCTCTAATATGTGACCTATGACATTCTCCCTCACTCGATCCGTTAACGTCTTTATCAACAAATACACAAGAAATTAAAGTGTATGTGATGCCCAAACTCAACTCTGATAAATTTCGCACCAGATGAATGGTATGCTCCTCTGAGCTCTAAAAAATGTGCCTTTGCACATCTCGATTTGTTCCTCTAAATGGTGCCCTCAAGCACAACTCAAAAGAAGCCTACACGACAGCTAGATGATCACTAAAAAAATAATGGCCCTCAACATGGTCGACTCTACTCAAATCAAATCATGAAACGAAAAATGCACATGCAATCTCTGCACTATCCCCTACTGGAGGTTTTATCGTCCTCGACAAACACATAATTTCCTTCAAGCGACTACTCTTAGCTAACTTGAACTAAAAACTCGGGGCCTTTGCCCAAACTCAGAACTTAGCTACTAAGCTCGACCAACTCTACTGACAGAGACTGCACAAGAAGCCCTATGCTTTGCTCAAAATCTACTCAATGGAGCGTGCTGCTCCGTTCAATTCTGCTCATACGGCCTAACATCTCTCTCAATTCTCATACTCGAATGTCCCCTTTAGAAATCCCTAAATCGCAGAGCCCATATACGGATGTCGGAATCCCTTCGAAGAACATACTCAATTCAGCTCAAAATGGCTTGGTTGGCTTCCCTACTTAAGCTGGAAATAAGTCTTATCTCGACTGCACCTAAAATGGGATCCACTTGTAATGGATGGAATTGAAATTAATTTCAATTCCAAACCGAATAACGTGTGACTCTGTCTGATGCACGTAACTCTGCTAAAAAAACTCATTCTCCAACCAAGAAACTCAAATTCTTATAAAGTTACTACACTATTTTCGAGACTTATGGTAGCTTCTCAACTCGAAATCTCTGTTCCCATGATGTCTAAGAAAAATTCTCGAATCTCTATTCAATTTTGTTGCACCTTATGTCCTGTCACGCCTCTATACCGTCTCAACAATATGTTCATCTTTCCCACATGGAAAGTTCCACCTAAACTCAGTCCACCCGGCTCTTTAGCATGTCCCCTCATGGAAGTCAAGATGAATATTGAATACTGATTATGTTTCAAAAAATTCCCACAAAATGGTCAACAACTCACATGCCCAAAAGTGACTTACTATGTCTACCAATTCCTTGCCTCATGTAATTTTCGGTAGACATGCGCCTTGCGCAAACAAACTACCCACCAGAGTTACCGAAGTTGCCAACAGAGCTCAATTGTAGTAATTGACAAGTACAAAACAATCAAACTACCATATTTTACCCAATCATAACTGCCACACTGCAAATCGATTACTAAACATCACTCAATCTATATATATCAATAACTCGGTACTCTAGTAGTACTCTTCGAGTGTTATCGACCACAATTGCACAATTAGGTTACTAGAATTCGCCAAACCGACATTTGCACTAGAACTCGGGTTAATAAGCTTCGCCCAAGCTATAGCCATCAATAATGGTGCTCTCGAAGCCAAACTATTGCACTAAAAGCTCAATCTCTGCAAGCAATGCCCATTGCTCGAGAACAGGATTCCAACTGATAGCAAACTCGATAATCGACATCTCCCAAAATCATATCCAATCTACAAATAGCTCATTAAAGTATTTTAAAGCCAAAGACAATAAGCTAACACAACATATGCTGCAAACCAGCATGATTCTATCAAAAAGTCCTAGGTCTCAACCCATTTGCTCTTGTAGAGTTCATGTGCCAATCCTTTATACACAGAGTATCTGGGTTTCGGAAGGTTGATTGTCTAATCAGCTCATTTCACTTCTTCCATGAATTCTCACACAGAGTAAAAACTTAGGCTCCGATACCATTTTTTCATGGACGAACTTTATCTCACAGCGGAACATTCGTCAGTCTATGATGGCATCTCAGGTTTCGCCTAACCATCAATCCGCCAATGTCCATCTCGATTCTTTATGATGACTTGTTACTCATTTTGGCCCACTAGCTTACTAGCATGAACATATGAATGCCTCATAATATTGGCGTGCTCACTTATTCTGAATGCCTATATTCGCTGGAGGCTCATATCCATCACGTTGTAAGTATTTTCTCTACGCTCCCCGACTAGCCAGCATGCATATTCTCAATCTTAGGTCCCTTACGTGCATCTCTTGATAGCAAAGGAGCAATCTTGCTCCGTCTCAGCATTGAGGGTCGATCGCGCATCCACAACGCAATCCTCATGCTCGTCATCTGCTACAGCGCCATTCATTTGTGCCTCACCCGAGTAGGGCTATATGTAAGACTAAGGCTTATGTAATATGTCATCATCTTATATTAGTCCCGCTTGAAGCATTGGACATGAGTTTCCACTCACCAGCAACTTACTTCAACTTGCCTACTATGTGCCATCGCCCCATGAGTGTATGCCCTAACCCAACAGGCCCCCGTAGCAAGGCTAGAACCCATAGCGCCTGCCTTGCGAGTTAGTTCATGAGACATTAGGGTGCTTGTTGTAATATGCCATCATCTTATATTAGTCCCGCCGAAGCGTTGTACATAATTTTCCGCTCACCAGCAACTTGCCTCAACTTGCCTACTATGTCTATGTGGCGTCGCCCCACGAGTGCATGTCTTAACCCAACGGACCCTCGTAGCAAGGCTAAAACCCATAGCGCCTGCCTTGCGAGTTAGTTCAAAAAATATTAGGATTAGCTTAGAGGTGTTGCCCCATAGTTTTCGAACCCCACAGGGCAATAGCATTTCCCCCTTATAACCTCTCAACACCCTCCTAAACCCAATGTACGCCATCTTGGCTCCATGGTTCCCAACCCGTCTGGGGACTCTAAACACTCATTTGAGATGTCTAGCATCAGCCCTTGACGGCTCCCATTGTCTTTAAGGAGTTGCTCGCTTGGTGCGGTTATCGCACAGGGATAACTACTTGATGCCTACCGTCCTTCAGACATGCATGTCCACCTTATAATAGGCTTGGAGAAAAAGAAAAAAAAAAAAAACCCTTCCACCTACAATAGACATTGAAATACCGAGAAGGTATATATTTTGTAACTACCTCTTCCGACCTCCAAATCACTCGCTGCTTGAACCGATGGATAGCTCTCGACTTCTACATTAACTTTTTAGAGGTATACATTTTGTAACTCCCTCTCCCAACCTCCAACTCACTCTCCACTTGAACCGATGGATAGCTCTTAGTTCTACATTAATGCCACAAAGTTCCAGATCTATCCGACTCTCCATGGAATAGGGATTGCCTTCCCAATAAATTGGAATTACAATAATGCCACTACACTACCACACTTTAAAGATCTTTATCGTTTCGTAGCCAAACAGAACTGTCTACTGGTGAAACTTGGTTGAAATATTCCCAACACCTTAAGGAATACCTCACTATAATAGTTTCATAAAACTCCAACTCCAAGCTACTCTGCTCAATGCCTCTTTATGGTACTCAAGTGCAGGAGATCGCTCTCGATCGCCTTTAATATTCGGTGCCCAAATGGACACGGAATGACTTCAAACTTGGTGGGAAACATCCCCATAACTCAGAGAATATGCTATTAAAATAGTTTAGCAATCTGGACCTCATAAAAGTCTCTGCTCATAGGTCGTCTCTGCCCTAATGCATTTGCCAACAATGCCTTGTCGCTCCTAATGCCTCCTCAAGTCATAGTCACCACTCTTCTTCAAGATGCGACCCGTGACACAATGGAATGGGCTTGTTGAACTTGTAATGAGTTGAATTAAGATTGATATTCCTAAGTTATGGGATGAAATTTAACAATTATATGAGTAACTTATGATACTTTCTTTCAAGTTTTTCATGAAGAATTACAAACTGTAGTGGGACAGAACATGAGAAAATTTGGAAGGTAAAAGACTAAAAGTGAGAAGCTCATAGTTAAAGGATCAAAGTTGAACAACGCCAAAAATTATGAGACCAAAAATGAGATTTTGCTAGTACAGGGATAGTGTACATTTCCTACTTCCGAGTCATCTCTCACCATTAAATAAAATGTAGCAGGATATTGCTCTTGCATTTTTCTATTTCACTATAAGAAAAGTGTATATTAGAGGCATTCAAAAATGCCATTTAAATAGAATTATAGTGACACATTTACATATAATGGCATTTTTTAAAAGTGTCGTTTAGCTAGGTGTAATTAAAAGTATGAATGTCACTATTTTATTCTTTTTGTGGCATTAATAAAATACAACATGAAATAAATTAAATGACATGTTAAAATATCATGAAAAGTACATTAAATGACAGGCTAACCAACCACAAAAATTACATGCAGTGACATAGTAAAATGCCACAAAAAATCTCTTAAATGACATCATAACATACCATAAAAAATGCAATAAATGACATATTAAAATGCCACGAAAGATAGTTTTTTTAATGGCATATTAACATGCCACAAAAAATATAGCAAATGATACATTAAAATGTCATTAAAAGATTCTTTAAATGACATGTTAACATGCCCTAAATTAATACATTAATGACATACTAAATATCACAAAATTGTTTTTAGATATATGTTAACCTACCCCCACTTCCTAATTGTGAGACTCCAGCATGGCACAATTGATCTATATACGATTCGAATTCGCAACCATCTATTTGCATGAATATGAGTTTACCACGAAGCTATCCATCAATGTTCAATATGATTGAAGATATATATTAATTTATTTGTATAGTTTGGAAATACATTTACTCAATTATTTAAATATATGCATGCACTCAAATTTATTATATGAAATAACACGTTTAAAAAGGTATGAAAGATTAATTAATTTAGATATATAAAATATCTAAAAAATAAAGAGAGACAAAATATAATATATAGACGAGGAGAGAAAAAATCAACAAAAACTTAAATTTATTATACTTTTTAAATATATATTTAATTTGGTCAATACATTAATATAAATCAAATAATTAATCAGTACATTAATGATAAGATATATATATATATATGTACACACATAAATTTGTAAGTTTTATGGTTATTGACATGTACATACTTTAATTACTTTTGTGATTTTTTTTTTATATTGCACCATGATTAAATTATGAGTGATATTTTTATTTTTTTTTCCAGAAAAAAGGTATTGAAACTAGTTAAATGCCTTTGACATATAATTATGTTGGTTGTTTCAATAAAATGCCACTACATTTTTATAATATTTATTAATCAATTGACACTAAGTATTATATTATAGTGATATTTTTTTTTCACTAATATCACTATATTGTTTTAATATATCACTATACTAGAAAATGTCGTTAATGTACTGATTAACTATTGTGGCATCTTTTTCACTGTATTACTTTCATCACTATATTACTTTTATGCATTGTCATTAAATAATTTGTGACATCTTTTTCAAATGACACCATAATTAAATAACATTAAAAAAATTTAAATTAGTGGCATTGGTTGAATGCCTTGAAATGCACTTACGTTGGCATTTTCATTCAAATGTCATCATCTTTATTTGTCATTAATTTATTAATCAAATGCCACTAAATATTGTAATATAGTGACATTTTTCAATAATTATCACTATATTACTCTTGTGTATCACTACACTACAAAATGTCATTAAATTAGTGCCACTTAATATTTCATGATATTTTTTCCTAAATGACTCTATAAATAAATATGAGTGGCATTTTCTAAGGAAAATTGGTGGCACTAGCTAAATGCCTGCAAAATACATTTTTGTTGGCATTTTGAATCAAATGCTACTATCTTATATATCATTTAATAATCAAATGCCACTAAATATTTTATTATAGTGGCATTTTTCTAAAACTAACATCATATGACCATTATGTATCATTATACTAGAAAATGCCAATAAATTAATGCCACTAGATATTTTATGACTTTTGTTTTCAAACGACACCAAAACTACATATTAGAGGCATTTTTTTAGAAAAAATTAGTGGCACTAGTTAAGTGTCTTTAAAATAATTGTATCTTGATATTTTCAATTAAATGTCACTACTTTATTTGTCATTTATAATCAAATGCCACCAAATATTATACTATAGTGGCATTCTTTTACAATTATCACTATATTAATTTTTATGTCATAATTTTATAAAATGTCACTATGTTAATGCCACTAAATATCATATTTGTTGTAGTGTTTATTTTTTAATCATTTATGAAATGTAATGTACTTATTGCAATTTTCATTTGGTTCTCATTAATATAATTCAGATTTTCAAGTCTTCCCTTCGAAGAGTAGTGCGATGGTTCGAGTCTTTTCTTCCTAAATTAATGTATGAGTTTTCAGTGGTGAATGGAAATAGAAGGGCCCGTGTGGTTTTATTTTTATATCTTTATTTTTTATTTCCATCATTTTCAAAATTTAAAAAAGTAGCTAGTGAAAATAAGTTGAAAATGAATTCATATTTTGGATAGATTATTGGAAAAGTAATGATTATGTTGGATTTAGTAAATTATAGGTAGATAGAGATATTAATAATAATAATAGAGAAAAAATATATAAGTTCCTAGTAGAAGTTACATAGATTATTGAGGAATATATTTTGAAAATAAAAATGAAAATTTGTTGGATGAAGATGTGTATAAGTAGGGCTGCAAACAAGTCCTTGACAAAAATTACAAGTTCAAGTTCAGCTCGTCTATAAAATACATAAAGTCGAGCTCGAGCTCATCGAGCTTCTTATTTTAGGCTCAAGCTCATCAGGCATCAGGCCATGATTGAGCTCCAGCTCGAACTTGAGCTTATCAAACACATGCCAACACTCAAATATAATGCATATTTTTATGTCTTAGATTATAAAAGTGAATTTATAAGTATATGATGAATTTTAAGTTGGACAATTAGATTTAAAGTATGCATTAATCAATTTGAGTTGTTTATATTATATACATAAAGTGATAAATAATTTTATAACTTTGGAATTAAAATATAAAATATTAATAATATTGATATTGCTTCTAAATATATATCTATATTGTGCTAATATTATTAAATATAAGAAAAATAATCAATGACTTGCTAATTGTCATAATGATTATTTTTTTAAGTAACCATATGTTTAAACCATGCAGTATACTAAAATTTATCAATTTTTATAAATTTTAAGTATGTCATTGTTTTGACTTATATAGTTGAACATTAAAATATAAAAGTGGACATTTTAAGATAACAATAAATTACCATTTTGTACTTGTATTATATTTGGAAAATATATGTTAAGCTTGTATAATATATTATAAATCTCCAAATAAATAGGTACCATATCATATGTCTAACGAGAACAAACATGACACAGCAAGTTGCTAGCATAATAGCTTGCAAAGGGTTTAGTTATATTATAAATCTGTACATATTTTTGTCAAAATATTTGAATAAAAGTATTTTTAGTTTTCATCAAACCTATCATGTTATTATCTTTTACAATTATAAATTAGTATCTTATAAATTAGTACGTAATTATTATTTAGTAAGTACCATGGGAGTGAATAAATAAATTATAGTTTGAAAATTATTTTAATATGTGGGATCTTTTAAGTATTATTTGTATATATTATTTAATACTTATATATATATATTATATATATATATAAATACTTAGGCTCATGAGATGGCTCGCTAGCCTTCAAGCCACCATATTTAAGTTTAAGCTTGGCTCAATGCCAAGCTCGAGCTCGATAGACTTGACTCAAACTCGAATAGCATAGAGCTCGAGCTGAGCTTTTCTATGTCAAGCTCACACGGCTCGATTTGTACCCCTAGTATAAAGCAATGTGTTTTAATTTTCAAATAGTAGAAAATGTAAAAATAGAATTTGAAATGAAAACAAACGAGCCCTTAGATAGAAGTTATATAGAAGAGAGAGAGTATGTGTGTAACGATGTTTAAATTGTGTGTTAGTTATTGCTAATTTATATGTTTAGGTAATGAACATGTAGGGAGTGTGTGTGTATGTGTAAGAGTGCCACATTAGACAAATATCTCTTAAAATTATATCTTGTTCACCATGAAAAGGGAAATAGCATAACAAATTTATAAAAACTTAAGTAAAATGCATAAAGAGCTAATTAGCGGTCCCATAATACTGAGAAGAAGGTCAACTTGGAACAACATAACTCTCTTTTGATATCTAATTTGAAAATGTGCCTACGGTTAAGAATCTAATTGAATCGAGTTTTTACCGTCAGAAATTCATGTGAAATATTTAATTATTGAAAAAGAAATGATAAAAAATTTAGAAAAGACCTGCCAATTTTGAGATATCAATAATAACCTAGAATACGATTAAGTTGAAATGGTCTCAACTCCCTATATGAGAACCCTCACTTACACTCCCAACATATCAGATGAAGAGACTAAGGAGACTAGTTTGTTACAAAAGTAGTTCTACGTCAAAATTTAAGTTGGTTAACTTGGTTAAGGGTTTGTTTATCAATACGGTGCAAAATCAATGTGTCCACAAATATATTCGCAATATAACTGAGAAGATGTTTTAAGTTTTTGTACATATTTATGCAAATTAATGAGAAAGGTGAACACATGCTTTGCACGTGACTTGTTAATTTTTTATTTTTTTAATATTTGTTTGTTTTATAAATTATTTTCTATTTATATTTGATTCAAATGCTTATCACATAAATAATTAAAAAATAAAAAATAAATTATCATTTGAAGTTATAAAATATGTTGAACCTGTAAAATAGTTTAAGAATAATCTAAGATAATTTGTCGCAGACATAGTATTTTACAATATCTACATTGTTTTAACCCCTAATAAAAGATGTTGAAGAACAATTTTTTTTCCAATTTGACCACCCTTTTGTCTCTGTTTTTAGGGTAGTATCCATCATTTTTTATAGCAATTCAATTCTCAAATTTGATAAGTTATGGTTATATATAGTAATCAATCTTGTAGTTTTCAGTTTTATATCATTAATTTGAAGAACCTACAATATGATTTTTTTTCTCCCAAAAGAATTATTACAAGATCGATAGCAAAAGCTTGATTTTTATATAAATAAATTATAATTTGCAAATATGAAAATTTTCATACTTGATAATAAGGAACAGACATATATATTCACATTAGTTTAAGGGATAATTACAAAAATTACCCTTGAGGTTTGGGGTGGTTTGCGAAATTACAAAAAATCCCTAGAGAAAATTATTGTTCAAAAATCGTGATGAAAATCATCAAAAGACCATTCTATCCTTCAATTTTTTTGTTTGAAAAAAAAAGCTCAAAATATATTGAAAAAAAAGAGAGATAAGAATACCCTCTAAGTTAAAAAAAAAAAAGAGAGAGTAAAAGGGGCAAAAGAAGCGTCATTTGGCACTTGCAAGAGAGAAGACCCGTATGGTTTTCTATCTTGCTTCGGTCCAGGCACATTGCATGAAAGGCAACCACCTGTGCCCATCGGAATTCTTGTTTGTTGTTACCTTGAGGAAGGCTAATCACGGTGGTTGTTGAATTTCATGATTTTTGGGTAGCATTTGGCCGGGTTTGAGTGAAATGGGTAGTAAAGGTAACACCCCATCCGATTATTCACTTTTTCTGGTTTATTTTGTTTAGCATCTTCATATAATATGTAAAAATTATTTCTTTTTGCATTATTGTTGTCATTTGAAAGGGTCTTTTGGTGGTATGCTCTTGGCTGCAGTTGGATTAGATGGGAACAGTGGGATTTATCCTTTAGCATTTGCTATGGTGGAGACAAAATGCAAGGACTCTTCGGAGTTCTTTTTCAGATGCTTGGATGAATTTGTTAGAGGCTTAAGTCCAGAAATATCCTGGACTTTCATAACAGACAAGCAGAAGGTACTACTATTATTGCTTTAAACCGCTTTATTTCTGAAAATATTTAAGGTCTTTCTGTTATAATTTTTAGTACACAAGGTGCTAATTATTATATTTTACAGTTTGTTGTTTGTTGAACTTGAGTACTATATAATGTCTGACAATGTTCAAGGTTCTTTCTGTAATGATTTTGAGTTCACAGGAAAGTAATTATAGTGTTTTGAAGTTTGATGTTAGTTGAACCTATGTTTTGTGTAATATTGTATGAAATAATTTAAGGTTCTTTTTCTAATAGGTTTTCAATACACATGGTGCTAATTGTAGTGTTTTAAGGTTTAATGTCAGTTGAATATAAGATTTAATGCATTTAGAAAATGCTTAGGTTTTTTTTTTTTGTAATGATATTTAGTTCACAGGGGGCTAATCATAGTTTTTTAAGTTTTGATGTCAGTTGAGTATGACTTTTGTGTAATGTATCAAATTGTTTCAAGGTTCTTTGAGTAATTATTTTATTCACTCAAGGGATCTAATAGTGATATTTTACTGTAGGGCTTGGTGCAGACAATTATTGAATTGGTGCCTCATTCAATCAATAGAAAGTATTGCATGCATATATATTCAGATTTCAGATTTCAGATTTCAATTCTCTGGGGTATTATTGAGAAAATATTTTTAGATTGTTGCAAGAGCGTACAATGTGCATGAGTACAACTTTGCTATGTACAAAATAAAAAGATAAAACCTACAGCCCATGAGTAATGGACTTCTGGAGTCAATTGTTGGTATAGGAGGAGTTGGAATTGGAGATTTTGATGATGAGGGTGCTATAGGTGGTGCTGCAGATTGAGTTACTGGTGCTTGTGCTAGTGCTATAGATGAAGGGTCTGCTAAAGGTTGAATATTTTTCTTATTTATGTATTCAAACTAGCTAATAGTTTTTATACTTCCATGTGAAGAATCAACCCACTATTTTTTGTGCAGTTTGAAAAAAATTAATTTAGCTGCTTCTACATATCTTATGTATTTTGAAGAATTGAATGTTCTATCTATTTGATGTAAATGTAAATGCAGGTTTATTGTAACTTTGGTTTCGTTTGATTTTGGTGCATTATTTTGTGCATTTGGAATGTTTGTGTTGCTCCTTACGGGATGTGCTTGCAAGTTCTTAGGATATTGAAGGTTTTATATGCTAGTTAACTAAATGTAGAGGGGCCTATATGAAAGTTTCAAATTACCAAAAGGGGCTGAATGTAATCTTTTAAGCTTGTAAATTATGCAGCAAAAATTAATAATGTTTTTAATTAATTATATTTATCTAATTAATTAATTAATTAATTTAAAAATTATGATTAATAAATTAAAAATGATTTAATTAATTAATTAATTAATTTTGTTAATTACATTAATTAATTACTAATTTATATTTCCATTGGCTATATTAAGCATTATTTTATTATGTTACTTTAATCCCCCTATCATGCTTATTATGTTACAATTACACCCTCGCACATGCCAAAATATTGCAAAGAGTATTTTGGTCCCAAAAAAAAGTCAACAACCTGGATTAGTCAACCAAAGGGTAAAATCGAACTTTTCAAAAAATTCAATGATGAAGCCAGCAAATTCCATTAGTTTGATTAAGGCAGAATCTCATTGTAAGACGACAACAAACTTCAGGGGATGTGATTGTAATTTCATAAATCACATGGGTAGTTTCTGTTATTACCCAAAACCTCAAGGGTAGTTTTTGTAATTATCCCTAAAAAATTTATATAATTCATTTGACATTTAAACTGAAGCAAGTTTAATTTTTCTATTGTCACAATGAAATGTGCGATGCTCTTTTAAATCTTATAGCATCACAATGAATGTAATTAAGTAAATTACTTAATCCATGAGTCTTCGAACATACATGATTATAAATTTTCAAACCTAATCAAAAAATGAGATTAAAATTAAAAAAATTTCCACATGACAATATTTGCCCGCTTATGTGATATTTATTGAAAAACCATAGAGTACATATTTATCAATTATTACTATCATTTGATTAATAAGAAATCATCTATACTCTTAGAAACTATTAATTGGTGAATATTGACAATTGAATTCTTTGTAAATTAACCCTTTTTCATTCAAGGCTATTTATTTTGTAAAATTATTATAACGAGGGTTTTTCTTTGATTAGGCCAAACCTCAGGGGTGGTGGATGTAATTCACCCTAAACAAAAATATTAAGATTAAATTTTCACTAAAAAAAAGGCTAGAATTGTATTTTTCACTTTATTTTTAATTGAATTATATATTTTTGAATTATATTTACATCTTAATTAAATAATTGCCTTATCAACAACTTAGAATTTTAAATATACATTTAATATTTAAAATAATTTATAGTCGATACACTTCACAAGTGAAAACGACTTAGCAACCATTATTATCTTTTATATATTATAATTCGCTTAAATTTTTTTACAACTTATCCATTTCTTATAAGAAGGATATTACACCTATCTTTGTGGAATATCACATTATTAATTTCTTGGTGAAAGAGTTCAAAGTTTGATAGTGAATAATTTTGCATTAGTTGATATGTAAATCTTACAACTTATCAAAAGTTTTTTAAATTCAGTTATTTTTAATTTTAGATATGCAAAATATTTTTAGATAATTATATATCTAGGATATAATTAGTATCTCAATTTAAATTGTAAATACATTACAAATATAAAATATTTTTTCTCTCAACTTTTACAATATCTCAAATTTATTGTTATATTATCAAAATCTTCAACTAAAATGCTTTAGTTTTTTGCAGGTTAACAAAAAAATGGAAAATCATTCTCAAATATTTGATACAAATTGCTTTTAGGATACGTAAAGATACTATTGATGTAGTTGAAATTTTCAAAAGTTTGATGAATGAATACTTAAAATAGCCAATGGCGTCAATCTTTAAATTTTGAAGTATATTTAATTGCATATTTTTTAATATTTCTATCATAGAGTTATTTCACATTCTTGCTTAGTAAAATTTACAAAATAATATTTTAGATATACAAAATATTTAATAGGAATAATGTTAGATCAGTAAAGTTTTATTCAAACTGAGAACCATATCATTTGTACGTTTTGTGTTTAATGAAATATTAATATATGTATTATATATTCAATTAATTATTAAAACTTAATATAATATGCAAAGTATCATTTGATAATCTTATAAATATCAGAACAAATCCATAAATAAAAGTAAATAAATTTTACCATATTGATAAATAATTAATATTTAGATCCTCACTTGTTATGAAAATTGTTACTATGACCTCTGCATTAGTAGTGAGATCATACTAAAACTTTTTTTTATAAAAAAAAATAAAAATTGTTTGTTTATATATCATATCAGAAGATGTATATATATATATATAGTTAATAGCAAACAAATGCTTCGCGATTTATTTGAAGTCTCCATTGTGTATTAAAGTTTTTTATGATTCATTAATCAAATATCAAAATCTCAACTATTTCTTGGATCAGAAAATAAGCTTTTCAAGCCCTCGGGAGAAATAATGAGAAAGGTGTCAAGACTAAGGGAAATATATTTGTAATAAAGTTTATTAAAAAATTAGAGCTATATTCCTCATTTTTATTTTATGTTTTTTTAGGCATACTTATTCTCTAATTTCAATATTTATTTTATTAGCACAAAAATTTCATGAACTCTCATGATTCAAACACACAATAACTCAATTAATAAAAACCTGGTACTTTATAAATGAAAAAATGAAAAATTGGTGGTATACATGAGGAAAATTTTAAAAAAATAAATAAAGGATAGATGTGGATAAAGGCCATAATAGTTCCAAAAAGTATATTAGAAACAATCGCAAGTATATGTTTTGTTATTCCTTTTAATATTCATTAGTGAAAATGATAATTTTTTTTAATTTCCATAATCAAAACTTTGACAAATCAAAGCTAGTCATGCCATAAATCGAGATTTGATTCTTTTTATTTCTCCTTTTGTTTTAAACTTAGATAATCAAGATAAGAACATTTAAAAAAAAAATTGTGATATTTGATCATATGTTTCTTCCTATATATGTGATGCTGCATGAAAATGGAGTGAGGTCCTTTCCGATAGACAACAAAATGTTGATTCGTTTTCTCTAGAACATGCGTACAGAGATCTCTACTATCAAAAGTTCTTGAAAGTTCGCAATTCTTTTATAAATGATTTCTTCTATCTAAGTTCCTTCTGGGGCCTTGTATTTATAGTTTTTGTCTTGTGGCTTAGGTCCATTAGGGCTTTTTTATCCTTTTTCATAGCTTAAATTGTTTTTGGGCTTTCAGTCTTGTTTACTTATGTAGTTCATTTTAATTTATTGGACCATGTTTAATTAATTTACCAAATTGCCCTTATAGTCAAAATTATCCATATCATTAAGCCCCCTATTTTCAATAGAAAAATTCTAATTTAATTTTTCTATTGAAAATATATTGTAAGTCCAATTTTTAATATTTATTTTACATTAAAAATAAGTTTCATTGGAGGATTATTATTTTTAATTTGATTATTTTGAAGTGTGTGTTTGCGATTCCTCAACTTCTATCTAAGTTGAGGTTCATTACATCTTAAAGTTTGCAAGATTTTTAAAGATACTCCATAGGATGGTTTTGACAACATCTATAGAGTTAGCAAAAAAAAGAAAGATTCTAGATTAGATTGAGCAAAGACGCAAAAAGAAAGAAGACTTAAAAGGAACATTGAGATGAATCATCAAGGTAATTTCCTTCTCCCTTCTTGACTTCTTCACTTCGTATTTTTGCTTCACATTCTTAGTTCACAAATTTTTACCCTACTTCTCTGAGTCAATAAATTTTTTTGGAGTTTCATTAAGTCAAAACATGTCTAGGAGTGCATCCCATTTTAAGTCAAGTTCCGGGAATAGGTTCTTAAATAGTTGAGCAAAGGGAAGTGGCGATGGGGTCGTCCTTATCCATTTTCCGTCAGCCAACCTAGTAGTCGACGGGGCTCGTGCTAGCCTGGCACTAGCAACGTCCATGCTGGGCACCTAAGGCTAGCCCCTACATAAGATGAATAGGGGTGTCCTGGAGTTGGCACTTGCTGGGCACCCATGGGGAGTCACCTTTGGGTGCCCACAACGCATCGAGGATGGATGCTTGAGGTGGGTGCACCTGAGGTGTGGACCATCGGTGATAGGCCACCAGCAATAGCAGCGCCAGGTATGAGGCCAACCAACTTGGGTTGTCATGCGTCGTGGAGCCTAGTTCGTGTTTCTAGGTGTCATCCCCTCATGGTGTTGCAGCAAATTCTAAGTGCATTTGATTCTTCGTTGGACATGTCATCAAACCAAGCCTTAGGAAATTCCAATAAGTGTCAAAAGTTATGAAGTGGGGGTGCAGTTAATAAGTCATTTTCCTTACTTGAGCTTGAGTTCGAAGAAGAAGGTTATTCTAATGAGGAGCCTAAAAGTACTTCTATCATAGATAGAAATTTTGCCAAAGTGGTGGATGTTAAGTGTTTACTTGAGCTAAGTGAGTTAGAATTTTGAGGAGTATGATATGAATTTCTAGTAAGTTTGAATTTATCTTTTCTTCATTTAGAGATAATATGGTATCATCTTTTGAGGGGTACTTTACTAAGTTCAACAGTTATTTCACTTGTGGTTTTTTGTTATCCCTAGATCCCTTTTTGTTGGACATAATGAGGAGTTATGGGGTGTGCTTAAGTTAAGTTGTGCCCAATCTTTTTGAGTATTTTGCTAAGTTCTAAGAGCATTTGATTGAGTTGGGTTTGCCGGTTTTTTTAGACAATCATCATGCATTATTTAAGGTGTGTAATATGCTCAATGAGCTATTCTTTCATACTTTTCCCAAACCAAACAGTAAGTTATGTAGACTACCTTTATGTATTTGGAGTGTGCTTAAGTCCTTGGAAAGATAAGAATTTTTTCATTTGTGATGAGGATAGGATGTCCCCCGTGAGTGGAGCAGTTCGCCTTCTTTGGTCTATTTAGGTTAGACTCATTGCAACCTTTGTAGGAGTTTTGTGGAGGCAGGACTATTTAGTTCTGCCTTCGATGTTACTTATATGTTTTCAGCTAGTACTTAGTATATTATGTTCTTGGTTCGTGGTTCATGCGTGTGAATGAGTTTTCATTTGTTTGTATGTTTATCAATTATTTGCATTTGACTTTATTTTCTTTTTTTTTATTTGGTAGGAAGAAGATTGATTTCACTAGGATTTGTGCTTGGAAGACAGAAAGAGAAGTGCATGAAAGACCCGCTATAGAGTTGCGTTGTTGAGAGACATCCCCAAATGGACACTGATCAAGCCCCAAGGCGGATGGTCGAGTGAGACATGCCCCCCAGCAGTTCCAATGGCATATTTTCTACTATTGTTAAGTTTGAGGTGTTACCTTTTGGTCCTGTTGGGAAGCATGCGCATGGGTCTACTATTGGTCCATAAACTACTTGCCCTTTCCATACTGATGAGGGTAAGGGAAAATTTTGGTATGGCTTGCATTGGAGTTGTAGCATAGACTCTCATTGGGACATAGATGAGACTGCCTTTAGCATTGATTGTATGTAGGGTGTGGTGAGTGGATACAATCAAGAAAAGTTGGAGTTGCACTCCTCTTCTTAGTTTACTAAGATGGCTGAAATAGTTGTTGAAGTCTTTACGTGGGTAAGTGTTTGTCTCAACACTTAATTTTTTTTCCTCTATTCCTTTTTTCATAATGATACGTAGATTTTTTATTTTCGTGTCTATTTGTATTTTTTAGTGTAGAGATGGAACAAGGTAGAATAGATGTTTCCTCGAGTACAAGGGATTGGGGAAATGTGACTCATCTTAAGGAAAAGGTTGTTGAATCAGCTTGACAGCATAGTCAGAAGCAGGAGGAGCTGACGAGATTGCTAAAAGAGCACCAGCGATTGAAAGTGTGATATTCTAAGAAGATGAAGACTAGGAAAAAGTTTTAGGAGTCTTCTATTAGGAGGGAATTCATTAATGCTAGTCCCAAGGATGCATCAAAAATTTCAAAAGCTTTGATGAATTCTTTGAGGTTGTTAAGGCAGAAGCAATAATGATCCATGAGCAAGCCATCTAAGACCGTCATTGTATTTTGAGCGAGACTGAACAATACCCTATTGAAGACTTATTGACATTAGACATCACTATTTTGGTTAATCTTTCCACTTAAGAGTCTATGAAGGGTTCTAAAGTTGGGCGAAAGTGATGGTTGAGGAACTAGTTGAAGCTACTCTGTAGGAACAAAGAAATTCTTTCTTGGGGTAGCAGTAGTAGATAGCATTTCTAGCTTTTTCTTAGAACTTAGTGCTACTTAAAATTTCTAGCTAGCTTAAGTAGTATTCTCACTTTTTCTTTTTAGTTTTGTTATTTCATTTTTTGTAGGCCAGGTGTTGGATGGACTTTTATTTGTTTTTATGAGTATCTATCTTCTTTTTAGTTTTAATGAAGCTTTTTGCTTTTGCTTATTTGTGTTGGTTCAAGTGTTTGGCCAAATAAATGACCATTAATCAAAATTATGATGCTTTATTCCTTTTGTTCCACTCTAAACTTACTGC
This sequence comes from Jacaranda mimosifolia, assembly GCA_018894105.1. Classification (NCBI taxonomy): domain Eukaryota; kingdom Viridiplantae; phylum Streptophyta; class Magnoliopsida; order Lamiales; family Bignoniaceae; genus Jacaranda; species Jacaranda mimosifolia. The sequence goes on along the minus strand of CM032130.1, from coordinate 13,469,176 downwards.
ATGCATATTTTGTTATCTATGTAGTATACTTTGCGCATTTAGAACTTTGAGTTCCATACATGGAATTTGTTTGCATGAGGTACATAGTCGTATATTGAGTCTCTTGGGTATGAGGCCATGGAAGGGAAATGAGAAAAGAAAAAAGGAAAGAGGTGTAGGGGGCATCCACGAAGGGTACTTGCATATGCGCCTAAGGTGCCCAGGAAGGTGCATGCTCTGGGCGCTTGCATTGGGCACCAGTTTGAGGTGCTCGTGCTGGGTATGTGTCTTAGGCGCTAGCGTAGGGCACCCGATTAGGACCCTTAGGGTTGCCTGCCGAAGGTACCCGAGAGTGCTGGGTGCTTACCTCTAGGCGCCCATGTTAGGTGCCCACTTAAGACTTCTCGGGCGCCCCAAGAAGGCACTCATCTTGAGCACCATACTGGGTGCCCATTCGGCTACCCGGGCGCCTGCACTAAGGTACCCGTCAAAATTTTTTTTAGGCCTAGATTTCTTCTAGAATCCTTAAGTTTGTTAAGTTCTCATCGGTTGTCTGAAGACTTGCCCCAATTTTTGATGGATTCACATACGTATTTACTCAATTTTGTGAGTTTCAAGTGATTGATTATTTACGTAAACACATACATGATAAAATTATTTTGTAGAGGTGCGGAGCCTCTTTTAATTAGACTCCATTTTAAGTCCCTTAGGAAGATGTCGTTGTCTATAAGAGGATTCAAGGTGGGCTTTTCACTTAGTTACTATGTGCCTCACAAAGGTCCATATGGAAGGTTTGAGATGAAGAATTGTCACCAACCCAAAGAAATTACAGTGGGCTTCTTCGAAGTTGCTATCACATGGCTCTCTAAAGGCCGTATAACACCAACTCGAAGAGATTACAATGCGCTCTTTTAAAGTGGCTACCATGTGCCTCCCGAAGGGCCAAATAGTGGGTTATGCCAGAGAGTTCCAACCAACACTAGATAGCTACCACGTGTCTCCTGAAGGGTCATATAATGGGTTTATGCTAGCAACCACATGCCCTCAGAGGATCATATACTGAGATTACCCTAGTGGCAACCACGTACTCCCTGGGAGGTTTATAGTGGGATTACATTAGAAGGTCTTCGAGAGCGCTTCAAAGAAAAGCATACAATTGCGAATAAGTCAAAGTTATAAGAAGAGACATTGAAATGTTAAAAACTTGCATTTATTCTAGTAAATAATACTAATAATAAAGTAGTGCCATTCCCAAATAGGCAAGCTATATTCACATCAAGAAAAAAAAAATTAATTTGCTACTCAAAAAGAAATAATACTTCAAAGGAAATAAGCAATACCGAATTAAAAATTACACTAAAGCAAATACCTAACACTAGACAGCACTGCAGGCAGTGCGTTCAAGCAGCATTAAGGATGGTATCTAGTGTACATGTTTCTACAAGGTTGATGTCTAGAGTAGACCTTTGCCTTTATTTCTCTTCTTATTATCTCACGGTTCCTTGGTTTGGTCTGTCTTGGGAACATGAGTCTTGATGTTCTTCAGGGTGTTGGCATAACACTCTCTTGCTGTTCTTGGGCTCTAACAGCATCTCCAACCCCATTTGCTATGCGGAGCTTCAACTTTATATGGTATGTTGAAATTACCGTTTATAATAGACTTAAGGTAGGCCTTTCTATTATTGCATTGTACGTACCACAAGGAACCTCACCATTTTTGTGGCTCTCTTTAGGTGAGTGCCTAAAGAGGGATAGCAAAATTTCTTCCAGGGCTTCTACCGTGTCATCTATTGAACTACCAAGGAAGTGTTACCCTTCTGTAATCGCATGTTGCTCACTCCCAGCTGGAGGAATGTATCATGGAATAAGATGTTTATTTAGCTGCCACTATCTACTAATATCTCTTTCACCCTAAAGTTGGCAAGGGATGTAGACATTACAAGTGCATTATTATGGCTTCCTCGCCTAAGTTCTATGTCTTCCTCTCTGAAGGTGATACTGGATGCAGGTGGACACACTTTGAATATCCCCAAGATAGGGTCTATTGCATGAGCTTATGCTTGTTTTGCCACTCACACTAGTGCTTTCCTGGCATTATAGTATCTCGTCCTCCCAAGATTACCGAATAACTTATATCATAGGAAGATTGTTAGGGCTGCAATGGCATTAGTACTCCTTCGGACCTGTGCGGTCCTCTGGTTGCTACCGACGATCTTCACTTCCTCTACGAGTGGACCTTTCTTAGAATTGGATAATCTCTGTGTAATGTACTCCTTAATGTATCCTCTTTGAATCAACTTCTAAATTTCATCCCTCAAGTACCTATATATATCTATGGTATGTCCGCCATTGTGGTGGAAGCGGCATTACTTGTCTGACTTTGTCTTCTAGGATCCTTTGTTATCTTTTGCAGAGGTCGTTGAATGAGACTTAGGTGTAGTGCTACTTAGATGATTTTTGCTTTGAGGAAAGTAAATGGTGTGTATGTAACGAGCATAACTAAGGTACATAACTATTAGATAATGCTGGGATGAAGCTCCTGGCTGACACGAGGGATCTCATGGATAGCCTGGATGAAATAGTTAAGAAAAGTTCTCAAGGACTCTCCATCATTCTACTTGATGGTGAATAAATAGATTGTCGTTTTGGGATACCTGCAGTTAATGGAGAAATTCTGGAGGAAACATTACGCCAACATCTCCTATCTTGTGATAGATCATGCCAGCATTTGGTTGAACCATGTAAAAGAATGCTTGATGAGGATGGTGTGGAAAAGCTTGCAGTATACAACTTTGCTTAAATCACAGAGTTCCATCCTTACCAAAAACTTATCTTAAGTGTTCATGTGAGTCTACAGTACCACCAAACTCCTGTAGTTAAGCTATACTTATTCTAGGGAAGTGCTCCTTCCAGGATCGTCAGAGAGAAAGAACTACTCCTCAAGAGAGCAACAACTAAGGGATGCCATTAGTTTTTTGCTCTTCAGATGGATGTGGCATCAAGGAATGTGTTTAGACTCTAATACCTAGGGGTACACACCAAGTGGATCAGTGAAGAATGTTTGTCTCCTTATTGGGGCAGAGAAAGAAAAGGAGCAGTATTGTATCTAGAATTATCGTTTTGTCCGATTCTTTCCAGGGAGGACATAGCCCCCCAGCTCCAGTGAGAGGATTGCTACAGCTCTTGAAAGCAATTCTTCTCAGCATATGGGGTAACTACTTGGTAGTGGCTTTCCCCAGTAAGGTCTTCAATACTTCCTAGTTATGGGTAGAATGAGGTCTCGAAGAGAAGGAGCCTATTGTGCGAGTGTCACTGTAGGTGCAGGACGTAAGTTAATAACGGGCTCTACTGCTGGATTGAGCACTATTCTCGATTGGTGACTCTCTATATTTTCTGATGCTGGGGTCACCTGGTTACTAGATTTGTGAGCTCTTGATCTTGTTTACATTTTCAGTATTCCTACTTCCTTCTTGAGAGTTCCAATAGAGGATGCCTGAATGATGCTGTACGAAATGGAGCAAGGTCCTTTTTGGTAGACAATAGAATGTCGGTTAGTTTTCTCTGGAACACATACGAAAGTTCTTGAAAGTTCGCGATTTTTTTGTGTGAGCGATTTCTTCTATTTAAGTTCCTTTTAGGGTACTTATTTATAATTTTTGACTTAATTGACTTAGGGCCATTAGGGTTTTTCTATCTTTTTTCATGGGCTTAAATTGTTTTTCGGCTCTTCGCCCTTTTTACCTAATGAATCCATTTTAATTTATTGATTTACTAAATTGTCCATCTAGTCAAAGTTATCCACATCAATATGTACGTTAATGTTATTTTGTATGATATTTACTTTTTAAAATAATTTAGCACAATTTTCATTTTTTGTTTGAGTTGATTTTGTATTGTGTAGTAGATTTTTTATATTCTCAATATCTTTTTAGGCATTATATTTTATTTTTTTGCTTGATTTATCTTAAATTTATTAAGTTATCTTTTGCTATGAAAAGATATTAAGCGTTTTTATATTTTTATATTGTGCATTTATAGATGGATGTTTTAGTCATGGGCATGCTTTTTATTGTCTTTGATTACATTGTGATTTCGTGAAAATTTTTCCAATTTTCTACCATGTGTCTTATTGAAAAAGTATATCATGAATTAAGTTCATTTTACATAAAATTAAAATTATATTTAAATTATATTTTTAATTATGGCTAATTTAATTTGTGGCACATACTATTAAAATTATAGGGGCACTTATTTAAAAGTACCAAAAACACTTTCAAATTTTGTAATCAGTCCCCACTTGATTTTGGTTAGAAGAAACTCCCTAGTTTTGTTAAAATTTTAGAGATCACTCCCTACTCACTTGATTTGACAAAAATACCCTTAATTATAACATTTTTCACTCATTTTTTCGTACTTCTTCTTCATCCGGACAAACAAACAGTAAACCCTATCATACGCTACTAGAAACGAAAAGAACAAAAAAAACGCAACAAGCTCCAAGGAGGGAACGAGAATAACGTCAGAGCCAAAAACCACCAACTCGACAGCTGCATTGTCTTCTTCTCTTTTTATTTTCATCATTTTCGGGTTTCATCTTCTTCTTAGTTTCTTCTCAGTTGCTTCTGAGTTTCTTATATTTTTCCAACAATGTCAACCAGTAGTGAAGCAAGTGTGTTCAATCAAGTGTTGGGGAGTTGTCACTACAAAGACCAGCTCCATATAATGTCAATTAAGGATAGTATGACTTTAATGGACATGTACATTAATCTCGCAAGAAAATGGAGTGAAATCAACGCCGAACACTTCAGTTTGCAATATATAGCTCCACATCAAAGATTGTACATGAGTTAAACTGATGACGACGATGTCATGAATATAGTCTTACTGCATTTGACATTGAAGATGAACATTGTTGATATCCTGGTAAACCGAAAAGATGATCAAGCAGCAGAGAAAAGATGTGCAGTGATGTTTTAAGGTAATACTTGTACAGAATCTAAACTATACTACAGTTTGTAAAGTTTTTTACGCTAAGTGTTCTGAAATTGCACTCTATTTATTTGAAAATCTTTTTGTACTTGAAGCGTTCTACATTATACTTCATTGCAATTAACATTGTACTTCATCTCACAAAAATTATACTCTATTATGTAAGTTTTATACTTCAAGTGTTCTACTAATGGATTATCTAAAATTGTATTGCAACTTGTAGCGGTTTATACTTGAAGTGTTCCCAAATTGTACGTATTCTATACAAAATTATACTTTCGATTTTCTGAAATTATATTCATTTTACCAAAACTGTACTAAGTTGCTAGGGTTTTATACTTCAATTGTTCAGAAATTGTACTTCATTTTATACAAATTTATACTCCAGTTATCTAAAGTTGTACTTCATTTCACTAAAATTGTACTCTATTATTTAAGTTTTATACTTCAAAGTGTTCTACTAATTGATTATCCAAAGTTATATTGCTATTGCTAGCGGTTTATACCTGAAGTGTTAAAAAATTGTACTTCTTTTTATCTAAAATTGTACTTCAATTTTTTGAGATTATACTTTATTTTATAAAATCTTTACTCTATTTATTGAAGGTCTATATTTTAAATGTTATATTTATCGATTATCCAAAATATACTGTAGTTGCTAGGGCTTTATACTTCAAGAGTTTGAAATTGTACTTCACTTTATCTAAAATTGTACTTTTATTTTCTGAAATTATACTTTCTTTTGTACTTCATTTTACAGAAACCTATACTCTATTCATTGAAGTTGTATACTTCAAGTGTTCCTAAATTGTACTTCATTTTATCTAAACTTGTACTTCAATTATCTAAATTTATTATTTGATTTTCAAGTTTTCTACTAATAAATTATCCAATTTGTACTGCAATTGCTAAGATTTTATACTTCAAGTGTCTGAAATTGTTCTTTACTTTATCAAAAATTGTACTTCTGTTTTTAAAATTATACTTCATTTTATACATCATTTTACTTAAATATGTACTCTTGTCATTGAAATTCTATACTTCAGGTGTTCTCAAATTCTACTTCATTTTATCCAAACTTGCACTTCAATTATCTGAATCTATTATGTAAGTTTTGTACTTCAAGTATTCTACTAATTGATTATACAAAATTGTACTGCAATTGCTAAGGATTTATACTTCAAGTGTTCTGAAATTGTACTTCTTTTTATATAAAATGGTACTTTTATTTTCTGAAATTATACTTCATTTTATCTAAACATGTACTCTATTCATTGAAGTTATATACTTCAAGTGTTCCAAAACTATACTTCATTTTATCTGAACTTGTACTTCAATTATCTGAACTTATTATTTAATTTTGAAGCGTCTACTAATAGATTATCCAAAAATTATACTGTAATAGCTAAAGTTTTATACTTTAGGAGTTCTAAAATTGTACTTCACTTTATCTAAAATTGTACTTTGATTTTTTTAAATTATACTTCATTTTATACATCGTTTTACCTAAACTTGTACTTCATTCATTGAAGTTCTATACTTCAGGTTCCGAAATTGTACTTCATTTTATCTAAACTTGTACTTCAATTATTTGAACCCATTATTTAATTTTGAATCATCTAATAATGGATGATCCAAAAATTATACTGCAATTGCCAAGGTTTTATACTTCAGAAGTTCTGAAATTGTACTTCACTTTATCTAAAATTGTACTTCGATTTTTTGAACTTATACTTCAGTTTTTACATAATTTCACCTAAATCTGTATTCTTTTCATTGAAGTTCTATACTTCAGGTGTTCTGAAATTGTACTTCACTTTGTCTAAAATTGAACTATTTTTTGAAATTATACTTCATTTTATACATCATTTTACCTAAATCTGTACTCTTTTCATTGAAGTTCTATACTTCAAGTGTCCGAAATTGTACTTTATTTTATCTAAACTTGTACTTCAATTATCTGAACCTATTATTTAATTTTGAAGTGTCTACTAATGGATTATCCAAAAATTATACTGCAATAGCTAAAGTTTTATACTTCAGGTGTTCTGAAATTGTACTTCACTTTATCTAAAATTGTATATTGGTTTTTTGAACTTATACTTCAGTTTTTAGATCATTTTACCTAAACTTGTACTCAATTCATTGAAATCATATACTTTAGGTGTTCTAAAATTGTACTTCACTTCTTTTACTTCTGTTTCTTAAAATTATACTTCATTTTATACATCATTTAACCTAAATCTGTACTCTTTTCATTGAAGTTTTGTACTTCAGCTGTTCTCAAATTGTACTTTATTTTATCTTAACTTGTACTTCAATTATCTGAACCTATTATTTAATTTTGAAGCGTCTACTAATGGATTATCCAAAAATTATACTACAATAGCTAAGGTTTTATACTTCAGGTGTTATGAAATTGTACTTCACTTTATCTAAAATTGTACATCGGTTTTTTGAACTTATACTTCAGTTTTTACATCATTTTACCTAAACTTGTACTTAATTCATTGAAGTTCTATACTTTAGGTGTTTTGAAATTGGACTTCACTTCTTTTACTTTTGTTTCTTAAAATTATACTTCATTTTATACATCATTTTACCTAAATCTGTACTCTTTCATTGAAGTTTTGTACTTCAGGTGTTCTCAAATTGTACTTCATTTTATCTTAACTTGTACTTCAATTTTTTGAATCTCTTATTTAATTTTCAAGTGTTCTACTAATGGATTATCCAAAAATTGTACTGCAATTGCTAAGGTTTTATACTTCATGCTTTCTGAAATTGTACTTATTTTTATATAAAATTATACTTAAGCCTTTACATAAAATTGTTCTCTATTATTTAAGTTTATAAAGTTCTATTAATTTTGCACTTCATTTTACCTAAAGTTCTATACTTAAAGTGCTTTACTTATTGATTATAAAAAATTATACTGCAAGTGCTTGCGTTTTATACTTCTGTTGTTATGAAATTGTATTTCGTTTATTTGAAATTATACCACAATACTGAATTATTCTACATATTGTACTTTATTTTACCTAAAATTGTACTTCATTTGTCAGCCTCAAGAGATGCAGTCGAGGAGGAAATTGGTTCAACCAATGCATCACAAAATGAATTGGCTTTAATTAGCAACTCAATTGATGCATGGAGGAATTGCATAGATGGAGAGGGTCAAACATTCAAGGATGCTCAGGAGTTCAAAATTTTGCTTAAGAATTATGCAGTGTCTATTTTGCGGTCATTTAAATACAAGAAAAATGACAGCAAAAAATCATAGCTGTTTGCAGTGATGAAAATTGCAAATGGAGAATCTATGCATCAAGGCATAAGGTTGATAAATTATTTGGCATTTGAAAATGCAATCTAGAGCACATATGTGGTGAGGCTAATCTTCAGACAAGGGGACATCCTAAAGCCGATTCCGCTTGGGTTGCTAACGTGGTGAAGGATAAATTGAGATCAAAGCTATGTTATCGGTCCTCTACCATATTGAAAGATATCCACAGAGAATACGGTATGGAACTTAGGTACCATAAAGCATGGATGGGTAAGGAATTAGCTATGCATGACATCCATGGAGCTGAGAAGTGATCTTATGATAAGTTGAGGTGGTACTGTGATGCTGTGAAGAGGACAAACTCTGGAAGTATTGCAGACTGTGAGATTGACCCAATCAGTCAAAAATTTCGTCGGTTATTTATATATTTCAGTGCCTGGCTTCTTGGTTTTCTTAGGGGATGTAGGCCATTAATATTTTTGGATGGCACCCATATTAAAAATAAATACAAATGAGTCTTACTCAGTGCTATCAGCAAGGATGCTAATGATAACTTATTCACGTTAGCATATGCAGTTGTTGACTCTGAAAATGATATTAATTGGGAGTGGTTCTGCTTTAAGCTAAGAAGTGTCTTAGATTCTGAATATCTACTTGGCTTATCAAGGTTTACTTTCTTCTCCGATCGACATCCAGGTCTTCTTAAGGCCCTCCCCACGATATTTCCTGGTAGCCACCATGCATATTGCTTGAGACATTTAGTGGATAACTTTAAGAAACAAGTAAGTGTACTTATCTTTGTTTGTGAGACAATTATGTGAAATAAACTCTAATTCATAACATTTAGCACATTACTGTTCTATTATTCTAAATTCAAGTATTAAGGAAGTACCCTCTACATAACAATAAACATTGGTGCATGATCAAGTGTTCTGTTTTTATGAAAGCTGCATATGCGCCTACAAGGCAGGAGTATACCCGACATATAGATAGCATCTTGGAGTCAATACCGCTTGCCAGAGACTTTATTATGCAGTCTAACCCACCATGTTGGGCAAATTCCTTATTCGGTGGAGATCGATGGGGGGTAATAAACAATAATCAAGCAGAAAGTTGGAATAATTGGGTTAAACCAGCCCGATTTATGCCAGTTGCAGCCATAGTTTATCACATACACATGCAAATAATGGTTATGATGCATGATCAACGAGAAAATCTCATAAGATGGTTGGTCAATTATGTCCCAAGCAAGAGAAGACATTGGCAATCAATCATATGCGTTCTCGTAACTTAAAAGTTGTCATGTCTAGCGGTTGGAGCATTAAGGTGATTGAGCAAGATAAATCATATGTTGTAGATTTACATAGCAGGGTTTGTTCGTGCAGAGCATGGTAGATTGATAAAATACCATGCAGACATGCTTGTGCTTGTATCGAGTTAAAGCTACTTTCACCATATGACTTCACCGATCAATACTACTGAGTTGAGATGTATCAACAAGCGTACCAAGCAGTGATAAACCATATTCCTACATTTGATATGCATATGTTCCCTCTAGATGATGATGACGTCATTCATGCACCGATTTTCGATCTCAGCCTGGGCATAGAAGGACACAGAGGATTCCATCACAGATTGAGAAACGTGTAATTAAGTGTAAAAGGTGTGGTAGAGCATGGCATAATCATTGAACTTGCAAAGAATTAGTAAACTAGTTAAATTTTGTACCTCAATCTGGGATAATTGTACTTGATTTCTTCATATTTGCACCTCACTTAGGCAATGAGGCAGGTGATTTAGCATGAAATTAGCATTCCTGCATGTTGTCTGAGACATAGTTAAATTTCGTACCTCAATCTGGGATAATTGTACTTGATTTCTTCACATTTGCACCTCACGTGGGCAATGAGGCATGTGATTTAGCAAATTAGCATTCTTGCATATTGTCCGAAACATAGTTAAATTTTGTACCTCAATTTGGGATAATTGTACTTGATTTCTTCACATTTGCACCTCACTTGGGCAATGAGGCAGGTGATTTAATGTGAAATTAGCATTCTTGCTTGTTGTCCGAGACATAGTAAGATTTTGTACCTCAATCTGGGATAATTGTACTTGATTTCTTCACATTTGCACATAAATTGGACAACTTTGTACTTAATATCTTAATATTTTCACTAATATTTTTGAATTGAAATTTGTTCAAAGATTTGATTTTTAAGTCTTGGTAATTAATAACCAAAATATAAATATGTGTCCAATATTTATCATATGAATAAAATAATGTTAAAATTTTTAAGTTGTTAATCACAAGTGTTCAACGGATGAATGTTATCAATCATAGTAATGAAAGAATACTTATGCTTTCAAAGATGTAAACAAATGAGAATTTGACGATAATATCCACCCTATCACACGTACAAATTCGTACTTCACGAGATTCGATAATCTCAAATTATTGTACTTGACCATTATTACAATTATTGGAGAATAATTATTCAATTGCAATAAGTGTACTTCAACAAAACAAATTCTATACTTGGTTTGTTTCGAGTTTGTACTTCACTTCTCCAGAATTGTACTGAGTTTGTACTTTGTTTCCCCTAAATTGTACTCAAATTCCCTGTCTAGTTTCAATTGAATTTAAGTGTTTTTCAGCGAAACACATTTTATACTTTCTTTGTTCCGAGTTTGTACGTCATTGCCCTCAAAATGCACTCAAATTCGCCTCCCAGTTTCAATTGAATTGAAGTGTATTTCAACGAAACACATTCTATACTTTGTTTATTCTGAGTTTGTACTTCGTTTCCCCTGAATTGTACTCAAATTTCTTGCCCAGTTTCAATTGAATTTAAGTGTTTTTCAGCGAAACACATTTTATACTTTCTTTGTTCCGAGTTTGTACGTCATTGCCCTCAAAATGCACTCAAATTCGCCTCCCAGTTTCAATTGAATTGAAGTGTATTTCAACGAAACACATTCTATACTTTGTTTATTCTGAGTTTGTACTTCGTTTCCCCTGAATTGTACTCAAATTTCTTGCCCAGTTTCAATTGAATTTAAGTGTTCTTCAGCGAAACACATTTTATACTTTCTTTGTTTTAGGTTTGTACGTCATTGCCCTCAAAATGCACTCAAATTCGCCTCTCAGTTTCAATTGATTTGAAGTGTACTTCAACGAAACACATTCTATACTTTGTTTATTCTGAGTTTGTACTTCGTTTCCCTTGAATTGTACTCAAATTCCCTGCCTAGTTTCAATTGAATTTAAGTGTTCTTCAGCAAAACACATCTTATACTTTCTTTGTTCCGGGTTTGTACGTCATTGCCCTCAAAATGCACTCAAATTCGCCTCCCAGTTTCAATTGAATTGAAGTGTACTTCAACGAAACACATGCTATACTTTGTTTATTCTGAGTTTGTACTTCGTTTTCCCTGAATTGTACTCAAATTCCCTGCTCAATTTCAATTGAATTTAAGTTATAAATAATTAATGAAAAATTACACTTACATACAAAATAATATTATAAACAAAGTATGCTTCAATTTACACATGTATTTACATACAAAGTTATTCAAATCCTGACATTTTCATGACTTAATATTGTATATGCCATTTCCGCACGATATTTATCAATTTCAATTGTTCTAGCATCCCTCCAGAACTTGGGGGTGTCTCTAGCAAAACATTCTGCCCAAAGGCACATATAGACACCACAATCCACTATACCCACTTGCTGCCTGCTTTTTGTTTCTGCTTTATGTATTTGTCCACATGACTCCCCAACGAAAGCTTCGTGTACTGAGAATAGAATGAAGCCTACAAAAATATTGATCAATTGTTGACTCCCTACTTTATGAAGAAATCATAGGGAAAGGAAGCAAACTTACAATGGTAATAGCTGTCGGTTTGTATCTGGCGGCCTTATTGAATTCATGTATAAGAAAGAACGAGTCGAGGTGTTGAGGACAACCAAGAACCAGTGTTGGTGCCGACAAATCGGTAGGATTATGTAACGACACTGGTTTAAAACATCCACCGTGAGCTCTTCCAAATCTTTACAGGTGAAGGTGTTAGGTTTAGGTATCAACTCCACAAATTCTTCATTCGTAATATCATTGATGTTGCGTCCCTCGAGTTGGTCTAATATATCAACCTATGAAGTATAAACCAAATGTTAGACTCATTGGAAACGTGAACTAAATTAAGTTAGGAAACTGCCACATACCTGCGCGCTATTGAGGACGTAAACCACACCTTGTGGTGACACTTCTTGCCGAAAGATGGGCTTCATAATATCGACATCTAGCAGTCCACTATGTCATCCTTAAGTTCTCCTCCAAATAAGAGCCTTCCATCCAGAAACTGTCTTGCTCCCTCCCAGACAGTCACCCTACACAATTGTTAATTGTTAGTTTAGATACCAGTTTATCCAAAAGAAAAATAATAAGCAAATTTTGTTACCTCAAATTATCTCTTCTGACAAAGTTGTCGATGACTTCTCGCTCTTCTACTGGAATAAGAGCAAGACCTCTATAATCAGTCCTTCCTTTATAGGGATCAACCACTTCAGTCTTTGGGCTGATTGGTTCATCTGCCACCTGGATTGGTTCATCTGCCACTTGGGGTACAAAACACATCACATTAGGTACAAAGTATCATCTATTGAAGTAGAAAAGATAAGCACATGAAATACAGATATCACCAATATGGAGTTCAAAACACTCGCACATAAGGTATAAAGTACAGATATCACTAACATGGAGTACAAAACACCAGCACATAAGGTATAAAGTATTAACTATTGAAGTAGAAAAGATGTTGGAAACATAATACAATAATTAGATGTTGGAAACATAATACAATTAAAAATAAAAAGTATGTACAACCTACAAAAATTATTTAAGTCCTCCACACTATCCTTATATACATACTCCTCAAACTTTTTTGCTATTTCAGATCTGGTTATGTTTTGCAGCTTTCCAGAAAAAAGGCGATCAAAGGTTGAAGACTTCATCTTCAATGTTATATCAACAGATTGCCCCACATGTGGCAACCTTAAAACCATAGAAAATTCAGCTGCAGAAAAAGGAACATCAACCCCCTCCGCAAAATGAAATGACAGCTTTTTTGGATCAAACCTCCCAAGTATAGCTTCAAGCCAAATAAAGCTTGAACTTAACTTAGGAATATCTATGTATATATAGAAAGGGGTCTTCTTCAATGCATCAAAATGTTTGGACCCCATCTTGGACTTCACAAGCTCCAATTTACTCTGAAAATATTAGGGGGAGCAACGAGAGCAGACCTCACAATGTTTTGGCTTTGCTGCAATGAGAAAAAAAAAGTATATATACAGATAATAAGCTAACCCTTTTAGATAGAGTGTACTAAAAACTTGAATGTTTTGTACTAAAGATGCTTCTAAAATGTACTTCAGAAACATATAATATATACTACACTTTCAGTTATTCTATACTTCAGGCTTGAATGTTTTATACTACAGTTGCTTCTGAAATGTAGTGCAGATACACAGATTATATACTAAGAGTTCCATTTAATGTATACTGCAAGCTTAAAGGTTTTATACTTCGGTTGCTTCTAAAATGTACTGTAGATGCAAGGATTATATATTACATTTTCAGTTAATGTATAATGCAGGCTTGAATGTTTATGTACTAAAGATGCTTCTAAAATGTACTACAGCTCTACAGATCATATACTACACTTATGCCTAAAGTGTACTGTCAGTTTGAATGCTTTATACTATATTTGCTTCTAAAATGTACTGCACCTACAGAGATTATATACTACACTTTTGCCTAAAGTGTACTCAAGATGCTCTTAAAATGTACTGCAGCTATACGAATTATATACTACCTTTTGCCTAATGTGTACTGTCAGTTTGAATGCTTTATACTACATACATTTGCTTTTAAAATGTACTATAGCAACACAAATTATATACTACACTTATACCTAAAGTGTACTGCCAGTTTGAATGTTTTATACTATATTTGCTTCTAAAATGTACTGAAGCTCTACATATTATATACTACACTTATGCCTAAAGTGTACTGCTAGTTTGAATGTTTTATACTACATTTGCTTCTAAAATGTGCTGCAGCTACACAAATTATATACTACAATTTTGCCTAATGTGTACTGCCAATTTGAATCTTTTATGCTACATTTTAGAATGCCTAAAGTGTACTGCTAGTTTGAATGTTTTATACTACATTTGCTTCTAAAATGTGCTGCAGCTACACAAATTATATACTACAATTTTGCCTAATGTGTACTGCCAATTTGAATCTTTTATGCTACATTTGCTTCTAAAATGTACTACAACTCTATAGATTATATACTATACTTATGCATAAAGTGTACTGTCAGTTTGAATATTTTATACTATATTTGCTTCTAAAATGTGCTGCACCTACACAAATTATATACTACATTTTTGCCTAATGTGTACTGTAGGTGCTCCTGAAATGTACTACAGCTATATAGATTATATACTACACTTGTGCCTAATGTGTACTGCAGGTGCTCCTGAAATGTACTGCAGCTATGTAGATTATATACTACCATTTTGCCTAAAGTGTACTGCCAGCTTGAATGCTTTATATTACTTTACTTCTAAAATGTACTGCAGCTACACAGATTATATACTACACTTATGCCTAAAGTGTACTGCAAGTTTGAATATTTCATACTACATTTGCTTCTAAAATGTGTTGTAGCTACACAAATTATATACTATACTTTTGCCTAATGTGTACTGCAGATACTCCTAAAATGTACTGTACCTACACATTATATATAACAAACTTTTGTCTAATGTGTACTCCATGCTTGAATGTTTATATTACATTTGCTTCTAAAATGTACTGCACCTACACAAATTATATACTACACTTTTGCCTAATGTGTACTGCAGGTGGTCCTGAAATGTACTGCAGCTATGTAGATCATATACTACCCTTTTGCCTAAAGTGTACTCCATGCTTGAATGTTTATACTACATTTGCTTCTAAAATGTATTGCACCTACACAGATTATATACTATATTTTTGCCTAATGTGTACTGCAGATGCTCCTAAAATGTACTGCAGCTATACATATTATATACTATACTACATTTTTTCCTAATGTGTACTGCAACTTTGAACATTTTATACTATATTTGCTTCTAAAATATACTGTGGTTACCCAGATTATGTACGACACTTTTGCTAATGTGTACTGTATGCTTGGATGTTCTATACTATAGATAGCACACTACCACTTTCAGATAGTTTTATCGTATAATTTCACCATATAATTTCATGTAAAAAGAAGTATAAATCCCTAAAAGGTGAAGTGCAACTTTCATGCCCTTCAAATACATATTAGAAACTTCCCATCTCACAACAGAAATCATATATATTTCAAAGGGGTTCAAGTGTTTAACGACTAAAAAATGAATAAAAACCCTAAACATGAAAAAATAGACAAGAAATGAGTGTAACACTAAAAAATCATAGACATTTGAAATTGCAAATGCAAAAAACGTACATTTGTTTCTTTTCATCACTTCTTTTTGTACTTTACTTCTTGTTGCAGCTGTTTTTCCTTCCATTGTCACAGAAAAATGGCGGAAATTTTTGTGCCTTTTTTTTTTTTCTCCACTTCTTCTTCTTCTTTTCGTGTCAATGGTAGAGGAATGATTTTGAGCCCTTTTCTTTTGGCGCTTAGAGAAGTCGATTTTAAGCAAAAATAAAAAAAGGAAAGCGTTCTTCTTCAAGAGAGAACGCATTTCCCAGGTATTTTTGGTGTTTGTTCCAGTTGCAAGGGTATATAGGTCTTTCTAAAAGATATAGGGAGTGATTCATAATTTTTGTGAAAATGTGGGGAGTTTAATGTGTAAAAATTCAAAAGAGGACTGAAAACTAAATTGAAAATAGGGTTAGGCATTTTTTCCTAATTAACTGAAAATTATATATGATATTGGGTCCACCAATATTCATATAAATTGGGTCCACCAATATTCATATAAATTATAATAACACTTTATCATAAAATTCGTATTTGTAAGTCTCAAGTTTCAACTAATTAAATAGATCTTGATTCTTGACGCAAGTGGGTTTAAGCTCACTCTGCCTCTGCGCTCTCTCAAAACACCTACTGAAGCGAGCAGACAGCAGTCATGTCGGGCGAATCAGCCTCTGCTATCCAAAGAAGCCAAGTAAACATCGTCCTCTATTCTGCTCCCGTTAATTTATTTTACTGCTTCTTCACACACATACATGGTTTACATCTATGATCGAGCACTTTGGTATATACAGGTCGATTTGCTGGACTTCGTAGACTGGTCAGGTGTGGAATGTTTAAATCAAAGCAGTAGCCACTCTATTCCAAACGCTCTCAAACAGGTGAATTATTTATCCGATTCCTGTGAAGAAATTAGGGTCCGCTTATGTGGATGTATTTGTTTTCAATTTGTCTAATCCTTTTCTTTTTTGGTGGAATCTTATCTTCGACTTCTCTGCTGATTTCTTTGAGCGGCCTATTTCTGTAATCGAAAGGCTCTTTCAGAGGGCTCCGTGATTTTGTTTGATTTTCGATTGCGATTTCCTCATTCTGAGCTTTACCTGACATAACGGAAGTGTTAAAAGTTATTTCTAAAAGTAATATTAGTGCGTAGGCGTGTTATAAGTTCTCAAAAATCGTGGTTCTTCCAGAAATCATGGACAAAGAGCAACCTTGGAAAAATCATGGAATTGTTGATTATAGTTGTTAAATTGTTTTGTTATCTTTCTTGGTTTAGGATTAGGTAGAGACTGTAAAAGCTTTGGATCTTGATGCTTATCAGATTTTAGAGATATTACAGAAGACTGAGAGATGTTTAATGCCTTGTTGGATGTTGCGATGCAATTTCCGAACCTTGCTTGATGTCCACTTTCTCATCCTCATTTTCTCTTTTTCCTTTATATTTTCAATTTATAGATTCTGCTAATCATTTAGAACAACTTCTTTAAATGCCAAGAAATCACAATGTCGATTTTGTTTGCTAAATCCCTGGGCAACCACCAGCCTCAAGCTTGTCCTGCATCTCTTCTTTACCTCCTCTTCCTTTTTCCTCGTTTGCGACCTAAGTTATTGTTAATGATATTGGCACTTCACCTGAGTTATTTCTATCTTATTGATTATGGTTGGTTGTTGCATTGGACTTGGGGTGTTAAGGTAGAAGAACATGGTGATGTCTGTTAGATTTGATATTGGCCGCATGTCTAAATGATAGTTATTTATTTTGCAAATCAGGGTTACAGAGAAGATGAGGGTTTGAATTTGGAAAGCGATGCGGATGAGCAATTGCTGATTTATATTCCTTTTACTCAAGTCATTAAGCTCCATTCTTTTGTCATCAAAGGGCCCGAGGAAGAAGGTAACTAACCTATTTAGTATTTATAACCTTCAAACTTATTTCATGTTGCCTTAGTAAATTTATACGAAGGACATTATTCACTTTTATCCCTGTTGTGCTTGTTCTGCACTTCTGCTATAAACTTTTATTTCAATTATATTTTTGTGATGCACAATTGGCATTTCTCTCATGTGACAATGATAATTACTTCTAGCGTGTCGAAAATTTACCTTTCCCTCACCTCTTGCAGTCTCATCCCCCTTGCAACAAAGAATATGAGTTGGAGTGAGACTCCATGTGTTCGGAACTGGGAATTGGGGAGAATGTATAGATGTTTTATTTTGGAAATTTATGGGAGGAAAGCAACTGCAGAGAATATTAATAGTAGTAAATGTGATTTTGAATAATGTATAATAACTTTATGATATATATACATAAGAAATTGGAAAAACAATTCACTAGTCAGATGAAAATTTTTGACAAGCATTATTTAATTATTATCAACTTGAGATGACAAGATTTAACTCTCACAATGTATTGCAAAGTGTGCAACCACTAGAAATGTAATGCTTGTATTGGATCGGCAAATGATGGATCGACAAAGGGAGGAATATCCATAGTAATAATGATGTGGCAGCGTCATGACTACTAGAATTATGGTGAAAAATTCTGGGAAACATTTGAAAATTGGGTTGCATGCACTTATTTTTGATTTGGCATGCTTAAGTTACTCTTTATCCAGAGGTCAAGTTACATAGAAGGAGAGCATCCTGCCATAGTCTTTTACTCCATCAATGCTATTTTTTATATTAAAAAGTACTAATTAACTGAAAATTGAAGTGGAATTGCTAGGAATTTTTGGTATAGGTTCCTTGGTACGTACATGTACAGATATTTAAAAAGATATGGAAAATATAATCGTGTCTTAGATTTGATCCAAGGGAAACCTGCTTCATTCCTTATTATACTTAACTGCAGTCGAATGTGGAAACAGTTGGTGTGAACTTTGATTTCTGATTTGTAAGTTCTGGAGTAGAAATAACAGAGATATGGAGACATGCTGTGACGAGAGGTGTTTGAATCCTGTAGTCATTGGTAGATGATCCAAACCTAGACTTACAGTGAATGACCATACACTTTGAAAAAAAAAATGCAGCCGACCGGTCAGTGAAAGTGAGTGACCAAATAACTGCTCGATTTGCTTATTTAACCCAATTGCAATGCTTGTCTTTAAACAATTAGTCTTCCATTGTTAAATTTGATATTATGATTCAGCAGTTTTTCTTCCATATTTGCAATGTCTAACTCAATAAAGAACACTTGAAGTTGGGTACCTACTCCATGAAATGAAATGAGACCTTTGTGGCAAGCCTATAAGTTGCATTAGATGAGGACTAAGAAAATTTCTTCCTTTAACCTTAGTGTTTGTTACTGTTTTAGTTAATCCCTCTACCATGAGCGCCTTTGTGCGCCAGAGTACCTTGAAATCTTTCGACAGGATCCCACTTTCTGTGAAAGCATTCTGAAAGGTAGTAATACATGTCCAATTGCAGCTTGTTAAGTACTGATAAGTTTTAGCTGTTTGTTCATAGGGTGAGATAGATCAATTTAACTTCCATTGCAAGGGAGAAAGAATGTGAAGCAATAATGGTGTCATCTCACTAGGGAATGCCTGAAAAAATTCCTACTTCAGTGCAGTTATCTTTAATACTTCCACTATGTTGAAGTTAGCTATATTGGATAAGTCAATAGTTTCACATATGTCAATCAAGAAAAATAGCTTCTGCCTCTCAGAAATGCTCAGGATGTTGGTCAAGTACATTTTAGGATTTTGTAACCTATGAAACCTTTAGATAGTTTAAAAAATTAAAACATCCATGACTCCATGGCCTTAGGCAAGCTTGGCTATAGGTTTATAGGTCAGGCAATGTATAGTAATAGCATGATTTGGTGACCTCAGGGAAATCATTTTTGTTTGATTGTTGTGCAGAATATTCATAGAATTATCTTGAAGAACATGTTAGTTGTTTTAACTTTGGATGGCATTTCACTGGGCAATCTAGGAAAATAGCATATTACAGATAATGTAAATTTCACAGATGGTTTTGGAGCTAAAAGAATGGTGGGTAAAAGTTAGAGAAAATAGTTAGTGAATTTTTACCTGGTGATGTAATGAAGATTTATGAATTTGTGAATTTACACTGATCAGTAAACTATAATTGATTTGGTTTTTGTTAGAAATGATTGGAGGTTATGGAACTTATGGATACCACTGAAGTTATCAACTATTAGAAAGTCTTGTTACTTGTCTAGAGATGACAGATAATTGGGCTTCTTTTGGCACTCTGATAGTATATTGATATTAGATGGAATTTGGACATACTTTCAAGGTTATGTTGGTGTGATGTTGATAGATACCCTATCCATTTTCTAAGAAAGTGAATTTATACATGTGATTCTTAATGAGGTCATAGCATACTATTCGTTCATTGAAATTTTGGTCGCATAAAGTTTATTCGTTCTTTATCATTAGTTTCAGTGTCTTGTTTGTTGTATGAAATGTGAAAATAGGTGAGAATAGAAAAGAGCCTAAAGATATGATCCCAGTATTGAGTTAATTAGGAGAAAAGCCAAGATAGGCATGTGGATAAGACCATAGTTGTTAAGAGCGCAAAGCGCGCTATAGTGCAATGGTCTCTTGGGGCTATAGTGCAATGTGAAGTGCGCACTTTGTTGCAATAAAGCGCAACATATGAAAAATATCTTCATTTTCTATTACATAGTTATATACTAAGAATGCCTATAAAATTTAAACAATTAGAGAACATATAAACTACTAAACATTCAAAACTAATAATAATAAAAAAAAAAACTCGAGTCGTTTAACAATCTCAAACAAACAAGTTCAAGTTTTGTAACAAGTTAAAAACTATAGTGCTTAATCATCATCTTCAAACTCTTCCTCCCCACTCAATTCTTCCCCACATCCATCATCAGTAGAACAAGATTTATAACCCTCATTGTCCTCACTCTTCATCTTCCTCCTTAGTGTCAACAAAATTTATCTTCTCTTCTTCATTTATAATACGCAATGTCGATGAAGAAGTTAATTTTTCCCTTTGTTTGCGTTTTCTCCTTGCCCTTGGAAGTAGTTGCCCTAGCTTAGCTTTACTTGGCTTTTTCAATGAATCACTTTTAGATTGAGAAGTTTAAGATCTAAAAGTGTAGGTATCTTCATTAACTCCTGCGGCATTTGCGACATCACCCCATGTCAACTCATCATCATCAAACACCGGAATATCATCTTCATCTTCATCTTCATCCATCCTCTCCACCAACCATTTGTTTCCATCATCCACTGTATTAGAATCCAAGATGATTGGATCAATTGATTCACGCTTGTCATATCTATGAAGTAAAGACTAATTGTACTTGATGAAAATCAAATCATTCAAGCATTGTTGCGCTAATCGGTTTCTTTTCTTGGAATGAAGCTGTGAAAAAAGTAACATACCATAAATTATGAATAAAAAATTATAATAAATGAATAATATTTGGAAGTATTTCAAACTTACATGTTCAAACACACTCTAATTTCGTTCACAGCCGGACGAGTTGCAAGTAAGACTAAGAATTTTAATGGCAAGCTTTTGTAAATTTGGTGTTGAAGATCCAAATGAAGCCCACTATTCACCTAGCAATCATTAAAAAAAAATAAAAATAAATAAAGTTAGTAGGTTGCATAGAATATATATAATTATATATAGTATAATTTTGTTAGACACTTAGACATAAAACAATGACCTCTTACATTCACATGTTACCTGGTGCTAGCAACTTTCTTTGCCTCTTTGCTATGTCCTTAGCAAAATTCCTTTTAGCTTTCTTGTAAATTATGAGCTCATGAGCAATGACATCTTGTATAGAGGTATCCTTTAGCAATCTATCTATGCAATCATACAAACCGAACATGACTTCGATATCTTGTTCAATCTTTTCATTATCATAAAAGAAGTATAGGTTCAAGTAATAACTGGCCGCATGCAATGGTTGATGGAGTTGACAATTCCATCTTCGATCAATGATATCGAAAATTTCACTATACCTTTCTTAACTCTTCCCAAAAGCAATGGTAATCTTCTCTTTAGCACTATCCATTTTCCATTGGAGGTTTTTCTCTCCATCAACCAATCGAAGAACTTCAACTAGTGGGCCACCAAGCTCTATAGCATAAGCTACATTCTTCCAAAATCTAGTCATTAACACAATTTTGGCTACATTTTTACCTGCTTGCTCCTTTGAAAACTTGCTTTTGTTCCATTTATCCGAAGTGAACATCTTCCTCAAATTTGATTTTTGCTTATGAAAGCTCCTTAATGTTAAGAAAGCAATTGCAAAGTGAGTCTTTGCGGCTGGATCATTTCTTTTTGACCCGTAAATTTCCTTATCATGTTCAATACCTGGGTTCGATTGTAAATGCAACCATTAATTGTGATTGCCCTTTCAAGTGTTCTCTTCAAATTAGGCATCTTAAAGATGTCTTCAAACATCAAATCCAAGCAATGTGCAACACATGGAAACCAAAACATCAAATCCAAGCAATGTGCAACACATGGAAACCAATACAAGTGTTTACATTTTTCCATCAACTTCTCCCCAACTAGAACATTTGAACTTGCGCTGTCGGTAACAATCTGAACCACATATTCCTCTCCAATGCATTGCACAAAAGCATCTAACAACTCAAACATCTTCTCACCTGTGTATGAGTAGTTGGATGCATCCGTAGATTCTATGAGCATACTTTCTTTTGGATTGTTCACCAAAAAGTTAATCAAAGATCTTCCTATCTCTCCAATCATTTGCCATCAAAGTGCAACCAAATTTTGCCATCTCGTCCTCATGTTTTTTCAAAATACTCTTTATGTGCTCAACCTCTTTCTTCAAACAAGTAACTCTTACCTTGTGATAAGTTGGAGTTTCATTCCCGCGCTATATTGTCTAATTGCTTCAACCATTGGCGCAAAACTAT
This sequence comes from Jacaranda mimosifolia, assembly GCA_018894105.1. Lineage (NCBI taxonomy): Eukaryota > Viridiplantae > Streptophyta > Magnoliopsida > Lamiales > Bignoniaceae > Jacaranda > Jacaranda mimosifolia. Next base: position 13,446,483 of record CM032130.1, on the reverse strand, counting down.
CGTATTAACCGCATTGAATGATATACCGGCATCGTACATCCACCTAGCGAACTTTTGGATTGCATTGTCCCTCAACTTCTTTCTTGTTTCACTAAATTGAGAAGAACTTTCACCTTTCTCTCTTTGACTACTTCATCGGCATCTTTTGTGAAAAACCAATCAATCGGGCCCTTTTGCTTTAATTTTTTGGCCGGCATAGATGTCGATGGATTTGACCCGTGACTAGAAAGTGAATGCATAGGCCTCTTTCCGGTTGATTGCAACTCCATATCCTCTTCATCTTGTTCTTCCAAATCGTGGCCCACAATGTCATCAAAATGAGGTATTTTATCAATTGTGTTCAACTTTTGCTTTTCTTCCATGTGTTCTTTCATTTCTTGCTTAACAAATTCGGGCACTTTGTTACGCACTGCCGCATTTCTATACCCCCCCACAAGATGATGTTTATGCCTTGATATCTCTCCTTTTGTCACTTTATTGCAATAATGGCACCTTATACCTTCATTGATATTGTTTGGATTAACCAAACTCCTGTGATTCCATCCAGGATCCTTCTAATTTGTTGCCATTATACTTGCTGAAAATTGAAGAACTTTCAGCACTCATTCTTCACATTTCAAAATATGTTCAGTAATATTTCACTATTAACATATTTTGAGCATATCATAGTTAGTTTCAATAAATTCAAGCATATTTCAACATATTCAGCACATATTTCAACAAATTGAGCATGTAAACAATAAAAAAAAGAAACAAAGCATATAGATAATAAAAAAGAAAGGGAAAAAAAAAACTGAAAATTTCAGCATTAATTTATAAAAGAAGAATGGAGAATAAAAGAGGAAAAGAAGAGAATGGTTGAAGAAGAAAAGGAAAAAGGTGGAAGAAAAGGAGAAAAAGAGACGAGAATAAGATATTGGAAACATAACAGGATAAAATAGTTGAAGAAGAAAAAAGAGAAAAGGGGGAAGAAATTAAGAAAATAAAAAAATGAGAAGAGGAGATAAGAATAAGAAACTGCAAATATAACCCGGGGGGGGGGGGGGGAGGGGGGGGAGAGAAAACTGACCTGGTGGCAGGGGTGGCAGCTGGTGGTGACAGTCGTGGCGGCTGGCGGTGATGTTTGCGGCAGGTGGTGGCTGGAGCTTGAGAGTGTTTTTGTCCATTGGAGTTGTGTTTTTGTAGTTAGTATGATAAGAATTAATCCCCAAAACCCTAGCTTTTAAGTTAAAACTGATTGCCCAAAGCCGTAGCACTAAAGCCCAGAAGGTGCATGCCTCGCCCTCTGGGCTATAGCGCGAATCAGCGTGCGCTTCATTGATCTTTGCAGCGCCTCCTGCTATGGCTTGCGTGCCTCATGCGCCTTTTACTACTATGGATAAGACTTATGTTGGCCGGTGTTGCATCAACTGCTCTCATGGTGGGGCCACAGTCAAAATATGGCATCTGTTCTGTTGTAAAGCTCAAAGATTTAAATTTCGTTGTTGCTCTCAGTCATGGCTTTTGGCATGGTGGTAGGCACTCGGTCCTACTTATATTTTCTAACATCAATCATATCAGTTTTTCTGGCAGTGCCTCTTTAATATGCTTTTTAGGTGCCCATACATGAACGTCTAATCATCTTCCCTTCATTACCACATTGCTATCTATTGCAATTATTTATTCGGATTGCCCATGCTGTTGACGACACCTTCATTTTTCATATCTAGTAGTCTAATTACTTCAGTGACAAAATGATGTATGCCATCTTTTCTTGGATATGTTCTTCTCTCCTGGTTAATTATGATGGCTACATTTTTACGAATTTCTGATTCTTAATAATTTGCAGCAGTTGGTTTTTGGATCTCTAATAAGCTGGTGGACTATGTTTTCATCCAATGCTTGAACGAAAATTTTCATTTTGTAGGTCCAAAAACTGTAAAGCTTTTTGCTAACAGGGAGCACATGGGGTTTAGGTAACCTGGAGGTTTAATTATTTTGCAGCTAAATTCCATAGTTTTTTAAACTATTTCTCATTATGGTAATTCACACAGCAACGTCAATGATTTCCCTCCAAGTGATACTGTAGTTTTATCTGTGGATAACCTTGAGGTAAGCATTCGTGCTTCCATGGCACCATTTCTATGGTTGTAAATTTAGTTATATTTGGAGAGTCAAGCTCAATATGTTGAATCTCTGTAGGGAAAACCAGTGATTGTGAAGTATGTCAAGTTTCAAAATGTCCGCAGGTGTGTTTCTTATCCATGAGCCCTATACTTTTTGACTAATTTTTGCTTCATATTAAAAACGCGCAACTGTTGTGAATTAGCTTGACAATTTTCATCGAGGACAATCAAGCTGGTTCTGACATTACAAAAGTTCAAAAGATTGTTCTCTATGGAACAACGTAAGTTTCCTTCTCACAGCTCCTTAAAATTTTCACAATTAAAAATTTAGCTTGATGTGCTCTAGTTGCTTTATGTTACATTGAATATCATTGAACTGTTAATAGGGATCTGCGCCCCTTGTCCTCCTTTAGCTTGCAGGATAATTAGAGTGTGATGTGAAAGAGGTTCCTTCTGCCACTTTATTCTTTTTGGTGTTAAATAAACTTTACCCTCTGAAGTATTGATTATGTTGCATCTAATCTTTTAAACATGTAAACGTATCATTTGCCCCATGGAGTTGACAGCCATTAGTTGCCGTTTTGAAAAATTGACATGGGATTATTTCAAATTATAGGCCAAAATACCCTCCTCACATAAAGCTATACACTTTACTCTCAATCATAGGTGTTCTATAACGACAGCCATCCTAAAAGTGGGAACATACCAATTACCCCCCAACAATGTATCAGCTTCATCAGCTTAACAGTTGCCGATTTAAATGCTTATCTATTATTTGACTTTCAACTATATCCGTTTCATTTTGCCATTTTGAAAAAATTTGAGAATACAAATAAAGATTACCTAATCTACTGTTTGTCATTCATCATCTTTGTCGACATATTCCAAAAAAGAAATACGAAAAACCTCTTCAAAAATTCCTTACAGACCAATAACACCAAAATCATTACACCACCATAAAATTGCCATCTCACCATCTTCTCCATCACCACCAGCCGAAAACTAATAGTACAAGTCCACATCATTGTTGGTCTCATTGTCTTCGAGCTTGCAGAGAACAATGAGAACCAGTCAATCAGTGAAACGAACAAGGTGGTAATGGCTGTCAGTGAGGGACTCTTTAATGTAGTGGGACATGCCAAATTTTGAGTTTGGCAGAGGAGTATGTATTCACCAACTATTTTCTATGTTAGATAGTCTGCATCTATTGTTGCTGAAGAAAATCAGAAATTAATCACTTAGTGAATGAGCTAGTAAATGCAGCTGCCTCGAATTGGCTCAGTATGATTCTCATGTTTTGCAGACTTTTGCCAGTGAAGCCACCACCTCATATCTTAACACTAACAATAATTCGTGAGACAATTGATTTGATCCCCACCCACAGGTTTGCCATGGCCTTGTAGAGATTCAGTGTGCTAAACCTTTCTCCGGCTATGGAATTTTGGTTGCATGAATATTTTGAGGCATTCAACTAAACTCAAAGCTGCATCTCTAGACAGTTCTAGAAAACATCACTCAGCTATATTTTTCAAGGAGGAAAATAGTCACAAAACTATCCTTTCTGGCAGCCAGTTCCCTTGCCACTACCTGCTAAACTGTTCCTGCGCTCTCTCATCCCTTTAGCACACCCACTAGCTACATTCTTCGTCACCTCTTCTCTACTGCCAATAGACGCCCTCCTTTCTCACCGTGAATCATGCTTCTGATCACCATGTAGGCACCCCCTCCTTTAAGCCTGCATTCTCTCACGTGCCGAATTCACTCTGAATGAATTATGATGGTCCAGTCAGTCATTAACTTTACGTCGGAAATCCTTACCCATTCAGGGTCAAACAAGCTTTCAAAATATAACCAAACATTTCCCAAAATATATCCTCTTTTCCCCCCAAACACTTTTAAAAAATATCCTAATAATTTTAAACCATGAGTTCAGTAAAAAATATATTTAAAATTTTCAATCACTATCTTAATGTAAATATATTATTTTCAAAATAATAATAGTTACTGTATATAATGCTATAAAGCTTGATATGACACCAATGATCTGAGAAAAGCTTACATAAAAGACATCTGTATTAGAACATACCTCCCAAATTTGAATTAGACTTTTATTCTTCATACACCATTCTCAATACATTTTCTAGAATGTATCCCAAAATATTTTCCCCAACACAGTCCAAAATAAAATCAAACATTACTGAATTTTTTAATACAAAGGGTCTTATCAGATGCAATTGCATAGCATACTAATTCTTTGTTACTGAGCTAGGTATTTTATGATAGCAGATAATGAAGGGATGCGACATAAGGATGAACAACCACTGGAGATTTTCTTTCATTTTACCCTGAATTTTACATTGGAGTTGCTTCTCTATTTATAGAGATAACGGATAAGAAAAAGGACAATGCTTGCAAATATTACAACTGACATTTAAAACAATTTAAAAAATAAATATTGGTAAAAAAGTAGTGGAGATAATGCAACCAACACGTAGTACAATAATTTGAAGCAACCAACATATATTCCAATAATTTAAACAATATTGGCAAATAATGATGCCCACACTCACTAATTCAGGCAGTACTTTCACATGAGCCACAGGGCAAAAGGGCCTCAAACATTTTCTTTGAAATTTTGTTTAGTATTTAGTGTCAAAACCTTGATATTGCTAATATGACATTGTATAAAGAATTTAAACTGAAGAATTAAAATCTCATGCTTAAAGTTTAGCTCTAGCCATTATGCTAGATTGGGTAGTTATTATTACAGAACATCCATTTAATTTTTTGTATGATAAAGTCCATTCTTAGAGGATCTTATTAAAATTTTATTTGTCTCTCTCTAGGCCATGAACTTGTCATCTTGATTGGAAGATAATGTGTACTAGACCCAAATCCATTAGATTTTCTCTCATTTGCCAAGTGTTAGGAAATGTGGTGGTGTTATCCTCATGAAGATCTGCCTCAGTGAATTCTATGTGTTCATTTGCATTTTCAATTCCCAAAAGTGTGCTTCGGTTGGTGCTTGTGGCCCTCATCCTTATGTGAATACATTTTTGCTTGGGAAACAATTTGAAGATCAGAAACATTCATCTTGGAGGTTACGATTTTTTTTTTTTTTGTGTTCTTAGATGAGTCTGTTAATATGGATCAAGCATTACTCACTAAAATTGGTTTAGGTCTCGAGAAGTTCCATTTTTTTATTTTACCACAATGGATAGTGTTGTTAATCTTTTCCTCTGCTCCAGGGTGGAAACAACAGATATGAAAGGTCTGAAGAAGATTGAGGATCACTGAACCTGAAATGAGTGAAAGAGGAATAAAAATTGTTATACTTGGAGCAATTTTTAGCATCATCCTGTTTGACTGGGGAAAGAGAAGTTGATGAATCAAATCTTCTCATGTTACAACCTCTAGTGAGAAACTGTCCTTAAAGGAGAAAGTTATGTGGCTGTTACATACCCATCCACATTGTCCAACTTTGTTTAATGGAAGTGCCTTGAAATGAAATAACTTGGCAAGTTTGTTCTCATGTGTCTGCATTATTGTGTGGCAATTCCTGCTTTTTCTGAATGTTAGCTCTTTTTGCAAATCAAGCTACGGTGTGCCTTATGAGCTAAACGAGGTTTGTTTAGAGGTATGAGTGCAATAATGGATTGAAATTGAATGGGGATGTGGGAATCTCTCTTTTTGGATTCTGAGGGAACGTAATATCAGTTCGACCAATCATGACTTCTTTTTTTTGTTTTGATCCAGCTCGGCCAATCATGACTTTGCTAGCACAGATACGAAAATAGTCGCAGATTTTAGCAGATTGTGCAGCGTTTGTCTCAGGCGCAAGTGGGGTTAACAAAATCTTGTCTACATTTTTTTTTTTTTTGCTTTTTGATGGTTTTCTGGCCATTGAGATGGCTGTTTTCATCTATATCAAGTTCCCTTTCAAGGAGCTCCTCGCATACACACACATGCACTTCATGGAAGTCAAAATCCTAGTATTTTATCTTATTTATAAGGCCAGCAAAACTACGGATCATCATGGACATACTTGTAACCACATCACCAGATCAGATAATTAAATTGAGATATTGGACTAGCTTCTGTGTTTGTGTTAGCAAGAATGTGTATTTATTGTTTTGAGACCTACGGAGAATAGCAGTTGGAGTCAGTCGACTCGGGGGTGTGTCCATAAAAAACTTGACAAAGTCAAATTCTAAATTTCGACAAATTCACCATATCCTCGGATACCTTGACAAGCAAGGTTTCGAATTGCTAAAAATTCACCATAACCGGTTTCAAGTTTCAACAAATTCACCGTAAACCCCAACGTATAAGCATCCTTAGGTCAATTTGACTGATTGATTTGTTCTACAAGTCTGCAATTCACACTCCTTTTCTTTTCTTGTTGGCTCGCCAGTAAGAGAATAAATTATGAAGAAACACAGAAAACATATAAGTCCATTTCAAGCATCAAAAGGAGGGTTCCCAAGCTTTTTCTGGCCAACCAAAACTAGAAACTTGTAAACATTTACAACAGCATAGTCTCTCTGCTGCAGTTTTACACATTGCAATATCAGCACTCTCTTTTTCACCTTTCTATTACCCTTTTTCTCTACACAAGCAAATAGTAATAAGCATAAGGATGGGCACTGACATCAGAGTCGAGTTCCTGAACCAGTTGATAAACTATACCCACCACCACCTTCCACCTCATGAAAGTGCTCATCTGTTTTTTCTAAGCAGAAAACTACTTGAAAGTAAAATTGCACTATAATTCATATTACGTAGAAATTTTGGTTTATTGGAGTTCTTCATTTCGGATTAGAAAGCTATTCTCAAGAACTCATGCACTGTTCTGTTCTTCCATTCTAGGAACATCACCTCTCCTTTCATAGAGGCCAATGCTTCCTATTTGAAAACGTGAAGTTGATTTCACATCTTGAACCGCTAGAAACCTAAACCTGCAATCATCACAATTTATGAGAGTCACTTAAAAGCATAACCTCACTGCAATTCAAGTTTCAGAGTCAATGAACTTGTACCTGAAGGCATTTGCCAAGAATGGTTGTGATTTGATTTCAAATGTTCTTCGCTGGAATCGTTTGTCAAATTTCTGAGAAGTTTGCTTATCCAAAATGTGCCAACTGGAGCCCCTGTCTTCACTTCCTTCAACAATCCTATGAGAATAATTTGATTCACCACTAAACAATCTACCACAGAAGCACGATATACTGGAAAATACATCTGTATGCACACACATCTACATACACACATATATTGCAGAGAGAGATGGAAAAAATAGGTTTTCATACTGCACTACAGAAGCACTGGTATAAACAACAGACCAAGAGACTTGCATCAATTATCATGAATTTTACAACAGAGATCGGAAACTCGAAGAGTTCTACATAAAGAAGACTAAGATATAAAACAGTCCACAGCTTGAAAGACACATTGATCACAATGTTTTGCAGTATCAGTGATGTGCATAAGTGGGTGGGTAGTTCTGTTACACCCTTAGACATTAAAATTTACGCAGAACATTATAGATACCCCTCCATGTTGAAAAAATGTTCAACAATTCATTTGTGAACAGCACATCTTCAGCCACGTGCCAACTTTTTAACAATGATATTGGCAAATGTGCCAGCAAATCATGCAAACATTACATAGCGCAACAAAAGGTCGCTCAACTAAATTGATTTTCTTTTTTCCTTCAGGAAATAACTCATTTAGAATTGTAGGGCAACCATCAAACTATCTATGTACTATAATAAAAAAAAAGTTGTCATAATGTCTGATAACATCTAGTTAACACTGCATATTCCACTGTTTCCCCTTCTCCTTACTGTGTCATTCGAGCTAAGAAAATATGCATAGAGCTTGATTGGGAACTAATATAAAAAACATGACACTAGAAGAAGAATAAGATGGTCATCTATCTAAGCGCATGCTTATGTAACAAGTTTTTTATACAGACCTGTTATACTGCCTTATCTATTCTAACTAACAGAAAATGACATCCCATTTTATTCTCACTGAGAAAATAGAAAGAGAGAAGCCAAATTGGCAAAACATCAAATATTTGAATTTCAAGCAGTAGTTATGCAAGAAGCATGGTGCTAAAAGGAGAATGGAATACACCAGTCACCTACCAAGCATAGGCATAATAAATTTTTAAAGTCGAGAGATTTAAAAAAAAAAAAAATCAGAAATATCATACCAGTCCATTGGATCTCTCTCTGGAGCATCGTTGGCTGACATAAGTTCATAAGCAACTAAATCATGCATCCGGTTATCAGACACCTTATATATGATCCAACAGCCTATAAAATCAAACTTCAATGTTACATGAATCATGATGCATATATGTCGAGTCAATGAAGTAACAAGAGTGCACCAATCTGATATTTTATATACATAGGGATCCACCTTTAAAAATTGAGAGTGGAGCATGGATAAAGGGCCAAGGTTGTTTGGAGTCTAGGGTATTTACTTCGCAAAATTTGTATCTCGAAAAGCGAATATCAATTTGACCTCAAAATCAAATAGAATGATGGTGGTTGATTAAGACTATGAAGGATCATGTAGCTATTTTTTCATAGCTGTTAGAAGTTTCCTTGTCAAATAGAAATAACACAAGTTGGCTGAAAGAATTAAGAGAATAGAGAAGTTCAGTACATAAATTCATTATGCAATGCCATGTGACAGACATGAATGACTATCTCCTTTTCAAGTCAAATGTGATTTTTCAGTTTTTCCTGTCAAGATTCACCTCTCTCACTTTCTTTAGATAATTAGGTCAAATTTCAAATATCATAATTGTATTTTGAAGCTCTGGTGGGTAAATTTGACCCATAATGAAGATAGCTCCTACCTTTGAATTTCTTGAGTTGAAAGAGTTTTAACAACAATGATCACGTAGTAGTTGTGTAAAAGAGTTCTCTACCTTCTTCACACTCTGAGTTGCCAATGTGTGATAACTACAATGAGAAGTAAGAGCAATTGAACTCTTCCTCATTTTTCTTTACGAAGGTAGTTCCTACCCTTCAAGTTGTGTTGAAATATTTAAACAACAGTGATCATGAAGTAGTTGTGTAAGAGTACCAATGGATGAAATTGAACTTTTCCAGTATCTTCTGTGTTTGAGAAATTATACATTATTTATGTCTGAAAAGGAAGAAAAAACACTCAACTATTCATTAGCATATAAAACCAATACACCTAATATCCATCCTTCGTTAATGTAAGCATTTCATGATAAAAATTTGGAAATGCCTATCTTCATGATAATCAAATTTATTGCCTAGAAAGTACGATAATTCTTAGAGAACAAGATTCCATCTATCAAAAGGACACCAAGGGGAAATGCTTCAGATACCTGTTGCACCATTCGGTTCTTCCCACTTTGACATGCGAGTTCCATCAAATGCCGATGTAGCCTGATTTATTCCGATGATGATAATTGAGTTTAAGAACATCAAAAGACATATTATCGTCAATACAGAATAGTAGAAAAACTCAACTCAGGAGGTACAAGTTAAAGAGCCACTTACTATTCCAAAAGGAAGCTCTTCACCACTTGCAAGCACAAAACCAGAACATATTCTGTTTAACTTCAGAAGTGGCCAAGATAGAGATTCTTTGTTCAACTTCTCAAAACCATTAACATTATGGATCAAATCATCCAGCGCATGAAAGACAACAGGCAATGCCAAAGACGTTTTTACAGGATCTGAAGCTATACACATATCAGTAGCCCCATCAACACCCAACCCAGTCTTCAGTGAGAGGGCATCAAACAATTGACCAAAAGAGGGAAGCATCTTACTGAACAATGAATTAGTTGATATGGCATTTATTGTAGTTCTCCTGGCTTTGAAAGGGGAATTCTTTAGACTAATCAAGGTCCTTCTGAGAGTCTCAAGAACATCTATTGTTCGAGATTTATCAGATGCTTGCTCTACTAATTGATGAATGATAGGAAAAAATGCATCGTATATTTTTGTTACATGCTCATCTACACATCTGCGAACTGGACAAGATGAAGAACTTAAAGAACAATGGTCGTCAGAGCCAAATTCTGATCTTGATATACGCCATTCCTTATCCCCACTTTGCCTTCCAGGAAGTGAGATAGAACCATCATCTTTAGAAAACAAGTTCCTCTCAAGTCCTTCAGCTTCACTCTTGTCACGTTCATTGAGCTTTAACAGCACCTGAGAGTTGAAGTTTTTACGACATTCTCTTGTTATATCAGAGAGGATACTTGCCAGAGCAGGCTCGGTAGTTATGACACGTCTAGACAAAACCTGCAATAAAAATGTCTCTGCACTCAAAATTTAAAGATACGTTTTCTATATGTGTAAAGCGAAGAAGAATGCCCAATCAGATAAAATAGTAATACCTCATGCCACTTCCTTGTGTAACATTTAGTGACATCATATACTCCATCTCTAGCTACAGCAATTACATAGTTCAAATTCTTTTTCCAGCTTCAAAGTAAAATTAAAGGTTCAAATTAATATGGTGACAATAACATTCATATATCATTAGTAAATACAAAGATGTAAACATATGTTTTATAATCCATGACCTTGAGATTTGATTGAAAGAACCAGCTGTGAATTAAGATATTTACCCTTTCTCATACAGCAGTGGATTGTCATATATTCCATCACAAGAATCAAGATGCATCCATCTGCATTTGTCCAATGAATAAAATTTTCTGATCCTTGAATAATATGAGCATACGTTATAAATGGAGCAGCAGCAATGAATAAGTTTTACCTTCCTAAATATGGTGAAAAGCACTCTGTCCAGACATGATCTGTGAAGTCCAAGATCTAGAAAAGACAGAAAAACATCAGAAACAACATTGGAGCAATCTCTTCCGGCAGTTGCTGTCAATACCTAAAAGGAACTTCTTGATATAACACAAAATACTCCCAAAAAAAATTGCAAAATTTACATAAAATTAAATGGACATTAAGAGCTATTAATAGGACGCAAATCTTCTTAAATAAATCCTCATTTGTAAATTATGGCCCCAATACATAAGATACCATCTAGCAGGCACAATGACACCTTAAACAAAATTACACTTTCTCATGATGCCAAATGCTTCAACACTATTAATAAAAAGCATCAATGTAAAGCCCATCCCCCCACCTATCAAGTGCTTGCATGCATATGCACAAGGAAAATGAGAACAATGTTCATATGCATTGCTCACACTCACTCTGTCCTTCTTCTTAGTCGTCTTCCAATTAAGAGGGGGTTAGAGACATTGATATCTATTTGATTAAAGTGTGTAATAGAAACTTCAAAAAGATAATATAGAAGAACTGGAGAGAGAGAGAGAGAGAGAGAGAGAGGATATTCCTAGAACCAAATGAAAAACTAATCCACTTTCATATTTACAGGAAGCACATGCTTTTTAACTTCTATAGGGTACCCTATGCCTTGGTACACTCCAGATCAAGTGTATCAATTATTTTTATGAAGTTGAAATAATAGCAGGATTACAGTAAAGAATCTCCAAGATTTAAATGAATACTGGGTCTTACTAGGAGATTTCAGAAAGAGCATCAATTGAGACAAGTAATTTCACCAGATATCTTATGGTTGCTATTCATAGTAATAAGAAGCTTATGGAGTTGGATTGATGACATTACGATAAAATGCTAGCTAGAAGAGACACATAGACCATGTCTTTCAATCCGAAAATCTAGAGCTAAATGGTTCCTGAATGTGAAAACCAAATGAAATTCGCACCAACTCATCAAAACTAGAATGTAATAATAGAGGTAACTGTTACAAATACTGTATTTTTGATAAGAAGACACCATGAGATTTAGAATTTTGAATTTAAGAAAGAAGCCCTGAAATAATGAGATTTTTGTCCATAGGATGCATACATCTCCACAATTAAAAGATTCCTTTTGCTGTCATGGGATCCCAACAGTAGCATCAATTTCAAGATTGTATTGAAGCCATTTAGACAGGCTGAAACTTTTTCCAAGCCAAGTCAAATCGAATTTATGGAGCTACCCAGTATCATCTCTCTTTTTATCTTTCCTTTGTTTCGATTTTATTTTTGTGGAATAAATTAATTCAGTACCGTATATTAAAATATTGAACTTTAGCACATTGTATGTGTAATTAATTAGTGTTAGAGAAGGAAAATTTGGAAGGACATACTAATTACATCCAACCATGAGAATTATGGCATTTACTTCCTGAATCAAAATTTATTGTCTGACAGCAAATCATCTGCAATGTAGCCAAAACAAACATAGTTGGATACTCTGAGGTCAGCTTCTGGGAACTTTGCCTTGGCCTGCCAAGACAAACTGGAGTTCCTATTTTTCACTATGTTCTTAATTTTCAATTCTGCATTCTCTGTCAACTCAATTAAGTGTGGAAATTTTCACAAAACCAGAAATATTTACACTCATAAAAATGAAGGGCCCTTATTAAGAACTCAATTACTGTCCTGTAAATCTCGTCTGAAAGAGGATAAGGTCTACTTAGAAAGGTAATTTACCAGCCGGGATTCATAGCCAAAAGCCCGACAATACAGTGTGAAGCAATTAGCCCATTCTCCACAGCGCCCCTTTCTTGTTTCCAGAAGCTGAAAAGAAAAAATTATTAACAAATTTCAGATTCAAAAACTTCTCAGTTTTATGAAATATCCTACCTTCAGTGGATCATTGTATCTCGGGAAGCGGGTTATATTTGAACATGACTTGCAGCTGCAGAAGTAGAAAAGGATGTCAAAATTAAGTGTAATGCTGTTCAATATGAAATATTATTTATTTCCTGGTGAAGAGAGATGGAATTCTAAAAATTAGAGAATGGTAACAGCTTCTTTTTAATAACTCTCAACCATTCTAGGATTGGTGACTTTGTTCATCAAATACTTCCAGTTACAGCTTGAGCACTTTATAGTCACCTATGCAGTAGAGAATGCAGATTTTGAGATTGAATTCTATATTAATTGTCTGTACTTTCGGAAGGATTGATGGGCAACAGACATTGTCCAGTGATCATGAGCCGCCTGTGGTATTGAGGGCCTTAGGGATGAATAAATAAGGTTTGACGGGCCTAGATCAGGTTAAAGAGTAACTCCACTTTTTTTTTTTCTCGGCTGGATCCCATGGATCTTCTTCAGAAGAGAGCAAAGTCAGGTCCTTCCAAATCAATGTTCTCATTATGACCTTCACCACTGCAGTGACATACCCTTAGGTAGCAACGGAAAACTTCTTCCTCAAAACACTTCGATAAAAGCTTCACCAATCAAATCTTTTTGAGTGATAAATGGTCGTGCATGTTTCACGCATTTATTGTACTGACTTCATCAGCTCTACTTCGATGCTAAGCATATTCCAATTCCCAGGGATCGTGGTAAAATTAATCATCTCTGTGAACATCAATCCTATGCACTACATATGAGAGTAATTTGATGAAAAATCAGAGCATGGAAATCTTAACGAACACTTGAGGCTTGCACAAAATTCATCTTATCTTAATAAAGGCTACAAATACTGGTATCAGCTAAGGATTCAAGACGCTTTGTATTACATCCATGTTATTTCACCAACCCCGTACTACTTAAATCATAGCTAGAAGAGGGAAATAAAGAAAAGCCGCTAGGTTTTAGCAATGTAATAGTTACCATGAGAAAAATAAAGAAAAGTCACTGGGTGTTAGCAATGTAATAGATTGATTAGCAGCAGGGACCTATCAAGTTTCAAAGACAATTTATCACAATTGACATGTGATAAAACAACATTAAAAAATAGGAGTGGGACACTGTCATACCGATAAAGTTCAACTCGAGATGCTCCATAAAGTAATTCTGAATGGTTTGCAACTCCCATGCCCTGATTGGTTGTTTCACTATTGCAACTGTCGCAAGGAGGTGCATTTACCCACCTAGAGCCATCATTATTGAATGTTCAAAGATTTTTGCATGTCAGTTACTGGAGTAAGGTATCAGTCAAAGTACATGAATGACATGGAAAAAGAGGTACAAGATGAAATAGGAAAAAAGAAAATACAAAGATAACATGAAATCTTCTATTACTGCTATTGGCCTTTGCCAAAAGATATTGTCGTTCTGAACAAATTTGTTGACAACTAACCCTAAGTAAAATCAGAAGAAGCATAAGCTTACAAATTGAGATTAAAGTATGTACAGAGTAATCCACTGCATCTCTCAGATGATTATAATTATCTTCTAAGCAAAGCCATAGCAAGCTACAATGTCAGTTACAATTTTTTTCTTTCCTTTCTGATCCTTCATTTTCCTAAATAGTACCAAAGCTCCTCATATATTCTTATTCACATCTTATACTTAGGCATTTAGTTGGATAGATATTCACGTCTTATACTTAGGCATTTGGTTATATGTTAACTATCCCAAACAAAAATAGAACTTCAACCAAAAACTTAAAGTATCAATATCATCTTTCTCAATTGGGACCATTTCCGGACTGCAGTTTGCAGTTGCTGAGTTACCCTAGCAAGTGTTTTACAGATTACATGCTATTCTTAGACATGTTAATTGCTAAATTGCTCCATCACTGATAGGGACATCGTGAAGCAAAAGATGAATCCTCTTGTTGAAATATTTATGTTCATGAAGAGAACATTTCAGGTGTTTACACACATCAAAGAAAACTCTTCTAGCAAGGTTTAAATAGCACTCATTTATGACTAATAAAAAATCAATGTATTCAGACCTGAATGACTGCTTGAACCAGAAGAGCAACTGCAAGAGGAATGCATGATCAAGTTCATCTTTTGCTGGTTTGAAACTTCCCTCCTGAATTGAAGTAGATAAATATGCGAATGCAAAGTGTCAAAATAGTAACAGAAACTATAGGATGAATAACTACAACTTGGAGCCAATCAAAAGAAAAAGACATACACATTCCTAAATAGCTATTTAATTGAAAATGAAATTTCTGAGGAATTCCTATATTTTTCAGAACATCTTTTCTTCACATGCCAGTACTTCCTTTTTGATTCTCATAATAATCTACTATGATGGATAGGGATTAACCTCAGCCAGAATTAGACATTAAGAGCAAAAAAACCACAATCCAACGGTAACAATGTGCTCATCCAGAAATACATATGTCTAAAGCACTCAGTCCTGTAAACTAAAGCTCCGTACTTTTAAAGCCAATGGGCAACTGTCTTCGTTCTGTCAAGATTAATAGGAGTGGAAAAAGAAAAATAAAATGTAGAAGAAAATCTTTGCTTCTTCGCCTTGCCAATCTCCATCCTCACCCAGTTAGCACCAATTCACCACAATTCTTTTTTCATTCTAGGGTTGTCAATAATTATTAGCTCCTTCGAATGATTTGCGACCAAGAATAGAACTTCTATAAGAGCACATGACCTCTGTATAGGTTACTAGTAATATTCATGTGCCTCGTTAAGGTTAAAAGAGGTATATCTAAATTGATACTAATAAACCTATTCCACTTTGTACATCAAACAATATGACTACAGCCCTTCCACAATCATCATCAGATTTTTAACTTCTCTCACTATCATCACAAAGTCTGTCTCCAAAATCAAATATATCAAGATCACTGCTCATAAGGGTGCGAAAGAAAAAAATCAGCTTCTTTTGGATGTGCCATCAATATGAAGGAGATATACGTGGAAACAAATCCCTCATGAATATCAAATTTCTACACATCACACTGATAAAATAGCTTCTCCATTGTCTTCATTGCGATAAATATTCTTAAAATTTAGCCCTTCTATAAGAAGTGAACATCCATATGCCCCAGCCCCCCACCTCAACTCCTCCGTGAACAATCTAGATCAGGCCTCACAAACATTCATTTCAGAAAATTTTCCTGCCTTTCATATATCAACTAACTTGACTAGCAGATCTGTTTAGCCAACACTTCCCGAACCTAAGGCCCCACTTCTAATGGAAAAGGAAGAGTATTAACAATTTATCAGATGATACTTATTTTTTCTTCATAATTTCTCCTCAACAGTTAACATATATAAATAGTACAAATATAAGGTGATTTAGCTCTGTCATTCGTGCACATTGTGATACAAGGGATTTATTACCTTATTTATATCTATTATCTTTTGGTCTAAATGTCCTTTATGTACCTGTGGAGTCTTTGACCTGTACTTACAATTTCTATTCCTTTTTATCTAATAACTAATCCACTTTGGCAACAATAATATATACTTATAAACATACCGAAACCAACAAGTACACTAAAATATGTAGGTATGCTTTACAGAAAATCATACACTGTCTATCTCAAATTGAATTCTTCTATTTCCTTTAAAAGAAGCAATGCATTTCCCAAAATACAATATATAAATTCAAAATGGTACATTCACCATGGGATGGAGAGTATACAAATTCAAAATATGTTCTGAGTTCCAAATTATGGGTGTTTTGAAGGTGATTTCAGGTACTCTTGATGTCACAATGTTAATATGAGAAAAAATTAAGCTCAAGCAAATTGAAATGATTTAGACAAAGATATCTGGCAGTTACATATGCAATTGCCAAAATTCTATTAAGTGCACTGCACTGTAAATGCTTTAAAAATCAATGGGCTGAGGGAAGTGGCAGGGGACAAGATGTCAATTGGTTATGTCATCTGCATTGCTTTGAAGTAACTAATTGGGAGAGCTTTAGAAACTTGGCAACCATAATCTGAAGGTTCAGAGCCTTGTTGTTCAATTTTCATCTTCGAGTGCATAATGTACTAAAACTTAGTCATGGGATGAAATGAATGTTGAACTAGTTAGCATTAAGAGTTCATGAAATGAATGTAGAATTACCTGCGCTTTAACTAAAACATTTATCATAGTCCATAAAGCAAAAAGATATAAATTCTTGCTAATTTAGATTCTAAGAGTTCAAATTCAGAGGATTGGATTGTTCCCAAAGTTGAATTTTCCAAATAGCTACAGACCTGGAAGTTGAAGATAGGAGTGCTTACCCTGGCCAATGCAACCATTGCTTTTTCCTCGAGCTTGTCCACAGGTACTGTTTTTCGAGCTGCCTCCTGTCGATGTGGATCTTCATACTGTGCCAACACCATGTCAAACAAAAAACAACTTTTTGTTTCATTTTCCCCAAGAGCAATAATTGAAAATAAAAATGAAATTATTATAAGAGTTTTTTATTAACTATCTCACGTTCAAAATGAGCAAGCAATTTATATAAATACTTTAGTTTTAAACCTAAGTACATGATGAATTAAATCACTGAATCTGAGATAATATAGTAATAAAGAAGAACCGCACAGCTCTTAATTTTGTGTTCTGACTCGTCTTCTTACTCAGCCTTCCGAAACATAAGCAAGAATCTTTAAATTCTTGCAAAATGAGGACCAAATTAATAAAATGAAACAATAATTACCCTTAAAACTTGATCAACATAAGGCCGAATCCTCTGCTCAACTTGCCCTCTACTTTCACTTGTTACAAACTGTTGCATCATTAACGCTTCTTCTTCTGCCTAAATAAAGACATTGTATCCTTAATAATTTTCCAACAGAAACAAAAGAAAACAACTCTTTGAATCCATCTGCTGCATAGAATTAGATATCAAACTGAAAAAAATCACAGAGAAATAGATCCCATCTGACTTCATCTCCCAGCAAGATGGAAATCAAACCAAAATCCTTCTCTAATGATTATATGCTAATTTCAAAATAAAGGCAGTAAAGCTTTTCTTTATGGTTTCTTAAACATCCCAGCTTACAGCAATTCAAGTTCTAATCCCCGTTAAGACTATCTTCAACAAATTCTTACTGAGTCACCACTTTAATCCAAAAATGAGATAATTGGCTGAAAATTAATAAATCACGTAACGGGCAGAAACACGAAAAGGAGCAACTTAAAGGATAAAACCTGCAGCATTCGAGCCAATTCTTCATCGGATGTCAAATCAGCAGCAGAATTTTCCATTTCTTCGGCTTTTTCATCCTCGTCAAGCAACACCAACCGTAAATTATCAGAGATCGATTCAAGATCAGAATCATCTGACACAATGCGATTATCATCACCTCCCAATATCTAAAGTTAAAAGTCAAAATCCCCAAGGCACACGCATTAGCATATGGACTACTTAAGTACTGGCTGTAGTTGTGAGTTAAATGTTTCGTGCAATTGCCACAATTGATCTCGTTCTCAATTCCAGAAACTACTTATAATACCAAATGGAATAGGAAAATCTAAACTTCATTGACATGTGATGCCCAAAAAAAACCAAGTAGTAGATCTGTAAAAATAATTTTCCCCATTGGTGATCTATGGAAATTACCAAATGCTTGGTACAAATGCCAGAAGCGTAATGAACAACAGCTACAAACTCATCCAGTGATCGAGCAGAACCAACATACAAACATATTGAGATTACCAAATGCTGAAAGCAAATTACAAACACACAATACATACAAACTCTAGTTTCGTCTTTGATCCAGCCGAATGGACAGAAACAAACAAGGTTCGTGCAAAGAAAATGGGTGAAAAAGTGAGAGAAGAGACCTTTTGTTGATCGGGAGGGATGGAGGTCAGGGAGAAGAGCTGGAACTGGAGCACCTGAAATGCAATCAAACAAAGAGCGGAGAATCGCTTGAGAAGGAATTCAGAGATGAGACAGAAAAGAGAAGAGGGAAGTAAAGAGAACTTCGAAGCCATCGTCTGTGTCGTAGTCGAGGTCGAAGGCGGAGTGGCCATGTTGAACATTGAATTTGCGAGCGACCATCTTCCCCGATTCTTTTCTTGTCTTCTGTTGTACTCTTTGTTCCGCCAAGAAAAAGTAACTAATAGCGTTACAGACAGGTTGTGAAGAAGATATTCCGGCAACAAGTCAACTGAGGTGGAACCCCAAAAAATGGTTAAAATTTCAATTCAACCCCTCTAAAACGGGAAAATGGCGAAAAGCAACAGAACTAAAACAATAGCCAAAATGCCTCCCCTGAACTTTCTTAAAGAGACACTCCCTCCATTTGAGTGCGTAAAACTGATTAAAACTGATCATACCCTCGCGGTTTGGTGTATTAAAGAAGGTGGGTAGGATAGTGCTGGTTGTATTAATAGCACAATACTGTCACCATTTTTTTAATTACATAAATGAAGGTATAATTTCAATTTTCTCCCTCAAGTTTGATTTAAGTCTCCTAATTTAAGTCATTTTATATTATATCACTAATGTTTTTTCAATTTCGTCCAATGTTGCCATCCTATCAAATGATTCGTTAAAAGCTAACGGCTGATCGAGTCACGCTTGTTTCACGTGACTAACTGCTAACATTATGACATTTTTCATTTTACTAAGTCTGGAGAAAAATGTTGAAAAAGAATCCTAATTCTGAATTATGAAAAACCTAATCATTCTTAGGAACAAAATTGGCGATTAAATTAAACTGCTCTCCCTAGTTTCAAGCTGTGTCGATTGATTTTTCATTACTCTCCAAGTTAAACAAAGTGGGTGAGCTTATACTTGAAGCTTTCAATGCGCGAAATAAGTAAGACATGAACCAGGGGGCACCAAACTACAGTGAGTTACGCTTCTTGGCCCATTCCATTTGTTGTTCTTGGAGATCTAGTTATTTTTGTAATATTTTGGGGTTAATTTGATATGCTTTTGCCCATTCCATTTATTTTTAAAAACATGTACCTTCTATTCTAGGGTATTTAGTGAATTTCAATATGTTTAAGACATTTGCTCATTATATGGTTTTGTTTGTTTACAGCACTCACTTAATATATGATATCATGTGTTTTCCAGTAAAAGAAGAGTATGTGGTTTTGTTTGATGCTAATTCTGTAAGACGATGTGTAGGAAGAATTAATTTGTAAGAAGAATATCTCTCTTCATTTGTTTTCTAGTTTAAAGTAGAATATGTTTTAATTTACTCAAAGTTTAATTCCAAATTATGTCTAATGTTAGTTCTGTAAATGTTGCATAGTTTAGTGCTAGATTTATTTATTTATTTTGTTTATTTATTGTATTTTGTTTAATATTTTTTCTTTCAGGACAATGTCCATGTTTAGTGGGTTTTTTTTTTTATTGTATCATATTTCATTTTATTTTTTGTTATGTAGATTTGGTTGGGGATACTATTATGTTTACTATTTAATTATATCATGGCATTGTTATAAAACTACAACTAGTTAGATAAAATGAGTAGATAAGATAGATTACTTGGATAATATAGATGTGGATATGTTTGGAATGATTGAGTTTAAGGAATACATTGGGAGTTAGGTTATGATAAAGTGCATATTAGACTTTAGCATAAGTTTGGGCATAGTTTTTATTTAGGTAGCAGATGTCTTGAAGAAGATGTTGAAATTTATGATATAGTAAATCATTTATCTAGAGATAGCGTGGTGGAGATATACATAGAGCATCTTGAGCAAATAACTGGGCATTTAGGTGGGAATTACCAAACACAAACTCAATTTGTTGATCAGAATATCCAAAGCCAAAACTTTTCAAACTTGAAGGATAATGAGCCCATTTTGACTTCTCATGTTTAGATGATAACATACCAAAGGATCGAATTGAAATTTCAGTCCAACCTACTTCTTCTCCTTCAAAATCTACTTTTAATTCTGATTTAAAGTGTGATCATTTCACTAATAGTGATTATGATATAGAGGAGAATGACAAGTTGTTCATAGGTAAGTTGATCCAGATGTTGAGTTTGATGAACTGGGAAGGACAAAGGAGTGAATAATGACATGTATAAGTTGGGATGGATGGTGTGAAAGAAAATGAGCATGAAAATAGTGATGACTTTGAAAGTGTAATGTGATTTGATACAGATGAACCCAATCTAAAATATCCCAAGTATAATTCTATAATTGAAAATAAGAACTCTAAACTGAAACTTGCTCTTATATTTAGTTTTGAAAGTGAGGCTGAGTTTGTTATTCAGACATATAGTCTTAGGAGAGGTATGCATGCTCATTTTCCAAAAAATGATAAAAGAAGATTGAAGGCTAAGTGCAAGAAAGAGGATTGTGAATTATATGTGTCACGTGCCAAAATGAAACCATACAATCTTGTCTTGAGGTGTAAAATTCATTCCCAAATAAAAATCACTTATCTAAAATCATGATCCTAAAATAATTAAATCCAAACATTCCTAACAATGCAAATAAAGTTTGCAACAGAAAAACGTAGAATACCCAATACGCTAATCTCAATTGAAGACCATAAAAAGAGAAACTAATAAGCTAATACAAAATAGAACTAGTCTACTGCAAAGATACCAAAATAAAATTTCAATCTTGATTCTCATCGTTAGTAGAATCCACCTCCTCACTAGGACTAAGATCTAGGTCTGCCAAAAGAAAATTAAAGAAAATATAGAGTGTGAGTAAAGGACTTAGTAAATGCCAAGTGCGTGTAATGTGAGTTCATGAATTTAATATGATTATAATGATGTTCAGTTGAACGTTTGAGAAGAATGTAAGTGGAAAGAAATTAAGTGTCAAGCAGTAATAAAACAAGAATTCAGTAAATATTTTCATAGGCTGACATTTAAATGCGATGATCATACAATGTTTTGTGTATCTAGTCAACCTTATGACTATCACCGTAATAGTCCTTTACCACTCTGACAAGGTGCGACCTTATCAAAATAGTGCTTGAGTTTAGGTCCTTGAAAAATCCAACGACCAACCTTAGCCGCACACGGCTTCTGTTGTGCCCTAGGGAGATTAGGTCGTGGGGGCCTGGGGTTCAACCAGCAAACCTGCTGTTGCCCAGTGAGTTCTCCTGCACACCCAAACCAAGTTGGATCCAACATACATAAATTATAACAGTAAATTCAGTCTTTAGTTGGTCATTGAATTTAACTGCTAGTCTAGAAGTATTAAAAAAAATCATAAACGAACATATTTTCTTTCACTTAGAAATAAAATAAGAAAATTTTGCTTTTTGTGCATAGTGGAATACTCATATAGTGCTATGTAAATTGAAAAGAAGTTTAATAGAATGCATTACTATATATAACCTTCTGGGTTTTGAAAGGTAATATTATATATTATATAAGATTAGGCACTCATGGTACTTATCAGTCGTATCAAAAATAGCTTATGTCATGTCAAATCCCTAATCACATGCTAAAATATTAATAATATTCAACTTAGTCAATATCTAATCATAGAACTTCAATTGTACTAACTTATTTTATTCACAACATTACGTCTCTTATAAGACTATAACAATTAAATTTCTCTCTCTTTTTGTTTTATATACCTACTAGCATTAATTCCAAAATAATTAAAACTAAACTCCTATATGCACAAAAACTTGATCCTAAATATATTCAATAAATTGGGTTTGTTATATGTATACACACACACAGACACACACACACACACACACACATTCATATACATTCAATTACCATTCCTTATAAAATCTCATATCCCTAAAATAACTAAAATTTCAACTCATGAACAAAGTCAATCAAAATAGCTATATATATAATTACACATACACCAAACCGTCTATCAGATTTCTTATATATAAATATATATATATAGGTGCAAAATTCAACATGCCTTAAATGTTCTATCAGATTCCATATATATACATCCCACCATACTTACTAAGCAACCATCAAGTTCCATACTTACATATATAACCACACGTACATATATCTCCATTGTCATTTATGCAAGAATTAAATTTCATGAGAGAGAGAGAGTAGGAAATTGATGGGACCAAGCATTGACAATCTAACTTCTATATTATAACTTTCTCCATTGGAAAGCAATCAATCTTCAATACTGTAAAGGCAACAATAAAGTAAACATAGCTATGGCAAGTTGACTGAGAAAAGGACAACAAAGTCGGGACGTCATCTACAAGGCTATTTCTTTAAGGAGTGGGGATGTGATTTTGCTTTTCCTTTATGTCAACTAAAAGTATAAAATCTACTATTAAAATACTAGATGATATGGGGCCTATAAAATCTCAAGTTTTTATACCCAATTTGTAGCCGAAAATATATTTAAGAGACTGAAATTACCTTCCCTTCACCACTTTCAATGGAGATGATTACCTTGAGAGAAAAAACAATCTTATGGAATATGAGCATAGAACTCTTAGGAATTGATTTGAGTATTTAGGTTTGACTACTAAAATGATTGATTAAGTGTCATGATATTGAGGATTATGGTGGATTTTATTAGGTTAGCTAGCTTATACGATCAAATACTTTTGGTACTTGATGATAGTATCCTTGATATACTACGAGGCTTGGATTGAAATGCTCTAGAATTTATTAGTTTTCTTCTCTTAAAAATTGTGAATCCTTGACTACCTTCATAAGACCCCTAGAGTACTTTGATAATTTTCTTTTATTGATCTAGGCTTATTTAAGTAAGATAGTGAATCAAAGCCCACGTAAGTCAGTTCATCATTTAGATGCTTCATCTTGACAATCAAGGTTAAAGGAAATGAACAATACAACCTTAGTTGCAAGTAACCCATTCCTAAGAAATTCAATATGCCTCGAAAGGATTACCCAAACCTAGTAATACTTTAGCTTGAGGTTGATATGGATCGCCATAAAAGAGATCATCTTCAATATAAGAAGAGTGTGAAGGGTTAGAACAACAGTTAGAAGTCTATCGGCAAGAGTTAGATCACTAAAACAATAAGTTGAAAGAGCAACATTGTTGAGGATAAAATATATTAAAATAACCATGAGAAGCCTTAAGAAAGCCTAAAGTTTGTTAGCTCATTTTATCAATAACCATGACAACTAGTTGAGGAAGAGCCCAGTTAGGACAATAAAGAGGACCCTAAGGAAAACCTTGAAGAAATGGGCTCGAATGAGGATATTGAAGAGATAGATCTAAATGAGGGTGATTATAACGATTAGAATATGTGGTAGGACTTTTATTTTGAAATTTTTATTCATGTTATTTTAGTAGATTAAATTTTCTATTTAGTGGTTGCTATGGCTTAAAATTTCTATTTGGTAATCGATGATGCTTGGATTTTAGGATAAGTGGATTAGGCTCAAGCCCATTGTAGTCGACCATAAAATGAGTTGAAAGTGAGTGTTAGGATATGAGCGGGTCGAGTCCTGCAACCAATCAACACACATTAGGCTAATCGAGGAGGCCCTCGACTAAAGCACTTCAACGCTCAAGTCAATATAATTGACCAGAATTTAGAGTGGCAGAGTGAGGGCCAAAGTTATATTGAACATACCTCTATGAGGAGCTGCAATAGGGTATTTATAGTCTCTTGTGAGAGGTTAAAATGTGTGTGATGTCCTTGATCATGCAGTGAGGGCTTTTGTCTTTGTCTGAGGACTTTTAGGTCTTTCTTTACTTGAAAACCTACTCCAGATAGTGCATCCACTTTCTTTTTAGGATATGAAGGAGATCTCCGCATTTAATGTGGAGACATGCTTCTTAAATGCGGAGGCACACTGCTTGTCAGTGTGTTTAATGGGGCTGAGTGGTGGTTGAGTTGCATTTAATGCGACAATGACTAGTAGTGGGGAAATATTTCTTATTTTTTCAATCAACATCTTCTGGTTGAGATGTTTCCTTGGTTGTGAGTCTCTTAGCCATGCTCTGGTTGAATGTTAGATCTCGCAGGACCCAGAGGCTTCTATGGCCAAGGGTTTATTGGCCATACTCAGGCTAATCGACTACACTCTGGTTGACTGAAGGGGTGCTGATAGTTTACACTGGCTAACCAACCTAATGCACTCTTAGGCTTGGTCAACTATCATTAAGCCTCTTGGGCCTGGTTGACTACCATTAGGCTTAGTGGGCTCGATTTACTTTCCCATATCATGTGTCCCCCCATTCCCAAGTCCTAATTGAGCTTGCGATGAAAAGGAGTAGGGAGTAGCTGATTTTCAAAACTGTAATAAATATGTGCCGACCTCATTTTTTTAATTATGACCAAGGTTTCAGCGCAATAAATGTGGTAGTTAAATTGGGCGGGCAAATGAAATGACCGGCAGTTACGTAATAAGTGCTCGGTAATCGATCACTTTCTTTGGTTGAGTTACCCCTTGGATAAACCCTATTAATAATGTGTTATTCCTCTCATTTACCATGTTTACCACATCAGTGAGAGGTTGAGCTCTGCAAAAGTTATCACTCCAAATAAGAGTACAAAACCTTATCTTCTTCTCAGTTTTGTAAGTTTTTATCCTTTCTTGCTTTAGTTCTTTGCTAGTCCTTTTTTGTTACCTTTAAAATCATAAACATGCTTAGGATCTTTAGGGAAGGTAGTGGGAGGTTGGGTGATTATGAGGAAACACGGTAATCTGGGGAGTCGATCGAACGGGTAAATAATTCATCTAGTGAGACTAGCGAATCTTCTAGTAGGGTCGAGTAGCTCTGAGACCTCCAATGAGAGTGATGGCCATGAGGTTGGTGCTGTTGGGCTATCTGGGGAGGCTAGTCGACCCCTAGTATCTCGGGGCAAGTTAGTTACAGCTGAATATTATAGTGACATAGTGTCTGAGATTAGCGGGGGCAACTTAGAATGGATTAGGCGCATATATCATATCCCCTCTAAGTTCAAGTTGATCATCTTCGAGTCGAGTGATAGGATACACAAACCTCTCGAGGGTTGTACAATAGTTTTTGGGGATGCTTTAAATCTGGGCTTAGGTTTCCGATTGCACATCCCATAGTCAACCTGTTTACTAGTCTCCAAGTGTTCATTACTCAATTACTACCTCATTATTTTTTGATCCTGTATATTTTCGTTGTTTTAATGTTGATACATGACTAGCCTTTGTCTTTTGTAAACTTTAGTGATCTTTTTTACCTCCCAATGTCCCAAAAGTCGGGCAGCACTGAAGAGTTAGGTTTTTATTACCTTACTGCCTGTCCTCGTCAAAAAATATTTGTGACACATTTCTTTTCCCATGGCCAAACCGACAAGAAGAGATACTTCTTCATTCGCACCCTTGGGGGGTCGGGTTGAGATGCCTGGTAATGAGAATCTGACTTGGAATAACACTTTCATCCAAGATTTAGTTGAGTTTGGAGAGATGGAGGCATCGGGATATACAACGGAGAGGAATATGGTGTTAGTGAGCTTGTCGCTCGCTCGATTGAACATGCCAGCTAATGCTCGGCTAGGTAGACATATTATTTGTGCAGTTTTTGCTATTCTTTTTATAGTTTCTGATTAATAAATTGCATTTGTGTTTGTGTATTCCCTCAGATCAAGCAGAAATCATGAACTGCACGCGCTAGCAAGCCATGGCTTGTCAATAAAAGGTATAGGAGCATCGAGATGTAGCCGCCTAACAAGAGGGTACATCCCAAAGTGTTTTATCACAACGAGCACCTCCGACCACTCATCCCACTGCTCAACCAGTTGCGACTGAGGTCGTTAGCCTGCGCCTTCACCAAAAAGAAGTATTACGGATGATCGACCTTTCCTTTGTAAGAGGACAGCTGCAGGAAAAAGAAAAAGGAAAAGCTATCGACACCCCTCTCTTCAGGTCACGTCCCAATGAGGAGTTATTCCTATTACCCGCTTTTGCCAGCCTAAGGTTTGGGCCAAATATGGGACTCGCTAACACAACAATGATGGTTGGGGCGAGGTTGATAGGAGTGACCCTTTTGAAGGTGTTCACTGATGGTCTTTTTCCTTTCGAACCATAAAAAGATATTGGAGCTTGGGCAGCTCGATGCCTTGAAAGCATTTGTATACCATTCAAACATGGAAAGTTTCCGTTCAAGTTATGTTGTCCTATAATATTTGTACGCACGTATGTTTTGATTGAAAAAGACTCTTGAAGGTTGGATAATAGGGCCACAACTTCTATCAGAGGGTTGAGGTCACCCTGGCTGATCGAGAGGAACTACAGAAAGAGTAATCTGACTTCTTCAAGACTCGGGTCGAGTCACTCGAGTCGAGGATTAAAGAGCTCGAGCAGCAGGTCGAGGAGAAGGATGCTGAGCTCCAAGCTATCGTGGAAGAGAGAAGCCATTTGGATGACCTGCTAAAGAAGATGAGATTAGAGGTAGAATAAGCCTCACTCTCTGGTCGAGCCATGGGGTATAACAACAACCTCAGATATGCTCGAGATGAGTTCTTTAAGATGTTGCCAAGCATCCACGAGGAGACAATGCAATAATTTATGCTAAGCCCCACCTTTGCTGAGGCTAGTGTCGTCTTCGCACTTGATGACACCAAGGAGGCCTTCTAGAAGGATATTAATCAATTGGAGTTTTCGGGCTATTAGTTTTAGGAAGAGGACAAGAATCGCTTAAACATACTCCAAGATTAGCACTTTGAGGAGTATGACGAGAATGCTCCAATTGTAGAGGTAGAGGCCTCGACTCATCCCAGAGCAACAATTATTGGGAAAAAGTTCAAGCTTGTTAGAGATTTCGCTTTCGACCTCAAAGATGGAAAGGTTGAAGTCACTGCATATTTTCCTATTGTTAGCTATGCGTTCCTGACAAAGGAGGCCGATCCTTCTTGACATATTGGGATGGAGTAGTAGGTCGAGTTTCCCTAAACAGTAGTCCCCATGGATTCTATCAATGATCTCGACATGGCCGTTGACGAGGTGGCTACAGGCGTTACCCAAGGCGTAGGAGGGGAAGGGGCAGGCTCGAGTTGAAGCTGTTGCTTTTTTTTTTTTTTTTTTGCTTATGCATTTTTTGTATTATTCAACTTGATCTGCCTTGAGAGGTGTGATGGATGATGTGGTGTAATATTATGAATATTTTGGATAATTTGTTTGATTTGAATGTTTCAACTTATTGTAATATCAATTATTTGTCTTTATGTTACTCTCCTAAAAGTTTGGCTAACTCCTTTGATTATGAAATCAAAGATAATGTTTGATTATGAAATCAACTTTAAATAAATTTATCTCGTTTGATGTGCTAATCGATTTAAGGTCTCAAGTTAACTATGCATATAACAATTACCTGGCTTGAAACCAACCTCATAGTCAACTACTAGGTTGACTTTACCTATGTTTATTGGTTTGATGTTCTAATTGGTTTGACATCAAATTATTAACGGATCATTAAGTCGATATCTACATATCTGCTGGTTGGTTTGACTACAAGGTCAATTGCCAATTAAGTGAATAAATTTAGTTTATTTGACGCACATAGAATTTTCTCAAGTTTGTTGCATTCCATAGTTGAGGAAGCTCGTTCCCATCCATATCCGCTAGTTGGTATGAGTTGTGTTTTACCACTTTGACTATTGAGTAGTGGCCCTCCCATTTGGGTTACGTTTTCCAACAATTTTTGAAATTTCAACCTTCTTGAGAATGAGGTCTCTGACCTGAAAAGTTCTTGGTCAAACGCCTTTGTTGTAATGCTTGGCCATGATCGACCTATACATTTGCATTTTTTAGTATGCCTGCTGCCATGGCTCATCGATGGTGTTGAAGTTGAATTGTCTTTCAGCTTCATTCTTGATTGGGTTGTAATAAATTATTGTATGTTACATTAGTTCTGTTGGGATTACTATATTTGAGCCATAGACCAGACTTTAAAGGTTGTACCCTGTTGCAGTTTTAGTAGTGGTTCTGTACGCCCATAGAACACCCGGGAGGTCGTCCGCCCAGTTTTCTTTGGATCCTTTAAGTCGAGTCTTGATGTGGTCCAAAATTGTCCTATTTGTGACCTTGATTTGCCCGTTCGCCTGAGGGTTGCCAACTGAGGTGAAGTACTGTCGAATTTCCAAACTTTTGAACCAATCTCTCATCCTCTTACCCTGAAATTGGGTACCATTATCTGATATCACTACCTTCAGCAGACCAAAATAACAGATGATGTTCTTCCACAAGAAGCTTCTAATTGCCGTGTTAGTTATCCTTGGAACTGTCTCTGCTTCGACCTATTTAGTAAAACATTGGACTGCTAGTATCATATACTTTCTCTAGCTTATGGCTTTCATGAATAAGCCTACAATGTTATTTCCCTACTGGTCGAATGGTCACGTGATCTGAACTGGTACTAATGCCGAAGTAGGTTGATGAGGAATGTTGGCATGCACCAAGTAGGACGGACATTTCTTAGCGAAGTCGATAGCATCTTTAAGTAAGGTTGGCCAAAAATATCCGTTTCTGATGGCCTTGTGGACCAGTGCCCCCCTGCCAGAGTGGTTATCGCAAATGCCTAAATAGATTTCCTACAAAACTTCAAAGGCCTGCTCTAATGTCAAATATCTCAATAGGGGTCCAGAAAGTGACTTCTTATACAACTGACCATACTCATCACAGGTGAACCTTACTGCTCGACCCTTCGACCTCTGAGCTTTCATTTTGTCAGCCGGCACTCTGTCTTCTTTCAAATAAGCTTTGATTTCGTCTTGTTATGTGGGAGCTGATTCTTGGATCTCTCAGATCTGATCCTGGGTAGGGCCTATTATGGTAGATTTGTCCGAGACCAAGAACATAATAGTTTTTTCCTTGGTGCCCTTTGTTGACTGGCGAACTTAGATAAGGTATCTGCCCTTTCGTTATTTGATCTGGCGACTTAACTGAGGGTGAATTTCTTAAATTGTTGTTGTAATTTCTTTACCTCAGCGAGATATTTATTTATGGTACTTTCCTTTGCTTCAAAGTTCCCTTCAAATTGCTCTGCAATCAGTTGGGAGTCTGTTATAGCTGCTAACTGCTCGACCCTCTACCAATGGCCATCCTCATATCGGCAAGAAGAGCATCATATTCTGCCTCATTATTAGTGATAAGGTAGTTGAGCTTGATAGCAAAGTCATATTCCTCAGACTGGGGGAGCATAAAGAAATGCCTATTCCTCCTCATGTAGAAGTCGCTAATGCATCGACATGTAGAGACCAAATTGGTGGATCTGGTTTGACCCTATCGGGGAGCTCAATGTGCTTAGCTACAAAGTCTGCCAATACTGGTGCTTTTACAGCTGTTCGAGGTTGAAAAGTGGTCTCGAACTCCCCTAATTTAATGGCCTATTTGGTTAGTCTCCCTAACATGTCTGATTTTGACAACACTTATTTCAATGGTTGGTTCGTTAGGACAATAACAGAGTGCGACTAAAAATAAGGTCTCAACTTTGTGGCTGTTGTGACCAAAGTGAGGGAAAACTTTTTGATCTCAAAATAGTTGTGTTCTGGGCATTATAGAGCTTTGCTAAAGTAATATGCTGGCCTATGTGTGTTATGCTTTGTCGACAGTACAACGGAGTTGATTGCAGTCGATGAGATTGCTAGGTAAATGCACAAGACTTCCCCGACTACAGGTTTAGCAAGCATCGAGGGAGTGGACAAGTATTACTTTAGGTCGACCAAGGCTTGGTCACACTCTTCTGTCCACTAAAACTTTAGCGCATTCATGAAATTTTTGAAAAATTGTAAACTCTTGTCTGCTAGTCTGGCGATGAACCGAGCTAACGCTATGGTCCTCCCGACCAATCTCTATACGTCTCTGACCATTTTAGATGATGAGATGTCCTGAATTATCTGTATCTTTTGGGACTTTGCTTCTATGCCTCTTTAACTAACCATGTAGCTCAAACACTTTCCTCCTCTTACCCCGAATGCGCATTTGTTAGGGTTAAGTTTCATGCCAAATGCCCTTAATATCAAGAAAATATGGTTGGCATCAGTTAAATAATTTTCTTCTCTTTCTATTTTGATAATCATGTCATCGGCATAGACTTCCATCATTCTTTCGATCTCATTTTTGAACATAAAATTTACCAATCTTTGATATGTGGCCCCTGCATTTTCAAGACCAAATGGCATGACCAAGAAATAATACAAACCATTAGGCACTACAAAGGAGGTTTTATCTCTATCATCGAGAGCCATAAAGATTTGATAATACCCTTGGAAAGCATCCATCCTGCTTGAAAGATCACAACATGCTATAGAATTAATTAATATATCTATATGTAGTGGGTAAGGGTTTTAGGACAAGCTTTATTCAAATAAGTGAAATCGTTACATATTATCCATTTGCCCTATTTTTTAAGGACAAGAACTACATTATATAGCCAACTAGGGTATTGGATTTCTACAATATAGCCTACCCATAAGAGTTTGTCGACCTGTTCCTTGATGACCTGGCATCTTTCGGTATTGATGGTCCTGGTCTTCTGTTTGGCTGGCTTGAATGAGGGGTCCATATTAAGATGGCAGACGATGACATGGGAATTGATTCTTTGGAGGATGTTCCTTTTGAGAAAATCGACCATCATGCATTCTATGTTGCTCCCTAGATTTGTCCTAATCCTTGTAGTCTTGTCAGGATTTCCAGGCATGAGTTCTATAGTCTTGAATTCTTCAATTGGTTCAACCTTGGTTTTTTCTTGCTTCTTTTTCTTATTTCCCTACCCTCTTGGGTTCTATTACTAGGACATCCCCTGAAGGTTTTAGTTTTAGTCAATTTTTTTGTTCGGTTGCCTTTATCAAAATGGTGTAACATCATCAGGCCTCTTTTACATTGTAGAGTAGCTCTCTAGTTCCTGTAGGTGTCAAGAATTTGACCTTCATGTGTTAAGTCGAGACAATTATTCCAAAGTCATTCAATAAAGGCCTTTTGATTATGGCATTATAAGCAAAAAGTGCGTTGACCACCAGATAGTTAACCATAAGTGTCTGCCTTCTGGGTGCTTCTCTAGATGAGGTGGACAGATTAATAGATCCTATAGGGATGGTCTTAAACATGTCGAGCCTAACCCATAGGGTACATATAATTTGAGCTTAAGCTTCCCTAAATTCGTCCTCTTCAAAGTTGACAAGAAAATTATGTTTGTAGAACTGCTATTGTCAACTAGAACCTTCATCACTTCAAAGTTAGCAATCTCAACTGATATAATGAGGGGGGCAATCTAGCTTATTGTCAGCCCTTTGGTGTTCGAGGTGCGAGAGGTCAGAATTAGAGAAAGAGATGGGCTCTGCACTAATGGAGAGTTGAAAAATTATTTTGATCAATGAGGATTTAGTTGACTCTAGTCTCTGTTAGTTCTGCCTTTTTGCTATTTTGGAATCTCCCGTAGCTGGTCCACCCACAATGGTATCAATCACTAATTGCAGGGCGAGACGCTAATCATCGAGTGGCTTCTTTCCTTTATCATCTGTTCTCGGGCTGACTGACCTTTTTCTACGAGGAGTTTGGTTGGCCTGGCCGTCTCTTATTAGGCTTTCTTGTCAATAAACTTCTTCATATGTCCTTGTCGAAGAAGTCGTTTGATCTCATCATGTAGGCTGATGCAATATTATGTGTCGTGCCCCTTCTGCCTGTGGAAGTGACAGTATTTTTTAGACCTCTTCATGGCTTCGGTCTCATTCAACTTCCTAGATTTTTTGAGAAGGTTATTATTCTGAATGGCGAACAAGACCTCATTCCTGGTAGTGTTCAGTAGGGTATAGTTGTGAAACCTCTTGATGGGAGATTGATGGCTATCCTCTGCTATCTGTCATTCTTCTCCTTGCCCATTTTTTTTATTATTTTCATGATTCCCATACTTCAGTCTATTCATATCATCTTGGATTATATACCGCTCAGCGAGGTCGAGTAGCTATTCCATCGACCATAGTCTTTCCCTAATTAGGGTGTTAGCATACTTCTTGTGTCTAAGGCTAAGGAATAACACGGATTAAAAACTCAATTTTAGGACTGTCCACTTTCAGCACTTCAATGTTGAATCTGGCAAAGAAATCTCGAAGAGATTTTCCATTATTTTGTTTCACTGTATGCAGATGAGTGTGGGGGAGTTTTGCTTTCTTTCTACTAGCAAATTGGTGGAGGAACTTGCCATAAAGTTGATCATAGGAGAAAATAGATACTGGCTCTAACTTAACAAACCAATCAAGTGCTATGCCTTGGATTATGGTGACCAACATTTTGGCATGAATGTACTTATTGTGCCTATGAAGTTGCATCATACGCTCAAACTGGAGTAAGTGCTCATTCAAGTCAGTTGAACCATCATATTAGGGTAGACTAATTGAAATTTTTACGTTA
This sequence comes from Jacaranda mimosifolia, assembly GCA_018894105.1. Classification (NCBI taxonomy): domain Eukaryota; kingdom Viridiplantae; phylum Streptophyta; class Magnoliopsida; order Lamiales; family Bignoniaceae; genus Jacaranda; species Jacaranda mimosifolia. The sequence goes on along the minus strand of CM032130.1, from coordinate 13,413,374 downwards.
ATAACTATGCACTTATCGATTATCTCTTGAATGAATTGTGACTCCCTCTCACGGCGGAGTTGAGGCACATTATATGCTAGGGGTTCTTTTTTGTGTTTTGCCGTGAAATTTCCTTGAGTCACCTATTTAGATGCTAAACTTAGTGCGATACTTCTTTCTATTCTTCTTAATCTACTAGCGACAGGTTCCTGTTCAGTTGTGGTTTCTGTTGCTTGACCCTATAGCATTGCTGGGCTCAAATGGGTCGAGCAAGATGTTCCAAAGAGTTAGCTACTTTTTCCTGCGAATGTGGGCTGGTCTCTTTCTGCGAGAATCGACCCGGACAATCATCACATCGATTAGGCAGTTGATACGTATCATGTCTTGCCCTGTAATCCCTTTGTAGCCTTTCTTCGTGACGAGAGGGATGGCGAGTGGTGCTGGTGGCTGTTCTGGGCTGGTTATTGTGCTTTTGCAAAGCTGCTGACAACTAGGCCGAGAGCTGGGCCGATATCTGCTCGCTTATTATCTACATAAGTTGAGGTATAGTTAGGGTTACTACTTGCTCGAGCTGGGAACTGAGTCCAGCCACATCTTGTTCTTGATAGGGACTAGGTGGAGAGGGAGAGGACCTTCTAGCCTTATTCCTCTTAGAAATGGCTCGCCTTGTGTTTATCATTTGCTCAGGTTGTGGACTCTAGTTTCCTATAGACAACACTAAATGATGATGCTTGGATCTAAGGATGTAGTTGACTAGAAAATGAGCTGAAAGCGAGTATTAGAGTGAGAGTGGGTCGAGTCTCCAACTAATCAACACATATCAGGCTAGTTGAGGAGGCCCTCATCTAAGGCTCTCCGACGCTTAAGTTAGTATAATCGACTAGAATTTAGAGGGCAGAGTAGTGGCAAAAGTTATTTTGAACATACATCTATGAGGAGCTGCAATGGGGTATTTATAGTCTCTCGTGAGAGGTTAAAATTTCTATGATGCCCTTGGTCACCCAGTAAGGGCTTTTGTTTTTGTTTGAGGACCTTTAGGTCTTCCCTTGCCTGAAAACTTACTCCAGGTGGTGCGTCCCCCTTCTTTTTGGGATACGGAGGAGATCTCTGCATTTAATACGGAGACAAGCCGGTGGTATGATGGAGGCATGCTTCTTAAATGCAGAGGTACGCCTCATGTCAGCGTGTTTAATGCGGCTGAGTGTTGGTTGAGTTGCATTTAATGCGATAGTGACCAGTGGTGGGGAAATATGTCTTATTTCTCCAATTGACCTTTTCTAGTTGAGATGTTCCCTTGGTTGTGAGTCTCTCAGCCATGCTGCTCTGGTCGAATGCTAGATTTCCTAGGGCCTAGAGGCCACTTTGGTTGAGGGCCTATCAACCATACTCGGGCTAATTGACCACACTCTTGTCGACTAAAGGGGTGCTGATAGTTTACACTGGCTAACCAGCTTAATGCACTCTTGGGCTCAGTTGATAATAATTGGGCCTCTTAGGCCTGATCGACTACTATTGGGCCTATTGGGCTCAATTCATTTCCCAATATCAGTAATAGTTAGTTTGTGGGAGCTCGGGAATCCAATCATTGAACTGACTAGAGAACCAAAGCCAACTGAAATGACTTTAATTTTGTGGCACTAAGAATGAGTAAGATAGGATATCTACCCTACCTAATCAATAGATCTAAGGACAAGATCAAGATTAATGAAGTCCTGGTAGTCGTGAATTTTCCTAATATATTGCTTGAGGAATTAACTTATCTATCCCTAATCGCAGAGTCGAATTTGCCATTAAGGTTCTTCTAGAATTGACCCTAATATCTTAGGTAGCATATAGGATAGCAGTAGTATAACTTATGGAACTTAAGGTACAGTTGCAATGGCTACTCGAAAGTGGGTATATTAGGTCAAGTTCATTTGTTTGTGGAACCCCAGTACTTATATATATATATATATATATAAAGAAGAAGATGGGATTTTGAGGATGAGTATGAGGCTCCAATAATGTTATGATTAAGAATAAATAAACCTTGCCAAAATAGAGAAACTTTTGATTAATTACAAAGATCTCATGTCTATTTCAAATTGAATATTAGATAAGGGTACTACTAACTAAAGATTAGAGAGAAAGATATATCTAAGAAAGCACTAAACACTCAATATGTTCATTTTGAGTTCATGGTAATGCCATTTGGGTTGACTAATCAACTGCAACATTTATGGATTTAATACACCATGTGTTGAGGCCATATTTAGACCAAGTTGTGGTTGTTTTTATTGATGATATTTTGGTCTATTCAAAGAGCAAGAAAGAACACAAAGAGCAAGAAGGAACACGAGGAACACTTGTGGATAGTATTACAAACACTTCAAGAACATAAGCTTTATGCTAAGTTTAGTATGCGTGAGTTTTGGCTTGACATGGTGGTCTTTCTAGGTCATATTATTTCTAGCGAAGGAATCACATTTGATCCATCCAAGATTAAAGTAGCTAGAATAGAAAAGGCCTGAAACAGTGGTTGAGGTGAGAAATTTCTTAGAGCTGGTAGGTTATTACAGGAGGTTTGTATGATATTTCTAAAAAAATAGCAGCCTCGTTGCATTGGCTAACTCAAAAAAAGACGCCATTTAAGTGGACTGATAAATGTGAGCTTCGTTTTAAAGAGCTCAGATTACTATTTTAGACTAAGATGTAGGTTTGAAATTTTTGGTGAACCTAGAGAACAACATTTTAAGTTGAGAATTAGAAGTTTTGGGATATATTTTGGTATTAAGGACAACTATTTAACTTCGGGAAATTAATGCTACATGAAAGAATAGCCTCTTAGCATCCTAATTTTATACGACCAAATTTTCTAATGAATTTTTTTTCTAATATTTACTGGTTGAATCTGGAAAAGCACAAAAAATAAGAATCTTGGGTCTATTTGTTAGGTGTTTATAGCCACTTAAATCATCTCAATCCGATATATATGGAGTAAGTTATCACCAAAATACTAAGATGTATTCAGTGAGAAGATACAGGACTTTGATTTCTCAAAAATGGATAATTGTGATGCCTTTACTACTTCTTCCCGATAAAACTAAGCAAAATGATAAATAAATGAATTTTAAGTCTTTTTCTGAGGTTTTTATTTCCATTTTAATCACCTTAATTCGATATATATGAAGAAAGTTATGACCAATATACTAAGATGTGTCAAGTCAGAAAATACAAACTTTGACTTTCTAATAATATATATTTGTGATGCTTTTTACAGCTTGCGCTCTTGGAATTAAGAAAAGTGATCAACATATGATTTGTATTCTATTTGTTAGGTTTTTATAGCCACTTAAATCACCCTAATTTGATATACATGGAAAAAAATTATAGTGAGAATACTAAGATATGTCAAATTAGAGGCCTCCTAGACTTCAATATATCACCATCTGGATTTTCTTCACATTTATGAACCTTGGGCTCAATTTTACTCATCGGTGTTAGCTTACTTGGATTGCAATATCAACATAAAAGTTTTAGAGAGCAAAACTATCCAACTCATGATAGAAGAAGATTTTTGGAATCTAGTATTAGGGGATATGGAATTTCTAAAGGTGTCACTCAGAAAAAGGATTCGTGAGGATTGGCAAAGGAGGAAAGTTGAACCATTGGTTTGTTGGCCCTTTCAAAATAGTGGAGAGGATTGGAATAGTAGCTTATCGAATACTTCTTCTGCCAAACCTTAAAGGGATAGATAATGTCTTCCACATACCACAATTAAAGAAGTATCACCAAAAACCCTCACGTATCATTAAGTATGAGGACCAACCACTTAAAAAAGAATTAACGTACAAAGAAAGACCAGTACAATTCTAGGCCAAAAAATACAAAAGCTACGCACTAGAAAGATCCAGCTAGTAAAGATTCTATGGAGGAACCACGATATAGAGGAGGCGACAAAGGAAAGTAAGGAGGAAATGCGAAAATATCGCCAAAACTCTTCACTAGTTCAGGTTAGAGTTTAGGGATCAAATTCCTTTAAAGGGGGGTGGGATGTAATACTTAGAATTTTATACCATATTTAATTGATTATCTTACTGAATTTAATTTATTTTATTTAGTATATCATTAAGACATAGTAAAGTATGAAATACCATTTTTATAAAAATTAGGATTAACATACATGTTCTCATAGTCATATACTGTTATTTTGGGTTTTCATATATATATATATATAGTCTATATTTTGGGTAGTATAAGTTATAATTTTTAATTAAATTAATACATATTACTACTAGGAGTTGAATCATTGAGTCCTTAGGAATTAATAATAAAGACACTAGAATTACAGTAGACTCATCCTAATTCTAGAAGGAAAATAATAAGAGTCCCTCTTATATTAAACACTCTTCTCATATATATCTCTTATGGATCAAAACCCTAACTACATCATTAGATTAAAAAAAAAACAAGAAAAAAAAGAAGAAGAAAGAAAGCAAAGAAAACAGAGAAAGAAAAAAGACAATGGCGGATTTGTGGCAGGAGAAAAGGGAAGAAAATCAAGGCGCTTTATGTTATCTTGACTGTTGTAATTAAACTACATGAAAAGGGAAGAGAGAAGAAGAAAAATAAAAAGAGGCATTTAAGTTGGCGACGGCAGAATTGCTTTAAATTATATTAGGTATGTCTTTGCTAATTTGTAGAATTGATTTACTAACAATCTTTATTTGTTTATTAGTAGCTGATTTAATGCATGCCTATAGGAGAACTTGGAATGGTTCCAATAATATATATATTCTATGCCCATTAAGTTAGTATATCAAGAAAATAATTTAAACAATATTTTATGATTTTGTCTTCACCCATAATGATTTCTTTGATTGTCAAAATTAGAGGAATTCTTTTGTTGAATGGATTAATGGTGATTAGGACCTTTTGTGGTGTTTCTTTTTTTTAAACCCTAAGAAGGAATTTGTGTACTACTTGGATTATGTGCAGGGTAGTATAGGATAGATGCTAATTTAAGATTAAAAGGGCATCAATTCAAAGGGGCTATTGTAATGTGCAATGGATTTTAGAATTACAAGAACTGTAACCGTTGTTAGATTTTGATTTTCAGATTTTAGGATTAAAAGTTCTATTTTAGTTCGTAGGTCAAATTTTGTTAATTTTACTTCAATTTTTTTTAGTTAACTATAATTTGTCTACAATATTGTGGAAACATTTTAGATCTTAACTATCTCTATTGAATTTTATAAAAATCTAAAAAAAAATTCCCTACCAGACTAAGTGGCGAGTCTAGGTAGGTTCAATTTAGAATCTTTTTCCCCCATCTAAACAATAGCATTCCAAAGTGATAAATTTTACTAAGAAACTTTGATCTGTTATTAATATTACTGGAAAGTTTCACAAACTCAGGCCTTGTAGTTATTTTTCTAAGATTCATCAAGTTTAACTGCTTGAGTATATGTCGGGGTTTATATTGTTTTTAGGGTGAATTACATCAATATCCCCTAAGGTTTGGTCTAATTATCAAAAAATTCTTGTTGTTTTGAAAGTTACATATACTCCCATGAACTTTGAAACTAAGATGTAATGCTGACGGAAAGTGCAAAATGACCAAAATACCCTTTTGTTAAAATTTCCAAAAAAAATGAGAAAGTTGATAGAAATATCTAAAGACATCAATACTCTTGGACCTATTTTTAATAATTTTGGATTTGTAAGGATTTATTTGATATATTTTTATCACCTGAATTTTCTAAAGTTTTAAATATAAGTTTAATAGTTTTATTTGATATATTATTTATACAACACAACGTTAGTAATTTAAAAGTGATTATAGCAATAATTTAATTAAATTCATTTATTAGTTAAGAACAATATTATATAAAAACACATTAAATAATTTAATTAAATTCATTTATTATTTAAACTACAATTTTTTATTTAAATTACATACTTAACAATATTATATAAAAATATATTTAAAAAAGTTAATTAAATTTATTTGTTGAAAGAATAAATAAATAATTAATTAAACACAAAAGGGCAAAAAAAAAAAAAATAGGACCTCATCCATCACCCCCACTCGGCTACACCCACTGATCGCCTCCCCATTATAGCCGCCACTCGGCCGGCTGCCTAACCAAGTGGTTGGCGGTTAGCAGCTGGCCATGGTGTCGGTCACCTGACCAAGTGGCCATCAGCTGGTCACCTAGGCTAGTGGTCGCTGGACATGGTGGTGGGTAACCAGTCGTTGGCCATGGTCGCGCGGCGCCCTGTATTTGGGGTTGGGGTAGGGATGGGGATAGGGTGGTGTATTTGTGTGTGCATATATATACTATATATTTATTGTTTATATATATATAATAACTTTATTGTGTGTGTATATATAATTAGATATATGTATATATATATATGCATAATGTAAAGATAATTGGTTTAAATTTTTATTTTTTATTTTAATTGGTTTAAATTTTATATAAATTTTAATTAAAGATAATTGGTTTAATTAATAAAATTTTAATTAAAGATAATTAATTTAAAATTTTATTTTATTTTAATTAAAAATAAAAATTTTATTTTTTATTTTTTGCCTTTTGTTTTGTTTTTAATTAATTAATTATTTATTCTTCCAATAAATAAATTTAATTAGTTGTTTTAAATATATTTTAATATTGTTAAGTATGTAATTAAAAATATTAATTAAGTATGTTTTAGAATATGAATTAATTAAAATATTAATTACAAATAAGCCCTTAAAAAATTTGAATACCACCTCTGAGGGTATTTTTGTCCACAAGAAAAGGTCAAATTTGGTAAAAAATGAGGTCAATTATCAGAAGGGCATTTTTGAAATTTTACTTAAATTTTTTAACGGTGGTTGATCAGAACTCTAACGTTGACTAATGGCTGGATTGAAATATTGGACGGTGACGTTAGGGGGGTATATGTAATTTTCAAAACAAAGAGAATTTTTTAGTAATTAGGTCAAATCTCAGGGATTATGGATGTAATTCACCCTTTTTTTTAATTTGAGAAACTTATTACCACGGTAATAATGTATGTGTTTTGATTTATTTTTTTTAAAATTTTTGTAAATTAACTTAATTTCTTTTTCTCTTAAGAAGACCATCTAAAATATATATTATTTATTTTAGTTATTGAAAGTTATGAAAATTCACTTCAGTGAAATTGTGACCTTCTCCTATAACAACTTTGATTTCAAAATCTTGTGGCTAAGTTAATGATATTTTTCAAATCTTCAATGCTACATGAGTATTATAAATTGTTCTAGTTTTAAGTTAATATAAAAATTACTCTTATATGAGGATTATTTATTTCTTGAAACTTTTGAAGGCCCATTGCTAATAGGAAAGTTAAGTACCATATTGAGCCTGTAAAATCTTAAGTGGTGCTTGCAAGTTCATTGTGTAATGAGTAATTCTGATGAGGACAACAAGTATGGCTCCTATTAGGATTTGTTACATTAAATTTAGGAAGAGTTACTCATTTATTTAGTTCGTTCTAGACATTCGTCATAAAAGTGTTGTATGAGTATTCTAGAATAAGTGTAAAAGTTTATGTCCTTGGTTGCAGTGTTCATTAGAAGAAATTAGTTTAATTATTATCATTACTTAGTAGGTTGTTCAAGCTCGTCCTTGAGAGATTATTGATTGGAAAAATGCAGAGTATGGTGAGTGTCTAAACGTATACGTATTATATAATTCTATTTTTCAAAACCCAGAAGGCTATATGCTATAACGTAATCCATTGACAATTTTTTCATTTTACACTGCACTATAATATTCCACTGTGCACATAAGTTTCTTTTATTTTGTTTTGTGATGTAAGAAAAATATTTCTTTTAAGCCTTCATTGTTATTTAATAATGTTTTTAGACTAGCGGTGGAATACGATGATCAACACTGATAACTAGTTTTACTATTACTAATATTGTACGTTGGATCCAACTTATTTTGGGTGTGCAAAGGACTTCATCGGGCGGCAGTGGGCTTGTCGGTTGAACCCCAAGCCCCTAGGGCCTAATCCTTCCAGCGTACAACAGAAGTCGTTTGTGGCTAAGGTGGGTTGTAGGATTTCCTGAGGACTTAGGCTCGGGTATTGTTTTGGTAAGGTCGCTTCTTGCCTGGAGTGATAAGTGACTGTTACGATGGGAGTCATAAGATTGACTAGCTAGAGCAAAAACTGTTTGATCATCGTATTTAAATATTAGCCTACGAAAATGTTTATTGAATTCTCATTTTATTACTACTTGACACTTGACTGCTTTCCACTTATATTCTTCTCGAATGTTTTATCTGAACATCATTTTAATCTTTTTGTATCCACGAACTCACATTGCACACACTTGGCATTCACCGAGTCCTTTATTCACACTCTATATTTTCTTTAATTTTCTTCTAGTAGACCTAGACCTTAGCTCTAGTGAGGAGGTGGATCCTTCTTAGAATGAGAATCAAGACATAAGTCTTATTTTGGGATCTTTGCAGTAGACTAGATCTATTTTATATTAGCTTATTTGTTTCTCTTTTTATGGTCATTAGTTGAGGTTAGCATATTGGGCATTTTAAGTTTTTCTATTGCAAAATTTATTTGGATTGTTAGGAATGTTTGGATTGAAATTATTTTAGGATCATGATTTTAGATAAGTGATATCTCTCATTTAGGAATGAATTTCATACCTCGAGACTAGATTGTATGGTTCGGTTTGGGGCGTGACAGAGTGGTAATATTATAATCTAACTTGTGATATATATGGACCTAAATAATAGTTATCACTATTTGGTTAGGAGATAATTTAATGTTATATATATTGCATTCTTTTTTTAAATAATACATTGAGTAAAAATAAAATAAGATAAAATAATTAATTAAATATGAAAAGAAATTCTATGGTATTACATCCTACTCTTCTTAAAAAAATTTGGTCCACAAATTCTAATTTGGATTAGCAAAGAGTTCCCATTCCCTCATCACTTTCCCATGTTGTCTCCTCTATATTATGGTTTTTTTAGAGAATCTTTACTAGCGAGATCTCTCTAGTGCACAATTGTTGTATTTTTCGATCTAAAATTTAGATTGGTCTCTCTTCGTATGTCAAATCTTTTTGAAGTGATAGATCCTTATACTTGATGATATACGAGGAACTAGGCGATATTTCTTTAGCTATGACACTTGGAATACATTATGCATCCTAGTAAGATTTCGATACGCTAATGTTTCAATTTTCTCAACTATTTCGAAAGCCCACACACCAAGGGCTTAACTTTGTTCCTTTACTAATCCTTGCAAACTCCTTCCTGAGTGATGCCTTCTAAGGTACTATATCCGCAACACTGAATTTCTAATATCTTTTTCTATCATCTACATACCACTAACTTATGAATAGGGTAGTTCTACTTCTATAATTCCAATTTTCTTCAAGCATAGGCTATTGCCTTATCATTTTACATCAGAACATATCCCAAGCCTTCTTTATCAGTATATACCATAAGATTCTTACTACCCTTGGGTGGAGCCAGTATTGGTGCTAATGTTAATCTTTCCTTTAGCTCTTGAAAACTAAGCTCACATTTATCAGTCCACTTAAATGGCATCTTCTTATGAGTTAGCCAAGACAACAATGGGTTACTATTTTTGAGAAATCTTGTACCAAACCTCTAGTAATAACTTGGCAATCTCAAGAAACTTCTCACCTCAGTCACTATTTTCATCCTTTCCATTCTAGTACTACTCTAATTTTGGATGGATCTGAAAGATGGAGATGGATTGGGATCCAAATATTAAAACCAAAATAGGCAAAAATAAAATCAATCATATCATTCCCAAGGATTGAAATCATGCATTAAATGAGGATTAAATGGCAGAAAATTTACCTTTGTGAATGTAAACAAAGGATTTTGACTAGATCACTCCAATGACTCTATGGATGATCTACAAGCTCCAACGGTTGGATCCAATTGCTCCCCTTCAAAATATCCAAAAATCAGCAAAATTGGCACACCAATTCACCTCTAGAGTAGGAAGGTTGTGACTAAAAATTACTGAAAAATACAACCTCTTGATCATCTAAAAGATCTACTGAAATCGGCCACAAAATGGTTCACAAATGAAATTCTAAGTTCCCCAAGTGTTGAACCTCTAATGTTAAGTCCACACACCTAGGATAAGCTCTCAATCAACCCCACTTTGCTAGAGAAGAGAGGATGATAGTGGTGATAGGAGAATGGCATTTTTTGGAGGAGCTAAGGACGAGAGAATTTTTGGTGTGATTATTCAACAAATAAATTATATCACACTTTTGGAGGGAAAATGTAAGGAATGCCAACCAAGCACAAGTGGCTGGTCACGTGGCATATTTATAGAAGGGGATGGAAGCTCTTAGATGCTTCCATCACACCCTCTATGCATGTTGGCCAATTTGACAACTTGTGTGTGCATTCGCATTTGAATTAGCATTTACATTTCATCTCATCTCATGAAATGTTAATTAACTTAATTTAAATGGACTCTTCCATTTTGATTTCCCTCCAAAACTTAAATTCTCAATTTAATTAAATTAACTCTTTAATTTAATTAATTTAACTTAACTCCTTAAGTTAATTAACTCAACTCTTTAAGTTAATTAAAGTTGACTTACCTCCTCAAGTTAACTTGACTAATTAATTATCATATGACGCCAACTAAATTAACACCTTAATTTAATTGGTCTAATTTAAGTCCTTAAATTATTTTGATTAATTTAACACTTAAATTAATCAAGCAAAAATGACCAATTGAAATTGGTCAACAGTTTCTCTCCAAAATTGCCTAGTACATGGTTTTCTAAATCTTTAGAAAATCCCTCATATCAAATAAGAGTTTCTTTAGGATTTTTTATGTGACCCATTAGATTCATCCATTCATTGGACATGGGCTCACAACTCATTGTGACATTTTGAATATTGAAATATTCACATGAGTTTAAACTCTTTTAAACTAATGACTCTTTTAATTAATTATATTAATTGAAGAGTACTCAATCTCCATGGTTGATGTTTAGCAACAAGCCCATGGAGCTTAACTAATTGGATGAATGAATTATATCATGATGAACCATTATAACTTACACTTACTATAAAAATATGGTCCTTCCATCTCCTATTTCCTGAAAAAGGCCTAGGGCAAGATATTGGTTGGCATCCTAATAGCCTCAATAACAATGTCTCTATATCTAATGTTCGATTCCTCTTTATAACCTAAACTTTGGAAAATACCTTTTTGAAACTATCATATTGCCTTGCGTAAGGATTTCTTAGAATCGATCATTATAGAATACATGGGAGATGCACTCGTTTTTCACAACGAGGAAATAGATCCCTTCTTGGGTTTCACAAACCTCCATACTTAAGTAGCTCATGCCCAATCTCAACCTTGTATGAAGTGCTATGTTGTCTGGAAAAAGTCAAAGCATAAGGACCTAAACACAAGATTACTATGGATCCTCAGGTTCAATAACTAATTATATGTACTATTGTACGCTTGAGAACTTACTACTACCGAAGTGCTACTACAGCTATCTAGTGGATTCTCTTGGCGGGCCTTTAGTGAACTTGTTCTCTAACAAGAACCCGCTAATATGCATCAAGTCTTACATAGATTGTTTATGAAATGGAGCAATATCAACCCCTTGGAATATGCATCATTAGTTCAAGTCTATCTGAATCTTAAATGTCCCGTCTCATAAGATTCTATGACTTGGAATACTTTAAAATCATGACCATGGAGACTTATTTCATGATCAACATCATATGCATGACCAAGTCATGTAGTCTAGTATGATTTAAGGGCTTCAACCAAATGCAAGTGAAGTATAAAAAGTATAAAATAAAGATAGCTATTTAATAAGAATATTATTCAATCAAGATTGAATTACAGATAGAGTAGTTTTACACACCAATCTAATTGGCTTGCGGGATACTATTTTAACAGGATCAACCTTAATTCCTTCTTAAAAAATAGTATGACCCAAAAAGGCTATCCCATCAAACTAAAACTCACACTTACTGACCTTAGCATAAAGTTTATATTCTCGAAGTGTTTGTAATACTATCCTCAAGTGTTCCTCATAAGCCTTTTCATTCTTTGAATAAACCAAAATATCATCAATGAGAAGAACCACGAGTTGATTTAAATTTGGCCTAAACGCAAGATGCATTAAATCCATAAATGTTGCAGGTGTATTAATCAACCCAAATGGCATTACCATGAACTCAGAATGATGATATTGTGTTTTCAGTATTGTCTTAGACATATCCTTATCTCTAATCTTTAGTTGGTAGTACCCTTGTCTAAATCCATTTTAAAACTGACTTGAGATCCTTATAATTGATCAAAGTTACTCTATTTTGGCAAGGGCTATTTATTCTTAATTGTAACATTATTCAGGCCTCGGTAATCTATATGCATCCTCAAAGTCCTATCCTTCTTCTTTATATAAAAAAAGTATTGGGGTTCCACAAGCACATGAATTTGACCAAATATATTCACTTTTAGGTAGCTTTTGCAACTGTACCATAAGTCCCTTAAGTTCTGCTAGTGCCATTCTATATGGTGCTTTAGATATTGGGGTCGTTCCTAAAAGAAGAACCTCAATGGCAAATTTGACTTCGTGATTGGGGGTAGATGAGTTAATTCCTTAGGAAATATATTAGAAAAATTCACGACTACAAGGATTTCATCGATCTTAATCTTGTCCTTAGATCTATTGATCAGGTAAGTTAGGTATTATATCTTACTTGTTCTCAGTGCCTTGGAATCAAAGTTATTCCAGTTGACTTCCATTCCCTAGATAGTTGAATTATTAGTTTTCTAGGCTCACACAAACTAACTACTTTAGAGCAACAATCAAGGTGAGCGTGGTATTTAGACTACCAATCTGTGCTTAATATAACATCATAACCTTCTATAGACAGTAACATTAAGTCTGCAGGGAAATCTCTACCATCTATATGTATATCACAAGCCTTACAATATCTACTTGTCAGCATACTATAACCTATAGGAGTATTCACTCCTAAGTCATATGATAAATTCTCCACAGAAAGGTTTATAACTTCACATAATGAATAGATATGAAAGAATAAGTTGCACCAAGGTTAAATAAAGCTTTTCTTGAGTGTTAGGAAATTTGAATAGTACATTCTACCATAGTAGTTGGATTTAGGACTCCTTTACCCTCTAGTGCATATACTCTAGCTGGAACTTTTGGTTTGGCATTATTTGAGTTTCTTGGATTGCGTTGATTTCTTTTAGATAAGCTTTGATTCACTGGTTGTTGTCTCTTTTGTGGGCAGTCACGGATGAGGAGTTGGTCACTACCACATGCTAAACAATGGCCTGCCTTCCTCTAACATTGAGATCCTCCATGTCCTGAGTATCCGCAGTAGCTGCACACCATGTCCCTTTTCCCAATACTGACTGATCCAGAGGCTTCAGTTTGTTTGTGAGTGTGGTTGTTGTACTATTGCCACAATTGTTTCTCCCCTTACCCTTGGGTCATCTCTCATTTCCAGTTGCTTTTAGCTAAATGAAACTTTTTATCAACTTTATTCATGGCCTCCAACTCAGCCAGCCCTAATTCTATCTTCAAAGGTTTCTCCACTGCAGTCGTGTAGTTAGGTATATCCATCGAAAGAAGTAACCTTTGCATGTAAGGGCCATGCCCCTTAAAAACCTTTCTAACTTGTCTTGGTTCATCATCTAACATGTACAAGACGTACCTGATTAGTTGTGTACGCTCAGCTTCGTATTGGGCAACTGTAAGGCTTCCATGCTATAGTTGGTTGAATTCATCTTTCCTTCATTTGCGAACTAACTTTAGGATGTACTTGTTGTCATACTCTTTGAGGAATTTTCCCAAGTTCTAGCAGTTTGTTGTTGTCTCCATCTCATCTCTACTGAGTTCCACCAATGGTGTGTCGATCCCTAAGAAAAAAATACAACAAGATTGACCTTCTGCTTATTATGATAGTCACTATAGATGTTTTCAATACTCTCTATTCAAAGTTCAGCTTTTCGATCATTAGGCTTCCCGTTGAAATGTTGTGGTAAAAAATGTAAGAATTGATCAAGTCCTATATTAGGAGGTGGTGGTCCTCCAGGTTGTTGGTGGTTCTGAAGGGCTTGCATGAATTGTTGCATCGCCGCCACCATTTAACTTAAGGGATCATCGCTTGTTGGTGGTGGTTGGGGTGGAGCTTGTCTATGTTCTACCTCTGGATTGCTAGGTATGTGTCTTGCAGTTTCTTGTTTGTGCCTTGATCAACTTTGTGAAGTGTTAACTGAGTATCTTCCTCGACGAACTCCACGTTTGGGATTCATTGTAAAATAAAGTGATTGTCATTAGTAGTCCATACCTAGTGAAATATCAAGTAGAGTGTGAAATAAGGTAAAACAAAAATATTTGTCAGATATCATGAATACTTAACATGAACAATATATATCTTTTATTTAACAGTTAATAAATTGATTTGATTAAGTTTCAATTTAGTTATTACTATCATTATTCCTTTCTAATAGTAGCTTGCATACTTCCTTTGAATAATTCCAAAACTGTAGAAGTTCTCATGATAAAAGAGGAAGTAAAAGAAAGTTTTTATAACACTACTGAAGTTTCATACGCTATCACCCTTCATATGTACCAAAATATCTAATACTAACTAGAATTTTTTTTTATTCATAACAAATAGAAAACCTAATCTACTAAAATAGTACAAATGAAAATTTAAATCTAAGGGTCCTATCAAATTCTAAATAATAATTCTATTGTTTCAATCTTTATCATTTTCGTCATTTGGATCTATCTCTTCAATATCCTTATTTGAGCCCATTTTTTCTAGATTTTCCTTAGGGTCTTCTTTATTTTCCTCACTAGGCTCCTCTTCAGCTGTTTTTATTTTTTTTTTCTTTTCTAAATCTACTTCCTCCGGCTCACTGATAAATTGAGCTAACAAATGTTGGGTTTCCTTAAGGCCTCTCATGGCTACCCTAAACACATTTTGATCTTGCGACATTGCTCCTGTAACTCATTGTTTCGGCGAATCAACTTCTATTGATAGACTTCTAGCTGTTGTTCTAACTCTTCACATCTGTTCTTATAATGAAGGTATTATCTGCTATGGTGGTCCCTATTATCCTCATGCCGATACACAATTAAGTTTGGCTAATCCTTTCGAGGTATATTGAATTTCTTAGAAATGGATCGCCTGCATCTAGGGTTGTATCGCTTATGTTATCTAACCTTAATCACACAGGGTAAAAACATCTAAATGAGGAACTGACTTACGGGGGCTTTGACTGAACATCTTATCCTATAGAACCAAAAGAACATAGATCAATAAATAAATAAAAGGAAAATGAGAAAAAGAAAATATCATTTCTTAATAGTGTTAAGCCCAAATTCCATAGTCCAAGGATTTTATCCCAATGTAGCCTAAGTTTAAAACCTGGCTCTAATACCATTCTGTCACGCCCCAAAATTGAGACATACAATCTAGTCTCGAGGCGTGAAATTCATTCCTAAATAAAAGATATCACTTATCTAAAATTATGATCCTAAAATAATTGAAATCCAAACATTCCTAACAATCTAAATAAATTTTGCAGCAGAAAATCTTAAAATGCACAATATGCTAACCTCAACTAAAGACCATAAAAGAGAAACTAATTAGCTAATACAAAATAGAGCTAGTTTACTACAAAGATCCCAAAATAAGACTTCAGTTTTGATTTTGATCATAAGCATGATCCACCTCCTCACTAGGGTTAGGATCTAGGTCTATCAGAAAGAAATTAAAGAAAATAGAAAGTGTGAGTAATGGATTCAGTGAATGCCAAGTGTGTACAATATGAGTTTGTGAATTTAATATGATTATAATGATGTTCAATTAAATGTTCGAGAATAATATAAGTGGAATGCAATCAAAATGTCAAGTAGTAATAAAATAAAAATTCAGTAAATATTTTCATAGGCTAACATTTAAATGCGATGATCACATAGTGTTTGCTATAGCCAGTTAACCTTATGACTCCCATCGTAGCAGTTCCTTATCATTTCGAGCAAGATGTAACCTTACCAAAATAGTGTTTGAGCCTAGGTCATGGGGAAATCCTACGACCCACCTCAGCGACAAACGGCGTCTGCTGTGCACTGGGGGGTTTAGGCCGT
The DNA here is from genome assembly GCA_018894105.1 of Jacaranda mimosifolia. Classification (NCBI taxonomy): domain Eukaryota; kingdom Viridiplantae; phylum Streptophyta; class Magnoliopsida; order Lamiales; family Bignoniaceae; genus Jacaranda; species Jacaranda mimosifolia. The sequence goes on along the minus strand of CM032130.1, from coordinate 13,397,182 downwards.
GAGGGCTTGAAGTTCAACTAGCAAGCTTGCTGTTGCTCGGTAAAGTCTCTTGCACACCAAGACCAAATTGGATCCAACATACAGGAATTATAATAGTAAATCCAATCTTTAGTTGATCATCGAATTTAACTACTAGTCTAGAAGCTTTAAAAAAAATCGTAATAGAACATGTTTTCTTTCATTTAGTAATAAAGTAAGAAAACTTTTCTTTTTGTGCGTAGTAGAATACACATATAATGCAGTGAAAATTGAAAAGAAGTTTCATAGAATGCATTACTATATATAACCTTTTGGGTTTTGAAAGGTAATATTATATATTATATAAGATTAGGCACTCATGATACTTATCAGTTGTGTTGAAAAATAGCTTCTGTCATGTCAAATCCCTGATCACTTGCTAAAATATTAATAATATTCAACTTAATCAATATCTAATGATAGAATTTCAATTATACTCTAACTTTATTTTATTCACAACATTATGTCTCTTATAGGACTATAAAAATTAAATTTCTCTCTCTTTTTGTTTTATATACCCACTAGCATTAATTCCAAAATAATTAAAACTAAACTCCCGTATGCACAAAAACTTGATCCTAAATATATTCAATCAATTGGGTTTGTTATATATATATATATAGACACACACATTCATATACATTCAATTACAATTCCTTATAACATCTCATACCCCTAAAATAACTAAAATTTCAACACATGCATGAACAAAGTCAATCAAAATAGCTATATATATATACACAAAATTACACATACACCAAACCATCTATCAAATTTCTTATATATAAATATATATAGGCAAAAAATTAAACACACCTTAAATATTCTATTAGATTCCATATATATATATACATATACATATATATATCCCACCATACTTACTAAGCAACCATCAAGTTCCATACTTAAATATATAACCGCATATATATATATATATCTCCACTGTCATTTCTACAAGAATTAAATTTCATGAAAAGCAAAACAAAAAAAAAAAAAAAAGAAAGAAAAAGAAAAACCAGGAAATTGATGGGACAAAGCATTGACTATCTAACCTCTATATTATAATAATCTCCATTGGAAAGCAATCAATCTTCAATAGTGTAATGGCAACAATAAAGTAACATAGATATGGTAGGTTGACTAGGAAAAGGACAACAAAGTCGAGATGTCATCAGTAGGGCTATTTCTCTAGGGAGTGGGGATGTGCTTTTACTTTTCCTTTATGTCAGGTAGAAGTATAAAATCTACTATTAAAATACTAGATGATATGGGTCATATAAAATCCCAAGTTTTTATACCGAATTCGTGGCCACAAGTATAATTAAGAGACTGAAATTACCTTCCCTTCACCAATTCCGATGGAGATGATCACCTTGAGAGAAAATAAAAAAAAATCTTGTGGCCGCCGACCTCTTCTCTCTTTCTCCCTTTCTCTTTTCTTCTTATGCAGTTCCACCTTCCCTCTCCCACCCCATTTTTTTATTTATTTTTATTTTTTTGATTTGTGAGATTAGAGTTTTGGATTATAGGGACTATATATATGGGAGAAGTGTTTTACTTTAACTAGAACTCTAGTTATTTACCTTCTAGGACAAGGATAATCCTATTATAAATCTAATGTCTTTATTATTAATTCATAAGGTCTCAATTATTAATTTCTAGTAATAATATAATATTAATTCTAGTGGAATTATAACTTATTCTTCTATAATTTGGAATATCTAATATATATATATATATATATATGAACCTAAATAATAGTTATAACTATTTGGTCAGGAGATAATTTAGTGCTATATATATTGCATTTTTTTAAAATAATACATGAAGTAAAAATAAAATAAGATTAAATAATTAATTAAATATGAAAAGAAATTCTAAGGCATTACAATATGTGCATATTTCATCCATGAAAAATGATATGTCTTAGCAAATTAAAGCTTATGGTATTGTTCATAGCAAGTGTTCTTGGAATCAATAATAAAGCCTTAACTTTGGATGAATTAGGAAAACTTTCATGAAAAAATTTAAAGATAATCCTAAATTAGGAATTAATGAATTTAGGAGGGAGTTTTGCACCATACTGAAGGCCAATGTCTCTAAACAACATGCTTACAAACAAAACAGAAAGTAGTGAAAATACGTCAAGGTAATTTGAAGGATCAATTTAGTAGAATTAATGATTGTTGCTATGAATTGCTTACGACCAATCTTGGATCCACAATAGTTTTGAAATTAATAAAGGGTGAGAAAAAAGATGACCAACCTAGTTTTTTGAGGTTGTAATTTGCTTTAATGCATGCAAAGAAGGATATAAGGCTTGTAGGAAAGTTATAGGTATTGATGAGTATTTTCTAGAAGGTCCTCAAGGTGAGCAATTATTGACTGCTTTTGGAATTAGATCCAAACAATAATATTTTTCCAATTGCTTATGCAGTAGTGGAGAATGAGAATTAGGATTCTTGGGAGTGTTTATTTTCCCTTTACTAAATGATGACATTGGCTTTGGAAATCAATATGCATGGACCTTTATTAGTGATAAACAAAAGAATTGATACCAGCACTAGACAACATGCATCATGATGTAGAAAATTGGTACTCTAATTTGTTTTTTTTATTATTATTTTTTTATGTATTTTAATTTGTATTCTTATTCTTACATTGCAATATTTTTCTATTATGTTTTGGGAACAAGTTCTATGCGAGACACTTATATAACAACATGGAGAAGGATGGATTTGCAAGATGATTAACAAGAATGCACTATGGGCAGCAGTTAGAGTATATGATTGGTTAGTAAAGAAACCTCCAAATCAATGGCGAAGGTTATGTTTTAGCCCATAGCCAAGATATGATGTTCTTCTCAATAACATGTATGAGAGTTTCAACTTTTTCATCCTATTTGGTAGAAATAAACCGACAATAACAGTGCTGGAAACTGTAAAAGAGACTTGATCATGACGAGGATGCAAGTGAATAGGGGTAGAACAACGGGATATGATAGTGTTACATGTTCAAACATAAAAAAGTTAATGGACAGAAACATGAAAGATGCAAGTCAATGCATCCAAATAAAGTTAGTTGATTAGCACTTCTAGATAACGGGCATGTATGACCAACATACAATTGATATTCTCTATAGGTCATGTAGTTGTAGGAGGTGTTATTTGACACGCATACCATGTAGACAAGCTACCTTAGCTACATGGAGCAGGAAAGGTGAGCAAAATTATATGCGCATGGTTTTTATAGGGTTAACACATATTCAAGAGCTTATGAACATGTCATATTTGGAGGTGAATGGAGTTAACTTATGGCCTAAGAGTGATCTCCTAGCTCTTTTGCCATTATATTATGCAAATATACTTAACAAACTAAAGACGTTAAGGAAAATGGAGCCTGATGAGTCACTACCCTCTACCAATCCAACAAAGTTGAGAAAAGACCAAATATTATTAAAATGCAACAAAAGTGGAGTGATAAGCCATAATGCAAGGACTTGCAAGAAGAAGGGTGCTTTTACTTCTCGATTACATGAAGCACAACCTGAGATTCCTGTTGAGATGACCTCTGGAGAGTATCAACGGCTTGTTTATGTTTGTAGTACTACACTTTCTACTACAAATGTTAATCCTATTAAGAAAAGAAAAACTACTTGTAAACTTATATTCTCATTTATTTTAACTATTTGCAATTTGTATTCTCAATTATTTTAACTATAAGCAACAAACTAAAATTATTGCTATGTGATTTTGGGTTAGAAAGAATATGGCCATCAAGCTAAAAGAGATATTAAATAATATTTTATCAATAGATATAGTATCTAATTATAATGGAATGGAATAGTCATCACTTTCTTTTTTTTTATATAAATTTTCTATTTTATTAACATGTTTCATTTGAATGTGGGTCACTCAATTTTCAAACATGAATACACTAGTCATTGTGAGGAATCGTATGAATATTTTCACAATATCCAACCTTAAAGCTGTAATTTGAAGTCCAAAGAAACACAACGCATCCAAAAAACTTGGTAGAAGAGGGAATGATTCTAGAGGTGATTGTGTTGGTTTACCTTGAACTTGTATTCTATTATGTACATTATATTGATGTAATTATATATTCTGAATTTGTATCCTATTTGTTTTGGGAAACATTGACATGCATTAATGGATTTTTCATATGTATTTGGAGTATTTAATACACTAACTTGAGGACAAATTTGAATGATTTTTAATATAAGTTTCACTTTATTTATATTATTGGACTATTGGTTTATTTTTGTTGAGTGTGTATTGATGGATTCTATTGGATACATTAAAGTGTGTTAGACACATTGTATTAATGGAGTACAGGAATTTTTGAACTGGATTATGTTGAGTGCCAAGTTTTGTGCTGGTTTGTGTTGATTACCAATTTTTTATGTTGGACATATTGTACTGATGGAGCGAGGGATTGTTTATGTTAGATTTGGAGAGTTGGATTGTTTCTTGACTCTTATGTGCTAGGTTTTTGTGTGCAAGTGTGTTTAAGTGCCCATTTTTTGGAACTGACTGCAGGGTGCTTGAGTGCCCAATTTTTTGACTTGACTATAGGACTCCAATTTTCACTATTAGCTTATTTCTTGAACTGTTATTTTTTGTGGCAATTTTCTATTTCTTGAAATAAAATAGGTTTTTACTGTATCTCAATCCTAGTTGCAACCAATTCTTGAACTTGAATGCTATTTTATTTGAGTACAACTTTAAGTGCCCATTTTCTGTTTTGGATTTCAATTCTTTACAACCTAAAATATAGTCAACTCTTCAAGTGCATGATTAAACACGGACAATAAATATTGAATTAAATGCATTTGCAATGAAAGTTTCATGAGTTGTAAATTCTTCATATTTTTTTCCTAATCTATTGTCATTCATGACCACAAATCTAATAACAATTGTAGATACACACCCCACAATTGCTAATACAACTAAAAACACATTTTTTGTCTTCTTCAAAACATCAATTTCATTTTCGAGAACCTTTATTATGCTATTCATTTTTCTTACTTTAGCTTCTAATTTTTCCCCTTGATCACAAATTTATTTAATTGCCCTTCTATTTCCTTTTCTTTGCCAACAATCCAAGAATTATTTGTTCGGACCCGTGTCACATTTCAAGATCCATGCATTTGAACACTCCATAATAAGCCCTTGTTTTTCAATCTAGTTAAAGGAAGCAAAATTAGATTGCTATTACTAACAACAAAAACACAAACTAAGTAAATTGAAAAAAGAGAAAATTACCTCATAATTTGAATATGCCCAATTCTTCTTCCTGGGTTCAAATCTATCAAGGAAGTCTTCAAAAGGAGATCCATCCTGCATCCATAATAGACTTGTTACCTTGGTGCAGCCCATTGTAAGACCTATTCTTTGAAAGAAAGAAGAACTCGTCTAAATCGTAAGTTTTCTTGTCTATACAAGAGATAAAGTGGGGGGGGGGAGGGGGAGTAGTAAAAAGGCACCTAATCTTCCCATCTAATTTCCAAGCGTTAGCTTTCATTGAATAATTTGATGGTAGGGCAACATGTGTTGGAATAGTGCCTCGCAAGCCAATTAGATTGGCCTCATAAACTATTTCCTTGTAAGACAATTTTGATTGAATGATATTTATTGTATAGCCATCTTTATCTTATGCTCATTATTTGCTTTACTAGCATTTGGATAAAGCCTTTAGATCACATTAGACTAGGGACTTGATCATGCATTAGATGGTGATCATGGAATAAGTTTTACACTATTGTGATCTTAAATCTTCCAAGTCATAGGATCTTACGAGATAGAGCATCTAAGATCCAGATAGACTTGCACTAACAATGCATAAATCCAAGGGTTGAATGTTGCTCCGTTCCATGAGCAATCCCATATGAGATATGGATGCAAGTTAGTGGGTGCTTGTTAGAGAACAAGGCATTGAAGGCCCGCCCAGAGAATCCACTAGCTGGCTAAAGTGGCAAGTTGTTAGTGGTAAGTTCTCCACCTCATGCTAGTGCATATTATTAGTACTTTGACTTGAGGATCCATGGTAACCTTGTGTTTGGTCCTTATACTTCGACTCTTCCTTGGTCACTTAGAGGGCCACTCAGATTGAGATTGGGCATGGGCTACTAGATATGGAGGTTTGTGAGATCCAAGAAGGAATCCAACTTCTCGCTTTTGTGAATGACGAGTGCATCTCATATGCGATCTATAATGATTTCTTCCAAGAAATCCTTGCGCAAGGTAATGTTATAATTTGGAAACGTGTTTTCAAAGATGAGGTCACTAAGGGAATCGAAAATTGAGAATATAAGCATAGTATTGAGGCATTAGGGAGTTGACTAATATCTTGCCCTAGGCCTCTTTCGAGAGATAGGAAATAGAAGGACTGTATTTGCATGGTACGCATAATGCTGGAATGGTTCCTCAAGAGCATTCATTTCAGCCAATTAGTTGGGCTCTATGGGCTTGAGGTTGGACATCGACCATGGAGATTGGGTACTCTTCAATTAATGAGATTAATTGAATTGAGTCACTTAGTTTAAATGAGTTTAAACTAATGTGAATATTTGATATTCCATAAGTCACAAAGAGTTGTGAGCCCATGTCCAACGAATGATAGAACCTAATGGGTCACACACAAAAGCTAATAGCATGACCTATTGAGAAAAGGAGAATTTTCTAAAAGTGAAAAAATTCATGACCGAATTTGAGGGAGGTGAAAACTGGAGTCATTTTTGGCTTGATCAATTTAAGAGTTAAATTGGTCAATTTAATTTAAGAGTTAAATTAAGATCAATTAATTAAGAGTTAATTAATTGATTCCACATGACTATCAATTGGTCAAGTTAACTTAAGAGTTCAATTAATTTTGACTAGCTTAAATAGTTAAGCACTTTGACTTAAGAGTTAAGTCAAAAGGATTACTAATTCAATTAAAGTGTTAAATTTAATTAAAAGTGTAGAGTTTATTTTGGAGAATATTATTAAATTAAAGGTTCATTTAATATAGAATTAGAATTCATTTGGAAGACATTTCATTAGATGAAATGCAAATTCCAAATAACATTCAAATTCACATTAACACTAATTTTTAGTAGCCACCTTGGCATGGACACTTGGCACATTCTCCTTGAGGATGGTGTGTGACCACACACCATCCCATTCCCATATATAGATATAGGAGGAGAGGGGGCGGCCATAAGGTGAGGCATTGCCTCACACACCATCCCATTCCCATATATAGATATAGGAGGAGAGGGGGCGGCCATAAGGTGAGGCATTGCTAGGTGTCAATTATTCTCCCAACAAACTTGGATAGTGGGCATCTAATTGTTAACATCCCATTATTCTCTTCAACCTCATTCCTCTTCCACCTCAATTTTCCAAGCCTTCTCTTCTCCTTTCTCTAAAAATACCTCCAGCCATATTGTAGAGAATAGGTCCTAGCTATGGTGTGTGGACTATGTCATTAGAGGCCAATCGTTTGGTTGCGATTGTTCTTGTTTGAGGCAGTTTCTGGCAGCCATTTGGACTGAGTTCTGGGAGGCCTTTTGGTGTTCTATTTTGGCTAATTTTTGGAGTGTTGTATCCTCAAGGTATGGTGACATTACAGTAAAGTTTTCAGCCTAAAAGGAGAAGTCTAACTAGGGGAAAATCGGTGGTGATTCTACTGCACTAGTGAGAAGCTTATTCAACAATTGAAGAGAGTTTTTCTTGCTCCTTGATTTTTCTGTTGTCATTAAGGTATTTTCCTTCTAGAAATCTAATTCCTATGTAGTCTTGATCCTTAGGGATGTGTGTGGGCTAGTTACATTCTATTTTTTTTTTGAAAATATTTGGATCCTAGTGCCACACACCTACAACATGGGGTGAAATTAAGAAATAGTGGTGATACAATATGAAATGGCTCAAAATAGAGGAATGTAAATTAGATTAGCGGCAAACTTGAGAAATGAAAATTAAAATTATCCCTTTAAATGAAATTAGCAAACAAGCACAAAAGTTTAACCTTTTTAATGCCCTGAAGCCACGTTTGTCTATCCTCTAATTTCATTGAGAAAAGTGATCCATAAACTTCAAAGTTCTTAGTTGATTAATTTGCAAAATATCCCTCATTTTGTCTATCATCTAAGCTCTGAATAGTAATTTCAAACAACTTAACAATAAAGGCTAGTCTTCGCCTCAGCTACTGGGCTATTCCTACTGCAAGCTTTTTATTGATAGGCAAATTAAGGACTAGTGGACCACTATCTTTCAGCCTAGTTGACAAATGTAAACCTCTTTCATTCCATATTTTGTTAAAATTAAGATCTTTTAGTTTTTTTTTTTTTTGATAAATGAATTGAACATTGAAAAGAATTTTGTAATGTATTCAAGATTATCTAATTAGCTTTTATGTTTTATTATTATTCAGATATGTTTGCTGACACTATAGAAATTATCAGAACTAGTGAAAGGTGTTTAACATTATCTCTTCTATTATCTAAGTTCAACAACCCTATTCAGAGGATGTATACTTGATATTGATAAATTTTGACTGAATGGCTAATTCGGTAAGTTAACTAAAAGTGGTCCAATAACTTAAATTATTTAATTAGGTAAAAGGGCTGAAGAGCTTAGAGATAAGTTAAACCCATAAAGAACAGCAAAGAAACCTTAATGGGCCTAAGCTCTTCAAGACAAAAACATTAAATACACCCCCAGAAGGAACTTGGGCACAAGAAATCATTCATAAAAGAATTGGGAACTTTCAAAAACTTTCAAAAAACAGAGATATGTCAGCAATTATAAAACAAAGATAGATGTGTCTGCACGAGTTCTAAAAGAACCAATTAATTACTGTTTACTAAAAAGTATCTCACTCTATTTTCGTATAGTATCACTTGACGCTATCTGTGGAAAACTAAAAATGGAAATAGGAGCACGATAATGTAAAAGAGATCAATAGCTCGTGAACCTAGCAATCATGTGAACCTAGCATTGGAGGATATGGAGAGTCATCAACCAAAGGCATTACTCAATCTAACACCAAAGCCCACTTCTACACTCAATCTATAATAAAGAAAATTCCCAGCAGCAGGTCTTCCTCTTGAAGATCCCATTCTACCCATCACTTAGGTGGTGTTGAGGACTCTGTTAGTAAAAGTTATTACCCAAGCTACAACTAAAGCGGTTACCTAATATGCCGAGAAGCATCACTATCAAGAATTGCAACAATCATCTTATACAGGCTGAGGGCTTTATCTTCTATAAGGAGATATGAGCAAAGAGCTTATTCTAGATGTGGCATTGCTTTTCATCACATGCACTCATCACTTTAAGTAGATTTCACCCATCGTATACCAACAAATACTGGAGTACGGACACATTCTTTGGTGCCGCAACTATTTAGAGGAGTAGAAAGCTAATATAGTCCTTTAGTCGTTGCTCTCTTGAGGTGTAGTGTTTTTTCTCGAATGATCCAAGCTAAAGCATTCCTTCCAAGAATAAAGATAGCTCAGCTACTGGAGTCTGATGGCACTGCAGACCGCCAGAAGCACTTAGATAATTATCTGGAAAGAATAAAGCTCCACGATTTGAGTGAGGATGCATACTACAAACTCTTTTGCACCACCCTCGTCAAGCATGCCCTAACGTGGTTCAACTAGATATTGGTAGAAGTATTCATTAGATGGGAGGTGCTAGCACAAATTTTCCTCCAAAGTTTCTCCATCAACCGCAAGTACCCTAAAATAGTAGCTTATTTGTTCACTATTAAGCAAAAAAATGGAGAATCTTTGAGGAGTTACCTCAATTGCTCCGTCAAAGTTGTCCATGGAATCCCTCACATCAATTAAAAGCTTTTACCTAGCACATCCAGCAAAATTTAAAGCACCTGAAATTCTAGGAGTTAATTGCTGGTAAATCTCTTGTCTCGTTACAGAAACTCCTCATGTGTGTCAAGAAGTATCTAGGTAAAAGAAACTTTAATTGATGCCTATAAACAAAAGGTGCACGATGAAGCGAATAATAGTAATAAGAAGCAAGGAGATTAATGGCACAACACTTCTTTTATGTTCGCCATGTACATGCCACTTACTGTCTCCTTGGTAGTGATTTTGATAATGCATTGCAACATGACCTCATTCAACAACTCCACAAAAAACTATGGAGGATCCTAAGAAATTAAAGTTAGATAAATGGGTGTCGTTTCTACCATAATGGTGGATATACCAATGATGAGTGCTGATATGTGAGGATGAGATTGAAAAATTAATTAAGAGATGATACCTCAAGGAAGACATGGCACAAAGGTCATCTAGCTCAAAGAAGGGCCTATCATAAAGAAACAAAAGATTGCTAACAAGGACTGGATGAATACCCAAATCTTGAAGAGTACCAAAGCTACCATGACCCTCATAATCTCTCCATAGTAGAAGTCATCTCGGTAATCTCTGGAGGACCTATAGGTGGGAAAGCACCATCATTAGTGGTAAGACAAGCACAAACTAATGCGATAGATCTGTCCTAGAGATATTCAAAATGCATCCAGCTACATCCCACATCACCTTCAGATAGAAAGACATTTAACTCGAGAGAGGAGGCCACAACGATGCATCAGTGATCTCCACAAACTTCACTAATTTTTGAGTAAAAAAGATACTATAGATAGTGGTAGTTTAGCAGACATATTGTTTTACGATGCATTTCTCTAGGCTGCAATGGATAATGTGCAAATGCAGAAAATCAATATCCCCTGGTGGGATTCATTGATGACTCAGTAAAAGTACTTGGAGAATTAACACTGTCTCTTTTCCTGGGCACTTACTCTAAGAGAGCAACAAAGATAGTGAGCAACGAAGGCTCCATTTGCATACAACATGATACTAGGAAGATCTATTTTGAACTTGTTCTAAGCAGCAATCTCCACATACCACATGAAGTTAAAGTTCCCCATGCCGACTTGCCAAGTGAAATTAGAGAAGTCATGGGTGACATGAGAGTAGCTAGAGAATGTTACACCGAGACCCTAAGAGGTGTAAGGACCCTTATTCCTAAGACGGATTGAATAAAGGACATGTGAGATACTAGAAAAGAGACAAAGATAAAGATATACTGTAGGGCATCAGCCTTTTGCAAACATGAAGGCTATGAACTACCCCTAATGTTGCTTGACTACAACACATATGTTGCCTTCTGGTGTTAGTCATTCACTTTAGTTGATTTTTTAATTTATTATTGCTATACCACTTTTTGTTACTGATATTTTCTTGAATAAATACATGTACTTAATGTTTTAGTATCTCTTCATATGCCTTTGACCTCTTTCACGACGGCACGCACTCATCCAAAGTGCTCTTGAAGACCTTTTGGTGTAAACCCAATATAAGCCATCTAGGAGATACAATGTAGTCGCCCAACATAATCCCACTATATGGTCCTTCGTAGGCACATGATTGCAGGCATAAATTTGCTAAATACTCACAGGGCGGCACATGGTAGCCACTCTAAAAACTACTAAAGGTCCTCTGAGAGGTACTTGGTACTCTCTAAAGGCTCGGGGAGGCATATGATATTCATTCTGAAAAAACCTACTGTAGGCCTTTCGGAGGCACGTAGTAACTACTTTGGGGAGGACCTATAGTATGACCCTCTGGGAGGTACTTAGCAACTAAACAAAGAAGCCCACCTCGTTCTCTGGAGTAAAAGGTTGTAATATCTCGACACTATAGAAAAAGAAAAATCCTATAAGTCAAGCAACTCCTTGATCTACTACACGCTCACCATGAAACCTCCTAAGAGGCATATGGACACACACACACACACACACACACTTCAACTCGGTGCTTAAGCTTTAATTTCAAATGGATACATAACAAGGCCTAAGATTAATTCTTCACCTTCTGACTGTTTTGCCTCATGAAATCAATAATGACCCTTCTGAAAGACCTACAGTGAAGTTTAAATAAAAGAAGCTTCATACCTTCTTAGAATAATTTTGTCATGCACCATGCACATGTTAATAATAATATCTTAAAACTCATAAAATTGACTGATTGTGTATGCAACTCCATTACAAATTCTACTAAGCCCTCTAAAAGAAATATAGAAACTTAGCATCCCTAATAAACCTGTGAGAGATCTAGGTATTATCATTATTTTTCTTATTAATTGGAGACCCTGTACGGGCACCTACAAAACCCTAAAAATGTGTTCAAGATGGGTGCCCAACGAGAGTACCCAAGATGGGCACCAACTCAGGAGCCTAAATAATAGATACCCTATGCAACTGAGATAGGCAACCGAGAACAACGCCCCCATGCTAGGCGCCCTAAGTACCTTGAATGGACTCTAATTCATTGTCACCCTTTTGAACTTCCCTTATTCTTTCTTGGTCCCACATCTAAAGAACACTCAACAAGCAATCACACACTTCATAAACTCCATATATGGAATTCAAAGTTCTGAGACATGCTAAGTATACCACAATGGTAAAGAAACTCACATGAAGTGAATTTAATGCAAAGCAAAAGGACAAAACCTCATGATGTTGATCAAAGATCATTAGCTTGGCCAAGTATTAGAACAAATGTAAAGAAGCAAAAGCAGAAAACTTCACTGAAATCAAAGAGAAGATAAACACATGTGACAATAAATAAATATCTAGCCAACCTAAGCCTCCAAAAGTAATAACAGAACAAAAGCGAAAAACATACCAAAACACTACTTAAGCTAATTAAAGAATGCTAAGTAGTACCAAGTCCCAGACAAAAGCTAGAAATCCTATCCACTATTCCTACCTTAGAAAAGAATGCTTTTATTCCTACTGAGCGGCCTTAGCTAGTTCCTCTACTATTGCTTTTCCGCCAGCTTTGGGTACCTTCTCAGACTTTGAAGAAAAAAGATTGAGCAAAATAGCGGGGTCTAGCATTAATAGATCTTTAGTAGGATATCACCCGATCTCTCTAAAATGAGGTGACAAGTCTGCTCACAGAGAACTCAAAGAACTCATTAGAGTTGTTAGACTCTTTGACTGTATCCTTGTGAGCAGTATTTACAAGGATGCTCTCCACAAAAGAATCTAAGAATTTCTCCCCAGTCTTCATCTCCTTAGCATACATCTTTATCAAATGCTGAAGCTCTTTAAGTAATTTCACTAGGTTTTCCTTATTTTGACTCTATTGCCTACCTGATTGGTGTCCTCCTCCTTAAGATTGTTACCATTATTGTAGCCCTCTGTGCTCGATGAGACATATGCTCTACTAAGTTCCATTGCTACAACAAAAAATGCTTAAAAACATGAGAATTAAAAGTTTGTGCAATACTATAAAAAAGGAAAATGAGACAAGAATAAATCAAGTGATGAGGTGAACACTTACTTGAGCAAAGTCTCCAGCAACTATTTTAGTTAGTTGAGAAGAGGAGAATAACTCCAACTTTCCTTGATCATACTCGCTCACTACACTCCACATACGGTCAATGCTAAAAGCAATCTTATTCATATCTTAATGAGAGTCTACCTGCAACTCCAATATAAGCCATAATGGAAAAGAAGACAAGTAGTTTGTGGACAAGTAGTGGATCCACACGCATGTTTTTTAGTAGGTCTGGAAGGCAGCACCTTGGGCTCATCAACAACAATAGGCAGGTGTGCTATCGATGGAGCACATGCCTTGTTTGACCGCTACCCTAGGGATCTCGAACAATGTCCACTGGTGGTGTCTCCCTATGGCATTGCTCCACGGTGTGCTTCTTAGGCATTCGTCCTTGCGCCCTCTGAGTGTGAATCCTAGTAAAATTAATTTTCTTCCTTACTATAAAGTATAAAAAATAGGGCCAAATGAAAATGACTGACAAAAATGCAAACAAATGAAAATGCACACAATAAAAATGCACATGCATGTATCAACTAGGAATCAAAAGAAAAATATGCTAAGTACTCATCGGAAACATGTAAGTGACATTGAAGGGAGAACTAAACAACATTGCTTTCACAAAATTCCTACAAAGGTCACAATGAGTCTGGCCTGTATATGTTAAATAAGGAGAACTACTCTACTCATGTTGGACATCCCAACCTTTGTCCCAAACAAAAAAATATCTATCTTTTCAAGGACCTCACAATGCAGACAACTCACACAAAAACTTGCTATTTAGCATAGGGAAAAAAAATAAAGGAATAGTTCATTTGGCATCTTACACACCCTAAGCAAAGTACGATAACTATCTAAAGAAACCGACAAACCTAACTCAGTCAAATGCTGTTGAAACCCAGTAAAAGATGTAAAAAAGTCAGGAATGAATTGACTCAAGCACACTCCACAATTTCTCATTATGTCCAACAAAAAATGATCCAGAGATAACAAAACCCATAAGTGAAGTAATTACTGAAGATGGTGAAGCACCCTTTAGGAGGTAATACCTTATTATTGCTAGATGCAGAAATGACAAACTCAAATTTGTTGGAGACATATCCTATGCCTCAAAATATCTAACTTATTCGATTCAAGTACACTTAACATCCACCACCTTGGTAAAGCTACTATTGACGATTGGAGTACTTTAAGGATAGCTGTGGTCCTATTGCCACTCCCTATCATTTGACCACTTAAAGACTTTTTGCTTGTAAAGGTATATGCTGTCAGACATGTTTTAACCAAACGAAATCTCAAAATATTTTATTGACTCAGAGAAGTTGGATAGAAAATTTTGTGAACTAAAATCTCAAAGCAAAAACACAAAGTGAAAAACTTACGAAGTAAGGAAAAAGTTACTTTGAGAACTCACCTTAATATCCCTCTTAAATCCTTCCTTCATTTTGCTAGCTCTTTAGGTGCCGTAAGAACCACATTTATAGAATCCCTCTTAAAAATTTTACAGATTCCAAGACCCAGCAAAACTCAACTTAAATAATAAATAAAATTTTAAGAGGCTAATGGTCTGGGGCAATTACCAGCATCAATGGTCTAATCAAAGTTTTGTGAAATTTTAATAATAATAAAATTACCATGATATTATAACTATAGATATAATTAATCAATTAAAATATTCATGAAGGCTAAAATAGTTACATTCGATGTAATCCTATAGGAGGAACATGCTCTGAAACACAATTCGGCACAATGCTTAGTAAAAAGATCAAAGTTATATCATTGATAGGAAGTGCTTGAGAACAACTATCTTCTACACAAGACTCTATCAAATTAAGTGGAATATGTTGTAATTTTTTCTCCTTTTGATGGTATTTCGGATTCTTAACATAAGCCAAAGAAGTTGTGTAGTTATACCGCAATAGCTTCATTAACATATAGTGTAATGTGCAATCTTCCATGGGAACTTCTCAATCAAATATCTTTTTAGATTGCTAACATGCAAACAACATATTTTACTTCCATGTAGGATAAGGCTAGAAGAGGCTACTTCTCACTAAACCAACTGATAGCTGCACTCACAAATAAGATTGCATATCTCAAAGTGAATTAGTGTTCATCTCTATCTACTAACCTATTAACATCATTATATCTCATCGATTTCATACTACCATAGTAGACAAAGCAAAATTAATAGTTCCCTTAAAATATTTAATTAACCTCTTAATTGCATTTTAATGTTTCATTCTAGTATTACTTTAATACTGACTTGCCATCTTAATTTCAAAACACATGATCCCTTAGGAAAACATTGTAGCATATATCAAAGTTCCCCTATTGCTCCCACATGGAATACTAGCCATCTATTTATTTTCTTCTACTATTTTTATCCAAAAGTTAGTGCTAAATACACAACTCTAATCCATGGGTATGCCTATGAGATTGACATTATGCAACATGCTTGCTCCAAATTACTCTTTATATATGCTTCTTAAAATAAACTCAAGAGTCTCTCAGAATGTCTTGGTGTATTGTTGCAGCAAGTAAATATTCAACCTTCTCCTATGTCCCTCATCCAAAAGTAGAGTACATTTACTTCTAACTGGCACCAATAAGTGGTCCTTTTCAATCATCATAAAGCCTAACAAGGTGATAGCTTAATGAAATTAATAGTACCATTGCCTAAATGATTATGTTAGGCTATAAGTAGAATGTTTAAAGAAGAAAACATTACGTTCTTGTCTCGCTTTCTAAAAACCTATATATTCATCTACATATATTTCTTTGTTTAGTTCTCTGTTGAAAAATGTTTTCATATCTGCCCTAAACAATCAAAATCCAAGTAAGTGATAATGACTAAAATGAGATAAACTTGATGATGGGGGAAAACGTCTCATTATAGTTTACCCTATTTGTTGATATAGCATTATTGCCACAAGTTAAGATTTATACTTATCAATCAACCTATTTAACTTGCAGTTGACCTTTAAAACTCATTTGTTTCTAATGATCTAATAGCTAGATAGAAGATCAACTAGTTTTCAAACATGATTTTTATTCATAAAACTCTTTTCTTCCTTCATAAAGAAGTCATAGTTGCCTTATAGTTAACTATTTCATCATCATCCATAAGGGCAAGCATGAAAAATTTATTTTCAATCTCAAAATGTTGATAGGGAATACTTCCAAGTTTACCCCTACATAGTTGTGTGTTTTTAGATTCTTTGTCCAACAAGGCATCCATACTGACTCTAAGATCCTATCATTATTCTTAACAATTGTTCGATGAGGTTTCAAGGCCTTACTAGAGAGAGAGAGAGAGAGATAGATGTATCTCATGAAGGATGTAGTAGTTCGTATAACTGCAGATCTTCTTTAACTTCATTAAGTACTAGGAGATTCTTTCTCGAGGAAATAAATACTGTGGAACTTTATTTTCACTGTTCGTTTATTAGGGTGTTTACCATACATCACACAACTTTTTGAGTGCTCATAATACTTTACAAAATATATTTGCTAAGACCGAGCATCCTATGTTTATTAGAAGTGGGATGAACAAATTATATCAATCCCAAATGGTGTAAATCTTCCAAAAGTTTGGTTTTATTCCAAAACTTAAAAGGCACTCGGTATAAAATATGGCAATAGTCAAATTGCATCTCCCCAAAAGATATTAGAATATTTGCATGCTTCATACTTAGAAATATATAGTTTCTCCTCTCAAGAACATAATTTTTCTGAGGAACTATTAGGTGCCTTGTAGTACCTATTTCCACACATAGTTGTCTGAACAAACCAGAACTAATCAGACAAGCATTCTTGCTTCCATTAGTAATTTAAAATCTTAAAGTTTTTACCTTTTTGGTTCTTAACTTCTAAAACGAAGCACTTGAAGCAATCTAGCATCTTTGGTCCATAAGCCATGAGGTATATCGACCTATAGTGAAAGCAATCATCTATGAAGCGAGAAAATAGGATTTAAAGCTCCATATTTTCATATTCATTGGTCCGAAAATATTTGATTTGACAAATTTTAAGGGATGAGTATCCTTTTCTAGACTTCCTCAGAGATTTTTATTAAGACTTACTTGCCATATGGTTCACACATAGAGAGGTTGACCTTAAAGAATGGCTTGAAAAGGCCTTCTCTAGCTAACTTGGCCATTCTTTCTTGTCCTGTATATCCTAATCTCATGAATCTTGTTGTGAAAGAAACAAATAAAATGCTATTATTAGATAATCTCAGCATAATAAATTCATCATTGAAGAAGCCTAAGCTATAAAGGTCTCAACCACAAAAACATTCATGGATATTTTCTCTAACAAAAAAAAAAAAAACGAAACTATAATAAAAAAGTACAATAATTAACAATAGGTTATGTTGAATAGTAGGTGCATAAATCACATCCAATGGTAGAAGCTCACACCCGATATTGAACTTGAGCTTATAAGAATTAACTCCTAAATCATCCTTTTGTTTGTCTTCCTCATAAAGCGATAGGTGTCGCACATGGTACTCAATGACAATATATAAAACTTGCTTGATCTCTTATCATATGTTTTGTTACTTGTGTATCTCCAATCTAACTAGGAGAGAATAAGCAACCAATGGATGAGAACACAACAAGTCTATTTCAAGAGTGGGGTGCACATTATACCTTCTTAGAGTCGGTGTAATCATGAGTGATGTGACCATACTTTTGAAGTTCAAGCACTTAGACTTCTTAGAGTCCTTCTTTCTATCCCTCTTGTTTTGGCGAAACTGCGTTCTATAGTTTCCCTTTAGGTTAAGGTTTTGGCTTTTCTTACCACTGGATCCTCCACTATCTTGTCGATTTCTATAATTTCTCTTAGGCTTACATTAGATAACATGTATGACTAGAATAATTGTTTGTGCTTGTTCTATCTCTTAGCATTTAGCCTCAAGCTTAAGATGATTGATGATGTAGTTGAAAATAGTATTTAGTCATTATTAGTGAGCACAAACTTTCCATTTTTTACTCTAATGGCAACCTAAAGATAGCTAGTACTTGTTGTTTGTTTATGAGTTAGACCTAATATTTGAATTAAACTAATGAATCATATCTATTATCACATTAAATATTAAGCTGATCATATACATTAGGTCAAGTACAAAGTGGTTGAAATTAAGGGTGGACGTCCTTGCTTTTGTATCTAGAGTTCTACTGTACGAGACCTTCGATGTATCCTACAATTCTTTAATCATGGGATACTGCTCAAACTTAGGGGATTATCACTCATACAACTTAACATAGTAAGCACATCTTCTTATCTTGATCATTCCATCTATTTTAGCATCCAAATTTTGTCTACATTCAGAGTTGGTAGATCTTTTTACTTAATAAGGTTACTTATGGATCTTTCTAGGTAGTTAGAGTTTTTCTCTATGAAGCAAATACTAAATCTATATATACCACATGACATAATTTTGACCATCAAATTTGCCAATGCTACAAAGGTTAGAATAAGCAACTAGGAAGTCTATTATTATCTCCTACTAAATAGAAAAAGGTCATAACTACAATCCTAACAAAAATAATCAAATTATCCATAAATACATAAGACACATGGAACATGAAATAAAATAGCCCATAAGAGACACATTGACACTTGCTGAATTAAAATGTGGAGATAATCTAACCAAGCCCATAAGAATATAAAGGTACAAAATTATATATGAGATATTTTCTTACTACATCAATCTAATGGGAAATAAAGAAAGAATTGGAATATTATACACCTGTTGATTTCATTATCTCTTAAAACATAAATAATGTAATAAAAAATAAACATATAAGTCAATGTGTATTAATTCAACCTATATAATCATGTTGCAGCTCGTATGTACAAAAAATGGCATCATAGTTACTAAAGGTACTAAATAGTAATTTTTATTGTGATGCATATGTTTAAATAAGATGCCAAGAATTCCACCGTTGAGTTAGACTATATAGGAAGACAAAGAAAATTTGTGGCCATATAGAAAAAGTTTGGGCAAAAATGAAATTTTTAGCTAATTTCAACAAATTTTCTAAGAAACATATTGTAAAAAAAATCACGTCAAATATTTTTTTCCATGAAAAAAATTTAGAAGAAATATAGAATAACTAAAAATGGAAAGACAAAGTTACATGTTCCAAAATCACACAAATCAGCTGACTAAAGCCTTCTAGCCAACAATCAACTACCAACTTTGCACATAGTCATTAGCCATATCATGACCACTTAACACATAAGCAAACAAATTAGACATTGCATTAAGCAAAAAAATGAGACCTCACTCTATGCCATTGCGCTAATGGAATGTCTGCCAAGTAGGTTTATAAGTAGTTGACATGCATGAGCAGTGTTTGTAGGAACACCTTACCGAGCCTCTATTTTTTGAGAAATTCATTATAGTTAATTGATCATAATATTGAATTTTTCAAAAAGTCATTACAGTTAATTGATCATAATATTGTTCAATTAATGACCAAAATAAGTATATTAAATACATGAAATCATATTATTCACATTGGTTGCGTAAAAGGGTGAGTTTCAGGCTTTATCTCTGAAGCTACTATTGAAAAATTTTAGAACCATGAGTATGGATTTACCTTTGACAAAGTAAATTATTATTTGTCATACACGAATTCAACTCAACTTCTATGATTACAATGAATAGATCATTGCAATCATGAATTGAGGCTACATACATGAACCACACACATACAAGTTATTCTCACGTATTATGGATTACTGTTAGAGAAATGGTCCTTTCTTCACAATTCAAATTCTAAGACTTTTGGCAATCATCCAAGATTAGACATTGAGAGAATTCTATGAGATATTATCTTTTGGGAGATTTCTATGCAATAATAATGTTTTGTTGCACAATCGTGTGAAAGATATGTATAGCTTCTCTTATATATACATATATGATATTGTACAAAATCAGATCTGAGGACTTTTATGAAATTATTGAGTTGTGGGCTTCTCTCCAAGAAATGCGCATCTAAAAATAGTCCTCAAGTCAAGAAACAAGTGATTCAATGCCTCTTTTCACTGTAAAAGTTGGAATACATATTAATTGAGTCCTTCATAGTATAAGCATATTAATCTTAGGGGTCCATCTTAAGTGGGATTAGTGGCTCATTTCATTAAGTCATATTGGTCCTTTTCTTTGACTTTATATTAACATGTGCTTAGGACCTTAGTATTGTATATCATCTAGTCCTCCTATTTTTATTAGGAAATAGCTTGTTTTGAATTGAAAGTATAATTTGCATTTTTAGTTTTACCTTGTTGTGCTTTGTTTACCTATTTATCTTTATTTTCATTATTGCTAAAATCATTATTATTACATTCATAATTTTTTATTTAATTAATTAATTTAACTTTTAGTTTTTTGGATAGTTGCATTTTGCTTGTAACTCTTGCTAACTATGAACCTAACTTGTGCTCTCTAGGAGTTTTGGATATGTTGTTTTTTTCGTTCCTTGGATGTCTTTCACAATGGTAGCTGAATAAGTTGTTAATGTTGTTCAACCTCTCTCTTTCTTTTTAATTCCTTGCATTGACCATCACTTGCAGGAGACATACTTTAAAGAGGGGATTGCGTGTTTTTCGAGGATATAATACTTATAGTGGCAAAGAATGCATAGATTGCACATTTACTTCCCTATTTCTTGGTATGTATTGAGCATAGTTCGCCAAGTAGAGGGCCTTGTTTCAGTGATCTTCAAGCAGCCGCATAGAATTCTTTTGAGTTGTGCTAGAAGATACCATTTATAAGAAACAATGCCACATATGCAGAGGTATTTTTTGGACCTCCTAGAATCCACCATTACTTCAATGCTACAATTATCTAATTTGAGTTCTGCCACTGCATACAATTTATTTCTTCATTATATTGATGAGAACATTGCAGATTGTGTCTTGAAGAAGGATGGTAATTATGGTTTGAGAAGGTGTTTGAGATGACAAGGAGTTGTTGGCTAGCGCGTAAGGCATAAATGGCCCATGGGCAAAGATTTGTGCTAGGTGCAGATTGCAGAGGGTCCTAATAAAGGAGTCGTGTGAAGCCACTTTTATATGGAATTTTTTGGTTCTGATTTCTCTCTTGCCTTGGCCTTTTCTTTCTATTGTGATTTCACTTGAGGCTCTTTTGAGAGAAGAGAAGGGAGCAAGTCAAGTAAGAGCAATGGTATTGAGGTTAGGTTTCATAGGCTGGCCTTTTCAAAGGGTCGGGCGACTGGCTTTACCATGTGTTAATGACTTGGTTTTAAATATTGAGATAAGTAACTTGGATAGACTCCACCTATACTATGGTCAAGTTGGATTGTGATTGATTGATAGCCAACAGATCCAAATGGGCTTGAAATTCCATTTTGTTTTCAATTTTCTTGAATTTTGAGATTCTTTAAATTATTTTAATTTTATCCTTTTTACTTTAAGATTGGGACTATTTCACATAAACAAGATTTCTGCTATGTACCTTCTACACCCCATGGACCTTAACCTATCAAGAATGTTCCATTTTCTTTATGTGATGTGCCTCGATCTCTAGTTGGTTCCATTGTTGCTGTCGCTGGCTTATTTGATCAACTACCTCTCGACGGTGCTACTGTTGCTGACTTGTTGCTTGTTGCTTGTTGCCCCTAAATGGCCCACAATTCCACATGAGGCCTACTATATCTTCATTAGAGGTTGGTGGTCTTGGAATAGCGCCCCGCAAGTCAATTAGATTAGCGTTGTAAACTATTTTACTGGTGATACAATCTTGATTGAATGATATTCTTTCAATGGCCATCTTCATCTTGTGCACATATTTACGTCACTAGCATTTGGTTGAAGCCCTTAGATCACACAAGACTACAAGACTTGGTCACACACTGAGTGGTGATCATGAAACAAGTCTTACATGATCATGATCTTAAAAACTTCCAAGTCATAGGATCTTACGAGACTAAGAGCATCTAATATTCGGATAGACTTGCACTAATTTGCATTAATCCAAGGATTTGGATATTGCTCTATGTTATGAGCAATGCCATATGAGATATGGGTGTATGTTAGTAGGTGCTTGTTAGAAAATAGGGCACTGAAGACCCGCCCAAAGAATCCACTAGATAGCCGTAGTGGCAAGTTCTCTTGCTTATGCTAGTGCATATAATTAGTTCATTGACTTGAGGATCCATCGTAACCTTATGTTTAGGTCCTTATACTTTGAATCTTCCCTAGCCACATAGTGGGTCAATTAGGTGGAGATTGGGTATGAGCTACTTAGACATGGAGGTTAATGAGATCCAAGATGGGATTCGACTACTCGTCTTTGTGAAGGGTGAATATATCTCCTATGTATTTTATAATGATCGATTCCATAAAATCCTTGTGTAATGTAGTATGATAATTTGGAAAATGAGTTTTCCATAGATGATGTCATAAAGGGAATCAAACATTGAGAATAGAAATATAGAATTAAGGCTATTAGGGAGTCAACAAATATCTTGCCCTAGGCCTTTTTTGGGAGATAGGAGACAGAAAGATTGTATTTGCATAGCACGGGTAAAGCTAGGATGGTTATCCAAAAGCATTCATTTCGGCCAACTAGTTGGGATCCATGGGCTTGAGTTTGGATATCGACCATGAAGGGGAGCCCATATCCAATGAATGGTAGAACCTAACGGGTCACACACAAAAGCCAATTGCATATCCTAGGCGATGAAGAGGAATTTTCTAAGAGTTAGAAAAGTTTCGACATGACCTATTTGGAGGTTGACCGATTGACACAAATGTTGTGGTCATTTTTGGCTTGATCAATTTAATTGTTAAATTGATCTCATTAATTTAAGGAGTTAAATTAAGACCAATAATTAAGGAGTTAATTATTTGGTGCCACATGACTATCAATTGGTCAAGTTAAGTTAAGGGGTTAAGTTAACAATTGCAAGCTTAAAGTGTTAAGCTAATTGACTTAAAGAGTTAAGTCAAAGCAATTAATTAAATTAAAGGGGTTTAATTTAATTACAATGGAGAATTAATTTTGGAGGGAAAATTCAAATGAAATGTTCATTTGGTGCGAATTAAAATTTATTTGGATGACATTTTATGAGATAAAAAAAGGATTCCAAATGAAATTCAAATTCAAATTGAATGCCAACTTGCAATGCCAAGTTGGTGGTCACCCCTTGAGGAAGGTGTGATGCCACCTTGGCATCACACCATCCTCACTCTATATATAGATATAGAGGAAGAGAGGGGTGGCAATCCATCATCTAGTGTGAAGAATTAGATTCTTTCCACTTTTCCCTCCAATCTTCAAGTGTTGCCTCATGTGTTGAAGTTTCACTTTCTTTTCTTCTCCTTCCTCCAAATCAAGCCTTCATTGTGTATCGTCTCTATATTATCCAGATAATATTTATGAGAATAGGTTATTGCATTGGTGTGTGGATCTTAACGATAGAGGCAAGACAATTGGATTGCTTGCCTTTGGAGATCCAGTTTCTGGCAGCGACTTGGAGGTAGTTCTGGGTGACCTTTTCGAGTTCTGATTGAGCTGATTTTTGGACTGTAGATCCATCAGGGTATTTTGGAGTTCCAGTAAAATTTACAGCTAAAACAAAAATCATTTGGCTGGGGAAATCTGGTCGCTACTCTGCAGCGCCACTGGATGGTAGTTTTGAAGAGTCAAAAGCTTTCTTCTAGCTTCCTTGGTTTTTGAGCAAAACAATGTAATCCTCATACCAAATCTGAATCAATTGCATGTTTAGATCCTTTTTATCATGTACAACCTAGTTAATTTGCATTTTTAATGATTAGATTATTGAATCCTATGGCCACATGCGACTTCAAGTGGTATCGGAGCCTTATTCATGCTATGATTTAAATTTTTGATTGATTGACTCATGTGATGAATTGATCAAAATCACCAAATACTTGATCCTTGCTATGTATTGGATTGTTTGGATGGTGTTGTATGTGGCTCCTTGATTAATGAATTGAAATTATGCTAATATGTGTTCTGATGTGTTAATTCATATATTGAGCATGTTTTAATTTATGGTTGCTAATGTTGAATGTTGATTTCACATTAGTTTATGTTATATGTTGGTATAGCATGTTGTGTATGGTCTTAAGGTGTTTTGGTCAATTTTAGATCTAATAAGATTGGAGTTTGTAGGAGATTTTTGAAGAATATGATTCTTACATAAACTTATTTTTGAAAGCATGATTGACCACTTGAAATTATATTTTTTAAAGGTGTTTTGAATATGGAATTTCATCTATATTGTGTGATATAATATTTAGAATGAGTTCTAAAATTTTTGGTGCACAAAAGTTGAACTTAAATCTACTTGATGCAAGCAAAACCTCAAAATAGGGCAGCTGCAGCCTATGGCTGGGCACAGGCTTGGCAGCAGGTGAGCCTGCCACGCGGCCATGCGCCCAGGCTAGGTGGCAATAGGGAAATTTTGGTTTTGTGGATTTTGAGTGTTGATTTTTGGTTTCTTAAGTGACCAAAGTGTTCTGCATCACAAATAATAGATGCATAAATGTTGTGCAAGTTTTCAAAATTATGTTTGACATTTTTGACAGCTTTCTAAAATTAGTTTAAGTTAATCTTCAACAATGTGGCATAATTGTTATGCTTTCTCTTGCTTGGCCAATTAATTGTTTATGAGATAAGCATATAATTATCGGAATTAAATGTCAATTCTTGATTTATTTATTGTTCATTTAAGTATTGAATGGAGGATGAATGAATAGGGATGATCATGTACCTTTAATATTGATTTTATTTGTTTCAAGTTGTTGAAAAGGATTATATTAAATTGGAACTTGCATGCTTCTTAATTTTTATCTTATAAATGTTATAAGAGTAGAATCAGTAGGAATGGGGATTTCTTTCTTATGTAAATGTTACAAGAAGTAAAGAAGACCATTGGAGGCATGGAGACCCAAGAAGACCCATGAATGTATGGGGATATACTCATTTAATAGTTAGATTTAATCAACCCACTTAAAGTTAACTAAGTGGTGCACCTCTAAGTGCACCACTTGGTTAGGCTCATGATCATCCCACCCTAAGAGCACGCTAGGCGCATTTACTTATTTATTCTTTTCATATCCTATTGATGTATGTGATGCATGTATTAAGATATAGAAAACCTAAATAACAAGATAAAAATGGTGAGATCTTTGCAAGCAAGAAAAAACCCTCAACTTAGAATGTCTAAGTGCTCTCAACATTAAGTTAAAATATATATAAATTGAAAGGAGTTTTAATTAATCCATGCAATCTACCAATAGTATATGCCATGACGATGCTATTGATTTTGTGTGATGGCACTCGGTCACGGGGGTCACACTTAGGAAGAAAACTGTGAGCATATACTTAGCATACGATGCACCTTTGATTTGAGAATGCCCACGCATTTGCACTCGGTCATAGGGGTCTACTTCCAAGTCATTGGGATCATGATTCTCACTAGGAAATATGATTTCCCGAATTCCTCTTAGGGGTAAAGGATTTGATAAAGTAGTGGAAGGAAAACATGCTTGAAAGACTATGAACATATTTTTTCAATATCAATATTCAATCATATGCTTATACTCTTCTTTTCGGCTCTTGTAGGTTTTTGAAATCTTCAAAACAAAATGGCTAAGAATCCACTTCACACTATTTTGGAAACTAATGAACTTACTGGGCCAAACTTCTATGATTGGTTGAAAAATATCAAAATCATTTTTGTCTCTGAAAAGAGGACCTATGTCTTTGATCAAAGTTTGCTAGAGATATTGGGTGATGACGCTACAAGTGAGGAGCGTGAATTGTTCACTAAGTTTGTAGATGATGATCTACAAGCGAGATGCCTTATGATGGCTTCAATGACCAATAAGCTCCAAAAGACTCATGAGCATATGAAGCATGAAAGTGAGATCCACAAAGAGTTATATGGTGTACAAACTAGGCATGAAAGGTTTGCTTTGTCTAGAGAGCTCTTTATGTCAAGGATGGTTGAAGATTCAAACATCTATGATCACGTGCTTGGACAACTTAATGTTGTGATGGACAATGACCTCTACATGTATTTAATCTTATAGTCATTACCCTCTTCGTACGGCCAATTCGTGGTGGACATTAATATATCTAAGCAGGAGGCAACGATCAACGAATTTGTGAACATGTTTGTGACCTCCGAGATGACAATGAAGAAGGAAAAACCTTTAATGCTTGCTTCTTCCTCAAAGGGCCCTAGGGGTCCTAAGAAGGGAGGTAAGAGGAAGAAATGTTATTTCTCCAAAGAGAAACAACAATTGAAAGGTTCGAGGGAGTAAAGAAAAAGAAAGAGAATAAAACTGATGCAAATTGTTTCCATTGTGACAAGAAAGGGCATTGGAGAAGAAATTGCAAAGCTTATGTTGCAACCATTGCGAAGGGTCTGTACTTTGTTGAAGTGCACTTGGCAACTAATTCTTTCTCATGGGCATTTGATACCACATGTGGTTCTCATCTATGTAATTCGTTACAGGGTATGGGAAGAAGAGTCTTCATGAAGGGGATATGATCATCCACCTCGAAAATGGAGCAAGAGTTGCCACCATGGTCCAAGGTATAATCAAGTTAAACTTGGGGAATGTTCGCATTGTACTTAATCCGGCTTATTATATACCCAATTTTATGAAAAATATTATTTCTATTCCTATTCTTGATAATGAAGGATATGATTTTTCAATATCAAACGGGATGTTAAAAGCATTAAAGAATGATTTTTTTAATTGCACAAGGTACATTATATAACGGATTGTGCATATTTGATTCTCAACCTTCACTTATGCACATTCAATCATGTAAAAGAAAATTAGATAACCAAGAAAGATGCCATAATTTGGCATGCTAGACTTGGACGTATTTCTACAAATAGGATGAACAAGTTAGAAGCTCTCAAAGCACTAAATGTTTGTAGTATTGAGGACCTTTTTACTTGTGAATCTTGTTTGAAGGCAAAAATGACCAAGGTTCCTTTTGTAGGAAAAATGGAGCGCACCACAAGTGCTTTGGATTTGATCCATATGCATGTTTGTGGTCCACTAAGAGTTCGTGCAAGAGGAGGCTATTCATACTTTATCACCTTCACCGATGATTATAGTCGGTATGGACATATGTATCTTATGATGTACAAGTCCGAAGCATTTGAAAAGTTCAAACAGTATAGGAATGAAGTAGAAAAACAAAAGAGACCTAGTATTAAAGCTCTTCAATCGAATCGAGGGAAAAAATACTTGAGTACTAAATTCCTGGATTATCTAAAGGAGAATGGGATTTTCTCTCAATAGACTCCACCTGGCATACCCCAACATAATGAAATAGCTGAAAGGAGAAACCATACCTTGTTGGACGTGGTATGTTCCATGATGAGCTTTTGCGATGTGCCTATAACCCATTAAAGATATGCCTTAGAAATGGCGGCAAGGCTACTAAATCTAGTGCTCTCAAAGTTAATGTCAAAAACACCGCATGAGATATGGTATGGCAAAGTACCCTTTTATCATTACCTTAAGGTTTGGGGTTCTCCCACTTATATGAAGCGGTTAGTTAGGTTATTACTTCTATGATCTCTCGGAACAAAAGGTGTTTGTCTTGAGGATTGCCCATTTTTTGGAAAAAGAATTTCTATTAGATAGAAATGGCGTTGTTGAACTTGATAAAGTTCAAGATGACTGACAAATCCCACAAGCGGAAGAAATTAATGAGCAACAAGAGCCTCATACACAACCTCTGAAAAGGTTGGACCGAATCAAGAAGGAACCCGAAAGGTTCGAATTTTTTCATGAAATGGGACAATCAGATAGTGATCTGAAGACTTGTGATGAAGCTATGTTAGACATATACTTGGGATATTGGCTTGACGCCATGAAATCTGAAATGAACTCTATGTACTCCAACAAAATATGGACTTTAGTAGATCCACCGGAGGGAATTGTTCCCGTAGGTTGCAAGTGGATTTATTAATGAATGCTAGGATTTGATGGATAGGTTATGGCCTTTAAGGCATAACTAGTGGCAAAAGGTTATACTCAAAGACCCAATACCAATTTCGAGGAAACCTTTTCATCAGTTGTAATGCTTAAGTCTATTCAGATTTTACTTGCCATTGATACATATTATGACTATAAGATATGACAAATGGATGTGAAAACCACTTTCCTCAATGGAAATATTATAGAAGAAATCTATATGGAGCAACCACAAGGTTTTACATCTAAGGGGAGTGAGCAAAAGATTTGCAAACTCTAGACATCTATTTATGGACTCAAACAGGCATCCTGAAGTTGGAACAAACATTTTGACAAGATAGTCAAATTGTTTGGCTTTTTAAAAAATATGTACGAACCTTATGTGTAAAAAAAGGCTTGTGGGAGCAGCATATAGTTTATTATGCTTTATGTCGATGAAATTCTTCTCAATGGAATGAGAGAGAAATGTTAGAGTGTATTAAAGCATAGTTATCTACTCAATTCTCCTTGAAGGATTTGGGAGAAGCATCCTATATTTTAGGACTATGTATCTATAGAGATAGATCGAGGAAGATATTGGGGCTTTCTCAAACCTCGTACATTGACAAGATATCAAAGAAGTTTAGTATGAAAAAATCCAAGAGGGGATTCCTCCTTTTGGGATATGACATTCATCTCTCCAAGTCTATGGCCCCTAAGACTGACGATGAGAGACAAATAATGTCTCACATACCTTATGCATCTACTATAAGGAACATAATGTATGACGTTCAATGTACAACACCGGATGTGACACATGCACTAAGTGTTACGAGTCGTTTCCAATCAAACCCAGGTGAGTGTCACTAGATGGCCATAAAAATAATCCTTAAGTACTTGAGAAGGACTAAGGAATTATTTTTTGTATACAACAATGGAGAATTGAAACTTGAGGGGTTTTCGGATTCTAGTTTCTAATCCGATGTAGATGACCTAAAATCCACTTTTGGATTTATATTTTGCCTCAATAGCAGCGCGGTGAGTAGGAAAAGTTCCAAATAAAACACCACGATCGATTTAACCATCGAGGCAGAATATATTGTGGCTTCAGAAGCTGCAAAGGAAAGTGTTTGGATGAAAATTTTCATTTTAAGAGTTAGATGTAGTGCCTAGCATTGTTGAGTTAGTCATTGTCTTAAGTGACAACAATGGGGCGGTAGCGCAAGCTAAAGAGCCAAGATCTCATCAGCAGTCCAAGCACATTTTGAGGCGATATCATTTGATTCGGGAGATCGTTGTTAGAGATGATGTCCGAGTGGAGAGAGTTGACTCAGAAGAGAACACAACATATCCAATGACTAAACCCCTGTCGCAAAAGGTTATTGATGGACTTCTTGAGAAGATAGGTCTTAAGAAAATGGGGAATTGGCTTTAGGGCGAGCGAAAGATTGTTGGAATAATGCCCTGCAAGCCAATTAGATTGGCGTTGCAAACTGTTTCAATTGTGATACAATCTTGATGGAATGATATTCTTTAAAGGGCCATCTTCATCTTATGCACATATTTACTTCATTGGCATTTGGTTGAAGCTCTTAGATCACACAAGACTACAGGACTTGGTCACGCACTGAGTGGTGATCATGAAATAAGTCTTACATGGTCGTGATCTTAAAAACTTCCAAGTCGTGGGATCTTATAAGACTAAGGGCATCTAAGATTCGAATAGACTTGTACTAACGATGCATAAATTCAAGGAGTTTGATATTTCTCCATTTCATGAGCAATGCCATATAAGATACGGGTGTATGTTAGTGGGTACTTTTTAGAGAACAAGGTACTGAAGGTCCGCCTGGAGAATCCACCATATAGCTATAGTGGCAAGTTGGTTGTGGCAAGTTCTCCCACTTACGCTAGTTCATATAATTAGTCCTTTGACCTGAGGATCCATTGTAACATTGTGTTTAGGTCCTCATGGTTTAACTCTTCTCTGGGCATGTCGTGGGTCGTTCGGGTAGAGGTTGGGTATGAGTTTCTTAGACATAGAGGTTTATGAGATCCAAGATGGTATCCGACTCCTCGTTGTTGTGAAGGTCGAGTACATCTCTTATGTATTCTACAATGATCGATTTTATGAAATCCTTGTGTAAGATAGTATGACACTTTAGAAAAGGAGTTTTCCAAAGATGAAAACATAAAGAGAATCAAACATTGAAAATAGAAACATAGAATTGAGGTTATTAGGGAGCTGACAAATATTTTACCCTAGGCCTCTTTCAGGAGATAGGAGACGGAAGCACTTTTTTTTTGTAGCACGCATAAAGCTAGAATGGTTCTCCAAAAGCATTTATTTCGGCCAACTAGTTGGGCTCTATGGGCTTGAGGTTGGACATCGACCATGAAAATTGGGTACTCTTCAATTAATGGAGATTAATTGAATTGAGTTGATTCGTTTAAATGAGTTTAAGCCAAAGTGAATATTTAATATTCCAAAGTCACAAAGAGTTGTGAGCCCAAGTCCAATGAATGGTAGAATCTAACGGGTCACACATAAAATCTAATTGCATATCCTAGGTGATGAAGGGGGATTTTCTAAGAGTTAGAAAAGTACCTACATGACCGATTGACACATATGTTGTGGTCATTTTTGGCTTGATCAATTTGATTGTTAAATTGATCTTATTAATTTAAGGAGTTAAATTATGATCAATAATTAAGGAGTTAATTATTTGGTGCCACATGACTATCAATTGGTCAGGTTAACTGAAGGGGTTAAGTTAACAATTGCTAGCTTAATGCGTTAAGCTAATTGACTTAAAGAGCTAAGTCAAAGTAAATTAATTAAATTAAAGGAGTTTAATTTAATTAAAATTGAGAACTAGTTTTGGAGGAAAAAATTCAAGTAAAGTGTTCATTTGATGTGAAATAGAATTTATTTAGATGACATTTCATGAGATGAAATGAAAATTCCAAATGAAATTCAAATTCAAATTGAATGCCAAGTTGGCGGTCACCCCTTGAGGAAGGTGGCATCACACCATCCTCACTCTATATATAGATATAGAGTAAGAGAGCGGCGGTAATTTGGCATATAGTGTGAAGAATTAGATTCTCTCCACTTTTCCCTCCAATCTTCAAGTTTTGCCTTATGTGTTGAAGCTTCATTTTTTTTTCTTCCCCTACCTCCAAATCAAATCTTCATCATTGTGTATCTTTTATATGTTCTCTAGCTAATATTAAGGACAATAGATTATTGAATTGGTGTGTGGATCTTAATGTTAGAGGTGAGACAATTGGATTGCTCACCTTTGGAGATCTAGTTTCTGGCAGCAACTTGGATATCCACTTGATGCAAGCAAAACCTCTGAACAGGGCAGCTAGCGCGCCTAGTGGCCTAGGCTGGGTAGTAACGGAGTAGTTTTGGGTTTGTGGATTTTGAATGTTGATTTTTGGTTCCTTAAGTAATCAAAAGTATTTTACATCACACATAATAGATACACAAATGTGGTGCAAGTTCTCAAAATTATGTTTGACATTTTTTATTAATTTTAAAAAATAGTTAAAGTTAATCTTCAACAATGAGGCATAATTGTTATGCTTTCTCTTGCTTGGCCAATTAATTATTTATGAGATAAGCATTTAGTTGTTGGAATTGAATGTCGATTCTTGATTTATTTATTGTTCATTTAAGTGTTGAATGGATGATGAATGAATGGGGATGATCATGAGCCTTTAATCTTGATTTTATTTGTTTCAAATTGTTGAAAAGAGTTGTATTAAATTAGGCTTGCATGCTTCTTAATTTTTATCTTGTAAATGTTATGAGAGTAGAATCACTAGAGTGGAGATTTTTTTTCATGTAAATGTTACAAGGAGTAAAGAAGACCAGTGGAGGCATGAAGACCTATGAATGTATAGGGATACACTCATGTAATTGCCAGATTTAATCAGCACACGTAAAATCAACTAGGTGGTGCACCTATGGCTAGTGCACTACTTGGTTAAGCTCATGGTCATCTCACCCTAGCTGCATGCTAGATGCATTTACTTATTTATGCTTTTCATATCCTATTGATGTATGTGATACATGGATTAGGACATAGAAAACTTAAATAAGAAGATAAAAATGATCAAATCTTAGCAAGCAAGAAATACCCTCCACTTAGAATGTCTAAGTGCTCTCAACATTAAGTTAAAATAGATATAAATTGAAAGGAGTTTTAATTAATCCATGCAATCTACCAATAGTATATGCCATGACGATGCTATTGATTTTTTGTGATGGCACTCGGTCACAGGGATCACACTTAGAAGGAAAGTTGTGAGCATATACTTAGCATATGATGCACCTTTGATTTGAGAATGCCCACGCATTGGAACTCAGTCATGGGGGTCTACTTCCCAGTCCTTGGGATCATGATTCTCACTAGGAAATATGATTTCCCGAATTCCTCTTAGGGGTGAAGGATTTAATAAAATAATGGGAGGAAAACATGCTTGAAAGACCATGAACATATTTTTTCAATATCAATTTTCAATCATATGCTTATACTCTTCTTTTTGCCTCTTGCAGATTTTCGAAATCTTCAAAACAAAATGGCTAAGCATCCACTTCACACTATTTTGGAAACTAATAAGCTTACCGGGCCAAACTTCCGCGATTGGTTGAGAAATCTTAAAATCATTCTTAACTCCGAAAAGAGGACTTATGTCCTTGATCAAAGTCCACCGGACACATTAGGTGACGATGCCACAAATGAGGAGCGTAAATTGTTCACTAAGTTTGTAGATGATGATCTACAAGTGAGATGCCTCATGATGGCTTCCATGACCAATGAGCTCCAAAAGACTCATGAGCATATGACGCATGCAAACGAGATCCACACACACCTACAAAAGTTGTACCTCTTTAGGTCAAGGATGGTTGAGGGTTGAAACATCCATCATCATGAGCTTAACATAATTGGACTCAGACAACTTAATATTGTGATGGACAACGAATTCTATGTGGATTTAATCCTACAGTCTTTAACCTCTTCATTCGACTAATTTGTTGTGAACTTTAATATGTCCAAGCAAGACGTGATAATCAATGAATTGATGAACATGCTTGTGATCGCTAAGGCGATGATGAAAATTGAAAAACCTTTTATACTTGTTTCGTCATCAAAGTCAAAGGGCGCTAGGGGTCCTAAGAAGGGAGGTAAGAGGAAGAAAGGTTCTTTCTCCAAAGGGAAGCAACCCTTGAAAGGTTCGTGGGGAGTAAAGAAGAAGAAAGAGAATAAAACTTATGCGAATTATTTTCATTGTTGTGAGAAGGGGCATTGGTGAAGAAATTGCAAATCTTACCTTGCAACCCTTGAGAAAGGTATGTATTTTATTGAAGTGCACTTGACAACTAATCCTTGCTTATGTGTATTTGATACTGCATGTGGTTCTAACCTATGTAATTCGTTATAGGGTATGGAAAAAAGAAATAGTTTTCATGAAGGGGATATGTTCCTCTGCCTCGAAAATGGAGAAAGAGCTGCCGCTATGGTCCAAGGTGTAATCAAGTTAGACTTGGGGAATACTTGCATTGTACTTAATCCTGTTTATTATGTACTTAATCTTGTGAAAAATATTATTTCTATTCTCATTCTTGATAATGAAGGATATGATTTTTCCATATCGAATGGAATGTTAAAGGCATTAAAGAATGGTTCTTTAATTTCATAAGGTGCATTATATAATGGATTGTACATACTTGATTCTCAACCTTCACTTATGCACATTCAATCAAGTAAAAGAAAATTAGATAACCAAGAAGATGGCATAATTTGACAAGCTAGACTTGGACATATTTCTAAAAATAGGATGAACAAGCTAGAAGCTCTCAAAGCACTAAATGTTTGTGGCATTGATGACCTTTCTACTTGTGAATCTTATTTAAAGGGAAAAATGACCAAGGCTCCTTTTCTAGGATAAACGGAGCACACCATAAGTCCTTTGGATTTGATCCATATGGATATTTATGGTCCATTAAGAGTTAGTACGAGAGGAGGCTATTCATACTTCATCACTTTTACTGATGATTATAGTCGGTTTGAACATGTGTATCTTATGAAGTAGAAGTCTGAAGCCTTTGAAAAGTTCAAAGAGTATAGAATGAAGTAGAAAAACAATAGAGACTTTGTATTAAAGCTCTTCAATTGGATCGATGGGAAGAACACTTAAGTACCGAATTCTTGGATTATCTAAAGGAGAATGGGATTCCCTCTCAATGGACTCTACCGGGCACAACCTAACATAATGGAATAGCTAAAATGAAAAATCGTACCTTGTTGGACACAGTATGTTCCATGATGAGCTTTTTCGATGTGCCCATATCCTTTAGGGATAAGCCTTAGAAACGGCAGTAATGCTATAAATCTAGTACTCTCAAAGTCGGTGCCAAAAATGCCGCATGATATGTGGTATGAAAAAACATCCTCTTACCATTACCTTAAGGTTTGGGGGTCTCCCGCTTATGTGAAGCAGTTAGTGGGAAACAAGTTGGATAGTAGATCCACCTTATGCAAGTTTGTGGGATACCCAAGAAAGTCTTTTGGTTATTACTTTTATTAGATAGAAATAACATTGTTGTTGAGCTTGATGAAGTTCAAGATGACCGAAAAATCCCACAAGCAGTGGACATAAATGAACAACAAGAGCTTTACATGCAATCTTTGAGAAGGTTGGACCGAATCAAGAAGTAACCTAAAATATCTAGATTTTTTCATGAGACGGTACAATCGGATAGTGATCCGAAGAACTATGAGGAAGCTATGTTGGACATAGACATGGGACATTGGCTTGATGCCTGAAATACAAAATAGACTCTATGTACTCTAACAAAGTATGGACTTTGGTAGATCCACCGGAGGGAATTATTCCCGTAGGTTGCAAGTGGATCTATAAGCGAAAGCTAGGAGTCGATGGAGAGGTTATGACCTTTAAGGCACGACTAGTGGCAAAAAGTTACACTCAAAGACCTGGTATCGATTTCGAGGAAACCTTTTTCATTGGTTGCAATGCTTAAACCTATTCAAACTTTACTTGCCATAACTGCATATTATGACTATGAGATATAGTAAATGGATATGAAAATCACATTTCTCAATGGAAACATTGAAGAAGAAATCTATATAGAGCAACCATAATGTTTTACAACCAAAATTTTTGCAAACAACAAAGATCCATTTGTGCTCAAACAAGCATACGAAAGTTGGAACATACATTTTAACAAGGCAGTCAAATTGTTTGGCTTTGTCAAAAATGTGTACAAACCTTGTGTGTATAAAAAGGCTAGTGGGAGTAGCATACATTTTTTCATGCTTTACGTCGATGACATTCTTCTCATTATGAATGAGAGAGAAATGTTAGAGTGTACTAAAGCGTGGTTATCTACTTAATTCTCCGTGAAGCATTTGGGAGAAAGATCCTACGTATTAGGAATACGTATCTATAGAGATAAATCGAGGAGGATACTGGGGCTTTCCCAAACTTCGTACATTGACAAAATACTAAAGAAATTTAGTATGGAAGAATCCAAGAGAGGATTCCTTCTTTTAGGACATGGTATTCATCTCTCCAAGTGTATAGCCTTGAAGGCTGATGATGAGAGATAAAGAATATCTCACATGCCTTATGCGTTCACCATAAAGAGCATATTGTATACCGTTCAATGTACAAGATCAAATGTGGCACACGTTCTAAGTGTTACGAGCCATTTCTAATCCAACCCTAGTGAGTGTCACTGGATGACCGTTAAAACGATCCTTAAGTACTTGAGAAGGACTACGAAATTATTTTTGGTATATGGCAATGGAGAATTAAAATTTAAGGGGTTTTTGGATTCTAGTTTCCAATCCGATGTAGATGACCTAAAATCCACTTTTGGATTTATATTTTGCCTCAATATCAGCACGATGAGTTGGAAAAGTTCCAAATAAGACACCATGGTCGATTTAACCATTGAGACAGAATATATTGTGCTTCAGAAGCTGCAAAGAAAGTTGTTTGGTTGAAAATTTTCATTTAAGAGTTGGTTGCAGTGCCTAGCATTGTTGAGCCAGTCATTATGTTAAGTGACAACAATGGGGCGGTAGCGCAAGCTAAAGAGCTAAGATCACAGCAGCAGTCCAAGCATATTTTGAGGTGATATCTTTTGATCCAGGAAATCATTGATAGAGGTGACATATGAGTGGAGAGAGCAGCCTTGGAAGAGAACATAGCAGATCCACTGACTAAACCACTATCGCAAAAGGTCCTTGATGGATATCTTGAGAAGATGGCTCTTACGACTATGGGGAATTGGCTTTAGGGCAAGTGGGAGATTGTTGGAATAGTGCCCCACAAGCCAATTAGATTAGCATTGTAAAATATTTCACTTGTGATACAATCTTGATTGAATGGCATTCTTTAAATGACCATCTTCATCTTATGCATATAGTTACTTTGCTGGCATTTGGTTGAAGCCCTTAGATCACACAAGACTACGGGACTTGGTCACGCACTAGGTGGTGATCATTAAATAAGTCTTATATGGTCATGATCTTAAAAACTTCCAAGTCGTGGGATCTTATAAGACTAAAGGCATCTAAGATTCGAATAGACTTGCACTAACGATGCATTAATCCAAGGAGTTAGATATTGCTCCATTTCATGAGCAATGCCATATGAGATATGGGTGCTTCTTAGAGAATAAGGTACTGAAGACCTGCCCGGAGAATCCACTAGATAACCGTAGTGGCAAGTTGGTAATGGCAAGTTATCCAGCTTCCGCTAGTGCATAAAATTAGTCATTTGACCTGAGGATCCATTGTAACCTTATGTTTAGGTCCTAATGCTTGGACTCTTCCCTAGCTATATAGTGGGTCGGTCGGGTAGAGATTGGGTATGAGCTACTTAGATATGGAGGTTTATGAGATCCAAGATGGGATTCGACTCCTCTTTGTTGTGAAAGGCGAGTACATCTCTTATATATTTCTTAATGATCGATTTCATGAAATCCTTATGCAATGTAGTATGAAAATTTGAAAAAGGAGCTTTCCAAAGATGAGCTCATAAAGGGAATCGAACATTGAGAATAGAAACATATAATCGAGGCTATTAGGGAGCCAACAAATATCTTGCCCTAGGCCTCTTTCGAGAGATAGGAGGTGGAATGACTGTATTTGCATGGCACGCATGGAGCTAGGATGGTTTTCCAAAAGCATTCATTTTGGCCAATTAGTTGGGCTTCATAGGCTTGAGGTTGGACATCGACCACGTAGATTGGGTACTCTTCAATTAATGGAGCTTAATTGAATTGAGTCGATTAGTTTGAAGGAGTTTAAACTAAAGTGAATATTTGATATTCCAAAATCACAAAGAGTTGTGAGCCCATGTCCAATGAGTGGTAGAATCTAACGGGTCAGACACAATAGCCAATTACATATCCTAAGTGATGAAGGTGAATTTTCTAAGAGTTAGAAAAATTCCTACATGACTAATTTGGAGGTTGATCGATTAACACAAATGTTGTGGTCATTTTTGGCTTGATCAACTTAATTGTTAAATTGATCTAATTAATTCCAGGAGTCAAATTAAGACCAACAATTAAAGAGTTAATTATTTGGTGTCACATGACTATCAATTGGTTAAGTTAACTTAAGTGGTTAAGTTAACAATTGCCCGCTTAAAGTGTTAAGCTAATTGACTTAAAGAGTTAAGTCAAAGTAAATTAATTAAATTAACGGAGTTTAATTTAATTAAAATGGAGAATT
Source organism: Jacaranda mimosifolia (assembly GCA_018894105.1). Taxonomy (NCBI): domain Eukaryota; kingdom Viridiplantae; phylum Streptophyta; class Magnoliopsida; order Lamiales; family Bignoniaceae; genus Jacaranda; species Jacaranda mimosifolia. The sequence continues at coordinate 13,359,007 of CM032130.1, read as the reverse complement.
GATTTTGGAGAAAAAATTCAAATTGAAATGTTCATTTGGTGTGAATTAGAACTTATTTGGATGACATTTAAGAGATGAAAAGAGGATTCCAAATGAAATTCAAATTCAAATTGAATGCCAACTTGCAACGCCAAATTAGTAGTCACCCCTTGAAGACGGTGTGATGGTACCTTGGCATCACACCATCTTCACTATATATATAGATATAGAGGAAGAGAGGGGCGACAATCTAGCATCTAGTGTGAAGAATTAGATTCTCTCCATTTTTCTCTCCAATCTTCAAATGTTGCTTCATGTGTTGAAGCTTTACTTTCTTTTCTTCTCCTACCTTCAAATCAAGCCTTCATCATTGTGTATCTTCTCTATATTCTCCAGCTAATATTGAGGAGAATAGGTCATTGCATTGGTGTGCTGATCTTAACGTTAAATACAAGACAATTGGATTGCTCGCCTTTGGAGATCTAATTTCTGGCAGTGATGTGGAGGCAGTTATGGGTGAATTTTTTGATTTCTGATTGAGTTGATTTTTGGACTGTAGATCCAACAATATGTTGTGGATTTATATTAAAAATTTTAGCTAGAACAAAAGTCATTTGCTTGGGGAAATCTGGTCACTACTTTGTTGCGCCGTTGGCAGGCAGTTTTGAAGAGTCAAAAACTTTCTTCTAGTTTCCTTAGTTTTTGAGCAAAACAAGGTAATCCTTATACCAAATCTGAATCAATGGCATGTTTAGATCCTTATTATCATGTGTAGCCTAGTTAATTTGTGTTTTTAATGCTTTGATTATTGGATCCTATGGCTACATGTGACTCTAGGCGGCCCTTCACTTTTAACATTTGTATCTTAGGATGTATATGAGGAAGTCGATATTATGAATTAGTATATTGTGTTGTATAATAATATATAATTCTTCCCTGTCAAACACAAACGTATCTCTAAATTCTAAGCTATCACTATTTCATGCCACTTTATTCCAATATGTACATTGATGTTGCATCTCCAAATGCAATAAGGATTTTCATACAAGCTTTCTTTTTTGATAAAAATTGCTCAATGCCATCATAATTTGCTATTTTTTAAGTTAACTCTTTATTTCTTATTGTGTATATATCACTATATACCTATAGTTCTACATACGTAGATATATGATGTATATTTCATTGTGCACCTGTAGCTCACATTCATCATTCCTTTATATGTCTCTTGGGACTAAGTTAAGCCAACCTTTCTCAAGTTTTGTGTGTGAAGGATATATTAGAAGTTGGTTGGAAAAGGCTGGACTAAAGAAAGTGGCAAGCATTAAGGCTATATCAAAAAGCCTAAGAAAACATTTTCACTCAAACTTGAATTCCAACTCTTTTTCATTAGAAATGAAGGTGTCTCTCCTATTTATACTTTTCACCTCTTCAAATGAATAGTGAAGATCAAGGATCAACAACTAGGAGAGGTTCTTTAGAATTCTCCAGAAGTATCTTGATCTTTTCCTACCACTTTACAACCTTCTAGATTACTCTATTACAATTTATATATTTTACAACCTTTTATATCTTTCTCCTATATTCTAGTGGAGTGTTGAATCCTTAGGAATTATCTAGAATTGTTAGGAACCTTCTACATCCTTTTAGAATCTTTGAGATCCTTTTAGAACTTTCTTTATTTTTCCAGACTTTATTTCCTTCTAAAATTTTATAGATTGTTCTAGAACCTTTCGAGTCCTTTTTTAATGCTTTAGATCATTCTAGATTCTTATGGATTGTTTTGGAATTATCTAGAAAAATTTTACAAACTTTTTCATATCTTTCTTCAACAGTTCCAAAAATGTGGAAGATACCTTTCTTTGGTGCTCCACATACTACAATACAATGTGTCCAAGACACCTTGATCTTTTCCTACCACTTTACAACCTTCTAGATTACTCTATTACAATTTATATATTTTACAACCTTTTATATCTTTCTCCTATATTCTAGTGGAGTGTTGAATCCTTAGGAATTATCTAGAATTGTTAGGAACCTTCTGCATCCTTTTAGAATCTTTGAGATACTTTTAGAACTTTCTTTATTTTTCCAGACTTTATTTCCTTCTAAAATTTTATAGATTGTTCTAGAACCTTTCGAGTCCTTTTTTAATGCTTTAGATCATTCTAGATTCTTATGGATTGTTTTGGAATTATCTAGAAAAATTTTACAAACTTTTTCATATCTTTCTTCAACAGTTCCAAAAATGTGGAAGATACCTTTCTTTGGTGCTCCACATACTACAATACAATGTGTCCAAGACACCTTGATCTTTTCCTACCACTTTACAACCTTCTAGATTACTCTATTACAATTTATATATTTTACAACCTTTTATATCTTTCTCCTATATTCTAGTGGAGTGTTGAATCCTTAGGAATTATCTAGAATTGTTAGGAACCTTCTGCATCCTTTTAGAATCTTTGAGATCCTTTTAGAACTTTCTTTATTTTTCCAGACTTTATTTCTCCAGACTTTATTTCCTTCTAAAATTTTATAGATTGTTCTAGAACCTTTCGAGTCCTTTTTTAATGCTTTAGATCATTCTAGATTCTTATGGATTGTTTTGGAATTATCTAGAAAAATTTTACAAACTTTTTCATATCTTTCTTCAACAGTTCCAAAAATGTGGAAGATACCTTTCTTTGGTGCTCCACATACTACAATACAATGTGTCCAAGACACCTTGATCTTTTCCTACCACTTTACAACCTTCTAGATTACTCTATTACAATTTATATATTTTACAACCTTTTATATCTTTCTCCTATATTCTAGTGGAGTGTTGAATCCTTATGAATTATCTAGAATTGTTAGGAACCTTCTGCATCCTTTTAGAATCTTTGAGATCCTTTTAGAACTTTCTTTATTTTTCCAGACTTTATTTCCTTCTAAAATTTTATAGATTGTTCTAGAACCTTTCGAGTCCTTTTTTAATGCTTTAGATCATTCTAGATTCTTATGGATTGTTTTGGAATTATCTAGAAAAATTTTACAAACTTTTTCATATCTTTCTTCAACAGTTCCAAAAATGTGGAAGATACCTTTCTTTGGTGCTCCACATACTACAATACAATGTGTCCAAGCATCACGATGTTGGGGCTTAGAGTTATGGATTATTACAATTTGCTGACTAACATTATGAAAAACTTAATTAGTCAAATCTATATTCTTATTTCTTGAGATATCACTAACCAATCTACTGCTCACCGAATTAAATTGCTTTGAGCATGTGTGGTTTACTCTACTACTATATGGTGAATTTTATGTAGCATGAAAAAGGTATTTGATTGGAAGGTGTCTTGATATACTTTTTTCTTTTGATTGTTACTTTCTTCACTTTTGATGCTAGCATAAAAGTTGTCTTGAGAAAACCTTTATTCTATTATTTTAATAGGTATATCATTTAGGATTGTAATTACTACACTTTTATTGTTATTATTCTTTTTAATCAATCAGGTTTAAGTTGAATGCGTTTGGAAAAGAGATACCTATTTTTCACTACTTCACCCAGAATTATAAACTTGAGCTTGTTTGTTCATCTCTGCCTGCAATTTAGGGCGACATTGTTGCAAAATGTATTTATCTATCCATGGAGGTATCTAGTATAATCTCACATGGTTATTCTATATTGTTCTATATATAACATGATTTATATACCTTGTTCTATATATAACACAAGGGTGTGAAAATCCTTGTGATTCTCGAGCGCATGCAGGGTAATCACACCCATGTACATGGCTGCTTATAGGGTGTAGTTATTTGAATGGTGTTTTGTGAATAACTTTGACCTCTAGTAGAGGATCGTGCTCTATGACTATGTGTCATAGATATCTTGTAGTGTCGCAAGTGGTAATAGTTGCAACCGATTGTGTTGTGTCAATTATTGAAGGTGGTTAGGGATAGCCCTTTCTTTCATGCTAGTTGCTGCATAGGAATCAACTTTGCAAATGGCTGTAAGGTCTCCCTTGGGCACCTAAGGCTTGCTACCTTTAGGAGAGTGGCTTTTTAGATGCCCAACCATAGGGTGATCACCTTTTTAGAAAGCCTTCACATAGGCATCAACACCGACAGACAACTATATCATTAGGGGACTATATCATTAGGTTGTCTGCTTCTTTAGATGACCATGTTGAGTTGTGGAGCTTTATGCTTTTTGAGTAACTTAGAATTTTTGGTGGAGGTCTCCATTTCTTAAAAACCCTGGTAATTCCATGTCATTCTCTTAGGACCCTATAGGATCTCTTATAGAATTATGTTGCTTCGAGGATCCTTTGGAATCTTTATGGGGTCTTGTCATCCTCTTGGGACCTCTTAAGAGCTCAAGCAAAATTATATTACTCTGGGGATTGCGTGGGATCCCTCATGGAGTCTTGCCATTCTTTTGGAACCCTTTAGAATTTGAAGTAGAATTACATTTTTCTTAGGACACGTTATGATCTCAAGCAGACATGTCATTCCATGGAGAGAGTCCTTTGAGGCTCCCATCGAGATATCACTTAGTAGAGAGAGCAGCTTGGTGTGTCTCACAGAGATGTTGATTTGGGAGTTCTTTATGATCTCTTGCAGAGATATTACTTCGGAGCCCCTTGGGGTCACTCACAAAATTATTATTCTATTGAAGGAGCCTATTGGGGCTTTAAATGAGTGATGTTGTTTCATGGAGGAAACCCCTAGGGGTCTCCTGTGGTGATGTCATTTTAAGAGCCCTTTAGGATTCTCATGGATTATCTCTCCATGGAAGAAGCCCTTTGGATTCTTCCACAAGATTATATTTTCGAAAGGCCTTTGGGATCTCTTGTTGGATTGTCATTCTGGGATCCCTTTAGTTTTTCTCATAGAGATTCTCTTTAGAAGCTATTTAGGGTCTCTTATGGAGATGTCCAACTTATGCAATATTTTTCCCATGAGAGATTTGTTTGCAATAAATTAAGACAAAATGTTAATAAAAGAACAAACTTTTAACATTCTAAGTTGGCATGGAATTTATTTATATAAAAAAAAAGACTAATCTAAAACAATTGAAAACAAAAAAGAAAACTAGTTTATTTAACTGAAAAAAATGAACTTTTCGCCATTGACTTGCTTTATCTCAAAAGTTGAATTTTCTGAGATTGAGGGTATTCCTAGTCCCAGGCATCTTATTCCATCATGCATTCTGTAGCTTGCAAGTGCTTGAGTTCATGATCTCCGTATTTCTTAGTGGTCTTTCTCACTTAGCATCTGACTTTCTAATGGGTTTAGAAGTTCTTCTCTGGCGTACTTGGGCACCATGTGTGCCTATCTTGCTGGTTTTGTACATCTCTTATTATGTGTGGGTAGTCTTGCACAATTTCAACCTCTGAGAGTTTTCATATGTCTTTATCCTCCAATTAGTTTTCCTAACCTCCATTGAGGTAATTGCTTTTATCCTGTATGTCAAGTTAAGTAGTAACTCCTCAGTAGATGTTTTGGGGGTAGTCTAGGTATCCTTAAACATGATTAGCGAGGGGAGACATCATCCAAGAACCTTCACAACTTATGATCTTGCTCTAGAGTTGTTTATACTAATATCTTTATAAATTTTGCACATAGTGTATTCCACTTTGTTAGAGACTTTTTGTCCAGCTAGGATCAAAAAGGGAATCTATTAACCTCCACTACCTCAAATGTGCTAGCTAGAGTGTAGCTTTTCCTCTTATGGAATTCATGTCATGAAGATGTCCTAAAATATTCATGTGATCACTTTGATTTGGTTGAGGTATTCCACCATACTTGCCTTCCTAACCTTATAATGGTCCGCAACCTAATTGACGCCATTAAAGAGTTTCTATAGGAGTATAACCACCATACGCAGGTTGCAAAGGTTAACTTCACTTCTATGATCAATGCTTTATACTTGACCTCATTGTTTGAGGTTTGGAAGTGAATCTTATGCCGTACCTAAACTTGTATCCTTGTAGACTCTCCAAGACTACATCACTGCCACTTCTGAAGGCGGTAGATGACTCGTTAAAATAAACTATTCAAGTAGGGATGGAACTCTCGGTCCTATGTCTTGCACCTTTCATCTCTAGAATCTCATCTCTGGCTTTGGAGGTGTTTAACAGATTGCCAATGATGACTTGAAACTCTTTGGGGGCTTATCTAGTTTTGAGTTGGATTATATATACCTTCTGCTTTTAGCTACTCGTCTCTATAGTTTCTCCATTATACTAGGAACTTCTTCATTTGGGCATTAACCACGCTTGGTTGAAGGGAAGCATAATAGAATATGGTCGTCAAGCTCCTACTATATACTAGGATCTTCTTCACCAAGGTTAGCTAAGGAGGCTAAGATTACTAGGGCATTAGTGTATTGGCCTTTTCTTGCCTCCAAATCTCCTTCTCCAAAGGTGATGTCAAATGGCGAATGTGCACTTCACTTATGTAAAAAGTCAGTTCTGACGAGTGTCTTGCATTTACTTTGCAACCCTCATGAGAGACTATTGAGCATTGATGGCGTCGCCACTTGCGGGTTTGACGAAAACCGTTAATATGACTTTATGGTGGTAGGATGTCACCATCGTGTTGTTGTGACTCTTTTCGAGGCTTCAATCCTTGTTCAAGCGTATTCCAATAATTATATGAATTTTTTAATCCAAATTTCTTTTTAGGACTATTTTATTGCTTGGCAACAAACTTCTCATGACATCCTTACTCGATTAGTCTTTCTATCTCATCTTTTAAATGGTTACAATCTTTGGTACTGTGTCCTTTATTATGATAGTGATGATACTTCACATGATCCTATCTCATAGAATTGTCTGCCATCTTTTTAGTTGCTAATTTAGTTTGGTGATGGTTTCGGCTAGTTATTGGTTGAACTAGGTAAGAGTGTATTTCATCAGGTACATGTAGACGACCTTATAGTAGGTTGCCTCACTCAGGTTGTACAATTCTGTGTGTTTTATGTCATTATTTAGGTGTTCTTAGGGATCTCCAATTCCATAAAATTTTATGTGGCTATCCACAATAGTTGCAATGGTGACTGACCATAGGCGTCCATTTGCCTATTAAGTTCTAGAAGAGACCATGGATCTACCTTTTAATTTGATCTATTCACCCAATGGGCATCAAACCTTGGGGGGCCAAAGGTGGGGTCATACCCTTCTTCTTATGGCACTTAGGGTCGGTAGTCTTGTAGGTGATGTTGTATGGCTTATTGGGCCATCATTTTTGTTGGGATCTACATTGAGACTCCTCCTACCAATGTCATGGTGGCCTCCTGAGCAATTTACAAGATTAGTCCTCTAGGACGCAGTGCTCTTGGTTCGGTGATAAAATTCGACTAGCGATTTTTTGTGGTACCTTAGGCTATCAGTTCTACTGTCGCCCACACTAAGGCATCTTCTACCAATACCATCAGGGCCTCTTTAGTTATCTACAATGTTGGTCGTCCAGCATGTAGGGCTTGTGGCTTGGATGGGATCTTCAGCATTGGGGGTGCATTGGGCACTTGTTTGATTGCTTGTAATGGACGTGCATCAAACTAGTTTCTTGCCATATTCTCCCCCACAGATGGTTATGATGTTGCTCAAAATTGGATTCGAGATTCTTCCCAAAAAACTATTGAGTTGCAAGCTTTTACTCCAAAAATGCACTTGTGTAGAGATAGCGCTCGAATTAAAAAAAATGATTTGATACCTCTTTTAGCTACAAAAGTTGGTTTTATATTGATTGAGTCCTTGGTGGGCTAAGCCCATTAAATGTAAAGGCCAATCTTAAGTGGGCTTAGCTGCCCATTTTGTTATATCATATTGATCCATTTATAAGGATTCTTACTTGTGTGCCTCCAAAGTCTTACTAGAATACACATGATAGAATCCTTATCTGCTAAGATTAGTGACTTATATTTATCTATTGGAGTCCCATGTTAAGTCTAACTTTAAGACTTCACTAGTTGTCAAATGCATATATTGTTTTTGAGCATACGCAAGAGCTAATATGAGAAATAGATATAGTAATGGAAATATAATGGTTGGGGGTGGTGAATAGATAGGAAATGAAATACAAATGAATTGAGGTAGTAATACCGGGTATTTGAGGGATTTTTGAATTTTGGTAGTAGATATGGTGTAATAAATGAAATTTAGCAATGGATGTAGCAATAAATAGTGATTGTTGTGAAGATGAGCACAATGATTTTGTTGGTGGTGGAGGTGGTAGTGGCAGTGCTTCATGGTGCTTGATGATGAGCACAAGATCGTTGTCGTTAATGCTTATATGCATGACAACATAATTGTAGAACAAAGAATTAAATGTGTGGAGAAAAAAGGATGGAAAATTGAAGGACATTTATTTCAAGTTAAGTAGGTAGGAAATCAATTATGAAAATAAGTTTGAATTGGTGAGTGGAAACTTAAAAATATAAGAGCGGGGACTGAATCATAAAATTATAACTTGTCTACGAATTTTCATCAAAATAGCCCTTTTTCTTCTTTCTTATAGTTTTGTGAATTATTTTTAGTTAATTCAAAATACTTAGAAATTCAGTCCAATATTTTGAAAAATATTTATAAAATACCCAATCAAATATTCACAAAAGAATTATTTGAGGTTTCCTTTTAAGTGTTTTATAAGATCGAATATTGGAATTCAACCTACCAACATAAAGTGAATCTTGTGTGGTTGTCCTATGTGGACTAAACTACATAGGGAAGATACATGGGCCTTCAAATTGGATCAATTTTATCAAGGATATGTTGTATCCAGGTACTAAACTAATGAGGGCTGCAAATTAATTCGCGATTCCACTCAACGTCATTAGTAAGAAGTAAGAAAGGTAATATTCTTGTTCTTCTCTAGATCATATCAATTTATGCATAATTAATGATCATTGCTATTGGTGGCAAATGGATAGGTTAGATTAGGTTAAAAATCATTGGATTGAAAATTAGTTGTATTAAATTTGCACGGTTCAACACAAAAACTTTACATTCTTTTGTTAAGTACATTGCTACACTATTTCGTTAAACTATGGTTTTTCATCTTTATTTTATCATGTATTAATTAATTTTACAAATTTTTTTTTACTGCTTAAATTAAATTAAATTCAAATTAACTTGTAATTTACTTGTTATTCTATAGGAATTTATATCTTTGATTTTAGAGAATTTCTATCACTTATGATATCTGAAACTAGAGAAGTATTCTTTTTCAATATGTTAACATATATTTTCTTTAAGTACATCATTATCCTCTTTGATTAGGCAATATAACTTTACTAATTTGTTAGAGCTGTATGTGTGTGTGTGTGTGTGTGTGTGTGTGTGTAATGTTGCGTTATGAAGTCCACCAACTAAATAGTCAAATTAAGAATGCAACAAAAAGTTTATGCCATTCCTTCGATAGCTTGTGCACACTTAAAAAATTATTTTAGGTGAAGTGAATCGTGATTTAGAGTATGTCAAAGTATAATTAAAAAAATGTATAGTGTTGCGAGAGTATAGATGTTAAAATAAGACGCCTCTTCGGATTTTGAAGATATCTTATTTTCTAATACATTTCCATAGAAATTTTGATGTTTCTTATATCTTATAGACTTTGGAGGTATCAACATTTACACAACTCATCTGGCATCATGACCATCTACCTAGCTTTCTTTAAAAAAGGAATAAATAAACTCTATGTAGAAAAGTTTCCTTCTTTGGTTCTTTGCTTGAACTCTTGTAGAAATTATTGTCTGTTGAAAAAAATTAAATATCATTTGAATTATTTATTTTGTAGAAAACAATACACAGTTCAATCATTATATCAATATTTTAAATTAATGAAATACAAATTAGTTTTTAAATTGTTTCATATTATGTTAAGAATTTTTCGCTACTTTTTGCTATTGTGTTAACAAATGAGTATATATGCATATGCTCAAATTATTACTGATAATGACTTTTACAAGTTATTTAATGGATATAAATATAAATTCATAAATTATTATTTATTATTTATTATTTATTTTTTGTTTTTTGAGTTGGATATATTTATAGCTTATTTTGAACTCATATACAATCTACTTTTTGCGCCAATTACAACCCAAAACTCAATTGTAAGGTTGTAAATGGATATTCGAAAATTCATTTATCATTCACATTCTTATCCATTTATACAAAATTTATCCACATTCGTTTAAAGCAGATATTATCCGTATTCGATTAGTAGATATCCAATTATAAATGGATACCTATATGGTAAATGCGTATTTGATCTGTTTAATATCCACTCCGAATATATATTTGTTAAATAATATATTATTTATATTTTTAATAAAAATCTCATAATCCATATATGTATATATATATAAATTATAATTGAAGAATTGTTAAGGAAAAAGAATAAATATAAAAAATTATTGTAATATAGAGAAAAAAATTGAAGAATAAAGTTAATCAACATAATTATTGTTGGTTGATTTTATAATTAATATGCTTAAATGCCATTATTATTATTATTAAGTACTAATAATCAATTACAAAGTCAATTATTAATTAGAAATTATGCTATTTATTTGATTGCTTTCTTTTTAATGAAATTATATAGTTCATTCTATTAATTAAAATATGTATTTGTTATATATTCATAGATTCACATATTTGAATATTTGTAAATAGATATCTAAATAATTATTATCAAATATGAATATAAAAAAATAATCCGAATATGAATTTGAATAATTATACGGATATATCCAAATTCGATCGATATCCGACAGATACGAATTCGGATATCATTTTTAAATATCCATCAAATTCGTATCCGTATTTGAATATTTGAAATATTAAATGGATACGAATATGAAAATAGTGTATCCAATCTATTTAATATCCGTTTACACCCCTACCCAATTGAATCCTATTGATCTAATTGAGTCCAGCCTAAATATAATCCTAAACTCAACCCTAGTTGAACCCATATAAAATGTTTCAAACTCAACCTAACTCAAAATTATGAGGGTTGAATTGGTATATATGTAACCCAATTTGTCACCCCTGATCATTGCAAAGCAACAAGATGTCCTAAAGCTATTAAACAAAATTGATTTATTTATATATTCCAGGTATGTGATTCAATTGGCTTTTTTAAGAAAAGGGCAAATTGTACAGCGCCCCCCTGTAATATTCGCAATTAGTTCATAACTCCCTGTGAAATAGGAATTGGCAAGAAACCCCCCTGTATTTTCTAAAATCATGCAATGAGCATCCCTCGGAAGGTTGGTGTCATTCACGCAGGTGTGCGCGATTTGGTATGCATTTTTATGTATAAAAAGATGATCTTGCCCTCACTTATCAGCCATTAAATAATATAATATTTTAAAAAAATAGATAATATATTATTATATATATATAATATAATAGATATATATAATATTATTATTCCCAACCCCAAACCCACCCCCCACCTGGCCGTGGTAGTGTAAGAAGCAGCTGCCATGGCCACCCTTGCCATGGCATCCGTGCGGCGGCCATGGCAGCATTAGACGCAGCGGCCATGGCCACCGCCGCGTGCATAGGGCCCGGATTGGTGGGACGGTCGCCATGGCTGTCGTGCTGCCGGTAGCCGACGGTTGCGGCAGCCATGCCCGGCAACTTGGCAGGCTCGACTGCCGGAGCAAAAAAGAAAAAAAAAAAAGAAAGAAAAAAATGGCCTGAGCCCGCCGAGCTGTGTGAGCCAAAAACAAAAAATGAAAAAATTGGCCGGATCTGGCTGGGCCTGACTAGATCCGACCACTATGAACTGTTGCCATGGCAGCTTGTTGAGGTTGAGGTTGAGGGAAAAGGTGCGGGGGATGGGGGCGGGTGGGGTAGGATATTATATTATATAATGTTGTATAATTATTTATATATATGTATATTATATGTATATAAATTTAAATAAAAAATATATTATATATTTTTACAGAATAAGTATTATTTAATTTGAAATGAAGAAAATATATATATATATTTGGTGAAAAAAATATATGTTTGTATTTATAGATGTACATATGTATATATTATGTATAAATAAAAAATATATGTTTTTTTTTGGTAAAATATATAATTATATTTATAGATGTACATATATTTTATATGTAACTATAAATAAAAATATATTATATTTTTATAAATATTATATATTCTTTAATTTTAAAAGAATTAAAAAAATGTATATATGGATATATATGATATGTATAAATAAATAATATATAATATCTTTATAGATAAATTTATACATGTACATATATTATATAAGTGTAACAAAACTATGTTATATATACTTTTTTAAAATTATTATGCATAAACTTATATATGTATACATATTATATATATAAGCATAAATAGAAACATATTATATATATACTTTTTTTTAAAATATTAAATATTGTTTAATTTTAAAAGAATTAAAAAAATTATATATATGGATATACATGATATGTATAAATAAATAATATATAATATATTTATAGATAAATTTATATGTGTATATTATATAAGTGTAAATAAAAATTATATTATATACTATTTTAAATATTAGACATTATTTAATTTGGAATAAATAAAATAATTTACATATTATATATAAATAAAAATACATATGTATATATTTATACATAAACTTATACATGTATACATATTATATATTTAAGTATAAATATAAACATATTATATATCCTTTTTATTAATATTAAATATTATTTAAGTTGAAATGGACAAAAAATAATTAAAAAATAATTAAAAAATTATATAAATAATAGATAAGATAAAAGTTAATATTATTTGAATTTCAGTTTTAGTTAAGGACAATTTTGTCTTTTTACTACTCAATATACATCAAACAAGAAACAAAAGCCTATTGGGTCAAGTGAGCAACTTTCATATAAACACAGGGGGGTTTCTTGCCAATTCCTGTTTCACAGGGGGTTATGAATCAATTGCGAATATCACAGAGAGGCATTGTGCAATTTACCCTTTAAGAAAATTTGGAATTTTTAGTTTCTGATGTGCTAATATATATATATATATATATATCGAGGCACATGCCGAGCCAACATATTCCTTTGTGATTATATATAATCCAAGAATAAATCAAATTATAATTAATTGTGCACAAGATTATCACGATCGATGTCTCAAATTTAAAGACATATCTTGCACTATAAAATGTAGAAATACCATATTTAACAATATTTCGTATGCAATCAAGTATCTTCAAATGGGATAGTGCAGAATATTTTTTCCACAACAAGTGCCAATTTACATGGCGTAATATTTATACACAAATGTCTATAAAGCGAGATTTGCTGATATTATATATGTAAGTCTTGTTAAATCATCAATATTCCATCTTAAATAACATTTGTTCTATGCTTGATTGTTCAGTAGTTATGAAGATGAAGGTATGCCTAATTTTTTGAATAAATAAGGATGTTTTGTTACTATCTACATGCTACTCTAACATAGCTGTTGTCACTATTAGAATCCTTCAATATGTCTTATCTTTTTTCACTTTTTAGGCATATCTTGTTATAACCACCATTACTAATAGAGTTTTTTGGGAATTTGTCTTTAAAATGGCATCTGAATACTTCTCTTCATTTTTTAAGTGTCTTTAGTTAGTAACTTAAAAATATTTAGATCATAATAGAGTCAACCTCTTGTTAGAAAAGCAATTTGTAATTCAAAATTAAAAAAGAAAAAGAAAAAAGAAAATGAATATTCAAGAATGGTCAAGAAGTCAAAGGAAGATTCAAGAAAAGTCAAAGGAGGTTAAAGGAAGAAGTGAACAAGTTGGTTTTTCCCTCCAAGAAGATAAGGATCAAAGTAGCAAAGTTCATCTTGAATTTTACTACCAAGAGAACCATATAGAATTGTGTAGAAAATATAATGTATATATATATATGTGTGTAGTATGTACTTAAAAAAAAAGAACAGAATGGTAGAGAGAGATAAATGTTAAGGAAAAAGAGTGAAAAACACTTTGTAGCAAAAATATTATTCCAAAGTTTTATTGCATGAACTTTGGAGAATTATTGTAATATTGCATTTTTATATCAAACTTTTTCCTCCAATTTATCATTTCTCTCTCAAATCATATATTTACACCCAACATATTTTTGGTATCGGAGCCACCCCTTGACCTAATAACCCCTTCTATACACAAAAATGGCTTCAAGCAGTAGCAACGAGCTTGCCTTCACCTATTCTCAACAAGGTGTTCCAATCTTTGTTGGTCAAGATTATGAATTATGAAGCGTTCTAATGAGGACGTTGTTCGTGTCCCATGAACTTTGGGATATTGTTGAAGTGGGGTATGAAACATATACACCAGAGCAAGAAGCAACGTTAACAACAACAAAGGAGAAAGAGCATAAGGAGAACAAGACCAAAGATGCAAGAGCCTTGTCCTTTATGCACCAAGGGGTAAGTAGATCTATCCTTCCACTGAAGAGGGGTATGGAACTTATACACTAGAGGAAGAAGCAACGTTAACATCAGTGAAGAAGAAAGAACATAAGGAGAACAAGACCAAAGATGCAAGAGCCTTGTCCTTTATGTACCAAGGGGTAAGTAGATCTATCCTTCCACGCATTACGGGTGTAAAAACATCAAAAGAAGCATGGAAAATGTTGAAAAATCAATTTGGAGGATATGAAAAGGTTATCTCCATAAAGTTGCAAAATTTACGGCGGGATTTTGATAGCCTAGCCATGAAAGAAATTGAAAATGTGCAAGAATTCTTTTCTAGAGTTTCTACCATAGTAAATCAAATAAGAGGATATGGCGATACTATTGAGTATCAAAAAATCATAGAAAAAGTGCTACGAAGTTTACCAATAAGGTTCGAGCATATAGTAGCCACGATTGAAGAATCCAAAGATTTGTCAAAATTATCTTTGGATAGACTCATGGAATCACTAGAAGCCTATGAAAAGAGGATGAGCAGATTTTCAAATCAAAGCTTGGAACAAGCCTTTCAGGTAAAGGCCAATATTTCAGAGTAGAAAAATAAAAAAAAATGACCTTAAGCAAAAAGGTTCAATTGGAAGAAGTCATGGCAAATATCAAAATCTCCAAGGTCAAGGACGAGGAGGGACTAATTTTAATCAAAGAAATTCTAGTCAAAATTCAAATTTTTATTGTCGAATTTGCAGAAAAAGTGGTCATGACACCAAAGATTGCCGCTACAAATGCAAGGAATGCAAAAATGCAAATCATTCCCAAAGAGATTGTTGGTATAAAGATGATGGAGAATAAAAAAAAGCCAACTTCATGAAAGCTGATCATGTATTTTGTTCCTGCCAGAATTCTCAACAACAATTTGAGAATATTTTGTATGTGGATAGCGGATGTAGTAGTCACATGTGCGGAAATAAGAAAATATTCATGAAGCTCGTTGAATCATATTCATCAGAAGTGAAATTGGGAGATGGAAAAACCCACAAAATTATTGGGAAAGGAGAAATTGAGGTTCGAACAAAAGAAGGTAAAATTAATATCATTAAGGATGTCTTTTATGTTCCCGATTTAGCACAAAATTTGTTGAGTGTTGGTCAGTTGTTGGAGAAAGGTTACAAAGTGAAGTTCAATAATGACCAGTGTATCATTATTGACAAGCAAATGAATCTCATGATGGCTAAAATTAAGATGAGTTCCAATAAAGTTTTTTCGTTTAATTTGCCTTTGAATGAGAAACTAGTGCTTTAGAGTTCAACAGATGAAGATTACAATCTTTGGCATCTAAGGTATGGGCATTTGAGCTATAAAGGCTTGAACTTGTTGAAAAAGAAAAATATGGTACTTGGTCTTCCAATTATTCCAGATCAAGACAGACCTGTGAAGGGTGTATCTTTGGAAAAAATGCATCGTCTACCATTTCCAAAGATATCACACAGAGCTAAAGCTCCTCTTAAGTTCGTGCATGCTGATATATGTGGACCAACACAGACACCATCTCAGAACAATAACAGGTACTTCCTTTTATTTGTTGATGACTGCACTAGAATGATGTGGGTCTATATCCTAAAGTAGAAGTCAGATGCATTTCCTAAGTTTCTGGAATTTAAAGCACATATGGAGAAGCAAAGTGACAGAAAAATAAAAACTCTTAGAACAGATCGAGGAGGTGAATTTATTGGAAAATCCTTCTTGAATTATTGCAAAGAGAAAGGAATCCACCGATAATTAACAGTTCGGTATAGTCCTCAACAAAATAGAGTTGCTGAGTGAAAGAATCGCACAATTGTTGAAATGGCATGAAGCATGATGTTTGGCAAAGGACTTCCCAAAAGTTATTGGGGAGAAGCAGTAAATACAACTGTCTATATTTTGAATCGATCGCTACTAAAGCGGTTCCAAACAAGACTCTATATGAAGCATGGCATCGAAGAAAGCCACAAGTTAGTCATCTCAAAGTCTTTGAATGTATTGCTTATTCACACATTCCTTCTCAGCAAAGAGAAAAGTTTGATGACAAAGGAGAAAAACTTATCTTTATTAGTTATAGTGACGAATCCAAGGGATATCGGCTATTCGATCCAAAGACAAATAAATTTATTATCTCTCGAGATGTTATTTTTGATGAAAAACAGGCATGGAATTGGGAAGAAAATGAAAATATGAAAACAAAGATAATATATTTGCCTAGCTCGGCTTCTACTTCAAAACAAGATAACCAGCCAAGCACTGGTGGAAGTGGAAGTCCAAGCTCTAGCTCATCACAGTCATATGGTGGATCATATCCAGAATCTGAAAGCTCAATCAGAAAGGCATGAAGCTTAAGAGAAATTTATGAATCATGTGATGTAGCATGTTTTGCTTGTGAACTGCAGATGTATAATGAGGCTTCGGAAAGAAGTTCGAATTACAAATTGAGAGGGGGTGTTAGAAAAGCAATTTGTAATTCAAAATTAAAAAAGGAAAAGAAAAAGGAAAATGAATATTCAAGAATGGTCAAGAAGTCAAATGAAGATTCAAGAAAAGTCAAAGGTGGTTAAAGGAAGAAGTGGACAAGTTAGCTTTTCCCTCCAAGAAGATAAGGATCAAAGTAGCAAAGTTCATCTTGAATTTTACTACCAAGAGAACCATATAGAATTGTGTAGAAAATATGATGTCTATATATATATATGTGTGTGTGTGTGTGTGTGTAGTATGTACTTGAAAAAGAAGAATAGAATGGTAGAGAGAGATAAATGTAAGGAAAAAGAGTGAAAAACACTTTGTAGCAAAAATATTTTTCCAAAGTTTTATTGCATGAACTTTGGAGAATTATTGTAATATTGCATTTTTATATCAAACTTTTTCCTCCAGTTTATCATTTCTCTCTCAAATCATATATTTACACCTAACACCTCTCATTTCGTAATCATTGAAGTGAGCTCAAATATTCAAACCTCATTCCTAAATGATCATATGATCAAGATTTCATAGATTGAAACTCTTTCAATTTTTTGAACTTTTAGATCAATAGCTTTATGACATAGGTTACACATAAATATGGAGTAGTTTCGAACTTTTTGATCTCTAGATACTAGGATGCCTTATTATTCTATTATACATTTCATTTTTCAAGGTCTTTACTATTATTATTTATTCTCCTAACCAAAATGCACAAGTCAAGAACTTGCGATGTATCTGCCTAAAAGTGAGAGAAGCATCATGTTGTGCATAACAAAAATAAATAAATCTACAACATAAGATTTGAAAAAATAAAACAATGAGAAAAACAAAAGCAAGATCATTGTGCACATCAAGTTTAGACTTGATATTAAAGGATGGTTTGAGAGTGAGTGGCAACAAAAGGATGCATTGAGGAAGCACTTGTAGATTTTTGGTGATCATTCTGTGTTCATTGACTATTTACTGTTATCAACTCTAGGATTTGTTTATCTGCATATATAGACTTATTGAGACTTTACTTCATGCTTTTGATAAGAGCATGCTTAATTAGGTGCATTGACTTGAGAACTATGCATGTGTACTCATTTTTGAACCCTGAAGCTTAGGGGTCTGTAGAAAAACTATGATCATGAAGTTGTTGGTTGGAGCAAGCTTCTCGAATTTGAGATAGTCAAAGTGTTTGTTGCGAACAATTACGAGGATATGAAGGCACTTTAATCATCTATCATACTTGAGGACACTATCCTATATTGCATTTGCAATTGTTGTACGTCTTGCAGAAGTTTGTGCATTTTTCAATGTAGGATTTCATGATGCTAGAACCTTCGTGCTAAAGTTTGAAGAGGAAACTAAGCCAGGAGGTGATTGCATTGAGGTTGTGGTTGGAGATTATGTAGGAGTCAATTTGATGAGCTAATTAGATGGCTCTAAGAAGCTTCTTGATGAAGCCTCCCAGCCCCCTGATATGCTAGAGTTTTTATCTAGTTTCTTATCCTTGCTATTAGAAGGCGAGTTGAACAAATTATTTTTAACTTAGGTTATTTTTAGTGTTTTTTTGAATGTTTATTATGTTATTTGCATTTGCTATGATTACTTTCTCTATTGTGATAGCAGGTAAACCAGGATTGATGGTCACTAACTTTTGAATATCTTTTGACATCCACAGTAGGTGAGTGTTATGGCATCTATTGTGGTGGCACATGAGACCAATCATCACCTAGCATCTTGAGGTCTCTTTGGCATCCATGGTGAGCGAGAATACAATGTAACTGTTTAGATTAAATAATGCATGTTCATTTTCTTAACATGTTTCCTTCATGGGTGAAGCACAATTAATACTCTGAAAATGAATAAAACGAAAAAGAAACTATAGCTCTTCCCGATGTAGTGATGAATATAATTTTCTTTGAATTTGTTATATTTCATGTGCATAAGATTAGCTTCCCAATTGGTTGTTATAACTTGTTGACTCTTGTGTCTACAAATTTATACGACTTTTTAAGGACTTTCTCACTTGGCATGGATGGCTCGAAGGCTTATACTTTTCTCATCACCAAATCAAATATATGTAAGTCTTTGAGTTTTATCCTCGAGTTGTGTACAGATACTTAATCTAACTTCTACATTTGAGCTCTTACAGTCGCACTTTTTCACACCTCTACCACCAAGTATAGCTTCTGTCATAGGCCTTCACTATTAAGGACGGATGCCTTCATTATTGCAGATGGACTGGTATACCTTGATTCACCAAGTCCTCCCACTAACTTTAGCAAGGATTACTACCTTCATATTGTAGATCAAATTGAATATTCTCTGGTCGAAACTTCAGGTATAGTTCAATATGAAGGTATGTATGTGTCACTAGGATCTAAATATTTTGTTTAAAAAAATGAATAAAAACTAGTCCACACACATCCACAAGGATCTAGACATGCATAAGACTCAGATTTAGAGAGGGAAATACCTTGATGAAACAGAAAATCAAGGAGCAAGAGAAAACACCCTTCAACTGTTGAAGCTGTCTCCTTACTAGCGCAGCAGGAACACCAACTGATTTCCCCAAGTTAAACTCCTCCGTTTGTGCTGACATTTTTACTACACTCTCTCAACACCTTGAAGATGCTATAGTCAAATTTTGGGCTCAATCAAAACAAAATAAGTCCTTCCAGAACTCAGTGTAAATGGCTACTAGAATTGCTTCAACAAGAGCAAAATAGCAACCCAAACGTATTGCCTCTAACGATATAGTCCACACACCAAATGGATGGACCTTTTCTCTACAAAAATGGCTGAAGATAATTGCAGAGAAATGAAGGAAATAAGGCCAAGCATGGATGGGTAGGATAAATGAGGTTGGAAAGATTTGTGGAGATTCTAACTATTAGATGCCTACTAACAAAGTTGTTGGGAGAATAATGCACACCTTGCGCAATTGCTAGCTTGTGGTTGCCCCCTTCTATATCTATATATTGGAGGAGGATGATGTGTGGACACACACCATCTTCAAGGAAGGCATGCCACATGTCCATGCCAATTGGCCACTAACAGTTAGTGTTAATATGAATTTGAATATCATTTGGAATTTGCATTTCATCTAATGAAATATCTTCCAAATGAATTCTAATTCCATATTAAATGAACCCTTCATTTAATAATATTCTCCAAAATAAACTCTCCAATTTTAATTAAATTAAACACTTTAATTTAATTAATAATCCTTTGACTTTACTCTTAAATCAAAGTGCTTAACTCTTTAAGCTAGTCAAAATTAATTTAACTCTTAAATTAAATATTTGACAAATTGATAGTCATGTAAACAACTATTAATTAATTGATCTTAATTTAACTCTTAAATTAAATTGACCAATTTAGCTCTTAAATTGATCAAACAAAAAATAACTCCAATTTTCACCTCCTTCAATATCGGTTAAGATGAATTTTCTAACACTTAAAAAATTCTCCTTCCTTCAATAGGTCATTCAATTTGGCTTTTGTGTGTGACCCATTAGGTTCTACCATTCATTGGACATTGATTCACAACTCCTTGTAACTTATGGAATATCAAATATTCACATTAGTTTAAACTCCTTTAAACTAAGTGACTCAATTCAATTAATCTCATTAATTGAAGAATACCCAATCTCCATGGTCGATGTTTAACCTCAAGCCCATGGAGCCCAACCAATGGGCCAAAATGAATGTTCTTGAAGAACTATTCTAGCATTATACGTACCATGCAAATACGACCCTTTCTTCTCCTTTCCCCATGAAAGAGACCTAAGGCAGGATATTAGTCGGCTCCCTAATAGCCTCAATACTATGCTTCTATTCTCAATGTTTGATTCCTTAGTGACCTCATCTTTGGAAACACCTTTCCAAATTGTCACATTACCTTGTGGAAGGATCTCTAGGACACATAAGAGATGTACTCACCCTCACAAAAGTGAGGAGCCGGATTCCATCTTGGATCTCACAAACATCCACGTCTAGTAGCTCATGTCCAATCTTAACTTGAGTGGCCTACCAAGTGACCAAGGAAGAGTCAAAGCATAAGGACTAAACACAAGGTTACCATGGATCCTTGGGTCAAAGGACTAATAATTTGCACTAGCATAAGCTGGAGAACTTCCCACTGCCGACTTGCCACTTCGGCTATCTAGTGGATTCTCCAGGCGGGCCTTCAGTACCTTGTTCTCTAACAAGCATCCACTAACATGCATCCATATCTCATATGGGATTGCTCATGGAATGGAGCAACATCCAACTCTTAGATTTATGCATCGTTAGTGCAAGTTTGTTTGGATCTTAGATGCCCTGCCTCGTGAGATCGTATGACTTGGAAACATAAGATGAAGATGGTCATTTAATAAATATCATTCAATCATGGTTGTCTTATAAGGAAATAGTTTACAAGGCCAATCTAATTGGCTTGCGGGGCACTATTCCAATAATCTCCCACTTACCCTAAAGCTAATGCTCCATGGCCTTGAGACCCATATTCTCAAGATGTCATTCAAAGATCTTTTGTGATAGGGTTTAGTTAGTGGATCTGCAATATTCTCTTCCGAGGTAACTCTCTCCACTCGGATGTCGTCTTTATCAATGATCTCTCAGATCAAGTGATATCATCTCAAAATGTGCTTGGATCGCTGATGAGATTTAGCTTTTAAGTTTGTGCTACCGCCCTATTGTTGTGATAGAAGACAACTACTGGCTCAGCAAAGCTAGGCACTACATTCAACTCTTGAATGAAGTTTTTCATCCAAACACCTTTCTTTGTAGCTTCCGAAGTTGTAATATATTTTGACTATATGGTAGAATCGGCCGTGGTGTTTTGTTTGGAACTCTTCCAACTCACTGCTCTGCTATTGAGGCAAAATATGAATCCAGAAGTGAATTTCAAGTCATCTACATTGGATTGAAAACTAGAATTCAAAAACTCCTCAAATTTTAATTCTTTATTGCCGCATACTACAAACATGTCCTTAGTCCTTCTCAAGTACTTAAGATTTGCTTTTACGGTCATCTAGTGACTCTCACTGGGATTGTATTGGAACCTACTCAGAATACCACATCTGATATTGTACATTGAACTAAATACATTATGCTTTCAATAGCAGAGACATAAGGTATGTGGGACATCCTCTATTTCTTGTCTTTAGTCTTGGGGCCATAGACTTGGAGAGACAGATGCCATGTCCTATGGGAAGAAATCCCTTCTTAGATTCTTCCATACTAAGCCTCTTTAGTATTTTGTCAATGTAAGGGATTTGGGAAAGCCCCAGCATCCTCTTTGATCTATCTCTATAGATACGTATTCCTAATACGTAGGATGCTTCACCCAAATCCTTTATGGAGAATTGTGTAGATAACCACCTTTAGTACACTCTAAAATTCCTACCTCATTCCTAATGAAAAGGATGTCATCGACATAAAGCACAATAATCTGTACACTACTCCAGCTAGCCTTTTTATACACACATGGTTTATACATATTTTTAATAAAGCCAAACGATTTGACCATCTTGTCAAAACATATGTTCCAACTTTAGGACTCCTATTTGAGTCCATAAATGGATATCTGGAGTTTGAAAATATTATGCTCACTCCCCGTGGATGTAAAACCTTATGGTTGCTCCATATAGATTTCTTCTTCAATGTCTCCAATGAGGAAAGTAGTTTTCACATCCATTTCCCATATCTCATAGTCATAATATGCGGTTATGGCAAGTAGAATTCGAATGGACTTAGGCATTGCGACCATTGAAAATGTTTTCTCGAAATCGATACTGGATCTTTGAGTGTAACCTTTTGCCATTAGCCACATCTTAAAGATCACTACCTCTCCATTAATTCCTAGATTTCGCTTATAGATCCACTTGCAACCAATGAGAACTATTCCCTTTCGTGGATCTACCAAAGTCGATACTTTGTTGGAGTAAATGGAGTCCATTTTAGATCTCATGGCATTAAGCCAATGTCCCGAGTCTATGTTCCACATAGCTTCCTCATAGGTCTTCGTCTCAATATCTGAGTGGCTCGTCTAATGAAGAAATCTGAACCTTTTGGGTTGCTCCTTGATTCGGTCCGACCTGCTCAGAGGTTGTGTGTGAGGCTCTTGTTGCTCGCTTTTTTCCACCGCCTATGGGATTTGATGGTCATCTTGAACTTCATCAAGTTTAACAACAATGCCATTTCTATCTAATAGAAAATCCTTTTCCAAAAAGGTGGTGTTCCTAGAAACAAACACCATTTGTTCTAAGGGATCATAAAAGTAATAACCTATAGACTCTGTTGGGTATCCCACAAATTTGCACGAGGTGGATCTATTATCCAACTTGTCTCCCACTGTCCGTCTCACATAAGCAGGAGACCCCCAAACCCTAAGGTAGCGGTAAAAGGGTACTTTACCATACCACATCTCATGCAGCATTTTTGGCACCGACTTTGAAGGTACTATATTTAGTAACTTCACCGCAGTCTCTAAGGCATATCCCCAAAAGGATATGGGCACATTGGAAAAGCTCATCATAGAGCGTACTATATCCAACAAGGTACGGTTTCTCCTCTCGGCTACTCCATTGTGTTGGGGTGTGCTGGGTGGAGTCCATTGTGAGAGAATCCCATTCGCTTTTCAATAATCCAAGAATTCGGTACTTAAGTATTCTACCTCTCAATCCGATCAAAGAGCTTTAATACTAAGTCCTAATTGCTTTTCCACTTCATTCCTATACTCTTTGAACTTTTCAAAGGCTTCAGATTTGTACTTCATAAGATACACGTGTCCGAACCGACTATAATTATCGGTGACGGTGATGAAGTAAGAACAACCATTTCTCACAATAACTCTTAGTGGACTAGCAACATCCATGTGGATCAAATCCAAAGGACTTGTGGAGCACTCCGATTGTCCTACAAGAGGAGTCTTGGTCATTTTTCCCTTCAAATAAGATTCACAAGTAGGAAGGTCCTCAATGCCATTACATTTTAGTGCTTTGAGAGCTTCCATCTTGTTCATCCTATTCTTAGGGATATGCCCAAGTCTTGCATACTAAGGGGTGGCATATGCTTGGTTATCTAATTTTCTTTCACTTGATTGAATGTGCATTAGTGAAGGTTGAGATTCAAGTATGTATAATATGTTAATCAATATACCTTGAGCAATTAAAGAACGATTGTTCAATGCCTTCAATGTCCCATTCGATATAGAAAAATCATATCCTTCATAATCAAGAATAGGAATTGATATAATGTTCTTAACAAGATTTGGTACATAATAACCTGGATTAAGTACAATATTAGAATTTCCCAAGTCTAACTTGATAATGCCTTGGACCCTGGCCGCAACTCTTGCTCTATTTCCTAGGCAGAGGATCATATTCCCTTCACGCAGACTCTTTTTTCTTTCCATGCCCTGTAATAAATTACAAAGGTGAGAACCACACGCGATATGAAATACCCATGAGGAAGGATTGGTCATTAAATGCACTTCAATAAAATGCATACCCTTCTCAAGGGTTACATGGTAAGCTTTGCAGTTTCTCTTCTAATGCCCCTTTTCACCACAGTGGAAACAACTTGCATTGATTTTAGCCTTTTTCTTGACCTCCCCTGGAACATTTCACGGGTTGCTTCCCTTTTGAGGAAGAACTCTTCTTTCTCTTACCTCCCTTTCTTGGGCCCCTAGGACATTTCAAATTGGAAAAAGAAGCTAGCATAAGAGTTTTCCCTTTTTTGATAGTCACCTGAGTAGTCACAAGCATGTTCACCAATTTGTTAATCGTAATTTCTTGCTTGAACTTATTAAAGTTCATAACGAATTGGTCGAATGATGGGGGCAATGACCGGAGGATCAAATCTACATAAAGGTGATTATCCATAATCACATCAAGTTGTCCAAGCTTCTCGATGAGTCTTATCATCTTAAGCCCGTGATCATGGACACTTGTCTCTTAACGCATCCTTAGCTTAAAGAGCTCCCTAGACAAAGCAAACCTTTGGTGTCTAGTTTTTACACCGTACAACTCTTATAGGTGCAAGTAGACCTCTCTAGCATGTTTCATATGCTGTGAGTCTTTTGAAGCTTGTTGGTCATGGAAGCCAACATAAGGCATCTAACTTGTAGATCATCATCTACAAATTTCGTGAACCTTCCACGATCCTCATCGGTGGCGTCATCACCTAATGTGTCCGTAGGACTTTGATCTAGGACATAAGCACTCTTATCGGAGTCAAGAATTATCTTAAAGTTTGTCAACCAATCATGGAAGTTTGGCCCGGTTAGCTTATTGGTTTCCAAAATGCTTGCTAGTGGATTTTTAGCCATTTTGTTTTTGAAGATTTCAAAAATCTACAAGAGGCAAAAAAAGAGTATAAGCATGTGATTGAATATAGATATTAAAAACATGTTCATGGTCTTTCAAGCATGTTTTTCTTCCACTATTTTATCAAATCCTTCACCCCCTAGACGAATTTGGGAAATTTTTTTTTCTAGTGAGAATCAAGATTCTAAGGACTTGCAAGTGAACCCGCGACTCGTGAGACATCTACAAACAATCCAAAGATAAGCAACTTTTGCTAATTGCTTCTCATATAACTCTTGATATTTTTGCCTCAATTTTCATATAGACCCACGACTCGTGAGACATATACATTACTAGGTGTCAAGTCAAACCTACCAATCATTCTTCAATTCAAGATGGGCCCACGACATCCCACGAGTCTTGTGCTAATGCATGGGCATTCTCAAATCAAAGATGCATCTTATGCTAAGTATATGGTCACAGCTTTCCACTATAAGTGTGACCCACGACTCGTGAGACATCACACAAATAATGGTAGCATCGTCATGCCACGTACTATTGGTGGAAGGCATGGATTAATTAAAGTATTTTAACTTGTATCCATTTTGATTTGATATTTGAAAGAACTTAGACATTCCAAGTGGAGGGTTTTTGCTTGCAAACATCTCATCATTTTATCTTCTTATTTAGGTTCTCTATATCCTAATCATGCATCTCATACATCAATAGGATATGAAAAGCATAAATAAGTAAATACGCCAAGCAAGCTCCTAGGGTGGGATGACCATGAGCCTAACCAAGTGGTGCACTTAGAGCCATAGTTGCACCATTTAGTTGTTTTAATTGGGTTGATTAAATCTAGCTATTACATAAATGTATCACATATATTCATGGGTCTTCATGCCTCCAATGGTCTTCTTACCTCCTTGTAACATTTACGTGAGAAAGAAATCCTCACTTCTAGTGATTCTACTCTCATAACATATACAAGATAGAAATTAAGAGGAATGAAAACTCTAATTTAATACAACTCTTTTCAATAACTTGAAATGAATAAAATCAATATTAAAGGCTCATGATCATCCTTATTCATTCATCATCCATTCAACATTTAAATGAACAATAAATACATTAAGAATTGATATTCAATTCCATCAATTAAATGCTAATCATATTAACAAATAATTGGTCATGCAAAAACAAGCTTAACATTTATGCATCATATTTTTGCCACAATTGGAAATCAACTTTAACAAGTTCTAAAAAGCAATCAAAAGTGTCCAACATATTTTTGGGACCTTGCACAACACTTGTGCATCCATTGTGTGTGTTTCAAAATAGGTTTGGTCACTAAAAGAACAAAAAGAAAAGCTCAAACTCGTTCCAAACCCAACTGGGCGCTGCTGGCTGAGGTTTGCACACTACTGGGCAGTAGCTCTTGGCCACTGCCCTGCTATGTGCTGCCAAGTGCTGCCAGCTCCCCTATTTTTGGGGTTATGAGCGAGTTAAGCCATTTTTGGCTCACCTTTTGTGCACCAAAAAATTTAGAACAACTTCTAAACATCAAAACACACAACATGGATGAAAATTTCAGATTAAAACACCTTTTAAAAACTAAAATATCAAGTCCTCAACGATGCTTAAAAAACAAGTTTAAGCAAGAATCATATTCTTCAAAAATCTCCAATTATATCCAATCTTATTGGACCCAAAAATGACCAAAACAACTTAAGGCCATTCATAACATACTATATCAACATATAACACCTACCAATGCCAAATCAATATTCAACATTAGGCAAAATAAATTAAAACATACCCATCACATGATTTAACACTTAAAACACATAATAGTATGATTTAATCCATTAATCAAGGAGCCACAACCAAAATCATCCATACACTTATATGGATCAAGTACATGGTGATATTGATCAATTCTTCACAAGAACCAATCATCCAAGCAAAATCCAAATCCATGCATGGGTAAGACTCTAATACCACTTGAAGGTATGTGTGGCACTAGGATCCAAATATTTTAAAAAACAATGAATAAAAACTAGCCCACACACATTCACAAGGATTTAGACATGCATAGGACTCAAATTTAGAGATGGAAATACCTTGATGAAATCGAAAATCAAGGAGTAAGATAAAAAACCTTTCAACTCTTGAAGCTATTTCCTCACCGCGCAGCAAGAACACCAACTGATTTCCCCAAGTTAAACTCCTCCTTTTGAGATGAAATTTTTACTGCACTCCCTCAACACCTTCAAGATTCCACAGTCAAAATTTGGGCTCAATCAAAACAAAATAAGTCCTCCCAGAACTCAATGAAAATGGCTGCCCTAAACTGCTTCAACAAGAGCAAAATAGCAACCCAAACGTATTGCCTATAACGATATAGTCCACACACCAAATGGATGGACCTTTTCTCTACAAAATGCCTGAAGGTAATTACAAAGAAATGAAGGAAACAAGGTCAAGTATGGATTGGGAGGATGGAGCTTGGAAAGATTTGTGGAGCTACACTAACAAAGTTGTTGGGGGAATAATGCACACCTTTCACAATTGCTAGCTTGTGGCCGCCTCCTCCTATATCTATATGTAGGAGGAGGATGGTGTGTGGTCACACACCATCGTCAAGAAGGGAATGCCACATGCCCATGCCAAGGTGGCCATTAACAATTAATGTTAATGTGAATTTGAATATCATTTGGAATTTGCATTTCATCTAATGAAATATCTTCCAAATGAATTCTAATTTAATATTAAATAAACCCTTCATTTAATAATATTCTCCAAAATAAACTCTCCAATTTTAATTTAATTAATAATCCTTTAAATTAACTCTTAAATCAAAGTGCTTAACTCTTTAAGTTAGTCAAAATTAATTTAACTCTTAAATTAACTTGAACAATTGATAGTCATGTGGCATAAATTAAATAACTCTTAATTATTTGATCTTAATTTAACTCTTAAATTAAATTAACCAATTTAATTCTTAAATTGATCAAGCCAAAAATGACTCTAATTTTCACTTCCTTCAATAGGTCATTCAATTTGGCTTTTGTGTGTGGCCCATTAAGTTCTATCATTCATTGGACATGGGCTCACAACTCCTAGTCACTTATGGAATATCAAATATTCACATTAATTTAAACTCCTTTAAACTAAGCAACTCAATTCAATTAATCTCATTAATTGAAGAGTACCTAATCTCCATGGTTGATGTCCAACCTCAAGCCAATGGAGCCCAACTAATTGGAATGAATTCTCTTGAAGAACCATTCTAACATTATGTGTACCATGTAAATACGGTCCTTTAGTCTCCTATCTCCATGAAAGAGGCCTAGGGTAAGATATTAGTCGGCTCCCTAATAGCCTCAATACTATGCTTCTATTCTCAATGTTCAATTCCTTTAGTGACCTCATCTTTGGAAACATCTTTCCAAATTGTCACCTCACATTGCGAAAGGATTTTATGGAATCGATTACTATAGAATGCATAGGAGATGCACTTGCCCTTTACACAAGCGAGGAGTCGGATTCCATCTTGGATCTTACAAACCTCCATGTCTAGTAGCTCATGCCCATTCTCAACCCGAGTGGCCCGCTAAGTAACCAAGGAAGAGTCAAAGCATAAGGACCAAACACAAGGTTACCATGGATCCTCAAGTCAAAGGATTAATAATATGCACTAGCATAAGCTGGAAAACTTGTCACTACTGACTTGCCACTTCGCCTGTCTAGTGGATTCTCTGGGCGGGCTTTCAGTGCCTTGTTTTCTAACAAGCACCAACTAACATGCATCCATATCTCATATGGGATTGCTCATGGAATGGAGCAACATCTAACTCTTGGATTTATGTATAATTAGTACAAGTCTATCAGGATCTTAGACGTCCTATCTCATAAGGTCTTATGACTTGAAAGATTTAAGATCACGATCATGTAAGATATATTCTATGATCATCATCTAATATGTGACCAAGTCCTCGTAGTCTTGTGTGATCTAAGGACTTCATCTAAATGCGAGTAAAGTAGACAATATGCATGAGATGAAGATAGCCATTAAGGAATATTATTCAATCAAGATTGTCTTACAAGGAAATAGTTTACAAGGACAATCTAATTGGTTTGTGGGGCACTATTCCACCACAGTAGACCCATAATACTCTGGGAGCTCTTTGGCTCATGCTCTTTTAATGTTTTCCATACTCATCAATAAGTTCTAAAGGATTATGCAGCCTTCATTTCTACTTTTTCATTGGCTTGCAAATTGGTGAGGGATGTGAAGAATTGTTTGATGGATAGCTCTTGGAACTACTTCCAGAATCTCAGGCTTGGAAATTGGGTGTTATTCTTTGTGATAAGTGATTTTGGGACTCTGAAGTTGTAAATGATGTTCTTCTAGAGGAATTCCATCATCACTTTCTGTGTGATCTTGCCAAGTGGCTCTATTTTTACCTACTTATTGAAGTAATCCATACTACTACCAAATACTTCCTTTGATGTGTGGCTTGTAAGAAAGATCGACTATGTCCATACCTTATTATGGGGAAATGGAGGCTAGGGATTTCTAGTGGTTGCAGAGGTACAATAGATTAACATAGTAAGTTGACATTCTCTTGATAATGGCGGCAACTAAATTAGATCTTGTACATCTTTCACATGTTAGGCCAAAAATATGTCCTTGTTTCAAGGTATTTTCTACGAAGACCTTTTCCTATAATAATTTTCACACATTCATCCATGTATCTCTCTCAACATATACTTAGCCCTCTAAGGGTTCAGGTACTTAGGGTAAGGGACAGAGTACTTCTCTTCTACAATTTCTCAATCGATTAGCCAATCTTAATTCTTTTGTATCTTATGGAAGAGTACCTTCTACGAGGTAGGCAATTATTGGAGTCATCCAAGTTAACTACTACTACTCTCAACAAAAGATCTTCTTTTCCAGTTCCTTAGTTTGTGTTCTCATCAATGCTCCATTACATTGCACAGTTTCTTAGGCATACCACAAGCAAATGTGTTAAAAGTAATAAGATATCACTAACATCGAGGTCATATCATAGAGAACAGAAAGGTGACTACTAAGCTACTAAAATCACCAACTATCAACATGATCAGGTTATAAAAATTACTTTTAAAAAGAAATTAAATAAACTAAATCAACCATAATAAAGATGTGTTTCCCTAATTATCTCCCTTATATAATTAAATCTAAAGTCAATTAAGGATCATCATACAAGCTACTTGTGGTAGATTAAGAGCGGGATATTTTGAAGATAGAGGATTATAGGCTCTTGGTTGTGTCTATGCAAGAGCGTATAACTTATATGCATTATGCACATATACCTTATAATGCCATCTGACCTCCCCATTATTTTTTGATCTCATGATTTAAGTAAATTGTATTAATCATATGTCTATTACTAGTAATCCTCTATTGAGCTCATACCCATAAACAAAATTCAACACAAAGTGTCCAATCCATGCACCACATAGAGATCAAACTAATCTACAAGCAATATAACAAATAACCCAACATAGTCATTATTAATTAAATAATAAACATCAGTATATAGGTCTAAATCGATATACCCAAAAAGAAACTAGCCTAAGATCATTATCACACACTATCACATTACAATCCATAATAGTAAAAAATAAAGAGAATGAAAGACCAAAAACTCCTGATAGAAGGGGCCCAAGATTGGGAATCATCACATTACAATGCGAGAAAGATAAAAAAAACTCCTTGAAGATGGGGCCGCCTCTCTAAATCCACTCTGTATTTGGTATGCCCAAGCTTTCCCCCAATCCAAATCAAGATTTTTTCAACTTGTCTTGAGTAGATGATGATAAAATCCTAGGCTAACAAAAAATGAACAAAAATCTAAACATCTAAAACGAAAAAGGAATACTAGTCAAGCAAATCTTGAGAAAGGAGCTCCAGAAATCTCATATAATCCTATATGTTGAATGGTACAATAGCCTTCTATATTTCTCACCCACCAAAATACTATATATTGCAAAATATCATAAAAGCCCTTAAAAATTCGTTATATATCTCTTGGGCACTGTGGTGTTGAGCTATGCACTGTGGCCCCAATATCTAGCATGGAAAAATTTCCAGTTTCATTCTACGAGCCACAACCTTGAAATAGGTCGTACACTGGTTAGTTGAAAAATTCATCTTTTCTTTTCTTTCATGTGCATGTCTACACCTAGTTTTGGCTTCTCTTGCATCTTAAGCACCTAGTAAAAAATACATAAATCATGTTTACACAAAAACAACACTAAATGACTAGAAAATCACATAGAATTACATAACATACTAAAAAATAGAAAATAATGCAAAAAAAGTATCTTTTTTAATTAAATTGCTCTTCAGTTAGCTCTTTTGCTCCATAAAATAAGTGTAGAATAACTCATTTTAGAGAGTTATCACACTCCCGAAATTATAATTTGATAGTCCTCAAGCAAAATAAGAGAAAAGACATCAAAGCAAAACAACATGAAAACACAATAAACAAGATTATATGGTAGAGTTCTTGTAGGCATATATTTGGCCATAGCTTTCTCAAAAGTTTCTTATAAAAGCATAACAATTGATCAAGTAATCACAAGATGACAACTCATGCTTCGATTTTCACAACAATGCCCATCACATGTGTGATGTCTTGTGTGTATTTGTTTGTCCCATACAAAGTTAAGGGTGTAGCCTAGATGTTGATATACACTCTTGAATTAACACTACTTCATGCATCTTATAAGTTTTCTATCATCACTCTTTCCACTAGTATAGTTTGTGATGATCAAAGAATCAATAGGATTTTACCGTACATTAAGCGAGAGGATTGTTTCTTGGAGTATAGATCTAGCTTGGAGCATATAAATAGGTGAATAATCTTTAAGCTCCAAGTCCTCAATCAGGGTGCTTTTTTATTGTCTAAGGCTGTATCATGGATTGTGAACACCATTTTCTCTAATTGTTCTTTTTGAATAGAGTGCCCCCTTTTTTCATAAAGATAACAATAATCAGTGTTCTTTTTTGAAGAACCTTAGAGGTTTCTTCTTCTTGTGCTTCTTAAACTTCTTGAGTGTTGGTCTTTTGGAGGAGGAACATGAGCACTTTTCTTTGCCTCTATACTTTATCTCCAAGTAAGATTTATTGCAGGCTGTCTTCAAGATAGATCTATTATCTTGGAGTACCTTGAAGAAGTTTTGTTATTTTCAGAGCTTGTCAAGAGCTGCAAGGATCATTTAGTGGATTTCTTCAAGACCAATATGAGCTATATCTCTTCTTGTAGCGAGAATAATCTTCTTGAGCTTAAGTTGGAGCTCAGGTTGGATTTCTTTAGGAAGTGATGCAAGGAAGACATATTTCAGGTTATTTTGGATCATTGGATCCATTTAGCATGTAGAACAGTTGTGACATCCTTTGAAAATGGAAATCAAGATCCTTCTTAAGAGAATAGCACTTTATAGAGAAGTAATATTGTTTAGCCATTTTGCTTACAAGAGAGACATCTCTAATAAATTCTTGGTGTATTTCTCCTAGGGTTATTTAGGGCTGTAAATGGATATTCAAAAATTTATTTACCGTTCGTATTCGTATTCATTTATACAAAATTTATCCACATTGGTTTGAAGCGGATATTATCCATATTCGATTAGTAGATATCCAATTATAAATGAATACGGATATAGTAAATGCGTATCCGATCTGTTTAATATCCACTCTAAATATATATATTTATTAAATAATATATTATTTATATTTTTCAATAAAAATTTCATAATCCATATATGTATGTATATATATATATTATAATTGAAGAATTGGGAATAAAAAAGAATAAATTTAAAAAATTATTGTAATATAGAAAAAAATTTGAAGAATAAAGTTAATCAATATAATTTGACTTTTCAATTAGTACACTTAAATGCCATTATTAATATGAATTAGTACTAATAATTAATTATAAAGTCCATTGTTAATTAGAAATTATGCTACTTGTTTAATTGCTTTCTTTTTAAAGAAATTGTATAGTTCTTTCTATTAATTAAAATATGTATTTGTTATGGGTTCATAGATTCACGTATCTGGATATTTGTAAACAAATATCTAAATAATTATTCTCGAATATAAATATCAAAAAAATAATTTGAATACAGATAAATTTAATCAAATATGAATGCATCTGAATAATTATAATCGAATATGGATATATCCAAATTTGATTGATATTTGACGGATATGAATTCGGATATCATTTTTAAATATCCATCAAATCTATATTCATATCCAAAAATTCAAAAAGTTAAACGGATACAAATATGAAAATAATGTATCTGATCTGTTTAATATCCGTTTACACCCTTAGGGCCATTGCTGGATTACTGAGTTGGTAGAACTGTAATTGTCTATATTCTCCAAAACCTTAGAGCTAATCTCTGAGAGTTCGTATAAATCTAGATGCAAAATCTCTTAGAACATTATGTAAGTTGGTTCATTCTCTCGTGAGTTGTAGATTAATCTAGGAGGTAAAAGAATGAAGTCTATCTCTATTCTTAGATATAGGGATGCCATAAAATGTGAACCATGAACTATTTATGAGTTTAGAGAAAGAATTCTCTGTAGGTAATGTTGCTATTAGTTCATTGTCTTGATGTGATTCTGTCTTAAAGTCAAAACTTTTAACAATTTGTTATGCTCTTTGATGGCTTGATCTTGTTTTTGAATCCATCATCATGGACGTTGTTTCAAAAAGTTCAGCTCTTGAGTCTTCACTAAAATTAGAATCATTGTTGGAGGATTCCTCATGAGAAACTTAAAATGAATTATTTGTCCCCATGATATGTCCCTATGGTAACAAGTTCATCTTTTTTGGAATCTTCTCTTTTTGAAGCCGTAACCTTCCGGGTGTGGTTGATCTTTCTGTTTTGTTTCAAATGAAGATTTTGTAGAAAAGGACAATGGGGCCCTTTTTTTCTTTGGCTGAAGACCTTAGTTTGGTATGTTATGGAGATGATGTTCTTTGGACCTTTTTAGGTAGATTAAAGGTCATGAAGAAGCATTTTGAATAATCTGGTGGTGAAGTTAAAAGAGATTGTTGATAAGAGAGCTAACTAGGATATGAGTGGTGGAAAGAAAGTGGTTGTACCACCCTTTGTTTATTAGCTTCTATTTAGGCATTGGGCTCTTAGTTTCCTTACCTTTGCTTCCTTTTGGTATAACTCATTACCAAATTTTCTTTGATCTAGGAAAGTTCGAGGGGCTCTATTAAGAGCATGAAGTTTTTTGGCAAGATCTTGATAGAGTTTTTGTATTTTGGAGACCAGACTGTCAGCCTTAGCTTTTGTAGGATGGCCTCTAGAAATAACTTACTCCATTTCACTACCTACATTTTCAAGACCTTATTTCATGCTTTGGTGTTTGTAGTCTCCTAATTAAGGACCTCTTCTACTTATGTGAGGGCTTCATCATTCCTTCACTATCAATACCATCTACTGTAAATAAGGCTTTGACGGAGTATGGCTAGCATTGTCAGTTTGCCTTTCCAACATTGGAAAGTCTTGTACATAGTTAAACAGCATATATGATTGAATTGTTAGGGAGGAAAGAGATATACCTTTTGAAGCTTGCATTCTACACGTGGTATTTCTTTCTCTTCTTATCTATGTTAATCCTATTTTGTACCAGGGCAAAGGTTGACGTTATGGTGGCTTAGCGTCCTGATCT
This sequence comes from Jacaranda mimosifolia, assembly GCA_018894105.1. Lineage (NCBI taxonomy): Eukaryota > Viridiplantae > Streptophyta > Magnoliopsida > Lamiales > Bignoniaceae > Jacaranda > Jacaranda mimosifolia. Next base: position 13,324,040 of record CM032130.1, on the reverse strand, counting down.
TCAGGTTCCTGAGGATAGCAAGATCTCTCCTAAAGGTCTTGTTTATTTTCTTGCGTTGTCTGTGTTGGCGACAATAGTCTTCATCATTATCAAACTCCCATTCATCACAAAGCACCTTAGATCGTATTCTAATGGGTCTACATCCCAAATACGTGTGCATCAATTTTGTTGGTATAGGCAACTCTTCCATCTGGTCTCAAACCACCATGGGAGTATAGGTGTCTTTCATCCTAATTGGAGCTAATGTACTTATCATTTGTTGGAAGATGACTCTTGATGGCCTTTCATCTTTTTGGACATCAATGATAGTCTTTACTCATCCATAGCTGAGTCTTTAAAATTGGAAACTAGAGGGCTTCACTGTTTTAAATTACCTTGCCACCTAGATAATAGTGGGAACTTGTTGTCCTAAGCCAACAAGGACCATTAGTGCACCATTCATTTGTAGATCAAAGTTGTGGTTATGTAACCTAGACATGATTTGGTGATGAAGAATTGCCATACCAGTGAACACAGCTTGCTCTACTCCTAGGATATGAATATGGACCTTGAAGGCTGATGAAAGGTAGGGATCATCTAGAGATATGGTATAGTTCAGGAAAAAGGTCACCATGACACTTCTGGCATTGAAAGTTGTTACTATAGTACCAATAACAACATTTTGATACTTGATGAACTGGGAATCAAGGAGTGCTATTCTAGCCAAAACTGGCATTTTTTTTCTTCCATGATGAGAGAAGACAAGCTAGATGCTTCAAGGTGAAGATGGGTGTAATATTTCCTTTTCCAATTAGACATGAACTTCATTGGAATAGAAAGGGCCACATACTACTATCCTTTTGAGGATTTGAGCACACATCAATCCATTTTGGAATGCTACACATATTCTTCGGCATGAGTTTAAGACTTGATGAGGGCTTTAATGCTTTAAGAAAACTATTTGCAGATCGGTTAGGTAAAGAAAGAGTAGAATAAACTTGAATAAAGTTTCCTACAATATTTAGGGAATCTATGACTCTGGGTATATAGTTCCTCTAGTCGCCTACTTCTTTGGCACCTAGCCTTCACGCTCACATTCTATTCTTACAATCTTTCTGGGCTTCATAAACTAACCTGACTTTAATATTAGGGGGCTGGCCAAGAGCCCCCAAAAATTGGTAGCAGCTACTAAGGAAGTGTTGGGATGAACTAAAAGAGATAGACATCCTTATGTCTAGCCAAAGTCTTATCAAAGCTATCAAAGCTAAATGACTTATAAGGCAACTCTATTGGATTTTCTCTAATTCAGTTATTCCTTTGATTTCCAAACCAACTGAGACGATCAGAGCACAAAAATCTTAGCCATTTTAATTCTCAACATGTTTTGATGCACATAATCCTCACATAGAGACAAGTGCAGAGCATATTCCAAACTTTAGATGGAAAGAACCATAGAAGATTAGGAAGTATATAAGCTAAGGCCTTCGGTAGACTATGGAGGAATTTTGAATTAGTTTAGAAGGCCATGTATAATGTAAAACTAAGAGGTTTTATTTCTAACTCAGCTTGATATCAAACTGGGGTACAATGCCATATTTATATGCATGGAGCTCAAAGGACTTTGGAACATATTGTAATAGTTATCTAGAATCCAGGATAACTATTTTTCTATAAGGATAAATATCATCTATTGGAATATTACCCCACAGCCAATTAAATTGGTATGTAAAGCTACTCATTTGAATACAATCTTGATTGACTAATATTAAATAAATGACCATCTTTACCTTATGCATTTTATGATATTCTTCACATGCATTTGATTGAAGCCCTAATATCATACAAGACTATAGGACTTAGTCACGTATATGATGGTGATCATGAAAGAAACATGCTCTACAATTATAATTTTGAATATTTCAAGTGATAGAATCTAAAGATAGAGCATCTAAGATTCAAATTAATAGACTTGCACAAACATTTCATACTCCAAGGAGTTGAATATTATGCTATTTCATGGGCAATTCATCTATAAGACATAGATGCATGTTAGTTGATGCTTGTTAGATAATAAGTTCATTGAAAACTCACTTAGAAAATCCATAAGGTAGTTGAAGTGGCCTGTCGGTAGTGAAAAATTTTCTAGCTTATAATAGTGCATATAATTAGTCTTTTAACTTAAGGTTACATGGTAATCTTGTATTTAGGTCCTTGTGCTTTGATTTTGTCCCTACCACTTAGCGGGTCACTCGAAGCTTAGGTTGGGCACAAGCTACCTATGTATGGAGGTTCATGAGTTCCAAGAAAAGATTTGTTTGCTCATTATAAAGAACGAGCTACTCTCCTATGTACTCTGTGATGATCGATTTTGAGAAATCCTTGCGCCAAGTGGTATGACAATTTTAAAAAAGTGTTTTTCAAAGTTAAGTCATAAACTACAACTGCATATCAAGAATAGATGCATAGTCATTGAGGTTATTAGGGAACCGGCAAATATCTTGTCCTAAATCTATTTTGGGAGATAAAAATTGAAGGACCGTATTTGTATACCAATCATAAGCAGAAAGGTTCACACTAATTAATTCATCCAATTGGTTGAGCTCCATATGCTTGTACTAGATATTGACTATGGAGATTAGGTACTCTTCAATTAATAGGGATATATTGAAGATTGATTAGTTTAAAAGAGTTTAGGCTAATTGAAATATTTGATATTTAATAAATCACAAAGATTTTTGAGCCAATGTCTAATTGATTAGTGAACCTACGAGTCACATTAGCCTTCAAGCACTCTAATAGGCTTGGAGAAATTATTTACAGAGGTAGGTAATTAAATTGGTCAATATTGGAAGAGACCAGTTAACTAATTCAAAATTGGTCACAATGACTTGATTAATTTAAAGGATTAAACTAATTTATTAATTTAAAGAGTTAAATTAGATCAATTAGATTAAAGTGTTAATTTAATTGGGCCAATGAAAAGTTTAATTAGTCTTACCAACTTAAGGAGTTAAGTTGGATCAATTAAATTAAAGAGTTTATTTAATTAATATTAGGGTGTCTTATTTTGAGGAAAATATTTAAAATGGAAGGATCCATTTAAAATTGGCAATTAAAATAGAGATTTAATTAGTAGACCAAAATCCTACTTGTAGTAGGATTAAAATTCTACTGGGCACTTAAGTGATGTCATTTGGACCAATAGTGTGAGGGATGCATTTAGAGAATCTTTGATGAACCCAAACACTCATTATAAAAGACTACGAGAGCCGTCCATTAGGGGTATAAATATAATCCCAATCTCTTTTTAGTATGACCAAAAAACTGTCTCCTAGAATCTCTCTAGCCTCTTCTCTTCCAATATTCGTCTTTATCTCCAACCTTCCCTTTTTTCTTCTATCTATTCTAGCAAAATATAGTAAGACTAAGAGTGATCTAAATATGTGTGGACTTCATTGGAGGCGTCACAATTGGGGTGCTTGAGGTGAACAAGAAAGAGGACAAGTTCAAATTCTTCATTCTAGTTAGCATCTTGGGGCAATTGTTTTCACCATTTCTTGCTACTGTTTTGGATGGTTTTGGGGGTATTTTTGAAGCTGGTTTTCTGCTGCAAATTGAGGGAAAATAGTGGGTAAAATTGGCTATGGAAGAAAGAGTGTTGGTGAATTATTGAAGAGTCATTCAGTTGCACTACCTCTTTGATTTGGAAAATCTTTTAAGGTAATTGTTTATTCCTTTAAATCCATCTTTTTGGCATAAAATAGATCCTTAGTTGGTAGTGAATCAAGTTAAATTCATGTGATGAAAAGTTTTAAATGTCGTTGCATCTTAGATCCTGGATTCACCATCTCCTTCAAGTGGTATCGAAGCCAATTTTATGCATTAATTTTGGATATAATAAAAATTGATTCATATGATGGATTGATTCACAACTTTATTTTCTTGATTCAATTGATAGATTAGAGGATTTGAAGTTGATGAATGTGGCTCTTGATGATTTGAATTAATTTCTATCAATATTTGCTAGATTGTGATTTAATTTATGTTGATGTGATTTTAATTCTATTGCTGGATGTAGATTTAGCATGAAATTATGTTAAATATTGATTTAGCATGTTTTTAATTTCTAGAACGTATTTTGGCAATTCTTGATTAAATAGGATTGGATCTCCTTGAAGTAGTTTTACTGAATAGTGATTCGATCTACTTTTTTTATTTTTGAAGCATATTAAAGAGTTCAATTTTCAATTTTTAAATTATTTAAGATCTAAAAAATTTTCTTAATTGGGTGAAATTTGGTTTTGGATGTGTCCAAACACAATCTGTGTTAATTTGGGACAATTAGTGCACGCAGATATGCGTCGATGGGTGCAGCCGGGCACACTATGTGTGCAGCAGAAAGTGGCCCTAGTACACACACAGACACTACCTAATGCCCGGGAGCAACGGCAAGTGCGCTGTGCGTATCGGACAGTCGGTAGGGAGCTGGTGTGTAATTGTTGGGCACAACATGCATTTTTCCACAGGGAAAATATTATTTTTGCTGCAAAATTGTGATATTTTGCCCTAATTTTGATGTATAAATGTAATACATCCTTTTTCAAGAAGTGTTGGATTTTTTTCATGTTTAAAATTAAATTTTAGTTTCTCTTCAAGGATGTGCAAAATTTGATTTGCATGAGAATGCACTTGAAAATTTTTGCTAGTTATTGATTGTTTATGGGATAAGCTTTTAATTGTTGATTTGAATGTGAAATCTTATTATCATTCATTTAATTGTTGAATGTATGATATTGTGGATGGACGTGGATGAACATGAGCCTTTAACTTGATTTAATAAATTCAATGTTAACTAAGTGGATTGTAATTAAATGGGGCTTGTATGCCTTTCGTTTTTCACCATATAAATATTTTTCTTATTATTGTAATGAGAGTAGAATATTTAGGTGGTGAGGATTTCCTTATAATTGTTGGGCATTAAAAGGAGGTCATGGAAGACTTGAAGACTTGAAGGCCCATGTATACATGGGATGCATGCATGTAATCAATAGCATCCATTCATTTAATTAACCCACCTAAATCAACCAAGTGGTACACCAATAACTCTAGGCTCATCATTTCACACCAATAACTCTAGGTGTATCACTTGGTTAAGGCTCATGGTCATCCCAAAATTAGATGCATGCTAGGTTTATTTGTTATTTATGCTTTCTTTATTTTTTGATGCACTTCAGTAGAAAACCTAAATAAGAAAAGATGAAATGATGAGATCTTCCAAGCAAGTAAAACTCTAGAAAGTATAAGTTCAACCAATATTAAGTTAAGATGGATAAAATTAAACAGGGTTTAATAATCTATGCCTTCTACTAATAGGTGTATGACATGGGATGCTGCCATGATTGTGTGTTGTCTCACGAGTCGTAGAATACACTTTTGTGGAAAGCTATAATCACTACCTTAACATGAGATGTACTTTAATATGAGTTGGCTATGACATTGTTTCACAAGTCATGGAATATTCATAGTTGAGTACACAATTGAAGAGAGAATGGTAGGTCGAACTTAACACCTAGTAATATAAATGTCTTATGAGTCGTGGGTGTATATGAAAATCGAGCCAAAATATATTAAGAATTGCGTAGAAATGCAATTGGTAAAAGTTACCTACCTTAAGGTCATGAGTGAATGTCTCACGAGTCATGGGGGCACAAGTTATACCTTTGGACTTTAATTCTCACTAGGAAATATGATTTCCTGAAGGGCAAATCAGGTAATTAGTCAATAAAATTTTACTCTAGAATCACTTTAGTCCACAATTTTCAAAATTTCATCTTTTAGTCCTTGTTAATGTATCGTTTCATTCTAGTCTCAAAACCACTTTCCGGCAATATTTGATAGGAAAATTGACCATTTTTTATATTTTTAAGGGCAAAATTGTCAATTTAAGATTTTATATTCCACTTGAGTTCCAATTTAAGGTTTTATGTTCCACTTTAGTCCTTACATCACCTTTTTTCAGGCAATTTGCGTTTTACCCCAATGAAAATTAAAAAGGACAAAAAAAACCCTTATGAAAAAAATAGACAAAAAACCTCCTTGTGTTTTTAAAAATTATGCACACTGCCTGCTCCATATTTGCTTCAATTTAACCCTAATTTTAACATATAAAGACTATACTATCCTTAGTTATTTCATATATTTTCAATTTAATTTATTTATTTTGTTAAGTATATTTTCATATATCTTCTTTCACCCCCTTTAAATTTAATTTTTTTTTAGTTTTTGTATTTTCATTTCTCTAATTTATTCTACCTTTTTCCTTTTTTATGTACTATAAATAAATGTATATATATATAATATAAAAATATATAATATATTTATTTTATATGTATATATTATATATTTGTATAATATATATTAATAAATAAATATAAATATAGACATATATATAAATACACTATATAATTATATTTATACAATAAACCCATCTACTACTGCACCCTGCACCCTCTGCAATCCCCATCTCGACCCCCAATAACCCGCCACCACCCCACGATAGTTGGTCCATGGCAGCCACCCTCAACAAACCCACCCCTTGTACCCTGTACATTTGAAACCACCCCCCCACCCTACCCCCAACTTCCCTATCCCTAGCTAACAATGCGATCGCGTGCACGCCTGCACGAACGGCGGCCATGGCCATTATTTCTGAAGCTACCATAGCCGCTGCACTGCCTTTAAAAACAACAATCATGACTTTTGCTTTCCAAGCTACCAAGGCTACTGTTATTCACATCGACTATCCCTTCAGATTGTTATTCAAATAGTTGTTCAATCATTCCAAGAGAATTAATATTTGTGACATTAGATCAATTAATAATGCATTTTAGGTTGATTGAACCAACAATTAAACAAAAAAAATACATGTGTGCCCTGGGGTAGTGTGGCCTCAGTACAAAGTGATGTTTGTAGATTTGATAATGAATAATTCCAATAAATTGCAAAGAATATGGCACAATTTCTGCCAATTAAAAAGCATTTTATTACTTTTATCATGCAATTATAAAATATATTAAGAAATGTAGCTATTAGCATTAAAAAATAAAAAAGAAAAAGAAAAAGTAACATAGGGACAGTGGAAAATAAAATCTTGAGTTGGGACTAAAGGAGAGCATAAAACCTTAAATTAACAATTTTGCTCTTAAAATATCAAAATTGATCAATTTTTCGACCAAATACTGTCGAAAAGTGGTTTTGAGCACTAGAATGAAATAATATATTAATGATAGGGGCTAAAAGTTGAATTTTTGAAGATTGAGGACAAAAGTAATTCTAGAGTAAAACTTTAGGGACTAATTATGTGATTTGCCCTTTCCTGAATTTCTTTCAAGGGTAAGAAATTTGAAGAAATATTGGGACAAAACATGCTTGAAAGACCACAATTATGTTTTAATATCAAAATTTAAACAAATACTTGTATTCTCTTCCTTATTTTTGTGGATTTATAAAATCTCAAGAATGGCTAAAAATTCAATAAGCATTCTATTGGAAACTTATAAATTGATCAGACCGAACTATCATAATTGGTTAAGTAATCTCAAGATTGTTCTAGATTTTGAAAAATGAAATTATGTTCTAACTCAAGATCCACTGGATACCATAGAGATGGCGCTGATCAAGAGACAAGTGAAATGTTCACTAAAATGGGTTGAGGATGACCTCCAAACCCATTGTTATCATGATAGCATGAAAGAACAATGAACTCAAATTTGCCACAAACACTGAAACATGCCTTGAACATTTACTCACACTTACAAAGGTTGTATGCAGTGCAAACTAGCCATGAGAAGTTCATGTTGTCCAATGAACTTTTTAGGGTTAAGATGGTGAGGGATCAAGTGTCCATGACCACGGTCCATAGTGTAAAGATGATTGGGTTTGTTGAGAAGTTTTTCAACTTAGACGTGGTTATGGACATTGATCTCATTAGAATCTCAACCATCACTAATGCACATTCAATAAAGCAACAAAAGAGAGAAAGATAACCAAGAAAATGCCTTTCTTTGGCATGCTAGACTTTGGCATATTTCTAAAAATAGGATGAGCAAGATAGTAGCCTTTAAATCACTAAATGTTAGTGGATAATGGACTTACCTACTTGTGAATCTTGTTTCAAGGGAAAAATGGCCGAGGCTCCATTTGTTGGACAAACGAAGTCATTCACTAATCTTTTGGATTTGATCTATATGGATGTATGTGGCCCATTAAGAGTTAGTGCAAAAGGAGGCTATTATTACTTCATTACTTTCACCAATGATTTCACTTGGTTCAAACATGTGTATTTTATGAAGTACAAGTTCAAAGCTTTTGAAAAGTTCAAAAACTATAGGAATGAAGTAGAAAAGAGATTTAAGAGATTTGGGGTCTCTCGCCTATGTTAAGAGACTAGTGGATGCGAGATCTATTTTGTGCAATTTTGTGGGATATCTAAAAGAGTCTTTGGGAATACTACTTCTATAATCCCTTAGAACGAAAGGTTTTTATTTTGAGGCGTGTCACCTTTTTGGAAAATAAATTTCTACTTTATAGAGAAGGCATTGTCATTGAGCTTGATGAAATTTAAGATGATCAAGCTATCCCACAAATGATAGAAACAAAAGAGCATCCTAAACATAATACACAACTTCTTAGAAGGTCAGGTAGGATCAAAAAGCAATGTGAAAAGTTTGGATTCCTTCATGAGATGTGTTAATTGGATAGTGATCTAAGGACTTATGAGGAAGCTATGTCGAACATCGATTCGGGTAATTAGCTTTAGGACATGAAATCCATAACGAGCTCCATGTACTCCAACATAATATGGACTTTAGTAGATCTACTAAAAGGTATAGTACATATTGATTGCAAGTGAGTCTACAACCGTATCTTGGAGTTAATATGAGGCAACTACCTTTAAAGCTAGACTTGTGGCAAAGGTTATACTCAAAGACTCGATATTGATTTTTAGAAAACCTTTTTATATTGGTCGCCATGCCTAAGTCCATTAGGATTATGCTTACCATAACTGCTTTCTACGATTATGAAATTTAACAAATGGATGTAAAGACCATCTTTCTCGTTGGAAACATTGATAAGGAAATTTATATGGTGCAATCAGAAGGTTTTACATTCAAAGAAAATGAATTGAAGGTTTGCAAACTCCAAGTTTTCATTTATTGACTCAAGCAAGCATTCTGAAGTTGGAACACACATTTTGATGAGGCACTCAAATCATTTGGCTTCACAAAAAATGTGTATGAACTATATGTATAAGATAAGACTAGTGAAAGTTCAATTCAATTTATTATGCTTTATGCCAATAACATCCTTTTTATTAGGAATGAGAGAGAGATGTTATAGTGTACTAAAGTATTGTTATCTTCACAATTCTCCATGAAAAATTTGAAAGAAACACCCTACATATTAGGAAAATGAATATATAGAGATAGATCAGGGAGGATGTTAGGGCTCCCCAATTTTCATACATAGATAAGATACTAAAGAGGTTTAGTATGGAGAAATCCAATATGGGATATCTCTCTATAGGACATGGTCTTCGTCTCTCTAATTCTATCTCTCCTCAAAAGAAGGAAGAGAGAAAAAGGATATCCCGCATACCTTATGCATTCGCTATTGAAAGCATAATGTATGCTAAAATACATACGTGACTGGATGTAGCACCTGCTCTAAGTGCTACAAGCCGCTACCAAATTAATCCCAGTAAGAGTGACTAGAAAGCTATAAAAAGAATCCTTAAGTACTTGACAAGGACTAAGGACTTGTGTTTGGTTTATGGCAATAGAAAATTGAAACTCGAGGAATTTTTGGATTTTAGTTTCTAATCCGATAAAGATGACCTTAAATTCATGTCCAGATTTATATTCTACCTCAATGGCGGCGTGGTTAGTTGGAAGAATTCTAGGCAAGAAATGATGACCAATTCAACCATTAGGGCAAAGTAGATCGTGGCATTGGATACCGCAAAAGAATGTAGTGAATGAAAAACTCCATCCAATAGTTGAATATAATACTTAGCATTACAGAGAAATTTGTTGTCTTTTGTGATAACAATGGTGCCATTGCGAAAGCAAAGAATCCATGATTTCATCAAAGATCCAAGCACATATTGAAGTGTTATCATTTGATATAGAAGATCATTGATAGAGGCGACATCTCAGTGGAGAGTTGTCCTGAAAGAGAATATAGCATATCCACTCACTAAACCCTTGACGCAAAATGTCTTTGAAAAACACCTTGAGAAGATGGGCTTGAAGACTATTGAAAATTGACTTTAGGATAAATAGGAGATTATTGGAATAGTGTCCCACAACCAATTAAATTGGCATGTAAAGCTAGTCCTTTGAAGACAATCTTGATTGAATGATATTATACAAATAACCACTTCATCTTATACATTTTATGATATTCTTCATATGATTTGGTTGAAACCAATCATATAATACTAGGGACTTGATCATGCATATGATGGTGATCATGAAATAGGTCTCTGTGGTCATATTTTGTATATTCCAAGTCACAAAATCTCAAAGATAGGGCATCTAAGATTCAGATAGGCTTGCATTAATGGTGTATACTTGAAGGAGTTGGATATTATCTTATTTTATGGGCAATCCCTGTACGAGACATAAATGTACATTAGTGGCTTCATTGAAAACTCACATAGAGAATCTATAAGGTAGCCAAGCAGGTTACCTAAGGCTTAGGGTGGCACAAGCTACCTATTTACGGAGGTTGACAAGTTCCAAGAAAGGATCTGTTTGCTCATCATGAAGAGTGAATTGATCTCCTATCTATTCTACAATGACCAATTGCTAAAAATCCTAGAGCAAGGTGTTATAATAATTTTGAAAAAGAGTTTTCCAAAGTTAAAGTTATAAATTGGAACGATACATCAAGAATAGATGTATAGCTGTTAAGGCTATTAGGGAACTGACAAATATCTTGCTCTATGTCTCTTTTGAGAGATATGAAATAGAAGGACCATATTTGTATGGCAATTATAATTAGCAGAAAGGTTCACACTAATTAATCTATCCAATTTGTTGGGCTCCATAGGATTTTGTTAGTTATCGACTATGAAGATTAAGTACTATTTAATTAATAGATATCAACTGAAGAGTGATTAGTTTAAAGAAGTTTAGGTTAATCGAAATATTTAATATTTAATAAATTACAAAGAGTTGTGAGACCATGTCTGATTAATTGATGAACCTAATGGGGGTCACACACAAAAACCTTTAGGCACTATAGTGGGCTTGGAGAAATTATTTAAAGAGTTAGATAGTTAAATTTGCCAAGATTGGAAGAGACCAATTGAGAAATTCAAAATTGGTCACAATGGCTTGATTAATTCAAGGGGTTAGATCAATTCATTAATTTAAAGAGGTACATTAGACCAATTAAATTAAAGTGTTAATTTTAATTTAATAGGCCCATGTGACAAGTTTAATTCGTCTTGCCAACTTAAGCGGTCAAGTTGGATCATATAAATTATAGAGTTAATTCAATCAATATTGAAGGGTCTTATTTTGGAGAAAAATATTTAAATGGAAGGATCCATTTAAATTTGATAATTAAAATAGAGATTTTAATTAGTAAGATTAAAATCCTACTTGGCACTTAAGTGACATCACTTGGAGCAATAGTGTGAGGAGTGCATCTAGAGAGTCCTTGATGCACCCAAACACTTAATATAAAAGCCCAAGAAAGCCTTAAAGTGGCCAACCATTTGGGATATAAATATCTCCCCTTCCCCCACCTCTTCTGGTGTGATAAAAAAACTATCTCTTAGAATCTCTCTAACCTCTTCTTTTCCATTCTTCTTGTTTGTCTCCAACTCTCCGTTTTCTTTCTATCTATTCTAGCAAAAGATAGTAAGATTAAGAGTGATCTAAAGGTGTGTGGACTGAAGTATGTAGTAACACAAGAATCAAATTGCACAATGGAACTTTTAGAAAACAAATTTCATCACATAAAAATAATTTGGATCACTATATACAAGGATCTATTTTATGCCTTAATGATGGATTTAGGGAGAAGAATTTATTATCTTAATTAATTCTTCAATCTTTTGCTAGAAAAAAAATAAATAATGAAGGTGGAATTTTAAAGGAGGAAAAAGAAGAACTTTGGAAGGGAAGGATTTTAAGAGAAAATCTAAGAGGTATGAGTTTTTTTTGTTCACAACAAACTCAAAGAGGGAGTTTTTTCTTTTTAGAGTAGCTGCCACTTATGGGAGAGGGAGAGCTTCTTATAAGGTGTTTCCCACTTGCATGCTAACTTGCATGCCAAGAAATTAATCTCTACTAATTAAAATCCGATTTCAATTTGGAAACTAATTTCTACTAATCAAAATCATATTTCAATTAGAAAATTAATTTCTACTAATTAAAATTCTATTTTAATTAGGAAATTAAGATTGCCACTTGATTTTAAATGTACTTTTCCATTTAAATCTTCCCTCCAAAACTAGATTCTCCAATTAATCAAATTGACCTTCAATTTAATTAAACTAACTTTACCCTTTAAGTTAGTAAGGCTTATTAAATTGTCATATGGCCCCAATTAAATTAACACTTTAATTTAATTGGTCCAATTTAATTTCTTAAATTATTTGATTAATTTAACACTTCAAATTAATCAAGCCATCATAACTAACTTTTAATTATTTAACTTGATCTCTTCCAAACTTGACCAATCTTATTATCTAACTCTTTAGATAATTTTTCCCAATTCCATTTAGAGTGGTTAAGGCTTTTTTGTGTTATCCATTAGGCTCACCAATTAATCAGACATAGACTCACAACTCCTTGTGATTTATTGAATATTAAATATTCTAAGTAGTCTTAACTCTTTTAAACTAATCACTCTTTCAATTAATCTCTATTAATTGAAGACTACCCAATCTCCATATAGTTGATGTCTAGCACAAGTCTATAGAGCCCAACTAATTAGATGAATTAATTATAGTGAACCTTTTCCACTTATGATTATCGTGCTAATACAGTCCTTCAATTTTTTATCTCCCAAAAGAGGCCTAGGGCAAGATATTCGTAGGTTTCCAAATCGCCCCAATAACTATGTATCTATTCTTGATGTGTAATCCCTAATTATGACCTCAACTTTGGAAAACTCATTTTATAAATTGTTATATCACCTTGCTCAAGGATTTATTGGAATCGATCATCATAGAGTGCACAAGAGATCAACTCATTCTTCACAATGAGTGAAATAGATCCCTTCTTGGAACTCACCAACCTCCATACGTAGGTAGTTTGTACCCAGTCTAAGCCTCATGCAACCCACTAAATGGTCGAGACCCACTAAATGGTCGAGACAAAATCAAAGCACAAGAACCTAAATAAAAGATAATTATAGATCCTCAAGCCAAAGGACTAATTATATGCACTATCGTAAGCTAAAGAATTTTCCACTTCCGACAAACCACTTCCTACCTCATGGATTCTCTAAGCGAGTCTTTCGTAAACTTATTCTCTAACAAGAACCTACCAACGTGCATCCATATCTTATATGGATTGCATGAAATGGGGCAATATCCAGCTCCTTAGAGTATGCATCATTAGTGCAAATGTATCCAAATCTTAGATGTTCTATCTCATAAGATTCTATGACTTGGAATATTTAAAATCATGACCATAGAGACTTCTTCATGATCACCATCATATGCGTGGCCAAGTCCCGTAGTCTTGTATGATTTAAGGGCTTCAACTAAATGCATGTGAAAAATATAATTAATTGCATATGATGAAGATGACTATTTTATAAAATACATTCAATTAAGATTGTCTTACAAGGAGTAGGTTTTACACGCCAATCTAATTAGCTGCGGGGCACTATTCCAACAATCTCCTACTAGTCCTAAAGCCAATTCTCCATAGCCTTTAAGCTCATCTTCTCGAGATATCTTTTAATACCTTTTATGTTAAGGGTTTTGTCAATATATTTGTTATATTCTCTTTCAAGGCAACTATCTCCACTTGAATGTCGCCTCTATTAATGATCTTATAGATCAAATGATAATGCATTAGTATGTGCTTGGATTGCTGATGAGATCATGGCTCTTTTGCTTGTGCAATGGCTCCATTATTGTCACAAAAGATAAATATGAGCTTTGCAATGCTAGGTACTACATGCAACTCTAGGATAAAGCTTTTCATCCAAACACCTTCTTTTGCGGTGCTGATGCCAAAATATATTCCGCATCAATGGTAGAATCGGCCTTAATTCTTTTCTTGGAACTCTTCCAACCAACCACTCTACCATTGAAGCAAAATATAAATCTAGAGATGGATTTAAGGTCATCTTCATCAGATTGGAAACAAGAATCCAAAAACCATTCGAGTTTCAATTCTCTATTATCGTATATCAAAAATAAATTCATAGTTCTTCTCAAATACTTGAGGATTATTTTTATGGCTATCCAATAACTCTTACTGGGATTGGATTGGTGGCGACCCATAATATTTAGAGCATGTACTACATCTGGTCTCATATATAGCACATCATATATTATGCTTAAAATGAGTGATGCATAAGGTATGTAGGACATCTTTTTTCTCTCTTCATTTTTCTGAGGGGCCATAAACTTAGCGAGATGAAGGCCATGTCTCATAAGAAGGTACATCATTTTGGATTCCTCCATACTAAACCTCTTTAGTATCTTAACTATGTACAAAGATTGGGAAAGCCCCAACATCCTCCTTGATTTGTCTCTATAGATTAGTATTCCTAATATATAGGATGCTTCTCCTAAATGTTTCATGGAGAATTGTGAGGATAACCATGCTTTAGTGCAATCTAACATCTCTCTCTCATTCCCAATGAGAAAGACATCACCGACATAAAGTACCATAAACTGTATTGAACTCCTACTATCCTTTTTGTATACATAAGGTTCATATACATTTTTTATGAAGCCAAGCGATTTAACTGTATCATCAAAATGTATGTTCCAACTTCAGGATGCTTACTTAAGTCCATAAATGGACCTTTGGAGTTTGCAAACCTTTTGCTCACTCCCTTTGGATATAAAACCTTTTGGTTGCTCTATTTAAATTTTCTTCTCAATGTTTGCATTGAGAAAGCTAGTCTTCAAACCATTTCCCAAATTTCATAATCGTAATAAGTGGTTATGGTAAGCATAATCCTAATGGATTTAGGCATAGCAACTGGTGAAAATATTTTCTCAAAATCAACATCGGATCTTTGAGTATAACCTTTTGCCATAAGTTTAACCTTATAGGTGGAAACCTCTCCATCAACTCCAAGCTCGAGCGTATAGATCTATTTGCAACCAACGGGTACTATACACTCCAATGGATCTACCAAAGTCCATATTTTTTCGGATTACATGGAGTCCATTTTGAATTTCATGGCCTCAAGCCAATCATCCAAATCCACGTTCGATGTGGCGTCCTTATAGGTCCTTGGATCACTATCCGTTTGACCATCTCAAGAAAGAATCCAAACCTTTTGGGTTGCTTCTTGATCCTGTTCGACCTTTTAGGAAGTTGTGTATTAAGCTCGGGATGCTCTCTTATTTCTATCACTTGTGGGATAAATTGATTATCTTGAACTTCATCAAATTCAATAAAAATGCCTTTTTATCTAATAGAAACCCCTTTTCCAAAAGATGGTGTTCCTCGAAATGAACATCTTTTGATATGAGGGATCATAGAAATAATAAACCAAAGACTCTTTTGGGTATCTCATAAACTTGCACAACATGGACCTTCTATCCAACTTTTCTCCCACTAGTCTCTAACATATGCGGGAGATCCCCAAACTCTTAAATAAGAGTAAGAAGGTGCTTTGTCATACCATATCTCATACGGTGTCTTTGGCACTGACTTTGAGGACACTACATTTAGTAACCTTGCTATCGTATCTAGGTGAATCCTCGAAAGGAGATAAAGGCCTCAGTGAAGCTTATCATAGATCGTACCATGTTCAATAAGGTACAATTTCTCCTTTCGGCTACTCCATTATGTTGGGGTGTGCCGGGTGGAGTCCATTGTAAGATAATCCCATTCTCTTTAAGATAATTCAAGAATTCAACAGTTAAGTATTCTCCTCATTGATCTAATCGAAGAGCTTTTCTCCTCATTCCTATAGTCTTTAAACCTTTCAAAGGTTTCAGACTTGTTCTTCATAAGATATACTTGTCCACAACGAGTATGATTGCCGATAAAGGTAATGAAGTAAGAATAGCTTCCTCTTCCACTAACTCTTAGTGGTCCACATATCTCCGTATGGATCAAATCCAAATGACTAGTAGTTCGCTCCGTTTGTCCAACAATTGGAGCTTTGATCATTTTTCCCTTCAAACAAGACTCACAAGTAGGTAAGTCCTCTGATCCACTAACATTTAGTGAACTTTGGGCTACTAACTTGCTCATTCTACTTTTGAAAATATGTCCAAGTCTTGTATGCCATAGATAGGCATTTTCTTGGTTATCTTTCTTTCTTTTGTTGTTTTGTCGGATGTGCATAAGTGATGGTTGAGAATCTAGAATATATAATCCATTATTCAATGTACCACATGTAATTAAAGAACCGTTATTTATTGCCATCAATTTCCCATTTTTGATAGGAAAATCAAATCCTTCATTATCTAAAACTAGAATTGAAATGATCTTAATAAGATTTACATAACAAAAATTTTGGTAACAAAGGTAAAATTCATTACATATGTTAGATTTATCGTAACAAAATTGATTTTTTGTTACAAATAACATTTTCTTTAGTAACAAAGTAAAAGTCTTGTTACTTTTAACTCAAATTTGTTACCTTAAATTTTTTATTTTCGTAACTAAATAATTATTCGTTACAGAAAATGTTATTTTGTTACATATAACATTTTCCGTCATATAAGAAGATATATTTGTAACAAAATTTGGTACCTTTTGTAACAACAAAGTATTTGTTACAAATAAAATATATTGTAACAAAGTTTTTAGTTACTAAATTTTAATTAACTTCCCTCCAAAATTCATTCCCTTCAAATATCAATTGTATACATATGGTAACAATGATTTTCGTTACTAATTATAAATGAATATTAAATTAAATTTTTACTAATACTTGTGAGTTGGGTTTTTGTTCAGGAAATGGACTTCACAATAATGTAAAAAATTTGTTAATTGGGCTTAACCAATTTTTTGGTGAATTATTATTGAACTGGGTTTTATTTTAAAGATTGAACTTGAAAAAAATTGAAGTAAATAATCCATTAGTTGGGCCAATTTCTTTAAAATATTGGGCTTTATAGCTTTTTGTGAATTATTCAATGAATTGAGAGTTTTCATTTAGAGGAAAAATGCAAAATTGGTCCCGTAACTATACTCTACTGGCAAATTTTGATTTTATCTTTTCGAGCTGCAATTTTGGTACATAACTTTTGAATTTTGGCAATTTGAGGATAAATCTGGCCCGAATTCATTTGCAATAGGCCCGATCCACATGGCGCCATGTCACATCCTCTCTCCTACGTGGCATGTGGTGTGGCAACCCCTTCTTGCCATATATTTTACTAGACCAAAAAAAAAAAAAGGATATTTGCACAAAAAATTCAAAATAGGTACATAAAAATTGAAAAAAGCAAAAAGATAAAGAAAAAAGATAAATCTTGAAAAATATTTATATACTTATATATATATTCATATATAAACACACATACACATGTATCCCACTTGCTAAATTATCAATTTAAATGAATTGAGTCCTAAAAAAAATTTAAAACTTGCACATTAGAATTTAAAATATCAAATATCTTTCAAATTTATAA
This sequence comes from Jacaranda mimosifolia, assembly GCA_018894105.1. Taxonomy (NCBI): domain Eukaryota; kingdom Viridiplantae; phylum Streptophyta; class Magnoliopsida; order Lamiales; family Bignoniaceae; genus Jacaranda; species Jacaranda mimosifolia. The sequence goes on along the minus strand of CM032130.1, from coordinate 13,306,195 downwards.
AATTTTCTTTCATACGAATTTACCATCTAAATTTTTTTAAAAATCTAATTTATCACTTTAGGCCATATAATTTAAATAATATTAAGTAAAATATCTAAAAATTTAAATAAATTTTGTTGACTTTATTTATTCAGTTAAAAATGAAATAAAAATTAAACAATAAAAATTTAAATCTATCCTATTATCTATACAATTCAAAATTACATAAGAATATTAAAATGATAAATACATTTAAAATAATTCTGTTAAATATAAATATATTTTATTTATTAATTCAAATATGACAAAAAAAACTTAAACAATAAAATTTTAAGTCTGTCATCCTAACTATATAATTATAGATTACATAATAAAATTAAAATAAAAAATATTCTAAACATTAGAATTTAAAATATCAAATATCCTTCAAATTTATAAAATTTTATTTCATACGAATTTATCATCTATATTTTTTAAAAAATCTAACTTATAACTTTAGGCCATATAATTTTAATAATATTAAGTTAAAATATTTAATAATGTTAAAATAGTAAAATATCTAATAATTTAAATAAATTTTGTTGACTTTATTTGTTAAGTTAAAAATGAAATAAAAATTAAACAATAAAAATTTAAGTCTATCCTATTATCTATATAATTCAAAATGACATAATGACATTAAAATAATAAATACATCTAAAATAATTCTATTAAATATAAATATATTTTATTTATTAATTCAGATATAACAAAATAAAACTTGAACAATAAAATTTTGAGTCTATCATCCTAACTATGTAATTATAGATTACATAATAAATTAAAATAAAAAATATTCTAAAATAATTCAATTATTCAATTAATATAAATAAAAATTCAAATATAATAATAATAATAATAATAATATTTAATATAATTGTTTTAGATGTATTTATTATTTTAATGTTATTATGTCATTTTGAATTATATAGATAATAGGATAGACTTAAATTTTTATTGTTTAATTTTTATCTCATTTTTAACTTAACAAATAAAGTCAACAAAATTTATTTAAATTATTAGATATTTTACTATTTTAACTTAATATTATTAAAATTATATGGCCTAAAGTTATAAGTTAGATTTTTAAAAAATATAGATGATAAATTCGTATGAAATAAAATTTTATAAATTTGAAGGATATTTGATATTTTAAATTCTAATGTTTAGAATATTTTTTATTTTAATTTTATTATGTAATCTATAATTATATAGTTAGGATGATAGACTTAAAATTTTATTGTTTAAGTTTTTTTTGTCATATTTGAATTAATAAATAAAATATATTTATATTTAACAGAATTATTTTAAATTTATTTATCATTTTAATATTCTTATGTAATTTGATACATATATAAAATATATATTTTTTCCTTTTGTTTAATCTAAAATTAAATAATTTTATATTTATGAAACATATAACATATTTATATAAATTAAATATTATTTAATATTTATAAAATTATATATACATACATATATATATATAAAATTATCAAAACTAAATAATTTCATATTTATAAAATATATAACATATTTATATAAATCAAATACTATATAATATTTATAAAAAATTATATACATTCATATATATAAAACCACACATATATAAAATTATATATATACATATATGCATATAAAATTATTCATAGCATATTTATATACACTAAATACTAGTTATTATTTAAAAAATTATATATACATACATATATATAATTATTTATGACATATCTATATACATATATATAAAATATTTTTTTTTCTTTTTGTTTAATCTAAAATTAAATAATTTTATAGTTATGAAACATATAACATATTTACAACTCCAGATGGACTTTCGCCTTTCACCCTTCTGTTTTCATTCTGTAATTCCCATGTACTCCTCTATTGTAATTTCCCCTTTTGTAATTTTTCCTTCTTTAAGTTTAGTTTAATTTGTATATTACAGAGCTGTTTTGAAGATCCCTTACAGGTTAGTTTAAATTTTATTTCTGTTTTAAAATTTTTTATTTTGTTAAACTTAGCCTAATGGAAGGCTAAGAATTTAAGTATTAAACATGTATGATTTAAATATAGCCTATATTATTATGGTCACTTAAGTATAGGACTATATAGAAGGATTTAGATCTGTGGCTTGGTTATCCAGTTATGATTAGGTTTTGAGGCTTAACGGCACTCCAAGTATGTTGCTCTCTGGATATTTACCCTGTTTGTCCTTGTTAGCCGGGTTTGGCGTTTGTAGGCATTTTGGGTACCTTGGGTCTAGAATTCATACTTGGTGGGCTAGTTAAATTCAGGTAAATTTCCCAGTTATGTAATGCTGTGAACTGCCCGATCTAAGATAATAATAATAATAATAATAATAATAATAATAATAATAATAATAATAATAATAATAGTAGTAGTAGTAGTAGTAGTAGTAGTAGTAGTAGAAGAGGAAGAAGAGGAAGAAGAAGAAGAAGAAGAAGAAGAAGAAGAAGAAGAAGAAGAACCCCACCCTTCCCCTCCAACACTTCATATATTTCTCATTTCTTTTCTTTTTTCTTCATTCTTTTCTTTTCTTTTTATTCTCATTTCTCTCTTCTTCCATTATTTCATATATTTCTCATTTTATACATATATGTATAAATTTATCATTGTTTTTCATTTACTCATTATTTAATATATTCTCATTTTATACATATATATATAAATTTATCTATAAAATTTTAAATAATTTTTATTTTTATCTTTTTTCATTCAATTATTCATTATTGTATACTTATTTTTTGTATTTATAATTATTCACATATATATAATATACATATATATAAATTTATCAATAAAATTTAAATTACTTTTATTTTATCTATTTTTTTATTTATTCATTCCAAATTAAATAATATTTAATATTTATAAAAACATATATATAATATAATTTTTTATTCATACTTATATATAGATATAGTATATATATATATATTTCAATAAAATTTAAGGAATATTCATCATATATTTCTCATTTTATACATATATAAATTTATCATTATTTCTCATTTATCATTATTTCATATATTCTTATTTTATACAAATGTATAAATTTATTTAATGAATTTGGATGACAATGCAATTTTGTTTCCCTCCAACTTTGTATTCCCTCCAAAATTTGGCCCATAAAAAATATTAACAATTGTTTTTATTAGTAGTTTGATATAATAATTTAACTTGATTTCTTCCAAAAAATTGATTCCCTCTAACAATATCGATTCCTCTAAATTTTAGCTCCTCCAATTTTTTTGTATAAATAATTTATAACAAAATTAATTTCTTTTATCTTAGATTATATGATGAATTGACACATAATTTTTTAAATTATTAAATGATTTTCTATTATAGTTAAAATAGTTAAATAACATATAATTTGGACTTATAAATTTTGGTGCTTAACAATTTAATTTTTTATTATAATTTATTACAATATTTATTTAAAAAAATTCTAAAAACTCCTTAAAATAAATAGTTAAAGATTACATACTTGAATAACAAAAGAAAAGAAAGAAATCTAATTTACCATAATACTTAATGAAAAGAAAACGGGTCCTTGAAGTTAGGTATGTTAATGTTACATTTCATATTTTAATCGTTGTATTGGCCAATTAAAGATTTTTTATAACTTATAGATATCTATATGTTAATTGTGTGTATATTTTACTATATAAACTGCTAAAATGAAGATAACTTTCGTGGTTTAATATAGTATAAAAAAAGTATTAACTTAAAGTATATTATTAAATGTAATGATTATTAACTTTCATAGACCTGAACAAGTTGTTTTTAAGAATTAGTTGATCTACATATTATATTTCCTTCAAAAAATAAGTTTCCCTCCAAAAATAAATTCCCCTATTATTTTTTTATTCCGTCCAAATTTTTGCTCCTCCCTCCATTTTGTGTATAAATAGTATGTACAAAAATTATTTATTTTATCTTATATTATAAGATGAATTATGATGTATTATTATGGAGGTTAAAATTTTAATTCTATTTTTTGTTATTATTTATTAGGACATTGTTTTTGAACAAAAAGATTTTAGAAAAATTGTTTATAAATTCTAAAAACTTTAGTCTTTACGTGTAATTAATTTTATTTTAAAATTTTAAATATTCTGTGCTAATAATATATTGATGTGGACAATTTGAACATGCATTTATTGCAAATTTTCTATACTTAATTAATGCAAATTGTTTTAAAATTGATCAACTTGTATAACTTTAATATAGTTGGAAATTTTGAAATTATTTTGAAATACTCATGACATTATAATATAAACTTAGTAATATAGTTATAAGTTTAATAAAATTATTTTTTATCCCCATATATTTAATTAAATATTTGAAGAACTATTAGCATCCTTAATAAATTTGTAGACGTGGGTTGAAAATTTATATTCAAATTCAAAATTATCCTTGGACTTATTTGTAACTTTAACATGGGGGTTTAACTTTAATATTATTTAAATTACTCAGAATAAATTTAAATAATTTTATTAATATTTTTTTAAATATTAAATAATCTTTTAATTAAAGTTGGATTAAAAAAATAAAAATTTAAATCATCAACATATGTAAAGTAATTTAATCAAATTTAATTAAACATATTTATTAATTATAAAATAAAAATAAAAATCAAATCCATCTCTTAATTAAATATGATTTTATTTTTAAATTACATCTCAATAATATTAAAAAATAATCATATCTAAAATAATTTATTTATATTAAGTTAAATATATTTATTAAATATAAAAAATATTTATTAACTAAAATAAATAATTTAAAAATAAAAATAAGATCTAAAGATATCATACTAACACTAGTAATTTTAAAATGTCTATTTCACCCTATTAACCCAATAAAAAATTTATTGATATGATATCTTGTTCCCTTCTAAAACACAAATAAATAAATAATTTTCTCCCAATTCATTTTCCACCTACCACCCAAAATACAAATGAACAACCATCACATTCTCCAACCCCACTTCCAAAAAACCATATTGCTAAAATATTTTGACAAAATGCTCCAATTCATAAACAAACAAGCTCTAATTTAAACTAATTTCATTAAATTTATCAATTAATAAACATTAAATAAGTCAAAATGTGAGAGATATAGAGTTGGAACCCCGTGAGACCTTGATGTGTGTCTGTATATAAATAAAAAAAAAGTTAAATTTATTTATTAATCAAAATAAATAATTAAAATAAAAATAAAATCTAAAATTTTATCCTAACAATATAATTTAATAATTTTAAATAAATAAATATTTTTAATTATTTTGAACAAAATAATGTAATATTTTAAATAAATAACATAAGTAAAAAAATTTAAGTTAAGTTAATTTAATTAAAATTTATTAATTAACAATAAATAAATAAGTATATATATATATATTTTCTCCTTCTTCCACACCCCGACCCACCCCTGCCTCTTCCAACCAGCACCCCCCACCCCGCCAACCCCACCCCAAGCTGGCCTGTGGCCGGCGGCCGACCGGCCATTTTTCCATGGCTAGACCCAATGGCTGGCCATGGCCACTGGTGAGGGGTTGGGGGAGAGGGGGTGGGTGTTATATATATATGTATTTATGTATATATTTATATGATATTTATTTTATATATATTTATATTGATATTATACATATATACATTTATATGATATTTATATTGAGATATAAATTTTTTTTATGAAGATTTTGTTATATATTTTTAAATTTTATTATTATTTTTTAAAATTTTTTTAATAAAGGTTGATTGGGAAATTCAAATTTTGTGGAATTTTTATAAATAAATCAAAATTTTTAGCTGTTGGGTAATTAATTTTTTTTTAATTTAACAGTTTTGCCTAAATACTAATGGAAGTTGAGGTGCTATCCCAAATGTATTAAAAAATTTAGAGTTTTGGTCCTATAAGTGTCAACTTAAGTACCGAAAGTGCAAACCCCCCATCTAATGAAACCAAAAATATAATTTTTCCAATATAACCAAACACTACATTAGCAAAAAAAAGAAAAGTAAGGGCTCCATTGAAATGGTAATAATTTTATTGAGCTAGTTGCAATTTACCCCAATGTGATTTGTGAAATAAGTATCAAACCCTTATGTGAAAAAATATATATATATACAAAACATCTTCTTTATGTTTTATAAAATCACGCACACTGCCTCCCCCTCCACATTTATTGCCCATTTAATGTAATTTTAATATAAAAAGATCAGTTTACCCTTAATCATTTCACATAAATACAATTCAATTTAAATAACCTTTTATTATCATATTTTATTTATTTTTTCTTTTTTTCATTCTTTTCTTTTCTTTTTATTCTCATATCTTTCTTCCATTATTTCATATATTTCTCATTTTATATTTAAATTTATTATTGTTTCTCATTTCTCATTATTTCATATATTCTCATTTTATACACACGCGCGCGCGCACACACACACACACACACACACATATATATATATATTTATCTATAAAATTTTAAATAATTTTTATTTTTATCTTTTTTCTTTCTAATTATTCATACATGTATAATTATTTTTTCCATTTATACTTATTCACATAAATATAATATACATATTTATAAATTTATCAATAAAATTTAAACTACTTTTATTTTTATCTATTTTTCTATTTATTCATTCCGAATTAAATAATATTTAATATTTATAAATATATAATATAATTTTTTGTTCATACTTATATACATATATAGTGTATATATATATATATATATACGCCACAAGAAAATAGGTTAATCGTGCAATATATTTTGCAATGGTTTGTCTCAATTGCTGCAAAATATGAATTTGACAGTGGTTAAGTGGCAATTTATCCAAACTACTGCTAAATTAGCCATTTAGCGACGATTTCGAAAAACCTATGTGAAATTCATAATAAATGGCGGCGGTTAGTGTAACCGTGACTGAATGAATAACTTTGCGCTGGTTTTTCTAAACTGCCGCAATTAATAATATTGTTTCTTTTACTTATTAGATTGCTCTTTGTTTTTAACTTTAAAGGGTTTTGTCTAATATATATATATAATGCCAATTATTTTTTAAAAACAATCTTATTTAATTTTAATTTTTGATTAAAAATCAATTAAGTTAAGACAAAACTATGATAGTAAAGATAAAAAAAAAAAAAAAAGTAAAATAAATCAAAATAAATGTATAAAATAATTATAAAGTTAAAACCAATATTAGTATATAAGTTAATAGAAACCTTTTAATTTGACTCATAACTTAGTTATCGAATAATTAAGTGAAGAAAAGAGTTTGGCATTAGTCATATAAAGTTAAAACTATAATAAATTGATAAAATAATTATAAACTTAAAATTGATTTTAAAATATGAATTAGTGACAAAATATGAGGGTGAAATTATAATGTAAAATAAATATAGAAAAAATAAATTATTGTATTCATTCTCAAATTTTTGTATAAATATAATTGGATATTCATATTATATTTTGCAAAGAACAAAAAAATAGTGAATAAAAGAAAAAGTTGTTAACCTTTCAAATAATCAAAATCAAAATTTCTCATTATTTCATATATTCTCATTTTATACATATATATATATATATTTATCAATAAAATTTTAAATAATTTTTATTTTTATCTTTTTTCTTTCGAATTATTCATACATGAATACTTATTTTTTCCATTTATACTTATTCACATATATATAATATACATATATATAAATTTATCAATAAAATTTAAATTACTTTTATTTTTATCTATTTTTTCTATTTATTCAGTCCGAATTAAATAATATTTAATATTTATAACTATGTATATAATATAATTTTTCATTCAAACTTAAATACATTTGTAGTGTATATATATATATACACACACACACACTACAAGAAAAATAGGTTAATCGCGACATATATTTTGTGACGGTTTGTCTCAACTGCCACAAAATATTAATTTGACGGTGTTTAAACAACGATTTATCCAAACCGCCGCTGAATTAGCCATTTAGTGGCAGTTTCAAAAAACCACCGCATAATTCATAATAAATGGCAGCGGTTAGTGTAACATTTCCTGAATGAATGACTTCGCGCTGATTTTTCTAAACCGCTGGAATTAATAATATTGTTACTTTTGCTTATTAGATTGACCTTTATGTTTTACTTTAAAAGGTTTTGTTCACAATTTTTTAATATATATATATATATATATAGGTGTAATGCCAATTATTTTTTATAAATATTTTTTTTATAAATTTCTAAAATAAAGTATTTTATATTATAACCTCTTCTACAAAAATATTAAGCCTTTACCTAACAATTTATATATACATATATGTAATAAAATTTCTTTGCTTCATGCAGCCATGTTATATAATTATCTCACACTCTTTGTTTATTTCTTTTAATTCACTATTTGATACTCTTATTTTATTTATTCAAATGACAAGTATTATTTTGTTTTTAAAAATAAAATAATGTTTGCTTGATTATGGAAGAGAGGAATAAGTAGTTGAGCAAATGCAAATATTAACTTTTGTACATGCAGCCAAGATGGTTAGGTGCTTGCTGGAGTGTAGGCATGGCGCGGGGGCGAAACCTGCTGCTAGCAGTTTGGGAGGAATTTGCGCTGGGCCTGCAGGTGGGCTGGCCCTGCGGCCACTCTTGCTGATGTGGTGTTGGGTGCTTGGCCTGAGCGTAGTAGGGCCTATTAGGCAGGTAGGTGCTAGTTCTACTGGCGGCTGGGGGGGCAGCGCCTAGTAGGCCGGTGTGGGCGCTGGGCCCTGCTACCAGCTTGTGGGTGGGCCAGCCCTATGGCGCTCTATCTGGTGGGCCGTGGGCCTGAGCCCAGCAAGGCCTGGTGGGTTGGTGGGTGCTGGGTTGAGCACAGCAGGGTTGCTTGTGAGCGGCTGGGCCTTGCTATGCTCTTGCTGGTGGGCGATGGCGCGAGTCGGGCCCAGAGTTCAGCCGCCTAGCAGGCGAAGGCCCGATGTCAAATGGCCCATCCATATGCAGCAGCCCAAACAGGAGCCCATTCGTAACGAAACTTTCAGTTATTTATTCCATTAGTAACAAAATGTTTATTTTTGAATTAAAATTTTATTTAACTATTTGTAACCAAATATTTTGTTACATAAACAATTAGTAACTATACTTAATTAAATAGATAATATCATTATATTATGCATTGGCAACGAAAAAATAAAATGTAACAAAATTGTCAATGTTCTAGTAACTAAATATTTCGTTACGCTATAAAAATCTATTGTAACTATTACACTTTTTTGTTACTAATATCATATTTTGGTAACGATACATTTCGTCGCTATAAGTCCATCATTCGTAACGAACCATAAATTTCATTACTAAAACCTTATGCGACGGGCTTTAGGGCACTAAACTTAAGTAATGAAAATTTCGTTACCAATATTTTGGGTAACGAATTTTAGCTTTATGATAATAAAATTATTCGTTACTAAAAGTATAATTTGTTATAGTGCCCTAGCTACTGAATAGTAGAATGGCCTTTTGTATTTTTTAGCTCCCTTTGTACTACACATAAAAAAAGTTAAAAAAAGCTCTTGAAATTTTACCGCCTTCTTTCTTATGCAAGCCACGACCCCAATATACAGCATGGAAAAGACTTCATTCTCATTTTGGGCGCCGTATCGCTATGTGGGAAGCACTGATGGTTGCAATTTTTGACTCCTCTTTTCTTCATTGTGCATATCCAAGCCTAGTCTTAAGTTCTCTTGCCTCCTAAGGACCTAAACACCAAGAAAAAACAAATTAACAATATTTATGTAAAAAATTCCATAACAAAAGAAAAACATAAAAAATTTACAAAATATACTAAAATACAAAATAAGTAAAACAAGTATTTTTTTTTAATGAAATTGCTCTTAAACCAGCTCTTTTACTTCAAAAAATAAACGTAAAATAACTCTCTTTTGGAGAGTTGTCATGGCCTTGCAATGCGAGGAATGTAATCTTATAGCTCTAAAAATTTTCAAGGAGTTGGTTAACCTAGCAAAGTCTTTCATTCTTACTCCTTGCAATGTCAACTTTTTGAACTACGCTTGAAGCTCTTTTACAGAAGCCAATGTCCTGGGTAAGACATCTCATTTAGCTTCATAGACGTAGATGACTTAGCTCACTACCAATAGAGTAATTGAAACCTCACAGCTTTCTTGCTCTACCCTGAGGACCAGCTTGCCATGATTAGAGCTTTCTATTATGCTTCATCGTTGAAGGTGGTGGATATTTTTTAGATTGGCTTCTACTCCTCTTCACGAGATCATGTATCCTAAGAACTTCTTTTTCTTATTAAAGATGGACTAGACTTTAGAGTACTCATGTAAACGTGGACATGGTCCTCTATATTCTCGCTCTTCACCAGTATGTATTCAATGTAGATTTATTCCTCCTTATCTGCTTTTTGAAACACGTCGCTAATGATCACCACCACTTTTAGTTCTTTGATGGCTTCTTGTCATGCATTCTTAGTTTTCCGCTTCCTGAAGGGAGTTAGAGACCTTACGAGAAGGCTTTTTCGTAATAGCTTGAGCTCCTACTTTTTTTTTTCTTTAATGACTTTGTGAGTAAGGAGTCTGCAGCCTTTTAGGTAGATCTCCTTAGTGTGTTGGATCATTCTCTAGGATCCCAAAGTCTTCTAGTACTTCTCGTATCCCCTGTGGAGTGAGAAACTTAACTTTCATGTAATAAGTAGGTCAGATTTGTTTGAATAGGTTTGGGATATGTCCTCCCATATAACATTATAGGCTAAGGATGCCTTCATATCAAGAACTTGACGATCTGGATAGCTCTCTTTAGCTAGTCGTCGGATGATTTTTATTAGGGCAACAACTATCTCTCAATTGAAAAGATTGACCTTCATATCTACAAGTTATTGATTCCTCAGCTAGATAAAAACATAATACAATAGGATGTCAGTCGAGCTAAAGCTCAATGGGATCGTCAATGGATTGGAGATCTACTGGATCTCAGCCTTAATTAGTGAAAAATATATATTTTCTTGGGTTTCTAGGTGAAGCATCTGGCTCGAGATATTTATATGCATGTTAGCTCTTATGGCAGCTCAGAGGAAGGCCATTCTTCATTGCAAGAGTCTTAGGATTCTAGCAATAATACCTCAAGTAGGCAACTATTCTCATGTTTGCCCAGCCTCCATTCTCTATCATAAACTTATGACCGTGCTCTTTTTTGGGATGAGGTAGCACCAAGAGAGAGTGTGGGGTAGCTATCTGTTAGCATTTACAACCTCTCATAAATATATGTCGTGAAGTAATTTCTCAATCTCCACTTTTATGTGGTGATACTCTTTTGCGGTGCACCCATGTCTCGATCTATGGAAGCAACGATACTTATTGGACTTGTATTCTTGGGGGTCCTTCTTTATCTTTCTGGCCTCTACACTAGGCCTTGTAGCTTTGCCATAGTTTGGACCCCTACTTTGAGCAAGCTTAGTCATATGTGGTGGATGAGGAATCTATTATGTGGCTGGTGATGCCTTTCTCCTCTTCCCTTCCTCATATTATTTTCATTGCTTCCACTTGCTATCCAACTTAGATTTGTTCCCCATTGTCTCCTCTATCAGGTTGTATTCTCTTATTGTGGATCTTCATAGGATTCTAAAACCTAACTCCATATTATAAAGAACTTTACACAACTGCACCACTTGTGCTATAAATTATGCCAGAAATCAATTGGGCATTAAGTAAGGAACATCACATATATAGTCACATTTTATAAGAACATGTTTTACTAGTTAAACATATTTTGAGTAATTTATAATTTGAATTCTTTTAATATTTCATTCAATAAATTATGTAGACCAATTACCTTCCTCATTTACTGCATTTACATAATTAATTCATTATTCAGTTATAAGTTATACAATGATTTTAGAGATATCATTTTTCTCATTAACCTATATATATGGAAATAAATAACCATATCAACGGAAATTATCAATAATCTTTGAAGTTTGGGTCATTTATAAACACCCCCTATATCTATTGACATCTACTAAACTTGATGAACTTATGAGAAATCTATATTTTCTTGTCGGAAATATATTAAAAAAAAGGTTAAAAGTTGAAAATATGAAAATTTCAATTTACCACAATATAGATTGAAAATCAATGACAATAGGCTAGTCTTCTCCATGGAAACCAAAAAATAAGCTTATGTCAACTCATTGACATTAATGCGCTAAGATAAAGTGAAAAGCTAAAATGTGACAAATTATATACTGTACTAGCATAATTTTTTATATAAAGAAAGATTTTTTTAAGAAAAGGTACAAAATATAGTTTATTGTTAACTTAAAAAAGAAGAATGATAGCAATCAAAGAATTCAACAATAGAAATTGTAAATTGTGCTGGTCAAATTATTATAGTTAAACTAATATTAATTAATTAAAAAATGAAAAAGTTACTACATCTACATGCAAATAAATTTGTAAAGAATTTTTTTTACCAATAATTATTTTTCAAATTTAATCAAATCATGAACAAAATAAACCAATACAAAAACATTGCTTGTAATTATCTAAAATATTGCCCAAAATAATTTTTAGAAATATTTATTCTTTTTAGAACACCAGAAATATGATTGTAAATATGGTGATACAAAAATAATATTTTTGATAATTTCTTTATTAATATTTTTTATATTTGGAATTAGGGCCCTATTAGATATTATTTTCAAATGTGGTTGCAAGGCGAAATTTGAAAAATAAAATTTAGTATCACAACTACCTAAATATTCATAATTTTCCAATTCTACTATTTTTATCTCATTATCTTTCTAAATTTTAGAGAAAATTGAAGGACAATTAAGTAAAAGAACTAAGACCAACTTCCTTTTTAGACATAAATTAGGCTTTTCTTATAATAGTATAGATAATGTTCCAGTGTGCACTAATTGGGAAATTAACATTCACAAATCACAGCTTACACTACAAAAAATGTGTTATTTTTTATGGAATTGTCTGAAAGAAATATTCCATCTAAAAATTATGAGGGAATTTAGATGATTCTGCGATGGACATATGAATCATCAAAAGTGTGTTGAAGGTCCATCAAAGATGTTGGTGGGTGTTGGCAGGAAAGTGCCACATAACTTTCAAACAGAATTTTTGTCTAAAAAAAACTATTTGAAGGTTTTCTTGATGGATTTTTTAGACGGATTATTCGTATGAAAGCTATCAAAACCTAGGTAAGTTTCAAGGAATATTTCAAATAGAAATTCCATCTAAAAATTCTGTCAAAAAGCCTAAAGATGGAACTTTCATATGAAAATTTTGTTGTGCAGCTGCCTCTAATTTCCTACTTGACTGTTTGATATTACTGACAAATACCCTATTGAGATCTATCTAAAAATTTCACCCACTGAATCGTTGTCAACCTTCCAGCGAAATATCCGATTGAATAAAATAACTCAAATAACTTAATTAGAAGAAAATTAATTTCCAACAGAAATTCCATCAGAATTTTCGTCGCAAAACTAATTAAACACTAGTTGGATGGGCTCCTTTCTTCTTCCTTCTATTCTTTCATGCTTTCCTTTCTTCCGTCATGTTTTTCTTCCTCTATTGCTACCACCACAGCCACTAAATTCCTCACTGTGAACCTGCCGGCCACCTGGTGGCAAAATCACCATCCAACATTTAAATTCGCAGCCACCACCACTGTCCTCATCGCCTCGCACATCCTTGTTATTAGTGCTGCCGCCAACGCTCCACCACCACCACCATGCCACCACTTCCGTCGTGCCACTACTTGTACTGAGGAGATAGGTAAAGATCCATAAAATAGTATTTAAAGTCAAAAAGACTACCTTTGATGTATAAACAAGGTGTTGGTGTAGATCTTCAATGGACTCTTCCAAATCAAGATCTACTATTTCCTCTTCTTGGACCAATTTTCTCCACACCAAGAACTTGTCAGAACAGCAACTTTTGCTTGTTAATACACCTCCTAAACAGCCCCAATCTAGCCAAAAACAGGTTGAAAAAATCTGCTGCAAGTCACCCAAAATTTTCTACAAAAATCGGCCAAGCGGAAGGTTCAATTCTCCAATTCTAAGCTTTCCAAGTGTGAAGCTTCTAATGTTGATCCACACACTTAGGAAAAACTCTCAAATACTCACACCCTTTGCTAGAAAAGATATGAGGAAGAAGATGATGAAGTTGGGGTTTTTAGGAGAGAGGTAAAAGAGAATCTTGTAGGTAGTTACTCAACACGAGTGTTGTGCTACCTTGAGAGGGAAGAAGGATGCTTGATATGGACTCTAAGGGGCCGGCCATGTTGTGTATATATAGGCTGAGGAGGAAGCTTCCTTCACATCCTATCCACATGTGCCAACTAGCTAGATTCAAAATCTAGTTTGGATTGGATTTTAATTTCCCTAAACCTTAATTTCTCAAATTAAAATTCTTATTCTTCCGGTTAAAATGGACGCTTCTATGTTATTTTCCTCCAATTTATTTAATCTCCTAATTAATTAAATTAACTCTTTAATCGAATTAATTTTAACTTAACTCCTTCAATTAATTAACTTAATTCCTTAAGCTAATTAATTTAACTCCTTAAGTTAAATAAATTAACTGAACTCCTTAAGCTAATTAACTTAACACCTTAAGTTAATTAAAATCAACTTAACTCCTTAAGTTGACTTTTCACTAATTAAATTTGTCACATGGTATCAATTAAATTAACTCCATAATTTAGTTAGTTTAATTTAACTCTTTAAATTATTCTAATTAATTTAACACTTAAATTAATTAAGCCAAAGTGACCAATTAATAATTAGTCAATTTACTCTCTCTATTTCTATGGTAAACACCGCCACTTGAATTTTTCTAATTCCTTAGAAAAATTCCTCCTATCAAATAATAGCTTCCTTAAGCTTATAAGTGTGACCCATTACGTTCACCAATTCATTAGACATAGGTTCACATCTCTTTTTGATATTTTGGATACAAATATTCGAACTAGCTTAAACTTTTTGAAACTAATAACTCTATCAATTAATCTCCTTGGTCGACGTCTAGCAACAAGCCTATGGAGCCCAATGAATTTGATGAATGGAAAATATCAAGGTGAACTACTATAGCTTACCATGCAAATACGGTCCTTCCGTTTCCTATCTCCCAAAAGAGGCCTAGGGCAAGATATTTTTCGGCTCCCTAATAGTCTCGATAACTATGTCTCTACATCAAATGTTCAATTCTCCTTTATGATCTCAACTTTAGAAAAGCACTGTTTTCCAAATTCTCATACTACCTTGCACAAAGATTTCTTGGAATCGATCGTTATAGAATATATATTGGAGATCCATTCGTTCTTCACAACAAGAAAACGAATCTCATATTGGATCTCACAAACCTCAATACTTAGGTAGCTTATGCCCAATCTAAAGCCCCAGATGACCTACTGCGTGGTCAGGACAAAATCAAAGCATAAGAACCTAAATACAAGGTTACCATGGATCCTCAAATCCAATGACTAATTATATGCACTATCATAAGCTTTGAGAACTCATCACTACCGACATGCCATTACGACTATCTAGTGGTTTCTCAAATTGGGCCTTTAGTGAACTTGTTCTTTAACAAACACCTACTAACATGCATCCATGTCTAACATAGATTGCCCATGTAACGAGACAATATCCAATCCCTTTAAGTATGCATCATTAGGGCAAGTCTATCTGAATCTTAGATGCCCATTCTCATAATATTCAACGATTTGAAATATTTAAATTCATGATCATAAAGACTTGTTTCATGATCTCCATCATATGCGTGACCAAGTCCCGTAGTCTTGTATGATTAAGGACTTCAAGAAAATGCTAGTGAATAATAAAAATGCATAAGATGAAGATAGCCATTTTATTAAAATATCATCCAATCAAGATTGTCTTACAAGTGAAATATTATATACATGCCTATCCTAATTGGCTATGGGGTAGTATTCCAACACCACTGTCCAATATATTTTAGCTTTTTATTTTTTATTTTTATTGTATGTTTTATTATGTTTATTTCTATTAAATTATTCACTGTATCTAGGGTTAGGGATTGTATTGTGTTTATTATGTTTATTAAGTTTTTTAAGAGTAAGGATTGAATTGGATTATGTTTATTATATTTATTAAGAATAGGGATTGAATTGTATCTTGTTATATAATATTATTATTTCGATTAGAATTAGAATTAGGAATTGGATTATATGGTGTTATTATGTCCCTAAAAATGTACATTATTAACCAATATGTGGATGATTTAGTTAACTGAAATGATTTTTAGGGCCTACTGTTTTAGTTAAAATTATTAATATATTTGAAATTAAATTATGTTTAGGGTTTGGTTTACAAATAAAATTATGTTAGATCTAACAAATGAAATTATCTTTAGGGTTAACTTTGACATTAAATTTATGGTAGATTTTAAATTATGTTATAGTTTTATCTTATATTATTTTATGTTCTTATATTATATATGTTAATTTGCTATTTGGTAGAATATATTTCGAAATTATGTTTAGGAACATATCGAGGAATTTATTATTTTTAGATTATTTCATAAGATTTATTAATATATAGTTTTATTTTATATTTAGGAATATTTATATTATACGAACAATTCACTATTTTTTAATTGTTTATTAGGTTATTCAACTATTGATTCCATCATATTTTTTCTGTCATTGTGCTTATCTTAAGGTAAACAATTTTTATATTTATTTTTAATGCTAGATATTATTGTTATTCTTTAATCAATTGAAAGTATGCAATAGGTAGAAAATAGATAGAATTGATGGTTTAGGATGGAGTATGGCTTTTAGGAGAAGGGATGGATCCTTCCCATTTATCGCGATTGGATTGATGGTTTCTTCCATGTGTATGAGTTATAAGGGATGTGATATGAATTAGTTTTTCTTTTTTTAATAATTTTTCTATGATAAATGTTTGTGTCTCGTGGTTTTAGGGGAAAAAAGTAGAATTATTATGGTTATAGGGAAAACTCTGCCGAAATTTTTCTTAGGGTATAAACTTTATGAAATCCCTATAATAACTCCTAGAGGCTAAATTTTCAAATTGGAATATGTTTAATAGGGAAGACTATGCCCAATTCTTGTCGTGCAGTGATCTTTCAAAAATATCCTTTAATGGCCCTTAAGTGGTGAAAAAAAAAAACCGTGCATTCTTTATTTCCATCTAAAATGAATAAAGGATGAAATGGCTAGAAGTTATTAAATTGAAGTCAAATCGTAAAATTTTCATATCAATAGAGTAACAATAAATGATAATAAAGCTATAGTGATTAATATGTATGATAATGATTTTCAAACTCGTACAAAATGACTAAAGAACTAATTAGATATTCAGCTTGTATGTCACTAAATATTCAGGCCCACGTAAAAACCACCAACACATATAAACAACACCAAACTAAGGATAAGTCAACACATCCATACCCTAGGTTAATTTACTCCTTAGGTTATGCTCATGTGGTGTTTGATTTATCCTTGATCCAGACACCAATATGTAAGCATATATACGATATTATAGGAATTATTATGCAAATCAAATAGATTAACATTCATTAAGCTATCATAAAAGATACCATATTTACCATAATGAATAAACAAGAGATCAATCATATTACAATTTAGCCAATCCAAATAGTTTTCTTCTTTAGACAACAAGAGTTTAATTGCTCATATATTACTCAATATAAACAAAAAAATTGTTCTAATGATATAGATGGATATTTCATCATTAGATTTTGGATATATAATAGAAATTATCCAACTAGAATTAGACAAGAGTTTATGGATGGGGTTAAGGAATTTATAACCATGCATCTGGCTTGCTGTAATTTGTGCGAGATAGGACAATTAGGTGTCCATGCAAATGTGTGAAATGAAATGCCGGTTGTTAACGCTCAATGATGTTAGAGGTCATTTGTATTGGGTAGGGTTCAAATCTAATTAGTATTATTGGTCAAATGATGGAGAGCTTGATCTCTACCAGGAACGAAATAAAATATTTGATTAGGAGCATCAAGTAGTACAACATGATCAGTACTCAGGTGAACTGCATAGATATATAGAAATGGTATACGATACAGTTGGCAATAATCGGGTTTGAGGATACACCATTTGAATCTCACAATCGCGAGGAACATTTGAACTAAGAAGCTCACAGGTCTTATGATATGTTAATGATTACAATCAACCATTGTGGGATGGATGTCAAATGCATTCTCCATTACTTGTTGCTATGAGAATGCCAAGCACTAAAAGAAAATGAAATGTGCCTCATAATGCTATGGTTGAGATGTTACAATTAATATTGGAGACCACACCTCGAGGGAATGGTGTTCCTACTCATTACTATGACATGCAGAAGCTAGTTAGTAGGCTCTATTTGGTGACATAAAAAATTGATTGTTGTGTAAATAGTTATGTTATATAACAAAGATGATGAAAATGACACTGAATGAAAGTTTTATGGAACATATAGGTATAAAATATGACTTCAAATGAGGGGTAAAAAAAGCTTTGAGATGTACCAATCAAAAGAATGTGCTATTTGCCTTTGATCCCTAGGTTGAAGAAGCTACATTTGATGAGTTCAACACCTCACATGAGATGGCATTATGAGAACTATAGTATAGATAGTGTCATTTGTCATTCTTTAGATGGAAATACTTGGAAATATTTCAATCAAACACTTCCTGAATTTGCAAGTGACTTGAGAAATAACTTGGTTTGTGTGCTAATAGCTTTATCCCTTCTTATCAATTTCTATCATCGTATTCGTGTTGGCTTGTCATAGTCACACCATATAATTTTTCCCTAAAATGTATATGAAATCGCCCTATATGTTTTTGACATGTATAATTCTTGGGTTAAAAAATCTAAAGGCCTTGATAGATACGTACCTGTAGCCTTTAATTGAAGAATATAAGGAGCTTTGAACAACAAGTATGCCTACTTATGATGCCTTAAGCAAGAAAAATTTTATTATGAAAGTTGTCTTGCTGTGGATAATAAATGATTTTTCAGGTTATAGAGTGTTGTCCGGGTGGATGATAGCTAGTAAATTGGCTTGCCCTTACTATACAAGTCACATTAAAGCATTCACTCTCAAATATGATCAGAAGAATCGTTAGTTTGATTACCATTGACTATTCTTAGATCAATGACCATCAATTCAGGAGAAACGCTATTAGTCTCTTAAAGAATCGAGTTGATGTGATCCTCCTACTCTGTTGATGATTGGAGAGAAATTATGGAAGTTGGTACATGATTTGCCCAAAGTTACAAAATATAGTAGTACTCTTAGAATCCCTAGGTATAGTGCATAACAACTGGACCAAATAGAGTATATTTTCATAACTGCCCTTTTGGAATAGTAACTTGAAGAGCATTGATTATCTCATCTTCATGGAGCAACTGCTATTAATTGTATTAAAAGAATTGTCGGCCCACATATAAAAGCCTTTGGCCGAGCTTAGTTAGTTCTTCAAAGACTTATGTTATATGACTTCGAGGAATGATGACTTGGACAGGATGGAAAAAAATATTCCGACAATTCTATGCAAGTTAGAAAGAATCTTTTGTTCAATGTTCTTTGATTGCATGTAGCATTTATCCATCCGTTTAATAGGAAAGGCAAGATATGAAGGACCAATATAATATTGGTGAATGCGTCCCTTTTTAAGAGGTAAAATAATGTACATATTTATATACCATTTACAATTGTTTCATTATTGATAACATATAACTAAAGTGTTATTCATATTATACTTCGGGAGTTTTGCAAACTTGGGAAAACCATGAATCAAAAGACCTAAGTGGAGGGGTTTATTTTTAGATACTTATTTGCTAAAAGATGTCCAACTTTTGCTTGTATTACTTTCACTCATATGTCTGTAGCTTAAGGACCAGAATTGGTCAGAATGATGATGGTGACAATGATGATTCCATTCCACCAACATTATGTATTCTTAATCAACTTGGTCATATCTCTGGTGCTTACATTAGTCGATACTTAAGCAATGCCAAGCTAAGAGCCGCAACACTGCATTTGTTGCTTAATTGTGAAGAGATCAAGGAATTCATTAAGTCATTCAAATAATTAGTATTTCAACTTTTTCCCCACCAAGTATTATTTTTATATTTCTAATATGTTCTCAAATATATTTTATATAGTTATTCTGTCAAATACTTCAACATCGGTGACCAAGATGCCAATTGGGGATTGAAATAAATTTGCCTATTAATTTAAATCTTATGTATGTATATTTTATGCTAATTTAATCATGCATGGTATAATTTAATGTAAAAAATTACAAAACTTCTATCAATATTAACACTTTATGTGATGAATGATAAATACATAAATGGCATAATGAATTTGTTCTTGCATCACTTGGCTTGGGTTCTTAAAAAGCTGGTTAACACATGACAAAATACTATGTGAATGATTTAAATTACTCACCAATCCATGGAGCAAGGATAAAAAAAAATAAAAATAAACAGTGGTATATAAGTTAAGGGAATTGATGCAGTTGGTGGTGAAGAAGATTATTACGAGATATTGAAAGAGCTTATGGAGTTAGAATATTCTAGTGATCCTATAAAGAAACTGGTTCTATTACCATTGCTAGTGATCTGATCCTACTTTTGTGAGAGGAAGTCGTAAAATACATACACAGTATAATATTGTTGAAGTCAGGTAAAGGGTTAGACATAAGAAGTATGACTCATTTATAATTGCCCAACAAGCAGGATAAGTTTACTATATTTCATATCCTGTAAGAATTAAAGATAAGCTCAATTAGTGGACTATTGTAGAAATAAAGGATAAAAATAGAGTGGAAACCGAAGATGCATTAGAGTTACATATTAGAACGATATGGCATTACATGTTGATGTAGTGAATTTAGATGGATTAATAAAGGTTTTAATATGTTGTACTCATGTTTTAAAAGATGTCAACTATCAGATGTACAATATGTAGATGGTGTCTTTAGTGATGACTATCAAGAAGATGAAGAATTAGTGATGATGAAGATGAATTAGATGACAACAATAATATTAACAAATCTAAATACTCCAACGAAGATTGAAATTGTGTCATCGGTATGATGCTTATTTTATTAATCAAGTAATTTGTTTCTATTAAGTTATATTATTAATTATTTTCAGTGTATTACATGGTTAATTTTTCATCATATTACTTGTCAATATATTAAATTTTAATGCATGTTCATTTTAATTTTTACAGATGGAAAATCAATCAGGTTGCTGCCCTTACCACCCTCTGAGGTA
Source organism: Jacaranda mimosifolia (assembly GCA_018894105.1). NCBI lineage: Eukaryota > Viridiplantae > Streptophyta > Magnoliopsida > Lamiales > Bignoniaceae > Jacaranda > Jacaranda mimosifolia. Next base: position 13,284,771 of record CM032130.1, on the reverse strand, counting down.
GGGGTCCTAACAAAGGTAGGCGTACGAGTCACGGTAGGGATGTTGTTATCGCAGCCCCTGAGACTTAGGATTAAGCTCGCCGCCTTATCTTCCGAACTACTGGCTCATTCAAACTATGCTTACTCCATTCCTTCCTTCTATACATGTTCACATTCCATCATCCATTTCCTCTTAATCACCATAACCATTAGCCCTATTTGCTGCTATGAGGTCATCCGCCTTCCATCCCCATAATTATCCTCACAACAGTACCTTTTCTCAGCCACCATCCTCATCACCAGCACATACTCCCTCAGCATCCACCACTCCTCATGGCACCCAACCATCTACTATTGCTTTATTCCACTCTTTCTCTACAGCAAATCCATCCTTTGAAGGAAAAACTTTAGGTGAGATGATCAACACTTCCTTCCCAAAGTTTTGGCAAGATATACTTATATGTCTTAAGGATACAGTGGCTAAGTAACATAATTATATAAATGTCATTTATTCCATATTCATTATATAAATATTATTTTGCTAATTATATATTGTTATGAACTTTATACAGGCATAGACTCTTGTTGGATAGTACCAAGTTCTTAACAAGAATTATTAATAGTAAGGTATAAAAGCCATACAATAGGGGTGTTCAAATCCAATCCAATCCAAAAAAAAAACCGACGAACCGATCCAAAAAATAAAAAACCGATCAAAACCGAACTTTTTTGGATTGAATTGGATTTGTTTTCTTAAAACCGATTGGATTGGATCAGTTTTCGGTTTTAATCTAAAAAACCGATCCAATCCAAATCGAACCAAAATTTATATACTAATAATATAAAAAATATATATCTTAATTGTAAAATACACAAATAAATTAAAATAAACTAAACATAGGATTTTTTTCACTTTCAAAAATCAAATATATATGGATAATTATTGTGGACTTATAACTTTATAGTTGTGTGTTCTTACATAATTTAACTTAATTCCACAAGATTAGTGTGATATGATAGCTAAATAAAATTTACAAATTGATTGATTAAATTAGTTTACTTATCAATAGTAATTTGTCAAATATTTCAATTAAATATTTAAATTGAAAAACCGATTAACCGATCCAATCCAAACCAATTTAAAATGGATTGGATTGGATTGGATTTACAATAAAAGTCCAACCGATCCAAACCGATCCAATATACATTATATAGTTTGGATTGGTTGGCTTTTGTCCCAAAACCAATCCAAACCAAACCGCGAACACCCCTACCATACAAGACTTGGTTGGATATCCCCCAAGGTCTTTGAGAGTAACTTATTTCATATTCTTCCACAGAGATATATCTATTAGAACCCCCAGTACGAGGTCATACGTAGAAGGCCTTTGATACTAAAAGAGGACACTAATTTAGCAACATGATTGGCTATACTAAAAGACGGGTAGGAGGCCAGACTAAATTTGGCAAGGGACTTTGGGACGTACTTTGTTGGCATTGGCAATCCTAAAATTTTTAGAAAAAGTTTGCATAAGCCAAGAAGTACCAAGCTTCTGAGACCGGAGGAAGTATATCTACGAGGATACATGCCTGGCGATTAGTAAGTTTCTAAACTTTCAATCTTTAGTCAATTTAGTAGGCTTTAAGATCAATATTATGTTGGTATATTTAGAATGTTTGATGTCTTGTGTCCATTTAATGTGTTATGTTGGTTAATGTTAGATTGTTGGTTTTTGTTGTTTTTGAGCTTTTTTATTTAAGTAGAGATCAATTTAAGAGGAGACTTTGCTGAATTGTTTTCTTTTGCTCATTATAGTTTTATAATATGTATACATAGCATACTTGTTTTAATTCTTCTATGTACGCAGGCTTGGGAGTTGCAAAGGCTAACGATGATGGAGGAGATTTATGTGCGTAGCCACCAGAGAAGGGCTAATAGGAGCTAGGTCAATGGTAAGGCAAGGAGAGTTGCGGTAAGCTTATAACAGTTCGAAGATATTCATTTACTTACATTATTATAGCAGTAACTTAATATATTTTTATTTGTAGAAAGACACAATCCCAATCTCAATCAGAGGATATTAGGAGCATAGAGACTTGATAGTCTCAAGCTAAGTTATGGGCACAGGCTAACAAGAACGGATGGTTTATGAGATAAGCTATTAGCAGCTACTCTCCTACTACCATATACCTCCTATGGAGTTATTGAGTACAACACAACCCATTGGGAGGCCCAACTAGAAGAGATACTGAGCACGATTGGAGAGACGGAGAACAAGATCAAGCAGGCTTTGATAGGATTGAGACAATAATTGTTCATGCTATTCTGTTTCTCCATCCACTACAAAGCCTCAGCCTCAGCCTGACCAGCAGCAACAAGGTCAACAATAGTAGGGTGTCAAGCAGCAACATCAGGATGGTGCTGAGCATCAAAAAGTTCTATCAAAAAATAAACCAACATTTCAATGAAAATATGATGGATTGTCCCTCGAATTATTTTTGAACGGCAGATCTTTCGATTGAAACCTAACAGAGTTTTTCAAGATAAACATCAACAGATCTTCCATAATCGACTGAGTTTGTAAGGATAAACACCATTACCTTTCCATTAGAAGATCCATCAAAAATTATCATAGGAATATTCCGCCGGATTTTCATTGAAAAATGAACTAGTTATAAAATGACAAACTCTGTCAAAAATCCTTTGAAAATCTAGTGAAATATTTTCCAATAGAGAAATCTAGTAAAAAATTTGCGACTATAATTTTTTTCAATGGAAGAAAATCTATCAAAAGTTAGTCAAAAATTTTCTTTTCTAATGGATTTTCAACAAATTTCATTGAAATTTTTCGTCGGAAATAACATAATTTTTTAGTGTTATATTGTAGTATTAAGGTGGTGCATTGTTCAAATATACTTGAAGCTCTTCCATAAGTCCACTAAAAAGAACGTCACACTGTAGCTGCCTCCTGAGCAGTTGTCTCAAGCCTGAGTGGCACAAGGGCCAAAGGAAGCAACCCATGTAATCCTTAATTGATTAAAATTATTAATTAATTAATTAGCTAAATTAATCAATCATTAAATTAATTAAAATTAAACTAAGAAAAATTAAAATAAAAAATGTAAAAGAAATAATCATGATGAGGTTAACGTAAAAATAATAGCCAAAAACAGAAAATATACTTTCAATTTGAACTAAATGATTTCCAATCGGGAGTACGTGGCTAGATTTCATATCTCACTAAAGTTCTAGGATTATATATGCAAAAAGCCCAACAAAAAGATCAATATAATTGAATAAAATGGGCCACTAAGCCCGCTTGACATGGGCCCCGTAGGTTTAATGTGTTCAAGCCCGTCAAAAACTCAACCAATATAAATATCAATTTTTGCTGCCAAAAAAGGCATCCAATAACTTGTTTTTGAACTTGAATATTATCTTTATATGGGTGCATTCCTAGAATAAAAGTCCATTATTCAACAATTTTTGAAAAAGATCCTGAACTCGATTCTATGTAACATCAACAATACATTTTAAAAAAATAAATGTAACATTCACAAACAATTGTTAATCGTCCTACTTAATATGTATTTTGGTAATTAATTTTCTAGCATTGTTTAGAATGGTAAAGGTCAAGTTCACAAACTGTATTTTTGAGGTTGTTTATACTCCCAGTACTGTAATATTGTTATAATTAGAATATTTTGATAGCATATAAATAATTTCTGAAATAGAAAAAAAAACCATAAAAAATTATACAAAAAGACACAAAAATTTCTCAAGTGGATAAACGGTGAATATGAAAATTGTAAAAATTACAACCCAGAAAATTCAAAATTATTCCTAATAAGCCCAATGGACATTTTTGTCTAAACACATTGCCTGAGCAATATATACCAAAAAATGGGTTACCGATCATTTAGATTTGCATCAATGATTTTGAAAGGACAATGAGTGGTTAGTGAATTTTGGAAGAAGGCAAACATGAAGCAGATATTTATAATTTTTAAAGATAGAGCTAGGTTTTTTGTATGAATGGACTAGCATGGTATTTGGGTAGTACTTATTTAAAATGCTTTATAAGTTTTGATATGTTATAAAATTAATATTTTTGAAATTTATAAAATGCTAGATGTTATTTTTGAAATGTTAGAATAAAATACGATTTTAGAACTTATAAGATGTTAATCGTAATTTTATAATTAATATAGTTAAACTTAAAAGAGCTTGTTAAGATGCTAAAAATAAATTAGAAACTCTTTACTTTTGTCTAAAAGAACTTATAAGTTCCCAATTAAAAATTTAACTAAATATTTTGTAGCATCTTATAAGTTTTTAAGTATCTTATCATGGATGAATTTAATAGGGCAAGCAAGGACAATCCAACCCCCACCCCCCCCCCCCCCAAAAAATAAAATCTATATATACACATGCATGCATATATATAATAATGTTAATCAAATATGATTAATCTTAATTATAATTTATCAATCTTAGAAAATTTAAATTTTCTTGTTGGGTCTTAAATGAAAATTTGATTATTTAGATTTCTCAAATTAAATTAATTAATTTTTAATTAACAATAAAAATAAAAATTAATAAATTTAATCTTTACCTATTTCAATTTTATAAAACTCAAAACAAATCAAGTAATCAAATGAAAACAATTAAGTTTAGTCTGTTAGGGTACTTTCATTTTATTTGTTTGAAAAAACATTCAAAAACCTTATAGGCTTAATCAAAAGAACCTTAAGAGATTTAAAAAACAACCAAAATTCATCCTTTGGCTTCAATGAGATTAAGTAATTGAATATATTAGAAAATTTTCTTTGGATTCTTTTGTCTTTCAATAGCTACAAGTGAAAAAAGAAAAAAATTCGCTATAAATACCGTGAAAAATAGGCTTAAATATAAAATGAAAGATGATTTTTAATTAGTCAATTATTTAGTCACTTATATTAAAAAAGATATTACTAGAAGTTGTAATATTGATTCAATCAATGATATTGAAATTGATGATATAAAAAATTGTTGTGCTCAATTTCAATGAGGTTCACATTTTTTAAATTCATAAATTATAAAATTTGTATCTGAACTTTTACATTATTTTAACTTTGTTGCTCATACTCTTATTTTTGGATTCATCTCTATATTTTGTAAAGTATTTGTTCACACAAATTTCGAGTTTGCAAAAAGAATTACAAAACAAGAAAAATATGGACAAAATGAATATTTAATTTAAATGAAAAGTTGTTACAATCTCTGGAAAAAATCTCCATAATGGAAGACTAAATCTTCCGATTCTTTTCCTTGGATTTGATTCAAGGGTTTGACACTTGTTTTTGAATCGGATGCGTAATTCCCACCTAGGCTTGCGGATGAAACCATGAGTTTCCTTGAAATCAAGTATTTGTCTTGATATCAAAGTTTTCAAATTTTAATGCTTTTGAAGAAGATGTGAAATCTCTGCGGTTGCAGAACTTCTTCGTGGCAAAAGCTTGGACTTGAGAGTTTGATGCTTGAATTTCTTAATGTATTTCTTGATGTGTGATATGTCTCCCATCACCCCTTTTTATAAGCACAAATTAGGAGTTCATTACTTGAGCTTGAGTCTCCCCATGGGTTTGGATACCACTTGAGATGAGCTGAATTAACTAATGGGTCATATTTAAAATTTATTTTGGCCCAATTAGCTAATCCAAAATAAATAAGATTTTTTAAATCCATTTTGGATTGGCCTGCTTTATAAAGCCCAAATTTATTATGGACTTTAATTTGGGACTCAATTCAATAGCCAATTTAATTGGACTATCAAATGGTAGTTTATTCCAATAAAATTTTGATGCCAACAAATGCCCCCACTTTAAAATTCGGCGAACGACATGTCGAACACGCGTGAGGAAGATGACTTTTGAAGTAATCACCATATATATATATATATTTAAATGTGAATGGGCCTGCTTCCAAAATCTTCAATTAATGGAAAGTGGAAACTACAATCCTAATATGCTTTCTCAATTTGAACAAAAGATTTGCAGCAACAAATATGGCAGCATTATAGAAACCAACATCACGTATGCTGCGGGATTTTCGTCTTTTCTCCACCATTTTTTTTTTATGGGAAATACGAATGGGGCTCGCCTCCAAAATCTTTAAACAATTGGAAAGTGGAAACGGCCATCTAATTTGCATTCTTAATTTGGGAACAAAAGACTTGCAGCAACACATATAGCAACATAACAGAAACCAACATCACGTACTTTTTTTTTTTTTTCGGAAACCTTGCATCTTTCTTTGGTGAGTAACAGACTAGATTTGCAGCAAATTGAGGAGAAGACATGCCGAACAAATTTTGGCAAATCCCTATTCCAGTAACAAGAGAAAAAAATTGGCAATTTCCTTCTTGTCATATTCTCTTCCTGTAGAATTCAAAAAAGGATGGTAATTTCCTTTTAAAGTGATGCTCTCCTATCAAATAATTGAAGATACGGAAGAATTCCATCTTTTGCTATCATTGAGTGTCTATAAGAGAACCATTAGCAATGCTTGATTCTTTATTGTCAAAGAGTGAAAAAGAGCATTGAATTCTCTTCAAGCTTGACTACTTGGCATCTCTTAAACTTGATAATACTTGTCTCGCTAGTAAATTGGTTTGTACTGCTTTCATGATTTCACAAACCCTTTTCGCGTAAATTTGCACACCACTTGTTTGTGAATTTTCCCAAGAGAAAGCACCTCCATTGTAATCATAATATCTCTCTTTTTTGTTAATTCTCTGCAGGTTTCAAAGGCCATCACCAATAATCTGTGGCCCTACCCCTTTATCACAACTATAATCTACTCTAGCCTATTTAAATTTGTGAAAGGTGGAATATTGATGCAATCCTTTTTTTCTCTGGAGCAAAATATTGTGTTGCTAACATGCTTTTTTGTTTGAAATTTCAATAACGCCATGAAGATAGATATTAAGTATTGTAGCGAACCAACTCCATGCATTGTGATTTGAGGTGATAAAGATTTTTCCAAAGCCAAAAGCACTACTTTGTGTGTGTATGAAGTGGTCGTGGATGCTTAATCCTCCAAGGCTCAATCAAACCACTTCATGCATATTGCTGAATGGTCCGAGGAGACAACCAAGGAGACGATCGATCAGCATTCCAGTGCCTCTGCTCATTCTAAGGTCTTGCTATTGAAATCATCACTTCATGATATCGGAGCCATGCGTGTAGAATTCTCACTTCCAAACCACAATCTCAGCATTAATAGAGGCTCGTGGAGAATTCCAGCATCTAAGTTCGGCGAGGTATTCTTTTACACTGGCTATTGGGAGTGGGTAGAGGACGTGCTAGGTCATCATGCAGACACTCTTCATCAATCCAAGATCTATGCAGCTGTTCATGCCTCCCTTTTCACGTACGTTTGCAACAAGAATGTCCTCCAAGCATTCCTCGAGCTATGGTGCCCTTGTATAAACACAATGCACACTACTATTGGAGAACTGTCGATTTCTTTATGGGATCTTCATGGACTTTGCGGACTGCCGATATGTGGAGATTTCTATGATGAAGTTGTTCCATCTGCCAAGAAGCTGCTTGATGCCGATGCCTGCCAACCTTCTGCCGCGAAGCTGCAAGTATCTATTCGCAGCATACCACATGCTTTCGAAGGACTTCAAAGGTGTATCTATTTCTAACTGGATTAGGTTTTGGTTAAGAGGCTCAACTATATATGCACAACTGCCTTCAAGGTCATCCAAAAAGAGACTTGTCAAGCCAAAGCTGTCTCACAATCCTTGTGGGAACATCAACATGTCTCTTTTATCACACACCAAGGAGTATGATGACCCTTTTTTAATGCTAGAGATTAAATGTTCTTGACTTAGACAATATTAGTGTGAATTCAACATTTTTTGCAGATGCTCCAAGTTATTTATTGACTTTAGAGGAATTAGCAGAATACATACATATGTTCATTATTATTATCATTTTTTTATTCATTTAGATTATCATTCTCCTTCACCCACCTTATATCTTTTTTTTTTTTTCCAGCTTGCAAATCTTGAGAAAGAAATTCCTATCGCTTCTGAAGGTAGCATAGGGTCAATAAATGAAGTCAATCTTTTTGGCTTTTGTGGAGAAGACACTACTTCCCATCCTTCTGGTAACAATGCATCAATTATTCCTCTTTGTAAAACTGAGACCTTTTGCGAGTATCTAAATGATATTGCCTATTTTATTGTAGAAAAGTTGCCTGTTGAGGAGAATGTGCCTAAGCAACGCAATAAGGCATTTGAAGTTCCATTTTGGTTATTTCCATGTGTTGAAGTTTTTGAATTTTTTCCCACAACTGTAAAGACTGAAGCTAAGCAGATATTGATAAAATTTTACTGGGAACGGATATGTTAGAAGATTATGAGAGCTTCATTTAAGCAGCTTCTAGGGATAAAGCCAACGATTAATGATTTGATCGTGGAGATGAGGACATATATGAAAGATACATCATTCTTGGAGAGTTATCTAAAGTCTTTCTTTGAGGGCGCTTCCAACTACATAAAAGTCAAGTTAGACTCCATCCAGAAAAAAAACACAAGAGGCTCATGAGAAAACCCTTCTTCTTGCACAAGAAGATCTTTTTGAGGTTGAGGCCACAGAGACTGAACGAGTTGAGGAGGTGAATAGTCTAAAAATAGAACTTCTTCAAATCACCAAGCAACAAGAAGAATTGAAGGTGTGACTTGCCGAGTTGAACAACAAGAAAGAGCTTACAAGCTTATTACTCCATAAAGCAAAAGAAAACATATCCACCATTCAAAAAGAAGTAACAATCAAGAGGGAAGAAGTCCTAAAGCTTGAGAGCACTCCATTTTTTACTGACAAAGAGGTTGAAATTTTGAAGAGGATGGAGGTATTACTTGAAGAATCCCACCATGATTTAGCCGCCTTTGACTTGTTTGCTTGAGCATTTAGCTTCTTAGCATTCTTTTTTTTTTTTTTTAATTGATGTAAAAGAACATTCATATGCAATAAAAGTTCTTTTCTTTTTGACAAACTTTTTGCTTCACCTTTTTTTATATGCTCTATTTTCTGTGCTTTTCTCATTAACAATAACTAAGCAAAGATTAATCACATGCTTTCAATGATTTAATAATTATGAACTGACTCAAACTTACAAACAAAATGGCTATCTTTAAATCAAACCTAACTTGTTTAAAGACTTGACTAAACTTAGAAAATAAATTCCAAGCTGCCTACGTACCCCATCAAGGGGATCAAGTCATCACGTAGGTCAAAGAATTTTTGTTTTAAGGAGGGTCTGTACACAGTTCATACTCATGCGGGCCAGAAGTATCCATAGCTTAGCCACCCTAGATGAGGTGAAGTATTTCAACATTTTAGCCACATAAAATACTTTCAGTGGAGTAGGTTAGCAGTTTATCCACACACACTACCATTGGTGGGTACCATACACTGTTTATACTCATACGGGTTAGGAGTAACATGCAGTTTAGGCTCATGCGTCAAGGAGCATATTTCTTCATGGGTAATAGTGCTTCAAAAACTTGCCATTTATAGGACTAATGCGTAGTCCATCTTTATCCACCAACTTATAGGCACCATTTGAGTAAGCTTCTTTCACCATATAAGGGCCATCCCACTTCGATACAAACTTGTTTCTAATTCGTTGGGTGATTATAATTAGCCTCCTTACTGCCAGGACCAGATCCCCAACTTGAAATGATTGAAGGTGGACTTTCTCATTGAATGTTCTCGTCATGCAAGCTTGGTAGCACTCAAGTTGCTATTGAGCTTCAAGTTTTTTCTCATCCAACGCTTCTAATTCTTCAAGCCTGAGGCGAGCATTATCTTTGCTGGTGAGTCCTTCTTGAATTGTGATATGGAGTGAAGGTATCTGACTTTCAAAAGGGGGAACAACTTCAACTCTATACACCAAAGAATATGGAGTGGCCTGAGTAGCGGTTCAGTGTGTTGTTTTATATGCCCATAGTGCTTCTCCAACTTCCTCGTGCCAGTCCCTTTTTGACTTCAACACCATATTTTTCAAGAGGCTACACAAGGTCTTATTAAATGTTTCAACCAAACTATTTCCGCTGCATTATACATCGAGGAGTTATGCTGTTTGAAACCAAACTGTGCATATAAATTATCCAACAACTTATTATAGAACGACTTCCCATTATCAGTGATAATGTAGCTAGATACCCCATATCGAAAAACAAGGTTCGAACAGATGAACTCAACTATTGTTTCCTTCTTTACCTCTCTAAGAGGGATCGCCTCCGCCCATTTGGAGAAGTAATCAGTAGCTGCCAATATATAAGCATGACTAGCAGATGACTTCAGAGTAATAGGCCTTGCAACATCGAGACCCCAAGCGTCAAATAGCCCTGAAGAAATAATAGGATGTAGAGGCTCCGAAGGCTAGTGTATGAAATTTGCATGTAGTTGGCAAGCTTCACATCTGTTTGTATATTCCAAACAATCTTTGACCATCGTAAGCCAATAGTAACCCATCATTCTAATCCGAAAATGGAGCTTAGGACCGAACTGGTGAGTGCCACAAACCTTAGAATGTGCTTTAGTCATGACTTCCATTGCTTCTTCGTCACTTAGGTAACGTAGGTAATTACCTTCAAAAGATCGATGATACAAAGTATCTTTGTACATGATAAAATGACACGATCTCCTTCGTACTTTCGTCTTATGGCGAGAATCATTTGGCAACTTTCCTTGCTTTAAATAATCAATCAATGGACTTCTCCAATCTTGATATGGCATTTGAATCTTCATGATTGGATCCAACAGAATGCAGCACGATCCACCGATTGCCTACGAGAACATTTATCATTTCTCCTTCAGACATAGCAAGAGTAGTTGCCAGGTTAGCCAATACATCAGCCATCCTATTCTCATTTCTCGGCATGTAGTTTAACCTGACACTTTCAAATTTCCTCAATAAGTCTGAGGCTTGCTGAAAGAAAGGAACGAGATCTTCTTTCTTAACTTCATATTCTTTCAAAAGTTGATTGATGATTAATTTTGAGTCACCATAAATCTCAATTTCCATAATCTCCATTTTTGAGGCCATTTGCAGTCCAATGATCACAGCTTGGCACTCAACAATGTTGTTAGAGCACAACTCACCCAGTACGATGGAATATGTTAATACTTGCTTTTCCGGCAACACAAAGACAATTTCTGCCCCCGATCCATCAGATCTAGTTGCTCCATCGAAGAACATCATCCATGTCAGGAGAACTTCAACATAGAGACATCTTTATCAGGAAGGCCATCAGATAACTCCTATTCTGCAAGGATAGGATGATCAGCTGGGAAATTAGCAAGAGCTTGTCCTTTAACAGCTTTTTATAGCACATAAATTATCTCGTATTGGTTGAATATGACAGACCACTTTGCCAATCTCCCAGAGAACACATGTTTTAATATAACAAACTTGACTAGATCAGCACGAGAGATGAGTCGTATGGAGTATGCTTCAAAATAGTGCTTCAACTTCTTAATAGCGTAAAATAATGCTAAGCAAATCTTCTCAATAGGGGAATATTTCAGTTCATTTTCAGTCAAGGATCTACTCAGGTAATATAGTGCATTTTCTTTACCCTCTTCATTTTCTTGAGCCATAAAAGCGCCAATTGACCTCTCTTATGCTGCAATATATAACATAAGCGGCCTTTCAGGTATAGGAGCTCCCAACACCAGTGGATTTAAGAGGTGCTTCTTTATACTTTCAAAAGCATTCTGACATCCTTCATCCCATCTGAAAGGGGCATCTTTCTTCATAAGATGATTAAATAGTAGGCACCTTTTAGCAAGGTTTGATATGAACCTTCTTATGAAAGAAAGACTACCTTGCAAGCTCCATGGTTCGTTTAAGTTCCTTGGCCCAAACATCTTCTGGATAGCATCTATCTTTACAGGATCGACCTCAATGCCTCGTTGACGGACTATAAAGAAGAGAAACTTGCTGATGTAACACCAAATGCACATTTAAGGGGATTCATATTCAAGTTATATTTTCTTAACCGATCAAATATCACTCAAAGATCTGCTAAGTGATCACTTTTTTTTCTACTTTTGACAACCAAATCATCCACATAGTATTCAACTCTTCTGTGCAATATGTCATCGAATATGTTTTGCATAGCACATTGGTAAGTAGCACCAGCATTCTTTAACCTGAAAGTTATCGCCTTATAACAATAGATTCCCTTCGAAGTGCGAAAAGATGTACACTCCTCATCTTGTGGTGATATCCTAATTTGGTTATAGCCAGAAAACCCGTCCATGAAGGATAAAGCTTCATGACTAGTAGTTGCATCGACCATGAGCTCGATGATAGGAAATGAAAAATCATATTCTGAGCATGCCTTATTTAACTCTTAAAAGTCAACACAAATATGTATCTGGCCATTTTTCTTCTTAATAGGTATGATGCCAGATATCCACGTTAGATACTTGACTTCTCTGATAAACCTAGCATCAATGAGCTTGTTTATTTCAGCTTCAATTCGAGGGACAAGCTCTGGGTGGAGAATTCATTGTGATTACTTTACTGGGTATACTCCATACCTTTTGCCAAGGTGATCAATTGCAACTTTAGGGGTCCAATCCTGTTATCTCTTTATATGTCCAAGCGAAAACATCTCTATACTCACTCAAAGTTTTGAAGTACTGTTGTTCCTCTTCATGACTCAATAGAGAACTTACAAATATAGGACGTGGGTTTTCTATTGTGCCAAGATTCAATTCTTTAAGCTCATCCACAGTTGCCTATCCACTATCTTCAAGTTGTGGAAAGGTTTCTTGAATATCATCTTTAGAGTTGTTTGAATCAAAATTTTCTTTAACCACAACATGATGACATGAGTGCAGCTCATTGTCTTTTTCATCATCAAACTGTATAGTGTCTACAACCTCTACATTTTGAAATGCGACCCTCCATTGTATAACCCCATTTGCTTTCACAATGGGGACGAGCGTCGTTCTCTAGTTATGATAATTTGTGTCTTGCACAAAGACACCTATAATCAATTTGTCGAACTCTCCAAAATACTGAGAGCTTGGCTCTTCCATAACATTTGTATAATTAGAGCTTGTAGTAATCTCCACTTCATCCTCGTGTCCACCATCTTCATCAAATGAACGTCTCATGGTACGTCGCATCACCTTTACCGATTTGTCCATATTAATGATTAGGATCGAGGATTTGGCTTCACTTGGTTGAGATAAGCAAATAGTCCGGCCTTCAATTTTCAACTCCATCATGTTGGTCTCATCACAGTGATTTCTTTTTCTTGATTTTTCTACAGCTTTACTTCCAAGTTGATTGAAGACCGAACTTTATGGATGATGACTTGTAGTAGGCCCTTTACGAATCGATGGATTCGGACCAAGTCTACCAAAGATAGATAGACGACTAATATGAGTCCTTAGCCAATCGAATACAGAGATGCGACAATCAATTGACTTTTGACTTCCATTATTCCCATCTTTGTTAGTTGCAATATGTTAGACATTGATGCAATTATCTTTCTTAGTCATATGTATTCTGATTGGCTCACTTGGTGCAAATCCCAAGCTGGTCCTTGGCTGATCAACACGAAACCTTTAGCTCCGTAATTTTTATTGTGCCTTGCTAAGGCTATGGACTTTTTCTCCAATCAACTCAGGTTTCAACTCAGGTTTCAACTCCCCTAACTCAAACGGATTAGAAAAGTCATATCTAGACTTAGCCAAGAGCTTGTAAGCTTTCGAATCAAACATCCCATGAAACTTTTGACGTTGAGTCCATCTAGAAAAAAATTCAGCTGAGGCATTTGAGTTCACACTAACGATAGGTATGATTAACTTTTTTCTCATAACTTCGTGGTCATCAGATCCTACCCCCTTTATTTGTTCTCTTTTATTATGCAGTGATGGAATGTACATTTCAGGTGACTTTTGTCCTTCTTCCTCATGTGATCGAAAGGTATATCGAAATATTGGCAAACTGGTCATCCCTTCGATGACTTTACTTGTCGAAGTTTTAATAGTAGCCAACTTTTTGGACTTTTCAACATCGAGCCCTAGAGTTATAGGTTCAACATGTTTTCCCTCGATAGGATGATTACCTGGATCTTTCAGCAGCAATGTATCCTGCACTGAGCTTAGGTCTAGATACAATTTGGCATCCACAAAATATGATTTTACCTCAGTAAATGGTTTTATGTCAGCATCGACCTTCATTATCTTACCATTTCTCGAATACTTGAAACATTGATGAAGGGTAGATGGAACCACTCTATTTTCATAAAGCCATGGTATTCCTAGCAGCAAGTTGTAAGAAACCCCTGCATCAATGACATGAAATAAAGTATCTGCTTTTAATTATATGATAGTAAGATCTAGGCAGATCATTTCAGTAGCTCGTTGGCCTCCCTGGTTGAAACCTTGAATGGTTAAGCAACCACGAGATAAGTCCTCAACTGTGATCCCCAATTGTTTCATAGTAGATTTTGGCATGACGTTAACTGTTGATCCCCCATCAATAAGCATGCAATTCATTTTCTGATCTTGCGCAAATCCAGAAACAAAAAGCGACTGGTCATGGGGCTTTGATCCCAACAACAAATATTCATCTGTAAATGCAATAATCGCACAATAAGAGTCAGAATTCTAGCTCTCCACTTCGCCAGATGCAGTAAATATTGTTTTGACCTTCTGCTTGAAAAATCTCATAAGAAAAAAGTCTCCTAGAGTAACAGGTTCCCAAAGACTTATTCTCAATTTTCTCAGCTTAATACGAGAAGATTTCATATCTCTCGTTAATTTTGGTTGAAGGCATTTGGTGAGGTGTTGAGATGTCCCACCATGAATACCGCATCTATTGAGATGTTGTCTCTTTAAGAGGGGTGGATGAAGCTGGTGAACACGTTGCTTTTGCCTCCGCTGACGTGTTACAAGAATCCACTCACTTCCATCTTCAACTTTAGAAACAAAACTTGAATCTGACTCTTCTTTTTTATCAGTGGATAAAGTTTCGAACATGATTGGGTCTATACTTCCAAATTGGAGCAACTTTGATGCCCCTATGAGTGGGGGAAGAACATTCTTCTAGCTGCAAGTGACATTTGTAATAGCTGCAATACTAGCAACATTTACATCTACCACATCTTTGGTATCAAGGATAATTTTCTCTTTCACTACAAAACATTTCTCTATTGGATGGCTAATGATACTTACAGTATTTAAAGTCATTCACCTTTCCAACTTCAGCAGGATGTTTTGGCTCAGGCAACTCGATCATCTTTCTTGCCAATAACTCATCGAAAATTTGCGGGATATCAGAGTCAGGGAAGGGGTACTTCTTTTCTTGTAACTCTTTCAACGTAGGTCAACGCCTTTCAATTAGCACAAGTTGATCAAGCTTTTCTCCTTTGTTACTACTTGCAGAAATCTTGACAGGAGTTGTCTTAATTGGCATGGACTCCTTCACAGAAGATTTGGTGAACTTCTCATTCTTCTTCAAGTCTTTTCTGTCTTTCTTTTGATTATCCACTAGAAAAGCAGGTTTATGATTTGCAATGCTCAGCTCCATGTCATGAGCACAAGTGACCAATTCCTCAAAATTTCGTGGCTTGATTCCTTGGAGGATATAAAGAAGACCCCAATGCATCCCTTGCATATACATCTCTATTGCTGAAACTTATGATAATCTATCCTTGCCATTCAAGCTTAGTGCACGCCAACGGTTGATGTAGTCAACGACTGGCTCGTCATTCCACTACTTTGCATTGGTAAGCTCAATTATGCTTACAGTACAGCGGGTACTATAGAAGCAGTTCAAAAATTCTCTCTCCATTTCTGCCCAATTGTCAATAGCCTCGGGCTCCAAATCAACGTAGCAATCAAACGCATTTCCCTTTATTGATCTCATGAACTGCTTTATGAGGAGGTCACCATCAGTTCCTGCATTATTGCACGTTTCCACAAAATGGGCAATATGTTGCTTCAGATTACCTTTTCCATCAAACTGCTAGAGCTTTGGCGGCTGGTAACCTATCGGCATCCTTAATAAGTCAATATGCTCAGTGTATGGTTTTGAGTACACGAGCGAATTTTGCGAAGGTCCACCATACTGTGCTTTGATAATGTTAGTTATCATCTCTTGCAATTGTTACATGGACAGCGCAGCAACAGATGTCGTAGAGTGATTAGATTTCTGCACTGAGTCTTACTTGGGTGGCACCTTATCCATTTGCTTCTCATTTTCAGCATGATTTGAGGAGGATGAATGATTCTGGCTAGACTCTCCAATATCTGAGTGCTCAACCTTGTTCATTAATTGAGCAATCTGGAGGTCTTTGCCTTTCACAATCTTCTGAAGATTAGCCATGGCTTGAGCCATATAAGCAAGTTATTCGTCCATTGTAGTTGTTTCAGTTACCATTGCAGGCAGTGTAGCAAAAAGATATGATTTGGACTTGATCTCCATGGGGTTTGCTGAGTTTGAGCTATCTGATGGAGTAGTATCAACGATCTTGCCCCCAGTAGAGGATTGACTAGTTGCAACAATAATATCCATAACATCTTTCTGATTCACAATGGTGACTGGGTTTTGCTTAGGTACCATGGAGCGTTCGGAAATGACAATTTAAAACTTTGACATAGGAGAAAGAGATGAAAGGCAGAGATTGTCACACCGGGCATGCCAGAAAAATTTGTTCACACAAATTTCGAGTCTACAAAAAGAATTACAAAATAAAAAAAATATGGACAAATTGAATATTTAATTTAAATGAAAATTGGTTACAATCTCTGAAAAATATCTCTGTAATGGAAGACTAAATCCCCTAATTCTTTTCCTTGGATTTGATTCAAGGGCTTGTTGCTTGTCCTTGAATCGGATGCATAATTTCCTCCTAGACTTGCAAATGAAATCACGAGCTTCCTTGAAATCAAGTATTTGTCTTGATATCAAGATCTTCAAAATTTAATGCTTTTGAAGAAGATGTAGAACCTTTGTGGTTGCAACACTTCTTCATGGCAAAAGCTTGGATTTGAGAGCTTGATGCTTAAATTTCTTGATGTATTTCTTGATGTTTGATATGCCTCCCAGCACCCCTTTTTATAGGCACAAATTAGGGTTTGATGACTTGAGCTTGAATCCTCCCATAGGTTTGGGTACCAATTGAGATGGGCTTAATTAACTAATGGGTCATATTTAAAATTTATTTTGGCTCAATTAGCTAATCTAAAATAAATAAGATATATTAAAATCCATTTTGGATTGACCTACTTTATAAGTCCAAATTTATTATGGACTTTAATTTGGGACTCAATTCAATAGCCAATTTAATTAGGCTATCAAATGGTAGTTTATCCCAATAAAATTTTGATGCCAATAGTATTTTAAAAAGCTTATAAGTAATCTAAATATGTCTTAAATATGATGATGCCTAGATAGTTTACCTAAAAACAACTGATATAGATTAAGAGTTTTATCAAAAATATATGAGGTGGGCTTTTAGGGGCGCACTACTCACCAAATTTATGGATATGAGTGAAGAGTTAGGCATTTAATTGT
Source organism: Jacaranda mimosifolia (assembly GCA_018894105.1). Taxonomy (NCBI): domain Eukaryota; kingdom Viridiplantae; phylum Streptophyta; class Magnoliopsida; order Lamiales; family Bignoniaceae; genus Jacaranda; species Jacaranda mimosifolia. Next base: position 13,267,188 of record CM032130.1, on the reverse strand, counting down.
ATTAGGGGGCAAATTGAGTCTAAACCCATGGTTCCAACACAATTAAATGTACTAGGGGGCAAAATGGGTTGAAACCTATGGTTCCAACACAATTCACTTTGGGTTGGGTTGGGTTGGGGTTAAAATAATTTGATTGGGTTTGGATTGTGTTGGGTTTTAGTGGGTTGGATATGGGTTGTGCTTTAGTGGGATGAAATAGGTTTTAAATGTAAATAGGTTTAGAATGGATTGAATGTAGTTTCTAAATAATTCAATCCAATTTCAACCCCAAAATTATCCTTCCATTCTCTTATTCTCCCATGATCATACCCCACTTTATTTTTATTTCTATAACACTCTAAAAATAAATAAAAAATAATGAATTGAAAATTAGATAAATTATATATTACTGATTAATCATTTATCATTTCTCCACCTCATTTAATTTTAAAATATTAATTTATTAATTTAATTCAAATGAATTAATCAAGTAACTTTTGACTTGAGATTATGATCTAAAAATTGATGATATCATTATTTGGTTTATAAACTCCAATTTTTTATAAAAAAAAATTAGCCAGTTAATTTTATAGCCTCTAGATTTTTTTCAACTTTGCATTATGAAAATAAATAAAAAAATTATTTTTCTTTTTTCTTTTTTCAATTTTTCCGAACTACCAAAATATAAATATGTAAACACAACAAATTTATTACGCAGTGGTAGCATGTGAGAGGACAGATTGCGGCTGTCCATTTCATTTCCTTTGCCTCCACATGAAGAAAGGGCCCGACTTTATTTTCATTTTCAGTTATAATATTTTCAAAAATTAAAAAATTAATTAGATTTCAATATTTTTTGAGTATTTTATTTAAAAATAATAATTTAGGTACATATAAGAATTTAAATTTAAATGGTTTATATTTTTTATTCTTAAAAAGACATATTTTTCAAGATATATGCATACTTTAATTATTTTAAAATGATAGTAATACTTTTATATCGAATCGAATTTGAATTTGATAATTGTGATAAACGATAATGGACTAAATTGAAAAAAATAAAAATAAAATAAATAGTACTTTTTCAAAAATTGACTAAATATAAAAAATAAAAAACAAAAAACAAATACGACTAGTATAGTAAACATTTTGTAGGGTGCAACGTAAACATTTTGTACTGAAAAATTAAAATATTTTAAATAGTTATGTTTTATTCATTGAGCAAGATTGTTATTTTGTATAAAAAGAAAAAATATAAATATCATAAAATAATAAGTAAATTATACGTTTACATAATTTGATTTGATTTTATGTGATTAACAAGGATTTGATAATAACTAATTAACATACGTTAAATAAAGATAAAAAGATTATAATTTAATAAAATAATATAACAATGTATTTAGCAAAAAGTTTACATTTTTTTTCTTTTTGGTATTGGACCTGCCCAAACCCGACGCATCCCATTTTCAACCCTTAAATATAAACTCATTTTGAGCCCAACCCATAAAGACCTAATCCATAACCAACCTAATCTATCCATTTGGGCAAAATTTCATTTTTCATCCTATAACTTTACCCCACTTGCGTTTTTTCCCTATATCTTCAAAAATTACAATTTTAGTCTTATAAGTAACAAAATATTGACCGTCTTAGTCCTTTTTTTGCCGGCGTTGCCGAAAAGTTGATGTGGCTCACCGGGCGTGTGGCAACTTGGAGCTTTTGCCTTGTTGGACTGCTTAGTAGGTATTTTTTGTCTTTTTCTTGCTTGGCAACATACAAAACCTTTTTTTTTTTGTAGTTTCAAATATATGATATAATTTATATATACACACATATATATACACATCTGTTTATATATATATATATATTACATATCATCATTTTTCCTTCAAAACACAAAAAAATAATTTCCCAAAATACCCTCTACTATCCTTCATTATCCCCATAACTGCCTCATTTTTCAATATATACATACATATATATTATATAATACATCATATATATTTTATTATTATTCTAACACTAAAAAAATCGCTCAATTCTATTTTCACCCAAAAAATTTAACAAAAAAGTATTAATTTGACTGCTATAGTAAAAAATATATCCCCCTAAAACATAACAAAAAATCAATCACATTCCCCAGCACAACTTTCACATTCTCCAATAATTCATTATCTCAAAACACATAATAAAATCACACAAAAAACATAACCAAACATTCCCCTAATTTGCCATTAACTATATAATTTTAACTCACATATTTAAAATAATTTAATTAAATTTAAACATAAATTAAAATTCCTAACCCGCACCCCAGTCCCCCCCAACTCTTGTCCCTCCCCTCTTTCCCCAACGAGTTGGCCATGGAGGCCTCCTGGCCCATGGCCAGCCCGAGCAAGCGGCCACCATGGCCACGGGCTAGCCATGGTGAGCCTTTTCCAGGCGGCCAGTGAAGCTCGGCCAGCCGCTATGGCCGCCGCTTGGCCGGCCATGGCCATGGCCAGCCTAGCGCTGGGGGGAGGGGTGTTTTATAATGTATGTATATATGTATATATATAAATACATATATTTAGATAAATATATATATTTAGATATATATATGTGTGTATATATAAATATATACCAATATATATATTTTATTATATATCTAGTTGGCATTTTTTATTTTATTTTTTCAATTAATCAAGCCATGTCAGTTGCCAACAAGGCAAAAGCTGCAAGCTACCACATGCCCGATGAGCCACGTGCTTTTCCAGTGACTTTCGCTGGCTCCGACAAAAAAAGGACAAAAATAGCCAATTTTTGTTACTTATAAGACTAAAATTGTAATTTTTTAAGATATAGAACAAAAAAGACAGTGGGGTAAACTTATAGAACGAAAAATAAAATTTTACCCACCCATTTTCCACCACTAATGTAACACCCCTAAAATTCGGTAATTTTTGAAAAATAAGTATTTGGAAAATCAAGATATTAGTTGGTCGGATTTTGGGGCTCGAAAATAAATAAAAGGACTTGATTGTAAGAATTTTAGAAGTTTTGGGGTTGAATTGAAAATTGAGGAAAACTTGATTGTCCATTATTTGAAAATTTTGTGGGTCAAAGTGGAATTATTCTTGGTCAAAAGGGGCCAAAATAAGGCATTAACTAAGTTTGGGACTGAAATTGAAGATGAAATAACTTTTGAGGACTTAATTTAAAGCTAACTGAAACATTTGGGGGTCAATATGCGAATATAGAAAATCCAATTTTATAAATTGGCACTTTGCAATTCCCCCCACCCCCATTCACATTTCTTCATTTTCTTTTCCAAACACCACCATGACCACCCTCTCACCGGCAACCAAACCTTAGCAAATTTGGTATCATTTTCTTCCTCTTCTTGGGTAGAACACGAATATACCCATGTCTTGCATAGACCACCAGTGGAACGACCGAAAATTTAGCTCAAAATTTGGGCCTTGGCAGAGGTGACGGGTCTCTATTTTTCGGCAATGGAAATTCACGGCCAAGTACTGGACTTTGTTGGGTTTAGCTTAAGGATGGTGTAGGTGTCTTCAATTTCAGAAAACAATCACCAAAGCGGGCGAAATTGACAACAAGATAGAAACTTCATCTTGTCGCAAGGATTACATGCATGCAATCTAATCATTTATTCGAGCTTCGATAACAGGATATTGGCTAAAAATGAGAAACATGTGTTAAAGTTGTATGCATGTGTACGTATATATCTCCAAACCTTACGATGTATTGTATAAACGAGGAATATGCACGATTGGATTGAATATTGAGATATGCATAGAGTTACATAAGTCAATGGATCCTAATTTTGTCATATCACATAATAATCTTGATAATTAAGTTAATTATGTGAAGAAAACCCTCATTTTATGAATTTGGAACCTAAGTGGAGATAAATTGGGATTTTAAGAGAAATTGGACCATCGTTATCAATGTAGTATGTCGTGGCAAGATCAATTGGACAATTTAGGATCCAATTATATATACCTTTAACGAGATCGGTGCTACTAGAATATCTTTATCGAGGCTATTGATTTAGCCGATTAAGTATTGATTTTAGGTCGTTGTTTGTGTAATTGTGATTATATGGTCAATTGAGGATTTTGATTATGAAATATTATTTTGGCTAGGTGATGACGATTTGGGGCTAGCGGATCATTAGACTGCTGACGGTGATTGTATTTTTTTGAGACTACAGAGGTGAGGATCCTCCAATCTAGCACTCTTGTACCTATTGATTTTATTGACAAACCCCTGTGAGGGTCGATATTGATTTGATTATCATATTCCATGAATTACTATTATCCCTATGAGGGATCTACCAATCGGTTATCGCTTGTATGAGCTTATTATGTATTTATCGTTGAACTCGTTAGGTTCTACTAATTTGATATCGGTCTTAATTTTCATTATTATTGCTATTGATTACCGAACCTTGTGAGGTTCTCTTTATTTGAACCCTGTGAAATTCCCTAAAACTCTTGTCTGTATTTGTATCGCTAAATTACCTGTTATTGTCTTGTTACTTGTATCGTTACCTTGTCGGTAACTTGTTTATACGTTACAATGTTAGGTGGCCATGTTGGCTAGTCTGAAATTGATTGGTATTATGGATTTGTTCTATCAGTAATTTGTTGTGTACCAAGCTATTACGCTTGGGTAAGTTAGTTCGATTGGTATGTCATAGGTTTGTTCTATCAGTAATAAGTTATGTACCAAGCAGATATGCCTGGGTAAGTTATGTACCAAACTGTGCTTGGGTAAGTTCCGTACCAAATTGTGCTTGGGTAAGTTCTATACCAGGTTATCGTGTTTGGGTAAGTTTGTTTGATTGATATGCCATTGAATTGTTCTGTTAGTAATACATTATGTACCAAGCTGATATGCCTGGGCAAATTATGTACCAAGCTAATACGCCTAGGTAAGTTATGTACCAAGCTGATGTACTTGGGTAAGTTATGTACCAAGCTATACTTGGGTAAGTTCTATACTAGGTTATCACAATTGGGTAAGTTTTATACCAGGTTATCACGGTCGGGTAAGTTTTGTACCAGGTTATCACACAGGGGTAAGTTTTGTACCAAGTTGTCACGCTTGGGTAAGTTTTGTACCAGGTTGTCACGCTTGGGTAAGTTTTGTACTAGGATGTCATGCTCGGGTAAGTTTGTTCCAGGTTGTTACACTTGGGTAAGTTCTGTACCATGTTGTTATTCCTGGGTAAGTTCAGTTTGATTGGTAAGTTCTGTACCACGTGATTATGCCTAGGTAAGTTCGGTTTGATTGGTAAGTTCTATACCAAGTGGTTATGCTTGGGTAAGTTCGGTTTGATTGGTTTGTCTTGTACCAAGTGGTTATGCTTGGGTAAGTTCGATTTGATTTGTATAAGTTTGATCTTATATGCTTAGGTAAGATTTGTACCAAGTCAATATACTTGGGCAAGTTCTGTACTAGGTTGTCATGCCTAGGTAAGTTTAGTTCGGTCTTATTGATATAAGATTGTTCTAATATTTGATTGTATTCTAATCGTTGGACTGTATCCTGACTGATCAACTATTTTCGGATAGTCTAATCATTTTTGACTGTTTGACTGTTTGACTGTATCTTGATATACTCTGTTTGAACTATTAAACTATGATATGTTCAGTTGATTCATCCTCGATAGATCCCTATTGCATGTGATTACATTTATCCCTTACTAAGTCCTTTGGACTTACCCCCCGTTTATCTTTGATTTTTTTCATACAGGAATAGGTGATGGACTTGGATCGGTGAATGAAATTTTGCAATAGAATGGATGTGTATATGTATATAGGTTCCCTTGAATGCTAAACTTTATCTTAGAAATGTTGTGATATGTAAAACTAAATTTTGACTCAAGGCATGTATATATTATGTTAGATGTTATGAGACCTTTGTTGGTATGTTGGTTGTTTAAGTTTGAAATCTACTGCTATGTGTCTTTAATAAGTTTTGAAAAAAATTTCTGATGGGATATTGATTGTATTGCTTATTTATGAATTAAGATGTAAGTCTAAACTAGAGTGGCACCTCAGCTTAAGTGCTATCCCGAGTGGGGGGTGTCACAACTAAATTGTACTGTGAAACATTGAACAACAACTAAACTAGATGGCTAAGATGCTGAAAAGGCTAGCTCGCAGCACGTGCGCCCAATAATTTGCTAGGCAGTAGGCACGAATAGCTTCAAGGTTCAATTCAACTTATATTATTAAGAAAAATTTAGAGCATTGATAAATAGTATCCACATATAACAAAATAAAAATATTAAGATCTTAGAGTGTATGTCATGTGTTGACCATCATTAAGCTACACTGCCATACATGAAACAATAACTTTTCCTCAAATTGAAATTGATATCACAAATTAAAATTTTAAAGACAAAAAATTTAAAACTAAATAAGAGATCAAACTAAATAAATATAAAAGAGGTCAACGAACCTACCAATTTAAGTTAATTCAAAATGAGCTCCCATATGTGGGTTGAAGCCCACAAGGGATTTATTAATATAAAAACTAACTCCTAAAGCAAAAAAGGTATCGAAACAATTATTTTTACAACTCAAGCACTGACTCTACGACAAGCACTTTATAGGAGCAGAATTCCATCACTTATTGATTTTTGAAAATCCTCAACTCCGATTCTATGCAATGGGAACAAAGGAGTACAATTTTTTTGGGGTAAAAACTCTACATGTGTTTGTTAATAATTTAATTTAAATTAAAGTATTTCTATATCTAATTTTTTTCATTTGTCATTCTTAAAAATTAAATAAATCTATAGTTTAAATTATTTATTTATTTTATAGTTTGGTTTCAATTTATTGGTAACTCAATTTTCTCTTTTCTCAAATTTCAATTCTCTTACCTAATTTAGTTGGTAGTAATCAAATTTCAAGAATGAAATTTTCATTTGGTATATATTCATAATGAATTTGCACAGAAAAAGAAAATTATTTAATAATTAGGGAACAACTTCAGGTTGTCATGATTAGGGTTCGTAATACCTTAAAATTTCTTTCATATTTAATTAATTATTTTATTCTATGTTTACTCTTAATTTCTTTTAATTTTATATATTTGCTATACCAATTAGAAGATGATATATACATATATAGTAGATATTTAAATTTTTTGAAAAATAAATTATAATTTTTCTAAAATTAGTATTATGTCATTACTAGAAATTGAACAATTGAAACCTTAGGAATTAATAATAGATACATCAAATTTATTATAGGGTTATCCTAGTCTTAGAAAATATATAACCAGAGTTCTAGTTGAAGTAAAACACTTTTCCCATATGTATAGTTCATATAATTCAAAACCCTAGTCTCACAAATAAAAAATAAAAAAAAAAGAAGAAGAAGAAGAAGAAGAAACAGGGCGAAAAGGGCAGATGAAAGAAAACAGCAGAAGAAAGAAAAAAAAGAAAAGCGGAAAGAAACAGGGGAGAAGTCGGCGATTGCACAAGTCTAGTAGGAGGAATTGGCCTTCTAAGTACACTTATTAGTATTACATTTAATTTGTATGATTTGGATTTTAATAGTTGAAAGAACTATGTGAACAGTGTGCTATGAATTTGTTTTTCCTAGAGTTTGACTTCTCGATGGTAGTGGCTGATGTACTTGTGGAATTAACTCTGGCAGAATGATGATAAAGGAGATATATGAATGTGTGGTCACCTATTTGAGTGTGGGATTGGACGGATGGTTTGGTGTATTTGTAGTTGTGTAAATATATATATAGCTATTCGGACTAACTTTGTTCATGTATGGGGGTTGAAATTTTAGTTAATTTAGGGATATGTGATTTTATAAGGAATGAGAAATAATGGTATATATATAGAGCGAACCCAATTGATTGAATATATTAAGAATCAAGTTTTTATGCACACTAGAGTTAGTTTAATTATTTTGGAACTAATGTTAGTTGGTATATAAAACAAAAAGAGAGAGAAGTTTAATTTTATAGTCCTATAGTTAGAGTATAATTGAGGTTCTATGATTAGATATTGATTAACCAAGGATTTGATATGACAAAAGCTATTTTTGATACGACTAATAAGTATAGTGAGTGCCTAAACTCATATGTATTATATAGTATTTTTTTTTTAAAACCCATAAGGATATATGCTACGTAATCCACCGACAACTTTTTATTTTACACTGCATTATAAATGCGTTTCACTGTGCACAAAAAGAAAAAATTTCCTTATTTTAGTTCTAGATGGAAGAAAACACATGCTTTTATGATTTTTAATGCTTCTAAACTAGCATTTAAATTCAATGATCAACTGATTGACTGAAATTTCTATTAACGCTACTGCTATTGTTACTTTTGATTGGATCCAACTTGATCTACGTGTGCGAGAGACTTCTTTGGGCAGCAGCGGGCTTGCCGGTTGAACTCCAAGCCCCCCTAGCCTAATCCCCCCAGTGCACAACAGAATTCGTTTGTGGCTAAGATGGGTCGTAGGATTTCCTGAGGACCTAGAATCGGGCATTGTTTTGGTAAGGTCACACCTTGCTTAGAGTGAAAAGGGACTGTTACGATCGGAGTCATAAGGTTGACTAGCTACAGCAAACTCTGCGTGATCATCGTAGTTAGTTTGTTAGTCTCTGAAAATATTTACTAAAATCTTATTTTATTACTGCTTGACCGTTCATTGCTTTCCACTGATATTTTTCTTGAATATTTTTATTGAATTATTCATGTTAAATTCATGAACTCACCTTGCACGCACTTGGCATTCACTAAGTCTTTTACTCACACTCTATTTTTTTTAACTTTCTTCTGACAAACCTAGATCCTAGCCCTAGTGAAGTGGTGGATCATGCTTATGATGAGAATCGAAATTGAAGACCTAGTTTGGACCTTGCAGTAGAGTAGTTTATTTCTTATTTTTTTTATTATGTTATGGATATTATTTGTTAGTTGAGGTTAAGTGTTAGTACTTTAAGCTTTTATCTTACAAGGCTACCTTGAATTAGTTTGAGTTCTTATGTCTAACTTTATGATTTTGGACTGTTGATAGCATTTATTTAGGAATGAGTTTCACACTTCAATACTAGAATACATGGTTTAATTTTAGGGCGTAACAGAGTAGGATCAAAGCTTAGGTTTTGAACTTAGGATATGTCAGGATAGGATCCTCGAACTATGGAATTTGGGCATAGAACTATTAAGAATTGATGGGTTCATTTTCTTATTTTCTTTCTATCTGTTTGTTAATTTAGGTTATTTTGGTTTTGTAGGATAAGATAGTAAGTCAAAGCCTACGTAAATTAGTTCATCATTTAGATGCTTCACCCTATGTGATTAAGGTTAGAGGAAGCGAGCGATACAACCCTAGATACAGGTAACCTATTTCTAAGAAATTCAATGCACCTCGAAAGGACTACCCAAACTTAATTGTGCATCGTCTTAGAGATGATAGGGACCACCATAAAAGAGAATACCCTCACTATAAGGATAGATGTGAAGAGTTAGAACAATAGCTAGAAATCTACCAGCAGGAGTTGAATCAACGAAATAATGAGTTACAGGAGCAACGACGTCGAGATCAATGTGTTTAAGATAGCTGTAAGAGGCCTTAAGGAAACCTAACAATTGTTAGCTCATTTTATCTATGAGTTGGAAAAAGAAGAACCAGCCGGGGAAGAGCCCAATAAGGAAAATGAAGAAGACGTTGAGGAAGATCTAGAAGAAGTGGGCTCGAATAAGGATATTGAAGAGATAGATCTAAGTGAAGGAAATGATAAAGATTAGAATAGGAGTATTATTATTTAGAGTTGGATAGACCCTTAGTTTTAAATTTTCATTTGCACTACTTCAGTAGATTAGGTTGCCTATTTAGTAATTGTTTTGAATAAAACAAACTCTAGTTGTTATTAGATATTTTGGTTTATATGAAGGATAATTACGTATGAGACTTTAGTATAGTTACAATTTTATTTTTTTTAATTCCTCCTTTATCGTGGGAACCTATAGAGTCTTTGATTCATGTGAAGGAAATGTATGCAAGCTACTTTTAGAAAAAGAATAATAAATAGTAATAACTAAATTAAAAGTTAATCAAATCAATTTATTAACTAATAAATAAAAGATATGTATATTGTTCATGTTAAGTATTCATGATATTTGATAAATATTTTTGCTTTACCTTATTTTCATTAAGTATACACTACTAATAGCAATCACTTTACTTTAGAATAAATCCTAGCCGTGGAGTTCGTCGAGGAAGACACCAAACTAAAGCTTCACAAAGTTGATCAAGGAAGGAACAAGAAACCTAGAGACACATTCCTGCCAATTCCCTAGGGGTAGAATGTAGATAAGTACCACCCCAACCACCACCGACAAGCGATATTCCATTAAGTCAAATGGTGGCAGTGATGCAACAATTCACGCAAGCCCTTCAGAATCACCAACAGCGTGGAGAACCACAATCTCCTGATATGGCACTTGATCGATTCTTACGTTTTCAACCACAATGTTTCTGTGGAGAGCCTGATCATTGAAAGGTTGAACTTTGGATAGAGAGTATTGGAAACATCTATAGTGTACTAGACTATAATGATGAGTAGAAGGTCAATATTGTTGTATTCCTTTTTGAGGGTCAGACGCACCATTGGTGGAGCTCAGTAGAGGTGAGATAGAGATAACAACAAACTGCTAGAACATACGAAAACTTTCTCAAGGAGTTTGACAACAAGTACATTCCGAAGTTGGTTCACGAACAAAGGGAAGATGAGTTCAACCAACCACAGTAAGGAAGCCTTATAGTTGCCCAATACAAGGCTGAGCATAAACGACTAATCAAGTACATGCCATACATGCTAGATGATGAACCAAGACAAGTTAGGAAGTTTCTGAAAAGGCTTCACCCTAACATACAAAGGGTACTTCTTCCTATGGATATACCCAACTACATGATCATAGTGGAGAAAGCTTTGAAGATAGAATCGGGACTAGCTGAGTTGGAGGCCATAAATAAATTGAAAAGAAGTCTCAATCAGCTAAAATCAACTGGCAAGGAAGGAGGACCCAAGGGCAAGGAACGAAACAACCCCAACAACAATACAATAACCCCACTTCCAAACTAATATGAACATCTAGATTAGTCAATACTGGGAAAAGGCACACAATGTGCAGCTACTGTGGATACTAAGGACATGATGAATCTTAGTATTGGAGGAAGGCAGACCGTTGTTCAGCATGTGGTAGTGATCAACACCACCTCCGCAACTGTCCAAGGAAGAAGCAACAATTGGTGAATCAGATTTTATCTAAGGGAAATCAACGCGGTCTAGGAAACTCAAACAATGCCAAACTAAAAGGTCCCAGCTAGAGTATATGCATTAAGGGTGAAGGAGTCCTAAATCCAACTGTTGTGGTAGAAGGTATTGTTCTCATATCCCAACATTCTGGAAAAGCTTTATTTGACCCTGGTGCAACTCACTCCTTTATTTATATGCATTTTGTGAATTCCATAAACTTTTATGTGGAGGATTTATCATATGACTTAGAAGTGAATGCTCCTACGTGTTCTAGTATGCTAACGAATAGATTTTGTAAGGCTTGTAATATACATATAGGTAGTAGAGATTTCCCTACAGACTTAGTTTTACTACCAATAGAAGGTTATGACGTTATTTTGGGGATAGGTTGGTTATCTAAATACCATACCCATTTTGATTGTCGTTCTAAGGTGGTTAGTTTGTGTGAGCCTTAAAAATCAATTATGGAGCTGACTGGGGAAAAAAGGCCAACTAGGATGACTTTGATTTCATCAATTCAGGCTAGAAAAGCACTAAGAATGAGTCAAACAGGATACTTAGCTTACTTGATCAACAAATCAAAGGACAAGGTTAAGATTGATGACGTCCCAATAGTTGCGAATTTTCCTGATGTGTTTCCTAAAAAGTTAATGTCGCTACCCCTTAATCGTGAAGTAGGATTTTCTATTGAGGTTCTTCCAAGAACAAATCCAATATCTAAGGCACCATATAGGATGGCACCAACAGAACTTCAGGAACTTAAGGTGCAGTTACAAGAACTACTTGAAAGTGGGTTCATTCGGCCAAGTTCATCCCCTTGGGGAACGCCAGTACTTTTTGTAAAGAAAAAGGATGGGACTTTGAGTATGTGCATAGACTATCAAGCCTTGAACAATATCACGATTAAGAATAAATATCCCTTGCCTAGAATTGAAGAACTCTTTGACCAATTACAAGGATCATAAGTTTATTCTAAAATAGACCTTAGACAAGGATGCTACCAGCTAAAAATTAGAAAGGAGGATATACCTAAGACAACACTAAACATTCGATACAATCATTTTGAGTTTGTAGTGTTGCCTTTTGGGTTGACTAATGCCCCCATAGCATTTATGAATTTGATGCACCATGTGTTTGGACCATATTTAGACCAATTTGTGATTGTCTTTATTAATGATATTTTGGTCTATTCAAAGAGTGAGAAGGAACATGAAGAATACTTGAGGATGGTATTGCAAAAACTTCGGGAACATAAACTTTATGCAAAGTTTAGTGAATGTGAGTTTTGGACGGATAGAATAGCCTTTTTGGGACATGTCATTTCTGGAGATGGAGTTATGGTCGATCTATCCAAGATTGAAGCGGTGCTAGAATGGAAAAGTCCAAAGACAATGATCGAGGTGAGAAGTTTCTTGGGTTTGGCAAGTTATAATAGGAGGTTTGTGCAGGATTTTCAAAAATAGATGCCCCATTGTCTGGTCTGACTCAGAAAAAGACTCCATTTAAGTAGACTAATAAGTGTAAGAATAGTTTTCAAGAGCTTAAGAAAAGGTTAACCTCCTCACCAATATTAGCCCTACTTGAGGGTACTGAGGATTTTATAGCGTATATTGATGCTTCCAAAGAAGGCTTGGGATGTGTCCTGATGCAAAATAGTAAAGTAATAGCGTATGCCTCAAGAAAATTGAAACCCTATGAGCAAAACTACCCTACGCATGACTTAGAGTTAGCGAAAATTGTGTTTGCCTTAGGGAAGTGGAGACATTACTTGTATGGGGCAAACTTTATAGTGTACACCGACGACAAGAGTGAATGATGGTGTAAGCCAAGAATCCAATTTAAAACATTTAAAAACTGAAATCTAACTTGAATTACACCTCCACAAGGATCTAAATTCATGCCTATAAAATGGATCAAGGTCAGATAATTACCTCTCAAGAAAAATCCAACCAAGATTTGAAGAATAGCTTCCTTTCCCGAAAGCAGACTGCTTCTCTGTAGCAAGGTGTGATCAACTTTTGACCTGGAAAATCACCTCCAATTGAGCTGAAATGTGAGCCAAAATTTCGCCAACTCCTTGGAGAATGTCCAAGAAAAAATACAGCTCCAAATAATTCCAGCAAGACATCGAACAGAGTCCAAAAAGTCACTGCTGAAACAGAGGATCACCAAAAATTAGCAATCCAAATGTCTTGCCTCTAATGTGAAAGTCCACACACCAATGGACAATCTTTTTCTTCCTATTTCAGCTGGAAAAACTAAGAAAAAATCAAGAGGATGATGAAGGATGAAAAATGAGGGAAGAAGGTGCGAAGTGTCAACTCATGAGAGAACCATAAAATTGGAGGAAATTTTGGATCTAAAAATTAGATCTTAATACTTGCAAAATGCATGCTTTGGCCACCTCTCTCTATATCACGCCATCCTCAAGGAGAGGGCGCCAGATGTCATGCCAACGTGCAAGCAAGTTGCAAGTTGCATGTGAGTTTCTTGTGAATTTAAATTTCATTTGGAATCTTCATTTCATCTTATGAAATGTCATCCAAATAAATTCTAATTCCACACCAAATGAACTCTTCATTTGAATTTTTCCTCCAAAATTATTTCTTCACTTTAATTTAATTAAACTTTGACTTAACTTCTAAGTCAAATAACTTAACTCTTTAAGCTAGTAATAATTAACGTAACTCTTTAAGTTAACTTGACTCGTTGATGGTCATATGGCACCAAATTAAATTAAAACTTAGTTGGTCTTAATTTAATTCCTTAAATTAATTAGATTAATTTAATAATTAAATTGATCAAGCTAAAATGACTAAAAATTGCATCAACTGTAACCCTTAATTTTCGGTCACTATGAATCTTTCCTACACTTAGAAAATTCCCTTCATCAAGTAGGCTTTTCAATTGGTTTTTATGTGTGACCCATTAGGTTCTATAGGTCATTGGACATGGGCTCACAACTCTTGTGACTTTAGAATATCAAATATTCATATTAGTTTAAACTCCTTTAAACTAATCGACTCAATTCAATTAATCTCTATTAATTAAAGACTACACAATCTCCATGGTCGATGTCCAATCTCAAGCCCATGGAGCCCAACAATTAGTTGAATGAATGCTTTTGGTGAACCATTCTAGCTCTATGCTACCATGCAAATATGGTCCTCCCGTCTCCTATCTTCATGAAAGAAGCCTAGGTCAAGATATTTATCGGCTCTTTAATAGCCTCAATACTATGTATCTATTCTCAATGTTCGATTCCCATTTATGACCTTATCTTTGGAAAACCTTTTTTTCTAAATTATCATACTGTTTTGGCCAAGGACACCTTGGAATCGATCATAATAGAACACATAGGAGATGTACTCACCCTTGACAATAATGAGGAGTCAGATCCTATCTTGGATCTCATAAACCTCCATATCTAAGTAGCTCATACCTAATCACAACCTGAACGGCCAACTAGGTGATCAGAGATGAGTCAAAGTATGAGGACCTAAACACAAGGTTATAATGGATCATCAGGCCAAATGACTAATTATATGCACTAATGTAAGCTGAAAAACTTGCCACTATGGCTACCGAGTAGATTCTCTGGACAAGACTCCAGTGCCTTGTTCTCTAACAAGCACCCACTAATATACACACATATCTCATATGGTTTGCTCATGGAACGGAGAAACATCCAACCTTTGGATTAATGCATTGTTAGTGCAAGTCTATTCTAATCTTATATGCCATGTCACATAACATTATATGATTTGGAATATTTAAGATCACGACCGTGTAAGACCTATTCCATGATCACCACATAGTGTGTGACCAAGTCCTATAGTCTTGTGTGATCTAAAGGCTTCAACCAAATGCCAGTGAAGAAATGAAAGCATAAGTTGAAGATGGCCAATTATAAAGAATATCATTCAATCAATATTGTATCACCAATGAAATAGTTTACATGCCAATCTTATTAGCTGCGGGGACTATTCCAAGAAAGAGTCTAAAGTATCTTTTCACAAAAAAGGACTTAAATATGAGGCAACGTCGTTGGACAGATTTCTTAGAGGATTATGGCTATTCAATTAAGTATCACGCAAGGAAGGCAAATATAGTGGCTAATATGCTCGGTGATAATGCACAACTAGCTAATATTGTTGCTTTAGGACAAAGACTAAAGTTGATGGTATTGTATGCTAATATTACCCTGAGCCCGAACATTTATCAAAGTACAAGGAAGGCATAATGAGGGGATAAAAATCTACTAAGGTTTAAGATGAATGTAATGGAGACTCCTAACACCAAGTTTGAAGTGGATTGAGAGTTATTATATGGGAAACAGATCTATGTACTACGGACGAGGGATTAAAGATGGAAATTTTAGATGAAGCTCACAAGTTAAAGTATGCAATCCATCCTGGTGGTAACAAGATGTATCAAGATCTAAAGAAGTACTATTGGTGGATCAACATGAAAAGGGATATCGCTGAATATGTTTGAAGTATCTTACTTGCCAGCAAGTTAAAACAAAGCACCAAGGACCAGTTGGGCTACTACAACCCCTAGAAGTGCCCATGTGGAAGTGGAAATGATCACTATGGACTTCGTCACGGGGTTACCTACAGCAAGAGAAGATTACAATAGTATTTTGGTGATAGTTGGCAGACTAACGAAACTAACTCATTTCCTGCCTATCAAGGTTACCTATACAGTAGAGACACTAGCGCGAATTTATACTGATCAAATTGTTAGGATACATGGGGTACCCATCACTATAGTATCCGACCGGGACCCTAAGCTTGTCTCTAGACTTTGGAAGTAAGTGCGGGAGAATTTAGGAATGAAACTACAATGTAGCGTGGCGACATGTCCATAGACAGATGGTCAGTCAGAGTGAACCATTTAGCTTTTAGAAGATATGCTCCGAGGTAACATATTAGATTTTTATGAAGGTTGGATTAAGCATCTTCCACTAATTGAGTTTGCTTACAATAATAGCTACCAATTGAGTATCCAAATGGCGCCTTATGAGGTATTATATGGAAGAAAGAACCGATCACCATTACATTGGACATGGATGAGTATCGCGTGCCAACTGCACTAGAGCATCGGTGAGCAATTGGACCGGAGATAATACAAGAAGCTATTGATAAGGTTCACTTAATCAAGTAGGATTGAAGACTGCACAAAGTTGACAGAAGAGCTATGCAAATAATAGGAGAAGAGATTTGGAATTTAGTGTCGGGGAAACGGTCTTTTTAAAGGTGTCACCAAGAAAAGGGTTTGTGAGGATTGGCAAAGGAGAAAAGTTGATCCCTTGGATTGTTGACCCTTTTGAGATAGTGGAGATGATCAATGCAGTAGCCTAATGAATTCTCCTACCACCAAACCTTATAGGGATGCACAATGTTTTCCACATGTAACAACTAAAGAAGTATCACCCAGACCCCTTACATATTATTAAGCACGAGGATTTGCAACTTTAGAAGGATTTGACGTACGAAGAGAAACCAGTTCAAATTTTAGATCAAAAAATGTAAAAAGCTGCGCACTAGAGAGATCCCACTAATAAACATTCTCTAGAGAAACCATAACGTAGAGGAAGCAACGTGGGAAATCAAAGAGAAAATGCGAAAATATCGTTCAGAACTTTTCATTAACTCATGTTAGAATTTGGGGATCAAATTCCTTTATGGGGGTTGGCGTGTAATGCCTTAGAACTTCTTTCATATTTGATTAATTATTTTATCCTATGTTTACTCTTAATTTCTTTTGATTTTATTTATTTGCAATATGAATTAGAAAATGATATATACATATATATTAGATATTTCAATTTTTAGAAAAACAAGTTATAATTTTTCTTAAATTAGTATTATATCATTACAAGGTTAGAAGTTTATAATAGTTACATGAGATTTATTATGGGGTTATCCTAGTCTTAGAAAATATATAACTAGAGTTCCAATTAAACTAAAATACTTCTCCCATATGTATGTCCCTATAATTCAAAGCCCTAGTCTCACAAATCAAACAAAAGAAGAAGAAGAAGAAGAAAAAAGAGGGGGGAAAAATGGGCAGAAGAAAGAAAGCAGCGGAAGAAAGAAAAAAAAAGGAAAGGGGGAAGAAACAGGGGAGAAGTCGCCTATTGCACAAGTCTAGCAGGAAGAATCAGTCTTCTAGGTATACTTATTAGTATTACATTTGACTTGTTTGATTTTGATTTTATTAGTTGAAAGAAATTATGTGAACAGTGTGCTATGAATTTGTTTTTCCTAGAGTTTGACTTCTCTATGGTAATGGCAGATGTACTTATGGAATTAATTATGGCTGAATGAAGACAAAGGAGATATATGTATGTGCAGACACCTATCTGAGTGTGGGATTGGGCAGTTGCTTGTAGGAATAGATATATATATATATGTATGACATAATATATATGTATAGATGTATGACGAAATATATATGTATATATGTTAAGGCATGCTTAATCTTGTATATATGTATGAATTTGGTATGTGACAGAACAGTTACGACAGAATATATATATATATATGTATATATCTATGAATTTGGTCATATATATGTACATATGAATGACATAATAGTTAAGGCATGCCAAATCTTGTACCTATATATATATATATATATATATATGCATAAGGAATTTGGTAGATGGTTTGGTGTATGTGTAATTGTGTAAATATAAATATAGCTATTCCGATTGACTCTGTTTATGTATGGGGTTGAAATTTTAGTTAATTTAGGGATATGAGAATTTATAAGGAATGATAAATGAAGGCATATATATAGAACAAACCCAATTGATTGGATATATTAAGAGTCAAGTTTTTATGCACACTGGAGTTAGTTTAATTATTTTGGAACTAATGCTAGTTGGTATATAAAACAAAAAGAGACAGAGAAGTTTAATTTTTTTATAGTCCTATATATAGAGTATAATTGAGGTTCTATGATTAGATATTGATTAAGTTGAACATTATTACTATTTTAACAGGTAGTCAAGGATTTGATAGGACAGAAGCTAATTTTGATATGACTGATAAGTACAGTAACTGTCCGAACATATATGTATTATATAGTATTTTTTTTAAAACCTAGAAGGATATATGTTATATAATCCACTGGCAACTTTTTATTTTACATTGCACTATAAATGTGTTTCACTGCGCACAAAAAGAAAAAATTTCCTTATTTTAATTCTAGATGAAAGAAAACTTATGCTTTTATGATTTTTAATGCTTCTAGATTAGCAATTAAATTCAATGATCAACTGATTTACTGAAATTTCTGTTGCCGCTACTGCTACTATTATTGTTA
This sequence comes from Jacaranda mimosifolia, assembly GCA_018894105.1. Taxonomy (NCBI): domain Eukaryota; kingdom Viridiplantae; phylum Streptophyta; class Magnoliopsida; order Lamiales; family Bignoniaceae; genus Jacaranda; species Jacaranda mimosifolia. Next base: position 13,248,550 of record CM032130.1, on the reverse strand, counting down.
GTTGGATCCAACTTGGTCTAGGTGTGCGAGGGACTTCACCAGGCAGCAGCGGGCTTGCTGATTGAACCCCAAGCCCCCGTGGCCTAATCCCCCTTGTGCACAACATAAGCCATTTGTGACTGAGGTGAGTCATAGGATTTCTTGAGAACCTAAGCTCAGGCACGGTTTTGGTAAGGTCGCACCTTGCCCGAAATGGTAAGGAATTGTTATGGTGGGAGTCATAAGGTTTATTGACTACAGCAAACTCTGTGTGATCATTGTATTTAATTTGTTATTCTATGAAAATATTTACTAAAATCTTGTTTCATTATTACTTGACCATTCATTGCTTTCCGCTAATATTTTTCTTGAATATTTTTACTAAATTATTCATGTTAGATTCATGAACTCACCTTGCACACACTTAGTATTCACTGAGTATTTTATTCACATTCTATTCTTTTTACTTCCTTCTAACAGACCTAGATCCTAGCCCTAGTGAGGAGATGGATCATGCTTGTGATGAGAATCGAGACTGAAGACTTAGTTTGGACCTTGCAATACACTGGTTTATTTCTTAGTAGTTTTATTATTTTATGAATATTATTTGTTAGTTGAGATTAAGTGTTGGTCCTTTAAGCTTTTATGTTACAAGACTACATTGGATTAGTTTGAGTTCTTATGTCTAACTTTATGATTTTAGACTGTTAATATCATTTATTCGGGATTGAATTTCATGCTTCAATACTAGAATATATGGTTTAATTTTGATGCGTGTAGGGTTATAAATGGATATTCGAAAATTCATTTACCATTTGCATTTGAATTCGTTAATAGAACATCTTATCTGTATCCGTTGAAAGAGGAAATTATCCATATTCGATTGGTACATATTCGATTATAAAAAGATACGAATATGGTAATTGCTTATTCGATCCGTTTAATATTCACTACGAATACATATCCGTTGGATATACCCATTTATATATTCGATTATCCATAATTTAATTAAATATGTTCTCTGTATCCGATAAATAATATTTAAAAAAATATTATATATAATATATTCTAATTTTTCATATATTTTAATATATAAATAGTATTTAAAAAAGTATCATATATTATATATTATTATAAACAATAAATTATTTTTATTTTTTCAACATGAAATCTCATAATTTTTGTATAAATTAATATGAGTATAAATTAGTAATTAAAAAATTAATAAAAAAAATTAATAGTTAACGGTTATGAAGAATAGATAGATGGCATTAATGATAATTAAACACTACTAAATCAAGAAAAAAATTGAAAAATCAATATATGAATGATAAAATTAATCAATATAAATTTATTGTTGCTTGAATTTATAATTAATTTATATTGGTATCATTTTATTAATATTAATTAACCATAAGGTCAATCATTAATTAGAAAAATTAACTAAATCAGGAAGAATTAATTTTTTAAACTAAAATAAAGTAGTAAACTTTTTTTAATAAAATTTATTAGAAAAAATATGCATTTTATTACAAATTAATGAATTCAAATATTCAGATATTTATAAATGGATATTCAAATATTTATAAACTGATGTATTCTAATAATTATAATTGAATACGGATATATCCAAATTCGGTTAATACCTAGTGGATATGAATTTGAATGTTATTAAAAATTATCCGTCGGATACGGATACGAATACAGATATTATAAAACTTAAATAGATACGATTATGGATACAGTATATCCATATCGTTTAATATCTATTTTCAGCCCTAGTCATGATGTAAAGGAATAAAAAAAAAAAAATCCATTCGTTCTATTATAAAAAAGAAAAGTTAATTACTTAATTCTATGCATTATTTTTATGAAACACTTTGTCCCCTTCTATTAACGTACCAACTCCTTAGAAAAGTTTATACAAATAATTTATCTCCATTCCTTTAGGCAATTGAAGTTTTTATTCATGTATCTATTATGCAATTGAAGACCTAAGAATCTCATACTCCTTTAGGCCTATAAAAAATGTGGGCTTTACTTGTGCAGTACTCTAAAAGTAGGAACCTACTATCATATGTGGTTGTTCTATCTTTTCATCAAAAAAATTGAGTTAAATCATTATTTTTTCATAAAACAATCTACTTATCAAGGAAAAAAGTTTTTCTAATATGGTTAATTAGAGAGTACTAAATTCAAGTTTATTTTTTGTGTTCAGCCCCCAATTATTTTATTTTAATCTGCACTTTCTACTTAAAGGTTACATTTTGGATTCATTCTCCATTGAAGTGAAAAAGACAAAATGACCCTAAATTAAAATTAAAATCACAAAAAAGTCAAACACCTTTTTTCTTCAATTACCATACCCATTTGATGTTTCTTCTAAACTAATTTCCCTCCATCTTCCAAATTGTCTTGCCATTTCTATTCACTCAAATTTTCGACTTCTTCCCATGCTGCTTTTATTTCTGGTTTTGCTGCTTTCCACTTTCTCTTCCAAACTACATTTCTACCATTCTTGAAGACCCATTAAGAGATTTGTTAAAAATATATGAGGTAGGCTTTTAGGGGCATACTAATCACTGAACCGATGGACAGGAATGAAGAGTTAGGCTTTCAATTGTACTATGAAACATTGAAGTGTTGAACCACAGCCGAACTAGCTACAAAAGGATGGCTAAGATGCTGAAAAGCCGATACGAAGTACGAGCACAGAATATTAGCCAAGCACAAATAGCCTCAAGGCTTAATTAAACTTGTACTATTAAGAAAAAATTTTAGTACCATTGATGAATACTATATCCATATATAACAAAGTAAAAATATTGAGATCTTAGAGTGTATGTCATGTGTTGTGCGTACCATTATTAAGCCACATTGCCACATATGAAATGATAACTTATCCTCAAATTGAAATCGATATCATAAATTAAAATTTTAAAGGCAAAAAATTTGAAACTAAATAAAAGGTCAAAATCAACTAAATAAAAATGAGGCAATGAGTCCATCAATTTAAGCTCACTCTATATGGGCTCTCTAATATGGGTTGAAGCCATCTTATTCATATAAAAACCAACTCCTAAAGTCAAAAAGGTATCGAAACAATTATTTTTATAAGTGAAGCACTGACTCTACTACAAACATATTATAGGAGTAGAAGTCTATCACTTACTAATTTTCGGAATGAACCTCAACTCCAATTCATTGCAATAGGAATAAAGGGGTCCAATATTTTCTTGAAAAAATTCTACATGTGTTTGTTAATAATTTAATTTAATTTAAAGTATTTCTATATCTTATATGACTAAAATTGGACTTAGGACATTTTGGTAATTTGACTAAAAATAATGAATCAACCCTAAAGTTAATTAATTAAGTAAATGGGCTATAGAGCCCAAAGGACAAGTTAAGCCCATAAAGAGAGTAGAAAAACCCTAATAGGCCTAAGCTCATAAAGGCTAAAATCTATAAATACCAAGTCCATGAGAGAAATAGGACACAATAAATTATTTGTCAAATTTCTCATAATAGAAAAACTCTCAATAAAAGCATATCAATCCACGCATTTTTTTGAGAAGAAGAATCGACAATCTGCTATTTTTTGGAAAGGACCTCGCTCTAGTCCCGAATAATATCATTTTGGCATCATTTGTGGGCAACTCGAAGGAATAAAAAAGAATGTTGAGGATGCAAGAATCGTATGGAGTTCACCTTTTCAACACCCAAGGGTCACCGACATTCGAGGATGTGGAGAGCTATTAGCTAGAGGCATCTTCACAAGTAATACCAGAGCCACTCCCTACTATATTCATCCCATCCCCCAAGAGAAGTACCTTCGAACCAAGCATCATTTCCCAAAGATTCGCTGCATTGCTGACTCCAGAATATTGACAAAGTCTGCTAGAAATTGTTATTGCTCGAGTTTTAGCCAACTCAACTGCTCAGTGCATGGAAGAGGTACTATAACCTTACCGATAAGACTAGGAGGCTTTGCTCTTCCCGGAGCTGACTACCCAAAGGATAGACCTTGAATGAAGCTCCACTCCTCTTTCTTTATTCTAATGCAAGATTTCCTAGTCCTTCTAAAGAATCATTTCAGTTCTACACGTGCTGTGACCGAATGATTGACTGAGACGCCAGCACTACAAATCCCAGATGACATTGGAAACCTACCCTTACCTGTGGTAGTTACTCAAATAAAGGAGCAAGGACCAACCAATGGAGAGCATAGTTGACGCAAAGTGCCCAATGTGCGTAGGTGTAGCTGGTCCCAAGCATTCACTACTTACACTCCACTCATCATTTTACAATAAGAGGTTCTATATGAGGTCCTATGGCATGGATATGTCATGCATTTTTCTTAGAAGATAACGAATGAGACAAAAAAGTACAAGATGGATTAATGGTGCAATCTCTAACAGCGTTGCGGACACACCATCTAGTGGTATAGACACCTGAAAGTCAAGATCAGAAGGTTGAGCCAATCATGACAGTTTGGAAAGTATGTAAGCAGGAGCCAAGCGGTCCCAAAAATGCTACAAAATTTGAAAGTGTAAATCTAGCCATCCACTACTCGACAAGAACTAGAAGCCCACCAATCATCATTCTATGAGTGATGAAGACGACCTCTTTACTACTAGGACACTCTTGATGCTTTTTGGAGGACCCACCAACATAGGTGACACCACCATCAAGAAAGGAGTAGCGCAGAAGTTAGTACATAGAGGAGCTTCAACTATCAACCCTATTAGAAGAGGAATCAAAAGTCGGCACCTAATAAAGAAGGAAATAGTAGAGAACCCAAAGCCTCCGAACACATTAGGACCCACAAAGAGTAGCCCCACTGTGCTTCCAAAGAAGCCTCAATCGCAAGAAGACAAGATGAGGAGGAACCAAGAAGTAATTGCTCTTCAAGATAGAGCCAACCCAAAGCGGAAGCAAGCTGTGAACACACAAAAAGCCAGCACACCAATACACACCTCTTACAACTAATATAGCAAAGATATTGCAAGTTGCCACATACTACTGAATACCCACAATGAACATTGGAAGGCAACAAAATATGGATTTTTGAGTAGTGCAATTTTCATAGTCTCAGCAGGCATACCACAAAACATGCCAAAGCTTGAAAGATAAAATTGAAGCACTAATCTGGTGAGGATACCTTAGTGAGTACATGGACATGCGAAAGAACTCATTTGGGTAATAATCTCATAGTGATGAAGGAAATAGTTTTGGGGAGCCACTTAAAGAATGTTTACAACCAAGGAAGAAGCTTTGTTCCTATTACCAACATGAAATTGGTCCCTACGATATGCATCACTAAAGCAACTCAAAAAATGCCATCTAAGATTCAATACCAAGGGTTGATGTCATGAGAGCCACCTACCTACATACTAGCCTAATTTACCAAGCCGTTGCACTTGAGAGCACTCCATACCTCTCCTAAGAATACTTTTACTTTTAAGTATTTTTCTATTTCTCCTTTAAATTTGAATAAAGCCTATCCACTAAGGGACGACATTGACTTTCCATGGATATTCCCCTAATTAATGTAAACATTTTCCTATTCTTCATATTATGCTTCTTTGATAACTTTGAACTTTGCAGCACTTGTAAAGAGAATCTGGGAAATGACTTTAAACATAAGCCCCACTATAAGGCTCTTCGAGGAGTGCAAGAGTACATGGAAGTCACTAGGTATAAACCCTCTATAAAGGCCCCTAAGGAATCAACATAATCTTGCTATGGGTCCTCAAGGAGGTATGTGGTAGTCACACTCTAACAAAGTCCACTATCTACTCCCTTTGGGAGCATATTACATCCTAAAAGGTCCACTAGCGATTCCCCCCGGGGTACATGGCATCTTAAAAGAGTTCACTATCGGCTCCCCTCAGGAGTATGTGGCATTCTACAAAACTTCACTATTGGCTCTCTTTGGGTGTATGTGTCATCCAAACAAAGTCTACTGGTAGCTTCATTCAGGAGTACATGACATCTTACAAAGTCAACAATCAACTCCTTTCAGAAGTACATGGTGTCCTAAAAAAGTTCACTATCAACTCCTTTCGGGGGATGTGGCACTCTCTAAAAAAATTCACTATCAGCTTCCTTTAAGGAGTACGTGGCGATCATTTCGAATGCATTCCCTAAGAAACTTCTTGGAACACACCTACGTTATCAAGAAAAGGAATTCCACCTGCAACCCTCACAAAGAGGAAGGTGGAAATGCCTCAACACTTAAAAAATATTCAAAGAAAAATCTCAACATTCGACGAAATCGCACATCATCAGGCACTTACTATGAATCCTCTTAGAAAATCTATAAGTATGTTTGTTCATATCTCAATACTTAATTTATGCTCAACTTGAGTGCAAAAATAATAACTTTCCTCCCTCAAAGAACTCTACTTCATGTAAGGTGAATCAACAAAGATGCTAAGAGTGGGGCTCTATGCCACCCTAAGATACTCTTATCACACGTCATGAACACATTGAAGTTCCCACTGGGTTTCGTCATCTAAAATTCTTTAATTTTGAGGACAACCATTGAAGGCACTATATCATCATAAATAAGCAATGCAAACGAAAGCTACTTAAAGAAAAACACTACGTTAGGACTCTCGTAGGGCGCTCGTCATTGGGGTGCCCGTGGGGCATTCCCTTGCTAGGATTCTCGAGTGTCCTCATGTGCCTAGCCGCCTATTGGGTGATTTGGCAGTAATTGAATTTCAGATCTCTAATATTTTAAATGAAATTTTCATTTGACATATATTCATTATGAATTTGTACAGAGAAAAAAAATATTTAATAATTGGAAAACAACTTTGAGGCCATCATGATATAAAGGAACAGGAAAAAGAATAACATTCCATTCATTCTATTACAGAAAAAAATAGTTAAAATACTTAATTTCCATATGCTATTTTTATGACACACATTGTCCCCTTCTACTAACGTACCAACTCCTTAGAAAAGTTGATACACATAATTTCTCTCCATTGTGATTACCTCTTAATTCCTACAATACAAGTAAATTTCAACAAAATAGCTAATTGATGATATATATGGATTAAGATAAATAATTATTACTGATGAAAAAAGAAAAATCATTTCTATTTCATACATAATATTCATGTATCTATTATGCAATTGAAGATCTAAGAATCTCATACTCCTTTAGCCCTACAAAGGATGTCGGGTCTACACTACAAAAAAACATCATTTTTTCGACAGAAATTTCCATCCGACAACTTCTGTCCAAATTTTTTAAAGAATTTTTGATGGATTTACAAGGGCAAATGGATTCATTGGAAGTTTGATGGAAAACCAATAGTAAATTTGGAGAGGACTTGGCGCGAAAAGACACGAACATATCCGATGGATTATCCATCAGAAGACGGTTGGAAGATAGAGTTCGACGAAATTTTTGTCAAAAAATTAAATTTTTTTTATTTTTAAAAAAAATGTTTTCTGATGAAATTTCTGCAAAAAAAAAAAACCTAACTAAATCAATTGCGTGCCCTTCTTCTTCCCCATTTCTTTCTTCCTCCTTTCCTATTCTCCTCCCTCCTCCCGCCCCCCGTGCATTCCCCCTGCCACGCTTTACCGTCTTCCTCTACTGCTGGCGCTCCATTGCCACCAGCCCATGCTCGCTGCCGTTGTGCTACTTCAATCATTGTTGTTGTCGTCACCATGCTGTTGCCATCCTCCATTGCATCTATTAGTTTTCTAATTTTTTTATATTTTCATTTATTTAATTAGTTTTGTGTATTGATTTAGATTAATGTGTTAGTTTTGTATGTTAGTACGTTTAGATAAATATATTAGTTTTATATGTCAATAAGTTTAGTTTAGTATGTTACTTTAGCATATGATAATTGATATTTACTTTAGTAAGTTAGAATTGATATTTAGCTTAGTATTTTAGAATTGAATTCTAGTTTAACATGTTAGAATTGGTATCTGGTTTAGTATGTTAGTTTAATATATTAGAATTGATATTTCATCTAAATATATATCAATATAGTCCAATAAATTGTTTGCTTCGATAAAATTGAGATAAGGATATCCTAATATTTACAATTTATTGTTTGGTTTCTTGAAATTATTTCTTTTGATAATTGATAAGATGACATAATTAACATTTAATTTTTACCATAATTTCTTCTTTATCCCTCGACACTTATTTGAAGTCCCTAATTCTAAGATTACAAATCATGCTACTAAAATGGGATGCATAATAGGATTAATCTTAACAAATATCGGGCAACTTATCAATCATGGGCTCCAAGTATACTTATAGAATAACTTAGACATTATGAATAGCCAAATTAGCTCATGATATAATAATTAATGTTGAAATCATATCGAAATACTATTGAGGTTGAATATTCAAAAAAATCATATCAAATAACTTAAACTATCCGAAATAACCAAAGTACCTTACAAAACTAAATTCCATCTTGATCTAAACGATTATCTTATAAATTATTTTAAACTTAAATGAATAAATATATAACTAAAAATGATGTGTGCTGCCAAGTATAATCGAATTATAATTGCCTCTAATTATATAACTACCTAGGGCTAAATATGCATAACCCCCTTGTGAAATTTGAAATTGTCACAAAACTCCCTGTGTAAAAAAATGAGTCTAATCAATACCGTGTGTTTTGTCAAAATTGCCTCACTCACCCCATGTCCACTTTTTGGTTTAAAAAAGAAAAATACCCAAATTGTCCTTATGTGTGCTAAGGAAGATTTTGGCCAATCTTACAATTTTCTCTCAATTATTTCTTCTTACCTTTGGCATATTTTAAATTTATATACTCAATAGTATTAAAATTATATATATCTAAAATAATTTAATTAATTTTTTAAAATTAAAAATAAATTAAAAATTAAAAACTTTAAACCTAAAATTATTTTGGAGAAACATAACCAAACATATCATCATTTTCACTCTAAAACTTTCATTTTTTAAAATATACATACATATATTATATACAGACATCATATGTATTTTTTTATTATTCTAACAATAAAAAAATCATTCAATTCTATTTTCATCCAAAAAACCCAACAAAAAAATATTGATGTGACTGCTCAATAAAAAATGTCTCCCCTCAAAACATAAACAAACATACAAAAATACAACTTTCACATTCTCCAATAATTCATTCTCCTAAAACACATAATAAACATATAGTAAAGTCACACAAAAAACATAACCAAACATTCCTATAGATTTTTAAGTTTTTTAATTTTTAAATTTTTTTTAAATTTTACTTAAGAATATTAAATTTTTAAGAAAGTCTAAAATAATTTAATTCAATTTAAATTTTATCTATTAATTTAAATAATAATAATTATTATTATTACTATAAAACTAATATATATACATATATATATATAATTATACTACCATCTTCCTTCCTCCCCCCTCCCCAACCAAACACCCACCCCTCGACATAGTCGCCGGCCAACCACCACCACCAAGACGGCTGCTCGAGCCAGCCCTTACCCCGAAACCACCCATGCACACCCCCTCCCTCTCAACCAAGCCATCGGCTGCTGCAGGTAGCCACGGCAACCATGGGCAGGCGGCCATGGCCAAAGGCCGACTACACATTTGGCCACGACCGCTTGGGCTTGGCTACCACGGCCATGGCCAGATGTGCTGGCCATGGCAGTGGGGGGTGCATCTGGCCATGGCAGTGGGGGGTGGTGGAGGGGGTAGGGATTGGTCATTAGGGGTCGTATATATGCATATTTATATTTATATATTATATATGTATTTATATATTATATAATATGTAATATATTATATATATTATATATATTATACATATTTATATTTATATATATACATATTATATATATGTATTTATAAATTTTTATGCTTTTTGCATTTTTAATTTTATTTTTTAGTTTTTAAACTTCAGATTAAAGAAAGGGTTAACTAGACCCCTAGAGGGCATTCTGGACAATTTATAGGCAAAATTGCTATTCCTACCCACACACTCAGCGCATGACCCCCATCTGGGGGTATGATGGTAATTTTGACAAAACACATGGTATTGATTAGACTCTTTTTTTTACACAGGGGGTTTCGTGCCAGTTTCGAATTTCATAGGGGGGTTATGCGTATTTCCCCCTAATTGCCTATTATACAAATTAACTCCTTGTTCAAACTCATCTCAACTCCATCTATCTCAAAGATTTTCAAAAGTTAGAAACATAAAGAATAAAAATTTCATCATCTCATCTTCACAATGTTATCCTAACAATCTCAAAAAAGACAAATGTAATGACTTCTAAAGATTAATCCCAGCATTATAGAAAATTATTCTAAGATTATCAGTTGAAAATTCACTTGAGGTCAGCCTCAAGTGGATTATCAACTTATGATCAAAGAATATATAATTTTCCAAAATACTGGCATTTATGGCAGAGAGTCAACACATAATTTCCAAATCAAATAATATTTAATTAGAAAATGAGCATTATAGGAGTCTCTAATTCCTATAATCAGTCAATAACTGAACATGCTCAATAAAATTGTTTTTCAAAAATTCATTCATTCATTACATAAAGTCTTCAGTCTTTCTTTCTATTTGAATCTATTGTTATAAATGACAACCAATTAAGGATTGGAATGTCCATGGAGCATTAAAATTGTGATCTTATTATAATAATATATCCGGGTAGATAGAAAGACTAAAGAATTTATCTGATGAATGAATGATATATATACACATACGTATATATCTAAACTTCAATTTTAGTTAATGTGCCTTATTGAGTTTAGTTGTTAACTATTCTTATACATTTGACGTATGTGAATATTAAGTAGCCATAATAATATTAATTATTGTTCATAAGTAATGTTCATTTTTTTTATGTAGATGGCAGACCAGTTTGGTTTTTATCCCTCTGTCATTAGCCAATGTAAGGTTTCTGGTCGAAGAAGGGGCAAGAATTCCTCAAAACATTAGACGCACTTGCTAGCCGACTAGTCTCTCACCACCTCATTGATTGGTTATCAGTTTATGCTTACCCCACGCCTTTCTTCTGCACATCTCCACAGTAACCCTCCATCATCTTCTTCGGCTGCTGTGAGGTCATCCGCATACCGTTTCTCACACCTACACTCATAGCAGCATTAATCATCCTAACCACCATTTCTTTCACCCATATGCACTCCATCACCATCTACCACTCCACTTGACACTTAGCCATCCCCTGCTACTCCACTCGACTATTCCACAGCAACAGCAGCAACAACACCAATAGACAATTCTTCAGCCAACCAGACATTGGGCGAAGGGGATCAAAGCCCCTATCCTACAGTTATGGTATGGTATACTTGCGTCCCAAAGGATGTTACAGGTAAGTTCAAATTGTTATATAAATGTTATTTTATTATTTTTTTAATAATTACATATTAATGTTAAGTATTATTTATGTAGGTATACACCCTAGCTCGACAACTCCAAGTTCTTGATGAGAGTGATCAAGAGCAAGGTATAGGAGCCTTATTGGACCTGGTCGAATACGCCCCAGGCCCTCAAAAATTTGATGTTTAGGGAGTGGAAGGTAAATGAATGTTATTACCATATATTTACTTTTACAAATGGACTTAGCTTGTTTTCTAGCTTATTTCATTTTCTTTCCCAGAGATATGTTCGTCCGGACACTAAGTATAAGGGCCATTTTTAGAATGCCTTTGATGCTAAAAAGGGTCATTAATTGAGTGACATATATGGCCAAGCCCAAAAGAAGGAAGAGATCGAAATGGATTGGCGAGGACACTTGGGATGCCCTCCAGCAGCACTAGCAATCCCAAGATTTTCAAAAGAACTCCACGCAAGCCAAGAAGAGCCAAGCTTCTGAGACTAGTTGATCCCTCCATACTTGCCAAGCATTTAGTAACTTTCCTAACTTTTAGTCTTTAAATTTTTGCCTGACATTGTTGACGGGGAAGGGTTGGAGCCCTTCACATTTGTTATTCATTTGTTTGGTTGATAGGAGAGGGTTGGTGCCTGTCCCAAATGATAATGTATTAGTTGTTGATATTTTATGTTTCTGGTAAAGATTGATTTTAGGAGAAGCTTTATAGAGATTTTTTCTTATATTAATGATAGTTTAGTATTATGTATATATAACACATTTATGTTAATTTTTGTTTTCCATGTAGGCTTCGAAATTGCAGAGTCCCCTAATGGTGGAGAAGGGTTTTGCATGTACCCGCCAGAGGTGGGCCAATAGGAACTGGGTAGACAAGAGGGCGGGCAGAGCTACTTTTAGTTTATTACGTAAGACATAAAATAGTTTTAGTTACATTAATATATTTCATTCATTTTTCCAATTTTATGCCTTACAGAAGAGCTTCAAGTAGGCACTCCAGTCCTAGTCTCAACCTGAGGGTGTTAGGAGTAGTGCAGAGACCCAACAGTCTTAGGCTGAATTATGGACTCAAACTGTGTGTGGCTTCAACAAGAATGGGCAGGTTTATAGGCTAAGCTACCAACAGTCACTTTCCTACATTATCACGAATCGGGCTGGTTTGTAGGTCGATTTGTAGGCCAATACCTTTAAGCAATTAGGTGCAGTGCTAAATATGATTGCTTAGCTATTCATGTAGAGAGATGCTTTGTTCGGTTCCAAAGCCCATCCCCATCCCCGCCCCCTGCACCCTACCACCAGCTACTCCTCCGCAGAAAATTGAGCATCACGAGCACCAACAGCATGATGACTATTTTGATTTTGGTGATAATGATGCTTGTGGCCTGTAGATGGGAATTTTTTTTTATTTTTTGTTTTTTCAATTATGAATTATAACATTTAAGACTTTTATATTTATAAATTATGTTTTGTTTTAAATTATTGTTTCAATTATATTGTAAGTGTATGTTGTTTTATATACAAGGTGTATCAATAGGTGACAGGTCAGGTGTAATTAAATTAAATTTATTGAAATTATTTTTAAAAAATAAATAAATTTTCAACAAAAATTCAATGATCTTTTAAAAAAAAAATTATAAATAAATAATAATTTTTTGACGAAAATCCATCTAAATACCGTCAATATATGATTAAAAAAATCCATCAAAAATCTGACGACGAACTGTCGGAAAGGTTGTTAGAAAATAAATGAAAATTTGGCTGTTTCACATCATCAAATTTCTATCAAAAAACATTGAAATTCCATCAAAAAAAATTTCTACAGACAGTTTTGATTGAAAAACTGACAGAAAATAATTTGCAATAAGGGTCTTTTCGACAAAAAAAATTCAATTGGAGGCCCATCGGAAAGTTTTCGTTCGTCAGAAATCCATTTGAGTCCTTCGAAAATTTCCATTGAAAATGACGAATATTTTTGTAGTGCTATTTGTTTAGTACTATAAAAGTAGGTACCTGTAATAATATGTGGTTGTTCCATCCTTTAATTGAAAAGGTTGAGTTAAATCATTCTTTTTCATAAAACAATCTATTTATTAAGGAAAAAAGTTTTTAATATAGTTAATTAGAGAAAACTACTAAATTCAAGTTTCTTTTTTTGTTCAATCCCCCCTTGTTTTGTTTTAGTATGCACTTTCTACTTAAAAGTTACATTTTTTATCCAGTCCACACTTGAGAGAAAAAGACAAAAGTAGCCTTAAATTAAATTGAAATTACAAAAAGCCTCAAATAAACTATCCCAAACACTTTTTCTCTTTAGTTACCACACCCATTTCACAATTTTTTTTTCGATTAATTTCCCTCCATCTTGCAAATTGTCTCAACATTTACTCTATTCGCTCAAGTTTTTGGATTTTTTCCTGTGTTGCTTTTATTTTTGATTTTGCTACTTCCTGCTCTCTTTTCCAAGCCACATTTCTGCCATTCTTGATGATTAAGTAAGATGGGTTTTATTTTCACCCCTATTTAGAAAGACGAAGAAGCAATCTTTTGAATCAGACTTTGTTATTTTTTATTTTAATGTTGAATCTTTCTCCTTTTTCTTATTCTTGTTTTAGTTTTATAATTACTTAGATTTATATATTGTACTTGCTTTTGCTAGTAAATACTTGATTCACCCACATCTAGATTTTTCTTAAAAAAACTCTAACCTAACTATATTTGTATTTAAAGAAGCAATATTGATCCTTTTATTTATTGTTTTAATACTATATTTCAATTAGTACATTTCAAGTTTAGTATGTATATACTTCATATAAAGTATAATGTACATTATATATTTGGTTAAGTGAATTTTAGAAATATTTTTAGTGTTACGTCAATTAAGAGATTCATTCATACTTTGGTAGTTTTATATTGATGACTAACGATTGGATAAATGCAGTATTACCTGTAAATAAATCTAGTACTAAACTATTAAGTTTTAGTATGTTTATACCCACACACAGTACTAAATTTTGAATTTTCTGCAAAATTAATGTTGCATAGGTAAGGATACTGGAAAGGAAATCATTGATACTACAAAGGTGAAGAGGGAATAGCTTTTAATGCAGTGGAGGATGACTGATGTAAATCCTGCAATGCAAAGGTAGCCATCCAGTGTTGACCTCATTATTGATCAGCCGATGTTGAGCTACACTCAACACCCTGAATACAGGCAACGACCAAATGGAGCCAACTTCAGGACCTATTGACTTGGCCGACCTAAGGATTGCTGGTCCAAGGGGAGAGTCCTCACTACCTTGGATTGACCTGGCGATCATCAGTCCAATGAGGGAATTTGTAGTTAACTGCCTGAAGGTGATGGTGCTTATGACGAAGTCGAAGCCATCAGTTCGTTGTCGATGTTTCCCTACAGGTTGAATCATGGTGCCTTCTAGAAAATAGGTTTTACTAACCCTTATGAGGTTAGATCATAGAGCGATAAATAAGTTTTGGCTAACCTCTTCTACATCTTTCGTAGGAAGGTTTAACTATTACAAAATTTACATCAAATTTAATTAGATTATTTTATAGTTAAAATTATAAATTTTTTAATTTATCGTAACTAAAACACTAATATTTTATAGTGGCCAGTGGCATGGACGCCAAGTTTCCTAGCTCCACAAGACGAAACATTTTGATTATTTTCAATCAAATAAAATAAATTCTTTGAGGACAGTATTTAAAGTAATTTTTTTAATGAAAATAGATTTAAGAGCTTATATACTATCCTCAAGGCATTTTAGTGAGGTTTATAAGTGATGATCTCATATTGGTCATAGAATTGGCTAAATTAACGAAAGAATTCACACTACAAGAAAACACACCTTCACTAACAGAAAATTTATGATGGAGAGGGTTCCATCACTGTTTGAAAATAATTTGATGGATTTTTGATGGATTACTAACGAACTTAATAAAATGAGCAAACATATATATTAGTTATGATACTTGTCATGGATATGAAATCTATATATTGATGTGAAGAGTCCGTCATAAATTTTATAACCTAAATATGATTTTTCAGTTTATGACAGAAATTCCATCACAAAATTAGTTTTGTGACGCACTTTATTTTCATCACAAACTAATCAGTGACAAAGTATATACTAACAGATTTAGAAATAAATTCATCACAGAATGATAGATCTCTTAAATTTATGACGGACTTATTTCACAAATCCACTGCTATATGCTTTGTCATTGATTAGTTTGTGACAAAAGTGAAGTGCGTCACAGAATTAATTTTATGATGGAATTTTTTCCACGAATCAAGAAATCATATTGAAGTTATAAAATTTATGACGAAATCTTCATATCAATATATATTCTTCATATCCATCACAAGTACTATAACTAATATATATATTTGCTCATTTTAGTAAATTCGTTAGTAATCCTTAAAAAATCCATTACAATTGTCTTTAAACTGTGACAAAATCCTTTTTGTTGCAAATTTTTCATTAGTGAAGGGATGTTTTCTTGTAGTGTCAACATATAAGTTAAAAGAATGAGTGTTACACTAAAAAAATATTTCTTGTGATCAAAATTTTATCACAATAAGTTTTTGTGATAGGAAAAAGATTTCATCAGAATTTCTTCACAATTACGTGGCCATCTAAAAACTTGTTAGACAAATAACATTTTTCTAGAGAAAGACCATATATTATATGCTTCCAAAATATTATATATTGATATACTCTTTTAAGATCAAACATATTATAAATCCAAAAACATATCATGAACACTTCCTTTTTAGTTACTTAGGATTTTCTTGTCTGGCTTATTTAATTAGATTATATTTTAGTTCTTTCTAATAACCAATTATGATCCTTTACCAAAAATATGAAAAATATATATATATACACACACACATTGTTGCAGATAAATAATTTCAAATGTGGGGGCTGGGCCATTGGGTTGAGCTGCACTCACATATTCGCAGACATAACAACTGCTACTCTACTTATCAAGTCATGGACAGAGGTTCACCGTGGCCACACCATTATCAATTCTCCCATTTTCAGTCTTCCATCTCCATCCACTTCCTTCCTAGACAACTCCATCTCCATTCCTCTATTTTGTACAACGACATCCAACTACATACCACTTCACCACCAAAAATGGCCACGGCCATGATGAAATTCTCCAATCAGGCTGTGAACAAACTGAGAGAACCTATTTTGGGAGAGAATATTTGTTGTGTGAATTTCACTATATGAGAAATGATAGAAAATGTGAGGAATATATACACATGATCTGACTTGGGAATCAAGAAGCTAGGCAGTTAAATAATATAACTAACAGCTAACAAAAATGTAACAAATTGTAAAACATAAAAGCTAATAGTAAAAAAAGAGAGCACTTCTATCAGATGGCTTGCTCTAAGACCCTCCCGCAAGCTAGAGTGAAGATGTTTATCAAGCCTAGCTTGAGAAAGATCTCCTGGGATTACACTAATTAGCTTGGTATAAATGTTAGCAAGCTAGTCACAAGAACGGCATGGCATGAGACAAAATAAGCCATTGAGAAGCTTTTTCCCATACAATATGGCAATCTATTTCGATGTGCTTGGTTCTTTCATGGAATATGGGATTTGCAGCAATATGGGTGGTGGATTGATTATCATAGAATAGGATAGCATGTTGTGCATGATCGATGTGAAGATCTCATAATAGGTAGTGAAGCCATTGTAGCTCATATGTTGTTGAAGCTAAGGCCCGGTACTCGGCTTCAGAGGAGGAACGGGAGACTGTGGCTTGTTTCTTGGACTTCCAACTAAAGAAGAAAGAGCCAAGAAATATGTAGAACCTATTGATGGATCGCCGGGTGTCAAGGCAACCAGTCCAGTTAGAATCGCTAAAAGCTTGAAGTTGGAAAGCAGAATCTGCAGAGAATAGTAAACCCAAGGCAAGAGATCCTTTAATATACCTCAAAACACGATGAGCAGCCCACATATGCAAGGTAGTGGGCTTTTCCATGAATTGGCTAAGATGTTGGACAACAAATGCTAGGTTTGGGCGAGTGGATGTAAGATATAGAAGGCAACCAACTAATCAACGTTATTCTAATGGATCAGAGAGAGAGTCACCAACACCTTTGCTCAATTTAATAGAGGAGTTTATAGGAGTCTTGATAGGTTTTGAACACAAAAAACCAACATCTGATAGAATTTCAAGGGTATATTTGCGTTGGCAAAGAGAGATACCTTTGTGATTTTGTGCTACCTCAAGATCGAGAAAGAATTTCAAATCCCCCAAGTCCTTAATCCTGAAATGGCAATTAAGCAAACTCTTAACACAGTTGATTTCATCTAGATTGTTATCAGCTAAGATAGCATCATCCACGTAGATTAATAAAACAGTAATGGAGCTAGTTGAGTGTTTAACAAATAGTGAATAATTTGTTGTGGATTGAGAATAACTAAAAGATAATAAGCAGAAGCCAACTTAGAAAACAACTGTCAATTGGCTTATTTCAATCTGTATACTGATTTTTGAAGCTTGCAAACTTGGTTCGGATTGCTAACAGAAAGTTCTGGAGGATGAATCATGTAAACTTCCTCATGTAAATCCTCAGAGAGTAATGCATTATTAACATCAAGCTGTTGGAGATGCCATCAATTAATAGCAGCAATGGCTAATAAGAGACAGACAGTAATAAGTTTTTCCATGGGAGAGAACGTGTCAAAATAATCCACATCCTCCATTTGAGAGCAACCTTTGGCGACCAGATGAGCTTTATAACATTCAATAGATCCATCCGCCTTGTGTTTGATCTTGTAAACCTATTTACAACCAATAAGGGTCTTCTTGGAAAGAAGAGAAGTAAGAACCTAAGTGTTGTTCATCTCCAAAGCACTAAGCTCAGCTTGCATGGCCTCTCTTCAGTAGGGGAGTTAGGTGGCTTAGCCATAATTCTTAGACTCAAAAGATAAGGAAATGGCTATACAAAATGCTTGTGAGCAGGAGATAAATGAGAGTATGAAAGAAAATGAGACAAAGGATGTGAAGTACCGTAGCAGACGGATTGAGAGCAACCTTCGTAACAAGAGAGCAGTGATAGTCATTAAGTTATGTAGAAGGCCTATGTATACGTTGGGAATAATGAAGAGCCAGAGACGAATCTTGGTTAGGGTCAGTAGTGGAGGGAGCTGGGACATCATATATGGGAGAGTCAAGGTGTTGAGGTAATGGAATAGAAGAAGATGGGGGAATGGAGTCATGAAAAGGGAATGTAGAGTCATGAAATGTAACATGTGTAGAGAGAAAAATTTCCCTAGAGGTGATGTCTACGAGGACATTGCCCTTGATACCTAACTGGTGACCAAGAAATATATATTTATGGGGGCTCTAGGGTCAAACTTTGAACGGCCAGCTGAGAAGGTTGAAGCAAAACAAAGATATCCAAAAACCCATAGGTCGAAGTAGTTTGGTTTAGTGGCATATAATAACTCTAAGGAACTTTTATTGTGAATGATTGGAGAGGGTAAGTAGTTGATGATATTCATAGCATAAGTGATAACATAATTCCAAAAGGGTTTGGGAAGTTGGGATTGAAAAAAAAGGGCCCTAGCAACATTAAGGATATGTTGGTGTTTTCTCTCAACGAGGCCATTTTGTTGGGAGGTCTCAACACATAAAGTCTCATATATAATTCCTTTAGAAGCATATGTTAATACTCGTATAAAATGCTAATTTCTTTTGCTTGGTAAAGTGACATACATCACAACTGGAATTATTATGTAAAGTAAGATTAGGAATTTCTTTAGCTAAGAGTTTGATTTTAGAGTCAGAAATGTGACCAAGCCTATGGTGCCATCATCAAAAGAAATTTAAGAACTAGAAATAGAGATAACAGTAGGAAATGTAGGAGAGGCGGGAGACTGTTTGAGAGTGAAGCTTATCTTGTACGTTAGCTGAACCAATCGTCTTCCTCAAGCAGAGGTCCTGGATAAAATAGTGATTAGATTGAAAAATAAAACAACAAGAAAGTAAAGAAGTTAGTTGTATAATAGAGAGTAGGTTGAAAGAGAAAGAATGAATGTAGAGAATATTGTGAAAAGTGAAGAGATCATTGATAATAATTGTGCCGAAAAAATGTGCAAGGATTTTATTGCCATTTGGTAGAGTGACTGAAATAGGTTTTATGGCTCTATACGTAAGAAAAGAGGATAAGAAGTATGGAGTGTGTGATGTGATCAGTGGCACCAGTATCAATGATCCAAACATCGAATTTAGAACAGCATGAAAGAGTGAAGTGGTTACCTAATGTAGGAGATGAGGCAATTGTGGTGGATACTTGGTTAATAGAATGCGAAATAGGTGGTTGAGGGGCTAAGTTGGTCTATTGGAAAAGGGCCAAGACTTGCTAATATTGCTCTAGAGTAAGAGATACATTGGAAGATTGGACGTTGTCCTTAGAGGCCACAGAGATATCCAAAGGACTAGGAACAAAAGCTTCAAAAGAAACCACATTATGAGCTAAGGTGGTGACATTTCGTGGCTTGTAACCTGGGGATATCCATGCTTTTTATAACAGGTTTCGATCGTGTGGTGAGGTTTGCCGCAATATGTACAAAAATGGTTGTCACTATTGATAGAGTTAGAAAAAGATTGTGGTTTCTGAAACCATTCATGAATGTGGCTAGTAGAAGCATTAACAGCAGTCTGGTGAACAAAAACCTTGCTATTGTCCAAGTTTAATTATCTTTCTTGCTGGGCCACCATAGAAAACACCCTATTGATTAGAGGCAATGGATCTAGGAGCATAAATTGAGATTGAACAGTAGCATATTGATCCCAAGGCCTTTAAGGGACCAAATCATGTAATCATGATGTTGGTATTTCTTCATAGTGTCAAAAGTAGTGCAACAACATAGAGTGGCACAGGTGCAGGAAGTCAGTGGTCGAAAATTCAATAATTCATCCCAAATGACCTTCAAAGCAATGAAATAATCTGTAACAGAACGATCTGCTTGCTTAAAGGCATAAATCTCTTCCTGGAGATCGAAAATGCAGAACATGTCTCCTTGAGAGAAGCATTTTCGTAGATCTGCCCAAACGTCGTTGGCTCTATCAATCCGAATGATACTTTGAGTGATGGCAGGCAAAATAGAATGCATCAACCATGAAAGCACCATCATATTGCATCGTATCCAAGTAGGATAAAGAGGATCAATACTTGGGGGAGCCGATAGTGTGCCGTCGACAAATTGCAACTTGTTCTTTGAGAGTAAGAGTGTAAACGGATATTAAACGGATCGAATACACTATTTTTGTATTCGTATCCATTTAACTTTTCAAATATTTGGATACGAATATGAATTTGACGGATATCTAAAAATGATATCCGAATTTGTATCTGTCGAATTCAGATATAATATATCCGAATTCGATTACAATTATTCATATGCATTTACATTTAATTAAAACTATCCGTATTCAAATTACCTTTTTAATATGTATATTCGATGATAATTATCTATATATCTATTTATAACCATCCAAATACGTGAATTTGTGAACCTATAACAAATATAAATTTTAATTAATAGGAGGAACTATACAATTTCATTAAAAAGAAAACAATCAAACAAATATCATAATTTTTAATTAATAATGGACTTTATAATTAATTATTGGTGCTAATTAATATTAATAATAGCATTTAAGTGTATTAATTATAAAGTCAACCAACAATAATTATGTTGATTTACTTTATTCTTCAATTTTTTCTCTATATTATAATATTTTTTTTAATTTATTCTTTTTTCTTCCCAATTCTTCAATTATAATTTATATATAAACATATATAGATTATGGAATTTTCATTGAAAAATATAAGTAATAGATTATTTAATAAATATATATTTGGAGTGGATATTAAACGAATCGGATACGCATTTATCATATTCGTATCCGTTTATAATCGAATATCTGCTAATCGAATACGGATAATATTCACTTTAAATGGATGGGGATAAATTTTGTATAAACGGATACGAATGCAAAACGTAATCGAATTTTTGAATATCCATTTACAGCCCTATTCGAGATTAGAGCCATCCTCATCGCCCTTGCTTAAGTGTGGTAATTGTTGCTGCTCAGAGGCGGAGAAACCAAGACGAGAGCAAGATTCTAGTTTGGACGCAAAAAGTACGGACTGGAGGAATCAAGTGGAGTCGCCATGGATAGATTAGTGCAGAGCTCAAAAAAAATTATGTTGTTTAGCTCTAGTACCATGTGAACAAACTAAGAGAACCCATTTTGGGAGAGAATATTTGTTATGTGTATTTCACTATATGTGAAATGATACAAAGGTGAGGAATATATATACATGATCTGACTTGGGAATCAAGAAGCTAGGTAGTTAAATAAAATAACTAACAGCTAACAAAAATGTAACAAATTGTAAAACAGAAAAGCTAACAGAAAGAAAAAAGAGCACTCCTATTGAAAAATGCCTATCACAAGTCCAAAAATAGTATCCCAATGCCACTCCCTTCGATGTCTTGGTAGCACTCTTCTGGTCAAGAATCCCACATTTTCAAAAACCAAATAAAAAATGCTTTCTTTCTATATGCATAGACTGGAGGCATAAAGCCCATCTGGAGATACCTTATGGGTACTTTGGCAATACGTTGCATTTCTCGGTGCTTAATTTGGATGGTGATAAGATGCTAAATGGTGGAATTGGCATAGTTTTTTATTATGTCTACTGGCATGTTGAAGGGCTCAAGGGGCAGGACTTTTGGTAAGCTATGAGTTTGTTGGAAAGAAAGGGACCTTTTAGGGTATTCGACCCTCGACTTACATGCATTAGCACAGAACATATGGTTGGTGGAAAGAATATTGGGCAGCCATTGGTATATGGTGCAGAGTTTAAAACGAGGGAAAAGTCTGTGCATGTGAGCTATCATGTGGGGAATGTGGTGGGAAAAGGGCTTATTAAGGTGACGCCTTTGGTTGAGGGAGGGCTGGGCCGAACTGTGACCATCACATTACCAGAGGACCAGATTGCTGAACTATGCAAAGATGAAGCCATACTAAATCTGGAGCCCACTATGCTTGTTCGTGGGGGTAGATCATGAGGCATGCATTTTTCTCACTTTAAAATTACGTAGAAAACAAAAGAAGTTACTTCTTTACTAAAAGACATTCAATTTATATAATGGAGGGAATAAATACAAAAAATTGTGAACATTATGTTATATGTTTTTTAGGAGGTCTCCAATACCATTCATCTTATAAAGATCGCATCACTTCATTTTGATAAGAACATTATAATGAATTTGTAGGCTTCACTTTTTGAAACTATCTTATCGCAAAGATTGTGTCAGAATAAATTATGTTTAGTAGCTCGTCATGTCATTATGAAGTACGTCGAAATATAAATATTCTATTATATAACTTTGATTCAATTAAATAATTGATATACTAGTATTGTAAGCATATAGAATATTTCAATTTTGACTATATAATTACTATTCCTCAATGGAATATTTTAGATTCTATGTAAACTTGTTCTAAGACAATCACTTAATCGTGTGCACTAGTGTCATCACATTAGTGCTCATAAAATGAGACACCCTCCTTTTGAGCATGTGTAATTCATGCAAGTTTACCTAATTTGATAATGCCCCATTTTAAAAGATCTTATAACTCGAAAAAATATAGAATCAAGATCATAGGGAAATATTTTATGATTGTCATCCTATATGACCTAGTCTCATGCATTGTCTAATGTGGCTCAAGGGTGAGATAAAGATGGACAAATACAGTGTATTGATTGAATAATATATATATATAGTTTACATATCAATCTAATTGAGTTATTGAATATTAATCTTAACATATATTTTGTTATTAAGATAATTAGTACATTTAGAGAAGTCGAACTGCAATTGTATACAACATTATGATAGTTCTTCAAATTTAATGACTTATCTTCCACAATTATGATGTAGAAATTCTACATTTAATAATTCATTTGTAATTAGGAATTTATAGAGAGGGTTATTACATCTACTTGTTTACCAACATAAATGCACTAGTGACCTTATGTCAATATCTATGAATTAAGATACTCTTTTTATAAGTAAGCATTATATTTTGAAGTCTTCTTGAGTCATTGATATCTTATGTTAATGGTTCTCAATTTGAAAAAAAAAATTTAATCATATATTTCATGATCAATATTGTATACACAATCATGTTCTGTAGTTATATATAATTTAGTAACTTCATCAATACCTAAATTTAATTAAACATACATATAAATTAAGAAAGTTCATAGTTATTAATTTAAGAATGTGTATTTCATGATCAAGAGTACAAAAGCAGTTCATACAATCAACTAATTGAGCACTACTCCGACAATTTCTCTCGCTCTCGCTCTAAAAACAATTTTTCATATATAAAGTTCCTATGTAGAAGACCTTTATACACCATTAGTACAGCTACTTAGTCTATTATCCTATTAAATTCACCAAAGTTATAATATTCTTCACTTGAAACTTGCTCTACCAGTGATTCCTTATAGATTAAATGGCATTGCCTTATCATGATATGCTTAAATTCTTCTTAGAGATTTTGGCTCCTTGGGCTGTGCAAGAAGACCATTGTTATTCCACTTCAATAGTATCTGATCAACAATTAAAATAATGATAACTAGATTCATTGTCAATATGGAGTGCCAGTCACTTCGAGGTACTGTCCCACCAACACACATTTTAGTGGGGTGTTTTGTCCTCAAAGACGCCTCTAAGGATGCTAAAGTGAGAATATCTTATAAACTATCTCAAACACTTGACTCCTTTCAATGTTGACAACCAGAAATCGTCATGAAGAACTATACTCAATGCTCAAATGAAGTTTGACATCCAAAAACTTCTATTTTGGCATCAAATGCCACAATGTATTTAACTTTTAGTAGAATCTGTGATCTTCTCCTAATTTGAACTCTTCTAACTAGCTACAATATTGCCTAACCTATAAATTGATTTTGAATCATGTACATAAGACTAAAAAATTATCATTGATAAAGCATTTAGTTTTAATTTTTCGTTCTCGTATATTTCAAAAGATCTTTAGTTAAAAAAATTAACTTTATTACTTTCTAATACGTTTTGCCTAACATATGCTCGTGATACTTGTACACAAGATCAAGTATTATTTATAGCATATTATACATTATGCTTCCTGTATGGTGAAATTTTTTTCCCTATAAGGTTGATACATACTTTTGGATGTTCATATAGAATTAAGTCTATGTTAGTAGACCTTGATATGATTGTTCACACAAATTTCGAGTCTGCAAAAAGAATTACAAGACAAGAAAAATATGGACAAATTCAATATTTAATGAAAATAAAAAGTGGTTATAATCTCTGGAAATATCTCTGTAACTGAAGACTAATTCCTCTAATTTTTCACCTTGGGATTTGATTCAAGGGCTTAACGCTTGCTCTTGAATCAGATGCATAATTCCCTCCTAGACTTGCGGATAAAATCATGAACTTTCTTGATATCAAGTATTTGTTTTGATATCAATGTCTTCATAATTTAATGCTTTTGAAGAAGATGTAGAACCCTTATGGTTGCAACACTTCGTCGTGGTAAGAGCTCGGACTTGAGAGCTTGATGCTTGAATTTCTTGATGAATTTCTTGATGTGTGGTATGTCTCCCAGCACCCCTTTTTATAGGTACAAATTAGGGTTTGATGACTTGAAGCTTGAATCTCCCCTTGTGCTTGAATACCATTTGAGATGGGCTTAATTTACTAATGGGTCATATTAAAATTTATTTTGATCCAGCTAGCTAATGCAAAATAAATAAAAAATTTATAATTCATTTTAGGTTGGCCCATTTTATAAAGCCTAAATTTATTATGGATTTTAATTTAGAACTCAAGCTAATAGCCAATTTATTTGGGCTGTCAAATTATAATTTATCCCAATAAAATTTCAATGTCAACAAATGCCCCCACTTCAAAGCTCAGCAAATAACATGGTAAATGCAAAAATGAGGCGAGATTTGAAGTACTTGATTATTTTTTCTTCTATCACTCTCCTTTATTTGAATTTAAGCCACATGAATCATTAAACTCAAGTGGAGTAATTAAAACAAATAATCCCCATTTGTAAATTTGGAGCAACTTTTGGTCTTCTTTGGCATGGCAGCAGTAGAGATACATAACAATGTCAACTTTTCTAATTTCATGCCCTCTTTTTCTCCCTTCACTTGGGCCCATGTGATTTGTGGTTTCATTAAACGAAAAACTAAAGCATACATTTAATGGTTAAGAAAGCCCAAGTTTGATTCACGCATGATGCAGTAGCTTGACTTCCTCTTTTCTTCTCTTATTCTTTCATTTTTTCATTTCACCAATGAGATGAGACAAACGTCTTGGTCTCCATGCTCAAAATACACCAAATCAGTGTTAGTTTCCTACCCGGCAGAAGATATTCACTCACAATCAACACCTTCCTTTTTTTTATTCTTTACTTTGAATACACAAACATAATTAACTAAGATCCACAATCCACTAAGGCTCTACTTTCCATAAGCATTCGTTCCTTGTTTCTTTTTTCTTCTTTCCTTTTGTTTTCGAAGTAGCAGAATCCCCTTGCATATATTTTTTTTTCCTATTGAACTTTAGAGCCCATGATATTATTTCCTATAAATTACATATCCGACCGCGCAAAAGGAAATCTTGTTTTCTATTTCCTTCTTCATCTTAGTGAAACTCACAGCAAACTCCTGCAGCAGCGGATTCTGCTTCATTCTTAAGAATCTCACAAAACATGGAAAATTCTCATCCTTAGAAATAGACAAGCATCAACAATATTTCTGCATGCTTATTTTTTTCATGGGTGTTTCTTCTTTTCCTTATAGTAAAGATCTTCCTATACAATCACTTAATCATGGCAACATGCTGCTAATTTCTTTATGTCTAGCAATTAACTTCTCCTCATATTCTGCTCCTTTTCCCAGCAGTTTGGAGATATGGAAAATTTCCATACTTTAGCTATGGTTGAGCATCTATAAGAGGACAATTTCAGTGCTTAGTTTTCACAATTAAAAATGAAGTAAGGTAGTGAAATCTCCTTAGACTTGAGTATTTGATATCTGTCAAGTTAATTTTGTCAAATTGGGTGAGCATTGCTTGCCATGATTCTATACACCTACCTTATAAACATCCACATAGCAACTGTTTGTGAATTTGCCCAAGAAAAGACAACTCTACCATATCGCTAATTTTCTTTGCTAAATTTCTGCAAGTCTCACAATCCTTCATCAATAATTGGTGGTCCTACTCCTTTATCACAACTATAATCTACCTCTGCTAATTTAAATTGGTGAAAGGTAGAATATTGATGCAATTCCTTTTTCTTTGGAGCAAACATTGTGTTGTTTTCTTCTCTTCTTCATGTTCCTTCTTCATCAAATAACTTGCTTTACATTCAAAATTTCAGCAAAGCTATGAAGATGGATATCAAAGATTGTAGTGAACCAACTCTATGCATCGTGATTCGAGGTGAAGAAGACTTCTCCAAAGCCAAAAGCACTACTTTGTATGTGTGTATAAAGCGGTCGTAGATGCTCAATCCTCCAAGGCTCATTCAAACCACTCCATGCATGTCGCTAACTAGTCCGAGGAGAAAACTAAAGAGATAATTGATCAGTGTTCCAGTGTTTCCACTCGTTCCAAAGTCTTACTGTTGAAATCATCACTTCATGACATTAGAGCCATGCATGTAGAGTTCTCACTTTCAAACTACTATCTCAGCATCAATACAGGCTCATGGAGAATTCCAACATCCAAGCTGGTGGTATCCTTTCAGACCGGATATTGGGAGTGGGTAGAGGATGTCTTGGCTATCATGCGGACATTCTTCATCAATCCAAGATCTATGCAGCTATTCATGAATCCCTTTTCACATACGTTTGCAACAAGAATGTCTTCCAAGCATTCCTCGAGCGATAATGCCCTTGTACAAACACCTTGCACACTGCTATTGGAAAACTATCAATTTCTTTATGGGATCTTCGTCGGCTTTGCGGATTATCGATACGTGGAGATTTTTATGATAAAGTTGTCCTATCTGCCAAGGAGCTACTTAGTGCCAATACCTGCCAACCTTCTTTGCAGCAAAGCTGCCAGTATCTATTCACAGCATATCACATGCTTCCAAAGGACTCCAACGATGTATCTGTTTCTGACTAGATTGGGTTTTGGTTCAAAGGCTCGACTAGATATGCACAACTACCTTCAAGGTTGTCCAAAAAGAGACTTGTCAAGCCAAGGCTATCTCACAATCCTTATAGGAACATCAACATGTCTTTTTTATCACGCACCAAGAAGTATGATGAGCCCTTTTTAATGCTAGAGTTTGAAGTGAATATCAGGGATGAGACTTTTTTGGCTGCTTTGCTTTTATGTTGGTTATGCATCTTTGCTTTACTATATCGCAAAGTTGATAAGGTACGTGCTTCTATTTTTAATTATTCAAGTAAAATGGCTCGTGGCGATTGTTTTTCTTTAGCAGTTCCTATATTAGCAAACATCTACCACTGTTTGAGAGAGATATTTGCTTCCAAAAGGGTGAGCGAATCCACCACCATCTTTCCTATTCATTATGTGTACAGTTAGATTGGATGCTATCTTCAAACACATTTTCCATCTAAACTTGAACTAGTTGGAGCTCAGATGGTGAAATATGCAGGGGAGAATATGGCAAAACACTTTAAACTTGCCGAGGCACGCAAATTATTCCATAACATTAATCCCTCAAGGCTTCAAAACTTGTGTACACCAGGACAAATCTTAGTGACAAATGATGGGCATATTCAATACCTACAAAGATCTTTTCGTAGCTCTACGATCTGGCTACTTAACATTCCAAAGTAGAGCAATATGTATTATTGTATTGTTGAAGCTTATAGTCCTCATCAATTCAATCTGCAACATTGGTTTTGTCAAGATATTCCTGGCCACCTAAAGAGGGAAATTCTTACATGTGAGTTGGTTGAACTTGTTCGACTTTGGCAGTCTTGTACTTTGTTAGGCATATTTTCCAAGCTAATTATACCAAGTAGTGCCTCCTCATCGCCTTTGGTCATGAAGGAATATACAAATTGGTACGTTGGGCATTGGAAGGTTTATTCGGGGAAAAACACAAAAATCATTCTCAAACTTAATCAACCCATAAATGTGAATCCCAAAAGATCTCAAAGGACTTCAAGACAAGGTTCCAAGGATGGCGAAGTCCCTCCCTCTCCTCGAGATTCCGTTGTTGGTGTGGAATCAATAGAAGTGTCTTCCAAGAGACAACCGACCCTTATTGAAAACTTGACTCCCAAGCTTTATCCCTACAGCTAGTCCAATCGAAGGAAATGAAGTTATTTCTGCCTTGTCACTTTCAAATTATGAATCCAACAACCAATACCAATTTTAAAAGAGATTGAGGGTTCTTGACTTAAACAATAATAGTGTGAATTTAATATTTTTTGCAGATGCTCCAAGTTCCTCATTGCCTTTAGAGGAATTAGCATAATACGTATATACACTCATTATTATTCTCATTCATTTTTTTATTCATTTACATTATCATTCTCCTTCACCCACCTTATATCTTCTTCTTTTTTCAATTTGCAGACCTTGAGAAAGAAATTCCCATCACTTTTGAAGGTAGCATGGACTCAATAATTGAAGTCAATCCTTTTAGCTTATGTGGAGAAGACGCTACTTCTCATCCTTCTAGTAACAATTCATTAATTATCTCTTTTTGTAAGATTGAGATCTTTTGCAAGTATCTAAATGATATTGCCTATTTTTATTGCAGAAAAGTTGCATGTTGAGGAGAATGTGCCTAGGGAACCTAAAAAAGCACTTAAAGTTCCATCCTGGTCGTGCCCATGTGTTGAAGTTTCTAAATTTTGCCCCACAGTTATAAAAACTAAAGCTGAGCAGATATCAATCAAATTTTATTGGTAATGAATATGTCAAAAGATTATGAGAACTTCATTCAAGTAGCTTTCAGGAGCAAAGCCAGCGATTGATGATTTGATCATAGAGATGAGGACATATATGAAAGATACATCATCTTTGAAGAGTCATCTAAAGTCTTTCTTTAAGGACACTTCCAACTACACGAAAGTCAAGCTGGACTCCATCCAGAGAGAAACACAAAAGGCTTATGAGAAAACACTTATTCTTGCACAACAAGATCTTTCTGAGGTTGAGGCAACAAAAATTGAATGAGTTGAGGAGGTGGATAGTCTGAAAGTAAAACTTCTCCAAATCACCAAGCAAAAAGAAGAACTGAAGGTGTGACTTGCCGAGTTGAAAAAAAAAAAAAAAAAAAGAACTTACAAGTTTATCACTCCAAAAAACTGAAGAAAACCTAGCCACCATTCAAAAAGAAATAGCCACCAGGAGGGAAGACATCTCAAAGCTTTAGAGCACTCCATTTTTTACTAACAAAGAGGTTGAAGTTTTGAAGAGGATGGAGGCAATACTCGAAGAATCTCGTCATGATTTAGCCACATTTAACTTGTTTGCTTGAGCATTTAGCTTCTTAGCATTCTGTTTTTTTTTTTTTTTAAATTGATGTAAAAGAAATTTATTTTCATATGAAATAAAAACTCTTTTCTTTTCATCAATCTTTTGCTTTCTCCTTTTTTTATATGCTCTATTTTTTGTACTTTTCTCATTTTCACCAACTAAGCAAACATCGACCACATGCTTTCAATGATTGAATAATCATATGAACTAGCTCAAACTTACAAGCAAATTGGCTATCTTTAAGACAAACCAAACTTGTTTAAAGACATGACTGAAATTAGAAAATAAATTCAAAACTGCCTACGTACCCCATCAAAAGGATCAAGTCATCATGTAGTTCAAAGAATCTTTTTGTTTTGAGGGGGGCCATACACAGTTTATACTCATGCGGGCCAGCAGTATCCATAGCTTAGCCACCCTAGATGAGGTGAAGTATTTCTACATTTTAGCCACACAAAATACTTTCAGTGGAGTAGGTTAGCAGTTTATCCACATACACTACCATTGGTAGGTATCGTACACAGTTTATACTCAGGCAGGTCAGGATTAACATGTAGTTTAGGCTTGTGCATCGAGGAGCATACTTCTTCATGGATAATATCGATTCAAAAACTTTCCATTTATAGGGCTAATGCGCATTCAATCTTTATCCACCAACTTATAGACACCATTTGTGTAAGCTTCTTTCACCACATAAGGGTCATCCCACTTTGATATAAACTTGTTTTCAATCCTTAGGTGATGGTAATCGGCCTCCTCATTACCAGTACCAAATCCCCAACTTGAAATGATCGAGGGCAGAATTTTTTGTTGAATGCTCTCGTCATGTGAGCCTGGTAGCACTCAAGTTGCTGTTGAACTTTAAGCTTTTTTCATCCAACGCTTCCAATTCTTCAAGTCTAAGACGGTCATTATCTTTGGTGGTAAGTCCTTATTGAATTGCAATACGAAGTGAAGGTATCTGACTTTCAAGGGGAAGAACAGCTTCAACTTCATACACTAAAGAATATAGAGTGGCTTGAGTAGCGGTTCGATGTGTCATTCTATATGCCCACATAGCTTCTCCAACTTTCTCATGCCAGTCCCTTTTTTACTTCAACACCACTTTTTTCAGGAGGTTGCACAGGGTCTTATTGAATGCTTTAGCCAGACCATTTGTTGTTGCATAGTACATTGAGAAGTTATGCTACTTGAAACCAAACTATGCACATAACTTATCTGTCAACTTGTTATAGAACGGCTTTCCATTATCAATGATAATGTAGCGAGGTACCCCATATCAAAAAATAAGGTTCGAATAGATGAACTCAACCATTATTTCCTTCTTTACCTCTCTAAGAGGAATTGTCTCAGCCCATTTGGAGAAGTAATAGTAGCTGCCAATATATAAGCATGAGCAGCAAATGACTTCAGAGTAATAGGTCCTACAACATCGAGACCCCAAGCATCAAACAACTATGAAGTAACAGTATGATATAGGGGCTCCAGAGGCTGATGTATGAAATTTGCATATAGTTGGCAAACTTCACACATATTCTCATATTCCAAACAATCTTTGACCATCATTGGTCAATAGTAACCCATTCTTTTGATCCAAAATTAGAGCTTAGGACCGAACTAGTGAGTGCCGCAAACCCCGAAATGTGCTTCAAGCATGGCTCCTATTGCTTCTTCGCTACTCAAGCAATGTTGGTAACTACCTTCAAAAGACTAACGGTACACAATATCTTTGTATAAAATAAAACAAAACAATCTCTTTTGTATCTCCTTCAACAACTTTTCATGCTTTAAATAATCAACCAATGGACTCCTTCAATCATGATCATCACCAATCGATATTGATATAGCATTCGAATCTTCATGATTGGATTCAACAAAAGGTGGAACGATCCATCAATTTCATACGGGAACATTTGTTGTTTCTCCTTCAGACAAAGCAAAAGTAGTTGCCAGGTTAGCCAATGCATCAACTATCCTATTCTCCTTTCTTGGGATGTGGTTTAAGCGACACTTTCAAATTTCACCAATAAGTCTGAAGCTTGTTGAAAGAAAAGCACGAGATCCTCTTTCTTAACTTCATATTCTTTCAAAAGCTGATTAATCATTAATTTTGAGTCGCCATAGACCTCAATTTCCATTAATCTCTATTTCTAAGGCCATCTGAAGCCCAATGATCAAAGCTTGGTACTCAGCAACATTGTTGGAGCAAAACTCGCTCAACACAATGGAATATGTCAATACTTGCTTTTTTGGCGAAACGAAGACAACCCCTGCCCCCGATCCATTAAACCTAGCTGTTCCATCGAAGAACACCATCCATGTCGAGAAAACTTCAACATAGAGAACATTTTCATCGGGGAGGTCATCAGATAACTTTTATTCTGCAGGGATAAGATAGTCAGCCAAGAAATTGGCAAGGGTTTCCCCTTTAACAGCTTTTTGTGGCACATAGGTGATCTCATATTGGTTGAATATGATAGAACACTTTGTCAATCTCCCAAAGAGCGTAGGTCTTAATATAACAAACTTAATTGGATTGGCATGAAAGGTGAGTTGTATGGAGTATGCTTTAAAATAGAGCTTTAGCTTCTTAATGGAGCAGAATAATGCTAAGCAGATCTTCTCAATAGGGAAATACTTCAGTTCATTTCCAGTCAGAGATATATTTAGGTAATATAGTGCCTTATCTTTACCCTCTTTATTTTCTTGAGCCACAAGAGCACTAATTGACCTTTCTTGAGCTGCAATATATAATATAAGTGGCTTTACAAGTACAGGAGCTCCTAAGACCGGTGGATTTAAGATGTACTTCTTTATACTTTCAAAAGCATTCTAGCATCCTTTATCCTATCTGAAAGGGGTGACTTTCTTCATAAGATGATTGAATGGTTGGCACCTTCCAGCAAGGTTTGATATGAACCTTTTTATGAATGCAAGACTACCTTGCAAGCTCCGTAGTTCCTTTAAGTTCCTTACTGCAAGTATCTTTTGGATAGCATCTATCTTTGCGGGATCGACCTCAATGCCTCGATGATGGACTATAAAGCCAAGAAACTTGCTTAATATAACACCAAAGACACATTTATGGGGATTCATCTTCAAGTTATATTTTCTTAATCGATCGAATACCACCCGAAGATCTGCCAAGTGATCACTTCTTTTTCTACTTTTGACAACCAAATCATCTACATAGCATTCAAATCTTTTATGCAACATGTCATTGAATATGTTTTGCATAACATGTTGGTAAGTGGCACCAACATTCTTTAACCCGAAAGGCATCACCTTATAACAGTAGATTCCCTTTGGAGTGCGAAAAGTTGTACACTCCTCATCTTATGGTGACAACCTGATTTGTTTATAGCCAAAAGACCTGTCCATGAAGGATAAGGCTTTATGACCAGTAGTTGCATCGACCATGAGCTCGATGATAGGCAACGAAAATCATCTTTTGGGCATGCCTTATTTAAGTCTTGAAAGTCAATATAAATACATATCTGGCCATTTTTATTCTTAACGGGTACGATGCTAGATATCCACGTTGGATACTTGACTTCTCTAATAAGTCCAGCATCAATGAGCTAGTTTACTGCAGCTTCAATTCGAGGGACAAGCTCTGGGTGGAGAATTGTTGTGGTTGCTTTACCGGGCGTACTCCTTACCTTATGCCAAGGTGATGAATTGCAACTTTGGGATCCAATCCTAGCATCTCTGTATATGTCCAAGCAAAAACATCTCTATACTCGCACAAGGTTTTGAAGTATTGTTCTTTCTCTTCAGGACTCAACAGAGAACTTACAAATATAGGACGTGGGTTTTCTATTGTGCGAAGATTCAATTCTTTAAGTTCATCTACAGTTGCCTGTCTGCCATCTTCAAGTTATAGAAAGGCTTCTTAAATATCATCTTCAGAGATATCTGAATCAGACTCTTCATCAACAGCAACATGATGACATGAGTATGGCTTATTGTCTTCTTTATCATCAGACATGTAGTATCTACAACCTCTACCCTTTGAAATACAACTTCCATTGTATAACTCCATTTGCTTTCACAATAAGGATAAGCATCGTTCTCCACCCATGCTAATTTGTATTTTGCACAAAGCCACTTATAATCAATCTAGCGAACTCTTCAAG
Source organism: Jacaranda mimosifolia (assembly GCA_018894105.1). Lineage (NCBI taxonomy): Eukaryota > Viridiplantae > Streptophyta > Magnoliopsida > Lamiales > Bignoniaceae > Jacaranda > Jacaranda mimosifolia. The sequence goes on along the minus strand of CM032130.1, from coordinate 13,214,413 downwards.
ATACTGAGGGCTTGGCTCTTCTATAACACTTGTGTAGTTAGAGCTTATGGTAACCTCTACTTCATCCTCATGGCTAATGTTGGTTGTTGTGCAAGATAAATAATGCAAATAATTACGCAAGTGCACGTGTCGCAACAAGTAATAAAATGATGAGAAGAGTGTCGATCCTACAAAGAACTAAATTATTCGCTACTAATTATTAATTTATCACACACTTGTTGTATTCAAACAAAATCAATTAAATAAGAATTAAAACTAAACTAATGAAAATAAGAAGAAAAAAAAGCTATTGATTAAGATTTCTATCAGGATATAGAAGCCTAGAGTTATGATTTCATCAATCGAATAAGTTGATTACATAATTTTCTCCCTATGAAATTAATAACATGTTATTAGTTTTGAGTCTTTTGCAATTACGAGGTTCTTCTGAATTACCTGCACTTAAATCCCTAATTTATTCAATTCACTATATTCCTATGTGAATTAACTAAATTATGAATAAGGTTGTCCCACTCAACTAACTCCCTATGGCAAGAAGGTATATTCCTATCCTACTCACAAATTAATTAGTTTATCAATTTGAACAATTAATCCTAAAGTCTTCTATGGTAAATTAATCCCTAAATTTTCTTTTCCAAGACTCCTCTAGGGTTTAAAAATGCATTTGACTGTTGATCAGGCAATCAAATAGAAAAAGCACATAATAGAAGAAATAACCTTAAGCGCTACCAATTTCATAGAAGAAAATCATGCATCAATTTGTTCAAAAGAATCCATCATAATCCTAGAGTAATGAATTAGTTCATGATTGAATTGTTAAGCAAAACATGAATAATATGAAACATCGTTTCAAATCCAAAATTAAAAACAAAATCAAATGGAGAAGAAGAAACTCTATTCCTATATGAATTTGATCTCCACTTTGTCCTCCTCTGAATCCCGAATTCTCATGATACTTCTAATCTCCAAAAATAGCAAATCCAAGTCCCCAGAACTAAGTGTCTGAAAGTCCTATTTATAACTGATTAAAAGAGACTTCTAATTAGAATAGGACTCGAATAAATAAAAAGATTTTTCTGCCCATCCTTGATTAGATCATGAGGTGTCATCCTATCAGCATGCCCACCAACTTGTGTCAATTTGTCCCCTTTTGTAGCTTCTCTACTTGTATTCCTATAATTCCAAATTTTCATCAATTAGCACAGGAATTATAATTTTCATCAAACAAGAAAATTATTTGTTAAGTCCTAAACATGATATTAAAATTAATACTAATATGGACTTAACAGCTAACATCTTTATCAAATAAACATCTTGTGGTACGTCACATCACCTTCACTGATCTGTCCAAATTGATCATTAGGATCGAGGATTTGGCTTCACTCGGTTGAGATAAACACTATTTAGTCCTCAACTCCATTATGTTGGTCTCATCACAGTTATTTCTTTTTCTTAATTTTTCTACAGCATTACTTCCAAGTCGATTGAAGGCCAAACCTTGTGGATGATGACTTGTGGTAGACCCTTTACAAAGTGGTGGATTCTAACCAAGTCTTTCAAAGATAGAAAGATGGGTAGTGCGAGTGCTCAGTCAATCAAACGCATAGATGTGCTGATCACTTGACTTTTGACTTCAATTATTTCCATCTTACTCAGCAGCAATATGTTGGACACTGATAGATCTATCTTTACTCATCACACGTATTCTAATTACCTCACTTGGTGCAAATCCTTAGCTGATCAACATGAAACCCTTGGTTTGTAAATTTTCTTATGCTTTGTTGATGCCATGGATCTTTTCTCAAGTTAACTCCAATTTCAACTCTCCTAGCTCAGATGGATTGGAAAAGTCACATCTAGACTTAGCCAAGAGGACATAAGCTTTTAGATCAAACATTTCATGAAATTTTTGACGTTGAGTTTTACCAGAAGAAAATTCAGCTGAAACCTTTGAGTTCAAACTGATAATTGGCATGATTAACTCATTTCTCATGACTTGGTAGTCATCAGATACTACCTTCCTTATCTGTTCTCTTTTATCATTCACTGATGGAATGTATGCTTCAAATGACTTTTGTCCTTCTTTCTGATGTGATCGAAGGGTATACCGAAAGACTGGTGGATCAGAGGCACCTTTGGATTCTATGACTTTACTTGCCAAGGTTTCAACAATAGCCAACTTCTTGGACTTTTCAACATCAGGTTCTAGAGTTTTAGGTTTGGTATGCTCTTCCTCAATAGAATGATTGATGGCAGACTTTGAAAGTAATGTTTCCTACACCGAGTTTAGATCTTGATACAATTTACCATCTGAAAAGTATGATTCCGCCTCAATAAATGGCTTTGTATCAGCATTAACTTTTGTTATCTCACCATTCCTCAAATACTTGAAGCATTAGTGAATGGTGGATAGGATAACTCCATTTTCGTCAACTACGGTCTTTCTACCAGCAAGTTGTAAGAAGTCCTTACATCAATGACATGAAACAAAGTACCTGCTTTTAATTCTCCAATAGTAAGTTTAAGTGGATCATTCCTATAGCTCGCTGGCCTCCCTAGTTGAAACTTTGAATGGTCAAGCGACTGCGAGATAAATCCTCAATCGTGATCCCCAATTATTTCATAGAAGACTTTAGCATGATGTTAACCACCGATCGCCCTTCAATAAGCATGGGGTTGACTTTTTGATCTTCTATAAATCCAGAAATAAAGAACGGCTGGTTATGGGGTTTTGATCCCAACAACAAATCTTCATCGGTAAATACAATAACCGCACAACAAGAAATAGAATTCTAGCTCTCCATTTCGCCAAATGCAGTGAGTGCCATTTTGACCTTCTACTCAAAAAAAATTGTAGGAAAAAAGTCACCTAGAGTAACAAGATTCCAATGATTTCTTCTCAATTTTCTCGGCTTAACACTCTAAGATTTCATATCTCTCGTTAACTTTGGTTGAGAGAACTTAGTGAGAAGTTGTCTCTTTAAGAGTAATATATGAAAGCTGGTGAACACATTGCCTTTGCCTCCATCGGTGTGTTACAAGAATCCACTCACCTTCATGTTCAACTTCAAAACAGAACATGTATCCGACTTTTCTTTGGTATTAGTGGACAAAGTTTCAAATAGGACTGGGTCTATATTTCCAAATTAGAGCAATTTTGATGCCCCCATGAGTAGGGGAAGAACATTCTTCTGGCTGCAAACAACATTTGTAATAGCTGTGACACTAGCAACATTTGCATCCACCGCATCTTTGGTATCAATGATGATTTTTCCATCTCTTGCCAATGCCATGATTTTCTCTTTAATCACAAAATATTTTTCTATAGGATAGCTAACAACTCAATGATACTTACAATATTTTGGGTCATTCATTTTCCCAACTTCATCAGGACATTTCGGCTCGGGCAACTCGATCATCTTTCTTGCTAATAACTCATCAAAGATTTGCGAGACGTCGAAGTCAGGGAATGGGTACTCCTTTTCCTGTAGCTTTTTCAACATAGATCAACGGCTTTCAGTTAGCACAAGTTGATTAGGCTTTTCTCTTTTGTTACTGTCTGCATAAATTTTAACAAGAGTTGTTTTAATTGCAATGAACTCCTTCATAGTATTTTTGGTGGACTTCTCATTCCTCTTCCAGTCTTTTCTGTCTTTCTTTTGATCATCCACCAAAAAAGAAGGTTTATGATTTGCAATGCTCAACTCCATGTCATGAGCACAAGTTGCCAATTCCTCAAAGCTTCGTCGCTTGATTCCTTAGAGGATATAAAGAAGTCCCCAATGCATCCTCTGGATGCACATCTCTATTGCTAAAGCTTCTGATAATATGTTCTTGCAATTCAAGCTTAGTGCACACCAACTGTTAATGTAATCAATAATTGGCTCATCCTTCTACTGCTTTGCATTGGTAAGCTCAATCATGCTCACAATTCAACGGGTGCTGTAGAAGCGGTTCAAAAATTCTCTCTCAATTTCTACCCAGTTGTCAATACACTCAATCTCCAAGTCAACGTACCAATCAAATACATTTTCCTTAAGTGATCTCATGAACTGCATAATGAGGAGGTCACCATTTGTTCCTGCATTGTTGCATGTTTCCATGAATGGGTAATATATTGCTTTGGATTGCCTTTCCTGTCAAATTGTTGGAACTTTGGTGGTTGGTAACCTATTGGCATCCTTAATGCATCAATTCACTTAATGTATGCTTTCAAGTACACGAGTGAATTTTGCGAAGGTCCACCATACTAGGCTCTAATAGTGTTCTATCATTTCTTACAACTGTTGTACGGACAGAGCACCAATGGATGTTGTAGAATGATTAGATTTCTGCACTGAGTCATGCTTGGGTGGTGCCTCATCCATTTGCTTCTTATTTTAAACATGATTTGATGAGGATGAATGATTCTGGCTAGACTCTCCAACATTTGAGTACTTTAACTTATTCATTAATTAGGTGATCTGGAGGCCTTTGTCTTCCACAATCTTCTAAAGATCAGCTATGGCTTGAGCCATCTGAGCAAGTTGTTCATCTACTGTAGTTGTTTCAGTTACCATCGCAGGCAGCGCAACAAAAAGAGATGATTTGGACTTGATCTCCATAGGACTTGCTGAGTTCAAGCCATCTAATGGAGTAGTATCAACAATCTTGCCACCAGTGGAGGATTAACTAGCTGCAGCAATAATATTTATAACATCTATCTGATTCATAATAGTGACTTGATTCTTCTTGGGTGCCATGGAGAGTTTGAAAATGATAATTGAAACATTGATGTAGGAAGAAGAGATGAGAGGCAAAGATAGTCCCACGGGGTATGCCAGAAATTTGTTCACACAAATTTCGAGTCTGCAAAAAGAATTACAAAATAAGAAAAATATGGACAAATTCAATATTTAATGAAAATAAAAAGTGGTTATAATCTCTGGAAATATCTCTGTAATTGAAGACTAATTCCTATGATTCTTTTCCCTGGGATTTGATTCAAGGGCTTGACGTTTGTTCTTAAATCAGATGCGTAATTCCTTACTAGACTTGCAAATGAAATCATGAACTTTCTTGAAATCAAGTAATTGTTTTGATATCAAAGTCTTTAGAATTTAATGTTTTTGAAGAAGATGTAGAACCCTTGTAGTTGCAGCACTTCTTTGTAGCAAGAGCTCAGACTTGAGAGCTTGATGCTTGAATTTGTTGATGTGTGGTATGTCTCCCAGCACCTCTTTTTATAGGCACAAATTAGGATTTGATGACTTGAAGCTTGAGTCTCCCCTTGGGCTTGAATACAACTTGAGATAGGCTTAATTTTATAATTGGCCATATTAAAATTTACTTTGGCCTAGTTAGCTAATCCAAAATAAATAAAAAATTTATAATTTATTTTGGATTGACCCATTTTATAAAGCCCAAATTTATTATGGACTTTAATTTGGGACCCAAGTTAATAGCCAATTTCTTCGGGCTATCAAATGGTAATTTATCTCAATAAAATTTCAATTTCAACAATGATAATTCCTGAGTAAAGAGCTTTTGACTTTCTTTTGGAATTAAAACAAATAGCAAAAGTGTATGGATTGGTTTCTGTTTCTTGCTTCAGAAAATGAAAAAAGTAAGAAGTCAAAAATTACACAATGGAGAAGGCTAGTGCACAATAAATGTTAGTTTTTGATGATCGCAGAAATGGAGTTGGACTCCTTTCCAGAATCCAGTATAATGAAATGAGCTTCTACTCTTGAAACACACTTGTATAGAATTAGAGTTTGAGATGTTTTATAAATGATTCGATCTCTCTCTTTTTGGCTTTGGGAGTTTGTGTATATATTGGTCTAGTCTTGGGTGGGCTTTCACTTAGGTTTCGGCACCTATCTTGATGGGCTTAATTTGTTGGGTCCACTGCCCTTTTCTTATTTGTTTATTTAATTTGCATTTTATATACTTCTAAAAAAAAAAAAATTGCCCTGAGTATTTAATTTGTTATATTATCAAGTTCCCCTACTCTTAATTAGAAACTTAATTTTCAAATTGAAAGTATCATTTTTATTTCAAAATATTATTTTTTATTTTACCCCATGGTAGTTTACCACTTTACTTTTATCATTGAATCAATCAATTTAATTTACACTAACTAAAATCATTTTATTACTTATTACATATAATGTTATATTTATTTATTATTAATAATATATTATTTTTTATTTTGTTATTATTATATAATTAATTTATATATTTTATTTTATTTTTGGTTTGCAACTGTCCATTTTCCTCATGCCAGTCGCCTAGGGGTGACTAGCATATTGTATTCACAGACGGTTGGCATATATTTGTTTCACATGAGTCATTTTCATTTATTTATTTATTTATTCTTTTTTTCTTTCCTTCTTTTGTTTAGCACAACAATGCTCAATCTTGGGTTTTCTTTTTTGCCAGTTGACCCATAGGTGGCTATGTCAAGGGCTGCCTATGGAGAACCTCAATTGCTCAGCATAATGCAAATTTCATGCCAACTTTGTAGAAGTGGAACGAAGCTTTGTTTTTCCTTCATAATATGTACAAAGATGAAATATTTGTTTGATGTTAAATTTTATTGTCTTCCTCAATAATAAAAGCAATATTATAATGATGGACTCAATTCCAATTAAGTTTGATTACACAAACAAAGTAGAGCAACAGAGATGTTCTGAATCTCGGTCGGATATGTGATCTTTGGAGAAGTTTTTGCCCCATGAATAATTCAGAATTTCTTTTTGTTAGGTCATGTTTCGAGAGTTACTTAGCATCTTCAGCAAGGTATGCTCTGCAAATAACTTAAAATATTTTGTGCAACCCTGCACTTTGGGGATCCCTTAGGATCATTGGCAAAACTTTGCGCTCCACAAGTAACTTAAAACATTTATGGAGCTTTATGCTTTTGCAAGCATCTTAAAAAATTTCATCGAACAGTATGCACCAAGGATGACTTGAATTATCTCGTGGAGCTTCGTGATCAGAGACCACTTTAGTTTTTCGGCAAAGCTTTGTGCCCTGCGAATGATTTAGAAATTTTGGAGCTCCAACTCCATGACTTGGAGCATTTTTAAAGTTTTACACTCCCTGAACTTCTTAGAATATTTTAGAGCTTCATGCTTCCAGTAGAATTTTTTTTTTTTTTTTTGTTGGGGAGGCGGCATTTTTTCTCTCCAGGGATTATTCACGTTCCTTACAAAACTAAAGGCCAAAACAAAACCATTTCATTCTATTTTTAGTAAAATAGTGAAGATATTCCACTAGTAATGAGAGATAGGTTTACTAAGATCCGTATACTATTGTTTAGGTCAGTCAAAAGGTGTAGAAATAGCTAGAACTAAATACGAAAAGTATAAAAAAAATCTTGTAATGTATCTAATCAAAAAATTGATTAAGCTCCTATGGAAGTTTCTTCTCATTACAGAAGCGTGGATGTCAAAGTGTGGATTTCATATAGTCAAAAAAGAAAAAGGCGTGTTATCCAGGCTTTATGCTCTATGAATAACTTTAAATTCTTGGTAAAGCTTTAGCTTTGGGGTTTGCCTAAAATCTCTAGTTGAGCTTTGCATTCTGCTAATGACTTAGAATTTCTCATAAAACTTTATGCTCTAAAGATCTCTTAAGATCTCTTGGTGTAGCTTTGTGCATTGTGAATAATTCAGGCTTTCTTGTCAGGCTTTACACTTTAATAGTAATGTAGAATTTTTTATGGAGCTTTTTGCTCTAGGAACAACTTAGAAATTTTTATGGATTTCACGCTTTCAAGATTACCATGGATCTTCAATGGAGTTTCACATTGTCGGATGGACTTAGAAATTTTCATAGAGAGCTTTACGCTCCAGATATCTTTTATGATTGCTGGAAAAGCTTCCCGTTCAATGAATAACTCAGGATTTTTTTAAGCATTATTTACTCTAGTCTTTTTTCTTTTAACTCCTTTAACACTCATTGAGCAGTTGTGTGTTAACTTGTCTTGAAGTCCCTTTGACAAGAGAGGTAAGCAAATCCAATGTGAGTAGCACCTTTAAGTTAAAAGTATAGAGTAAGAATAAATGGAAGAGTTCTATTGAGTGTTGGGTGGCTATGAGGTCTATTTTGGATGAAGTGGTCTACCTAATGGGCTGCCAGGACTTGGAGGCACCTATTGGGTGACCTAGTGTGAAGGCACCTATTGGGCAGCTCCACATATAGAGACACAGCTCCAAGTGTAAAGAAGCCCATTTGGCTGCTTTGTGTGAAAGCATAGCAGTTTCAGAAAATGTAGTTTATAAGCTGCTCAAATTCTCTGACCAAGTTTTGTATATTGTGAATGCCTTGAATTTCTAATGAAGCTTCATGGTCTGAAGGCAATTTAGGATCTCCTGGTGAGGCTGTATGCTTAACGAATGACTTAAGATTTTTTTATCTCAAAGTTTTATTCTCCAAAGATCCCTTAAGTTCTTTTGCTAGGCTAAGTTATCTAAAGGAGTCCCTTGGGGTCTCCCACAAAATTGTATCATTTTATGCACCTCTTAGATTCTTTAGTGTAGGTACCTTTTGCAAGTCGTTTGAGGTCTTATGGCGTATGTGATTTTCACAATCCCTCTTTAGGGGGTCTCTCAATAGACTTGATTCCTTTTGGAAGGTCAAGTATAAGCTAAGCATCATTTGCCACTTGAGCATTCTAACCGTGTTAGACTTTGTTTTTCCTATTTCCCAAGGAAGTTTGAGCAAATTTACACTTTTCTCATACTTGGTTGTATTGATGATTGAATGTTTTATGCTTAGCTCTTAATTTTCTTGTGTGTTATTGTGTTTTTGTGATTCTTTTCTTTTTGCAAACTTTTCCAAACTTTGTTGTGAGAAAGCATAATGATGAGCCCCCTTAAGGGTCCTGCAGCAAACTTGAAATTTATGATCCCTCTTGGAGGGTCTTACAGTAGCATTTGTGGTTGATGCGCCCCTTAAAGGGTTTCACCACAGCCCATGTTGTTATCGAGCCCCTTGAGGGTCTTATCAAGTTGTTTATGATGCACCTAACTAGGTTTGTCTATGCAATACTATTTGTATTACACCTCCTTAGGGGCATTAGTGTAATTTTGACACTTTATGACCCCTTGGGTGTCTTAGCAAGGGTTCTTAGCATGACGTTGATGATTTGCGCCCCGGGGGTCTTAGTGTGATGTTACTATACATCTTCCTTAAAGATGTTGAGATAGTTGCTACAACTGCATACGCTCTTCTAGTTCTAATAGCAGCTTTTGTTGTTGTGACCTTGAGGATCTTATAACAATCTTTTATGTTTGCCACGTGCCCTCTTGGGGTCTCCCGCAAAGATGTTGGCCTGTAGATAGAGCCGCAGGGTCTCTCACAAAATTGCTACTCTGTAGAGAAAGTCACTCAAGGTCTCCTACAAAGATATTCCATAGACAGAGCTATTTAGGGTTTCCTACAAGGATGTTGTTCCGTGGATGGAGCTACTTAAGGTCATTCATGGAGATGCTCCATAGAAAGAGCTGTTTCGATCTCCTACGGAGATGTTGCTATTTCCTTTTATTTGCACATGCCTCTTTGGACCTTACCACGAATTTATTATTCTTGCAAGTATTGATTATGCAGTAAAACAAAGACAAGCATATAGGAAAACTTCATAATGCTTTATTAAAAAAGTAAAGAGCAAACAAGATATGGCCTCTCTAGTTGGACAAGATTTTATTTATAATGAGATAAAAATATTTGTCTATGTTACTAAAAATGACAATGGAATATTAAAAAGAAAATCTAGCCTACTGAAAAGAACAACTTAAAAGGGAAAATATTTTGAGGTGTTTCTAAAGGCACGCTTATTGAGATTGGAGCATTTCCCATTTTTGTTACATGGATTGAGTCACTTAGAGTGGCATTTTTCTCCTTCAAGGTCCTTCTAAATGTGAATTCTCACTAATTTAGCTTCTCTTTTTGGAGATCTCCTTGTAAAAGTGGTGCAATAGTATGTACTTCCAAAAGCAGATCTTTGGCTTTGTCTTCTTATTTGCTATTATAGGCTCTTCAAGTTCATTAAGGTTGGTAGTTGGAAATCTCGCTCCTTTAAAAATGTTAGCGTAGCACTCCCTAGCAGTGTGTTGGTTGCCAATCGCTTCTTTTATTTCATCAGGTGTAGGGAACTTCATTTTCATGTAGTAGGTTCACACTACTGCTCGAAAAAGATTCAAAATAGACCTCCAAGGATAACATTGTGTGTGGTTAAAGCCTTGACTATCAAAATTTCACCATCTTTGAAGTCCTTTGGGGATGAGTGCCCAAAGAAAGAGGGAAAGAAAAATCTTCAAGTGTTTTTACGTTCTCATTAGTGAATCCCAATATATGAGTGTTGATTTGTTGTAGTGGGGTTTGGTTACATCGGGTTTAAAGAAGGTGTTGTGAAAGACAATAAGCGTTGAGCTCCTATTGTCCACAAAATTTTCTTCACTCAAAGTTGGCAAGGGGGCTTGAGATCACTCATGTGCTATTATGCTCACCTCGCTTGGTTTTCCTATCTTTATCTCCAAAGGTGATATTAGGAAGTTGGGGGTGCGTTATATATGTCTAAAGTAATCTATAGAACATAAACTTGGGTGTGCCTCACCGTTCTTGCCAACGTCTTCCTCGCATTAAGAAAATCAACTCCTACGAGCCCTCTTTTGATAAGTGAGACGACATCAGTAGTCTAGTGTTGGCACTCCTTTCTCTGGACTCTAAATGTTCACCAAGTAAACATTGGTTGTCTCTGTCGTTCCCTAATTTAGAGCGCTTCTTAAGGTTGTCCCTACTCTGGGTGACTATTCTTTCAAGTACCCGTGTTGGATTAACTTTTCAATTTCATCATTCGAAGTGCGACACTCCTCAGTTGTATGCCCCTAGCCACGTTAAAAGTTGCAGTACTTTAATGACATCTACCTTTTCAGATTATACACCATATTAGAAAATTGTGCTAGATTAAGCCTTGTTGTTCAATATCCATGAGTACCTCTAGCCTTAGGGCATTCAAAAGAGTGTATTTGGAGCATTCAAGAGAATTGTGTTGGCAGCCATCCGACTTTCTACCATAGTTAGTTTCTCCCTTTCGCACCTTCCACTTGTTGGCATCTAGTGGAGCCATCGCTTCCTCTATCTCTATGTATCTCTCCACCTAAATAAGGAGTTCCTTCAAGGTAGCAGATGACTTCCTGACTATGGATTCTTAGAATTTTTTATGCATTAATTTTTTGGGGATAATGCTGGTTAGAAACTACTATCTGATGAACCGTATAGATAAATCGATTTATATAATTCCTTAAGGACTCCCCATGCCATCTTCAGGTACTTGTGGGGTTGATGGAAAATTCGTGAAGGAAACATCACGCCAATTGCTCCTAGCCAATGATAGATCGTGCTAGCATTTGATTGAACTACGTAGGGCACAATCATTGAGAAGGTGTGGAATACTTTTATGTAATTAGATCCACTTAAGCCTTAAAGCTCTATTCTAGCTGGGAAGTTACCAAGGTATTCTCAAGGAATAGTTGTGCCACCAAACTTCAAAAAATTGGTGAACTTCGTGCTAATGAAGAGTGACTCCACTAGAATAATTGGCAAAATGGGCTATCTCTCGAAAGAGCGATAGCTAGGGAATGATATTCAATTCCTATTCCTATTGAGCTAAAGGACTGTTGAGTAAGTTGGAACTCTGCCTACAATAGGCAATAATTGAGATAAATCTACGCGAAGGGAAAATTGCATCTTCGCATGCTGAGATAGATGAAGGGGCAATGCCTCATTCTTCATCCATCTTGCATTTTGTCCTCTCCAGGAATGATGAAGCTTTCTTATTACTAGGAGAGAAGTGAAATTACTTTTCAGAGTCGTACTTGTTAGTGCATGAGCCACTACTTTGGCCACAGCTTGTGTGAAGGCATTCTCCGCCAACACAATCAGTGCATCTTGAGTCATCTGCAGCACTTGTCCTCTGAGGGTAGAGCTTGCTGCTCCAAAGTGTGCTCTAGTGGTGAATATGCTTCGATGTTGGCTCTGGTGCGGGATGGAACTATGCTTCTTGTGGGTTGTTCTATATGTTCTCATCTAATGGTGCCATTTAAGTGCTAGAGTCTCCACATCTATATCCCATCTGCATCTTTGACGTTCCTTACCTTAGAAGTTTTATAGATGATGCCAAGATTATGCTGCACAAAAATAAAGTTGAGGTCCTTCTTGAGATCCAGCATAATGAAAAGGATTTCTACTCCTAAAATGTGCTTGTGTAGAATTAAAGTTCAAAATCTTTTATGAATGGTTTTGATCTCCCTCTTCGACTTTGAGAGTTGATATTTATATCGATTTAGTTCTTTGTAGGCTTCAGTCCTCTCGGATTTGGGCATCCATCTTAGTGAGCTTAATTTGTTAGGCTCAATAACTTTTTTCTATCTTATTTATTTATTTATTTGAACTTTTTATACAAATTTTATTTTTTACCCTTAGGACTTAAAGAATAATTATATTTTAATAGTAGTATATAATAAACTCTTCCACTAGATAATAAATAATTGGAAAGGGAAAACAAATAGATGAGGGAAGAAAAAAAGATTACAGAAAGAAAGAGAAGGAGAGAAATTTTTAGCCTAGATAGATCTTATGTCCTCTCTTGTTTGTCCCATAAGGAATGTCACCTTGGAGTTCTCCAATCCTAAGAGAAGTCTCCCTATTATCTCTGTAGAATAGTACCCAAAAAGCCAATATATTTGGTGTATAAAACTACTTTTATACATATAGTCTTATTCGTTCAACGTTACTTATTGCTTTCTTTAGCTCACAAACATCTTCATTTTATGCATATATGTTGTCTTTATTGCAATGATTTGGGTGAGTCCCTTAAATTATATATGACTAAGGGAATAAATATTACGTTTCACGAAAGCGATGATCATAAAATATTTCTCTATCATTTTGATTTAAACTTCTCCAAATCATTAGATCCAATGAGATAGGGCATCTATAGATTTAGTTAGACTGGCATTAATATGATGCTCCATATAAAGAAGGATATTGTATTTCATAAACAACTAGTGTGGAGACACTACTATGCTTTAGTGAATGCCCTAGTTCATTAAGAATCATGCCTAAACACTTCCACTTGAGAGCGCAAGTCATATGTTATCTATCTTAAGATAGTACGTATAATTAGTCCTTTAACTTGAAATTTCATGATAATATTGTGCATAATTGCTTATACTAGTATAAAGTTTTCAATCATGTAAGAGATGATATAAGTTTTATGTTCGGTATAATTGCTCCATAATGGAAGTTTTTGAGGATCAATAAAAGATCCATTGCTCTATGAGTGAATTCCTAAGTTCTTTTATTATGATTGATTTAGAAATATTTGACCGAGTAGAGTGACACTTAAGAAGCAGTTCTAGAGTAAGTCACATAAAGCCAATGCATGAAGAAAGGATATATAAATATTGAGGCTATTAGATTTGTGTTGATGCAATATGCAAACTACATGCCTCATGGGAAGAAAGGTTCACGCATGTTAATGCACCCATTGATCGGGCCTCGTTGACTTGTTGTTAGGTGTCGACTGTGAAGAGAAGGTACTCTTAAATTAGAGAGTTTATTTTAAGACTGGTTAATAAAAGAAGTCTAGTTAATCAAAATGATTGTTAGTCAATTATTTATAAATTAAATTATAAGAAATTGCAAGTCTATGACAAAGAGTGTTTAATTGATTTGCAGACCGCTATCAGTGGAGGGAGAAGAATATGCACTACTTTGGAAATTATAGAAAATTAGTAGTAATTTTCGGTCCACAATGGGTATGTACTCAAATACTGTCATGCCTTTCAAGTTTCAAGGTGGAACCAGTTCTACCTCTATAAGGTGGTCTCTTATCTTCTATAAGATTTAAAGACTTTATTCTACATTCACCCCTTTACCTTAGTTTCTTCTCCATATAGCTTTAATTAATTTAATCCCAGTAGGGCTTGCTCAAAGAGCCCATACCTATTGAACCCAGGCCTAAAAAATAATTAGGCCCAATAAAATTAACCCATCGTACGGATTAATCAATGTTAATAAATTGAGTCAATTAATTAATTGCTTCATTTTGAACGTGCCCACATCATATTAGATCTAATTAATTAAATCAATTCATAAAATAAATCAAATAAAGTTCAGATTAATTTTATTAACCCAATTGATTTAACTTCGATCCAACAATTGAATTGCAACCTTTAATTAACAAATTAACTTCACCCTTTAAGTTCACCAATAGGCTCAGAAATCATGATTTGCTTCTCATATTTCAATTGATTTCATGAAAATACAAATAAAAATGAATTAATGAACCCTTTTTGACCAAAAGGATCCTCCAAGTAAGATCTCTCCATCTTATCATCTCCTAATTGCACCTAGAATATGGATAATTAGTCGAAACTTAAATAACTCAATAACTATGCAAACAATGGTAATTACCTGATTCAATAATAAAATTAGAAAATTATTTTCTAAACTTCATCCAACCTTGGTCAAGAATTTCTATGTCAAAATAGTATAATACATAAGAAATCTCCTATTCATTTAGATACGTGATAATCCTCTGTAGCCTCTGTACATGATTAAAATTACACTTAAAATACCGTACTTTTGATTATCTTAAACTCTCTAAATAAATCAAAAGCATAACCAATTGCACAAGGCAACACTAGTGCTCAAAGTTAAAGGACCATTCTTGCACTATTGTAACATTAAACTTCCTTATTCGACGGCATTTCATTTTTAGATGGAGTTTGTGCGAATTTAATAGCTTTCCAAGTTTATTAGTTTTTTTCTAAAGCATCTAATAAAATATTTAATAACTTTCAAGATGTCAAAAAAATTTAGGTAATTTTTTTAAGAAATTAAAGAGCTTATAAACTTTTAAAATAGGGTATTGATGCGGATAAAGAAGATTACAATAGCAATTTAGTAAAAGAACTAAAAAAGACCCAACGAACTGAATCAACTAATTAAATAAAAAAGTCAAAGAGCACAAGAACAATTAAGCTCATGAAAAAGGACAACAAAACCTTAATGGACCGAGGTCCACCAAGAAAAAACTATAAATACTAAGCTAAGCCCCAAAAAGAACCTGAACATAATAAATCATTCGCAAATAATCGAGAAACTTCGAGAACCCTTAAGAGCTAAAAATTTCTCTACATGCATTTTAGAAAAAACGAACCGACACACCACTATTTATTGAAAAGAATCATATCTTTATTTCCATATAGCATCATCTTGGCGTCATTTATGGGAACTCTGAATTGTGAAGAACGAATATTAAGGATGCAAACATGATCAAGGGATCGCGACTCTAGCAACAGGCAACTCAAAGCCAGAGAACGTGGAGAGTCACCAAGCTGAGGCACTATTGCACCTAGTGTTAGAGCTAACTCCAAACTCATAACCTATACCAGAGGAGATGCCGATTTAGCAAGCACCACCTTCAAGAGATCCCATCCTTCTATAACCCAAGAGGCATTGAAGATCCTACTAGAGAACGTTACCACCCAAGCTGCAACCAAAATGGTTGCCCAGTATTCTGAGGAGCATCATCTTCAAGGGCTGCAACAACCTCCTCCCCCCCCCCCCAATCCTCCCTGGAGAAAACTGAATGAAAAGCCAACTCTGAATATGATATCACTCCTCCCCTTTTTGCCCCAATAAGTAGACAAACATTTCTCTTTATAAGGGGATTCCACCAAGCGCTACCCACCAACACTAGAATCTAGGTGTACCCGATGGTGTCGCATCCCTCAAGAAGAGTCAGAAGCTACGACCACCTCTAGTTGTCGCTCTAGCACTTTCTCTTGGAATAAACATATTGGAGTATGATGGCATGATGGACCTTCTAAAAGACTCATCAATCTCTCGAAGGAGCAAAAGAATACCAATTCTTGGAGACAGTGGAATGAAAGGTGAACTTAGAGCAAGGCGTTGCCCTTTCTCTACTTTAATACATGGACATGTAGTCTTCCCTTTAACCTAGCTCATCATTGTTATTGTCTAAGACAACTGTAGTTTTGACTTGTGCAGTTAAATACTCAATCATTCTGGAGAAATTCTTGACCCAAACCAAGAAGCACATCCATGTAAGATGGACAACCACTCCCACAAGGAGTAACAAGAGATGATAGGCAATTCCACAAGGCAAAGTGGATATCTTGCGAGGGGAAACCCTAAAGATGCCTCGCAGTCAAAAAGATAGCAGAGGACTCAAGATGCAGAGTCCAGAGAAATACAAGCATGTCTATCACAATAAAAGGCAGACCACAAGAAGAAGTAGTAGTCTACAAAACAAGATCAAAAGACCAGTCCAGTAAGGGTATCCTCAAGACTTGTTGCCAGACATTAAGGTCACTCCCAAGACGACCACCCAAACTTGAAGTACAAAGAATTGTAAAGATTAGACCTCGAAGAGAACTGTAAGGAAAAAACAAGTCCACTCGCCAAAACTAGCTTCTTGTACATGCAAAGTGCATCTCATACATTTTGACGTCACCCCCAAAGAATGACACTTGGAGGTAAGGAAAGACAAATGCACAATCACCATAATAATCCTAGCCTCCAAGCCCACTCATAAATAAGGAATATCCTAGTAGACAACCAAAAAGCAAAACTTCTCAGGTTAGGTCCAATGGAGAAAACTAAGATACAAGCAACCAAAAGACAATTAACAGACAAAGCACTGCGAAGATCCCTAAAGTTTGTGGAAAAAGGATCGCATACATCTTAGAGAAGACACCTGAAAACCATCAGATCAAAGATGCATGAAACTCAATTAATCCCAAGAAACCTCTAAGGTACCAATATGGTGAAAAAGAGATTTCTAATTTGCCGACATATCACAAAGTTGGACACTAGAAAGAGAATACTACTCTGAGGGGGAAGAAATTAAGCGATAGGTGACTAGCCTACCATTGAAAAGTGTTATATCAACACCGTAGAGGAACTACCTCAACAACTTCATCTAGGCAGTACACTAGATCTCCCACAATCAATGAGGAACTCCTACCCAGCACAATTTGGCATAACCTGAAGCACTTGAAGCTTCGAGCATCGACTGCTACAAAACCTCCTGATACTTTAAAAGATCCATTGACACGCATTAAGAAGCACATCATTAACAAAGTTGTGAGAACTTAAGAAGCCAATAAGCACAAAACATATGGTGAACTACTCCAAATGCCAGGGATCCCCAACCCTCATCTCTCAAAAAGAACAACTAACTCTTTCATGGTCTCTAGAAGATAGTAAACCATTTAAAAAGAGCTTACAATTCGACCAGGGAAAAAGATGAAGAAGATCTCATTTGGTTACTTCTATACCATGAAAACGGAGTTGAAACTATCTAAGGAAATAGGAAGAGCCAAATCTCCTAAGGCGATGTTGAAACCCCACAAAATATGTAAAGGAGTTTGAAATAAATAGACTCAAACACATTTCCTAGCTCCTCACTATCTCTAACAATAAGGGATCAGGAGAAAGAAAAAAAACTACTACTAAAGTAACCACTAAGAATAGTGAAGTACCTTGGAGGAAGGATACAATGCGAACCTCTAATGATCTTAAACTCATTGAAGTGCAAACTTTATGTCTCAAAATCTCTAGCTCCCCTAAGGTAAGGAACAAGACAACTCGTTGATGCTAGCAAGACTATCACTAACATTAAGAGCATCTTTGAAACCCTCATCTGAAAAGTCTTCTTCTCCAAACTTAGATATGAAATTAGATCTTGACTCTCATTAAGAAGATGACATAACAATTAAAGTCTAATGAACACACTATTGAAGTGTGCCTCTATGATCGAAGAAAAACCTAGAAGACATGCCCAAAGAAGAACTCACAAACTAAAAAAATATAGCAACACCATGAGAAGAGTGAACCACCGTGAACGCCCACCCACGGCTAGGTGGTCGCACTCGATTGGCCACCTATGGGGCAACCGGCCCATCCATGGGGGCGGTGACCTTGCCATCCATACTCCATAGAGACGGCCAAGCCCTTATCGTTGGCCTCCATGGATTTGCCGAACTCTTGAACTCTGACCCAAATCTAGTCCCACTACTCAATATTCCACTCTCAAAACTAAATATGTCTCACGCTCAAATTATAATTCTCAAAAAAATAAAATAAAATACTGACTCCAAGGAGTTAAAAAACATAAGTGATGGGAAAAAGGCAAAAAAGGTAAAAAAAACTACCTTGAAAACTCATCTTGACTTAAAAAATGTTACTTTCCAAAATGAAGAGTTGTCAAATTAGCTAAATTTTTTGAAGCAATGCGCTCAGTACGACTTCCTTCTTGAAAACAACAAATTAAGAAGACTCAAGAGTCTCCAAGTTAGTTTGTTATTAAATTATTTAAGTTATTTCAAAAATACATTACAAAAAAAATTAATATGGATTAATAAAATCAATAGTAAATAGATTTTATAATCAAAAGTAGGAGAATTTGATAATATGAAATAATAAGACCCTAAGGGCAAACAAATAAAGAAACAAATAAAATGCTTAACTAAGTAAGTAAATAAATAAATAAGGAAAAATGTCAGTAAGCCCAATAAATTAAGGCTATCAAGATGGGCACCCAAACTCAAGTAGGCCAAAACCCACTAAAGATTTAATTAATATAAATACAAACTCCTAAAACTAAAAAGGCATCTAATTATCCATTAACAAACTCGAGCTCTGACTCTATGCAAGAGCATTTTAGGAGCAGAAACTCAATCCAACCTACTAATTTTCGAAAAGGTACCCAACTCCATTTTTGTGTAACATCACTAATCAATAATCACAGTAATACGATATTAGATTTTTTGTTTCCTATTAAATGCAAATGATATTATTAAGTCATTTGAGTTTTTGCTCATTTTTAAGAAAAAAATTATTCTTTGATATATATTTAATATTTTCATGTAGAATGAAATAAAAATACTGAGACTCCAAACTATGATCATATTGAACATCCATGAATTTTTATTTTTATTTTCTCTCAAAAACTCAAATGAGATACCTTGAACTATTTATTTTTAGAAAGATCTTTTAAATATTAAAAAAATATAATTATCATTTAAAAGCTTAATTAATTCAATGTGTTCTATTGAAATTATATTATTTTGAAAATTGTATTAAAACAATTAACTTCAATACTTTAGATTGTACAATTTTTAATTCTAATATATTTCTATTTTTATTTGTATTTATACAAATATTTGTATCCGAAGTTTTAGAATGGGATTATAACTAGAATTATATAAAATACAAAGATATTTTATACTAAAAACTTTATTTAATGCACCGCATCATTTGACCAGATAACTACTATTTGGTATCATTATTTAACTATTTTAAATAATAATTTTAGAAAAAAATAACATTTCGTTGATTGAACAAAAAGATACAACAATATATTAATTATAATAACAATGACAATAAATTAAGTATCAGTTGTAAGTCTTTATTTAATTTAATTAATAAATATAAATGCGTAGTCGGTTTTTATGCGGGCACGCGGGAATATGTACATATAATAAATTAGGGAGCAAACGAATCAATTTGGTTGGTGCCAGCCTCCGAGTCAAGTTTCAACTATATATATTTAAACTCGAGATTCGTGAATATTATATAATTAAATATTATTTTTTATTTTATTAATAAATATATATATTATTATTTTATCATGAGCTCAAACTCACATTTGAGCCCACGATTGTTTACAGATCACTTAATATTTGAGTTTAATTGAGTCAAGTCAAGTTATACTCAAATTTTTATCAAGTTGAACTCAAATTCAAAATATTAAAGGAGTGATTGTCTGTAAGAAAATTTCTCATTTTTTATTTTTCTGCAACAAGAATTGAGATGTAGTTTTTGAGAGAAATGAGGATGAGAAATGGAGAAGTGACTAGTTGTGCAAAATAATATAATTAATGATTAGAATTGATGTGATATGAGATTATGATATGTTACGAGATATATTTATTAGATTGAGTTTGTTTGTAAAATGTACGCTTAATATTTTGTAAAAAGTATATTGTATATAAAAATATAAATTACTTACATTTATAATAATTATATGAGTTATTTTTTATATAGTAAATGCAAATTTATTTTGTGGGTGCTAAATTATTTTATTTATTAAATTTGAATTTGTTTGATAGACCATTATTAAATCATAACTAATTTATTTGTATAGTTTAATTTGATTATCGTGTGTTAAAAATTTAAAGAAAATTATTCAAAAAAAAAATCTGAAGTCCATGTGATATTATGTGTTTGAATTTTTTTGTGGGTGGATTAAAACAATGGTTCTACACACATATAATTGATTAAAAAAAAAATGGTATGTTTTGTAGATATTTTATCATTGAATATTAAAAATGTTTGTGTTTTAGTGTGCGAAAATGTAAAGAAACGACCATTTACGCTCATATTCCTTGTAATATCAGTATTAAGAATTATAAAAATATGGTTTTTGGATACAGTGACATGTAATTATCATTTGTTAATTTTATTGAAAGAAATTATATATAATAGTGTACACACACATATATATCTAATACTATATATATAGGGTTGTAAACAAGTCAAGGTCGAGCAGAAGTTGGCAAAATTCCGAAATCAAGCTTGACTCATTTGTAAATTATATAAGCTCGAGTTCGAGCTCATCGAGCTTTTAATTTTGAGCCCAATTTTAGGCTTGTTGATGAAAACTGAGCTTGAATTTGAGCTTATCATACATATACCACCATTCAGATATAATGCTTATTTTTATACCTTAGAATGTAAAAGTGAATTGTAAGCATATGATGATTTT
Source organism: Jacaranda mimosifolia (assembly GCA_018894105.1). NCBI lineage: Eukaryota > Viridiplantae > Streptophyta > Magnoliopsida > Lamiales > Bignoniaceae > Jacaranda > Jacaranda mimosifolia. The sequence continues at coordinate 13,193,562 of CM032130.1, read as the reverse complement.
TGACTTAGATAATTAGCTTTAAAAAATGTGCATTAATCAGTTTATTATATATGTTATATACAAAATGGTAAGTAATAAAGTAACTTTGGAATTAAAATTTTATAAAATATTAATATTATTGATATTGCTTCTATATATTCATATTGAGTTAATATTATTAAATATAAGTAAAATAATCAATGACTTATTAATTGTTACTAAACATTTATCAATTTTCATAAATTTTAAGCAAGCTACTGTTTTAACTTTTGAAGTTTGAACATTAGAGTATAAAAATAGATTTTTTTTTTCACATAATAATAATTATCATTTCGTACTTGTAATATTAAATTTAGAAAATATGCATTAATCATATATAATATATTATACAGTCTCATGATATATATTTACCATATCATATGTATAACCAGAATGAATATAACACAAGAAGTTGCTAGTATAACTAGCTCAAACGAGGGTATAATTGTATTATGAACTTATACATATTTTTGAATAAAAGAACTTTTATTTTTCATCAAACCTGTCGTACTATTATCTTTTATAACTTATAAATTAGTATCTTATAAATTATTAATTATTATTTAGTAAGTAATATATAAAGGAATAAATAAATTATAGTTTGAAAATTATTTCGATATGTGGGTAAATTTTTAAGTATTATTTAATAAGTTTATATTATATATATATAAATATTTAGGCTCACAAGCTGACTTGTGAGCCTTCGAGTCAGTATATTAAAGTTCAAGTTTTGCTCAATCCCAAGTTCGAGCTCCATAGATTTGGCTCAAACTCGAACAATTCGAGTTTGGGCAAAGCATTTTTATACATAAGTCTACTCAACTCAACTTGCACTTCTAATATACTATGACTATAAAAAGGCATCAATCATTTTATAAGCAATGTTAACATAAGATAATATATTTATGTACTATTAGTAAGTAAATTAAAAAAATTCAATAATTTACACTTAGTATTTTGTTTAGATGTGTGATAGAATTTATATATCTATGCAAATAATATCATATAATAGCCTAATATGATACTGTACATTAATAATTTAAATGTCTATGTAATACCCCCCCCCCCCCAATTTTTAATTAGAGAAAGTAAGATTTAAAAATAAAAATTTTAATTTTTAAAAAAAAAAACCTTGGTGCTCAAAATATAAATAAGATGGACCCAATTGTAAGGAATTTGAAAATTTTTATGGTCAAATTGTAAATAAAATTGGGTCAAATGGGTCAATCTAAGGCACTAATAAACCTACGGACCTAATTGAGAGCCGAGGGAAGATTTTGGGGCTATTTTGAAATTTCTAAAAACCCATTTATCAATAGCAATTCCACTCTCCCCCCAAATTTTCCTCAAATTTCCACATGGAAGCCACACCTCACCCTCATCAGCGAATCCCTCCGACGGCGGCGGAAACTCTCATCTAAACTAACCATTAGCTTCCCCGTGATGCAATGAACACAACCATACCCACCACACTCCAAACCGGCCAGCAAAACGCCGAAAATTTGCAACTCAAGGCGGAGCAACAGTGAAGATGATGAGTGCGGTGGTTCCAGCGATTGCTTGGTGTGGCAGATGGTGGAAACTGACGAAATATGACTTGAATATTATGAATACACATGTTAAACTCATGAATGTGGGTAAAATTTAATTAGTTATGGACCAAGAATATGAATTTAAATATTAATAATGAAAGTAAGTATTGGCCTAGAACTAATAAAATATCCGATTGATGAGATTTGACCGAACCAACATGCTTAGAAAAATAGACGATAAATTAAGTTCGGGGTAAAACCCTTGATTGCCTGAACGAGCTAGATGCATAGCGAAACTGGTGATACGAAATAGGTGATTGAAGAAAAATAATGTGTAACTAAGCACTCCGAAGCAAAGATATGATAGAACGATAATCGAGAGAATAAGTAAGCTAGAGTAATTAAAATGTGCTATTAGCCATAATTATTATTAGTAAATGCTATACTATAGCACCGACATTCATATGGCATTTTCAATGAAAATAGGTGATGAGGATCCAGACATCCTAAACCAATAAAGGGCTCTTGGAAAACATTAGGACTCAAAGTGAAGGTATATCCTTCCTTTCTTCTAGGAAATGAATTACCTCTATTTGTTGCAAATTCTCTGCTGTCTATTCACCTATGTTTGTTTGTTATCATTCTGGCACCCAGAACCCTCTTTTATGTTATCAGTTCTTATCTTTTGTACCCCACAGCCTTGCTGGCTGACCCCATGTTCATTTCTAGTTTCTTGTGAGTATGTTGTTTGGAGCGGTCTTACCGACCCATATGTACTAATGTCTCCGAGTTATTATTCTTCATGTCCCTTGAACAAGCCTTGTTGGTTGATATACTGTGTGAATTACCATTCATGCCTTGCATTCAATTATATTCATGATTAGAATTTTGGATTTATGTTCCTATTTGTTGGCATTATGTTATGTCACCCTTGAGGATGCTCTTGGGACATTAATACCCGAAGGGACGCCGCAGGGAGGATTAGGCCCGAGACTAGGTCCAGAAAGACAACCACGCAGTACGTACCGATGGTGACTTATCTACCGACTAGTACCCACTAACGATCCTGACTTGCAAATAGTTGGAGGTAGCTGTCTGCAAGCGGTAGGATCCGGCATGTGGTCGGCCATGTCGCATGTCATATCAAACCGAGTGTTTGGTAATGAAGTGATAAGATAAACTTGTTTGCATTATTTTTGCATTCTATTTTGCTGTTATGTTCTGTTCTTGGAGCAATAAGGTTGGATTTGCAAACAGTCTATTGATAGTATGACATATGTTATGATGGATTATTACTTCATGTCATAAGTTATTATATGTCCCGTTATTTGAATCCCTGATTATCAGTGCTTTGCTTATCGCCAGATTTACTCTCAATAATTTTTCTCTTGACTATTTGTACCCTTCCCTCACTAAGTCCTTAGGACTTACCCTTCATGTTATTTCTTGTTTCCTTCCCAAATAGGATCTGAAGGAGATTAGAGGACTCAAGGCTTGCCTGAGTGGTTGGTGTATAAAATTTTATAATATATTAGGTGTTTATGTATATATATATATATCTATGGACTCAACTAGGATGCGCCTAGCTCTTATTCTTAGACTTTTGAGTACTTTGTGTAAATAGTTTAGTAAGTTTGACATTATCTCCTTATATGTATATGTCCGCGTGTCTTGGATTTAGTGGAATGTAATATAAAGTTGGAATGAATGGTTTGCGGTCACTATGATCTATTTAAACTAAATGTTTTGGAGGTGCATATTTTGTTTTGAATTATTGTGAATAAGACTGGAATAGCACCTCGGCCCGAAGCAAGCACCTCCCGGGCGGGGAGTTACAACATGATATTAGAGCTTAGGTTTTGAAGACCTAGGTTAATATGGAAATAATTTTTGTAACTAGAATCGATGGATTTACTAGAGATTAAACTTGAACTGGGAATCATATAGGATGTAAACCTTTGGGTTAAAGAAAACCTGAGCTATGCTAGGATAGGATCCTTGCAATGGAGAATTCTCAATTAGTAGAGATTAAGCTTGATTTTGGAAATATTTTGGGTGTGAAAACTTGAGTTAGAGAATTCATGAGTTATGACTAGGATATGATTCTTGGGATGTGAAATTTTTTAGCAGGAAAATATGAAGTTTGATTGTGAAATTGAATGTGGAATTGAATACGATATGAACCTTTAGGATAATGCTCCACATTATGGAAGTGAAAGGTACTGGGATGGCCAACCAATGTATAACCTCTTGTTTCTGGTACGTCAAGCATTTGAACATATAGTTATTTGTGAGGATGATGCTGCTTGAAATTATGGCGGAATGTTTGCAATATCTATTAAGATTGAATTTGATGAAGATGACTATTTTGGGAAAAATTGTATTTAGTGTGAAAAGAGTTACTTTGGGAATCAACATGGTGCAAGCAAAATTCGTGGAAGTTGTATCTAATAAGTAAATGATCATTCTGGGAAGATATGTGGTGGTCAGAAAGTGATTACCCTAGGATGACCAAATCCCTACCACCTACTTACGAATGAGAATTATATTATATAAATACATAGGAAAAGGATTATTGCATGTAGGGGTGCATTTGGGAAATGCATGATTATTAGGGCTGAGTGATGTTTGAGCTATGTGTACACTTGGAATCTAAACTGTGTGTTTATATTGACAAGGGATAACATGATGGGAAAATGTTCATTTTAGATAGAGATGAATTTGATAATTAGAATGACATTTAAGAAGAATGGTGTTTGACACGTATATATAGTTATGGCTCGAACAGTATGATTATCTAGAGAAACTAGTGCATTAATAATGAGAGAGTTGATGGATATGATTTTAAGATGACAACAGATAAGAAAGAAAGTTCGGTTGCCCATAGGGGATGAAGTTTGGAGGAAAAGACTTGGGAACCTAAGAAAAAGGGCCTAAAACTAGTTGTGGGATATGTGATAAATATTAAAATCTGAAAGAAGAACATTAGATAAGGACTAGTATATGATCTCATCTTTCTAAAGGATTGGTTGTTATGGCAATAATATGACGATGAGCAAGATGAAAGCAACAGTCATTCGAAGAAGATAAAATTTTAAGGAAACACTTTGATTCGTAAAGAAGATGTAGCAATAGGCATACGATACAATTCCTTGAGAAATAAGGTACAACATTGGTAAAGAGAGTCTACAAAATTTCAAGGTGATTGATAATCAGTGTAAAGACAACTGACTAAGGATAAGGAACCTAGAGAGCTGAAGGATAGATTGATAAAAATAGAATAATGATAAGATAAAAAAGGGTAAATCAAAGGAAATATATCACTAGTAGATGTGTTTGGGAGATCCTAGATTTATTAGTTAGGGATTGTCCTTGATGAGTTGTATGGTGTGATTTAAACGATATAATTACATGAAAAATTAGTGTGCGAGTAATGAAGATTAGTTTGTATGACTGTGAAATAAAGATGAATAGAAAAGAAAGAAAGTTTGAAGACATGCAGGGAGAAAAGATGATTCTAAGGAATGTAACAGTTATTCTGATAGACCTGAAGGCATAATATACTAGTTAAATGAAATAAGATGATGTCATAGAATTCATAAGGTTAGACTATCCATTAGTTTAGCAACCATCTCATAAACACCATATGCCAAAAAATGAAAAGCAAGAAACATGGGAACATCTAATGTCAATACTAATCAGGAAACTAATCAAGTTCTAATATGTCTTGTGTTTAGAAAATTGTGTATATATGTTGAATCTTGCGCAATAAGAACTAACAACAATTGGATACTAATTAACAAACATCTCATTAAATATTACAATAAGTGCGGCCTATAACTGAGAAGCTTTGCAACTTATTAAATGGCGTCACAAAAATTAATCCTAACGCATTTGCTTAGTCGAAAAAATCTAGAAGAAGATATTTTGAAATAGAGACTTACAATAAGTCTTGAGAAAGGGACACGAGACTCACTAGTGCATCCAGTAGTGAGATGAGAGATTATAGAACAGATGGTTGCAATGTGGCAACAATTTATGTAATCGCATCAACGACAAGGTTAGATAAATAACCCCGAGAGAAATGAAGAGCCTCCAGAGTTTGGAACTCTAGCACACCTCCTTAAGTTCCACCCCCCAGTGTTTATAGGTGAATCAAATCTCCAAAAGGCAGAAGCTTGGATTAAGGAGATCGAAGATATTTTCCAGATGTTAGGTTACCATGAGGACCTCAAACTTATATATGTCATCCATATGCTGGAAGGAACTGTGAGTCAATAATGGACCTTGGTAAGTCAATGATGGGAATATAAGAAAATACCTCGTACATAAGAAAACTTCATATTGGAATTTATGGATAAATTTATACCAGGAGAAGTAAGAAATGCCCGAAGATAAGAATTTGAGGGTCTTACCTAAGGGGATATGATAGTATGGCAGTATGAACCTAGATTCAGTAGATTAATTCGATGCACCCCACAGATATTGAGAAAAGAATAGTGCATGACTGAGAAATTTGTTAAAGGACTAAGATCTGAAATATGAAAAACCCTTACGCCTCACAAACAGTCTAACTTTGAGGAAGCCTTAGAGAGAGCCTTGCGGGTAGAGCAAGAACCCCTTAAAGTATATGCAAATTAGAGGAAAGGTAAGCAAGAGAAAGCTTTTGAACTTAGAATCACTACTGGCAGGGAAAGTAATTCTGGCAGGAAACGGCCAAAAGTCCAATCTAGAACGCCAAAGAAGATTTATGGATTTTGTAGTGCTTTGAATCATGAGAGTTTAACTACTAGAAAAGGGTAGGAAAGTGCATAGCTTGCAGCAACGATTAACATTTTATTCGGGATTACCCTAAAGGCAAGCAACGACCTCAATTGCTCAAAAAGATAAAGGGAAACAGGTCGTTGAGGTTACTGTCTAACTTTCTTGAACATCATAAGAGAGACTAATCCCACATATTCTTAGCCTTATTTCTCATATGGAACCTACGGAACAATAGATAGATTGTTCATGACTGTATCTAGTATGTATAGTTTTTGTGAACCTGTAGTTAGTTGCATGGAAATGTATGACTTGTTATGAAAATCAAGCATGTTAAGTTTGAACTTGGCTACTCCCTAATGTAAATATCATGTAAATATGAACTTGTGGTGTTAATAGTCATTTGTTGCCGTAGTAGTTTTGTGATCTCTTAAATAGCAACATGTATTCTATCAGGGTGAAATGGAGAACCTTTTAAGTATAGAAATGATTTGTGACAATGTGCATGAGGTTTACCTAATAGAAAATAAACATTAAGCGCTCCATGATTTTATGGGATTGCCAAAGAGGTTAAAAACTCCTCTTCGGGATAGTTTAATTTACTTCCTATAAGCTCAATTGTGGAAAGCAAGAAAAAATTTAAGTAATGACATACAATGGAACCATGGGTTATGGAATTACCAAACGATCCTAGAAACATAAGGCGGCACCCGGTGCCTTACCAAAAATGGATATGTTGGAAGAATCAGAAAGAGGATATTCTTAATATCTTAGCAAAATAAATGTCACTACGGATTGGAGAAAGCATATCATGGAAATGGAAGAAATCAGAATATGGTTGACAAAATGTGGGAACAAGAACGTTATACATACCAGTATAAATCAAAGTTCTTCTAGTCGAAGATGAGAATCTGGGGACCAAATTCTTTTAAGAGGGGGAGGATTGTAACACCACTAAATTCTTAACTAGAGAAAGTAAGATTTAAAAATCAAAATTTTAATTTGGAAAAAAAAAACCCTGGGGCTCAAAATATAAATAAGATAGACCCAATTGTAAGGAATTTGAAAATTCTTAGGTCAAACTGTAAATAAAATTGGGTCAAATGGGCCAATCTAAGGTACTAATGAACCTAAGGACTTAATTAAGAGCTGAGGGAAGATTTGGGGTTGTTTTGAAATTTCTAAAAACCTATTTATAAATAGTAATTCCTCTCTCTCCCCCCTATTTTCTTCAAATTTCCACATGCAAACCACATCTCACCCTCACCTACGAACTCCCTCCAACGATGGCAGAAAGTCTGATCTAAACCAACCATTAGCTTCCTTGTGACGCGGTGAACATAACCATACCCACCACACTCCAAACCGAATGGAGAAATGCCAGAAATTTGCAACCTGAGGCGGAGCAACAATGGAGTTGATGGGCACGATGGTTCTGGTGACTGCTGGATACAGCTAAGGGGTACAAACTGATGGGCTCAACACGAGGAAGACAATGGTGTCTTCAATTTAGCAAACCAACGACGAATGAAAAAGTAATTAGAGAAATACAGCGCGGCTGCGTTAGATAGTGCTCTACTATTTTTTGGCAAATTGGACAGCCAAACAACAAGATTCCACGAAATTGATAGAGTCATTTTACTCCTAACATCGAGGCGCGCATTTTGGTACGGCCAGATTCTAGTTCCAGCAGCGACGCACAATGGTGGTCCGTTAGAATTTTTGGCTTGTCAAGCTAAGTGCATGCGGACTATTTTTACGAACTGACTTGGCCTTGAACTTGGTTGATTTGGGTAAAACTTCAATTAATTGATTAGTTGATTCCTTATTTGATCTGGTTGAATTGTTAGGATAATTTGTGGTGTAAAACAAGCTAGTTACTTAAGAATTATTATTATAGACTGAAATAATTGAATAAGAATTCGATTGTAAGTGATATATGGACCCGAATTCGATAATAAAAGAATACTAATTATAAATTGAGCTAATTGATGCATTTGGGAAGTCAAAATAATGGAACGGTAATAATACTTTAATATTATGAATACATATGTTAAACTCATGAATATGAGTTAAATCTAATTAGTTATAGACCAAGAATATTAATTTAAATATTAATAATGAAAGTAAGTAATAGTCCAGGACTGATAAAATATTCGATTGATGAGATTTGATCGAACCGGCATGCTTTTAAAAACATATACTAAAATAAGTTAAGGGTAAAACACTTGATTGACTGAACGAACTAGATGCATAGCGAAACTGGTGATACGAACTAGGTGACTGAAGAAAAACAACGTATAACTAGGTACTCTGATGCGAAGACAAGATAGAACAATCGAGAGCATAAATGAGCCAGAGTAATTAAAATGTGTGATTAGCCATAATTATTGTTAGTAAATGTTGTATAGTAGCATCAATATTCATATGACATTTTGAATAAAAATAGGTGATAAGGATCCAGTTATCCCGGACCAGTAAGGGGCCCTTGGCAAATACTAGGACTCAAGGTAAAGGTATAGCCTTGCTTTCTTCTGAGAAATGAATTACCTCTATTTGTTGCAAATTCTCTATTGTCTATTCACCTATGTTTGTTTGTTGTCGTTCAGGTGCCCAAAACCCCCTTTATGTTATCAATTCTTGTCCTCTGCACCCCACAGCCTTGCCGACTGACCCATGTTCATTGCTAGTTTCCTGTGAGTATGTTGTTTGAAGTGGTCTTGCCGACCCATATGTACTAGTGTCTCTGAGTTGTTATTCTTCATGTCCTTTGAATAGACCATGCTGGCTGATATATTGTGTGAATTACCATCCATAACCTGCATTCAGTTATATTCATGATCAGAATTTTAGATTTATATTCCTATTTGTTAGCATTATGTTATGTCACCCTTGAGGACGCTCTTGGGGAATCACCACCTAGAGGGACACCACGAGGAGGGTTGGGCCCGAGGCTAGGTCCGAAAAGACGATCGGGCAGTACGGACCGATGGTGAATTGTCTCCCGACTAGTACCCACTAGCGATCCTAACTTGTAGATAGTTGGAGGTAGCTGTCTGCAAGTGGCAAGATCCAGCATGCAACCGACCATGCCACATGTCATATCGAGTCGAGTGCTTGGGTAACAGAGTGACTTGTTTACTTTATCTTTGCATTCTGTTTTACCGTTATGTTTTGTTTTGGGAGCAATAAAGTTGGATTTGCCAACAGTCTGGTGATTATTGTATGACATATGTTATGATGGATTATTACTTCATGTCATAAGTTATTGTATGTCCCGTTATTTGAATTCCTACTTATCAGTGCTTTGCTTATCGCTAGATTTACTCTTAAAAAAATTTCTATTGACTACTTGTTGTAATCTTCCCTCACTAAGTCCTTAGGACTTACCCCAACTATTATTTCTTGTTTCCTTCCCAGACAAGATCTGAAGCAGATTATAGGGCTTGAGGCTTGCCCAAGTGTCTGGCATATAAAATTTTGTAATAGATTTGGTGTTTATGTATGTATATATCTATGGACTCAACTAGGATGCACCTAGCTCTTATGCTTACATTGTGTAAATCGTTAAGTAAGCTTGACATTATCTTCTTATGTATATGTGTCCACCTGCCTTAGGTTTAGTGGAATGTAATATAATGTTGGAATGAACGGTTTGGGGTCGCAATGATTTATTTAAAGTGAATATTTTGGAGATGCGTATTTTGTTTTAAATTATTGTGAATAAGACTAGAGTGGCACCTCAGCCCGAGCAGGGCACTACAGTATATGAAATTAAAAACTAGTAAATATTATCTTTGCAATATAATATACATAATTAATTATTTTACATGTATTTTTTCTATTGCCTTTGATTTATTTTTCTTCATTTTTGTATTGGATAAAATAACTTGATGACATTACATATTTATATTTTTCAAGTTTGATGACTTTATATTATGAATAGTTTAAAAGATACAATTTTATACATTAATATGTGAAACCCTATGTGTGAAAACTGAAAATGAGAAATGGACATTACATAGTAAAATGGAGATTTCCTCCATTCTCCATAAGAAACTAGTTGTTAGGCTGTGCATTGCACCAGGCAATCGATAAAATTAAATTTAAAATTTTATTTTATTTAATGTTGGCTATAAATTTTTTTTATTCTCCATAAGAATTTTTTTTTATATAATGGAATTGATTATATAAAGAAGACATAATAACTTTTTATATGAATATAGTTTATATATCATTGGATCAAACCCCATGCATTAATCAATTTCTACACACAAATCAATGACTAAATATTAAATCACTTTATAAATCAAATAACATATTCATAAAATAGTATAAGATAAAATAAAAATTACTTTAACATGGACTTGGTTTCAAAAAATTAAAGAACTTAATATTGGAAAATGAGCTAGTAGAAGATAAAATATTTTGACTTACCATAAACTTGAAACTTTATTCTTTTTTTATAAATTATCTTAGTTCATTAGCATAAAAATTAAAAATATTAGAAATATTAATATATATGAGCATTATATATACATTCATCTTCAAGAAAAAAAAAATTTAATACCAAGAAAATGACCGTATATATAAAAGAAGATAAATATTTTTATATTTCTAGATAGTGAATTTTATGTTTAGATTATTTTAATATATATATATATATATTGAGAGATTTTATCTTATATTTAGGAATTTTCTTAGTTATGATTCAACCAGATATAATACTTAAAATTAAATTATAATAAAGTCTATATTACTATAATATTGCGTACATGAAAAACTTATATATGTCAATATATATGGAGCAAGATATATTAATTAAATTATGCATGGCCAATACATATATGTAAATGTATATGTATTTATCCATAATTGTTTTAAGAAATATAACTATTAGACAATATAATGAAGAGTTACAAAAATTATATATTTATAAAGAAAGTTATAAAAATTATTATATAAAAAGTTACATATATGTTAATATATATATATATATATATTTTAAGTGTTTACTAAAATTAAATATGTAGTTATAAAAATGAATTAATATAGTTTTTATATTAATATTAGTGATGATGGTCGAATCTGTTAGTCAATAGATGGGGCTCTGGCCCGATGTAAGCGTCCAGAATATGTGTTGGGGTGGGTTGGATGGTTTGAAGAGAGCAGGTCGAGTCCTGTAATAAATAGCACATGCCAAGCTTGTCGAGGGGCCTTCAGCTAAGGCACTCCAATGCTCAAGTCAGTGTACAGTCAACCAGAAATCAAAGTAACAAAGTAAGGGCTAAAGGATAATGAACATACCTTATGGCAGCATTGTCAATGGGGTATTTATAGTCGGTTAAGATATCCATGATGTCCTTACTTGTGCAGAGAGGTCCTTTGTCCTTACCTGAGAATCTTTGATCTTCTTCCTTTTGTGTACTTCTCCAAATGGTGCCTCTTCCTTCTCTTCAGAATATGGAGGAGATCTCTGCATTTAATGCGGAGGCAGAATGGTGATATAGTAGAGGGATGCTCCATAAATATGGAGGCATGCCACCTATCGGTGCATTTAATGTAGCAGAGCGGTGGTTGTGGTGCATTCAATGCGACTGTGACTGGTGATGTGGAACTGCTTTATGTTTCTCCGATCGACCTCCTAGGGTTGTGATATTTCTTTGTTTGCGAGTCATCTAGCCACACTTTAGTTGATATAATGAAACTTTCTTGGGTTCGAAGGTTTCTCTGGATGAGGGCCCAATGACCATTTTCGAGCTGATCGGCCACATTTTGGTCGACTAAAAGGATGCCAGTATATTGAGCTGGCGAAATAGCCTAGTGAGGATTCAATTTGGTCAATTACTTGGTCACCTGGTCGACTATTAGTAGGCTAGGCCTGTTGGGAGAGATAACCCAATGAGGATTTGGCCTGGTCAATCAGCTAGTCACCTGGTCGACTATTAGTAAGCTAGGTCTGTTAGGAGAGATAACCCAATGAGGATTTGGCCTAGTCGATCACCTGGTCACCTAGTCGACTATTAGTGGATTGGGCTTATTGGCCTCTCCCATATCATGAGTCCCCCCTTACTCCCAAGTCCTGATCGAGCTTGCAATGAGAAGGAATGGGGAATAGTTGACTTAGAAAACTGGAATATGTTCGACTAGGGTTTCAGCACATTTAATGCATCAGTCACATTGGGCAGCGCAATTTTTAACCAATAGATGCGTAATAATTACCCGGTAGCCAGTTAGTTTAGTCCATTGATTTACCCTTTGGGTGGAGGCTATAAAAATGGGGTTGAAAATTTTCATTTACCACTTTCACTGCAATTTTGAGAGGTCCAGCTCTATAAGATTTTAGCCCTTCTGACCAAGATTTATGAATTCGATCCTCTTATTGACTTTGTAAGGTGCTTTCGACCTTGGCTAGTTTATACCTTTCTTTCAACCAGTTGTTAATAGAAAAGATACTCGGAGATTTTAAGGAGAGTAGTGGTAGGGGGAGTGATTTCGAAGAGACCCAATCAAATGTGGATTCAACCAAGAGAGGAGACAACTCAATTAGTGGGACTAGCGAGTCTTTTAGTGATAGCTCTAGTTTTTCTAGCAGATCAAGTGATACAAGGGTGGATATCAAGGGGTAGCTAGGCCATCGGGGAAGGCAAGTCGACCTCCGATGTCTCAAGGTAGGCTATTCACCACTTATCACTACAGTGATATAATATCTGAGATCGATGATAGCGATCTTGAATTTATTAGAAACCTATACCATATTTCCATAGAGTTCGTGCTAACTGCCCCTGAACCTAGCAATAGGATGCATTAACCTCTGGAAAGTTGCCTAACAATCTTTGAGGATGCCTCAAATGTGGGCTTAGGTTCCCGATAGCGCAGCCTATAGTCGACCACCTCACTGGTCTATAGGTTTGCATAATCCAATTGCTCCCAACTTTGTTGTTCTAATGTTGATACATGAGAAACCCCCTTCTTTCGTAAATTTTAGCAACCTTTTCCACCTCTTAATGTCCCAAAAGTCGGGTAGTACTGAGGAGTCGGGCTTTTATTATCTTACTGCCCACCCTCGTTGAAAGATCTTGGTGGCCCTCTCCTTTTCACATGGCCAAACCTGGAAAAAATGCTATTTCTTCGTTTGCGCTCCTGAGAGGATCGGGTTTAACATACCTAGAGGTGGCTGAGGGGTCGAGTCGAGATGCCAACAACGAGACCCCAACCTAGAATAACATATTTATCTGGGATTTGGTTGAGTTTGGTGAAATAGAGGTAGCAAGGTACATTGAAGAGAGAAACTTTGTGTTAGTAGGCTCGTCACCTGCTCGGCTAGATATACCAACTAATGCTTGACTAGGTAGATAACAATTATTTTGCTTCTGTCACTTTTTGCTTTACAGTTTCTAGTCGATGACAATATATTTATTTTATGTTATTTTAGATTGAACGGAGATAATGAACCGTATAAGCCAGCAAGCAATAGCTCGCAAACAAAAGGCGCAAAAGTGCCGTCAAGCAGCTGCTCATCGAGAAGCTGCATCTCAAGGCGTTGCTTTGCAGTAATCTTTTTCAACCATGCCACTCCCTACTTGGCCTATTGCCGCTAAGGCTACCAGCCCCGCTCCTCGATAGAAAAAAAGAACTGCATGTGAGTATCCTTTCCCTCCAAAGAGAACTACCGCGGAGAAAGGGAAAGGGAAGATAGTCGACTCAACGCTCTTCGGCCCCCGACTAGATGATGAACTATTTCCTCTATCTATTTTTCCATCCCTAATGTTCGAGCCCGGCATTGGGGTCCAGAATATAGTTTCAATGTTAGGGACGGGGTCGGCTAGAGTAGACCCTCTAAAAGTGTTAATGGCTGAGCTTTTCATATCCAACCAGAAGAAAATACTGGATATGGGATCGCTAAAGGCCTTAAAATCATTTGCATACCATGTGGACATGGTAAGTTTCTGGTCGAGTTTTACTTATTTAAGAAATTGATTATTTCTGTTCAATTTTTTACCAAATTTTCTCTTATCACAGGTCAGCCAATGGGGCTATAACTTTTATCAAAGGACTTAGCTTTCCCTGGGTGATTATGAAGAGCTCCAAAAGAAAGTGGAGCAATTTGAAATGTTGAAAACTCAACATGAGTCATTGGAATTGAGGATTAGCGAGCTCACCAGACAGGTTGAGGAGAAAGATGCAGAGCTGATGGCTACCATGACTAAGAAGAGTAGTTTGGATGAGCTACAAAGGAAGGCGAGGTTGGAAAGGGAAATAGCCCATAATTCTGGTTGAGCGCTGGGATACAACAGCGCTACTCAATATGCCTGAGATGAATTCTTCAAGGCATTATCGAGCATTTGCAAGGAAGCAGTTCAACAATTTCTATTATGCCCTACTTTTCAGGATGCTAGCGTTGTCTTTGTAGTCGACGACGCGAAAGAGGCCTTCGAGAAAGCTGTGAAGCAGCTTAAGTTTTTGGGCTATCAGTTTCAACCAGAAGATAAAACCCATCTGAATGTGCTGAAAATGATTGGCTTGAGGACTATGCTGACGCAGAGAATGCGCTTGCTGAGAAGGCTAGAGCTCCGATCCACCCAAGGGCGGTTGATGGGTGACTTTGCCTTCGACATCAAAGAAGGCAAAGTTGATGCGACGGCGGACTTTCCTCCCACTAATCACATGTTCTTAATCGAGAAGGCTGGCCCATCCCAACCCGTAAGGGAGCAAGAGATCAAGGCCCCCCCGATGGTTGTACAAGTGAATTCTGGCGATGAAATTGATCGGGTTGTCGATGAGGTGGCAGCAGGTGCTACTCGGGGAGCTGGAGGCGAAAGGGCAGGATCAAGTTGAAGCTATCGCTATTTTTGTTGTTTGTTTTTATTTTGTTCGACCTGATCCACCCTACGAGGCGCAATAAACGATTTCAATGTAATTTGGCAAGCTTTTGAATGCTTTTGTACAACTTGAATATTTGCACTTTATAATATGAATTTTTTTATCACTCTTTGTCGACCCATCCCTTCTATTACTTTTCATTCAATTTATTATTTTCATCTAACTCGTCGATTAGTAAGAATCTTTCAATAAGGAGCAAGCAATATTCAATTAGTTTATAACTAGGTTAATAGTTGACTATGAAGTTGATTTTAAATAAATAAATAAATTATGGTCAACTTGAAATACATTCATTATAATTAAATGAATGGGCTCAAACCCATGGTCTATTATGAGTTGACTTTATTGGATTGAATTCAAGTTGCTGTCTAATCTTTGCATCATGAGGCCTGCATCTATTAGTCGACTACATGGTCAATTTTAGATGATTTTCTCGTTTACAAAGTGAATAGGCCAGAAGCCGTGGTTTTTTGTTTGAAATCAAAATTGTGGTCGACTACGGGGTCAACTTTAAATTATTTACATTTTTACAAAGTGATTAGGCTAGAAGACCTGGTCTTGGTTTGAAATTGAACTTGTAGTTGACAATGAGGTCGACTTTGAACAATTTGTTCGTTTACAAATTGATTAGGCTAGAAGCCCTAGTTGCAATTGAGAACAAGTAGCTGATTGAATTCACATCAACTTTACTGGTTTGGAGCCAACATTACAAAAAAGTTGAGTAAAGAGCTAGGTCTCTTCATAGATAGAATTTTTTTCAAATTTACTGCATTCCATGGTCGAGGGAGCTCATTTCTATCTATATCCGCTAGTAGATAAGAGTTGTGCTTTGCCACTTTGATTATTGAGTAGGGGCCCTACCACATTGGGTCCTGCTTACCCACATTATTTGAAACTTCAACCTTCTTGAGGACGAAGTCTCCAACTTGAAAACTTCTTGGTCAAACTCACTTATTGTAGTTCCTGGCCATCTTTGACATGTATCTTTGCATTGTTGTATATGCCTACTGACGCAGCTCTTCAATCGTTTCAAGGTCAAACTCTATTTCAGATTCATTCTGAATCGGGTTGCAATGATCACCTGAGTTGTGTGTTGTATCAACTCTGTTGGGACTACTTCCTCTAAGCTATAGATGAGACTATAAAGACTATGCCCCGTAGCTGTTCTAGGAGTGGTTCGGTAAGCTCATAGGATGCCTTAGAGGTCGTCCGCCCAGCTTG
This sequence comes from Jacaranda mimosifolia, assembly GCA_018894105.1. Lineage (NCBI taxonomy): Eukaryota > Viridiplantae > Streptophyta > Magnoliopsida > Lamiales > Bignoniaceae > Jacaranda > Jacaranda mimosifolia. Next base: position 13,177,147 of record CM032130.1, on the reverse strand, counting down.
CTTTGGATCCTTCAAGTCAGGTCTGGATATGGTCCAGAATAGTCCTATTCATGACCTCCGTTTGTTTGTTAGCTTGAGGGTTTCCAACCGAGGTGAAATGTTGTCGGATTCCCAAACTTTCACACCTGTTCCTCGTGTTTCTGCTTTGGAATTGTGTTCCATTACCTGATATCAGCACCTTTAGCAAACTAAAATAACAGATGATATTTTTCCACAATAAACATTTAATAGCCGCGTCAGTTATCTTAGAGACCATCTCTGCTTCGACCCATTTTGTGAAATACTCGACCGCAAAGATCATGTACTTTCTTTGGCCTATCATTTTTGGAAAAGAACCAACTATGTCTATTTCCCACTAATCAAAAGGCCACGCAATTTGAACTGGCACCGGCATTGATACAGGATGTTGGAGTGGACCTGGCAAAAGGGGCATTTTTTGGCAAAGTCGACTGCATTTTTTAATAATGTTGGCCAAAAATATCCATATCTGATGACCTTGTAGGCCAATGCTCTTTCTCTAGAGTGATTACTATAGATACCCGTGTGAACTTCCTACAATACCTCCATAGCCTATTCTAATGTCAAACACCTCAATAAAGGACCAGAAAGAGATCTCTCATATAGCTGATCATACTTATCGAAGGTGAATATACCTAATCGACCTCTGAATCTGCGCGCTTCTACTTTATCCTCCGGCAATTTTTCTTCCCTTAGGTAGGCTTTGATTTCATCCTGCTAAGAGGGAGCTAATTCTTGAATTTGTTCAATCAAGTTATGGTCGAAACCATCTATAGTGGGTTTGTCAGAGACTAAAAATATGATGGTTTTGTCTCTGGTGCCCTTAGTCGAACTAGCAAACTTGGATAGGGCATCTGCCCTCTCATTCTCTAATCTTAGAACTTGGCTGAGTGTGAACTTCTTAAGCTGTTGTTGCAATTTTTTGACCTTGGCGAGATACTTACTTGTTGTGGTCTCCTTCGCTTCAAAGTTTCCTTCAAACTACTCTACGACCAACTAGGAGTCCATAATGGTTGTTAGCTGCTCAACTCCCCTATCAATGGCCATCATCATACCAACAAGAAAGGCCTTATGCTCAGCTTTATTATTGGTGATAAGGTTGTTGTGTTTTATGGCAAAGTCATACTCTTTAGCCTGGGAGGAGTGTAGGGAAATACATATTCATCCTACTGCAGAAGTTGCGGAGCCATCGGCGTGCAGGGTCTAAGTAGGTGAATCTTGGTTGACCTCTCCAAGTAGGTCGAGACGCTCTACTACAAAATTTGCTAATACCTAAACTTTTATGGAAGTTCGAGGCTGAAATGTGATATCAAATTCTCCCAACTCAATAGCCCATTTGATTAGTCTTTCCCATATGTCTGGTTTCGACAGTACCTGTTTCAACGGTTAGTTCATCAGGACAACAATAGAACGGGATTGAACATAGGGCCTCAACTTTCTAGCTACTGTGACTAAAGCAAGGGCAAACTTTTCGATCTCCAAGTAATTGTGTTTCCGGCCTTGCAATGCCTTGCTACTATAATATACTGGCCTATGAGTGTCATGCCTAGTCAAGACTAGGACGGAGCTGATTGTTGCTGACAAAACTGCTAAATAAGTATGCAGGACCTCTCCGACCTTCAGCTTGGCAAGTATCGAGGGTACTGACAAATACTGCTTTAATTCGACCAGAGAGGAGGAAAATTTTTGGGATACATGGTTAGCCAGAGAGGTATAGAGGCAAACCCACAAAAGATCTAAGCGATTCTGGACATCTCACCACCACGAATGGTTAGAGACGCGCAAAGGCTGGTCGAAATGATCATAACTCTAGGTCGGTTTATTGCTCGACCAACCGATAGAAGCTTGTTGTTTTTCTAAATCCGTAGTATTGACAAGGTACGGTCGAGGTCTGCTACATGGATTTTTTTTTTTCATTTTGACGATCATGTTGTCGATGTAGACCTCCATGGTTTTCTTGATCTCATTCTTAAACATAAAGTTTACAAGTCTCTAGTAAGTTGCACCTGCGTTCTTGAGGCTAAAAGGCATTACTAGGAAACAGTATAAACTATTGGGTACCACTAAGAAGGTCTTATCCCTATCCTCAGGGGCCATAAAGATTTGATAATAACCTTGAAAGCTGAAAGGCATCCATCATGCTTAAAAGATCACAACCCATTGTTGAGTCAACTAGTAAATCTATTCGAGGTAGTAGGTAAGGGTCTTTAGGACAAACTTTATTCAAATTAGTGAAATCATTACACATCTTCCACTTACCTTCATTCTTAGGGACAAGAACTATATTACAAAGCTAACTAGGATATTGAATTTCTACAATCTAGCCTCCTTTTAAGAGTTTGTTGACCTCTTCCTCGATGATCTGGCATCTTTCAGTATTGAAGGTCCTGGTCTTTTGCTTGATCAACTTGAATGAGGGGTCCATACTGAGGTGGTGGACAATGATGCTAGGGTCGATTCCTTGAAGGTTGGCAACTTTCCAAGCAAAAACATCAATGTTCTTTCTTAGGAAATCGACCATCATGCACTCTATATTACTTTCCATGTTAGTTCCAATCCTTGTAGTCTTGTCAGGATTCCCGAGCTTGAGTCTATGGTCTTGAAATCTTCAACTGGTTCAATTTGGGTTTCTTCATACTTTCTCTTCTTGCTTGCCTATCCCTCTTCAGGTTTCGTTACTGGGACGTCTCCCAAAAGTTTTAGTTTTGGTCGAGTCTTTTATTCAATTACCTCGACGAAGATGGTATAGCATTTCCAGGCCTCTTTCACATTGCACAGCAACTCTCATGTTCCCACAGCTATTGGGATCTTAACTTTCATATGGTAGGTCGAGACAATTACCCTGACTGAAGTCATTCAATGCAAACCTTCCAATTATAACATTATAAGCAAAAGGCTCAAAGACCACCAGGTAATTAACCATAAGCGTCCATCTCCTGGGTGCTTATCCAAATAAGGTAGACAAGCTAATGGACCCTTTAAGGTCTAGGATCCTCTAAACCTGACTAGGGGGTGTGAATAGACTCAAACTTCAGCTTTCCCAAATCCATCCTTTTCAAAGTTGACAAGAAAATTATGTTTGCAAAACTGCCATCGTTGACCAGAACCTTTTTTACCTCAAAGTTTTCAATTTCAACTGACACGAGAAGGGGGCAATCCAGCTTACTGTTAGTTCCTTGGTGCTTAACGTGTGAGAGGTCAGAATCAGAAAAAGATATGGGTTTTGCACTAGTGGAGAGTTGAAAAACTATTTCAACTGAGGAAGATTTAGCCGATTCCAATCTCCTCTAATTTTGCCTTCTAGCTCTTTTGGAGTCTTCTCCCATTAGTCCTCCAGCAATAATATCGATCACGCCCCTGACAGATGGGCGCAGATCGTTTACTGGGTTATTTCCCTTGTCTTCCCTTCTTGGATTGACCTACCTTTCTCTATGGGGAGTCTGGTGGTCGGTTGGGCCTATCTCCTGCTCGGCTTTTTCATCAACAAATTTCTTAAATTGTCCCTATCAGATAAAATGATCGATCTCGTCATGTAGATTGAAACAATCCTCAATGCCATGCCCTTTCTACCTATGAAAATGATAATATTTTCTAGACCTCTATATAGCCTCGGTCTCGATCAACTTTTTAGGCTTTTTGAGGAGGTTATTATGTTGGATAGCGAATAGAACCTCCTACATTGCAGTATTCAGCAGGTTGTAGTTGTGGAATCTTTTTATAGGATATCGATGACTGTTCTTGTGCTACCTATCTTCTTTCTCCTTAGCCTTCTTCTTGTCATTGTCAGGGTTCCCATACTTCAATCTGTTCATGTCATCTTGAGTCATATACCTCTCAGTAAGGTTGAGTGGCTCTTCCATTGACCTTGATCTCTCTCTGACAAGCACATTGGCCCATTCTTTGTGTCTGAGACAAGGAACAACACATCGATCAAGAATTTAATCCTAGGACTATCAATTTTTAATACTTCGGTGTTAAATCTGGTGAAAAAATCCCAAAGAGATTATCACTCATTCTATTTCACTGTATGCAAATGAGTGTGGGGGAGTTTAGCTTTTCTTCGGCTGGCAAACTGGTGGAGGAACTTGTCACAAAGCTGGTCATAAGAAAAAATGGATGCCAGCTCCAACTTAACAAACTAGTCAAGCGTTGACCAATATTTTCGCATGAATGTACTCATTGTGCCCAGGGAGCTGCATCATGTGCTCAAACTAGAGCAAGTGCTTATTCGGGTCGGTTGGGCTACCATATCAGGGCAGACCAGTTGGAATCTTTGCATCGACGGCTATCCGCTCGCCAATTATCTCCTGAATAAATGGTGATTCTCGCTCGTGGTGAAGCCAGGGTACGCTATCATGCTGGAGGTTTATTTATGTGTTTCTCCTTGAAATCTTCTTGAGGCATCTATTCAATTGTTAGACCTGGTGTAGCACTTCTTCCCATTCCTCTCAATATATTTCTGTTCGGTTGGGCTTTCAGTCGCTCGACCCTATCACATTGCTAGGCTTGAATAGGTTGAGCGAGATGATCCATGGAATTAGCAACTTCTTCTCGAGATGTGGGCGAGTCTCTTCCCGTAGGAATCAACCTGGTCTATCCTTACACCAAATATGGGGCGTCTTATCTCTTGTCTAGCCCTATCCTCTTTCGAGAGCTTCTCCTCATGTGGTGAAGGATGGGGGGTAGCACTAGTAGCTGTTGTTTTTCTTTTTCTTTTTTTTTTTTACTTCTATAGTGAAGATAGTTGCACGTAATGACATATCACGGCTATATTATTAAAAGCTTGTGGCATCTGGGCTGGTTGTGCTTGTTAAGGGCAGCTAACAACTGAGTTGATATCTATTCACTGATTAACTGCATAAGATGGGGCATGGTTAAAGCTACCACATGTTCTGGCTGGGAACTATGTCCAGCCACATCCTGCTCTTGCTGGGGATGGGGAGGAGGGGTCGGGGACCTTCTAGCCTCCTTATTTTCTGAGATGGCTCACCTTGTGTTTACCATTTTCTTCAGTTACAGACTCTGAGACCCATAGATGGCGCCAAATGATGATGGTCGAATCTGTCAGTTAATTAATAGGGCTCTAGCCTAATGTAATCGACCAAAATATGTGCTGGGGTTGGATGGTTTGAAGAAAGCAGGTCGAGTCCTACAACCAATAGGATACGTTAGGCTTGCCGAAAGGCCCTCGACTAAGGCACTCCAATGCTCAAGTCAGTAGACAGTCGACAAGAAATTGGAGTAATAGAGTGAGGGCTAAAGGATAATGAACATACCTTGTTGCAGGGTTGTAATGGGGTATTTATTATCTCTCATGAGAGATTAAGATGTCCATGATGCCTTTACTTATGTAGAGAGGGCCTTTGTCCTTACTTAAGGATTTTTAGATTTTCTTCCTTCGTGTACTTCTCCAGGTGGCGCCTCTTCCTTCTCTTCGTGAAATGGAGGACATCTCCACGTTTAATGCGGAGGTAGAATGGTGGTACAGTGGAGGCATGCCGCCTGTCAGTGCATTTAATGCGGTAGAGTGGTGGTTGTGGCGCATTACATTCAATGCGACTATGACTGGTAGTGTGGGACTCCTTTATGTTTCTTTGATCAACCTCCTAGGGTCATGATATTTTGCTATTTGCAAGTCATTTAGCCATACTCTAGTCAAGATAATGGAACTTTCTTGGGTTTGAAGGCTTCTCTAGCTGAGGGTCTAATGATTATTTTCAAGCTGATCGACCACACTTTGGTCGACTGAAAGGATGCCGGTGTGTTGAGATGGCGAAATAGCCCAATGAGAATTGGGCCAGATCAATCACCTAGTCACCTGATCGATTGTTAGTGGGCTGGGCCAGGTGGGAGAGATAGCCCAATGAGGATTTAACTTGGTCGATCACCTAGTCACCTGGTTGACTGTTAGTGGGTTGGGCTAGTTGGGATCTTCCGTATCAGTTAGAATAAATGTTGATAGGATATCGAATATAAAATATGTTGACATGAAAAAAAAATGAATAAAATTAACTAATACACATCTCTACCATATAAGGAAAAAACTTAAATCAACTCAATTTTTTTCTAAATTATCCTAGTGCATAAATATAAAAATTTAAAATATTTATATAGTTTAGCTCACAAATAAAATGATTTTATAGGTGAAAAGAAAAGGATAAATGTTCTATTTTTTTTAATACTAAATTGTATGTTTAAATTATTTTTAATGTAAACTATTGTTAGAGGTCTTTAACTTATGCAAGACGTGTTAATTAAATTGTATTGATAAATAGATTTATATATGCTTGGCTATACACACATACATCTATGTGTGTGTGTGTGTGTTTATCCATAAATTATTCAAAAAATGAAATTTGAGAATGTAAATAACAAATATAGAAGAAATTATAGGACAATATAATAAGGAGTATAAAAATTAAATATTAAGATAATGAGTTACAAAATTAATATAAAAGTTATACATATTAATATATATATATATATATATTGAATATTAATCAAAATTGGATATGGAATTACAAAAGATGAAATAATATAATCTTTAATATTAAAACAAATATTGATAGAATATTTTATGTATATATACACACACACACATGTGTGTGTGTGTATGTGTATGTGTTGACATAGATAAAAGAAATAAAATTAACAATATAGTAAGGAGTTACAAGAATTATACATTAATGTAGGGAGTCACAAAAATTAATATAGAAAGTTACTTACATATTGTATATGAAAATATGTTGACATGAAGAAGACAAATATAAAAATATGTCATAAGAAATTGCATATATTACATATAGAATATATTTACATACCAAATATGAGCAAAACTAATTTATTCACATCATTGCCACATAATAAATTATTTAAAATAAGATTCGATATCATTTTATTTATATATTTTAAATGAGATATGAAGAAGCGAGAGAGGACGAAAGTAATGGTTGAGCAAATTCAAAAGTTTCTGACATTCAAGCATAATTCACCCCTGAGAAATCTTACCCACTTGGGGCCCATTTGTTTTCATTCTTAAATCTCATTTTCACATTTTCTATTATTTAAAAATTAAAAATATTACTTTTTACATATTTTTACTCAATATATTTTTATTTTTCATTCTCAAAACACATTTTTCAAAACCTATCTATTTTCTCCTAATAACCTATATATCTTCTCTCTATTATTATTATTATTATTATTATTATTATTATTATTATTATTATTATTATTATTTCTCTCTAACTACAACCTACTAATCCCAACATAATAATTACTTTTCCAACAATTTATTCAAATTACAAACTCATTTTCAACTTGTTTTCGCTAACTACCTTTTTAAATTTTAAAAATAATAAAAATAAAAAATAAGAATGAAAATAAAACGGGCGATCCAAAATGTGTACTATTAAGTTGGGTTCATTCGATAATATATGCCCATTGATATTTTATCCTTTCTTTTCCTTTTGGGGCCTAATTGAGAAAGAATTCAATAAATTGAATTTTGGGGAATCTTCTTACAAGCAAGCATAATCTAAACAGCTCAAGCTTTAATTATATACATATACTAGCATGTATCTGATGTGATGCATCGAAAATAATTTTAAGATTGAAGTAATTTATTTTATAATAACATTTATATTACTTCATCTGATTGAAACATGAATTGTAATTACTTTTAACATTTAACGAAAGAAAATCTATTATTAATTAAATAAAATAATATGAATATTTCAATTAAAAATATTATGTTAGAAGATAATTTATACTTTAATAAGTTATAGGATATCAAGAATTGTTAATTCTAAATTTAAAAATTATACAAAAAATTATAAAATGATAAAATTTTAAAAAATAAAAATAACAAAGAATATTTTACTAATACACTTTTTAAAATTATATATATATATATACATACACTTATACATTTTGATATTATAAATAAGCAAATGATTTTTTTAAAACACATAAAGCTTTTCTGTATGATTTTTCAAAAATTTGGAAATTAAAATTACATTTTCATGACATTTAAAAATTGCGATATTTGTGCAAATCCTGACCTCCCATATTTTCATTACATTTTCAATTGTGAAAAGTATTTACATAGTAATAAAAAATTTGATTTTTAGTTGTGTGTGTGTGTATGTATATATATGAAGAGAAATAAAATGATTTTCTTATAAAAAAATATTATAATAAGAAAATATTCAACTAATCGAAATAAACTTATCAAAACACATGATATTACATATAAAAAATGAAAAAGTCCTTTCTTATATGCATATAATTAAATGGGTAAATCAAGTGTTAATAAATTTAATGAATATTATAGAAAAATATATAGTCTTTCTTCCTTCATTTGATAAGAAAATTAAAATAATTTCAACAACTTAATAAAATTATAATACTTTTAAATATTTCATAACATCACATAATTAAAGGTCTATTATTCAAATATGAAGTATATATAATTTTTTGTATCTAAATATATCAAGAAAGCTGCAATTAAAATAACAGTAAAATAAAATTTCAATATTAAAGATAAATTCTTATATAAACATACAGAAATATTTAAAAATAATGTTAAAAATAAATACATAATATAATTAATTGAAATAAAAAAGTACTCATGCTATTGTTTTTAAGTAATATAAAAAATACAATCCTATGTTGGTCATAAGAACTTTAATTTTAAATAAATATTGAGGAAATAATAAAGTAATAACATTAATAAAATATTTAAATATATTAAAAAAAGTATCTAATTAATTTAAAATAAAAAATATATACAAATGTGTTATAAAAAATATTAAAAATTTTCTATGAAGCGAACTTTTCATTAATTAAAAAACAAAAATATTATTATATTATGCTAATTTGGGAAAGAGATCCTACAACTAAAAATATGCAATTGTACTACAAATAATGTGGAAATAAAATGTATAAAGAATAATTGTAGAATAACATAATTTATATATTAAAAAAATAAAATATTTATCTATTAATCTTATGATAAATTAAATTTGTAAGATAGAATTTTGTGATAAGAGTACTTAATATGGTGCTTATGAAATATTTTTTAAATTATAAACTTATTTAGTGAGATAAAAGTGTGATTATAGATATTTTTTTAGTCATTTTATGAGATAAAAATCTATATTGCAATTATGGATAAATACAACATGATATTTTAATTGAAATAAATAATTTGATTGTATTAACATAAAATATAACAGTAAATAAACAAACAGTGAAAATATTTTTAATTGAATTAAAAAAACTCAAAATTTTAAAAATTTGACATTCAGTCGAAATTGAATAATTAGAATTAAAATTACATAATTAAATAAGCACAAAATTGTGCTTATTTAAATTTGAATTTAAATATATTTAAATTTATATTTAAACATATAATATAATAGTATAAATATATTTAAATTTGAATTTGAGTTTGAAAATATTTTCCTAGTTCGACTTAAAATCGGTTGGAATTAATTGCAACGGTAAAATTAATGATAATAGACAGAAATTTGTGGCCTTTGATTGTGAGTATCGTTCATCAACTAGTCAGGACCAGTGACACCCATTATTATCTCCGGCCTCATGTTCCCCAAAATCTAAGGCTGTGTTCACTAGTATTTTGGGAAAGTTTTTCCCAACTCTAAAAACAATCCCAAAAATTATATATATTTTCAAATTATTTTTTTAAAACACAAAAAATTTATACTCAAAAAATTCTCAGAATTCAATCTCAAAAAGACCGTACATACTACTTTAGCTATACCTTAACCTTACCTAACATTCAAGTATATATATATATATACGCACACTATCAAAGTATATATATATACACACACTATCAAAGTATATATATATATATATACACATTGCATAAAAAAATAATTTCTTCCTACAAACTCAATAAAAAAGTAACTAATTTGACATTTACAATAAAATTTATCCCCCCATCAAAATATTAACAAACAAACAACTTATTGTCAATTCATTTTTTTTATTTTTTCAAAATATAAATAAATACTTGACACTTTTTTCAAATTTTCTCTCAACAACTTATCCTCTCAAAAAAATTTCTAGAAAATGGCCAAAATATTAATCAACAAACCCTAACAGACTTTTTTCTCTTTATAGTTTCAGTACGATTGAATTGTCGCCAGGAATTGAGAGCTGTATCTGAAGTGGGGTCGATTTTGCCTTTCCCATTTTTCCAGTCAAGCTCAGGTGAGGTGAGCCCCCTTTCTACCCCACATGTTTTTATTCACTTTTCTTAATCTTCTTCCGTACATTTCTACACATCTATATCCATATACATATATATATGATGGAGAATTTATTTATTATTGCCCCCCTTTTTTAAAATTCCAGAATTCCGTTGAATTCTCATCAATTATTTTGTATAGTGGATGAATATTGTGCCAGTGGATGCAGTTCTTCTCTCTCTCTCTTTCTTTCTTTCTTTCTTTTTTTTTTTTTTCCAATTTAATTTTTCTTTTCCGCTTGATTCTTTATAAGTGCTGTTATTCTTTTTGGTCTTTTGATTAGAAGTTGAGGGTGTGGAGGGTGGACAGGGACAATGTTTATCAATAATTAAATATTATTACAGAGTTGTTTATTATTAACTCCAAGTAGAACTTTTAAAATAGCGGATTTTGTCCAGGAAGAAGGTATATTAAGATAAAGCAAGTTCTATGTCTGACATTGGGTTTGTCTTTCTTTAAGTTGACTTAACAGAATACTTTTTAATGGTACATCTGGAAAAACAATAGTCTTTCAAAAATATAATTGTCATGATTCAGTGCTTGCAGGACGCATTATTTTTTTAGCTAATATGCCTTATTATAGTTAAAGGAGAATACTTTTGACACAAATACTAGCTGTAGGTTTGGTTTAATGCCTATGTTATTTGGACACAAAAAAGAGACGCTGAACTCAAGATCATAATTTTCCACATATCTATTTGGCACCCACTTCAATTTATACATTAACGGGGCCATTAGATTTGGAGAATACTGCAACTTTAAAATACTTGGGTGACTGAATATGCTTCTTTTGTAATTTTATGGTAAAAGTTGGTGGCTAAAACTTTGTCTTTCCCTTAAGCATGATTTTATTATGAGATTTAATAGTAGGAAGCAAGGATACAAATTTAGGCTACTGGCATGATACCATAAAGATGCAGATATATTAACAAGTTATGATGTGGGGCCGTGTTTAGATATGGAAACATGACCATGAAAAAATATGAGTATGGAAATGTTTTGAGGCATCCTAGGATCACAGGATAAGATCTTACCATCTTGCTAAACTCACTGGTACACAATGAAATGGTTAGGTTGATGTAGACATGAAATCGAGGTTTTGTTGATTCTTATGAAGTCTAGGTTTTAAGCCAGCCACCTATTATGATTGGCATGGATTAAGATAACACTGAGCTCTAAATTTTGAATTTGAAAGAAAGAGGATCGAATTTGGGTTTCAAATTTTGGGTTTTGAATCAACAAACAATCATGAGGATTGGTATTGAATATTTTTTTACCTTAAAATGAAGGCCTAGTTGAAATATTATAGTTTCATAGATATTACTTCGAACTATGTTATGGTAGACGAAATTGAGTTATATACATGGGAAATAATATGCATATGATCTCTTCCTTGTAATGGCCCTTCCTTTTGATCCCTATTTGGTTTTCTCCAATGACTTACCCTTTTCAAGTGAAAATTTTAAGTTTAGATAAAACAATTTGTGAATGTGAAAGAGGTAATATATTTTTCTCGTACGGAAGGACACAATGTCGATCAAGGTCAACTGTAAACTCCCATGTTGGTCTGTTCACATTAAAAAACTTTCTCCAAAAGTAGGAATGATGCCTTATTTTTTACCTTTACAAAAGATGGTGCCTTACTTTCTCTGTATGCTTTGCTTTGTACTTTTTAAAAGAAAGATGCTTTACTTTCTCTGGAAGACATATTCTTGCTTTGGTTTACATCTTTAACATCTAAAATCAGTTCTATTGTCTTTTGGGGGAGCTCTAACTATACATTTGTACCTCTTTGTTCCAATTTCTAGTGATTTTCATGCTTCACATTTATAGTAGGTCTCAAATTGGTCATGGGAAAATTTGACCGACTTTAACCATGCTTCAGCAATGGCAATGGACGTTGTTGGTGGGGATTGAGGTGATGGTATATAACATGGACTGTCAATTACCATTTCTCTTGTCGCTGACCCAATATAGTGTTTCAAGATGAGAAATAAATTGGCTACAACTGGGGTAATAATGGCTAAACATTTAGACATCTGCTCTAAACTTCTGTGCTGCGATATCATTCATATGGAGTGAAGCAAAAACATTTGAAGAAGTAATTGCTTTGGGACTTTTCTCAGAGAGCCTAGCCAGAGGCCAGAAACTATGAAGCAAATGAATGTCAGCAAAACAAGACAATCATAACATCAGTGTAGAGTCACTTTTGATGTAAGTTATATGTCTTTTTCAGACAGCCTAGGATATAATCTTTTGAAATTTTTGCATTTGCTTATTATCTAGCCTTTTTTTTGCCACAGTACTATATCTTCCAGTTGTTGTATTTATTGAGCTCCTTAAGTAGTGCTTCACTTGTGCAAGATGATGCAAGTACTTATATTATTAAACTACTTCAAGGCTTAATTTGGACATCAGAAGACTAGCAATTGGCTTGACATTGTATTTTACATGCACCAGAACTTAAGAGTTAAGACACGGCTTTTATTTCCATGTTTTACGTCTGGTGAGTTTTTGAAGCAATGCCAACTTGTTGATTTTGGGCACCTATTATTGACATGGAATCATGAATAATTTTTATTCATTTCTTTGGTTTAGGTCTTCTATCACCTATTAGTCACTCTCATATGCTCGGCTTGTGTCCTTCTAAACATTCTTAGTACCTTTTGATATTATAAGGACTACCTTTTAGTGCTTATAACATTATAGTGATTAGATTTTCAAAATAATATATATATATATATATAAAAGAGGAATGGTGTTAAATTTAGGTGATTGTGGGAGCAAACTAATGTTATAGGGGGGTGGAAAATCCCATATCAATCTTGCCTTATTTATTCACTACAAGAAAATAGATCCTTATTGTCAAAATGTCAAGTGGCAATATTAAAGTTGCTACTAATTATTTACTTTTTTTGTCCTAAAATTTGAGATCTACTTTGGATTTTTAGATGAGAGTTTAAAAGGTTTAACTTCCGTGTAACTTTACCTTATTGTAAGGCAGTGGTATCACATAATAATTATAATTGAGAGAATATATTTGAAAAAGAATTCTATTATAGGAAATGGAGTCTTATTTTGGGACATCGCAGAAAGGAAGTGTTTGCACTAAATCTTGGACAAAGGGAGTATATTTAGTAACTAGAACTTCAATTTATATAAAAAAATAAAAAGAATTCTATTATAGGAAATGGAGTCTTATTTTGGGACATTGCAGAAAGGAAGTGTTTGCACTAAATCTGGGACAAAGGGAGTATATTTAGTAACTAGAACTTCAATTTATATAAAAAATAATGATCTTTACAAGTTTAATAATAAAGAAAATTGTGTTTAAATTGTTTAAATTGTGTTTAAATGTAAACAAGTCTGAAAATGAGCACTAAGACATTTTCTTTGCTTCTTTATTGTTTTTCACTTTCTGTAAACTTCAGATAAAATGTGTTTGTTTCTCGCTCTCTTTTTCTTTCAAGTGTGTGTGTCTATATATACACTTCAGCTTGAATGTTGTGCTGAAACATCCTATTCCTAGTGCTTGTGCTGATTACTCAGTATTATGTTGAAGAATAAGTACATAAAGATGCAGTATATTAAAGAATAAATTACAGAAATATGCTGCTATGTTCTTAGGTACAGTTCAAGTAGCTTGTCAATGACATTTGAGCATACTTTAATGAACTTTAAAGGTTAGAGCTGTAACTTATAAATACTTGTTTATTGTGAATTCTCAAATCATCATCGTGGGCCTTTATTATCAAAGATATAGTGCAAAAAGTGAGTGGAAGATGTGCTCTATGATGTAGTTTGTGTTTCAATCATTGTCATGAAGCATGATTTTAAAACTGAGTAAAGCAAAGCAAATAACATTCGAACTAGTAGCAACCAAATTATTTGTAACACTGTATTCTACACCAATTTAAGCAAACTAAAAGAGCAAAAGTCAAATTTATACCTGCTAAAAGAAATTTCTAGTGTTTGCCAAGCACTATCCGGTAGCTCCAACACAGATCTACCTATATAATGAAAGCTATTTGGGAGTTGGAAAGGACTTGACTAGCCACCCAATTGGCAATGACAATGCAGCTACTCCGATGCAAGCAACCCACTGCCCTAAGTTCAGCCTTTCAGTATCAGCGAACCTCTTTAAGAATTCCACCATTACAACTTGAAGAGCCACTGTCATTCCTACAATCCCAAGAAACAGCCTGTTCTTCGTTATGCCCTTGAATATGTTCTTCTTCTCTAGTTGCCTGGAATTAAACTCATTGAAAACTTGACATAGGACAAAAGTATTGAAAATGAGTGTGTCCTTTACTTTCTTGTTCACATGAAAGACAAAGCTTCCTCTGACTTGCAGGACCAGCAAAACAATTACTTGATATAAGGACTGGGAAATGAGATTTCTCCACATGACATTGCTTATGAGAGGTTCAGTTCTACCAACAGGCTCCGTGGTGAGGAGATCATCAGTGGGCTGTTCAGTTGCCAAGGCTAAGGCTCCTAGTGTATCCATTATGAGGTTCACCCAGAGAAGCTGAACTGCTGTCAGCGGCATATCACCAGAAGATAATGCAGCAATGAAATTGATTGCTAAGGCCGCAACATTAACTGTGAGTTGAAACTGGATGAACTTTTGAATGTTGTTGTACACACATCTGCCCCACCTCAAAACTGTTACCACTGTGCTGAAATTGTCATCCAGTATTACTATGTCTGAGCTCTCTTTCGCAACTTCTGTACCTTGGATCCCCATAGATAGTCCAATATCTGCTTCTTTTAATGATGGTGCGTCATTGGTTCCATCGCCTGTTACAGCTACCACGTGGCCTTTCAGTTTCAAACATTGTACCATAAGAAGCTTGTCAAATGGTGATGATCTTCCCATGACCTGGATTCTTTCAATTGTTCCCATCCTCTCCTCATGTGAGTAATTTCTGAATGTTTCACCATCAACCATTGCATTGTCTAAGTCTTCATCAGCCTTAAGGATCCCACATTCCAGAGCTATAGCTCTTGCAGTGAACATATTGTCTCCAGTGATCATTTTGACTTGAACTCCAGCTCTTTTACAGGATTCTACTGCTGCTTTGACACCCGGACGACATGGGTCCTTTATACCCACTAACCCTAATAGGGTCAACCCAGTTTCTTCAAGTTTCCTTGTGCACGATAGATTTTCCTCTGTGAACTCTTTGCAAGCAAAAGCAATACATCGAAGACTCTTGTCTGCCATATTTATAATCGTTTTCTCAAAGTGCTTTTTCTCTTCATCATGCATGGTTATATTTACACCATTTTGGGTGTAATAACTTGTGCACATGGACAGGATCATCTCAGCAGCACCTTTCCAATGAGTGTGAACTGTACCAGTGTGAATGTTCCTTACCAGAATTCCACTCCTTTTCTTCTCTGAGTTAAAAGCTACAACATGTAGGATCTCGTGGCTTTTCGTCAGAACATCAACGTCCACTTCCATATCAGACACAGCCCAAGAGAGAATGGCCGACTCTGTTGGGCTTCCAGATATTTCTGAAACAGGAGAACAAGGCGATACATGGACCTCCCCAGTTGTATTTAAGCCAGCACCTTCCTCCAGCAGTTCAAGAACGATAGTGGAGATCTCTGAAGGTTTTTTCTCTTCCATTCTCTCTTTACCAATCCAGAATTCAGTAACTTGCATCTGATTCATAGTTAGGGTCCCAGTTTTATCTGTGCAGATGGTTGTGGCTGAACCCATCGTCTCGCAAGCAGATAGGTTGCGAACCATGGCATGGTCAGCCATCATTCTTTTCATCGAATAAGCAAGGGTCAGGGTAACAGCCAAAGGTAAGCCCTCCGGAATTGCAACCACAATTATTGTCACGGCAGAAGAAATAATATGCACAATAGAGTTCATTATATCATTTGCTTTTGCTTTGCTGCCTGTGAACTCTTTGTGCCCACTTTCATCTTTGGTTGTTCCTGTGAAGTAACGGATTATCAGCACGACAAGAACAACTGCTGCAACAAACAAACCAATCTTTCCAATGTGAGTTGTCAGCTTAGTCAGCCTTTGCTGCAGTGGTGTTTGGTCTTTCTTATTATTAGTTATAGAGCTCAACATCTGACCCCAAGTTGTATTCATGCCGACCGATGTTACAAGCATTCGGCCATAACCATCTTTTACTTTTGTGCCGGAGAGCAGAAACAGGTTCTCTGTCTCATTGATTTCAACAAGGTCACTTTCACCTGTCATGCTGGATTCATCTATTTTCATTGAATGGCCATTCAGGAACAAGCCATCAGCCGGAACCTGATCGCCAATCTTTAAACACACGATATCACCCACCACTATGTCAAATATTGATATTAGTTGTCTCCGCCCTTCTCTTACAACTTCCACTTTAATGTTGCAGCTCGCATCAGAAAGCTTCAAGAATTGCCTGTCCTGTCTGAAGTTGCTGATGGTAGAGACTGCAAGAACTAAAATGACAGCAAGAATGATGCTACCTCCATCATACCACCCTTCCTTCAGGCCATGCTGTTTGATGCCAAAACCTAGAGAGAAAGCAGCACAGACCAGAAGGATGATAATAGTGGAATCCTTAAATGCTTCTATCAGAAAACTGAAAAAGCTTCTAGCGGTGGCCTTCTGGTATGTGTTGAATCCAAATTCATCAGTTCTCCTCTTTATATCGTCGAAAGAATTGTTAAGACCAGTTTTAGGGTCAGTTTGGAGGATTTTGAGAACGTGTTGTAATCCACCATATTGAACCAACATATTGAAGTTCTTCTCTCTAACCAAATCAGTGATTGCTTTTTTGTCAGCATGGAGAAAAGGTTGGAGAAAACCACGATGATCATCATCCATGGGTTCGATATCAATGGCAACGTAAGAATTGTTGGAAAAGAATGGTGGGCTGGTGAGGGCTTTCTTAGTTGCAGGTTTTTTGGACAGAGAAACTACGAAGTAGATTGCCCGAAAGACGAGCTGCAACCGCTTGCATGGTTTCACCATGCAAATATCTTCTGTAGTAAACATTATGCTACTGGGTTTGTCAACAACAAAGTCCAGAAGAGAAAAGCAGGGTTTGCGTGTGTGTGTGTGTGTGTGTGTGTGCAGCGGGAGGGCTGATTTGCATGGAGTCAGGTTCATCACCTCTTTTATAACTGAACTATAGAAATTTCAGAGCAATTTTCCACCATCCTGTGAGGAAATTTCAGAGCAATTTCCCACCATCCTGTGAGGAAATTTCTTTAGTTTACTCTTAATTTCCTCTAGTTTACTTTGAGTATACGTTCTTAATTGAAATATTAATGAAATAAAGAAAATTATATACAAAACAGAAATAAATTGATATATATATATATATATAAAAGTGTAATGGTAAAATTAAAATTAAATTATTTGATTTTGATGTGCCAAAAAAAACAAATAATAATTAATTTTGATAACATATTTAGCTTCTTATTTATCAAACTTAATCACATTCCTGGGAGCAAATTGACGCCCTAATGGATCTACGTAGGATGATTACGATAAAAGAATTCCACGCATTGGAATTATTTTTCTCTCTCTTTTTTTTTTTTTTTTTGTGGTTTTTCATAAGCTATCATTGTTGCTTTTCTTTCTTTTTGTTTTTTACATACTTGCGCGGACTTCACCTCGAAATTGTGGGACTTTAAATAGCTAAAACATTGGTCATGTAAAAAATGCATACTTGAAAGATTAATAGTGTAATAACTTCAAGGAAGGAAATTTGTAATATCAAAATTTTATAATCGATTAATTTTTTTGTTTACATACACATATCCACTCTCAGAATTCATTAGGGTTTAAATTCTAAATTTTTTCATGCATATATAAATATAAGAATGATGTCATTCGATTAATTAAATAATAATAAAAATTAAAATTAAATATTTAAATTAGTGGTAAATCCTAATATAAACTACACGGCTTTTTTGTATAATTGTTAACTTGTTATGGAGCGTATTAGCTGAGTGGCATATGGCCTAGTGGCATAAGTTTTCTACATAATATGAGAGATCAGGAGTTCGTACCCGAACAAACTCCTGATATGCGTGCGTGTGTGTGTATATATATATATAAACTTGTTATGGAGCGTGCTATGTCATAGTCGTTTATAATTATACGTGTATTCATTAATTTTTATTTTTATTTTTATTATTATTAATATGTAGAGTGTCTTTTGTTGGGTAAAGAAAATTGTCATCAGTGGCCAGCCAAGTCATTGCCTCTTAGACTACAAAGTTCGCTTTGTTCTATAATTTAGCAAATAGTTCAATTATAATTTACAGCCATCAGGGAGTAGCAATGACCCAGCTGGGTTATGTAGCCTATGGAGGGAGGTGTAAACGGATTGAATATACTTTATTTATATTTTTATTCGATTATCTTATGCAATATTCATATTCATATTTGCATTCGACGATTATTTAAATATTGACATTCAAATTCAAACTTGATGGATATTAAACGAATTTAAATATATTTGTATTTTTTTATTTACACAGACCCAAGCCAGAAATTAGCTAGAGTTTGAACTCTTGAGCTCACACTTATGTATGAGACTTATGTCACTGGCCACTCAACAAATTCAAATATATTCATATTCGATTGTAGTTATTCAAAAACTTTAATTTAGTTTTGATTACTTTAACATGTGAATGTAGGGGATGGCGAATTCCAACACAATACATTAACATAACATGAACTAACATGTTATTATTGGGTTTGGACTAGAAGTTATTGGGTTGGGCTATTATAGAGTTGACATGATAGAAATCTAAAAATTTTAGGTGAATTTGAATTGAATTTTAGATTATACAATAAATACGATAATTTTATCATCTAATTTATTAATACGATTTAGCCCCATCTAATACAAACCCAACATGACAATGATGCTATTTATTATTTTATTTATAATAGAGTTATTCTGCTAGTTTTTTCAGTCTACTTACTCTCATTTCTCTTTTTGTTTCACAGATCCTTCAATATTGGAAAGTGACGTTATAACTTTGAGGATGTCGAGTTGAAATAGTTGTAAGTTGTAGCCAAAACTTGAATTTCTTTAATATTAATATTTTTCGTTAATGTTATATTTGAACTATTTAATTCATCAACTTGTTTTTGATATATCATTTTTGAATTATTTAATTTACTGTTGATTTGTAATTTAACTCATTAGTCATATATAATATGATTTATTGGTGTTGTTTGAATAATATGTCTTTGATGAGGTAACATCATTTTGTTTTTCATTAAATGAAATAATATAAAATTTTTAAATAAATCAATGAATGAAAAAATGTGTATAATAACAATTGGTATAGGTTGGGTTGTGTGTATGGTCCGTGGGTCAGTACGAAAGTTTTTGGATCAACATTTGTTGTCATGAAAAATTTTAGATTGTATTTTAGTTGAGACTTATAGGGTTAATATCTGTTTGAAACGATATAAACATATTGTGTATAAATGAATATACTTAAATGTTAATGATAATAGAATTCGAATATCCATTAATAGTCTTATCATATCCATCAATTTATATTTTAGAATATTCGAAACGTCTCATTTGAATCGTACTTAAAATTTAATTTTAACATAAACACTTTGATGGTGGGAGTTAGGATGGTTGAACAATAACGCTCAGCGCATGAAAATCCAACCAGCTTACACGTTATGTGATAACTACTCTTTCCCTCACCATATATAGTAGAATAAGAGGGTGTTTGGCTAAGCTTATTTTAAATATCTTATAAGCTCCTACATCTTATAACATGTTTTTGGAGTTTATAAGATGTTAGATCTTATTTTTAAAATAAGTTGTTGAAGTGTTTGGATAAAATAAGATTTTGAAGCTTATAAGATGTTAATAATGACAATTTTGTAATTAAAATGGTTAAAAATGAATGAGCTTATTAAGATCTTAAAAATAAGTTGGGGTCTCCTTACTTTTTTTAAAAGAGTTTATAAGTTCCTAACATCTTATTTTATGATCTTATAAGTTCTTTTTTTTAAAAAAAATTACCAAACAAAGTAAATTTCATCATAGTATCACTTTTCCATGAAGTGGTTAAATATTTGATTATGTTCTTTATACGACAAAAACGAACTTTCATGTTAGTAATTTTACTAATTAGGTGGGAAATGAAAATGCCAAACATGGAATTCCTAGTAGAATATTGTAACCCAAATCATAAGTTAATTCCTCTACAATTTGGTGTAGTCATTTATTGGAATTTGGTGTTATAATTTATTTCCAACGTGTAATTCACGGAGGATTAACTCTTCAATTTGTGGTGCTTATGTATAGGGATAAAAAACCTCATATTAATTCACTATCGCATTGTATTGAATTAGATTTTTTTCATATATAAAATTACATTTGATTTTTGCCACAATAATAAGTACTTCGGAGATTCATATTTATCTCAAGCCCGATATTTTGTTCAAACTTTAATTGTTGGATACTTTGTACTAAATATTTCAAATAGAGTAATATCAACAATTTGGTTAGGTGTCTTTCTTAGCGTCAATAAGATCAATCTGAACTGCGTACAAGTCTTTTGAAATTATGGTGAAAGATTATTTGGATGAGACAGAAACTTCCTACAAATTGCACTACCATTCAGTCTTAAGATTATTTGTTTTGCATTGAGGTTGCTGCAAAATCTCCATATCGATCCCACATTTATAATTGGTATTATTTATGGAGTATTAGGAGAATATTCGGCTAAATTCATTTGAAAAAAATTATAAGCTTCTACATTTTTAAAATATTTTTGAAATTTATAAAATATTAAATTTTATTTTAAAAAATAAACTTTTAAAATGTTTGAATAAGATAAAATTTTAAAGCTCATACAATGTTAATGATTAATAACAATTTAATAATTAATTAAAATTTTAAAAATAGAATAGGAATTCTTTAGTGTTTTGAACAAACATCTTATTTTTGTGGTTTTATAAACTTCTCATTAAAATAAATTAACAAACATTTTATTACATCTAATAAACTTTCAAATATTTTATAAAATAATTTAAAAAACTTATAAACTCACCCAAATACTCTATAAATATACTAAGAGTTTGAAAAAAGTGAAAACTTTTGTATAATTATGTACTATTATCCCTTAAGGTGCTGTTTACTTTCTTGTATGTGGGGGGATGAAAGCCCACATTCCCCCACATCTTTTGTTTACTTCATTGGATGAAAACCCGGTGGATATCTCATGGCCTAATACTATGCTCACTGTTTATGGGATGTGGAATCCCACCAATTTGGTGGGATGGAAAAATCCCACAGAGCTAGGTTTGTGGGATGAGGGATTAAATTACCGCTCAGCCCTTTGTTTGCCGCGACCTGATTTTATTTTTAGTCACAACTTTGAAATATTATTGTTATTATTATTATTATTATAAGGAAAGGTATAAATGTCAAATAACTCTTATCCACATTTTATCATCCATATAAGTAAACAATAATAATATTATTCATCATCATCCTGCCGTTTATCCCACAAAGAAAATATACTTTATCATATATTAAATTATCGTAATCCCACTCTTCATCCATCATTTCATCCTAGGGATGCAAATGAACTGAACCAGTTCGCGAACCTAATGAGCTGGTTCGAAAAGTGTTTGAGTTCGAGCCAAATAATTCTTGTTCGGCTCGCGAGCCTATATTTTTTATTTTAAAAAATATTTATATATAAAAATATAATAAAATATACTAATTTTAAATTTTATTTATAAAATAATTTAATTTTTGGAGCTCGAGCCTGAGTCGAACTCGAGCTTATAGCTAATTTTAATATAATAAAATAAAATATAGTAATTTTAAAAAAATTTATAAAATAATTTAACTTTTCGAGTTCGAGTCCGAGCTGAACTTGAACCTATAGCTTAATTATGAGTTCGAGCCTAATAAATCGAGTCGAGTCGAGCCCAACCCTGGAAAGTGCTCGAGCTCGGCAATTTCCTATGCTCGTCAAGCTCGATTCATTTGATTGGTGCTCGAGCCTGAAAAAATGATCAAAACTCAGCTCGACTCGGCTCGTTTGCATGCCTCCTATCACCCCATATTTCATATCTAAAAGTAAAAGGATCCTAAAAGTACTGGTCAAGAATTATTGGTGTCATCTCATTACTTTTAAAGGGGAGAACATTTGAAAAAAAATAATCAATTTTAAAAAATAAAATTTTATTTTCAAAACGTTCTAAAAGAACAAAAATAATAAAATTTGGAATATGTATTTTAAACTATTTCTCCTGTGGAATTTAAATTATGGAACATTATATGCACATTAATTGAATCAGACTATTAGCTAGGTCAACACCGACAGCCTAATCCATGTGCATACTCTCAAGAGTCCGCGATATAGGTGAGATAAGCACGTGACGACAATCGAAATTGACCTGTGCGTTAGGTCCATGCACCACATCCTTTTTTTTTTTTTTTTTGTCCTTTTTCTTTTTTCTTTTTTTGTTTTTCTCCCCTGGCCCATATCTTTTAGCCTTATGCTGCAATATTATTGAAAAAAAACAAAAGAAACAAAAGCAACACGATGATATATATGAAAAAGCTTTAAAAATTATGCAAATTGTGGAAGGCTAATATTTTTATTAGTCCTACATAAATCCATTATAATCATTGGATTAGTTTTCCATTAATGAAATGCCAAATTCTCAATTGAAATTTCATCATGCTTGGCCATCCCCGATATGATGCTTTTAATAATTTTGAATGTTTCTAATATTTTTGAAGCATTTTAGCAATGGTAGTTCAAAACAGAAGTTAATTAGTTATGAATCAAGTTCAATATACACTAAAATACTTCTATAATAGTCTTGTAATACTATATACTCTTTGAATTTACTACTATATATATATAAGCTATATGCATATTTTTAGGCGAATTTATATTTACGATATTGTTCATTCTAAGCATAATGCTAACCAATATATATTTAATTATTAAGTATTGTAGGTCAAATTTATCTTTGAGAGTTTTCTCGAAAATTCATAATTGAATATTGTAAATTGTGGGTTTCTGACTAGAGAGCACATTTAGTTTGCTCGAATAAAAAATGGATCGATCCAATGCTTTATTTGCCATATGTATAGATATTTAGTGTTTAGGTTTGATGGGTTGAGCTTATTTATTTGGCGGCCCATCTTTAATGTTTTGTGCATTTTTTTAAGTACAATTTGATTATTACGTTACTGCGATTTTGTGGTGTGCAAGCAATAATGCACTTTATATCAATTTTTTTACCTATTAATTTGCATTTGTACCACATTAATGTCATGCAACTGCCAATACGTGGTTAATAATTGTAGAATGGCGTGGGAACAAATGCATATATATATATATATATATATATATAATTGCATTCTGATCGATCTAGAATGTATGCCCCTTGAATTATATATCAGTACACAACGTGCTTTGTTTTTAATTAAATTTTTATGGGATTTAGCTGGTCGTTAATTTACTCTAAAATCGTACTTATTTTATTATTTTTAAAATTTACTACAAAAAAACTTTAATCATATCATTGCATAATACTCACCATGTATAAAAAGATACATAAATTTAAAGCTCATCATCATCTATTATATTTGTTTTAGTGTAAAAGATACATAATTATATAAATTGTTAATTAAAATTCCCAATTATTTTCATATGTTTTCTTTTAAAATTAAAATTAAAATTAAAATTAAAATTATGAATATCCCAAAATGTTATCGAAAACTTTATAAAATTACTATGAAGAAATGTACGTTCATGTATTGAATACCTAGGTAATTGTATTGTAATAAGAAAAGGGAAATGCACGCATGTATTCTCACCACAAGGGGAAAAAAAAAATACTACCATAAATTAAGTGAGAATCGGAAAATTGCTACTAGTTATATTTTAAGGGCAAGTTTGGTTGGATTTTAAACTTATCTCTTGATAAATTATCTCATGATAAGTTATTAGGTTATTAACTATTGTAATATTGTTTGATTTGCAAGATTGTTAGTAAATATACCCACATTATTATTGTTTGATTGGAGATATAATAATCCTTACAATTTGATTGTTTTATGAAATGACCATAATATCCTTTATTTTAAAAAAGAAAAATAAAAAGACAAGCAATCCTTTAGCTTAATTTATAATGTAAGTTCATAATCATTAATTTCATATCATAAAATTATAATATATAATTCATTTTGTTAATTTTCTTAAATTACTAATTTAAAATAAACAAGTTAGTACTTATAATTTCCAAAATTATTAATTTATAGTTTATTTTTATAAATTTCTACCATGATTGATAATTAATCTATAATTTACTCTCATAATCCATAATTAATTTTCTTTTATTTTCAAATAATATTATAATTATCCAAGATAGTAATAAAAAAATAATTAATTTTATAACAATTTCTCTTCACATAACTATTCAAAAATAGTTTCATAATTTTATAATTATAGAAAATATGAAATTATTTATAATAAATTAATTTCTCAAAAAAACTAGAGACAAAGAAAATGTAGTTCCCCAACGTCCAAATGCACTATATAATCTAAAATTAATTTTTTATTGATTTAATCATTTTTTACAAATTGGGGGGAAAAAAAATGTATAAAGCATATTAACCATGACTACAATTGCAAAAAAGAATGTGTTTGCGTTTTTGTGGAGGTATAAGACATTCTTTAAGGGCAAATAAGACTTTTTCCCTGCAAATGAATAGTTCTGGATCAGGTGGGATAAGTTATCCTAGGGGTGGGAGTGAGCTTAATAATACTATGTCTTAAGTTCTTGAGTTTATATATGCGGACCTAATGGTAAATCATGGACCTGTATGTATACAATTCGGCAAACTAAATATTGAATAGAAAAGGATTATTTTCTCTAATCCCATTGAATCCCACCAACCAAACTTGCCCATAGTGATAAAAAGTTTAATTTTATTGTAATAATAATTTTTATAAATTTAATTGTAATAAAAATTGTATTTAAATTATCAATATTAATAATTAGCATATGTACAGTGATAATAAACCTATTGTCATAAATATATTGACAATTTCTTTTTATTTACACATGTTGGAGCACAACTAAAAGTAATTTAGACATGAGATTTAATTTATTAGGAATTCATAAATCACACACACAAACTTAATGGAAAAAATAATACCCGATAAATGGAAAAATAAATCAAACATAAATTTATATGGTTCGGCAAATTTTGCCTACTTCACAGGAGTTTTCTTTATTCCATTATGATAGAATTTTACTAGTATAAGTCAATCATTGAATTTGATATCCCCAAACCCAAGACAAAAAATCCTTATACAACCACTTTCATAATTATCAAAGAAATACACACTTCACCCCTTTATATTGCCTTACTCGTAACTCAAACTAATTAGCCGATGTGTATCATGAGTATTCTCTCTGCAATAATTAAATAAATATCTCTATTTATAAGAGCAGATTGCTTGACTGTTTCACCTAAAATTATGAAACATAATATTAAAATGAGTCCTAATTTTAGTCAAAATTGGTTTTTAAATAATTGAGTCAAATCCCAACAACACATATACGCACACTAAGAGTTTGAATCTGAACCTCATATATATATAAGTGAAAAATTTTAATGCGATTAGATTGTCACTATAAATATATATATACACACACACACACATTAATTATGCCTGAAAATGGCAAATTAAGCCTGCAATTGCTTGTGGGGAGAAATCTCATTTCTCCATCTGTGAGGCAAGAAAAATTTATGAAGTCACGATTGAATGTGAGTTGGTATCATATCTTAGGAAATAAGTGAAAAACTCTGGCTCAACCGCTACTCTCTCTCTCTCTCTCACACACACACACAGAGCCCCCACTTTTCAATTCTCTCTTCTCTCTGTCTTTCCCTTTTTGTTTGTTTGCTTCCTTTTTTGTTTGTTTTTTTTTTCCTTTTCATATTGTTTTATGCTTTTGTCAATATTAATATATTACTTTAAATTTTTTCTTTTTTATTTTCCATTTAAAATTGTATGAAAAATGTATATTTCTAATTTTTAAATATGAAATTTGTTAAGAATTAAATATTTATTTAAACTTATTATAGACAATTTAAATATTATTTTATTAGTTTAATATTTTTATAAACTCTATTAAGAAAGTTTGTTTGAATTTAAAAAGTACATATCTTATTATAAAAAAAATAAGATTTTATAATTATATTATATATATTATGAATAGAATTTTTTTTTTACTATTACATCTCAAGATTTGTTAGTAAAAACAATCATTAACAAAAATAATTAATTTATTTATTTTTATAATAATAAAGTACTATATAAAATAAATAACAAATTTCATAAATTAATTTGGATTGTACACAATTTTTTGATTTTCTTTCATAATTATTAAGAAAAATAAATTTTCAACAAACACGATTAATTGAAAAATAGTATGGGAATTAATTTTACGATAAAAGTAATTTATGTTGGACCTACTTCGAAATTATAAAATTAATAGATGATCTATTATTTAAAATTAAAAAATTAAAATTATTAAAATTATAAATTATTTATAATTTTTTTTATGTATTCTATATCCTGAACCAACCCAAAAATCAAAACTCATACAACAATCTCATTTTCTCAAACATATCTCAAAAAGAATTTCACAATTATTCACAACCTCACATCACATCAATCATATCACTATAATTATTACAATTTATCCCACAACCATTCACAATTTCATTCTCCATTTTCCATATCTCTCAAACAACAAAACAACCCCAAAATCCTTAAAACATGAAAAATAAAACATGACCTTACAAGCAAGCACAACCTAAAGTCCCAGTTCTTGTTGCTATTGTGATAAAATAGAATTGTTGTCACTTAAATATATCATTACTGACAAATTGTGACCTTATGTGTGATTAGTAATTGTTTTTACATTATCGTTTAATTTTTTATTACTAATATTATATTTTTTGTAACATATTTTTCATTATAAAAAGAAAAAAACAAAAATTAATAGGGTCTCACATAAGAATAAGCAAAATTAAAATGATTTTTCCTCTACTGTTATGCAAGTCTTCTCTGAGTCAACAGTCAATATTAGATTACTTCCGTTCTGCTTGAACTTTCCTTCCGCAGTGTAGTATTGTTCAGTGCTTGCTGCTTAATCCACGAAATCTTGGGACTTGGGCTCCATTTTGATAATTTTTTCAAAATGTCTTTCTAGAAAAGGCGTAGAAATATATATTTAATATTTGCCTCAGAGAATTAAAATGTTTAGAAGAGATATTTCTAGAAAAACAGATTTTATTTGATTTTCATTTTGAATTGACAATCTTAAATTTGATGCAACTAATCACTCTAAATGTGGTTGACGTTGGCAAATAATGAATTTGATATTGTTTTAATAATAATAAATTTAATAATGATTTATGGTCATGGTAATCATGTTTTAATAATGAATTAGTAATTAGTGTAAGAAAAGTTAATTATGTTTTATATTGAAAAGAAAGATAACAAATACTGCACGGAAAGTGGGGAGAATATATAATAATAATTAATAACCCAAAAAAAATGTGTGTGTGCGTGTGAGAGAGAGAGAAGAGAGAGGTAAGTCAATTAGTAAACGCGATATTTTAAGAATACATTTTTTTGGAGGTTGTGCAAAAAAAAAAAATAGTGTAAAAAAGAGAATGAGAGTAATAATATTTTTAAGAATAATAATTTTTTTTTCTCTCATGATAACTTAAACCAAACTTCACTCTTAGTCCAAGTCATTAATAAATCTAAGAAAATTATATGTTCCATTTGACTCTGACTCCTATTTTTAGATGAGAGTTACAAAATTAACAAACTTACTTAGAGCTCGTTTGTTTTCATTTTCAAACCCAATTTTTATTTTCTGTTGAAAATAAAAATAGAAAATTATCAACTTCTAATCATTTTCTCATACATTTTCATTCTCGAAACAGTCCTTTTTACCTTCTCTCTCCATTTTCATACCTATTTTCCCCCTATTATTACCTATATCTACTTTTTTATCTTCTCAATACTTCTCAAAGCAACATTCACCACAAATATATTATAAATTCAAATTTAAATTCAAATTATAATATTATTTTTTTCAAACAATTACACATCATATCATTAATTCAAATTCAAAAACTACACAACTTTTAATACAAAAACACCCAACATCCAAATACATCTCATTTTCACACTTATATAAACCTATAATTTTAAACAATACATCCAAATACATGTTATTTTACAACACATTTTCTAACTAATTTTTTACTATGCATTTTCACTAGAAAATGAAAATAACTTCAGAAAATAAAACCAAACAGGTAATTTTTATGGTATTCCATAAATGTAGTGGCCAAGTTGCTATTTGGTGACAAAGTACTACTTTAAATTAGAGGATTTTTTCTAAACACCTTAGAAAATGACCTCTTATTTCAAGACATTAAAAGAAAATAAAAGCGCATCCAATCTAATTTAATATAATTAGTTTAGTAGTAAGTTTCTATTCCCTGCGAAAAAATTGATAGTAGATCATGTAAATTTGAATTCTCTAAAATTAATTGAGGAATCAACCATGTTCCTCGTTAAAAAATAAAAAATAAAAAAATGAAAGCATCAAATTTAGCACAAAAGAGTATTACTTAAATACAACGTGTCCAATTTTTTATATATAAAAATTAACACTCGTTGAATTTTGGGAGAAAATTACCCATCCCTTGGTTTGTCTATGTAACCCTCCACGCACACATACACACACACGAACCCTATGTGGAAAAAAAAAATTAATTGCATGGATATAGTTTATCAAATACACATATACACACACACGAACCATAAATTAACTGATAGTTGCTTAAAAGTTATTGAAAAAAACTTAAAATTATAATACTTTAAAATTTAAAAATAATAAGTATATATTAAGCTGAAATTTAAAATATAAAGAATTAGATAATTTATAGGCTGCAATATTTTTAAAAAAATCTTATAAAATTTTAAATTTTGATAAAAAATTAATTAACTCAAGACAAAACTATAATAATAAATTAAGATAAAAAAATTAAAATAATAAAAATAAATTTATGAAATAATTATAAAGTTAAAACCAATATTAGAATGTAAGGCAATAAGAGAATTTTAATTTGACTCATAGCTTAGTTACTGAACAACATGGATTACATTTAATACTTTAATATATATATATATATACACACACACATTTACAGTTATTTTAATATTTTCGCTTATAATAATTCATAAAAATATTTCTACATGGATGAATGATGTGAGATCAAAAAAGTTTGACTAAAATTAAGTATCCATTTAATTATTATTACATTTTTACATACTCATAAAAGAAACTTATGAGAGATTGATATTTTATTTTGAATTGAATATTAAAAATTTACTTATTATATTATTCATGTACATAATATATGTTAATTGGTAATTTCAAAAATAATAAAATAACAGCATATATAAATAAAAATAAATAAATTTGACTTATCAGAGATATAGAATATTAAGAGATACTTTCGCTTATAAAACTGTATGTTACAAACTACTTATTGAATTAGCTATCAAATAATTAATAACCTAATATAAGTTATTTTCATAGATAAAGTACAAAGAGGTTATATATTTACTCTAACAAAAAATATTTAACATTTAAAACTCTCAAATGCTATGAAAATGTAATAGTAACTTTCAAATTATTAAGAAATCATACAAAAAAAGCTTTATATTTTTTAAAAAAAAATTATTTTCTTATTTATCATATCAAACTATATAAGTATAAATACATGTATATATAATTTAAAAAGTGTATTTAGTAAAATATTCTATGCTATTTTTATTTTCTTAATTTTTATTTATTTATTTAAATTTTATCATTTTACAAATTTCTATATAATTTATAAAATTAGAGTTAGCAATTCTTGATATTCTATAACTTATTTAAGTATCAATTATCTTCAAACATATTATTTTTAATTCAAATATTTATATTATTTTATTTAATTAGTAATAGATTTTCTTTTGTTAAATGCTAAAAATAATTACAATTCATCTTTTAATCACACGAAGAAAAATAAATATTATTATAAAATAAATTATTTCAATCTTAGAATTATTTTCGGTGCATCGCACCGGGCACATGCTGGTTCACGTATAATCTATTTTCTTGATTAACTACTAGATAAATTATTAACAATTGATAAAAAAATTTAATTTTTATTGAGGTATTCCAACTAATAAACTTGCATCTTGTAGTCTAATAAGATAGCGACCAATTAAGTTATGGCACATGATCTAAAATCTTATCGAATAATTTACTATTATCTTTTTAAGATATGAATATTGATAGGATAATATAAAAGATTTTCAAATAGTTAAAATTTTCTTTTACTTCATATACCTATATAAAAGAGTTATGAGATTTAATACAAATATTATAAGGAAATGCAAAATTTTCAATGAAATATTTAGAGGGAAAGTCAAAAAATTTCATTGGGAAATGGACTTTTTCAAGCGTCTTTTAGCAAAAAAATTCTGATGGACTTTTATCAAAAACTTTTTTGGTTGATTTTCGACGGGATATTCTACTGGAATTTTATATTTTGGATTAATATTTTCTTCTCTCAGACAAATTTTTATCAATTTTTTTTTAGAAAAGTTATATTATTTAAATGCTTTAATTTTCTATTTTTTAAAATTTAGTATTCAATTATCATTTTTATTTATTAAAATATTTGTATCCCATACCTTGATATGGATTTATAACTTAAGACCTTAATTTTCTTACTTTTTTAATTATAATGTAGTTCATTCAGTATTTATATTTTATAAATATTTAATCTTGTACCTTAATATGAAATTGTAAAATATATATATATAATATAATTAATTATTTTTAAGTTTTACTTAATATTAATATATAATATTATTTTGGTTTTAATTGATACTATTTGGCATTATTAGTTCACTGTTGTAACACCTCGAGCCGTAAAATATAAATGAAAGAGGACAATTTTAAAATTTAAATTATAGTGAAGATTAAAGGATTAAATTAATTAAAATATTTAGGGAAGATAAATAATAAAAACATGGATTAGGCCTTAGTTAAATAAAATTTAAAACAAATGAGGGTCTTAGTAAAATTAAGAAAACTGGGAGGACCTAAAAATTAACTCAACTGGGCCTAATTGTTAGAATTTCAAAAGTCAATAGGGTCAATGTGTAAAAAAAACGGAAATTTGAAGACTTAATTGAAAGTCAAGGGTTATTTTGTAAGGTAGTTAGGAGTTGAGGGGTGACCTTGAAAGCATTGGAGAAGTTTTGGGGCCAATTGTAATTAGGCAATTGTTGATTTATATATATAAATGAAGGGCCAGAAAATTTCAAATTCTCACAAATGCACCCTCATACTCCAAAGCTCGGTTCTCTTCCATTTTCCCCTCGAATTTGAATTTTGACCTGATAACTAGCTTTCTTACCTCGCAAGGATCATTTTCATACCAAAAACTCACAAAATCAACCGGAGAAAATGGAATAGGTTGGTGGCCGGTGGTGAAGGTGGTTGGTGGTAGTGGGTTGCTGGGTTTGGCTAACTGAAATAGGAAGTTAGTAGGTGGGTTGTAACGGGCTCGACGTGGGGAACGTGGTGGTGGCTTTCATTTGAGGATTGGTGGCTGGAGGAGGAAGAATTGAAGGTGAAAAGAAGCGGCGGTGGGAACGTTGTTTTGGTTGCAATTTGCCAACAATGAGGCTGAGGAAGAAGAAATTGATTGAGGGGTTCGCTTGGGCTCGGTGAGACGCGTCTCTGGGTAGGTAAGGTTGCACTCCGGCGCCAGACGATGGCGCTCTGGTGACCTATATATAGAAACTTGGGAATTTTGTTTCGAACGCAACCGGATTGAAATTGGACTTTGAATTGGACTTAAACTTAGTCCAATTGGGTAAATTTTGATTTTTATCGAATTTAGTTACCTTAAATTGATTTAAATTGAAACCTAAATTAAATTAAGATTGAATTGGGCTTTAAATTAGCTAAAATAATTCTATTGATAAGACACTAATTATAAGATTTTAATTATAGAATTTAGTATTAACTTTAGGTTGGTACGAGCCTAACTAAAGGAAGTTGAGCTAAATCGGCACTATTGGAAAGACTAAACGTATAAGCTTACAGTAGTAATTACTTTAAAAACCTAACTGTTGGAATTAAATAAATTAACTGTGCTAATGCTAAGAGCTATAATAGCATTATACACAGTCACTAGGAAGTTATCACGTCCTTGTTGATCAACTATTTATAAATATAACATACAGGAATGTTCCTAAAACCAAATATTTTCATTGTGTAGTTTTAGGAATAAGAAGTATAGACAAAAAAAAAAAAAAAAAAAGATACAACTTCAAGCCTTTCAAGTACAAATTAGAGATTTTCACATATTACAATAAAAATCATATATTTAACAAATGAGTTCAGGTTTTTAACAATTAAAACAAGAGTTCAAACAAAGAAATATAAGAAAACTTATATGCAAAATTGTTCAAACTTGGAAAATGGGGGGGGGGGGGGGCGATGAAACAGAGCAAAAATCACGAAATGAATACCAAAAAACACCACCCTCTAGAACTTAGGCAACCTCACCTCTTTTCTCTTCTTTCTCTTCTTCACACCTCTTTACGATCTTCTTCATCTTGTTCCTAGAGATTACGGGGAGGAGGATGGTTTTTCTTTTTTTGGTTTGCATTTTGTCTTCTGTTCTTCTTTTTGCAAAGGAGAAGTCGCAGGAGAAAATCTATTCTTTTTGCACTTCTTGTTGCAGAAAAAAAGCGCTTCTCTCCATGTGAAAATCCTGTGTTGGCCAGGTTGGTTTTTGGATTGTTTTAACTAAGGGGGTATTTGGCTAAACTTATTTAAAACATCTTATAAGCTCTTACATCTTATAAGATATTTTTGGAGCTTATAAGATGTTACATCTTATTTTTAAAATAAGTTGTTGAAGTATTTGTATTAAATATGATGTTGGAGCTTATAAGATGTAAATAATGAAAATTTTGTAATTAAAATGGTTAAAAATAAAAGAGTTTGTTAAGATCTTAAAAATAAGTTAAAGTCTTCTTACTTTTTTTAAAAGAGCTAATAAGCTCATAACATCTTATTTTAGGATTTTATAAACTCTTTTTTTTTTTTAAAATTACCAAACACTTTTTATCAACTTATAAGCTTTTAAACATCTTATAAGATGTTTTAATTAGCTTATAAGCTCACGGAGTGTATTATTTAAAAAAATAAGTAGAAAGTAAAGAAAAAATTAAAAATAGAATTAGGTATTTTTTCCTAATTAATTGAAAATTTATTTCCTCTCAGAATATAAAAAAACAAACAACTGATTTATAAATTACTTTTCCAATTTTCCAATTTCTTTTTTTTTTTTTTTAAAAAAAAAAAGCTAAACACTTTTTCTAAATTTTCTTCCCAAAACCCATTGTCCCAAAATACGGCCAAAACGTAAGAACAAGCCCTAACCATAGTACACAGAACCCTCGGGCCTTTGATTGTGAGCATTGTTCTTTCACAAGTCAGTTGAGGTGATACCCATTGTCTCAGGTTCCCCAAAACCTAACAGACTTTTCTCTATCATAGTTTCAGTACAATTGACTTGTCGCCCGGAATTGAGAGCTGTATCTGAAGTGGGGTCGATTTTGCCTTTCCCATTTTTCCAGTCAAGCTCAGGTGAGGTGAGCCCCCTTTCTACCCCACATGTTTCTATTCACTTTTCTTAATCTTCTTCCGTACATTTTTACACATCTATATCCTTACATATGATGGAAGAATTTACCCCCTTTTTTTAAAATTCCAGAATTCTGTTGAATTCTCGTCAATTATTTTGTAATAGTCGATGAATATTGTGCCAGTGGATGCAGTTCTTCTCTCTCTTTCTTTCTTTCTTTTTTTTTCTTCTTCTTTTTTTTCCAATTTAATTTTTTTTCCCGCTTGATTCTTTATAAGTGCTGCTATACTTTTTGGTCTTTTGATTAAGAAGTTGAGGGTGGGCAGGGACAATGTTTATCACTAATTAAATATTATTACAGAGTTGTTTATTATTAACTCCAAGTAGAACTTTTAAAATAGCTGATTTTGTCTAGCAAGAAGGTATATTAAGATAA
This sequence comes from Jacaranda mimosifolia, assembly GCA_018894105.1. NCBI lineage: Eukaryota > Viridiplantae > Streptophyta > Magnoliopsida > Lamiales > Bignoniaceae > Jacaranda > Jacaranda mimosifolia. Next base: position 13,142,597 of record CM032130.1, on the reverse strand, counting down.
AGCAAGTTCTATGTCTGACATTGGGTTTGTCTTTCTTTAAGTTGACTTAACAGAATACTTTTTAATGGTACATCTGGAAAAACAATAGTCTTTCATAAAATATAATTGTCATACTTCATTGTTCGCAGGACGCATTCTTTTGTTAGCTAATGCGTCATTATATTTAAAGGAGAAGTTTTTTGACGCAAATACAAGCTGTAGGTTGGCTTAATGCCTATGTTATTTGGACACAAAAAAGAGACGCTGAACTCAAGATCATAATGTTCCACATATCTATTTGGTACCCACTTCAATTTATCCATTAACGGGGCCATTAGGTTTGGAGAATACTGCAACTTTAAAAGACTTGGGTGACTGAATATGCTTCTTTTGTAATTTTATGGTAAAAGTTGGATGGCTAAAACTTTGTTTTTCCCTTAAGCACGATTTTATTATGAGATTTAATAGTAGGAAGCAAGGATACAAATTTAGGCTACTGGCATGATACCATAAAGATGCTGATATATTAACAAGTTATGATGTGGGTCGTGTTCAGATATGGAAACATGACCAAGAAAAAATATGAGTACGGAAATGTTTTGAGGCATCTTGGGATCATAGGATAGGATCATAGGATAAGATCTTACCGTCTTGCTAAACTCACTAGTCCATGATATAATGGTTAGGTTGATGTAGACGTGGAATCGAGGTTTAGTTGATTCTTGTGAGGTCAAGATTTTAGGCCTGCCACCTATTATGATTCGCATGGATTAAGATAAGAATGGGATCTGGATTTTGAATTTGAAAGGAAGAGAATTGAATTTGGGTTTTGAATTTTGGGTTTTGAATCAACAAACAATTATGAGGATTGGTATTGATTATTTTGTCCCTCAAAATGAGGGCCTCATTGAAATAATGTAATTACATAGATATTTCTTCTAACCATGTTATGGTAATCGAAGTTGAATTGTACATAGGAAACAATATGAATTTGATCTTTTCCTTGTATGATTATAATCCCTTTTCTTTCGGTCCCTACTTGATTTTCTAAAAATGACTTACCTTTTCCAAGTGAAAATTTTAAGTTTAGATAAAACAATTTGTGAATGTGAGAGGAATTTCATTTTTCCCCTAGTAAAATGGAAGGATGGAATGTGGACGAAAATCAAAACCTTAGGTTGTGATTGCTTGTGATTTCATTTCTTATTTTCCATTTCTGAGAGAGAATAGTGAGACTTTTGTGTTTATGAGATAGAAAGTTTTTTTATGAGAGAGTGAGTGTATGTAAGGTAAAAGTGTAATGATTATAGTTGATGTAACAGGTGAAAGTTATGAGATGGTGATTGATTGTGAGATTTTCTGTGAGGAAAAATTGTGAGATGGTGTTTGGTTGTGAGGTATGAGTTAAAATGTTGTGTATGTAATAATTTTTATATATAGGTTTTTATTAGAATAAAATAAAATTAATAAAATATCCTTTAGAATATCCTATAATATATATACTAAAATATAATAATGAATTTATGTAATGATTTAATTAATTAAAATTTTAAATTTTTTAAGTATATATTGAAATAAATGCGTATATACTTATATATGCAGCAAAAATAATTTTATTTAAGTATAAAAATATACATGTAAATAATTATATTACAAAAATTATTTTATGAAATATTAAAATGTAATGTGTAAATATAAATACATATTATGAAATAATTTTATTTAAATAATACAATATAATGTGTAAATATAATTATATATTATGAAAATAATTTTGCTTAAATAATAAAACATTATGTGCAAAATATAATTATGTATTAGGAAAATAAGTTTACGTAAAAATTAAAATATACATGTGAATAATTATAAATATTATTTGTAAATATAATTATATATTAGGAAAATAATTTTATGAAATATTAAAATATACATGCGAATAATTGGAAATATAAAAATATTACTTGTAAATATAATTATAATTTTATTTAAGTATTAAAATATACATGTAAATAATTATATTACAAAAATAATTTTATTTAAATAATAAAAAATAACATGTAATTATAATTATGTTTAAATATAAAAATATTATGTATAAATATAATTATTTATTAAAAGAATAATTCTGTTTAAATTAAAATATTATGTATAGATATAATTACATACTATGGAAAAAAATTTATTTAAAATTTTTAAATATACGTCAAAACAACTATATTAAGAAAATAATAATATTTAAATATAAAAATATTATGTATAATTATACAACATATTATGATATAATTCAATTTAAATATTAATATATACATGTAAATAATTATATTATGAAAAAAATTATTTAAATATAAAAATATTATGTATAAATATAATTATATATTATGCAAATAATTTTAAATAAATATTAAAATATTATGGGTAAATATAATTATATATTTTCAATTAATAGGTGGATGAAAAATCAAGTTAGAAATTTCAAAAATTTACTTGACAAGAAGAATCCAATTTTTGAGAGAATCCAAAGAAATTCTCTAAGAGGATAATCCTTACTTATCAAAGATGGAATACGGAGGACAGGAATATTTTTGAGAGAGAGCAAAAATGGGAAGATTTTTTTTTCAAGTGTAACTTGTGAGATATATCTCACAAGTCCACATCCAATCACATCTCATGAGAAAAATTTACTTCAAATGCTTGCTTGTGGGAAATTTTCCCACAAGCAAGCACAACCTTAAACTCCTATGTTAATCGGTTCACATTAAAAACATTTCTTAAAAAGAGGAATGATGCCTTACCTCTTACCTTTATAAAAGGTGACGGCTTAGGGCCTATTTGGTTTCATTTTCAAAGCTCATTTTCATATTTTTTTACTATTTCAAAAATGAAACACATTACTTTTTATATATGTTCATCCAACATTATTTTCATTTTCATTTTCAAAACACATTCCCCTATAACCTATATATCTTCTCTCTTTATTTCATTATTTCTATTTCTTTTCATCCACAATCTACTAAAACGAACATAATCATTATTTTTCCAACAATCTATCCAAATACAAAGTTATTTTTAACTCATTTTCACTAACTACATTTTCAAATTTTAGAAGTGATGGAAATGAAAAATAAAAATGAAAATAAAGCCAAACGGGCCCTTACAGCCTGTTTGGTTTTATTTCCACGGCCCCTTTTCATTTTCATCCGAAAATAAAAATTAAAAACCATCACTTTCTCTCTATTTTCACTCAAACTATTCTTATTTTCATTTTCAAACTCTTTCTAAACCTATCATATCATCCTATTATCACATCAACCAAATTCAAATTTGATTTGATATAAAGTATCAACAATAATTTCAAAATTAATAAAATATACATATATTTTTAAAAAGTAAATCTTCTTAAATATAAAAAAATATAATTCAAACCATCTTTTCAATTCTAAACCTATTCAATCATTATTTTCCAACAAATCATCCAAGCACAATTTCATTTTCATAATCAAATCTATAACTAACTTTTCAAACTTTAGAAATACCCAGAAACTAGAAATGACTCTGGAAATAAAACCAAACGGGCTGTCACTTTCTTTGTATGCTTTGCTTTCTACTTTCTAAAAGAATGATGTTTACTTTCTCTGGAAGACATAGTCTTGGTTTGGTTTACATTTTATACATTTCTGTTGTCTGTTTGGAGAACTCTAATTATACTTTGTATCTCCTTGTTCCATTTTCTAGTGATTCTTATGATTCACATTTATTGTAGGTCTCAAATTGGTCGTGGGAAAATTTGATAGACTATAATCATGCTGCAGCTAAGGCACTGGACGTTGTTGATGGGGATTGAGGTGATAGTATGTACTGTGGGCCGTCAGTTACCATTTCTCTTGTCGCTGATGCTAACCCAATATAATATTTTCAAGATGACAAATAAAATTGGCCAGAACTGAGTGATAATGGGTAAACATTTAGGCACCGTTTGGTTTCATTTCCACACCCCATTTTCACATTTTCTACTATTTCAGAAATAAAAACCATAACTTTTTACACATTTTCACCCAATATCATTTTCATTTTCATTTTCAAAACACATTCTCTAATAACTTATATATCTTCTCCCTATAACCTATATATCTTCTCTCTCCATTTCATTATTTCTATCTCTCTCTACCTACAACCTATTAAAACCAACATAATCATTACATTTTCAACATAATTATTACATTTTCAAACATTTCATCCAAACACATTTTTATTTTCACATCAGATCACATAACTAATTTTCACTAAAATGTAAATGCTGGAAACTGAAACTGAAAATGAAAATAAAACCAAATGGTCCCTTAGACATTTACTCTGAACTTTTGTGTTGTGTTACATCATTAGCATATTGGGTGAAACAAAAATATTTGAAGAAGTAATTGCACTGGGACAAGTAACTTTTTTTCAGAGAGTCTACGGAGGGCCAAAAACTATGAAGTAAATGAAAGTCAGCAGAACAAGACAATCATAACATCGGTGCAGAGTCACTTTTGATGTAAGTTATATGTCTTTTTCAGACAGCCTAGGATATAGTCTTTTTACATTTTTTAATTCACTTCACTTATCTTCTGGCTTTATTTTGCCACAGTACTATGGCTTGCAGTTGTTGTATTTGTTGAGCTCCTTAACTAGTGCTTCACTTGTGCAAGATGATGCAACTACTTTTATGATTATACTACTTCGAGGCTTAATTTGGTCATCAAAAGATTAGCAATAAGCATGACATTGTATTTTACATGCAAACTTAAGAGTTAAGACATGATTTTATTTTCCATGTTTCACGTCCGGTGAGTCTTTGAAGCAATGCCAACTTGGTGACTTTTTGGGCACCTGTTTTTACATGGAATTATGAATAATTTTATTCATTTCTTTGGTGTAGGTCTTCTATCACTTATTGGTCACTCTCATATGCTCGGCATCTGTCCTCCTTTTGAACATTCTAGTATTGATATTATGAGCACTACCTTTTAGTGCTTATAACATCATAGTGCATAGATTTTTAATTTTTTTTTAAAAAAAAAAAAAAGGAATGGTGTCAAATTTTGGTGATTGCGGGAGCAAACTCATGATATAGGGGGATAGAAAATCCCATACCAATTCTTGCCTTTTTTTCACTACAAGAAAATAGGTCCTTATTGTCAAAATGTCAAGTGGCAATTTTAAAGTTGTTACTAATTATGTATTGGTGTCATCCTAAAAATTTAGGATCCACTTTGGAGTTCTAGATGAGAGTTTAAAAAATTTAACGTTTGTGTAACTTTACTTTATTGTCCTTATAAGTAGTGTTGTAGCGGTTGAGAGATAGTGGGATGACATAATTACTTTAATTGAGAGAATGTATTTGAAAAAGAATTCCATTATAGGAAATGCAGTCTTGTTTTTGGACGTCCCAAAAAGAAAATGAGAGCACTAAATTTGGGATACAAGGAGTATGTTTAGTGCCTGGGACTTTTATTTTTGCCAAAATAAAGATTTTTACAAGTTTAATAACGAAGAAAATTGTTTTTAAATTGTGACTGCCGAAAATAAGTTACACAAGAACTGTAATTACATTGTTACTGATAAGTAGTGATACATGTATAATGACAATTCAATGGCTACAAATATTGTCATAATGACTTTGTAACAATATTTGCATTACGATAGACACAGTGCTTTAGCCCAGTGATATAAGTCTCGCACATAAAGTCTGAGGTTGGGGGGTTTGAATCGAGTAGACACCCGGCGTGCATGTGTATAAATAAAAAAATATTTGCATTATGATAATATTGTTATTACATATGTCCCCGATTGTAATTCTTGTTACTATTAAGTTTGTAAAAATCATTATTGTAATAGAATAAAAATTCTTGTCACTTAATAATTTTTTATTAATGACAACTTTGCATTGTCACTCAATAGATTGTGACTATCATCGGTTTTTATTTCAATTTTTATTGGTAACAAATCCAAAAAACTAGAATTTTATCAAGAAAATTGAGTTAGTGAGTAAAAAGTTTGTTTTACTTCGTTGCTACATTGAAATACCAATTCTAATGAACTGCAGCCTTTCTGTATATTGAATAACCAAATCATCTAAAATCATATGTTGTAAGGGAGGGAAAACTTATTAGTATAATTCCTCCAACGTGCTTCCTCATGTGTGGGCCTCACTCTTTTTCTAAGGCGAATTGCATGAAATATTTCAGAACAGGTATAGCATAATTCAATCCTAAGTTCTTGTGCTAATCTAATGTCAGATTGAACGACGACATCATCTAAATACATCTTAAGTATTTTTCTTTTTTTTTTTTCTATATGATAACTGTGCTGGTAATGCATTCACATTGTTCTATACTTCTGCTGGCTTCTTGTTTATTCTTAAATGTATTGTCTAAGTGTAACTACAGATTTATGGAAGTATGCCTCAACTCAATAAAATAGTGTATCAGAGAAATATAACTCAAATGGATAAACAAGTCTATTATGGCTATGTTTGGTTGTGAATTGGGCCATTCTCCCAAAATATTTTGGGAGAATGGATTTTGGGTAGTGGGGTTGGGGAATGTGATAGTTGTTTGTTTGTATTTTGGGAGAATGAATTGTGAGAAAATGATTTGTTTGTTTGTGTTTTGGGAGGACAAGATGTCACATCAATGACTCTTTTGTTGGGTTTAGGGGTGAAATGAATATTTTAAAATTATTTATATATGTGTATATATAGATTGTATGAGTGGTAATATATGTATATATTTTTAATGATGAAAGAATGTGTGGTGCCTTGGGAAATAGTGTGGAGTTGGGGATATTAGGGATTTTTTGGGAATAAATTTTGTATTTTGGAAGTGGGATTGAGAAATGTGTAGTGTTTGTTTGTTTAAGTTTTGGGAGTTGGAAAATGCATTGGAGGTTTACACCCAAACAAAGCCTATGTCTTTCACTTTTAAAGAGCAAGGGGACTATCTGTCTTCTTGGTTCTATTGATGCTTAAGGGTAAAAATTACCTGGTATATAATGTGGTAATTCCTCCATCATTTTCTTTGTTATGTATAGGTTCCTTGCATGTAATACCTCTTTTGTGTGTGTGTGTGTGTTGCGTGTGTTTGTATGTATAATTTCAGAATGATGTCTTCTAGAAAATCAGACAGACGTCTTGGGATTTTCCTTCTAATACTCATTGATATTAGAGTGAAAAATGAGTTTAGAACAAATTTTCTTCATTTATGGATTGTGTGTCAGCTAGTTCTAAATATATATATATATATATATATATATATTAAGGATAGGATATCTTTAGCTTCACTCCATGGGGATATGTTCGGTAGAAGGCATTTACAGACACTAGTTAATGAAATACTTATTCATGTAGTAAACAAGTCTGAAATTGAGAACTTATATATTTTCTTTGCTTCTTTATTGTTTTTGCTTTCTGTAAACTTCAGATCAAATATGCTTGTTTCTCTCCCTTTTTCTTCTTCAGATCAAAATATGTTTGTTTCTCTCTCTCTTTTTCTTTTATATATATAGAAATGTACTTCAGCTTGAAGTTGTGCTGAAATATCCTAGTCCTAGTGCTAGTGCTGATTTTTACTCAGTAGTATATTGAAGACATAAACACGCAGTATATCAAAGAATAAATTACAGAAACAAGCTGTTATATTCTTAGTGTACTGTTCAAGTAGCTTGTGTATGATATTAGAGCATAATTTAATGAACTTTAAAGGTTAGAGCTGTAACTCATAAATACTTGTCTACTGTGAATTCTCAAATGATCATTGCTGGCCTTTATTATCTGGTATGGTGCAAAATCGAAAATGACTGAAAGATTGGTGCTCTATGATGTAGTTTGTACTTCAATCATTTTCATGATAAATGATAATAAAACTGAGTAAAGAAAAGTAAATAACGTTGGAGCTAGTAGTGAACAAATTGTTTGTAACACTACATTCTACGCCAACGTAAGCAAACTAAAAAGGCAAAATTTTCTCTGGATATGTAATAATTATTAGTCAAATTTATACCTGCTAAAATCAATTTCTAGTGTTCGCCAAGCACTATCTGGTAGCTCCAACACAGATCTACCTATATAATGAAAGCTATTTGGGAGTTGGAATGGACTTGACTAGCCACCCAATTGGCCATGACAATGCTGCTACTCCGATGCATGCAACCCACTGCCCTAAGTTCAGCCTTTCAGTATCAGCAAACCTCTTTAAGAATTCCACCATTACAACTTGAAGAGCCACTGTCATTCCTACAATCCCAAGAAACAGCCTGTTCTTCGTTATGCCCTTGAATATGTTCTTCTTCTCTAGTTGCCTGGAATTAAACTCATTGAAAACTTGACATAGGACAAAAGTATTGAACATGAGTGTGTCCTTTACTTTCTTGTTCACATGAAAGATAAAGCTTCCTCTGAATTGCAGGACCAGCAAAACAATTACTTGATATAAGGACTGGGAAATGAGATTTCTCCACATGACATTGCTTATGAGAGGTTCAGTTCTACCAACAGGTTCCTTGGTGAGGAGATCATCAGTAGGCTGTTCAGTTGCCAAGGCTAAGGCTCCTAATGTATCCATTATGAGGTTCACCCAGAGAAGCTGGACTGCTGTCAGCGGTATATCACCAGAAGATAATGCAGCAATGAAATTGATTGCTAAGGCAGCAACATTAACTGTGAGTTGAAACTGGATGAACTTTTGAATGTTGTTGTACACACACCTACCCCACTTTAAAACTGTTACTACAGTGCTGAAATTGTCATCCAGTATTACTATATCTGAACTCTCCTTTGCAACTTCTGTCCCTTGGATCCCCATAGAGAGTCCGATATCTGCTTCTTTTAATGCAGGTGCGTCATTGGTTCCATCGCCTGTTACAGCTACCACGTGGCCTTTCAGTTTCAAACATTGTACCATAAGAAGCTTGTCAAATGGGGATGATCTTCCCATGACCTGGATTCGTTCAATTATACCCATCCTCTCCTCATGTGAGTAATTTCTGAATGTTTCCCCGTCAACCATTGCATTGTCCAAGTCATCATCAGCCTTAAGAATCCCACATTCCAGAGCTATAGCTCTTGCAGTGAACATATTGTCTCCAGTGATCATTTTGACTTGAACTCCAGATCTTTTACAGGATTCTACTGCTACTTTGACACCAGGGCGACATGGGTCCTTTATACCCACTAGCCCTAATAGAGTCAACCCTGTTTCTTCAAGTTTCCCTGTGCACGATAGACTTTCCTCTGTGGACTTTTTGCAAGCAAAAGCAATACATCGAAGACTCTTGTCTGCCATATTTATAATCGTTTTCTCAAAGTGCTTTTTCTCTTCATCATGCATGGTTATAATTACACCATTTTGGGTGTAATAACTTGCGCACATGGACAGGATCATCTCAGCAGCACCCTTCCAATGAGTGTGAACTGTACCAGTGTGAAAGTTCCTTACCAGAATTCCACTCCTTTTCTTCTCTGAGTTAAAAGCTACAACATGTAGGATCTCATGGCTTTTTGTCAGAGCATCAACATCCACTTCCATATCAGACACAGCCCAAGAGAGGATGGCCGATTCTGTTGGGCTTCCAGATATTTCTGGAACAGGAGAACAAGGCGATGCATGGACCTCCCCAGTTGTATTTAACCCAGCACCTTCCTCCAGCAGTTCAAGAACATCTGTGGAGATCTCTGAAGGTTTTTTCTCTTCCATTCTCTCTATACCAATCCAGAATTCAGTAACTTGCATCTTATTCATAGTAAGGGTCCCAGTTTTGTCTGTGCAGATGGTTGTTGCTGAACCCATCGTCTCGCAAGCGGATAGGTTGCGAACCATGGCATGGTCAGCCATCATTCTTTTCATTGAGTAAGCCAGGGTCAGGGTAACAGCCAAAGGTAAGCCCTCCGGAATTGCAACCACAATAATTGTCACGGCAGCAGAAATAATACACACAATAGAGTTCATTATATCATTGGCTTTTGTTTTGCTGCCCGTGAACTCTTTGTGCCCACTTTCATCTTTAGTTGTTCCTGTGAAGTAACGGATTATCAGAACGACGAGAACGACTGCTGCAACAAACAAACCGATCTTTCCAATGTGAATTGTCAGCTTAGTCAGTCTTTGCTGCAGAGGTGTTTCCTCTTTCTTATCATTAGTGATAGAGCTCATCAGCTGACCCCAAGTAGTATTCATGCCGACCGATGTTACAAGCATGCGACCATAACCGTCCTTTACCTTTGTACCTGAGAGCAGAAACGGGTTCTCACTTTCATTGATTTCAACGAGGTCACTTTCACCAGTCATGCTGGATTCATCTGTTTTCATTGAATGGCCATTCAGGAACAAGCCATCAGCCGGAACCTGATCGCCAATCTTTAAACACACGATATCACCCACCACAATGTTGAATATTGATATTGGTTGTCTCCGCCCTTCTCTTACAACTTCCACTTTTATGTTGCAGCTCTCATCAGAAAGCTTCGAGAATTGCCGGCTCTGTCTGAAGTTGCTGATGGCAGAGACTGCAAGAACTAAAACGACAGCAAGAATGATGCTTCCTCCATCATACCACCCTTCCTCCGGGCCATGCTGTTTGATGCCAAAACCTAGAGACAAAGCAGCACAGACCAGAAGGATGATAATAGTGAAATCCCGAAATGCTTCTATCAGAAAACTGAAAAAGCTTCTAGCGGTGGCCTTCTGGTATGTGTTGAAGCCAAATTCATCAGTTCTCCTCTTTATATCATCGGAAGAATTGTTAAGACCAATTTTAGGGTCCGTTTCAAGGATTTTGAGAACTTCTTGTACTCCACCATATTGAACCAACATATTGAAGTTCTTCTCTTTAACCATATCAGTGATTGTTTTTTTGTCAGCATGGAGAGAAGGTTGGAGAAAACCACGATGATCATCATCCATGGGTTTGATATCAATGGCGATGTACGAATTATTGGAAAGGATTGGTGGGCTGATGAGGGCCTTTTTAGTTGCAGGTTTTTTGGACAGAGAAACTACGAAGTAGATTGCCCGAAAGACGAGCTGCAACCGCTTGCATGGTTTCACCATGCAAATATCTTCTGTAAGAAACATGATGCTACTGGGTTTTGTCAACAACAATTCCAGAAGAGAAAAATAGGGTTTGTGTGTGTGTGCGCGTGCTTGCTGATATATATGCAGCGGAAGGGTTGATTTGCATGAGAAGAGTCCTTAGGTTTATCACTTCTTTTATAACTGTACTTCAGAAACTTCACAGCAATTTCCCACCAACCTGCGAGGAAATTTCTTGAAGAATTACTTCGAGGAAATTGAGATATAACTAAATAAAGAAAATTATATACAAAATAAAAATAAATTGATACACACACACACACACACACACACACACACACACACATATATATATATATATGGACGCTTAAGGCTGTAATGCCAAATTTGTAATTAAATTACATAATCTTGATGTGCCAAAAAAACATATTTAATTTCTTATTTATCAAACTTAGTCACACTCCTGGGTGGATGACAACCTAATGGTTTACGTACGACAATTACGATATTAAGAATTCCACGCATTGTAATTTTTTGTGACGCCTTCTCGTATGCTATCGGTGTTGCTTTTGTTTCTTTTTCTCTTCTTTTTTAATTTTTAAATAAGTAGACAAGCCAAAGGCCTTTTTTAAAAAAAATTGTGATTTTTTTCCCCCAAAAATACCGTGAATTGGGGAAAGTTACAAAATTATGGTAAGTTGTACTCATTGAATGCAACTTTCAACAGTTATTATTGAAAGTAGCACTTGGTGAGTGCAATTTTTAACAATTATTATTGACAGTTACTATTGAAAGATGCACTCATTGAGTGCAATTTTCAACAGTTATAACCATTTTTGCAGCCACCGGAGGGAAGAAATAGTACTATTGAAAGTTGCACTCACCAAATGCAACTTTCAATAGTAACCATTTTGTTGGCTAATTGCAGCCTTCACTTGTGAATGTTGCAATTTATTCATGTGAAGGTTGCAATTTGCATTCAGCCTTCACGTGAATATATTAAATAAAAATAAAAATAAAAATAAAAATTTTGACCAACACTCCTTATAAGTAGAAGTAGAGAGAAATGGAGAAAATGGAGGAAAGAAAGAAAATAGGAAGAAAAAAGAGAGAAGAAAACAGTTCACTTATAATTATTGTTTCTTTGTGTCAATTGGAGAAATTTTATAAAAGCTGCAATTTTGGTTGACACGTATAACTTAAAGCCTACGGTCTTTACGCATTTTGTGAAGCTTGCAAGATTCATAATTTCCACGCAGAAAAAGGAGAGGGAAAAAAAATAGATAAAAGAAAAAAGAAAAAAAAATATTGTAGTAATTGGTTGATTATTTAAGGTGAATTTTTTTTTATTAAAGTAAAAATTTTAATTTTGAGTGCTAAATTAAATTTTTTTGCTTCAGTAAATATATATTTATTCTTTGTATTTGCAGTTTGTGTAGAATGAAAAATTGGAAGGAGTTAAACAATATTATTATTCAACATTATTTTCTACCAATACTCAGATTAGTGTATTATTTTCATATATTTTTCTTTTTTATTAGTATTTTTATTCACTCATATGTATAATGTTAATCAATTGTTATAGGATATCTACAAAATATTTGAAATTATATTTTGGGGGTCAAATTGAAGAAGTCCAAAAATACTTATATATATATACATATATATGAGGACAAAAATTCATCAAAATTTCAAAAATTGCCTAATCTCTTCCCACCTTCGGTTCTTCTTCATTTCACCTCCAAATTCGAAAGTAAAACCATGGTTGAATTCCTCTCAGCTCAAGGATCACAACTGTACCAAATGTGAACCAAATCAACGGTGATTTAGTTGGAAAAATTTACGGCGACGGAGCAAGGTGGTAGAGGTGGCGGTTGCTAACTTCCAGTGGCGAAAACGGTGAAAGGTTAGGTGGGACTAACTCAAAGAATCAGGATCACGACTGCAAATATTAGTTCCATATAAGAAGTAACAAAGAAAACACAAAGAATATAAAATGAACACGCACGAAAATAAGTAATAAAGAAGACATACAAAAATTACAAAGAAAACATACGAAAATCACAGATATTTTGCTTACAACTTTCTAAATATAAAAAATATAAAAAAGCTAGGGATTCGGTCTTTCAGGGGCTTGTTATGCATTCTGAACTTCTTGAAGGCGACGCGCTTGTTATCTTGCTCTTGCTTGAGGCCAATCCATTTCATTTTGAATTCGAGTGGTACGGTCTCTACCTACGATATGTCGCTCCCAATGTGCAGAGTTGTGGACTAGCTCAAAGTTAGGATCATCCCAGTAATCCTCCGACCACAATGGTTCAAATCTCCCTTTATAAGTTGCAATGTAATGTTCCACCTTATAATATTCCTTCACAAGTGATGCACAGTTGACCCCAAATGTTCGACATACTTGCATTGCATGTGAGCAAGGAATTCCATATTCAGCCCATTTCCCATGTTCGACATACTTGCATTGCATGTGAGTAAGGAATTCCATATTCAGCCCATTTCCCATGTTCGAAGCTTCACAACGTGAGTATGATTCCCACGTGATGTGTCCATTCTAGTAATGACCGAAGCTGATTGTTGAGTATAATCAATCTTTTGCACGAAGTGATTAACAGAATGGTGCTGCCATTTTGTGTAAATGTTAAAAGCATAATCAGCCCATAATTGATCATTTTGCCTCATCCTACAGGCATTAGTGATCCGACGAAGATAATATTTCACGCAACGATCAAATGTTGTTTGAACAATAGTTGTGATTGGTAGTTGCCGAGCACCTTTTAACACCCTATTTATACATTCGGACATGTTTGTGGTCAAAATGCCAAAACGTCATCCTCCATCATGAGATAATGTCCATTGGCTCTTGTCTATCCACTCCAAGTAGGAGTAAGCACGCTCATTAATACTCTTTATATCCTCCATATTTTTTTCAAATTTTTGGATTTGAATTGCAGTACCAGCCTTCCAACACATGTCCTTCAATTGAACATTCTTAAAATGTTTATTGAAATTTGAACACACATGCCTAAAATAAATTCGATGTACTCCACGAGGAGGCGTGAAATCAGGTATGCTCTCTACAGCAGCCAAAATACCATAATAACGATCAGAAAGTAAACAATAGCCATTGGCCCCTCTGATAATGTGTTTCGCCAACATCTGAAGGAACCATCTCCAAGACATCAAAGTTTCCTCATCTACTATGGCAAAAGCTATAAGTATAACATTCTGATTTGCATCAATGGCTACTGCAATAAGTATTTTATGTTTATACGTTGTGTATAGATGAGTTCCATCTATACTGATAAGTTTGTGGCAATGTTGGAACCCTTGTATACATGGTCAAAATGCCCAAAAGACATATCTCAACATCTTTTGTCCTGGTATGCCTGTCTCAAGATGACTCAATTCAATAATTGTTCCTGAATTCCACTTCTGGAGAGCTCCAAAATATTTAGGTAATTTTCTTATTGAGGTCTCCCAAGTCCCATAAAGTTTCTCCATCGCACATTTCATGCTATTCCATGCCTTAGCATAAGAGATTTCATAACCATATTAACTCGAACAGTGTCCAATAGGTCCAAAACAATCATATTTCTGCTTAAATTCTGATGATCCATTGAAACTTCATCCATAAGGCATGTGTGATGGCCTCCATACTTTGTAATTCTCCACAATCCCTTTTTTTCTTTAAATATTCCCCTCACACTCCACAGAAAAGAAGGTTGTTCTTTGTTATTATGTTTGCACACCATTTTCCATAACTTTGGTGTGCTCTCAAGAACGTGATATTCTTGTCTAGCCACTCGCACGGAATAATCTTTCACAGAAGTGATAAGATGCTCTTTACTCTTGAATACCATTCCCACGTGGAGTGCTCCTTTACTTGAGTTGTAAAACTCAATCCAACCACGGGTTGGAATATCCATAGAATCTGCCTGTATAAATATATATTATTATCTATTGCAGAGAAGAATGGATAAACGGGATCCAAAATTGGTTGCATAGTTTTGGATGTCATTCTTCTCATCTCATGTGGTTGTTGTTGGGAAGATGTTCCCTCGCCGTGTGAAGGTAGTAGCTCTTTCATTGTATCTATATCTACCTCATCATCATCACTACCATTAAAATCATCACTATTATTTTCAGCTGCTTCTGAATCCCTCAACTCGTCATCACGAAAACTATCTACTTGTGGCTCTAGTTCACCATCATGAACAAAATGTGCTGGGGTATCTTGCTCTCATTCGAAAACTTGATGAGAGGTAGAAGGGCCTTCACCAAAATCATGAATCCCAACATTTGCAAACCTTTGCATAACCACAGGAACATTTTTCTGATTGAGTTGGGTATTGTTGATCCAATCCAAAATCTTGGTAAGAGGTAGATTAACCTTTGGGTTGCATCAAAAGCCCCATGTAAGACCCCCCTCCAAAAGTATTCTGAACACCAGTGTGGCATATTGCTTCTGTCTCAATATATAATTCCACACTATCAAGTTAGCACTGTGGACCAAACAACATAGATAAACCATTATCATTTTGTATTTCCACAGGTGTAGATATCCCGTACTGTTTATCTAAATAGAATTTTGCTTGAATTTTTAGTTGATAGCTGCTGCTATCAATGGCTGTCCATAGATTTCATAGCACAAATCAGAATATGTTATTTCATGAGATATTCTAACGATGCTACATGTGTCCGATCATAATCCACTGAGCGAGAATCTCTAGTAATTTTTCCACCAAAATATATTAGAACAACAATGGTACTCGAAGTAGACATACCTTCCACAAATACACACATAATTTATATTAATTAATCAGTCTAATTAATAACTATCATAAAATTTAATAAAATATTAAGATTTACATTGTTCAATATTTCTACAGTACAAAAATTAATTATCACAACATATAATAGTGAACAAAAATACTATTACAAAAGATAAAAAAAATCAACCCATAGAAATTTTACCCTAACTTGAATATTTGTAAAAAAGAAAATTGAATCGAATTGTTCAATTCCTTCTGAATTTGCGTTTGTAACACCCTAGAAATTTATGAATTCATTTATATGTATATTATCAATATTTGAATTTTATTGAATTTTATTTATGAATTATTTTACAATTTTGTGGTCAAATTATAATTTTTTTATACCCAATTTTGTTTAATTGAAATTGTTGGGACTCAATTGCATGACTTAAGTTTCCTAGGGACTAAATTACAAAATGGAAAAATTTAATTTAAAAAACGGGCAGCAGGTTATTTCCTTCTTCTTCTCCATTTTTCTTTCTTTTTTTTCCCCTTCTTTCTTCTCTTTTCTTCTTCTTCACCGCGGCCAACTACCACCACTGGCGACACCCTTAACTCCGAACCAACACCCCAACTCAACTACCCTCACCTCTAGCACTCGAATAACACCCTATACACGGCGGATGACCGCCGGAGTAGCGTGGTGGAAGACAACCGAAAATGGGTACACGGCGGAGCAACTGGGTTTCGAGTTGTCCGGCATCTAACAGTGAATCTGAAGGGTAATTTAGGTAGTACTCAACGAGGGGAACACGGTGGGAGCATTGCATGGCGGTGATATGCGGCGGAGAGGGCGAAAACTGGCGGCGGAGCTTGTAAACTGTGAAGGCTTCGAGGTGGTTTTTGGAGGGTTTTCAGGTGGCCATTGTTGAAACCAAGGGTACTATTGGGAAGCTCTTGGCGAGAGGAGTCTTTGGGTGGTGACATTGAACTTTTCAGCGGCGGCGACTGGGCAGAATCATCGCTTCGTCACAGTGAACACATGCATGCGGTCTGATTGTGGAGATTCTTCTTCGTTAGTGAGATATTGTAATTGCATGTATATGTTTATACATTTTGATCATCGTAAAACCTTGTATTACCGTATATTATGATGGAATTAGTCGATCAGAACGCTTATGCATAAAAATAGAACACCTTTGATTGATTAAATAGGCCTAGTGAATCCAAAATGGTATTATTTCGTGTAAACTATAGGTTATATAGCATACTAAGTATAGAAACCCTAATTTTATGTAATCGAGATTTAATCGACAAAAGCTTGGATTTTTATTGATAATTGGATTATTATGATCAATATCGAGTATCATTATGAAACTGTATGTATAAGAGAATTCCATATACGTCTATATATTCGATACTAATAGTATGTCTAGGGCAGTAATATCAAATCAAGCCCTAACCAACATATCAATAGGATAATCGCTTGGATTTGGGGTTGTTGTTGGTATGATTCTAAGTGTTAGTGATCGTTAGGGTTGAACATGGATTTTAATATAAGGTTCCCTTTTGAATAGGTGACGGAGGTTTTGACCCTAAGGACCAGTAGAGTCTGACTAGACTATTGACGTGCTTAAGGTGAGGATCTACCGCTTTGGTACTTGTTTAAGTAAAGCAATATTATCCTTGATTTTTGAACCCTATGAGGTTCTATTGTCTTGACTATCGTTATCATTTATCGTTGATTTCTGAACCTTGTGAGGTTCTATTGACTTGATTATCGATATCGTTTATTGTTGCTATCTGAACCCTGTGAGGTTCTATTTTCTTGACTATCGTTATCATTTATTGTTGTTTTCTGAACCCTGTAAGGTTTTATTGATTTGATTATCGATATCGTTTATTATTGCTATTTGAACCCTGTGACATTCTATTTTCTTGACTATCGTTATCATTTATTGTTGTTTTCTAAATCCTGTGAGGTTCTATTATTTTGACTATCGATACCGTTTATTGTGATTGAACCTTGTGAAGTTTCAATGACTTGATTATCGTCTATGGAATATTGCTAATCGTTGAACATGAGAATCTTATTGTGTTAATTGTGTATTGAAACTGTTCTGAATCAATCGATTGTTACTAATATCGCCTTGAACATTTCATCATTTCGTATGTTATTGTTCAAATTAAACTTGTTCCGTGTCTTGTGGTCTGCCATGATGGCATTATTGGAATCGTATTGTAAAGTTCATTGTTTTGCCATGTTGGCAACTAATTGATTGATTGATTGAATTGAAAGATATGTGTACATGAGAACCGTTGGGTCGAGTGCCTTGCCAAGTTGTTATGCTTGAGCTACTGTTATTGCCAAATTGTTATGCTTGAGCTACTGTTATTGTTGAGTTGTCATGCTCGAGCTACTGAATTGATTGTTACTGAACGGTTATTGAACTGTTATGGAGGCATAAGGATGTTCCGATATACATGTTTTATTTGGTTTATTGACTTGCATATGTGGTGGGTTAGCTATTCTTGCAATTTTATTCTGCTCATGGAGCAATAAGGCTGGAGTGGTATCCTAGTCTAGATCGAGCTGATGTTCCGGGCAAACGAGCCACATTATACCTCCTGATTGTGATCGGTTGAGATGTCCCTAAACCTCCCGAGCAGGATCGATTGAGATGAACAGGCCGTAAAGCCGATGGTCACAGCTTCCGACCTAGCAATTATTCGTAACTTGGTTTCTTTGATGTTTCCTTTTGGCAGTGACTTGTCGTTCTTATACTAAGCTATTATTGATTGTTATCTGTGTACCTTGATTTTCAACTGGTTATGTATTGCTTTACACTATCCTCACTGAGTCCTTATGACTCACCATCGTGTATTACTCGTCTTTACTCAGACAAGTATGAGACATGAGGACTGACAAACCTGGTAGAGATGGTTGTACTGGAGCTATTTATGTATATGTATGTTTGACTACACTTTGGGATATTTTGTTTAGAGATGTTGTAATATGTCATGAATACTGTTATACTCGTGATTTGTAAGTATGAATCTTGGTACTAGTGACGACCTTTTGGTTTGAATGCTGTTGAACTTTTCATTATGGTATTTAGCACTCTTATATTGCTTCCGTATTTGGATTAAGTTTGCTGTAAGGTTGTGATGTTGTTGATGTTATTGTTGAGAATTTGTGAAAAATTTTATGGGCCAATTAATTTTTTTTGATGCATGTTTGAGGAATGAATTGGAATAGTGCTTCAGCTTAGGTATTATCCTGAGAGGGGGCGTTATAGGTGGTATCAGAGCTTGAGTTTGGAAACCCGAGCTAAATTGGGACAAGATCCTATGATACAGCCTTTAAGTGATTTGTATATATTGAGAAAGTGTTATGTATTTTGAGGATTTAAGATGAATATGATTTGTTTAATATTGACGAAGGAAACTTATGACTGCAGAATGGCGAATGGACATCGAGATGGGAAAGAACCAATTGAGGAGGATGATACTGTAGAAGCTTTAAAGGAGAAAATTAGAGCTTTGGAAGCTGAGAAGGGGAAATGGAAGGAAATGTATGAGATCCTTCAAGAGAGTTTTTGTGACATGAGAGAGAACTTGATGGATAGAGAGGTTGAGGCCTATCATCTGAGATCGGAAATGGGTGCTAGGAGCTATATGTTGGACAGGTTATAAGGGAGATATAGAAAGAGAAGGGGTACGGGTTAAGATAGCGGAGGTCTGGATTGAAGAGCTTAGGGCCATATGTTTCTAGATGGAAGAAACCTTTAGGACATTAGAGTTTGATCCTAGGGGGAATGTAGATATGATCCAGGCCATCATGGAGGAGGTTAGGTAGATAGTAGCCTTCTATGGCAGCATTATAGATTAGGCTATAGGATTTGGAGTTGGGATTGATACTGGAGTAGGGCCATCATGCATTCGACCCCCTCCCGAGCAGGGACATGATCAGGGTATCCATATTGAGGAGGTCCCTGCCAGAGAGCCGGTGCAGCAGCATGCTGTAGAGCCTGTTGAGGACGTTGCTGAGGAGGATCCTGAGGAGGAGGACCCGTGTGATGAGGATCCGAAGATAGACCCGGTGCAGGAGTTTTTAGTGGACGAACCACCCGAGGATGATGCAGCTGGGCCATAGTTCCTTGATGACGTGCCATACGGTGATGACTTTATCGGGCTAGACCCTTTGGTAGATGCATCCCTGAGGATGACGAGATTGTGGAGGTCGATGAAGAAGAGGAAGATGCCGAGTCAATCATCACAGATGAAGAGGATTTAGACTGAGCGCTTTGTTAGTATATATAACACGTAGCCATGTATAGATGCATAGATCGCAACTTTAACCTTAGGCTACTAATTCGGCTAGGTTATCTAACTCTGGGATGATACCTATATTGCCTTGTCAATTTTTTTATGACTAGGCATACTGATGGTGTGACCCTTTTGAAATTTTAAATTGTAAATACTCGATTGTAACTACTCACGCTAGCTTATATATATATGAATAGAATTTTCTCGATTGTAACCTATTTGAGTATTTCTTGCTTTATGTAGTTTGATTGTTAACTGTTTTGTATATGTTTTCTATATGTTTGCTGTGACTTGTGTTTCGAGAAAATCGACAATAATTTGGATTGGCTGTATAGATATCAAGCACAAGTGAACTATTACACAAAGTGTGTGACACTTGGAAATAAGATGTCGGCATTAGCCCACCAATTGGTGGATAAAAATCACCCAATACCTATCGTGTCGGCATTGGAAGCCAGAAGTATTTTGAAGGAAGGTGGACGGGGATTTTTGGCCTATCTTATTAATAAGCCCCGAGATACGGTCAGAATCGAAGAGGTAAAGGTAGTGGCTAGATACCCTGAAGTATTTACGAAAGAGTTAAACTCATTACCTCTGGATAGGGAGATAGAATTTGTTATTCACACTCTCCCAAGAACCACACCGGTATCTAAAACTCCCTATAGAATGGCATCAGCAGAATTGAAAGAACTAAAGGATCAGCTTCAGGAGCTACTGGAAAAGAAATTTATACGGCCTAGCACATTTCTGTGGGGAGCCCAGTGCTATTTGTTCAGAAGAAGGATAGGTCCTTGAGAATGTGCATAGATTACAGGAAGTTAAACAAGGTCACTATAAAAAAAAATACCTCCTACCGCATGTGAGAGAGCTATTCGACCTATTGCAAGGGTCCACAGTTTTCTCGAAGTTAGACTTAAGGCAGGGGTATTACCATTTAAAGATTAGAGAGGAGGATATTTCAAAAACTACTTTTAATTCACGATATGGCCACTTTGAGTTTGTGGTGATGTCATTTGGTCTGATGAATGCCCGGGCAGCATTCATGGATCTAATGCATCAAGTATTTCGACCATATCTAGATAAGTTTGTGGTTATTTTCATCGACGACAACCTGGTATACTCGAAGTCTCTAGAAGAACATACTGAGCACTTACACTTAGTTCTTAGAACTTTAAAAGAGCATAAGTTGTATGCTAAGTTGAGTAAGTGCAAATTTTGGATAGAGAAGGTATCGTTTCTTGGATACATCATATTCTGGTATAGGGTAGAGGTTGATCCATCTAAAATAGAAGCGATACTTAATTGGAAGAGGCTCGAGAATGTGATGGAAGGTCATAGTTTTCTAGGTCTAGCTGGCTATTATCGAAGGTTTGTACAGGATTTTTCTAAAATAGCTAGCCCAATAACTAAGCTAACTCAGAAAGATCAACCATTTAACTGGGATGATTATGTGAGAGAAGTTTTCGAGAACTAAAGAATATATTAACAACGACCCCAGTTCTGGCTCTTCCAGAAGGATTGGAGAATTTTTTGGTATATACGAATGCTTCAAAGGAAGGGCTTAGGTGTGTATTAATGCAAAGAGGATGAGTCATTGCCTATGCATCTTGAAAGCTCAAGCCACATGAGGAGAATTATCCTATTCATGACCTAGAGCTAGCCCCAATAGTATTTTCGTTGTCTAAGTGGAGATATTACCTCTATGGAGCCACCTTTGAAGTATATACAGATCACAAGAATCTCAAGTATTTGAGATCACATAAGGGTCAAAATATGAGATAACGCCGATGGGTGGAATTCCTTGAAGATTATGATTTCTCAATTTCTTACCACCTAGGGAAGGCAAATGTGGTGGCAGATGCACTGAATCACATAGCTAGATTGGCCTACTTAACAAGAACGACGGTGACAAGAGCTTTGAGAACGGATATCGTAGTAATATTGAAGCAGAAAATTTGGCTTGCTGGAGTAAGTGTATAGCCAGAATTGTATGCTGAGATACGGCGAGCTCAAGCCCAGGATAGTTGGATATCAAGATAGAAAGAAGCAATCAAAGAATCTGGAGAATTCAAATTCTATACTGACAATCAAGGTACCTTTCTGTTCCGCAAGAGGATCTGTGTACCGGAAGAGATGAAAGGAAGATTGTTGGATGAGGCACATAAAATAAGATTCATGGTACATCCAGGAAGTACTAAGATATATCAAGATTTGAAGGGGCAATTTTGGTGGGTCGGAATGAAGAAAGATATCGTGGACTATGTACGCAGATGTTTGACCTGTTAGTTGGTAAAGGTTGAACATCAGCGACCATCGGGATTACTCCAACCACTTCCAATCCCTGATTGGAAATGGGAACAAATCAGTATGGACTTTGTGATGGGCCTGCTACAGCCAGAGGAGGTTATGACAGCGTATGGGTGATAGTGGATAGGCTAACTAAGTCAGCTCATTTCCTACCAGCCGGGACGCAATACAAGGTTGAGAAGTTGACATAACTGTATGTGACGGAAATTGTGAGACTACATGGAGTACTGATCAGCATTGTGTCTGATCGAGATCCAAAGTTTACTTCAAGACTTTAGAAAGCTCTGTAGGAGCACTTGGGAACAAGGTTACAATTCAGCTCTGCTGCTCATCCTCAAACAGATGGACAATATGAGAGGACTATTCAAATACTAAAGGACATGTTAAGGGTTTGTGTCTTGGACTTTAGTGGAAATTAGAGCTGGCATCTACCTTTAATCGAATTTACATATAACAACAGTTATCAATCCACTATTCAAATGGCCCCATACGAGGCATTATACGGCAGAAAATGTCGATCCCCGTTACATTGGGACCTTGAAGAGCACAAAGGTCGCAATAGCGAATCTTCAGAAACTATCAGGCCAGAGCTAATTCAAAAGACTATTGAAAAGACTCAGATCATTAAGCAGCGAATGAAAGCTGCATAGGATTGCCAGAAGAGTTACCCAGATAAAATGAGAAAAAATTTGGAATTTGAAGTGGGTGACCAGGTGTTTCTTAAAGTATTTTCGAGAAAGGGGACTCGAAGGATTGGAAAGGGCGGAAAGCTGAGCCCTAGATATATTGGCCCTTATAAGATAAGTGAAATGATTGGATCAGTCGCGTATCGCGTGGCCTTACCGCAAAATGTGACAGGCATTCATGACAACTTTCACGTGTCGTAGCTTCGAAAATACTATCTTGACCCTTCCCACGTTATTCCCTTATCCAATGTACCATTTATATGTATATTATCAATATTTGAATTTTATTTATTAATTATTTTACAATTTTGTGGTCAAATTATAATTTTTATATACCCAATTTCGTTTAATTGACACTATTGGGACTCTATTGCATGACTTAAGTTTCCTAGGGACTAAATTGCAAAATGAAAAAATTGAATTTAAAAAACGGGCAGCAGGTCATTTCCTTCTTCTTCTTTTTCTTCATTTTTCTTTCTTTTTTTTTCCCCCTTATTTCTTATCTTTTCTTTTTCTTCACCGCGGCCAACCACCACCACCACGACCACCGGCGACACCTTTAACTCCGAACCAACACCCCAACTCAACTTCCCTCACATCCAGCATTCAAACAACACGCCTATATACGGCGGACGACCACCGGAGCAGCGCAGTGGAAGACGATTGAAAACGGGTTCACGGCGGAGCAACTGGGTTTTGAGTTTTTCGGCGTCTGACGGTGAATCTGAAGGGTGATTTAGGTAGTACTCAACTAGGGAAACACAGTGGGAGTATTGCATAGTGGTGATATGCGGAGGAGAGGACGAAAACTAGCGGCGGAGCTTATAAATCGTGAAGGCTTCGGGGCGGTTTTTGGATGGTTTTCAGGTGGCCATTATTAAAACCAAGGGTACCATTGGAAAGGTCTCGGTAAGAGGAGTCTCTGGGTGGAGACATCGAACTTTTCGGTGGCAGTGGACGGCGGCGGCGACTGGGCAGAATCATTGCCTCGTCGCGGTGAACACATGCATGCGGTCTGATCGTGGAGGTTCTTCTTTGTTAGTGAGATATTGGTATATAACGATATTGTTTGTGTATGTAATTGCATGTATATGTTTATACATTTTGATCTTCGTAAAACCTTATATTACCGTATATTATGATGGAATTGGTCGATCAGAACACTCATGCATAAAAATAGAACACCTTTGATTGATTAAATAGGCCTAGTGAATCCAAAATGGTATTATTTCATGTAAACTATAGGTTATATAGCATACTAAGTATATAAACCCCAATTTTATGTAATCGGAATTTAATCGACAAAAGCTTGGATTTTTATTGATAACTGGATTATTATGATCAATATCGAGTATCATTACGAAACTATATGTATAAGCGAATTCTGTATACGTCTATATATCCGATATAATTTATTGTGATTAAACCATGTGAAGTTCCAATGACTTGATTATCGTCTATGGAATATTGCTAATCATTGAACTTGAGAATCTTACTATGTCAATCGTGTATTGAAACTGTTCTGAATTAATCAATTGTTACTAATCTCGCCTTGAATATTTCATCGTTTCGTATGTTATTGTTCAAATTGAACTTGTACCGTGTCTTGTGGTCTGCCATATGGCATTATTGGAATCGTATTGTAAAGTACATTATTATGCCATGTGGGCAACTGATTGATTGATTGATTGAATTGAAAGATATATGTACAAGAGAACCGTTGGGCCGAGTGCCTTGCCAAGTTGTTATGCTTGAGCTACTATTATTGCCAAGCTATTATGCTTGAGCTACTGTGATTGCCAAGCTGTTACGCTTGAGCTACTGTGATTGCCAAGCTGTTATGCTTGAGTTAGAGCTGTCATGCTCGAGCTACTGAATTGATTATTACTGAATGGTTATTGAACTATTATGGAGGCACAAGGATGTTCCGATATGCATGTTTTATTTGGTTTATTGACTTGCATATGTTTTGGGTTTGCTATTCTTGTAATTTTATTCTGCTCATGGAGCAATAAGACTGGAGTGGTATCCCAGTTTAGATCGGGCTGATGTTCTGGGCAAACGAGCCACATTATACCTCCCGACTGTGATCGGTTGAGATGTCCCTAAACCTCCTGAGCAGGATCGGTTGGGATGATCCCTTCCGACTGTGATCGGTTGAGATGTCCCTAAACCTCCCGAGCAGGATCGGTTGAGACAAACAGGCCGTAAAGTCGACGGTCACAGCTTCCGACCTAGCAATTGTTCGTAACTTGGTTTCTTTGATGTTTCCTTTTGGCAGTGACTTGTCGTTCTTATACTAAGCTATTATTGATTGTTATCTGTGTACCTTGATTTTCAACTGGTTATGTATTGCTTTACGCTATCCTCACTAATTCCTTACAACTCACCATCGTGTATTACTCGTCTTTACTCAGACAAGTATGAGACAGGAGGACATAAGGACTGACAAACATGGTTGAGATGGTCTTTACTCAGATAGGTATGAGATAGGAGGACATGAGGTCTAACAAACCTGGTTGAGATGGTTGTACTGGAGCTTGTTTATGTATATGTATGTTTGACTGCGCTTTGGGATATTTTGTTTAGAGATGTTGTAATATGTCATGAATATTGTTATACTCGTGGTTTGTAAGTATGAATCCTGGTACTAGTGATGACCTTTTGGTTTGAATGCTGTTGAACTTTTCATTATGGTATTTAGCACTCTGATATTGTTTCGGCATTTGGATTAAGTTTGTTGTAAGGTTGTGATGTTGTTGATGTTACTGTTGAGAATTTGTGAAAAATTTTATGGGCCTATTTATTTTATTGATGCATGTTTGAGGAATGAATTGGACTAACGCCTAAGCTTAGGTGTTATCCCGAGAGGGGGCGCTACAGCGTTCTACACAAAATGCAAACACAATAAATAAATAACTAAATAAATAATACATTCACTAAACTATAAAATTTTAATTAATACTGAAAATTAAAATTTTTACCTTAATAAAATTTTTGCAGTTGACACAAAGAAACAATAATTATAAGTGGACTGTTTTCTTCTCTCTTTTTTCTTCCTATTTTCTCCATTTCTTTCTATTTCTACTTATAAAGAGTGTTGGCCAAAATTTTTAATTTTTAATTTTTTTTATATATATTCACGTGAAGGCTGCAACAAGAATAAATTGCAGCCTTCACAAGTGAAGGTTGCAATTAGCCAACAAAATGGTTACTTCAACAGTTATAAATTTTTTATCCGCCTACCATTTTTGCAGCCACCGGAGGGAAGAATTGAAAGTTGCACTCGGTGAGTGCAACTTACCATAATTTTGTAACCCTCCCCAATTCACAGTATTTTTCAAAAAAAAAATTCCCCATTTTTTTTTTTAAAAAGCCCAAGCCAAAAGGCTATGGTCCTAAAACTGGAAAAAGAAAACTATGTTGCACAGACTTGACCTCGATAAAAAATGCATACTTAAAAATTCTAAGACCATAAAAGTAAAAATTTAATAAGAGATTAAATTAATTAAATAAAAAAAGGGGGCCATTGAGCCCATAAAATTAAGCTTGCTTAAGATGGGCTCTCCAACTTAAGTGAACTTAAGTCCATCAAAAATTTAACTAGTATAAGAATATCAGTATAAAAATAAAATTTTCACAATTCAAAAAGCATCTAAATAATTATTTCTAACTTCGAGGTTTTACTCTAGATAAATACATTCTAGGTATGCCTGTAAATAGATAGAGTATCACCTTACTCAGGCCCATGCCTTAAAATACTCAAACTAAAATATTTTATATTCCACTCTACTCTAAAATACCCAATACAATAAGACCCTAAGCCTACCTTGCCCTATCTCACCCAAGACTCATTGGGTTTAGTTTATTGAACTTATGTTTTTAATGTATAAACTAATTTCTTCAAATATACTAAAAAAATTATTTGGTATGCAAAACAAAAAAATATATTCTCTATTGAATTTAATTTACTTAACTTTTCACATTTAATCTTTTGGGTATATTAAAAAATAAAAAATAAAAAAAATTAATATTTATTCCCTCACCTCTTGTCCATATTATACTTTTTCTTTCTGTTGTTTTTTTCTAACTATTTACTTTTTTTTTCTCTTTAATTTTGTTTTTATTTAATAATGTTATTTTATATATTATTTTAATAAGCATTGGAAGTACTTCAAAATTTTAATAAGCCATTTTCCCACACGTACAATAGAATCAAATTGATCATTGATGAATTCTTTTGCTTAAAAACATTCACGAGCCCATATATTTAAGACAAGTCAGGAAGTTGTCATTATTTTATGTTCGCAAGATTCGTTTTATCCATGGCAAATGATTTTATTCTTGTTTGGACAAATATCTTCTTTTCTCTATCCCATTTCTATAATATTACATAAAAATTAATAAATATTTTTAATTTTTTATATATAAAAAATTTATCATTAGTATAGATTTAATTTCAGTATATATAATTTTTTGGGCTAATATGATAAATTTGACTTTATAGCAATGGGTATTTTTTAGGGTATGGGTATATGGCTAATTTATGGGTGTAGACCCATACCTCTTACAATATCTTTAATAAATATGGATATGGGAATGGGATTGGGAATGGGAATGGGAATGGGAATGAGTATGGGTATGATTTTTTGTGTCTAGGTAGGATAATACCCCTTTGATTGCCCTAATTTCAGGAGCAAAGGTCTGGGGCCTGTTCTCCCATAGAAATTTTTTTAATCCAAAAATTTTCAAAATGCAGGCACATTCCCTAATTTTTCTCTCAAAACATTATAATTTTTTACCAAAAATATCCCTCACAATTTACCCAAAAAAAACTCTACACTTTAAAAAACACGCCTATCTCATTTTCTCATTCCATCTTTTACATCACTCATTCAATTTTCACTCACTCACTTCACTCACACACACACACACACACACACACACACATATATATACATATATGAAAATATTAAAATTGTACTACTTAAAAAATTCTAAAACTTATGTTTACAAATTTAATTAAACTAATCGTCAAGAAAATTAATTAAATTTAATAAATAATTTATTTACTAAATAACATATTAAATTAATTAAATTACTTATTAATTAAATGATATATTTGTTATACTTAATATGTAAGTATTAATTAAATATTATATTTATTCATTTAATAAATAATTTAAGATGTTTTAATTTGATATAATAAATAAATTAATCTTCTTTAAAAAAATTAGTCTTCATTAAATATTAATATTCACATTTATTTAAAATTATTAGAAAAAAATTAATTATAGTGTGATATTTATGTAATAATCTATTAAGTTTAATAAATTAATATTAATACAATTAAAATAATTATTGATAAAATTAATTAAAATTAAGTAATTTTTTTATTGTTACTAAATAATTTATTTATTAAATAATTTATTAATTAAATAATGAGTTAAAGTAAATAAATAACTTATTAAATTAATTAAATTAATTAATTAAATTATTTAATTAACTTGTTATGTATGTATTAATTATGTTTTATATTTCATGCATAATTAAATATTATGCTTATTTGTTTAATAAATAATTTAAGATGATTTAATTTCATATAATATAAAATTATTTATTTTTTTTAATTTGATGAATCATTTTTAAATCTTATATATATATATATATTATTTTATTTAAATAAATAACTAAAATTTATTTATACATAAGTTATAAATAATAAATAGTTAAATAATTATATTTTAAAAATAAACAATAATTAGTTTATAATTAATGTACAATAATTAAATTTTTTTATATAAACCGATATCAACAATTATGATATAATTATGATATCAGCTGATTTTTTATAATTAAGATATATTTATAATTTCATAAATGATTAATATTCATTAATAAATATTTCCAAATAATACATCATTTGCTAATGTTAAATTCATAAAAATATAAATTTTAAAATAAATTACCGATTGAATTAATTACACATTATTTTATTACAATAATATATCAATTATTACACATATATACATAGTACACACACATCATCCAATTATAAATATACATACATATATAATATATTACATAAAAAATTACTTTCACCCTACAAACCTAATAAAAAAGCAACTGATTTGACATCAACAGTAAAGTTGGTCTTATTCCAAAACATAAAGAAATAAACAACTCATTTTCAAATCATTTTTCATATTTTCTCAAAATAAAAAGAAGCACTTGGCACATTCTCCAAATTTTCTGCCAAAAACCCATTCCCCCAATTTTTTTTTTTTTTTTAACAAAATGCCCAAAACATAGGAGAACATAGCCTGATATTTCATTGACTTCCAGAAGAAACTCTTAATCCATTTCCAACAACATCACTGATAATAACAAATACGTCACTAATAATAACAAATATGTAGTGTCAAAATTTTGTGATAAAAACTTAACTAAGAAATACACTATTAATTTTATTTATATATGTATTCGTGCATTTAAAATTTAAATTTTAAATTTTATATGTATATGTGTGAGGATGATATCGTCCGATTAGTTCAACAATGATCAAAATTAAAACTAAATATGTAAATTAGCAGTAAACTACAATGCAAACTACATACCTTCCATATATTTCACTTGAGATAATTTTTGTACGTTATAATCGGACATGCTAAGTCAAAAGTCTCCTATATATACGCGTATTTGTTAGTTCTTATTTTTATCAGTATGTAGGATTTATATTTGAAGTGTCGCATACAATAATTATCGAAGTTGATTTCACAAGTTTCTTTTGTTACTGATAAAGAAAATTGGCTCAGTCATTGCGTCTAAGATTATAAGCTTGCTTTGTTCTATAATCTGGCAAATAGTTTAACTATAGCATTGGGGATTAGCATTGACCCACCTATCTTATATAGCACAACGATCTAGGGATGTAAAAGGATACAAAATGGATTGAACATATTTTATTCGTCTTTGTACTTAATTAACTAATGCGATATCAACATTCACACAGAGAGAGAGAGAGAGAGATATATATATATATATATATATATCTATGACAAATGAATACTCAAAATAATAACATCCTAGTTCAAATTCGATAGTTATTAAATGAATTCAAATATATTTATCTTCGATTGTAGGTATTCGAAAATTTAATTCGATAATGATTATTTTGATGTTCAAATGCATCAAATATCTAAATGCATCGAATATCCGAATGCGTTATATATTTTTTTAATAGAAAAATCATACAATTTCATTAAGAGGGAAACAAAGAACATAATATAATCCTAAAGAATATTCCTTAAAGCAGAAAAATGAGATAGAATATAACCCCAAATTGGAAGTCAAATTACAGGTAGTCACATTTATGATTACCATGTTCATATAAATTTACATTGACTAATCGAATACACATATATAATATTCATTTTAAATGATTCAAATAATATTTTAATTATATAAATGAATACGAATGTGAACAATAATTCAATTTTCGAATATCCATTAACAGTCCTATTCAGCAGTTTATATCTTAGAATTTTCAATGCGATTCATTTGAATTGTACTTAAAATTAAATTTAATATAAAGCATTTGATGGTGGGATGGTTGAACAATAACGCTCAACATGTGAAGACCCCGCAGGCAGCAGCTCACACGTTACGTGATAACTACTCTATCCTTCACCATATATATATATATATATATATAGTGGAATAAGTAAATTTCATCGTAGTATCACTTTTCCATGAAGTGGTTAAAAATTTGACACTGCTCTTTATATGACAAAAACGAACTTTCATGTTAGTAATTTTACTAATTAGGTGGGAAATGAAAATGCCAAACATGGAATTCCTAGTAGAATATTGTAACCCAAATCATCATATCATGATCTGCAGTTTGGTGTAATAATTAATTTATTGAAATTTGATATTGTCATTTATTGCCAACATAACTTTTTATCAGAGTGTAACTGACGGAGGATTAACTCTCCGACTTACTGTGCTTATGGGCACATAGTACTTCATATTTTCTTTCACATGGTATTGAATTATATTTTTCCATGCATATTAAATGTATAATAATAAACAAAAATTATATTTAATTTATTTTCATCAGAAATCATATTTGTCTCAAGCCAACATTTTCTTCAAACTTTTATTGCTGTATATAGGTTTTGTAGCAAAAATTCCAAATAGAGTGACGTGCGCGCACCAAGAATTTGGACCCGAAGCAGTCCTGAAACTTCCTACGAATTGCAACAGTACCATTCAGTCTTAAATGTAAATCACACTACTCTTTGTTCTCTTGAGGTCATGTTTTTAATTAATTTATTTTTTCAGCAACAAGAGTTTAAATTAAATGCCTTTTGAGGGGCTTTAATTTCCTGTTTGGCTAATTGTGTGGAATACTCGAATTCCTTGCTAATTAATTTTGTCTCACGGGGTCGTGATAGGTTGGACTTGGAAACTTTTAATTACTTTGTGTGTGAGAATGATCTCATGTCTTGCAGAGAGTTCCACACGTTATGCAAACATAGTATGATTTTAATTATTTGATAAAAAATACTTTAAATATTGGTAATAACAATTTTATAATTAATATTAATATTAAAAAATAAAATCTTTCAAAAAAAGGGATTTCTTATAACTTTCCTACAAAGAGGTTATAGGAGCTTATAAGCTTCCTCTTTCAAGAAAAAGCTTTATAACAAACACTATATTATAATACTCAAAAAATGTAATATTGATGATAAAAACAATAAGGGGCAATTTAAAATTTTTCATTATAATATGCGTCAATATATAGCTTTTATTTTGTTATTATAATGATATTCTTTAAGTGACAATTATTTTTGTTTTCTCACAATATAACTCAATAATGATAAAAATTAATACTTTAAACCCCCATATGATGATAATTTAGTGATAAATAAAAATTATCACAATGACCAAAAGAGTGTCACTTATGATAATTTTTATTATTACTAAATTATCATTATAGGAGTGTGACTAATTGTCAATAGTGACAATTTTAACAATAATCTTGTCACTATTTAATTTGTAAAAATAATTAAGGTAACAAAATAAAATCTTTTCTCACTTATTACATCTTTTTAGTAACAATTTTTTAAATTGTCACTTATTATTTTGTTACTAATATTTCTTTTCTTATAGTGTAAGTTTTCAAACATTTTATTAAAAAAATTTGAAAGAATATTTTATCACTTAAAATACTGGTCAAGAATTATTTATGTTATCTCATTACTTTTAAATGAAAGATAAATTTTTAAGAAAATTTTCCAATTTTAGAAAACAAAATTTTATCTTTAAAACGTTCTAAAAGAACAAAAATAATAAATTAGAATATGTATCATTTCAAACTAATTTTGTTGTGGAATTTATAGCCCGTTTGGATATGTTTTCAAAATCATTTATGTTTTCTGCAAATTCAAAAAGCGAAAAGTTAGTTATGAGTTTATTTTTAAAAATAAAATATTATTTGGATATTTTGTCTAAAATAAAATGACTATGTAAGACTAAAAATGAAATGTACTTGGATGACGTCATGTTTTTGTATTAAAAGTTGTGCAAATAAGAATAGAAAAAAATAAGGTGTAAAAATGGGAAAAAAGAGTGTGCAAAAATATGTTTGGAAAAATATTTTAAAAGTAAAAATATATAAAAAAATAACAAAAAAGGTGATAGCACTCTATTTTTATTTTCTAAAAAAATAGAAGAGGAAGTGGAAACAAAACCAAATGGACATTTAGCCAAGGAGCATAAGTGCTAGGGAGTGCATAATCCATATGCATATTGAAAAAGACTAATGGCTACCTAGCTCAACCTAACCTAATCCATGTACAGAAAACATAATAATAATAATAAAAGAAGAAAACCTAATCCATGTTAATTTTTTTTTTCCAATTTGGTCTATAATCCATGTACATTTTCTCAAGAGTGACGTAATTTGGGTAACACGAGCATGTGACGACATAACTTCTCAAGAGTACGTGTATGTCCATGCAACATTACTTTTTAACTTTCCGCAGCTTAGTCTTATCTGTGGGGTTGGGGGTGGGCTGGGGGGTGCAAAAGGGGTTTAAACCTATAGTTCTAATCTAATTTACTTAGTTTTGGATTGAATTGAGTTTAAAATAATTTGACTGGGTTTGGATTGGGTTGGGTTGGATTTTAGTTGGTTGAATATGAGTTGGCTTTTAATGAGTTGAAATGAATTTTAAATATAAATGAGTCTAAAATGGGTTGAATGTGGTTTCTAAATAATTCAACTCAATTTCAGTTCTAAAATTATCCTTCCATTCTCCCATCAAAATCATCAACTACTTTATTCTCTCTCTCTCTCTCTCTCTCTCTTTTCTTCATAATTACAAGAATATTTAATTTAAAATTTCTATATTTATGAAAAATTTTCTTCCTATTAGGATTTTTAAACGAAAAATAATTACATCATCAAAGAATGTTACTGAATTTTTATTTTACTCCTAAATTATCCCAATTAGATGTTGTTGAGAAAAATACACTTGATTAGAAATTTGGTGGGGTGTAAATAAATAATTAATGATATATATAAAAAGGAAAATGTAATGAAATTGCACTAATTCAAAAGTAAAAGTTTTGAAACATTATCGACTTCTTTTTCTTTTTTCTTTTTTCAATTGAATCCTAAAAAGAGAGCTCAAGGTCAAAGCCTGACTTGACACCTGACTCACACAAATTATATTTAAGTTACCATGTTTAACATTCTAAATAAATAAACAAATAAATCATAGGATCTTATTGTAAGAAAATCACCAATGTTTTCATTCTAAGTTGTTTTTTTTTTTAAAAAAAAAAATACTATTTCACAATTAGTAAGCTACGAATGAATAATTTAATTAAAAGAATATTTAATATTAATTTAAGTGATCGTCTGTTTCATGCTTCAAATCCAAGTACAAAGAAGTTTTTTCACACTAAATATTCAACATAATTTAAGAGAAAAATAACAAATTAAACATAAACATCCACATATAACTATTACTTTATTAAATTTCAAGAAAATAAGTTTATGTTTCAAAAAGCTGCATGTCCAAAATCTTTAGTCATCATAATGTTACTCATAATTCCTCTTTTTATTTTAATATTTTTTATTTTTTAAAAGTTTTTTAATTTGTTGGGTATAATGTAAACATTTTGTACTAAAAATTTAAAATATTTATGTTTTATTCATTAAGCAAGAATTTTATTAAAAGAAAAAATATAAATATTATAAAATAATAAGTAAATTATAATTTTACTTAATTTGATTTGATTTTACATGATTAATAAGGATTTAATAATAATAATTAACTAGCATACACCAAATAAAGATAAAAGAATTATAGTTTAATAAAATAATATAACAATATATTTAGCAAAAAGTTCACAATTTTCTTTTTTTTGTATTGAACCCATCCAAACCCGACCTAACCCATTTTCAACCCAACCCATAACCAACCTAATCCACCCATTTGCCACTACTAACTCTTATCTATAAGATTATTGAAAAAACGAAAGAAAGAGAAGCAACACGATCGTAAATCAAAAACCTAATTTAAAAATTGTCCAAATTGTGGAATTAGTTCAATATTCCATTATAATATATCATTGATTTAGTTTTCCATTTAAATGTTGCACTACTGAATAGCTAAGCATTTGTTATGAAAATTTGTTAAAATTAAATAGAACTTCTAGAAAGTATGTTGAGTGGAGAAGAGATGAGATTCTTTTGGGATTTTAATCCTATATTGAAAAAAGAAAAAGAAAATAAGGACTGTTCCTTTATTAGGTGAATCTCTTGTTAAACTTTTCAATTATTTTAAAATTTTTGGAGAGTGTCCAAATGTATGGGAATTATATATACATATATATTGTTTAAATATTAATATATATATAATAATCAAGACCTATTTGCACATGCACGATGCGGCGTAGATTAAATTCGAATTATATTTTAATTCAGACTTTAATTAAGTACGTAATTTATTTAAATTATATTTTTTTAATTAGAAACAATGTGACTATTAGGAAAAGACAAAACTATTAAAATCAGTGCACTATTTAAATTAAAAGTGATAATTATTGTGAATAGTTATTGTAACCTTATATAAGGATAAGCGTGGCAATTTGCGTGGGTCGGGTGAGTTTGGATTAGGTTAGTAGGAGTATAACACCAATTTCATCAAACCGGCATCGTCTGCCTGGTATTTCTCATCAAGTTACCTCACAGCTCTTTAGCTGTCTTAATCGGGCAGTTCTACAACGTGTCATCCAATCCATTCATAATGTATTTCCATCACAAGAAAATTGCTTTGGTTCCTGGCAACTAAAACCGCCCATTTTTTGACATCTTTGTCGTCTTTAGGTACCGCAGGTGTATCTTCTTTCAAAAATCTGACAAGGCGTAATGTCGTCAGGTAGAACAACACTTACCTATTGAACTCCGATTTAGTGACCTTTCCTAGTCTTTCTCCGTGAGCAGGAACAGGTGCAGGAACCAGAGTAGTAACTGGAGCAGCAGCAATAGTAGGCAGAACAACAACTTGATTCGATGCCATGATCACATAACACAAACTCATCTTAAATTGTTGGGGCGGTGTGTGGAAATTATGTGAT
Source organism: Jacaranda mimosifolia (assembly GCA_018894105.1). Classification (NCBI taxonomy): domain Eukaryota; kingdom Viridiplantae; phylum Streptophyta; class Magnoliopsida; order Lamiales; family Bignoniaceae; genus Jacaranda; species Jacaranda mimosifolia. The sequence continues at coordinate 13,106,807 of CM032130.1, read as the reverse complement.
AGGTAAGAACAAGTAGTCGAGGGAAGAGCGGAGCTCTTTGTCTTTGAGATGAATTAGCCCCACACTGGTGCTAACGGGAACTGGCTATTGTCTCCCAAGATACAATGACTAATTTAGACGGTAGCAGCACTACAAACCATCAGGGCTCTCGAACTTTTAACGTATTGAACTCTCCATATGGACTTATACAAACCAATGCTGTGAATGGACTATGATTACTATACTATGAGTACTGTGCTTTGATTACTCTATAATTACCGTCCTTCGATTCAATGTAGGACTGATATATTTATAGTGCCAAAGTAGCAGCTAAATAAGTGGTCAAAATGTCATCAATATTGCTGCGAATTTCCAACATAGGTAAGTTGAAAGACTTAGTCCAAATTCATATGCTGGAGATAAGGAAATGCGTGTAGTCCAAGTACATTTACTAATAATTTATTCTGCTCATTTTCCAAATTCCATAAATTCATATTGGAAATTTAATATTTGGCAGAGGAAGTTTGAAAGTTTCTTGGGCTAAATAAATTCATATTAAATTTAGTCCAAACAAAGTTGATATTGAACTCAAAGCCCAACTTAGCCCAAGCCCAAGCCCACAACCACATTGCGCCCAACCAAGCCAAAGCCAAGCCGAGCCGATCCGAACGGGTAGGCTGCGACTGCGGCACGTGTGTGTGGGTTGGATCGAACACACTATCATGTAGGTCTTCTCCCCTCCAAACACTTACGGTGCCCCCAAGAGGCCCATCCCTTACTTCTACACTTGAGACATATATTCTAGTCCACTTTTTATAATGTGGGAAAGAGTTTCACTCCTCCCATTCCTTGGGCTCATTCTAGTTTTCTTAGTCAACTTTCAAGTAGCTCACTTTGACCATTAATTTCTCATTCACTCAAAATTAGTTTTGACTAAATAAACATACTATTGTCATCTACCCATGGCTTAGTTTTTGATGATCCTCAATTTCTTAGAATTTAATATCTTGAGCACACTTAAAATTTTGGTCAAAGAAAACCAATTTCCAATAATCCCCCACATGAATGGGAATTAATGCGACTGATGATGCATATGCTTATGCAGACACGAGAGAGTTTAGGCGAACAACTACTGCATCAGGATAGGTAGCTTGTGGCTTTGAACCTTCCTTGGTGAAGCACTATCAGGCATACTCGGCTAATCAGTGAACGTGATGTCTTGAACTGTTCAGTCGTTGGTGTAAACCACTCACACAATAGTTGTTCTTACGCTTTCTAGTTCTTTCTGGTTGTGTCTGTTTTGGCCATGGACACCAATCTTGGATTCATAAGTGTTTATGATGAAGCAGACCGTCTTCACACGTACATAGGTGGTCTCCCACAAAGAGTATCCTGTAGTACTCCATTATTTGAGCTATGGCAATCATTAAGAGTTTAGAATCAACCTTGTACCCCTCAGCAGGCAGCACTTCCAAGTCATAGGAATGGGTTGAAGTGCTCACATGAACATTTATAACTTAGTTGTCCCATTGAACCAAGTTCTTGGGATCTCTAGTCATCATGGTTGGGTGTCCGCTATGTCGGTTCTTAGACTTATGGGTTTTAATTTCATTCCTCTCGACAAGCGTTTCAGTTGACCTCTGGGTAGGCCTTTTGTTGTTAATGGATCAGCTAAATTTTTCTAGGATTTCACATTGTTAAGTAAAATTACCCAATTTGAGATCAATTGCCTTATGGTATTATGTCGTCGTCTAATGTGACCAGGTTTACCATGCTATTCTTAGTTGATTTGACTTAGGTACCTCCACCTGAGCCAGTTACCCCCATACTTTCACATATTTGTAGGAAGGGTTGTAACCTTTCCATAAGTTATAAGGGGTTTCATTTTTTTTTTCTCTTTTTGTTCAAGATGTGGTTAACCGAAAGAATAGCTTCCCCTCACAAATTCTGAGGTAACCCAAAATTAATCAACATAGCATTCATCATATCCTTAAGAGTTTGATTTCTTCATTCAGCAACTCCGTTTGAAGTAAAGAGCCATCGTTGCAAGTATTGGTGCTCTATATTTACCACCTCTATCACTTCAGATAACTTTAATTTGTTTGCTAAGTTGATTTACAACCTCAATTTTATAGTACTTAAATGCTTCTAGTGCTTCATCTTTGCTTCATAACTGAAATACATAGCAAAATTGTGTGCAATCATTAATAAAGTAATGAAATACTTTTTCCTACCTCTAGTTTGTATAAACTTCAAAATACAGATATCACTATGGATTAATTCTAGAGGTGCCATGCTCCTTTCAACCAAGTGAAAAGAAACTTTGACCATTTTGACTTCAACACATATTTCACACTTACGTGCTGTATCAATTTGAAATGGAGGCAACAATTCCAAACATGTCATGAATTACAACACTCAATCAAGCAAGCAGAACCAGAGGCTCTATTTTCATTCTCTTGAATATTTTTCAATACAGGCATTACATTAAATTTAAACAACCTATTCTGCACATAGCCCCTTCCTAGAAAAGGCCTCCATTTTGTTCTTGCCTGTTTTGGCATCAAACATCTGATTGTCCTCCAAAATTTAGATTTAGGCATCAGATATCCGATTGTCCTTCTCAATTCTCAATCTGACAATCAAATTTTCAAGAGTCATCTCCTTTCGTTTATGTTTGAGATGGTTCTTGAAATCCTCTTATAATTGCAGTAGCTTTTCTATAATTGCAGCTACCTAGACAGATCCACTCAGAATCATGTTTGCAACATGAATGTCATGCAGAATAATCTACAACTCTTGGACTTGACTTATGATGGATTTGAAATCCACCGTCTTGTAGTCCAGAAATGTGGTCACTACAAATTTCTTCAAACCGGCATCGTCTGCTTGGTATTTCTTATCAAGTGATCTCACAGCTCTTTAGCTGTCTTAATTGGGCTGTTATATAGCGTGTCATCCAATCTATTTATTTATTTATTTATTTTACTTTTTATGTAATTGTTTATTGGTTTTTATATAATTTTTTTTATATTCATTTTCATTTTTTTGAAATTGTGTAATAATTGTGCTAACGTGGCAAGAGGTGTTGCTACGTCATATGCTACACAAGAGAGAGAAAGATGTTCTGATTGACATGGTACCAAATCAGCTGCCACGTAGATGCAGGCAGTTTGCTATTGTAATTTGGGCCCAATTTATTTTCAATTTGCTAAATTTCAGAAGTTGTTGTACCAATCTTGCAGCCTGAAAAGATAAAGTCCTAAATTTCCAGAAGGCTATAGGTATGGGACCAATTTTGCAATTTTGCCTAAAATTTATGTAATATATAATAAATAGAACTATTTTGTTTATTTTTTATATAATGTTATAAATTTTAATAATTTTAAACATTTATTTAAATTTAAATAAATTAAAAGAAGAATTTGTGATAAAGTAATAGTTAGAGTGGCAATAGTGCATTGTAATTAAATGATGTTATTATAAGAATTAAAAAATAATAATGAAGATATTTTAAGAACATCATTTAATAATATATTAAAAGTACTTGGTGCATATATAAATATACAGGGTATAGATTAGAAATTCTATTTAACATGTGATTCACATAAATTCAAATAAATATACCATGAAACACCACTGTCTAAAGTGTTCGTATATTGCACGATATTTAATTTGACAAATACGTACATGCATGAACTGGAATTTGGGTGTTGAGACCTTTTCGTAGATTTCTCAAGGGGTATCAAAATTTGCCTAAACTCTAGTAGTTGGAAATTAACGTTCATTATTTTAGGATATAGATATGGAGAAAATTTTGATTAATGAAATAAAGAAAATACAAGTTTTTACATTATATAATTCATAAAAAAAAATAAAATATTGTTAACAGAACCTAATATAAAAATATAATTACTTTTTTATTTTTATTTTTGAAAATAGAAAAAGATAAAATTGAAATGAAAACAAACACCCACTAAATTCTTCTAAGTTTCCGATTGAGATTTAAAACGAAAAAGTATAGTTTTATTTAATTTTATTTTTATATTAAATTGCCAAGTATAAAATTGAAGGGAAGCGTGTGGCGAACGTAAAGTATGATGGGATCCGGTTAGGATCCACATGGCAAAAAGGCGCACATACAAAGTGGCCACAAAAGAAGGGGTGAGCTGTAAAACGATCACAGCATCGAATTCGAATTCCTTAAGAAAGAAAGAAAGAAAATTAAAGAGAATTTGTTAATTGTTAATTGTTAATTACGAGTAGTTGCTTACAAAGGCAAGGGCAAGGGCAAGGGCAAGGGCGGCGCATGCAAAAACCGTAGTGACTGATCCGCGCGCGTACACAATCCCCACCCCACCAATCAGCACTCGCCATTCGCTGCCATGCATTTACTTCCTCCTAGATCTCCTATAAATACGTGATACCCATTACCCTGCTTCCATTCCATCTACTTGGTATTTTCAAATTCTTCTGATCTTCTGTTCATATTTTCGGAGCCTAAATTATGTTAATCACTCAACCGAGATTATTTTATCCTGTTTATTTGAAAAATCAAAGACAAGAGAGAAAAAAGGGGACAGCAACTTGTGTTGATATTATTGTGGCAATTCTTTCTTTTGCCTCCCTTTGCTGTTTTCCTTAAGTTTGGCTGCAAGCTACCTACTGTAAATTTTCCCTTATCATTTTTAATTTGTTCTTTGAACTTAAGGATATTATATGTTTTCTGCTTATGCATGCAATGCATATATTTAATTTAAATAATTGATCCTGTTGTACTTTTGGAGTTGATCAGTAGGTTTAGTTAATTTTACTTGAGAAAAAGTGGAATATTTTGAAGGAATTAAAAGGGTTTTATTTATTTGTAGTATTTTAATTTCTTTTTTTAACCCTTCTAAATATTAGGCTATGTTTTTTTTTTTTTTTTTTTTGTGGTTTTTAATTGAGAATTTTGAGTCCCTCACAATAAGAGGATTTGTGTTGATGTTGGAGGTATTATTAACTTCAAATATTATGGTGTAATGGATGCACTTAAATTTTAACATATAAAAAATTACATCATTTGTAATATTTATAAGGTATTAAATATTTAATAGTAAATTTACTATATAGGTAAACTTAGAATATCGAATATTAAGGCGAGATCTGTTGGTGATGAATTTTAACCTTTCTTCCTTGAGCAAACATCATTTATTTGGTTGTTTCATGCTGATGAGCTTCAAAGTAGAATATAAAATGAATAGTTAGGTGTTCTCTTAACAAATCATATCTTTGGTACAGGTTGAATTCTGGATTTGTTTACTGCTGACCATCCTCGGTTATATCCCTGGAATTATATATGCTGTCTACAGTGGCGGAGCCAGAAAATATTCTCAATGGGGTCAAAATTTTTACTAAAGTAGATCACATTAACTAATTAATTAATATAATAAACATTTAATGAAAAAGATGGCAAGAAAATAAACTAATCTAAGCATTAGTTAACTGGTCGGATCAGATATATAATATATTCCTCAATTGCTAAACAACATCAAAAAAATCATACATCCTCTGTGTGTGCTGACCGCCGAGTGGAAAAGGAAAACCAAGGGAGGGAATGGCTATGTGTGCCGACTGCCGAGAGGAAAAAGAAAACCAAGGCAGTGGCTGGCTTGTTCTGGAAGCTTGTTTATTCTTGTAATGAAGGAATGACTTACTCTTGAAGCTTGTTTAGTTCTAGTAAATTGAAAACTCTAAACTTAAGAGTTATTTCAAAAATTTTAATTTAGGTTAGAATAGGGTTTAATTGCATATTTAGGTGTTAAAATATTTTTCGATTGAGTCAAAATTCTCAAAACTTTGAAAATGATCTTATCGGTAAAAATAACGTTTACCGATTAAAAATTGGATACCAATAGGATAAAATTCAAATGTCTAAAGAATTACAAATTAATTAGAGGTATTTCAATAAAAGAAATTTCAGGGATTCAAGGGTTCCTAATTCAATTACAATTGAATTAGGGGAATATCATTTGGGTGAGTTTCAACCATTTATGAAATCAAAATTTAATTATAGTTTAATTAGGGGAAATTCTAGGTTGTTATATAAAGTAATTTGATTTTTTAGTGTATATAATTTCAACTTTTGTGCATTTATATTTTAACACACAATTTAAAAAGGCAATGTTGGAAAGTATACTAATTAATTAATTAGTCACCAAGTAATCATTTAGATAAATTATGTATCACCGAGTAATCGTTTACCATTTCCCCACCTCATTTAATTTTAAAATATTAATTTATTAACTTAATTCGAATGAATTAATCAAGTAACGTTTTACTTGAGATTATGATCTAAAAATTGATTATATCATTATTTGGTTTATAAACTCCAAATTTTTATAAATTTTTTTAGCTAGTTAATTTTATATAGCCCCTAGATTTTTTTCAACTTTGCAATATGAAAATAAATATTTTTTTTTCTTTTTATAATTTTTACAAACTACCAAAATATTAATATGTAAACACAACAAATTTATTATGTAGTGGTAGCATGTGAGAGGACAGATTGCAGCCATCCATTTCATTTCCTTTCCCTCCACATGAAGAAAGGGCCCTGACTTTTTTTATTTTATTTTTATTTTTAGTTATAATATTTTCAAAAATTAAAAAATTAATTATATTTCAATATTTTTTGAGTATTTTATTTAAAAATAATAGTTTAGGTAGATATCAGAATTTAAATTTGAATGATTTATATTTTTTATTCTCAAAAAGACATATTTTTCAAGATATATGCATATTTTAATTGTTTTAAAATGATAGTAATACTTTTATGTCGAATCGAATTTGAATTTGATCATTGTGATAAATGATAATGAACTAGATTGAAAAAATTAAAAATAAAATAGATAGCACCTTTTCAAATATTGACTAAATATAAAAAGTAAAAACAAAAAACAAATATGACTGGTATAGTAATATTTTGTTGGGTACAATGTAAATGTTTTGTACTAAAAATTTAAAATATTTTATATAATTATGTTTTATTCATTGATACAAGATTGTTACTTTGTATTAAAAGAAAAAAATATAAATATTATAAAAAAATAAGTAAATTATATGTTTACATAATTTGATTTGATTTTACGTGATTAATAAGGATTTAATAATAACTAATTAACATATGTCAAATCAAGATAAAAAGATTATAATTTAATAAAATAATATAACAATGTATTTAGCAAAAAGTTTACATTTTTTTTTTTGCATTGGACCCGCTCAAATCCTACCCAACCCATTTTCAACCCATAAATATAAAACTATTTTTAACCCAACCCATAAGACCCAACCCACCCATTTGCCACTACTAGTTTCACCTATTAAAAAAAGAGGAACTAAGTAATCGTACAATTAAAGAAGCACGAAGCAAAAAAACTATAACACATGACCAATTTGTATGATTTTATTATTTGAATTAGTTACGATGACATAACATATATTGCATAATGCAATAGAAATGTAATGATTTTGTCACATAGTTCCTACTTTCTCAATATTTGCAAAATTTAACTTTCCAAAAATAAAGTAGAAAATATCATATTCACTATTAAAAGCATATACTGTAAACTTTCATTTCTATTATTACAATAATATTACCATTAACTTGTTTAAATTTAAATATATTACAAATACCACCTTAAAGAATTTAAATATTACAAATCGCACTCAATGGTGATTTTGGAGGTTTACATTTTTTTAATGGCACATCGAAGAAACCTTGATGGCAACTAATGATAGAACTTCATTGTTGAACGATGCAAAATGTTAGGGGGTTACTTGTGATAATGAGGGGCCTTAAGTACTTATGCTAAGCCTCAGGAAATGTGGTTGTAATTAACTCTAAAAATAAATCTAGCTTGTAATTTTAAACAAATCACTTTTAGTGTATTTGAATTACATTTTATATCTTATTGATACTACTCGAAAATGGAGTTAGGGTCCTTTTCGAAGAATGGTAGTGTATGGGTTTGTTTTTCTCCGAAATAAGCACAGAAAGATCTTTTTTCTCTAAAGTTTCCTAATTTTGTGATTTCTTGTGAATAATTTCGTATGCCCAAATTCTCTCTGGGACTCGACATTTATGGTTTTTAGTCTCGCCCATTGGATTTTTTCTGCCCCTTTTTATGGGCTTAGTTTGTCCTTTGGGCTTCCGACCCTATTACTTTGTTAATTGATTTTAGGTTTTACTTCATTTTTAATTAATTTATCAAATTGTCCTTATAGTCAATTTTTAACGGTATCATCAAATATCCCTATTTTCCATAGGAAAATTTAAGTTTCTTATCAAAAATATATTATAAGTTTAATTTATTAATTTTTATTTATCTTAGTTTGTTAAAATAAGGTTTATCAAATAACTATCTTTGGATTATGTGTTTGTAACTTCTCAACTTTTGCCTATGTTGAGATTGATTAGGTTTCAAAGTCTTCAAAACTTCTAAGAGATGCTCCATAAAGATGGCTTCATCAACAACCAAGGAGTTGGTGGAAAGAAGAAAACTTCAACTCAAACTAAGGACAGAAGGCTCCAATAGAAGTGTCAAGATGAGTCCTCAAGGTAACTTCCTTTTTATTTTTTAATCTTGCTTACTTTATTTCTTCATCTTGACTTTTTAGTTTGTGAATTTTTCCATAACTTTTCTAAGTTAGTAAAAACCTTGGGGTTTCATTGAGTCTAAATATGTTTGAAAGTAAGTCCAACTCTAAAATTAATTTCAGAAAAAGAGTCATTGGATGGTTAAGCCAGAGCGAGTGAAGAAAGGGTTGTTCTATGTTCTTCTCGTTGGTCATCAACACCGGGCGCCTGCCAAGAATCATATTCAAGCTACATCTCTTTTCAACCCAATTTCTATTTAAATATTATTGGAGGCTCATGCGAGTGAGATGACGTGCTTCGTGAAAATAAATTGCTAAAGTTATAGGTACTATAACAGGCAGAATAAATTGCCAAAGTTAAAGGTACTATAAAAGGCAGAAATGGTCCAGTGGCTTGTAGTCTGGTGGCATCAGTCTCCCCTATTATGTGGGAGGTCTAGAGTTCGAACCTAAATGAGCTCTTTTATGCACCTTATATGAATTTGATTATGTAGTTTGTACTTGAATTTATTTGATTTGATAATAAGATAGCATTAACTTGTTGAAAGAATAAATTTCGTCATTTGTAATGTTCTCTTGAAAAGAAAAAAAGAAGGCAGAAATGTGGATATGGCTTGAATTAATAAATTAGTCTCAAATAAAATGATAATACTCATTGGGGTTCACGTTGTATTACTTTGATAATTTTAGTTGTTATATATTCTTCCTTCTTTGATTACCATTGTAGAGCTTAGTAATCATTTTTCTAGAGAAGTACTAACTTCTTTCTTCGGTCAACATTCTTAAGTCTTGATAACTTCCTTTTGGCATTTCACAAATAAATGTTGATTAATTTAATTCGCTAAGTTTTAGCCATGTGAATTTTGTCCTACTGATTTGGTTGTTCTTGATAATCAGTTGGAGCATATTATATATTGATACACAGAGCAATAAAGACTTTTCAAGTTTAAAAGAAAACGAAAACCATGCACAAAAGTTAGTTGAGATTGAAAAGCATATTATTTTATTGGTTAATTAGGGAAAAGTAGTCAAACCTACTTTTAATGTAGCAATCAGTCCCCATTTATATTTTATTTGTCTTCACTCCTCGGTCCAAGTCTTTTTTTTTTTTTTTTGAGTCAACTCCCCAGTTGAGTTAACAAGACAAAAACAACTCCACTTAAATTGAAAATACCAAGAGACACTTTATTCAACCACTCACAAAACACATTTCTTCAAAATAATTCCCCCCTTTATGGTTTTTCTTCCTCTTCGCTTCATCTTGAAGACCAATTCTCACTCTCTCAGGCGATGCTATCTTCGCCTTCTTCTTGCTGCAGCTGCAGCAACTGGCCTTCAATTCTCTCTTCCCTTTCTTATTTTTGAACTAATATTTCACCATTTGTTGTGTTGCCCAAGCTAGAAGGTTTTGTATTTTCGCTCATCAATTGCATAGTTTACAAGGTAAGTTTTGTAATTTTCTCTTCTATTATTCTGTATTGAAATAGTAAAAGAATTTTCATACATTTATTTGTTTGCTTCTTGTTTATCTTGGTTTTAATTATTTTAGGTCTAATTTTGATATACTCAATTTACCCACAATCAATCTCTTCTTTTATAAAACCCTTTAATGTAAGTTTTTTTGTACTTAGATATTATTAATTTATAATTCATTTGTTGTTTTAATTGTATATTTCAATTATCAATTATCTAAATTTAATAATTATAAAACTCATATAAGGTATAGTGTACATTAGTTGCTCGTAACTGAATTTTAAGTTTATTATCTGACTTATGGTGTATACAAAGTGTTTAAATCATGTTTAAGCATTTCTTGGACATCCATTCTTGCAAGCCCATCATTAATATGATTAATATTATTTTCAAATAATATGGTAACAAAATTCAAACTTTTAGTATTTGAATTGTGAGTTGCAATACACAAAATTTCTAATTCAATATTTTGTGAAAGTTTTTTTGGTACAAAAATTCAAACTTTCTCAGTATTTAAATTGTGAGTTGTAGTTATATATGTCTCTCTTTTCTATAGAAATAATGGCTAAATCTAGGGGACTTACACACCAAATTACCGAAGGTAATAGAGACTCCAAGCTATATTCTTGGTGCTCTTCAAGGTACTTTAAAAACTATTATGAAGGAGTTGGATGGCAAGATGAGCTTTAGATACTTGAGCAGATTGTTATACAAAAAATGGGGACATGGACTGTGGAGTTTATATATGTTTTTGGGCAGAGTGTTCTGTGAAAAACACCAAGAATTTATGGGAATATACAAATAATTGTTCTATAGATGCGCATCGAACATTGCTGAAAAATTCTGACCAATGAGCATGGTTTAATCTATTCCAGGGCTCAATGATGATATTCGGATGATTATTATCTAGATGAATTTACTTTTTATATGTGGATATTGAGGTGATTGTTTCAGTATTTCTGACATTCTTACTAGATATTATTTGTAATTTGTGTATTTGGATGATCATGATGGATGGTGTTTATAATTTATAGTATAATTTGAAATTTATATATAGACACTGATAAATATATATATATATATTATAGATTAGCTTAAAATAAGTACACAACTAGTGATAATTCAGTACATAAATACAGCTTCAAAGTACATAGTTTCCAAAACTAAGTACTTTTTTGTAGATTTCAAATATGAATGAGAGCACAAATGGTTGGATGTTGGTGTTTGTGTTCCCAACCATTTCAACATGTGCTATCACGAGCATTATTTGAAGAAAATATGCTTTTATTGTATTAGAGTGTTTTATGTGTTGTTCCAAGCATCGAATTGAGGTTAAACTCAACCTTTGGGAAAGTAAGTACAAAATCATGCAAAATAAGTACATAAATAGGGAAAACTCACTACATAAACGCAGGTCCAAAGTACATAATTGCCAAAACTAGGTACATTTTTTCGAATTTTCAGTATCATTCTCAACACATAAAGGACTGAGTTCAATTCCGCATAATCTAACCCTTGCATGATCATAAGACCATGCCGTATTAGTCCTAGGACTCATATAGTCATAATGACATGTTCAGTGGTTTTTGATAGTGGTGTCAGAAAGATTCATTTGACTCATGCATCAATGGTTTATACTGCTATAAATAAGAGTGCAACTGGTTGGATATGGGTGTTTGAGTTTCCAACTATTTCAACGCGTACTATCACGATCATTTCTTCAACAAACCACAATTTTGTCGCGTTAGGGTGTCTTATTTTTTGTTTCATACATCGAATTGAGCCTCAACCCGATCTTCAAAAAAGTAAGTATAGAAACACAAATAATAGGTACACAACATTAGCAAATTAAGTACATAAATGTAGTTTTGGAGTACATAAATGCCAATACTGGGTACTTTTTTGTGAATTTTCGGTATCATTCTCAGTACATAAGGGATTGAGTTTAGTTCAGCATAATCTAGCTATTACATGATCATAAGACCATAGCGTATTAGTCCTGTGACTCATATAATCATGATAAGTTCACTAGTTATTGATGGTGGTGTCAGGAGGATTCATTTGGTTCATGCATCAATGATTTATATTACTATGAATGAGACCGCAAGTGGTTAGATGTGGGTATTTGTGTTCCCAACCATTTCAAAGACCATTTCTTCAACAAACCTCGATTTTGTCGTGTTAGGGTGTTTTATATGACATGTTCCACGCATCAAATTAAGCCTCAACTCAGTCTTTAGAAAAATAAGTATATAAACATGGATAATAGGTACACAAGATTAGCAAATTGAGTACATAAATGCCAATTCTGGGTATGTTTTTTGCAGATTTTTGGTATCATTCACAGCACATAAGGGATCAAGTTCAATTTAGCATAATCTGGCCATTACATGATCATAAGACCATGGTGTATTAGTCCTAGGACTCATATAGTCATGATAGGTTCACTGGTTATTGATGGTGGTGTCGGGATGATTCATTTGGCTAATGCATTAATGGTTTATTCTACTATGAATGAGACTTAAGTAGTTGGATGTGGTTGTTTGAGTTCCCAACTATTTCAACGTCTACTATCACAGCCATTTCTTCAGCAAACCACGGTCTTGTCGCATTAGTATGTCTTATGTATTGTTCCATGCATTGAATTGATTCTCAACTTCGCCTTTTTAAAAGCAAGTATAGAAACACGCATAATAGGTACACAACATTAGTAAATTAAGTACATAAATGCAGTTTTGGATACATAAATGCCAATACTGGGTACTTTTTTGTGGATTTCCAGTATCATTTTTAGCACATAAGGGATTAAGCTCAATTCAGCCTAATCTGGTCATTGCATGGTTATAAGACCATGACATATTAGTCCTAGGACTCATATAGTCATGATAGGTTCAGTGGTTTTCAATGGTGGTGCCGAAAGAATTCATTTGGCTCATGCAACAATAGTTTATATTACGATGAATGAGAACACAAGTGGTTGAATGTAGGTGTTTGAGTTCTCAACCATTTAAACACATATTATTATGATCATTTCTTCAATAAACCATGATTTTTTCGGGTTAGGGTATCTTATCTGTTGTTGCACGCATTGAATTGAGCCTCATCCTGGCCTTTGGAAAAGCAAGTACGTAAACATGAAAAATAAGTGCACAACATTAACAAATTAAGTGCATAAATACAGTTTTGAAGTACATAACTACTAAAATTGGGTATTTTTTCGTTGATTTTCGGTATCATTCTCAACGCACAAGGGACTGAGTTCAATTCGACCTAATCTGGCCATTTCATGATCATAAGATCATGGCATATTAGTCCTAAGACTCATATAGTCATTATAGGTTCACTAGTTTTCCATGATGGTGTTAGGAGGATTCATTTGGCTCATGCATCAATGTTTTATACCACTCTAAATGAGAGAGCAAGTAGTTAGATATGGGTGTTTAAGTTTCTAACAATTTCGACATGTATTTCACGATCATTTCTCCAACAAACCATAATTTTGTTGTATCAGGGTGTCTTATGCGTTGTTGCAAGCATTGAATTGAGCCTTATCTTGACTTTTGAAAATGCAAGTATATAAACATAAAGATTAAGTACACAACATTGGCAAATTGAGTGCATAAGCGCAGTTTTGGAGTACATAACTGTCAAAACTAGGTACCTTTTTGCCAATTTTTGGTATCATTCTCAATACATAAGCGATTGAGTTCAATTTGGCCTAATCTGGCCATTGCGTGATTGTAAGACCATAGCGTGTCATTGTCAACACATTAGGAATTTTCAGTATCATCCATGAACGGTTTCACACTCCTATAAATGAAAGCGCAAGTGTTTGGATGTAGGTGTTTGTGTTTCAAACCATTTCAATATGTGCGAATCCAAACTATTTCTTCAACAAACCACGGTATTTCCATTTTGCCTAATCTGCACATTTCATGATCATCAGACCATGAAGTATGATCAAAATATTTTATTAGGTTGCTCCACGCATTGAATTAAGATTAAAATTGTTCTTTGAAAAAGCAAGTATAAAAGCGTTGATTGTAAGTACATAACATGTGTAGTTTCAGTACATAAACGGATGTCTGAAGTGCATAAGTGCCTAAAATGGTACTTTTTCACATAACTAGTATCATTTTTAACAAAAACAGTATTTTTATCTGCATTTAAGGTATTCAACATATTTGGTAACGTATCTAAAAAATGTGATACATTGCACTACATGCAATACCAAGCATTCCAACACGTACTATATTTTACTGGGTTGCTTTACACATTGAATTGAGGTTAAAATCATTCTTTGGAAAAGCAAGTATAGAAGTCCTAATTGTAAGTACATGCACGTGCAATTTCAGTACATAAACTAATGTCTAAAGTACATAAATGCCTAAAATGGTTTTTTTTTTTTCCATATATCCTGTATCATTTTTAATAGAAAATGGTGTTTTTATTTGCATTTAAGGTATCCAATAGATTCAGTAACGTATCCAAAAAAATGTGATATATTGTCCTACATGCAATACCAATTCCAACACGTACTATGTTTTATTTGATTGCTCCACACATTGAATTGAGATTAAAATCATTATTTGGATAAGCAAATATAGAAGCTTTGATTGTAGGTACATAACATGTGAAGTTTTAGTACATAAATGGATGTCTGAAGTACATAAGTGCCTAAAACTAGTAGTTTTTCCACATATCCATATCATTTTTAACAAAAAATGGTATTTTTATCTGTATTTAAGGTATCCAACAAATTTGGAAACGTATCTAAAAAACGTGATACATTGCACTACATGCAATACCAAAATTCCAACATGTACTATGTTTTATTGGGTTGCTCCACACATTGAATTGAAGTTAAAATCGTTCTTTGTAAAAGCAAGTACAGAAGCCTTAATTGTAAGTAAACAACAAGTGCAGTTTTAGTACACAAACGCATTTCTAAAGTATATAAATGCCTAAAATAGATATTTTTTTTCGCATATCTAGTATTATTTTTAACAGAAAGGGTATTTTTATCTGTATTTAAGGTATCCAACAAATTTGGTAACGTATCTAAAAAACGTGATACATTACACTTCATGCAATACCAAACATTCCAACACGTACTATGTTTTATTGGGTTGCTCCACACGTTGAATTGAGGTTAAAATTGTTCTTTATAAAAGCAAGTACAGAAGCCCAGATTGTGAGTACACAACAAGTGTAGTTTCAGTACATAAATGCATTTCTGAAGTACATAAGTGCCTAAACTGGGCATTTTTTTTTAATATCCAATATTATTATAAATAGAAAATGGTATATATTATATTATAAGCAATACCAAACATCCCAACAGAAGGTCAAATAATATTATTACATAATAGTCCAAATACTCTAGATAAACATGTGCTTCAAAAAAGCAAAAATTAATAGCTGTCTTTGGTCTCTGAGCACCGTGCAATCCTTCTTGCACTGATTGTATCCCCTTCATGAACCCTCTTCCTGCAGATTAATAACGAATAAAAAAAGATGTTGTTTACACAGTAATGACAAGAAGGTATAGCAAGCATACATATGCAATATAATGGTAAGCAAATATGTCAGCAAGGTTAAGCTATTCTAGTTAGTCGTAGCTGCTTTGCATGAATGATGGTTATGCCTGGGTCTACCACACCGCCTACGCCTTAATGCCCGAATATCAATTCAAAGTCACGTATATTTTTTGATGGGAAGCAAGGTATTGTACTATGTGGAATTGATGGCAAATTTCACACAATTGTTTCTCTAGTTGGAAATACAGTCCCATTAGAGTCATGCTCTTAAAAATGGAAATGATATATGGTTTCCCATTGTACATACAACTCCCTAACAGTTGAATTTGAGGTTCTTCCCCGCTACCCGACATTTTCAGGTTAAGAAAATAAAATAAAATAATTGTTACTCGCCAAAGATTATACTACTGCTTTACTGTGCAATAATGGAGACAAAGTAGTCTTGCTTCTTGCTAGTATGTCGTAGCCGATTGCAGAAAATGAAAAAAAAAAACAAGGAGAGAGAAGCTTCCTTCCGCCGCGGGAAGATGAATAGAAAACAAAGGGGAAAGACGGAGGGAGAAAAGTTGTTAGGACATCAGGGTTTATAAATAAAGGAAAAAGAAAAACATTAAAGTGAGGCCATTTCCATCGTTTTAAGTGGCTGGGGAGTGAAGGCTAAACTCAAACTTCACATGGGGAGTTGAAAATAAAAAATGCTTGGGTAGGGACTAAATACCAAATGAAAAGTTGATTTAGGTATTTTTAATTAAGTTTTCCTTATTTTTTTCATTAATGCATTTATTTATTAAGCTGCATTAATTTTACCTATTGGCAGAGCGATTATAAAAAGGGCATTTTCTACAATGAAGACAGTGAGTCGAGTGGCATAAGTTTTTTCGATTATGTAGGAGGTTAGAAATTCGAATTCGAATGAGTTTCTTATGTGCATAACAATGTGCAGTTTTGTTCTTCAATTTACTTGATTTGATTTCAATGATATGATAATATTATTTTGATGAAAGGATAAATTCTTAAAAAAAAAAAAAAAACGAAGACAGTGAAAAATCGATTGCTAATTGAATAAAATTGGTTGGGTGAATGATTGTTTAGTCACATATAAAAAAAAAAGAGATATGTTTAACATAATTAATAATGAGTTAATTATTCAACAATTCGAAAATATGAAATCGCACCATGGACTACTTTGATAATGCTCACTTTTTTAGTTTTTATTGGTAATGTTTGGTTATGAATTATATGCTTTATAATATGTGTTTTGGGAAAATGAATTTTGGGAGTGGAGTTGGGGAATGTGAAGTTGTATTAGGGAATACGATGAATGCTTGTTTATATTTTGCGGAATAGTTAAAAAATATTTTGAATTTTTTTTATATGTTTGTTTATGTTTTAGGAGGAGATAATTTTTATTGTAGCGGTCAATGCTTTTTTGTTGGGTTTTTGGGGTGAAAATGAAATTGAGTGATTTTCTTATTGTTAGAATAATAATAAAATATGTATGTATATATTGAAAATACGAAAGTTTTGAGAATAATGAAAGATAGAAGAGGATATTTTGAAAATTTTAATTTGACATTTTGGAGAATTTTTTTTTGTATGTTTGATTAATATAACCAAACATAGCTATTGTGTCTTTTATACTTTTGAATGAATGATATAATTTAAAATTGCTTAATTATTTGTACTATGAATAAGTGCGCCTTTTATCGGTTTCCTAAATGGCGCATCATGTGCGCAACTTGGGTGGCAGAATTGATTGGCACATGGCAGTTTATACTTTTCCTTTCCATGGAATTCAATTTAACATCATTTATAAAAAAAAAAAAAAGAATTCAATTTAACATTGATGGTGACCAAACACACATCAAAAATTCAATTTCTACCGCCAAACCATCCACTTTTTCCAAAAATCTATTTGAAATTAATTGGTGTAATTTTATTAATTTAACATGAAAAATTAAATTGTTGATTGATGCATTTAGCGATGGTCTTTATTTGTGTTAACTTTATATCATTTTTAATTTAATTCAACACATTTTATAAATTTATATTTTTTCATGTATTAATTATTCATTCAATTATTGATGTATTAACATGGAGTTTTTTTATTTGTGTTGCCAAAGATGTGCATAAAATTAGATGAATATTGCTATTCGAAACATATTTTAAGTAAATTTTCATTTATTATGATGAATTTAGTGGAAAGGCCTCCATGAAAACTATAAACATTAATGAGCCAAATAAAATTATATATAAAAAACACATTATTTATTCTACTAAAAAATATCTTCAAACAATTTGCAAACATATTCTTATACTTTATAAGTCTCACGACATACACCTTTGACAAATTAGGATCCAAATATTAGGCAATATTCGTAAACAAATACGCTAATAATTTAATTCTTCATCTTAAATTAATAAAAGTACACGAATTAATTTCAATTCTTTCTAAAAATAAAATGGACGATCTGGTAGTAAAATTTAAATTTGAATGTATATTTTCACCACCACATATATTAAAATGAATTCGATAAAAAATAAAAAAAAACTTTCACATGTTAATTTTTGCTAAATCAGGTGTCGTGCACTTGGTGTTGCATCGATTAGACCATTTTTTACCTTGGATCTCGACTGCATCATTATTTTAGACGCATCAATTTTCGCTGCTTGTCTCAATATCAATAATTATAGTGCATATCTATCTATACTATTATATATAATATAGTTTTTTGTGTTAATCTAGTTACACAATTTTATCCAAATATCAAATTCTTAGAATATTTCATTAGTTGTTAATTTATTTTTTAATATTTTTATTTCTAATTTAATTATATATTTTTATCTAAAACTTTTCACAAATAAAGTAATTGATAACTAAGTTATTTAAAAAAAAAAAAAAAAGCTAATTATTCATATTTACTATTTTTTTTGGTATTTATATGGATGTAATAATTTTATCTTCAATTGAAGTAATACATTATTCAATTATTTTTAATAAGAAATTAATAGAGAAAATTATTCAATTATTTAATCAAATAAATTATTTTTATATCTTAACTAAAAGGTTATTTTCTAAACAACTTAGAAATTTAAATAATTTGTATTAAGTACATTTCAAAAGTAAAAAAGCGAAAAAAGAAAGAAAGAAAGAATATTTAACCAGCGTGATTACCTCTTAAAATTATGACTTGCTTAAAAACTTTACAACTTATGTTATCTATTTCTTACAAAAGGATAGAAATATCAAATCATTACTTTCTTGGTAAAGATTTGAAATTTGAGAAATAATTATAAATTAGGTGGCATGTAATTTTTCAATTCATCAATTTTTTAAGATTTAACTATTTTATGATGGTCCTTTTTTAGATATATAAAATATTTTTAAATAGAGCCATATATATAGAATATAACAAATAATATAATTTGAATTTATAATTTATTTTAAATATAAAATGTTACTTCCCACAACAACTATAAATTCACAATTATATTTTTATATTGTCAAAATTTTCAACTAAAATCATTCCTAATTTTGTAACTACATAACAATTAAAAACTCATGCTCAATTATATGAAGTAATTTTATTTTATTTTATTTTTTGCAGGGAACATATATGATCGACATAGTTAAAATTTTTCAAGAGATTGATAAATGACTACTTAAATATCAAATGATATTAATTTTTATATTTCTAGTATATTTATTTGCAAAGTTTTATATTTATACCGTGTATATTTTTTTTATATCTTTGCTTAACAATAATTCATAAAAGAATATTTTTATTATTATAATTTATTTTCTAATAATGTGATAAAAATATTATTATAAAATAAATTATTTTAATATTAAAATTATTTTCAATACACGGCATGGGGTATATGCTAATATAAAATTAAAGGGAAGAAGTTTTGCTAATTCTGATCCTTCCATCTACCACTTTCTTTTTGGACCCATTATTTATACCCATTTACTTATCTATTATCCATTACACTTCCTTAATACAACAAATTCACGCCAGCAAATGTATGTGCTCAAGTAGCAAGTGAAAAATGATGATCTCTAATGTATAAAAAGTTAATAAAATATTATTGGCAAAAAATCAGCAAGTCAATTTAGCAAGAACAACAATGTCCGTCGAGTCTCAAAATTTATATACTAATGTGAATTTCTTTCAGCAAATATACTGATGTGATAACTGGCTATAAGTAAATGTAGACAAACAGTTTGGTGAATTTATATTATGTTAAGAGGTATATATGGTAGACATTGGACTACCACATATTAATCATCAAACTTGGCTGTTAATTAAAAAGGCTTATCCTCTAACGTGGAAAGTGGATATGGATTTTGATTGTGTACTCAAATAATAATAATAATAATATATATATATAAGGCCAATTTGATGTGTCATTTGGTGAACTGTTTCCTTAATCATTAATGTGTCCGCAATTATCTACCTTTGGCAAATGATTCGTCTTCTTCAAGATCCCATTTTCTTTGGCAAAAGGAAAGGAAAAGCTTACGAATGTTTAGCTATGTTCATGTATCTAGTTTTCCTCTAAAATGATTTTCACAAAATAATGTTTTTGATTCTTCATTATTTTCAAAACTTTTCTATTTATGTGTATATATATATATATATTATTATTTTTATAATAAAAAATTATTCAATTACATTTTTACCCCAAAAGCCAACAAGAAAAGCATTGATTTGACTAGTAAAAACTATATCTCTCCAAAACATAAGTAAACATACCAATACTATTCAAAACAAATTTCTAATTATTCTTCAAAATATAAACAAACATCCATTACATTCTCCAATATAAATTTCACATTTCTCAACCCCACTTCTAAATTTTTTTTCCCGAAAACATATATCATAATAACCTACAAAACATAAACAAACATTCCCTACACTTTTCTGCAGACTTAACCATGTAGCTTTTCCTCCATTTGTTTTCCACTTGTCTTTTTTCATTTTTCACAGGTGAAGGCGCTGTTCAAAATATTGGAAAGCTCAAAAACCCTCAAAACATGAAAAATTAATAAATTGGGTTTGCCATCTAAGAGTAATCAGGACACAACTTTCTGGTCAATACAGGTTTATAAAAAGAGCACATGTTTTCGAGAATATATACGAAAAAATATTCTCCTCCGGTAGCAAATTTTTTAGTAGCAAGAACGAAAAGGTAGTTCCCATGATCATTCTTCCAGTATCAGGACATGGAGTAGAGACAAGAAACATCGATCGGGTTTTATCCTTTGAACTACCACTCCCTACGGCACATGGGACAATGTGCTTGAGGAGTTTGTGAATTCACCCACTTCAAGATGCAGTGAAGATGGAAGGCGTGGTTGCTAGACCCCCAGATTGCGACTCAAAAATGCTAAGTTAATAGATGTACAAAGATAGAGTATTTATTGGCCTATCCCTCCATAAAGAAAGCAAACTATTAGGCAATTAAATTGCCACTATAAAACACTAGAACATCTGGATTGTGACTTTGAAAGTCAGCAGACACATAACATTGCAAGCATAAGTCTTAAGAGAAATTTCCATTTTGCTTCTGTGCATGGAAAACAGTAAATGCCTTAAACTCCAGCATGAGAAAGATTTTCATTGAAACGTTTCATGGCTCTTTTATCAAATAATCATCAATTGTCTATATCTACACTAAAGTTCTAATTAAGGACCATGAAGGAGTGCGTGTGTATGCGGAGCCGTTCCAATATATGCTGGATCTAAAAAAGAGATACCAAATGCAGTAAACTATTAGCAACATTAAATTGAAATACTTGTCAACTTTACTCCAGCTCATCTAAAAGAAAGATCTCGAAAAAAGATTGAGATTCCTAAAAAATTATTGAAAAGTAAAGTGATAAAGGGAAGAATTGCACGGCTGCAACTGTTGACATATACATGCAAAGATTGTGTATTTTCATCTAAGAGATATAGCATGTTCCATGATAAATTCTGGACTTGCACTGACACCATCCAGTCTAACAATGATCATTGAAATGTCACAAATGATATGAATTCAAATCCTTCTAATTCCTAAACAAACAAGGAATATATTTCCTTGGATAAATGGATGTTTTGACGTGAACTGACAAATTCAACAGGTCAAACTTATCAGCAACAAGTAGGAAATTTTTTGTTTGAGTTATTTATGATAGTTCGGTTTAAGGGCCAGTTAAGATTAAAAAAACATTATAACCATGTATCTTTAACAAGAACATGGGAGTTTAAAAGCAAAGTTAACTCCCTCAGGAGAAAGGAACATAAACACAACCAAATGTGCCACTATTTGATGTAATAGAGTAACTGGAGCTTATAACATAAAAAAGAATATTTAGAAACACTCAAAACAATTCCTGATGTTTTCCGATAACAAATTTGGTGCAAAATTGTCCAGGTCATGTCAGTTAACAGACAATTGCTGGCATCATTAAAGGTAACTCGCTGTGAGCAAATATTGCCCTTAGACCAAAGGGTTTGACACCATGTTCATTTATTAAATAAGTTTATGGTCTCTGTTGGTGTTTGAACCTGTATTATCTGAAAGTTACGTGGGAGCCAGCATGTTGCTGCATTAAAAAAAGTCAATAGGGTTTCGAGCTTATCAATCAGTGGAAAAACGCTACCCTTACCAAGCATATAAGGGGAATTGCTTCACATAAGTAGAACACTAATCAATTCTGGACTTTTTCATAAATAGATCTTTTGGGAACACTACATGTTCTTGAGTAAAGGTTGAATATTTTTAAAAATTCGGGGAGGAAATAAGATCATAGTGGAAGTACCACGGAAATGAGTGCACTTGTAATGTCAAAGTCTCCTCTCTTAGATAACAATTAAAAGGGTTAAAAAAGAAGAAGAAGAAGAAGAAGAAGAAGAAGAAGAAGACACAGTAGTAATTTCAAATTCAGTAAAATTACCAAAAAAGTTTGCATGCTTGATTTAAAGAAAATAATTACTTAATTAGATTTTGAATAATAAGAATTGTTTAGTCTGCTAAAGGCACTATATAAATTTATATTAGCCTCACAAAAATTAATCCAAATAAAAAATAAAACTTTAAAATTGAAAAACCACATAAGAAAACTGGACAGAAAATAATTGTAAAATAATAAATTTTACTGCCATTTTTTGAGTATTATATAACTATTTATTTATTTTTTCTAAAATTGTACACTAGTATTTTTTTTCTTTCTACTTGACCAGAAATAGAAAAATAATTATTTTTTTATAAATTTCAAACATGCAATCGCAAGAAATATTAGGAAAAGGAATTTTATTTTTAGGATAAATAGAAAAATTTTAAATAGATACCCAAATAGAATTAATTTTATTCCTAAATCTTAACGGCTGCCTATTTTTTTTATATCGCAAATTTAATTTTTTTAAAGATTCTTACATTAATTAAAAACATCTGCATTTTGTTTTTAGTTGGACGTTTGTTTTCCCCATTAGATGCACCCATATATATTTTCTTTCCTATGTTCGAGAGTATAATTTTCAATTTTTTTTTGAAAATACATACCATGCAGTAATTCCCAATTGGAGTCGCAAATCACTTTGAAAAAGACAGATATAGAATAAACATACATGACAATATAAAATTAACCATCGCTAAATAAATAAATTGCATATACTCAAAAACTCTTCATCAATCATACACTAATAATAAGTAAAGAAAATAAAAAAATAAAGACAATAAGTATATCAAGAACTCAATGACATCAAACAATATAATTAATAACAAATAAAGCATTTATAAAAAAATAATCAAATTAAACAAAACAAGGAAAAACAATCAGACAGTAAATTACTAAATCTTAAATATAAAATAAAAGTAATTTGAATCGAACATATAATAACACTAGCAATTGAATTATGATAAACTATAAGAAACCAATTTATATGCACACATAATATTTATAACAGAAAAAAAAAAAAAAAGATATAGATTTTATTCACACTTTGCAATCTTTCCTATTTGCTCTAAAAAATGTAAAAATTTTAGTTCACAAGACCGAAATGCTAAATTATAATGATCTTTTTAACAATTTATAATTTTATTCATTCTTCTGACCTAAATTTTAAAACTACTCAAAACTTCACACTGTTTATTTTCAACGATCTAAATTAAACCTCATTATGTCTATATTTTTAATCAACTTTTTTTACTCCAACATTATAAAACTACAGTCAATTATTCGATAAAATTTTTGTTTCTCTTTATTTAATATTTGCCTACATAACAAGGCTTCATGTTCAAAACTTCAAATAATTCTGCTCACAATCACATACACTAATAATATCACCTTAACCAAAATAACTAATACACTCTCTACCTGATTCTCACAGTATATAACATCTGCTGAAAATGATCCTTTTATTTTCTCACCTGCCCATAACTTTTCCCATGCACTTCATTTATATAAATCCTACCTTTTTCAAGCCCAAATTTCAATTTTCAGAGAAAAAAAAGAAAAGAAAAGAAACTACCTGACTAGCTACAATTCAGTAAGCACTATATAATAATTAATATTACATTTTACCTTCAATATCAATATTTACATATATAAATTTACAAAAGCAAACAAAAAAAATGTAGTTACAAGCTGCACAAAATAAATTGTAGTACTAATAACATAAAATTATTAAACAACTCTCTAAATACTTAATCAATTCATTCAAATTTCATAATCATATATTTCCACATTCAATACTAAAAATTCACTAAAAATATAAAAGAACAATTCATAACCATCGTTTGGAATTCAAAAACTCAATAATATTACCTTGAACGAAACCACAAACAACTATAATAGTAAGACAGAAGGAGAAGCTGCAAGAAAAGAGTTGAAAACTCAAAATAGATACCACAAATAAGAATACAACAAAAAGACAATTCAAACATCAAACAACCACACTATATCACATTGATCTAACATTTTTTTTTATTTTTACAATAATCCTTATCCATATCATTAAAAAAGATTACCTTAAATCTACAGTACATACTAAACAGAAATGCAAACCTGGGGAAAAAAAAAATTAAATGTTGAATAATATATAAAAATTAAGAAAAAGAAAAGAGAATCTTAAAAATAAAAAAAGAAACTAAATTCTAAGATTTTAGGCAAAGAACTTTATTATTCAAAACAAACCATCTTGAAAAGCATATAAAAAACAACAAAAGAACAAGAAAAACTATTTCTTGCAAATCAAAGACATAAAAAATCAAACCAATCTAACAAAAAATTGTCATAACTCTCAAATCCGGAAAATGAAAAAAGAAAATAACCCTTGAGCTACATCCAAAATTGAAGAAAAATAGTCTTGATAGTTGAAATCAATACATGCAAATTATCCAAATAGATTCACCCAAACAAACAACCACAAAATTGGAAGAAACTTAACAACACTAAAAATAACCTAACAAAACCCATCAAAAACCAACTACCATCGCTATCAAAAGCAAAAACAAAGAAAACCCTAAGTTTGCAATGTATAAGCCAAATAGATTTGAGTATTGAGAACCCCAAAAAGCCTCAAGAAACCATCTCATCTTATTTTAACTAAAGTTAACTCTGAAATACACCAACCACAGTGGAAAATAAAGAAAAAATCAAGTAAATCATGGTAAATCATGGCTAAACTAAACCATCTCTCCCCAACAAATAATAAAAAAACAACAAATATTTATCTTGTGGATGTAATTTTTCATCAACTATTACAATTGTCAGATGAATAGATAGGCCTAAGTTTGCAGATAGAGCCATCCCATCACTGTGCAAAAACCAAAGAGAAAAAATTTGGCGAAAAGCGAATAAAAGAATATATCCACCAAAAAATCATGAGAAATGAATGAAAAATATAAGAATGAGAAAAAAGTATCACCTCCAACACGATTTTGAGAAGGAAAGTAATTAACTACCTCCAACACGATTTTGGGAAGAAAATTCTTCACAGCTAAAACACGACAATGAAGACCAAAAGCATAAAATATTGGCAAATCTGGACAATAAATAAACGATGTGTATAACATATATGTGTATAAAATTTGAAAAAAAAAATAAAGAAAGAAAGGGAAAACCAACTCATCTATAACTTGCAGATCAAGACAAAAAACTAAGGGAAAGTGAAATTCTCTTCTTCGCCGGCAATTACGTTATTGGGCTGCACGTGCGAAGCAAAACAAAAAAGTCGAGTGAAATGGCGCCGTTCCCTCTAGCAGAATATTAAACAGCAAAATATATATTTTTAAAGAAAAAGCAAAAAGAAAAAAATAAAACGATGTCATTTTTAATAGGGAACTGAGCCAATAAAATGGTAAAAATCAAGTCAGAAAACTCAGGCTATGTTCACTAGCATTTTGGGAAAAATTTTCCCAACTCCCAAAATAATCCCAAAAAAAATACACATTCTCCAATCATTTTCTCAAAATACAAAAAATTATACCTAAAAAATTCTCAGAATTCAATCTCAAAAAGACCTTACACACTACCATAGCCCTACCTAACACTCAAGTATATATATATACACACCATCAAAGTATATATATACACATTACATAAAAAAATAATTTTTTCCTACAAATCCAATAAAAAAGTAATTGATTTGACATTTACAGTAAATTTTATCATCCCACCAAAACATTAACAAACAAACAACTCATTTTCAATCAATTTTTCCTATTTTCCCAAAACATAAACAAATACTTCACACTTTTTCCAAATTTTCTCCCAAAAACTCATTCTCCCAAATTTTTTTCTAGAAAATGGCCAAAATGCTAGTGAACAAGCCCTCATTTATTCTTCTAACCATCTAGTGGGACCCATCACTTAAACACACGAAAAGATGGCATACACACTACTAAAGAAGCAAGAAGTGCAACAACATAAAGCATGGCTGCAAAGAAACTGTGTAGTTTTGGAGGCGTAATTTTGAAAAAAAAATAAAAAATAAAAAATAGTTAATTAGAAAAAAATTCCTAACCCTACTTTCAATTTAGTGTTCAATCCCCATTTGAATTTTTACACACTAAACTCCTCACTTTTTCACAAAAGTTAGGAATCACTCCCCATATCTTTTAGAAAGACCTATATACCCTTGCAACTGGAAAAAAACAACAAAAATACATGGGAAATGCGTTCTCTCTTGAAGAAGAACGCTTTCCTTTTCTTTTTTTCTTCCTGAAATCCACTTCTCTAAGCGCCAAAAGAAAAGGGCGTGAAATCGTTCCTCTGCCATTGATGTGAGAAGAAGAAGAAGAAGTGAAAAAAAAAATGCACCAAAATTTCTGCCATTTTTATGCGACAATGGAAGGAAAAACAGTTGCAACAAGAAGCAAAGTACAAAAAGAAGTGATCAAAAGAAACAAAGGTATGTTTTCTGCATTTGCAATTTCAAATGTCCGTGATTTTTCAGTGTTACACTCATTTCTTGTCTATTTTCTCATGTTGAGGGTTTTTATTATTATTTTAGTTGTTAAACACTTGAACTCCTTTGATATATATATATATATATATATGATTTCTGTTGTGAGATGGGAAGTTTCTGATTTGTACTTGAAGGGCATGAAAGTTGCATTTCACCTTTTAGGGGTTTATACTTCTTTTTAACTGAAATTATATGGTGAAATTATACGATAAAACTATCTGAAAGTGGTAGTATGTTATCTGTAGTACATAACATCCAAGCATGCAGTACACATTAACAAAAGTGTAGTATATAATCTGGGTAACTATAGTACATTTTAGAAGCAAATATAGTATAAAACATTCAAACTTGCAGTATACATTAGGCAAAAGGGTAGTACAGTATATAATATGTATAGTTGCAGTACATTTTAGGTGTATCTGCAGTACACATTAGGCAAAAGTATAGTATATAGTCTTTGTAGGTGCAACACATTTTAGAAGCAAATGTAGTATAAACATTCAAGCATGGAGTACACATTAGGCAAAAGTGTAGTACATAATCTGTATAGCTGCAGTACATTTTAGGAGCATCTGCAGTACACATTAGGCAAAATTGTAGTATATAATCTATGTAGTTGCAGCACATTTTAGAAGCAAATGTAGTATAAGACATTCAAACTTGCAGTACACTTTAGGCATAAGTGAAGTATATAATCTGTGTAGCTGCAGTACATTTTAGAAGCAAAGTAGTATAAAGCATTCAAGCTGGCAGTACACTTTAGGCAAAAGGGTAGTAAATAATCTGTCTATTTGCAGTACATTTTAGGAGCACCTGCAGTACACATTAGATAAAATTGTAGTATATAATCTGTGTAGGTGCAGCACATTTTAGAAGCAAATGTAATATAAAACATTCAAACCTGCAGTACACTTTAGGCATAAGTGTAGTATATAATCTGTGTAGCTGGAGTACATTTTAGAAGCAAATATAGTATAAAACATTGAAGCTTGCAGTACACATTAGGCAAAAGGATAGTACATAATCTATATAGCTGTAGTATATTTTAGGAGTATCTGCAGTACACTTTAGGCAAAAGTGTAGTATATAATCTCTGTAGGTGCAATACATTTTAGAAACAAATATAGTATATAATATTCAAACTAGCAGTACACTTTAAGCATAAGTGTAGTAAATAATCTGTAGAGCTGCAGTACATTTTAGAAGCAAACGTAGTATAAAATATTCAAACTTGCAGTACACATTAGGTAAAAGGGTAGTATATAATCTATATAGCTACAGTATGTTTTAGGAGCATCTGCAGTACACTTTAGGCAAAAGTGTAGTATATAATCTCTGTAGGTGCAGTACATTTTAGAAGTAAATGTAGTATAAAACATTCAAACTTGCATTACACTTTAGGCATAAGTGTAGTACATAATCTGTGTAACTGCAATACATTTTAGAAGCAATGTAGTAGGAGCATTCAAGCTAGCAATACATTTTAGGCAAAAGTGTAGTATATAATCTGTATAGCTGCAATGCATTTTAGGAGCATCTGTAGTACACTTTAGGTAAAAAGGTAGTATATAATCTCTGCAGGTGCAGTACATTTTAGAAGCAAGTGTAGTATAAAATATTCAAACTGGCAGTACACTTTAGGCATAAGTGTAGTATATAATCTGTAAAGCTACAGTACATTTTAGAAGCAAACGTAGTACAAAATATTCAAGCTTGCAGTACACATTAGGCAAAAGTGTAGTATATAATCTATATAGCTGCAGTACATTTTAGGAGCATCTACAGTACACTTTAGGCAAAAGTGTAGTATATAATCTTTGTAGGTGCAGTACATTTTAGAAGCAAGTGTAGTATAAAATATTCAAACTGGCAGTACACTTTATGCGTAAGTGTAGTATATAATCTGCAGAGCTGCAGTAAATTTTAGAAGCAAATGCAGTATAAAATATTCAAACTTGCAGTACACAATAGGCAAAAGGATAATATATAATCTGTATAGCTGCATTACATTTTAGGAGCATCTACAGTACACATTAGGCAAAATTGTAATGCAGCACATTTTAGAAGCAAATGTAGTATAAGATATTCAAACTTGCAGTACACTTTAGGCATAAGTGTAGTATATAATCTGTGTAGCTACATTACATTTTAGAAGCAAAGTAGTATAAAGCATTCAAGCTAGCAGTACACTTTAGGCAAAAGGGTAGTATATAATTTGTATATCTGCAGTATGTTTTGGAAACAAATATAGTATAAAGCATTCAAGCTTGCAGTACATATTAGACAAAAGGTAGTATATAATCTGTATAGTTGCAATATATTTTAGGAGCTTCTAGAGTACACTTTAGGTAAAAGTGTAGTATATAATCTTTATAGGTGCAGTACATTTTAGAAGCAATTATGGTATAAAACATTCAAATTGGCAGTTCACTTTAGGCATAAGTGTATTATATAATCTGTAGAGCTGCAATACATTTTAGAAGCATCTTTAGTACATAAACATTCAAGGCTGCATTATACATTAACTAGAAATGTAGTATATAATCTTTGCATCTGCAGTACATTTTAGAAGCAATTGAAATATAAAACCTTTAAGCCTGCAGTATATATTAAATGGAACTCTAGTATATAATCTGTGTATTTGCAGTACATTTTAGAAGCAACTGTAGTATAAAACATTCAAGCCTGAAGTATAGAATAACTGAAAGTGTAGTATATATTATGTGTTTCTAAAGTACATTTTAGAAGCATCTTTAGTACAAAATATTTAAGTTTTTAGTATACTCTATCTAAAGGGGTTAGTTTATTATCTGTTTATATACTAATTTTTTTTTTTCTCATTGCAGCAAAGCCAAGACATCGTGAGGTCTACTCTCATTGCTCCTCCTAATATTTTCAGAGTAAATTGGAGCTTGTGAAGTCCAAGATGGGGTCCAAACATTTTGATGCATTGAAGAAGACCCCTTTCTATATATACATGGATATGCCTAAGTTAAGTTCATGCTTCATTCAGCTTGAAGCTATACTTAGGAGGTTTGACCCAAAAAAGTTGTCATTTCATTTTGCAGAGGGGGTTGGGGTTCCTTTTTCTGCAGTTGAATTTTTTATGGTTTTAGGGTTGCCACATGTGGGGCAATTTGTTGATATAACATTGAAGATGAAGACTTCAACCTTTGACCACCTTTTTTCTGGAAAGTTGCAGAATATAACTAGATCTGAAATAGCAAAAAAGTTTGAGGAGTATGTATATAAGGATAGTGTGGAGGACTTGAATATTTTTGTAGGTTGTACATACTTTTTTTTTTTAATTGTATTCTGTTTCCTACATCTAATTATTGGACTCCACGATTTCTCCTACCATACTTGAAAAATTTGTTTAAAGTTGGTTTGTATGCATGGGGCATAGTTGCATACAATTTTCTTGTTCAAGATATGAGGAACCATTTAGGAGTAGGTGGACAAAGAACCAAGAAGTACATTGATGGGTGTATAGTCGGCTTGATGGTAAGTGTTTGCTTTATTTTTCTAATAACATTGATTATATTTATATTCAAGTGACTATAATTTTTTGATTTATGAATGACAGACATAGGTTTATGAATGCATCCCGTCACTGGCTTCACCAGTAAGTTTGTTTGAGTTTCCATGCTTTTACTAGTGGAATGATAGCAAACTCCCACATAATGTGGAGTAGGCAGAGAATAAATTGAAGCAAGTTACAACAGATATGATACTAATTGTAATAATTCATTATTAGTTTTTGTATAATAATTTGAATTTGATAATTATTTCCATTGTAATAGGTTGTAGCCCTCAACCCTGCTCCAGAGGAGTTAGAATTGACAATTTTGATCAAGAAATCAGAGGCTGCCAATACTGCCATCAGTGAAGTCCATGTTTGTGATCATACAATATATGAAACAATTATTGCAGTGAAAGTTGAAGAAATTAAATCATTGAAAGAAAAAATTGCTTCATTCGAATATATGGCAATGAAGGAGCAGGGTGAGAAGGAGCATCTAGCTGAGGACAAGACTGATGGGGTGGAGCTTGAGCAGGAAGTTGGTGAGTATGTGCATGAGGGGGGACTTGATTTGGTACATGATGCACAGAAAGAAGGGGATGATTCTGAAGACATGATGATTCTGAAGACATGGTGGATGAAGAAAGTCGAACAAAACACCGTCATGATCTTTCAGATTCCCCCATACCTTTGAAGACAGAACATTATATACCAATTCAAGCGACTGAGTTCGAGGAATCTAAGATTGAAGTGGCAAATGTTATGTCCTCAATTGTGATAAATGTACGCAATCGAGAAGACAGGAAGCCAAAACAGAAATCTCCAGATTTTATCAGCCCCCGAGCACCACACTAGCCAAAAGAGCAAGACAAGTGACAAAGACTTATCGTGCTCATCCTCGTGTACAAAAAAATAAAGAACAAGAAGAGAAGAATGTGTTGTACACTACTTAATGTTTTATTTTTTTGCTATTTGCATTTCATTTGTAAACTGTCTGTTTGTAATAAATATAATGATATCTTATACTTGATTGGTTGATATTTGCACTTAATAGATGATATCTTATACTTCATGTTGGTGATATTTGTACTTAATGTGCTAATCTTTTGTACTCCAAGTTGGTGATATTTATACTTAATGTGCTAATCTTTTGCGCTTAATGTTGGTGATATTTGTACTTCATGTGTTGATCTTTATACTGCAATAGTTGATACTTTATACCTTATGTGCCAGTGTTTTGTAGTCCATGTTGGGATATTTGTACTTCAAGTGCTGATCTTTTGTACTTCAATAGTTGATACTTTATACCTATGTGCTTGAGTTTAGTACTCCATGTTGGTGATATCTGTACTTCATGTGCTTATCTTTTCTACTTCCATAGTTGATACTTTAGACCTAATATGCTTGAGTTTAGTACTCCATGTTGGTGATATCTGTACTTCATGTGCTTATCTTTTGTACTTCAATAGTTGACACTTTATACCTAATGTGCTTGAGTTTTGTACTCCATGTTGGTGATATCTATACTTCATGTGCTTATCTTTTGTGCTTCAATAGTTGATACTTTATACCTATGTGCTTGAGTTTAGTACTCCATGTTGGTGATATCTGTGCTTCATGATCTTATCTTTTCTACTTCAATAGTTGATACTTTATACCTAATGTGCTTAAGTTTTGTACTCCATGTTGGTGATATCTGTACTTCATGTGCTTATCTTTTGTACTTCAATAGTTGATACTTTGTACCTAATGTGCTGTGTTTTGTACCCCAGGATACCAAGACATCAGCCCAATCCAGGTGGCAGATGAACCAACCAGCCCAAAGACTGAAGTGGCTGATCCCTATAAAGGAATGACTGATTATAGAGGTCCTGCTCTTATTCTAGTAGAAGAGTGAGAAGTCATTGACAACTTTGTTAAAAGAGATAATTTGAGGTAACAAAATTTGCTTATTATTTTTCTTTTGGATAAATTGGTATCTGAACTAATAATTAACAATTGTGTAGGGTGACTGTCTGGGAGGGAGCAAGACAGGTTTTGGATGGAAGAAACTTTTGTGAGCTCTTATTTGGAGGAGAACTTATCGGTGACATAGTGGACTACAACTTGTCGATATTATGTAGCCCAACTTTCGGCAAGAAGTGTCACCACAAGGTGTGGTTTACGTCCTCAATAGCGCAGGTATGTGGCAGTTTCCTAACTTAATTTAGTTCACGTTTCCAATAAGTCTAGCCATTTATTTTATACTTCATAGGTTGATATATTAGACTAACTCGAGGGACACAACATTAAGGATATTATGGATGAAGAATTTGTGGAGTTGATATATACACTTAACATCTTCACCTGTAAAGATTTGGAAGAGCTCACGGTGGATGTTTTAAACCAGTGTCGTTACATAATCCTACCAATATGCTGGCACCATCACTGGTTCTTGGTTGTCCTCGAACCTTGACTCATTCTTTCTTATACATGAATTCCATAATGGCCACTAGATACAAACCGACAGCTATTGCCATTGTAAGTTTGTTTCCTTTCCCTATGATTTCTTCATAAAGTAAGGAGTCAACAAATAATCAATATTTTTGTAGGCTTCATTCTATTCTCGGTACATGAAGCTTTCATTGGGGAGTCATATGAACGAATACATGAGGCAGAAAAAAGTAGGCAGCAAGTGGGTACAGTGGATTGTGGTGTCTATGTGTGCCTTTGGGCAGAATGTTTTGCTAGAGACACCCCCGAGTTCTGGAGGGATGCAAGAATAATTGAAATTGATAAATATCATGCGACAATGGCATATACAGTATTAAGTCATGAAAATGCCAGGATTTGAATCATTTTGTATGTAAATATATGTGTAAATTGAAGCATACTTTGTTTATAATATTATTTTGTATGTAAGTGTAATTTTCCATTAATTATTTATAACTTAAATTCAATTGAAACAGGGCAGGGAATTTGAGTACAATTCAGGAAAAATGAAGTACAAACTCAGAATAAACAAAGTATAAAATGTGCTCCGTTGAAGTACATTTCAATTCAATTGAAACTGGGCAGCGAATTTGAGTGCATTTGGAGGGCAATGATGTACAAACCGGAAACAAAGAAAGTATAAAATGTGTTTCGCTGAAGAACACTTAATTCAATTGAAACTGGATAGGGAACTTGAGTACAATTCGGGGGAAACGAAGTACAAACTCAGAATAAACAAAGTATAAAATGCGTTTTTTTGAAGTACACTTCAATTCAATTGAAATTGGGCGGCGAATTTGATTGCATTTTGAGGGCAATGAAGTACAAATCCGAAACAAAGAAAGTATAAAATGTGTTTCACTTAAGAACATTTAAATTCAATTGCAACTGAGCAGGGAATTTGAGTACAATTGAGGGAAAATGAAGTACAAACTCAGTACAATTTTGGAGAAATGAAGTACAAACTCAGAACAAACCAAGTATAAAATGTGTTTTGTTGAAGTACACTTATTGCAATTGAATAATTATTCTCCAATAATTGTAATGATGGTCAAGTACAATAATTTGAGATTATCGGATCTAGTGAAGTACGAATTTGTACCTGTGATAGGGTGGATATCATCGTCAAATTCTCATTTGTTTACATCATTGAAAGCATAAGTATTCTTTCATTACTGTGATTGATAACATTCATCCGTTGAACACTAGTGATTAACAACTTAAAAATTTTAACATTATTTTATTGATATGAATATTAGATACATATTTACAGTTTGGTTAATAATTACCAAGACTTAAAAAGCAAATCTTTGAACAAATTTCAATTCAAAAATAATAGTAAAAATATTAAGATATTAAGTACAAAGTTGCCCAAGTGAGGTACAAATGTGAAGAAATCAAGTACAATTATTCCAGATTGAGGTACAAAATTTAACTATGTCTCAGACAACATGCAAGAATGCTAATTTCATGCTAAATCACCTGCCTCATTGCCCAAGTGAGGTACAAATATGATGAAATCAAGTACAATTATCCTAGATTGAGGTACAAAATTTAACTATGTCTCGGACAATATGCAAGAATGCTAATTTTACGCTAAATCACCTGCCTAATTGTCCCAGTGAGGTACAAATGTGAAGAAATCAAGTACAATTATCCCAAATTGAGGTACAAAATTTAACTATGTCTCGGACAACATGAAAGAATGCTAATTTCACGCTAAATCACCTGCCTCATTGCCCAAGTGAGGTACAAATTTGAAGAAATCAAGTACAATTATCCCAGATTGAGGTACAAAATTTAACTATGTCTCGAAAAACATGCAAGAATGCTAAATCAACTGCCTAATTGCCCAAGTGAGGTAAAATGTGAAGAAATCAAGTACAATTATCCCAAATTGAGGTACAAAATTTAACTAGTTTAGTGATTCTTTGCAAGTTCGACAATTATGCCCTATTCTAGCACACCTTTTACACTTAATTACACGTTTCTCAATATGTGATGGAGTCCTCTATGTCCTTCTACGCTCGGTTGAGATCGGCAATCAAGTGCATGAATGACGACATCATCATCTAGAGGGAACAGATGCATATCAAACGTAGGAATATGGTTTATCACTACTTGGTATGCTTGTTGATACATCTCAACTCAGTAGTATTGATCGGTGAAGTCATACGGTGAAAATGACTTTGACTCGATACAAGCACAAGCATGTCTGAATGATATTTTATCAATATGCCATGCTCTACACGAACAAACCCTGCTATGTAAATCTTAGCATACGATTTATCTTGCTCAATCACCTCAAAGCTCCAACCGCTAGACATGACAACTTTTAAGTTACGAGAACACATATGATTGATTGCCAACTTCTTCTCTTGCTTGGGACATAATTGACCAACCATCTTATGAGATTCTTCTCATCGATCATGCATCATTACCATTATTTGCATGCATATGTGATCAACCATGCTGCAACTGGCATAAATCGGGCTGGTTTAACCCAATTATTCTAACTTTCTACTTGATTATTATTTATTACCCCCCATCAATCTCTACTGAATAAGGAATTTGCCCAACATGGTGGGTTAGACTGCATAATAAAGTCTCTGGCAAGAGGCATTGACTCCAAGATACTGTCTATATGTCGGGTATACTCCTACCTTGTAGGCACATATTTAGCTTTCATAAAAACAGAACACTAATGTTTCTTGTTATGTAGAGGGTACTTCCTTAATACCTGAATTTAAAATAATAGAACAGTAATGTGCTAAATGTTATGAATTAGAGTTTGTTTCACATAATTGTCTCACAAACAAAGATAAAGTACACTTACTTGTTTCTTAAAATTATCCAGTAAGTGTCTCAAGTAATATGCATGGTGGCTACCAGGAAATATCATGGGGAGGGCCTTAAGAAGACCAGGATGTCGATCGGAGAAGAAAGTAAACCTTGATAAGCTAGGCAGATATTTAGAATCTAAGACACTCTCAATTAATATCATTTTCGGAGTTAACAACTGCATATGGTAACATGAATAAGTCATCATTAGCATCCTTACTGACAGCGCTGAGTAAAACACATTTGTATTTATTTTTAATATGGCTGCCGTCTAAGAATATCAATGGCCTGTATCCCCTAAGAAAACCAAGAAGGCAGGCACTGAAACATATAAATAGCCGGCGAAATTTTTGGCTAATTGGGTCAATCTCACAGTCTACAATACTTCCAGGGTTTGTCCTCTTCACAGCATCACAGTACTACCTCATAACTTATCATAAGATTTTTTCTCAGCTCCATGGATGTCATGCATAGCTAATTCCTTGCCCATCCATACTTTATGGTACCTAACTTCCATACCATATTCTCTGTGGATATCTGTCAATATCGTAGAGGGCCGATAACATGGCTCTGATCTCAATTTATCCTTCACTACATTAGCAACCCAAGCAGAATTGGCTTTAGGATATCTCCTTGTCTGAAGATTAGCCTCACCACATGTGTGCTCTAGATTGCATTTTCGAAGGCCAAATAATTTATCAGCCTCATGCCTTGATGTATAGATTCTTCATTTGCAATTTTCATCGCTGCAAATCGCTATGATTTTTTTATTGTCATTTTTCTTGTATTTAAATGACCGCAAAGTAGACACTGCATAATTCTTAAGCATAATTCTGAACTCCTGATGTTTGACCCTCTCCATATATGCAATTCCTCCATGCATCAATTGAGTTGCTAATTAAAGCCAATTCATTGTGCGATGCATTGGTCGAACCAATTTCCTCCTCGACTGCATCCCTTGAGGTTGACAAATGAAGTATAATTTTAGGTAAAATAAAGTACAATATGTAGAATAATTCAGCATTGTGGTATAATTTCAAATAAACGAAATACAATTTCAGAACAATAGAAGTATAAAACGCAAGCATTGCAGTTCAATTTTTGATAATCAATAAATAAAGCCCTTCAAGTATAAACTTTAGGTAAAATGAAGTGCAAAATTACTAGAACTTTATAAACTTAAGTAATCGAGAACAATTTTACGTAAAAGCTTAAGTATAATTTTATATAAAAAGAAGTACAATTTCAGAACACATGAAGTATAAAACCTTAGCAATTTCAGTACAATTTTTGGATAATCCATAGTAGAACACTTGAAAATTAAATAAGAGATTCAGAAAATTGAAGTACAAGTTAAGATAAAATGAAGTACAATTTGAGAACACCTGAAGTATAGAACATCAATGAAAAGAGTACATATTTAGGTAAAATGATGTATAAAATGAAGTATAATTTTAAGAAACAGAAGTACAACTTTTGATAAAGTGAAGTACAATTTCAGAACACCTGAATTATAGAACTTCAATAAAAAGAATACAGATTTAGGTAAAATGATGTATAAACTGAAGTATAATTTCAAAAAACAAAAGTATAATTTTAGATAGAGTGAAGTACAATTTCAGAACATCTGAAGTATAAAACCTTAGCAATTGCAGTACAATTTTTTGATAATCCATTAGCAGAACACTTGAAAATTAAATAAGAGATTCAGAAAATTGAAGTACAAGTTTAGATAGGATGAAGTACAATTTGAGAACACTTGAAGAATATAATTTCAATGGAAAAAGTATAGATTTAGGTAAAATGATGTATAAAATGAAATATAATTTCAAAAAATCGAAGAACAATTTTTGATAAAGTAAAGTACAATTTCAAACACTTGAAGTATAAAACCTTAGCAATTGCAGTACAAATTGGATAATTTATTAGTAAAAAACTTGAAATTTTAATAGTAGATTCAGTTAACTAAAGTGAAAATTGAGATAAAATGAAGTACAATTTCGGAACACTTGAAGTAAAGAACTTCAATGAATAGAGTACATGTTTAGGTAATATGATGTATAAAACGAAGCATAATTTCAAAAAATAGAAGTACAATTTTAGACAAAGTGAAGTACAATTTCCAAACACTGAAGTATAGAACTTCAATGAAAAGAATACAGATTTAGGTGAAATTATGTAAAAACTGAAGTATAATTTCAAAAAATCGAAGTACAATTTCAGAACACCTGAAGTATAACACCTTAGCTATTGCAGTATAATTTTTGGATAATCCATTAGTAGAACGCTTCAAAATTAAATAATAGGTTCAGATAATTGAAGTATAAGTTTAGATAAAATGAAGTACAATTTCGGACACTTGAAGTGTAGAACTTCAATGAATGGAGTACAAGTTTAGGTAAAATGATGTATAAAATGAAGTATAATTTCAAAAAATAGAAATACAATTTTGATAAAGTGAAGTACAATTCTAGAACACCTTAAGTATAGAACTTTAATGAAAAGAATGCAAGTTTAGGTAAAATGATGTATAAAATGAAGTATAATTTCAAAAAATATAAGTATAATTTTTGTAAAGTGAAGTACAATTTCAGAATACTTGAAGTATAAAACCTTAGCAATTGCAGTACAATTTTTGGACAATCCATTAGTAGAACACTGAAAACTTAAATAATAGATTTAGATAACCGAAATAGAAGTTTAGATAAAATGAAGTACAATTTTGGAACACTTGAAGTATATAACTTCAATGAATAGAGTACATGTTTAGATACAATGAAGTATAATTTCAAAAAATAGAAGTACCATTTTATATAAAAAGAAGTACAATTTCAGAACATTTGAAGTATAAATCCTTAGTAATTGCAGTACGATTTTGTAGAATTAATTAGTAGAACACTTGAAGTATAAAACTTACATAATAGATTTAGATAATTGAAGTGCAAGTTTAGATAAAATGAAGTATATTTTGAGAACACCTAAAGAATAGAACTTTAATGACAAGAGTACAGATTTAAGTAAAATGATGTATAAAATGAAGTAAAATTTTAAAAAATAGAAGTACAATTTTTGATAAAGTGAAGAAAATTTCAGAACACTTGAAGTATAAAACCTTAGCAATTGCAGTACAAATTGGATAATTTATTAGTAGAAAACTTAAAAGTCAAATAATAGATTCAGATAATTGAAGTACAAGTTTAGATAAAATGAGGTACAATTTAGAACACTTGAAGTATAGAACTTCAATGAATAGAGTATAGGTTTCTCTAAAATGAAGTACAAAAGAAAGTATAATTTCAGAAAATAGAAGTACAATTTTAGATAAAGTGAAGTACAATTTCAAACTCTTGAAGTATAAAGCCTTAGCAACTGCAGTATATTTTGGATAATCGATAAATATAACACTTAAAGTATAGACATTCAATAAATAGAGTAAAGATTTTGTAAAATAAAGTATAATCTCAAAAAATTGAATTACAATTTTAGATAAAAAAAAGTATAGTTTGGGAACACTTCAGGTATAAATCGCTAGTAATAACTGTATAAATTTGGATAATCAATTAGTAGAACACTTTGAAGTATAAAACTTAAATAATAGAGTACAATTTTAGTGAAATGAAGTACAATTCTAGACAACTGGAGTAAAAGTTTGTATAAAATGAAGTACAATTTTCGAACAATTGAAGTATAAAACCCTAGCAACTGTAGTACAGTTTTGGTAAAATGAAGTATAATTTCAGAAAATCGAAAGTATAATTTTATATAGAATACGTACAGTTTGGGAACACTTCAAGTATAAACCGCTACAAGTTGCAGTACAATTTTAGATAATTCATTAGTAGAACACTTGAAGTATAAAACTTACATAATAGAGTATATTTTTTGTGAGATAAAGTACAATGTTAATTGCAATGAAGTATAATGTAGTATAATGTAGAACGCTCCAAGTAGAGAAAGATTTTCAAATAAACAGAGTGTAATTTCAAAACACTTCAGGTACAAAACTTTACAAACTGCAGTACAGTTTAGATTCTGTAGAAGTATTACCTTAAAACATCACTGCTCTTCTTTGCTCTGCTGCTTGATTCATCCTTTCGATTTACCAGGATGTCAACAATGTTCATCTTCAATGTCAAATGCAGTAAGACCATATTCATGACATTGTCATCATCAGTTAAACTCACGTACAATCTTTGATGTGGAGCTATATATTGCGAACTGAAGTGCTCGGCGTTGATTTCACTCCATTTTCTTGCGAGATTAATGTACATGTCCATTAAAGTCAATCCTTAATTGACATTATATGGAGTTGGTCTTTGTAGTGGCAACTCCCCAACACTTGATTAAACACACTTGCTTCACTACTGGTTGACATTATCGGAAAAATATAAGAAACTCATAAGCAACTGAGAAGAAGATGAAACCTACAAATG
Organism: Jacaranda mimosifolia; assembly: GCA_018894105.1. Lineage (NCBI taxonomy): Eukaryota > Viridiplantae > Streptophyta > Magnoliopsida > Lamiales > Bignoniaceae > Jacaranda > Jacaranda mimosifolia. Next base: position 13,066,450 of record CM032130.1, on the reverse strand, counting down.
ATGAAACTAAAAGGAGAAGAAGACAATACAGATGTTGGTTGGTGGTTTTGGCTCTGACGTTATTTTCGTTCAGTGGAGCATGTTGCGTTTTTTCTGTTTCTGGTAATAAGCGTATGATAAGGTTTATTGTTTGCTTGTGTGGATAAAGAAGAAGTGAGAAAAAATGAGTGAAAAATATTATACTTAAGGGCATTTTTGTCAAATCAAGTGAGTAGGGAGTGATCTCTAAAATTTTAACAAAACTAGGAAATTTCTTCTAACAAAAATCAAGTGGGGACTGAACATGAAATTGGAAAGTGCTTTTGGTACTTTTAAATAAGTGCCCCAATAAAAAAACAATAGATCAAGCGCCAGTGTACTATGCACATGCGCATTAAGCCTTATATTATAGTAGTAATATATATTATAATATATATTTATATTTATTTAGATTCATCTGTATATCTATATATATTAAATATATATAATATATATAAAGATACTTATCATCTATATTATATATAATATATATTTATTTGCATACAAATTAAAGTTGGGTACCCGAACTACCGATATCTAACCCAAAATTTTATTAAGGTATTGGGTACCTGACCTACAATTCTTTAAATAAAAAAACCCCCGACCTGATCGGATAATATCCGATCGGTGCCCGAAGTGCCCGATTCGAATGCCCACCCCTAGTTTTAGTCATTTGGTCACTTTTGTTTTATATATACATATATATATATATATATTTAGATTTTATTTTGATAATTTTTATTTGATTATAGTAATTAAATTTTTAATTTTAATTATTTACTAGTTTAATTTGTTATATATGACTCTGATTCATATCTTAATATTTAATATTTTTTCATATTATATTTTAATATAATTTTTAAAAAGTTAGATTTTACGATGGCTATTGAATATTAACATTTAATTCTAGATATGTACATATAATTATAATATGAATCAATAAAAATATTCTCTATTATTAATATTTTGGGATTTGAAATTTATAGAGTTGTGGGATTTTAGGATTTAGAGTTTAAGTTTTATATTTAGATAAATTTTATTAGTTTTCTAAATTAATAATAGTACAAGTCTACAAAATAAAATTATGAAATGACATATTCATCTTATATTTTATGTATCGAGTATAGTTAGATATTCTAAAACATTCAAAAGTCTTTTGAGTAAGATTATAAACTTCTCAAAACATTTTATAAGATGTTTGATAGCTTATAAGATGTCAAAAAGTGGTTCGTTAATTATAAAATTGTCAAAAAGTGTTTCGTTAATTATAACATTTTATAAGATGTTTTAATCATATTAATTATAAAATTATCATTACTAATACCTTATAAGCTCCAAGATCTTATTATCCAAACACTTTGAAAAATTATTTTAAAAAAAAAATCTAGCATCTTATAAGTTCGACAAATATCTTATAAGATGAAGAAATTCCAAAAATATCTTATAAAATGCAGGAGCTTATAAGACTTTTTAAATATGTTTAGCCAAACACCTTCTTAATGTCCTTTTAGCTAGTTAATAATTTTAGTACTTTAAGATCTTATTTTAGAATTAAAAAGTTAATTATTCTTGATTTAGTTCATTTTTTGTAATTATTGATTGACTTTATGATTAATTAATATTAATTAATTGACATCAATATAAATTAATTATAAAGTTAAGCAACAATAATTTTATATTGATTAATTTTATCATTCATATATTAATTTTTCAATTTTTTTTTGGTTTAGTGGTATTTATTTATCATTACTACCGTCTATTAATTCGTCATAATCTTTAACTACTAATTTTTTTTATTAATTCTTTAATTACTAATTTATACTTATATTATTTATATATGGATTATGAGATTTCATATTGGAAAAATAAAAATAATTTATTATGCATAGTATATTCTATATGATATTTTTTTAAATATTGTTTATATATTAAAATACATGAAAAATTAGAATATATTATATAAAATAATTATTAAATATTATTTATCGAATACGAATAATGAATTTAATTAAATTACAAATAATTGAACATATAAACGGATATATCTAACGGACATATATTCAGAGCGGATATAAAACAAATCGGATAGGCAATTACTCCATTCGTATCCGTTTACAATCGGATGTCTACTAATTGGATACGGATAATATTTGCTTTAAATGGATATGGATAATATACCCTATAAATGAATCTGGATGGGAATGGTAAACGAATTTTCGAATATCCATTTACAACATTAGAGGGAAGTGAACCTTTTCTTTCTTTCTTTTTCTTTTCTTTTTTTTAATTCGATTTTGATTGTGATTGGTTTTACTTTTACATCCTTTTACTTCTTATGATAAGGGCCAAAAAATCTAAGGGCATATTTGTTTATATATTGTCAAAATAAAACTGTTTTGATAAAACATAATAAAAAATGCATCCAATTTTTTGGGTCAAAATACACCAAGTAAAAGGTTGAAATACTCTTCATAACACCCCAAACTTGAACAACCCCCCCCCCCCCCCCCGCCATTGCATATACATACATATATTATAATTTTTTATTATATTTTGCCAAAATAAAACTATTTTGACAAAACATAATAAAAAATACTCCCAATTTTTTGGGTCATTATGCACGAGGTAAAAGACCGAAATACTCTTCATAACACCCAAACTTGACCAACCAACCGCCCCCCCAAATTCATATATATACATACATATATATTATAAATATTTTATTATCATACATCAAATGAAAATAATACTCAATTCTATTTTTACCCCCAGACACCTAAAAAAAAGTATTGATTTGACAGCTACAATAAATTTTTTTTTTCTTCCAAAAGATAAATAAACACACCAAAACTTATCAAAGCATTTTCTACCTATTTCTCCATAACATAAACAAAAACCCGTCACATTTCTCGATATCACTTTCACATTCTCCAACCCCATTCAAATATTCATTTCCCCAATACATACAATCCAAAACCCTTCAAAATATATCCAAACATAGCCTAAATTAATGTGGTTGAGCCCAAGTTTTCTTTTATGGATTTGTCTACGGTCCATGAAAGTTTGTTTTGACCTTACAACAATTGGTACCTAATCAATTGACATGTGCCTAGAGATTTACTATTTCCCACTCCTTATTTACTACTGACTAAGTTACATGTAATTCACTAACCTTCCATTAACCTTAGTTTGTTGAAAAAGGAAAAAGTTAATCGAAAAAGAAAACAAAAGGGAGGAATGAGAAAGCATTCTCTCTTTTGTTGTAAACCCCTAATGTGTCTTTCGTTGTGAACCCCCAGTCTTTGTTTTGCCACACCATCCCCCAATTCGTGTTCTGCCATCAAAATTTTCCCCAATGTAATAGCATAAGACGGTTGTGCTACTATATAATTGAATTTATGTATACCATGTCCAAATTGGAAAGTGAAGTAAAGCATTATCCCACCATCAGTTCTGCAAACCGAGGAATCGTACATTCACAACTTTTTGCTTGATATATTTCAATGGTTTAATTGATTCTTATCGCTTCTATTATTTGGGTTTTTAACCTCAATGGAATTAACCAGGGAAATAAACCCCAATGATAAGGCCCTCAATACCGTTGAAATTTTTAGGAACTAAAATTTCAAAATCATAACTTCTCCTTTTCTTATATTAGATTTATGCTTTTGTATGAGTTCAATTTAGTTGACTTACTATAGGTTTGAATGATACCATTGAAATAAACCTCTACTGTGAATGCAAATCAAAGCTGTTTTTGCCAAATGAGGATACGATATAAATAGCAAATTTGCAATTCAATGAGAATGATAATAGTGAGTCTAATGAAATGGTTGATTTAATAGAGCCTCTATTAATGAAAGTAAATCCAGAGCTTGTCCATTGTCTAATATTTAGGATTGTCAATGAAACGTAGGAGCTTTACCTTGCGTATGCTAAGGAGGTTGGATTTGATATTTGGAAATAGAATGAAGATAAGAACAGAATAGAACTTGATAATATAAAGGGAATGGACATGTTTAGCATAGGGGTTTTGTAAGATTAGAATAGGTTATTCTCATAGTCGATAACCCAGACTAGAAACTGAAAGTGGGTGACAAGCTAGTTTTCATGTTAAGTATAATTGTCATTTTAATTGTTATGTAGTATGTAAATTTCGACCTGAACATAATCATCCATTGGTAGCGTCTGAAAATGCTATCAATTGCATTGCAATAGGTATATATTGGTTATTTCATGAGCAAAAGAATGATTTATTATTAGTTGGTTGCTTTCTATATCGCTTGATAGTCCTTGTAGCATGTTAAGTTGAATGTAATTATTTAATGCTTATCTTGATGCCAATAAACAGGTCCTCATTGAGTTTGTTACGTGATGTCGGTATTAGGCCATTTAAGGTCATGAACTGCATTAAACACATGCGAAGAGGTCCTAGTAAGCTCGGGTTTAAAATGAAAGATGGGCACAATTTTCTTAATAGTTGACGTTTACAAATTGTTTGAGGTAGTGACATTAATACTTCACTTAGCTTTCTTGAGGGTATGAAGCAGAATGACGAGGAGTTAATCTTCAAATATTGATGATGATGATGAATGTTTAACAAGGTTGTTTTGGTGTGATGGGATGTCAAGGGCAGAGTTTGAACAATTTTTCAATGTCTTATGTTTTGATAGTACATACAAGATGAACAAGTATCAATTTGCACTTGTGATGTTCTTGGACTTCAAAAATTACCACAAGATATGTATATTTGGTGCGGCCATTTTGTATAATGAGACTATTGGATCTTATTGTTGGTTGTTGCTAGCATTCTAAGATTCTATGAATGGCAAGGTACCAGAGTATATGTTGATGGACTAGGATGCATCAATGTGTGTAAAGCTATTATGCCTGAATTTGCTGGTCCGCGACATAGGCTATGCAGTTAACACTTGGGAAGAAATGCTCTTAAAAATGTAAAGAATCTAGAGTTTGGTTCCAATCTCTATAAGTTGTTAAAGATGAATTGTTCCGTTGGAGAATTTGAGAACATATAGACTAAGTTGGTTGAAGATCACTTTTTGGTCAACATTCCTAGGTGGTGGACATTTAACCAAAACAAAAAAGCAAAAAAAAGCGAAGAAGAAGAAGAAGAAAGGAAGAAAGACAGAAATAAATTGTGGGCTAAAGCATTCTTTAGAGGACATTTGATTGTAGGGATGAGAACAACACAGAAATCGAAGTCGTTGAGCTCGCAATGAAGCTTTGCATGAGACAAAAGTTCACCTAGAGAGAGTTTATAAAGCATCACCATTGCGAATTACTTAAAATCAGGTTTGACTTCTGTTAAATGCAAGAAAAATCTGAAGTTTTGAAACATATAGGTAGTAACAGTCCTTTGAAATACCTTGAGAGTCAGGCTGCAAGTGTTTGCACAAAGGAAATATACTTCAATATTTGGCATGAAATTAGGGTAGAGTAAGGATTTGTTGTTTATAGTATAAATAAAATTTACTCGGACAGGATTGAATTAAGATTTTCAAACATTGATAAGCAAGATAGTCCTTCTTTTACAGTGAAAATTGATATATGTGAAGAGAAATTTTTGTGTGACTGCATGACATTGCAGTCATAATGCAATCCATATAGGCATATCATTTACGGCTTATAAAATCTAAGGATAACCAACTTTCCTGTGAAGTATATACACCCAAGATAGCTTATTACCTCAGGAAGAAAGCTCAAATTGTTGTTCCGATTGATGCTATTAGATGATGATCCTCGACACACCAAGTTTGATCAATTGAACAATGAATGTAGGAATCTTTGTTTTGTTGGGTACAAAGTGACAGCTTTTTTACCAAGCCTATGAAACAATTGAGTGAAGTTGTTCAAAATGCTAAAGATAATTTGATAAATTTATTGAAAATACTTATATATCTATATATTAAAATAATTTAACTAGTATCATTACCATTTTTTTGGAAAAAAATGTTATTCATAGTTTAGTTATGGGTTGACATGAAATAAATGTCACAAAATAGATAAATTAATAGTTAATAACTATAAAATTTATAAATTTATATCTTATCATAATGATTAAATTAATTATTTGTTATACTTTTACTATATCGACTAAATTAACCATATTTTTAAAGAAGTATTTAATTTAGGTTTTTGCCCATTTTTTATCTCCTCACTTATATATTCTTTTTAATATTTTCTATCTCTAAATTTTATATCTCGTGCTTTTTCAGATGTATTGTTTATTATAATAGTTTTGAGTAGAGGTGTCAAATGGGCCAGGTTGAGCCAGCTCGGTTCGTTTAATAGGCGGTTCACGGTGGTCCCGAGCTGAGCCGGGCTGGCTTGCAAGATCCGGATCGTGACGGGCTGAAAATTAGAAAATTTGGCTCAGTTCAAAACCAACTCACTGTATAGGTGAATCGGTTTAAATATGAGTCGGGCTAGGCAGGTCGGCTGGCGGGTTGGCCTGCGAGGTTTTTTTTTATTTTTTAATTTGAAAATAAATTTAAAAATTTCAAGTTTTTATATTTATGTGATTATTAATGTTTTTTTCAACACTTATACTTTTCTAAAAGACTTAATAATTTATAGTTATGTGATTTTTAATATTTTACAACACTTAAATTTTTATAAAAATATAAAAATTTATACTTATATTAATTTTTTTTTATCAATTATATTTTTCCAAAAACATCACCAAATAAGGTGGTGAGGGGTTTAGCATGAACCCCTCTACCCGTCATTAATTTAGAAAAAATAATTACATAGAGGTGGATTTGATCAAACCTCTTATTCACACAAATTTCGTTGTTTGCAAAATTAAATCACAAGCAAAGAAAAATAATGGAGAAATTGAATTTATATTAAAGAATAAAAGAATTACAATTTATTAGAGAAAAATATAAATTCCCTAATAAAACTAATCCCTTGATTCTTCTTCCAATATATATGATCAAAAGGCTTGAAGCTTGTTCTTGGATATATGGTGTAGTACACTTTCACTTGGTAAAAGACACTACGAAATTTCTTTGAACTCAAACTTTGATTATGAGATCAAAGGATTTGATGACTTAATGCTTTGAAGAGGTATAGGACTTTCGTGGTAGGAATTCGTCGTCGCAGCAGAAACTTGGAACTCGAATACTTGAGTCTTTGACTTGAGAATATGTGTATATGTGAATATGAGGATATGAGAATCTAATCATCCCCTTTATATAGGGCTCAACAAGAGACTCCGAAATGACTTGAATACATTTGATAATTATCTTTTTGATGCACATATTAAAAGATAATATCAAATATTTTTGACTTGATTGGTCCACGTACATGGATACGCCACGCATCACAATTTAATTAACTCAAGATTGCTAGGTCACGAGACTTGAATTAATCGGCGTGATACATTTTCATCTTGACACTTGTCAACATTTGATTTGTATAAAAATAAATATTAGAATATTAATTAAAATTAACTATTTATTGTTTGGAATTAAATTTAATAAATTCCAATACATAAATAAAAAATTTTCAATCAATAACTGATATATTATTTACACGTCATTTTTCAATAGGCTTAAAATTAAGCCGTTTACAAATAACCCCTCGAGGCTTGCTCACAAACAATGTTCTTCAATACATTCTTGAGTGAATAAGTCACGATAATTATTATATATATATTTAAATACATATATATTCATAACATATAACATATGGTCTTTTATAAATAAATAAATATATATATATATTATAAAAGCCACTTGGAAACCAACATCTTCAAAGCCCCACAATTCCAAATGTCCTTCAAAATCATGCTGCTGTGGCCAAGCACAACATACTTTCCCATTCCAATTTTCATTTTTTCCCGCAGTGAACAAGCCACACGATCCCACGCGAAATCAAATTGTATTGCCAAAATCAAATCATATAGAGGCCACTTGGAAACCACATGGTTTCCACCATCACGCAGCCGTGACCAGTTTGATTTCAATCTGCTTCCACTTGCCGATTTAGCCAAGCATTAAATATTATTCAACCTGATTTTAGTTTCTTCAGAAAAACAAACTGCGGCCCCACATAATTTTATTAACCAATTAAAACTTTAGCGGCAGCGGGGCAGCATTGAATGTCATCTTTCAAAACATATCAGCTAATTTAAAACCTCAGACTTCCAGGTTGCAGCTTCAATTTTCCAATGGCCAAGAGATTCAGTAGAAATCTTAACTTTACGCACGGGCCCACCTCAATTACCATGCCACATAAACTCTTCACATAAAAAAAGCTTGCAGAGCCCCAACCAACTTATCCTCCTAACTAGCATATTAAACTTCGCAAAGTTCGACTTTAACTGGAATTCAAATTGCTACGGACATTAGAAATAATGGTTTGTGAGATTAGATTAACTTTAATCAGGACTAAATCTCCCAATTGTATTGGACTGAAATTCTTGAGAAGAAAGCTATAAATAGGATGCTAATTACTCCTTCAAGCGTAGTTGAAAATTGATTTGGAATTGTTGTGGCATATTCATCTATTCAATTAGGGATATCCTCGTCCTCATAGTTCCTGCACACTAATTGTTTGTAGAAAAATACTCATAGAGTTTTCCATTTCAACACAGCTCAAACGAGGATTACTTGGGCTCCGTCGACATTCATCAATATAAAATCTTTATCAACACATAGGAAATGCAAAAAATTTGAAGACTTCAAGTAAGTCATCAAATTAAGGAATGTTTCTATATCTTTGTATTTTCTTATTCATCCCTTCTCTCCCCTTTTTTCTTTTAGATACTTTCTTACCTTAAGTTTTTTCTTTTCTTCTCTTTTCTTTTGAAGGTTAAGAAACATAGTCCATTCCTGATCAACTTGTGAGGATTTATATTGAGGATCATACAGAGTCATCTTCATGCATTATCATTGGGAGTGACAAAGACACCTTTAAAGTCAAAAGTACTAGATTGATTATCCATAAATCGGCTAATGATGTTCTTCATTCCATACCTCGACCTCCTAGTAATTCCATGCATATCCAAAAGTGGTCCGAAGAAGCAACTAGGGAAGTGGTTGATCCATGTTCTGGCATTACACCTCATTCTAGGATAATTCTCTTGAAGTCCTCTCTTCATGATGCCAAAGCTAATAGCTCAGAATTTTCATTTGCAGGTTATCACTCCAACATTAATGGGTGCTCAGTGAGAATTCCCACATCAAGGTTTGGCGAAGTATCTTTTCATGCAGGTTATTGGGAATGGACGGAGGATGTGTTAGGCCATCATGCTGATGTTCTTTGTGAAGCTAGGATCTATGCAGCAGTCCATGCCTCGCTTTTCACATATGTCTTCCATAATAACATCATCCAAGCCTTCCTTGAGCTATGGTGCTCTTCTACAAACACTTTGCACACTACTACTAGTGAATTTTCAGTCTCTTTATGGGATCTTCGGGTACTTGGTGGATGGTTGATTCGTGGAGGTTTCTATGATGAAGCTATCCTTACCGTGAAGGAGCTACTTGGTGATGAAAGACATGGCCCTTCTCTACCATGAAGCTGCAAGAGTCTATTCCTGGCTTATCATATGCTCCCAAAGGACTCTGATGGCATTCCTATTTCTGATTGGATTAGCTTTTGGTTTAAAGGACCAACAAGATATGCTGAGCCATATTTGAGGTCTTCCCGAAAAAGGTCTACTGAGCCAAAAATCTCACACAATCCATGTGGAATAATCGATGCATCACGTTGGCCTCGCACCAAGGAATATAATGAGCTATTTATGATGTTGGAGGTTAAAGAGAATGTTAGAGAAGAGACCTACTTAGTTGTCTTCATTTCATGCTAGTTATGTAGCTTTATTCTACTACATTGCAAAGTAAACCTAATTTGCGCTACTGTCTTCAAGGTTGTAGGTAGAATGTCAAACGGTGCTTGCTTTTCTCTTGTAGTTCCTGTATTGGCAAGCCTCTACTGTGGTTTGAGGAATATATCTATTTTGCGAAATCTTCAGGAATCTTTTTCTATCTTTCCCATTCATTATGTTCACAGTTGGATAGGGCACTAACTTGACACTCACTTTTTATCTAAGATTGATGTAGGAGGAGCTGAGATGGCCAAATATGAGGGGGAGAACATGGCCAAATATTTTGATCTTTTAGAGGCACGAGATTTGTTTCTCAGTATCAACCCTTCAACCATTCAAAATCTACGCTTATTTCCATGCAAGCAGTTCACGGTAATAGATGGCCCATGTATATCAAATACTTATAAAGACCATTTTGTGGCTTTATGTTCTAGCTATTTGACATTTCGATGCGGAAAAGAGCATATCGTCGAAACTTATAGCCATAATTGATTTAGTCGGCAATGTGGATTTTGTCAACATGTCTTGGGCAACTTAAAGAAAGAGATCCTTAATTGTGATTTACACGAGCTTGTTCAACTTTGGCAGTCATGTACCTTATGGAATACATCTTATAAATTTATCATTCTTGGTACTACTTCTTCCTTTCCATTGGCCACAAAGGAATATGTGGATTGGTGGGACAAACACTGGAAAGCTTCTCAAACAAAAGATACTAAAATTGTTCTCAAAGTCAATTAGAAAGATGTGGAATCAACTTCTGGTCAACTTAATCAACTTGGGGAGAGAATTGAACATCATACATCTAAGCTTGGGCATCCTGGAAAGAATCTATCTCATCCTAAACAAGCTTTAATGAAAGATCCCAAAAATAATCCAGCAGTCTCATTTCTTCAAAATCCTGTTGTTTCATGGCAAGTTAAAGAAGGGAATTTGGAGCCTAAGGAATACAACATTGTTGACCATACCAAAGTTTGTCTAAAAGGCGTTGTGACTTACTCGAGATTTCATTCCCTACTGATGCTCTAATGGAAGGAAATGAAATAATTTCTACACTTGCTTGCTCAAATGACGACTCAAGTAACCAATGCATACTCAAGAAGAAACTAAAAGTTTTGGATTTAGATAACATCAATATTAGTTCAAATTTCTTTGTAGATGTCCCAAGTTTTTCTTTACCTTTGGATGAATTAGCAAAATATGTAAAGTTATTATATTTATTAACCTTTTTTTTCCATATATATTTGCCATTCCTTTGCACTAATCTCTTCTTCTTCTTCTTTTTATATAACTTGCATATCTTGAAATACCAAACCAAATTACTTCTAAAGATAGTATTGGTTCGATAAATGGGGCTAATCCTTTTGACTTGCTTGAAACAAACATTCCTCAACCTCTTGATGATGGCATGCAAGCTTCCCATGATACTGCTGATTCCAATAAGCGACCAAAGGTAATATTACCTGAGATTGCAAATGATAAGACTTTTACCGGGAAAGACAAGCCCAAAAAGATATTTGAAGCTGCATCTTGGTCACTTCTAGCTGCCGAAGTTTCTGAAATTTACCCTCAAGTTATAAAGACTGAAACAGAGCAGATGTTACTCAAATTCTATTGGGAACGAATATGTCAAAAAATCATGAAGACTCCATTTGAGCAACTCCTAGAGATAAAACTGACAATTGATGATTTGATCGCAGATATGAGATTATACATAAAAAAACACATCATGTTTGGATAACCATTTGAGATCTTTCTTTGAGGGTGCATCCAACTACACAAAGATTAAGTCAAATTCAATTAAAAAAGAAACACAAGAAACCTATGAGAAAGCATTGTTTTTTGCACATTAGGATCTTTTTGAGGCCAAGGTAACAGAAAGTAAAAGAGTTGAAGAGGTGAATGGCCTCAAGAATGAACTTCTTCAAATTTCCAGACAGCAAGAGGAATTGAGAACACAACTTGTCGAGTTGAGCAGTAAAGAAGAATTTGCAAATTCATCGCTCCACAAGGCTGAAGAAAACTTGTTCACTATCCAGAAAGAAGTGGCCACCAAGAGAGATAAAGTTTCAAAACTTGAAAACACTCCATTTTTTACTGATCAAGAGGTTGAGGCTTTGAAGAGGATGGAGGCGCCACTTGAATAATCTCGCAAGGAACTAGTAGCTTAGTTCCATGAGCACTTAGTTACTTCACATTTTTTTAGCATAATTGGTATAAAGAACACTTGATTACTACATATGCAATAAAAACTTGTTCTTTTTTTTTTTTTTATGAATTCTCTTTGTGCATTCTTTATTTATTTATTTATTTAGTATTTCTTCAAATTGGTGCCAACTTCAAAGAAAAATTGTATTACATGCCCCTAACAATTGAGTGGAATAAACTTACTTAAACTCACGAGTAAAACTAGCTATCTTAATAATCAAAACTTCTTCCAATGATATGCTTGAACTTGATAAATTATCCAAAATTACTCCAATGATTTAATTGAACTCGAGAAGTAAGTCATCCAAATTTGCTCCAATGATATGATTGAATTTGGGAAATCCTCAAAACTTATTCCAGTGTTGTGATTGAACTTGGCAAGCTATCCAAATTTATTCCAATGATGTGATTAAACTTGGCAAGCAATCCAAACTTGTCCAAATGATGCGATTGAACTTGGGAAGTCATCTAAACTTGTTCTAATGATGTGATTGAACTTTGGGAAGTAAGTCATCCAAATTTGCTCCAATGATATGATTGAACTCGAGAAGCCATCTAAACAAACTTTTTTTTAAGTAATACGACTGAACTTGGGAAATAACCCCCAAGCTGCCTACGTACCCCAACAGGGGGATCAAGTCATTACATAATTCAAAGTAAATATTTTTTTTTGGAGGGTGCCGTTCACAGTTTATACTCATGTGGGCCAAGAGTATCTATTACTTAACCACCTTGGACTAGGTGGGGTATTTAATATTTTAACCACGTAAAATACCTTTAGTGGGACAAGTTAGCAGTTTAACCATATGCATTACCTTTGGTGGTTATCGTACACAGTTTATACTCATGCGGGCCAAGAGTAACATGCAGTTTAGGCTCGCATCAAGGAGCAACATTTCTCAGGATAGTTTCGCTTTACAAATTTTCCATTTATGGGGCCTATGCACAATCCATCTTTGTTAACTAACTTGTAAGCACCATTGATGTAGACTTTTTTTATCACATACGGACCATCCCATTTTGAGATGAATTTACTTCCCATTCGCTGAGTGATGATAATGGGCCTTCTTAGTACCAACACCAAATCTCCAACCTGAAAAGATCACGGATTAACTTTCTTATTAAATGCCATTGTATACGTGCGTGATAACATTCAAGTTGTTGTTGCGCTTCAAGTCTTTTCTCATCCAATACTTCTAATTCCTCATGTTGAAGGTGAATATTATCTTCAGCAGTGAGTCATTCTTGAATTGTTATATGAAATGAGGGTATTTGACTTTCAAGTGGGAGAACAACTTCAACTCCATAAGCCAGTGAATATGGAGCAGCCTGGTACCAGTTCAATGAGTTGTCCGATATACCCAAAGAGCTTCCCCAACTTTCTCATGCCAATCTCCTTTTGATTTTGACACCACTTTCTTTAGTAACTTACATAAAGTTTTATTGAATGCTTTTACTAGACCATTTGTAACTGCATTATACATGGAAGAATTGTATTGCCTGAAAATCAGATGATAACGAATGAACTCAACCATAGTTTCTTTCTTTACTTCCTTGAGGGGAATCACTTCTGCCCACTTGGAGAAATAGTTTGTAGCTGCCAATAAGTAAGCATGACTAGTCGACGACTTAAGAGCAATAGGACCTACAACATGAAGACCCCATGCATCAAATGACCATCCTAAAAGCAAATGGTAGGAAGTCCTTGCATTAATGACAGGAAATAAAGTACTTGCTTTCAACTCCTCAATTGTGAGGTCTAGACAAATCATACCGATAGCTCGTTGGCTTCCTTGGTTGAAACCTTGAATAGTTAGGCGACTGCATGAGAGATCTTCAATAAAAACCCTCAAATTCTTCATGGTGGATTTTGGCATGATATTGACGGCAGATCCTCCATCAATGAGTATGCATTTTACCTTTTGCTTCTGCATAAACCTTGAAACAAATAGCGGACTATTGTGAGGTTTTGACCCCAACAACAAGTCCTTGTCGATAAAAGCGATGACCATACAACAGGAAACAAAGTGTTGCTCTTCAGTTTCAGAAGATATAGCATGCATTGCTTTGACTCTTTGGTCAAAGAATCTTGTAGGAAAATAATCATTCAAAGTCACTTGACTCATTTTGCAGCCAACAAGTGAACTCTATAACTTACCATTTGTACCCTTTAGACTCTTCCTCATCCTTGGTTGAGGGCGTCTAGTCACATATGAGACCTTTATTGCCAATGGATGAGATTGATTGACACATCGTCTTTTCCTTCGTCAATGTGTTATAAGAATCCACTCACTAATCTCTTCAGTTTCAGTAGTGAAACTTGTTTCCAGCTTAGTCAGCGAGTTGAGTCTCCACTAGCATTGGATCTAAACTCCCAAAGTGAAGTATTGTTGATGCCCCCATGAACGAAGATGAGGAAAACTCATCGTCTTTGCTTGGCAGAACACATGTGGTGTCGGCTACTGCTATAGCGCTAGCAAGATTTGACCCAACAACGTCTTCTGTGTCAAGAATTATCTTTCCATCTCTTTCTAATGTCATGACCTTATCCTTGAAGACAAAATATTTCTCTATTTGATGGCTTACAACCTAATGATATTTGCAATATTTTGGATCGTTCACCTTTCCAAATTCTTCAGGACGTTTTGGTTTCGAAAATTCAATCAATTTTCTTGTCAATAATTTATTAAAGATGTGAGAAACATCAGAACTTGGAAATGGATACTCATTCTCCTATATTTCTTTTAGTATTTTCTTGCCTATTGAAATGCATTGATCTTCAGTTTTCTCAGTAACCTTTTTATTGCTTGTAGGAATTTTTATGGAGGCTATCTTAACTTCCATGGATTCATCAATAGCAACTTTGGCATATTTTTCACTCTTATTTGAATATTTCCTTTCTTTCTTCTGGTCTTCGACAAGAATTCCAACTCCGCGATTAGCAATGCTAAGCTCCATGTCATGGGCATGAATGGCTGATTCCTCAAAAGTGCGAAGTTTGATTCCTTGATGAATGTAGAAAAGTCCCTAGTGCATACCTTGAATACATATCTCTATCGCAGACGTCTCTAAGAGTCTATCCTTGTAATTCAAACTTAATGCATGCCAACGGTTGATGTAGTCCACCACTGGTTCGTCTTTCCATTATTTTTCCTTGGTAAGTTCAATCATGATCACAATCCGGTGCGTACTATAAAAGTGATTCAAAACTCCATTTCCATTTGATCCCAGCTATCAATGGATTCAGGTTCTAAGTCGATGTACCAGTTGAAGGCATTTCCTTTCAATGAACGCACAAACTGTTTCACAAGAAGATAACCATAAGTCGTAGCATTGTTACATGTCTCTATGAAATGGGCCACACTCTATTTTGGATTTCCCTTCCCATCAAACTGTTAGAATTTTGGTGGTTGATATCCTATCAGCATTCTCAGCGAATCAATCCTTTTTTTTATAGAGCTTTGAATACACTATAGAACTTTGAGAAAACATGCCATACTGAGCTTGGGCTTGTAAATGGGTAGGGTAATGCCTTACCCGGGCCCAAAAATGCCATACCTATACCCTACCCATATCTATACTTATTAAAGATAATGTAATGGATATGGGCATGGTCTATACCCATAAATTACCCATGTACCCATACCCATAAATTACCCATTACTTTATATTTAAATTTAATTTATAAATCTAAAAATTATTTATACTGAAATCAAATTTATATTAATGATAAACTTTTTGTATATAAAAATTACAAATATGTAAATAAATAGTAAAAACTAAATAATTTTCTTCATTAAAAATTAAACAAAATAAAGTTAAAATATTGGGATAGCAATTTTTTTTAAAGAAATTGAAAACTTAAATTGGCTCGCATGCCCCATTCAAGGTACTAAATGTCACAACTGAATAGTCTTAGTCTAGGCTTAGCAATAGCAACAGTTGAATATTTTTCATTAATAAAATTAAAATTATTAAAATTAATAGTGGAATAAATATTTTTTATAAAAACAGTTAATAAAATTAATTTTGCTAATTAATAAACTTTGTTAATAAATTTTTTATTAATGAATGAAAAATTGAAAATAAAGATTAACTTAAATTAAGTTAAATATAGATTTTTTTTTTAAATTTTTTGTTATCGTATGTCAAATAATATTTTTAATATATATTGAGAAATTAGTATATACATTAAAAACATAAGTTCAATAAACTAGACCCAATGGGTCTTGGGTAAGATAGGGTAGGGTATGGTTAGGGTCTCATTCTTTTGGGTATTTTAGGATAGGGTAGGATATAGGGTATTTTTGTTTGGGTATTTTAGGGTATGGGTATGGGTAAGATGATACCCCACCCATTTATATGCCTAACTGAGCTCTGATAGTATTAGTGATCATGTCTTGCAATTGTTGAACAGACAGTGTAACAATAAAAGTTGCAGATTGGTCGTTCTTTTGATTAGCTTCTTGCTTGTAAGGTATCTCTTCAACTTGTTTCTGTACCATTGTGTGGCCAAGAGAAGATTGATTGTTGTAGTTAAATTCTCCAAGATGGGCATATTCCTGTTCGTTCATGAGTTGTGCAATTTGTCGATCTTTCTCTTCTGTAATCTTTTGGAGGTCAGTTGTAGCTTGAGCCATCCGAGCCACTTGTTCATCCAATGTTGCTGTTGTAGCCAACAACTCATCAAAAGACGATGCCTTGGGATTTGTTTCCCTCGGACTTTCAGAGTCAGAATCATAAGATGGAATGAAATCAATATTCTTGCCCCCAATCATGGGCTGATTGACAGATTCAGCAGTAGGGTCAGCAGCATTAACAACATCTTTCTTGGCCAAAGCGAGTTGGTTCCTCTTGGGTGCTATTGATTGGCTGCAAATATCTTCAAAATTCAAACGGGAGAAAGAGATGAGGGATAGATTCGTGTCCCACTGGGCGTGCCAGAAATTTGTTCACACAAATTTCATTGTCTGCAAAATTAAATCACAAGACAAAGAGAAATAATGGAGAAATTGAATTTATATTAAAGAATAAAAGAATTACAATTTATCAGAGAAAAATATAAATTCCCTAACAAAACTAATACCCTGATTCTCCTCCCAATACATATGCTCCAAGGGCTTGAAGCTTGTTTTGGATATATGGTGTAGTACCCTTTGACTTGGTAAAATACAGTACGAAATTTCTTTGAACTCGAACTTTGATTTTGAGATCAAATGACTTGATGACTTGATGCTTTGAAGAGGTATAGGACCTTCGCAGTAGCAATATGTCGTCGCAGCAGAAACTTGAAACTCGAAGACTTGAATCTTTGACTTGAGAATATGTGTGTACGTGAATATGAGGATATGAAAATCTAATCATCCCTTTATATAGGTGCTCAGCAGAAGACTCTGAAATGATTTGAATACATTTGATAATTATCTCTTTGATGCACATATTAAAAGATAATATCAAATATTCTAGACTTGATTGGTCCACGTACATGGATATGCCACGTATCACAATTTAATTAACTCGAGATTGCTAGGCCACCGGACTTGATTTAATCGGCATGATATATCTTCATCTTGACATTTGTCAACATTTGATTTGTATAAAAATAAATATTAGAATATTAATTAAAATTAACTATTTATTTTTTGGAACTAAATTTAATAAATTCCAATACATAAATAGAAATTTTTTGAATTAATAACTAATATATTATTTACACATGTCATTTTTCAATTGGCCTAAAATTAAGCTGTCTACACCTCTAAATGAAAGTACATAATAATAACAAAAAGAAATAAACAACTTTGTAATATCTACACATCTAAATATGTCCAACGATAAACCGGTCGTTCACTCAAGTGATCTAAATCGCTCTCAGATTGAGATGCGGTGGCGGATGCGGTTTCAAGCTATTCTTTATCGTCTTCTACAAATTGAGGCAATATGGTCTTCAACTTTCTCAAATTTTTGTTTCTATACACTTGGTCTAGCCAATCATTCCAAAGAATACAAAACTTGATCGAATCGGGTTTTAACCGCAATCTTGTATCGGTCAATGTGCGCTTGCCTGCACTAAAGACACTCTCAGATGCCACTGTCGACATTTGAGGTGCGAGTACGTCTCGAGCAATGCGTGAAAGAATTGAATATACTTTAGCATTATTCTTTCACCACTCTAACACGTTGAATCCTTCATAACCTTTTTCACATGCGTTTTGTAAATATAGCAATATATCCGCGCTACTTTCGGGTCTTGAGCTTGACGGTCTTTTATTCATCAAATTTCTTAAAGATGCAAACATTCCTCCTTTGCTAGTAGATGGCCATTGCGTACCTACATGCATTTGTCCTATCCTACAATTTTGACTATAAACATTATACAAAATATCTAAAATTCTTGTTTTTTCTTTATCATGGTTAAAATCCTCATGAAGTATAAAATCATTATATTTTTTCATTAGTACAACACAAATATCTAACTTTAATCTAGGATCTAAAATACTTGAAATAATTGCTATGTAGGGTATTTTTTCTTAATACTTAAGAAATTTTTGTTCCATTGCACAAATTACTTCACTTAAATGTTCATCATATCTATGATTATCAAATAATTGAGCAATTTCATATAGTGTTATAATAACAAGTTAGATGTTGGATAAAAATGACTGGACATAATTTTGGTTTTATCATTAAATGTTTGAAGAAGTGGAGCAAGAACTTCCACAATATTCCTATCCGCATCATGCAAAAATGATTCACCATAATCATCAAACATTTCTTTATTACAAAATTCACTAATTATATGATGATAAGACATTGCCTCACTAAGCATTCTATATGTAAAGTTCCACCTATGTTGAGTATCTAAGTAAGGAATTACAAATCTTGATCTACGATCTTGACAAAATCTTTTATATTCTTGTGTTCTAACTAACGAAGCCATAATATGTGTTAAAGCACTTCTAATTTTACCTACCGAAAGATCAATTTTTTGTAAACTATCTTTACAGCATAAATGAATAATATGATAAAAACATCTAACATGGAAAAAAAAATACCATTTTCTAAACGATCAATTAATTTAACTAATTCCCTTATGGTAGATGTATTATTAGATGCATTATCAAAAGATATAGACATAACTTTATTCATTAATTTCCAATCCCTAAGGTAATCTCTAATCTCTAATTGCTTCATAAATATGAATACCCATATGGGGATGATCAAGTTGTTGAAATTCAATTATTCTTTTTTGCATGCACCAATTATCATCAATCAAAAGAGCCGTAACACATAAATAATGCAATTTGCCTCTACCTAACCACATATCGGATATCAAAGAAACTCTACATTTCAAATTATCAAAAAATTTAGTTAAATTTAAAATTTTCACTAAATATTGTTATACCTATCATCATAGCAAGTGTTAAGTGAAATGGATTTATAAGCCAATTATAAATACATTTGATTATATCTAGTTACTAATTCATTTTCGGCATAAGTAAAAGGTAACTCATTTTGTACAACTAATCTAGATAAGCCTATTCTCATATTTTCTTGACTATATCTCCAACTTTGTAGCGTGCCCGATTCATTTCGATAAAGTTGTGATTGACCCTTTACCCCCACACCCTCTTCATTCCAACATGGATGATAAGTGTCTAAATGTCTTTTAATTATACTCGTTCCACCTCCTTTTTTATGTTTATAAATTGCACGATAAATTTTACAATGCACCGAACCGGGTGGGCCAATAGCTATACATTTTCATACATCACTAGTTAATTTTCTTTTTTTGTTCCCATGTGTATCATTATGTGTGTCAATATCATCGTGTGCTTGTGTTTCAATATCATCGGGTGCTTGCGTTTCACATCATCTAGGGGGTTTTCTTCATCTATTCTACTGGTAGTGGGATGATATTGTTCTTGTGATTCGGTATTATGCAAAGATGCCGGTGTTTGTATAATAAAATTATATTCTTCCGTTTTTAAATTACATTCCATATGATATCGGGCTGTAGAACTAGAAGAAGAGGGAGGGGTAGTAGTAGGTCTTAAGGGCGGGTCTATAAATTGATGACTAGTACTACGACTAGCAGGTTGAGTAGAGGGACGAATTGAGGGGTCATTTGAAGGAGAATGTTGGTCTACCCTCGGAGGGGTTGTAGAGCTAAAACTACTAGTTTTTTATTTTTTATTTTTAGAACTACTAGCAAGATTCAAAAATTTCTTCATTTTTATAACCAACTAAATATGAACAATTAACAAATAAAATTCACAAAGATTAATGCTCAAATTAAATTATAAAAAAAGGATAGATGTTACCGTAAAATACATAATAACAATTTTATGAAGTTGCAATTTGATACACCACTATTCACGGATCCACGAAGTCGCAAATTGATAGACCTCTATTCAAAGCACCACCAAATAATATGTACCAAATAAATTTAATAATATGTACGAAATAAATAAAAGATATAATTTATTTATAAATTATTAGATTAGAGAGAAATTGAGAAATTGTAGAATAAGAAATAAAATTTTAGAATACTTGAGGCTTGAGAGATTTGAGAGAAATTAAGAGATTTGATAGGAAATATTTTTATTACAAATGACCACTATTTATAGTGGTCATTTGTAATTTTTGAATTTTTTTTTTCAATTTACAGGAACGTAGCCGTTACAACCTTTTTCTTTACTTTATTTTATTTTATATTATAATTTATAATTTAAAAATTAAAAATTCTTAATTATTGGTTTATACATTTATAAATTAATAAATTACAAATTATACATTCTTAATTATAAATTAATAATTTTTCAATATTAATAATTTGTAATTTTTAATTTAAAAATTATAAATTAATAATTTATAATTAGTAATTTAAAAATTATAAATTCCTAAATTTTTAAAAATTATAATTTAAATTAAAAAAAAATTGTGGGTTAAACAGGCTAGCCCGCGGTCTTTCATGGTCCACAAGTTGCAAATTTTTAGCTTGGGATGGGTTTCATGCGAGCTGGTCCAGCCCAACCCATATTAAAAAATTAAATGAGCCGAGTTGGGCCGATTTTTTTCGTTGGCCAGCCCATTTTGACACCTCTAGTTTTGAGCATAGATTTAAATGATTGAGAAAATTTACTTTCGAAATATAAAAAAATGAAACAATATTTTCGACTAGATATATTAAACATTTGATGGGTAGCTTAATGGTAAAATTATATCTTTCCAAAAGGTGCTTGTAGATTTGAGTTCTATACAAAACAATTGGAGTATGTTGGAGTCTCATATATAGAGTAATGGAGATAGATTAACATGTGACTCAAAAAAATTTAATTTTAATTTTTTTTTAGTGTTTTAACATGCCACTACATGGATTTTTTGTGGCATACACTTTAATATGTTATTTAATGTATTTTCTTGTAATATTTTAACATATCACTTGATGCATTTTTTGTTGCATTTTATTAATACCACAATAAAAGTAAATTGATGACATTTAGCTATACTGCTGCAAGTGGCACTTTAAAAGTGTCTTTACATATAAAATTGCTAGTATAGTATTATTTAAGTAGCATTTTTTTAGTATTTTTAATGCTTAATTTTGTGGTAGTGACAAAGTCAAGACGCATGGACATGTTACTCAAAATTTTTTTTGGGTCATTTAATTTAGTATGTTAATTAATTAGTTTTTTATGGCACGTTAATATGCCATCTAAAGAAATTTTTTGTGGGATTTTAATATCGCTATATACAATTTTGTGGGATGTTAGCATGCCATTTAAAAGTATGTTTGAGATATTTTAACATGCCATTTATTGTATTTTTTTGTGGCATATTACCTTGTCATTTAGAGAAATTCTTTTAGTGTTTTAACATACCACTACATGGGTTTTTGTGGCATATTAGCATATCATTTAAAAATATTTTCAATGACACGTTAATATGTTATTTAATGATTTTTTTTTATTTTATATTTTGACGTATCATTTGATACATTTTTTATTGTACTTTATTAATGCCACAATAAAAGTAAATTGGTGATATTGATATCTTTAGTTACATTGCTATAGGTAACAATTTTAAAAAATACCATTACATATAAAATTGCCACTATAGGATTATTTAAGTGGCAATTTTTAGTGTTTTTAATGCTTGGTTCTCGCATCGATTGCTGATCGAATGTTAATGTTCCGTATGATAATTATCTCTAAACATACATAAATATTTAAAAAACTATATTTATATGTGTATCTAAATAAACCCAATATTTCTTAGTTATATAAATGTTACATGAATTTTATGTTTTAAATTCATGTTATAAAAATATGTAAAAATAAAATTTATATTTGTGATCGATTATTATCGAAAGAATGCGATCATCAATTAGTGATTACATCAATAATTGAAAGAAAATTGCTCACAAATTAGTGATAAAAAGTAATTTGATTATTAATTAGTAATTGAATTAGTGGCCGCTTTATGTGGTCACTAAATCAGTGAAAAACATTAATTAATGATTGAATCAATGATTAAGATAAAAATTGGTACATTTAGTGACTGGATAAAGGTGGTCTTTGATGGGCTCACTAACTTTTTCGTTTAAATTTGTATTTGAATCGGTCACTAATTAATCATTAAGTAGTCCCACCATAGTGTGTGATCAAAATAATACAATACTAAAATTTAATTTTCTTTCAGTGAATATTGTTGTGCTCAGTGAGTCTAATTTTTAAGCTCAAACTTTTCAAATAATTATATAGATATGACCATTTTTGCAACAATATATACTTGTACAATGTTATCTTTTTTGTTTCTTTTTGCATTTTATTTATGTGTTTCCCTATGCGTTGTAATTCTTATCAACCTAATGGATGTTTGTTCAGTTATAATAATCTAATTAGAGTCCTTTCCAAAAGCCAGCTAACTTGAGAGGAGCTTTTGCTTTGGTTTGGGTGCCCATCTTGGTTGCCTTAATTTATTGGCTCATTGCCTATTCTTTTTTTTTTTTTTTACTTTTTCGACCCCTAGTTCTAATTTTTCCACATCAATATCAAAGCATGTTATAAAATGCTTGAAGGTTTATAAGATGCTACAAGATATTTTTAAAAAAAGATCTTATAATCTCTCAAAATAAAATACTAGGGTCTTACTATTTTTTTTGAAAAAATAAGTAGTCTAATTTATTTTTAAGATTTTGTTTAATAAATTATTACAATTTTAACCATATCAATTATGAAATTGCCATTTCTAACATCTTTATAAGCATGAAATTCTTAATCTATCTTAACACTCAAATGCTTAATTTTAAAATAAGATCTCATGTTTTGTGAGTTCAGAAAATATTTTATAAAATATAGGAGTTTATAAGATGTCGTAAATAAATTTAGTCAAACACCCTCTTATTCTTCCACAATCCTTCTTCTTTTTAAGTGAAATTATTAATATATTATTAATTTGAAATGAATTAATAATTATGAAGTAACAAATTCTAAAAATCAATTATCTATAAACAATTATTATAGCAATTGGTAAATACTCACATTTTAAATGGGATTTAAACCCAAAATTAACCTCAAGATCTTGGGGGCACAACATTATCTGTAAATCAGAGCTTCATTGACAATTCTTTCATGACTTACTCACGTGTATAAAAAGATGAATTAATATCTAATTGATTGATATCCCCATTGCGTCTAAGAAGTTAATACATTTTATTTCTCATCGTTTCTTGTTATTGCCTTCTATAAAAAGAAAATACAAATATTTAATTGCGATGGTATTTAAGCAAATATAATTAATAGCTACTGTTGTATCAAAGTGCGAAACAGCTATTTTTCTTTGTAGGAAATCTTGTCTTTTTAATTTATTTGTTCTCTTGGAGACTCAGATATTGTAGCACCCCCTCCGGATAACCCCTAAGTTGAGATGCAACTTCGATTCAAATTTAAATCATAACCCACAAGAGAACACGATAGGCCTATAAGAAAAAAATTCAAAATTTACCAAGGACAACAACAAGCTTCAATTTAGTCAGATCACCACAAAAGCACTAAATACATCCCATAACGTTCAACATAATATATACATACTGTAGATCTTAATTCAACTTAACATATTACAGCATCTCTAAGTATAACATAATATCCAAGAAAACCCAAAAGCACATGTAATTTGCCAATCTATTACAAAAATAGATTCCCAGTCCAAGCCTGAAATCCAAGTCCATCACCTAATCCTTATCTGGAAAAATCAGAATAATACAATCGGGTAAGATCAAAGGACTTAGTGAGGGATAAATCCAGTAATAAATCAAAAGGGTTCTGTTGAAAAGGAAGCAATTCAATAGATTCTAGTTTATCAAGACAATGAAATCGTGACAAGAACGTAACAGAACACAAACATAATCAAATCCAGCAAATAGGAACCTCTCCTTCATTATTACTCCATGAGTAGAATACAAACAAATGGAATACTATCAAAATTAAGCAAACTCGAGTAACATATGTAGTCCAATAGATCATAACATAACATGCATATAAGATTTTCCTTATTCCAATCAATAGAAAAGCATGATAGCTTAGTACAATGGCAGATGCCTAGGGTGGACCTCTAGTGCACTGCTGATGCCCAGGGTGGACCCCTAGCACATCACCGATGCCCAGGGTAGACCCCTAGGTACAGTTGATACCCAGGGTGGACCTCTAGCGTATCTATGACACCCAAGTTGGACCCCTAGTAAGTCTCATATACCCAAGCTTTCTACTAGGATTGGCACTCGGCCCACCATATCTCTATACAAATATCATGTATCAATAAACAGATTGCCGACAAAGTAAATAAATAACATACAAAATAGACTCAAATTAGCCGACAAGGCCAACAAGTGATAAGCAACACGAATACAATCTAACCAATATCAAATAAACAATAAAAGTTCTGGGCGCTAGAATAGACATTCTAAATTCTTAATAGAACTGAATTCAAGGGGACAACCCTCACAGGGGTGTACAAATCAATTAACAGATAACAACATGAATTCAACAATTCACGAAATCCAAGAATCAATATTCATGTACAAAACAAGAGCAAGTTCAACCCACATAGGGGCATATCATAGCTAACATATAGGTTTATATATCAAGTGCCAGGTTGGCAGACCCTCACAAAAGTCTTAGAAAAGTAGTCATAGCCTACTTGTCCGTGGAACCCAGCTCCTCATCACCTAATCAAAAGAATAGGTCCATTGTCAAAATCCTCATGCGACCTTATAACCACAATTATACGAATAACAGTCTAAAATTGATAATTAATTGGCTAAATTGGTAGTTAAAGATTTGATCGATATTCTCGATAAAGAAAATGCTAATTACACCGGTCTTGATAAAGGGATATAATCAGGTCCTTAATTATCAAATTAACCTCGTAACGATATACCAAGTCAATAATAATAGTCCAATTTTCCTTAATAATCCAAGTTTACAACTTAGATCTCAAAATCATAATTTTAGGGTTTAATCTTCCAATTAACTCAATTAACCCAAAGTTATCATATAATAATACAAATTTAGGTCCACTAAGCTATATAAATACACATGCATGGCATAATTCCAAAACCCATATCAAATCCTTTCATCTCTTGACATAGTAAAAGAATTATCAAGAATTAAATGATACAAGGTCAAATCCCAACTCCGATCTTTACCCAAGATGTCCTAAACAGAACCTCAAAATCACAAACCAATGACACCACCACGATCGCTGTGACGAGGCAAAGAAACTACCTTAGCGATGCCGCCTGAGTTGTTTACCACCACCTAATGCTCTAATCGATTTTGAGTTTTGCCGCCAAATTAGCCTTCAATTAACACCTCGAAGCTTCAGCACCACCACTTCCGCTATCGCAGTTTCTTCTAGTCTCTACTATCGCTAGCTGCTTAAACCCCAACCCAAGGGTGTCAAAATGCTCATTGACCTGAGTGATTCCAAACCCACTACTCAGTCGTAAGTTTTCGTCGCCGGTGAAGTTGTGTCCACCACCTCCGCCGCTGCTCAACCATCAAATTCAAATTCCCAGTGGTCCACCAAAGAAGATAGCCTGCATGTGGTATGAGAGTGGTCCTTGTGTTGAGATGAAGGTTGTAGATGGCTTGGTTTTCAGAGATGGTTGTCGCCAGAGAAGATGGACAGAGAAGGTAGGGGTGGTTCTTGGTGAAGAAAATAAAGAAATGTGGTGGGGGGGAGGTATATGAGGAATAACTTTATGGAATCCAAATTTGACCCCCAAAACTTTTGCCTAGACTCCAATTGATCCTCCAAAAATCAACCATCTTCAATTTCAGTCCCCCAACTCTTAGTGCCTATCATTAGCCCAGTTGACCAAAAGAAATTTCATTTTGACCCTCAAAACTTTGAAATATTGTTCAATCAAGTTTTTCTAAATTTGCGATTTGACCCCAAAATTTTCAAAAACTAATAGATAATTAAAATTCATTAAAACAATTTATATTTAAGGAAAATTTTCCTACCAAATAATTTCTAGGGGTGTTACATATATAATTAATTCTACACTATCAAATGACATTAGGGCAAGCTACTCTCTTGTGCGTTTCAGTCGGTGACCTCCGAATATATATATATATATATATATTTGAGAGAGCGACACACAAAGCACATAAAGTGCATAACACGCCCATCACGAGTCGAACACAAGACCTCTCACTTAATAAGGAAGACAGATGCCACTTGAGTTACAAGCCACTAGACGGTGATCTCCGAATTAGAGACAGTTATAAAAGCATTTAATCCAACTCCTAAGATATCTTGACAAATTTAATAGCATGTTCTGCATATAAAAGAGCGAACAACACGACATGGCTACTCGACTTCAAATGTTTTTGAATCAAATTTAATTATTTATTAAATTAAGCTCATAAAAAAATATAGGTGTTAAATTCAAATTTGAAAGTCGATTTGTGAGTTTTTATTTTTTTATTTTAAGTATTTAATTTTAATGATGATAAAAATAATATTATTGAATTTCCATAAATAAAAAAATGAGATTCATTGATAATTCTAGGCATATTGTAAAAGTAAAAAAGGAATTATTAAAATAAAATAATTTATTTTACTAATTACTATTAATATATTATAATAAAATAAAAATAATTTAAATTATATAACATATAACAACAATGATTTAAAGATGAATAAATTCAATAATTTTTAAAACACAATACCATATTTGTAAATCCCTTTATTAGGGAATTAGAAAAATAATTTTCCTTAGAACAATTTGCAAACCCTTAAGCTTCAACTGGGGTTTAACCTACTCTTTCGTATTCAAAAATCATTAAACAACTCAAAAATATAGCTAGACTAATTGGGCATGCAAAAGTGGCTGTTGAATTTAACTCGTACAATCAAGGAAGAAAACCATTGAATCTATGACCGAACTGCAAGTTATACCAATTCTAAAATGATTGATTTCCGACATGGTTTATTGCCAAGAATAACTAAAAAGACTAGCTAGGATAATTTTACAAATAAAAGCGCCTCAAGCAACTAAGAAATTGAAGATAGAATAAGTTTCACTTTGGCCTTGTATTTCATTTGAATATTGAAGGTATATAATCCACACTCAAATGTATACTTGAAATAAAGAATACAAATTGAATTTTAGAATTAAACTTAATTTATATATGTGACGGACGTTAATTCAAGTTAAATCATGATTATTATATGTGAACAATTCATGCTTTTTTTTTCTTCTTCAAAATAATGCATGTACATTAGGTATTCGCTAGGTTCTAACTTCCAATCTCATATTTTATATGTGAGACTTATGTCATTGAACCAAATGTCACGCAAATGTGCAACCTATGAACAACGGCATATCTTGTATGCATATTTATCTTTCTTGCATTTATGTTGCAAAACACAAAAGTCTCCACATGGAATGCATGAAAATAGATTTACATACGCTCTAAACACGTATAAAAATAATTAAATCTAATGTTATATTTACATCTTAAATTTCGATGAGGAAAAAAAGAGAAAAAATAAAAAAATTTAAAAGATATCAACTATAGTTTGAAAAAAATAAAAATAAAAAAATTCTTGAATGATGTCCAAGTACCAAAAACACCCTTATAAACATCAGCTAACTTTTGAAAATATAACAGCGTAGAGAAAGTAATATACGTATCTTCATGTAGTATCTCAAAATGATATCAGCATTAAAACATTATCAAAACCCCCTCCAATACCATTACGTTCAAATATTCCATATTAACTCCAAATAATCTCCTAACCCCTTATATACGCGAAACCATTGCCCGGACAAGAAACCACAAATTTAAAATAGCATTACCAATATATCATCATCTTAATCGACATGACAAGGAAGAAAGTGAAGCTGGCTTTCATCACAAACGACTCCGCCAGAAAAGCAACGTACAAGAAGCGAAAGAAAGGACTGCTGAAGAAGGTGAGCGAGCTAAGCACGCTTTGCGGGATTGACTCCTGCGCCATCGTCTACAGCCCCTACGAGTCGCAGCCGGAGGTGTGGCCAGACGCCCGTGGCGCCCAGCGCGTGCTGACGCAGTTCAAACGCATGCCGGAGATGGAACAGAGCAAAAAGATGGTGAACCAAGAATCCTTCATCCGCCAACGCATTTCCAAGGCCGCGGATCAGCTGAAGAAGCTCCACAAGGACAACCGGGAAAAGGAAATCACGCATCTGATGTACCAGTGCTTGACGGGAAAAGGGTTGCAGGGGCTTGGCATGCCGGACTTGAATGATATGGGGTGGCTGCTTGATCAAAACTTGAAGGAGATTTACAAGAGGATCGAGGAGCTGAAGAAGGATGCGCCACCGCAGCCGCAGGGGACTGGGGTGGAGCTGAAGCCTGCGGTGGTGGAGTTGGGAGGCGTGGTGGATGGCGCAATGCATAGGGCGCCGCAGCAGCAGTGGTTTACGGAGTGGATGGGGAATCCGGGTGATAATAATAGGCAGCAGATGGGAGAAACGTTTGGGCGTGGCGGCGGCATCGGGGATGAGATGATTATGCCTCCGTTTAATGATGGGAGCAATCATGCTGCCACGTGGTCTAATATCTTCTTCCCATGAGACTCCAGACAATTTTCTCTCTTTTCTGGGTCCTGTTCCTCCGTTTTGGCCCTTTTTTGGGATGAATTTTCGGATTATTTATTGATCTTTTATGGATCTGTTTTTTCTCTATCAACTATCTTATTGTTTACTTTAATTGTTTGTCTTATAATTACTTACGTTATTGGTTTTGTCTCATATCAAATTCATAAATTATTCCCCTTTTGTTTTTTAGTGATCGATTGAAATACTACTTTATAAGATTAGAACCTCCTAATTAGTAGAAGAGTATTTTTAGATTAAACTTTCACTTTTGATGATCAATCTACTCATTATCAGTTTACAAATTTATTAAAAAAAAAAAAAAATTCTTCATTCACTTGGAAATTTTATGTCAAATGCATAACAATAACTTTTTGAATACTCATAAAAATTAGAGATAACAACCTTCAGGTTGTACTGATTTGCCAAATTGGAGTTGCAGCGCTTGCTTTCTTGCTAAAAAATGAACAATTTGGTGACTGTGAAAGAAATGAAGAGAAAGACTAAAATTAATGTACCTCGTTTGGACCAGTCAAGATCCTCTTATTTCCTATTCCATCTTCTATTTCATTTTATAAGTTTATGCCATGTATATTAAATATTTTTTTATAAAAGTAATTAATTGAAAATTAGATACACTTGGCATAAATTTATCAAGTTGAAATAGGAGATGAAGTACGAAATGAAATGATGGATTCAAAGTGAATTTGAATGAGGAGAGTTAGAAGTAAATGTATAAAAGAAGTGAATGTACGTATGAGTAAAATAGATGATATAGAATGGACGATTTCAGTATATTTTGTTCATCGTATTGTCGAACAACAATGGGCTTAGGTCTAACTTATCTAGTCAATGTTACGGGATAGTATGATCATGGATTCTTTAGTAAGTAACTTGAAAAACACGACGGGTAATTCAAATGGTTGACATGTAAATAGGTAGATAGTTATGTGAAAATCGTAGGTGGGTCAATTGGACTAAATGTGATCTATGTTCAAGTAGAATTCTAACGAGGATCGATTGGACTAAATGTGATCTATGTTCAAGTAGAATTCTAACAAAAAATGATTGGGTATTTATAGCCACATGTTGAGTTGTCCCAACGCTATTCATTTAAGATAATTTAAGATTTATTCATATGTCATCATTGAACGGTTCACATTTTAAATCAGAATAGAATTGGAATAAAAAAGGCGCAATTCATCAGCAGAATGTTTGGCCACATTTTGATTATTGTTTGGGGGCATTCTTGATATTTTCCCCATAGTAAATATTTATCCACATCAATATAAAGAAAAATTTATTTATTCTTGGGAGAAATAAAATGTGAGTTTCATAAGGTTCCTTTATATTTTAATTCATTTTATTTTTGTTTAAAGTTGGCACAAAAGACATCAAAACCTCAACTGTACTTATATTTATCTTGTTATCTGTCATGCAATTTCTCCTCATCTATATGTTATGGTATTTATATGCTTATCTTTATCTTCCTCTGAAATAATTATATAAGTATAGATAAATTAAATTTATGATCAATTAAATGGCACACATATAAAACAATATTAAAAACTTATAATTTATATTTTCCATTTGTGTTTTAGGGATCTAATTAAGGGCAAAATGCTATAGGATTTGTAATTTCAGAAGAGAGGTATCCTTTTTGGAATTTTAAGGGATTTTATTGCTAAAATTGAATTTTTAAAGGAGTGAAATATATTCTGCCCAATTTCTAAAGTAATTAATTAATTAAATATATATTCTATTGGCTAATTACATTATGCCAATGACCACGTAGTTTGAGAATTTAAATAATATCTTACAAATTAAGAAAGAAAATATCAATTTTTTGAAATTTAATAATTCAAATAACATCTTACTAAAGAATTGAATGATAATTAAATTATGAAAAATCAATCAAATCTATTTATCAAATAATTATGACAAGAGCTCACATCTTATAAATATAAATAATAATGATGTCTTCAAAAGTCAAATAGAACAAAAATAATTCTCCATTTGAGTGAGAGATACATACAATCGGTGAGGTTTTAAAATTTTCTCAATTCATTAAATTTAGGAAGATGTACGTCGTTCAAGGCAAGTAACAAGGCGTTCGCTTGGAAGCTCATCACTCTTGGGGCTGGTTTCCTTGGTTTGTTTAGATTAAACATGATACATTTGATATTAGATAGGGGAAAGGGGGTTGTTGTACATCATATCCTATATAATTTTTGTTTGCATGATTTAAATCACTTGCATATCCATTCTCATTTGGTGGGCAATTTTGCCACATTGGATTACATATATACTTTTCAAAAATATTCTCCTATTTTTTTATTCTACATGCTAATTTATAATTGAGGGGTAAAAATTTCTTTGATCAATCTAATTAAATCTCCTTAAAGGTTGGAAATGTTTTTACGTACACTCCAAGAGTTCGCCCATAAGTTAATCTAACCTTGATAACATACCAGACCACAACTATATCATGAGCTACAAAGTGAAAACCAGACACTCAAATTGAAATTGATTGTTGGGATCTCCTCAGAATAAGTTTTGATTATGATCCTTTGCAAGGAAATTTTTTCTATAAATTTTATTCCATATTGTGTTTGTTGTAAATAAGGAAAAAGCTCAAAAGATTCAATGCCTCAAAATCAGCAATCTGATTGCTCGAATCATGGCCTAATAGAAGGAAGAAAAGCAACCATCCGGAAGTATAGAAGGAAACTAACTGTTGGAACTTTTATATGGAAATCTACAAATTATAGAAGGAAATATTTCATTTGAAAACAAGATATCAGATTCAAGACTCGTCTATTTAACAGATGACGTCCCAAGATAAAAACACCTTTGCCTTCCCCAAAGTTTAGAATTCTACAGAATATTTCTCTGGAAGTTACTCTGAAAGTTTGCGTTTGCCTTCCAACATCCAGTTTGTTAGGTGTTTCTGCAAGAGAGGAAGTTGCTCTTTATCGTCGATTTCTTATATTTTGTCTTCATTGTAACTTTATTCTTGTTTAATATAGGTGCAGGTTAAAAATCCTAAGATTATATCTTAGGTAGTGGAGTAATCTTTCCAAACCACTACAAATCATTGTGTTCATCTTATTTGCTGCTTTTATATAGTTTAGCCGTTTGGATTCTTATAAAACTATTTTATCAAACTTTTACAAAACCTTTTTAAAGGAATAAAATTGTTTTATTGATTGAGAAAAAGATCAATTCACCCCCCTCTTGATCCCTTTTACTATCAATTGGCATCGGAGCATTAGGGCTCACATGATAAGTTCTAACCAACTTGAGCTTAATCGATCCTAATGGATGCACCTAGTTTTGATGTTTATGTAGAAGGACAATCACATACTCTTCCACCATTGTTCAACGGAACAAACTGCTCCACATGGAAGAATCAAATCGAAGAATTTATCATAGCTCTTGATTATGACTTATGGAACATAGTCATTGATGGACTGCTTGCTCCAACCACTAAGAAAATGTCCCCCAAAGGAAGAATGGAACTTTCTGTGGAAGACAAAAAAATGTTGTCAATGATGCCAAGGCTAAGAATATTTTATCTTGTGCCTTGGTTAAAGAAGAATATAATTGAGTCAGCACTTGCTTTATTGCAAAGGAGACGTGGAACATGCTTCAAGTCACCCATGAAGGAACATCTCAGGTAAAACAAGAAAGGATTGCTTTACTTACTCACCAATACGAAATGTTCTATGTGAAAATAGGTAAATCAATTAGTCAAATGTACGCACGATTCATGAAGACAGTCAACCCCATGTTTGCACTAGGGAAAATCATATCACAAAGTGAGCAATTTCGAAAAATCTTGCAATCTTTACCTCGGGAGTGGACACCAAAAGTCATTGCAATACATGAGGCCAAAAATTTGGAAATTTTATTAATGGGAGAGCTCATCGGGATCACTCACTTATCATGAAATGACACTTCTATCAAAAGAAGAAAGTTTCGAAGGTAGAATTAAGAAAAATAGTGCATTCAATTTAGAACAAGTTGACTGGAACGAAGATTCAGGGGATCTGGACGAGGACACCCTGAATGATGAAATAACAATAATCACAAAACGTTTTAAACAACTAACAAAAGAAAGAAATTGCTTCAAAAGAGACAAAAAAGCAAGTTCCAGGAGAGGCAACACTGACTACCAATGGCATGAACAAATTATTTGCCATGAATGTCTTGAAGTTGGCCACAAGAGACCTGCTGTCCAAAATGTAAAAGAAATTCCAAACCCGAGAAAAGTTCCAAATCCAAGCAATGACTATTACGTGGGATGATTTAGATTCTGATCAATTTGACAATGAGGACAATTGCCTTATGGCTGATCAACAGGTAACTTTCCTTTCTGAAACAAGTTCCAGTGATTTTGAATGTGAAAATACTAAGTTGCATGAGGAATTTCAAAATCAATTAGCTAAACTTCAACACGAAATAAACTCTCTCAACTATCAGATAAAGAATATTCTTGATGAAAAGGCTGAACTTGTTCAAAGTTATAACAGAATCATTAAGAAAGACATATATTCTAGAAATAGGCTTGTTAGAAAAGTTCAAGAGCTTGAAAATGAAAATTCCTTTCTACTAAAAGAGAATTATAACTTGAAAAGAACCATCAAAGGAAAAAGAAAAAATGGGTAAACCCAAAACTCAATATTTTGGAAATAGAAAATAGAAAATCTATTATACCTGTGGAAAGAAAGGTCATGTTTGCTATAGATGTCCGATAAAGAATGACATTAGAACTAAATATATATGGATTCCAAAGTCTAATAAACAAGGACTCGGTATTCGTGGGTACCTAAAATAATGACAATTTGTGATGCATGATCCACTCAAGAAGAATTAAAAAAAAAACAAGTGGTATCTAGGCAACGAATGTTCCAAACATATGGCCGGAGATAGATCATTCTTCACAAGCCTACAGGACTTTAGTGAGGGGAATGTCCTGTTTGCTGACAACACAAAAGGAAAAATCACAAGTAAAAGAACCGTAGGAAAAATAGATGGAATTTCCATTGAGAATGTTTGGCTGGTAGACAGCCTTAAACACAATCTTCTAAGCATCAGCCAGCTCTGCGACATTGGATATCAGGTACAATTCCAACCCTCACATTACATTGTTATTAAGGATGATAAAATCATTTTTTCGACTGTTAGGGATAGAAATATTAACTTCATTAACTTGGATGATCTATCTAACCAAAATGTAGAGTGTCTGGTAGCTTCTGAAGATTCTAGTTGGGCAATACATAGATGACTTGGGCATGCAAACATGAAACTACTTGATCATCTTGCTAGAAATAATCTCATTAAAGGGATTCCCAAAATTGGATTTGTCAAAGACAAAATATGTGATGCATGCATTAAGGGAAAACAAACCAAAACATCTTTTAAACCTTTAAATGACATATCCTCATCAAAACATCTTGATCTCCTTCACCTAGATCTTTTTGGACCTATGAAAACATCTTCTCTTGGTGGGAGCAATTTTTTATTTTTTATTATTGATGATTTTTCACGATTTACCTGGATTCAATTTCTTTCTCACAAAAATGATGCTCTAAAATCTTGTGTATCCCTTACTAAGAAAATCCAAAATGAAAAAGTGTATTTTATTAAAGCTATATGGAGTGATCACGGAATGAAATTTGATGATAATGAGTTTATGATCTTTTGTGATGAAAATGGATATTCCTACAATTTGTTTGGACCAAAAACACCACAACAAAATAGATTGGTAGAAAGGAAAAACATAATTCTTCAAGAAATGGCACGAACAATGTTAAACGAATATGAGTTGCTGAAATCATTTTGGGGGAAGGCAGTAAATACTGCATGTTACATTGCCAACAGAGTTTTTCTCAAGATTTTTTATCAAGAAAACTCCTTATGAATTATGGCATGGTAAAATACCAAACATCTCATACTTTCGTGTATTTGGATGCAAATGTTTCATTCTGAATGACAGATATCATCTTGCTAAATTCGATTCCAAACTAGATGAAGGCATATTCGTGGGATATTCAGTTCATAGCAAGGCTTATAGAATTTTCAATAAGAGAAAAAGAACCATACAAGAGTCGATACATGTTGTTTTTGATGAAACTAATTCTCTTATTGCCAAAGATACTTTGAGCATAAAATCTGCAGGTATTTATAAAAGCATTGAAGTAGTCCAGCAAGAGAAGAAAACTGAGAAAGAAAGTTCCAAATAAACATTGATGAAATTCCAAGCAGAACTTCCAATGAAGAAGACGAAGAAAGGACATGAAAGTTCAAACATGCATCTAGTCATCCAATTGATAAAATAATTGGAAATCCAAAAGCAGGAATAATGACTTGATCAAAGGCAAATGATTATGATACCAATAATATAGTCCTTTTATCACTCATAAAACCTGTTGATCTGCATGAAACACTAAATGACATGCATTGGAAATATGCAATGGAAGAAGAACTTTACCAGTTTGACAAAAATAATGTGTGGAACTTGGTAGGAAGGCCTACTGATAGACAAGTCATTAGAACCAAGTGGGTTTTTCGAAACAAACTAGATGAGAAAGGAATCGTGGTATGAAACAAGGCAATACTCATTGCAAAAGGGTATTCCCAACAGGAAGGTATTGATTTTGGTGAAACATATGCACCTGTAGCATGATTAGAATCAATCCGTATGTTACTTGCATATACATCTTACAAAAATTTCACTCATTTCCAAATGGATGTTAAAAGTGCATTTTTGAATGGTCTTATTAAAGAAGAGGTTTATGTCGAACAACCACCATGATTTGAAAACACTAATTTTTCAAATTATGTCTTTAAATTGTCCGAAGTATTAGTTGGTTTAAAACAAGCCCCCAGGGTTTGGTACGAAAGGCTGAATGCTTTTCTTCTCTCTGAAGGATTTTCCAGTGGCACCATTGACACCACCATTTTTATAAAGAAAGTTGATAATGAAATGTTAATGGTACAAATTTATGTAGATGATATCATATTTGGTGGTACTAGAAGTTTTCTTTGTGAAGAATTTTCAAGTTCCATGATTGTGAGTTTGAAATGAATCTCATGGGAGAACTAAACTTCTTCTTTGGACTACAAATCAAACAAAGTTCCACAGGGATATTCATACGCCAAGAAAAATATATAAGGGAGCTACTCAGGAAATTTGGAATGGAAAACTAAGGAAACATCAATTCCCATGGCACCAAACACCAAACTGGAGGTTGATCCAGGAGAAAAAGGAGTTGACAAAATAATGTACTGAGGAATCATTGGAAGTTCACTCTATCTCACTGCAAGCAAACCAGACATTCTATTCTCAACAAGCTTGTGTGCCCGATTCCAAGCAAATCCAAAGGAATCCCATCTTCGAGCGGTCAAACGAATATTAAGATACTTAAAGGGATCTCTTCACCTCAGTATCTGGTATCCACGTTCAAAATATTTTTCTCTTGTTGGATATTATGATGCTGACTATGCAGGATGCAAGATCGACCAAAAAAGTACCACAAGAACTTGTCAATTTCTTAGAAAAAGGATGGTTAGTTGGTGTAGCAAAAAATAGAGCATTGTCGCACTATCAACAATCGAAGCAGAATATATAGCGCTTGGAAATTGCTGCACTCAAATTCTCTAGATGAAAAAAACTCTCTAGGATTACAATATGAATTTATTTAACATACCTATTAAATGTAACAATACTAGCGCAATTAGTATCACAAAAATCTTGTTCATCATTCCAGAACCAAACGTATAGAAAGTAGGCACCATTTCATAAAAGATCATGTAACTACTGATGTTATTTGCATAACTTATGTGGAAACTAAGTTTTAGTTAGCAAATATTTTCACTAAAGCCCTTTCTGACGAGCGTTTTAATTTTCTTAAGAACCAAATGAGCATAATCTCTTAAAACCAAGGAATATTTGTCCTCTCCTTTTCCTTTCTTCATGTCCAATCCCCTACCAAATTGGCTCATGAAACCATCGATACCCTTGCTCATTTGCCTATCTCCAAAAACTATCGCAAACATGATCGTAATGATAATTAACCCATTTTTTATGCTGAGGGGGAGATGGCTCTTTGGAACTGGAACTGGAACTGGAACTCTCTGTTTCTATTTTAAGACTCAGTATATGTTTTGTGGAACTAGAACTCTCTGCTGAAGCTGAAATTCTCTATTTTAAGATGTTTTGTGAAACTGGTTTGCTAATGCTTTCTGTTTTAATGACTCAGTATATGTTTTGTGGAACTGATCTTGCTAATGCTAAAACCTTTGTTTTAGGGAGATGGCTAATGCCTAATATTTGTTGAACTATTCTGCTATTTGAGGTTCAAAATCTCCTGTCATGCATTATGATGATGTTGCTTATTGTTGAAACTTATTTTTGCTCACCTAACAATAACTGAGGGCATTCTCCTTTGAAAGTTTTAAAGTAGCTTTGTTCATCACAGCTTATAGTCAAGGGGAGCACCTCATGAATGCAAATGGATCATCATCAAAAAGGGAGAGATTGTTGGGATCTCCTCTGGATAAGGTTTGATTATAATCCTTTGCAAGGAAATTTTGACTAATAAATTTTATTCCATATTGTGTTTGCTGTAAATAAGTAAAAAGCTAAAAAGGTTCAATACCTCAAAATCAACAATCTGATTGTTCGAATCATGGCCTAATAGAAGGAAGAAAACCAATCATCCGGAAGTATAGAAGGAAAGTAACTGTTGTAAATGGAAAGCTGCATATTGTAGAAGGACAAATTTCATTTGAAGACGAGATATTAGATTCAAGACTCATCTATTTAACATATGACATCCCAAGACAAAAACACTTTTACCTTTCTCAAAGTTCAGAACTCTAAAGAATATTTCTCTAGAAGTTACTCTGGAAGTTTGCATTTGTCTTCCAACATCTAGTTTGTTAGGTGTTTCTGCAGGAGAGGAAGTTGCTCTTTGTTGTCGACTTCTTATATTTTGTCTTCACTGTAACTTTATTCTTGTTTAATATAAGTGTAGGTTAAAAATCTTAAGATTATATCTTAGGTAGCGGAGTAGGCTAGCCGAACTACTATAAATCATCGTGTTCATCTTATTAGCTGCTTTTATATACTTTATCTATTTGGATTCTTATAAAACTATTTTATCAAATTTTTTACTAAACCTTTTTAAAGGAATAAAAGTTTTTTATTGATTGAGAAAAAGATCAATTCACCCCCCTCCCCTCTTGATCCCTTTTACTATCAATTATGTGCATATCATGTAATACCATAAAAAGCAAACGAGCCTCTAGTGCAAGATATCTTAGCACCATAATGGATTGTGGTGCTGAACCATCAAATCAACATTATTCAAGGTAAATTAACTTTGAATAAGATCAAACTGTCACACTCCACCTTTGATATAAAAAATTTGTATTCTTGAAGAGAATATAAGAGGATTTAAAAAGAAAGGTTGTATCAACAATCAATCAAATTTAATAGAATTACAACTTGTACTATTTTTCTTATCTTGTTATTTTTGCAAACACAAATTGTTATACAAATTTTTGACACACTCAATAGGATAATCTCCACCTCTTAATTCTTCAATTGCCAACAATTTTAAAATATCATATAGCTCCATAAGGCCGCCACATGTTTTTGACATTCTACAATCAAAAGTATTGATATCTTTACAAGATGTGTATATATATATATATATATATTTTTACATTCTCTTATTCTCTTACACTTTGACATTCCTTTTTTCCCAATTTGAGTTCTCTATTCTGTTTTAAGTTTTATTTTTTATTTTATTTTATGAATATATATTCAAGTGTATTAATTTTTTTTATAA
Source organism: Jacaranda mimosifolia (assembly GCA_018894105.1). Taxonomy (NCBI): domain Eukaryota; kingdom Viridiplantae; phylum Streptophyta; class Magnoliopsida; order Lamiales; family Bignoniaceae; genus Jacaranda; species Jacaranda mimosifolia. The sequence goes on along the minus strand of CM032130.1, from coordinate 13,027,347 downwards.
AAATAATTAATTTAAAAATCAAGTACAGTTGATATGTATTCAATAAGTTGAAATATGAGATGAAACATAAAATGAAATAGAATATCTAAAGTATCCTTTTCCTTATAGATTCGAAGAAAATTTAGAAAAGATATATATAAATACAAGAGTGATAAAACCAAAGCCTTCTAAGTTTTTCTTCTAATTTCCACATCAAGTAACTCTCCAACAATCTCTCCAACAATTTCTCCTTTGTGTTTCCCATCCCTAAGTCCATTACTTGCTTACTACCTGCATTAATTGATGAGGTATGGGCTTTTATTTGAAATTCGAAAATATTATTAGTGTCCCACATCAATGAAATAAACAAGATGTGACTTGTGATCTTTATATATAGTTTGAGCAATTATCACCTCTTGAGTTAACTTTTGGTATGAGTTAGGCTCAAGGTCTATTTCTCAACATAATATCACAGTCACCCATTCCCAATGTTGGGTTACTCAATATTGTTGGACTACCCATTTCATGTTATTTCATGCTTCAAATGTTCATTCTGGACGTGTGCTCTGAATTAGTTTTTAAAATAAAACTTTTGAAAGGGAATATCAAACTCTCTATATCTCAAAAGTATATACAATTTTTCATTTGTATATATGTTTCCATGTGTTTTAATTATTTATGAGTAATCCGTAGGTGCTTGAACTGATTCACACAACGACTAGCATGGGATATGGATAAATTGGATTCGCGAATAGGGCTTAAAATGTTCACTTTATATTCTCCGAAAATTCTGAAAATTTGAGGGCTTTTTCCTTATTGGCGAGAATGTAAATGGGTATAGTTCTTGAGGTGTGCTAATTCTTGTTTTCGTTTTCATATTCTTGAAAGTACGTGCAAAAGCTGAAAATTGGGATTATATAAAGGAAGAACATCTAGGTGTTTTCACTGGTGCATCACTCTTGGATTAAAAAAAAAAAAATTTTTTTTTGCTCCTCTTACCATGTTCATATGCAAAAACTATAGGCAAAATTCTAACTAGGGGTGTAAATGAGTCGAGCTCGAGTCGAGTTTGGCAAAAATTGCAGGCTCAAGCTCGAGCTCATGAGCTTGATACTAGTTGAGCTCGAGCTCAGCTCACTAAAAAAAATTTCTAAATCAAATTAAATATTAAATTATTTATATATATATATATATATCATTATTTAATAACAATTAATGAAATGTTAAATTAATAAAATTATTTAAATTTAAATTATTAATATAATATCTATTAAATTATAATATATATTATAATAATTATTATAATTATTTAAATTATAATATATTATAATTATCAATAAAATACAGAATTATTAATATATTATAATTATTTAAGAGTATATAATAAATATTTAAAATCAGACAAAGTAAATTGTCAATATATATATTATTTAATTAATATACAAAAAATATTTAAAAATAGAAAAAAGCTCATGAGTTGTCTCTTGAGCTTTTGAACAACTAAAGTCGAGTTTAAGCTCTAGCTCAAAAAACTCGAGCTCAAGTTGAGCTATAATCGAGCCCGCTCACTAGGCTCGTGAGCTGGCTCAACTCATCTTACACCCCTAATTCTGACTAAATTAATGAAAAAACTTCTTTATCTAGTTTTAACCATTGGACTTTAAGTTCAACAACATTTTTATGATCCATTTGTGCATCTTATCTTCCCTTTTAAAATATACCGATGATAACATCCTTCCATAGGCGTGGGAAAATGGCATATACTCGATAACATATGACTATGATAGGTTTTGGTAAAATGATCGCTAATTACTTTTTAGTAGGAATGTTGGAATTGAGTTCCACTTGGCCCACAGTGAAGTATATATAGGCTTTCAAAAAGGTGCAGGTCTCGAATGCTAGTTCTTGAGAAAATACCTTTTTCAATGAACATGTATGTAGTACATTGATTGCGACAGATTTTTGTGAAAATGGCTTATTTATCATGAGTATTTACTATCAAAAAATTAGGTATTCTCTACTAAAATATTGATACGAAATAAATTTCGTAACTCTAACCACAAATTGTAGTTAGTTACAATTTTTTCATAGTAAATGTAATTTTTTAAAATAACAAGCAATAAAAATTATTAACTATCAACCCTTAGTCATGTTCGTTGCAAGTGCAATAGATTAATTCCACATTATTCATAAGAAAATTAATATATATATATATATATATGAAAAAGAATAATTATTAGCTATGGCTCAGTCATAGTAAAAGTTAGCTAGTTAGGAGAGCATCAGCTTCGAGTTCAATTAGATTATTTTCATAGTTCAAGTTATGAATTTTTAACGTCAGTTACGTATTAATCATAATTAAATGTTTTAATTTTTTGTAGTGAGAGCGTTGAAATCGAGTACAACTTGATCTATTGTCAACTTGATACATAGGAATCTTATACTCAATAGTGCTTGAATGCATTTTTCTTTCGTGTTAAAGCAGTTTTAGAATCAAAGATGACCCAAAAATAGTTACATATGGACAATAACATCTATATTGTGACAGGTTTTGGCAAGAGTGGCTTATCATTTAGAGGGTGTTTGGCTAAGTTTATTTGAAAGGTTTTATAAACTTTTACATTTTATAAGATGTTTCTTAAGCTTACAATTTTTTTTCTTAAAAATAAGTTTTTGAAGTGTTTGGATAAAATAAAATTTTGAAGCATATAAGATGTTAATTGATGGGTGTCGAATCCAACAAAAATAAATGCCTACTCTAGAAATATGATTTGTAATCAGTGGGAGTAGGGTCGTATTCCATAGGGACTGGTAAGTTTTGTTTCTTTCAAATTTACTGAATAAAATAAAATAGAATGGGGAGGATTTTTATGAAACGAAAGACTAAAATCTTAAAAGTAAATAAATCACAAATAAAAATAAGAAATCAATAGGAATGGAATCTAGCCTAAGGTAAAATCTCAGTTTGGTTCACAGACCTGATCATTGATGCAAAGATTAATTCCTCTTTTCTTGAATAGACTGGTTATAGTTCCTCGAACGCCCTAATAACCAATCTCTCCTTACTATTTTGATAACTAAGAGAAGCTCGTTAGTTATTTCCCTGGCCAATAAACAACCCTAAAGAAACGCTCATGGGATTTAATTTATCAACAGTATTAAAAATTAGAGAGACGTAGCCCTAGCCAACAAACACACACAAGCGGGGTTCATTTAGACTAGATTATTTATCCACATAACATAAATCATGCATGTGGTCACCACACATAACCATGTTATTTGCCACAAATATTAGAACAATTAAACAATTACGGATTTAATGTTCTAATTGACAGGACAATTATTCTAAGCTATCAAATTTAGGCCCCAAATTCAATGAACCTGAATAATCGTAATGAAAATGGAAGATAAATAAATACTCAAGGAATAAGGAAAACAAATTAAATCAATTAAATCTCACAAATACTGAAGAACCAAAACTTCGATAATTCCTTAGGTTAGAAGAAGAGTTTAGCAACTCATGTCTGAGAAAAAAAGTGCAGGAAACTAAAAGTATGCTAAACAAAAGAATCAAAAAATCCCTATGAAAGAAACCTAGTTCCCTATAAATAGCCTACTACTCCTAATGCAACCGGAAAACTAATAAGAGTCCTACAAGAATAGGAAAACTAAAATTATCCTAATTAAAGAAATAAAAATTCAAATATTCTAGGAATATACAACTGCCAAAACATGTCCGTACTCAAATTATTTCCTTCTTTCATTTCTCATCTCCTCGGGAATTCAATCTTTGCTCCAAGCATGTCAAAAACTCGATTTCCAACTGCATTTAGTTTAAATCTTCAATTTGCTTCACAAAACATAAAAAGAAAGTCAAAACCCAATAATTAAGCATTTTTACTATTAATCACAAGGGAAAATTATACGAATAAAAAGACAAAAATGTAACTTAACAAATTCCCCCACACTTAGACAATGCTTGTCCTCAATCATACAATAGCTCCAATTTATCAACCTTTCTCATAAACCTTTCTTCCTATTTCTCAACTTGTCGCCCAATAGTTCAAATTATCACATTTTGGAGGGCTGAATCAAGACACAAGTAAGAACGTGCACTTCATAGAAAGAACCCTTATAAATCACACAAATAACCTGTCACCTTGGCAGTCTCTTCAAACTTGAAATGTAAAAGGAATTTAACACTTTTTCATTAAGTTCAATTCAAGTTAAGACATAGAATGACAACTATAAAAAACGTGAACGATATCACATATTCATGGAAGAATAGCAAGTCGAATGCAAGAAAACATAAAGGATGAAAGGGAAAAACCTTATTTGATCTCTCTCTCTTTTTTTTGGGGGGGGCACAAAAATTCAACTTGTGGACCAACCTTTTTACGCGAATACAAACAGTGGTGATGAATGTACCCAGTTACTCAGCCAGCCACAATTTGTCTTAGAATGTCAACCGACCTTCTTACGCGAATACAGACATTGGTGATGAATGCACCCGGTTACTCAGCCGGTCACAAACCCAGATGGTTATTATCCCTACTCATAATCACTTAATTTTAGTGATTAGCGGAGTAATCAAGTTAGTGCTTTTTTTTTTTATAAAGAGAGGTTAAGTGGTCAAACTCAGTCACCTTCATTGTCTTAGTACATTCAATTCAATAATTCAACCCAAATATGTTCATCAAGGCAAGTTCAAAAAAAAAGTTAACCCACTATGCATGACAATTATTAGGGTGATATGCATTAATTCCCTCCCTCATAAATTTTTCATCCAAATCAACCAACACGATGACAAGTCAAAGTGCAATAAACAAGAACTCAACTACTCATGCCATTCTTACAATGTGTCCTAATTCAACCCAATTATTTAAGTGTTACCTCAGGAACAAGCATCAAAAAGAGACAAAAGGTCAATGAGAAAAAGATTAACAAATCAAGAATTAAAGCACACTTTGAAAGCAAATAAGAAGAATAAAGAGTTATTTCATGCATGTTTGAAGCAAAATGAATCTAAAATTTTCTCCCCCACACTTAAACCAAGCATTGTCCTCAATGTTTCAAACTAAAAATGCAACTGTGTAAGAAAAGTAGAAGGACTCCCCTGATAAGATGAGGCCGCATGGCTTTAAAGATTGGGTGGTACTGGGGGTGTGAAATCAGCAACGGCGGTTGATGGCGGCAGTGGTGATGTTGGTGGTGGGAAAGTGGTGGTTGGTGGTTGAAGATGGTGGTTGAAGATGTGGCGAAACAAGGCATGGCCATGGGTAGATATGAGAGTACTTTTGTCAAATAATTCTTATGGTGCCAGAAGAGGTCGTGGAACAAGGTGTGGGCATGGGTAGATTGAAGAACTTTTCCATCAGAAGTAATTCCAACATCCTAAAAGAAGTCTTTCAACAAGGTGTGGGCACGGGTAGATTGAGGAGCTTTCCTTGTCAAATAATTCCAACATGCCAGAAGAAGTCTTTGAATAAGGCGTGAGCATAGCTAGATTGAAGAGCTTTCTTTGTCAAATAATTACACCCACATGCTAGAAGAAATCTTTGAACAAGGCGTGGGCACGGGTAGATTGGAGAGCTTTCCTTGTCAAATAATTCCAACATGCCAGAAGAAGTCTTTGAACAAGGCGTGGGCACGGCTAGATTGAAGAGCTTTTCTACCAAATAACTACACCCACAAGTTAATTTAAAACGTCTCCTACATCAGAGAAAAATAAAACTAATTAAAGAATTTTTTTTTTGTTTTTTGTTTTTTGTTTTTTTCTGAAAATATAAACAACAAATTGAAAGTTTGGGTTGCCTCCCAAAAAGCCCCTTTCTTTAACGTCTTTGGCTAGACATAGCTATTCCTCACGTCACAAAATTATCATCATTCAAATTCAAGGTTTCTTGAGTCAAAGTATCAATATTATCCACAACAGAAACACAAGACCCATTATTAGAATATTTCATAGCATCGTAAATATTGAATTTAATCATATTACCATCAAACTCCATAGTGAGTGTACTATCATGCACATCAATTTTTGCCCTAGAGGTTCTAAGGAAAGGTCTTCCCAACAATATTTGTGATGAATTAGGAGAGTTATCCTCAGACATGTTAAGTACATAAAAATCAACAGGAAAAATCAATTCATTAACTTGTACTAACACATCCTCTAGGACTCCCTCGGGATATACAACAAACCTATCAGCAAGTTGAAGGACTACTCCTGTTTCTTTCAAAGGACCAACATTTAGTGAAGAGTAGATGGAAAGAGGCATGATATTAATTGAAGCACCAAGATCGCACATAGCCTTTTCAATTCTAACTTTGCCAATCTTGCAAGGGATAGTTAACATACCTGGGTCCTTGCATTTGGGGGGCAATTTCCTTTGTATCACTATTGAGACATTTCCCCCCACACTTACTCTTTCATTACCCTTTAATTTTCTTTTATTTGTGCACAATTCCTTGAGAAATTTAGCATACCGAGGTATTTGGTTGATTGCATCAATTAATGGGATATTTACCTCGACCTTGCGAAAAGTTTCAAAAATCTCCTTTTTCTCTTCATGCATTTTGGATTTAGCAAACCTTTCGGGAAAGGGAGGGTGTATAACCAATGAGCTTGTCACCTTACCATTGGTTTCATGTGAATGTTCAACAGAATCTTGAGGCATGACAATCTCTCTCTCCATTTTTTCCACAATAGTGTTTTCTCCTGTCTTCTTGTTGGGTTCCTTCAGCTCCTTACCATTCCTCAGAGTAATCGTGCTAACGTTCTGCTTGGGATTGACAACTGTCTGAGAGGGTAGCCTCAATTGGGATTCTATCCTTTTCACTGAGGTGGCTAACTAACTCATATGATTCTCCAGGTTTTGAATGCTTGCTCGCGTTTTCTATTGAAATTGTTGAGTGTTAGCTGCAAGGGATTTAACAATATCTTCGAGAGACATACCTATATTTGAAGATGATGGTTTCTATGGAGGGGACGGCTTTTGTTGGAAGTATTGGTAGTTTTGCGATCTCCTCCGTAACTGAAATTCGGATGATCCTTCCATCTTGGGTTGTAGGTATTTGAGTAGGGATTGTACTTTCTTTGCGGTGGTCCAGGGAATCCTCCTACTGTATTAGTTTGTTCGCATGAATTCTCTTGGAGCGTAGGACGCATATCCATAGGATGACCAATATTAGCACAAATCCCACAAGCCTTAATTTGCTGTGTATTTCCTACAACTAATTGTTGAACAAGAGAAGTTAAAGTAGAAATTCGATGCTTAAGAGATAAACTACTTACCTCATTGACCCTTCTAGGAGGGTCCCAAGAGTATCTAAATTGTTGGGAATTGGCAGCCATTATAGAAATCAATTCTCTAGCTTCGTTTGGAGTTTTGTTCACTATGGTTCCTTGACTTGTTGCATCCATCATTCTCCTTTCCATTGGTAAAAGTCCTTCATAAAAGTATTGGATGAGAAGACGCTCAGTAATACCATGTTGTGGGCAGCATGCACAAAGTTGTTTAAACCTTTCCCAATATTCGTGAAGATTCTCTACATCTCTCTGTCTTATCCCGTTGATCTCCTTCCTAATGCTAGCAGCACGCGAAGCAAGGAAAAACTTCTCAAGGAATAGTTTTGCCTTATCCGTCCACGTATCGACAGAGCCAGGAGGTAGATAGAACAACCAATCCTTAGCTTTATCTACTAAGGAAAACGGAAATTAGCTTCATTTGCTCCTCAGATACTCACTGGGGTTTCATGGTCGAGCATACAACATGAAGTGCCTTTAAATGCTTATGGGGGTCTTCATTCTCCAAGCCGTGAAAAAAAAGCAGCAGATGGATTAACCCAAATTTTAACTCAAAAGGTGTTTCCAACTCTGGATATTTAATGCAAAGCGGTTGTTGAGTCAAATTCGGTTCAGCTAACTCCTTTAAAGTTATTTTGCGGGCCATTATTTCCTCTGGTTCAGAATCGCTTGAACTGGCTAAGCTAGATGTATCTAGATCGAGATCCGAAGGTGAAGATTCGCCCTTGTTTTGCAATCTAGTCTCTTTCTGCAATCTATGAGCAGTCTTCTCAATCTCAGGATCGTATTGAAGTTCACCTGTACCAGAAGATCGAGACATTAAAAAGAAACAAAATTATTTGACACCAGTCCCCAGCAACGGCGCCAAAATTTGATGGGTGTCAAATCCAACAAAAATAAATGCCTACTCTAGAAATATGATTTGTAATCAGTGGGAGTAGGGTCGTATTCCACAAGGACTAGTAAGTTTTGTTTCTTTCAAATTTACTGAATAAAATAAAATAGAATGGGGAGGATTTTTATGAAACGAAAGACTAAAATCTTAAAAGTAAATAAATCACAAATAAAAATAAGAAATCAATAGGAATAGAATCTAGCCTAAGGTAAAATCTCAGTTTGGTTCATAGATCTGATCATTAATGCAAAGATTAATTCCTCTTTTCTTGAATAGACTGGTTATAGTCCATCGAACGCCTTAATAACCAATCTCTCTTTACTATTTTGATAACTAAGAGAAGCTCATTAGTTATTTCCCTGGCCAATAAACAACCTTAAAGAAACGCTCCTAGGATTTAATTTATCAACGGCATTAAAAATTAGAGAGACCCAGCCCTAGCCAACAAACACACACAAGCGGGGTTCATTTAGACTAGATTATTTATCCACATAACATAAATCACGCATGTGGTCACCACACATAACCATGTTATTTGCCACAAATATTAGAACAATTAAACAATTACGGATTTAATGTTCTAATTGTCAGGACAATTATTCTAAGCTATCAGATTTAAGCCCTAAATTCAATGAACCTAAATAATCGTAATGAAAATGGAAGATAAATAAATACTCAAGGAATAAGGAAAACAAATTAAATCAATTAAATCTCACAAATACTGAAGAACCAAAACTTCGATAATTCCTTAGGCTAGAAGAAGAGTTTAGCAACTCATGTCTGAGAGGAAAAGTGCAGGAAACTAAAAATATGCTAAACGAAAGAATCAAAATCTCCCTTTGAAAGAAACATAGTTCCCTATAAATAGCCTACTACTCCTAATGCAACTGAGAAACTAATAAGAGTCCTACAAGAATAGGAAAACTAAAATTATCCTAATTAAAGAAATAAAAATTCAAATATTCCAGGAATATACAACTGCCAAAACATATCCGCACTCAAATTATTTCCTTCTTTCATTTCTTGTCTCCTCGGGAATGCAATCTTTGCTCCAAGCATGTCAAAAACTCGATTTCCAACTCTATTTAGCTTAAATCTTCAATTTGCTTCACAAAACATAAAAAGAAAGTTAAAACTCAATAATTAAGCATTTTTACTATTAATCACAAGGGAAAATTATACGAATAAAAAGACAAAAATGCAACTTAACATTAATAATGACAATTTTATAATTAATATGATTAAAATTGAGAGAGCTTATTAAGATTTTAAAAATCAGTTAGAAGTAAGAAGAGCTTATAAGCTCCTAGTATCTTATTTTAGGAGTTTATAAACTCTTTTTTTGAAAAAAATTATAAAATATTTTTAGACATCTTATAAGCTCTCAAACATCTTATAAAATGTTTTAGGGATCTTATAAGCTTACCAAAACACCCTTTCAGTGGAATTGTTGGAGTTGAGTTTCGCTTGATCCATTTGTAAACTAGATATATAGAGATCTCAAGGTGTACGTAGGACTTGAATGCTATTTTATCTTGAGTAAAATCAGTTTCTAGTGCAAAAGTCTAAAAAAAATATGATCTTATATCCAATACACTAAATTGTGGCTGGTTTTGATAACAATGACTTAGCTTTTAGAATGAACATTGGAATTGAGTTCAGCTCGATCCATTGTGAAGTAAATACAAGGCATCAAATAGTGTAGGCCTTTGAAGCCTAAAATCCTGAGCGCAAGTAGTTTTTATTGCGATGAAGTCTAAAAAGTAGAGACACATATGTGGAGCATAAATTATTGAAGATTTTTATTTTTAATTAAAGTATGGTCACTTAGCAGAGTACAACAGCTCTCGGAAGACTCCAAAAATCTCTGGATATCATGACCCCTATATTGATGCTTCCACTGCCAAAAGAGGTAGCTGTCATAATAGAAACCTTATGTAGTGTCCCATATTTTTCTTGTTCTTATAAATTTTAATTAACTAAAATTAGTTAATTATTTAGGAATAAATAAATTTTATTTATTAGAATTACTTTGGATTTTTATTCAAAGTTAAGAAAAAATCTCTTAATAGTAATGATTTTTTCAAGAAAGTTCTATTTAGAAAGTTGACATATGTGAAAATCATATTCCTGAACTAACAGTTAAATGACATGATCATTACTTATGAATGAACTGTTACTATTAATGTTATTATTACTGTTACTGTTAGTTGAATTCAACTTGATCTGGGTTTGCAAAAAGTTTCATTGGGCAACAATGGACTCGTTGAATAGACCTCAAGCCCCATGGTCCAATCCCCCAGCGCACAACAAAAACCTTTGTGATTGAGGTGAATCGTAGGATTTTCTGAGAACTTAGGCTCAAATATTATTTTTCAAGGTTGCACTTTACTTGGTCTAGAGCGATAAGAACTATCATGGTGGGAGCCATATGGTTGACTGATTTCAACAACTACAGGATTGCTCATTGGTATTTGAATGTTGAAACCATAATATGCTAATTGTCTTGTCTTATTTCTTGTTTATAATTGTCATCATTCAACTGTCTTTTGCTTGTTTCTCCTGAAAGTTTATAAATTATCCGCACATTCTTTCATTATCTTGTTTTTCATGAACTCTAATCAAAGCATTTTATGAACACATATTGCATATACAACACTGAGTCATTTACTCATGCTACTCATATTTAGAATTTTCTTCTAGCAGATTTGCAACCTAACCACGATGAGGTTATGAAATTACTTTCCATAGGAATAGAGCTAAAGGTTCATAAAATGAAGGCATTGCAATAATTATTAGCATTATCGCTGTTTTGGCAATTAGTTTTTCTTTAAATAGACTTCTAGTTAAAGATACAGATTGGTTATTCTAATTTTTCTAAGTTGTGAGACTAATTTAGTTTACTATGAATGCTTGGAGTTAATTAGTTTAGGGTCATAATCTTGAATTGATGATTTATTTGGAATTTTATTTCACGCCTTGGGCTAGGACTAGACTATATGCTTGATTTTGAGGTATGACTGAGTGGTATCAGAGCCTAGGTTTTAACCTTAGACTTTGCTAAGATAAGATCTTCGAACTATGGAATTTGGTTGTATAACTCTTAGGAATTGATTTTACAATTTAGGTTTGGTCACTAAAATGATTGATCGAATTTTATATAATTACAAGGCATTGTTATTGGAGTAGGTAACTGCTATGCAATTGAACACTTTTGGTACTTAACGTTAGACCCTTAAGCTATAAAGTATCATGAGATTGAACTCAGAAACACTTTGGAATTATTTTTAACACTTAAAATTATCAAAGTATAAGTTTATTGGAATGGAATACATCAATTATATAAAGAGTATTTTATTTAGTAATGAAATTATGTTCCTAATTTTATACACATAATTTTATATAGGGTCAGTTACATCCATACCCCTTGAGGTTTGGCATAATTATAAAAAAAAAAAAAAAAACCTTTGTTTTGAAAATTACAAATACCCCATGAACTTAATCGCTGTTCAATATTTCTGCCCAATCGTTAGTTGCCGTTAGGGTTTTTCCAAACAGCCGTTAAAAATTTTGGGTAAAATTTCATAAATGCCCTTAGGCTAACTGATGGCATTTTTTACCCGGTTTGATTTTTTTTAGTGGATAAAAATACCCTTAGGGATAGTATTGAAAGATTTTTTAATTTCGCAAGGGTTTATTTGTTATTATTGTTTTGTTTGGGGACTTAATTGTAATAAAACAAAGAAGAATTCAGAGTGAATTTAAAATAGTAAATGTATTTAAGATAATTTAATTATATTCAATTGAATTTAATAATTAAGAAAAATTAAAAATATAAATCAAATCTATCATCTTGAAACATATAATTTTAATAATTGAAATGATATATTCAATAATATTAAAAATAATAAGCATATCTAAAATAACTTAATTAAATTATCATTAAAATATAACATATTAAATTATGTTAAATATAAATTTATATTATTAAAATAATCTAATAATATTAAAATAGTAATATATAAAAAATATTTTAATTAAATTCAATTCAATTTAACTAAAAGTAAAATAAGTAAAAAATTAAAATAAATTAAATCTATCATGATAATATATTTTTAATACTTTTTAAAATTAAAAAATATTAATGGCATGTAAAATAATTTAATTAAATATTTTTATTAATTAAAAATAGAGTAAACTAAAAATTAAAATTAAAAAGATAAAATTTAAACCTATCTTCTAAAAATATAATTTTAATTATTAATATATTAAAATTATAAACATATTTACAATTTAATTAGTTTTATTTATTAATTAAAAAATAAAAAAATTAATATATGTATTTTTAACCTATATTATTTATTAATTAAAAAAGATAGTTTTTTTAAATTTAATTATATTATTTATTAAAATAATATCATATCTGAATTAAAAAATATTTAAAATATTTATTCAAATAATAAATCTCTCTAAAATAAACTTATAAATTTATTAATTAATTAATTTAAAATACAATAATTAAAATTTTAAATATATATGTTGATTAAATTATTTATTAATTAAAAAAAAAGATAATTTTTAAATAAAATAAAATAAAACCCTTCCCAACCTACCCCCTTGCCCCCACATGGTGCCCCTTCCATCCTTTCCCTTCTTCTTCCGCCTGTTGCCATGGCAACTTGGGCAGCAAGCAGCAATTTGCTGCTGCAGCGCAACCTGTTGCTGGCAGCAACGGGCCGCTGCTGGTGGGGATGGGTCGGGGGGAGGGGGGCTGCAGCTGGTCGCTACCAGTGGGGTTGGGGGTGGGAGCAACGACCCGAGATGGGTAGGGAGGTGCAGCATCTGGCCGCTGCCGATGGGGGTAGGGGTAGCGCCCGAGATAGGTGAGGGGTGGGGGCAGCGGCTCGAGATGGGTTGGGGGTGGCCATGATGGTATATACACCATACATATAGTATAATTATATATATATTTGTATATAATATATATATATATGTATATGCGTCTATACAATAATATATAAATATAATTTTAAAAAATTGAAGGTGATAAAATTATATCAAATAAACCCTCTAAAATTCAAAAATATTACAAATAGGTCCAAGGGTATTATTGTCTTTTGATATTTCTATCATTTTTTTCATTTTTTCATTTTTTTAAATTTTTAATGGATAGGCATTTTGGTCATTTTATACTTTTCGCAAGCATTGTAATTTAGTTTGAAAGTTCATGGGGTATTTATAATTTTCAAAATAATGCGGATTTTTTTGTAATTACGCCAAACTTTAGGGGGTATGGATGTAATTGATCCTTTTATATAAATATACATACTTTATTTATGTGTATTGTTTTATAGAAAATATAATAAGTAAAGATTCAACTTGTTTTCGAAATAAAACCAAGACAGAAGATGTGATACATAAACATAAAAGAGTTATATATATATATATATATATTTATGTTCGTAATTATAAGTGGATAAATCACATAGCACTATGATTGTAATGAATTCCTCAACAGAATATACATAATATTCTCCATTCTTTTGATAAGAAAACTAGACTAACTTCAACCATATAACAAAACATTATAACATTTCTGAATATTTCAAAAAATTACATCGTTCGAGGTTATGAAACATAGGTAATCTTTTTTTTTTTAGAGGAATCAGAAGAGTTATAATTAAATAATAGGAAAATTAAATTTTAATATTAAAGATGAATTTTTTAATGAACATACAAAAATATTTGGAATTAATATTGAAAATGAATATATAAAATATAACTAATATTCATTATAAAATATAACTAATAATCAAAACTATGCATGTTAGTATTTCAAGTAATATAGAAATTCAAATCCTAAGTTGACCTTTAAAAAATTGAAATTTGGTCTAAAAAATGAATATATGAAGTAAACACATAGAAATTACTGTGTGAGTTTAAAAAATATTGAATTCAATATTTAACATAAAGAGTTACATAGTTTTATTTTTAATTTAATTCTACACTTTAATCCAAAAAATTTAAGATCCATCTTGACAAAGCAGTTGATAACTAAGTTATTTCGAAATATACAATTAACTTTTAATATTTAATAAAATATTTATATAGATATGTCACTTTATTTCACTTGAGATAGCATGTCATACAATTGATTTTATATTTAAAATAAATAATTATTTTCTCGATAAATTGGAAATACCATTGTTTGTGGCACAAAAATTTCTACAAAAATGGGAAATGGTGCCCTACCTTTGAGTGTTGCTTAAACTATTGATTTATATAATTAAAAGTATATAACCAATGAGGCTTACGATGAAACCTAGAAATTGATGATTAAGGGAATCAAAAACTAAGCAATTGAATTCTAGTGATTTCCCAGAGGAAAATATAAATGTTTTCTATGTTACTTATAATATATGAAAATATCAATGTAATTTCATAGAGTCATTCAATTAGAATTTAAAATATATATAATTGTTTTAAATAATTTATACTAAACATATTTTATAAGTAAAAAAGGCTTAATATCTTTTAATATTGTGATTTGCTCAAAAGATCTTACAACTTATCCGTTTCCTATGAGAATAATAGACACCTAGTTCTCTGGAACATCAAGTCATATTTGTTCAGTAAAGAATTTGAAATTCAAAAAATGAATCATTTTAAATTGGTTGACATGTAAGTCCTAAACTTATACAAGTGTTTAAAATTCAATTATTTTTAAAATATTCTCATTTATGTAGCGCCCTGCTCGGGAGGTGCCTGCTTCGAGTTGAGGTGCTACTTCAGTCATATTCAAAATAATTTAAACAAAATACACACCTCCAAAACTCTAGTTTAAAAAGCTACACAATAACCTAAAAACCACTCATTGCAACTTACTATTATATTCCACTAAACCCAAGGCACACGGACATATACACATAGGAAGATAACGTCAAGCTTACTTAACTATTTATGCAAAGTACTCAAAAGTCTAAGCATAAGAGCTAGGTGCATCCTAGTAAAGTCCATAGATATATACATAAATAGACACATAATCTATTACAAAATTTTATACGCCAGCCACTCAAGCAAGCCTCGAGTCCTCTAATCTCCTTTAGATCTTGTCTGGGAAGGAAATAAGAAATAACAGATCGGGGTAAATCCTACGGACTTAGTAAGGGAAGTGTGCAACAAGAAGTCAAGGAAAAACTATTGGAAGTAAAACTATCAGTAAACAAGCTATTAAAAAGCAGGGATTCAAGTAACGAACATGCAATAACTTATGCCATAAGGTAATGATAAAACATAATAGATGTCATACGAAATTTGACAGACTATTGGCAACTCCGACCTTACTGCTCCCAGAACAGAACATAACCAGTAAAATGGAGTACAAATATAACATGCAAATTTCCCTTATTACTCCATTACCCAGGCACTTCGCTCAGTAGACATGCGACATGGCCTACTGAATGCCAAATCCCACCACTCATCAGACAACTACCTCCAACTATCAGCAAATTAGGATCTTCAGTGGGTACTAGTTGAGAGACTAGCCACCGTTGGTCTATATCACTCGGTCATATTTTCGAACCTAGTCCCAAGCCCAACCCACCCCGTGGCATCCTTACGGGCAGTAACATTCCAAGAGCATCCTCAAGGTAACCTAACATAATGCCAATAGGTAAAACATATTTCAAAACGAAAACATCATACTAAACTAAACAATATAATCCACAAAATATTGGCCGCCCAAGCTATATAAAAATCATGCAGAACGATTAACTAAGAGTACGAAACGAAATTGGTCAGCAGGACCAAAATATTAACACATATAGGGTAAGCCAACAATGCCATAGGGTATATGGAACAAAAAATGGATAAAATTGGAGTTCTTGGCACTAGAATGATTACAATCAAATTCAATAATAGACACAAGGAATTCAATGATCATTCACTTCCCAGAAGAAAATTAGGTTTTACCCTCACCTTAAGTCCCATAGAACCTATTGCCCTGCAAATCCTGGCTCCTCGTCACCTATTTCAAAAGAACGTACTTAATGTCAAAATGCTTTTATTGTTTTCCTTAAACAATAATTAAACCATTTAAATCTTAATATCGGTTGTTTTCCAATTAATACAATATTTTAGGGGCTTGATTCCAAAAATACCATAAGGGTAACATGCAAATTATGCCAATAACGCTATAATGTTTGCAAGGGTCTTATTTGTTCCGGTTGATAATCATTTCATATGTCAATACCTAATTTAACAATTTAAGTCCTAAATCAAAAATTTAGTCAAAACTCAAGAATCATCTCAAACTTCTATTGATATTTGGTCCTTGCAATGTTGCACAAAGTCGGACATATAATTACAATGATTAAATCTAGTTAATGATAATCCAATCTTTAATAACTTGGCTCTATACATCATTATACACAAGATTAGGGTTTTAGTTGCCTAAATTAACTTAATTAATCAAGAATTATATATTATATTTTTACAAATCTAGGTGTACCTAACTATATATATAAACATGCATCCATTGTCTCAATTCCAATCATATTCATCCCAAATTATTTCAAAATATAATAATTCATAAGGTAACAATAACAACATAAATAAATTGGTAGCAATCCCAATTCCAAACAAATTTTACCAAAGAGCTTATTTTTGGAGCTCAATCACCACAAAACAACACCACGCATGTGATCACTTCGACAAGACAAAAATTCTATCTCTAGATTGCTGGAGCCGCTGCCGCCAGAGTTGCTGAATGCCACCGCCAATCAGTGTGTCCCAATGCATATAGCAAGATGCCCAAATCAATTTCTAGTTTCGCATCGAATTCGCTATTAATTGAATCATGAATCACATTGCTCTGCCAACTCTGCCGCTACCCATTTCTCTCAATTCCAGCCCCGAAGATGGTCAAAACTAGAAATTGAAGACACCAAGTTGTTCTCTGAGCTTAATGCTACAAAACCCACCTTCCGTACACAAGTTTCCACCATCGAGACGTCGCGTCCGCCACCCACTGCCACTTTTCAGCTTAAATTTTCTAGTGGTCCTCCAACCAAATTGGGGTGTATGTGGTATGGTTGTGTTCATGGTGACAAGAGGAAGCTAGTGATCGGTTT
The DNA here is from genome assembly GCA_018894105.1 of Jacaranda mimosifolia. Lineage (NCBI taxonomy): Eukaryota > Viridiplantae > Streptophyta > Magnoliopsida > Lamiales > Bignoniaceae > Jacaranda > Jacaranda mimosifolia. The sequence goes on along the minus strand of CM032130.1, from coordinate 13,010,036 downwards.
AGTTTTGAGATTTCACCGTCACCGGAACGGGTTCGCCGAAGAGGAAGACAGGGGTTGCATGCAGTGAATTAGAAGAAAGAGAGGGGGTGATTTGATATTTAAAGAGCAATTTTTTGGAATTACAGATTGGCCCCAAGATTATTTCTCAATTTTAGATTGAATCCTCCAACTAATTAGTGCCCTACGTTGACCCAATTGACCTAAGTTAATTATAAATTGACCCCCAAAACTTTAAATTATGTCCTTCCCTATTTACGTTTTGACCTCCAATTTTTTTTTAATGCTAAATTTAGGGGTGTTACAATTTAGATTTGAAAATTTTATTTAGATAAAACCACATAGAAAATATAACAAATAATTTAGTTTAAATTCAAATTATTTCAAATATAAGGAATTACTTCCCACAACGTTTGTAAATTCTCAATTTTATTTTATATTATTAAAATTTTCAATTAAAGTGATTTTAGTTCAGTAACACAATAATGAAGAAGCAGTTCTCAATACATTTTAAGAACCCATTCTCAATTATCTAAAGTAAACTTTTTACAAGGGGCATAAATTATATGGCTGATACATAGATGATATTTTTTAAAGCCTTAATAAATGACCACTTAAATAGTTAATGAATTTATTCTTGAGTATATTTATTTGTGAATTTCAATATTTATATCATTTATATTTCTTTGCATGTTTTTGCTTATTAAGAATTCATAAAAAGTATTTTTGTATATGCAAGCACTAATCTTTGAACGTACTGATGTTAGATTAAAATGTTTGATTAAAACTAAGTATCATATTAAATTAATATATACTTTTTATTTATAAAAAAAATTACGAGAGAATGATATACTCTTATATTTTGAGTTGAATATTGAATTTATTTGTTATTTTATGATCATTTAGATACATATATAAATATGGTTTTTTTTAAATATTTATGTATATTTAGAGATAATTATCATATGGCACATCAACATTCAATCAGCAATCGATGCGAGAACCATCTGTCCATGCTTCCTGGCTTTGTCACTATAACAAAATTAAGCATTAAAGACACTAAAAATTGCCACTTAAATAGTACTATTGTGGCAATTTTATATGTAATGGTATTTTTTAAAAGTGTTACTTCTAGCAGTGTAGCTAAAAATATAAATATCACCAATTTATTTTTATTATGACATTGATAAAATGCAACAAAAAATGCATCAAAAGATATGTTAAAATGTCACAAAAGTGTATTAAACAACATATTAAAGTGTTATCAAAAATATTTTCAAATGGCATACTAATATGCCATAAAACATGCATATAGTGGCATGTTAAATAATATAAACATTCCTTTAAATGACAAAGTAATATGCCACCAAAAAATATAATAAATGGCATGTTAAAATGTCTCAAAGATATTTTTAAATGCCATATTATTGTGCCACAAAAAATGTATACAGTAATGCTAAAATGCCACAGAAAATTCCTTCGGATGACATATTGACATGCCATAAAAAATTAATTAAATAACATATTAAATTAAATGACAAAAATAAAAATAAATATTTCAGTAATATGTCCATGCATCCTAACTTTGTCACTATAACAAAATTAAGCACTAAAAACACTAAAAATTACCACTTAAATTGTACTATAGTGGCAATTTTATATGTCATGGTATTTTTTAAAAGTGTTACTTCTAGCAATGCAGCTAAAGATATAAATATCACCAATTTATTTTTATTATGACACTTATAAAGTGCAACAAAAAATGCAGCAAATGATATGTTAAAATGTCACAAAAATATATTAAACAACATATTAAAGTGTTATCGAAAATGTAGCACCCTTCTCCGGATAACCCCTAAGCTAAGATGCCACTTCAATTCAATGTTAAATTATAACCCACAAGACAAAACGATAGGCCCATAAGAAAAACTTCAAATTAATCAAAACTGCAACATGCCCCAATTTAAATAGATTACCACAAAAGTACTATATACATCCCATCACGTTCAACATAATATATACATGCCACATATACTGGATTCAAACATATCATATTACAACATCTCTAAGCATAACATAATACCCAAGAAAACCCAAAAGCACAAGTAGCCATTAATCTATTACAAAAAGTAGATTTCTAGTCCAAGCTTGAAATCCAAGTCCCTCATCCAAACTTGTCTAAGAAAAATCAAGAATAATAGAGAGGGTGAATCTTAAGGATTCAGTGAGGAATGTACAACGAGCAACCACATAGATCTATAGCAAAATCAAAAGTTCAACGGAACATAAACGAGCATGACATTGAAAAGATGACACGAATGTACTAGAACAAAGATATTTCAAATTCTAGGCTACTGTTTGAGAGTTGTTACCGTCAGTTCGAATGGCCTGGCCATCTCAACTAGTTTACTATAGGAGGTATCACCATCGGTCAACCCAACCGGCTTACTACAGGAGGTATCACCATTGGCTTGTTTGGCCCGGACATCATCCTGAACTAAACTAGGAAACTACATCGTTCTTAATGCTCCATGATCAAATTACAAACAGTCAGGATACAGCCAAAGTAAAGCAGACTCAGATAACGTATGCATTTCAACATATCATAACAGGACATGCTTATTAGATTTGCATTATTCCGACCAGACTAAACTTATCTAAGCATGATAGCTTGGTACCTGACAAATTATTGATGCTTAGGGAATAGACCTTGGCTCATTGCTGATACCTAGGGAATAGCCCTTAACGGTACCGTGGTTTCCAGCATTTCACTCAGATCAGCACTCAGCCAACATATCTCCGTATATATATCAACATCAACAAATAGGTTTCTAATAAGGCAAATCAGTAACGTATAGGACAAATTCAGACAAATCGACAAAGCAGACATATAACAAGCAGAACAAATTTAGATTGAACAATATCAAGTAAGAAAACATGAGTTCTTGGTGCCAGAACAAATATTCTAAACTCTTATCAGAAGCAAAATCAAAGAAAACAAACAAATCCAAATTCGAATAAATCACAGAATCCAAGAATCAAGATTCAATTATAGAACAGAAACAAGTTTAACCCACACAGGGGTATACCACAAACAATAGATAGGTATATAAAACAAGTGCCAGACTGGCAGACCCTCACAAGGGTTTATGATAAATTAAACAGATAACAATCAAGAGCTCAAATAATAACGGAATTCAATAATCAAGAATCAACAAGAACAGCTTAACCTTCACAGGGGTATACAACAAATAACAAATAGGCTTATACGAGTCAAATACCAGAGCGGTTAGACCCTCATCTTGATAGCCTTAGCAATGCTATCACCGCCTACTGGCCTGCAGGACCCAGTTCCTCATCTCCTATCCAAAAGAGCGGGTTCACTGTCAAAATCCTTATTCAACGCTAATAATCCTTAATAATTACAATCATACTATTAATAGTCTAAATTCAGTAGTTACTCAATTAATACAGCAGTTTTAGGGTTCGTCTTGGCATCAACGCTACGAAGCATGCTAATTACGCCATTATTATGGAAATGTTTATGGGGTTTATATTGGTTTCAATAAAGAGATATAATCAGGTCCTTAATTACATAATTAACCTTGCAATATTATGTTAAGTCAATAATAGCAGTCCATTTATCTTAGATAACCCAGTTATCGCTACTTAGGTCTCAAATCCATAAAATTAAGGTTTTCATCATCCGATTAACTCAATTAACCCAAAATTATCTCATAATAATACCAATTTGGGGCCTACTAAGTTATATAAATACACATGCATGGCATATATATATATATATATTCAAATTCCTTAGTTTCTAAAATACCAAATTTAGGGGTGTTTCAATCCTCATCCCATAAAGAATCTGGTCCCCAGATTCTCATCTTTGATTGGATGGAGTTTGGTTAACACTGGCACATATAACATTCTTGTCACTTCATTGCCTTAATCATGTCATTTCAATACTTGAGGTCTTCCATTATACCCTGATAAAGTATTTGCCACTATTTAAAAAAAATTCACAAAACTAATATAGCCATAACGACTATCAACATCACAAGTTCATACTTACATGATAGTTATAGTAAGGAGTAGTCAAGTTCAACTTACATACTAGATTTCATAATAAGTCATACAATCCCAAACAGCTAGCTACAGGTTCACAAAAACTAAACATACTAAATATAGTCACAAATGATACATCAGTTGTTCCTTAGACTCTGTCTGGGGTATAAAGCCAAAATATGCAGTATCAGGCTCTCATCCGCCATTCAAGAACTTAGGTAGAACCTTAAGCCACTTGTTTTCCTTTGTTCTTTTGAGCACCTGAAGTTGACCGTTTGCTTTTAGGGAATCCCGGTGGAGATGTTAACTGCTGCCGCACCCCTATGCACTTTTATAATCTTTCCAACAATTAGACTCCTCGGGACCTAAACTTCTACAAAATCCACATTTCCTTTTAGTGTCCCAGATTGGGCCTTCAACCATTTCTCACCTGAACCTCTTTCTTCACCAGTAGTGATTTCGAATTCAGAAACTTTCCTTTGCTTGCTCTTCTTCTCCTTGGTATATACCTCAAGAGGTTCTCGTACCACTCGCAAGGCTCTTGCTAAAGCTTTCTCGAAGTTAGACAGCTCATAAGGCAAGGGTTTGTCATATCTCCGATCTCAATCCCTTGATCAATTTCTCAGTCCTACACTTTTCTTTTCTCAATATCTGTGATGCATACCTAAACAACCTACTGAATCTTGCTTCATACTACCACACTGTCATATCCTCTTAGGTAAGACTTTCAAATTCTTGCTTTCCTGCATCTCCTACTCCAATTTCTAGTCATTCCTTAAGTCACATTCTTATGTTTTACTTGTCTAATCCTTCAAGTGATTAAGGGGGTAAAACTCTAAAAAAAATTCTCAAGACTATCCTTCAATGGTTTCTATCACGCTCCTAAGATTCCTAACCTAATTTACTCATCAATAAGGTTATACACTAGTTGGCTATCTCGGTCATAACCCTTAACTTCCTTGATGTCGAGTCTTATCCCAAAAGTTCACATTCCAAGAATCATATCCTAGGATTAGATCTTAGCACAACTTAGGTTTTTCTCAACCAGAGTGTTTACATCCTAATTGATTCCTGATTCAAGTATAATTGCTAGTATACCCATTAAGTCTAGTCACAAAAATCATTTTCATGCTAACCTAGGTCATCGAAAACCTAGGCTTTGATACCACCTCTATAGCACCCGTCTTGGGATAACCCCTAAGTTGAGATGCCACTGCAATTCAATCTTAAATCATAACCTACAAAATGAAACGATAGGCCCAAAAGAAAAACTTCAAATTCATCAAAACAGCAACACGCTCCAACTTAAACAGGTTACCACAAAAGCACTAGATACATCTCATGACGTTCAACATAATATATATATGCCACATATATTGGATTCAAACTTATCGTATTGCAGCATCTCTAAGTATAACATAATACCTAAGAAAACCCAAAAGCACAAGTAACCATTAATCTATTACAAAAGGTAGATTTCAAGTCCAAGCTTGAAATCCAAATCCGTCATCAAAACCTGTCTAGGAAAAATCAAGAATAACTAAGATGGTGAGTCTTAAGGACTTAGTGAGGGATGTACAATGAGCAACCATATAGATCTGTAGCAAAATCAAAAGTTCAATGGAACGTAAACGAGCATGACATTGAAAAGATGACACGAATGTACTAGAACAAAGATATTTCAAATTCTAGGCTACTAGTTCGGGAGTGTTACCGTTGGCTCGAACGGCCCGGCTAGCTCAATTGATTTACGATGGGAGGTATCGCCATCGGCCAACTCAATCGATTTACTATGGGAGGTATCGCCATCGGCTCATTTGGTCTGAACATTAGCCCAAACTAGACTAGGAAACTACACCGTTCTTAATGCTCCATGATCAGATTACAGTCAAAGTAAAGCAGACCCGAATAACATATGCATTCCAACATATCATAATAGGACATGCTTATCAGATTTCTATTGTTCCGACCAGACTAAACTTACCTAAGCGTGATAGCTTGGTACTTGGCAGATTGTTGACCCAGGGAATAGACCTTGGCTCACCGCTGATACCCAGGGAATAGCCTCTAGCGGTACCGCGGTTCCAAGCATTTTGCTTAGATCGGCACTCGGCCAACATATCTCCGTACATCTATCAACATCAACAAATAGATTTTTGACAAGGCGAATCAATAACGTACAGGACAGATTCAGACAAATCAATAAAGCCAGACATATAACAAGCAGAACGAATTCAGATCGAACGCCTCAGCATCGCTGCAGTATACCGCCGCTAAAATTGGAATTTGCCACCACCAATTGGTGTGTCCAGCTGCGTTGATGAAAAACCCTTTATCAATTTCTCTGTTTGCTGTCGTTTGGGCACTCAATTTGACGGAAAATACTATAGCTTAGCAACACGCCACCGTGTCTCCCCACATCAATTCTACTCTCTCCGGTGGCCTAATTCTAAAATTGAAACCATCTGCATGATCCCCAAGCAGAGCCTAACAAAACCAGGTAACCAAATTTGAGCTTCAGTCACTGGAGCCAACTCACCCACTACCTCTGCCATGAAGCTTTACTCAGAGCTCAATTCCCAACGATTCGTTGGTGGTTTTGAGTCAAACTTGGCACCGTTGTGCTCCTTACATTGAGAGAAATGTGATGGTTGGTTTGGTTCAAGGTTTGGCCAGTGTTAGGGGAAATTCACTGGAGAGAAGGAGAGAGGGTTGCACAGGAGAAAACGAGGGAAAAATGTTTAGGGGGGAAAGGTTTGGTATTTAAAAGGAATTTCAAGAAATATCATATTGACCCCTAGGATTTCTTCATAGCTTTCAATTAGACCCCCGAAATTATTTCCACCTTTCAATTGAGCCCCCCAACTGATGAGTGCATGACATTTGACCTTAAGTATTTCAATTTAGACCCCCAAAACTTTCAATTTCCATGCAATTAAGTCCTTCTTGTTTATTTTTTGAGCCTCAAAATTTGCCAAACTAATATTTTGATTTCCGAATCCTTATTTTCTAAAATACCTAATTTAGGGGTGTTACAAAAAATATTTTCAAATGACATACTAATATGCCATAAAACATGCATATAGTAACATGTTAAATACTACAAGCATTCCTTTAAATGACAAGGTAATATGCCACCAAAAAATATAATAAATGGCATGTTAAAATGTCTCAAAGATACTTTTAAATGGCATATTATTGTGCCACAAAAAATGTATACAGTAATGCTAAAATGCCACAGAAAATTCCTTTAGATGACATAATGGCATGCCATAGAAAATTAATTATATAACATATTAAATTAAATGACAAAAAAATTTGAGTAACATGTCCATGCTCCCTGACTTTGTCATTGCAACAAAATTAAGCATTAAAGATGCTAAAAAGTGCCACTTAAATAATACTATAGCGGCAATTTTATATGCAATAGCATTTTTCAAAAGTGTTACTTGTAGAAATGTAGTTAAAGGCATAAATGTCACCAATTGACTTTTATTGTGGCATTAATAAAATTCAACAAAAAATGCAACAAATGATACATTAATATATCCGGAAAAAAATTCATTAAATAACATATTAAAGTGTCATTGAAAATATTTTTAAATGGTATGCTAATATGCCACAAGAAAATACAATAAATGGCATGTTAAAATGTCTCAAACATACTTTTAAATGGCATGGTAATGTCCCACAAAAAATGTATATGGTGATATTAAGATGCCACAAAAGGTTTCTTTAGACGGCATATTAACATGCCATAAAAAATTAATTAACTTACTAAATTAAATGACCCAAAATTTTTTTTGAGTAACATGTACATGCATCTTGACTTTGTCACTACAACAAAATTAAGCATTAAAGACACTAAAAAATGGTACTTAAATAATACTATACTGGCAATTTTATATGTAATGACATTTTTTAAAGTACCACTTGTAGTAATATAGCTAAATGTCTTAAATTTACTTTTATTGTGGTATTAATAAAATGCAACAAAAATGGATCAAATGAAATGTTAAAATATTACAAAAAATACATTAAATAACATATTAAAGTGTCATTGAAACATGCTAATATGCCACAAAAAATCCATTTAGTGGCATGTTAAAACACTAAACAAAAAAAAAAAAAAAAATTTTGGGTAACATCTTAATCTATCTCTACTACTCCATATAAGACACTCCATGTTGGAGTCTCGTATATATACTTCATGGGAAAGTTGGTCATCCTTAGATTTTATAAGCCTTAAATGATGTGCCTATATGGATAGCCTTCTGACTGCAACGTCATGCAGTCACACAAAAAATTCTCTTCACAAATATCAGTTTTCATTGTAAAAGAAAGACTATCTTGCTTATTAATGTCTGAAAATCTTAATTCATTCCCATACGGATATATTTCATTTATACTATAAACCAATCCTTGCTCTGCCCTAATTTCATGCCAAATATTGAAGTATATTTCCTTTGTGCAAACATTTGCAGCCTACTTCTCAAGGTATTTTGAAGGACTATTACTGCCAATATGTTTCAAACCTTCGGATTTTTCTTATATTTTATAGAATTTTAAGTAATTTGCAATGGTGATGCTTCATGAACTCACTCAAGGTGAAGTTTTATCTCATGCAAAGCTTCATTAGCATGTTCAAAGACTTCGATTGCTACATTGTTCTCATCTTTGCAGTCAAATCTCCTCTAAAGAATGCTTTAGCCCATAATTTCTTTCTTTCTTTCTTTCTTTCTTCTTCTTTTTTTCTTGGGTAAATGTCAACCACGCATGGATGCTCAGCAACAAAGTGATCTTCAACCAACTTAGTCTATGTGTTCTCAAGTTCTCCAACGGAACAATTCATCTTTCATAACTTATAGAGAGTGGAAGCAAACTCTAGATTCTTTACATTCTTAAGAGCATTTCTTCCCAAGTGTTAACTGCATAATCTATGTCGCGAACCAGCAAATTCAGGCACAATGGCTACATGCATTGATGCATCCTAGTCCATCAACATATACTCTAGGACCTTGCCATTTATAGAATCTTAGAATGCTTGAGACAACCAACAATAAGATTTAATAGTCTCATTATACAAAATGGCCGCACCAAATATACATATCTTGTGATGATTTTTTAAGTCCAAGAACATCACAGGTGGAAATTGATACTTGTTCATCTTGTATGTACTATCAAAATTTAACACATCGAAAAATTGTTCAAACTCTACCCTTGACATCCCATTACACCAAAACAATTTTGTTAAACATTCATCATCATCATCAATAGTATATTTGAAGATCAACACCTCGTCATTCTGCTTTATACCCTCAAGAAAGCTAAGTGAAGTATTTACGTCACCAACCCTAAACAATTTGTAAATGTCAACTATTAAGAAAATTGTGCCCATTTTTCATTTTGAACTCGAGCTTACTAGGACCTCTTCACAAGGGTTTAATGCAGTTCATGACCTTAGATGGCCTAATACCGACATCACGTAACAAACTCAACAAGGACTTGTTTGTTGGTGTCAAGTGTCTGGGTAATTGAAGACAAGAAAAAGATAAGCATTAAATAATTACATTCAACTTAACATGCTACAAGGACTATCAAGCAACACAAAAAGCACCCAACTAATAATAAATCATTCTTTTTCTCATGAAATAACCAATATATACCTATTGCAATGCAATTGACAGCATTTTCAGACTTTGCCAATGGATAATTATGTTTAGGTCAGAATTTACATACTACATAACAATTAAAATGACAATTATACTTAGCACAAAACTAGCTTTACAACCACTTTTAGTTTCTGGTTTGGGTTCTCAACTATGAGAATAACCGATTCTAACCTTACGAAACTCCTTTGCTAAACATTTACATTCCCTGTAGCTCATCAAATTCTATTTTGTTCTAGTCTTCATGCTCTATTTTTGAATATCAAATCCAGCCTCCTTAGCATATGCAAGGTAGAACTCCAATGCTTCATTGATAGTCTTAAATGTTAGACAACAAACAAGCTCTGCATTTACTTCCATTACTAAAGGCTCTGTAAAATCAACCATTTCATTATACTCATTATTATCATTCTCATTGAATTGCAAATTTTCTGTTGATATCGTATCCTCATTTAACCAAAATGGCTTTGATTTACATTCACATTATAGGTTTATTTCAACAGCACCATTCATACCTGTAGTAAGTCAACTAAATTAAACTTATACAAAAGCATAAATCTAATATAAGAAGAGGAGAAGTTAGGATTTTGAAATTTTAGTTCCTAAACATTTCAATGGTGTTGAAAGCCTTATCATTGGGGTTTATTTCCCTAGTTATTTTCATTTACGTTAAAAACCCAAATAATAGAGGTGACAATATTAATTCAACCATCGAATTATATCAAGTAAAAAGTTGTGGATGTATGATTCCTCGGTTTGCAGAACTAAGGGTGGGAGAATGCTTTACTTCACTTTCCAATTTGGACATGGAGTATAGAAATTCAATTATGTAGTAGCACAACTGTCTTATGTTATTACATTGGAGAACACTTTGACAGTGGAACACAAATTCGGGGATGGCGTGGCAAAACAAAGATTGTGGGTTCACAACGAAAGACACATTAGGGGTTTACAACAAAAGAGAGAATGCTTTCTCATTCCTACATTTCGTTTTCTTTTCCAATTAACTTTTTCTTTTTTCAACAAACTAAGGTTAAGGGTAGGTTAGTAAATTATCTATAATTTAATCAGTCGTAAATAAGGAGTGGGAAATAGTAAATCTCTAGACACATGTCAATCAATTAGGTACCAATTGTTGTAAGGTCAAAACAAACCTTCATAGACTGTAGACAAATCCATAAAAGAAAACTTGGGCTCAACCACATTAATTTAGGCTATGTTTGGATATATTTTGAAGGGTTTTGGATTGTATGTATTGAGGAAATGAATTTTTGACTGGGGTTGGAGAATGTGAAAATGATATTGGGGAATGTGACATATTTTTGTTTAAGTAATGGAGAAATAGGTAGAAAATATTTTGAGAAGTTTTGGTGTGTTTGTTTATGTTTTGGAAGAAAATATTTTTTTATTATAGTTGTTAAATCAATACCTTTTTCTTAGATGTCTAGGGCAAAAACAGAATTGAGTATTGTTTTCATTTGATGTATGATAATAAAATATTTATAATATATATGTATGTATATGTAATTTTATTTTTTTTGGGAAGGGGGGTTGGTCAAGTTTGGGGTGTTATGAAGAGTATTTCAGTCTTTTACCTGGTGCATTCTGACCCAAAAAATTGGGTGTATCTTTTATTCTATTTTGTCAAAATTATTTTATTTTGGAAAAATATAATAAAAAATTATTTTATATATATGTATGTATATGCAATGGGGGATTTTTGGTCAAGTTTGGGGTGTTATGAAGAGTATTTCGGTCTTTTACCTAGTGCATTTTGACCCAAAAAATTGGGTGTATTTTTTATTCTATTTGGTCAAAATTGTTTTATTTTGGCAAAATATAATCAAAATTTATTTTATATATATGTATGTATATGTAATAGGGGGTTTTTGGTCAAGTTTGCGGTGTTTATGAAGAGCATTTCAACCTTTTACCTGGAGCATTTTGATCCAAAAAATTGAATGTTTTTTTTATTATGTTTTGTCCAAATAGTTTTATTTTGACAATATATAACCACATGCCCTTAGATTTCTTGGCCCTTATTATAAGAAGTAAAAGGACCTAAAAGTTAAACCAATCACAATCAAAATCGAACTAAAGAAAAAAGAAAAAAGAAAAAGTTCACTTCCTCGCATTTTTTGTTCAAATTATTGTTTCTTTGATTAGCCAGGCCTACGACCAGGAAGAGCTCAAGTGTTCAATGCAGGCCTTTGGCTACGGCCAACTCAGCCAAATTTATGCAACTTTCCAACTCTACCACCTCAAGTATGAAGGCAAGAGTAGCATTAGAATCCATAAATCAAAACTTCATAAGCTTGAAATTAACTAAACTACTCAAGCTCCCAAGGATCTAGTCATGCTATAGATCTGGATTAGAATGAAGAATTACCTCTTGTAGCTCAAAAACAAGGAGAAGATTAACTATCTCTCATGAGTCCAGAAAATGTCTGGAACTGGCACAGCGGAAAGACGGCAACGTTTACCTAGGCTAAACTGCTCCAAAATTCACGAAATTAAATTTGGAATATCTCCACACACAAGGGAAGCTACTAAAAATTGGATCCAAAAAGCCTCATGGATCGCTCCAGAAAAAATTGCCAACTAGAAGCTGCTGCAGATGGATCTCTAAAATTAAGCAAGTCAAGTGCCTTGCCTCTATTGATACAATCCACGCACCAAACAATCTTCCAATTTCTCCTCACTAGAAGCTGGAGTTAGAGAGGAGAAAATGAGGTAGAGGAGGCTGATTTTCAGGTTGGTGGGAAGAAGAAATGCAAAGCTTCAACTTAAGATACAATGCATGAAGAGAGATTTTGGAGGGAATGCAAGAATCTAATTCTCACACTTTTCAGCAATGCTTAATTTCGAATTTTGAAAGCACTCTATATCTATATATAGAGGGTGGAAGGTGACCGTCCAAGTGGCATGCCAAGTTGGCAAAATTCAAATTCAAGTCTTACTTGAATTTCAAGTGCATTTCAATTTCATTTGAAATCTAATTCCAAATTAATTAAGATGCTAGTTTAAATGAACACTTCATTTAAATTTTCCCTCAAAAAGATATTCTTCCCATTAATTAAATTAAACACTTTAATTTAATTAATTAACCTTTGATTTAACTCTTAAATCAAACAAGCTTAACTCTTAAGCTTAAATTAGTCAACTTAACTCTTAAGTCAACTTTTCCAATTGATGGTCAACACGGTACCAAATAATTAACTCCTTAATTATTGGTCCAATTTAACTCTTAAATTAGTTGATTAATTTAACACTTAAATTAATCAAACAAAAATTGACCATAAAATTGGAACCTTGAAAATTGGTCACCAAAGGGTGAATTTTCTAGCACTTAGAAAATTGCTCTACCAATTTTGGAACCTATTTGGCTTATGTGCATGACCTAATAGGTTCTACCATTCATTGGACATGGGCTCACAGCTCTTTGTGACTTTTGAATATCTTATATTCATTTTAGTTAAAAACTCTTTTTAAACTAATCGACTCAATTTAATTAATCTCATTAATTGAAGAGTACCCAATCTCCATGGTAGATGTCCAACCTCAAGCCCATGTAGCCCAACTAATTGGCCGAAATGAATATTCTGGAGAACCATCATAGCTCTATGGGTACCATGCAAATACGGTCCTTCTGTCTCTTATCTCCCAAAAGAGGCCTAGGGCAAGATATTTGCTGACTCCTTAATAGCCTAATACTATGTTTCTATTCTCAATGCTCGATTCCCATGTGTGACCTCACCATTGGAAAACTCAATTTTCAAATTATCACACCACATTGCGCAAGAATTTCTTAGAATCGATTATCATAGAACACATAGGAGATGCACTTGCCCTTCACGAAAGCAAGGAGTCGGATTCCATCTTGGATCTCACAAACCTCCATGCAAAGTAGCTCATACCCAATCTCAATCCAAAAGACCCGTTAAGTGGTCAAGGAAGAGTCAAAGCATGAGGACCGGACACAAGATTACCATGGTTCCTCAGGTCAAAGGACTAACAATATGCTCTAGCGTAAGCAAGAGAATTAACCACTACCGACTTGCCACTACGGCTATCTAGTGGATTCTCCGAAGGGTCTTCAGTACCTTGTTCTCTAACAAGCACCCACTAACATGCACCCGTATCTCATATAGATTGCTCATGGAACAAAGCAGTATCCAACTCTTGGATTTATGCATCGTTAGTGCAAGTCTATTCGGATCTTAGATGCTTCATCTCATAAGATCCTATGACTTGAAAGATTTAAGATCATGACTATGTAAGACTTATTCCATGATCACCACCCAGTGAACTGACCAAGTCCCATAGTCATGTGTGATCTAAGGGCTTCATCCAAATACAAGTGAGGTAATATAAAGCATAAGATGAAGGTGGCCATATAAAGAATATCATTCAATCAAGATTGTTTTACAGGGAAATAACTTTTACAAGGCCAATCTAATTGGCTTGCCAAGCACTACTCTAACAAGGTACTCATCTTCCCTCTCTCCACACACTATTAATTACCCACTGAAAATTCTTGCAAAAGCCAAAAAGATTAGGTTATTTGTTACTGGTTAGTCTTGGATGAGGTTGCTTAAGGAGAATGTATGAACCAAGACATGAAAACAATGAGGTTTAAGATTTTAGGTGAAATCAGGTATTAGGTCGTAGCCAGTGCGAACTAAATATGATTTATGTAGATGAGAGTGATATTATGTTGAGGTGAAGTTATTTGACGAAATGTTTCTCAGAAGAATTGGTTGATATAGGTGTGGGCATTTGAGTCCCAATTTTGGGTACCCGACTCTACCCGATCGGGTTTTGAGCCTCCAAAACCCAATTAGCCGGGTTTTGACGGGTACCTAATCAATCAGGTACATGGTACTCTTTATCTGGGTCGAAATTCGAGTAATGAATCTCGACCTAGTTGGGTACTTAGTAACCAGTTCAAAAAAAAAAAAAAAAAAAAAAAATTAAAAGTTGAGGCAAAAACTTTCTGCCTCTGTTTCAACATAAGTAAGCTCCCCGCCCCTCCCCTTGTTCAAGCATAATGCATCCCCCGCGGCCCCACCCCAAAACTAAAAAAAAAAATTAATTAAAACTTAGTTAAAACATAGGCAGAATTCTGCCTCTGTTTTAATTTTTAACTTAAGCCACCCAACCAAGTCCCAAAAAGCCAAAACACAAGTTCCCCTGCCCACTTGCCACTTCCCCCATTCCTCAGTTCCCGCTATCAACCTACCACCACTGTTCAGTCGACACCATCGGCCACTTGCCAAGGCCCAAAGTAATAAGCTAGAACCTCAAAATTTGGCCATTCCAGCAAAATTTTGAGATTCAAAATCTCTCAAATCTGGCCCAACTTTTAGGCCAGAAAATCTCGGTATCTGAGTCTGAGACTGGGTGACTGGACCTTAAACGTGCTGAGATCGGGTACCAAAAATTTGATCCCAATCGTCTCGTACCTTACAATCCCGGCCTAGTGCCCACCCCTAGGTTGATGAATGGGAGATTTTCTACTTTTGTTGGAGAGGGATAATGATTTAGTATTTTTATATGTTTTACTTTTTTTTTTGTTTTTTATTTTTTATTTTGGCATGTTGGGAGTGTTTGAATTTGAAGTTTGAAGTCTTTGAGTCCATAACTTTTAACTAAAATGGCTTCGAAATTTTTTTTGTCAAAAATATAAAACCCATTAATTCTTATGCAATGGTGAATCCATTTCGATTTTGGCCATATGAGGAAGTTCTGTTATAGTTAGAGTTTAGTTCTTGGTTTGAAATTGTTTAGGGAAATCAAAAAGTCTTTAAAAGATGGAATATTTTATTGACGCTGGATTTCAGATTTATTGGCCTGGAGCTCATTTTTGTTTACTTGTGGCTATGATCTTGCAGGGCATAAGAAAATGAAAGCTAAGATTTTATGTATCCTTGATCCATAAATTCATAACTTTATATGTGCATTGTGCCTGCATTTATTTACTAGGCACATTTGGTATATCTGTTAAAGCAAATTATGAGCCCCCCCCCCCCCCCCCTTTTTTGTGAATATCTCCAGCTATGTGACGTTGTTCCTAAATCATTAGTGATATGATTTGATTTCCTGGAATGACTTTTTGTTAATTTTGTTATTTGTATGCATTTACCATTTCTTTTTTTTCCTTTTTTTTAAAAAAAAAAACTCTAACTGGTGAAATTCATCATACTTTTGATATTAGTAGTTGAGTGCTACTAGCTATGTTGTTGCATGTTTTTTTGTATGCATGTTTTTCACAAAATACTCTTTTTTATTCTTCATTATTTTCAAATTTTTTCCATTTACATATATATATATATTATATTTTATTATTATTTTCATAATAAAAAAATTACTTAATTCCATTTTCACTCTAAAAGCCAACAAAAAAAGCATTAATTTGACCAGTAAAAAATCTTTCTTCCCAAAATATAAACAAACATACCAATACTATTCAAAATAAATTTCTAACTATTTTTCAAAATATAAACAAACATCCATCATATTTTCCAGTACTACTTTCACATTTCCCAACTCCATTCCTAAAATTCATTTCTCTAAAATATATATCATAATAACCTACAAAACATAATCAAACATCCCCCACACTCCTTTTTGCAGACTTAACCATGTAGCTTTTCCTCCATTTGTTTTCCAGTTGTGTTTTTTCATTTTTCACGAGTGAAGACGTTGTCCAAAATATTAGAAAGCTCAAAAACCCTCAAAATATAAAAAATTAATAAATTGGGTTTGCCATCTAAGAGTAATCAGGACACAACTTTCTAGTCAATACAGGTGTATAAAAGAGCACATGTTTTCAAGAATATATACGAAAAAATATTCTCCTCCCCGAACAATTCTTTTAGTAGCAAGAAAGAAAAGGTAGTTCCCGTGATCATTTTTCCAACATCGAGACACGGAGTAGAGGTAAGAACCATCGATCGGGTTTTATCCTTTGAACTGCCATTCCCTACGGCACATGGGACAATCTGCTTGAGGAGTTTGTGAATTCACTCACTTCAACATGCAGTGAAGATGGAAGGCATGGTTGCAAGACCCCCAGACTGCGACTCAAAAATGCTAAGTTAATAGATGCATAAGGATAGAATATTTATTGGCCTATCCCTCCATAAAGAAAGCAAACTATAAGGCAATTAAAATTGCCACCATGAAAGACAAGAACATCTAGATTGTGACTGAAAGTCAGCAGGCACATAACATTGCAAGCATAAGTCTTAAGAGAAATTTCCATTTTGCTTCTGTGCATGGAAAACAGTAAATGCCTTAAACTCTAGGATGAGAAAGATTTTCATTGAAACGTTTCATGGCTCTTTTATCAAGTAATCATCAATTGTCTATATCTACACTGAAGTTCTAATTAAGGACCACGAAGGAGTGCGTGTGTTTGGTTTAGGGGTGTGTGTGTGGAGCCGTTCCAATATATGCTGGATCCGAACAAGAGATACGAAATACAGTAAGCAATTAGCAACATTAAATTGAAATACTTGTCAACTTTACTCCAGCTGCTCATCTAAAAGAAAGATCTCCAAAAAGATTAAGATTCCCAAAAAATTATTGAAAAGTAAAGTGATAAAGGCAAGAATTGCACGGCTTCAACTGTCGACATGCAAAGATTGTGTATTTTCATCTAAGAGATATAGCATGTTCCATGATAAATCCTGGGATTATACTGACGCCATCTAGTCTAACAATGGTCATTGAAATGTCACAAATGATATGAATTCAAATCCTTCTAATTCCTAAACAAATAAGGAGTATATTTCTTTGGACAAATGGATGTTTTGATATGAACTGACAAATTCAAAAGGTGCATAGGACTATGCCAAACTTATCAGCAACAAGTAGGAAATTTTTGTTTAAGTTATTTATGATAATTCGGTTTAAGGGCCAGTTAAGATTACAGAAAACAAAAAGACATTATAACCATGTATCTTTAACAAGAACATAGGAGTTTAAAAGCAAAGTCAACTCTCTCAAGAGAAAAGAACATAAACATAACCAAATGTGCCAGTATTTGATGTAATAGAGTAACTGGAGCTTATAACATAAAAATGAATACTTAGAAACACACAAAACAATTCCCTATGTTTTTCTATAACAAATTTGGTGCAAAATTGTCGAGGTCATGTCAGTTAACAGACAATTGCTGACATCCATTAAAGGTAACTCACTGTGAGCAAATATTGCCCTTAGACGAAAGGGTTTGACACCATGTTCATTTATTAAATAAGTTTATGGTCTCTGTTGGTGTTTAAATCTGTAGTATTTGAAAGTTACTTGGGAGCTAGCATGTTACTGCATCAAAAAAGGTCAATAGGGTTTCAAGCATATCAATCAGTGGGAAAAAGCTACCATTACCAAGCATATAGGGGGAATTTCTTCAAATAAGTAGAAAACTAATCAATCTGGACTTTTTCATAAATAGATCTTTTGGGAACACTGCATGTTCTTAAGTCAAGGTTGAATATTTTTAAAAATCCAGAGAGGAAATAAGATCATAGTGGAAGTACCACGGAAATGAGTGCACTTGTAATGTTAAAGTCTCATCTCTTAGATAACAATTAAAAGGGTTAAAAAAAAACAGAAGAAGACACAAAGCATAAAAGATTCTGCGCTTACTTAGAGGCCAATCATCTCCTAGGAGTTTACAATCAGCAACAACCCTCAAAAGCCATTCTACAAATGCCACAAGTTTCATCTTGGGCATCCCATGTCCAAGAAGCAACAACATGCCACCTGAAAGTTACAAAAGAAATTCTTTCAGCAACTTAGATAAATTCAAAAATTGAGAAACTCCTAATACAAAGAGGATATTAGATGCGTAGTCTGTCCATAAGGCTCGGTGGAATTTACAAATAATTAAGTCAAGGAAAAACTGTTCTACACAAGACCTAAAAGCAAAATGAGTTTGTTATAATGCAGCAGTGATGATAACGAAGAATGAAATGTGCACATTATAAAATAAAATATCTTGGACCCTAAAAAATAACACATGAATGTTAAACAACCATTTTTAGAGTTCCCCCCAGGAAGATAATCATTTTAAAAGGTTTCAAGAGAACTGATCCCTCAGTGCTATAAATAGCAAATATAAGACAACACTATGAGACGTAAAGCAAAGAAACAATTAGAAAGCTAGATTTGTCACAGAACTAAGAGACAATTCCCAATGTCTCCAATTTCATTTACCTCTATTTAGGTAGAAAATGATGAAGCTCGCAACACTAATACAAAGAGATTAGACCTCTTTTTCATCATTATCAGCCAACATGTAACACCTCGATTTTTGGAGTATCAATTTAAGTTGATTAAAAATTAAATTAATTAAAATTTTGATAGAAATATTGAGAATTGACGAATTTAATCGTAAATAGGAAAGGGGCTTGATTGTTTAAAGTTATAAAGTTTAGAGGGTCAATGTGAGCAAATCAAAAGTTTAAGGACTTCAGAATAATTAGATTTGGACTTGATGGCCCAAAAATGGAAATATTAGGGGCCAATGTGTGAAGGATCAAAGTTAAAGGACTTAATTGAAAACTAGGGGCTAAACTGAAGGCGATTAAAGTTTCCAGGGACGTAGTTGAAGACGGTGAAAAGTTTAGGGGGTCAATTGAATAAGCTGAAAAATACATTTATATATATAAGATTAAGGATAGAAAATATTCAAATTCTCAAAATGTACCCCAACCCCACCCACTGGTGAATCACTGGATGATGACCACCAAACTTGAAGCTAAAATTGTAGTTGGCTTCCTCTAGCTGAGAGGAGCACAACCATACCAAAATTATTCAAAAATAATTGATAAAATGACCGAAAAATGAAGGTGACCACAAGCTCGCGGTGGGGTGGCGGTTCCACCAGTTCCAGCGGCAGAAAGTGGTTGGGTTTGAGTGGGTTTTGGTCGCAAGGAGGTGGGTAGGCTAGTGGTGGTTCCAATTTTAGGTTTTGGTTGGTATTGGTGGGAGAATTAATGGTGGTGGTCGATGGCGGGGGTTAGGGTTTTGCTGCAACTTTGGACGGCCAATTGATTGGCCAAACATCCACCAATTCTTAAATTGTGCTAGGGGTTTTGTTGGGCTCAACAAGGCATATCTGGTGGAGGTGTTGGTTCCCATCTCCGGCGGCAGTGCGTCCGGCAGTATTTGTACAGTTTATGCAGAATTGAGTCCCGAGCTCATCTGGGCTATCCTCTCCTTGATATTGGATTTCGATTCAACCCAATTTAAGTAAATTTCAATGATCAAATTTTAATTCGATTAAATTATCGAATGTAATTGGAGTTTCGGATCAAGTATAATTAAGACCTAAAATGAGACTGTTAAACTATAATTTAGCCCAAGTTATGGATTAATTTCGTAATTATTATTTTATTGAACTTAATCAGCCAAAAAATTACCGTTAAGACCTTAAGTGAGATCCTGATTATTTGTTTACCGATTCATCGAGCCAGGAATATTGATGTATGACTATGTGAAGTACTTCAGTATACCCTGAAACCTGAGAAAATTATGACTGAACAGTTAAAGTAACCAAGGAACTGGATAAGGGTGTTTAAGTACTTAAGAATTATGATTCAGAAAACAAAACAATGTTGATTTAGGCTATTTTATTCTAAACTGTGAATTGAATAGGAAATCATATCATGGACTTTCCAAACATTTAAGGATTGTCAGGGCTGTGTCAGAATAACTTTAAGTTTAATAAAAACAATAGTTATATTTATATTGAAAGTTCAAAGGGTTGATAAGATAATTACTCAATTTATCTTACGACAGTTCTTGGACTGACTAGGGAGCCAGAACCTGAGCAACCATACGACTAGGAATACCTCTGCATTTTCTAGGTAAGTTTATACTAATTAGTATGAGATTCTTCACTGGAAAAAGAACGTATATACTTGTTACTATATCATGATCGTTTGTTTTTTTTCAATCTATGTGTTGAAAATAGTACTCCACATCGCCTTCTATACTAAGCATTTTTGTTAATTTTGATTGATATTGCTTTATCTGAAATTGGCGCTTGTGTTGAGAAAGCTGAAAAGTGATTATGAAGTACATTGTTTTATCGCCATACTTTCCTAGAAACCAGCCTGGTGCTGGATTAATTTGTATATAAACATGGCGACCTGATATATTATCTGGAACACTGGTTTTTGAGATACATGTTCCATCATAGCCATGATCATTTTATGGAAATGGGTCAAATGTTGAGCATCCACATTTCGATTGTCATGGCCGAGTGATGTGTTTGTGAAATGCTGTTGGATATCTTTGATATGCTGATTATGTGATACCCTTGGGGGTGGGCTCTGGGATTGGCTGTGGGTGGACCGGGCGGAACATACCAACGGCGACTAGCCTTCAGCTAATACCCCATTAAATACATCTGGCTCCATGGATGGCTGGAGGTAGCTAGCAATATCTTTTGTTTGTTAATTATCCGAGCCGATCACTCGAGCTAGAGGGATAAGGATTTTTATGTCTCTGAAAATGGAGAGATAAGGTAGGAGAACCACCAACAGCTATTATTTGAAAATGTTTGCTAACTTACAAATGATTAAATTATCAATTTGATATTGATGCATTAAACCCTTTTATGAGAGATAGTGGATTTTGTGAAGTCTCATCACTGGTATGAGACGGTGATGAGATGGATCCCCTTAAATTTTGACTAAAATCTTTTCTCACAACTTCTGGAAATATTTAAGCTTCTACTTGTCTCTTAAGTACTATTTGGGAAATTTTCGCTCTGTTATTATTGCTAAACTATCTCACTAAGTCACTCGGACTTATGTTGTCTTGTTGTTTCTTTCGTTCTTTACCCCAGATAAGGAAGTGACGAAGATAGACTAGCCCAAGTGACACATAAGGTAATGAGGGTGATAGAAGTGCTAAGTGTGATTAGTGATGTTTTGGTTCATAGCTGAACCTCTTCTAGACCTTGCTTGTAAAGATTAAATAATTTGGCTTTTGTGAAATGTATTTTCTGTAATTTATAAGATTTGTGGTATAAAGTGAGTAGCACCTCGGTCGAGAGTAGGCACCTCCTGGTCAGGGCGTTACACAACATAGCAGTGAAATGGGCTTAGATTAGTCACAAATTCCATTAAGAAACAATCAATTACAAATGAATTTATTAAATAGATGAGAAACATGCGACAACATAGCTAGTAGCACTCAACTACTAATATGAAAAGTATGATGAATTTCACCAATTAGATTTTTTTTTTTTCAAAAGAGAAAAGAAAAGAAATGGTAAATGCATACAAATAACAAAATTAACAAAAAGTTAATCCAAGCAATCAAATCATATCACTAATGATTAGGAAATAGCATCACATGGCTAGAGATATTCACAAAAAAATGTGGGGAAAAAAACTTATAATTTGCTTTAATAGAAATACCAAATGTGCATAGTAAATAAATGCATATACAATGCATGTATAAAGTTATGAATTTATGAATCAAGGATACGTAAAATCTTTACTTTCATTTTCTTATGCCCTGCAAGATCACAGCCACAAGTAAACAAAAATAAGCTCCAGGCCAATAAATCTGAAGTCTAGCATCCAAAAAATATTCCACCTTTTAAAGATATTTTCATTTCCCTAAACAATTTCAAACCAAAAACTAAACTCTAACTATAACAGAACTTCCTCGTATGGCAAAAATTGAAATGGATTCACCATTCCATAAGCATTAATGCATTTTATATTTTTGATAAAAAAAAAAATTCAAAGACAATTTAGTTAAAAGTTATGGACTCAGGGACTTCAAATTCAAACACTCCCAACACAAAAAAAAAAAAAAAGTAAAAAACAAAAAAATATATAAAACATATATCAATAATAAATCATCGTCCCTTTCCAACAAGAGCAGAAAATCTCCCATTCATCAACCTATGGATGGGCACCATGCCGGGATTGTCGGGTTTGGGATGACCGGGTCTCAAGAATCAAATTTTTTATACCCGATCCCGGTCAAGTTGTGATTCGGGTACCTTGTCCCATAATTGGGTGCTAGGATTTTTTGGCCCAAAATCTAGGCCAGAATTTAATAGATTTTGGATTTCAAAATCTAGCATGAAGGTTCTAGCTTATTACCTTGGGCCTTGGCAGGTGGCCGGTGGTGGCTAGTAGATGGCAATGGCCAATTGCTGGCGGGAACTGGGGAACAAGGAAAGTAGCAAGTGGGTAGGGGAACTTTTGTTTTGGCCTTCTGGGACTTGGTTGGGTGGCTTAAGTTAAAAGTTAAAATAGAGGCAAAATTCAGTCTCTGTTTTAACAAGTTTTAATTATTTTTTTAAGTTTTGGGATGGGGCCCTGGGGGATACATGTAGGGGAGAGCATCGGTCGGCTCGGTAAATTAATCGACCGAACCAATCGGTTAATTCACCAAAAATATATGAAAATTATTAACTGTTTACCCCACTGAATTTTTCGGTTAATCAATGAATTAATCAAAAAATTTCGGTTCGGTTCAGATAATTTACCAATTGACCAATTTTTATTTGATCTTTTTTTTCAATATTATTATTCAATAATATAATATTATAGTTGAAGCAAAAAAGTTAATTATTGTAGTTCAAGCAAAAACAAGCAATCTAATCATTTTCATAATCATATAAAGAACTTTTAATACCATAAAACAAGTAACATGTATTAGTAAGTAGAATATCTAAAAATTGACATACATCTACCTTTACTTAGCAAGCTTTTGAAGAACTTTTGAACATTTTTTAATTAGATTATAGCAAGAAAAATCTAGAATTAAATGGACTCAATCCAAAAATTAAAGCTTCATTTAGTTGAGAACGTATTTGCATAAGTAGTTTTTTAGTAAACAATTTAGCAAGAATACATCCCGAACTCCATAAATCTAAAGCTACGCTTTGTTATTTTTAGTGCCATATGCTTCTTCCCATAGTTATAAAATTTGTAAAGAAAAGTTCGAGCAACCCACACAATGGTTGAGAATTTAATAAAGGTAAAATCGATTTTTAACCGGCTTTGTATAAAAATTAACTGAACCGCACCACTAACCAAAAATTTATTAAAAAACTAATCATTAGCCAAACCAAAAATCAATTGGACAAAATGGTTTGGTAAATTCGATTTTGGTTCGGTTGGTTAATCATTTTTTTTAGTCAATGGGTAATTTTGCTCACCCCTAGATGCGTGGATGGGAGGAGGGGTGGGGACTCACTTAAGTTGAAACAGAGGCAGAAAGTTTCTACCTTTGCTTCAACTTCTAAGTTTTTTTATTTTTATTTTTGAACTAGGTACCGGTACTAACCAGGTCGAGATTTGTTACTCGAATCCCAACCCGAATGAAGAGTACCTTGTTGACCGGGTACCCATCAAAACCGGATTGGGTCAGATCCGGTACCCGAAACTTGGACCCGAATGCCTACCCCAATCTCAACCAATTTTTCTCAAAAATATTTCGTCAAACAACTTCGCCCCAACGTAATATCACTCTCATATGCATATATCATACCCAGTTTGCACTGGCCACAACCTAATACCTGATTTCACCTAAAATCTTTAAGCATATTGTTTGTTCGTGTCTTAGATCATAGATTCTCCTTCAGCAACCTCATCCGAGACTAACCATTAACAAAGAACCTAATCTTTTTTGGCTTTCACAAGAATTTTTAGTGGGTAATTAATAGTGTGTGGAGAGAGGGAGGAGGGGTACTTGAGGCAATAGAGTTGAAAAGTTGCATAGATTTGGCTAAGTCAGCCATAGCCAAAGGCTCGAATTGAACTCTTGAGCTCTTCCTGGTCGCAGGCCTAGCTAATCAAAGCAACTATAATCTGGACAACAAATATGAGGGAAGTGAACTTTTTCTTTCTTTCTTTTTCTTCCTTTTTTATTTTTAATTCGATTTTGATTGTGATTGAACTTTTAGGTCCTTTTACTTCTTAAGATAAGGGCCAAAAAATCTAAGGGCATATTTGGTTATATATTGTCAAAATAAAACTATGTTAACAAAACATAATAAAAAATGCATCCAATTTTTTGGGTCAAAATGCACCAGGAAAAAGGTTGAAATACTCTTCATAAACCCCAAACTTGACCAAAAAACCCCCCATTGCATATATATACTTGTATATATTATAAATATTTTATTATCATACATCAAATGAAAATAATACTCAATTCTATTTTTATCACAAACACCTAAGAAAAAAGTATTGATTTGACAACTACAATAAAAAAATATTTTCTTCCAAAACATAAACTAACACACAAAAACTTCTCAAAACATTTTCTACCTATTTCTCGCTAACATAAATAAAAATCCGTCACATTCCCCAATATCACTTTCACATTCTCCAACCCCATTCAAAAATTAATTTCCTCAACACATACAATCCAAAACCCTTCAAAATATATCCAAACATAGCCTAAATTAATGTGGTTGAGCCCAAGTTTTCTCTTACGGATTTGTCTACAGTCCATGAAAGTTTGTTTTGACCTTTCAAGAATTAGTACCTAATCAATTGACATGTGTCTAGAGATTTACTATTTCCCACTCCTTATTTACAACTGATTAAGTTATAGATAATTTACTAACCTACCCTTAACCTCAGTTTGTTGAAAAAAGAAAAAGTTAATTGGAAAAGAAAATGAAGGGGACGAATGAGAAAGCATTCTCTCTTCCGTCGTAAACCCCTAATATGTCTTTCGCTATGAACCTTCAGTCTTTGTTTTGCCATGCCATCCCTCTGTCCGTGTTCCACCATCAAAGTGTTCCCCAATGTAATAACATAAGACAGTTGTGCTACTACATAACGGAATTTCTATACTCCATGTCCAAATTGGAAAGTGAAGTAAAGCATTCTCCAACAATTAGTTCTGCAAATCGAGAAATTGTACGTCCACAACATTTTACTTCCTATATTTCAATGGTTGAATTGATTCTTGTCGCTTAACCCCAATGGAAATAGCTGGGGAAATAAACCCCAATGATAAGGCCCTTAACACCATTGAAATTTTTAGGAACTAAAATTTCAAAATCATAACTTCTTCTCTTCTTATATTAGATTTATGCTTTTGTATGAGTTTAATTTAGTTGACTTACTACAAGTATGAATGGTACTGTTGAAATAAACCTCTAATGTGAATGCAAATCAAAGCCATTTTTGTCAAATGAGGATACGATATCAATAGAAAATTTGCAATTTAATGAGAATGATAATAGTAGGTCTAATGAAATAGTTGATTTAACAGAGTCTCTAGTAATAGAAGTAAATGCAGAGCTTTTCTATTGTCTAACATTTAAGATTGTTGATGAAGCGTAGGAGTTCTACCTTGCATATGGTAAGGAGGTTGGATTATAGATTCAAAAATAGAGCATGAAGATAAGAATATAATAGAACTTGATGAGTTAAAGGGAATGGACATGTTTAGCAAAGGAGTTTCGTAAGGTTAGAATCGATTATTCTCATAGTTGATAACCCAAACTAAAAACTAAAAGTAGGTGTAAAGCTAGTTTTTGTGTTAAGTATAATTGTCATTTTAATTGTTACGTAGTATGTAAATTCCAACATGAACGTAATCATCCATTGGTAACGTCTGAAAATGCTATCGATTGCATTGCAATAGGTATATATTGGTTATTTCCTGAGCAAAAGAATGATTTATTATTAGTTTGCTGCTTTCTATATTACTTGATAGTCCTTGTAGCGTGTTAAGTTGAATGTAATTATTTAATGCTTATCTTTTTCTTGTCTCCAACTACCCAGGCACTTGACGCCAACAAACAAATCGTTGTTGAGTTTGTCACGTGATGTTGGTATTAGGCCATCTAAGGTTAGGAGCTGTATTAAACACTTGCAAAGAAGTCTTGATAAGCTCGGGTTCAAAATGAAAGATGGGCACAATTTTCTTAATAGTTGACGTGTACAAATTGTTCGGGATTAGTGACGTTAATACTTCACTTAGCTTTCTTGACTGTATGAAGTCAAATGATGAGGTGTTGATCTTCAAATATACTATTGATGATGATGATGAATGTTTAAGAAGGTTGTTTTGGTGTGATGGGGTGTCAAGGGCAGAGTTTGAAAAAAAATTCGTTGTCTTGTGTTTGATGGTACATACAAGATGAACAAGTATCAACTTCCATTTGTGATGTTCTTAGACTTGAAAAATCATCACAAGATATGTATATTTGGTGCAGACATTTTGTATAATGAGACTATTAAATCTTATTGTTGGTTGTTGCAAGCATTCTAAGATTCTATGAATGGCAAGGTCCCAGAGTATATGTTGATGGACTAGGATGCATCAATGCGTGTAGCCATTGTGCCTGAATTTTCTGGTCTGCGACATAGGTTATGTAGTTAACACTTGTGAAGAAATGCTCTTAAATATGTAAAGAATCTAGAGTTTGCTTCCAATCTCTATGTCGTTAAAAATGAATTGTTCCATTGGAGAATTTGAGAACATATTGACTTAGTTGGTTGAAGATCACTTTGTGACTGAGCATCTATGGGAGGTTGACATTTACAACCTCCCCCCACCCCCAACCCCACCTACAAAAAAAAAGGAAAAAAAAAAGAAGAAGAAGGAAAAAGGAAAGAAAGAAATTGTGGGCTAAAGCATTCTTTAGAGGACATGTGATTGCATGTATGAGAAAAACATAGCAATTAAAGTCTTTGAACTCGCTAATGAAGCTTTGCATGAGACAAAACTTCACTTTGAGTGAGTTCATGAAGCATCACCATTGCAAATTACTTAAAATCAGGTTTGACTTCTATAAAATGCAAGAAAAATCTGAAGTTTCGAAACATAATGGCAGTTACAATCCTTTGAAGTACCTTGAGAAGCAAGCTGCAAGTGTGTTCGCACAAAGGAAGTACACTTCAATATTTGGCATGAAATTAAGGCAAAGTAAGGATTGGTTGTTTATAGTATAAATAAAGGGTTAATTACACAAACCCCCTAAGGTTTGACCTATTTACAAATAAACCCAAAGGTTTTGGAAAATTACAAATAACCCTCTGAGGTTTTGCTCCGTCTTACAATTTTGAAAGTTCATCAAGCTCCATCAAAAAAAATGTTGACATCATCAAAAAAATTGCATGAAAATCCAAAAAAGCCCTTAGGTTACTATTACGGTTATTTTTTAGATAAAAATACCCTTGGACCTTTTTGTAATAATTTTAACACTATAAGGTTTTATTTATTGATTTTTTGTAAAGTATTGCAGATGGTAGTTTGACAAAATTTTCAATAATTTTGATTTGTTTAATTATTAATTTTACAAATATGATTTTTTATCCCCTTAATACATATATTTTTTTTGCAAATGGCATATATACAACATTACTTTTACCCCCCTAGAATAATAAAAAGCTTACACAAGCTGAATAACCCAATTCTTTTATAAATACAAATTAAGACACATTGCAAATACCCCCCTGAACTTTGAATAAAACTACATAACTGTTAGAAAGAAAGGCTAAAATTTGTGCACCAACTATAAATACTGCAAAAGCCTTACATTTTAATCCTTCAAATATGACAAGTTTGACAAATTCATCATCCAAATACTGCAAAAGCCCTAAAATAACTAACAACTTCATCATCCAAATACTTACATAATATTTTCAGAAAGTTATCTAGCAAGAGAACAAAACATCCATTGTAGGGTTCCCCAACAATCATAAAATAATAGCCCTAATATAGAGTTTATCAAAAATTCAGATTGACAAAAGAAACAGAAGGACAGATTTAAGCAATATCTCCAGACTATCCTCCACCCCCCATGTGCTCATATGCCACAGCAGATGTAGAGCTGGTTTTAGCCTTCTTTTTCTTCTTCATTGCTCTTATAATTTCAGCCAAAAGAGTATTAGCATAAATAAAAACAGATTTGTCACTTCTTCTTTGCAAAAAGAAAATAATACTAAACAACAAGTTTTAAAAATTCAAATAAGCCTTAGTATCATCAAATAAAGACTTCAAACCTTCTTCCTGTTTTGAGAGGTGGACTGAGATGGCTGGTTGCAAGTGCTTTTGTTGTGCCCAAATGACTGGTAGGTGCTGCATCTAAGAGCACGTGATCTTTTACTTTATATGGCAACCGGTGCCTCACCTGGCTCTCTTCTTCTGCTCTTCTTAGGCATACCTGGCAGCTTCTTCATTTTAGGAAGAAGAACTTTTGGTGGCTGTGGATTCAAGTCTGAAGGCTAAAAGGTAATATCCAAAATTGGATGTATCACCTCTAAATAGGCCTTCAAGTAAACAGTCATATAGAAACTAATATCTGAATAAAGCCCTACTGACTCTCTCCTATGGGATATGGCTAATATAGCATCCTTGCATGGAATGCCAGAAATATCCCATTCTCTACAATCATAGCTCCTATCATCAAGGTTGATAATGTAATACATTCCTCAATCTAACAACTGGAACTCATATGCACTACTAATTGCCAACTGACATGATACAGCTTCCTCCTTCAAACTATTGATCTTTCAGACCACATTCTCATAGACATAGTTAGTCCACCTCTGCCCTCTCTCAAACCTCATACTCAGCCTAGTCATTAACTTTGTTCTAAGACCATCAAGAAAGGTTAAAATTGGTTTTGACCTCAGCTCACCTATCCAGTTATTGAAAGATTCAGAAATACTATTTGTTTTCCTTAGTACCCGTTTGGTTTTGTTTTCAAACATCATTTTCATTTTCTTGTGAAAATGAAAACAAAAAGCTATCAACTCCCCCCCTATTTTCACAGACATTTTCATTCTCAGCACATTTTACCAAACACACTCTTACACACTCTCTCTCTATTTTCACATTTTATTTTCTCTTACTCTTATTTGCACGAATTTTAATACAAAAACACAATGATATCCAAATACAATTTATTTTCAACCCTACATAATCAATTCACTTTAAACAAAATGCCCAAACAACATTTCATTTTCAAACTCACACTTATAACTATCTTTTACTATTCCTTTTCACTAAAAAATAAAAATGTTAGTAGAAAACAAAATCAAATAGCCTCTTAGCTAGTTCCAATAAACATGTTTTCAAAAAATATAAAATAAAAGTGTTTGGGCTTAACATATATCCTTATTTAATTATTTGATTTATGTGTGTTTGGAAATTTGTTTGGGCTTTATAAAATTAAAATTATAAAAACTTAACAAAAATTATTACTATAATCTGAAAAAATAAAAATTAATAATTAAAGTAACATATATATATATATAAAGCTGGGGGTAAGAAACCCTGCTTCCCCATGCATCCATGTCCTATGCTACACTAATATGGATGTGGGAGATTCATACAATACCATGTGGATACAAGGACATTACTTTTTAAAGAACGTAAGAATCAATACAAACAGTACAACACATTTCATATATAAACTTGGATTTATATTTAAGAAATAGTAATACTAAAAAATTCTAATACATAATTCCATCAACAAAATCTATATTGCTATTCTAGTACAAGAAAAAGTATATTGAACATTTTTTATCTATTTCGTATGGCACAATTAGTTTTTAGCAATGATCGAAGAAGGCACATATACGTATTTCTTATTTTTATTTATATTAATATTTCAAAGTAGGGTGAGTCAAAGGACGATCGAGTTTGCCTTGATTACTCAAATTTAATGCTCATTCACTTCAAAGTTTGTGTTTTTTGTACAATTAAGTACCAAACTGTTCATAATGTATACATAGATCACCTTAGAATTGTATAAAAGTTGGATATGATAAATGTACATAAGTATCCTCTTAAAATAACTCAAACAACCACAAATTGAAAAGGATGCATATTCTATATTATTTTAAAAAAAAATTACTCGAGAACAAATTTAATTTGTCCGCAACTTCAATTTCCTTAATAGAGGCTTTTGTTGGACCTCCTCAACAATTCTATCCAAATCATTTATTTTGAGTTAGACCCATTATCCTACCAAACTATGTAACATTTAATTGGCATGACATACTTTGATGGATATCTTTAATTGATTTTGAAAGTTTTATATGCGAGACTTGACCGATATCAAACACACATATAATTGAAATATTAATTAATGTTATATCTCAATATATATCCTATGATTAGAACTTTAAAATTAAATGTACATGTGCATTATATGCAAGATCACATTGTAATTCTCTACTAAAACATATGGGGAAAAATGTAGAATTAGTCCTCCAACTATGCCCTATACGCCTTTTGGACCTTTTCGATTTTCAGATTTTATTTTAGTCCTTAGGCCAGCAAAAAATTAGCAATTTTAGTCCTTTGGGCTCAATTTTGCCCAGGTGGACCCAAAATTGGCCAATTTGAGCTGAAAAATTAGGGCTTTAGTAACACCTGTACCAGATTGACAACTTATTAAATAAAACTGTGAGACCTATGCCACATAGAAAATTGGAGAAAACTTAGTAGCACACAATGCTATGTAAGGAGGGAAAAAGGCAAAGAAGGTATTTAGTTATGACCTTCATCTTTCATTTTCTTCCATTCTCCACGACAAAAAGAAAGTAGCAGTGTCAACCATGTCTTCTTCATCAACGCAGAACTCGGCGACTTGTGGGACTCCTTTGGAGTGCTATTGTGACCAGAGAAGCAAAATATGAATATCATGGACTGACCATAACTCGGGTAGGAGGTTCTTGTCATGTAAGAGCTATAATGTAAGCTATCTTCCTTCTTCACTTCTTTTCTGTTCTTCATCATCTTCATCTTTCACTCCTTTCGTTGTTCTTTATTTTATATTTTTTTTCCAGAATAATGGGCGTGGGCTCTTTGAATGGGTTGATCCACCCATGTGTGCAAAATCAAAGAACATCATACAGGTCTCCTTCGCAAAATTAATGAATTGGAGATGGAAAATTGGAAGTTGAAGAAGTGGAAAATGCTTGTGAAGTTCATTGTGGTGTTAGGGTGTTTTCTAATCTTGGTTTTAGTTTGTTGTGTGGTGTACTGAAGGTTTGGATTGTGAGTCCCTATTTTTGGAGAGGTAGTTTGTAACCTCTATTTTTTGGCTATAATGTGGCCAATGGGTTAGTTTGGTTAATGCCCATACTTTATGTAATGTTGTTATGTTAATCCCAAGTCGTTTGTAATGACAAATCCCTTACTTGGCCAAATTTATGTAATGTGGTTATATTAATGTCCTGTATTTTAAATTTATTTTGTAATGTCCTGTTTGCAGAGAATTTTGGGTGTAATATTATAGTTATTTTTGTAAAAATACAAGGAGAAATGGAAAGCACACTTGATGCCAAAAAACTTTCAAATTTAAAGCAATGAATTCCTGAAAATACATTGTTCAATATGAATATACACTTGCATTTACAAATCCTGCCAAAAACCATGTACATCATTTGTAAACAACCAGAGGCCCAAGTCAAATGATTTACTTCCAAGCCATGTACATCCAATCCCAATTCAGACATTTTAACAAAGCCACCAGTCAAAAATTCTAGTTGGAAGGCATAAACATGTAAATCTAGTACAAAAAACCACTTAGCCCCAAGTTCGAAATGTAGTTCCAAGTCAAATCAAAAACCTAGAAATTGACATAGTCTAGAATCTTCATTCCAAAAATCGCAAAAGCAAAATCAAGTTGCTTTCTTCCCCTTTCCAGTCCTTTTCTTCCCATTCAATCTATCCATTGCCTCATTTAAATGGTTCAGCTGTACAAATCTCCTTCTCCCAGCAGTTGAAGCAGCACTTTAATTGCTTTCACTTTGAGACATCTGGACTTGCTGGCACATTGATGGTCCAAGAACTTTATCCATATGTCTACTAGATCTTCTAAGTCCAGACTGTGAAGGCCTATCCTTCACCTATATACAATAAGGGTGTTCAAAAGATGATGATAAAATATGATAAGTGAAATGAGTAAAGAAATAAGAATAGGCTTTCATTGCCACGAGCATCGTGTTTACTTAATTATTCCCCTGCTGAGTTGAGACCTGACTCCTTGCTCTGATATCTTGCCCAATTAAAGGAGAATAAATGACCTGAAAATATTGCACTGAGTCATGAATAAATAAAAAAGGAAAGCTAATTGTTTCTGCTTCATTTATAGCCTGCTGACTTGTGGATCCACCCCTTCTCCTTGCTATTGTGACCTAGCTAATCAAATAGATAATTATCAATATAAAAAACTTATGAAAAGAACAGAATTAACTTAAAATTAATGTAAGTTACCCTCTGGGTACTCTCTGCATTCTGGGATGATTGAGTACCAAGAATTTGATCTCAATCAATATCATCAAATTTCAGGTCTGTTATCTCATCTTCTGGCATTTGATTTTGACTTGTAGTGCCATTCTCCATTGGACAAGATCTTTGATTATGACCACTTATCTTTCAATGTTTGTACCTAACAGTTGTCTGCCTCCTTTTCATCTTTATTGCAGTGCTTCCACTTGGCTTGCCTCTCCCTCTTTTCTTTCCATTAGTAACATGTTCATCAAAATCTCTTCTTCTTGCTTTGTTTGGCCTTCCTTTTTCTTTCCCAAAGTTAGGAGGAAATGGAGGAATATAAATTGTTTCACCCCACAACTCTTGCCCATTAATGCCTCCAATTGCACTTTCATAAACCCTTCTGTAGCACTCTATTGAATAGCAAGATTGAATGAAGTTTATAAAGTCAAGCCTAAGACTACAAAGTGCAGAACAAGCATGCAATTAAGGGATTCCAATTAGCTCCCATTTCCTACAACTCCAACTCCAGTTTTCAAGGTCAACACAGAATTGGCTTCCATATATATGAGTGATTTGATAATGCTTGTCATTAGATTTCCTTGGAATGCAGTCACCAAGTTTTTCAGTGCTTTCATTAATGAGTGAAACTATTGCAGGACAGATCTCACCACTCCACTTTGCAGCTTTATCTCTATTTTTTTTAGCCTAGTCATTAGATACTCTCTGATCTATTCAAGTATGGTCAAGATGGATTTTTCTCTAGCACACAATATAGAAGAGTTAAATGATTCACAAAAATTGTTTAACACCATGTCACACTTGGAAATTGTAGAAAAATGAGACTTGCTCTATTATGAATGTGGCTTATCTGGAAACCAATCTGCAGCACTCTGATCAAGGTCTGCCATGGCCTTCATTTGTTGTTTAAGTTGCCCAACTGTGGTGCTATTAGCTTCCCTCCATAAAATATTTTTATAATCTAAACCCTTATACCCAGTATGCATGAAGTTTTTCCACAAGTGTCTCACACAAAACATGTGTTCTGCCTCAGGAAACACCTCATCAAGGGCTTGAATAAGCCCTTTCTGTTTGTCAGACATAAAGGTAAATTCATGAGGCCTTGTGATTTGCAAATCTTGTTTCAACAGTGTTAAGAACCACTACCATGTCTCCCCTGTCTCCCTATATACTACAGCATAGGCTACTGGATAGGGCTTATTGTTGGGATTAATCCCAATTGCAGTCAACAGAACACCCTTGTGAGTGCCACTTAAGTAGCACCCATCAACACCGAAATTTGTCTACAACCAGCCAAGAATCCAATTTTAAGAGCCCCAAAGCAGCAGTAGAAATGACTGAAAGTTCCTTCATCCATCCATAAGACTACTGTTGATCCCTCATTACTTCTCCTCAATTCTGCAGCATAGTCCCATAATTTACTAAATTGTAATGTTGGCTCACCCTCAACCATCTGTAATGCTAATTGCTTGGCTCTGCAAGCCCGATGCCAAGTCACACTCACCCTCAAATCTTTCATCAACTCTAGCCTAAATCCTTCTATCTTCCTTTTAAAGTCTATGATTAGCTTCATTTTGTATCTCTCAACAAGGTAACTAGATTTTATTATTATGCACATCATATGTTGGCTTACAAGAATGGTTAGGGTTGAAAGTATGAATCTGGAAGGTTTACTCATTATTCATCCTATAGGCATGAATTTTCTAATCACAATCATTTCCCTCACATTTTGCATACACTCTTATTTTGTCAATTTTTTGAATCTTTATGTTCCTTATACTTTGAATAGCCTCTGCATGAACAGCTTTCCTAAATTTAGTTTTATCCTTGAATTTCATCCCCAATTCAAATGTAAGTGCAAATGCTTTTCTATAATTGAAAAAAGGTATAGTTGGCCTATCATCAGCATCTGATTCAACCCCACTATTTAATTCAGCCTCACTGTCCCAAGCTATATCCTCCTCCTCAGTGCTATCACTATCTAAATCGTTATTTTTTTCATACTGTTGTGCCCCTTCATCCCCTATCTCCCTTTCATTTCTATCATCATTATTATTTCCTACCCACTATGCATCAAAATCAATAAAATAATCATACAAAGCATCATCATCATCATGCACATTCAAATCAGCTAAGAATTCACTATCATCATCATCAGCATGCAAATTTAAAATATCCCTATCCTAATCATTGTTTGTCTCCAATTTTTCACCTTGCCCTACACCTTCATCCCTCTCTCCTTCAATATTTTCTCCCTACCCATGCCCAAACCCGTCTAATCCTAGCAAATCATCATCAGAATCAACAAAATAAACAAACAACATATCATCATCATCATTTATATTCAAATCAGCATTGAATTCACTATCTGATGTTTGTGTTTGTTCTTCTTCATTTATGTGTGGTGTACAGTTATTCAAGGGAACATATTTCCACTTGCCATCAAGCAAATCAGGGTTTGTTTCAGGTTGAGTTTGAGAACCAGGTTAAGTTAAAGTGATTGTATCAAGTTCAATTATTGGATCACAATTTTGCTCTTCGCCATGTTTCTCAGGTTGAGGCTCAGTCTTAGGCTGAGGGATATTTTCAAGCTCAGGCTCAGGCTCACTTTGATCAATTAGTAACGGAGAAGGGTCTTGGTTAGGTATAGGTTCATCAAAAACAGGTTCATAGGCAATTTCTTTAGGCAATGGAGGCAATTGAGGGGGGGCTTTTGCTTTTGCAGGCACTGAGGTAACTGACTGGGGGGATTTGCAGGTAATGAAGGGGGAGGTTCTTCACTTTTTACAAATATACTCACTTCTCTTTCATCACAACACAATCTAACATGCATCCTAAGCTCAACATCATCCCTTAACATATAAAAACCATTCTTGACAATTCTGTAAAACTTTCTAGGCTTAAGTAACCCTAAGTCTTAGGCATGACATCAAATTTTGTGAGTGTTCCACCCAAATACTTAGGTTCAGGAGAGCGTGCTAACCTCTTTCCATAATGCAGAACCAGGGTTATGTTGAATGATCCTAGTGCTACAAACAAAAAGAAAAAAAATGATTGAAAACTAACACACACAAAAAACATATTAGGCAATGCAGACACAAATTAATAGTAATCAAGCTGGTCAGTCAACCAAGAAAACAAAAAATAGAAAAAAAACATTTATTTCAAACAATAATTGGGGCCATAGGAATAAAAAAAATCCAACTCAGTAGAAGTCAATGGAAGTGGGGGACCCTACACATAGAAAATCTATTTGATTGCAAATAAACTACAAAACCCAAAACCTCACGCTTGGGACCACTATCACTGTGGGATGAAGACATGTGAGTCAAAAACCCTAGCTTTATTTCATGAGGAATAAAAGAATATGAACACTTTTAGAAAATTCTAACAAAGGTCAAAGCATTTTTGGGGACCACCGTAAAAAAGGAAAAAAAGAACATCTCTTTTCGAACTTGCTTTTCAACAGAAAAACTAAAGAAAAAACGCTAAAAATTGTGGAACACTTACCATGCATATTAGGCATTGCAGAACACTTATTTCCTTCCACATGAACTCTCACCATCGCCTGATCGTATAAGGGTTGCAGATGAACAGAGAAAATTTAGGAATTTTGAAGACTAGTGTTCGCATGTTCACTCTTTCTTTGGAATTTGATTTTTGCCTAATTCTATCTTATCATCTACCTCTTTCACTTTTTTATTTTTTTTTATTTTGTATATACATTTACAGATTTACCCTCAAAGTTGCCCTCCCAAAAATAAATTTCTGACATGTTGTCTGATGTGGATTATGAGTTGGCACTAATTAGGTGAGGAGTTGTCAACCGGGTAAAGGTGTCACAAAAGCCCCAATTCTTTAGCCCAAATTACCCAATTTAAGGTCCACCCAGGCAAAATTGAGCCCAAAAGACTAAAATTGCTAATTTTTTGCGGGCCTGAGGACTAAAATAAAATCCAAAAATCAAAAAGGACCAAAAGGCGTATAGGGCATAGTTGGAGGACTAATTCTACATTTTTCCCAAAACATATATATCCTACAGAGTAAGTTTTTGGTGCAAGAATCTAATGTTTTTTCTTCCACTCAGCGATTGTCTAGCCATAAAGAAAGGAGCAATCTTGTGAATCATCATCATATGAGCTTGTCAAACTTCCAATCATTGAGAAGTCATTAACTAGCTCCAGGTGGGAACCTTTTACTTAAAATTGTGATAGTGAATCTTGGAAACACATATTAATGCATAGTGGAATAGAAAATAGAAAATAGAATTTGGGTAGGGTTAAAGGGCTTGTCAGAGATAGCAAGCACAAGAATAGTAAGGAAAAAAGTGCATATTAGATGGACATCCGTCAACTTAGACTATAGCTATTCAGAAAGGCAAAAATGCTCAAGTATCTTTTGATTAGCCTGGAGAAGCTAGAGGCCCTTTTTCCATGCACTATAGCTTTGTTTGGTAGTGAATTGGAGCATTTTGTCAATTGTTTTTGCCAAAATGGTTTTTGAGAAGTGGGGTTGGGGATTGTGATGGTTGTTTATTTGTGTTTTGGGTGATAAGTAGATAATGAATTAGGAGAAAATTATTTGTTTATTTGTGTTTTGGGAGAAGACAAAATGTCACTTTAATAAATTTTTTGTTAGGTTGGTGGGGTGAAATGAACATTTTAAAATTATTTATATATGTGTATATATAGATTGAATGAGTAGTAGTATGTGTATATATTTGTAATGATGAGACAATGATTGGAACTTTGGGAAATGGTTTGGGACTGTGAATAGTAGGGATATTTTGGGGAATAAATTTTGCATTTTGAAAGTGAGATTGGGGAATGTGTAGTGTTTGTTTGTTTAAATTTTTGGAGTTGGAGAATTTGGAGTTCACAACCAAACAAAGCTTGTATTTTCCTGAATCCTACTTTAAATTGAGGTTAAGTGGATTAAAAGAAAAGGGAGAATCCCCAAATTTGAACTAATTAACATTTACTTATGCGGTAAAATTCCTTTCCTTTGTTTATACTTGTGCATTGCACATGAGAAAGCAACATATATATTACTATGATGGGAGGTTTTGTCGTCTTCATAAAAATGGCCTTACCAGTTTTTCAAAATGATAATATATGTATGTATATATTGAAAAATAGGGAAGTTTTGGGAATAATTCTAATGTATGATCTGAGTTCTCTTAATCATTTGATGAAATTTCTGATGGGTTTAAATGATGCGTATGACTATGTGAGAAATTAAATTCTCATCATGGAGCCCTTTTCGAGTGTTAATAAAGCTTATTCGTTGGTTCTTAGGGTTGAAAAACAAAGAGAAGTGCGTACCTCATACACTGAGGTAGTAGAAAATGCAGCCATGCTAGCTAACAACAGCTCATTTTCTAAGAAGAAAGGGAATAATAGACAGAATTACAGAAAGGATTGGAAGAAATGGGGTGAAAAACACTGCTCACATTGTGGTAGAGATGGTCATCTCAAGGAAACTGCTTCAAACTACACGGCTATCCTAATTGGTATAAAGAGCTTAGAAAGAAAAGACCCCAAGGTCAAGGGAAATAGACTACTAACTATGTTGAGACTCATTTGGACCTTCAAAATGAAAAGAACACTTCTAAGTTGGGTGATTAGGGGTTTTGCGTTGAAAGACATCATACAACAAAAAATGGCAAAAATTATGAAGGGAAGGCAATCCCCTGATGGAAATCAAGTTAACTTTGCTCACCTAAATGACTTTACAGGTTCGTCTACTCATTTTTCCTTGATTACACTTGATCATTGTGAGAAAGGTTCTTGGATAGTGGATACGGGGGCCTTTAGCCACATATGTGCAAACTTAAATTTACTATCCAACTGCAGACTGACCACTAAACCTGCTCCAGTGTACTTACCTGATGGAACCTGTCCGTTAAACAATAAACTTAACCTTCTTGATGTCCTTCACATTCCAGATTTCAAGTTTAATCTCTTATCCGTCAATAAACTAACCAATTATGCTCAGGTTCAATTCATCTTTTATCCCAACTAATTCATTTTGCAGGACCTAAAGAGTGAAGAAACTCTTGTTGTTGGAAAAGACATAGGAAGACTATATGTTCTTGAAGCCTCTTGTCTTCTTAAGTCTAATGATCCTCACAAAAAAAATCATTCTTTGTTTGTAAAATGATTTCATAGCAATGCAGTTTCTTCATGTAACCTTTCACTTTGGCACTGACATTAGGCCGTGCTTCAACTACTGTCATACAACATGTTCCTCTTATGATAAATAAAGATTTTGATTCATTTCATGAATGTCATAGTTGTCCTCTTGCAAAACAAACTAGACTTCTTTTCTGTTCCAGCAGTACTAGCACCTTATCTAAATTTGAACTTATACATGTTGACCTTTGGAAGCCATACAAGAAACCTTCTCTTACAGGTGCTTATTATGTTCTTACCATAGTGGATGATTTCACTAGATCTCTATGGACTTTTCTGATGAAAGGGAAACTTGAAACTCACATATATCTCACTCAATTCTTTCATATGATCAATACTCAGTTCCATACATCTGTCAAAACTATTAGAATAGATAATGGATTAGAATTCCTAAACAATGACACCTCCACTCTCTTCAGACAGCTTGGCATCATGCATCAAAGAACCTACACATACACTCCCCAGCACAAAGGGGTGGTAGAAAATAAATGCAGGCACCTCCTTAAAATAGCTAGAGCCATAATGCTTCAATCCAATCTTCTCTTAAAATTCTGGGAAGAATCAATTCTCATGGCCACATGCATTATCAACAGTCTCCGTACATCTATTCTATCCTAGAAATGTCCTTTCGAAAAGCTCTATGACAAACCACCTAATTATCATTCCTTTAGAACCTTTGGATGCATGTGCGTTGCTACAAATACACTACCTCACAAAGATAAGTTTGCCCCCAAAGCCTTTAAATGCATATTTCTTGGTTATAACATCGGCCAAAAGGCTTATAAAGTCTATGATATAAACAATCATAAAGTTCATCTATCTAGAGATGTCACATTTAATGAAACAACCTTTCCCTTCTAGAGTATGCAAAGTAATGAAACATTAGATATTCATTTACCCAATCCCAACCTTCTTGAAGACACAATTGTTGATTCCTTTACTGCTTCTAGAAATCCTAAGTCTAACTCTCCTCATGCACCTACTGAGTCTGTTCCTACTCATTCTAATGACAATCAAAACTCTCCTCCTACTGAGTGCGATTCTTCATCCATTCCTGAGAGAAATCCTTTGAGACACAACTCAAGAATTAAGACTAAACCAAATTAGCTGAGAGACTACGTCTCTAACATTACTAAAACCAATACTCCAGCCACTTACCCCTTCCACATTAACAGCAACCTATCTTCCACCTACATGACTTTTTTGGCCAACGTTTCCACTATAAAGAAACCTATCTCTTATGAACAAGCAATCACTCAGGAAGAATGGGTGGCTACCATTGAAAAAGAAATTAAAGTTCTTGAAAAAAATAAGACCTAAGAGCTTACTGTTTTACCTACTAGAAAAAGGGCTATTGGTTTGAGATGGGTATACAAAACAAAATTGAAACCTGATGAAACGGTGGGTAAACATAAAGCTAGACTCGTGGCCAAAGGGTACAACCAAGCGACTAGCATTGATTACTTAGAGAGCTTTTCTTCTGTGGCAAAATTGGTAACTGTGAGGGTTTACTCTGGCTGCTAGGAAGGTTGGCCGCTGCACCAACTTGATATTAATAGCGCATTTCTCCATGGCTCCATACAACAGGAGGTGTATATGAAACCTCCAAAAGGTTATAAAAGGGTTCAACCAGGTCAGGTTTGCAGGCTTCTAAGGTCCCTATATGAGTTAAAACAGGCTTCCATACAATTGAACCTTGAGCTTACCACTCAACTCCAAGACTACGGTTTCAAGCAATCTCCCAATGATCGCTAC
Source organism: Jacaranda mimosifolia (assembly GCA_018894105.1). Taxonomy (NCBI): domain Eukaryota; kingdom Viridiplantae; phylum Streptophyta; class Magnoliopsida; order Lamiales; family Bignoniaceae; genus Jacaranda; species Jacaranda mimosifolia. The sequence goes on along the minus strand of CM032130.1, from coordinate 12,969,085 downwards.
CTATTTATCAAGCATTCAACCACTTGTTTCTTGGTTTTATTAGTGTACGTGGATGATTTACTGATCACTGGTGATAATGAATCAAAAATTCGTAAGGCGAAATAGTTTCTTGGCTGAAAGTTCACCATCAAGGATTTTGGCCTCGCCAAATATTTTCCTAGAATAGAAATAGCAAGGTCAAGTTATAGCATATATTTGAACCAACAAAAATACATTCTGGACATTCTTAAGGATTGTGGCATGATGGGTTGTAAGCCGACTTCTACTCCTTTTCCAAAAAACCTCAAATTCACTGCTAATGGAACACCTTACTCTGACCTTGCCTAATTCAGAAGGTTGATTGGAAGATTGCTATATCTGAACCTCACCAGGCCATACATCACGTATAGCATTCAGCAGCTTAGCCATTTCGTCCACTTTCCCACTATCGATCACTAGAAGGCAATAGTTCATGTCCTTCGATATCTGAAGGGTTTCCCTCAAAGAGGCTCCACTTTAGTGCTCATAGCAACCTGCAACTAAAGGCTTACTGTGATGCCAACTGGGCATCCTGCATTGACGGTAGAAGATCAGTCATCGGATACTATATTTTCCTGGGAAACTCCTTAATCTCTTGGCAAACTAAGAAGCAACCCACTATCTCTAGATCATCTGCAAAAGCATAATATCAAAGTATGGCAGCTACGATTTGTGAATTGCAATGGATTATCTATCTTCTTAATGACTTATGCATTCATGTTTCTCTTCCCATTCCTCTACTGTGCGACAACCAAGCAGCTATCCATATAAAAAAAAACCTGATATTCCACAAACGCACTAAACATCTCGATATTGACTGTCATCTCGTCCATGATCAATATAAGAAGGGCTTCATCTTTCCCCAATATGTCTCCACCTCCATTCAACTTGTAGACATCCTCACAAAGGCTTTCACTGCTCCTTTGTACCGCAATATTCTATTCAAGTTGAACTTGCGAGATGTGCACAAAGATCCAGCTTGAGGGGGGATGTTCAGTATTGTTTAGTATTTAATCCCCTTTGTATTTTCTGCTCTTTTATGTATTTTTTATTTCAGTTAATTGGCCTCTTAACTGAATTAGTTAGCCCTAACCCCAGCATTAATTAGTTAGTTAGAGCTAATCCCGTTTTAGAAACTTGTATATATATAGCTGTACTCTCAGCATTTCTTCAATAAGAAGATCTAGAAAATTTCTCCAATATCTTCCTTTCTCTCCCTTTTCTTCCAGATCATAGCAGAATTGCTTGCGGAACAATCTTCGTCTTATTCATTTTGCTACTGCAATTCACAACCTAGGATTAATACAACATGTACTGCTAATTAACAACAATGAAACAAATTACAATTTAGACATATTAACGAATGTATTGATTAACTTGCTGTTGATGGAAAGAAAAACGACGAAACGATGAACTAGTTAGTTTGCCACCGCTAGTTTTTCCCATTTATCAGTCGTTAGAGAAATGTAAGCGGAAGCTTTCTCGTCGATTCCAGGCTCAGCCACCCACCGACCTCTGTCTTCATCGCTGGGGTACACTTTGTAGGCTTTCACATATTCGTCCCTGCTATCGTCCCCCCTTCTAGGCCGTGAGTTTCTACCCATTTTGAAGAGACCAAATAGCGAGAAATAAGAAGCAGAAGGCTTCTTTTGCCTGTTGTTGCCTGCCATTTTATCTTTCTTTTTCTCTGGTTGCTTCTTCTTACAAGGGGCAGAAAGACAACCTAGGAGTGTTTGTAGAAGGGAGAGGTAGCTCGAAAGGTGGTGTATACGATTATAATTATGATGTTGTGTTTGCTTGTTTTCCAATGGCTGCAAAGTTCAGTGGAATTTATAGTGGGTTTTGGAGGTTATCCAAGGGTGGAGAATCTAGAGAATTCGAGAGCCATTGATCTGATTGATGGCTCTGATTGCATGAAATGCAGTTACATAATTTATTGTTTTGCCAGTAAAATTCTAGGCAAAGAACGTGTTCTGGACCGCTGCTTCCAAAAGTTGACTAAACTTGCTTAAGGGGGATGTTTCTTCACAACTTCAATTTTTCTTTTTCTTTTTCTTTTTCTTTTTCTTTTTCTTTCTTCTTCTTTTTTCTTTTTTTTTTTTTTCCCTCAGTTCAGTTGGGGTCTTTTTTCCCCAGCACTTTCTTCCCAACCGGTGCAATAAATCATTGATCCCTCTTTTCCAATTCTCCCAAAAATTCTGGCAGAAAATGATTCGCTGTGATGGGATGTATACAAGTCTATATTCCAGTCTATATTGTGGGAAATTCCACATTAATTCGCTCTTTGATGTGATTTCAAAAGAAAAATGCATTCAAAGATGTGTCATTTACGATTTCTCATTAGTAATTTTTTCCGACAACAGCGACGCATCAGAAAATTTATTTTATCAGTATTATTAAGTGAATCTGTGATTAATTGTTGCATTTGTACACTATATAATTAAATTAAATAGTGACATTATCATTATATAATTTGATGAGCCACCAATAACTTAAACACTAGTCAGTAATTAATTCAGCAGCATCTGGTTTCACAAGAACTTAATTTCCTGCTGCTAATTATTACTTCCACGTACAAATTCAGAAAGGGTTGGTTAAGGTTGACACGAAATCTTATGAATGTTGAGAAAAAATTCAATTAAAAAAATCCCCCCCTAAAAACAAGTCTTTGGCTCATTAATTAAGTAAATTACGTGAAGCATTTTCCTAATCCCACATATATCTCTGACTTAATTCAGTCTTTTGTAAAAATGAAATGGCTGGTTATAATTAAGTCAGGTATAATTGACCAGACACATAGAAAGTTCAGTCGTAAATTAACTACCAATGATCGCCATGGAATGCACAATTACATAGAATTAATATAATGGTACCCCTAGCTAGTAGCTACTTTTGCTTTATTTTCATTATTGAATTAGCCAAGTAGCTAGTATTAGGTATTTGAAATTGCACGCAGAATTAATTTCTCTCTTCAAGCAAATATTTTAATCTAGAAATCAACAATATACAGAAACTCACATTTTTATTGAGTTTCTTAATTGATCCAACATATATATATATATTGATTGATTCCACCTACAATGGTAGGAATTTTGATCTGAGCCGTTTTCAAAAGTTGGTCTTGGCTAATCAAATGAACGCAGCATAACAAACTTAAAATGAAATAAAGAACCAACTTGAGTTGTATGGGTCGTGCGAATATAACTTATAATAAATAATTGAGAACCAAAAAATGCCATCACAAAGAGTGAAGAAAAAGGGGTCAAAAAAAATTTTAGGTCTCTTTTTTGAAAGATTGAGTTGATGTCCGTTTCGGCTTCCAATCAGAAACCCTTTTTCTAACAATACAATAAATCAGAAAAGAGCTTAAAGCCCAAACTACTTTGAGCTAATTCCAACACTGCTCGCAAGCTGTCTAGCTTTGGGGATTCTTAAAAAAATCCCAACAAAAGCAGCGAGCTTCCTTGTACTTAAAACTATGGAACTCATATTTCCAATTTGCTTTAAGGAAACTGTTACTATGTTTACATCAGTTAGGTAGTGCGTTACTGCTGTCTTAACATTAATTAAGTAATTAAATTATTCCCTTAATTATTCTGATGAAAGTGCTATGAAAAACTATCGCAGTGCGCATACTGCAAGGCTGTCGTCCAATTTCGCGTATTGTAAAATTCGGAATATTTATATGTCAAAATTCAAATAATTAAATAAAAATATTGAGTTTAAATTGAGCAATAATTTAAGAACATTTTAATGGGTAGAACGAGTCTATCCATATTGAAAAAAAGGGTGCGGGTGTGTAAATAAAATAGTTAAAGTTTATTTTTAATATATCCTGATGAACACTCCTGTTGAAGAAAAGTTAGCTCAAAAGTTAGAGCTATGACTTGAGCTCTTAACTCTTTATTAAAAATTAAGTTACTGGATTTTATTCTACAGTTGTGTTCTTAAAAGAAAGAATTATGATTCTAGTGAAGAATTATGTCTCGTTAACAAAATTGCATTGCACAACTACAAATAAGAGTATCTAGAACCAACCCAAATCACTAAAAAAGAAGTATACGTACTAGCATTCTGTCTCACTACATTACACACTTATACACTATCCATTAAAAAAGGTTCCAAGTTAGTAAAGTTTGCTAGTTCCATTCTATTAGAGTGCTACTTTAGACCAGAGGACAGCCGTTATATCTTGGGAGGTTAATTGCCAGGAGCCTTCTAGTACCATGTGAGGGGAATATTATCTTAAGGAGACTGTTGAAATAACAGGCCTCGACTAATACAATTTTTGTCTTGCATTCAAGTAGCCTTCTGTTCATTTTCTTTACTCAATAAATAATTTTATATGTTTATATAATTTTATATGTGTATATATTTCAATTATATGTTTCCACAAAGCATAAGCATACACAGTATCTTAATTAAATTTTTCTAACAATCTTAAAGTAATATTATTGTTATTTTGCTTGTGGTTAATTAAGATTTTGTTTCAATTAGTTTTCTCTTTGGATATACATATATATATGTACATAAATTATTGTTAAGTGTTACGTAATGTTCTATCTACTTGTTCAATCTAGAGGACAGCAAGACTATATGATTCTGCATATTGTGTTTCATAATTAAAAATAGTTGTCCCAAATTATAATACATGCATGCACTCACTTAAGGAGATCTAATGTGCACACTTTGATGTTTAATTTGTATATTTAGTCCATTGAGCAGTCAGTTCCATTTTCTAGATTTAAAACTGAGCACCTATGATTAATTAATTCAAAGTGTATGTTTTAATTTATATGCACGCATGAAAATACCTTTGTTTCTATTCACAAAGTACATCAGTAATTAAGGTCTTATAATTAATTTTGCAGTCTTCTCCCTAAAGAATTTATATTTTATTACTTAATGCTGAAATTAATTCTGTAAGCCTATAACGTATAATATATTTAGTTAAGTTAGTATGCATGCTATAGTGCTTTAAGTGGTATGTTAGCTTGAAGATTGAATATTCAGATTATCATTGGAAAAGATTTCTTGTTCTATTTGGAAAATCGATTTGGTATTTGTTACAGGTTCTAGATTAATTTCTTGTGGACATTTTGGTTTTGAGAATTCTAGAAATTTCAAATGGCATCAAATAATGAGGCAACTAATGTTGTGAGTATTGAGTCCAACACTAATAGCGTTGGTAGTAGAGTTCGGACCACTCTAGTTGCTTATGCACCTATTATGGTGGGGCAAGTCGAAAAGCCCAAAAAATTCAACGGGCATGAAGAGATGAATCCTGATGATCTCATTCTAAGATTAAGAATAGAGGAAGACGAGAGGTTTCCAAGAAAGAAAATGGGTGGCAAATATGAAATCAAAACTAATGTAGTGGAGGTTCATCTAACAAAAAGCGCAAAAGAGACGCTTTTAGCCAAAATAGCGAGAAAAACACAAAGAAGTTCAAAGAAGCTTGCTATATTTGTGGCAAACAAAGCAACCGAGCCAAGGATTTTCAAAACCATCAGCAAGGTGGAACTTCGAAAAAGAGAAATGTCGCCCATGCTAATATCACTAAGGTGCACAAACTACCCCATAGGGTTATAAATAAGCCGAGTCGAGCACGAATATGGAAAGCTCAAGCTCGGCTCGTTAAATAGATGAAGAATTAGATGAGCCTTATCAAGCCTTATCGAGCTTAATAAAATCATATAAAATAACTTATTATTTTATAAGTTTGATAAGGCTTGTTACAAGTTAGCAAGAGAACTCGATTTATATAAATTCGGATGAACTCGAGCTCATATAAGTTTGGATTAGTTTGAGTTCATTTAGGCTCAAAATAAAATTTATAATTATAAACATTTTAAAAAAAATTGTTATTTTCTTAAAATAACAAAACAAAATGTTGTTGTTGTTGTTGTTGTTGTTGTTGTTATTTACTTATCTTTATGGACATTATTATACATAACTATATATACAAAATATAAAAAAGCTTATTTAGACTCACGAGCTTTTTGAGCCGAGTATTATTGATCTCAGCTCAACTCATTTAAGTAACGAGCTCAAACTGTTCGCAAATCATCTCGTCTCGTCTCATTTACACCCCTACTACCCGATAAGGTAGGAGACATGAGTTTATCTGCGGGTGTTTCAAAGTTAAACTTCGCTAAAAATTCCAATCAATGGTAGGTGGACACGAGGCCACTTGACATGTATGTGCTGAATAAATGTGTTTGCAACCTATAAAGAGGTTGAGGATGAAAATTTGTACATGAAAAATTCCTCAAGCTCCAAGGTGCAAGGAGTTGGAAAAGTAATATTATGACCTCCGAAAAAGAGTTGACTCTCAATAAGGTGCTTCACATGCCAGAGATTAAACGAAATTTAGTATCAGGGTCAATGTTAAGTAGGAATGAATTTAAAATGGTCTTTGAGTCTGACAAGTTTGTACATACTAAAAATAGAATACTTTTCAGTAAAGGTTATTTGTACAATGGTCTTTTAAGATGAATGTAATGACCATCATACGAAAAAATGGACTAAGTGTTGATTCTAATAATAAAATAAACTCTTCATACTTGCTTAGGTCGTCTAATTTATGGCATGTTAATTACAAGTCAATCTCTAAACTTGTAAATATTGGCCTATTACCAAAATTAAATCTTGACTTGAAATCAAGATGTGAAATTTGCATTGACACAAAAATGACAAAAATTGATTTTAATTCAATTGAGAGAAGCATCGAACCATTAGATTTAATTCACACTGATATATGTGATTTAAAAATGATGCAATCTAGAGGTGGAAAGAAATATTTTATAATTTTTATTGATGATTGCACTAGGTATTGCTATGTTTATTTACTTTCAAGTAAAGATGAGGCTTTGGAAGTATTTAAATATTATAAAAGTGAGGTTGATAATCAACTTGGGAGGAAAATAAGAACTCTTCGAAATGATAGAGAAGGGGAATATGTTTACCTATTTGAAGAGTTTTGCGGAGAACATGGAACAATCCTTGAAGTGACAACTCCATATGCACCTCAATCAAATGGCATTGCAGAGTGTAAAAATAGAACGTTGAAAGAAATGATGAACACTTTGTTAATAAATGTAGGAGCACATCAAAATATGTAGGGAAAGGTAATGTTAACTGCAAACCACATACTTAATAAGTTACCTCATAAGAAATTAGAAAAGACACCTTATGAGGCTTGGAAAGGTCATCCACCTTCATACCAATATCTTCGAGTGTGGGGATGTCTAGCTAAGGTATGAGTTTCACCTCCTAAAATGGTAAAGACAGGACCTAAAACAGTTGACGAAATCTTTATTGAGCATGCACAACATAGTGTAACATATAGATTCCTTATATATAAATCTGATATAGATGATATTCATGTCAATACTATTATTGAGTCAAGGAATACAAGTTTCCTTGAGGATGTGTTTCCTTGGAAAAAGAAAGAAAGACAAGCCTCAATTAAAAGACCTCGAAAATCTCAAGAATCGAACAAAGAAGAAAATGAACTTAGACGTAGCAAGAGGGCTAGAGTATCTAAGTCATTTGGACTCGATTTCGTGACTTATATGCTAGAAAGTCAGGCATGAACTTTCATTGAGGCTATGACAACACTAGAAACTCCATTATGGAGAAAGGTGGTAAAGAGCAAAATTGAGTTCATCATGCAAAACCATACGTGGGAATTGGTGGATCTTCCTTCTAAAAATAAACCCTTTGGGTGTAAATGGATTTTCAAAAGGAAGATAAAGGTGAATGGTACTATATATAAGTACAAGGCGAGATTAACATTCAAAGGATATAGATAAAATGAAGGTCTTGATTACTTTGACACTTACTCACCAATGATGAGAATAATATCCATGAGGTTATTAATTGCATTTGCAACTATCAATAACCTCAAGATTCATCAAAGATGTTAAAATAGATTTTCTAAATAGTGACCTAGACTAGGAAATTTATAAGGAACAACCAGAAGGGTTTGTGGTTCCAAGGAAAGAGAAAAAAATGTGCAAGGTGATTAAGTCGTTATATGGCTTAAAGCAAGCATCTAAGCAATAACATGTAAAATTTGATCAAGTCATGCTTGCGAATGGCTTTAGGATCAATAAGTGCAACAAATGTGTATACGTCAAGGGCACCGCTACCAAGTATGTCATTGTATGTCTATACATAGACAATATGCTAATTATGGGAAGCGATAGTGATGTAATTAAAGAGATGAAAAAATTGTCAAGTAGCAATTTTGACATGAAAGATAAGGAAGTAGCAGATGTAATCCTTAGAATAAAAATTATAGAAACATCCAATATGTTGGCACTGACATAATCTCACTATATAGAGAAAGTATTACAAAAGTTCTAGAGACAAGAACATGGACTTGCGAAAACTCTCATAGATACAAATCAACGGCTTATCAAAAATAAAGGTGAGGCAAAGGCTCAACCAGAGTATTCGTGCATAATTGGGATCCTTATGTACATCATGAATTGTACAAGACCTGATATAGCATATGTTGTTGGCAAGCTACGTAGATTTACTAGCAAATTAGGTCAAGAGCATTAAACTGCACTAATTAGAGTCTTAAGGTACTTAAAATACACCTAAAGTTATGGGTTGCATTATACAATATATCCGGCTGTAATAGAAGGTTGCAGCTATGCTAATTGGATATCAGACTCTAGTGAAACTAAGTCCATAAGTGGATATGTTTTCACTTTAGGATGAGGGGCTATCTCGTAGAAATCCACTAAACAAACCTACATAGCTAGGTCAGCTATGGAATCTGAGTTCATAGCATTGGACAAGGCAGGTAAGGAAGCAGAATGGCTGCATCATTTCTTAGAAGATATCCTAAATTAGCCCAAACCTGTACCTGCAATTTGCATTTATTTTGATAGTCAATCGGCAATTAGTAGGCACAAAGTAGTATGTACAATAGTAAGTGTAGACATATACACCGTAGACGTAATACCATCAGACAACTACTCTCTAATAGAGTTATCTCTATTAATTATGTGAGATCAAAAGAGAACATTACGAATCCGCTAGTGAAAGGCCTAAATAGAGAGCAAGTTGAAAAATTACCAAGGGGAATAGGACTTAAGCTTATAAAATAAATAAGGCACTACAATGGAAACCCTACCTATGTGATTGGAGATCCCAAGAAATAGGTTCAAAGGGAAAAACAAGTTGTTGTGTCTCAACATGGATGCACCGTGGGGGTCCAGCCTCTATCATATTCTTATGATAAGTAGACAATGACATCTTCAAAATGCTAAGGTTAAGCTTTGCTTTTAATGGCTCTTATACCTTGAATCTTCAAGTAGAAGTGTAGCAGGAATAAGAAGCCACCTATGTGAGTAGGGACTGGGTCGGTCCTATGAGAATTTTTAAGGTTGAATTCTCATAGAGTATTCATAAATCCCAAAAATTGTTTAGGGGCGAAATAAACACAACCGTAAGAACCATAAGAACTTAAACTAACTATTAGGTAGAGTTGTGTGAGGTTCTATTGTCTTGGTGTACAAAAAAAAAAAGCCAAATAGTTCAAGACATCGCATTCACTGGTTGGCGAGTACATCTGATAGTTCTCACTAAGGAAGATTCAAAGCCACAAGCTACCTATCTCGATGTTGTTTCGCTCAAGCTGGAACTCTTTCGTGTGTGTCTGCATTCATATGCATAGTTGGCGAGATAATTTCTTATTCATGTGGGGGATTGCAAAATTCAGCATATTTATATGCCAAAATTCAAATAATTGAGTAAGAAAATTGAGTTTAAATTGAGAAATAATTTAAGAACATTTTAGTGGGTAGAACGAGTCTATCCACATTGGAAAAAAGGGTGCGGGTGTGTAAATAAAATAGTTAAAGTTTATTTTTAATGTATCCCAATGGGCATACCCCTATAGAAAAGTTAGCTCAAAAGCTAGAGCTATGACTTGAGCTCCTAACTCTTTTGTTGAACTGTAATTCTTCATTAAAAGAGTATGTTATGGGATTTTATCCTATTGGTGTGTCCTTAAAAGAAAGAATTATGATTCTAGTGAAAAATCATGTTTCGTCAATAAAATTGCATTGCACAATTATAAATAAGAGTGCCTAAAACCAATCCAAACACTAAAAAAAAAAAGCATATATTACTAGCATTTTGTCTCACTACATTGCACACTTATACATTGTCCATTAAAGAAGAGTTATAAGTTAGTAAAGTTCGCTAGTTCCATTCTATTGGAGTGCAACCTTAGATTGGAGAACAGTCGTTGTATCTTGGGAGGTTAATTACCATAATCCTTCTAGCACCATGTGAGGAGCAATATTGCCTTAAGGAGACTGTTGAAGCAACAAGCATTGGCTAATACAATTTTTGTCTTGCATTCAAAAAGGGTTTTCTGTTCATTTTCTTTACTCAATAAATAATTTTATATGTTTGCATAATTTTATATGTGTATATATTTCAATTATATATTTACACAAAGCATAAGCATACACGGTATCTTAGTTAAATTTTTCTAACACGTGTAGAATTGGATTTGGAAATCGGTTGCTTCCTGCAAATTCTTGGCTGTTCTGGACCCAAAACCGTCAAAAGATTAAGCTAATTTTGGTAAATTAGACCTAAATTATGGATGACAGTTTAGGCCTAAACCAATGATACCACTCATTAGTGATACGACTTCGACTTGTCTTAGAAATCTAGGAAAAAAATATGATGCCCTTAGACTTAAGGGGGCTGCATTTGCTCAAATGTTGCCTATACTTTCGAGGGGAATTTTTTTTTTCTTTTTAAAAAAAGTAGCTTATCTTTCTTATGTTCCATTACTTCATTTGTGTAGTACAATAAGTAGCTTTGTTTTTAATAATGCCAAATGCATAACCATTTTCGTCATCGCCGGAATTTTGAGATTAATTTGCAAATATTCTAGCCATTTATGATATTGTTGTATGAAATTGGTTTAATTAAGTTAATTTGAAGAAGTATAGATTGATCAATAGATAGCATTTTCAAATAAATATATATTTTTTATCTTCATGTTAGTGTGCCTTTTGGGTTCTATTTTAATTGATATATCATTATATATTCTGTTTAATTTATAGATATATGACAAATGTATAAAATTCATAATTAAATATTTATTTACAAACATGTTATATGCTTGACGTACAAATTAAAGATTCATGATCCTCCAAGAAAACCTCGTTGGGCAGAAAATGACGTTTTACTATTTACTGCATATATATGTGTGTGTGTGTGTGTGTGTGTGTGTGTGTGTGTGTGTGTGTTGTTCTTCCAAGTATTCATATTAATTGCTTCTTAATTGTTCCAAAGTAAATAACAAGAAGCCTCCATTCCAATTATTACTTAAACTACACTTTTTTATTTATGGCATTGGAAATATTAAACTTATGTTTCAAAAGCCAGTTGTTGGAACCATTATAATATTAAAAGCACCATTATGGAAAGTTAAAGCATCGAGACAAAGCTTAAGGGTAAATACTTAGACATCCCATGAAATAATTAATTAATGTCCATTAGGAATAGGCATATAGAACCTTTGATTTCGATGGAACTAGCCTGTTCCGCATGATTTGCGTGCATTCACATTAATTTCTAGCTTGGTTGGCATCCCACCAACTTGCTTTCATTTTGGATTGTGGCATCCGTGAATTATAATTATAATTAGGGTGAATTACGGCTATCATCCTTGAAATTTGACATAATTACAAAATAATTCTTGTATTTTTTAAAATTATAGAAATCACCCTAAATCAACAAACCTTATTGTAAGGTGGACGAAAAATGGAAAAAGCCAAGAATACCCTGATGGAAAAATAATTAAAAAAAACAAAACAAAACTGAAAATTGACTTTGATGGCTAAAGTCATAAATGACCCTCTATGTGTTATTATATATTAAAATTTTGAATTATGTTAAATAGCATATATATTTAAAATAATCTATTTACATAGTTAAAATAACAATATATAAATAAATAAATAAATTATTAATTAATAAAAATAACAAATAAAAGATTAAAAACTATATTAAGTAGGAATAAAAAAGTAAAAAAAAATTAAAATATGTATTTTCAACTAAATTATTTATTAATTAAAAAAGATAATTTTTTTAAATTTCATTGTATAGTTTACCAAAATAATATTCATACCTAAACCAAAGATATTTAAAATAATTAATATATTTATTCTAACAATATATCTATCTAAAATAAAAATAAATAAATAAATAAATAAATTATTAATCAATAAAATAACAAATAAAAAATCAAAAACTATATTAATTAAGAATAAATAAACAAATAAAATTTTAAAATATGTATTTTCAACTAAATTATTTGTTAATTGAAAATGATATTTTTTTTAAATTTCATTGTATTATTTATCAAAATAATATCCATACCTAAACCAAAGATATTTCAAATAATTAATATATTTATTCTAACAATATATCTATCTAAAATAACAATAAATAAGTAAAACTGTAACACCCTTAAAATTTAGAATTACGAAAATTGAGGATTTAGAAATTGAGGTATTAATTTGATCAGATTTTAGGGCTCAGCAAATAAATAAAAAAGGACTTGATTGCAAAAATTTTGAAAGTGTTGGGGTTAGATATATAATTTTCGAGAATTTGATTGAACACTTTCGAAATCATTGGGGTTTGCATGGAAGGGTTTTGGTCAACGGGGTCAAAGTGGTATCTTTCAAATTTCAAGGATTTAATTGAGGTCATTCAAAAATCTTTGGGGTAAATCTGCAAAATTGAAAAATTCAATTTTATAAAAGTTGGCAAAAATTGCAGCCGAGCCATACTTCTTCATTTCCTTCTTCCTTTCTCCTTCACTCGCGACCACCCCAACCCATCGACGATCTCCCACCGGCGACCACCTTTTCACCAAACTAAACCGATCAAAACACTCCCCACACCTCTGACTACACTCGTACACCACATGCACAACTGAACAGGCGATGACTCACCAAGAATCGAGAGTTGAAGAAGACCCACCTCAGCGGACTTGACGGGTGACGGCGGAGTAGCGACCCAAATAGGCTTCTGGGCAGCTTTTCTGGAAGCTCTCAGCTCGGGGACCACGGTGGTGTCACTGCATGGGAGTTTCACACAGTGGAGGTGGTGGAAACTGACGAAAACTCCACGACAGAGCAAGGCAATTTTGAAGGTTTTGGGGCTTCGATTGGAGGCTTTTCCATCGGAGAAACAAAAAACCAAGCTGAGCATTGGAAAACTCACGGCGAGAGGTGTCTCTAGGTGGTGGCGCTGCAGTTTCCGGCGAAGGTGGGCGACGACAGTGAGATAATTTTATCTCCTCGACGCAACGATCGCACCCGTGTACTTGGTTTGTGGTTTCAGAACTCCGATAGCCTGCTCTTGAGTTAAAGTTTATATTTGATTTTGATATATATATATATACATACGTATATTGTACCCTTTTCAATTGTGAACCTTGTGATTATGCCAAGATTGAGGATTATTGTATGATTGGTATATGTATGTATATACATTTCCATGCAATGAATATAGTTAGTGGACCCGAATATTGTTATATTATATGATAATTTTGGGATTAATTAAATTTTTTTAAAGGATTAAACCCTAACTTGAGGATTTTATATGCATTTGGGACCTAAATATTGACATTGAGTATAATCTTATTAATTGGACTGTTGTTATTAATTTGGGACGATTTATTGAGAATCATGATTCAAGGACTAGAATTTATTCTATTATTAGGATCGAAACAATTTCATAATTATTTCTATAGTAATCACCTTAATTAGCATATCTCGTACCGACATATTTGATCGAATCCTGATTACTGTATTAGTTGGTTAATTAGAGGTTTTGAGGTATGTTAATAGATTAATTATGCGTATTAAGAATCAAATGAAGATTGCAATGGTAAATCCCCTTTCGTTTAGGTGTCGACAAAGTGGGTCCTACCTGACCAGTATGATTGCTGACTGTCGTTGCTATATCTGAGAATTACAATGGTGAGGGTCTGCCAACCTGGCACTTTCTTTATTTATCTGTTAATATGATAAGCCTCTATGTGAGTTTTTTATTTCTGTACCGTACTCTATTTGTTTGAAATCTGAAATGTGTTGAATTCCGATTGTTATCTGTTATCTAATTTGAACACCCCTGTGAAGGTTATCTTTGATATCGATTTTGTTTTTATCTGTTTTGGCGCCCAGAACTTCTATCTGTTATCTGTACCGATTCGTTATCTGTTACTGTCTGTTATCTGTTCTGTTTTGTTTTGTTATCTATTGCCTCGTCGACATTTCTGTATTGTTCTGCACTGTCTGTACTATTATCTGTTCGATCCATTATTTAACTATTTGTTATCTAGCTGTAAGCCCTGGGACGTTAATCCCTGTCGTGTGAGGGATAAGCCGTAAACCTTGAATTCTGATTAAGTAATGGGACATTAATCTCGGTTGTGTGCTTGGGATAAGCAGTAAGCCTTGGGATGTTAATCCCTACTAGGTGCATAGGATAAGCCGTAAGCCCACAACTCATGATAAGGAAATCTGATCGACAAGTTATGTTCTATTTTCTAACTATATTCTGATTGCTCATCTTCCGTTCATGGAGCAACAAGGTTGCATAAGTTTCTTGGTCTATATCGAGTCATTGTCCAGGACGAATGAGCCATCTGTATTTCCTCCCGAACTGATTCAATTGAGATGGACCATTCCTCCCGAACTGATCCGGTTGAGACGATCCCGAGCCATTCAAACCGACAGCCACAACTCCTGAGCTAGTTCTTGCTGATACTCTTGAAATCTGAAAATGTCTATTCTGCCTGACTGTATTCTGATTTCCTGTTATGATCTGTTTATCTGTTTGTATTCGATTCGCCTATAACCTGACTGTTCTGTCTAATTGTACTCTGCCTGAAATCATTTGATATGCTCTTGTTCTGATTGACTAATGATAATCTGTTGAGTTGATTTTTCCTCGACAGATCCTTACAGTTACTATTATGATTATCCCTTACTAAGTCCTTTGGACTTACCCCTCTGTATTTCATTGATTTTCTTAGACAGGGTTAAGTGATGGATGCAGACTTCTGGTTTGAACTGGAGGAAAATTATCTTTTGTAATATAACAGGTGTTTCAATGTATATATATGGAATCATTTGAATATTTAGCTTGAACTTGAGACATTGTGATGATATCATGTTGATGCTGATGACTTAAGGCATGTAAATGTTGCTAGATATAAGAAGGTGAATTATGGCATTTACTTAATGATTTGATGAGTTAATTAAGTTTGAAATTTTCGCTGCTTCTGATAAATTGGATTTGAGATTTGGTGGCATGTGTTTAGTACATGTGTTGTCTGTTATGGGTTTATTTAATGTTTGTTTAAGTTGGAATCTACTGCTATTTCTGATAAGTTTGAAATGCTTGATTTCAAGTTAAGATTGAACTGAGTGGCGCCTTGGCTTATGTGCTGTTCCGAGTGGGGGCACTACAAAAACAAATTATTAATTGATAAAAATAACAAGTAAAAATTTACAAACTATATTAATTAAGAATAATAAGTAAAAAAAATTAAATATATAAATCTATCTAAAATAATTAATAAAGATAATGAATAAAAAATTAAAAACTATATTAATTAAGAATGAATAAGTAAAGACTTTAAATATATGTATATTTTAAGTAAATTATTTATTAATTAAAAAAGATAATTGTAACACCCCTAAATTTGGTACTTTGGAAAATAAGGATTTAGAAATCAAAATATTAGTTTGGCAAATTTTGGGGCTCGAAAAATAAACAAGAAAGACTTAATTGCATGGAGATTGAAAGTTTTGGGATCAATTTGCAATTTGAGGAAACCTGATTGAATAACATTTAAAGAGTTTTGAGGGTCAAATTGGAAATATTTTTGGTCAACTGGGTGAAAACCATGCACTAAGGAAGTGGAGGGATTTATTTGTAGTTGATTATCTTTTTCCAAGATCTAATTGAAAGCAAAGTAGAACTTTTAGGGCCAATTTTTAATTTTGGAAAATAGTTCTATATATATAGCATTTCTCCCCCATTTTCTTCATTTCCTCACTGAGCACCAACCATCTTCTCCTCCAGCGACTTTCTTCGACAACCCCTAGACTATGAAACCCACCCAACCAAAACCTTCCCCTCATCTCCAGGACCACATAGATATTGCATGCAGGGCATCATCTTGAGTGGACCACCAGAAATTTGGAGTTGAAAACTGGGCAGCTACGGCGAGTCAAGGGCACGGCGAAGCAGTGGCCAAAGCTAGCATCTGGGCGGTGTTTCTAGTAGAGCTCAGCTTAAGGAGCATCCCAGTGCTTTCAATTTTATGAACGGGCCACCAGAGCGAACAGAATTGAAGAAAAATCGGCCGGCGACAAGTAGAGACCCAGCAATTTTGAAGCAGCAATTGAACATCTTCCCAGCTGCAAAGCTTGAAATTAACCATGGCATTGTGTTGGGTGAGCTAAGGTGCACCTTTTAGCGATGGTGGTGACCATTTTCAGCGACGGCACAACGGCGGTGCTGAGGTAATTTCTTTGCCTCGTCACAACGACCGTGAGTGTGACGTTGGTTTGTAATTTTGGAGTTTCGATAAAGAGATTTTGGGTAAAGATTTGGAATCGGGTTAAGTACCTTGTATTACCTTTATTCTTGTTAAATCTTGTATTTGTAGTGCAAATGGGAGAATGAAAAATGATATGAAACCAAGACTCGGAATGTGCATGTACCATTATAAGCTTAGTGGGCCCATATTTGTATTATCATGGGATAATTTTGGGTTAATTGAGTTTATTAAAGGATTAAAACCCTAATTTTATGGATTTAAGACTCAGGTGACAAATTGGGTCATTTAAGATAATTGGGTTGTTATTATTAACTTGGTGTAATGTGTCGAGGTTAAATATGTAATTAAGGACCTGATTATGTCTCGTTTACCAGAACCAAAATGAACCCTGTAAATATTTCCGTAATAATGGCATAATTCTGCAACGATAATGCCAAAACAAACACTAATTACTGTATTAACCAAGTAATTATCGAATTTAGACTATTAGTTGTAATTATAATTATAAGTCGAATGAGGATCTTGACAGTGGCCCCATTCTTTTGGTTAGGTGCCGAGGAGCTGGGTCCCACGGACCAGTAGGTTGTAATTGAAATTTTTAGGCTTTTAAGGTGAGGGTCTAACCTCCTGGGTATTTTTTTGTATGCCCTATGAGGGTCTACCAATCTGACACCTGCTTATACCTATCTGTTATTGTGATAAACCCTTGAAAGGGTTAAACATGTTCTTGTTTTGTAACTGAATCTTAGTTATTGGAGTATGTGAATTATTTGAATTCTTGTTTGTTATCTGTTAACTAATCCGTATACCCCTATGAGGATTGTTCCATTCATTTTGCCTCTAATAAGAGTTTGTCATGTCTGTTTAGGCGCCCAGAACTCTCTGATGCTACTTGTTACCATTTTGTTATCAGTTATCGTTCTGTTATCCGTTATTGTTCGGTTATCTATTATCATTCTGTGTTATGATCTGTTACCTTGCTGGCATATTTGTTTACCCGTACAACGTTATGTGGTCTTGTTGGCTTATCCAAATTTGTTTATTTGACTATTTATCTGAATCTATTTAACTAACTGTTTATTCGAATTTGTTTATCTGACTATTTATACAAAGTTGTTTATCTGATACTGTCTTGCCTAGTCGGCAATCTGTTAATTGTCACGTGATATAAGTATGGAGATATGTTGGGCCGAGTGTCGATCCTAGTGGAATGCCTGGACATATGAGACACGTCAGGGGCTATTCCCTGCGTGTCAGCGATACGCTAGGGGCTATTCCCTGGGTATCAGTGATGCGCCATGGGCTATTCTCTGGGTATCCCCGATGCACCAGGGGCTATTCCCTGGGCAACAGCACCTACCATAAACCAAGCTGTCACACTTAGGTAAGTTTGACTGATTGGAATAAGGAGAATCTGATATGCATGTTCTATTATTATTCGTTGTATTGCATATGTTACTCAGGATTGCTTTGTTTCGATTGTATTCCAATTGTTTGTAAAGACAAAGACTCTGGTTTTTTCCTCTTTTTGGATGGTAAATATTTCTCAGAACATGGAGTGTGAATCAAACCCGTGTTTGAATTGAGATACTAATGCAAGTTCTTCCCTTCTGATGCCTCCCACAATAAACCGATTAAGATGATCCCAGGCCGTTCGCGCTGATGGTAACAACTCTCGAACTAGTACCTACTTGTTAAGCTTTGACCTAGAAATCCCTATTTGTTGAATTTGATAACGCTTGTGTTTCTAATATGTTCATGTCCTATTTGTATTGTCTTAATTGCTTATGATCTATTGAATTGTTTCCTGGTCAGCAGAGCCCTATGTTCTATTAACTGAATTTTATCCCTCACCAAGTCCTTTAGACTTACCCTTCCGTATTATTCTTGATTTTCCCAAACAAGGCTAAGTGGCAGTCATGGATTTCAAGCTTGGACTGGAGAATATATGCTCTTTAATCGACTAGGTGTTTATATATGCTTACGGGTTCACCCGTATAGTATTTTATAACTTAGAGATGTTGTGATATATAAATTGAACTAAAAATCTACAGTATGTATATATTATGTTGAATGTTATGGGTTTTTATGGCATGTTTGTAGTATTTTTGTGAGGTCTACTTAAGTTGAAGCATTTTGCTGTATTTGATGAGCTTTGAAATTTTATGGGCCAATCAGATATGTTGTACATTACGATTTCAGTTTGAATCAGAGTGGCATCTCAGTTTAGGGATTATCCCGAAAAGTGGTGCTACAATAATGTTTTTAAATTTAATTGTATTATTTATTAAAATAATATTCATATCAAAATTAAAGATATTTAAAATAATTAAAATATTTATTCAAATAATAAATCTATCCAAAATAACAATAAATAAGTGAAATAAATTATTAATTGATAAAAATAACAAATAAAAATTTACAAACTATATTAATTAAGAATAAATAAGTAAAAAAAAATTTAATATATAAATCTATCTAAAATAATTAATGAAAGTTAAATTTATTAATTAATTCAAAACACAATAAAGAAAAAAATATTTAAAAAATATTTACTAGGAATGAGTAAAAAAAATTAAATATATATTTTAATTAAATTATTTCTTAATTAAAAAGATACTTTTCTTTTTTTAAATTCAAATCTTGCCACCTTCCCCTCCCCACTCCCAGCGCCCCCCATCCCATCCTCCCTTCTTCTGTCGGTTATGGCTACCATGGCCGGCGACTGCTCGCATGGGCAGCAGAGAAGAATTTGGCCGCCTAGCCCTGCTACTGCAGCAGGTCACAAGCCGCCTGGCCATGACCAGGCAGCCGGGCTGTGCTGCTATTGCTACCAGCAGCAGCAATAGCAGTGCCACCAGATCTAGCCGGTGGGGAGTTGGGGGATTGAGGTAGGGGTGGGGTACGTGTGTATATATATGTATACATATGTATATGTATATATACCATATATAATATTATAGGCTAGTTTGGTTGAGATGATAAGGTGGGATATTGTGTTTTTATGCCACTTTATCATTCATTTGATTAGAGTAACAATAAACACTTAGACCCACATGAATACCAAAAGCCCGTGTTTATATATACAACTCCTATGATAAATTAACATGTCACCTCTCATGGGTTTATTTATCATGCCAGCCAAACTATACTACAATAATAAAAAATCACACAAATTATCATATGATAAATAATCATGAGATAACTAAAAAAATCCAACCAACTATGTATATATCATATTTATGTATATTTATATGTATATATGTATATACCATATGTATTATATCTAATATTATATTATGTATGTATGTGTATATATAAATATTTATATATTTTTTATGCTTTAAGGGTATTTTTGTACTTTCATAAAATGAGATTTTAAAGCAGATTATCGGAGAGCAATGTTGGAATTTAACATGGCATTTTTATTGGAAAATTTTAGAAACCCTAACGGCTGGACTAATTTGTTGGAAGGCAACAAACCTCAAGTGCATTTTTGAAATTTTTGAAAAACGAGGACTATTTCATAATTACGTCAAATTTCAAAGGTGGTAGCCATAATTCACCATTATAATTATAATTATGGGGTTAATCTTTATCCAAAATTCTCTAGCTTTGTTAATATTACATTTGTTGCCACTTAATTAGTTAGTTACAATCGCATTAGTAACGTATATACAAATGTAAAACGTTACTTACCTACCCTAATGTTTCCACCGTGGATTGACTAATAGTTAACTTTTGTATCACAAACTACATACCCTCTAGAAACTAATAAAATAATTGATGGGGCTGGAAGCAATAAAATTTGAAGAATTTTAAATTATTCACTGTCAAGCTTTAAAAGAATACAGAGAACTAGAAAACTATTCAAAAAGCAATTTTCTTTCGATAGAAATACTGATAAATTAAGAATGTGTTTGGTTGTGTTTTGCATATTTTGACAAAAATATTATTTTGAGAAAATTATTTCGAGAGAATTTGTTTTGGATAGTCGGTTGGGAGAATGTGATGTTTATTTGTTTAAATTTTGGGCCTTTGGGGTTGTTGGAGAACAATTTGGGATTAAATTGTTTTGTTTATAAGTGTTTTTGAAGAAAACAAAATTTACTGTAAATGACGCATTAATCACTTTTTTTTCAGATTAGTTGGGTAAAATTATTTTTTTATAGTAATTATTTATGTACTTATATATTTTTAATGATTGATGCATAATATATTAGCATAAACCCCGTGCATTATGCACGGTATCTTCACTTAAACAAGTTAAGTAAAAATATAAATATATAACTAATATGTTGTACTTCTAAAAATAAAATGTGATATTTTTCCATATTCAATTAACAAAGTACAATCATATTCTTAAAAATTTATTTTAAATTGTTAAACAGTAATGATAAATAGTATCCATCAGAACAAAAATAATGTGGTACATTAATATTAAGTAATTTTTTTATATAAAATGTTTTTATATTTATATATTTTAGTTATAGCTTCATGTCAAGGCATGAGATGCAACACAATTAGTTCTTTTTTAAAAATTTTGCAACTGCAATTATTTTTGTCACATCAGTTTAATTGTAATAAATATAATATTAAATATTATTTTTTGTGTTATTGTATAATTAAAACAAACATTATAATATAAAAGCTTATAAATACTAAAATATACGAAGAAAAATTATAAATAGAAAGCTCATATATGAACTAAAACTTAAAGTAAAATTTAACTCCATCAAAAATTAATTCAAATTCTAATATATTTCAAAATTTCATGTGAGGGAAAAACAAAAAACCCCGTCTTCTAAAATGGAACAATGAGAAGAGTGGAATTTATTTGTTTTTATTTGTTAATTATTGGAAACATCCATGATAATGAAATTTTTGCTGCATTTATAAAATGAAAAAAAAAAAAAACCTTTCCTCTATAATAATTGTAATCATAAAAAATAGTGAACTTAAATTAATACCTCAAAGTTTAGATTATTTGTTATTTTTTGATGGCGTTGTTGGAGAATATCTCTGCACAAAGTGCGACCAAAGCGATCGCCCAGTATGTCAGAGAACGCCACCATTCGGAGCAACCTTAGTCCTCTCGCTGAAGCAAGGAAGCCTTGTTATCTCCAGAACGGATGGAATGAAGAACGAATTTAGAATAAGAGACCGCTTCTCCTCCACCTCAGTAGGTAGATGTGTAGTCATCCCTCCGAGTTGACTCATCATGGTGACTACTACTACAATTGGAGTTCAAACTCACTCAATCGTGTCTCAAAGCTCAAGAGGAGTAGGAAGTGAGTACCTCCCTCTAGCTATCGCTTTCTTGAGATGCAGCCCCTTCTGCCTACCTATCTTGGTGGAGTCGAATCCCTAAGAATGAAAATTTCTAACTTACTAGAGTTTGATGGCATGGTAGATCCTCAAGAGAACCTAGACAACATCCTCGCAAGGATGGAGCTTTATAGTTTGAGTGAAGTTGCCTAATGTAAGGTGTTTTGTACTATGCTCACCAATTACACTCTAACATAGTTCAACGAAATGCTAGCTAAATCTATCACAAACTAGGAGCAACTAGTGCAGCACTTCCTCCATAATTTCTCTGTCAATGAAAAGTACCTTAAGACAAGGACTTACCTGTTCACTATTAAGTAAAAGGGTGGAGAATTTCTAAGATACTGCCTCAACCACTTCATTCCAACAGTATACAAGATCCCCCACATCAACCAAAAGCTCCTACCTAGCATTATCCAGTAGAACCTAAGGCACCATAAGTTTCAAGAGTTCCATAGTTGGAAAACCACCAAACATTTTAAGGAGCTTCTTATTTGAGTAGAAAAGCACATTTTAATTGAGGGGTAATGGCCCCCCATGACGCCAGAAAATGCAAGGCATGAGATGAAAGAAGCAACAACAACAACAACAACAAGCTAGGGAACCGTAAGCATAGCCCTTCCAGAGCTTTCTCGACCTATAAATCTCTATAGTATCCTGGATGGACAGCTTGGTTGTAGCAGAACGGCAAGTCTGATTAGTAGCCTTCAAAGGTAATGGATAATCTAAATGATAGAAATCAAGCAAATAGTGTTGTTTCCACTGTGAATGTAGACATACTACTAAGGAGTACCAATATCTAAAAGATGAGATTGAGAGGCTAATCTAGAGAGGATACCTGAAGGGGTATATAGCCTGAAAGCAAAATAGCCCCATGAGGGATTTTGGAGCCGAATAAAGTGAAGATCACTAGTGACTGTCAAATGGATACTCAAAACTAAAAGAGCAACAATGTAAACGAAACCTAGAGAACTTACCTACTATCTGTATCATCTCTGTGATCTCCAGAAGACCTATAGGGGACAACTCATCAAACATAAGAAAGGCATTGGCATGAACAGCGAGACAAACTCAAGCTCACTCGATGGATCCTATGTTAGGGATATATGAGTTATATCCTTCATTCTCTATATTACTTTTAAAGAGGAAGATATAGAGGTCAAACGAGGTGAACATAATGATGCATTAGTGATCTCCACCTCCCTTACTAATTTTTGGGTGGAAAAGATCCTTGTGGACAATGGCAGCTCAGCAAACATAATCTTTTACAATGTATTGCTCCAACTTATAGTGGGTAACGCCCAGCTAGAAAAAAAATCAACACTTCCTTGGTGGGATTCACCAGTAAAATGGTGGAGGCACTCGGGAAGGTGTCCCTTCCCATCTCATTAGGCAGTTATCCTTGGTGGTTTATGAAGAGGGTAAGGTTCCTAGTTGTCAAGACCTAGTCATCATATAATATTATACTTGAAAAACTCCTAGCAGTGATATCAACCTACCATATAAAAATGAAGTTTCCTACACTGAGTGGAACAAGTAAAGCTACTGGCAACCAACATTGGACCAGAGAATATTATGCCAGCATCCTAAAGAAAACAAAGGTCCCTACCTTACTAGGGGGCATGTGGAAATGACATCAGAACTACTATAAACCCCCCCTAGAAGGCATGTAGCAATGGTATTGTGCCACTATAAGACCCCTGGGGGGTGTGTGGCAAAGACCATTATAAGACCCCTTAAAGGGCACGTGGTGAAGACCACTATAAGACCCCTACAGAGGCACTTGGCAAAAGCCTACTACAAGACCCCCTAGGGAGCAAATGCAAACACATCAAAGCCCACTACAAGGGTCCCCTAAGGGATTTGTGGCAAATACATCAAAGCCCACAAAAAAACCCATCTAAGGCATACTGCAAATGCATCAAACCCCATGATAAAATTCTCTAGAGGTAAGTGGCAAACACATCAAAGCCCAGGTATCACGGGTCGCTCCTTTGAGAAGAGTGGGGACTGTGACTTGAAGAGGCGTTACGAGCGACATGGCATTGTTGGCTAGCATGTTAGGGCAATGACAGCCTATAAGGAGAGACTCTTACAAGGTGCGGATAGCAAAATTATTTTAATGGAAAATTATATGAGTTATGAGGATGCTTTTCACCAAGTTTGAAGTCATTTCGTGTCCATTTGGGCACCGAACACTAAGGGCAACCTAGAGTAGTCTCCTACATATGATAAATGGAAAGATGAGTTGAGCAAAGTGCCTTGGAGTTTGAGTTTTGTGAAACTATTTTACTGGGATATTTCTTGAGATGCTAGAAATATTTATACCAAGTTTCACCAGTAAACGGTTCCATTTGGGTAGGAAACAGCAAATATGTTTAGAGTGTGGCAATGTAGTGGTATTATTGTGATTTCAATTTATTGCGAGGGCGATTCCTATTCCGTGGAAACTCAAATGGGGCTTGAACTTTGTGGAGTTAATGTAGAAAGCAGATGTTATCCATCAGTTCAAGCGATGAGTGATTTGGAGTTCGAGAGATGGAGTTACAAAATATATACCTCCTCGATATTTCAATGTCTACTATGGGTAAAGGGGTTTTTTTTTCTCTAGGCATATTATAAGGGGAACATGCATGTCTGAGGGATGGTGGGCATCGGTCGATCGGTCCTCCCTATGCTGTAATGGCACCAAGCAAGCAACTCCTTGAAGGCGATGGGCAGCCTTCAAGGGCCGACTCTAGACATCTCACATGAGTGTTTAGAGTCCCCAAACGGGCAGCGTGGAGTAGAAGGGCCCACATTGAGTCTGGGAGATTACTGAGAGGTTGTGAGGAAAAAATGTTATTACCTCGCGAGCTTCAAAAATTATAGGGCAATACCTCTAAGCCAATTGAGTGATCAAGACAAGCACCATAATATCTTATGAACTAACTCGCAAAGCATACGCTATGGATTCCAGCCTTGCTGCAAGGGTTCGTTAGCTTAAGATATACAGTTGTAGGGCGATGCCACATAGCGGGCGAGTTGAGGTATGATGCTAACAAGCGAGAAATGATGTCCAACGCTCCGTGCAGGACTAATATAGATGATGGCACATTACATAAGTCTTGGACTTACATGTGGCCATACTCAATCAAGGCACAAACAAAAAGGGCACTACGGCACAACCTAAGTGCTCCAAGCGAGTGACGAACATGAGGATTACACTGTGGGTGCGCGAGCAACCCTAAATGCCAAGATAGAGTGAGATTGCTCATTTTCCATCGAGAGATACACAAGAGGGACCTAAGATTGAGAACGTGTATGTTGGCTAGTCGGGGACTATTAAGGAAACATGCTCGGCATGACAGATGTGAGCCTCCGGAAAATATGGGCATTCTGAATAAGCGAGTATGCTAGTACTGTGAGGCGTTCAGATGTTTATACTAGTAAATTTTATAGGCTAAATTAAGTAACATGTCATTATTAAAACTCGAGATGGATGTTGATGAATGCCATCACGAGCAAACGTATGTTCTGCTACGAGATAGAGTTCGTCCATGATAAAGTGGTATTAGAGCTTTAGTTTTTACTGTTTGTGAGAATTCAGGCACAAAGTGAATTGAGTCGATCAGATGATCAACCTTCCCAAACCTTGATACACTTTGAATAGAAGATTAGCACAACAAACTATACATAAGCAAATGGGTTGAGACCTACTTTTTGACATCGATTTGCCGCACAGATTATGTTAGTTTGTTGTCTTTGACTTTAAAATACTTCAATAAGCCATTTGAGGATTAGATATGATTTTAAGGATGTCGGTCATCGAGTTTGCTATCAGTTGGCATCCTATTTTCATGCAGTGGGCGTTGCTTGTAGAGACTAAGCTTTTAGTGTGATAGTTTAGCTCTGAGAGCATTATTATTGATGGCTAAAGCTTAGGCGAAGCTTATTAACCCGAGTTCTAGTGCAAATGTCAGTTGGGCGAATTCCAGTAACCTAATTGTGCAGTTGTGGTCGGTAACACTCCAAGAGTGACGCTAGAGTACTGAGTTATTAGCATCTGCAAATTGAGTGAGGTTTAGTAATCAATTTGTAGTATGGCCGCTATAATTGGGTGAAGCGCAATAGCCTGATTGTTATATGCTTTTCAATAACTACAATTGAGCTCTATTGGCAACATCGATAACTTTTGGTTGGCAGTTTGTTTGTGCTACGCACATGTCTACCGAAAATTGCCCAAGGTAAGGAACTGGTGGTCCTTGTAAGTCATTTTGGGTAAGCAAGCTATTGACCATTTTTTGGGAAAATTTCAATGGCAAAATCAGATTGAAATATTTATCTTGACTTCCAAAAAAGGACATGCTAGAGAGCTGAGTGGACTGAGCATGCCATGATTGCGAGGATAAGCAACCACGTTGTGGAAAGCGATAAATCAGGAGGTGTGATCAAGGCGATGAGGCCATTTTAGTGGATGAAATACCATCTTAAGTTGAGGAGAAAATTTTCCATGTGGGAAAGATGAGCATATTGATAAGACGGTGTACATGCACCACAGCACGTGAGGTGCACAAAATTAAGTTGAGACGCAAGAGTTTTTCTTGAACATCATGGGAATAGAGATTTCGAGTTGAGAAACTACTAGAAGTCTCAGACATAGAGTAGCGACTTTATGAGAATTTGAATTTCCAGTTTGGAAAATGAGTTTCTTGAGCAAAGTTCTGTGCACTAGACAAAGACGCACTCTACTTAGTTTAGAGTTGAAATTAATTTCAATTTTGTCCGTAACAAAGAGAACCCATGCTAGACATATATCAAGAAATAAGACTTGTTCCAAGCTTAAGTAGGGGAACCTACCAAGCCGTATTTGAGCTGAATTGAGTAAGTTCTTCGAAGGGATTCTGATACCGGTATATGGGTTTTGCGGTCTAAGGATTTTTGAGAAGAGCAACCGAGTATGAGAGCTAGAGGGTGCCAAGCCCCATGAGCAAAATTAAGCGGAGCAACAAGCTCCATTAAGCAATTTTAGAGCAGAGCACCGGGCTCCATAAGAGTAATCGATTGAATGATATCACTTGTTTGCTGAGAACAGCAACACCTTCAGTGGTGGAGAGTGCAGAGATCGCACGTGCACTTCTTGTTTCATGATTTGAATTTAGCAGAGTTGACCATGTTGAGGGCTATTTTTTTTGTGATCATTGAGCTACCGTGTTGGTGTTTTTGAGTTCTGCTTGAGGGCACCATTCAGAGGAATGAATCGATTTACGCAGAGGCACATTTTTGAGAGCTCAGAGGAGCTACCACTTATCCAGTGTGAAATTAATCAAAGTTGAGTTTGGGCATTGCATACACTTTGAGTCCTTGTGTATGTATTGATGATGATGTCAACGAATCGATTGGGGGAGGATGTCATGGTTCATGCCTTGGTGAAAAGTGACGACCATGACTTGAGGAGGTGTTAAGAGCGACAAAGCGTTATTGGCTAGCGCATTAGGGCAGAGATGGCCCATGAGTAGAGACTCTTACGAGGTGCAGATTAAAAAAATATTTTAATGGCATATTATATGACTTATGAGGATGCTTCCCACCAAGTTTAAAGTTATTTCGTGTCTATTTGGGCACTGAACATTGAGCGCGATCGAGAGCAATCTCCTGCACGCAAAAAACAAAAAAATGAGTTGAGCAAAGTGCCTTGGAGTTTGAGTTTTGTGAAACTATTTTAGTGGGTATTCCTTGAGATGTTGGGAATGTTTTCACCAAGTTTCACTAATAGACGGTCCCGTTTAAGTAGGAAACAGTGAAGATCTTTAGAGTGCGGCAGTGAAGTAGTCTTATTGTAATTCTAGTTTATTGCAAGGACAATTCCTGTTCCATGGAGAATTAGACAAGGCTAGAACTTTGTGGAGTTAATATAGAAGCCAAAAGCTATCCGTCAGTTCAAGCAACAAGTGATTTAGAGCGCAGGAGAAGGAGTTACAAAATGTATACCTCATCAGCATTTTCATGTCTATTGTGGGCTAAAGAGTTTTTTTCTCCAAGCCTATTATAAGGGGGACATGCATGTCTGAGGGACGGTGGGCATGCAACGGTGGGCATCGGATGGTCCTCCACGTGCTATAACAACAACAAGTGAGCAACCTCTTGAAAGCAATAAGGAGTCTTCAATGGCCGGCTCAAGACATCTTATAGGGGTGTTTAAAGTCCCCGGATGGGTTGGGAACCAAACAAGTGGCGTGGAGATATTGAACAATTAATTAAGCTCACCAAGATGAATTGTAATTGTTTTTAACATTTAACAAAAGAAAATCTATTACTAGCTAAATAAAATAATATAAATACTTCAATTAAAAATATTATATTGGAAGATAATTTATACTTATATAACTTATCAAGAATTTCTAGTTCTAAGTTTATAAATTATATAGAAATTTAAAAGTGATAAAATTTAAAACAATAAATAAAATATTTGAGAAAATAAAAATAGAGCAAAATATTTTACTAAATACACTTTTTAAATTATATATATTTACATTTATATATTTTGATATGATAAATAAGCAAATAATTTTTTGTTTTTAAATATAAAGCTCTTTTGTATGATTTCTTAATAATTTGGAAGTCACCGTTACATTTTCTTGACATTTGAGAATTTTAAATGTTAAATATTTTTTGTTAGAGTAAATGTATAACCTCTTTGTACTTTATCTATGAAAATAACTTACATTAGGTTATTAATTATTTGATAAGTAATTCAATAAGTAGTTTGTGACATACAATTTTATAAGTTAAAATATCTCTTAATATTCCATATAAAGTTGATAAATAAAATTTATTTATTTTTATTTATATTTATATTTGCAGTTATTTTATTATTTTTAAAATTACTAGTTAACATATATTATGTACATGAATAATATAATAAGTAAATTTTTAATATTCAATTCAAGATAAAATATCAATCTCTCATAAGTTTCTTTTATAAGTATATAAAAATATATGAATGAGTAAATGGATAATTACTTTCAGTCAAACCTTTTTTATCTCACATTATTAATCCATGTAAAAATATTTTTATGAGTTGTTATAAGTAAAAATAATAAAATAAATGTATGCTATATAATTATAAATTAGAGTAATTAAATATATTAAAAATATAAATATTAATATTATTTGCTATTTAAGTGGTCATTTATCAAGCTTTTGAAAATTTTCAACTATGTCAACTATATATATGTCCCATAGAATTTATTTCAAATAATTGAAAATGAGTTCTCCATTATTATATTTCTAACTAAAATGATTAAATTAATAATATAAAAATAAAGTTCAGAGTTTATAATTGTTGTATGAAGTAACTATTTATATTTAAAAAAAATTCTTCAATGAAATTATATACAGTTTTATCTACAATTATTTTACATATCTAAAAATATTATTGTGAAAAAATTAAATTTTAAAAACTTTGATAAATTGAGGGCTTATATATCAATTAATTTATAATTGTTCATTTCTCAAAGTCCTAACTCTTTAACAAAGAAGTGATGATTTGATATTTTACATAAATATATGTTTATCTCTTTCATAAGGAACAAATAAGTTGTAAAAAATTTTAAATAAGTCATGATATTAAGAGATAATTATGATTGTTAAGTATTGTAATTTTACTTTTGAAGTATATTTAATATAATTTATGTAAAATTATATATATATATATTTAAATTCTAAGTTGTCTAGAAAATAATTATTTAATTAAGAAATAAAAGAATTTATTTGATCAAATGATTAAATATTTTTTTATTTATTTAATAAATTTTTTATTAGAAATAATTGAATATTGTATTACTTCAACTAAAAATAAAGTGATTATATATATAAAAATAAAAGATTTATTAAGTATGAAAATTGGTTACTGTTTTGAAATAACTTAGTTATCAACTACTTTTTTGGATAAATTTTTAAGCTTTTCTGGATAAAAATGTACAATTAAATTAAAAATGAAAAAATAAGTTCATATTTATTAGATAATTTCATTACTTCATATATACATTTAATTTTTTATAGTTAACATTATCAAAGCGAATATAAATTACTAAATATGATATACATCAATTGTGAAAAAGTATTTACTTAGCAATGAAATTTTGATTTTTAGCTGGATATACATAATTTTTTATAAATAATTGTCTTATTAAAGAGAAATAAAATGATTTTCTTAAAAAAATATTATAATAAGTAAAGATTCAACCAATCGAAATAAACTTATCAAAACACATAATATTATATACAAAAAATAAAAAATTCTTTGTTATATGCACATAATGAGAAATGGAAAAAACAAGCGCTAATAAATTTAATGAATATTTCATAGAAAAATATATAGTATTTCTTCATTCATTTGATACGAAATTTGAAATAATTTAAACAACTTAATAAAATTATAATATTTTTAAATATTCCATAACATCACATTATTTGAGGTACATTACCCAAGTATATATAATTATTTTATATAGATAAATCGAGAGAGCTACAACTAAAATAATAGTAAAATCTATAACACCCCTAAAATTCAATGTTTTGAGAAATAAGGATTTAAACATCAAGGTATTGGTTAATCGGATTTTAGGGCTCAAAAAATAAAATGAGAAGGACTTGATTGCAAAATTTTTGAAACTTTTGGGGCTAAAATGGAATTTAGGAAGACTTGATTAGACTAACGTGAGAAGTTTTGGGGTTGCATGGTAATTATTTTCGGTCAAAGGGGTCAATGTTAGGCGCTCATTTTGTTAGGGACTAAATTGAAGTTTGTGGGAACCTTGGAGGATCTAACTGAAGGCTGGAGGAAAATTTTGGGGGTGAAATTGTAATTTCCAAAAAATTGAATTTAATTAGGCTGGTCAAGTCTTTTTCTTCCATTTTTAACTCCATTTTCTTCTTCCATGCACTAATCATCACCTCGCCCTTCAGCGAACAACTCCGGCCACCAAAACACTTGAAATTATATACCATTCTCTTCCTCTCTTCAAGTAGAACACAACGGTATAAGTTTCTCTTTGAACCACCTAACGAAACGACTGAAAATTGAGAACAAAAATCTAGCCACGATGGAGCTCGATGGAAGCAGGTTTTCAGCAACTTTTAAATGCAACCCAGGTGTGGGTTTTGAATATTTCAGCTCAAGGATCACGCTAGTGCTTTCAGATTCTCGAACGGACCACCGTGGATAGAGGAATTAAGGAAAAACTAACGCGGTGGCGATGGTGGCACAACTACTTTAAGTCTTCGATTGAAGGCTTTCTCGGTGGCCATTGCTACAATTAACCTGGGCGTTTGGTTCAATGAGTTGAAATGTGTCTTGTGGTGGTAATATTGGTCTACTCCAACGGCGGCGGCGGCGAAGAGATAATTTCTCCTCCTCGATGCAACGAGCACACCCATGTACTTGGTTTTTGATTCTGGAGCTTCTATAATAGGATCTTGGGTAAAAGGAAAAGAGAAGAGTTATGCTTATATATATATATATATATATGTATACACTCATGTTGTTAATTATTTCCATAAGATATGTATCATGCCAAAGAATAGAGAATGAACATGCAATTGATATATATCTTCCCATGCAAGGATTATTATATGGTTTAGTGTAACCCAAATATGTCATTATATTGTTAACTTGAATTGAATAAGTTTACTAAAGATTTAAGCTTTAATTGAGGATTATATGCATTAAAAACCTTAGTAGCGATAACTGGGTAAATTTGTTATGATCGGACTCTTATTGTTGAGTTAGGATAATATCATGGGGATAATATGTGATTAAGGACTAGATTGCACCTTATTATTGGAATGATATATACGCCTAAGACTATTTTCATTTTAATCAGCTTAACTAGCATGTTTCATATCAATAGTGCAGATTAAATCATTAATTATCGTACTGATTAATGAACTAGTGTTTTGGGACTGCTAATAGAATAATTGTACTTATTTAAGGTTGAGTAATATTGTGATCATGGATATATTCTTTTGGTTAGGTGTCGAAGAGGTGGGTTTTGCAGACTAGTAGGTTGCTGATTATAGTAGCACTTCTGAGACTACGGAGGTGAGGGTCTGCGAATCTGGCACCTTTCTCATACCTACTTTTTGTTGTGATAAACCCCTATGAGTGTTTCTGTTTCTGTATTATACTTGTTGAAAATTCATATATTATTTGAAATCTCGATTGTTATTTGTTACTAATGTGTACACCCCTATGAGGTTATTGCTT
Organism: Jacaranda mimosifolia; assembly: GCA_018894105.1. Classification (NCBI taxonomy): domain Eukaryota; kingdom Viridiplantae; phylum Streptophyta; class Magnoliopsida; order Lamiales; family Bignoniaceae; genus Jacaranda; species Jacaranda mimosifolia. The sequence goes on along the minus strand of CM032130.1, from coordinate 12,936,854 downwards.
GTTTCTGTTCTGATGTCCAGAACTCTTATTATATTATTCGTTTTCTGCCCCTTGTTCCCTAGAGCCTTGTCAGCTGACCCCTTAGTACTTGTTCACTTCTTATAAACATGTTGATTATTCAAGAAATCTTGTCGGCATATTTAAATTCATTCTATATATCAGTTATTTGGCCTTGACGGCATACTTGATTATCGATTGTATCGGTCGAGTGTCAATCCCAGTAGAATGCTTGGATTATTATTCCAGAATAGCCTTACTAGCCAGTATATTAGATGTTCAGATTGTATCTTATTATATTCATGTCATTGTCTAAAGGTTAAGTTTTTATTTGTTAGCATTATATTATTTTAACTCATGGGACACCATGGGCGGTTTCCACTCAGAAGGACACCACGGGGGTTTGGGCCTAGGGACTAAGTTCAGAAGACAGTCGAGAGGAACGGACCAACAGAGACAGGTCTTACAACTAGTACCCACCTATGATCCTGACTTACAGGTAGATGGAGGTAGCGAACTATGAGTGACGGGATCTGACATGTGGTCGACCATGCCATATAAGTCAATTATTACCCACCGAGCTGAGTGCTCGAGCAATGGAGCGATAAGGAAATCTTGTTTATATTGTACCGATGCCCGGTACTAGCAAGTATAATTTGATTCAAGAGTAATAAGGACGGAATGACCAACAGCCTGTTAAATTCAATATCATGTGTGTCATGTACGTTGTTGATTCATATCAAAGCTCTTGCTTGTTACTAAATTGTTCATTAATTGTTGTATCTCAATGGTTTTTCTTTCAGTCCTATCATTTTCTTTCCCTCACTAAGTCCTTAGGAATCACCCTCCTATAAATTTTAAAAATATTAAAACAAAAAAATAGATCTCATCCTATAAAACTATAAACTTAGATGAGCAAAAAAGGCAAATTGAAAAATAAATTACAAAATTTAACAATAATAATAACTTGATTCAAAAAATGAGTAACGTATTCAAGAGTTTACAAATGTGTTTTGAGAATATAAATAAAAATATATTGAGTAAAAATGTGTATAAAATAATGTGTTTTCATTTTCAAGTAGGAAAAAATAGGGTCCTCTCAATAAAATTGGAGGCCTAAGGAGAAACAAAAAAATGAAGCCTTTAATATATAATAAAAAAAATTAAATTTCTAATACATATATCTTTTTAGTAATTATTTCGTATTTTATAGAAAAAAACATCTCATATAAAATATTATTATCTAAATTTTATTCTCTAACTTTTTTGAGATGCAAAATTATTAATTATATTTTTATAATTAATTTCATGTAACATTGTTTTTTAATTGATCAACATAGTTAACCCATTTTATTTTTCTTGAGATGTTGACAAATTTTATTAATTTCAATTTTGAAAAACTTATTTTTTTAAAAAATAAATTTAAAAAGTAAAATCTTGATTTATAGTAAATGTGAATTAACACTAATATTATTTAATGATTAGTATTGAAAAGAATGAATGAGATAGGGTTTTGATAAGTAAAAGAATAAGAATTAAAAGGATAGTAGAGATTTAGGAGAATGAAAAATAATAAAATTTATATTTATATTTATATTTTTAATTAATTATTCATTGTAAATTTAACTATTTAGGTTAGGCCTAAATTGTTTGAAAAGGAAAACATATATATAAGGCTTCTAAACTAAAGACCTTTTTCTTTTTCTTTTTTTTTGGCCTATAGTGTGAAAAAAGAAAAATGAAAATAGGCCTTATTTTTTTATTTTTAAGGCCTAAAATATAGGAAAAAATACATATAGGTTTGGAGGCCTAAGGCGGTCGCCTTTTTTAACTAAATGTAAAGCCACCCTTGGAAAAAAGTATGAAAATGAAATTTGAGAATGAAACAAGTTGTTCTCTTGTGTTTTTGGTGTTTTTTGAAAAATATTTTGGGAGAATGAATTTTTAGGAGAAAGATTGGAGAAAGTGTCAATCGTTTCTTTCTATTTTGGGAAAACAGGAAAAATGATTTAAAAATGAGTTGTTTGTTTCTTTGTAATTTGGGAGGCGACAAACTTTACTGTAAATGTTCAAACAGTTGCTTTTTTGTTGTGTTTGTAAAGTGAAAATGATTTTTATTTAATGTATGTATGTATATTTATAGTTTGATGATGATATGTATGTATATATATATATGTGTGTGTGTGTGTGTAATGATTGATATATGGTTGTAATAAAATGATGTGTAATTAATTTAATTAGTTATTTATTTTAAAATTTAATATTAGCAAATGATATATTACTTGGAAGAAAATATTTATTAATAAATATAAATTATTTAAGAAATCATAATTATATCTTGATTATAAAAAATCAGCTTATGTCATAATTATATCATAATTGTTAATATTGGCTTATATAAAAAAAATTAATAACTTTACATTAATTATAAACTAATTACTATTTATTAATTAAAATATAATTATTTAACCATTTATTATTTATGATTTATGTTCAAATAAAACTTAGTTAGTGATTTAAATAAAATAATTTATTTAATAATTTATATATATAATACTCATAACAATTCATCAAATTAAAAAGTAAATAATTTTATATTATATAAAATTAAATCATCTTAAATTATTTATTAAACAAATAAACATAATATTTAATTACACATGAAATATGAAACATAATTAATATCTAAATAACAAGTTATTTAAATAATTAAATAAATTAATTTAATACATTAATTAATTAATTTAACTCATTATTTAATTAATACATTATTTAGTAAATAAATTACTTAGTAAATAATTAAATACTTTTTACTTAAACTTAATTAATTTTCTCAAAAATTACTTTAATGATATTAATATTAATTTATTAAACTTAATAGATTATTAAATAAATATCATACTATAATTAAATTTTTATTATAATTTTTAATAAATGTGAAGATTAATATTTAACAAAGATTAATTGTTTTGAAGAAGATTAATTTATTTATTATATCAAATTAAAAAGTCTTAAATTATTTATTAAATGAATAAATATATTATTTAATTAATAGATTAAATATTAAATATAACTAAATACATTATTTAATTAATAAGTAATTTAATTAATTAATTTAATACGTTATCTAGTAAATAAATTATTTAGTAATAATATAAATAATATTTATGAAACACCCTAAATTCTAAAATCCTAAAATATAATAAAATGTGAAATCGATAAATTGGCTAGATTAATTTTGAATTAGATTTAACTAAAGTCTAGAATTAAATATTTATAACTGAGGGTTTGAATTGTAAATAAGAAAAGGACTTTATTGTTTGAAATCATTAAGTTTAGGGGGTCAATGTGAGAGAAATAAAATCTTAAGGACTTTAAAATAAACTAGTTTGGACCTAATTGCTCATAATTTAAAATTCCTGGGGGTCAATGTACAAATAATAAAACTTTAAAAGTTGAATTGAGGTTCGAGGGTTAAACTGAAAGGCGGTTAAAAATTTAAGGGGGCAATTGAAGTCGGCCAGCAAATTTTGGGGTTGATTTGTAAGAAGCTAAAAATTTGTTATAGATATACAATTGAGGACAAAATTCTATCAAATTCTCAAAAATCGCCCAAATTCCACCCAAGCTTCGGGCCACGGAGAACGATAGTAAAACTTGAAAACCACACTGTAGTAAGACTCGCCTCAACTCAAAAATCAATTCCACGCCAAACTTTATCCAAACTATCGATGAAATGGCCGAAAAAAGGAGGCGACGGCGAGCTCGCAGTTGTGGTGGTAGTTTCGCCACTCTCGGTGGCAGAAATAGAAGAAGACTAGGTGGGTTTTGGTTGCGAGGACATAGGCAAGGGGCTAGTGGTGTCAATTTAGGAATTCGGTCAGCGGGGGCGGCGGAATTGAAGGTGGTGGTGGACAGCGGCAGGCTTGGGTTGCTACGGCTTTGAACGGCAAATTGAGTGGCTTCCCAGTGTCAAAACTGAAAATTGTTTGGGGGGTTTTGCTCATCGTGGTGAGGTGTGCCTATGGTAGCAGAGGTCTCCATCTCCAATGGTGGTGCGTGGCGGCAGCTACAGGGCAGTCAGTCCAATTTTGACTCTCGAACTCATTTGGGCTATTCTCAACTTGAAATTGAATCTCGATTCGATCCAATTAGGTAAATTTCACATCGAGTGTTAATTCTATTTATTTTTACAATTCTAATTTAATGTTTATCAAACTAGGATTATTGAAATGTAATTTCCCTCGAGATAATGATTGATTTGTAAATATTGAACAATATTGATTATAACTCTAAGTTTAATAAATCAAGAAAGATTGAATCAAAATTATACTCTTAGACTCGATAATATAGCATGTTGTGAACAAAATATAGTTGAGCTTAATCTAAAGTTATATAAATGTTAGAACGAAAATGAATTATCAGACCTGGACCTAACAAACTCATAAAACCCAACTGATTTAGGAACTAGGACCCTCATCATGTACTGTAAAATAAGTAAAGTAATGAATAGAGATTGTTGGGGGGTAGTTTGAGAATTGAGTTGGCTCGAGCATGTAGAGCTATTAAGATGGTTAAAACATTAAGACGACAAAGTGGGAATGATTGGGCTCGAGTAAGTAAAGTCTGGTAACACCAAAGTATCATGAAATTGGAAGATTAAGGCCATTCGAGATAAGATATAATTGAACTTGAGTGTCTAGATAACCTTAAGCTTGATAAAGACATAAACTATATTTATATCCAAGAGTCAGAGGGTTGATAGAATGATAACTCGAGTTATCTTTTGACAGTTCTCGGTTGATTAGGAAGCCAGGACCTGAGCGACCACTCGACTAGGAATTCCTCTGCAATTGTCAGGTGAGTTTATACTTAATAGTATGAGATTTCTTTGCTGGGGAAAGAACCTATATACTTGTTATATATCCTAATCACTTGATTCCTATCAATCTATATGTTGAAAATAGTACTCCACATCGCCTTGTTAAACTGAGCGCTTCTGTTCATATTGATTGATATCGCTTTACTTGAAAATGATGATTGTGTTGAGGGAGCTAAAAAGTGATTTCGAAATATATGTTCTTTGATCGCCATGTTGTTATTGCTAAACTATCTCACTAAGTCATTTGAATTTACCTTGTTTGTACTATTTCTTTTCATTATGTACCCCACGAGTGACGAGGATAGACTAGCCCAAGTGACACAATAGATAATGAGAGTAATAGAAGTGCTAGGTGATTCATGATATTTCGATTTATAGTTGTACCTTTGTTGGAGGTTTATTGTAGAAATTAAATGCTTTGAAATTTTGAGAAATGTATTTTCTATTGTTTAAAAGACTTGTGGTATAAAGTGGGTAGCGCCTTGTACGGGAGTAGGTACCTCTCGGTCTAGGAGTTACAATTTAATTAAATTTAATTAATTTTATCAACAATTACTTTAATTAAATGTGTAAAGATAAGTTCTAGAATTTTATAACTAGTAAAATTTTAATATTTTTATATATGTGTATATATATAAACATGGATGAGTGAAGTAAGATAGTGATAAATGAATGAATGATGAGAAAGGTAGAGTGAGAAAATGAGGGGTAGGTATGGTTTTAGGGTATAGGATATTGTTTTGGGAGGAATTTTGTTGGTATAAAATTTTTATATTTTGAGAGAAAGATTTGAGAATGTATATATATTTTGGAATTATTTTAGGAGTTGAAAAATATTCTGAAAAAATTGATAAATAACAGGCCCTAAATAAATCATTTTGTCAAGCACCTCCACACTCCATAGCAAGGCGTAGATTAAGATAAGCAGTTGTGGTTTAATTTTAGTGCCTAGGCTAATGGGCTTAGTTCTTGGGCCATACCCTTATTAAATTTAGCTACGAATAAGCTATATGGTCCAATATCATTTTGTTCCATAGCAACTGTTGGACTAGCCTACTTCCGAAAAGAAATTATATTTATAATCATAATAAATGTTCATAATCCGAAATATATAGAATTAGTTTCCATTGGTACCAATATTCCTTACATGTTTAATAGCATTATACTAAGGACTAATTTGCTTCAAAGGTTAAGGCTTGATAAATCCATTTTTAAGTGTTATTTTCTGTTTGCTTTACATTTTTATGGCCTATACCTTTGCGATCCGACATGGTATCATGGGCCAAGGTGGTTTATGGATAAGGCCAAAGTGGTCTGATTTGGTGTGATAAGAATTATAAAGATCAAATAGGGCATATTTTGCTCTTATTTTCAATTAAACCATGTTCCTAAGAATGGAGAATAATGAGGAAATTGTGAAAATCTTATTAAAAATTATAAAGGATATAATTGTAAATTTATATATCATATTTAAATTTATTTACATATTAATCTTACCAACCAAACATAAAATTAAAATATTCTATCCTAATGGGTTTAAAATGTATTCATTTGCTTATATATCACTTCTAATCACATCATTCAAAGCAAACGAGCCCCAAATGTATAATAATTTAAATAAAACAAAAATTAAATGACAAAATTTATCAATAATTAAGGAGAAAAATATAACTAATAAAAATTAATTAAATTAAAAATAGTAACCGCAATTAATAAATCTCATAATAAATCATGAAAGATTTATCAAACTATAAAGTTCAAATGATCAACAAATCTTCGACATATTGAAAGTAGAGATGGAGAAGATTTTTTGTAGATAAAATGCAATTATTTTTTTATATTAGAGATAAATAAAGAATATTGTTCTAATCAAGAAAATGATTTCAAAAAGTCAGATATCTTTAAAAAGAATAAATAATATCAAATTTAATAACTAAAAATAAATTTTTAAATTTAATTAAAAATTAAAAATTCTAAGAATTCAAAATTTGGTCAAAATCACACAATTATGGGTTCCACATCATTGTGTTATATATATAATAGTATGGATAGATAGATATATTTTAAATTTTGAATGAAATAAAATTAGAGATAAGGTACAATCATATCGATTAGAGATAATAATCAACAAATAATGAATTTTTTTTAAATGAATTAAAATGCCCAAAATTCTAAAAATTTGCCATTTGGCCAAAATTGCACAATTAAAATCAAAATCGCATAATTATGAGTCACACACCATTGTGCTATATATAATAGTACTAGCATGTGCTCGGTGCGATGCACCAAAAAGAATTTAAATATTGAAATAATATATTTTATAATAATATTTATTTTACTTTATGTGATTAAAATTGAATCATAATTATTTTTAATATTTAAGAAAATAAAATCTATTACTAATTAAATAAAATAATATGAATGTTTCAATTTAGGATATTATGTTTGAAGATGATTTGTACTTAAGTAAGTTGTGGAAATATAAAGAATTGTTAACTCTAAGTTTATAAATTATACAAAAAATTTTAAAATGATCAAATTTAAAAAAATAAATGAAAGAATTAAGAATAAAAGCAAAACATAGTATTTAACTAAATATGATTTTTAAATAAATATATATTTATGCATACATATTTTGATATGGTAAGTAAACAAGTGATTTTTTTGTCAAAATATAAAGTTCTTTTATGTAAATTCTTAATGATGTGGAAGTTACAGTTATAATTTTCATAATATTTTAGATTTTTAAATGCTAATTGTTTTTCGCTATAGCAAATATGTAAATCTCTATATACTTTATCTATGAAAATAACTTACATCAGGTTATTATTTGATAACTAATTCAGTACGTTGCTTGTACCATGCAATTTTTAAAACTAAAATATCTCTTAATATTCTGTATAACTTTTATAAGTAAAATTTGTTTATATTTATTTATATATGTAGTTATTTTATTATTTTTAAAATTATCAAACAATGTATATTATGTACATGAATAAAATAATAAGTAAATTTTCAATATTCAATTCAAGATAAAATTATCACTCTCTCATATATAAGTTTCTTTTATAAATATATAGATATGTATAGATAATTAAATGGACACTTACTTTCGGTCAAACTTTTTGGATCTCACATCATTAGTCATTGTAAAAATATTTTTATTAATTATTATAAGCAAAAATATTAAAATAAATAGGCGATATAATTATAAAATTGTTTAACTAAATATATTGAAAAATATAAAAATTGATATTATTTGCTATTTAAGTAGTCATTTATCATGCTTTTGAAAATTTTCAATTATGTCAACTATATATATGTCCCATATAAAAGAACTTATTCAAACAATTGAAAATGAGTTTTCTATTATGTTGCTAAAAAATTAAAACAATTTAAATTAATAATATAAAATAAAATTCAAAGTTTATGGTTGTTGCAGGAAGTAATTTTTTATATTTGAAATATTCTTCAAATTAAATTATTTGTTATATTCTATATAAATAGTTTTATCTAATTAAGATTTTGATAAATGGAGCTTTTACATAACAATCAATTTATAATTAATCATTTCTCAAACTTCTAGCTCTTTAATAAAGATTATAAAATATTATTAAATATATTTTGAATTTTGAATGAAAGAAAATTAAAGATAAGATACAATCATATTAATTAGAAATAATAATCAACAACTAACAAAAAAATTTAATTAAGTTAAAATACTCAAAATTCTAAGAATTTGTCATTTGACCAAAATTGCATAATTATAGATCCCACACTGTTGTACTATATATAACTAGGATGTGCTCGATGCGATGAACTGAAAATAATTTCAACATTGAAATAAAATTATTTCAAATATATATATTCAATATTAAAATTATTTTCAATGCATCATATAGAGTGTTTCGAAAGCCATTTCATTTATATCTATAGAAAATTAGTTATTAAAGATAATAGAAAATTAATAAAAAATTTATCAAATTATAGAGTACAAATGATTAAGGAATCTTTCACATATTGAGGGTAGAGATAAAAGAGATTTTGTAGATAATATTGTTTTCTGATATTAGAGATAAACAAAGAATAATTTGTTTTAAACAATAAAATGATTTAAAAAAACTAGTTGAATCAAAATCTTCATACTCCTTACGATTTTCTTCTTCAATTTCCTCTTATTCATCTTCTCCATTCATTCCATTTCTTGTTGATGAGATTGGATTATATTGTACTTCATTAGAAGGTAATTCTATTTAATTTGCGTTGTCATCAACTAAGATACTTGAATAGTCAAAATCAACATTAACTGAAACATCAAACAGGGTTGTCACATCATCTTCTTAATACAAAGCTTCGACACTTGATTCATTTGCTTAGTTTTACATTAAAAGAAAAGGGATGTCTATATATTCTACCTCTTGCATTTATTTTGCACATTGCATGCAATTCCTTCTCTCCCTACTTGTAGATGAAAAACTTGTGTAATACACTTGTTCCGCTTGTTAAGCTAATATAAATGCATCATTTTTGTTAAGCTTCCTTAGATTATTGATCTCAACAAGTCTAAGATCGTGGATGCACTTTAATCCCTCTGTTAGACAAGTCATACAAATGGCATTTAAACAAAACAACTTTTTTCCTTATCCAAAGTATTCTAGCTTCGACACCTCTTCTAACATACCATAATAATCAACTTCATTGTCGCTCCAAAAACTCCTACACATGCAAACACCACTACTTATAGTTGATTTAGTCTGCCTATAGTCAATGTTGTGGAATTTGGACCCATTCACAAAATACATGTTATATAGTTTAACCTATCGACTAGGATCTTGTGAAAATTACCTAATGTTCTCTCCAACCACATGGGAACTATCTATCACCTGCTCAAGAGTTGTACAATTATATTCTATCGGTTATATAAGAAATGATATTTATTTAGTAAATTATATTTATTTAAACTTGGGATGATCAATATTTACGCAATGTTGAAGTCATTGTGGAAGTTCTATATATCGTAATCTCCCAATTTTGTGTCCTTTATATATAGATATTGCCTAGACATCTCTTTATCAAATATGCTATAAGAACCCAAGGAATTTATTATTCCATTGAATTTTATGGAGTGAACTTAGTTTGCCAAAGGAACAACCTCTAATTTAGTAGCACATATCTATGTACCGCCACATATTCACCATCATCTCTAAGCAATCCGCATTTTCTTTAACTCTTAAGTCTCTTTGGATGACAAAAGATTGAAAGAAGCCGCTTGAATCCACACCTCTATCATTGTCATTTCTTGATACCTAATTTAGCATTGTTCATATATAAGGATCAAAGTATAATGAGTACAAAGTTGCAACTTTCTCAATAATATAAGCTTCTATAATAAAAAGCTTCAATGTAGGCTCAATTTTTTATTTTATGCTTCAGACCCTGCAAAAATCTACACTATAGTTCATTACCAAATATCACACTTTAAGTGTAAGATAATTTATGTGTTAATTGAATGACATTAAAAATACATAGGGATAATATCTTTCAAATGAACACATCCATCGGTATTGTACAGGCACACCAACCTTAGCTTCATAGGTCAAGGGATTAGATGATGCTCAACCACATCAAAGAATACTTGTGGGAATATTTTTTCAAGTTTATAAAGAATTTCAACAATATTTTTCTCAAGTTGTTCCATATGTTGTACGTGCAAGATAGTAGAGCATATATCCTTAAATAAGAAACCTAACTCTAATAGTGCTTCTCATATCGGTTTAGGTAAAAGGTCATTAAAAGGCAATTGAAAATAACCTCATCATAAACACGTGGCAATTATGATTTTTCATTGCATAAAAATTTGAATTTTTTTTTTATCTATGCATTAGGTTATACTGGAAGCATATCCATCTGGAAGTTTGAAGTCCTTAGTCCATTTACAAACTTCTTTTATTTGTTTGGTACTTAATGTATAAGTTGCATTGGGATTTCAAAAATTTCCTCTATCATCTTAAACATATGGAGTTTTAGGCCAATTACAATAAAGCTCTAAAATTTCCCTTTACATCTAAAACTATGTTGAAGATATTTTCAAACACATTTCTCTCTATGTACATTACATCTAAATTATAGTAAACAAGATTTGTGCACTAATAAGACAACTCTTGAAATATGCTTTTGTAATCTAGTTATGTATAACGCCAAATCTAGACAAAGGATTAGGATTGCTATCCTTATCATATGTTTGGAGAGAAGTTGAGATGCATGTCTTAGGATTTTTTCCACCAGACAAACATAGAGGAGAAGGGTCTTTTTCATGTCTACCTTGCAAAAATATATCAATTTATCATTGATATATGTTGCAAAGATGAAAAAATTATTCGTGACAATCAAACCATGATTTTTCCATTCAGTTTATAGAGAAAAGAATTTGTATGCTCCATACAATATGGACATGACAACTTTTCATGATTACTCCAACAAGAAACCATGTTATAAGTAGGTAAATCATTAATTGTCCATAAAATGGCTACTTTCTTCATAAAATTTTGTTGTCTAAATGCATCATAAGTTTCAACCCATTCATTCTGTAGCACCCCCACTCGGGATAGCAACTAAGCTGAGGCGCCACTCAATTCAATCTTAAATTGGACCAAAATACAAATCAATAGGCCCATAATCAAACATTTCAAGCTTATCAGTAATAGTAGTTGATTCCAACTTAAACAAATCTTAAAAAATCCCATAACAAACAACACATACACTAAATACGTACCACAAAACTTTCCAAATTCAACTTATCAGAAATAGCAAAATTTCAAACTTAACAAACTCGATAAACCATTAAGTATATGCCATAATTCATTATATACATTAAACAAAATATTTACATTCCTTAAGTCATCCACATCAACATAACATATCACGACATCTCAAGTCCATGCTTACCAATCATATGATTTTCATATATACATTCAACACCTGATCTATTACAAAACATACTTATGTCTAGCCTGAAGTCCAAATTCTTCACTTAATCCCTGTCTAAGAATCAAAGATAAATGGGGGGTTAAGTCTGAAGGACTTAGTAAGGGACAAGTGTAAGCATAAACAGAAAGGATCTATTGAGGGAAAATCAACCCAACAGGCTGTAAATCAATAGTCAGGTATAATCATATCAGAATACGGACAGGTAGTCAAGAAAAAATCGAACAATCAGAAATTGGTCAGATAAAACAGATAAGATCAAAAACATATCTTATTCTAGTCAAACTAAACTTACCTAAGCATGATAGCTTGGTACAAAACTTAACCTTATACTAATCGAACTAAACTTACCCAAGCATAGCTTGGTACATAACTTACCCAGGCATGCTAGCTTGGTACATAACTTATTGCTGACAAAACGAATCAATACCAACAGTACGGACATATAACAGACAATCAAATAGCAGATCGAACAGACAATCGAATAATAGATCGAATAGATAACAAACGGTCGTACAATAGACAACAAGCAGATTTTGAACAATTCACATATTTCAATAACACAGTACAGTCAGTACATAAATAATAACCCTTACAGGGGTTTATCACAAATATCGAAGAGTGTAAAAAGTGCTAGATTGACAGACCATCACAGGGCATACAAAATATAACATCCAGGAGGTTAGACCTTCACCTCCGTAGTCTCAGAAAAGCTGCAACCTCAATCAGTAGTCTACTAGTCTTGGGACCTACTCCTTCATCACCTAACCAAAGGAATAAGTTCACAATCAAATCTTTATTCAACCTCGATAACCTTCAATAATTACAGTCTTACTATTAATTGTTCTAAAATCGAGAGTTATTCTCCAATATTAAAATGGTAGTAACAGAAGGCATAATTTGGTCCTTATTTATATAATTAACCTCGTGTCATATCCTAAATCAACAATAACAAGCCAATTAGCTTAATAACCCAATTATTTCTATTTAGGTCCCAAATTCATAAAATTAGAGGTTTCTCTTCCAATTAACTCGACAATTCCCAACATTTCATAAAATAGTACAATCCAGGTTGACTAAACTCATACTGGCACATGCATATACCAAGTCTTAGTCCCATAATATCTCAAATTACCCAATTATCATTTCTCGAGTTCCAATTTCATCCAATCATAGTTTAATCACTTGCTTACCTCAATTAATCCCTAATTATCATATAATAATAATACGGATCCACTAGATAATATTATACTCCATGCATGGGGATATATATATATCAATCATATGTAATCCTTCATAATACAAGGTGAGGAATTAAAATACAACATGTATATATATATAATAAGCATCATCCAACTTCTATACCCTCAAACCAACTATCGAAACCTCAAAACCACGAACCAAGACCACCTTAACGATCCTCGCGATGAGCTGGAGTTTTTCCCTGGAAGTCGCTGGAGCGCTGTCATGGACAGTTGCCGGAATAAGCCTAAATTACCACCAAAAGACACCTTTCAGCTCAAATAACAAAATGCCCAAGTCAATTTTTCCATTCACCGCCGAATTGGCCTTCAATTTGAGCTCCAATCATCCTTCACCACCACACACCGCCACAAGATTTTCTCCAAATTTCATCGCCAGCGTCAGACCAAAACCCAATCCAAGGCTATCGTGATGTTCCCGAAGCTGCGATCTACCAAAACTACCCTTGGTCTGCCGTGAAACGTCGCCGGGAAGAGAAACCTACCAACCACTATGAGCTCATCTTGGCCTTAGTTTTTTGGCCGCTCCACCAATGGTTTTGGAAAGAAATTGGTATGGTTATATTCCTTGTGAGGAGAGGAGAAGAATGATACCAAATTTGAGGTATTTCCATCACTGATGGAGGTTGTTGGAAAAGAGAGAAAAACAAAAAGAAGAAAGGAAGAAAATGGGGTGAAATGTGAAAATGTGGTATTTATAAGGACCTCTTTTTGAAATTTTCAAATTGACCCCTAAATTATGCCCAGCTTTCAATTGAGTCCTCCAAGGATTCCATAGCCTTCAATTCGATCCCAAAACAATGTGGGTGCATGAAATTAACCCCCTTTGACCCAAAAATATTCCATGCAAACCCCCCAAGACTTTCAAGTTTAATCCAATCAAGTCTTCCTTAATTCCACTTTGACCCCAAAACTTTCAAAATCTTTGCAATCAAGTCTTTTTTTATTAATTTCGAGCCCTAAAATCCGATTAACCAAAATCTTAATTTTTTTATTCTTATTTCCCAAACTACCAAATTTTAGGGGTGTTACACATTCCATAACTATTCCATTCATCAATTAGAGGGTGTAAAAACACAACTAGCTTCTTCGAGGAAGATTTAGGACCTAAAATGACTACACTCAAGATCATATATAGTTTATCTATGTAGATGACTGGAGGAACATTAGATACAATTAACATCACTGGCCAATAAGAATAAGGAGCACTATTGATGTTATAGAATCAAAGGATAACTATTCCAATAAAATTAAGAAAGCGTGTGCCAAAAGGGTAAAAAGCAATTATCTATAACAAACATATTCTTGACATATATATTAACCACTTGTTTGACTTGTATTCTTCAATCAAGTCGTCATTCAAACTATAGATACTGGAATAGCAACACAATAATAAAAAGTAGAAATAAGTTTCTCACTATTAAATATTTTGAATTTATTGTGCATCATAATTATTCTATTATGAATCAAGTACATGAAATGAAAATTTATGTCTCTAAACTTAAAATTTTTAAGATTGAGATTCCAAAAGTAATACAAGGAAAATTGTTATCGAACTTCCTATAAGTTGGGGATACTATAGAAAGATTGTATGTAAGATTTCTTTTGTGGAGTCAATTATTGAACCATTTATGACCTGAAAAGAAAACTCAAGTTCGTGACAAAAATACATCAAATTCATTCTGGTCCAAAAGTTAATTATATTTCTGAAAAGAATATAAATCTAAATCCAAATGTTGGAAAGAAAAGAATATTTTTCTAAAAATTGTTCCAATAAGAAAAATATGTCACATGTTTCGGTTGTGGCAAAAAAAAAAAAAGTCGAATAAAGAATATTATTGTTTTAGAAAGAAGCAAAAGGAAGAAGAAACACCTAAAAATTAAGCAGTTGAAAGCAACATTAAAGAAACAATTGTGATGGTTTCAAATATATATACAAGCATAATTATTGAATCGCACATGACTATGACGATCAAGTTGTGTCATTGATGATATAAGTTCAGTGCAATAATTCATATTTACAATAACAAAAATTGTTTCAAGAACTATCAAGGTGTTATAGGATAAGTTCTAGTGGGAAATGCTAATACAACAATAGCTCTTAGAAAAGAAAATTTGAAAGTGTTCTTTACATCTAGAAAGAAGTTGCTATCTACTAATATTCTTCATATTCCAAAATTTGAAAGAACTTAGTGTCTGTTTTTCTTATGTGCAAAAAAGAACTTGAGGTTATGATTGAGTTTGATAAAATAATCTTGATTAAAACTAGTGGATGTATTGGTAAAGGATATCATGATCAAAAGTTCAAACTTTATAATATTACATATGTTATACCTTTTATTGATTATTTGCTTTTTTTTTTAAGTTTGTTTTAACTTTTTCTTATGGCACAATTGACAAAAACATGTGAATTAATGATTAAAGTGCATTTTTATGGTACACAAAATATTCAAATAAAGCAGCTGTTGTATAAGGAGCAAGGTATTGTATTATATCATGGAAATCTACCGAAGATGTTTTAGGAGTTATAAAAGAGGTTTCTAGCTCATATTGGTCATGAGTTGAGAATGAAAATTGAACTATGTGAGATTTAATCTCTGATTGTTCCTCAATAACTCTATGATAGAGCAATCAATTATTAATAATTACTCATAGGTTTGAATCCTACTTGGGAGATTTGACTCATTTTGAATTAATGAATTCAAGATAAAGGGATTCACTTTAACTATTAAGAATAGGTTTGAAACTCTATCTTTTTTTATATCTCGCCATATCCCATTGTGTTCTAAATGTCAATACCTTGATGTAGGCCCTAGATAATCCTTTGCTACAGAATCCTTGGGTTATTTACAACTAGCTAATTAAAATTTTTTTAATGTACTAGCATTGCATTTTTTGTACAGTCATCGATTCTCTTGTGAGTTTACAATTGTCACGAGCAAATATATAAATGATGTTACTTGCATTTCATACAGGAATAGTTTAATCACTTAGGATAAAAAATAAAATAAAAAATATCAAGTATGTACTCAAGTAAAAATGTATAAAACATTTTAAAAGCTGAAAGAAACACAACTTTGCCAGAACTTGTGCATTCTGATGTATGTAAATTAAATGGTATTTTAATGTATGATGGGACTAAATATTTTATTATATTTATCCATTATTATTCTTGTTTTATGTAATTTTATTTAATGTAAAGTCAAGATGAGACATCGAATAAATTTATATCTTAAAAATACATAGTTGGAAATTAGGAGGAAAAAAAATAAAATTTAAATTCTTCAAAGTAATTGAGAATATGTGCATTTCACTAGTATTTTGATTCATGTTGTGAAGATAATAATATCATATGTTAATTCAGTGCATCATATACTCCACAAATATAACATTTTGGTGAAAAGAAATATGAACATGTTGATATGAGTACTCCAATGTTTTTAAATATAAAATGCAAATAGTTAATATGATTAAACAAATTCTAATACTAATTACAGGAGGAAAAAAAAAAAAAAAGATTAACATCAACATTGTCTCCACTTCCCCTGCAATTAAGAAAGAAGCTTCCAGTAAACATCAACGTTGTCTTCAATTGAATCCAAACATTGTTTTGTACTCAAACAAATTGTATTCGGCTTTAGTCAATCAAAAGAAAATGTGGGATGGTTTGCAAAAAGACAATGACATAAGACGGCCATGATCCCCAACATAAGCATTCCACCCTAGTTTTAATATATTTCAACAGTCCATTGGAAGGTACAATGCAACCCTACTTTAGTAACTCAACTGCATGAGGAATGACTATGTAAACCTCTCCAACATTATGAATATCATTGCTAAAACCTATCCCACTAAGTAATGTAACAATGCCATGCCGAAACCATGCTCCATAGTGCTCACATGTCAACCAAAAAATGAATAGTGACTTATTAAATGATAACCCACACATTCTAATAAGGAAACTTGTTAAAGACTTAAAATGACAATGCAAACAGCCTAAGAAGGAATACCATCTAAGTGGTAGACCACTTTATGGAGTGACAACATTTCAATCCCACCAATGTTTAATGAGTAACAATGCAAACTATACCTTAACACTAGTTTTGCAAACTAACCTACTGCTAATGAGTTAGATTGTGGACTAAACTAAAGAAAATATAACAGCCTACATGTATATGCAAACTTTCTACCTGACCATTTAATGGATTTACAACATTTAAGCCCTACGATGTATAATGGATTTCCTTGCAAAAACAATACAAACTGATATAGAAAAGGATAACAAGCATATCAAAACGTAAGCATGCTACAGCTTGTTTCTCCTCAAACAGGACAAGTTACAACATATCTGTGACTATTCTTGTGGAGACAACCAAGTTGTTGACTCCCACAATGTCGAGAAGAGGTCACCAAAGAGGTATACTTACTTCTCAACTCACAGGGTGGAGAACCCCCCAAGCATGATGCATATAAACATCTACTACCCAGTATATCAACACATAATTTACAGCCAGGTACAACAAATTTATGCTCTAACAGAAAACACAGTCCACAACATAGCTTAAAACACACATAAACGGGGATAAATACATCATCAAATGTGCATAAACAAGTATAGAATCTAGTATACCATTTTGAAGACAAACAAATCCATGCTATAGAAACAATCAATACAATATACTAAGAGCCAAAACATAAAAAAGACTTATTGAAGAACTAAAATAAGTAGAACTTGATTCTGTTGAAACTTCCTTAGCAAATTCTCCTCTTACAAACTTCTCTGAACTCCAATTGTCACCACAAAAAGAAGAGGTTTGCTTAGCTGTTGTGCTCGTGTGATAGTGTAAAACAAGGATTGCAATGAATACTAAACAGTGCTTATTTTCTGTTTGTGTTGTGAGTATGGAAGGTGGAATAAGCATGTATAAATAACACAAGACTTCAATACAGACAATTAAAGAACATCGGGAACATGTATTCAATTGTACACAAGTGGTTGGGATGTGATAGAACAGAATAACTTTGGCAGCCTTCATAAGTTGCATCAAAATGTATTTCTTATATTTTACACCATAAAATAAGTACAAAGGTAATTATCTGCTTGCACTAGTATAATCCCTTTTAAAGCACCACTTATAACCCAACAATTATATAGATCCAAAAGGTTATTGACAAATTAAAATGAAATAATGACACTATAACATGTAAACCCATAATCATATATTTGTTCAATTCATAATCCAGAACAAGATAGGCCTATATAATAACAAGAAAATACCATGAATATCAACAAGCATAACTCACAAAAAATACCTAAATCGTATGAGGTGCATAAATAATCAAACCATAACTCATATATAAGTATATAGACATAAATACAGACAACCAACTCACATAAAAATGATTTTCTAGAACCATATAATACGATAACCCTTAGTCAATGAAAAGAAATCTAGAATATCCACCTTAGAGACTAGTCAAACCGTATCACAATAAGCATCCAACTATCAAGAAACAAGATATGACCATACATACAGGTGGATGAGGTAATCTAAATATCAAACCCTAGACTCACAAACAAATTTCAAATATAATATATTAAAAAGTGACTTGCAACCATTTTTATACTAGGAATCATGTGCGCCCCTTGTGGAATCAAATCTCTCTTGCCAAAATAACAACAAACAACAGCGAATCTTTTACTTTAACCTAGAAACATCCAACCTATGAACATTTGGCCCATTTATTGCAAGAAAAACCCAAGATCCGTGACCCTGGGCATGCTTTTATGTCTCAATTCCGGGATGAACACAAGATAAAAAAAAGCCCTTACCCTAAAAAAATAGCGAAACTAATGCAAACACAGATGGGTAGGTTCGAAACATTCAAAACCACAGTGATTTAAAGCATTTAATCGGAGTGGGTGGTGATTTTCATGAGTTTTGATTGAAACAAGTAGAGAAAGATGGTTTGTTTTGGAGAAGAATCGAAAGGGGGAAGATATATATATATATATAGAGAGAGAGAGAGAGAGAGAGAAGAGTTAGAGAAACATGCGAAGTAACAGGAAAGGGGGACAAAAAACTAGTTGAATCAGATGAGTTGGCCGAGGGTTTATTTTTCTCTTTTTAGGGGTATTTTGGGTATAAACAAAGGTATTTTGGGAGTTAAAATCAGGGAATGTAGAGTTCGTTTGTTATTGTTTTGTGGAGTTAGAAAATATTCTCACAAAAACTAAACAAACATAGTGAAAGGAAAATATAGCTAAAGCTTTTGCTAACGGCATTTCATGTGCAGAATAGATTACCTTTAAAGAAAGTCAAGTTTTTTCATATGATATATGAAATGGTCGAGAATGATTAAACATCAAAACAAGATGTAAAGTTAAAAGATTGATTATTAAAGGTTTTAAACAAAAAGAAAATATAGATTATTTTGATACTTATGCACCAGAGCCCAAATAATGTCAACTTGTGTACTTCTTACGCGAGCACCAATTTAGAACTTGATCATATATTAAATGAATATCTAAATAATCTTTTAGATGATGATTTAGTAAAGAAGTATATTTGAAACAACCAAAAGAATTTGTTTTATCAAGAAATGAAAAGAAAAGCAAATATTGTTTATATAAGTGCCTTTACTCAAAATTTAATGATTATTTCTGTGCAATTGAATGTTTATATATTGATGGCATGTTAAGCATTAATAATAACAATTTTTTATACTAATGGAACCAAGGAATATCTTTGTACTTAGTTTAAAATAAAGAACTTAGATAAAGCATGTATCATTTTAGGTATAGAGGTGAAGAGACATGAAATGGATTTAGCTTTAAGCTAGTCTTGTTATGTTCAGATAATTTTAAAAATAAGTTCAATTATTTGAACATTAAAGCAGCTAGCATCTTTTATGATGTTTCAAATTTTTTGGTTAAAATACTGAAAGAACGATTGCGATAATAATATATTAGTGTAATTAACAGGTTAATGTATATCATGCATTATACCAGATTAGATTCTACCTTTGCCATTTGTAAGCTATCAACGTTAATAAACAATTCTAATATTATTGAACAAGAATACAAACTTACTTTGGTATCTCAAAGGAACTATAAATATAACTCTTCTATAATAAGTTTTCCATTATATTGAAGGGTTTTTTTTATGCTAGTGTGATAACTAGCAATAAATCCATATTTTGATGGATTTTTACTCTTGTTAGAGGTGACGTTTCATAGACTTCCAAGAAACAGACTTGTTCTAACATATTCCATACTAGAAGTTAGATTTCCTCAGCAAGCAAAGAGATAAGATGGTTGATGAATTTGTTGTTAAATATTAAAGTAGAGCCACAACCAATACTAGTCAATTCTTTCCTTTGTTAAATGAGAAAACTATAAGTGGATTCCTTAATTACAACGAAAAGAATACTGTTGAGTGTGCCTTAAAATTCAAGTAGGACATGACAAAGAAACGATGCAGAAACGGGTGAGACGACGTCAAGACAGCATGACAAGACAAGCCCCAACGCACATAGGCAAAACACTATGCATCGGGGTGCACAACTACTGCGCCTAGGTGCAAACCTGGGCAAAATACTTTCGCTATGTGAGCCAGGACAAAAGATGGCCGCGTCTGGTGTAAGGTGTTCTGTAACCTTGCACCAGGGCACAGACTTTATCTACCTTGGCGCGGCGCATTCTGTTAAAAATTGAGTTTTGTGTCTATGGGCGCAAATCTTGTGTGTCCCGGTGCGGCATGAAAGGCTCAAGCCTATTTTAAGATTTGTTTGGGTTTTTGAACCCCATTTTCTTTAAGATTGAAAAGAATGAACCTTATCAAAAGTAGTTTAGAAAATCGAAGCCCAAGGCCCGTGGGTTTGCATCGCGCACCAGGGTGCACAAAACTATTTGTGCCAAGAAAAAATTGAACATGGGCTGAAACTTTGAGCTGGGGCGCAAAAAACTTGAGCCCCGGCGCAAAGTTACTATTCATTACACGTCGGGGCACAAAAATCTTGCAACGGGGCGCACGACGCGTGTTTTTATGCCTTTTTCGCCCATGTACACGCCTTGGTGGACCTTGCCTTGTGCCCCGGAGCGCAACGTCCCTCCAACGCGCGCCGGGGTGTGTTCTCGAGCCCATTTCGATCACTTTGCTCCAATTTGCTCAATTTCTTCCGTTCCTTGTCAATTTTACCTCAAATTTCAAGGCAAAATCAATAATATATATATTTAGTTGAAATTATGCCACAAATGTTGCTAATATTCTATTTGTTTGCTGGGCAGGCGGCCGATATATAAACCATTAGAGCAACTCCACCTTTTCTCCCAAGCTACAAAGGGAAATGATGACACTTTGTTAGGGCTACCAAAAAAAGGAAAAAAAAAAGGGGATTGCTTCATATCTATACAAACCCCAGATGCTCTAAACAAGTACTTTATTATATGTTTGGTAACTCAAAATTGGAAATTTGGGTCTCATTTTGAGTTTGAAAACTAGTTTTAGTTGTTGTTGTTGTTGTTGTTATATGTTTGGTAACTCAAAATTGAAGATTTGGGTCTCATTTTGAGTTTGAAAACTAGTTTTAGTTATAATTATCTTATTATGTGTAAATTTATTTAGATTTTATTTTTTTGATGGAGAAAATTCGTGTGTATTTAAGTAAGGAATTTGACACCTATCTTTTATATTCATTATAAAACATAATAGTACAAATTGTTTGACATTGTAAAAATTGCAAAACAAAGGGTGCTACTCTCTTATAAAGAGCCCAACTAAGCTTATAGAAAGTTTAGATAAGGAGATTATTTCAAGTATTTTATTAGAGTAAAGAAAATTATAAGTTCTTGAAAAAAAAAATACTTCCATTTATTTATTTTCTAGATAGTGCATCAAGGAACACCTCAAGTTAATAGAAAATCATGCATTTATTTCCCAGAAATGTGAAAATATAAAACAGTAGAGAAATGAAGACACTTACTAGTAAACTTTAATTGAATTTTCCTAATTTACTTGTGATATTAGACTAATTCAATGTCACTTTCTGGTCAATTATGGCATGAACACAAGGGATTAATTGTGATAATCTTCTTTAGATTTCATAATTAGACTGCTAATCACAATCTTATTTTCTTAATCCAAGCAAAAGTAAAAAAAGTCACAAATATATTATATAAATCTCTCTCTATAAAGAGCACTTAGACTTATCTACTTGAAGAACTATATAAATACATATATATATATATATCCATGCACACATTCTCAACATAAATAGGGCATAAAATCTCTAAAATCTCCTCCATTCTCTTGAGTTCTTCTTCACCCATGGTAATGTGGAAAAACTCACACAATAAAAGTGTCCGGTTAGGCCAAAAACTACATCCAAACAGACTACGTACGAATATCTAAACCACAAATGGCCATCCTTTTGGAGAAGAATCAATATGCCTATCATGCTTGATGTTCATATACAAAGATAAAGCAATTGACTGATTACCATTATTGATCATCTCATTAAGTGTGCCGATATCGCCCATGTCACTTAAATTTTCAGCTAATTTAGACCTGATAGATAGTGAGGAGTTGAAACTGTAGTAATGTTTATTGTTTCAGAATACTAACAACATGCAACAAGGCAACAATATAAAGCATTTAAAGCAATTCAGATTATCAATAATGAGTTGAAACAGATAATCAACCAAAAAACACGTACGTTTTTATCAAATTATAAATTCAAGTATAATAGGCATAATACGAATAATACATTCAACGTGATCAAGGCATAACAAAATTCATATATTCAACATGATACGATTTTCAAAAGAGCCAAAAATTACATAACAAATCGAGGCATCAAAACACTAAGAACATGCGATCAGTTTACGTAATTTAGATACAAGAAATTAAAGAAACTTATCTAAAGATCATGTATCATAATATAATCAGCCGGAAACCAAATCACAGATGAATTCTATTTGCCTTGAAGAAACGAACGCCCCGACTCATCAGTGCAATAGGTACAGAGCTGTTCCTCCCAGGATAAGATGGTCCAGAACGATCAGGTGCACTCTTTCTTGTTCACCTCAAATAGTAACTCAATTCGTCGGAATCAGATAGTCGAAGCTTAGCTGAAGATAGGGAGATATGAGAGAGGATACGTGAGTACGCAGGAAAGAAAGTGTGTAAATTATGCCAAGGGCGGACTCTTTTATAGAGAAAATTATGGCCGGCTGCGGTTAATGGCCTTAAACATGTTTTTAGGCTTTAACTGGTGGTCAATCCCTATGAGCGGCTATAATCTCTGATTAGGGCTTTTACTTGGTCAAATCCTAACATTCGATCACATTACCGTTTGCTCGTTAAGTAAGTTAAAAATTCCAATTGAATTTGGTCCAAAAATATAAGATTGAGACAATTCGCCTTAACGCTCGTGTCCGGAGCAGGAGCAGGAGCCGGGCCGAGCAGCGGCAGCGGGGCTCGTGTGGTCCACCTATATGAACCCCCTAATGAACACTTTTAACAAGCATCCATTTTTAAGTTCAATATATATTAGTCCACACTTATTTATAAAACCAATGTGGGACAAGTGAAGGGTTGAAATAACCCTTCAACTCTTCCACTTAGTTTTATAAGGCCCAAGCTAGTCTCTACTTTGTTAAAGTTCCAATGTGGGACAAAATCAATTCATAGCACTTAACTATTTTTTCCTCCTCTATTTTTAACACTATCATTATCTTTGGATTCCAACCTAATTGGCATCCATCCAAATACAATTTCTCTCTTTTTAAACATGTAATTAGACTAATATAGGGAATTACATTATGCCAATTACAGCAATCCCCCATAAATCCATAGATAATGACTATCAGATTCAACATAGCTCGCTTTCAGCAATAGTACCTTCCGGTTTGAACTACTCCCTAAGTTATCCGACTTCTACCACCACCTGGACAAATAGATCTAAGCCTTGAATTTATACCCGTGATTGTGATTGCATCCATCAGTAACAATGAGCTAAAGGCTATGTACTGATCTTTAGGGTTGACACATTAAGGCTGTGTGCCCCAATCATGTATCATGAATGCTTGTCAATGAACAACCTAATTCCTTTAGTCACGGCCAAAGGACTACATTCACTTAGTTGGGCGTCTCCAGGGATGCACTACTCGCATCTCGTCCAAAAGACTTGACCCTATTCAAAGTTAAACTCTTCCTACACCAGCAATAGTCAGCACCTACCAGGCAATCAGGGGAGAAACACCAAATACAAAGTATCAATCTAATTTTTAGGTGCAACTTGATATACTCAGCAGCTTGTTTACACCACATTAAACCTACTTTTTGGGATCTCCACTTAGTTAGGTTGGGTTGCTACTGCGGGTATATCACTGATGGGTTTCCAGTCCCATCCCCAACTTGAATTTATGACCTGAGGACAAATCAAGTCCTTTAGTTAGAGGGTCTATAGTGTTGTCTTTGTAGCCAACAAAGTCAATTGCTATAACGCTATCAGATACTAACTCCCTTATAGACTGTAGTCTAACTTAGATGTGTCTTTTAGTCTTTTGATTGAACTTTGAACTTCTAATTTTTGCAATTGTGTTTTAATTATCACAATGTACTACAATTCCCGGAAGAGGTTTGGTTACCATGGGTAATTGAACCATCAGCCCATATAGGCATTCTACCCCTGTCCCAGTTATGTCCAAAGCACACAACTCAACCTCAAAAGTGGACCGAGTTACCAAAGTCTATTTAGCAGACTTTCAGGAAACAGTGCCCCTACCCAAGGTAAATACATACCCTATACACCTATTACTACTAGAGTTTTTGGCTATCCAACTAGCGTCACTGTACCCTTCCAGCACTACAGGAAATCTCTTATAGTGCAAGGCTAGTGAAACTGAGCCCTTTATATATCGAAGTACCCTATCCAAAGCCTCCCAATGAGTTCAATTAGGACAGCTTGTATATCTAGCAAGCTTAGAGACCACAAATGAGATATATGGTCTTGAGTCATTTGCAAGATATTACAAGCTACCAATTATTTGAGAATACCTTAGTTGAGACACTGGTACACCAGTTTCATTCTTAAAGAGAGTCATTGAAGGGTCATATGGTGTTTTTGCAATTCTACTTTGTTTATAGCCAAATTTCTCAATTATCTTCTCAACATACTAAAACTGAGAAACTGCTATACCCTCAGTTGAACGAGTCAACTTAAGTCCAATAATCATATTTGCAACACCCATATCTTTCATTTCAAACTTATTCTTTAAGAAACACTTAGTCTCATTGATAATCTCAGTGTTGGAGTCAATCAACAAAACGTCATCTACATACAGGCATAACACAATATGATTATCACCTTTAACTTTGCAGTAGACGCACTTGTCATTATCGTTTACTGTGAAGCCAAATGATAGTATGATTTTGTCAAACTTTTCATGCCATTGTTTAGGTGCTTATTTCATACCATAAAGTGATTTAACAAGCTTGCAAACTTTTTTCTCATTTCCAGGAGCTACAAATTCCTCAGGCTGATCTATATAGATTTTTTTCTCCAGATCACCATACAGAAAGGCTGTTTTCACATCTATATAGTGAATAGAGAAATCATATATGGAAGCCAGTGCTATAAGCACTCGGATGGTATTTAAACAAGCTATTGGGGAATAGTTGTTGAAGAAATCTATTCCCTCTTTTTGCCTAAACCCTTTAGCAACTAGTCTGGCTTTAAACTTATCAACAGTCCCGTCAGAGTTAAGTTTCTTTTCAAAGATCCACTTGCTTCCTATAGTAGTACACCCCGTAGGGAGATCAACTAATTCCCATGTCCCATTTGGGACAATAAAATCTATCTCACTCTTAATGGCTTTCTTCCAATGCTTAGCTTCAAAAGAAGCCATAGCATCCTTGAAGATAACAGGATCGCCCTCGACATTGTAAGTAACAAAGTCACTCCCAAAGTCCTTAGCGATCCTAGCTCTTTTATTCTATCTGGGTTTATCTAGTTCTTCAGGAACTGTGTTGGTACTACTAGGACTAGCCCCCACATTTGTCATCTTTTCCACATGATCAGGAATCGATGTAGACACAAGTGTTGAATCTAAAGAAATATTTTGAGGTATCCCAGTCTTCATAGGAAAATCATCAGATCATCTAAAGTCAATTTCCCTTTTTAATGCTTTAAAGTCATGCCGAAACTTTCCCATGACTTAGGGAACTTATCGACAATTGACATGACCATAAATTTCTCAGAAAGTTTCATATCAGCATAAGCTAGGGAATGCTCTAGATTGATGAGCTCATGTGTCTATTCAGATACAGACCTGCCCTCAACCATCTGATACTTCAGGAATTTGGAAATCGAATACTTTTCGAGCCTCTATTTCCTATCCAATTCGTCCCATAAAGACTTACCATATAGGAATCAGAACAATATACATCGAAAAGTGTATCAGAAAAAGCTGACAGAATCACTCCTCGAACAATCTGATCCCTTATTTTCCATTCAGCTATTTCTTTAGTCTTAGGATCAGTATCAGTTGATTCTTTCATGGCCAACTGAATCAATGAAAGAAAACCTGTCATCGTCAATTAGATTTTCATGCGCTGTTGCCAATGCTTAAAATACTGGGCCGAGAATTTTTCTGGCAGTTCGGAAAGGTCAACTTTCACTGACATTATATCACCAATAGCATAAGAAGTTGAACCCATTACAAATTTCTCAAGAAAAGAAAAAACCTAAAGCAGGATATCTAATCAAAAATCTCAATAGAATTTATTGCAGATAAATGACACACGTAACGGTCGTTTCTTCAAGATTATTCTTTCAGAATACTAACAACATGCAACAATACAACGATATAAAGCATTTAAAACAATTCAGATTATCAATAGTGAGTTGAAACATATAATCAACAAAAAAAATGTGTGTTTTTATCAAATTATAAATTCAAGTATAATAGGCATAATACGAATTATACTTTCATCGTGATCAAGGCATAACAAAATTCATATATTCAACATGATACAATTTTCGAAAAAGCTAAAAATTACATAACAAATCGAGGCATCAAAACAATACGAACATGCGATCAGTTTACATAATTTAGATATAAGAAATTAAAGAAACTTATCTTTAGATCCTATATCGTAACAAAATCAGTCGGATGACCAAATCACAGATGAATTATGTTGGCCTTGAAGAAATGAACGCCCTGACTCACCAATGCAATGGGTACAGCACTGCTCCTCCCAGGATAAAATGGTCCAGAATGATCAGGTGCACTCCTTTTCGTTCACCTCGAACAGTAACTCAATTCACCGGAATCAGATATCTGAAGCTCAGTTGAAGATAGGAAGATTTGATAGAGGATACATAAGTATGCAAGAAAGAGAGTGTGTAAAGTCTGCTAGGGGCGGACTCTTTTATAGAGGAAATTAGGGCCGGTTGTGGTTAGCCTCAAACACGTTTTTGGGCGATCACATTACCGTCTGCCCGTTAAGTAATTTAAAATTTCCAATTGAATTTTGTCCAAAAAGATAAGACTAAGACAATTCACCTTAACGATTGTGTCCGAAGCCGGAGCCAAGCCAGGCAGTGGCACGCGTGTGGTCCACCTATATGAACCACCTAATGAACACTTTTAACAAGCATTCATTCTTAAGTTCAATATATACTAGTCCACACTTATTTATAAAACTAATGTGGGACAAGTGAAGGGTTGAAATAACCCTTCAACTCCTCCACTTAGTTTTATAAGGCTCAAGCTAGTCTCTACTTTGTTAAAGTTCCTATGTGGGACAAAATCTATTCATAGCACTTAACCATTTTTTCCTCATCTATTTTTAACACTATCATTATCTTTGGATTCCAACCTAATTGGCATCCATCCAAATACAATTTCTCTCTTTTTAAACATGTAATTACTCTAATATAGGGAATTATATTATGCCAATCACAACAATTTTTTCCTCTTATTTTGTTTGTATATAGAGATGCAGTTCGGTCATTCTATTTGCATTAATCTCTTTTTGTTTTGAGTGGTCAATGTCAGTGATGCATAATATTAATATGGTCTTTGATCCACAGGATCTGAAATTCAACTGGCAAATATTGTTGTTGGTAGCATAATTGGATTCTTTAGAGCAACCTTTAGGAGCGCAGGTGGAGTTGGCGGTGGCGGAATATTCGTTCTTATGCTTACTCTGATTATTGGATTAATTGATCCTAAATCAACTACTGCTATCTCAAAATGTGAGGGAGATCAAATATATCCACTTCAACTGCAACTTATGAATTTTAGTCTTGTTTCCATGTTTGATTGGATACACATACACCAGTTCTTGATTGCATTGGTTGAATTGATTCAAATCCAATAGGGCAACTGCTAGATTATATAATTCCCTTGTCGTCCTTGTAAAAGAAATTCTGGTTACGAATTTTTGATATAATATCTTTGGGGTACTTGCCTCTATATTTTACCCCTTTCTGTTCTTTCTGATTTCTAAATTTAGTAGAGGCTAGAGAGTAAGGTTGTGATTGCTTGTGCTTTCATTTCTCATTTCTCATTTTTTAGAGGAAATAGTGAGATTTTTTTGTTTATGAGATTGAAATTTATTTTTTTATGAGAGAGTGATTGTTTGTGAGATAAAAGTGTAATGATTACAGTTGATGTGATCGGTAAAAATGTAATTATTATAGTTAGTGTGGTAGGTCAAAGTTATAAGATGGTGATTGATTGTAAGATTTTTTGTGAGAAAAAGTTGTGAGATAGTGCTTGGTTGTGAGGTTTTTTTTAAGAAAAACTTGTGAAATGCTGATTAGTTGTGAGTTATGAGTTAAAATGTTGTGTATGTAATATTCTTTATATAATATTTATATATAGATTTTTATTAGAATAAAATAAAATAAATAAAATATCCTTTAGAATATCTTATCATACACATACTAAAATATAATAATGAATTTATGCAATGATTTAATTAATTGAAATTTTAAAAATTTTAAGTTTCTACTGAAATAAATGTGTATATACTTATATATGTAGAAAATAATATTATGAAATATTAAAATATACGTGCGAATAATTATATTACTAAAAAATAATTTTATTTAAATAATGCAATATAATGTGTACATATAATTATATAATATGAAAATAATTATATTATAAATAATTTTGTTTAAATAATAAAACATTATGTGCAAATATAATTATGAATTAGGAAAATAATTTTATGTAAATATTAAAATATACATGTAAATAATTATAAATATGATGTGTAAATATAATTGTATATTACAAAAATAATATTATGAAATATTAAAATATACATGTGAATAATTATATTATTAAAATAATTATATTTAAATATAAAATATTATGTGTAAATATAATTATTTATTACAAAAATAATTATATTTAAATATTAAAATATTATGTATGGATATATACGTACTATGAAAATAATTTTATTTAAAATATTTAAATACACATCAAAATAACTTTATTAAGAAAATAATAATATTTTAATATAAAAATATTATGTGTAATCATAACTACATATATTTTAATTTAAATGTTACTATATACATGTAAATAATTATATTATGAAAAACAAAATTTAAATATAAAAATTGATGTGGGATGGCCCAGCAGGCCCATCCCTACACCTCTCGACTAGACCCAGGCCCAACCAATAGGACGTTTCAAATGTCGCCAAGTCGACTTAGCGTGCTAGACGACCCAATGGGCCCGACCCAACTCCTCTCGACTAGAACTAAACCTATACAATAACGTTTCTCGCCTAGTTCGAGGTCGAAACACCACTGCCGACCATGGTCCAGAGGCCCAGCCTCTACATCCAACCACTATCCACCTCTAACCTGGCAGAGTTAGATCAACACTCCAAGCACTTAGCCTGACCAATGAGGTCGGGCGATATAGCAGTCACTGTAGCCACATTAAATGCGGCTCCATGAGGCATGCCACCGCATTAATGGTAATGCCTCTGTCGTGCGCCGCTCTGACAATGGCACCAGGCCCAAGCACACTACCAGTGTACTACGCCACCTCTGATCAGGCCACCTGGCACTAGTACATCCTGGTTGATTGACTTGAAAGCCCTTGGATAGATACAAGAGCCCCTCTTAAACAACAAGAGCACCCCAGTCTTATCAGTCACCAAGGAAAGGCTATAAATACAGCATCTTTAGCCTTCAAAAAGGTATGTTATTATTCTCTCTTAAGCCCTCACTCCACTGCTTGAGTTTCCTATTCGATCAAAACACTAACTTGAGTGTCGGAGTGCCTTAGCCGAGGGCTCTCTCGGCGAGCCTGACGTTTACTCGTGATTGCAGGACTCACTCCCAAAATCCTCAACAGTAGCGAGGCTAATCAAATTCAGGTCGAGTGGATTGGTTTCTTACCCAGTTAACTCTGCAAACGATTCGAACCCTCATCAAAAATATTACGTGTAAATATGATTATATTATGAAAATAATTTTAAATAAATATTTAAATATTATGGGTATATATAATTATATATTATGAATTAATTATGTAGAATTAAACCTTATGTATCTAGGTGGATGAAAAAGCAAGAGAAAATTTTCAAAAGTTTGCTTGGGAAGGAAAATCCATTTTTTTGAGAGAAAGCAAAGAAATTTGAAAAGAGGAGAGAAATTCATTTTTGAAGGAAAATTTCAAATTGGGAATAAGAAGGAGAGAAATATTTTTTTGAGAGTGAAAATTTATCCACAAACAAGCACCAATCCTCCATTTTTTTACCTCAAAGAAACAAAATTTGGGAAAATTTTCCGCAAGCAAGCACACCCTAAAAGTTCTCGTTAACAAATTAAGCCATTGATGAGTTTGCTTTTCCCATACAATGGTTTCTCAAGAGGTGAAATATATATAGAAAAAGTTTAGTTTTGGTTTTACAACCATTTTATCAAGCTTAACATAGATATAAATGCATTTTCTGACATAACAAGTATATACGATCATGGGAGCCGCAGTCTCAATTGTTTACTACAATCTTAAGCTCGAACATCCGACTATTGACATGCCCATTTATGGACTATGACTTGGCTGTTCTCATCCAACCAATGCTCATGCTGATGCCAGGCATTAGTATTGCTGTATTGGAGTAATTTCTTTCAATGTGCTATTTGCCAATTGGATGCTTACCGTTCTTCTAATCATTCCCTTTAATTATAGGTGATAAATTGGTCTATTACAATCTATTTTTTAGGTTTCATCCTCTCTCGTTCAATCTATTTTACTTAATACGATGGTTACATGGGGTTTTCTACGGTTTCGTACCCATGGTTCTAACTTATCGTTAAGTACTTGTTTTTTAACCATTAATATCAGTTTGATTTAATCCTCACCTTCGAACCATTATAAAGTAAAGAACCATGTTCTTTCATGATTCTTATAAGGAACCATCATCTTTTAAAATTAAATTATAAAAAATAAAATAAAAATCATTACCCTTCTAATACTCAATGACCAAATTAACCTTATTAATTTTAGGAAATTAAAAATTCTCTTTTTTTAATATTAAACCCTAATTCAATCAGAAGAAAATAAAAAAATAAAAAAAACCTAAAAGACAAATTCAATCAAAGAAAACCAGAGAAAACTCGTTGTAACATCAACATTATCTTGAAATGTATCAATTTTTTTTGGCAACTTTTTGTTTAGGATCAAATGGCAGCTCTTACTTATTTTTCACAGATTGATTTTTCCCTTTTTTTTCATTCAAAAATATGAAGCAAAACGGAAGATCTACAAGTCGAAAAGTTAGCCTATTTCTAAAGCCTTACAGCATATCTATTTTCCATGTGAAATGGATAAGCCATCATCACTGAAAAGCCAAGGTTGGTTAATGCAAAGAAAAATATCTAAGAAACTTGGTACCAAAATTTGAAATTTTAATGACAGTGGAGTAAATTAATTCACATAAAAGAAAATTCTTGGAGGAGTTTTCTGGATGATCTGTATTTCTGGAAATCCGGACTTAAAGTTTTCGAGATAATATTGATGTTACAATGAGTTTTCTCTGATTTTCTTCTAATTCAATTCATTTCTTAGTATTTATTTTCTCTGATTTTCTTCAGATTGAATTAGGGTTTAATTCTTCTGATTGAATTAGAGTTTAATATTAGGAAAAGAGAGTTTATAATTTCCTAAAATTAATAAAGTTAATTTGGTCGTTGAGTATTAGAAGGGAATGATTTTTATTTTATTTTATTTTTTATAATTTAATTTTAAAAGATGATGGTTCCTTATTAGAACCATGGTTCTTCACTTTATGATTATTCGAATGTGAGGATTAAATCAAACTGATATAAATGGCTAAACAGTGGGTACGACCACTAAAAAAAAGGCATTTTGCGACAGAAAAAATTCGTCGCAATTTGCGACAAAAAAAAAAATCCTTCGCAAATGACAAGTTTTGCGATGGATTTTTTTTCCATCACAAATTTTTTAAAATTTTTGAAAAAAATTGCGACAGATTATAATTCATCCCAAAACTGATGTTTTGCAAGGGATTTTTCCGTAACAAATTGCCCCTTTTGCGACGGAAAAATCCCTTGCAAATTCAAAAAAATTAAAAAAAATATTTTGCGACGAATTTAAATCCATCGCAAATTGTCGGGGGTAAATTAAGTACCCTAATTTCCTCTTTCCCCCCACAAAAAACTCTCATTTCTCTCTTAAGGTTTTCTTCTACCCTTTTTCTTCTTCTTCTTCTTCCTTTTTTTTTTTCTTTTTTCTTCTTTGTTGAAATGGCCGGCCGGCGGGCGCTGTCGCCAGCCGGCCGACCAGTGCTGGTGCGGACAGAGGCTTGGTGGCCTCACTAGCTGGTTGTGTGTTGGACGCACCAGCACCAGCTGCTGGCCGTCGGCGGGCGGTTAGATCTGAAATTTTTTTAATTTTTATTTTTAAAAAATTAGTTTTAATTTTGGAAAAAATGCTAATGGTTATTTGGGTTATTGTTTCAGGTTTGAATAGTGTATGCCTTTGAATTATTTCCATTAATTGAGGTAATTTCTTAATTATGCTAAAATTTAATTATGTTTTAGTTATCTTCATTATGTTTTAATTAATTATCTTCATTAGTTAAAATTTGATTATATTTTAGTTAAAATTTGATTTGTGTTTTAGTTATCTCCATTATGTTTTAGGTAGTTGTCTCCATTAGTTAAAATTTGATTATGTTTTAGTTAAAATTTGATTTATGTTTTAGTTATCTCCATTATGTTTTAGTTAATTGTCTCCATTAGTTAAATTTTGATTATGTTTTAGTTATCTCCATTATGCTTTAGTTAATTGTCTCCATTGGTTAAAATTTGATTATATTTTAGTTAAAATTTGATTTATGTGTTAGTTAAACTCAAATAATTAAATAATTTATTATTTTTGGTATAATAATTTGATTTAACAAAAATAATGATTTATGTATTTGTTGAAATTTGAGTTACATTTTATCTTTTTTTAAATGTTGTTATATTTGTTAGAGTTGTGTTTTTATTTGAATTAAAAAATTTATTAGAATTTTGATTGAGTTAAATTTTCTAGTACTATATATTGAATTGTATTAAATTTTTAAGTTTTCATTTAGTTTATGGAATTATGATTTATGAATAAACATGCAAGCTTGTAACATATGCCTAATGATGTAGGCTATCTCGACTGTGGAGGAAATCTTTTGTGAGTGTTGATTTTAGTGGAGCATTTAGAGATAAGTTT
Source organism: Jacaranda mimosifolia (assembly GCA_018894105.1). Taxonomy (NCBI): domain Eukaryota; kingdom Viridiplantae; phylum Streptophyta; class Magnoliopsida; order Lamiales; family Bignoniaceae; genus Jacaranda; species Jacaranda mimosifolia. The sequence goes on along the minus strand of CM032130.1, from coordinate 12,902,953 downwards.
GGATATCTTGTTTTAATTTTATATATTTTTATAGTACAATACATTAGAAATGTTTAGAATTGGTGGAATTAGAAAGGAGGATGGGATGTTGGGAGAAGAGGTGGAGCATTCTCATTTGTTGCTGATTGGTTTTTAATTGCTTGCATAATGATGATGATGGACATAAGGGGGAGTGTTTATGTGTCATTATGAGTTTACTAATATTATTAATTGTTTTCAATTAAAATGATGCTACTCATTATGTTTAGTCTTAATTTTTGGGCAATTTGGATATCTTATTTTAGGGGGGTGTTTGATACACATTATTATCTTTGTGATGACAAAGTAATACTTGGTGAAAAATTCTTGCTAGAGGAATCATGAAATGCATAAATGGAATAATACATGAATTTGAGGAATATTTTTTATATTTATATCCAAATCAAATTTCAAAGAGGGTTGAGATTACATAATCTCACCTCCAAACCTACTACTTCAATGGCTATCAATGTCATCTATAGTACGGGCTTTGGATAAATTATGGGTCGGCCCGCAAATATCATCTTCCATATGAAACAAGAGATTATCCTATATTAAAAGCCATAGTAAATGCTAATATCCCAAATCAAACATACCCAAAACAATTTGTTTACCCACTTCATTTGTTAGGTCATCCTGTCATAATAATAATAATACTACTATACTATACTCTGCTATACTATAAGCAATTACTTTCCAACAAACATACATTAATAAATTAGTTAATCAAATAATTTTATCAAAATCGAAATATTTATAATAAAATTACTTTTGAATCGTTCAAATTGAGATCGCTTTGAATGAATTTACTCTTTTACAGAATATGGATATTCATGTTGAACGTAGTTGGATGTATAATAGGCTCTTGCCAAATCGAAAAGATTATACAAAAGAGTTTGTTGTTGGGTTGAAAATTTTTATTGATCATGCATCCATCCAACCTCAATGTTTGAAAGATAGAGGAACAAGGTGTCCTTGTTCAAGATGTAAGAATCTAAAAATTTTGATACCTGATGAAGCACATGTACATTTATTAAAATATGGGTTTCAACCTAATTACTAGTATTAAACTGCACATGGGGAGACCAAACCTTTGGATTTCAATATATATATGGGAGCTCCTAGTAATGCTCATTTTTGTGGTGATGCCGTGAACAATAGGTATGAAAATATGGTTTATGATGCTATGGGAACTAGTTTTTATACTGAAATTAATCATGAGGAAGGCATTAATCCGAACAGAAAGGAACCCCCAAACATAGATGCTCAAGCCTTTTATGACATGTTGGCTGCTACCCAACGACTATTGTGGTCAGGTTGTGAAATTCATTGTGAGTTGTCTATGACTCTACAAATGATGTGCTTAAAATCTTACTACAATATGTCTCAAGGACGTGTTGATCAAATGGCAGAACTTATTAAATCCTCAAATCCTTTAGAAAACTATGTCCCGAATAACTTTTACCAAGCAAAGAAATTGGTTTCAAAATTGGGGTTAAGTTCTATGAAGATTGATTGTTGTATCAATGGTTGTATGTTGTTTTACACAATTGATGCCACTTTGAATGAATGTAAGTTTTGCAATGATTCCCGTTTTAAACCAATCGCAAGAGGTCATCAAACGGAAAAGCGAATTCCTTACAAAAGGATGCATTACTTACCCCTAATTCCTTGGCTCAAAAGATTATATGCATCTTTGAAATCAGCCGAGCATATGAGGTGGCACTTTGAAAACAAAAGAAGTTCTGGTATTTTATGTCATCCTTCTGATGGGTTCGCTTGGAAGCATTTCAATGAAACTCATCCGAATTTTGCATCTGAGCCAAGAAATGTTAGGCTTGGATTATGTGCAGATGGATTTAACCCCTTTAGTCAATCTGCTACACCATATTCAATTTGGTCGGTTATTGTAACTCCATATAATTTACCTCCCGAATTGTGCATGACAACTCCTTACATGTTCTTAACTTGTATAATACCTAGTCCACATAATACTAAGAGCAGAATTGATGTCTATTTACAACCTTTAATTGAGGAGTTGATGTTGTTATGGGAAGATGGCGTAGAAACTTATGATATTTCTAAAAAATAGAACTTTCAATTGAGGACAGCTCTCATGTGGACGATCAATGATTTTCGTGCTTATAGCATGCTATCAGGTTGGATGACTGCAGGAAAATTAACATGTCCAATTTGCATGGAGTGAACTAAGGCATTTAGATTGAAGAATGGTGGGAAAGTGTCTTAGTTTGATTGCCATCATCAGTTTTTGCCTACAGATCATATGTTTAGGAGGAATAGAGCTGCATTTTATAAGGGAAGGATTGAACAATTGGAGGTACCTCCTAGATTGACCGGTCAACAAATATGGGAGAGGATTTGTAATGTTCCCAAAATCACTGACTTGTCAGTAACTTCTCGTAAATTACCTAGATATGGTGTATCACATAATTGGATGAAACAAAGTATATTTTGGGAGTTGCCTTATTGGAAAGATAACTTGGTTCGCCATAATTTGGATGTTATGCATATCGAGAAGAATATCTTTGAAAGTGTGATTAACACCTTGATGGATGTCAAAGGTAAGACTAAGGACAATGAGAAGGTAAGACTTGACTTGGAGGAATATTGTAGGAGACCGGGGTTACATTTGAGAGTTTTACCGAATGGAAAATATGTCAAACCAAAAGTCTGTTTCTCCTTGACTGTTGATCGTGGGAGTTGCGTAATTGGCTAGAGGATCTTAAAATGCCAAATGGGTATGCTTCAAATTTGGCAAGAACTGTTGATAAAACAAAATTGAAATTACGTGGGTTGAAGAGTCATGATTGCCATGTGTTTATGCAACGGTTGCTACCAAGTGCCTTTAGTTTGCTACCACAAAATGTGTAGAGGCCCTTAACTGAATTAAGCCAAATTTTTTGGGAATTTTGCGCAACAGAATTATGTAAAGATAGTTTATTGCAAATGGAAAAAATATCCCAATTATCTTGTGTAAGTTGGAACACATATTCCTACCGGATTTTTTTGATTCAATGGAGCACTTGATGGTACACCTACTGTATGAGGCACTTGTTTGTGGGCTTGTACAGTATAGATTGGATGTATCCTTTTGAGAGGTAAATAATCAATCTAATGTGTAAATACGATAAATATTCCATACATATTAAATATTTATAAATCTATGTTTTCATTTTTCAGATTCTTACATGATTTAAAAGGCATGGTAAAAAATACAACTAAAGTTGAGGGATCTATATGTGAAGCATATCTAGCCCAAGAATCGGCATATGTTTCATCGTATTACTTCGAGTCTCACATTCAATCAAGGAGTACAAGAAGTAAACAAAATGAAAAAGAGGGATATAATGATCAACAACCACATCCTTTGTCAATTTTTAATCAAACTTGATAGCTTGCTAGCAAGTGTACTACTAGATGGTTGAATGATGCTAAGTTGAAAGCTGCCTTATTGCAAGTTCTTTTAAACTATGATGAAGTCGTACCAATTCAATATAAATTCATTTTTAATTAATAAGTTTCAATTGAAAAGAAGAAAACTAATGTTCAAACTCAATATATTTTAGGATGTATAAAGAGGCCCTTTGACTTCATTTTCCCTTCCTCAACGACCTTCAAGTGGAGCAATCTGTTGAGGATCATTTTGTAAATTGGTTCAAAAATATGTAAGTATAAAATAAATTAAAATAAATAATTCTCTTTTTTAATCAATAAAAAATATATTAATTATTTAATTCCTTGCTATTATTTATAGATGCGCACTCTAGAAAATATGGTACAAAATCAATATTTGAAGGATATAGCATGGGGTCCTATGAGACAAGTCAAGACATGGCGTCATTTTTTTGTTAACAGATATGTATTTCATACAGATTCGTTGGCAAAGTATAAAAAGATGTGCAATTCTGGAGTGTGTCTCAAAGGTGAAAGATCATTAGAATTTTATGGAAAACTGAAGGAAATAATCCTACTAGAGTGTCTAGGTGTACCTAAAAAGAAAGATTTCCCCTTTAACTATCATTGGTTTGATTCACTGTCTAACCGTGGAATCAAGATAAACAAAGAGTATGATATCATTTAAATCAAACAAAATGAAAAATATGGAAAGTTTGATCCTTTTATCATTGCTCAACATGCATCTCAAGTGTATTATATTCCTTATCCTGGTGCTAAAAGAGATAAAGTCCATTGGCGGTTTGTGATCAAAATAAGACAAAGGAGTAGGGTGGATAAACGTCATACTGTGAAGGTAGTTTTACAAGAACCACCTACCACAGTCAATGCAGTTGTTGATACCGATCCAACTGGTGACTGACTTGATATTAAGGGACATTGTTAAAAAATAAATCTATAAAACAATCAAGTGCTAGGTGATGACGAAGAGTTAGAGGATAAGGAAGATGATGAGGATGAAGATGATGACGATAGTGCATATGATGATGATGATGATGATTAGTTATTTTAATTTATTGTTATGTAATGTGAATTTATGTAAAAACTCATTGTTGATGTACTTTATTGATTGGAATCTTTATGATTATTTCTACATTTATGATGGTGATTTATTTAATATCATTTATCTATTATAATTTACATAATTAGTATTTGTTATAGATGTCAAGTAATAGAAAGGGAAAAAATAAGGTTGTTCCATCTAACACTGGATCGGAGCCATATATCCCTCCATACACTTATCAAGATGTTGTGTCGGGTAGCTCTCCACCAGATGCATCACCTACTCCTTCATCTATCCCATCTACACCAGCATCTATAGATATTAGGAATACAGATGTTACTCAGAGGACATTTATTCGGCCTCGAGGGAGAGAGTAATACTTTTTAATCTTTTTAATTATAGTAATTTATAATGTTATATGTACTACTAAATTATATTTTATCTTTATAATATATGTTGTAAAAATATCTTTGTGAAATAGGTTCTCCGAGGAGTTGTTATGTGCCCAGGAGATAAGTACTATTATTACAAGGCACTTACGACAAGCTTGGAGATCATGGAAAAAAATTTCAGATGGAGTTAGAACGATGTGGTTTGGGGAGTTTGATGTAAAAATTATTTTAAATATCATATATTTTTTTCTTAATTAGATTTCAAAATGGAAAGAGTTCTCTAAATGTTTTAAATTTTTTTATGTGCCTTAGAAAAAATTTACTTGGTATGAACATGAGAGTGCATTGATTTGCAAAATATTGGAGCATCGTGGCTCGGAGATATTGAAAAATAAGTTACACCAAGCACTTCAATCCAACAAAAATCCTATTTGGATGGGAGATGAAGTTTAGGATGAATTGCTTCAAGAATGGGGCAATAATGGATTCAAAAAAACAAGTGCTCAAAATAAAGCGAATCAGGCATCAGACTGTGGTGGTATTGGATTTCCACTTCATCAGGGTGGTTGTATCTCACACCTATCACACAAAGATAAATTGGTAATTTTTATAGAAGTATCAATATTTAATTTTAATTATAATTGATTTCTGATAAATGTGTTTGGATGTAGGAGAAAGAACTTGGACACCCACTCGGACTTGCAGAATCATTTATGCATGAACATTCAGCATTAAACAAAAAAGATGAACGCATATGGATCAATGAACGTGCACGGAATATTTATGTAAGTAGTATGTTATATTTTTTACAAAGAAAGTTTAAATGTTATAAATTTTATGTTAGAAAGTTTAAATGTTATATATATGTTAATTTTTAATGTAGAAAGTTTAAATTTTTATATATGTTGATCATTCTATGTACTTTATGTATAGAATACGTTCAACAGTCGGCTAGAAGAGTTCTCTAGTCAAAATTCAAGTGATGGTATTGACAGTTCTTCAGTGCCTATATCATCTCAACTTCAGGTGAAAGTTCTAAGTTATTAATTTATATTTGATCTTATTTTCAAATTGAATTATTTTACTTGTATTAATTTATGATAATATTATTTATGCAGGTGTGGAAAGATACAGTAGGCGGATCGAAGAAAGGGCGGATTTATGGACTTGGAAGTGAGGCCTCCTTTGTCTCGGGTCACTCGTCTAGGGGACTTCCAAATAATCCGCCCTATGAAAGAAAAGTAGTGAAGAGATTGAAAGATGAAATGACGGTGGTGAAAGAACAATTGACAATGTATAGAGACGAAAATATGATGTTTAGACAAAAATTCATGGATATGGAGGTAATGATGCAACAGATTCATGCAACAGTAGCAGCAGCAGCAGCAGCAGAATAATATTCATACCCCATCACCATCCGTTCATCCTCATACATTACCATTTTGTCCGCCTACAATTCTCTTCTTTATGGCACCGGGCTCACATTTACCTCAGCCAGAGGTATCTCATGCACCATCCTTATCTAGATCTCTTAATGAACAGCAACGAAGAAACATAGATGATGAGGATGATGATTGATTGACTTATGTATGAATATTTAGGCATATATTGTATTAACTTGATTATACTTTGATAATTACATGTAATATTTTTATATTGTTGAATTTATAAATATTTTGTTTCTTTAATGTTATTTTTGGATTTTATGAAAGATTTGTTGTTTTATCATTTGATGGTCATAAATATCGTTAAGTATGGTGGTGTTGGATTTATGAATATACTATTATTGATTACATGTTTTTAATATTGAAAAAAACGTTGCAAAAAAAATTAAAAATATTTTGTGACAGAAAAATTCTTCAAAAACTGTGTTTTGCGATGGAAAAATCTGTCGCAAAAAATCACCAAAAAACTGAACATTTGTGACGGACAAAAATCCATCACAAATTGGTAAATTTGCGACGGAATTTTCCGTCAAAAAAATGCCCAATTTGCGACAGAGTATTTTGCGACGGATTTATTCTATTGGAAAATCCTTCGCAAAACGGCATTTTTTTAGTAGTAAACTTGACGATAAGTCATAACCATGGGTACGAAACCGTAGAAAACCCCTAGTTACATGCAGTTACATCAATCAAGGTGTTCTTTAATTCTATGTTTGGTTCAAGGAAAATGGTGAGGGAAAAGAGAAGGAAAATGTAAATGTACAAATATTAAGGCATAAAGTCACATCATTTGAAATATGAAAAAAAAAAAAAAAATCTTTGTGCTTTTCCCTCAAGACCCGAACATAGGGTAGATGAGTTGAAACTTGAAAGAAAGAAACTATCATGAAAGAGGTAAGTAAAGTTATTTTCTCGTCTCTTAATAATGGAGTAGCTGTTGTAATCCTCTAACCTTTAAACTAAGAAATTCACCCCGGCCTTGTTGGAAAATGAACTTTGGTGACTACATAAACCTGATTTGATGTTTCAATATTTTGGTGTTTTTTGAGTTCAAAAGGTATTTGCTAGAAAACCCCATAATTGCATGTTTAAAGTTAGGTTGGAGCTTCGAGATGATTGTGTCTGATGCTAGGCACATTTCTGTTGATGAGGTTTTTACATAATTGATTTGCAGCAATTAAAATAAGAAATTAACGTGCTTCTAATTTTCTAGTGTTACTTCTCAAATATCTGATCCTAATTATATCTTCATGCTGAATACCACTAATTGTTCTCGCTGCTGGAGGCTGCAAAGCGATCGGAGACAAATGGTGGGTGAATTGAGAGCATTCATTTTATCAATACCTTGAAGAACCACCAATTCCTCTTTTCCCATTTGGACATTCTCTTAGAATTGAAGCACATTTTCTCCTATTGTGTCAGGTGAGGGCACAGACGAGGCAGAATATATACAAGCTCCTTCTCGGTGGGCCCAGGGAGGCTAAAGACGTTGGAGGAACCAAAGGTGAGAAAAAAACATCTTAGAACTAGTTCTAATTTTCCAATAATTGGAATTCCATTTGATATATCTCATCATCTCAGGTTGGTATTCTTAAGAATGTTTGCTGGAAGGAGTTTGGGCTTCTTCGCTTTGTTTGGTTTGCATTTCTTGAACTTCAGATAATCAAGGCTTCATTTATCACCTCTTCTTTTTTCCTTCTACTTTGGAGTTTCTTCGAACTCGTTAGAATATGTAAACTTACCAACCTTGAATTGAAATAGAATTATACAATTACTTGTTCGACAATATATATACTGGGTGGTGAACTTGCTGTAGGTATATCTGTATTACACTTGAATTCATATTTTTTGCCAAAACAATTGTAACAATTGTATAATCTCATTTGTGGTGAAACTGGTCTTTTGTCCCATACAAATTTCCCCATTTAATGTTCACTGCAGATCCCTGACTCTATTGGTGTATCGAGTTATGATGCAGTTAGCCTTTACAAGGGATGGCGGAAGATTGGATTAAAGGGAGAAGAAGGTACTCAACTGATCACTTATGGCTTCTTTGGCGTCCTGGCCAGTGTGGTTGGTGGCCTTCTAGGTCTAGGAGGTGGATTTATCATGGGTCCACTATTTTTGGAATTTAGTGTTCCTCCTCAAGTGAGTTCCAACTCTTTTCAATGCACCGTTACCAACTTTTTATCGATAACTTAAGATGCATGCATGGTTATAATTTTCATTAATCGAACTTCCCTCTCAGGTTTCAATTGCCACAGCCGCTTTTGCCATGATGGTTATAATTTTCAATGTCGATGGTCGAATATTACCTTCTTAAACGTTTTCCTGTTCCTTATGGTAAGTGAATCTTGACGAAACAAAATTTGTACAGCTTTTCTTTCAAAAATTCAAAACGATTTATGCGCTCCAAATATGTGCTGGCAGCTATCTACTTTGTCGTTGTTGCAACCGTCGCTGCATTCATCAGCCAACATGTCGTCAGAAAGTTGATTATCGTGCTGGGATGGGCATCCATCATAATCTTCATTATGGTATTCACAATCTTTGTGAGCGCCATCTCTCTTGGTAAGCACATTTAACTGTATATATATGAAAATCTCTCATAGGTATGCCGAGTGCCGATTTAGCTCAATGACATTAGCCTTATACATGTACAAAGTATGAGGTCAGAATTCTTGACATGCATGCATATTTATAATTTTTTTGAAAAAAAAAAGAAAATCTCTCATAAGGACGAAATCTTGTTTCATCATCGATATCATTTTACCATTTAGGATAGAACAGGTGGACTCGGCATTTCTAACATGATTGGAAAGATTCGACGGCACGAATACATGGGCTTCGAGAACCTTTGTAAGTATGAAGCTTGATAAATTGCTCGCTCGTCCTCATTTGTGCTGAAACATGGATGCTGAATCCAGATATCTCGCCCTGGCAAGAAACAGAAATTCTGTTTGTTCAACTCGATTTAATATTCAAATCCTTCCCACTGTATGCAGACAATTTTTCCTCCCTTGTGTAGAATGTGCTCCTCCTCCAGATCAGTTCAAGAAATGCAAGCTTAGTTGATATTGATTCTACTGGAATATGTGCTCCAGAAGAACATTAGGGGACAAGTGTAATAATTCAGTTTTCCCTTTTTTGCCTTTATGTTCCAGTGTATTGGGAATTCATGGAAATAGTTTATCAAAGTCTCCAAGTGATGAATTGAAAAACTAGTGCATGCTTGCAAAATTCTTGGTTTGATGATAGTGTGTGTGTGCGCTTATGGAATAGATCTTTTTTTTTTTAAGCTAAATTTGGGTGAGAATGAATTTTATTTTATTTTATTTTTTAGAAAAAATATAATTTTAATTCAATATTTGAATTTGTGATCATTCCAATTAATAGTAACTACTATTATTTAAATCATTAAAAGTGAAATTACATAAACTTCTCGTTATTGCATTCATGTTAATAGTCAAATTGAATGGTCGACAACGAATGGCTAAAATTTTTATAGTAAATTTTAAGCCATAGATTAATATTTATTCAAGAAAATTAAAATTATGTTTGAGCTATTATATTTTCATAAAACATATATTAACGGGACAATATCTTAATACAATTGAACTTTCACATGTTTTTATGCAACCTCTTACTATCACTAATTGCGGGAAAAAAAAGTAAAAAAAAAAAAAAAGGTGCTCTAAAAGAATAAACCAATCACAAAAAAGTGCTACACCATATATTTATGCCTTTGCTTGCTTGGCTAGAATGTATTGGCTAGTCATTGTTGAATGTTTTGTCCAAATTCTTGTTGGGGTTTTCTTTTTCCTATTGGGTAGTGATTTATTTCAAATGATGAGTCAATAACGTAATCTTTTTTGCTGTCGAAAAAAATGAAAGGACATCATTTTAGGTGAAGAATATGAAGAACAAAATTGATTGGAAATTTGCAAGCTATCCACTTTTTTAGGGGCCAAACAAAAACTGGGATAAGAATGCCCGATTTAAACACTTTGGATCCTCTATTTCATTATGTGGTTCATATCTTATTTCAATGTATTGCATATACGTTAAGTGTATTTGGTTCTTAATATATTATTTTTATAAAAAAATATTTAATACAAGTGTCACACATCCATTCAATGGAATAAGAGATGAAACATATAGTGAAATAATTAATTGATACCAAATACACTTGACATTTATACATCATATTAAAATAGAATATGAAATATGAAATGAAATAAATGATCCAAAGTAAAGAATGCCACCTTTATCTTTTATGTTTTTCCTTTTTCTTTTCTCATTTCATTTCCTTCATTTAGTCACTTCTTTCACCTCATGCATTACAAATTAAGTTTGTTTTCTTTTAAAGAAAATGGGAAGTTTTTTCATTAGCAATTGATCAGAAAAAACAACTTTTGCAGTATATTTTATTAAATTTATTTAAATTATTTTATAAATTATTATTTTTATAAAATATTTTTTAAACTTATAAGACACATGATTTCATTTTAAAAATAATATTTTAAATTTTTTTGGAGAAAATCAGATAGTAGAATTTATAAAGTATTAGTAACGATAATCTATAATTAACATGGTAAATTAAAAGAGTTTGTTATGATTCTAAAAAGAAGTTAGGAACTTCCTATTTTTTCAAAGGAACTTATAAAATCCTTACATCATATTTTGAGAGTTTATAATACTTTTATTTAAAAAAATTCCAAATGCTTTTATAACATATTATAATTTTTAAATATATTATATAATATTTTCTCTGGGTTCACTATATTTTTCGACGTGAATAAAGAGACACAAAAATCATTAAATTATACCATTAAATAATAAACGAGCTAATAAACATTTTTTAGAGGTTATAATATAAATATGCCTTTGGGCTTGACCCAAGACTATCCAAGATATAGGCCCAATGACAAATCACTATTTTAATCTAAAATATGGACCTGAAGCCAATTCAACCGCTAGCCATAAGCGAAAATATGCCTGTTAATGGATAGAGTATCATCATACCTAAGTCCATACCCTAAAATGTCCGAGACAATAAGACCCTAACTATACCCTACCCTACTCTAAAATATCAAATACAATAAAACTCTAACCATACCATACCTTATCTAACCCAAGACCTGTTGGGTCTAGTTCATTGAATTATATTTTTAATGTACAGACTAATTTTATTAATATATACTAAAAATATTATTTGACATACGATAAAAAAAATACTTTCTATTTAATTTAATTTAGTAATTAAATTTAATTTAGTTAATTTTTATTAACGAGTATATTCATTAATAAAATTAATTTTATTAACAATGTTTATTTTACTATTAATTTTAATATTATTAATTTTATTAATAAAATTTGTTTAACTATTACTGTAGCTATTCCAATTACAAAAAGAAACCAAAAAAAAAAATAAAATGATACGACAATGTTGATTCCACACCATATGAAGGAGTATTGATTTAAGTTTCATAATAGCACTTGAAATTCCATATTATCATCACTTAGAATAATGATGTGCCAATATTAATTTTCTTCCACTGTTTAAAAGGCAATAATGTACAAAATATCTATTTTTCCATAATTTAGTATGATTTTTAATGAAGAAAAATATTTAATTGTTATTATTCATTCACATATTTGTAATTTTTATATATAAAAAATTTATCATTAGTATAGATTTAATTTTCGACATAAATAATATTTAGGTTAATAGGTCAAATATAAGTATAAAGATAATGAGTAATATTTGAGTATGAATACATAAGTAATTTTTGAATATAAATTCTACTCATATCTATTATACTATCTTTAATAAATATGAATATGCATATGACTTTTTGAGCCTGGTAATATCCTACTCATTGCCAAAGCGGAAAAACAGAAAGATGAAAATCAATATCAGTCAATTGTAAATTAAGACAAGAAAAGAGGAGAATCCAAACCCTAGAGAGGGGAAGTGGGGAGAGAGAAAATGGTATTCTACTTCAAGGCGCGGCCGGAGGCCGGAGACTACACAATATTCATGGGCCTCGACAATTATGAGAACGAGGAGCTCATCAAATACGGATTCCCCGAAGATATTTGGTATTTTTTAATTTGTCGAATTTTTCATTCTAATCTAATCGGTGGAATAGATCTTGAATTTCTTTTTTTATTTTTAATTTGAGTTTATTTGAGCTGTTTGGGAATATGGGGTTTTGATGCGTTTGTGCAAGAGAAAGGAAGAAATGTGCTAGTTTTGTTTTGTTAAAACTGAAGCTTGATCCTATGGGCAGGGTGGTTTACGTGTAGTTATTATTCGCTGCAGACTGTGGAAGCTTAATTGATGCACTAATGGGTGGAGAATTCGGAATTTGTAACTTTGAGGTGGAGGAGATAGTATGTAATGGGTTGTTAAAATTGAAGAAGGATTAAGTTGTTGGGTCATTCTGAGATTTGTGTAGCTCATGGATAGCTCAACTAATATTCTGTTGTATATGATAAAATCTTGAAATTTGTTGTAAGTCGTTAGAGTTTTATCTTAATAATGCAAATGAACTAAGTCAGCAAATAGAAGATTTAGTTTTCCATAATAGCTTAGTTTATTAAATTTCAAGAGTTTGCAATTGGAGCACATTTTTTAGCTTGACCAGCTACAAATATTTGAAGGCATTATATTGATTACGTCCATGTACAGACCAATTAAGCACTGTGCAAGGGTGATTTCCAAAGGGGTTTCCTGCTGCATTCATGTGTATTTTTGCTGGATACCTAAACAAACCTATTAAGATACTCCAATTATATATTGAATATGGCCTTTTCTGTTCGGCCATTGTTACAGCTTACTTGACAGGGATGATTTTCTGCAGGTTCCATGTGGAGAAAATGTCTTCAGCCCATGTTTATCTGAGATTGCACAAGGGTCAAACAATTGATGATATATCTGAAGGTGTATTGGAAGATTGTGCTCAACTAGTTAAAGCAAATTCTATCCAAGGCACGTGCTTCACCCATGTATGATTTTGTTTCAAATTTGTATGAAATGTAGCTCATTTATTGACCTCTTTTAGTTTGCTGAATGTGGTGTCTTTTTATTGAATCATATGCTTAAGGTCTTATGTGATTGCAATATGTTATTTTAATCTTCAGGAAATAAAGTAAATAATGTAGATGTTGTTTACACTCCTTGGCAAAATCTTAAGAAGACTGCTTCCATGGATGTTGGGCAAGTTGGTTTCCATAATTCAAAGATGGTGAGCTTCAGTATGCTTTGTCTTTTATTTATGGTCACGCAGTTTGAATTCTTCACTTGGTTGACATTGTGATGATAGTTAATTTTTTCTGCTTAGGTTCGCACTATAAGAGTGGAAAAGCGAATAAATGAAATAGTTAATCGGTTAAACAGGACAAAGGTTGAAAGAAAGCCAGACTTAAAAGGTGCATGTATTGTTCTGTGAATGCTCTCGTATTTTCTTTTGGCTCCCAAGCATCACACTTGACCGTGTTTGCTTATCTGCTCTACCGCTGCATTTCCTTTGAATTTGAAGCATCAGGTTAAGTATGACGTTTCAGTGTTTGCCGCTTCCCCGAGTTATAACTTCCAACTAAAATGGCTTCAAATTTTATTTTTTTTTAGAAAATATAAAACCAATTAATTCTTATTTAATGTTGAATCCATTTCAATTTTTGCCGTATGAGGAAGTTCTGTTATGGTTAGAGTTTATTTTTGGGTTTGAAATTGCTTAGGGAAATCAAAATGTCTTTAAAAGGTGGAATTTTTAATGGACGCTGGATTCTAGATTTATTGGCCTTTAGCTCATTTTTTGTTTACCTGTTGTGATCTTGCAGGGCATAAGAAAATAAAAGTCAAGATTTTACGTATCCTTGATTCATAAATTCATAACTTTATACATGCATTGTACCTGCATTTATTTACTGGGCACATTTGGTGTAGCTGTTTTGTGAACATCTCCAGCCATGTGAATCTGATGCCATTACCTAATCATCAGTGATATGAGATTTGATTGCCTAGATTAACTTTTTGTTAATTTTGTAATTTGTTGCATTTATCATTTCTTTTCTTTTCTTTTCTTTTTCGTGTGTGTTTGGAAGAAGAGAAAGGGGGGGGGGGGGGTTGGTGAAATTCATCAGAGTTTCGATATTAGTATTTGAGTGCTACTAGTTATGTCGGTGCATATTTCTCATCTATTTAATAAGTTCATTTGTAATTGATTTTTTCTTAATGGAATTTGTGACTGATATAAGCCCGTGTCACTGATTTGTTGGCTGATAACAAAGAAAAAGATGTCTAATCTGTTTGTATTAGTGTTGAGAACTCCATTGTTTTCTACCTATATAGAGGTAAATGAAATTGGAGACATTGGGAATTGTCTCCTGGTTCGGTGACAAATCTAGCTTTCTAATTGTTTCTTTGTTTCGCGTCTCATAGCGTTGCCTTATGTCAGGTTTGCTATTTACAGCACTGAGAGATCAGTTCTCTTGAAACCTTTTAAAATGATTATCTTCCTAGGTGGAACACTAAAAATGGTTGTTTAAGTAACACTCATGTGTCATTTTTTAGTGTCCAAGATATTTTATTTTCTTAATGTGCATATTTCATTCTTCGTTATTATTGCAGCTGCATTGTAACAAACTCATTTAGCTTTTAGGTTTTGTGTAGAACAGTTTTTCCTTGATCCAATCATTTGTCAATTCCGCTGGGCCTTATCGACAGAGTATGCATCTAAATCCTCTTAGTGTTGTGAGTTTCACAATTTTTAAATTTATTTGAGTTGCTAAAAGAATTTCTTTTGTAACTTTCAGGTGGCATGCTGTTGCTTCTTGGACATGGGATGCCCAAGATGAAACTTGTGGCATTTGTAGAATGGCTTTTGAGGGTTGTTGCCCTGATTGTAAACTCCCAGGAGATGATTGCCCTCTAAGTAAGTGCAGAATCTTTTATGCTTTGTGTCTTCTTTCTTGTTTTCCTTTTAATTGTGATCTAAGTGAGGAGAGACTGACATTACAAGTGCACTAATTTCCATGGTACTTCCACTATGATCTTATTTCCTCCCCGAATTTTAAAAAATATTCAACCTTGACTCAAGAACATGTAGCGTTACCAAAAACTCTCTTTGTGAAAAAGTCAAGAACTGATTAATTTTCTACTTATCTGAAGCAATACCCCCTATATGCTCAGTAATGGTAGCTTTTTCCTACTCATTGATAAGCTTGAAACCCTATTGACCTTTTTTAATGCAGCAACATGCTGGCTCCCAAGTAACTTTTAGATAATACAGGTTCAAACACCTACATAGACCATAAACTTATTTAATAAATGAACATGGTGTCAAACCCTTTGGTTTAAGGGCAATATTTGCTCCTGAGTTACCTTTAATGGTGTCAGCAATTGTCTGTTAACTGACTTGACTGGACAATTTGCACCAAATTTGTTATAGGAAAACATTGGGAATTGTTTTGACTGTTTCTAAATATTCTTTTTATGTTATAAGCTCCAGTTACTCTATTATGTCGAATATTGGCACATTTGGTTGTGTACTTGTGTTTATGTTCCTTCTCTTGAGGGATTTGACTTTGCTTTTAAACTCCTATGTTCTTGTTAAGGATACATGGTTATAATGGTTTTTTTCGTTTTCTATAATCTTAACTGGCCCTTAAACAGAATTATCATAAATAACTTAAACAAAAATTTCCTACTTTTTGCTGATAAGTTTGATATATTCATATGCACCTCTTGAAATTGTCATTTCACATCAAAACATCCATTTATCCTTGTTTGTTTAGGAATTAGAAGGATTTGAATTCATATCATTTGTAACATTTCAATGATCGTTGTTAGACTGGATGGTGTTTGTACAACTCCAGGATTTATCATGGAAAATGGTATATCTCTTAGATGAATATACACAATCTTTGCGTGGCAACAGTTGACGCCGTGCAATTCTTCCCTTCATCACTTTACGTTTCAATAAATATTTGGGGGACAATCTTTTTGGAGATCTTTGTTTTAGATGAGCTGGAGTAAAGTTGACAAGTATTTCCATTTAATGTTGCTAATTGCTTACTGTATTTCGTGTCTCTTGTTCTGATCCAGTCCCACCCCCCACCCCCCCACACTCCCTCATGGCCCTTAATTAGAACTTCAGTGTAGATATAGACAATTGGTGATTACATGACAAAAGAGCCATGATACGGTTCAATGAAGATCTTTCTAATGCTAGAGTTCAAGGTATTTTACTATCCGCCATGTACATAAGCAAAATGGAAATTTCTCTTAAACACTCATGTACTTTCAGAGTCACAATCTAGATGTTCTTGTCTTTTATAGTGGCAATTTCAATTGCCTAATAGTTTGCTTTCTTTGTGGAGGGGTGTTGTTAGGAGAGCCGATAAATATTCTATCATTATACATTTGGTAACTAAACATTTTTGAGTCGCAGTCTGGGGGTCTTGCAACCATGCCTTCCATCTTCACTGCATTTTGAAGTGGGTGAATTCACAAACTCCTCAAGCACATTGTCCCATGTGCCGTAGGGAGTGGCAATTCAAAGGATAGAACCCGACAGACGGTTTTTGCCTCCGTCTCATGATGCTGGAAGAGTGATCAGGGGACTTACCTTTTCTTTCTTGCTATTAAGAAATTTGTTACAGGAGAATATTGTTTTGTATGTATTCCTGAAATCATGTGCTCTTGCCAAACATGTATTGACTAGAAAGTTGTGTCCTGTTTACTCTTTGATGACAATCCCAAATTATTAATTTTTCATGTTTTGAGGGTTCTTGTAAAGGCCACAGAAACCATTTTTATAACACTTGAGGATTTAAAATAATTATTTGTCAATATGTTAAGTTTATTTACTTTTGTTTAGGGATTTTATTTATCATTTTAAGATTATCAAGTAACATATTTTACATATTATGTAAATTATTAGAAAATAATATTTAATTTTTTAATATTTAACTTAATACATAATACATATTAATATCTCATTAAATATAAAATAGAAAAGTAATAGTTTGAATAAAAATTTATTGATCTAATATGATTCCTACCAAATATATATATATATATATAATATTCTGTTGTAAATTCTTATTAATCAAAATGTTAAAAAATATGACCTGAATGTTAACAAATTTGCAAATAAATGTACTCAAATATAAAGACTAGCGTAATTGGATTTTTAAGTGTTTATTCATTAAACTTTTGAAAACTTCAACTACACTAATAATATATCTATGTATACTAAAAAAAAATTGATTCAAATATTTGAGAATTAGTTATTTATTATTCTATTAATTGTTTAAAACTTCTCAAGTTGAAATTTTTGATAATATAAAAAAAAAATTAAGAGGTTATAGAAGTTGTAGAAAGTAGTTCCTCATATTTATAATATACTTTAGATTCAAATTAGAATATTAGTTAATATTCTAGATATATGATTTTATCTACAAATATTTTGCATGTTTATAAGAGATTATCTTAAAAATAATTAAATTCGAAAACTTTTATAAGTTTAGAATTACATATCAAATAATATAAAATTATTCATTTATTACATTTTAAACTCTTTATTACGAACATAATGATTTGGTATTCTACAAACTAGGTATATTATTCTTCTTATAAAAAAATTGGTAAAATTGGTGAGTTGTAAAGTATTTTAAGAGAATTATAGTATGTAAAAAGTAATCATGATTACAAAGTCGTTTCTTCATTAGTGAATTATATATTTAATATAAGTTATTTACAAATTATATGCATATTTATTATTCTAAGGTGTTATAAGGAAACAATTATTTAATTAAGATATAGATACAATTCAAGAACGTATACTTCAACTAAAAATAAAGTTATTATAATTTTGAAATCTAAAAAGATTATTTGATATGAAAGATTAATTTCATTGTTTTGACATAACTTCAATAACTACCTTATTTAGATAAATTTTAAATTGTTCTTGAAATAAAAATGTATAATTAAATTTAAAAATAAAATATCTAACCTTTTTTTACCTTAATATTTTTGTTTAATTGAATCATTCACCTTTAAATATACACTTATTAATTAGATACTCTTAATGTATCTACTGTGTGTATTATTTTTCATCATGTCAGCTCACGAACAATTATTTTAATTGTTAAAATTATCAAAGTATAAGTTATCAAAATATGGAATCTACAGATATCATATAAAAGAGTATTTTATCTAGAATGAATTTTAAGTTGCTAAGTATATATAAGTATGTTTCTATAAATAATTTATATATACTAATAGAGAAATGAAATATTTTTATAAAAGTATTATAAATATAAGTAAATATTTAGTTAAATTGAAATATAAATACCAAGTATAATTAAGTAAATTCCACATAAAAAATTTCCATAGTTATGTAATTGAAATATTATATATTTTTATTAAATCTAATTAAGTAAATTCCATATAAAATTTTTCTTCATTCATTCGATAGAAAAATTGAATTCATTTCAACTGCTTAATAAAATGATACATTTCATAAAGCCACACTATTCTAGATACATTATTCAAATGTAAAATAGACACAAATAATTTTCTTTTTTACCTAGAGAAATCAAAAGAACTACAATAAAAAGATGGTAAAATATAAACACAATAACCAAATACATTATGAATTAAATTTATATGATGAGATAAAATATTAAATAAATGATTATGGATATTCTGAACTTGTATGATGAAAGGAAATATAACATATGAATATTTGAAGTTATCCCTTGAGATCAAAATTAATATTGTAATTTTGGATAAATACAATGCAGACTTTTAGTTATAACAGATAAATAGTTGTATTAAAATAAAATTAAAAATAAATTAACCACAAATGATTTTTTTTTAATTTAATAAAAAAACTCAAAATTCTGAAAATTCAAAATTTGACTAAAATTGTGAAATTATGGGGCCCACACCATTATGCTATATATAATAGTATAAATACTAGCATATGTCTAGTGTGATGCACCAAAATTAATTTAAATAATATTCATTTTACTTTATGTGATTAGAAAATAAATTGTAACCAATTTTAATATTTAAAGAAAGAAAATCAATTAGTAGATAACATAATATGAATATTTCAATAGAAAAAGATTAAATTTTGAATATAATTTGTACTTGAATAAATTGTTAAATATTAAGAATTGATAAATCTAAATTTATAAATTATACAAGAAAATTAAAAAATAAAAAAAAATAGAAAATAAAAATAGTACAGAATAGTTTATTTAATACATTTTTTAAATTGGATGATATATTTATACATACATATTCGATATGATAAATGAGAAAACTAATTTTTTTCATAACATAAAGCTTAATGAAGAAGCCATTGTTACAATTTTCATAACATTTAAGATTTTAAAAATATCAAGTATTTGTCAATAAAGTAAATATATAATCTAAATTTATCAAAACAACTTACATTAGGATATTATTTGATCACCATTTTAATACGTGATTTGTAACATGCAATATTTTATAAAATAAAATATTTTAAATGTTCAATATAACTCTAATAAGTAAAATTTATTTATTTTTATTATAGAGTTATTTAATTATTTATAAATTATCAAATATTATGTAAATAATCATAAAACAATAAGTAAAATTTCAATATAATATCAATCTTATATGAATTTATTTTATAAGCATAAATTGTATAAATAATTTAATACAATACATAGCTTCAGATAATTTTTTTTTATCCGATACTATTAAATTGAAATATTAGTATTTTTATATGCCTAAACCATTTTTTTATGAATTATTATTGTAGCACCCCCTCTTTGGACAATCCCTAAGCTGAGATGCCACTCCAATTCAGTCTTAAATTAAAACCCACAAGCATAACGATTGTAATACCCCTAAAATTTGGTATTTTGGAAAGTATGGATTTAGAAATCAAAATATTGGTTGGTCAAATTTTAGGGCTCAAAAAATAAATAAGGACTTAATTGCATGAAAATTGGAAGTTTTGGGGTCGAATCGCAATTTGAGGGGACTTGATTGACCAACATTTGGAAAGTTTTATGGGTCAAAGCGGGAATATTTTGGGTCAAATGGGTGGATGTGAGGCACTAAGGAGTTGGGGGACTGGAATTGAAGTGGGTTGAACTTTGAGGGACTAAATTGAAAGCCAAGCAGAAATTATGTGGTAAATCTATGAAGTTGGAAAATATATGTATTTATATCAAACCATCCCCCCTAATTTTCTCCATTTCTCTCTCGCATGCACTATCTCCCCAAAATTCAAAACTAAACCAACCATCATCTTCATCTCTTCACCGTGAACACGCAGGTGCCAAAAATCTCCTAATTTGACCTGTGAAACGCCGAAAAATCGAAGCTTGATGTGAGCTCACAGCGGTGGGCGGTGGATGCGGCGTTTCGATGACTTCTAGGAGCAGACCAAGGGAGGGTCTTGATGGGTTTAGCTAGGTGAACAAGCTGGTGGATTCAATTTCGCGAACTAGTGATCGGCAGAGCAGAATCGGGCGCGGTGGTGTGCAGCGGCGAGTTGAGACCGAGCAACTTTGAGGCTTCAATTGACCTTTGATTCAATGGAGAATCTTGAAATTGATGTGGGCATTGGATTGCTAGATCTGAGACGCTTCAAACGGTGGTGGTGTTGATCTTTTTCGGCGGCAGTGCACTGCGGCGGACGACGGCACTGAGATAGTCTCTTCAGCTCATCGCGACGATCGTGTACGTTGTTTTGGTTTGTGGTTTCAGGGATCCGTTAATCAAATCTTGGGTAATGACCGAATTTAGGTTTAAGGCATTGTACCATTTAATTTTGTTCGAATCATGTATTATGCCAAGAGAATATAAGGAATTGATATAGAATTTGATATGGAAAATAGGATGTGGACCATGCATGTGTAATTTTGTAACTTGTGGACCCATATTTGCATTATTTTATAATAACTTTAGGATAATTGAGTTAATTAAAGGATTAAAATCCTAATTTTATGGATTTGAAACTTAAGTGGGAATAATTAGGTTATTTAAGATGATTGGACTGTTAATATTGATTTTGCGTAATATTGCAAGGTTAAATATGTAATTAAGGGCCTGATTATATCCCTTTATTGGAACTGATATGAACCCCGTAAATATTTTCGTAATAATGGCTTAATTAGCACATTCTATAATGATAGTACCGATCAAACCCTAAAACTACCTTATTAATCGAGTAATTAGTGATTTTAGACTGTTAATAGTATAATTGTACTATTATGGTTGAATAGGGATTTTGATAGTACATTACTCTTTTGGTTAGTTGACGAAGAATGGGGTCCAATTGACCAGTAAACTGTTGATTGTGGTTACATTTTCTGAGGCTACGAAGGTGAGGGTCTGCCAATTTGGCACTTCTTACACTTATTCATCGTTGTGATAAAGCCCTGAGAGGGTTAGACTGATTTCGGTATTGTACTGCATCTTGATTATTGAAATGTGTGAATTGATTGAGATCTCATTTATTATTATATACCCCTATGAGGGTTGTTTTCATTGACTTTGCTTCTGATGAGATCTTTGCATATTTGTTCTGACACCCAGAACTCTCGTCTATTATCTATGATTGTCCTGTTATCTAATTGTTTTGTTATCTGACTATCCTGTTATTTGATCATTCTGTTATCTATTATCATTTTGTTATCTGACTATTCTATTATCTAACCATTCTATTTATCTGACGGCATTTTGCCCTGCACCAAGCCGTCATGCTTGGGTAAGTTAGGGTAAGTTATGTACCAAGCCATCATGCTTGGGCAAGTTATGTACCAAGCTGTCATGTTTGGGTAAGTTTGTGCCAAGTCGTCATGCTAGGGTATGTTTGTACCAGGCTGTCACGCTTGGGTAAGTTCGGTTTAACTGGAATACGGAACATTTGGTATACATGTCTTATTTTGATTTGTGGGTTGTATCTATTATTTGGGTCGGTTCTACTTTGACTATATCCTATAAGTTTGTACCAAGCCGTAATGCTTGGGTAAGTTTGTATTAGGCTATTACGCTTGGGTAAAACTGATGGACTGACTGGAATAAGGAAAATCTGATAAGTCTGAGAGTATCCTGACTGTCTGTAATCTGATAAGCTTGACTGTATCTTGACTGCTTTTAATCTGATATGTCTGCAATCTAATCTTGACTGCCTATAATTTGATCTGTTTGAAATCTGATCCTAAATACATGTATCCTGATCTGTTCCTGTTTTGAGTGTTAATTGATGATTTGTTGAGTTGATTATTCCTCGACAAATCTTTACTGTTTGTGTTACATTATCCCTCACTAAGTCCTTCGGACTTACCCAATTGTGTTATTTTGATTTTTTTCAAACAGAGATTAGGCGGTGGACTCGGATATTAGGCTGGGACAAGGAATCTATTTTGTAATAGATTAGTAGCCATGTGTGCTTTGGGATTTCTTGAATAGTATCTTATGCATTGAGATGGTGTGTTTTGTAAGTTGAATTAAGAACTGCTGCATGTATATATTTCATTGAACATGTTGGGTTGTATCTAATGTTTTTCTGAAAATTTGATTAAGTTGAAGCCAGTTGCTATTCTTGGTGAATTTGAAAATTTTCATGGGCCTATTTGTAGCGTCCCATCCGGGAGGCGCTTGCTTTCGAACCGAGGTGCTACTTAAATCTTTTCCATAATAATTTAAATCCAAAAAGCACATCTAAAATTCAATTTCAATTTATAAGACTGCACAACAACCTAAAATTTTACAACTCAAGTGATATGAGCTTAGCACTGACTCAAAAGATCATTTCAGAGTGCGCAATACGTACAACCAAAACAACAAAACTCAAACTCCAAGAGACACTACAAGAAGTGCAACATGTTCATATTCTAAAGTCTCATAAATAATGGCATATTTCAACTTAAAATAACACTACACACCAACATTATATACAAGTTAAAAGTCTTCCAACTAAGTTCAATCATGTCCACAATCTCAAATCCCATAGTCACCATCAGATGATATCCAAACATCTATCATAAACAGTTCTTCTGAGCAAGCATCAGTCCTTATTCTTCACTATTCATATATGTCTGAAAATATTTAAGAAATGCATAGGAGGGTGAGTCTTAAGGACTCAGTGAGGGAAGTACGTAGCAGTAGATAGAGGGAAATTATTGAATTTTTCAATGGCAATAAACAAGGTCATTACTAATAAATCAGATAATCAATTCATGACGGTAATCAAATTTAGACTCATAAAAACATGAAACGTGTAAACATTTAGTTGGCATGTTGGCATCCTTCTTTATTGCTCCTTGATGAATACAAGATAACTTTTCAATAGCATTTAACTTGAACTTGAAAACTTTCTCCTTATCTCTCCATTTGCTCGAGCACACAGCTCGGCTTGTAACAACTTGCTTTTATGGCATGGTCGATGGCCTGCTCGATCCCGCCACTCACAATTTGCTACCTCCAACTACTTGTAAATCAGGATCGTAGGTGGGTACTAGCCAGGAGATCTGTCACCGTCGGTCTGTATCGCCCGGCCATCTTTTCGGACCTAGCCCCAGGCCCAACTTCCCATGGCGTCCCTCTGGGTTGAACTTCCCAAGGGCGTCCCCATGGGTTGAATGAATATAATACCAAAAGATATCAATTCAACTTTTCAAGTAATAACATAAATATTTCGGAACTTTACTAGATTTGCCATTTACAAGGCAAAACATTTTCCAATAACGGCCGACAATGCCTATTCTAATAAACCAAGTACGTGAACAATTTAAGAGAACTTTTGACATAAATAGGTTTAGTACTAAAATCCAGAGGTTCTAACGAGGACAGACTCAAGAGGGGGCCCCATTGGACATGCCCTGTCAACTAGTATGGCTCTTTGCTTTGCCTGGCATATATTTTATAGTACTAACTGAACAAGATATTTAAAAGGGTCAAGATTTTCAACATTCAATTGTCAACAGGGCAGAACAATTTAACAATTATTCCAACAAGGCGATCAACAATACACTTGAACAATCAACTTGAAATAGAGTTTACAAGTTCATAAAGATTCATAGATTTTGATCGAAAAATAGTTATTTTCAAGAAAAGACTGATAAAATACCCATTAGTTTCAAATCAAGAGAGCCTTACAGGGGTCGACAATCAACAAGGTATTCGAGACGGATATCAAATTAGCAGAACCTAACGGGTTCAACGATAGATACGAAATAAGCTCATACAAAGCAAGAGCTAATTTGCAAATCCCTCACAGGGGTAACAATAATTAACAGAGTACGATAATCAAGTCAATACCAACCCTCACAGGGGTTTATCAAGAAAATCGATAGGTACAAGAGGTGCCATATTGGCAGATCCTCACCTCAAACTCCACGGAGATGCCATCATGTCTTATGGTCCTAGAGACTCTGGATATCCTTGTTACCTATTTCATTCAAAACGCCATATGAATATTGATGCTATAATAACACTTACTAACATCAATTATAGCTAATTGCATATTTTAATTACTCTAACACATTTATTTTCTCAATTGTCGTTCTATCTTGTCTTCGCATTAGAGTATTTAGCTATACGTTGCTTGTCTTCAATCACTTAGCTCGTGTAACTAGTTTCTCTATGCATCCATCCCGTTCATACAATCAAGGGTTTTACCCCGAACTTAATTTACCCTTTGTTTTCCTGAGCATACCGGTTCAGTCAAATCTCCTCAATTAATATTTTATCGATTCCAGGCTAATACTTTCTTTCATTATTAATACTTAATTAATATTCTCGGTCCATAACTAATTAAATTTAGCCCACATTCATTTTAACAAGTGTATTCAAAATATTCAAGTCCGATTTCCGTTCCATAATTTCAACTTCTCAAATGATTCAATTAACTCAATCGAAAAATATTAATATTTTATTATCAAATTTTGGTCCATGCATCACTTACAACTGAATTCTTGTATAATCATTTCACTCAATAATTATAATTTTTGTCCAATTAAACTGAATTTACATCAGAAATTAACATAACAATTTACTCAGATTAAATCAGGAATCAAATTAACTTATTAATCAGAATTTTACCAAATTGACCGAGTTCAAGATCAATTCATAATCCGAAATTAGCTCACATGCGCTCAGATCGCCGAGCTAAAGATTCTATCTAAAAGTCGTTGGATCGCCGCCATCGGCTGTCGGAGTTGGGTTCCACCACCACCATATGATGCATTTTTCCATGCTGAGCAAAATCCCTCTACCAATTTTCTGATTAGAGGTTGTTTGGGTGGTCAATTAGTTGGAAAACGGCACAGTGTCGCCACCACCACCGCCTCGCCTTTTCTTCAATTTCGTTGCCGTCGGTAGCCAAATTTGGAAATTAAAGCTACCATGTTGCTCCTTGAGCTGGACCCATCAAAACCCACCTCTTGTTCGCTCCAAAAGTCACCGAAATAGTGGACCGTCGTGCTCCACCATGGCAGCCATTTGGAGCTCGATTTTCGATTGCCTCGCTGGTTTGGGTGAAATTGGTATAGCTGTGTTCCATATTCAGAGAGGAAGAGATTGATACCAAATTTGTCTAGGTTTGGTTGCCGGAGAGAGGTCGCCACTGAGAGAGAAATGGTGAAGGTTAGGCGGGTGAAATGAAGAAGAATGGAGAAAATGTTATTTTTATAAAATTCAACTTTTGTTAATTAGAGATTAAACCCCCTACTTTTGTTCTCTTTCCAATTAGGTCCCTTAGGAATTTTAGTGCCTTATTTTAACTCCTAGGACTTGTTAGTTCCTCACTTTGACCCCTTTGACCCAAAATAATTATATTTACGTCCACAAAACTTTAAATGATGGTGCAATTTGGTATTTCCTATTTGTATTTTAAGTCCTAAAACTTTGAGAATTAATTAAATTTTAATGAAACTTATATAAATAAATTTTAAATAAACTTTTACTAATAATATAATTTTTCTGGGGATGTTACACACTTCCTCCCTTAGAAGAATTTGGTCCCCAGATTCTCACTTTCAACTTGAAGACTTCTATTAATAACAGCGCACATACGGGTAGTACTCCTAGGTTACCTTGATCAAACATTAACTTATCCCATTGTCACAATAACATCTTCAAATCCCTGGCGACGCTTATTTCACTAAGATTTCAAGAATCTCCTTAACATATCCATTCTTAGCAATGCTCCTGGTGTCACTCTATTCTTTTAAGGTTATCTAGTAATCCCAAATGATCCCATAATCATGGTTTCGTTATTCGTCATCACTTAAAGTTTCCTTTGATTTCCACAATCAAACTTATATGGAGTAAGTTAAACTATCCTAATAACGAATCTTAAACCTTCTTGGTAATCCCATAAAAGCGTTGAGCACCTTATGCTTCTTTTCAATGGAGTAATCCTTATGCACATTATCACATCTCATACTTACATGATATTTATATCAAGGAGTAGTCAAGTTGAAACTTAATATGCCAGCCCTCATAATAGGTCATACATTTCCAAACAGCCAGCTATAGGTTTACAAAACTAACCATTTTAGATATAGCCACAGACAATCCATTTGTTGTTCCTTAGATTTTACCTGAGAGATAAAATCGAGAACATGTGGGGTTAAACTCATTTTTTATGTTCAAAACTTAGTTCGAATCCCCATATTCCTGTTTTCCTTTATCCTTTGGAGCTCATTGGCTCGAGTTTCTCAACTTATTTATTCTGGCTTGAGCCTTTCACATTTCAACTTATTTCAATTTTTAAACCCAGAGTATTTGTAAATTCTTAGATTGACCTAATTCATAGTTAGTAGTACATTCACAATCTGCAAGAATTTCTATCTTCCATTCTTAGATGATATCTTTATTTCTTTAAAACAATCACCATTCCAATAGTCTTAAGCATAAGCAAGATAATCAATCATATAGCTTAAGTTTCCCTAAGGCGTATGAGATCATTCTCGTATAACCAAACTTCCTTTATTCATCAAGTTTACTCGATAACAGAACGATCAGATAATAGGACAGTAACAGATAACAGAAGATAGTCTTGGGCGCTAGAACATATATGTAGAGATCTCATTAGATGCACAATCAATGAAAATAACCCTCACAAGGGTATATGATAACAAACGAGATCTTCATCAATTCAAAGATTTCAATAATCAAAATGCATTTACAGTATAGAAACCAGTCTAACCCTCACAGGGGTTTATCACAATGACAGATAAGTGTAAGAAGTGCCAGATTGGCAAACCATCACCTTCGTAGCTTCAAAAAATATAACCATAGTCAGTAGTCTACTGGTCAGCAAGACCCAAGTCTTCGTCACCTAACTAAAAGAGTAATTTACCGTCAAAATCCCCATTTAATCCTAATAATACAATTATACTATTAACAGACTAAAACCAATAGTTACTCAGTAAATACAGTAATTAGGTTCAATCAGTACTATAGTCATAGAGCGTGCTAATTACTTCGGTATTACGAAAATATTTATGGGGTTCACCTCAACTTGGGTTATAGAGATACAATCGGGTCCTTAATTACCAAAATAACCTCACAGTATTACGCCAAATCAATATGAACGGTCTAATCATCTTAAATAACCCAATTATTGCCACTTAGGTTTCAAATCCATAAAATCCACAAAATTAGGATTTTAATCCTTTAACTCAATTAACCTAAATTATCATATAATAATTCAAATTTGGGTCCACTAAGCTTTTATATATATCCATGCACGCCTATTTCCACAATTCCATACACATTTCTTAACAATTCTTTTAATAATACAAGAATTATAAGAATTTAATGGTACAAAATAATTTAAACTGAATTCTCAGATCATTACCCAAATCTTCTTATCGAGACGTTGAAATCACAAACCAACTTCACCCCTATGATCGTCGCGTCGAGATGAAGAACTTATCTCAGCGCTGCCACCGGAGGTAGTCACCACCACCACCAATCGATGTCTTTCAGCTCAACAAACATAACCCTCACATCAATTTCTCCAATCTTCATTGAATTGAAGGTCAATTTTAGCTTCAATCGCCCAGCACCACCACCTCCGCCGCCGCGGTTTTCTTCCAATTCAGTCGTTGTCGGTGGACATTTCTGGGAGTTGAAGGTACCAATTTGTTCCTTGAGCTGAAGGCCACAAAACCCAGTACTCACACTCAAGATTCAGTCACCGAAGCTAAGAGACCCACCGCCTCTGCCACAGCTTAACTTCGGCCAGATTTTGCTATCACCTCATCGGTCGGAGTTCGCTGCATGATACACAGTTGGGTTCCCGGTGAGGTAAGGAAGAGTTTAGCTAGTTAGTTTGTGAAATTTGAGGGCTGCTAGAGGAGGTCACTAGAAAAAAAGAGAGATGGTTGACACGGTGGAAAAGAAAAGAGATTGAAGAAGAAAAAGGGGGGAAATGTATATATAAAATGCATTTTTCCAATTTAGCAAATTGACCCCAGAATTTTCTTCCCAGCCTCAATTGAGTCCTCCAAAGTTTTGAGCATCTTCAGTTCAACCCCTAGACTAAATGAGTGCCTCAATTCTACCCAATTGACCAAAAGAATTTCCATGCAAACCCCCAAAACAATTTGAATGTGGTCTAATCAAATCTTCTCAAATTGCGATTCCACCGTCAGAACTTTTAATTTTCATACAATTAAGTCCTTCTTATATATATTTCGAGCCCTAAAATTAGACCAACCAAGATCTTGATTTCTAAATTCTTATTTTTTTAAAATACCAAATTTTAGGGGTGTTACAATTATTAAGCAAGTATATAAAAAATGTGCATGATAAAATATAAAACTTTGTAACTAAATATACTAAAAATATAAAAATTAATATCATTTGCTATTTAAGTGGTAATTTATCAAACTTTTAAAAATTCTTGACTGCGTCAACCACATATGTTCACTGCAAAAAGTTTAATTCAATAATTGAGGATGAGTATGTTGTTAAAAAATTATAAATAAATTTAGTTGAAAATTTTGATAATATAAAAATAAAATTAGAAGTTTATAAATGTTGTAGGAAGTAACTTTTGTATTTAAAATAAATTATAAATTCAAATTGCATTATCTATTATATTCTATTATTTATGATTTTATTTCAAAATATTTTACATATTTGAAATAAAATCATCATAAAATAGTTAAATTATAAACAATTGATGAACTAAAATTCCATATTATAATTTTGTTCAGTGCATGTAACACCCCGAATTTTAGGTTCCTAAATATAAAGTTATTATTTTAGCAAAATAAGATATGAATTCAATAAATTGGCTTTAGATTAATTTTGAGTTAAATTCAAATTGAGGCTTATGGATAATTATTGACAGTTGAGGCATTTAAATTGTAACTTATAGAAGGGTTTGATTGTCCAAAATTATAAAATTTAGAGGTCAATGTAGGAAACTTAAAAGTTTAAGGACTACAAAATAATTAAGTTAAGACCTAATTGCCCGTAATTAAGCAGGTCAGGGGTCAATTTGCAATAATAAAACTTTAAAGGACTGAATTAGAGGTAGGGGTTCAAGTTGTAAGGAGGTTGAAGATTTCGAGTGTAACTGAAGTTAGCCGAAAACTCAAAGGACTTAATTAAAGTCGGTCGAAAGCTTTTGGGGTCAAATTGCAAAGATTGAAAAATAAATATATATATATAGTTTGAGGACAGAATTTAATTAAATTCTCAAAACCTACCCCAACTCTACCTCGACATGTGAACGGCCATAATATGGCCAGAGAACCCGAAACTAATTCAAGAATCACCTTTCCTACAACCTAAGAAGCAAAACCATACCAAAAAAACCCAAGGAGCAAACGAATATCTCACCGAAAAAATAAGGGTGATGGTACGCAGTGGGTGGTGGCGACGGTTCTACCACTTCCAGCAGTGGAATGGGGCTGGGCTTTAGAGGGTTGTGGTTGAAATTGGATAGGTGAGTGTCTGATGGTGTCAATTTGATAAAACAACGATCAATGGCAAATTAATTAAAGGTAGTGGAGTGACGGCAGTGATGGTGGTGGATTTTATGATTCCGACAACAGGAGTTTAAATTGGTTGAGGGGAATCTGTTGATGTTTCCAATTTGAGTTTTGAATGGTCGGTGGTCGGGAATTGAGTATGGTGGTGCTAAGGTGGCATTAGGGTTGCAATAATTTTGGATGACCACTTAACCAGTGTGCCCACATCAAAATCAAGAATTGGTTGAGGGGTTTTGCTCGCCTCGATGAGGTAAATTTTCTCGGGTTGTTGGTTTCTACCTCTAGCAACGGCGAACGGCGACTGAAGGACATTAAATAGAGAACCACAACACGAAGCTGTCTGGACCAAAATTAGGCTTTGGATTGGACTTTAATATGGTCCAATCTAGTAAATTTCAATTTTTATTGAATTAGTTAGCCCTAATTTTATGCGATGAAGTTATAATAGATTGAAATTGTATGCATAACTTAATTGAGATGGAATATACTGAAAATTAAGACCTTGCTACAAATTTAAATATCAATTTTAGGTTAATGAAGATCTCATTGGAGATTATTAAGTTAGATTGATATAATTGAGAGAGCTGAAGATAATAGTACTAGTAACCTTCTTAGCAACTCGATAAATCGAGAATCCTATACTAAGTCACGGTAGGCATCTTAGTATAGGAACAAGATTAGAAATTACGACAGGATAAAATGAATTAAACACTAAATCCTGACAAGGATGCTAGGTATAAACATGCTTATGATTTAAAAAGTTAATATATATTGATTTAGGTCATCTTATGGTAAAATTTTGGATTGATTATGAAGCAAGGACTTGAGCGTCCATATAGCTAGGGATTCCTCTGCATCTACTAGGTGAATTTATACTTGATAGTATGAGATTTCCTTGCTGGGAAAAGAATATATATGCTAGTAAACATATTTTGCCGCTCAATTCTTTCTATGTTAAGATTGAAACCTATTTTTTGCTCTACTATATATTATTCTCTAGGCCTTGCATCATTTTTGAAAGCCTGATCGAACACTCTTCCATGTTTTATGATATTTGAGCCATTACTATTTGGGCACATGAAATATTTTAAATTATTGAATTTCTAAATCGTATATTAAACTAGTTTACTTTCATGAGTTTTGAAAAGCTAATAAATTGTGAATCTTGTCCACATATCGCCAACTTTACACTAGTTGTTATTTACTATTTTAAACACTGATATATACTATTTTACTAAGAGATTGGCGATTGTGTTACAAAATGTGATGAATATTTTGAACTACGTTTTTCTATCGTCAGCATGATTGCTGTCCTGATTACTGAATACTGACTGTTCAATTAGTATGATAAAGCGATAACTAAATTGAAAATGTTGTTGGATATTGTTGACTATGATAATTACACTCTAGAGGGACGCCCTAGGGGAAGTGCAAATTCGGGCCTAAGGCTAGATTCAAAAGTATGTTAGATGGTATCGAGCCGTCGGTTAAAGACTTTTGACTAGTACCTCCCCTGGGGGAGTCCGGCCTCACATTAGTTGGAGGTTGGCTACGTGAGTATCGGACATGCATGTAACTGGCTTGCCACTGACTAACTGACTCTCCGAGCTGATCACTTGGAATTTGGAGGGATAAGAATTTCACTATTTTTGAAAGTTGATGGATAAGGTCGAAGAACAGCCAACAACCTATTGCGAAATTAGCTGATACGTTTTGATATTTATATTTTGGAACTTGAGCATTTTATGAAAATCAATTAACTATATGAAAATAGGGATATAAATAAGATGAGCCAATTTGCGAACAATTCAAGCTCGTCGGTCAAACAAGCTGAGCCGAGCTCAATAATATTCGGCTCAAAAAGCTCGCAAGCTTAAACAAGCTTTTTTATATTTTTTATGTATATAGTTATATATAAAAAGTTCAATAATAATAATAATAATAATAATAATAATAATAATAATAATAATAATAATAATAATAATAATAATAATAATAATAATAATAATAATAATAATAATAATAATAATAATAATAATAATAATAATAATAATAATAATAATAATAATAATAATAATAATAATAATAATAATAATAATAATAATAATAATAATAATAATAATAATAATAATAATAATAATAATAATAATAATAATAATAATAATAATAATAATAATAATAATAATAATAATAATAATAATAATAATAATAATAATAATAATAATAATAATAATAATAATAATAATAATAATAATTTGTTTGTTAACTTTAGGAAAATAATATTTTTTTTAAAAGTTTATAATTATAGATTTTATTTTGAGCCCAAATGAGTTCAAACTAATTCAAACCTATACGAGCTCAATTTCGTCCGAACTTATATGAATTGAGCTTTTCTGCTTTCCTATGACGAGTCGAGCTTGATAAGGCTCGCCCAAGCCTTCATCTATTTAATGAGCCGATCTTGGACTTGCTAAGTTTGGGCTCGACTTGACTCATTTACACCTCTATCTAAAAATCATGTTGATCATTTTGTCCCTCTCGAAATTTAACAACTTCCCTGAAAAGGGCATTGAATTTTGTGAAGTCTTATCACTGGTACGGGACAGTATTGAGATGGATCTTTGAAAGTTATCTTTTCTGATGAGAAGGAATGCATGTGATTTTTGTTCCACTTTTGGGAAAAGGTACCTCCGTCTTAAATTAAAAAGAATATGTAAAAAATAATTATTTCTATTTCGAGTCATGATCGACATGAGGATACATTTAAGTCATTCATCAACTTTCTAACTCACTAAGTCATTTGAACTTATAGCTCTTGTATTGTTCTTTCCGTTCTTCACTCTAGGTAGGAACAAGTGCAGGCAAAAGCCCCAAACCACGTGATATATGAGGTAATAACTTTAATGAATGTATAAACACACATCATAATCTGTTGAGTTACTGATATAAATAAGTCTAATAGGTACTTATAATACTAAATGTGATCCTAATATCCTGATTATGTTGATCGTTGAAAAATTTTAATTGTGAAAATTCTATACTGATGTGGAAATTAAATAGATTGGGTTTGAAAGGTTTATTATACAGAAAGCTTGTGCGATTGTTTGAGTAGCGCCTCTAGCCAAGCAAACACCTCGCGGATGGGTTGTTATAGTGCAAAACCACTGATTAATATTACATATATAAATCATACAAATAATAAAACAATTAAATTTTCAATTAATATGCAAATATATATTTGATATAATTACTTAATATGCAAATATCTAAATGATTTATTATAAAATATATCATGCATTAAATTAACTTTTACACGACATTAAAAAAATATAAATATATATTTTTATTTTATAATTAAGTAAACTATCTATTCCAAAAACTCATAAATTAAATATGTTGAAAGATAATATTTTTAAGTAATAAAATAAAGAATAAACCTTGTGATTCTAATGCAAAATAAATCACAAATATTCAATATTTTTCTAAATTCTATTATCTTCCTTGTATTTCCTCTGTTCTGCACATGAATTACATTAATACCCAAAATAAAACAATTTCACTTGATGAACAAAATATAAAATTATACAATTAAAATTTAAACAACGAAATCAATAGAAGAATCTAACTAAATGGCGATATCTTTTCTTTACTTGTATGAAAAAATTCTTATGGAGGTATTTAGTGGTGGCCCAAGCACCAATGGAACATCTAAATTCAATTTCATTGATGACTTTGTAAAATTGGGAGAAGACCTACTTAAGGGACTGATCGGTGGTGGCCCAAGCCAGACCAATGGAACATCTAAATTCAATATCAATGCTGCCACTAATTTGGTTGGAAAAGAAAATTATTGTTCTTTAAATTGTGTTAAGGTATATAAAGTAGAAGAGTTTTAACAAATATAAACATCTTTAATATTATCTCATTAAAAAAAAAAAATCAAATCTTTTACTTAATTTATTGATAAATACTATAATATCAATTAAAGTAATTAGTTATATCTAAAATTAAATATGATATATTTAAAAATGTAATACCCCTAAAAATTTAATTGGTAAAAATTTCAATAACATTATGACAAATTAAAAAAAAAAAAGAAGAAGTTTTATGCTTCAAAACGTAAATAGAAGAAGACTTAATTGTAGGACAATTGAAAGTTTTGGGGTTAATATACTTAAGTATCATTATTAATATTAATTAATGTTAGTAATTAATTATAAAATTAATTATTAATTAGAAATGGTGCTATTTATTTGATTGCTTCTTTTTTAATAAAATTGTATAATTTTTTCTATATATTAATTAAAAAGTATGTATTTGTTATAGATTAATGGATTCATATACTTGGGTATTCGTAAATATTCAAATAATTACCATCGAACATGAATATAAAAAAAAAATAATATTTGAGTTTCAATGTGGGTAATTTTAATTAAATATAAATGCATTTGAATAATTTAATCGAATATGAATATATTCGAATTCGACCGACATTCGACGAATACAAATTTGAATATCATTGTATTCATATTCAAATATTTAAAAAATTCATCGAATACGATTGTGAAAACAATATATTCAATTTGTTTGATATTTATTTACGCCCTAATTGAAGTACTGCATCAAAAATAAAATTTCAAAGTTAATTTAATTATTTATTCAAATTTGTGTACCAGTCATAACAAACAAAAATAATAAATTCAGTCAAGCATGATGGTGTTGCAATTTGCAATTTCCAAACTTCAAGTACGCGCCACGCGGTTTTCATTTCCTCTCTATTCTTCCATCATTCATTTCCATTTCAAATATTCAACTCTCTCTCTATCTCTCTCTAAACCTTTTCAAGCAATGGCCGACGGAGGATTGACGATCTTGGATGGAGCGTCGCTGAGAGAGGCGGACCTGTCTCTGCCTTCTCCGCCGCCGCATAGGGTGATCACTGGCAAGGAAGTACTGGAGCTGGCTGAAACGAGAGCCTCGCGCACCCTACTCGGCGTCGTATTACCTGAAACTCTCAAGTCCTCTGTTCTCAGACGCCTCGACATTTCCGATGCCGCCGCGTTCCGTAGTAAGGAGCTCGATTACGCTGATGCCTCGTCAACTCTTCGAATTTACATCTCTGCCATCGCCGATGAACTCAGAGGTGAGGTTTTTATCTGTTGACTTCAACGCTCGGCCCATTGGATGTATTTTTATAAGTACTTCAAATTATTGACGGATAATAGACTAATAGTGGAAATTGTTGACAAACAATTGAAAGGAACGTGAATGGAGATTGTTGCTTGATTTGTTGTTTTTTATTTTTCATTTTTTGTTTGCTTGATTTGTTGATTTTGATTGCAGTAACACGCATCTACATAACTAGTTTGTATGTTTTGTTTTAGGTAAAAGAAAGCACTTTTACCTCATCGGTAGCAATTGTGTCAAATGATTGCCCATCTTTTATTAAATATATCTATCGATTCCCTACTCCCGTTTTTCTGCAAAGGCTGTGTTGCTTTATCTTCTAGAGTTTTAAAAAATGTAAATCTAACACCTAAAATTTATAATGTTGCATTTAATGTTGAATCTTAATTTTGGAATGAAATAAAATATTTTATCAAAAGAATTGATTTGTGCTACTCAATTATGAATACATTTACATTTTAGTTAATTCAAGTTACTTATAACTATAAAATAATTTTAGAGTTATATGTCCTAAGTTTCTATGGTGTGATATTTAAAAGTTAATTTTAGGTTATCCTCCCAAATACTTGTTATGTCATATATATATATATATATATATATATAAATTTATGCATAACTTTTTAGTGAAGGCTATGGATCGTTTGGGGTTCTAATTTGGTAACTTGAATAAGGATAGGAGAAGTGATGCTGGTGTGGTTGAAGTTGGCAGCAAAAGTGTTGGTATATCTCAGTATCAACATCACTTCTCTAATCTATTTCTAAATTTCAATTGCAAATGATACAATATATGCGACTAAGTGAATATGCATAATGTAAAAGATGAGATAACAATTATTTATGGGACAACTATAAAATAGTTTATATTTATTTGACATACATAAACTTATAGATAACTATAAAATTAATATGTAATATAAGATTGACTAAGTTGTTCATATATTGGCAAGTGACTAATGTATGACAATATTTTGGTAAAATGATATTTTGTCCCACTATTTTAATGGTAAAATACAACATTTGAAAATATTTTAGGTAGTCAAATGCTTATTTTGTTAAACACGACATTATAAGTGCAACATACCCAACGTATGTCCCTTTCATACGGAATATTTTGTGAAAAATGGGATCAAAGGTTCAAGGGATGAAGTTGTTCCATTGTAAAGG
The DNA here is from genome assembly GCA_018894105.1 of Jacaranda mimosifolia. Classification (NCBI taxonomy): domain Eukaryota; kingdom Viridiplantae; phylum Streptophyta; class Magnoliopsida; order Lamiales; family Bignoniaceae; genus Jacaranda; species Jacaranda mimosifolia. The sequence goes on along the minus strand of CM032130.1, from coordinate 12,866,228 downwards.
TTAAGGAGAAAGTGCAATTGAACCCACATTTTGAATGGGTGTTTGCTTTATTATCCTTCTATTTTTCTCTTTGTTTTTATTTTTATGGAGTATTCGCTTTGTGTGTTTCCGTTACTTAGTCTGTGAACCTAGATATGGTTTGACATCTATTTTAGATTACAAGTGGTTACAAGAAATAGAGTAATATAAGGAAAATGGGCAGTTGATCATTTTTAGATCATGTATCACTTCACTGTGTCTTTGGCACATCAAAATTTAGTGCCCATCTTATTCTTTTTAATAGGAAGATAAGGCTTTAATGGTCAATCCCAAGTGGAGAACATTCTCAACAAGCAATCAAGGAAAGGAAAAGGAAAGGATTAGCCAACCTATGTATAAGCCAACATCAAAATTTTAGCATTATGTAATAGTGATGCTGTAAAGAATGGGGTTGGAAATGATTTTAAGTTTGTCTATTCGTAGAACCGATTCACCAACCTACATATACCGCTTGCAATCCATGATTTGTCCCTTTCATCCCATGTTAACCATAAGCTAGGAGCCGCCTCGTATATCTACCTCTTAACTGATGGCTCCAGCTACCCCAATTATTAGTTGTTTCTTAAGTCCCCAGTACAATCTTTCAACCTTTGGGCTTAAAGTAGACCAGTAACTGTTATTGAAGATACAAGCCAATGAAGCCTAAAGTACGGTTAGGTGTTTCTAAATTATCGTTGGGCATGCTTTCTAACATATTTATTATAGCAGCATTTTTTGTGTAAGAAATATTGAATGGACTGGTACACGTATCCTTCGCCCTACAATTCATGCTTGCTGTTGCCTCCCTGACAGACACTTTTAACATTGTCAGAACTACATCATGTTCTGTTCATTAAATTCATTTTAAGTGTGAGTTTAATGTTTAGAAGATTTGGGGAATCAGAGTTGTAAGGACTCATTCTCTTAAGGTAAATGATGATATGTTATTAACCTATTGGTAAGTATTTCTTCTACAGAGCATTGTATACCTGATCCTCAAATGATTGGAGGCTTCCCTCAACCATTCTGCTTCTGTCAATTGGTCTCTCAGTTGACAATGCTAAATCTTAATGTTGGCATCTTAGCACAATTGTTTTTTTGTTGATGATCTCAGCATTCGGTAGAGTATCTTTGCCCCTAAAACAGTGTGTGTTTTGAGTTAAGCAAATCATTTTTTTGAAATTGTTCAAGGTTTTCCCTTCAATAATACTAGGTGCATGAAAAATATCAATTATCAACAATGGTCTTTTATTTATTTTTCCTACTTTTGGGGGATGGAGGCGGGGGAAGCTGGGCATAACATAGAAATATTACTGTATATTACACTGGCTTGCATGTCAACAATGATCTTTTATTTATTTTTCCTACTCTGGGGGAGGGAGGTGGGGCAAGCTAGGCATATACATGGAAATATTACTGTATATTACACTGGCTTACATGTTGAAGTGTCACATTTTAGCAAGATAAGGATTCAATAGTATTTCAATCACAAGGAAGTCTTAGATGGCCCATGTTAATTCTCCACAACTTACAAACTCAAAGAAAGAGTAATATAGAAAAATTTGAACACTCGACAGACCTAAACGGTACACATAGAATGTACCTGTCGCTTCTCACAATTTTGGAAAGCCTAAGAATTTACAAGTCAGTCTTCATGATTACATGCGCTAATGTGCACATGCAACTAGGAATTCATGCTGGTAAGCTCTTTTAGACTTTAGACGTCTCCATCCAGCTTTCGAGATAGTGCATTTCCACTCTTGCCTAAGTCATATTTGATGCTCTCTCAAATTATTGTTTTTCTGTAGCACAACAAAGAATCCAACAACACAAGACTTCATCATGAAGGTGTTGTCAATGTCTTTAATACTATAATTTGTTAAGAACTAGCGGATGTTGGTTCTTCAGGCGAACCTAGAGTTTTCTATACACAAATGTGTTACTTCACCTAACAGCATGTGGTTCTAGATTTGAACCTCAAGGACTTATAATAGTTAGGCATTTTTTCTTGGTTATATCACAGCTTTGGTTCAGGAAACCCACCACCAATCGTTTCACCACATCGGTGTGATTACCTCATTGTCATTAACCACTTATCTATTATCTTATGCAAATCATTAGCCATGTGCATCATCTGGTTGAAAACAAAATGCTCTTCAGGTCCTCTTGTAATGCAGTGTCAAGCAGCTGTATCCCACTCTAAAATTAAAAAAAATTTGTGAGCAAATTGATTAGTCACATAACATGTGTGGTTCTAGGTTGTACAGCCAAGGGCGATAAATATACTTATTTTGGTTAAAGAAAATCTGGAACTGGAAGTTTTTTCATTAGCAATTAACTTGTTTCTTGGGCTATTATTGTTGTCATTAAATAAGTTAAGTTTGACCCAATAAAGTCTTTTTCCCTCAAATCAAATATATCTTGATCATATCATTAAAGAAAAGCCACTTAGATTTTATGAATTTCATATTTTTTCTGTTTCGAGTTCAGATGATCCTATTGTTGTGGCAATACTGGATGGAAGAACTCTTCAGATGTTTTTGGAAGATGAAGATGATTTTGCAATGCTAGCTGAGAACCTTTTTACGGAGTTGGACATCGAAGATAAAGGAAAAATTAATAAGGATGAAATACAGAATGCACTTCTTCGTATGGGTGTTGAATCGGGGATTCCTCCTATCTCAGGTATGCTCTTGCGCTCATCTCTCTCTCTCTCTCTCTCGTACATAATGTTTATATACACGCAAATTTAGGAACATCTTGAAGATTTTGGATTGCATGATGGATATATTTGCACCAGAGGAACTCTGCTGCTTCTTCGATATAGTGAATGTCTAAAGGCCTTTGTACTGATATTAATAAGACTGATGAATATCTTTAACTCTCTTCCCCAAAGTGTTTGTGAATTTCCTTTTCTTAGATTGAAATAGATGGCTGGGAATTATACTCTTAGGTCACTCTCTACTCAAAACTCCAGGATTTTGCAATGTATTTTATGTTCATTTATGTGTTTGTTTATTTTGCTCAAATGCAATGATATGCCGAAAAATCCACCAAGTAAGTAGTTTTTCTTTTTGAACTTCTCTCATCCAATTGATGTTTCATAAGCATTTTCCAGTCTGGGACAGGCTTGTTTCTGAAGTGTGACTGTAATATTCAATGGACAAATGCTGCTCATACTGTACTCTTTGTACATCATTCTGTTGGCTGATTGATTGTTGCGAGTTCTACTGATAGGCTTACGTCATGTAACTGAATTTCTTCATCAAATTTAGATGTATAGCAATCAATAATTATTTGCTGTAAAATTTACACGCTAACTCTAGGACTAATATCATTGACCCCCGTATGGTAACTAAATAGGCAAGACACCCCCGTGTAATAAGGAGCACCAATATTTGTTTTTAAAAACATGCACACGGCCTCGTTTATGACCAGAGAGTGCTTTTCCTATTTCTATAAACAAATAATGGTGCTTTATTTTTTCTTTCTTTCTTTCTTTCTTTTTTTTTTTTTTTTTTTTTTTTTTTAAATCACATGGCTTGTTTTGTCTATTTCGATTATCACAGGGGGTTCAATTGATATTAGCCTCATTATCTATATCATTTTAGGCTCTCATTTGTACCTTCACAAACCTTGTAATGTTTTTCAAATATGTCTATGTCTTCATATAGACGAATCAATATCTTCTCTTTACTTATTTGTCTCGTCCCATATCTGAATTGTTAACTTTTAGCATCAATTGTGAGGATCAATATTATTTTGATTGAACAGAGTTTCCTCAGTTGAGTGATATTCTAAAAAAACATGGAGCAGAAGGAAAAGAAGAACTGGGGCAGGCACAATTCGCTCAGTTACTGCAACCTGTGCTACAAGAATTGGCCGATAGTCTTGCCAAGAATCCTGTTGTTGTCGTACAGCAAATCAAAGTTGTAAATGGTTCTAAGCTTAGAAAGGTATCTTATATTTCCTAATTTGCTTCAGTTGGGGGACATTAAATACACAGCCTTTTAGGAAATCCTAATTATGCTTATGAAGATCGTATCAAATTTTCAGTGGTCATACTTCAGATTTCTTGCTGCAAAATTTCATGTAAAATTTGGGAAATGAATGTAGGAGGGAAATATTAGCAAGAAATAGTTAGCATCATGCACTGAAGGTGAGTATAAGGTTGGAGCAGCGGTTACTAGTTCATACATTTATCGAAAAGGACATCTTATTTTTCATTTGGATCCTTGCAATTTCTGTATTATGTAATCTTCTCCATGACTGCAAGTTCTCAAATACATAAACTGAAATTACATCTACTTCTTCACTTGTACACTGGAAAGTGTTTATGTTTTTCAGTATAGGTCATACCGGACGCACGCTGTCGGTTAGCTCTTGGCTTATCTACATTTCAACTTTTTGTATCCAATTTAAATGAAAGTACATTAAATATTCCGTCTGTTTACTAAGTATATTTGCTACATGTGTTAAATGTTTTTTTTACTTGAAATTAGAACTAGATGTTCCTTGGTCTGGAATGCTTATTCAAGCTGCGGTGATTGATTGTTTTTTGAGGAAATTTCATACAAAAGTTTTGAGTATTATATTGAACAATGATGCAGTTTCTGGGCGATGAGAGGCTACTGGATGATGTTGTTAAGAAGATAATGCAGGAAAATAGTGAAGAGTCGAGTGCAACGAAAGTCAGGTGTTTCCTTGAGAAACATGGGTATGATTTTGGTTTACCACCTTCAGAACTGGATGAAATGATGCTTCTCTTTGATGAGATATTTACTGAGGTAGGCAGGCAAAATGATGTTGCTGAATCAGAAAAAGACGGACTCAAGGTGTTGTTGAGGGAGATCCTTGAAAAATTTGCTGAAAAGCTTGAAGCAAGTCCAATTCTTCATGATCTTCTTCAGTCCTCACAACCGGATGAGGTTTGATTATATATACTAGTAGTAACTCTTATGGTACTCAGGCTCTCTCATTTATCTTTGCGCTGTTTTCCTCCCATAATGCATACAACATGATACATCGTCCTCCAGGCTTGTAATATAACATATATCCTTTTCTATCCATGAGGCATGTAGATTTCACTTCTTAGTAATTATTGTATGTCATTCACTGGTAGAGAACTTTTTTCAGGTAAACTGCTTAAATACCCCTTAAGTTTTAGGGGTTGCAAAAAGTTTCCCAAGTTAAAAACAATAATGTGTAACAGCTCTATTTCTTCTATTGAGTGGCTTTTGTTTAAAGGTATAAATCTCACACATAAAATATGAGATTATGGGTTCGAATCTACTGAACTTCCTATGTGTGTGAAAATAAAAAAGATTTAAAAAAAATACCTTCATTTTTTCAAAAATTTGCCCGAAACTCTAATTTTGTCAAGGATTTAATGCGTGGTCATAAACACATTGGATTTGTGAAAATGATAGTAATTTGGCATTTGTGACCAAACAATTCAACCTAGTGTACTATAATACTTCTTTAATGTGACGTATATTATTTGAAAATAAAAGGCATTATATTTTAAAGGAAATTTTGCTAAAAACTTGTGTCTTAAAATTATAGTATCTATGGTTTCTTAAACTAAATTTTTATTTTGATAAGTACATCCATAAAAATTGAAAACAATTAATCATTATATCTTCTATGTTCCTTAGCTTGTTCAACAAAATAATACCTTTAACCTTAAAAAAATCTGCTACATTTATGCAAATTGAGAACTGCATGCTATATCTTCTCTTTTTTTTTTTTTTTTTTTTAATTTGCTTCAATGAGTAAGATTTTAAAATATAAATTCATCCCCATTTGTAAAATTTGAAAATAATGATAAATTAGAACTTATGTTTTCTAATTTATTCAAATATTGATTTTTAACTATTAAATTTGTAGCTCTATGTACACTTGTATTTTAGATTCATGTCAATAACAATTTAACTTTAAATTCTTTTGCTCCATTTGTAAAAAAATAAAAAATAACTATAAATAGTATCTTCTATTTTATGTTAGTTATAGATGTTTTTAAACGTAAATATTATACTCCATTTTTGTGAAAAATTCAAAATCACAGCATGTTATATTTTTCAATAATTCAATTTTTGAATAAGACCTTTACCAATAAATTCTGCTCTTTTTGAAAACTTGGAAATAAATATAGGCATTTTTTCTTTTAGAAATGTTTTCAAATATTTTAAAAAATTATAACTCAGTATGCATATACGTAAATATATATTTACAGAAATTAATAATTAAGCAATTAATAAATTAATTATTCAATTATCATTTTAAATTTTAAACTGAGGGTAAAATGGTCAGCTTACGACTTCCATTTGGATTTTTTAATGAGGAAAGATGCTGATAATTATGAAAGTTGGAAGGGAGGAATTAATAATTTCAGTATGTTAGAAAGTGTGTAATTAACCTTTTCAATGTGCATGGCATTAAGAATATGGTTAAAAGCAAAAACTTGCCTGTAACTTCTGTATATCTGAACCAAAAAGTGATTATTATTAACTCAGACTTGCTAATAAATAATCCCACATCCTTACAAAAAGAATGCCCGCTTGTACAATCATTATAGGACCCTCCTGTAATGTCAGAGACAACGGATATCCCGAAATTCTAGTTTCCACTAGAAAAGATTGTCAAATTTGTCTAAATTGATTAGGTAGTAGATTTAAAACTTCAATTTTTTGGGTCAAATTATTTTCATCCCTAACGTTTAATCTTAGGGAAACAATATGGAGAAAATAAAAATAAACATAATTTTTTTATTTTTTTTAAAATTAAATATTCAAAGTAATCTTAAAATATTACAAAATACTTCTTCCATCATTTCCCAAGAAAGACATAATCATTATATATATGTACACATTAAAATTATACATACATAAACTAAAAATAATATAAAATTAAATTTTCACTCCATTAATCAGATTAAAAGATATTGATTTGATACAAGTTGTCTTCGGTTAAAATAAAACCCAACGTATCATTTTAATCTAGAACAATTTTTAACAAATTTTCAAAATAAAATCAAACATACATCACAATTCTCCAACCTATTCTTCAAAATATTTTCCCCAAAATACCAAAATAAAACCAAACACTATCTTAATTATTATTCATGTCTTCCTTTTTCTCGCCAACCCCCCTCCCCTCCCTTCTTCAGTCATCTTTCTTGCAGTATCTCTTGGTTACAAAAAATCAATTTTGGTGCTATTTAATTGAAACACCCCTTAAATTAGTTTTTACTATTGGCAGAAAATTAGAATCATCCTCCACATCTGAAACCAACCTTATACAAACATACATTATTATGACTGATGGAGCTCTTGACAACATTTTTGTCTATATAAACAAAATATCATCGATTCCTTCCACCTCCCCCCCCCCCCCCCCAACCCCCCAAAACACACACAACCAAAAAAAAAAAAAAATCAACAAACAAAACAGCTATAAAGAAAGCAGCAATAAATTTCACAAAGCAAAAACAACAATCATTTCCTTTCCAAGCCAGAAACTAAATTTTCTTATAACAAACATTTGCAAAACATTATACACATAAAAAGAAAAAAAAAAGAGAAAAAAAAAAAAGTCATGCATTCATTAAGTTCAACCAACAACAGCGGCTTCAATGGTGTAACGGTCAAATTTAAAAATAGAATTAGTTTTATGGTAACAGCAAAAATTTCTAAAGGGATAGTCCTCACAAGGTCTATATTTACTGTTATAACAAGAAGTGCATTTTCTACACATTTAAGAGCTACATTAAAAATGAAATTATAAATTGAAAAATCAAATGCTTAAAAATATCTATGTGCAACCACATTACTAGAATAAATATGCATGCACCCAACAATAATTGATTTGGATGCTGAAATGATCACCATGTGCTTCATGCGTCATTTGTATGCTCAGTAGCTGCGTTTCTAACCTCTATTTTTTTTAATTTTTTTTTTAAGTTGCATTAAATTTTGTTCTTCACTTTTGGAATGTCATCACTCACCATATGTTAATAAACGCATTATAAGCTTTCAACCCTTTTTATGAAGAGGGTGTTTGGATAAGCTTATAAGCTCTTCAAAACATCTTATAAGATGTTTGAGAGTTTGTAAGATGTCAAAAAATCTTTGGTAATTTTTTTAACAAAATAACTTATAAGCTTCTAAAAAAATATATTGAGCTATAAGCTCTTTTTAAAAAAGTAAGAAGTTCATGACTTATTTTTAAAATCTTAACAAATTCTCTTGGTTTTATTTATATTAATTACAAAATTATCATTATTAACATTTTATAAACTCCAAAATCTTATTTTATCTAAATATTTTAAGAATTTATTTTTAAAAAAAAATCTTATGAACTCCAAAAATATTTTATAAGATGTAGGAGTTTATAAGACCTTTTAAATAAATTGAGCCAAACATCCTCTAAATTAATGAGACCTCTGAATTGCATTTGAATCAGTTTTGGTTGAGGAACAAAGGAATTTATTGAAGAAACAACAGAACAGTGAAAATGATTTTGATTTTCTTTCAATAGTAAAAGATAGAAATTTCGATCAAGAGAACACACAATTACTACCCGAAAGTGGGCCAAAAATGAAGGGAAAATAAAACACAGGAATCATTTTTAACTGAGATCAAAAGTGAAGAATGAAAATGAACTTTACCCGGCAAAATCTAATATTGCCCCTTAATTTGTGGAAAGTGCTGTTAGGAAAAGGAGTTCAAGGATGACATTGAAGAGAAAAAATATTACAAATTAAGTATATTACTGGAGATAAAAGTTAAGAACAAATTGAATTTTACCCCCCTTTTGTCTACCATTTGATATTTAAACATGCACAAAAAAAGTCCCCATCTGTTTGTGATCCTAAACAAATTTTATAACAACTAGGGTCAGCCCATTTACAAATTTTATCCTACCTCAGTGATCCTTGCTATAAAAACAAAACAAAAACATCATGATTCATGCAATGAATAATTCACGTGCAACAATGAACAAAATATGAAACAGAAGAACAGAAGAAAGTCCGAGAATCAAATAAACATCGGCAAGTGAAGGCAAATTGAACTTTTTAGAAACTTAGGACTGTAAGTCAGTTGTGCCCAGCAACTTCCCACAGATGAAAAATTGAAGGCAATAATTAGACTTATCCATAAAACGTTTAAATAAAATCTGACAAACACAGACTAAAATTGCTGAAGAACTCCCATCAAAAGATCTTTAACATAGCCTTACTGCTCTCCAGCTCCTTGAGTACCAGAGGAACCCGTCCCTTCACGAATGCGCTTCTGCAGATGTTCCAAGCTAGCCACTCTCTGCATAGAAACACTTCCAATCTTGTTCGCCTCAACTGCTGCAGTTGCCTTTGGTTGTATATTCTCTGCTGGAGGAATATCTACCAAACCATTTGAAATTCCGTGTTCGGTTAAGTTATTATTACAAGGGGCTTGATAATAATGCTGCTTTGGATCATCTTGTACTGGTACAGCAGCATCTGCTGATATGTCAGAAGGACTACTAGCAAAAGATGGCATGCCCATTGTGGATATTTCAGACATAGCCTGGAACAATGGGTTCAACCCAGTAACTCTTTTCACAGTTTCTTCGGCCATTTTCACCTGTCAGAGAAAAACAGGATTAATGACATAAGATCCTTTGCCTAAAGCATATGAGTCTCAAGTACAGACGATACCACAAAATAGATTTCGATATGGAAGACAGAGAAGCACAAGACAAAAGTTCCATCACTTTTAGCCTTACCTATGCTCGTGATTAATGGGTTATAATCTCATAATGCAAATTCTATTATTATATATATTGATATGACCAAAGATTTGAACTACCAAACAGAGCTTACAAGGAGTGATTTAATCGACACCCATGGGAAAGATGACAAATTTGAACTTCTATCTTATGAAATGAAGATATTCGTGATTGATCTGCAGCTCAAGATTAACTAGTTGATAAAGTCTTCAAAGTTCAATGTGTCACTTTGTACCATCAAAAAACTATGTCACGGAGAGGAGAACAAAAGCAATAGCATCTCACCAACAATAAGTAGGGTGACCCGTAGATGTCATTAGAAACCATACAACTCCTAAAGTAGGATGAATAAGTTACCTTTGCTCTCAAGGTCTCAACATCAGCTTTCAGAACTCTGTTGTCAACAGCTGCTTCATTGTACTTCTGGCTTATGTCAGTAAGGCGCTTGAGTAAAGAAGAGTTTTCAACTCTTAATTGAGAGACCTAGGAAGAAGCATGCCCAAGATCTAACTGGCAATTACTGGGAGATAATTTCAAATGAAGATGATGAGAGTTGAGCTCATACCTGTGTCTCGAGCTCAGTCAAATGGGCCTGCTTTCTTCTTCTTGAGCGTCGAGCTGATTCTCTATTTGAAAGCATTCTGAAAAACAGTATACAAACTTATTAGATAACAGAACTTGTTTGAAACCAAAACTTGGGGTAAATCATGCTAGACATAAAAAACCTAACATGATATAATTACTTCAAATATTTTGAGCAATCAAGGAAGTTTCACCATGAGAATAACTTATGGAGTTTTTAATAAATTATGAGAACAGGTCTCGAAACAATTCTATTCTCACAGCATACATGCAGAGTCACTTGCACCCATAAATTCGATATGTTTTCTTGTCTTGTAAGGATCCATATATGTGTGGATCGGCACTATGTCTGTTAGGCCAGTGTGTTTATAAAATTGAGAGTCAAATTATTTACCGTAGTACATATAAAAAAATCAGCAAGTTCTATTTTTAAACATGTTAAATCTTAGGAGAGGAAAAGAAAAGCATGTTCTAACATGCATCTGTATAGCATTCGATAAAAAAAACTTTGCTGATTCTTAAGAGTTCTACAAGGTGCAATATCAGACAAGTTATTCTACTAACATCACAGTTTGAACTTTTCCCATTGCCACCATCAGTGTATGAATTGTAATAGATTACAAATCCTGGTGGTTCCTTTTGTCCACATTGGATCTTTCTTCTTGTAAAGCTGTTTCAATCCCGACAAGCATCAGCAACAGTTCCTTAATCAAATTTGGCTAATTGTTTGTGAGTACCACTTGCACAGACAGAGACTTCTCATAAGTATTGTGCATAAATCCTTGGGTAGTCAACAATCAGCAGGATATTCTTTCCAGAAATTTGTTTATGTTCAAGTAAAATCATTACTAAAACTACAGCACACTGTAATACAATAAGATGCTATATTTCAGCTAGATTTTAAGTTAGTGAAATTCTCATGACCATAAGTTGGATTCTGCTCAGGGACTGCAAAAGAAATATAACAGTTTTAAGATCAATGAAGTTGTTTCAAATATAGTTTTAAAAATTCTTCTAGCAGATTAAAAAGAATCCAATAATAAATGAAAGATCATATAGAAAAATTATAAATTAATATATCTGCATTGGGCACAATATTATGAGAACACAAAAAGAATGATTAGCTCAAGCAAAAGCCTAATGCAAAACTTATACCTAGGATGTTTTATGACAATCAACATCCACTTTGCAAACTAAGTTCTCCTCAACTTGAAGTTCTGAAGAGAAAAACTGATGAATGCAGACACATCAACTTCAAAATGTTAATGTATTATTATTTATTTTAATTAACGTATTATCTTTTTCACATTTATTTAGATCAGTGCTTAATAATAATGCTAACTCAGAATAGGTGGTCAGATGGGGATTAAAAGGAGAAAGATCCTTCTTTCGCATACAGTTTTCTTGCCCCCATACAGAAACATGTAGCCTTTCATTCAATTCACAATTTAATTTATGGTCTAATGGTATCATTTAACTTTGCAATCCAAAGAAAAGTCAGGGATGCTTCAACTTTTCTTTATGTTCATGGACGATCAAAATTCTGTTCTGGTGCAGCCAGCATGGACAAAATTGAAGAAGAAAATATCAAAGCAATTTATAAAGAGACCAGTTACCAGACAGCTCTCTGAAGCATATTTGTTTGTTTCTCATCTCTTGAATAAGTTTAATGAGTGGCCTTCGTTTAGAAAGATGAGTCGTAAGTCACTATACAGGAACTCTTGACATATACAGGTCAATATCTCCATTCATTTCCCGATATGAACTTTCTAACATGATAGTCAAACAACCTATTGAGTAAAACATGGCAACTGAAAGATTAAGCTGAATACCTCCTCATGCGTTTTGCATCCATATTCTGAGTAGTCTCAGTTTCTCCCTCAGCTTCATCATCATCAGACTGTTCCCCCGAGGAACCACTTGTTGTTGACCTCACCTGAACCTCAGATTTCTTAGACATTGCTGGAAGGGGAGGTACACCAACTGGTCCACCAGGATCTTTATCTTGCATCTTTGATGAATCCCGCCCACTTGCTAAAAGAGGAAAGGTAAAATCCAACAGAAATGACGTTATGTACAAGTTCAACCTTTCAATACTACAAGCTCTAAGCCATTCCCATTTATGCCAAGTAATACATGAACTCCTCGCCAGCTAACTCACACACAACAGTGTTCCAAGTTGCATGCATTGGCAGTGCGAGATGTAATGTCTTTTTCCAGTTGTTTCTATATTTTATACATCAAGATCTTCGTTTTCAAGCATTTTGCATGTTGCATGACTTGGGTATAGTTACCACCCACAAGTATGTATCCTTGTGCCAACCCTCTGCATGTCGATTTCATGATATTGAAACTAGGTTGGCAAGTGCCCAAGAGTTAATACTTACAATTCTACACATGACAAAAATTTCTTCAACATTTTGTAGCATGCATAAATAGAGGGATTAAATGGCTATATTTTAAGGCTTTGAAAGGATAATGCACAAAAAGTTGCAACTTCAACCAGGGGTTTTCTCATGAAACAGCAGCAGCCTTTATTCAAAGCTGCACTTAATAACCACCTGAAGAATCAGACATATATAACATACCCAAGCCGGTGTTGTATTGTGTGTGGTACAGATGGAGAAAAGTTGATGAAGCATATGCAACCAGAGCTATATAAGCACAGTATCAACATTTATCAAATCTTTATAATGCATCAAGGTGCAGTACAAACATCCGACAGAAGAAAAACATGTCCAGTTAAAAAGTTATCAGACAGCAAGGTAATTTAATTGCCAGTTACTATTGTTTCTGAATACAAACAGCGGGGTCGGGGCCCCAAAGAGAGGTGATATGAGGTGAGGAACTCAGCAGGATTTCTTTGTCTAACTTTTATCGCCCAGGATGCTTTTAATTGCTCATCTTGGGCATGGGTATTGACCTATTGTGACCCCGGGACTTCAGGGAGGGGGTAAGCTCAGATAATGACAACCATTTAATTCAATTATTTAGAATGATATTCTTCAGGCAGATGATTAACAAATCAATATATCATAAAATTGCCCAAGTGTGATGATATTATATAATTTATTTCAAGGAAAAACTGAATATAAGTAACAGATGACATATTTTCATGATAAGTACACTGGAACCATCAGAAATCTAATAGTTGATAAATAGACAAAAATCTAAAGACATCTTAATCAAATACATCCAGGAGCAATAAGATGGATAAAGTGAGGCATTGAGATGGAAATACAGAGCCAAGATAGAGATTTAGGCAAAACATTAAGAGCATTTGCAGTACTAAAAGTAAAAGGTGGCATAATTATCGCCATTGGTTATTTAGTGAACTCAGGCCCAGCCTACTATAACAAGATAGTAGAAAGTATATTCACAAGAAATAAGACCTTCAACCTATATCCATGCAGCTGGTCAATTGGATATGTTTATACTCTTAGATTATGTTTGAATTTCCTTCAGATGTATATGCTTTAAAAATAAATTTACCTGGTGGCTGACATAGGGTGGATTTTACCCATAATAACATGCTAACAAAACAATGTGACTGATGATACAAAAGAATTAGCAAAGGACATAATGCAAAAAAGGTAAAAATGAAAATCTTCTTTGCCAGTATAATACTTACTAGTCATTATCATTACCATGATAAAAATGTCAGCCTTTCATGAAGCTCTCACTAGTCCTTGTACATTATAAACTTGAAATTTTAGCTTATGCTCAAGAAATATACTACAATATGACATGCTAGCTTATCATGCAATAGCCGGTTAATTTGACAGGGACATTGCATAAGGAGGATTCAAATAGGCAGGAATTAAGAAGTCAAGAAATCCAGAGCACATGCTCTGTTTGTAATTGAAGTCTAGAACATATGCCTACATAGTTTTCTTTTTCTTTTTTCAAGACTAAATCTTGAAGAGCTGGCAGGGACAGGACACAATGCCATTTTTCCTTTTTGTCTCCTTTCCTTTTTCCAATATGTTTGGCACCTTTCACTACTACTCAACTATTACATCCAGTAATGCAATTGATCCTGTAGTCCAAACATACATCAATTGACAATTTAACACATGCATATTCACAATCAAGACATCAAGCGCATACATGTTTTTTGGGTAATCAGAAAATCAAAATTCCCCGAAGAAGTACTGTAAATTTCAATAACCTTTATATTGTGATGAATTTGATGCCTGAGAACCAACGTCAGATGCTGCTGCTACAGACTCGTGAGCCTTGCCCTTAGTTCCCTATATATTAAGGTCCATTTTCAGTATTTAATAAGCATATATGGGGACAACTGATAATGTCTTAAAACTCCTAACCATTGCATAAGCTGATGATTAACTCATAAAGTAACAGCACAAAGAAACTAAAATCAGATAAAATATCTATAGAATAGGGGATATTTTTATAGAAAGCACCAAAAGGTGCAACAGGTAAAGAACGGGATGCTAACTATCAGCCAAGCATCATTGAATATCAGCTCAAAGTCAATTCTACGTCCGGAACTCCATAATTTTTTCCTGTTTTCCTGAAAGGAGATTGAAATAATAAAGGACGTAATAAATAGAGAAAAAAGTACCCGGGTCAAAGCGACGGCGGCACATTCCAACTCGAGACGGCTTTTAAGAAAGGCCTGATACTCCTCGGAATCTATCGGAATATTGGGAGGTGGCCCCCTCGAAGCCGCCATCTCTCGCTTCTGATTATCATTGTAATGATGGTGGTTGCCTTTTATCTCAACCACGTCGTCTCTATGTAGGGTTGTGCTGTTGTGATCAGACGAGGCGGCCTCCTGCAGGAATCGCTGGAATGCCCATTCCGATGAGCTGCGATTCATCCGCATCATCTTCGGTGAGGATGCGGCGGCGGCGGAGGAAGATGGTTGGTCCACGTCAGCATCCTCGTGAAGGTGAATCGGCGGCGCGTGGGGCGACCAGAATTGGTCAGCTATATCATCCACTGAAAATACTCTATCCATCTCTCTCTCTCTCTCTCTCTCTCTCTCTCTCCGTTTATATTTTCCTTATAAGCAATGAACCAAGAAACACCACAACAAAAAATTAAAAAATAAAAACTTGGGCTTTTGGAGTTTTAGATATATATTGGGGCTATTAAAAATTATTTTAGTCGAAAATT
Organism: Jacaranda mimosifolia; assembly: GCA_018894105.1. Taxonomy (NCBI): domain Eukaryota; kingdom Viridiplantae; phylum Streptophyta; class Magnoliopsida; order Lamiales; family Bignoniaceae; genus Jacaranda; species Jacaranda mimosifolia. The sequence goes on along the minus strand of CM032130.1, from coordinate 12,850,715 downwards.
TTGTGTTTAATTTGATTTTGGGATGAGATTATTTTGGAATTTGAGGGTGTTTTGAATAGTGCAGAAATGAATCAATGTGTTTTTTTTTTTTTTTTTTTTTTTTTCGGACTGAAAAATGATTTGATTAAATTAAACCAAACAAAGCCTTTGTATTTTTGTCCTCTTTTCCATTATTTTTGGACTAATCATTAAATTATGTCGAAAATTTAAGGTAATATTTGGAGGTTTTTGGGGAAATGAGTATTAGAAAAATATTTAGAAACATGACCAAAAAATGCTGTATAATTTGTTGTCTTATTTTGGAATTGACCAATTTGTACTGCAAAATCAAGGTATTTATTACCTGATTAGTAGATAAACATATAATTTCATATTATTAGTTGTAGAGGTGTATAATTATTATAATAAATGGATGATATATGTATATATATATATGTATGTATGATTAATTAACAAATTTTAAAAAATAAAAAAATGATTTTTTAAGAAATTTAAACTTTTATTTAATTAAAATTTGAAAAATTTTAAAAATGAATTATGTTAAAATTAAATGAGTCCTTGTCGCATACCTTCTTTTTATAAATAATAGCATAGCTTCATCTACTTTTCATTACAATTTGATTATCAATTACGAATTACCGGCATATGTTCAAAGTTAATTGTTTAATTATTACTTTTCTATTATTGATAATTGTGACTTGATATTTACTTAAAAGATCATCGAATATTAGAATTATTTCAAAATTAAACATTTATCTGTCATAAATAAAAAGATTAGATTTTTGCATATTAAATTTACTAGAAAAATTATAAAATTAAATTTTATAAAGTTCTATAATATTGTATAAGAGAAATATCTTATATATTATTTTTCTTATTAAAATTCAAAATCCAAAGAAAAGGAACAAAAGACAAAAACAAGGGAAATCCTTTCCAATGAAAAAAAAAAATAGAAAAATAAAGAGAATTGAAAGGCAAAACCATTAAGAGAGCCGTTTTGTACGGAATTGCATGGTGCGAGTGAGATTTCATAGGAAATGTGGCCCGCCACCCGCCAGGCCAGGGATTTGACTCTGGGCGTGCTGGCCGCAGGGCGCGGAAAGGTTCACCCGCCTTTGATTTTAATCAATCCGCCAGTTGAAAAATCAAAATGAGCAGGGGATCAAAATGGAACAAAGCCCATATGTTGGCGGAAATTTTGATAGGAAATTATATGAATACTTTGCCTAAATAATTTTTTTCCTTCTGGCTTTTTTAAGATAATATTTGATTTTCTTTTGAGGTGTTCTTGAAAAATATTTTGGGATTGGTAGTAAGATAAGATTGGAATATGTGTTGCATATTGGGCATACTTAATGAATAGGTCGAAAAGATCTATGAAAAATTTTATAGTTGTTTTGTATTGTTACATATTTATAACTTTGTAACAGATAATCTGATTTGACTTTTTGTGTAACAATTAGTATTTTCACCACTATATAAAAAGGGTCTGGTGCTTGTCAATAATACACAACACAATATAACACAGAAATCACTTTTCTCTCTACATTCCCTCTATTCTCAGCTTATGATTCACTTAACATTGCATATCTTTGGTAAAAACACAACTTAGTGTTTGGCTATTGTAACCCATAGACGTTAGGACCATTAACCTTGTAGCACCAATATTATGAGAAAGTGTTGTGAAATCATCTTAAAATTGTATCTCCTTCTCCATCTTCTATACATATTCCATTCCTAATATTGTTATACACATTGTAAATATTATGAAAGAAAAACATCAAACAACTTCTTCGGAACTCAAGTACTTCTTCTTCTTTTGTTTGCATTGAAGTCGAAACTTTATGTTTAAATTGTATTTGCTACCTCGATTGACTTGAGGATCAACATCAATTATAGACTATAATTTGTGTTTTGTATGCACAATTTTTTATTTTTTGGTAAATTAATTACTAAAGATATTTAAGTTTTACGTATTAACATTAGGAGATTAGTAACAAGAAGTGTGCATTTCTTTTCAACAAAGGTATATGATAAATCCTTTCATTACTTATTTAAGATTGCAAAAAAAACTTACAAAGATAATATGTTTTTTTAATAACAAATCAATTCGAGTGGCAAGTAATCTCCTCCATAGATAGAACTTAGAAGTGGTACTTTTGAGGTGATATTTTGAGCAAGTAGGCACAAGGCCTTTCCAAACAATCAATTAATAGCAACTCTGCAAAGTGCAAAGATTAAAGCCTATGTAGCCACATAGATATTTATATCAGTACGCATTCTTCGTACCATTTCAGTCAATTATTCTTCTCAATCTGCACAATCTGGTTAAGATTTTTGCACAAGCATGTATTCATCATTATCGACATCCATTTCTCTTTTTTTAGTACAATTTTTTTTCCTAGTTGTAACAATAATGTAATTATCTACACAATAACACCATATTAACTAGTGACTAATGTTATTAAATTTAATTGTTATTCAAAAGAAAGTATTAAATAATAACGTCCGTATCATTTTGCTAATGAGGATTAATCCTCATAAGATTTGCAGTTGGAAAATAAATGGAGCGCGTTCCTAATCTGAAAATCCATCTACTTAGAAAAATTGCTCAAGTAATCTCGTGTGCCAAAATTTATTATTTTATCTTGTGCTTCATTGGTGATGATTTTACGAATACGTCTTTAAGTCATTATTATCAAATAATATATTATCTATACTATTTATTTTTAAGAGCATTTTTCGGGTGTCTTTCATCTGTTAGCTATCATCGTCATCATCATCTTCTTCTTCTTCTCTGGCTGACCTCTTTTTTCTCTTCCAATACTTACTTGAATCTATTATTTTTGTAATTTTTCAAAAATAACAAAAAGTTTCTAATGTAATGATCTAAAATAAAATTTATAATATAATAAAAGTCTTGGTGAGGTTTTATGTCTTGGCCTATCACCGAATTGATTATTCGGCAAAGGACGACTTTTATGTGTGATGTGGCGGCTTTTTGTGGATAAGTACAGAATTTAGTCAGGCTCAGCCCACAAATTCTACCTTTGGCCCACTTTATAGACAAATATCTTATGCTAATTAAAACCAGAAAAAGGTATCCGATGAATAGAGAGAAGACACTTTATGCTTTTGGGGGCTATATATATATATATATATATATATATGGTGGCCTATTTATCTCTCTCTAATATCTTGACAATTTTGTGGGTGGCATTTGTATCATCACTTTCTAAAAAAGTAATCACACAATCACAGTAAAATAATATATTCTTGTCAAATTATAAGGCTTAAACTTTTTAAATTTATAATTAGTAGCAATTATTGAATATAGTTTATAATGAAAACCTAATCCTGGGATAAAGTTTATAAGAAATGCTTCTAAGTTAACAAAAATTTAATGGCAAAAAATAATTACAAATACAATTATAAATAAGGTCTGGATCTAATTGTCAACTTGTATTAAACAAAAAAAAAATCACATTATCTAATCAAAAATAAAGAAACAAAAAGGATGCCACTTTGAAGTGTTGTACAAATGTAAACTATTTTTAATCCCTACATTGCATCGGGTAATAAATTTAAATTTAAAAATTCATTGTATTTATAGTTAACAATAGTTTAGATATTGGCATTTTTTACAAAGATTAAAAAATCAAATAAAAAATACTAATTTAAAAAAAAAAACTAATAAAATTTTTATTAAATATAATTTCATAGTTGAAATAAGTGAAACATAATAACACTTCATATGAATGGGAGTTATGTGTCTTCAGATCAAACAGTTGCACAATTCCCTACGTACTATCACCTTTGGTTAATCCATATAATAAATGATAATTATGAGTTTTCAAAAAAATTAAATACAACCAAACAATTTTAGGTCAAGCTATAAGTAGGAAGTGAGCAAGAATGAAACAGGGCTACAAAAGTAATATTAAAGTTCTGTGATTAATATTAGATTGATGTATTAACTTTTACAGATGCTCTAATTGTTATATATTTTGCCCTAAATAATAGAATGGTACTGTTAGCCAAAAGAAATCATCCAATAACAAATTTAAGGAGGAAAAAAGAAAAACTGGCACCTTTATATTGAAACACCAAAATGATAAATAAATAAAAAAAAAGAATACCAGTAAAAGAAAACCATGATATGAAAAAAGTGAAAAAATCTATCAAAAGCAAAAATAAATTTAGATAGTAGAAGATAAAAAATTTAATTTACCATAAAATTGAGACTTCAAATTTCTTGCGTAAATTATCTTGCTTTAAAAGCATAAAGATTTATTAATATTAGAAAATCATATGAAAATTTTAAAATACAAGCATATTAAACAAAAATAATACTTAACTCACTAAATAAATGATCCTATAGATGTGAAGAAAAAAAAGAAAAGAAAAATGATTTTGTTTTCTTTAAATATTAATAAATTGTATGGTTAGGATATTTTTAATATAAATTATTTGTAGGTATTTTGAACTAAGATAAAGGAATTTAACTTAATTAAGATATCTAAATATGGACTAAAAGAAAATTTACGGCGTATTGAATTAATTGAAGTAAGAATTTTCGAACTATACACAGCCTTGCAATTTCTTGTTAGTTATTTATGTGACGCAATTTTTTATGTTAAGATAAGATAATACTTGGACTTTAACTAGCTTATGTACTAATGCTATGACATTAGATAGTAAATGGGTATTAGGATTTAGGAAAGAAACGCAAGCCTAACAGTTCTATCGATAGATATAAAGTTAGCTTGGTTATTATGGGATTTAAGCAAAAGGAAGGGATATATCATTTTGAAATATTTTCTCTCATTCTAAACTCAACATTTGTTAAAGTAATGCTTGCAATGACTCCAATATATAATTTGGAAGTACATCAAATGGATATAAATGTTCATTTTAAATTGAGATCTAGACGAAAAAAATTTATTTTGAAAAACCCGAGGATTACATATATAGTACAAAAACTAAAGAACAAAATATGTAAACCCAATAAATCATACATAAGCTCCAGGACAATGGAATAAGAAATTAAGAAAGAAGTTAAAAGTATGGTTTCAAGAGTGATGTTGCACAAAAATGAAATTAAGATCCTTTTTAATAGTTAACAGAATTTTGAGTTCTTTTTCTTTGGAACGTGGTAGAGCAAGTTCCCAATTCTTGATTTTTTTGGGAATAATTTTTCGTGCTCAATTTTTCTTTGGGGATTAGTATTTATAGTCTTTTATCTTAGCGGGCTTCAACCCATTAGGGTTTTGATACTCTTCTTGGTAGGTTTAATCGATTGGGTTCTTTGGCATTTTTATTTATTTTATTTATTTGATCTGTTGAACCTTTTTCGTCCTTTTTACTTTTTTACTCTTATGGATTTAATTAGTCATATCATGAAGCCCCCTATTTTCAATTTGAAAAGTCATTTTTATGTTGAAAATGATGTAAAGTCGAATTATAATTTTCATCTTATCTTAATTTATTAAAATAAGGTTATCAATTAATTAAATTTCATTAATTGCGTTAAATGCAGGAAATTGGGATTCGGTTTAAGCTAGGGTCCAATTCGAGTCAACTTGGTGGCAAGAACGCCACTATCAAGGAGTCGATGGCCACCTCGATGGCAGCAAGCGTGGAGGCTGCCGTGTGCGTGCCCATTGGGTGCTTGGGTTAGGCACTTGTGCCTGGCCTCCATTGGGCACCTAACGTCTTTTCCAATGTTCGAGTTTGACCTTCTTGGGGCACCCGAGATGGGCACCTAATCAGCTACTCTGATATAAGGCTGTTCGACCTTTTTCAAAGTTTAGGGTTCCATCAAATGTTTTTAGGCGCTTGTTCCTTTGACCAAAGCAGCCATTCATCTCTTATATGAAAAGGGTCAGCCAAGTGCCAGAAAATGGAGAAAATAACATAACTTCTCAAAGGAAGACTTAGAAAAATTTTCTCATGACTAGGTATTGTATTTTTAAAGATGTTGGGATGTTCATTAAGAGTTCATACTTTAGATGCAACTTAGAGAATTTCAATTGGATGTCTCATGCTTGCGAGACCTTTTGGGGTCGCTAATAAGGACCATGATCTTATCAATTACTCTTTCTTTTTTTAGAGAGCACTTCGTTTAACAATCATCTGGATGGACCTTACTGAGTCTTGTATTTTAGAGGATATTTTTTAATGTCCACGAGGGGTAGGTTCTATCTGAAGGACTTAAAGTTGTATTTAGTTTACTTTATGTAAGGAATATTTCTAAGATTTTGCAATGATTAAGTGTAGGTTGAATGTAACTGCGTGGACTTACATGTGTGTCTTGCTTTGTGTTTCGCATAGAACTTAGATTTTCTTCATGGAACTCTTTATCTTGATGATCCTTTATGATTGCTAGTAGAGTTTTGTGTTCACTACAATACTTAGTTGTTTTTCAAAGTTTATCAGGTTGTCTCCATAGCTAGGATAAGGTTTCAAGATAAGTCATTATCTTCTGCTCGAGGCACATGCAAGGCAAGCCTCTCTATGGCTGGTGGCCGCAATAAGGTTAACTTTATTTGAATCATAGGGGTTGTCCTTCTCTTGGCATTATTACATTTACAGAGTTCATGAGCTTTATTTGGTGTCGACAATTCTACCTTGTGCATTCGCTCTAGAGGAGTTAGAACTTAAGGGATATTAGGTAGGTCATTCCCTTTTGGTAAGTTAGAGTTTGTACAATATGCTAGGACTTAGTGATTTTCGTTATGACGTCCTGCTTTTGTGAATCACTTAGCATTCTTGATGGAGGTTTTTACTCTGAGAATTATTTACGAGCTCTTTCAAAATAAAGTTATTTTAGGAATCTCTTGAAGTCTCATGTGGAGGCATTTCATTAGGAACTCCTTTGGGTGTGTTGTTGCATTGCATTACTTTGAATGATCCTTGGAGGTCTTATAGCAAAGATGCTACTTTGTACACCAAAAGTCTCCTCACTAGGCGCACTTATAATCTTAGTTGGGAGAGTCCATATGTGAACCTCTTTGAAAGGTCTCACAGTAGTTTGGGTATTTGCAAGTCCTACTTATTTTTCTTCAAAAAGCTATGTGCAAGCTAGGCCCAGGTTGGTGTTTGCATGCGCCAATATTGTTAGACTTTGCATCTTTGTTGTAGGCATTTGAGCATTGGACATTGTGTTCTTTTTGGTACTAAGTCTTTTGAAAGACTTATTCTTCATGCTTTTCCTCACATTCATAATATCATTTATACATTACCATGTGCTTGCATCTTTTTTTGTAGTGGCCGTCTGTATAGGGCAGGCATTTGGGCTCTCGTTGGGGGCGGAGCTGCCGGGCACCCAGGGATGCCCACGCCTATTGCACGCCTGGTATCTGAGATGTTCGGGCATCCCATGGGGTGCCCGAGTATTGGGGATGCCTTGGCACTACTTTATCAAATGTTTGTTATGCTCGTTTTCTCGAGGGATGAAATCATTCAAGTGTTGATTAATAACGCGTGTACTTCACTTTCTTGGATAACTTAGAAAAAATTGATTAAATGAAACTTCAGGCTTCGAAAGTTACTCAGAATGTTAGGAATGAGTTTGTATTTTTGCAAATAATTTAGAGAAAATTTCTTTAATTAGGACTACGATGTATTTTCTTCTATATAAGTAGTAGTTTGGCTCGTTCTTAGTTTTATTTTTCTTTCATAAGGCCAAGTATCGGTTAGTTGCTTTTTCTCGTTCTTCATATTTGATTGACACGCAGCAAGGGCGTGTAACATGGTGTTGGAACCTTTCTTTTCAAGCTTTATCGCAAGCCTATTTGGAGGGGTTTCATCATAGTTGCACGAAGTGGCATATGAATGCAAATGGGAGCCTCGTTAGGGAAGTCTTATCACAATACTTCATCATTTGAATTGAATTTAATTGGCTGCCTCATTGGGGAGGTCTTAATGCGAGCATCAAATGGTATTATGGTGTTTTATCGTGAGCCTTGCTCAGGAGGTCTTAGGGCAATCTTAAGTGTTGTAATAACCTCTAGGTGCAAGCCTTATTTAGGAGGGCTTATTGCTGAGGTTAGGTATCATAATGGCATTTGACGTGTTGGCCACATACCTCTATAAGGCCTCATAGTGGGCTTACACGATGATCACATAATCCAAAAGGAGCCATGCAATGGGCTTATGACAAATTAATTCAAGTGTAGGTGTAATTCATTTAAAGGTCCTAAAGTGCAGCCACTTACCTACATGTAGTATCTATGGTGGCGCAGCAACCATGTGAGGAGGAGTCGAATAATGGATTTACATCAAAATCAATCAAGGCTACTGTCGCTTATCACTGGGGATGGTGCCAAGGAAGATTTACAATGGGCTTAGCGTAGCTACTACCGTGTAGTGGGTTTATGCCAAAATCAATCAAGGATGTTATTACTTACCGGCGTTGGGGAGGATTTATGATGGGCTTATGCTCAGTCACCACGTATCCCGAAGGGATTGTATAATGGGTTTATGCCAAAATCAATCAAAGATGCTTCCATTTACCTCTAGGGAGGATTAATGGTGTTCATATGCTCACGTATCTTTGGAGGTGCCTTGTAATGGGTTTCTGCCAAAAAATCAAATGTGCTCTAAAGAGCTTCATTGTGCAAAGTATTTATCTAAACAATTAGTAATATGAGATAATAATGAAAAGAAAGCAAGATTCTTTCAAGTGATCAAAAACAAAAAAAACAATGTCGTCCCCATAAGGGTTGGCTTTATTTAACTTCAAAGAAAGTAATGTCTAATGGAAGATAATCAACACTTCAGAACTTAGAAGAAAAATCCCAACTAATCATAAATCTACTAAGGGAAATGAGAAATGAAAAGGGCATCGATGGTGGCGCGTTCATCCATTTTGGGGGGTAACTCCTGGCATTAGTATCGCCATGATGTTATCATCTTGGACCATGCCATTTCCCTTATCCTCATTTTTGCTATCTTACCACTCTTTTGCTTGATCAGTCTTGGGGGCAGGAGCCTTGATGTTTTTTAGGGTGCTGGTATAACACTCTTTGGTGGTACACAGGTCACCGATAACTTCTGTAGTGTGGGGAACTTCAATTTCATATGATACATCAACACCACCATTCAGGACAAATTTTAAGATAGGTTTACCTAGAATGATGTTGTAAGCCGATAGGGTATCGACCATTAGGAACCTTACCATCTTTGTTACTATTGGAAGAGTGCCTCCAAACTAATTAGATTAGTGTGTATCACTAGTCCTATGATACAATCTTAATTGAATGATATTGTATAAGTAGACATCTTCTTTTTTTATTCAAATAAATAAACATTTTGTCACGCATATGATGGTGATTATAAAACAAATCTCTATGGTCATAATATTAAAATATTCCAAGCCGTAAAATCTTAAATACATGCATCTTAGATTTGGATAGACTTGCTATAATGATACATATTCCAAGGAGTTGGATACTGTCTCGTTTCATGTGCAATCTATGTGCGAGACATAGATGCACGTTAGTGTGTGCTTATTAGAGAACTAGTTCACTGAAGACTCGCTTAGAAAATCAATAAGATAGCCAAAGTGACTTATCTGTAATGGAAAATTCTATAACTTATGATAATGTATATAGTTAATATTTTGACTTGAGGTTCCATCGTAGCCTTGTACTTAGGTTCTTGTACTTTGATTTTATCTCGACCACTTAGCGGATAGTTCGAGACTTAGTTTAGGCACAAGCTATCTATGTATGAAGGTTGGTGAGTTCCAATAAAGGATTTGTTTACTAATCGTGAATAACGAATTGATCTCCTATGTATTCCATGATGATCAATTCCAAATAAACCTTTGCCTAAGGTGGTATACTAATATGAAAAGGATATTTTCTAAAGTTGAGGTCATGAATTGGAACTGTGCATCAAGAATTGATACATAGTTATCGAGGCTATTAGAAAACCAAAAAATATCTTGCCCTAGACCTTTTTTGGGAGATAGAAAATGGGAAAACCGTATTTGTATGATTATCGTAACCAGAAAGGTTCATACTGATTAATTCATCCAATTGATTGGGCTCCATAGGCTTGTGCTAGATATTAACTATGGAGATTAGATACTTTTTAGTTAATGGAGATTAATTGAAGAGAGATTAGTTTAAAAGAGTTTAGACTAATTGGGATATTTAATATTCAATAAATCATAAAGAGTTTTCAGCCCATATTTAATTGATTGGTGAACCTAATAAGTCACACACAAAAGCCTTTAGCCACTCTAGGACTTGTAGAAATCATCGAAGAAGTTAGATAATTAATTGGTCAAGACTAGAAGAGACTAGTTGACTAATTCAAAATTGGTCACAATAGTTTGATTAATTTAAGGAGTTAAATTAGACAAATTAAATTATGGAGTTAATTTAAGTGGGTCATGTGACAAATTTAATTAGTCTTGCCAACTTAAAGAGTTAGATTGGATCAATTAAATTAAAGAGTTAATTTAATTGATGTAAGAGAGTTCTAAATTTTTGGAGGATAAACTTAAATGAAAGAGTCTATTTAAAATGTGCAGGATAATTAATTTTCTAATTAAAATAATGATTTTAATTGGTGGAAATTAAATCCTACATGGCTCTTAAATGGCACATACTTGGACTAAGGATGTGGAGGGAACATCAAGAGCAATATAGTGTGGCTAATTGCTCTTGATGCATCTGCCACACATTATAAAAAGCTCTTAGGGACCATAATTATCGACCATAACAAGAGCAAGACCCCCTTCCTCTCATCGTGTGACCAAAAGTTTCCCTCCAAAATAGTATAGCCCTTATCCCTCTCTTCCAACTCTCTTCTTTCTCCTCAAAGTTCCCATTATTCTTCTTTCTATTCTAGCCTAAGATAGAAGAATTGTAGTGTGTGCGGACATAATTAGAGGCCGCACTTGAAGCACTTGGTGTGACCAAAAGGAAATCAAGTTTGAAGAAGAGTTCTTCAACTTGGTGGATTTTGAGGTGATTTTGAGCTATTGTTCCAGTTGTTGTTTGGTCACCATTTGAAAATATTTTTTTCTTCATTTTTGCTATAGGAAATTTGTACTTAGAGTGGGCAAAAATTATTCTAAGTTGGACTAGATTGAAGACCTAAATGGAGTCTTCTTCTCTTAGAATTGGAAGTTTATTTAAGGTAAATATTATTTGCATAAAATGATCCTTGGATCGATGGTGAATTGAGTTAATTTCAAAAGTTAAAAATTTTGAATTCTATTTCGCCTCTCTTTCAGTTACTTCCCAGGGATGAATGCCTAAAGAGAGAGGCATAGGCACTTCTCTCTATGCTTCCATAGTGTCGCCAATAAACCCTACTATAGAGTTATTGATCTTCTATAGCTGGACATTGTTTACTCCTAGTTGGATAAATGCATTATGAAAAAGGATGTCAAATTGAGCTGCCGCTATCTATCAATATCTTATTTAGCCAGAAGTTGGGAAGAAATGTGAAGATCACTAACTCATCATTGTGTTCTCGTCTCAGCTCTATGTCATCTTCTCCAAAGTTGATACTGGGCATTGGGGGACGCACTTTGAAATTTTCTTGTATGGGATGAACTAAATGAGTCTGCATTTGCCTCGTTGCTAGCACCAATGCCTTCTTTGCATTTGCAGAGTCTCCTTCGACTGGTCCATTAGAGATCATTCAGATGATGCCGGTCATAAAGAGGTTCTTTAGATAATGTTGATGCTGCTGGTCTTTGGGCCCCGTACAATCATCAGGACGTTGCCGATGATCCACACTTTCTCCAACTTCTGAACCCTTTCTGGGATTGCTTGGCCTCTATGCCATATATACCTTGAGGTATTCGCTCTAGATCAACCTCTTAATCTTGTCCTTCAAGTGTCTGCACTCTTCAGTAGTATGGCTGCAGTTGTAGTGGAATCGACACCACTTATTAGACTTTAGCTACTTTGGATTGTCCATTATCTTTTGAGGATGCTGTTCGATGAGGCCCTACTGCAACACCATAGCCAAGATCTTTGCTTTGGGGGCCATGAGTGGAGTATAGGTGGTAAAAGCCTAAAGAGGATTGTGTCGATAATTTCCTGGTTTCTTGTTATTGTTGTTGTTCCTTTCATTACGTGCCTTATGTTTGCCCCCGTGTTCATGAGTTAGACCTTCTCAATCCTGATGTATTTTCTGCATACATGAGGAGCTCTTCCAAAGTAGCATGGGGGGTTTCTAGCTTTGGACTCCTGAAATTTCTAGTATTTAAGTTCTATTGGATTATGTTCGGTATGAGCTCTTAGTTGATATGAAGGACCTTATGTACTACTTAAACAAAGTGGTTGAGATAGTTCCCAAGGACTCTCCACCTTTATATGTGATGGTGAATAGGTATACTAACATCTTCAAGTATTTATAGTTGATGGAGAAGTTTTAGCGAAAGCACCATGCCAGTTGCTACTAGCCTGTGATGGATCCAACTGGCATCTGATTGAACTACATCAAGGCACACTTGATGAAAGTCATGATGCAGAACACCTTGTAATATGTGGCTTGGTTCAGGTTAAAAACTCAATTCACATAAGGAAATTGTATAGGTGCCCCTATAGATCTGTATGCCATCAAACTCTGTCAGGTTGGCTATCTTCGTGAGATGGATAGGCGAGTCATGGGTTCATATAGGTCAATCCAAATTCCTTCTGATTAGACCCAAAGGTATTGGTCCCAAACAACAGGACACAGCTCCAGGGAAAGAAAGTTATAAATTGGTCGAAAAAACTTAACATGCAGTAGAATTTCACCTCAGTAGGGAATCTATAGATGAATTGGCAAATAAAGGTCATTAATAGGACCATATTGTAATACCTCAAGATAAGGGTTAATGGTGTTAAGGGTAATTGAGTGAGCAACTTCTACTCCTTCAAACATATTGCATCACCTCATGAACCTTGATTGTGGAAGCCTCTTTATGTTTGGTGTAAGATGCCAAAGCTTTGATCCTATAGAAATTAAGATGCCATGGTATAGGGTCAGTAGGTATGAATTCGAGCTTAATAGGGATGAGAGAAAATTTGAATTAGATGTAATAGAAGACAAAAGAGATAGGGCTTATTTGCAAATATTAGCACATAAAAGAACTATGACATCTAATTATAACAAAAGGGTCAAATCAAGGACCTTCCAGGTAAGGGATTTGTTACATAAAAAGGTAGATCCAAACACGTGAGAAAATTAGATCCAATTGGCAAGGGCCTTTCAAAATCATTTAAATGAAAAAAGAGGGCTTATAGACTTGAAATAATAGAAGTCAAAGGATTGCCCATATCTTAGGCCATCTAAAATTTGAGAAGATTCTACTCCTGATAGTATGGAATATGTTCTTTTGTATGGAAAACCTACAAAAGGAGGTAACTTTCTTTTATGCAAGTCATACATGGTAGTACATATATATATATATATCATGTAACCTGGTTATTTTCTTTTGAAAATGTTGTATATGTGCCCATGGTACTTAAGGCAATTGAGGGGAAAAATAGTTGCTCATAAAAGGTTTCAATCACATCTGAAAAATTAACAAAAAGAGATCACTCAAAAAAGCACTCAATTATATCCGAAAAAGTAATGAAAAGAGATCACTCATAAATGCCCTTATTCATATTTGAAAAGTAATAAAAAGATGTCACTAATAAAAGCCCTCATTCACGTATGAAAAAATAATAGATAAGGTCACTCATAAGAGTCCTTATTCACGTTTGGAAAAAGCAACAAAAAGAGGTCGCTCATAAAGCTGTCAATCATGTCCGAAAAGCAACAAAAAGGGTTGTTCATAAAACTTGAATCACATCTTAAAAAGAGAAAAAATGACCAATCATAATTAAAAGAAAGAGATCATTTGCATGACCCTCAATAGGGATTGAAAATGTAAAGGTTTTGTATAAGAATATTAATTACTAAAAGACAAATAGTATCTTATAAAAAAAAAGGCAAAATGATAATCCAAATCCCATTACTATCAGGTAAATAATGACATGCAGGTGAAGAGCCAAAAGATATATTTTCATTCAGTAGGATCCCAATTACAAAATAGTGCGGTAGTCAGATATAATAAGACCATAAATAGATCAACAAAAGAAAAGCAACCCCTAAATAGAACAATCAATTCGTTGACTTCTGCTCGTGAAGTAAGACAAAGGCAAATTCATTTGTAGAAATATCGGGGAAAGGAAGCTTGACCTTTTTGAAGGTAAAGAAGCTATTCTAAGCTGCTTTGCTCTACAAAGTGTACTTTGAACATGGAAGATTGGGCGAAATCCTCTACACTGTGCGGCAGGTGTTTTGAACCTTAGCCTAGAAAGTCTTGGAGTTCTAGAAGTTGGCAAATCTGTTTTTCAACCTGCCTCGAACTAGTGCTCTTTCTCTTGTCTTACTCCTCCTTTTAAGCATAAAGCTCTTCCTAAACCTTAGACAATTCAGTTTGTAACTCATCAACACCTTTTTGTGAGCTTGGTTATTTGAATGCCTTTAGAAGCCAATTATTTGTCTATAATGACAAGAGCAACATTGGCTTTCTCTAATTTAGTGGTTGCTAGTCACGACACCTCTTTGGCTTTAGCAACCTCAACTCGAGCATCCCATAATTAACGATCAAGCTCATAATTTTAATCACATCAATGATGCTTTGTAGAGTATGTTGGTGAGTAAAGGCAACCATTTGAAAGAATACAAAAACATTAGCAATTTAGAGTAAAGAAAGCTAGGATAACATAAGAATATTGCCTACCTATATAAGATTATGAACCATATGTTCCTCTAGCCCAACTAGAAAAGTGATTATTAGAATGGCTTGATCTCTCTTAGCAACCATGCTATTGTAATGATCACATGAGTCAGTATCTATGACCCCCCATGAAAGCTGATGGACCTTGCATGGCCAAATTATGGTGAGGTTCAAGGGGATTCTTATAACTGGCACGCATGGTGGCTAGCTTGGATGACTATTTATAGATTTTGGTTAATGTGGGGCAGCCAAATCATTTGAGAAACAAAGGTGCATGACAATATCTAACTCTGTGCTCTTTCCCAATGGATTTATCTTTCTCCATTTCTATCTTTTTCTTTCTCTCTCTCTCTTGAGATCGTCTATGGCCATGGAAGCGTAGCTTGGATTTGGGGACATTATCAAGTGACCCTTTTCTAATGACCCTAAGTGACTCATTGTGTTTGTAGTGAAGCTATAGTAGAGAGCAAAGACATGGGGAAAAGTGATATCAGAAGGAGAAGACAATCTCCCTAACTAGATAGGAATAGTGTTTATGGGAAAAGATGTTGGAGGTGTGCTGGTGCTAAATCGTGGTGTTGGGCAGAAGTAGCCTAGGGTATAGGGCCTTCTTATCTTGATCAATTAACAAGCAAAACCAAAAGCATCATGATGAACAACTTCTCCTTTAGCTCATAATTTTTTCATAAAAATCCTTTAGGTCATATATATATATGTTTTGAAAAAATTACTCGGTGGCAGGGGCTAAACATGGATCCCTACCTGTAAATTAGCACTTAAAATATAAATTTTATGTACATAAGAGAAGAAATCAAAGGGAAAAGGAGATTTACAATCTAGACTAAAGAAAATAAGTAATTGTTTCATGTCATTTCATGTTTGCAACAAGAGCTGCTCATACACCGATCGAGTTAAAATAAGAAATACATAAGGGAACTATAAAAGATTAAGACAAATAATTACCAAGGGTGTTACAAGGTCTAATAGGCATTAGGGATAGGTCGACTAATTTAAGAATCTCTTTGATTATTAGTTTGGAACCTCAAAGAGGTGATCAGTCAAATAATCTTCGATGAAATCTCATCCTAAGAAGACTCCTCAGAGGTCACCAATTGAGGCTTATCATTGAATCATTCCATAAGAAAATTTCATGGATTATGAGAACGAGAATTAATGTGAAACCACTTTTGTTTCCAAGACCCACAACATAAAGAAGTTTAGTAAAAAAGTGAACTTTGGTCGAGCAATTATGTAGAAGAACTTTTGAGTTCCCAATCTTGCCAAAAATTAACATAGAACAGATGCTAGAATTGTACGAAGGATGGCTCAACATCAAAATACTTCATCACTATGGTGGACTTAAAATATTCCTAATAGAGTTAAGCATTGGTTAGGTGGGACAAACCCCCTGATGTTAGATGGTATTGGCTATAGGTTCAGCTATTAAAAAGTTAAGTCACTCTTTTGGGACAATCACATGAAAAGCTAAATAATTAGGAGGGAATTGTCTATAGTTTGCCTAGTATGAGGGGCTCTAATCTTGTAGTTAGTAGGGATAAAATTCTCCTACAAAGACTAAAGATTATTCTGGCAGATAAGTGGACTTTGTGGTAACTGGATCCCGAGGATTGGAAATCCCAGAAGTGGGAGCAATAGCTCGACCATGACTATTATTATAGGTTGCTTCCCTAGACCTGTTTTTTATTTTTGAAGCATCACGGTATATGGCCTCTAAAAGAACAATGATTGAACTTGAGTTACAAGTGGAAGGGTCAACGAAACTAGAATTGCTTTGCGATGACCTAGATTTGCTACTGAAATTAGAGGTAAAACTAGACATCATAAATACAAAATTAAAGTAGTTTAATGGGTCGACAGTAGAGCTTGAAAATTCATAGTTACAAGGTCTGAGATTGGTAAATTATTAAGGGTGTGGAAAAAAAATGAGACGAGCACACACACACACACACATATAGGAGAGTTGTCTTTTGGAACACGTTTGATCAACAACTAGGAACAACAACATGGCAGAAATCTAAAGCTAATGAATTATTACCTATTCTAATTCAACAACAAAGATTTTTTCAATATTGGAACACTTAAAATTCAAAAACTACGGAGTTCAAAAAGGCGGGGATGAATGACCTGACAAGTTTAAACCTACTTGATCACTTCTTTATCCTTGCGGGCATGCTTGAAGAAGTTATGGAGTTAAGGACACTGAGATAGTAAATTATTCTTCTGAACCATGAGTATTTTTTCCTTTGGTGGGAGGAATAAATTTATTTGAGGGAGATAATAAATTTTCTCATACCACATTTTCAGTTCTCAATCATATAAGCAATTGTCACAATGCTTAACATCCATTACGCTTGATGAGCGTAAAAATTATATATGACTGGATTGGGATGAAATTTGGGTAGATCGACCTGTCTGGTCGAGTAAATAAGTTCCACAGATACCTGGGCTGAGTCCTGCAACTACGAGCAAATGTCAGGCTAGCCGAGCTGCCCTTGGCTATGGCACTCCGACGCTCAAGTCAGTATGAGAATGACCAAATAAGATGAGCAGCAGAGTGAGGGTTTGTAGTATATAATGGCATACCGTCAGAGAGGTTGGAAAGGGTGTATTTATAGCCTTCCCCATGTGAGGGATTTGTCTAAGATGCCCTTAGCATGCAGGAAGGGCTCTTGTCCTCGCATGAGGGGCTTTAGGTCATCTCTCATTCCTGTACTATTCCAGGTGGCTTCATCTCCAGCTTTCATGGATAGAATAGTACACTGGAGGCGCACCCTCTACCTAGCGCGGTAGTATTGGCGGTACTGAGATGGCACATGCTATTAATGCGGAGGCATGCCGTCTGTCAGGGCATTTAATGCTGCAATAGAGAGATCACGCAGTGAGTCGACCACACTGCTCGACATACAGATCGACCTCAGGGTGAGGTTGACGACGGTGGAAAAGGCGATCGAAGACTCTGGTCGAACAAGCTGAGCATCTATGTTCAACTTGTGGCCTAGTCAAGTGACATCAATGTTGCTTAGTGTGTCGTCAAAAAAAAGGTGCTCGAGGTCGATTAAGGTCAACAAAGTGACTGGGCTCTGGGGGTGAGATGGGCCTGATGATATACTCTTGGGTCGATAGTATTTGGGCTGGGCCTATTGGGTCATCCCATGTCACGAGTCCCCCAATTTCTAAATTCTGAACAAGATGGTCGACGAGAAGGATTGGGGAGTAGATTGGTGCGAAGATACGAGAACCAGTTGATGAGGTTTTTAAAAGTCGACCTGGGTTTAGCGCATTTAATGCGCCTGTTACATCATACCATGTGGAGCATCAAACGATGGTTACATCATTATTACAGACGCTTGGGGTTCCAACACTTGGATGCCTATAAATAAGCGCAGTTAAAGTCTTCATTTTTACTTTTACCGCTCTGCATCTGGTCGAATTCTAAGCCAACCTCTTTTCCTGTGATTGTTTTGTGCCCTAGATTTCATCAAAACAGTGTAAGTCTTTTCCTTAGTTTTATTCGAGTTCCTCATTTGTTTAAGAAATGTAGCGCTTATATGATTCTGAGGGTAGTCGGGGGGGATAGTGAGGCCACTCATTATGATCGAGGAGGAGGATCGACAAATAAGTCAAGCAGCTCATTGAGCGATAGCTCGAGCTCTAGCAGCCCGAGCAGCGATCGCACTGCTGGAGGGGGTGGTGCTGGGCCAAGTCAAGCCCTAGTGTCATATGGTCAACTATTCACCTCCGACCACTATAGTGAGATAGTGTCTAAGACAATTCCTATCGATCTAGCACGTATTAGGCAGGTGTACCATGTCCCCAGGGAGTGTGAACTCATAATGCCTGGACATTCTGATAGAATGCATCAACCTCCGGTCGGATGTATAATCGTGTTCGATGAGGCTTTTCGATGTGGCCTTAGGTTCTGCTAAGGGGTTTAGAAGTATGTATAACCCAGCTACTGCCTAATTGCTTTTCTACGATATATAGTTTTGCTGTCTTAATGCACACATTCGACTAGCCATCCTTCTTCGCAAATGTTTCCAACCTGTTTCACCTCTCTATGCCCCAGAAGTTGGGTAGCATCGAGGAGTTAGGTTTCTATTACCACACTACTCAACCCCGCCAAAAATTTCTTGTCACGCCATCCTTCTCCTACGTCCAAGAGTGGAAAAAATATTACCTATATGTTCGAGTGGCTTGGGGCTTCAATATTCCGAGAGGGTGGTGGATGGGGTATGTCGAGATGCCGGGTAATTTAACTCCAACCTAGCCCAATACATTCATCTGGGACTTGGTCGAATTTGGTTAGGTGGAGGCCTTGGTGTTTATTGAGGAGATGAGTTTGGTGTTAGCTGGCTTATCGCCAACTCAACTGGACTTTCCAGCAGATGATCAACTAGATAGCTAGTGCTGTTGATTCCTTAATTAGTTTGTTTACTTGCATTCGTCTTTTTGTTTGACTCTGATCCTTTGTTATTGCTTTGTTGGTAGATCGAGATAGAACTTGGACCGTGCGAGAGTAGAAGCTTTGGCCAGGGCGGATAGGAACAAGCAGCGTAATCAAGCTGCAATGGCTCAGCGAAAGGCGGCTTTGGTCGTGGTGGTGCAGCTTGAGGTGATGACGCCTTCACCTTCGCCTACCCCATCGCTAGCTTGACCTATGGCGACTATCGGGAGTAGCCCTGCTGGTTGAGGCAAGAGGCCAATGGTTGAGCATGCTAGACCTACTCTGAAGAACTGCACCTGAGAAAGGCAAAGGAAAAGTTGCGGGGTCAGGCCAGCCCTCAGGATATGATCTGTTCGGGAGGCGCAGGGACAATGTGCTGTTACATTTTCCAAAGCTGTCGTTGCCTCAGTTTGGGATGGATTTGAGCATGGCTATGGACAACTCATATTTTATGGAGTCGGCGGGGTTGACAGTGGCTGCGCCTTTAAAAATGATGATGGCCAGGTTGTTCGCGTTCGACCAGAATAAACTCATGGACCTGAGGCAGGATGCTGCGCTCAGAGCTCTGGCTTTTGACTTGAATATGGTAAGGGTCTGGTCGATAAGTTTGTCTCATCGAATGTTATTTGCTGGTTGAGCACTGTTTGCTCATCAACAGTTTTTGTTTTTCAGGTGAGCTAGTTAAGCTACCATTTTTATAGGAGGTCGGAGCTAGCTCTGGCTGATCGCGAGCACCTGTAGGAAGAGAGAGGTTTGGAGACATTGAGAGCTCAACTCGAGTCTTCCTAAATGAGGGTCGAGCAGCTGATGAAGGAGGTTGAGGATCTCAATAGCCGGTTGGTAACTAAGGACAGTCAGTTGGTCGCCACTATCACTGAAAAGACCAGGATGGATGAGCTGCTGAATCAGGCTATAGTAGATGCGTAACGTGGCTATGAGTCTGGTTAGACAGTTGGGTATAATGCGATGATTCAGGATGCTTGAGCGAAATTTTATAGGAAGCTGCCTTCAATGCGGCGAGAGGCCGTACAACAGTTCATGTTGTGCTCGGCATTTTAGGATGCGAACATTGTCCTTTCTTTGGATGACGCTAAGGGCGCATTCGATAAAGTGATCAAACAACTAGAGTATATGGGCTTTGATTTTTGAGCAGAGGATAAAGATCGCATCAACCTCATCTAGGAAGAGCAGTTGCAGATGTATACCGACCCTGATGGGGCCGCTGCTGAAGAGGGAGCTGTAGAGACTCCCCTGGTCGAGGGAGCCACAGAGGCTGCCCCGGTCGAGCCCCTAATGAGGCACAGAAAAATGCGGCCGGGGTGGCGAAGAAGCTGGGTGAGGTAGCAAAGGAGTTTGTGTTTACGAACGACTTTGCATTCGAGATTTGGGATAGCATGGTCAACACTGCTCAGTATCTTCCATCACTCGGGAGTGATTTCTTGGTCGGTGAGGTGGGGCCTTTTCGACCAGCGACTGCTACTATTCCACTAGCTATGGAGGTGCCTGAACAAGGAATGAACAACCCTATGGTGGTTCCCATCCCCTTGAGCGACGAATTCGACTAGGCGATTGAAGAGGGTGCCTAAGGTGCTCATACTGAAGGCGCAGGGTCGAGCAACTGCTAAACTCCTCGCCATTTATGTCTGATCAACCTGCGTGGCGTTGTCCTATCAATCACTATGTTCATTATCATTATTTTCATTCTTTTTCATTGCAATCGAAGAATTTTGAATGAAACAAAACATTATTTTTTGCTTGTCAATGTGTACTAATCTTTGCTTTTAACGCTTTGGTTTCTGTCGAATGTTAATTGTTGATGAGTGAACAATCCGATCTAATGCAGTGTAACGCTAAAGTGAATGGAATTAATCCAAGATACTCGTCGACTCTTGGTGTTGATTTTGCACAATCTTATTGTGGTAGAATGAATGCCTTTGTCGAATGAATCGTATTGACTTAATGCATCACACTAGATTGACTTCGACTACATGGTCGAGTTTTTAGTTTTGATTCGGGCTGTAAATCTTTGATCTAGCGGTGGAAGCCTGCTTGGTCGACTGTGGGGTCAACTATAAAAGCTCGACTCATTTATTAATATGGGCTGAAAAGCCTTGACTTGGGGGCTCGACGCCTGTTTGGTTGACTATAAACGATTGACTCATTTATTGATCTCGGCTGAAAAGCCTTGACTTGGCGGCTTGAAGCCTATTTGGTCGACTATGGGGTTGACAATAGGTGATCCAGTCGCTTATTGATCTCGGCTGAAAAGCCTTAACTTGGCAGCTTGAAGCCTGCTTAGTCGACTAGGGGTCGACGGTGTGGTAATGCAACCAGATAATTGTAGAAAAGACGAGAATTGCATTTTCATGAGAGAATACAATGAAAATCAATGGTCTCTTTATACATAGAACTTTTTTAGATTTATAGCATTCCAAGGTCGGGGGAGCTCATTACCATTCAAGTTCGCTAGTTAGTATGCATTGTGCTTTGACACATTTACCACTAAATCGGGCCCTTCCCATTTTGGTTCGAGTTTTCCTACGTTCCTTTACACCTCCACTTTCTTGAGGACGAGGTCTCCAACTTTGAAGCTACGCGGTCGAACTGCTTTGTTGTAATGTAATGTCATTTTTGACCTATATCGTTGCATCAGGTTGTAAACTTTATGTCGCAGCTCATCGATGGTTTCCAGGTCGAGTGCCTTTTCAAACACGTTTCTGAGTGGATTATAATAGATCACACGAGCCATGTGTTGTATTAGCTCAGATGGGGCAACTGCTTCAGATCCGTAGACCAAACTATAAGGGCTACGACCCGTGGCTGTTCGAGGGGTTGTTCTGTATGCCCACAGCACCACAGGGTGGTTGTCTGCCCAACTTGCTCCTATTCCTTCTAGTCGGGCTTTGAGGTGGTCGAGGATAGTTCTGTTCGTGACCTTTGTCTGATTGTTAGCCTGGGGGTTTCCAACTGAAGTAAAGTGTCAGTAGATCCCTAGAGCCTCGCACCAACTTCTTGTGTTTTTGCTTTGAAATTGGGTTCCATTGTCTGAGATTAGAACTTTACGTAAACCAAAACGATAAATGATGTTCTTCCAAATAAAGCTCTTGATGGCCACATCAATTATTTTCGAAACTGTTTCTGCCTCAACCCACTTAGTAAAGTATTCGACGACGATGATGATAATTTTTCGTTGGCCTAATGTTTTCGGTAAAGAACCAACTATGTCGATCCCCCATTGATCAAATGGCCACGTGATCTCAACTTTTACCATGGACGCTACTAACTAGTGTGGTATGTTTGAGTGAAACTGGCAGGATGGACATCTTTTAGCGAAGTTGACCGAGTTTTTTAATAGTGTGGGCTAGAAATACCTATATCGAATAACTTTGTGCGCCGAGGCTCGACCTTCAGAATGATTTCCATAAATGCCTGTGTGGATTTCGTGAAGGACCTCACAGGCTTGATCCGACATTAAGCATCTCAGAGGTTGTCCTGATATCGACCTCTTGTAGAGCTGACCATGCTCATCGAGGGCAAATTTTGCCTTCAGGTACTGTCATTAGCTTAAGTAGAACTTTATTGGGTCTTGCCAAGAGGGGGTGCTTCTTCGATGCTCTCCACAAAATTTTGGTCGCGAGTATTTATAGAAGGCTTACTGGCGACCAGAAACATTATGGTCATTTTTTTGGTCCCCTTCGTTGAGCTCGCAAACTTGGAGAGGACATCAGCCCGCTCGTTCTCTGATCAGGGTACCTAGCTGAGGGTGAAGCTCTTGAACAACTGTTGTAATTTTTTCACCTCGACCAGGTACTGACTCATCTTGGATTCCTTAGCCTCGAAGTTTCCTTCGACCTGCTCTACAATTAGTTGGGAATCGGTGATCACCACTAGCTGCTCGACGCGTGCCATCTTAATGCCGGTGATGAGGGCTTCATATTCTGCCTGATTGTTGGTGACTGGGAAGTTAAGTTTGATTGCGAAATTATATTCCTTTGTGAGTGGAGAGTGGAATGAGATGCCAATTCCACCTCCCGAGGTGGTTGCTGATCTATCAACATATAAAGTCCATAAAGAGGATGCTTGTCATGTTGGCCAAGGAGGTTGAGCCTCTCGGCGATAAAATTAGCTAGAACTTGTGCTATACGGGGTTAAAATATAATGTTGAATTCCCCTAGTTCGATGACCCACCTAGTCAGTCTTCCTGATGTGTCTAGCTTCGATAATGCCTACTTTAACGGTTGATTTGTTAACACTATGATTGCATGGGACTGAAAGTAAGGTCACAACTTTCATGCTGTTGTAACCAAGGCGAGGGCGAACTTTTCGATCTCAAGGTAATTATGTTTTGGCCCCTGTAGTGCTTTGCTGAAATAATAAACAGGTCGATGGGTTCCATCTCTCATCGAGGCTAGGACTAAACTAATCGAGGTTGTAGACACGATGAGGTAGAAGTGCAGAACTTCTCCCAGCTCAGGTTTGGTGAGTATGGGTGGCAAGGAGAGGTATTGCTTGAGATCGACCAGAGCCTGGTCGCACTGTTCCGTCCACTGAAATCCCAATTTTTTTGCTTTCTTGAGTATTTTGAAGAAAGGTAGACTTTTCGTCGGCTAATCGTGCAATGAATATGCCAAAAGCTATGATCTTGCCGACCAGACGCTGTATGTCCCGGATTGTTCAGGGTGGAGCGATGTCCAAGACTGCCTGGATCTTTTGCGGCTTTGCTTCGATCCCCCTTTAAATAACCATATAACCCAAGAACTTACCTCCTCGAACCTCAAAGGTACACTTGTTGGGGTTAAGTTTCATACCGAATGCCCGCAGTATTGAGAAGGTATGATCGAGGTTGATTAGGTGACCCTCAATTTTTTCTATCTTGACAGTCATGTCATCGACGTACACCTCCATAGACCTTCCAATCTCGTACTTGAACATAAAATTGACTAATCTCTGGTAAGTTGCTCCTACATTTTTGAGCCCAAAAGGCATGACCAAGAAATAGTATACCCTATTGGGGATGATGAATGAGGTCTTATCCCTATCTTCTAGTGCCATGAATATTTGATAATAGCCTTGAAAGGCATCCATCATACTTAACAATTCACAAGCAGTTGTAGAATCCACTAGTAAATCTATGTGAGGCAGGGGGTAAGGATCTTTATGGCAAGCTTTATTCAAGTTGGTAAAATCATTACACATACGCCATTTCCCCTCATTTTTGGGGATGAGTACAATGTTACAAAGCCAAGAGGGATATTGAATTTCTACAATATATCCTACTTTTAAGAGTTTGTTAACCTACTCTTCAGTGATCTGGGATCTCTCAACATTGAAGGTCCTCGTCTTCTGCCTCACTGGCTTATACGATGAGTCTACATTGAGGCGATGGACAATAATGCTGGGGTCGATTCCCTAGAGGTTGGAAGCTTTCCATGCGAATATGTCGATATTTCTGTGAAGGAAATCAACCATAAGACACTTTATGCAGTGGCCCATATCACTTCCGATTCGGGTGGTCTTGTCAGGGTTTTCAAGTTCGAGCTCGATTATTTTGAACTCCCTGAGGGGCTTGACCCTAGTGTCATCTGGTTTCCATTTCTTGCTCGTCTTCCTTTCCTCAGGTTCTACTACAGGGGCGTCTCCCGAGGGCTTCAACTGGGGTCAGTTCTTCTACTCGCTAGCTTTGAATGAAATGGTGTCGCAGCGCCATGCTTCCTTTATGTTACATAAGAGCTCGTCTGTACCTGCTGGGGGTAAAATTTTAATTTTCATATGGTATGTTGAGACAATGGCCCAAAAGTCGTTTAAGGCTGGTCGACCAATAATGATATTATAGGCAAATGGAGCGTCAACGACCAGGTAATTTATCATAAGGGTTCTGCTACGGGGGGCTCTCCCAAATGATGTGGACAGGTTGATGGATCCCTCCGAAATGATTTTCGATCCCCTGAATCCGACCAGCAGCGTACAGACTGGCTCAAATTTTAGTGGGCCTAAATTCATTCTTTTTAAAGTTGGTAAGAATATATTATTTGTGGAGCTGCCGTTGTTGACCAGGACATTTTTTACTTCAAAATTGGCTATTTCGACCATTACAACCATGGGGTAGTCTATCTTGTGGTCGACTCCTTTGTGCTTGAGGTAGTTAATGTCAGCTTTAGTGAAGGAGATTGGCTCTGCGCTGGTTGAGAGCTAGAAAATTGTCTCGATCAGGGTTGATTTGGTCGATTCCAGTTGTCGTTGGGTCTGCCTTCTAGCGGACTTCGAGTCCCCCCCAGTGGGACCTCCAGCAATCATGTCGATAACTCCTCGAATGAGTGGGTGGGGATCCTAGGCAGGCTTCTTTCCTTTATCCTCCCTTCTCGGGCTAACCGACCTTTCTCTGTGGGGAGTCCGGTCGGCTTTGCCCCCTTCTTACCTAGCATGCTTATCGATATATATTTTGAGATGGCCTTGTCGAATCAGCCTCTCAATCTCATCGTGTAAGTTGAAGCAGTCTTCCGTATCATGGCCCTTTTATTTGTGAAAATACAGTACTTCTTGGATTTTCTCATGGCCTCCGTCTCGATCAGCTTCCTTGGCTTTCTCAGGAGGTTGTCGTGCATAATAGCGAACAACACCTCTTTTCTCGGGAGATTAAGCGGCGTATAATCATGGAAGAGCTTAATGGGATATCGGCGACCTTTCCCGTACTGACGATCATCTTTCTCCTTGTTTTTCTTTTTGTTGACCTCGGGGTTGCCATATTTAAGTCTGTTCATATCCTCTTGAGTCATATATCTTTCTGTAAGGTCGAGTAGCTTCTCCATCGATCGGGGCCGCTCACTTACCAATTCGTTGGCACGTTTTTTATGTTTAAGGGGGCTATCAATCTTTAGTACTTCCGTATTAAACTTGGTGAAGAAGTGGCGAAGGGATTCCCCTTTATTCCGTTTCGTTGTATACAAGTGGGTATAAGAAAGCTTCGCCTTTCTTTTGCTGGCAAATTGGTGCAGAAATTTGTCACACAATTGGTCGTATGAATATATCGACGTTAGCTCAAGCTTAATAAACCAGTCAAGCACAATCCCTTGAAAGGTAGGTACTAATATCTTAGCATGGATGTAGTCATTATGCCTATACAGCTGCATCATATGCTTGAATTGCATCAAATGTTCATTTGGGTCCGACGAGCCGTTGTACTGGCGTAGACTAGTTGAGACCTTAGCGTCTATGACAATGCGCTTATCGATGATCTCCTAGATGAATGACAACTCTTTTTCTCGGCAAAACCTCTGTGGCCCCTCGAATGGTGGTTTCTCTCAGTATTTCTCCTCGAGATCTCCTCCAAACGCCGTTCAGCTATTAGGCTTGATGAGATACCTCATCCCACTCCTCTCTATCGGCTTGAGATGCATTCTTATATGGCTAGGGTGTCGAGCGCTCAACCCTATTGCACTGCTGGGCTCGAATGGGTCGAGCACAATGATCAACTGAATCCATCACTTCCTCGCGGGGACCGATCGAGCCATTTCCCTGGGAAAACATCCTGGTCTGGTCTTGCGTCTCGCGGGGGGTTGTCTGTACTCTGGTCGACCATGATTCTCTGTAGGCGATCTCTCTTCAAAGGGCATTGGTTGCGGGGTAGCGCTGGCCGCCGGGTTTGGATGAAAGGCATGCCAATTCAAGGCAACAGAAAGTTGAGCAAAAAATTTGGGCAGATATCTGCTCGCTGATGAGATGTATTAATTGGGGCATGGTCAGGGTGACCACTTGTTCAGGCTGGGTAATTGGTCCTGGCACACCAAGTTCTAATTGAGGTTGAGGAAGATGAGTGGTAGACCTCTTATTCTTTTCTCTTGCCGAAGCGGCTCACCTGGTGTTAACCATTTTTTAGTTGCGGACGACGCCAGATGATGAGGGTAAAAATTGTATATAACTGAATTGGGATAAAATCTGGGTGGATTGACCAGCCTAGTTAAGTAAATGAGTTCTATAAATACCTGGGCTGAGTCCTGCAACCACGAGCAAATGTTAGGCTAGCCGAGGTACCCTCGGCAATGACACTCCGACGCTCAAGTTAGTATGAGAATGACCAGATAAGATGAGCAAAAAAGTGAGGGCTTTGTAGTGTATATTGGCATACCTTCAGAGAGGTTGGAAAGGGGGTATTTATAGCCTTCCCCATGTGAGGGATTTGTTTGAGATGCCTTTAGCATGCATGAAGGGCTTTTGTCCTTGCATGAGGAGCTTTAGGTCATATCCCATTACTGTACTATTCCAGGTGGCTTCATCTCCAACTTACATGGACAAAATAGTACACTGGAGGCGCGCCCCCTACCTAGTGCGGTAGTATGGGCGGTACTGGGTTGGCACGCGCCATTAATGTGGAAGCATGCCCCATGTCAAGGCATTTAATGCAGCAGAGAAGGGATCTTGCAGTGAGTCGACCACACTAGTCGCCATACAGATTAACCTCAGGGTGAGGTTGGACGACCAATGGAAAAAGCAGTCGAACACTCTGGTCAAATGAGCCGAGCGTCTGCGTTCGGCTTGCGGCCTAGTTGAGTGATATTAATGTTGCTTAGTGTGCTGTCAGAAGGAGGTGCTCGAGGTCGATCAAGGTCAACAATGTGACTTGGCTCTGGGGGTGAGATGGGTCTAATGATATACTCTTGGGTCTATAGTTTTTGGGCTGGGCCATTGGGTCTCCCATATCAACGTTGTTATGGGAATTAATCTCACTTTGCACTCAACTTTCCATGTCATTTGCGTCCAATTCCACCTCAAACTTTGGATTGCCTACAATCATGGATAGTTTACAAGCCACATCTCAAGAGAATTTAGTTCCTTCCTCCTCATACCATCCAAGTCCTCTAAATCAACCAAAGTGTCAAATTCCTTTAACTGAAAGACTATGAAAGACACTCGAACAACTCCATGATTACCTCAATATCTGGCATGACACCTCGAAAAATACTCTAAACTCACCAAATTGCCGCCTAAAACATAAACACACCAAGCCAGCTTATCAACATTAAGTTAGGGTGACAATCCAATCCATTCCCCTTTGCTATCCTCCCACTCCAATCTGATAGGTTTGAGGATTTTAGTTGTTGGTTAGGTATGGAGGCGACTCGCAAGTGTGGAGATACCTACTTTGACCATGAGTAGGTGAAAGTGGGTATGGAATACGTCTTTCCTCGTTCCAAACCCACACAAATAGATGTTAATTTTTTATTTTATTTGTTAACTAGGAATATGATGGCTAACTTAGACTTGTATGATTTATATTAAGAACAGTGAAGAGGGTGAAGAAATTGATGGATATAACACTTATTAATTTGTTTTATTGCTAATATAGTTAGTTTATTATATCTTTAGTTTTTGGATTGTATTTATTTAGGTTAATCTCATGTTATTTTTGTCGACTTTGAGATGTGTTTATTTTGATTATTTATAATTTGTGGGCTTTTGAATTAATTATGTATTTTATTTTATTAATTTTAGAGAATAGAATGTTAAATGGGAATGAGGTAATCGCAAAAGTCCCTTGCATCTATTTGATACGGAGATGGGTACAAAATTCTCTGTCATCAGATATGGTGACTAATTTTAAAGAAGGGGGATGGGGATTAGTAATCCAACTCAACCCTCCCATTGCCATGCCTTGGTCTTGGAGTCTGAGGCGTAACCTCAGTATAGTGAGGCTCAATCATTGAGCCTCCACATCTGCAATGATGCTCATTATACATCTTTTTGGACTGGCATTATGATGTATTTGTAAATGACTTTTATTATTACTGTCAATCAAATTGTGAGTCTTTTTCTCTTTTTAAATTTTAATATGGTTGGATAAATATTCCAAAGGAAATTCTAGCCCACACAAGGTGTGGCCACACCCTCCAATCATATTTTACCATGTGGAGAATTAGTTTTTTAAATAAAAAATTACCAGATTATATTTTCTACCTAAACCATAGTTAAATAACTCTTATTCTTAACTCGTTCATTTGGAAAAAAAGAAAGAGAAGTTTCAGAACCTTACCAAATTAAAGAAACACCAAATCCAAAACTTCCAATGGAGTGTTTCTCTCAATTCACCCAATCTTATTTCTCTCACCTTCAATGCATAATTTTAATTTTTTTTTTCTTACACTTCTCCATTTTTGTTTATATCAAATAGAAAATATCATCTTCAAGTCGTGAATATATCTCCACTCAATTTGAAGATATCGAATAAGATATGAATTAATATTACATAAAATTATTTCAATGTTTCTATTTGCAGTGTAGAGGCCTAGAAGAATTTGGTTGGACTAGCAGTAGTAATTAACAGTCTTTGAAGTAGATGGATTGTTGATTCCTTGTATCTATTGGGTATGCTTAATATATAGCATTCTTGATTTTGTGCTGGAATTCTTGATGCCAAAAAAATTTCTTAAAGAAAGACTATTTAAAAAATCTCTTACTCAACTTTACTTGAAAATTAGAATTTTAGCAAAGTTTGAATTGTATTCATCAATAATATCTATAAGTTATGTTTCTTTTTGTTCCTAAATGTTTGATTAAATTTTTGAATGAAATCTAAATAATTTTCCTTATTTGAATTACATAACTCATCGATAATCTTCACATTTCTTAAGTTAAGTTAGTTCAAAAAATGTCCGTGGATTAGGCTGAGTAAGAATTGATGAGAGAAATTTAATTTCCAAAATGACTTAATACATATATTATATATAGGATATATATGTATATATATTTACAAAAGATTACATAAAATCACTTGTTTTATTAAAGGAGTTAAGTTTTTGAGCCATTTAACTTATACTTTGAGTTGCTGGAGTAATTTGGAGAATGTCTCATTTGGTAACCATAAATTTTTCATCTATATTGTTTTCTTGTTTAGTGGAATTGAGATGGAAACATTAACAGTGTTATATTGGCAAATTTGCAACACTAGTCAATTATTTCTTATTTACTTACTATCACATTCTATTATCATTTATTAATATGTTTTGTTGGAAGCCATGCTTAATTTTAGTGTTTGAATTGAAAGAAGTGAGAAAGTAATATGTTTAGAAAGTGATCATGAAGATAATGTTCACTTCCATTCTGTGGAAAAATACAATAGGAGCGAGATGTCCATGGATGCTTACATTGTAGACATTGAGGAAAAAAGTTATATGTACATGTTGCATAGAGTGAGTGAGGATGGGATGTATAACTTGTATTGAGATTATGCTAATTTGGTCTGTTTTAGTGTTCGCAAAGGAAAACAATATTATTTCAGTGAGATAAATATCATCAGATCAAAATCTTATCTTTGTTCAATAGAAAGAGTGAAGCATGAAAGACAACGTTCAATAGTAATTAGAAAGAGAAATACCAGCAGAACCTAGTGTAAAGCAATGATAACATTTGAAGTTGATAAGCATGGTTTATGGAAAGTTGCAAAATTTGTAAACGAACACAACCATGATTTGGCTCCCTCTAATAGCAAGCATCTCTGAAGATATGCAAGATTCATATCACTTGAGAAAAAAGATATGATTAAGTTAATGAAAAAGGCTAGATTGCGCCCCATTGATTGCTTTAATTATATGACTAAAGAATTTCATGGTGTTCAAAGTGTGGGCTTTTCAAAACAGATTGCTACAATTTCATAAGTATGTTGAAGGTTGCATCAATTGAACCCGGAGATGCTCAAAGTTTGGTTATACATTTTAAGAGTAAAGTTAATGTAGAACCAAAGTTTTACTTTGACATTCAAGGTCGAATGGCAAATGTCTTTTGGAGAGATAATAAATTAAAGTTGGATTATGATTGCTTGGAGATTTGGTGACAACTTACAGAACAAACAAATATGACTTGGTTTATGCACCTTTTGTTGTTGTTAATCATAATTAGCAAAATGTTATGTTTGGATCTGCATTTTTATTAGATGAGACTATGGAGCTAATCATTTAGCTTTTCAATACTTTTTTGGAATTAGTGGGAACTAAAACTCCATTGTCAATATATATTGACCAAGATTAAGCCGTGGCCAATGCAATTGTAGAAATGTTTCTTAGTGCCTGTCACTGTCTTTGCTTGTGGCATATATCTAGATATGCTCCTTCCCACTTGAATAGTTTCAACTCAAGCCGTGAGTTTCATAACTCTTTTAACAAATGCTTATCTCATTATGAGACAAAGAAAGAGTTTGAGGAATCATGAGAGAAAAGAATTCAGAAGTATAATGCTCAATATCATTGTTGCTTGAACAATCCTTATAAGATTTGAGATAAAAGATGCCCTACTTTCAATTTTGATTATTTTCATGGTGGAGTTGGCAAAATTGCTTTTCCAGTCCCATAAAAATGAGGTTCTACAAGAATGACCGTTCATTTTATAATAATTTTAAAAATATTCCAAAATTAAAAAAAATGCAAAATTGGTCCCAAGAACCCTATTTATGTTACAAAGTTAACGAAGCTAGTCACATGCACCACTTGTGGCCTTTAGTTAGCACATTTTAGAGGGAAGAGCACTAGTAAAGTTGTTATTTTAGTCCCATAGAATATGCGGGTCTGCAAAAATGGTCCCTCACTTTAGGAAATTTTAAAAGGTCCCAAATTTAAAAAAGAAAAGTTGTTAGAAATATCTAATAGAGTTAGTTGATGTAGCCGTTAGTCTGCACCTTCAAAGGGAGAAAAGAAACATATAGCTCACATGACAACAATCTTCCATTTGCAATCTTCAACTTGACAATTTATTTCTTATTATAATTACTATATTTCACTTGGAGAAAAATCTCTCTAATTTTCAGTTAAATATTCACATTTATGGAAAGTGTTAATCAATACTTTGGGTTACATTGATATTGTTTCTAGGACTATCGCATCTATTCAATTGTTCAAACCATGATTAAGAAAGGAATGACCTATTTATGAATTGGTTCTAAGTACTTTCTTGATAATTTTTTATTGTTATGGTTCGTATACAACGATTTTAACTTTTTCTTGAACGTATATGGAAAAAATAATATTTTTTTAAATAAAATTTCTTGTTGATAATTTGTTTGATTTTATTGGTATATGGTTATGGAATGATTATTTGAATTAAATCATTGAGAGCTTTTTATGATAGAATAATTGAATTATTCTTTTTATATGAACGGGTACTAGATATTTTACTTGTTTTATTTTGTTTAATGTTTGGTCCCTTTTATCAGGAAAATGGAAAAAGAAAAGTAACACATAATTAGAGAAGATTTTTTCTTGAAAATGGAATTTAGGATTTATGATAGGAAATGGATCATTTGGATTTGGAGATTGCAAACAGGAAGTTGTTGCCCCACATGTATTGCGTGTTACCTTTCTCTTTTCAGAGATGCAGACTGATAGCCACATGCAACGACCTCTTATTATATTTATAATTTTCTTAAAAAAATTCTCATGTGTTTTAGGTTCTCATTTAGTGAGAGATCATTTATGTAAACCTCCTTATCCTGTGGGACTGAAAAAGCAACTTTGCACATGATCCTACCTTTAGAGAGTTGACTAACAGTCATGTAGGGCATGTGACTAGCCCCATTAAATTTTTAATAGAAATAGGGTTTTGGAACCAATTTTCCAATATTTTTCAAAATTTGGGACAATTTTGAAATTCTTATAAAGTGAATGATCATTTTTTGTGAATCCCTATTTTATGGGACTGAAAAGCAATTTTTCCCATGGTAGTAAACAAAGGAACCTAATTATATATAATTTTATGCTCAAAACTAAGAGGTTTTTTGGTCGAATTGGAAGGAAAGAGAGAAAAGACTAATGAATTATAGTTAAATCTTTTGGAACTAAGATTACATTAGTTTTGCTAATAGATCAATATCTAGAAGTGAGAGTACAAATCATGCACTAAACAAGATTTCAAGTATCATTGTCTAAGTTGTCCTTGGATTTGAGAAGGATTTGCTACAAAAATGGCGTAGAAATGAAGCGGATGCATACCTTTTTTCCAACAAAAGTAGTCCTACTATTACTGTCCAGGATAGCAAAATTCTAAAACACACAGTCAAAATTTACACAAGTACCATGAATAAAGAGTTTGAGAAAGATTATTTCATTGGAAATGGTGCTTTATCATGCAAAGAAATTCCATTTGGAGATACGATATATGGATTTGAATTTACTAATTGAGAGAGTAACAATGGTTGAATATACACTATTTTCCTGGATATTAGTACTTTGAAGGTTGAGTGCGGTTGCATGAAATTCAATTGGATGGGAATGCTTTTTCACATGCTTTGGCAGTTCTTCTCCAAAAAAATTTGCATGAAGTTCCTTGAGGTTATATTTAGAGTTGGTGGACTAAAAACGTGAAGACGTATGCCTATATGATGGAAAAATAAGAGCTTACATAATTGGATGACAAAGAGGCAAGAGTGATGTATACTAATCGGGCAATGAGATTAACTTATGACCTTGTAACAAGAAGTGAGCCTTGAAAGGAAGCAAGATATATTATGTGGACAGTTTTTCAAGATGGAATGAAACTTTTGAATGAGTTTTTTGAGAAGAAAAATCTAGGTTCTATTGTAGCAGTGTAAGGTAAACGGGTGACCAATAGCTTGGTTGAGTTGCATAAGGATAGTTAAATATTTGATCATCTCTCAACAAAATCGAAAGGAACTAGAAATGCTAGATTCAAAAATTATTTTGAGAAGAGAAAGCCCAAGACGTCACGTCTAGGTACTTAAAGTAAGATTGTACTTTTTATTTTGCATCTATATATTTCTATATATAGTTCTAATATGAGGAATGTTTTGAAAAGAAAAATCTAAAAAACGAGTTATATCTGCATTGCAAGATACCTATGCTCCTATCTCATCATATCCCAACGCCAACTCAATCTATAAGTTATAGTTATATCCAAGTGAAACTTGATGTTCATTCCTTCAATTATTATGTAGTACACTAATCAATTTATTTATATTTTATTTTATTAGTTATATTTTAGGTCAATGGCATGTCTCATGGTGTGAATCATAATTTGGATTATGTTGTTAAAGTTATGCCACAAATGGAGAGTCTGTTAAAAGCATCAGATATTATTTTGCCTATAAGTGTTAAATGTTATATTATCATTGAACCATATTTTCTTCATAAATTTTTGTACCGTGAGGAATCTTATTGAAAAGGACAACTAAATAATATAACATATATTCTGCAGGTACCCAAGCTCCATTGTCATCAACAACATTAGCAGAAATATTAACTCCAAGTCAATCATTAAAATTCTAGTTTCTATAAAGTAAGAAACATAGCATTCCTTGCATTCACATTAGAGTTTATTAGAACTTTTATATATTTATATGCATCAAATCGGTTAAGACTATTTAAACTTCAATTGTTCATCAAGCATCATATTCAACATTTGATTCTATGTCGGGAATTCAATGTCAGGTGAAATTCTTGTACTTTGCTCAAAAATATAATTATACGATTGTCTTCAGAGCTTATCTTACTTTGTTGCTTAATCAGTGTCCTAGTCATAAGCACCAAGCATATGTTCAATCATTTACAAATATGATGCAAGAATATAATCAAATTAATAATTTTAATACTGGTAATTAAAATTAATTTTTTTCCTTGCAACTTTATTTATTTATTTTGTTTGAAATGGAATAGTTAGTTGTCGTACTAAATTTTCCTATTCATTTTGTGCAGGATCAATGGATCCTTAATTGCATCCCAACCCTCACAAAGCCCACTCTAGTTCCCTCCCTCTTGCCTCTTGATAGAGCTCATGCACAGTCAATGCTAGCGCTTGATTCATAGAGCAGTGCCTTGAGAGGCTTTCTAGTTTGAGTCTTATTTGTGTTTGAGGCATGATTTATATATTCATTTGCTTCCTAAAAAGTTGGTGGTTCCCTTAAGCCTTTTGCAGAAGATTGTTGGGAAAATGAAAGACACATGACTTTTAGAGCAGTGCCAGCGCCAGTAGTTGTTTCCTAGCCTACAATTAGGTTATGCGAGGGTTAGTTCAATTAGTATTTTCTACTTAATTTGCTATTTTAAATGGTTTTCATTGTAGTTGGCGATAGGGATTGATTTTATTAATTTGTGCATGAACAATGAATGAAGGGAACTCCTATTTCTGTTTTAATTATACCGATGAAAAGCTACAAACACGACATATTTAAGTAATGGAATTATTGCTTTGGTAAAAAAAAAAAAAATTAGCTATGTGGTTTGAGGCTTGAGGCTTATTGTGTTTTCAAGTATTGTCATTCTTATTTGTAGAGAGCAGCAGACAATTGTGGCATAAGGTTTTCTTTTATTTTTCTTTTTTTGAAAGAGGAAAAATGAGAATTGCTAGAGTTTCTTTAAAGATTTTTATTTTTAGTCAAGTAAAATGACTCTTGATAATTTCTTGAAAGTGAAGTTTGGGATATATTCTTTTGTCTCATATGAGAAAGTATCTCAATGATAACTTCAAAGAGAAAAACTAATAATATTTTCTGCAAATGAACTTTTCTTTTAAAGGAAGTAAATTTCATATTTTAACATTCTAGACTCATGGTACAGTTACAATATCATTTTTGATTATATGATCAATGAGAGCCAACAAGATTGTATGAGTATGCTATGTTCCTTCATAAGACAACAAAGAAAAATACTCTAAAAATAAATAGTAGATCAATTATCCCTATTTACAATGTAATTAGCTAAAGCAATGAGTGGAGCAGTCTTGTTTGGATCAAATCTAACAAGTTGATCCTCAGCTTCCCTTTTCATTTTGCAGCAAAATCTCTTGATTTCTCAATGCTAAGAAGCTTTGGCTGTGTGATTTTATTAGATACAAGTCCTTGCCGGCAGTCTTCTCTAATTCCTGAGAAGACTTAGTGACGTCAAGAATATCATCCACCACGTGAAACAAGAGCCCAATAGACCTTACTAACTTCCTCAACTTAGCAACTTCTTCATCGTTTGAAACACCCAAAATGGCCCCCAAGACCACTGACTCCTCCAATAAAGCTAC
Organism: Jacaranda mimosifolia; assembly: GCA_018894105.1. Classification (NCBI taxonomy): domain Eukaryota; kingdom Viridiplantae; phylum Streptophyta; class Magnoliopsida; order Lamiales; family Bignoniaceae; genus Jacaranda; species Jacaranda mimosifolia. The sequence continues at coordinate 12,814,500 of CM032130.1, read as the reverse complement.
AGTCTTCTGCAGATAAATGAACTCCAAATGGCCCAACCCTACTTTAGAAGAATATGTGCAAGTTTTAACATCAGATAACCAAATATTAAGGGTACAATAGAGCACAGTTGAACCAAGTTGAGCCAAGCTTGGAGAAAAATTTTGAGCTCGAGCTCGACATAAAAAAAAAATGTATATATATATAAGGCTCGAGCTCAATCTTGCACTCAAAATTTGAGCTCGGTTTGATAAGGCTCAAATTGGTAAATGAGTTGTAAATAACTGCAAGCTGAGGCTTGAACTCAAAATAAAAAAATTAAAAAATAAAATATATTTATTTATAAAATAAAAATAATATTTAATTATATATGGCTCTCGAGTCAGCTCGTGAGCTTCGAGCCTAGAAACATACGACTTGAGCTAGAAATAGCTCGAGCTTGGTTGGTGAAGCTTGCAAGCTAGTTTGACTCGTTCGCACCTCTACCAAAGATATGCCACATATTTGAGCAATATTGTATGAAGACTCTAGTTGCAGAAGACCAAATATATGCAATAGATGTCTAGCAACAAATATATGCAAGTATATGTGGCCCATACCCTCCTATCAATCTTACCCCGAATGTTTGCAGATTTTCTCAACAAGTCCATGAATCCAACATAATTCATCAATAAATGTATGAAAATATGTACAACTATATATAGAACTCGCAATTACAACTTGTTCCTTAAATTGCACCACAACTCTTAAAATTTAGCACCTGAAATCCAATGGAAGAAATTCAATCACTTACCCAGCCACTAGCTCTTCTAAAGTAATACACTTAGCCAATTCACCAATCACTGATCCAATGGAACCTTTTCACTGCTCTTGCTATCTTTTTTCTGCTCTTTGGTGAGGATTGTTGATATGGTGATTGAGGAAAAATTAATGGGCTTCTTGTGAGGTTTCAAAGATGGACAGAAATGGGTAGTTTGTTTGTGAGTGGGTGTGGAATAAAAAAGTGCGTGGATCTGAATCTGAGGTCCTAAAGATTTGCTTTGACAAATAGAATACAAGAACATATATATATATATATACTCTGCAAATTTGCAATTGCATAAATGGCACTCATATTTCCCAAGAAAATTGATACTCTCTATTTACTTTCACATGTAGGATGTAGAGAACATAAAACTTGACTAGAGAGCAATCTGAATGAGGTTCATAAGGACAGTGCTTATTGCGAAAAGCCATGGCATTAGTGGAGAATTTTTCTTTTTGCTCTTATCAATCTAGAATGGTTTCTACAAATTTGGTAAGGTTATGAAACTTCTCTTTCTTTCTTTCCAAACGAGCATTGATGTTGGGATTAAGAATAAGAGTGATTCAACCGTGGTTCGAGTGGAAAATATAGTCTAGTCATTTTTCATTTAAAAAAATTAATTTTCCACATGACACAATATGATTGGAGGTTGTGGGCACACTTGGTGTGGGCTAGAATTTTTCAATATTCCAAATCTTTCTTTAAATGGGCATTCTTATTAACAAAAATAACATTTTTTGTTAGATATGATTTTGATATATGTTGTACAAGAGTGGTCCGTGGCCTATGAAACCAGTGTAAAGCGATTATTCAATTTTCTGAATTTTGTATAATATCCATTATATATTTCTCAATTTTCATAATCTATATGTTCTAAATTTCTTGTAACATTATCCAATGCTAATTGTTCTATTTTACATTTTTGCAGTTGTTGAAATTCTGTATAATTTATATAATTACTAGATAAGACAATTATTGTATTTCAAAAATTTATCTTATTAAACAAGAAAAAAAAAAATCATCATCATAAACAATGAATAAAATTTTAAAATACAATTGCAAAGACATGAATATCTCAACAGTATGCACCATCCACGCGGCGCGTATTTCAACTAGTTCATAGTAAACTACCATTCACCAAAACAATAAGTACTGGAAAAACCTAATTAAAAAGGGAAAACCATAATTTGCAAAGGATTTACTCCGTGAAATAGTGGTTTCGACCGGCGGCAAAGTACCGCCGCCAGCTGGAGGGGCAACAGGCGGCTAAACTCCGACGCTTGATATTTCTTTTGATTTAGCTGTGGATTTTGCTACCTATTTGGTGCGAATTCGATTATTTCTGAGCTAATGTTTGAAGGAAAGATTGAATCTTTTCTTTTACAGGGTTGCTGGTATTATTATTCTGCCTTTATTTTTCTCTTCGAAAATTCGGGGCCATGGACTTGGAACCCAATTACGAAATACGCCGCGTAGCGGACTTCATCCTTAGCCATAGCTTCACCAGAGCAGCTCTACAGGTACCAAAAAGGCCCACATGTCGTATATGCATACACATATATATATGTGTGTGTGTGCGCGCGAGCGCGCGAGTTTTGTTTGTTTCCACATTTTCTCATACAGCTTTTCACTTTTTGTTTGTTGCTATAAGTTCCCAGATGAGCTACTCAAAGATTCTATGAGGGTCGTGAAAGCACTGCGCCAAGAGCTCAATTCATCTGTAAAGTTGTATGTAATGGCTGACACAACTTACGGAAGCTGCTGTGTTGATGAAGTGGGGGCGGCTCATGTCAATGCTGAATGCGTCGTTCATTATGGCCATACGTGCCTCAGCCCGTGAGTCTTGTTGCTAATTCTAATTTTAGAACCTAATACCAGCTGTCATATGGGGTATAACATGTGTGTAGTTTATGCTCCGAAGTTTCTGATTTGCTTTCTCTGCCAACTAGAAACATTTTGTTAGCTGGATCTTAAGTTTTCTTTTGGGCAGTCATGAAATGTTTAGACATTGGACTTATTAGTGCAAATAAGCTGAGTTGGCCTGTGAAACAATTTTACTTCAAATTCAATTTCAATTATCTCTGTCTGCTTAATAAAAGAGTAGCAATAGTGATAGTCTCAGAACTATTGTCTATTTTTTCCTGGGGCTAGAAATAGGTATAGGGCTTAAGGAAGGCCAGTTCATGCCAGTCCATGTGATAATCATATAAATTTGAGGTTTAAAAATGGTAGAAGCAGCATGCCAACGCTTCAGGTGTTTTAAATGCAAGGCCCATTTGGTCATTTAGACTATGATTGTGCGTCATTGAGTGCTTTGTTTTGTGATTATTTCGTAGATCAATTGGTAGTTGGTCAAGAAGTCTATTTTTCTTAAGAGGATAGTTGTTTATCGGTAAGTATTTATAATTAAGGTACCTAGTGCTGAGTGCAGGGTACAGCATGTTTCTTTATAATTAAGGTACCTAGTGCTGAGTGCAGGGTACAGCATGTTTCTTGTGTCATCCTACGACTTTGGGGATTCGAAGTTGCTGTGGCTTTAAGCTTCTTGTGTAGAAACTTTCGGTGAAATAAGATGTTAATTATGGGTTATTTTGTTAAGCAAAATATGAAAATTTCTCTTTCTGTATTCTTCTTTTCAGGACATCAAAACTTCCTGCATTATTCATTTTTGACAAAGCTTCAATCAGCACATCAAATTGTGCAAGGAATTTGCTCAATCATGGGCTGAAAAGTGGCAAGCCTGTTTTGGTAGTATAACGATACACATCCTTTTTTTTTCCCAGCACTTATAATGAGTTTTTGTAGATAATTATGATTATAAGCTTTTTCGTACATGTCTGGTTTCAACTTGTTGAAAATAAATAAATAATCAAATGACTTGTAAAAATCAGTATCTAGTTGTCTGACTGTGTTGTTTCATAATACAACCTATATGACTATCATCTCAAATTACTTTTCACTATGCTGTTTGATCAGTTATAAATATGCAAAATATGCTGCTTGCTTGACAACTTGCATTTCATCCAGACTATTGCCATCTTGTTTTGGGTCTGCAATATCGGCCCTATGATTTACCTTGTTATGAATGGTTGAAGAATTTCCTTTGCCATACAATTGTAGCTACTATTCTATTAAAATTTCTTTTTCCTGTGGTTTAATTAAATTAGGAACTTACCATGTGTTAATTAATAAAAGTAAGCAATTGGAATTGCTCATAATCTGATTGACATTAATGGGAGGGAAAGCATATATAATACCAGCAGTAGGTGTGTTGAGACAGTGAGACCTTTTACGCACCATGCTTGGTTGTTAACGTGAAATAGTTATATCTAAAAAACATTTTTTTTTTTTTTTTGAAACTTTAAAATTTTACTTGTATTCAGATTGTGGAGAGAGTTTGCTATTAATATCAGAGCTATCACATCATTCTGCATTAAGTAAAGCAAAAATCTTTATGGAAGTAATTTTAGAATAGGATGTTTCATATGATTTGAAGGACCCATCCAAATTCAACAGCCACAAATGAGAAGTTCACCTAAAGTGACTATGTGAAGGAGATGAACTGTGTAAAGCTTAGCAGCTTCTATCTTCATATAACACATTGTCAATTTCCTTGCATTGGCTTTAGCTGCCTGGTGAGCTTTCGGAGGCAATTTGTTTTTATTAGTATTTTTTAAGGTGTGGCCGGAGGTGGGGGGCCTTAGTACAGCTAAGGCTACTGATAGGAAATTAGACTACAAAAAGCTTTGAATGAACTTTGGGAAGTCACTTGAGAAATAAGGGAGAGAGGCAAAACTGCGACTGGATGAAATTGGGTCAGTAGAACAGTGAACGAAGTTTTTTTAATGCTGTTACATGTTTGATCCCAAATTCTTGCCAACACTCTCCTTGTTGATTCATTAGCATTGTTTTAGGAAGCAACAACTATCTGAATGTCTATCTGTGAGATTGTGTTTATCTATACAGTAGCTTCTGTGTGCGGCTTGTTGAGATAGATGCATGTGGATTCCATCTTTTGAATTTGTATTAACCTACTACTCTATAAAATTATTTTGATTTTAGGCTTAGCCTCTTGAAAATCCCCAATGGCATTAGTTGTGGGAGTAATATGATGATTTACAAGGCATTCGATAGCTCATACTTGTCAAAATGTAGTCAAGCATTTTCTGTCAATTGTCTAATTTCAAGCTATACTGATACAAGGTCAGAACTTGAGTCTTTACAGCTTATATCAGGGATGTCACTGTCAAACTCTTAGGATATTTGGGAGAATATGCTGTAAGGCCACCTTAATAGTGTTATAGTACATATGATCATTCCCTTTAACATGTAAATCATCTCCCTGGTGAACCAGTCTTAGTTTGTGTTACTCCGCGACGAGAATGTCACTATCTGAATTCTGAAGGAGGGGTGATTATAATATGCTATCCTATACTAGTATGAATGGAAATAAATAACATTTAATTTAGGACATGTTCAAAGAACTCATATCCAACCATGACATCCATTGTCTTACAATTAGATGCTACTAGTGAGCTTAGACAATGCTTGTGTCCAAATGAAACTTCTCCCCTTGTTCTCTTTCTTCAATGATTGATAAAACTATTAGGTCCATGCCCAACCTCCATCATTAGAAGATGACTTTATCCTTTGTAAAGAGGAGAGCCACTCCCAGTCTTTGTCTAAGAGAATGAGCTAAAGTTGTGGATTGTAAACTGATGTAGATTATTACTCAAGAGGTAAGGTGATTTAGAAATTATTTTTGAATAACTGACTCATCCAAACGTTGATGTTTCTAAAGGAGGGGACAAAATCGATGCATTAGTGTCTTCAACGTGTAACCCCATGTAACACACCACTACGAAAACTCAAATAACAAAAGCCAAAATCCCGGTGGAGATGGTGACAATGAGTGCTGTGCGTGAAGAAAAGAAGAATTGGAAGAAGAGTTGAGGAAAAGATGACAGAGGAAAACAAAGAGTGAGAGGAATAAGATTGCAGAGAATAATTTCTGAAATTCTTGTACACAAAAACGATGCGAAATCCCTTCTAAATCGGGATATTTATCCTGCTGAAACGAGAAAAGGGCAACCCTAACTAATATGTCTTAATTAGTAACAAATCCTGCTGACTTAATTAACCTCAACCCCTAACCCTAATTTCTTGTAAAACGACGCTGTTTCCCTTAAGTGGAGACGGCGTCGTCTGACTCTTTGTTTTAAAAATCCTCATGCACTTAAACGACGCCGTTTGGCCTCAGTTTTAAAATCATTCTTTTCCCTGGCTTGACGTTTTTCTCTTTTTCTATCTTTCCACTGCCCAGCTTGATAACATCACACTCTCCCTCCAAAAGACCTGTCCTCAAGTCTGCTTGCTCTGGAAATTGCTTTGTCAGTACATAATAATCCTCCCATGTGGCTTCAGATTCAGGTAAGTGAGACCATTGGATTAAGACCTGCATCACAGGTTCATTTTTCCTCTTGATTAGCCGCTTCGCAAGGATAGTTACAGGCTTGAGGATCACCTTGCTTTCTTCACCAAAGTTTGGTAGAGTTGATGTCACTTTTTACCCATTTTCCTGATGTGTCTCTTGAGCATTGAAACATGAAATACTGGGTGAATTCTAGCACCTGCGGGTAGCTGTAGTCTGTATGCTACTTCCCGAACCCGCTCAGTGACTGGAAAGGGTCCTGCATAATGTGGACTGAGCTTCCATATCTTGCTATTTCTGACTGTATGTTGCCTGTATGGTTTTAGCATTAGGTAAGCTAAGTCTCCCAACTTGAAAATTGTTTCCAACTTGAAAATTGTTTCTTTTCTGTGGCGGTCTGCTTGCTGTTTCATGCGATTCTGGGCCCTAGTCAGCTAGAATTTTAGATGTCTTTGGATTTCATTTCTATCTAACATGATCTGATCAACACCATGGACCACAGTCTCTTCCAGAATTTCAGCTGGTAGGTGCGTTGGTTTGTACCCATATAGAGCTTCAAAAGGGGTCGTGGAGATGGCTGTGTGAAAATTTGTATTGTACTAATATTCTGCCATGGCCAACCACTGAGTCCATTGCTTAGGGGAGGTACTGCACATGCATCTCAAGTAGTTCTCCAAACACTGATTCACCCTCTCACTGTGCCCATCAGTTTGCGGGTGATAGGCTGTGCTAAGTAGCTGCTGCACTACACAACACTAAGAGGTAAACCATGAAGTTTGTAAATAAAGTCTAAAAAGGTGTGTGCGAGGTGTAAAGCTGAAAAAGGATGAGACAAAGAAATAAAGTGTGCATATTTAGTGTATCTATCAACTACAACCCATATCAATGTCTTCCTATTGGATTTTGGCAATTGTTCTATAAAATCCATAGTGATTTGTTTCCATGCCTGCTTTGGGATAGGTAATGGCTGTAGGAGACCTTGTGGCCTTCCAAGCTGGTGCTTACACTGTTGGCATACTTCACAAACACTTACAATTTGCTGGACTAGTTCTTGCATGCCTGGCCACCAGTATGTGATCTTTATTCTTTGTAGGGTTCCTTGTATGCCTGAATGGCCCCCTCAACTGGAAGCATGTAATGTTTGAACAATTCTTTCCCTCAATGAAGTCCTAGAGCCCACAAACAGCTTTCCCTTGTATTTGATCAGATCACCTTGCACTTAATAAACTGACATATTATACGGACACAACATCCTTTCTGAGGTAACTTCCTGTGCCTTAGGGTCTCCGTCGTAGCTAGCTAGAAGCTCAGAAATCCACATAGGCTTGAACACTGTGATGCCAAGACATGAGCCCTCCTGCTCATTCAGCCTGGAAAGAACATCTGCCACTTGGTTTTCTCTCCTCTTCTTGTATTCTATGAAGTAATTGTACCTTAAAAGCTTAGTAAGGTACTTATGCTGCAAGGGTGTGGAGTTCTTATGTTCCAAAACGTCTTTCAAACTGCACTGATAAGTTTTGATGGTGAAGTGAGCATGTATAAAGTATGCTCTCCACTTGTCAACTGCTTGTATGATAGCTATTAATTCCTTTTCATAAATTGATAGCCCTAGAGCCTTGGGTCCTAATGCCTTGCCGTAAAAAGCTATAGGATTCTTCCCTTGATTCAAAACAGCCCCCAATCCAATAGCTAGCATCAGTCTCCAAGACAAACTGTTTTGTGAACTCTGGCAATTGAAGGACAGGAGCAGTGGTTGTGGCATTCTTCAGGTTATTGAAGGTAAATTCAGAGGTTTCATCCCAATGGAATTGGCCCTTTTTTTGTGAGTTGGGTTAGGGATTTTGCTGTCAGACCATAATTCCTAATGAACTTCCTATAATAGCCAGTTAACCCTAGGAATCCTCTAAGGTCCTTAACAGTTTTTTGGGTCGAGGCTGCTCCTTCATTGCTTCGATCTTTCTTGGGTCAGGTTCTACCCCTTTTCTACTAATAATATGACCTAAGTACTGTACCTTCTCCTGCCCGGAAACACATTTTGAGGCCATAGCAAACAAATTACAGTCTTCTAACTTTTTGAGGACTAATTCCAAGTGTCTTTGGTGGTCTTCTAGGGTCTTGCTATAAATCAAAATGTCATAAAAAAAGACTAATACAAAATCCCTCAAGTATTCTCTAAAAGTATGGTTCATGATGGCTTGGAAGGTGGCTGGTGCATTTGTCAATCCAAATGGCATGACCTTAAACTCATAGAGACCAGAGGTTGTAGCAAAGGCTGTCTTAGGGATGTCTGAAGGATTAACTCTCACCTGATGGTAACCAGCTCTTAGGTTAATTTTAGAGAAGATAGTAGCCCCATGCAACTCGTCTAAGAGGTCATCTATCAAGGGTATAGGATAAGTGTCCTTCACAGTTAATGAGTTTAATTTCCTATAATCAACACAGAATCTCCAAGAGCTATCTTTTTCCTAACCAAGAGGATTAGGGAGGAGAAAGGACTAGTACTAGGTTGTATCACTCCCATCCTAAGCATTTCTTGAACTAGTTTCTCTATTTCAAGTCTCTGGAGGTAGGGATATCTGTAAGGGTGTTGCTTGAAAGGTTCAGTGCTAGGTTTAAGAGTGATTTTGTGATTGATGTTTCTAAAAGGAGGGAGATTTTTTGGTTCTTCAAAAACAACTGTATGTCTAGAGAGTATAGGTTCAAGCTCTGGGGTTGTTTTGAAACTTTTTGGACTGTTTACTAGGCTTATCATGAAGAGACAACCTGTAAGGGACTCTTTCTTCCTCTTAATCGTTTTCTGCAGTCTTTTTCCTGATATCATTTTAAGTATCACTTCTGATTTCATCCCATGGATTGTTACTTTTTTTCCTCCATGCTTGAAAGTAATCTTATGTTGGTCATGATCAAAAAGGACAGGTCCCAACTTCCTAATAAGGTCACAACCCATTACAAGATCAGATCCCCCTAAACCAAGGACCCTAACAATAGTTGTAAACTTGCAGTCCCCCATTTCCCAAGTAAAATTGCTACACTTTAAATCACATTCAGTCTTCCTTCCATCGGCCACTGTGACAGTTAGGGGGTTTGTTTGCTCTAGGGTGCATTCTAACATTTTGGCTGTTTCTAGGTTCAAAAAGCCATGGGTGCTGCCAGTGTCAAAGATGATTGTGATAGAGTTGTTACCTACCTTCCCAGCTAGTCTAAGGGTGCTTGGAGTAACCTGACCAACTAAGGATCCAAAAGAAATATGAAGCTCCTCATCATCCCCACTACTGACTTCTTTTTCATTTTCAAATTCCATTTCTTCTTCTCCCAAGATAACAAACAACCTCTTGCACCTCTGGCCAGTATGAAAGGCCTCAGCACAGTTGAAACAAAGGCCCTTCTTCCTTCTTGCCTCCATCTCTTCTCTAGAAAGCTTCTTAAGGGGAGGGTATAAACCTTTACTAGTATTTTCTACTTTACTTCCTTTACTCAACTTCTGGGGTATTCTAGGCCATCTTTTAGAAGTTTTATGCCCCCTTTTGGAGAGCTTCAATCAATCCCTCCTATTTTTTGGCAATAACAATGGCCTGAGAGAGGTTAGATGGGTTCAACATCTACAACCATTTGCCTAATTTCCTCTCTTAGGCCCCCAAAATAGCTCTTGACAAAATAATCCTCTGTCAAGTGCCTGTTAGATGCCATCACGAAAGCTTTAAGTTCCTCAAATTTAACAGTATTATCATCAATAGATTTATCCTGTTTAAGTTTGTTGAACTGATTGATAAGATTATCCTCATTTTGAGAGGAAATTCTCTGTAAGATCAGCTCAGTAAAACAGTCCCAGCCCATGCTCTCCTTGCTCTCAACCTAATCTAAATACCAGCTATCTGCAATCTCTTCCATGTGCGAGGCAGCCAACAATATTTTCTCATAGTCACTCATGTGATTAAAAAGGAAGTATTTGAGACATTTCCTAATCCAACCCCTAGTATTTTCTCCTGAGAACTTAGGAAACTCATATTTAGCATTTCTAAGACCACCAGACTCGCCTAACTTAGGATTATGAGGAGGAAGTATACCATCATTCCTAGGCCTGGAGGTTTAGGTGGAGGGTGAAGGTGAGGATGGCATGCCACTGGATTGCTCCTTTCCCTTATTGAGGTTCAGCGCATGTAAGAAGTCAGCCAACTTTCTATCAACAGTGTTCAAATTTCTGCATGACCTCTTCCAATTTTAGCTTAACCTATTCATTGCTTCTAGCTAGCTCTCCTTGATTCTCTCTGAGCTCAGCAAGTTGTTGTTCCAATGAATACATCCTATTTGGTCTTGTCATCAGAGTTGCTCAGTTTCATAATCGATGCTCTGAGGCCACTGTAACACACCACCACGAAAACTCAAAGAACAAAAGCCAAAATCTTGGTGGAGATGGTGAGAATGAGTGCTGTGCAGAAGAAAAGAAGAATTGGAAGAAGAGTTGAGGAAAAGATGACAGAGGAAAACAAAGAGTGAGAGGAATAAGATTGCAGAGAATAATTTCTGAAATTCTTGTACACAAAAACGATGTGAAATCCCTTCTAAATCGGGATATTTATCTTGTTGAAACGAGAAAAGTTCAACCCTAACTAATCTGTCTTAATTAGTAACTAACCAGCCATTTAATGCTAACAAACCCTGCTGACTTAATTAACCTCAATCCCTAACGCTAATTTCTTGTAAAATAACGCTGTTTCCATTAAGTGGAGACGGCGTCGTCTAACTCTTTGTTTTAAAAATCCTCATGTGCTCAAACGACGCTGTTTGGCCTCAGTTTTAAAATCATTCTTTTCCCTGGCTTGACGTTTTTCTCTTTTTCTATCTTTACACTGCCCAGCTTCATAACACCCCATGCGTAGGATGATTATTTTAATTTTCCTTTAGACCAAGTACATGCTATCTTTGTTGGTAGGTGGCAATGGGACTTTGATCTCAAAGCCTTTGTGTTCCCTAAAGTATGTTGAATGTGCCATATTATGTGACCGTTTCAGTTAAATCATATGCTCTTAGACAAAAACAACCTTATTCATTATTGTCTTAAAGAATGTGAAGGGAACTGTGGGAAAGGAAAATGAAATGAGATCATAAGGTAAAAATCTTTCCTGAGCACAAGAAGAATTATTTTGTATTAAGTATTTCCATGGGATCTTGATCTCTCATCTATTAATTATCTCCTGTAGAAGAAGTGTTTTCTCGTTGTTTGATTCAGATACACTATTGATTATCTCATAAGCATAATACATCTCTTTTTTACTCTGTATGTGTAACACAATTTCATGAGGTCGGTTTATGTTCACCTATCCTTTTAATTCAGAGAAGTTGGGAAGACATATAGTGTAATTTTTACTGGACTTCTAATTATTAATTTTTTTGGTTGTTCTGCTGAAGTGATGGGATCTCCAGCACAACAGCTATTGATTTGTTATCAGTTGCTTATTTTCTGCATTACCAGGTTCTTTATGGACTGGAATATGCACATGCAATATCAGAAATCAAGAAAGCACTGGCGTCTAGTGCTGCAAGTGGATGTGAATCCACATCCATGATAGAACAACTTTATGCTGACATAAGCTGTTCATTTATAAGCCCATCTGAAACATGGAGATCTGCAAATCAACTTGGATCGATTGATAGACAAGGTATAAATGAATGTGTTGCTGAAGAAACTGGCCAAAATTATAACATAGGAGGTTTGAGCTGGAGATTGCCCAAAGGACGGAAAATGGAGGATTATTTGCTTTTCTGGATTGGGTTGGACAATCCAGCCTTTGCAAATGTTGTACTCACATTCAATAGCTGTGAAATAGGTAAGAGTTTATATTGCCTTGTGTTATTGTCTAGCAAGTTGATAATGGGACAAGATGATAACACTGTAGCATGGACAGTCTTTAATCTTTTTTCTCCATATATTTATCAGGGAACTTCTCTTTGCATGGTGTTTGGAATTTTCTCATAGTTTTTGTAAACATCTTTTTTCTTCTTATTTGTATGATGTCTTACCAATAATATGAATAATTTATTCTCTCTTTCCACTTCATCATTCTGAAGATGTTTATCTTGGTGTTTGGATGTTGCCAAGAATTCTTTGGGAAATTTTCCTCTATTTGAGGTCATATGGTACTGAGTATATTTTATTTTATTTTGGTGCACCGAAAATTAAATCGCACTGTAAGGGGAGAAGAAAATCTCGAACCACCACATCTCAGAGTGGAGAGAGGAATAGGAGAAAGTACTGGTAATTTTTCCACCTATTCTAAGACACTGCCTAGTGGAAAAGAAGATGGTGGTAATGATTCAATTGGTGGGGTAGATTTAGAATGAAGGGCACTGCTTGACTAAATAAGAAAAGTAGAGAAAATTGGGGAGATGGTGGTAATTCTTCAATCTCTATAGCGAAAATACACATGAAACAGATTTGTTATCCACTTCGGGCTAAAAGAGTGGCACTTCTAGATGCAGTTTTCAAATGTTTCGACTTTTACAAATTGCGATGTCTTTTCATAAAGTGTATCCCCTGGTCAAAAAAGTCTTATATTATAGGTTTCTACTGGGTTAGAGGAGACAATTATACTGTGTGAATGAGAGCATTAGTGTTTCATGGTATGAAATTGCTTCAAGATGCATAACGTTTTCAAATAAAACTTAATAGTTACAACATAATCCATTAATATATAACATGCAGCAATCAGATTAGCTCACCACACCATGTACAATAGTGATGCAGAAATAAGACCAAGAGGCTCAAACTATTGTTTCAGCATTTGCTGTCAAAACCTGTTCTGAAGGGTTGCTTCACCAAAGGTGATCACACACTGACCTGGGCAATCACTAGCTACAATCGATGGAATTTTGATTGAACCTATTCAGGCGGCCGGCAGCCTGAAGCCCCACCCGCCTTTTCTATATAGCCTAGCCGCATAACCATAACAAGTTTTCTCTAATGCCATAACTTTAGCAACGCTTTTCCCCCCGGATCTGTTGCAGGAAATGGATAATGTGCAACTTCGAGTTGTCAATTATATCCTTTATGGAAATGGTAAACCAATTCGAGGAATTTCTGATACAAATATTCAATTAGTTCGGACTTGTTTAGTATTGAATTGGGACCAAGACAAAAAAAGTTCTTCTAGTCAAGAAGCCCGAGCTTCCTTTGTTGAAATAAGGGCATCACATGGAGCTGCTAGGTAGATCATGGATGAGTGTGAAGTGACACTGTTTTGTTAATGGGAGAGCGTTAGATGTCTATTTAAGAGCAGTTTGAGGAGGCTAATATGGGGAAACCATCATCAAATGCTAATATAGTAGAGTGAATTGGGAGAGACACCCGGGAGGAGGATCATGTAGCTTTGTTTAGAGCTTGGCCTCCTAGTCATAATTTTGTCTGTTCATGTTCTTTTGGTTGTGGCGTTGTCCCATAGGTTGAGAGATATAATTTAACGCAAGAAATACGCAAACCTAATCAAATAGAAAAAAGAAGTTGATTGCCGTTGATCTATATGCCTAATTTTGTTTAGAGTGAATGAGGTCCAGACGTTCGTCCTTGGGCCTATCTGTTGCAGCACCCTGCTTTGCTCGGTATGATATATTTTCAATCCATGTTACATCGACCTCACTCTAGTCAGGGCATGGTTGTTTTATAATTCTTGGCCATGATGTCAGTCTTCTACGTTTTCTACTTCTGCTGAGCCTGATGTCTAGCTATTACTATTCGCTGTTCATACGCTTTTGCATTCCTCATTATATCATGTGGTGATCATTTTTGCCATGTTGATGTCTTGCATTGGTTTTTAGTCAGATATGATGCAACAGAAGATTGCGTGATCACTGACTTATCTCAGCAGAAAAAAATCCTAAGGCGTAGGTATTAGTCATAAGCTTGTTCGTGTGAAATTTTGTCTTCTGTTGCTACACTCATTCCTTTTCAATCTTGAAGGTTACTGATACTTTAATGAAAATTGCAGGTATTATCTAGTTGAGAAAGCGAAGGATGCCAACATGATTGGAATCTTGGTTGGAACACTTGGAGCAGGTATGACTTTTTGGAAAATCTGTTCTTACTGCACGGAGGTGCATTCATGATTGTTCCATCTGTTGGAGTAACTGTTCAACTACTGAACTGTTCAAATCCCCACTGTCTTTAAACAAAAACTAAGGCTGCTCTCTGGATTAGTTGCTAAGATATCTTCACCTATGCCATGATATTGGCGTGTGCTCCCCTTTTTTGGGATGCCCAACTGCTGTATCACTGGGAATATCTTAGCGTTCACATTTGCATTGTTAGTAGATCTTCTAGTTACTGGAGTGTATCAATGTTTTATGCTGATGTGTTTGCAAACCAAGGGGAAGAAAATCTTTTGAGGTGGAAAATAACTAATTTTTTGAGACTAGAAAGTATAGTAGCTGTGGATTAGCTTGTGTGTTTTTTTACTGATGTTTCAACTTCACCCTCTATAGGTGTACCCTGTGCACGCTCTTCTGACTTGCTTAAGATGGATGAAGTTGAAATAAACCTGTCCATAGAGTATGGAAAATTCTCGAACTTCTTATAAACATGAGGCTTATAATTGATACTTAACTTTGAAGTATTCTATCTTGATCTTTGTTGTACAACAATCCTTGGTTTCTACTTCTGGCTCCTTTTGACACTCAAGGCATTGCAAAATTGCTAGTTTTCTACTGAATAAATTGGAGAAATTTATGCTTCTACTTGGTAAAGGTATGCAAGCTGTTCATGATATATGCATAGTTTGTTCGTACTAAGTTGTGCACCTCATACAGTTTTCTAGTGGATAAATAAGGTTAATCTGCACCTCTTTTTCTCATCAGGATAGGAAAACACACTTAATGACAATGATCATACATTGGTTAAATATTTGTCTGACTTCAGACTTGTTTTGTTCTATAATTCTGCCTCTTCATTGTAGTTCCCCCCCAAAAATAAAGTTAGAAATAGATGGGGGAACATTCCATCCAATTTGGCAACTAACCCTTTGCTGGTGATATCATCTCAGGGTTGATTACCTAAGCGTCCAAAAATGTCTAAGTTGGTGCAATTTTCATTTAATTATTTATAAATACCCACCTTCAGGATGTCATGACTACCCGATGATGTTGTCTTACTTTTTATTTTTTCTTCCGGCATCTTAATTCTTCTTGTGCATGATTCAATCCAGAAGTCTAAAGCTTTTCCTATTGTGCATGATTCAATCCAGAAGTCTAAAGCTTTTCCTTGCAAACTGTTATTTCAGCTGGTTATCTTCACATGATTCATCAGATGAGAGAGCTGATAACAAGAGCTGGGAAAAAGTCGTATACTTTTGTTATGGGAAGACCAAACCCTGCAAAACTTGCCAATTTTCCAGAGGTGAACCTCATTAAGTGCGTGGATATTATTGCTCATTTAATACCTTTGGGTGATAATGCTGATACCTAATGTGTGCCATTGCAGTGCGATGTTTTTATTAATGTCTCTTGTGCACAAACAGCTTTATTGGATAGTAAGGAGTTCTTAGCTCCTATAATTACTCCATTTGAAGCCATCCTTGCTTTAGACAGGTATCGCTTCAACTGCAACCACTACTTTTTGAATGATTCAAAATTGCTTAACTAAAATTATTCTTTGACGACAAAGATCTTTAGAACATTCAGTGTTTGATCTTCTTGCTTTACTATTCATGCTTCTATGCGCAATCTTAAACTATTTAGGTAGCTTTAGTAGTGAATAAGTTTCTAAATGGAGCTTGTAAGATTAAAATATATGATTATATTAGATTAAAAAGTATACATGGTGTCAAGAAGGCAACAGGAATCTAGTAGATAGTAGATTGGGAGTGGTAAAAAGAAAGAAAATAGAGAATTAACTAGGAAAAGGCTTGATCGTGAATGTAGAAGATATGGAAGACATGAATTTTTCAGCTCAAGCATTTTGGGATCAGGAAGTAGGCGAATCAAGAGCCTATCGATGTGATTTTACAGTAATTGGGTTTTTACTTTGGTTTAGTTGTTTGAGTCCTGTTTGCATATGCCCCTTTGTTGGGTTTGAAATGGATCTTGTTAATTTCTTTTATTCTGGAAAGGCACTTTTTTCACGAATGCCCCTTTAGTTGTCTAAGCAAAGAAGGTTTTCATAGAGAACTAAGAGTGTGAATAACTCATATAAATCCTGTTCATGAAGCACATGTGACATTTAATGCGTGATGGAATTTATATGAATTTTTCTTGGAAGCAGTCTGGAATTACAGTATCAGAGCAAATACAAGTGAGTAATGTTGTCAAGTCTTCTTTTGGCTGCATCATGGCATGAAGTCATTGTTATTAAGTAGAAACCCACAGCAAACCCAAGGGGCAAGTTTCTGTAGAATTTCCTTAGAAGATTATTATTTGGGATTTATTTGATATTTTGTTAATGTTTTCCATAATAAACAGAACTGTGTTAAGTATCTTAATTAATTTGGTAAACAAAGACTTTGTAATCCTATGAGTTGCTGAATTATCAGTGTTTCTCTGATATTCCTACTATTCGTTATTGAGATGGATCTGACTCTATTCAGCTTAATCATTCTTCTTAATGTAAATTCTCTATGGTTACTGTATTAAGCGGACCATGTCCTAATACACTTAGGAGGGTTGCTGAGGTTTTCTTACGTCCATAAAATGGTAGAAGGAAGCATGACTGTTAACTTTTTCCTTGGTCGAGTTTGGTGCTCTCTGAAATAGAGTCAACTGTGGGCCTCAATCAACCCTGAGGATAGAGTTTCTTTTAGTGCCAATGCCAACTCTCCTCCCTTAATTTCTTTCCTCAATATAAGTTCCAGCCTTCTTCGTTCTTAATCACCGAATTTGCATATAAACATCAGTTCTATTCTGTATAGACTAGCTTCATTTCTGCACAGTTTAATTCTTCAAAGCACCCTTGTTGATTGCAGTAACAGGTCCTTGAGTTAAATCAATGCTGTACTCCAGTATTATAAATAGAGCTTGATATTGTTAGAGAGTTTAGCATATTGAATCTAATTAATTGTCCTAACTACAGTAATATATATGCTTGATTAGCAAAGGTTGCTTCAGTAATTGGTAAACAAATCCTTTATTGGATTGAAATTGTGTTCCTGCTGCCTTTTTTCTTGGCTATGGTTTGGGACACCAGTCCAGATCAACCAACAAAGAGATTCATGTGGAGGACATTCAAGAATCTGATCTCTATCATGCAAAAGTACATTTTTCTGATTACTTTCACTAATTTCTAGAAAATATGTGATTTCCAGACATGCATAGGTGACCTTTGAAATTGTCATGAAAGAAAAAATTTCTGCTAATAAAGTTTTGGAAAGGTGGTTTTGAGTCTATAAGCACAAGGCACGTGACTTAATGAGTGCAACTAGTAGTGGCAAATGGGTGGTTGGGTTGGTTATGGGTTGAGTTCAAAATGGGTTTATATTTATGGGTTGAAAATGGGTTGGGTCTGATTTGGGTGGTTCCAATACAAAAAAGAAAAAAATGTTAACTTTTTGCTAAATACATTGTTATATTATTTTATTAAACTATAATTTTTTTATCTTTATTTGACATATGTTAATTAATTATTATTAAATCCTTGTTAATCACATAAAATCAAATCAAATTATGTAAACATATAATTTACTTATTATTTTGTAATATTTATATTTTTACTTTTAATACAAATAACAATCTTGCTCATTGAATAAAACATAATTATATAAAATATTTTAAATTTTTAGTACAAAATGTTTACATTGTACCCAACAAAATATTTACTATACTAGTCGTATTTGTTTTTTGTTTTTTACTTTTTATATTTAGTCAATATTTGAAAAAGTACTGTTTATTTTATTTTTAATTTTTTCAATCTAGTTCATTATCATTTATCACAATGATCAAATTCAAATTCAATTTGACATAAAAGTATTAATATCATTTTAAAACAATTAAAATATGCATATATCTTGAAAAATATGTCTTTTTAAGAATAAAAAATATAAATGATTTAAATTTAAATTCTTATATCTACCTAAATTATTATTTTTAAATAAAATACTCAAAAAATATTGAAATATAATTAATTTTTTAATTTTTGAAAATACTATAACTGAAAATAAAAATAAAGTCGGGGCCCTTTCTTCATGTGGAGGGAAAGGAAATGAAATGGACGGCCGCAATCTGTCCTCTCACATGCTACCAATATACAATAAATTTGTTGTCTATACATATTAATATTTTGGTAGTTTGTAAAAATTATAAAAAGAAATCTGGGGGCTATAAAATTAACTGGCTAATTTTTTTTATAAAAAATTGGAGTTTATAAACCAAATAATGATATAATCAATTTTTAGATTATAATCTCAAGTAAAATGTTACTTGATTAATTCATTCGAATTAAGTTAATAAATTAATATTTTAAAATTAAATGAGGTGGAGAAATGATAAATGATTAATCGGTGATATATAATATATCTAATTTTCAATTCATTATTTTTTTTTCATCTTTAAAGTGTTACAGAAATAAAAAAGAAAGTGGCGTATGATCTTGAGAGAATGAGAAAATGAAAGGATAATTTTGGGGCTGAAATTGGGTTGAATTATTTAGAAACCACATTCAACTCATTTTCAACCCATTTACATTTGAAACCCATTTCAACCCAACCCATATTCAACCCACTAAAACCCAACCCAACCCAACCCAAAGTGAATTGGGTTGAGACCCAATTTGCACCCCCCCCCCCCCCCCCCAAGTGATTGGCTGTTACTAATCACAATGTGATATGGAGCTTCCATTATTCTCGTGGGGTAACAATACTTTTTTCCAGGGGAAGTCAATGGACAGGAGCATATGTGATGGAATTTCGAGATTTGATTGCTTCAACTCCTCCTGTAGCAAGGGAAAAGTCTGAAGAAGCACGGTTTTCTTTCATTCAGGGTGGTTACATTGAAGATTTGGATCCGGAAGGTACTTGTTTCTTTGGATTCATATTTTACATCCTTGTCTACTTATTTTGTAATCCACGAGGAGCCAACTTAAATAGAGCATGCAAGCTTCCTATGGTGCAGTATATACTTTTCTGTTTTGTAAGATAATCTAATATTTCTCTCTGGCTTTTAAAAACTCCTTATTGGTTGCAACCACACTTCAGAACCATTTTAATATTGTGTAAGAACCTTGTGAAGGGAGATTTTTGCATATTATGTGGCTATTTTTGTGCATAGTGTGCTTATGCTTCTAACAAGTCATTTAATACTGCCCTTCCATTGGTAATGACCTACCCCAGATAAGCATAAATATCATATTGCTCTTGGACTTGCTGATAATTTGTAGCTTAATGAACTTATTGATAGTATATAGCTTTGGCTTACTTTTCAATCCACACATGAATATCTCACAGTTCATTACGAAGATGCAGTGTGAGCTTCATTGTTTTGTTGTGTTCTAATGCTATCATAATTAATATGAAGATATTCCCTAGGGGTGTAAGATAGTTGAGCCAATCTTCCAAACCCATCCATGAAATGCTCGACTTGAGCTGAGTTAAAATATAGTTGAAAGCTCAAGAGACAGTTCACCAGCCTTTAATCATTTTAATCATGATTTTTATATTTAGATAATATTATGATAATAAAGAACCATAGAAAAGAAAGATTAATAATGGTATTTATAATTCTACTCTGAACTTAATTGATGTTTCAAACTTTGCCATTGTCCATTCATCTCCTCTCTAGGAGCTGCCTCTGTCACCAACACCAAAACCAACGGGCCGTTCTCAACACCACCAGCTCACCATCATTGACCATCGTCTTTACCAGCTAACAATTACCTGTCCGGACAACTCTCTGCAGCTGCAGCTATCACTATCTTCTACACTCTGCTCATCTTAACTAGTCACAGTGACCAACCCTTTGCCATTGCTGTCTCTAGTCCACTGTAACAGATTGACTGCTCTCTTCACCTCTAACCCATTGCATATGAACCAGGCACACCATCTCACCACCACCATTCAACACCATCTGCAGCACACCAAATATGGTGCATTTTGTAAAAGCAATAAGTTCAAGCAACCTTTATTCAATAGTTATTTGTTGTAAAGATTGTAATATGTGAAGTTTGGTTTTAAAAAAATAGTACCTTAGGAATTGTTTATGTATTTTTCTTTGTTTAATGGAATTGAATATGTATTACTTGTACTAATTCCTGTTTTATTAATCTAATTTGATGATGTTTATATGAGAAATATAAACTTACATATCCAATGGAACCATGGCGTCAACATTCAAAAAGTACAAACTAAAAATGCAATGTGTTTATTGACCCTGTGAGCACAGCTATTAACAAGTAGAGCTCGAAGAATAGCTCATCTGCTCGATTACTCTTAAGTGAAGCTCACAAGCCTAGCTCGAGCTTGATCATTCTTCTTCGAGCTTGGGCTTGAGTTTGCTCTACAAGCTCGAGTCATGCATGAAAATTTTTTCAGTTTCGACTTGAGCTTGACTCGTTTGCATCTTTATGTCATCTACTAAGGCATCATTGTCGCATGTTATCTGAAAGCAATTAGTTGATGCTTGGAGAGTCAATTAAATTTCTCTCTATCTTTCTATGTACATTAAAATACTCAGGTAGTAGAGTCTATCTTATGGGAACTGCTTTTATTTCTTTTGTATTGGAAAATTTTGGTATTGTGAATGGAAGATAATTACGAATGATGCTAACACCTGAACAATGCAGTTCTGGCTTGCACCTGTTTGTTTATTTTTATTGTTTTTCATTTGGTTCTCATCTTGAAGTTGAAGACCCAAGCCATGTCCTCACAATTTGCAAAGAATTTAAAAATCACCCACAAGCATGTTTGATCAAGTGAATTTGGTACTACTTGATACGTAAAGAATTTACAAATTTACCTATTTATGCATCATTCTTGTCTAACCACCTGTTTCCCACAAATAAAGTGTTCCATGGTACAGTCACTAGGCATATGTGGTACTAGGCTTGGTCCATCCTCCATAAGCATCAATATGATGCAATACGTACCTAAAATTCAAAGGTTGGTACACATACCGAGCCTTGATAAGTGAGGTGATGTGCAACTTGCGTGTTTCAGATTTTTTTCCCCAACTGTACTTCTGTTTAGAGCTGTGCTTTTACCTACCTTGTGATCCTTTATTCTGTGGTCATGGTGGTGAACTTTAGTCCTATTCCGAACTAACAAGAGGTATTAAGGAGTTAATAGATAGAATTTGGTTGGACTTGTACTCCCATTATGAGCAAGAGCCAATATGCGTGGCCCATTACATGATCAAATGCTGCATTTATCTTTGATTCGCTGGAACCATAAAATGCATGAAACATAGAGCTTCTGGTGTTTTCCGGGTCCTTAGGGGGAGACAAAAATGACGTGTATGCCACAATCATTTGCCTACACCAGAACCAACCCTGGGATCTCACTGTTACATTTGTAAGGCTTTTATGGTCAATCACGTTATGTGATAAAAATATATATATTCACTCTAGTGCCTACAATGGTGGCTTCCTGCTTATCAGAGTGTGTAGCAAAAGTATATTTTCCAGTGCCTTGGCAGCAGGTGTTAGAATACTTGGTAGCTTCTGATTTACCTTCTTATTCGCCAGTCATTGGTGATGAAGGGTTAACTTAAGGAAAGAAAATGAATTAGAGAAGTTACATCAAAGATCACTCATGCATAAACAAATAGAAAGATTACATGAGACATAACTTGACCACTGAAAGCGTACAGGTAAAAGGAATAGAAACAATAAGAGGTATAACATAATACAACGAAAAAGCTATTGCATGAAATGCTGGGTATTTTTAATCCCATGAGCCAAGGGGTTAAATTATCCGTCTTCCTAGTTCCTACTTCTTTCCCTGTCCACAGTTCCGTCATTTGAATAAGACGTCTGTTAACTTACAAGGTTATTTTCGCATTTTCCTGATAAAATAGCCGTGGCTTAGCACCATTGACTGCAGCTTGTGATTTTCATCTGTTGGGCAACAAGTCAAAGTTAGTAGTATTATCTTAAGGTGCCACAATATAATTAATATCCTGGTTTGTGTAAGACTCTGAGGCTGTTGTTGCAGTATAATGGAAAACCAGAATACGTAATTCAATGCACTGAAATTTTTGTTTGTGAACATTTTGCCATTTTTTCTCTAAAATTATCAACTTGTTGATTCCTCTCTGCTTTTTCCCAGTTTAGGAATTATTGCAGCTACATTCTTGTAATTAACTTTCTCCTCTTATTTAAGTCCTCAGGGTGCAAATGTTTTTTGGTTCAAATAATTTTGATGGATATCCAAATTTTATTTTGATGGACTTTCGCCTTTTTTTTTTTGATGCTCAATGTGCCTGCTGTAGTCTTGTGCAAATCTCAAAGTGTTCAGAGGTTTAGTTTCTTCGTTGTTCTGCCTAATAGTAGCTGCTGTATGTATGACAATACCTAATGTTTCTGAAGCAGATAGTGATGAGGTACAGAGGGATGAAATCCTTGCGCTGGTGAATGCTACAGAGAGAGCTCTGCAAGTGCGGGATGAGAACACCCAATCACTCACGAATAGTGGAGCCAAATCTGGGGCTGAATATTTTGCAAGTCGATCATATCATGGTCTAGATATTAATGGCACCAATTACCTTCCAGAGAAATTTTTGACTGGGAGAAGTGGTAAGGCATCAGGATACAAGGATGAGAAGACTGGACGGTAACATTTCTAGCCTGTCCTGCTGATTCAAACTATAAAGTGAAAAATGTTTTTGAGCACAGATCATTCACTCTGTTCAAGAGCAGAGCAGGCGAAGTTAAGAAAGAAAGTTAGATGTCATGTGTGCAGTCTAACAGTTTGTTGACACGGACAAAGTCCGGAAAACCTCTTATGTTATTTCAATATTGAAGCTTGGAAATGTAAGAGTTCTGAATTGAAACTCTTTAGGAAAAAGATCTTTTGTAAGGTGATGGCTGTGAATTAGAATTGTGGAGGGGGAGAACCTTTATTTTCGTAATTTTAGTTGTTCTCTTGCTTATTATATGAATCTATAAGTGGTGCATGTGATTTCACAATTACTAGAATTTGTTAATTTTTGGGAGGCCGCGTGAAATATTTCTCTCATGTTCTAATAGATCTATTGCTGTTTCCTTTCCGTCTTAACAGTGATATCCTAGTTGTGTCTCAATTCTTTAATATGGGTCTATCAAGAAAGCAAACATCTTGGAGAAATTTGGGACTTTGAAGTTAGAGAGTTGCATTCTTGAAACATTTTTCTCGGTTGGGGGGTTGGGGGGGGGGGGGGTGTTGGTTGTGGTACTTTAGGGTTCTACGGGGAGAAGGTAAGAATGAAATGTATGCGTGGGAATTTAATTGCCATCTACATTCTTTACTTTTTGAGGTTTCAATAGGTAATATGTGAAACTTTGAATAGAACTTATACCAATCAAACTGAATCAAAGTTACCCAATAGAACGGAACTAAACTTACCCAGGCATAACCACCTAGTACAAAACTTACTAGTCAAATCAAACCGAACGTACGCAGGCATAACCACCTGATACCAATCAAACTGAACTTACTCAGGCATAACAACTTGGTACAAAACTTACCAATCAAATTGAACTTACCCAGGCATAACACTTGGTACCGGTCAAACTGAACTTACCCAAACATAACACCTGGTACAAGCTTATCAATCAAACTGAACTTACCCAGGCATGACAATTTGGTACCGGTCAAATTGAACTTACCCAGGCGTAACACCTGGTACTGAACTTACCCAAGCATAACCACTTGGTACCGAACTTACCCAAGTGTAATAACTTGGTACAAACTTACCTGAGTGTGACATCCTGGTACAAAACTTACCCAAGCATAGCTTGGTACATAACTTATTACCAACATAACAATTCAATGACATATCAATCAAACTAACTTACCCAAACACGATAACTTGGTACAGAACTTACCCAAGCACAACTTGGTACATAACTTACCTAGGCATCGTAGCTTGGTGCATAACTTATTACTGACAGAACATACCCACAACATACAAGTTGAACTAACTTACCAAGCATAACAACTTGGTACATAACAAATTACTGACAGAACGAATCCATAATACTAATCAATTTTAGACTAGCCAACATGGCCACCTAATGCTGTAACATATAAACAAGTTGCTGGCAAGGCAACATATAACGATACAGATAACAAGACAGTAATGGGTAATCTAATGATACAGAATACATACAATAGTTTTGGGGAACCTTATAGGGTTCAAATCAAGAGAACCTCACAGGGTTCGATAATCAATAGTAATGATAATGAAAATCAAGACAGATATCATATCAGCAAAACTAAATCAGGTTCAATGATAGCTATGGAATAAACTCATATGAAACAAATTTCAATTGGTAGAACCTCATAGGAATACAACAATCAACAGAGTACGATAATCAAGGCAATAATAACCCTCATAGGGGTTTATCAAGGATGCGATAGGTCCAAAGGTTTCCATATTGGTGGATCCTCACCTTTGTAGTCTTAGAAAACTACAATCACCTTTAGCAGTCTAGTGATCCGCGGGTCCCAAATCGTCGTCACCTAATCAAAATAATATTTCACAATCAAAATCCTCATTTGACCATATAATCACCATTATGCAAACAACAACCTAAATCATTACTTAATCAACTAAATCGATAGCCTCGATAAAGATTATGCTAGCAACACCGATCTCGTTAAAGGAATATATAATTGGGTCCTAAATCATCCAATTGATCTTGCCACAACATACTAAATCGATAACGATGGTCCAATATCCCTTAAAAATCCCAATTTATCGTCATTTAGATTCCAAATTCTTAAAATGACGATTTTCTCCACCTAATTAACTTAATCATCAAGATTATTACTCGATATGACAAAAGTCCGAATCTATTAACTTATGAAATTCTATGCATATCTCAATATTAAATCAAATCATGCGTATTCCTCGTTTATACAATACATTGTAAGGTTTGGAGACATATACATACACATGCATACAACTTTAACACATGTTTCTTGTTTTTACCCAATATCTTGTTATCGAAACTCCAGATGCACGATCAACTTGCGTTCATGTAACCCTTGCGACGAAACGAAGATTCTGTCTCTTCATCGTCGGCCGTAGGCCGCCGTCCGCCTCCGTCTTTTGCAGCCCGAGATGACCAACGATGCCACCAAAAGATGTTCCTCAGCTTCACGAATCTAACCCCTCAAACAATTTTGGATTTCGCCGCCGTTTGGACTGTCAATTGGTCGGAAAACCAAAATCCCGCCACCAACACCGCCGCTCGGTTTTCTTCTAATTTATCCATCCATGGTGGTCCATTTCAGAATCTGAAAGCACTGTCGCGATCCTTGAGCTAAGCCTGTCAAAATGGTACCTCGTTCCGTCACGAAAAGTCGCCGAAACGGCGAACCTGCCAAGCTCCGCCGTGGCTGGATTTTTGGTCTCAATTTTTGGCCATTTCATTGGTCAAACTAGGAAGAAGTGGGTATGTTTGTGTTCTACGCGATGAAAGGAAGAGAACGATATATAATACATTTGGTTTCACCGCTTGCAGGAGGAGATGGCTGGAGGAGGAAGACGATGGGCTTAAGTGAAGAAAATGAAGAAATTAGGGGTTGGGCTGCTATTTAAAGGCCTACTTTCGAAAATTATGTTTTCACCCCCAAAACTTTATCCCAGCCTTCACTTAAGTCCACAACAGTTATTTCATCTTCAATTTCAGTCCCAAACTTAGTTAATGCCATATTTTGTCCACTATTGACCAAGAATAATTCCACTTTGACCCACAAAATTTCCAATTGTTGGACAATCAAATTTCTAAAAATTTCTAATTGACTCCAAAACTTTCAAAACTTTGCAATAAAGTCCTTTTATTATAAATTCTGAGCTCTAAAATTCGACTAACCAAAATCTTGATTTTTTAATTCCGATTTTTTGAAATACTGAATTTTAGGGGTGTTACGATAGGATTGAATGAGGATTTTGAATGTGAACCTATTCTTTTGGTTAGGTGACGAGAAGCTGGGGTTGCGGACCGGTAGGCTGTGACTGCATTTTCTAAAGCTACGGAGGTAAGGGTTTAACCTCTTGGGTATTTATTTTGTATGCCCTATAAGGGTCTGCCGATTTGGCACTTGATTATACGTATCCGTCATTGTGGTAAATCCCTGAAAGGGTTAAAATGGTTTTTGTACTGTAACTGCATCTTCTTATTGAAATCTCTAATTTGCTTGAGATCTCATTTGTTATCCGTTGATTGATGTGTATACCCCTGTGAGGGTTGTATCGTTGACTGTGCCTCTGATAAGATCTTTGTATGTTTGTTCTAGCGGCCAGAACTCTCCTCTGTTATCTGTTATCATTCTGTTATTTGACCTTTCTGTCATCGATTACTATTATGTTATCTGATCGTTCCGTTATTTGATCGTTCTGTTATCTAACCATTCAGTTATTTATTATCGTTCTGTTATCTCATCATTTTGTTATCTATTACCATTATGTTATCTGATCATTCTATTATCGATTATTGTTTGGTTATCTATTTATCTGATAGTGTTTTCCTTGTCGACAATCTATTTATTGATCCGTGATATAAGTATGGAGAAATGTTAGGCCTAGTGCCGATCCTAGCAGAATGCTTGGATATATGAGATACGTCAGGGGCTATTCCCTGGGCATCGGCATTTGTCGCGTACCAAGCTGTCATGCTTGGGTAGGTTTAACTGACTGGAAACATGTCCTGATATGATCTGTTGGATTGAATGTTATTGTATATTCCTTGGGTGTCTGCGATACGCTAGGGACTATTCCCTAGGTGCCAGCGATGAGCCAGGGGCTATTCCCTAGGCATCGACATCTACCATGTACCAAGCTGTCATGCTTGGGTAAGTTTAACTGACTAGATCAAGGAGAATCTGATATGCCTGTCTTGTTATGATTTATTGGATTGCATATGTTATTCGAGTTTGCTTTATTCTGACTGTTGTAAACTATTCATAGAGCAATAAGGAAGTAGAGATTCCTATTTGCTAAACTTGTTACTTCTTGTATCTTGATATGTTCATGTTCTAATTAATAATTTATAATCTGTTGAGTTATATCTTCCTCGACAGATCCTTACCACTTGTTATTAAAATTTTCCCTTACTAAGTCCTTTGGACTTACCTCCCGTATCATTCTTGATTTCTCAGACATGGTTAGTTGATGGGCTCGGATATTAGGCTTGGATCGGGAATCTATTTTTGTAATAGATTAGTAGCCATGTGTGCTTTGGGTTTTCTTGAATATTATATTATGCACAGAGATGTTGTCTTTTGTAAGTTGAATTAAGACCTGTAGCATGTATATATTTTGCTGAACGTGTTGGGTTGTATCTATTGCTTTTTTGGTAATTTGGATAAGTTGAAGCCTATTGCTGTTTTTGATAAATATTAAAAATTTTCTAATGGGCCTATTGACTGTCTTGTGGGTTATGAATTAAGTTGAATCAGAGTGGCATTTCAATTTAGGGGTATCCTGAGTGGGGTGCTACAGAGGTGGTAGGTTTGTTGATGACCTAGGTGTTGAATATCATTGGGATTAGTGACTGGCCTTTTGTTTAGGTTAGTTTGAGTATGAATTTTAGGTATTTTGCATACTGGAAAGCTCCTATGCGATTCAAGGATATAAGATGAATTTGATCAGCTGATGTTAGTAAGATGAGTTTGCATTCTATAGGATGTCTATGGGATTTTATTATTTATCTTAGAATGATTAGGCTTGTGCATCCATGAGTTCAATAATATTTCATTTGATCATTCTCCTTCTTTTATGTTTGAAAGCTTGGAAGAGCTGATAGAGTTGATGGCATCGCAAGGAAGTCCAGGTGTATTCGTTCTGCCTAGAACTGGACAACGGGGAAGACCTCTTGGGCAGAGGGTCAATTACTAATAGGCTCCAAAATGAGAACCACCTGCTTACCCATAACCTATGCTAGAAGAAATGGTCTCATAAACTCCTTCAGTGGGTCAGTCAACATACCCTATATGTTAGAGGGGACCGAGATTTAGGTAGTAGGGTCAACAGATAGGTGGTGGAGCAGGAGTTGGTTATGAGGTAGTTGAAGATTGAGCATTAGAATGGTTCCTACGTCTTCAGCCCTTGAAGTTCTTGGGAGGCCTTGATGATAGAAGAGCCGAAGAGTGGATTGACAGTTTGGAGAATATTTTTGAGACACTGCGCTACTTAGATGAGTAGAAGGTTCAATTTGCCACGTTCCTTTTGGGAGGTTCCGCCCGAAGTTGGTGGAAGATGATTAATCCAAGGTGGACGACTGAAGAAACCCACCGAACTTGGGAGAATTTCACCCGAGACTTCACGAACAAATATGTGCCAGAAGTGGTGAAGCAGGCGAGGGAGGCCCAACACCTGCAGGAAAAGAAAAGCAGGTGGCAGGAGCTAGTGGGGATCAGAAAGTGGCTTTTCTTGGACTTATTATCTCTCAAGGTGGAATAAGGTTTGATCTCTCTAAGATAGAGGTGATAGTTAACTGGAAGGAACCAGAAAACGTGACTGAAGTTCGTAGTTTCTTGGGTTTTGTCAGCTATTATCAAAGATTTGTGAAGGACTTCTCTAAAATAGCTGGCTCGTTGACTAAATTAACCCAGAAAAATCAACCATTTGATTGGGATGAGATCTGAACATGAGACAGCGTCGATGGATGGAAATTCTAGAAGATTATGATTTTTCCATCACTTATCACCTGGAAAGGCAAATGTAGTGGCCATTTTTGTGAATTCAGGGGCTAGGATGGCTCACTTACTAGAGGTAGATGCATTAAGAAGCCTAAGAACTGGTATTGTGATGAAATAAATAGCAAGTTTAGATTGCAGAAAAAAAAATAGCCCGAACTATATGATGAAATGCGATGAGTCCAAGCTAATAATATACGGATAATGAAATAGAAGGAAATGGCTGGAAGTTCTGAAGAGTTTGAGTTCAATACCGATAGCCAAGGTGTTCTTCTGTTTTGTAAGAGAATATATGTGCTGGAAGAAATGAAAGAGAGATTGTTAAATAAGGCACACAAGATTAGATATATGATGCATTCGAGAGGCACGAAGATGTATCGGGTCATGAAGAGGCAACTCTAGCAGAATGGAATGGTAAGAGATGCTACAGATTATGTGCGAGAATGTTTGAGTGTCCAGATAGTAGAAGCAGAGCATCAACGACTGACATGGTTGCTACAACCGTTCTCAAATCCCTGATTGGAAATGGGAGCAGGTCACTATAGACTTTGTAGCATGCCTACCAACAACCCGAGGAACATATGTCAGCATTTGGGTAATAGTAGACCGATTGACCAAGTTTGCTCATTTTCTGTCAGGGGGAACAATACTCAAGTGAGAATCTGGGGACTAGATTCTTTTAAGGGAAGGAGATTGTAACACCCTTAGAAATTATATGACTGGTGGAAATTTCCTCAAATTTATTTATTTAATTATTTTTGGAAGTTTTGGGGTCGAATTGTAATTTGAAGAAACTTGATTGACCAACATTTGGAAATTTTGTGGGTTAAAATGGAGTTTCTTTTGGTCAAATGGGCTAATGTTATAAATTAAGAAGGTTGGGGACTGAAATTGAAGTTGGAAGAACTTTTGAGGACTTAATTGAAGGTTGAGCAGAAGGTTTGGGGGTTAATGTTGGATTTTTGGAAGTTGTCCTTTATATAGCTCCCCTCTCCACAATTTCTTCATTTTCTTCACCGAAGCCCTCTTCCTTACGTCTCGGACAAACTCCTCCAGTGACGGCATGTTTTAGGAAACCAAACCATCCAATAGCTTCCTCTCTTCACTAGGATTACATTGACACCACATACAACCCATTCGATCGGCGAACCACTGGGAACTTGAAGCTGAAAACTGACCGACGGTGGCATGTGGCGGGTCCGACGGAGCAGCGGTGGAAATCGAGTTCTGGGTGGGAAATCTTTTAGCCCTTAGCTTAAGGAACAAATTGGTGGCTTCAGCTCCAGGAACCGGCCACCGGTAACAGCGGAATTGAAGAAATGGGCGATGGCGGCGAGTGGTGGCGCAACCACTTTGAAGCTTCGATTGAGAGTCAATTCAGTGGTGAATCTTGAAATTGATGTGGGTGTTGTGTTAGTTGAGCTGAAAGGCATTGATTGGTGGTGGTGTTGACCATTTTCGATGATAGTGACGGACAGTGGCGCGGCGACGGCAGTGCTGAGGTAGATTCTTCGCCTCGTCTTGACGATCGTGGCGGTGTAATTGATTTGTGATTTTGAGGCTCTGGTTGAGATATCTTGGGTAATGATCGAAAGTTGGAATTGATATTTTGTACTGGTTATTTTACCAAATCTTGTATATTGTTAAGAAAGATGAAGGATTTGATAGGGGACTTAGATATAGACCATGCATGTGGAATTGTACATGCTTAGTTGACCCGAATTTGTATTATTACGTGATATCTTTGGGATAGGGAAAATGTAATTTTAACCCCCTCAAAAAATCAATTTTGGTGGATTACCCCCTTGTGAAAAAAAAGGTTGAAATACCGTCTTGTGTTTTTAAAAATGAGTGAAACCCCCCCGAGACCATAAGTAGAGTGCATGCGCCCAAAAATGCGAGTGGTTGTGATTTTTTATAGATAAAATGACTATTATGCCCTTAGTATATCAACCGTTGGATCTTTTTGTTTAAATAAACAGTCTAGATTTAATGGTACTTAATATTTATAAAAAAATATATAAAAAATTATTTATACATTTATATATGTATATATACAACATATTATATATATGTATATCATAATATATTTTTCAATATTATATAATATATATTATAAATATAATATAGTATTATAATATATATGTATATATATAGAGGCTGCCATGGCAGCCATAACCAAGGCTGTCATGGAACCCATGCCAACCAGATTTGGCCGGCCAGCAGCTACTGGCGACCGTTATGTTAAAAAAAAAAAACTTGGCTTCAGTCGGCCATGGCAGCAAATTGCCAGGGGAGGGGGGGTGGGAAGGGGCCAACCGGATCTGGCCAGCTAGATCCAGCCATCGTGTTTAAAAAAAAAATAAAAAAAGGAAAAAAAAAGAAAAAGAAGGAAATAAATAAATTTTACGTATTAGAGTTAAATGGAATATTAAGAGATATTTTAATTTATAAAAATTGTATGTTACAAACTACTTAATGAATTAGTTATCAAATAATTAATAACTTAATGTAAGCTATTTTCAGAGATAAAGTACAAAGATATTATACATTTACTCTAATAAAAAATATCTAACATTCAAAATTCTCAAATATCATGAAAATTATAACTACAAGTTCCACATTATTAAAAAATCATACAAAAAAGTTTTATATTATGAAAAAAATTATTTGTTTATTTATCATATCAAAATATGTATATATATATATATATATGTGTGTGTGTGTGTGTGTGTGTGTAGACATATCAATTTTTGCCCAATTGAAGAGTGATATGTATAAAATAATATGCTAGTTATTAATTCAAAATTTTCTATTTATCTTGGAATTTGTTAAATTTAATTCCAAAAGACAAACAGTTAATTATAATTAATACTCTAGTATTTATTTTTTGCTTAAATTAAATGTTGATAAGTATCAAAGATAAAGTGTATGCTATGGACCAATCAAATCGAAGATATTTGATATTATCTCTTTATACTTGATATTATCTCTTGATATTTGATATTATCTTAACAAAGAGATAACTATCAAAGAAGTTCAAGTCAATCTGGAAGTCTCCCATCAAACATCTATATAAAAGGGGTGGCCAAAGCTCATTCGACACACAACATAAATTCCAACAAGTAAGAGGAACTTTGAAGGAGCCCAACAATTCTCTCAATCAAATTCAAGGAGATCCACGGCGTTCATGGTGTTCTTCGTGGAGTTCATTATATTTTAGCGTTTGGTTTGAGATTAAGGTGCGAAGTTCTCGAATTGGCGCTATTTTATTCAAATTAATTTCAAGAAGATTCACGACGTTCAAGGCGTTCTTCGCGGAACTCATATATTTTGGCGTTTGATTCGAGATTAAGGTGTGAAGCATTTGAATTTGCTTTATTTTTTTCAAATCAAATTTAAAGAGATCCACGACATTTAAGGTATTTTTTATGGAGCTCATTAAATTCAAGATCATATTTGGAAGGAAAGAATTAGATGATTAAATTAGAGATTGAATCCACAGTTGATAGATTTTAATTTTATTTTGTTTGTATAATTTTTCTTATCTTGTAAATTTATTTTTTGCATACCAAGAAATTTGTGCTTACAAATTTTTGGCATGCCTGGTGGGGACTATCTTTATCCCTCATCTCTTTCCTTCATCAAGATTGAAGTATCAAATGGCCGTCGACAAGATTGCTGCAGTGAAAATTACTACACCAAATTCCTCAAGTGCTGGAGCAAAAAGTGTTGGCGTCATCGCAAGAAGTATATCCAAGAAGTTGCAATCATCTTCGGAGGTGGCTCCTTCGCTTGCTATGGAAAAGGCGTTGCCATATTTTATTGATATGAATGAAGATGGTGGAGACTCGAAGGAAGAATCCGCCTCATCCATTCTCCGCTCAACATCAAATTCCTCGAGCATGGCGACAGTGATGGTGACAAGTGTTATAACCTTGCAGGAACAAATTGCAAATTTTGATGAGGGCTACTGAAGGACTCATGAAGCATGTTCAAGTGCGAGACTTTCAAATCTCTAAACTGATGAGTAAAGTGGACAATCTTGATGCCAACTGCATGGTGGAAAAAGAAATTGAGGTTCAGGACAAAGCTAAAATATCTACAAGGAAACAACTAGCCAAAACTAAAGAGCTTGCAACACAAGAACTGCAAGTTTCCACTAATGAACTAATTCCTATTGACCTATTGAAGGACTTTATCATGGAGACTATCAAAGACAAACTTGATGGAAGTTCTAAGTTATCTATGACTTACTCTAAGCCATATACTCAAAGGATCGACAACTTGAAGACGCCAATTGGTTATCAAACCCCAAAGTTTCAGCAATTTAATGACAAGGGTAACCCAAAGCAATATGTGGCTCATTTAATTGAGACTTGTAATAATGCTGGGACATATGGAGATAATCTAGTCAAGCAATTTGTTAGATTGTTAAAGGACGATGCTTTTGATTGGTATATTAACTTAGAGGCAAGCTCCATTGATAGTTGCGGGCAACTGGAACAAGAGTTCCTCAATCATTTTTATAGCACTCGAAAGACAGTTAGGATGATTGAACTCACCAACTCTCGCCAGTGGAAAGAAGAATTTATCATTGACTACATTAATCGTTGGAGAAATTTGAGTCTTAATTGCAAGAATCAGTTTTTGGAGGCTTCAGCAATTGAGATGTGTATTCAAGGAATAAATTGGAGTCTTTGCTACATAATTCAAGGAAGTAAACTAATTTTTTTTGCAGATTTGGCAACTCGTGCACATAATATTGAAATGAGCATAAATTTTGATGAACAAGAAAACTCGAGTAATGCTGATGATGAGATGAAGACATTGGGGGCAATTGATTTTCATCTTCAAATCATAAATGCTCTTTGATAAGAGTCTAAACTATCAATAATACTCATAGATAAGAGTATAAACTATCTAAAATTCTCAAGTTCCCAAGCATTTGAATTCGAATTTCCAAGTTTCCAAATCTTCAATTCAATGGATCAAATCTTCAAGTCTCCAAATCCACGATTCAAGTCTCCAAGTCTTCAAGTTAAAGACTCAAGTCTCTAAGTCTCCAAGTCCAAGACTCAAATTTTTAAGTCTCTAAATCAAAGATTCAAATCTTCTAGACTTCAAGTCCAAAGCTCAAGTCTTCAAATTCCAAATGCCCTTAGATATGAGCTTAAATTTTCAATAAGGCTCTTAGGCAGGAGCATAAACTATCTAAATATTCAAAATTTCCCCATGTACTCCTTGATAAGAGTGTAAACTGTCTATTAAATCAAACTCAAGTAAACTCCTTGGCATGAGTATAAATTGTCAATCAAATTCAAGTGAACTCCTTGACACGAGTATAAAATGTCTATTCAAGTTAAATATGCTCCATGAAGTACGAGCCTAAACTGCATGTTGGTCATAGCTTGCATGAGTATAAATTGTGCACGGCACCCCCTTCAAAAGGATATTTACTTTGAATTATGTTATGAATTGACCTTTTTATTGGATACCATAGCTTAAGGAATGCTTGGAGGATTTCTTGTTGCATAAATATTTGAAAAAATGGAGAGAGAAAAGAGAACTTCTCAAATACTTCAAGCCTTGCCTCTTTCGTGGATGATTGCCACATCTTTCGCCAAGACTTGAAGTGGGGGCATTTGTAGACATATTAATTTTTGCCCAATTGAAGAGTGACACGTATAAAATAATATGCTAGTTATTAATTCAAAATTTTCTACTTATCTTGGAATTTATTAAATTTAATTCCAAAAGATAAATAATTTATTATTATTAATACTCTAGTATTTATTTTTTGCTTAAATCAAATGTTGATAAGTATAAAAGATAAAGTGTCTATGCTGTGGACCAATCAAATCAAAGCTATTTGATGCTATATCTTGATATTTGATATTATCTCTTTATACTTGATATTATCTCTTGATATTTGATATTTTTTTTTTAAAGAGATAACTATAAAGAAGTTCAAGTCAATCTGAAAGTCTCTCATTAAGCATCTATATAAAGGGAGTGATCAAAGCTCATTCGACACACAACAAAAATTCCAACAAGTGAGAGGAACTTTGAGGGAGTCCAGAAATTCTTTCAATCAAATTTAAGGAGATCCACGGCGTTCAAGGCATTCTTTGTGGAGCTCATTATATTTTAACATTTGATTCAAGATTAAGGAGTGAAGCTCTCGAATTGGCGTTATTTTATTCAAATTAAATTCAAAAAAAATCTACGACGTTCAAGGCGTTCTTCGCGGAACTCATATATTTTGGTGTTTGATTTAAGATTAAGGTGCGAAGCCCTCGTATTGACGTTATTTTTTTCAAATCAAATTTAAAAGTAGATAAGGTCACCTTGGTGGAAAATTTAGTGCATGTTTGTTTATATTTTTAAATTCATTTTCATCAACTCTCACTATTTGAAAATGAATTATCAATAACTTATCACCATTTTCATTTATATTCCAACTCATTTTTATTTCAAAACACATTTTCCAATAACCTATACATCTTCTCATAATAATCTATATATTTTCTCCCAATAACCTATATATCTTCTCTTTTTTTTTTTAATATTACTATCTCTATCCACCTATAACCTATTAAACCCTATGCAATCATTATTTTCCCTTCATACAACATACCATCCAAATACAAACTCATTTTTAATTCTTTTACTCTAACCAACTTTTCAAATTTTAAAAATATCAAAAAATAAAAATTGAAAATAAAAACATAACCAATCGTGTTAGCGAACCTATTGAGTGAAACTCTGATACAAAAAAGTATTTAAAGGGGATTTTAAAAAAGATATGCTTTAAATACATGGATAATTACTTTTAAGGTAAGTGAGAGATCGGAAGAATAGCACCCAATAAGCTAATTAAATTGGCTATATTTTGTACTCTTTTAATAAATGTAACATCTCATTTAATATAGATAAATAGATAATTCTTCGTCTTTACTTATGTTTATCAAATTTAGAAAAAGTCTCCGGGCCAATACATAGTTATGGGCATCCTCAGATATATTGTTTGTTTTGTATTAGTCCCAATATGCTTGCGCGGTGAAATAATTAAAAGTTTAAGCAAACATTGAACATTTCAATATTAACATCCCATCACTACTGCAACGCAAATCATTATGTAAAGACTAAAATGAATATGAGGATATAAATCTTTATCTGAAAGGTTCAATTCAAGAATTTGATCAACAACACAATCTCAACTCGTGAACAATTTCGTGATTAAAAATTTCCAAATTCGAATCTTTACCTAAAAGGTTCAAATCAAGAATTCGATCAATAACGCAATCTCAACTCGTGAATATTTCATGATAATTTTTTTTCAAATTCAGTCGCAAACTCTTTGTGATCAATTAATGTGCCAAGCTTGAAGATCACTTTAAGAATTGATTGACACTAGCTTATCAATGCACGGGTGAGACATCTTTTTTGCATGTTTAAAATGCTCAATGTCTTATTTAAAAATTTATACAGAGCCAAAGCACCGATCAAGAACCTCTACAACTCCTTCTTGAGGTGATCAATGCACAAATCCTATGAGCACATCTAGGGGTGTAAACGGATATTAAACGGATCGGATGTACTGTTTCTATATTCATATTCGTTTAACTTTTCAAATATTCAGATACGGATACGGATTTGACGGATATTTAAAAATGATATCCAAATTCGTATCCGTCGGATATCGATCGGATTCGGATATATCCGTATTCGTTTATAATTATTCAAATATATTCATATTTTATTAAATTTATCTGTATTGGAATTATTGTTTTATATTCATATTCGAAAGCAATGAAACAAATAACATAATTTTTAAATAATTGACTTTATAATTGATTATTAGTACTTATTATTAATAATAATAATGGCATTTAAGTATATTATTTATAAAGTCAACCAACAATAATTATG
The DNA here is from genome assembly GCA_018894105.1 of Jacaranda mimosifolia. Lineage (NCBI taxonomy): Eukaryota > Viridiplantae > Streptophyta > Magnoliopsida > Lamiales > Bignoniaceae > Jacaranda > Jacaranda mimosifolia. The sequence goes on along the minus strand of CM032130.1, from coordinate 12,777,544 downwards.
TTGGTTAACTTTATTCTTCAATTTTTTTTTATATTACAATATATTTTTTTTAAAATTTATTCTTTTTTCTTCCCAACTATTCAATTATACATATATAGACTATGAAATTTTTGTTGAAAAATATAAATAATATATTATTTAATAAATATATATTCGGATCGGATATTAAACGGATCGGATACGCATTTACCATATCCGTGTCCATTTATAATCGGATATCTGCTAATCGAATACGGATAATATCCACTTTAAATGGATGCAGATAAATTTTGTATAAACGGATACGAATACGAATGGTAAACGAATTTTCAAATATCCATTTACAGCCCTAAGCACATCAAATCTTCAATCAAATTGTGAACGCTTCACAATCTGAGTACAGACATAAACTCTTTGTGTAATCAAGATCTAAGGCCCCATTTGGATGGCTTTCTGAAAAGGATCTCTTCAATTTTCACATTTTCAACACTAAAAATGAATACAACACATCTTTATTTTCAAACATATCCTACTATTATATGTCACATCCATCAAAATCAATTAAATTTGGCACAAATCATTCATAAATTACTTTAAAAATATTAAAGTATACATATGTTTTCAAAAAACACATCTTTTTCATGCATAAAAATTATAAATCAAATAAATTCCCAACCCCATATTTATGTATTCTGCTATATTTTTTCACATAAATCATCCAAATGTATTCTTATTTTTACACATAAATATATTAACGCCTTTTTAAACTTTAAAAATACTAGAAACAAAAAAAAAAAAAAAAATGTCATGGAAATGTACTCAAACAACTACTAAAGGAATTCAATTGTCTTTCATTTAACATTAATATTCGCCCACTGGGTATCTATTTGATTTTGATGTCTTCTTATGCTATCTTGAAGAAAAATGGTCTCACTTATGAATGGTGTTGTTGGGATTTGACTCGATTATTTGGGCGATCAAGTTTGATTAAATTAGGATTTTTTTTTATTAGGTTTTCTAGTTCTAGATGAAGTGGTCAAGTAGTTTGCTTTTAAAAGTATAGGTGTTTATTTGATTATTTGATAATAGTGCATTCGTGGAACTCATGATACTTATGAGATAGTTTTTTGAGGTACGAGTAGGGCAATACAAAGAGGTAGAATGGGTATTTCTTTGGTAGTTATGAAAGTGGTTGTTCAAGGGTTTTTGTCTTGAGTTTGGGTATGACAAGTTCAAGGGTTATCTTCTACATGTGAAATTCTCATAGTGAAAGAAAGAAAACTCTCGTGGAGGTAGGTGGAATTTGCCGAGCCACATAAATCTGTGTCTATTTTTTTTTTAATCTGTTAGGCATTATTTTTTTCATTAAATCTTTGGGTATACTTTATGGATTCCTGATAAATTAAATATTGCGCCTAAGTTACTTTTGTTGTGTACTTCAACAAATTGGCATCAGAGCTTTGGTTGGGGATATAAGTTGAGATTTAATTTTTTAGGGATGGGCAATATCATTGTTAAATTACTTCATGGCTCAAAAGTTTGATGGTAAGATAAATTTCACTATTTGGCAAGGAAAGGTGGAGGATCTCCTAATTTAATAAGGCTTAGAAGTAGTGTTGAAGGGAAGGTAGGAAGAGCCGACAAATATGAAGGATTCACAGTGGGAAAATTTGACTTTTTATTGCAGACAATATTGTCAATCATGTGCTGAGATGATTGGATTTTGGATTTTGAATGCGCAATCTGTGCTTGCTCCATGGAGGATTAATTTTAATTCACTTTAATTGAAAAGATAGTTGATTTGTCTTTATGTTATGGTTTTGCTTAGAGAATTATGGGTATTGGAGTGATGAAAATCAAAATAGTTGTTGGAGTGGTTTGTACTTTTGGTGGTGTGACTTATGTCCTAAAGACACGAAAGAATCTAATTTCCTTGAGCCAATTGGATTCCAAACACTATGGATATTTGCTTGAGGTGGGGTCCTGAAAGTCACACATTAGACTTTACATTTACATTGGCTAGGATGAATTAGTTGGTGCGAGGACTTTATTAATTCGGCATGTGCAGTGGTATGTTTGAAGGCCAATGAACTTTGGTTGCAATAGAGTCATGAACAATTGCTAAGATGAGAAACCTCGTCAAGGTAGAGGTTATTGAGATTTGACTCGACCATTTGGAGACTAAGTTTGACTAGAATTAGATTTTTTTTTTTGTATTAGATTTTGTAGTTCTAAATGAAATAATCAAGTAATTTGCTCTATAAATAGAAGTATTTATTTGATTATTTGATAATAGAGTACTCGTGGAACTTACGATACTCATGAGGTAGTTTTTTGAGTTACGAGTGAGAAAATACAAAGGGGTAGAGTGAGTATTTATTTGATAGTTATGAGATTGGTTGTTCAAAGGGTTTTTATCTTGAGTTTAGCATGTCAAATTTAAGGGGTTATCTTGTATTGGTGAAATTCCCAAAAAACTCCCCTAGAGGTAGGCACAATTTGCTAAACCACGTAAATCTGTATTTGTTTTATTTTTCTTTTTGTCAGGCATTATTTTAGTCATTAAATCTTTGGTATATTTTGTGGATTCCTAATAAATTAAATCTTGTGACTAAGTTACTTCCATTGTGTACTCGAACAAATTGTTATCAAAGCTTTGGCTGGGGCTGCAAGTTAAGATTTAATTTTTTGGGGATGGGCAATGTCATTGGCAAATTACTTCATGGTTCAAAAGTTTGATGGCAAAATAAATTTCACTCTTTGGCAAGGAAGGTTGAAGGATCTCCTAATTCAACAAAGATTAGCAGTAGTGTTGAAGGAAAGAGAGGATAAGCAGACAAATATGAAGGACTCACAACGGGAAGAATTAACTTTGTATTGCGGACAATACTATCAATAACATTATGGAGATGACTGTATTTCGGATTCTGGATGTGTAATGCATGCTTGCACCATGGAGGATTATTTTTTGTTCACTACAATTAGAAAAGATGGTTAGTTTATCTTTGTGTGACGGTTATACTTAGAGAATCATGGGTATTGGAGTGGTAAAAATCAAAATAGTTGTTGGAGCAGTTCGTACTTTGGGTGGTGTGACCTATGTCTTAAAGACATGAAAGAATCTAATTTCCTTGAGCCAGTTGAATTCCAAGGGCTTTGAATATTTGTTGGAGGTGAAGTCTTGAAAGTCACACATTCGACCTATACATGTGCATTGGACGGGATGAATTAGTTGGTTCAAGGACCTTATTAATTTGGCATGTACATGGGTATGTTTGAAGGCTATTGGAATTTGGTTTGCAATGGAGTCATGAACAATTACTGAGATGAGAAACCTTGATAAGGTGGAGACTGTTGGGATTTGACTTCGTTATTTGGAGATCAAGTTTGATTAAAATTAGGATTTTTTTTGTATTAGGTTTTTGAGTTCTAGATAAACTAGTCAAATAGTTTGCTCTTATAAATAGAGGTGTTTATTTGATTACTTGATGGTAGAGCACTCGTTGGACTCATGGGGTAGTTTTTTTAGTTACTAGTGGGGCAATACAAATGGGTAGAGTGAGTATTTTTAGGGTAGTTATAAGAGTGGTTGTTTAAGGGATTTTTGTCTTGAGTTTGGGCATGTCAAGTTAAAGGGGTTATCTTGTACTGGTGAAATTCTCTCATAGTAGAAGAAAGAAAACTCTTGTGGAGGTAGGCTGAATTTGCCGAACCACGTAACTCTGTATCTGCTTTATTTTTATATCTGTGAGGCATTATTTTTGTCATTGAATCTTTGGGTGTAATTTGTGGATTTTTGATAAATTAAATCTCATGCCTAAGTTACTTTCATTGTGTGCTCCAACAAGTGTAAACTCTTTACAAGAAAATGGAGAAGAGAGAACTAGTATCAGGAGGTGGAAATAAAAAAGTCAACAGCAAAAGAAAAGCAACTAATAGGTTCTCACCTCACCCATATACATATATGCTCCAAACAACAAGTGAATGAGGATATTCATAGACCTCATGAAACCTTGTAAACTCTTTGCCTTACTCTTCTAAGTAGAGCTGTAAATGGATATTCGAAAATTCATTTACCGTTCGCATTCATATCCATTTATATAAAATTTATCCGCATCCATTTAAAGCGAATATTATCCGTATTCGATTAGTAAATATTCGATTATAAATGGATACTGATATGGTAAATGCGTATCCGATCCGTTTAATATTCGATCCGAATATATATTTATTAAATAATTTATTATTTATATTTTTCAATAAAAATCTCATAATCCATATAGGTGTATATATAAATTATAATTGAAGAATTAGAAAGAAAAAAGATTAAATTAAAAAAATTATTGTAATATAGAGAAAAACTTGAAGAATAAAGTTAATCAACATAATTATTGTTGGTTGACTTTATAATTAATATACTTAAATGCCATTATTATTATTATTAATAATAAGTACTAATAATCAATTATAAAGTCAATTATTAATTAGAATTTATGCTATTTGTTTGATTGCTTTCGTTTTAATAAAATTATATAGTTCCTTCTACTAATTAAAATATGTATTTGTTATAGGTTTATAGATTCACATATTTGGATATTCGTAAATGGATATTTAAATAATTACCATCGAATATGAATATAAAATAATAATTTGAATACGGATAAGTTTAATAAAATATGAATGCATTTGAATAATTATAATCAAATATGGATATATCTGAATCCGACCGATATTCGATGTATACGAATTTGGATATCATTTTTAAATATCCGTCAAATCCGTATCCGTATCTGAATATTTGAAAAGTTAAATGAATACGAATATAAAAACTATATATCCAATCGTTTTAATATCCGTTTACACCCCTACTTCTAAGTCTCTTAGCTTCTAGAGATTTTTATAGGCTTGGGTCAATCCTCCGAGAATTGAACTTGGAGTTTTAATTTAATTAAAGTCTGACTGGCCTAGTTAATTAATTAAAAATTTCAATTAATTAATTCACAAGCGCAAGTTCATTAGTCTTACTAATTAATTGATTTCTATCATGGGTAGTCTTATATATGGACTTAATAAAAAATTTATTTAATTTAATTAATTTAACTTATTGAATTATCAAACTTAAAATTAATTAGTCTATTTAATTAATCTTGTTTATCTAATTGTTAAGAATTGTATACATGATATAAACTTATTATGTTATTATATCTGACCCCAGGTTCACCAACTAACTATATGTTGGCTTGCAGCTGCTTTCAATTTAATTTATGGATAGCTAACTAGTAATTATTTAGATTAAGTTAAACTTATTTAATTTATCATTCTTGAAGTATACACTCTTTATGGATGATATCCAGCAATAAGTCCATTAAATAATAGATAACAGATGAAATAATTATGAGTCAATATTTCACATATAAATACTGTATATGTAAATACGATCCTTTAATTGTCTAATCTCGCAATTAAGACCTAGAGTTTGGAGGTTATATCAATACATTTCACTAGCCTCAATAACTATATATATATATATATATATCTATTTCAAGTAAATTCGTCTTATTTTGATCAAATTAGAAGCTCTTTTCTAATTGCCACAGTATCTTGCACAAGAATTTTCAAACTAATCACCGTAAAAAATATAGGAGGATTCACTCATTCTACTAAAAGAGTAATTTATCGTTGGTCCTCACAACTCTCCATAAATAGGTAAGTTATATCCAACACGAACCCTATGATGACCTATTATATGATTAGAAAATGTATCAAAGTATCAATATCCATGTTTACCATAGAATCTCAAATCAAAGGGCTATTAATGCACTATTATAAACAAAAGATTTTCAATCATAGTTTTCCAACTTGTGCTCCAGAAATGAAATTTTTTAGGTGGAATCATTTATTAAACTTGTTACCTGTCATGCCTCAAAATCTAACCATACAGTCTAAACTTGAGGCGTGAAACTCAATCCCAAATAAAAATATATCACTTATCAAAAATTATGATCTTAAATAAAAAAAAAAACTCCAACATTCATAATAATTCAAATAATTCTAGCAACCTAGAAACTCAAAATGCCCAATATTCTTCCCTCAACTGGAAAAAAAATCATTAAAGGAGAAGAAGTAATTTGTCAACACGGCAATAAAGTTAAACCTACTGTAAAGTCCTCATTCCAAAAGAAAACCTTCAATTCCGGTTCTCGTCAGAAGCAGGTTCAACATCCTCACTAGGGCTAGAATTTAGGTTTGCCAGAAGGAAGTTAAAGAAGAAAAAAGAGTGTGAGCAAAAGACTTAGTGAGTGCTAAGTGTGTGTGCCATGTGAGTTCATAAATTTAACATGGTTTGTTCATTAAAAATATTCGAGAGTTTGTATAGTGAAAATACTGGAGGAATTGTACAGTGAAATATTCAAGAGTTTGTAAAGTGAAAACATTCGACAAAAACATAAGTGAAAATTAATTTAAATAGTCAGGTAGTAACAAATCAAGCATTTTATCAACAGTTGAACAGTAACGTGGCAAGAATTTTATAAACAGTTAAGCAGTGATAAGTCAATAGTTTAATAAACAGTTTTCTAGACTATCAACTTAAATGCGATGATCATACAGTGTTTGTTGTAGCCAGTCAACCTTATGGCTCCTACCATAACAGTCCTTTATCACTTCGGGGAAGGTGCGACCTTACCAAAACAGTGCCCGAGCGTCCCTGGGAATTCCTACGACCCACCTCAGTCACAAACGACTTTTGTTATACGCTGGGGGATTAGGCCTTGGGGGTTTGGGGTTCAACCGGCTAGCCCGCTGCTGCCCAGTGAAGTCCCTCACACACCCAGACCAAGTTGGATCCAACTAACAGTAATAGTAACAGTAATCAGTTGATCATCGAATTTAATTGCTAGTCTAGAAGCATTAAAAAGTCACAAAAACATATGTTTTCTTTTATCCAGAAATAAAACAAGAAAAAATATTTCTTTTTGTGCACAGTGGAATACATATATGGTGTGGTGTATATTGAAAAGAAGTTTCGGCATGCATTACTATACATATATCCTTCTGGATTTTGAAAAGTAACAATGTATAATAATTATAGGTTTAGATACTCACAGTACTTATCAATCATATTGAAAGTAGAATCTATCATGTCAAATCCTTGATCACCTGCGAAATATTAATATTATTCAACTTAATCAATTATCTATAGAACCTCAATTATACTCTATCATATATCGTTCACAATAACACACCTTTTATAGGACTGTAAAAATTAAAATTTTCTCTCTCCTTTCCTTCTATATATACTAACTGGTATTAGTTCCAAAATAATTTAATCTAACTCCCGTATGCGCAAAAACTCAATTCTAAATATACTCAATCAATCGAATTTGTTCTATATTATATATATATATATGTGTGTGTGTGTATGTATATATAAATGTATGCCGAAATCCAGGTTGTGCTCGTGTGTGTGTGTGCGTGTGGCTATTTGTTACTACTACTAATAATAAAACTATTTCATGGCACACTAGGGTTCAATTATTCCCACTATTATAAAGAGATCCCAAGCAATATGGATTAAGCACAATCTAATTTATCCAACTATTCTCAAGCAATTGCATAACTCATCTCACCTACCTGGCAGCAAGTGGCATATTGAACAATTTCCTATACATGAAATTTTTGTTTCTAAGTGGAAGGTTCCCTTGCTTAAGTCCAATAATGTTGTTACCCTCCATTATTTTATCCCAATAAAATCTCTCAGAAATACCATTAAATAGCTCCGCAATTTGTTTGTATTTAATGGGTCGTAATGCTCTAATTCCATACCCGAATTTTTCATGTTCATTCCCTATCCTCTTAGTTTTTCCTATTTCCCCCTCTTTTCTTATTATTATCATTACTTTGGATAGAAATATAGCTTGTAGTGCACTGTACTCCACCAATTCTTTTGCTGAAAAATATGAAATTGCCACTAGCGAACAAACAAAATTACCACTAACCAAGACTTGCTCAATAGAGGAACACTACCAGTTTCTATAACCAACAAAGAATTTAATGGCCAACTTCATTTTTCTACCAAGAATACTAACCAATTCCTCTTTAATCAACCAAGTGGATTTGATTTCTTCTTAAACGAATTCAGCAACGTGTCGGCCTCCCTTCTTCTTCTTCTTCTTCTTCTTCTTCCGTTCTGCTTCTCCATTTTTATTTGTCTAATTAGATTAGGGTTTTGTTCCTAGTAATTATATATACGATGGAAGTAGTTTAGTCCTAATAGGATTCTAATTATTTTCCTCCTATGTCTAGGATATGATTAGGATATTAATTATACTTTAACTCTAGCATCTTTATTATTAATTCCTATTGCTTAATAATTTCGCTTCTTGTACATTTTAACATTAATCCAGGTAGAGTTAAAATTTTTATATTTCCCAAATATATGGATCATATAATAAGACAATAATAATAGTAACTTTCATTATATGTTCCCGAGATAATTTAGTTAATTCCTAAGGTCTCAATTATTAATTCCTAGTAACGATATAATATTACTTTATGAAAATTATAACTTATTTCTCAAAAATTGCGATATCTCATATAGATATATATATTTATGGCTTTGAATATTAATGCTCACTATTTAACGAAGAGGTAAATCTGATGCCAAATATATATACACACACACATACATATATATTTCATTTTTTTAACTGATATAATAAGAAAATAAGACTAAGAGAAAATGAAATAACACAGGTTAAAATAATTGATTAGATTAAAATTTTTTTTTTAAGGCATTGCAATTTTTTTAATTTAAATAATAAATCAAATAAACTAAGGTAAAGTAACTGATTAAATACGAAATAAAATTGCCGGGCATTACATTATCTAATAAGCACCTATTCATGTGCATTAATGTCCCTATACCGATGTCCATGAAAGGAAGCATTTCTAATTTTTGTAGCATGCATTACTTGCACAAGTCTATCTAAATTAATCCAACAATATTCTATCTCGATGGACTCCATAACCTAGTACATATATAATTTAAAATTAAAATCATAGATACTTATTTCATGATCACCATCTTTATCCGCATCCTAGTCTTGTAAATAATATATGATATAGGAGCATCATATGAATGCATTAAAAAAGTAATAATATCACATAAGATGTAGATGATCAATGAAAAATATATTGATTAAATAAAAAAGTGTACGTAAGAGTAGATTTAGGAAAAAATCAAAGTTGGTCCTGTAACTTGACCTTACTGGAAAAGTAGAACTTTAACTTTTCGGGAGGCAAAATTAGTACACCACCTTAAAAAATTTGACAATTTGAGGACAAATTGGGCCCGAATTTCATTTTCCTTCAGCCCGATCCTATGTGGCAGCTGATTTGGTGCCACGTGGTGCCTTGTTAGCAGGCTCTTCCCCCCATCTGCTTATGTGGCGGTTGACGTGGCATATTCACTTGCCACATCAACAAAATAAAATAAAAAATTAAAATTTAAAACAAAATGCATAAATTTTAAAAAATATTTATATTCATATATACACATATATATACATATAAACATATACAAATATATATAACTATAATATATGTGTATATAAACACCGCAAAGCGGCCACCGGCTATCTCTATGCCGGGGGCCAACTATTGGCCAAACTGCCGGCACCGACGGTGAGGCGGCTGTCACCGTGGCCAGCGGCCAGATTGCTTTGGGTAGGGTGGGGAAGGGAAAGGGAATAGAAAGAGGGGGGCCTGCCGCTTGGGGAAGGGGAAAGGGAAAGGAAATTGGGGGTGAAGGTGGGCTAATATGGTTAGATTGGGGCAATTAGCCGGGAAAGAGAAAGTTGTTGGGGGGAGGGGGGAGGGGGCGCGGGCGTGTTGGGGTTGGGGAGAATTAGGGAGAGGGGGGTGTGCATGGCTGCTAGGCATGGCCGTTGGCCCGAGCGACCGCCTTGGCTACGGTATTGGCCGGCGGCCATGTCGGGGCTGGGTTGGTGGTAGGTGGGCGTGGGGGTGGGGGTGCGGGGAGGGAGGGAAGGGAAAATAATTATATATGTGTATATATGTATTCTTTTTTTTATAGTAATAACTATTATTATTATTTAAATTAATAGATAAATTTATTTAAATTGAATTAAATTATTTTAGACCTATTTATAAATTTAATCTTATTAAGTAATTTATATTATATAGTTAAAATCATAGATTTTTAAATTTTTAATTTTTTTTATTTTTAAATAGAAAATTTCCAATATTATTAAGTAATTTATATTATATAGTTTTTCTTTATTTATATACACGCATGCATATCAGGAGCTTGTTTGGGCTCGAACTTCTGACCTCTTACATTGTGTGAGGACTAATACTATTGGGCCACAGGCCACTCGGTAATTTATATTATATAGTTAAGAGCATATGTTTTTAACTTTTTAATTAAAAAAATTAATTAAATTATTTTAGATATGTTTATTATTTAATATTATTGAGTATATAATTTAAAACATTAAAATTATGTTTTCCAAGAATAGATTTAGATATTATATTTTTAATTTTTAATTTATTTTATATCTTGATTAAATTCAACTAAATTTAATGAAATTATTTTAGAAATTTTTATTATTTTCATAATATTTGGATTTTTTATGTTTACAAAAATGAGAAATCGTGGGTTTTGCTTTTTCTAATTAATGTGTTTAATCATTTATTCTTTATTTTTCTTTAATTTGGTTTACAATTTTGTATTTAATTTTTGGTGGTTTTTTGTTTATTAAATTGTTGATGCCTATTTTTTTTTTTTTTTGTGTGTGTCCAAGTGTAAATTTTATGGTGATGTGGCAACAAGAATTGACAAAGCATATGCCATGTAGGAGAGAATTAGATATTTAGATTGATAAGGCGCCACATGGCGCCAAATTAGTTGCCATATAGGATCGGGTTGAAGGAAAATGAAATTCGGACCCAATTTGTCCTCAAATTGCCAAAATTTTGAAGGTGGTGTACCAATTTTGCGACCTAAAAAGTTAAATTCCTACTTTGCCTGCAGAATCAAGTTACAGGACGAATTTTGCATTTTTTCCGTAGATTTACATGCTAATCCAATTGATTTGTCAGACAATCCATTCAACCATAGTGATTGACTGTAAACCACGAAGTCTTTCGCAATACTTTTCCTTTCTTCCTTCATCTTCAGGATCATGTACTTAGAAAAAGTGATACCATGTCTGATGGAAACCAACTCAACTTCTAAGTGAATGAGTTGGTTGATTATAAGTGCAAAGCTCAAAGAAGGACAAAATGTTTTTGCCTCAAAAATGTTGTAAATTTGGGGAGAGCTTTTCTCCCTAAATAGTGATATAGACTTGCTTTTATGGATGATGAAATTGACATATTTAGAAAATGAATGATAAGATTTATGTAGACTATTTAATGAATTCAAGAAGTGGGAAAGAAATATTTGACTCTAAGTATGCTACCAATAGGGCTTGTCTTAGGTTACAGAGTGTGTTCATTGCACAACTCTTTGATAATTCTCTAGAGGCCTTTGTATGTAACGCTTTTAGGTCCCATCCATTTAGGGCCCCTTTCTTGAAGAACATATCTCAGGTTAAATCCTTAATTTTAAGAGTAGGCAGCCTTTATTTGGGTTATGACTCCTCTTAGCCTCTCTTCATCCTTACCATTTTATGGTATGTATTGTGCAGAGCAAGTGTACCATGGACAGAAGTTTGATAAGTATCCGATCCTTGGGGATGATGTTGTTATATGTTGCATTGAGATTGCCAAGATTTAGACACAGAATACGAAAAGTGTTGTTTGGAAAGTTCTATTTGCAATTTGAACTATTGTCGAAGTAGTGTGGCTATAGATTCCATTGAGCTACCACTTTGATTGATATATATCAAAATAAATGAAGCTTTAGCTCATGTTGTATGTGAGCTATAATTCTATGACTACAAATAACATAGAGATATCACTATTTATGTACAAATAATTGTTTTTTACGACTAAGACATGAATAGGAGAAGTTAAATATACACTTAGAGCCTAGATACCTAGATTGTTCAAGAATACTCTGAATTTTACTTCTAGAATGGTTCTTTATATCATACTAATCCCAATACTCCACGATCAAGGTTAATTATAGTTTAATGAAAAGTAATGCCTTAACATGGACAAAGAAAAAAATGTTAGTTGGTATATTAAATAAGTATTGTAAAAAATTAGAGGTACATATATATGTGTACAGTCGACTGATACTATAATTAGGAATTATATAATGAGTGAGTGTCAAAATGAATCATAATACAAATAATGGTGTGAAGTCATGCGGATACTTAGATGTCTAAATAAAGTGGTCCAATGTATTTGAGGTTATCTTGTTAGTATTTATTTATTCTTTTGAGATGATACGTATTGTGACACGGATATATGAGGATGTCATTATCTTTATGTAATATAATCCTTTTATATATATGCTTTGAGAGTGCCCAGCATTATTGGAGGACCATGCATATAAAAGGTAGTATTGTTTCACCTATGAAATTACACATAATAAAGTTATTCTGAGGCACATTTCTATAGATGGTATGTGATGGGGGTGAAATCCGTTGGTAGCTGGATCAGGTGATAATTTTAATGGGATTCGACCTTTCTGGTCGATGTATAAGTGTAGCTGGGCTGTATCCTACAATAACGAGCAAACATCAGGCTAGCCAAGGTGCCCTCGGCTTAGGCATTCCAATGCTTAAGTTAGTATGGGGTCGACGAGATACGAGCAGAGTGAGGGCTTATTATATATATATAATGGCATACCTTTGAGAGGCTTGAGTGGGGGTATTTATAGCCTTCTCTCCGTGGTGATTTGTCTGAGATGCCTTTGATATGTAGGAATGATCTTTGTCCTTGCATGGGGGCCATTAGGTTATCTCCTACCATTGTACTATTCCAAGCGGCTGCATTTCCAGGTTTTAGGGACATAATAGGACACTGTAGGCGCGCCTCCTCCCTAGTACGACAACATAGGTGGTACTGGGTAGCATGTGCCATTAATGCGGAGGCACGTTGCCTGTCATGGCATTTAAAACGACAGAGCTGGTTCTGCCCCTAGTTGACCTCGATGGTCGGCAGCAAGGTCGACCTAACAATGGGTTGGCATGCACCGTATGAAGTGGACGAGCGATGCGATTGAGGGATCGACCAGTAGCCTCGTATGTGACCCTGTCGATCGTCCACCTGCCTGGGTATGACGTCGATCTGTGAGGTCAATTTGGGTCACTTGACGTTGGTAGCATCACTGGGCTTTGACACAAGATGGGGCCGGCGCTACATCCTTGGGCCTGCTGTCTTTGGGCCGAGCCCATTGGGCTATCCCATATCATGAGTCCCCCACTTCCGAATGCTGAACGAGGAAATCAACGAGAAGGATTGGGGAGTAGCCTGTTGAGAGGTTACGGTGGCTCATCGATGAGGTTTTTTAAAAGTTAACCCGGGTTTTGCGCATTTAATGAGTGATTACATCGTGTCGCGCCTAGCGTGGAATGGCGATTACAGCATGATTACAACTGCTTGGATTCCCGCGCTCGTGTGTTTATAAATATGCACTATTAAAATAACCATTTTTACTTTTACTGCCTTTGTGTCTGGTCGAGTGTCTAGCCAATTGCCTTTGCTGCTAATATACTCCGCTTTAGTTCATCGACAGAGAGTAAGTCATTTCTTTCATTCTCCTTAGTGTTTTTCATTTTATTGTAGCGATGTTGCATTTATCTGATTCTGAGGGTAGCCATGGGGGGGACAACGAGGCTACTCACTGTGACAAGCCTGGGGGTTCATCAGAGGAGTCGAGTAGCTCATCGAGCAATAGCTCGAGCTCCAGTAGCGGGGGTGATGGAGTTGGGCCAAGTCAGGTTCCTCCATCACGAGGTCGATTATTCACCCTTGACAATTACAGCCAAATAGTGTCTACGATCACTCCCGTTGACCTAAGGTGCTTCAGATAGTTGTATCGCATTCCTCCTGAGTATGAACTTTTAACACCTGGGGCTTCTAGTCGAATTCATCGACCCCTGGCTGGCTGTATCACCGTGTTTGAGGATGCCTTTAGGTATGGTCTTAGGTTCCCTTTAGGTGGTCATGTAGTCGACCTGCTTAGGGGCCTACAAGTGTGTATAACCCAATTGTTGCTGAACTATTTTTCAACCATTTATAGCTTTATTGTCCTGATGCACCTTTTCGACCGGCCTGCTAATTTTGATAACTTTTCCAATCTTTTCCACCTTCCGATGTCCCGCAAGTTGGGTAGCACCGACGAGTCGGGTTTCTATTACCTCACTGCTCAACCCAACCATAAATATTTCATCACCCCGGCCTCTTCGTATGGACAAGAGTGGAAAAAACGTTATCTATACGTTCGAGTCGCTGGGGGTTTCAATATTCCGAGGGGCTGGTGGATGGGGTATGTCGAGATGCCAAGTAACCTAACTCCAACCTGGCCCAATACTTTTATTCGGGATCTGGTCGAGTTTGGCCAAGTAGAGGCCTCAGTGTTTATCGAGGAGAAGAGTTTGGTGTTGGCTAGGTTATCGCTAGCCCAACTAAATTTACCGGCGGACGATCGACTAGATAGATTATGTTGTCTATGACTCGTTATTTTTCTATTTGGTTTTAACCCTTTTCTATTATGTTGCTTGGCAGATCGTGACGATATCATGAACCGATCAAGAGCTGAAGCTTTGGCGAGGGCCGAGAGGAACAAGTAACGTTGCTTGGCGATGGCGACTCGTCGAGGAGCAGCCATGGTCAAGGCACCTCAGCCTGAGGCGATGACACCTTCACCGTCACCTACTACTTCACCTGCTCAATCAATAGCGACTGCAGGTACCTATGGTGGAGCAAACATGACCCGCTCCGAAGAGGACCACCGTTGAGAAGGGCAAGGGGAAGGCCACGGAGTCGGGCTAACCCACAGGCTACGATCTCTTCGGGTAGCGCGGGGATGATTTGTTGTTCCATCTGCCAAGATTGTCATCGCCGAGGTTCGGTACAAAACTGAGCATGACTGCTCACAACTCCCTGTCGATGGAGACGGCGGGGTAGACTGGAGCTGCTCCTCTGAAGGTACTGATGGCCGGGCTGTTCGCGTTCGACCAGAAAAAACTGATGGGGCTGAGCTAGGATGCCGCTTTTAGGGCTCTGGTCTGTCACTCCAATATGGTAAGGTTCTAGTCGAATATTTTGTATTGTCGATATTTATTCTTTGGTCCAAGATTATTTTCTTATTGGTAATGATGTCTTTTAGGTTGGCCAGCTGGGCTACCACTTTTACAGGAGGTCGAAGTTGGCCCTTGCTAACCGCGAGCACTTGCAGGAGAGTGGGGATGTGAAGACACTGAAGGCTCAGCTCGAGTCATCTTAGACTTGAGTCGAGGAGCTGGCCAAGCAGATCGAGGAGCTGAACAGTCAGCTCCAAGTAAAGGATAATCAACTGGTTGCCTCTGTCGAGGAGAGGACTAGAATGGACGAGCTGCTCAAGTAGGCCCGTATGGATGTGTAGCTTGTTTATGACTCTGGTCGGTTAGCCGGTCGGAGGGCGGCACTTGACGAGGCTCAAGCTAAGTTTTACAAGACACTACCACTGATGCGATGAGATGCTATACAGTAGTTTATGCTCTGCTCGGAGTTCCAGAACGCGACCGGTATGTTCTCCTTAGATGATACCCAAATGGCATTCGAGAAGGCCCTCAAGCAATAGCAGTTCCTGGGTTATTCTTTTTGACTCGAGGACAGGGAACACCTCAGCTATTTCCTCGACGAACAGTTGTAGCTCTTCCCTGAAAGCGAGGAAGCTGTTAATGAAGAGGGAGCTGCGGAGGATCATGTGGTCGAAGGAGTTGCAACGGCTCCGCTTGCTACGTCCATGATTGAGGAGCAAAGAAAGGCGATCGAGGTGGCTAAGAGGCTGGATGAGATCGCGAAGAATTCACCTTCGGCAACGACTTTGCTTTCGATATTCGAGATGGCCCGATCGATGTTGCTGCGCACCTTTCTCTGCTGGACAGTAGCTTTCTGACGGACGAGGGTGGGCCTTCCCAACCAGCGACGGCCGCTGTTCCTGTTGCGGTCGTGATGCCTGAGCCAATGGCAGACCTCCCTGCGGTGGACCCCATTCCAATTCCTTCAAGTGATGAGCTCTAGTTGCTAATTAATGAGGGTGGTTGAGGAGGGTGCGACGAGGGCATCGGGTCGAGTTGATTCCCTTGTACTATGTATTTTCATTTCAGTTAATGTACTCATCTGAATATTTGTAATCCAGATTTTTTGAAATGAATGAAGTACTTCTGTTGTTGCTCGTACATGTTTATTTAATTGGATGACATGCTTGCTTTTATCTGTTTGGTCGAATGGAATGAGAGCAAATAAAAAGTTTCCCAAATATTGGTAAAATTAGTCCAAGTTCGTCGTCAAATGACCCATGATGACTAAATCCAATGTACGTTTTAATTCCCATTATGTATGTCTAATTTATTGACTCCGAGGTCAAATGTAATCTACCATGTCGATTGCTTAATTGAACAAAATAATTAACGATAAACTCATATAATTTAGCGACTGCAGGGTTGATATTAAAAATTGTAGGGCTCAGCGTGGTGTTTATAAACCTGCTTGGTCGACGATTTGGCCTTGGCTGTGAGCCTTGACTTGGCGACTTGAAGCTTGCTTGGTTGACTGCGGGGTCGAAAATTTGGTTTTGGCTGTGAAGTTGTGACTTGGCGGCTTGAAGCTTGCTTGGTCGACTACGGGGTCAAAAATTTAGTCTTGGCTGTGAAGCCTTGACTTGGCGGCTTGAAGTCTGCTTGGTCGAATACGGGGTCGGAAATTTGGTCTTGGCTGTGAAGCCTTGACTTGGTGGCTTGAAGCTTGCTTGGTCGACTACGGGGTCGACAACTTGGTCTTGGCTGTGAAGCATTGACTTGGTGGCTAGAAACCTGCTTGATCGACTACGGGGTCGATGGCGGTTAGAAGCCTGCTTGTTCGACGGCTCGGTCGATGGCAGCTAAAAGCCTGCTTGGTCGACCACGGGGTTGACAGTAAATGGCCAGTTTGTGTAAGTTGGTATTTACAAAATGTGTTGTAACTTTTCATTGCTGCTAGGAAATACAACGGAGGCCAATGACCTTTATATACATAGAATTTCTTTAGATTTATGACGTTCCAAGGTCGTGGTAGTTCGTTGCCTCGTGTGTTTGCTAGTCGGTAGGCATTGTGCTTTGACACTTTGACCACGGAGTAAGGTCTCTCCCATTTTGGGTCAAGTTTTCCTACATTTCTGGACAATTCGACCATCTTGAGGACTAAGTCACTGACTTTGAAATTGTGGGATCGAACTGCTCTGTTGTAATGTTTCGTCATTTTTGATCAGTATCGTTGCATTGTGTTGTAGATTGTGTGGCATAGTTCATTGATGGTGATTAGGTTAAGGGTCTTTTCCGTTACATTTCTGATTGGGTTGTAATGAATCACTCGGGTCATGTGCTGGACCAGTTCGGATGGAATTACTGCTTCGAAACCATAGACCAAGCTGTAGGGGCTGCGGCCCGTGGCTGTTCGAGGCGTGGTCCTATATGCCCATAGCACTCCTAGGAGGTCGTCTGCACAACTTGCCCCTGTGCCTGCTATTCGAGCTTTGGGTGGTCGAGAACTGTCCTGTTTGTGACCTCCGTTTGACCATTAGCCTAGGGGTTTCCTACCAACGTGAAGTGCTGGCTAATTCCTAAGGTCTCACACCATTTTCTTGTGCTCTTACTTTGGAACCGAGTCTCATTATCTAAGATCAGGACTTTGGGCAGACTGAATCGATAGATTATGTTATTCCAAATGAAGCTCTTGATGGCCACGTCAGTGATTTTTGGAGCTGCTTCGGCTTCGAACCATTTGGTGAAGTACTCAATCGCTACGATGATGAATTTTCGTTGACCTGATGTCTTCGGGAGAGATCCAATTATGTCGATCCCCCACTGGTTGAATGGCCATGTGATCTGGACGTTTACCATCGATGTCGCTGGTTGGTGTGGTATGTTCGAGTGGATCTGGCACGATGGGCATTTTCTGGAGAAATTGACTGAGTCTTGCAATAAGGTGGGTTAAAAATAATCATAACGGACAACTTTGTGTGCCAAGGACCGACCTACGGAATGGTTGCAGTAGATGCTGGCGTGAATCTCGTGTAGCACTTCATTTGCCTCTTCGGGTGTTAGGCATTTAAGTGGTGGTCCTGATATCGACCTCCTGTAGAGCTATCCGTGTTTGTCGAGGCCAAACTTGGCTGCCTGCCCTCTAAGCGTGGGGGCCTCATTCTCGTCGTCGGGGATGGTCCCCTGACTCAGGTAGAGCTTGATTAGGTCTTTTCAGGAGGGAACTATCTCTTCGATCCATCCGACAAGGTTATGATTGGTAGCTTAAATGCATGGTTTGTTGGCCACCAAAAATGTTATAGTTCTTTCCCTGGTTCCTTTCGTCGAGTTGACTAACTTTGAAAGTGCATCTGCCTGTTCATTTTCTTCTCGAGGTACTTGGCTCAGGGTGAAGCTCTTGAATGACCGTTGTAATTGTTTTACTTCAGTCAGGTACTGGCTCATTTTGGTTTCCTTGGCTTCGAAATTCCCTTCAACTTGCTCAGCTACTAGCTGGGAATCAGTGATCGCTATTAGCTGCTCGACACCCCGAGCTGCTGCTATGTTTATTCTAACAAGGAGAGCTTCATATTCTACTTCATTGTTGGTAACCGGGAAGTCGACTTTTATTGCAAAATCATACTCCTCGGCGAGCGGGGAACAGAGAGACATGCCAATTTTGCCTCCTAATGAGGTTGTCGAACCGTCAACGTGTAATGTCCACACTGAGGAGTTCTCAACTATTTGGTCTGGGAGGTTGAGTCTCTCGGTGACAAAGTCGGCCAGGACTTGTGCTTTTATGGTCGTTCGCGGTTGGAATGTGATGTCGAACTCCCCAAGCTCGATGGCCTATTTGGTGAGTCTACCTGACGTGTCAGGCTTCGATAACACCTACTTTAATGGTTGATTCGTCAACACCACGACCGCATGGGACTGGAAGTAAGGGTGTAGCTTCTGTGCTGCTGTAATGAAGGCGAGGGCAAACTTCTCGATCTCCAGGTAATTGTGCTTTGGCCCGTGGATGGCCTTACTGCAGTAATACACTGGTCGGTGAGTCCTATCTCTCGTCAATGCCAATACTGAGCTGATCAAGGCGGTAGTGACGACCAAGTAAAGCTGTAAAAATTCTCCCAGCTTGGGCTTAGAGAGCATAGGTGGCAAGGATAGGTATTACTTAAGCTCGACGAGAGCCTGGTCACACTATTCAGTCCACTGAAACCCTGATTTTTTAGCTTTCCCGAGGATTTTGAAGAAAGGTAGACTCATGTCGGCCACTCGTGCAATTAATCTGCCGAGGGCTATTATCCTGCCGACCAGACATTGTACATCTCAAACAGTACGGGACGCGGCGACATCCAGAACTACCTGGATCTTAAGTGGGTTCACTTCGATCCCTCTTTGGCTGACCATGTAGCCCAGTAACTTACCTCATCGAACTCCGAAGGTGCACTTATTGGGATTACGTTTCATACCGAAGACCCTCAATATAGACAAAGTGTGGTCAAGGTAGATTAGGTGGTCCTTGGCTTTCTCTATTTTTATAATCATGTCATCGACATAGACTTCCATCGATTTTTTGATCTCATTTTTGAACATAAAGTTAACCAATCTTTGGTATGTCGCCCCTGCATTCTTAAGCCCAAAGGGCATGACTAAGAAACAGTATACTCCATTGGGGACGATGAAAGAGGTCTTGTCTCTGTCCTCGGGTGCCATGAATATTTGATAATAACCTTAGAAGGCATCCATCATGCTCAATAATTCACAACCAGTGGTGGAATAGACTAATAAATCTATGCGAGGCAGGGGGTAAGGATCCTTAGGGCAAGCTTTATTTAAATAAGTGAAATCTTTACACATGCGCCATTTTCCCTCATTCTTAGGGATGAGTACAACATTACAAAGCCAAGAGGGGTACTGGATTTCTACAATATATCCTGTCTCTAGTAGCTTGTTGACCTCCTCTTCGATGATTTGGGACCTCAATGCATTGAAAGTTTTTGTCTTTGTCTCACTGGCTTGTGGTCAGGGTCCACGTTGAGTCGATGGATGATAACACTTGGGTCGATTCCTTGGAGGTCAGCAGTTTTCCAAGCGAACACATCGATGTTTTGTCGAAGGAAATTGACCATGAGGCATTCCAAGCGGTCGCCCATGTCGCTTTCGACCCAAGTGGTTTTGTCGGGGTTTCCAGGTTCTAGCTCTATCGTTTTGAACTCCCCCACGGGCTCGACCTGGGTGTCTTCCAACTTTCTTTTCTTAGATAAAGATCTCTCTTCGGGTTTCGCTATAGGGGTGTTCCCCGAGGGCTTTAGTTGAGGTTGTTTCTTCTGTTCGTTGGATTGGATGGAAATGATGTAGCAGCGCCATGTGTCCTTTAGATTGCATAAAAGTTCTCCTACTCCTGCTAGGGTGGGAACTTGATCTTCATGTGGTAAGTAGAGACAACAGCCCTAAAGTCGTTCAGGGCAGGTCGACCAATGATGACATTGTAGGCAAAATGAGCGTCGACTACCAGGTAGTTGATCATCAAGGTTATGCTTCGGGGACCCTGTCTAAATGATGTGGATAAGTTTATAGATCCCTCCGGGATGATCTCAGAACCCTCGAACCTGACCAATGGCGTTCGGACTGGCTCAAACTTTAGTTGCCTCAAATTCATCCTGGTCAAAGTGGACAAAAATATGATGTTTTCAGAGCTGCCGTTGTCGACCAGGATCTTCCTCACTTCGAAATTAGCTATTTTGAATGTTACCACCATGGGGCAATCGATCTTCCTATCGACTCCTCTGTTCTCCAAATAGTCGAGGTCTGACTCGGTGAAGGAGATTGGTTCTGCGCTAGTTGAGAGCTGAAAAATAGTTTCGACCTTAGATGATTTGGTCGACTCCAGTTTTCTTTAGGTTTGTTTTCTGGCGGATCTTGAGTCCCCCCCAGTGGGACCTCCCACAATTATGTTGATGACTCGTCGAACGAGTGGTTGGGGCTCTTGGGTTGGTCTCTTTCCTTTATCTTCTCTCCTCGGGCTGGCTGACCTTTCTCTATGGGGAGTCCGATCATTTTTGCCCTCTTTGCGCCTGACTTGCTCTTCAATGTATTTTTTCTAATGGCCCTGCCTGATCAGTCTTTCTATCTCATCATGTAAGTTGAAGCAATCTTCCGTGTCATGCTTTTTTTGCTTATGAAAGTGGTAGTATTTCTTTGATTTTTTTCATGGGTTCCATCTTAGTAAGCTTTTTGGGCCTTTTAAGTGGGTTGTCATGCTAGATAGCAAACAACACCTCCTTCCTCGGGAGGTTGAGCGGAGTGTAATGATGGCAGCGTTTGATGGGGGATCGACGTCCCTCCCTGACCTGGCGGTCGTCTTTCTCCTTGCTCTTTTTCTTCTCGACCTCGAGATTATCATATTTAAGTTTATTCATCTCTTCTTGGGTCATGTATCTCTCAGCGAGGTCGAGGAGCTCCTCCATCAGCCTTAGCTGCTCTCGTACTAATGCATTAGCACACTATTTGTGCTTAAGGCCCAAAAACAACACATCGATCAGAAATTCAATCCTTGGGTTGTTGATTTTCCACACTTCTGTGTTAAATCTGGTAAAAAAGTCTCGAAGGGATTCCCCTTCATTCTATTTCACAGTGTGTAGATGAGTATGTGGGAGCTTCGTCTTTCTTCTACTCGCAAACTGGTGCAAAAACTTATCACACAACTGGTCATACGAATGTATCGACACCGGTTCCAGCTTAACAAACCAGTCTAGTGTTATCCCCTGAAAAGTGGTCACCAGCATTTTGGCGTAGATGTACTTGTTATGCCCGTGCAACTGCATCATGTGTTCGAACTGCAACAAATGTTCGTTTGGCTCTAACGAGCCATCATACCGGGGTAGACCGGTCAGAATCTTAGCATCCACGGCAATGCGCTCGTCGATAATTTCCTGGATAAAAGGTGAATCTCTCTCTCTTTGGAACCTCTGCGGCTCCTCTGAGTAGCGATTCTTCTCCATATTTCTCCTCCAAAATCTCATCCAATTGCCGGTTCAACTGTTGGACTTGGTGGGATACTTTATCCCATTCTTCTCTATCGGCTTGGGATACGTTTTTGTTTAGGTGAGGTCTCGAGCATTCGACCCTATTGCGCTGTAGGGCTCGAATGGGTCTAACGCTGGATCAACAGAATCTGCAACTTCTTCGCGGGGCACGGGTCGGGCTGTTTCCCTCGAAAAATGGCCTAGGCTTACTTCGCACCTTGAGGGGGGCTTTCTGGACTCTGGTAGATCTGAGTTTTCCCTCGGCATTTTTTCCTCTAGGCCCGGAGGTTGCGGTGTTGCACTAACAGCTAGTTCCTACTGTATGGTGTGCCTATTCAAAGCTGCCGAAAGTTGAGCTGAAATCTGGGCAGATATCTGTTCGCTGATGAGCTGCATCAGTTGAGGTATAGTTAGGGTGACCACTTGTTCTAGTGGGGCGCTCGATCCTGGTGTGCCAGTTTCTAGCTGAGGTCGAGCAGAGGGAGAGCTAGACCTCATATTCTTTTCTCTTCTTGAGGGGGCTCACTTGGTGTTCACCATTTTCGATAGCAGACTCGTGTTTCCCACAGACGGCGCCAAATGATGGGGGTGAAATCCGTTGGTAGCTGGATAAGATGATAATTTTGATGGGATTCAACCTTTCTGGTCGCTGTATGAGTGTAGCTGGGCTGAGTCCTGCAGTTACGAGCAAACGTCAAGCTAGCCGAGGTGCCCTTGGCTTAGGCACTCCGACGCTCAAGTTAGTATGGAGTCGACGAGATACGAACAGAGTGAGGGCTTATTGTATATTTATATATATATAATGGCATACCTTTGAGAGACTGGAGTGGGGGTATTTATAACCTTCTCTCCATGGTGATTTGTCTGAAATGCCCTTGACATGTAGGAATGATCTTTATCCTTGCATGGGGGCCATTAGGTCATCTCCTACCCTTGTACTATTCTAGATGGTTGCCTCTCTAGGTTTTAGGGACAAAATAGGACACTGTAGACGCGCATCCTCCCTAGTGCGGCAGCATCGGTGGTACTGGGGCGGCATGCGCCATTAATGCAGAGGCATGTTGCCTGCCAGGGCATTAATGCTGCAGAGCTAGTTCTGCCCCGGGTCGACCTCTATGGTCAGCAGCAAAGTCGACCTAACAATGGGTTGGCATGCGGCGTATGAGGTGGACGAGCGATGCGGTCGAGGGATCGACTAGCAGCTTTGTATGTGACCGTGTCGAGTGCCCGCCTGCCTGGGTACGTCGTCGATCTGTGAGGTCGATTTGGGTCACCTGACATCGGTAGCATCACTGGGCCCTGGGCATGAGATGGGCCCGACGCTACATCCTTGGGCCTACTGTCTTTGGGTCAAGTCCATTGGGCTATCCCATATCAGTATGATTGCTTATTCATCTATAAGCCTTATTACAAAAATATGCTTAAAAGGCATGTTAGTATAATGGAATTATATAGAAATATTGGATTTTTTTTTACCTGTGGGAATATATTGTAATTAATTAAATGTCTGTGTATTCCAATTATGTGGTTGTGATAAGACGTGTGAGATATGAAATATCGCGAGCATTAAATTGCCCATTTGCACATGCAATCATTTCAACGCTTTATAACAAGCAGAATGAGCCTTAAGAATGATATGCATTGTTGTGCGCTTGGAGCAACTAAGAAGTTTAAGCATAACTTAAAGTCATCTTAGCTAGATGTTAAGATAAGATCATATTTAATCAATTATGAAGTATACCTAAGCTTCATAAAGGCCTACTTACAGTTGAACACGTGAATGTATTTTAGAGAATGATGTTTTGTGGTATATAAATTAGGCATTAGGATAACAACTAGGGTAAGGTTTGTATAGTGTTAAGAATATGATATGCCCAAAATGAGTGGGAACTCCATTATAGCATGTTTTCATACTACATGTGCTTTAAGACGATCTCTTCAAAGAAGTCACTGAATGGGTTCTATTCCATTACTGTGTGAACTCTTATTATTTCAGGTACCCTTTGGGCATCTAAACAATGTCATAAGATCTAAGTTTGATGACACTATTTTATCATGTATCTAATAGTCACGATTAATTCGGGTTGTTAAAGTAGACTAGGAAAGATATTAGGACCAAACTAATTGGCATGAGAGGCCGACAAAGAATTAAGTTAGTAATGCACTTATGTTCTGACTCATAGGTCAATCGATAAAGCCAGAAAGTATTTTAGATAATCACGGATACACATATGGAGAGATTTGAGCATGCATGCTCTACTTATCAATCATCTCATCAATCAAGAATTAAGTTAGCAATGGTTCATCTAGTGAGACTATATAATTTGATGTATATAATGAGTTTTGAGTTGTAAGATGCCTGTTTGATGATAACTTAATATAACGTGCCTCACCTATTTCTTTATCGCTTGGTTGCATCTCAAGCTTACTTCCTGGATGAAAGAAAGGACATGTGAACTAAGAAATTTTACAAATACAAGATTAGAAGAGATCAAATCTAATATGTATGAATGGGAGATATTACAGATTTTGTACTCATAACCTAATAGCATCCATATTTGTAAGAATTCTAATACGACATTTAGGTGGGATTACACTCCTTACAGATTTGGGGTTCTTTCTTTTGTAGGAAGACTTATTCATACAAAGTCTCTCATATATCCTTTTGGATTTTACATTCTTCTCTATAAAATGATATTCTCTCGCTATCTCACATCTCAAAATTTGTTTCCCTTTATGTTTTTCCTTGAGAATCACCATATTCTTCCCTATAGGTTTAAACTTTAAAGTGTGCAAATCCATAGATAGCTCTGCTAGTAACCCACTAAGGTGAGTAGAAATTTTTTGAATTCATTTGCAGTCTACAAAGTCTTGGAATCCTTTTAACTCAAAATAGTAAACTTGAAATTCACACAAAGTCAAAAACCCATAGGCGAGTTTTAATCCACCTTGTGCTAAAAAATTTTCAACGGCATAAAATGATATCGGACCATTGATTTGATTCTATATATTATTTTTCAACACTTAAATTGTTTTGGATTAGTTCGATTTCAATTGAACTTGTTCTAAGTTTTATGGGTTTAAATCGAAGCCAACCAATTTAGTGCTACCCTGAAAACTTCATTTTTGAAACCACATCAAGTATCCATATATGTCGAAAATAAGAAAATTTCAAAAAATATATATCTATTTTAAATACTATCCTAAATAGGCGATGAGCAATCAATGTGCACGCTCGTGTGTGGAGTTTACTATTGTCGATAAGGATAAACTGATTTTTCCTTTTCTCACCCAAATTTTTCCTCCAAAAAAGAGAGAGCAATCTCACAAGTTGACGAGTACTGAGCAGACAAATGTGCAGTAGTGTGAGCTGTGTTTGGGCCAATATTGAAAGGCTTCATTCATTCTCAATATTAATGAATATCAAAGTAGAAGCAAACAGATAATGGACAGATCCTTTTCCTTCTATAAGTACGTGCTTTGCTTTTTTCTGATTTGACTTTTGATTTTGTACAGAAAATATATGGTTATTCTATAATGGACGACGAGGTTTATACACACATTACACACACACACACACACACACACACACACACATATATTAACATTTCATAAAATAATAGACGGCCTAGATGCGCCCAAGAATTTCACAGGAATTATGGGTTATTAAAGAATTTCTACTGTCAATTTTTATATTTTTTTATTTAAAAATGAATATAAGTACTAGTTGAAATACCATTTGCTTCTTCCCCAACTGCTTTAAAAAGATTAAAATGAACTTATAACGTAAAAGTTGAAGCACATCTGGCGTTGCTTTTTACTTATAGTTTAAATTTTTTATTTAATATTAATAATTCATATTTGAATTTTTTTACTTTTTTTTAAAATCTCAGATTAAAGGATAATTAAGTTCCATATTTTTCCACATAAGCTCAAGTACAAGAAGTTATTTTTTAACTACACATTCTCATGCAACTTCTTTTAGCTAATTTTTTAATCAATTTTTAGAAATTCTTCACTTTTAGTGCTAATCACTTTTTCATAATTTTTACAATTAATCACTTCTCTAAAACAAATTTTCTTGCAAGCACCACTTTCATCTTTTGCCGTTGCTTATTAGCTAATAAAAAGTAATAACTTGCGAGGCAGATAGATATATGAGTGAAGTGTTGGAAGATTTGAGACAATCTGGAAAAATATTAATTTGTGGCGCTGAGTGGTGATTGGAAATCTCATTCTAACAGTACTCTAACTCAGCAGTTGAATAAGGAAGCTATTTAAATCTGACGGTTCCCACGTGAAAACTATCTCCGTTGTCGAACCATTCGACCTAATGATTGAATTTGAGCCGCTCAACTTTTTTTGAAAATTTATGAACTCTTTTATAACTCGAATAATTTTTTTGCATGTGATACTAGTATATATTCGATACAATGCAATGAAAATTGTTTTAATCATTAAAAGATTCATTTTATAATAATTAATACAAAAAGTTTAGGTATTTACTATGAAAAAATTGCTACAAAATTAACTCGGTTTATAAATCATCAGTTAGGAATTGATCATATCGAGAGTTAGTTCCGAGAATATCTAACTTGAATGTGGCCATGTCAATTTCTTAGTTAAAGTTAACGAATTTTTAATATCAATTACGGATGATCGTAGCTGATGTTCAACCTTTTTTAGCGAATATTCATTTTGTTTCTATACGATTAAGAATAAAATATTTTTTATTATCTTAAAAATAAAAACTTATTATTTAACAACATATAATGAAAATTTTATTTAAAAATTGATGTCGCAAGAAATGACATCAGCATATTTATCAATGGTCGAAAGGTCGACCAGAGATGGGAGCTCGGGTGAACGTTAAACGAGAACTGGTAGAATCAGTCGTGGGTCTTAGAGGTCGTAAGGTAGGGACACGCGAAGTATAGGTAAGTATTCGATGTTATTAGGTGATCCTTGGAGTAATAAATGAGGGGGTACTTATAGCTGACGGTTAGGCTGACTAAGCACACTATTTGGCTAATGTAGGCATCATCTTGAACCTACATGCGTCAGGGAATAGAAGGTTGAGATTGGCCCATACCATGGGTATAGGTTGGGTGGTTAGGTCAACCGCAAAGACGCGGATCCTCAGGCATATTTGAGATTTTGATTAAGAGCAAGGATATTTATGTCTTTCAAAAATTCTTCCCTTATTATTACTCCCCCCAACTTACTTATTTATGAGTAGAGTACTCATAAATGAGAAATTTGATTAGAGCCGCGGGTTCCCAACGGCCTCTTCTTCTGGCCCGTTGGATCTTGTCACATATTTTGAGGGTTTGATCTTTATAAATAAACTCCCTCAGTCCCATTCTTTGCCTTTATTTTTTGCTTTCCCCATCGAAGTTTTACATCGAAATTTCAACCTCTCGACCAATAGACCAATAGCTTTCTACCTCTTTCCAAATATACCATCTAGCAAGTAGGTTTTCTCTTTTCCAATAATTTCATTATTACTATTTTTTATTCGTTAATTTTTATATTAGCTACCTCATGGCTAGTAACTCTTCATCCTCCTCTTCATCGAGTAGTAGCAGTCGGAGCTTTGGATCAAGCTCTTCAACCTCTGAATATAATGGTCGAGGTGCTGGGTCCCCAGTACCTCAATTCTTTGTGGACCCTAAAGACAAAAATGATCCCTTGAACGCTCCTAGTAAGATCGGCCCTAAGGTCTTTGCCTCTTTACATAGCAAAATTTTCTTCCTAGATAGTTGTAGGATCATGATGCCCCAAGTTGGGCAAAAGATGTACCAACGCCCACCCAATTATTTAGCTTTTCATATTCATGTATTGGAAGCTGGGTTGCAATTTCCTATAGCCGAGCCTGTAGCCAACATAATCAGGACTTTAGGTGTTTGTCTGACCTAATTAGTTCCTAACTCTATTCGCAATATCTTGGGTTTTATCATAATTATACGTTACTTCAACGTCGAACCTTCCTTTATTAATTTTTGGTATCTCTTTCACGTTAATCCTTCTGCTCGTTCGGGAGATCGAGGCTTTTACTATGTAACTGTCTGTCAGAGTTTTGAATTTCTGACCAGCCTCCCGAGCTCAGCCAGTTCTTGGCATAATAAGTGTTTTTATGTAGAAGCTCCCTCACGCAGCCCTTGGAACGTTCCTTGTGAACGGTGGGACTACAAATCGACCTTTTCTATTGACGAGGAACGACCGACAACCCATTAGTTCGACTTCCACGATCTTTTTAGCGAAGAGACGCTTAAGCTAGCTGGCCTCTCGCCTGCTACGTTCTGACCTAGGAGGATACTTGTAACCTTTTTAGATTTTTTCTCTTATTTTCAGTATCTTCTAACTCTATTCTTACTTCTTCTTCTTTTGCAGAAATGATGGCCCTCAAAACAATGATCGCAAACTTGATGAAACAGAAGAAAGCTGACGTCGCAACTACCAAAAAACGCAAAAGGGGTGAGGGGACTTCTACAACTGTGCCAGATGAAAGCTCTGGACCTGTCATTCCTTTCGACAACACCAACTTGCTCTCCATATGTGCAACTCCCTAGCATGCCTATACCGTCGAGCCCATTCCAATGGCGCCGACATCTCTTAGGTCGGTTTCTTCGACTTTCGATGATGTCGCACATGGTTCTGAACTTTCCATTGAGGTGCTAGAAGGAGAGAAGTTGATTGCTTGATCGATTGATAAGCCTACTCCCCTTTTCGCGAGTAAAGACAAAGGAAAGTTTGGGGGAGAGCCCTCGCATGCTAGCTTGGATAGTTAGTGGACTCACTCAAGTGGTTGTACTATTTACCTGAAATGGAGACGACATAATGAAACCTGTGCTGGGCCCCAAGCTATCCCAATTCCTCCTGCTCCCCCAGTTGACAATAAAGCTTTGGTAGTAGCAGGATAGTTGACACAACGGTTGGAGATGCTGCGTCTCTCAGCGCACGATAATGCCTTCTTACCTCAACCACTTGTCAACCTTTCCACTGTCTTAACAAGTGAAGTAGGAGGTGGGTCTTACGACCTATACAAAGTTGCATGAGCCAGAGAGATCAAGCTTTACTGATGTCAACCCCTTTCTGCTTTGTCGAGGAGCATTTAGCTCATAACCTTATGCAGGTAATTCATCATAATCTAAATGTTCTCTTTAGTCTTTTGTTTCATTGGTTTAAAATTTTTGTGGCTTTACTCTCATACCACAAACTTTGCTCGTCAATTGGCCTTGTAGTGCACTTTTTTTCGCGATCGTTAGGTGGTCGCAGAAGTTCAGATAGATAGCCTTAATGCTGAGCTAAAGAGGCTTCAAAAATAGATCTCTGCATTTCCTTCAAGGTTTGAGGAAAATTCAAGGGCTAAGGATTTAGATCTCAAATATGGAGAAAGAGATCTCTCAACTTCAATCTGACTTGGCGAACTCTCAAAAGATTGTGACCAACCTATCTTCTCAGTTGGAGGCGGAGAAAGAAAAACAGTACGAAGCAGGTCGTAAGAAGGGCTTAAATGACTACCAAAAATCTTTGTCCTTCAAAAGCAAGCTTCATGATGCTCGCCATGCAGGAGTTCAT
This sequence comes from Jacaranda mimosifolia, assembly GCA_018894105.1. NCBI lineage: Eukaryota > Viridiplantae > Streptophyta > Magnoliopsida > Lamiales > Bignoniaceae > Jacaranda > Jacaranda mimosifolia. The sequence continues at coordinate 12,747,774 of CM032130.1, read as the reverse complement.
GACTTCATGTAATCACAGGTTTTTATCTTGGCAGTTGCGCAAGAAGAGAACACAGAAGGTCTTGACAACTTCTACAAGTGTTAATTTCAACTTGAGAAGTTAATTGAGTTGAAAGAGGGCTTCGATGTAGACCTGCCCGACCTCAGCAAGACAGAAGACCTTTGAGATTATCCAGATGTTCCTCTTCCCGACATGTCAAAAGAAGAGTTCGAATATATATTCCAAGAACTATCCAATAATGGTGGCAAGGTATCTGGTGCCAACTTAGGGTCAGGGCCTTTTGGAACATCATAGTTCTCTAATTGTTAGGTTAGGCTCGTAGACCATTTTTGTCTATTTTTGCTATTTTGTGTGCCGTGACCTAGCCTTGGACTTGATAAGTCAAACAATTGTAAGTTGGTCGGTTGGTTAGCTTATTTGCTTTTTGCATATTTTGCTTATGTTGCGACGTAGCGTTAGACTTAGCCAGCATATTCATCGTAAGCTAGTCGCAACCTTAAGGGCTTGTATTGTCACGCCCCAAAATTTGACCATACAGTCTAATCTCGAGGTGTGAAAATCAATCCCAAATAAAAATACTTCACTTATCTAAAATCATGCTCTTAAATAAAATAAAAAAAAAACTCCAACATTCATAATAATTCAAATAATTCTTGAAACATATTCTTCCCTCAACTGGAAAAAAAATCATTAAAGGAGAAGAAGTAATTTGCCAACGTGACAATAAAGCTAAACCTACTGCAAAGTCCTTATTCCAAAATAAAACCTTCAATTTCGGTTCTCGTCAGAAGCTGGTTCAACATCCTGACTAGGGCTAGGATCTAGGTCTGCCAGAAGGAAGTTAAAATAGAAAATGAATGTGAGTAAAAGACTCAGTGGGTGCCAAGTGTGTGCACTGTGAGTTCATGATCTAAAATCAGTTGTGTAGTGAAAGATATTCGAGAAATATAAGTGGAATTCATAAAACAGTCTAGCAGACAGAAATCTCTCATGCCTTATTGCTCCAAGAACAAATTTCAAACAATCAAGAGATAAGTATGATCAAATAAACCAGAATAGCATATGCATTCCAATAAGTCCAGGCAAGACATGCATATCAGAATCACCTTAGGCCAATCAAACAAGTACTTTTACCAAAGCGTGACAGTTTCGTACATGGTTGTGCCCATACGGACTGTATGGCGCACAACGATGCCCAGGGGAAAATCCCTAGCACACCGCCTGATACTTAGGGGGAATCCTTTGCGTATCCCATATATTGTGATGCCCATAGAGAAATCCCTAGCGTAACGTTGATTCCCAGGGGGGAATCCCTAGCGTATCACATATCCAAACATTTCGCCCGATCAGGCCCTTGGCCAATTAATTCTCTGTATAATTAACAAGTACCAATAACAATTACGCAGATGCCCAAGGGGAAATCCCTAGCACACCACCCGATACCCAGGGGGAAATCCCTAGTGTGCCATTGATACCCAGGGGGAAATCCCTAGTGTATCCCATGCACTGTGATGCCTAGGGGAAATCCTTAGCGCAACGCCCAATACCCAGGGGGAAATCCCTTGTGTACCATTGATACCCAGGGGAAAATCCCTAGCGTATCACATATCCAAACATTTCGCCCGATCAGGCGCTTTGCCAATCAATTCTTCGTACTATTAACAAGTACCAATAACAATGACGCAGATGCCTAGGAGGAAATCCCTAGCGCACCGTTGATACCAAGTAAAACAAGTATGCTGACAGGGCAACAGATAACGATACAGATCGATATGGATAATAAGATAATAACAAGTACTGATCAAGTACAAGTACAATAACAAATAACAATTGGAAGTTTTGGGCGCCAGGACAAACAAGTACGAACTTATAGCATAGTGTAACAAAACATAACCCTCACAGGGGTATACATGTCAAATAACAATTAACAAACGAGCTCTTAAGCAAGTATGATTCAGATAACAAGACAAGTATACAAGCAAGTATGATTTTAGTAATCAAGAGCAAAACATTTTGAACCTTCACAGGGGTCACTCCACAAGAACGAATAGGTATAAGTAATGCCAGGTTGGTAGACCCTCACACACCTAGATCAAGTTGGATCCAACTAACAGTAATAGTAGCAGTAACAGTAATAGTAATTAGTTGATCATTGAATTTTAATTGCTAGTCTATAAGCATTAAAAAAAAATCACAAAAGCATATGTTTTCTTTTATCCAAAAATAAAACAAGAAAATATTTCTTTTTGTGCGCAGTAGAATACATATATAGTGCATTGTATATTGAAGAGAAGTTTCATAGTATGCGTTACTTTACATATATCCTTTTGGTTTTGAAAAGTTATATATAATAGTTATAAGTTAGGCACTCACCTTCAAGATCGATCCTAGAAGTCAATCCTATATCAGTGTCAATCAACTCAATTGTTGAGTCACTTGATTCATTTAATAAACAAATCAATCACCAGTTTAACTGACTAACAAGACAAAATTTAGTTGGGACTAGCCTGCTACATACATACTAACAAAACTTATCAAGATTTATCCTTTCGTACGTACTTTGTTGATTTGCTCATAACACTCTTTCTAAATATCCGGTTGACTCAATTCTTATGGCATTACAAAGATAAAAAAGAGTAATAAAATATTAAGTTGGTGATGAAGTCTCAATTGGCCAATATGAGAGAGGAAAATCAAGTTCAAGAGGCAGCAGCGGTGAGAACGCAGATTTCCAATTTTTAGGAAATTTTTCAATGTGACACTTGATTGTATGTAAGCTATAACATTTACTACAGGCCTCAGATGAAGGTGATTTAAAATCCTATAAAAACCTAGAATATAGATCTACAATTCATATGTTGACCTTATTGCCCAATTAAATCAGAATTGAGTAGTAAATGTTGTCCCAATATTCTGTTCCAGGGAAATTGAAGTCCTATATTTTCTATATTGCCACACTGTAGTATTTTAGTCATAACTTTCCCCCTATACATCGGATTAAAGTGATTCCAAAGGCTGTAAAAACCTAAGAGACATATATTCTATTCTTATGTTGTCCATATTATCAAATTAAATCTAAATCAAGTACAAAAATGTGTCACAATATTCTATTATAAGAAAATCGAAGTCCTCACTATTACTTCTACAAACTGGGTAATAAGCGAACCAAAATAAGTAGTATTCGAAAGAATTTAGTTGAACCTGATATAAAGTACCCTTAGTTGACTCTTCCTTAAACCTAGGGATAGCCTATCAATCCCTAAGATTGAAGACATCAACACTCCATTTGGTGACTACAGGTTGAAGATTTTACCTACGAGTTCTGAATCATTTTTCGAAACAGCAACATCAATCTATCCATTGGACGGGTGACGCTTCATAGTTGTAGAAGGAGGCGATGCACCATCGAAACCAAAGACTTTGCATATTAACATAGGGAAAGTAATGGAAAGAACCATTGCTGCTGGTCCGGAAAGTGGTTTGGGGGGGGGAGAACTCCACGGAAGCACTAGTGGAGGGGATTTGCGCCAGAGAAATTGCCGTGGTGAAGGTGGAGGATAGCTTCGTTGACTACGTTTGCATGTTCGCGGTGTATGAATGAGGAATTATTATAGTGGATGTACGTCTATAGGTGTGTGCGTGTTGTGATTGAGAAATTGGCAGGGTTTGAGGGAGTGAGAAAAGGTTTAGGGGAGATTTTTCTTCTTTTCTCTTTCCTTTCCTTTTCTTTTGTTTTTCATTTTTTTGTATGATTTAATTAGGGTTTTATCTCAAGGAACTATATATATTTGGGGTAGTAGTTTATTCAAAAGCGGTGTCTAATTGCACTTCCTCTAAGATTAGGATAATTTCTTACTATTAATTTTAATTCAATAAAATTTAACAAATCCTATAATTAATAACTCATATTCCTAGTAATATTATAATCTAACCTAGAAGAGTAAAAATTTACTATAACTAAAGACTTAAAGATTTATTATTGATATAAAATTAAGATTGAATATGATAGTTATCATTATATTGTTAGAAGGGAATAATATTTATTTTCTTATTATATATGTATATAAATAAATATATATAACACAAAATAATGGTATTTTATGTCTTTAATTGAAATACTAAATCAAATGAAATAAAGTAATATAAGTATTCAATTAAATACGAAACAAAATTTTTTGGTGCATTACATTCCACCCCCCTTAAAAGAATTTGGTCCCCAAATTGTAATTTGAGTTTGCGAAGAGTCCTGGTGATATTTTTGTATTTCATCCTTATTTTCCCATGTCACATTTTCTATCTTATGGCATCTCCATAGCAGTAGGATACTCTTTTGTGCATAATATTTCTATGCTAATTAATCTGGGATTTGGACATGTTGTTCTTCGTATGTCGACTCTTATTGAAGTGAAAAATTCTTATATTTTGTGATATGCTACGAATGCTCTTGATAACTTCATAGTTGTGATACAGAGAAGATATTATGTATTTCCATAAAGTTTGATAGTGAATAAGTCGATAAGCTACTGCTCCGATCATCGTAGCTCCTTTTCCAAGTGACAATTTAGAAACTCCATATCTCCAACACTAATTCCAAAAACCTTCTTCTATCATCTGCTTAGCTCTAAGTCATGAGTTGGATAGTTTTGCTCATATAGTTCTGATTTTCTTGAGGTATTGGAAAACTAAGAGAAAGACCTAAAATCTTTATGTTGATATCTAGGTGTAAATTTGAGCCTTAGGTTCATAAATGTGAAGAAAATCTATATGATGATATATTGAAGTCTAGGAGGCCTCTAATTTGACATATCTTAGTATTCTCACTAAATTTTTTTCCATGTATATCAGATTAGGGTGATTCTAATGGCTATAGAAACTTAACAGATAGAACCATGATTCTTATGTTTGGCATCTTTCCAGATTCAATCAGTAACAATGAGCAAAATCTATTAGAAAAATTGGTCGTGTAAAACTAGGATCCTAAGGGAGCATTCTTTCATGTAGCATTCCTTTCCAAAAGTCAAATAGTTGTTCTCTATGCCAAAATATATCCATAAACTTCCAATTTGACATCTTAAGTTCACCTAAAGTCCTAGTTGATTCATATCTCAAAATAGGGACCACAAAATATTCAGATACAATTATTATATATATATATATTTTTTCTAGTGACTTAAATCTCCGAGAAGTCTTAAAAGTTTAATAAATCAAGTTCAACTGAAATGGATTTGCAAGGTTCATCCTCCTATGAGTTTATTAATGTAAACCTTTTCTGCTTGTAAATTGACTCTCTCACGCTTTCATGATAGGGGTAGCCATAAGTAACATAAGGTTCAATCCTATGCACTATGTTTATTATACCTTGTTAACTTTTAAAAAGTCGCATGTACATACACTTCCTTACCCTGTCAATTCCTACTGAAACCCTCAACCTTTAGTGGCAGTACATCTAATGTATATAACAATATGTATGGATTTGCACACCAAGTTTTTACAATTCACATTCCATGGTGATCTTTGTTCCTGCTTCATAAATCGATGCCACTCTTTGCGATAAAGATTCTCACTTCTTCCCTTTCGCCTTTTCAAATCCTCGTCATTCTAATAAAATAATTTTCTCATAAATCTAAACAAGTTTCAATTATCGATCTAAGGTTTTTATCCCAATATCATATGCCTATTTCATATCTAAAATCGTAACCTAAGCTCTTGAAAGCTAACCTTGATTGTCAGGGTGAAACATCTAAATCATGAACTGACTTATGCAGGCTTTGACTCACTATTGTATCAAAATAAGCATATATCAATAAAAGAAAATATCAAAGTATGTTAAGTAGTCATTCAAAAAGAAGATAGCAAGCATTCACAATTCTCAAAGGGGAGAAAACTATCAAATCTCAAAGTACTTCTGAGCTAAGTCTCCTAATATGTCATGAATTCTATTGTCAAGTACCAAAATTGTTCAATCGTATTAATTGGCAAACCTAATAACAATACTCCACAACCTCGATACTACATAAAATTCAATCAATCAATTTAGTGGTTGAATCAAAATACTCAAATCAATTCCTAAAAGTTCTATGCCCAAATTCCATCGTTCGAGGATCTTATCCTGACATAGCTTAAGTTTAAAACCTAGGCTTTGATACCATTATGTCATGCCCCAAAATATGACCATACAGTCTAATCTTGAGGCGTGAAAATCGATCCCAAATAAAAATATATCACTTATCTAAAATCATGATCTTAAATAAAAAAAAACTCCAACATTCATAATAATTCAAATAATTCTTTCAACATATTCTTCTCTCAACTGGAAAAAAATCATTAAAGGAGAAGAAGTGATTTGCCAACATGACAATAAAGCTAAACCTACTGCAAAGTCCTTATTCCAAAAGAAAACCTTCAATTTCGGTTCTCGTCAGAAGCTGGTTCAACATCCTAACTAGGGCTAGGATCTAAGTCTTCCAAAAGGAAGTTAAAGAAGAAAACGAGTGTAAATAAAAGACTCAGTGGGTGCCAAGTGTGTGCATTGTGAGTTCATGATCTAAAATCAATTATATAGTGAAAGATATTCGAGAAATATAAGTGGAATTCAAAAAATAGTCTAGCAGACAGGAATCTCTCATGCCTTATTGCTCCAAGAACAGATTTTCAAACACCAAGAGACAAGTATGATCAAGCAAACCCGAATAACATATGCATTCCAATAAATCCAGACAAGATATGCATATCAGAATCACCTTATACCAATCAAATAAGTACTTTTACCAAAGCGTGACAGCTTGGTATATGGTTGTGCCCATACGGACTGTACGGTGCACAACGACGCCCAGGGGGAAATACCTAGCACACCACCCGATACCCAGGGGAAAATCCCTAGCGTACTGTTAATACCTAGGGGAAAATCCCTAGTGTATCGTACGCACTGCAATGCCCAGGGGGAAATCCCTAGCACGACGTCCGATACCCAAGGTAAAATCCCTAGTGCACTGTTGCTACCAAGTAAAATAAATATGCCGACAAGGCAATAGATAATGATACCGATTGATACGGATAATAAGATAGTAACAAGTACTGATCAAGAACAAGTACAATAACAGATAACAATTGGAAGTTCTAGGCGCCAGAACTAACAAGTACGAACTCATAGCAGAGTGTAACAAAACATAACCCTCACAGGGGTATACATGTCAAATAACATTTAACAAGCGAGCTCTCAAGCAAGTACGATTCGGATAACAAGACAAGTATGCAAGCAAGTATGATTTCAACGATCAAGAGCAAAACATGTTGAACCCCCATAGGGGTCACTCCACAAGAATGAATAAGTATAAGCAATGCCAGGTTAGCAGACCCTCACACACCCAGACTAAGTTGGATCCAACTAACAGTAACAGTAGCAGTAACAGTAACAGTAATAAGTTAATCATCGAATTTTAATTGTTAGTCTAGAAGCATTAAAAAAAATCACAAAAGCATATGTTTTCTTTTTTCCAGAAATAAAACAAAAAAATATTTCTTTTTGTGCGCAGTGGAATACATATATAGTGCAGTGTATATTGAAGAGAAGTTTCATAGTATGCGTTACTATACATATATCCTTTTGGATTTGAACAGTTATGTCATATAATAGTTATAAGTTAGGCACTCACTTTCAAGATCGATCCTAGAAGTCAATCATATATCAGTGTCAATCAACTCAATTGTTGAGTCATCTGATTCATTTAATAAACAAATCAATCACCAGTTTAACTGACTAACAAGATAAAATTTACTTGGGATTAGCCTAGTACATACGTACTAACAAAACTTATCAAGAATTTATCCTTTTGTACGTACTTTGTTGATTCGCTCATAACACTCTTTCTAGATGTCCGATTGACTCGATTCTTATGGCATTACAAAGCTAAGAAATAGTACTAAAACTATTATGTCGATAATGAAGTCTCAATTGGCTAATATGAGAGAGGAAAATCGAGTTCAAGAGGCAGCAGTGGTGCGAAAGCAGATTTCCAATTCTTAGGAAATTTTTTGATGTGACACTTGATTGTATGTAAGCTATAACTTTTACTAAAGGCCTCAGATGAAGGTGATTCAAAATCCTGTAAAAACCTAGAATATAGATCTACAATTCATATGTTGAACGTATTTCCCAATTAAATCATAATTAAATAGTAAATGTTGTCACAATATTCTGTTCTAGGAAAATCTAAGTCCTGTATTTTCTATATTGCCACACAGTAGTATTTTAGTCATAACTTTCTCCCTATAAATCAGATTATAGTGATTCCAAAGGACGTAAGAACCTAAGAGACATATATTCAGTTATTATGTTGACCATACTGCCAAATTAAATCTAAATCAAGTAGAAAAAGGTGTCACAATATTCTGTTTTAAGAAAATCGAAGCCCTCACTATTACTTCTACAAACTGGGTAATAAGCAAACCAAAATAAGTAGTATTCGAAAGCATTTAGTTGAACCTGATATGAATTGAATCTTCCTTAACCCCAGAGATATCCTATCAATCCCTAAGATCGAAGACATCAACACTCCATTTGGTGACAGCAGGTTGAAGATTTTACCTACGAGTTCCGAATCATTTTTCGAAACAACAACATCAATCCATCCGCTGGACGGGTGACACTTCGTAGCTGCAGAAAGAGGTGATGCATCATCAAAACCAAAGAATCTACATATAAGCATAGGGAAAGTAATGGAAAGAACCATTGCTGTTGGTTTGGAGAGTGCTTTAGGGAGGAGAACTCCACAGCAGCGCAAATGGTGGAGATTTGCGTTGAAGAAATCGCCACGGTGATGGTGGAGGATAGCTCCGTTGACTTTTTTTTGCATGTTCGTGGTGTATGAATGAGGAATTATTATAGTGGTTGTATGTCTATAGGTGTGTGCGTGCTGTGCATGAGAAATTGGCAGGGTTTGAAGGGGTGAGAAAAGGTTTAGGGAAGATTTTTCTTTTTTTCTCTTTCCTTTCCTTTTGTTTTTATTTATTTATTTATTTTTTGTATGATTTAATTAGGGTTTATCTCAAGGAACTATATATATTTGGGGTAGTAGTTTATTCGAAAGCGGACTCTAAATACACTCCCTCTAAGATTAGGATAATTTCTTACTATTAATTTTAATTCAATAAAATTTAACAAATCCTGTAATTAATGACTCATACTCCTAGTAATATTATAATCTAACCTAGAAGAGTAAAAATTTACTATAACTAAAAACTTAAAGTTTTATTATTAATATCAAATTAAGATTGAATATGATAGTTATAGTTATATTGTAGAAGGGAATAATATTTATTTCCTTGTTGTATATGTATATATATATATATAACAAAACAATGGTATTTTATGTCTTTAATTGAAATCCTAAATCAAATGAAATAAAATAATATAAGTATTCAATTAAATACGAAACAATTTTTTTTGGTGCATTACATGTATTTTGTGGTCTTTCCCTAACCTCTTCTTTATAAATGCATTCCATTTCTTTACTTTGCTCATTTTTCATCTCTGATCTTCTTTGAATGGTCTTTCTTAGACTTTATCCCTTTTATTAATGCAATTTCACATTGCTTATCTGCTATCTATGATCTTTTTCAGATCGATCTTCACTTTAGCATGTTTTTAATTTTATGTGTGCAACCTGGTATTGGACTTGGTCAATTAATTGTAAATTTGTGGGTCATGCTATTTGCTCTCACATGTCTTGACACTTTTATGATGTTACGGCCTAGCATTAGGGCTAGGTCGCATTTCGCGTGGTCTTTCTCAGACCTTATTTTATAAATATTCCTTTTAATTTTCTCATTGGTTATCTTCCACCTTTTCCAAGTCTTAGCATAATGATCTATTTTTTATCTTTCTCAGATCTAGTATGTCCTTGTTATCGATCATGTTTCGTCCCTGTCACTTGATATTAAACGTTAAAGCAAAACTAGTAATACAGATAGAGGTGATCGCAAGAGACAATTTCATGTTACAAGAGAAGATAATTACAAAGGTTTGAGGTCGAAAATGCCCCTACGCGTAGAACTTCTCCAAGTTCTGTATTCCCTATGGTCGTGGGAGGTCCCTTCTGTCGAGCGTCTGCAATCTTTATGCTCTATTTTTTGCCACGTTCACGACCTTAAACGGTCCATCCCAGTTAAGGTCTAACTTACCAACATATTTGGATACTTCCACCTTCTTCAAAACCAAATCTCCGACCTCCAAACTTCTTTCCTTCACTTTCCTATTGTAATTCTTTGCCATCTGCCTTTTTCATAAACAAATTCATCGCACTGCTGCATCTCTGGCTTCCTCAATGACATTTAGGTTGAAAGCTCACTCCTCAGCATTATCCTACTTGTCGAACTCCTGGACTCTGAAAGTTTCTATTCTAGTTTCTGCTGGAATCACTACCTCCGACCCATAGACCATAATAAAAGGTGTCTCTCCAGTTGATAGGTCCTTGGAGTTGTTCTGTAGGTCCATAATACACCTGAAAGTTCATCAACCTAAGCTCATTTTGCACCATCCAACCTCTTTTTCAAGTTGTCAAGAGAGTCTTGTTGGTCTTCTCAGTTTGACCATTAGCTTGGGGATGCCTAACAGATGTAAAATTATGCTGTATCTTCATTCCTTGCACCATTCCAAGAACTTCTTTCCCTGAAACTGTGTACCATTGTTTGAGATGAGGATCTTGGGGATTCCAAAATGACATACTATGTTTCTCCAAAGAAAGTTCATGACCTCTATCTTCGATATCTTGGTTACTGCTTTTGCTTCAACCTACTTACTAAAGTATTCGACTGCAATAATGACATACTTTTTTTGACCCTTTGCTGGGGAAAAAGATCTTACGATATCTATCCCCCACATGTCAAAAGGGTACGAGATCTTTATCGGCTTCATCCCTGCTCCTGGTTTGTGGATCAAATTAGCATACATTTGGCATTCCCCACACTTTTTGGCTAATTCAGTGGCATCTCTCACTAAAGTAGGCCAGTAGTATCCTTGCTTGACAACTTTTTAGGCTAGCACGTAGCCTCTTGAATGATTTCCACAACTACCCTCATGTATCTCCCTCAAAACGTACTCCACTTGGTCTGCGTCTAGGCACCTCAGGAGCGGTCTACTAAACGACCTCTTATAGAGTTTTCCTTTCCATATTGTAAATCTTGGTGCCTGCTTTTGCACTCTCCTCATCACTCCTAAGTCTATCGAGAGACTTCCATCCTTTAGGTATGATATGATTTCTTTCTTCCAGTTGTCCTACTCATGATTAGTTAATCTAGTGACCACGACCTCTTTTCAAGAGGTCTTCGGGCTGTGGATAGTAGGTTCTTCCGATGTAACTATTGTCACTTTTTTTTTCTTAGTCCACTAATCATGTTAGTAAACTTGGACAATGAATTTGCTCTCTCATTCTCTGATCTTGGTATCTGTATTACCTGAAATCTTTCCATTTGACCCGCTCGACCTTTACCTTTTCCAGGTATCTGTTCATTGTTTTCTCATTTGCTTTATATGCTTCATTAAATTAATTGACAATTAGTTGTGAATTAGAGTACATGATGAGGTCCTTGATTTGTAGCTCCATCGCTATCTTAAGTGCAGTCATTACAGCCTCATATTCTGCCTCATTATTGGTGACCTGAAACTGGAGCTTTAAAGTGAAACCCAACTCATCCCCTAACGGGCTTCAAAAACAGATTCCTACGCCACCTTTTCAGGCCAATGATGACCCATCGACATGTACCAGCCACTGACTGGGTGAAAGGGAATTTACTTCAACATGTTGCTATATCTTTTCCTCCCCCATCTCTATTAAGAAGTCGACCAATATTTGCACCTTCGTAGTTGTTCTGCTCTGAAATTCAATGGAAAATTCACTTAATTTGATCACCCATTTCACCAACCTTCCAGATATGTTTGGTTTTTGCAGTATCTCCCTTAGAAGTTGGTTAGTTAAAACCACTATATGATGAGCTTGGAAATAGAGTATTAACTTTATTGCAATTGTAACTAGTATCAATGCGAACTTCTTAATTTCACTGTACCTTCTCTCCACCCCTTGCAATACCTTACTGATGTAATACACGAGCTTATGATGTTTTCCAACGACCTTTGCTATCACCAAGCTAATGATCTCCTTTGTCACGGACATATACAAATACAAAGTTTCACCTGCTATAGGCTTATCTAAAAAGGGTGGGGAGTTAATATACTTTTTCAGATCTTGAAATGCTCGCTTATACTCCTCAGCCCATAAAAAGTCTCTGAGGTTTCTTAGCGTCTTAAAGAAGGGTAGACTCATTTCCGCCATGCGCGTTATGAACCTCTCCAACGCTACTATTCGGCCTGTTAACTACTAGACCTCTCTAACATTCCTAGGTGATTGCATTCCCAAAATGGCCTCTATCTTCTCTGGGTTCGCTTCTATCCCTCTTTTAGTAACCATGTATCCCAAAAAAATTTTCCCCTTTAGCTCTAAATGTACACTTTATGGGATTCAACTTCAACCCGTATTAATGCATGATACTGAAGACCTCCTTTTTATGTTCTATGTGTTCCTCATCTTTCACACTTTTAACTTGTATATCCTCCACATAGACCTACATAGTTCGACCTATTTGGTCCTGAAACATTTTGTTGACTAACCTTTGGTAAGTGGCTCCAACGTTCTTCGGACTAAAAGGCATAACCTGATAGCAGTATACCCCATTTTCAACCATGAAAGCTACTTTGTCCATATCTTTAGGGGCCATATGTATTTGAAAATAACCCTAGTATGCATCCATCATACTTCGAAGGGCATATCCAGTCATGGAATCCACCAGTGCTTCTATTTTGGGTAGAGGCTATGGGTCTTTGGGACATGCCTTGTTCAGGTCAGTATAATATGTGCACATTCTCCATCTTTCCCTTGTTTTTGGGACCACCACGGCGTTAGATAGCCATTTGGTGAACTGCACTTCCACTTTGAAACTTGCTTCTAATAACTTCCTGACCTCTTCCTCACTAACCCTATTCCTTTTGGATCTGAAATTATGTTTCTTTTGTTAGACAAGTCGGGCATTAGGATCTATATTCAAACTATAGTCATAAATTGAAATCCAAGGGTCCCCATGCGAAGATATCCACATTCTCCTTGAGGAATTCTACCATCAACATTTTCGATCGGGGACTCATTTGGGTGCCTATCCTTGTGTTCTTGCTTGGATCCCTAGGCTGAAACTCTATCTGTTTGTGGTCGAAAGGCTCCACTCTTCTCTTTTTATTGTCCTCCTGCTCGACACTTATAAGTAGCTCCAATTGGTTGCTCATTTCTATTCTTACAAACTTATTCTCTTTTTGCTTGGGCTTCATCAAAGACATATTATAGCATACACCATTGCTTTCTGATCATAATATACCTCTCCTATTCCTACTTTGGTCGGAATTTTCATCTTCAGGTGGTAGGTTGATACAATAGCTCGGAATTGATTAAGGCTTGGTCAACCTAGTATAACGCTGTAAGCAAATGGGCAATCAACTACTAAATATTTTCAGCATAATTGTCCTCATCTTAGGCTCAATTCCCAAGGAGTTACGGAGATCAACTGTGCCTAGTGGCACGACCTCCGAACTGTCAAAACCTACAAAGGGCATGCTAATTGGTCTTACGATCGTGACATCTAAGTCCATCTTCTTCAATGTACTCATAAAGATTATATCCATCGAACTGCTATTATCCACCAACACTTTCTGCACTAAAAAATTAGCAATGTCAACTGTGATTACCATGGGACCATCATGTGGTTGTATCACTCCCTCCAGGTCAGTGTCGTTGAAGGTTATAGGCTCTGCATCCTTTTCCAGGATGAAAATATGGAGGTTCCTTCAATCCACTCGAGCGTACTTTTTTCGAGCATTGCGAGAGTCTCCACAAGTAGGCCCCTCCAGGTATCATATTTTATGACACCTTTCTTTGGAAGATTATCATCATCACACGGATCATGACCTTTTCTAGTGTCTTGACTTTTTCCATATTTATGATACCTCGGGCTACGAAATCTACTCCTTGAACGACCTCTACGATGCCCTTTATCTTGGGACTTCTCCTTGGTGTTTCTATGGGAGTGCTGCACAAATTCTTTCAACTACCCATATCTTATCAACCTTTCAATCTCATCCCTCATGTGGTGACAATCCTACGTGTCATGCCTTTTATTATAATGAAATGCACAATATTGTTTTGAGTTTCTTTTGTTTGGCGTGTCTTGCTGCTTCGCTGGCCATTTTATCAAATCAATGAGGCAATGACAAACATAGCCTCTGCCTTGGTGGTCTGCAATGGCGTGTAATGATCGAATTTTGGTCGGGGTAGGAACCTTTGGTGGTCTTTCTCAAATTGAGGCTTGCCCATCTCATCATTTCTTTGCAACCGTGCTTTCGTTGTAACCTTCGACCATTTCTCGTCCTTCATCACATTCATCTCCTCTTTTTGCACATATTTTTCCGCCGCCTCCATTAAGGTCTCCACATCAGGAGGTGGTTCTCTTGCCAACGGACCTTTCTTAAGACCATGAATCAAAATGCTAACCATCATATCTACATTAAGGTTAGGCACTTCCAGTACTTCATTATTAAAATGACTCATAAATGTGTGGAGGATCTCATCCTCTTTCTGCCTTATGGTGAATAGATATGTGGCTGGTCTCATAGACTTCCTTTTACTAGCAAAATGGTATAAGAACTTTTGACATAACTGATCGTAAATCACTACTATTCCTATTGGCAGTGAAGTAAACCATTCATGTGCTCGGTCATATAGAGTGGTGATAAGCACCCTGCAATTGATGGCATCAGACAGCCCACACAGTTGCATCACATGCTCGAACGCCGTCAGGTGCTCTTGAGGATCAGAATCTCCCTCATACCTTGGGAGGTCAAGTATCTTGAATTCCATATGCACCGTTTCCATTAGGATCTCAGCACTAAAGGGAGAGCCTCTCTTTTGCAGAGTGGATCCCTGTTGTTCTTTTTTCTTAATTTCTCATAATTTATTGCACAACTGTTCTACTTGGTCGTTGACTCCCTGCACTTTCGTACGTGTTTGTCCTTTAGAGTGTTGCTCAGACAACATTATTCCTTTGTTTCATTGTATGCTTGTGGCTTCCTCTTCCACTCATTTCTGATAACTCTCATCCTCTCTTGAATCTTCTTAACTTCTAATTACCTCTGTCCCCCTTGCACACTCCGAAGGCTCTTCCCAAAATAGCTGCCTCGGGAAAAGGGGTTGCAGTGCCAGAACCGCACTCGCAAATCTTTCATTAATGATTTTATTTGTTACTGTCTCGATCAGAGTCTGTAACTCCAATCGTGTGATTCCCAACATCGGTTCAGGCCGAGGTACATGAGGCATTTGCTGCAAAGAATGTGAGTTGGTCCGGATCTCTGGTGTCCCCACATTCTTACTTGGTGTTGCCGCCATAAGCTCTGCTTAGCCCAAAATTCCAAACACTCAATCCATTTTCCCATAAAACAGTGCCTACTAATGTCGCAAGAAATGACGTTAGTATATTTATCAATGATCAAGAGGTCAACCAGAGATGGGAGCTCGGGTGAGCTCGGGTTGGCGTTAAACGGGCACAGGTAGAATCAATCGTGGGACCTAGAGGTTGTAAGGTAGGGACACACGAAATATAGGTAAGTATTCGATGTTATTAGGTGATCCTTTGAGTAATAAATGAGGGGATATTTATAGCTGACGGTTTGGCTGACTAAGCGCTATTTGGCTGATGTGGGCATCATCGTGAACCTACACGTATTAGGGAATATAAGGTCGAGATTTCCCCATATCATGGGTACGGGTCAGGTGATTGGGTCAACCCGCTTAGAGAAGACGCGGATCCTCAAGCATATTTGAGATTTTGATTAAGAATAAGGATATTTTTGTCTTTTAGAAATTCTTCCCTTATCAAAAATATTAAATATCAAAGATAGTTGCTATAACTTGAATAAGCTAGAGAGCATAAAATGGCTAAGATTTTAAAATATATATATATATATATATGTATAAGTAAAGGTAAGAAGAAAATGAAGCAAGGCATTTTTACTCAATAAATTTTTTAAATTACATATTTGTAAATTAATATGATAAATAAGTAAATTAATTTTTAAAAATATAAAATCTTTTATTATAAGTTCGTTAATGATGTATACGTTATAATAACAATTTCCATGATACTTGATATTAAAAATATTAATTATTAGTTAAAATAGTAAATAACAATCTTTTAGTATTGCATCAATAAAATAATTTTTATTAGATCATTATTAAATTAACAATTTAGATCTTGCATCGTAATATTCAATATTCTAGAAACTACAAATATTCCTTAAAACTTGATATAATTTGAATAAGTAAAGTTTATTTGTTTTTGCCTATAGAGTTGCTTTCATAAACATTCAGAATTGTCAAATAATATGTTTTGCATATCATATAGATTATCATAAAAATCAATTTTCAATAGTTGCTTAATATATAAAAGCAAGAAAAAATTCTTCTGAATTTTTTTATAAGCATAAAATGTGTAAATAATTTAACATATTTTTTGGTTTCAAACCAAGCTTTCTAAATCTAACATCCTTCCCTTTAAATATCAGTATTTTCTTATACAAAAATATTTTCTTTTTTTTAAAATCCTTATTAAGCGAAAATGTGCAAATAAATATAAACAATTCTTTCTTAATAGAAATTTCTTGAACTCACGCAATTTTTCCAAAATCTTATTAATTACTTGTACATACTATTAAAAAAATAAATTAAATTTGTAATGCATGTTTAAAAAAAATCAATAAATAGGATGTAAAATTTGATGAATATTATTTATTTAAAATTTATTAAATGTGTTCATAATGTAATTAAAATCTAATGCATTACTATTTCTGTAAATGATTTTTAGTTACTGATTATAAAAGATCTTTATTACATTCAATGAGTTGTCTCCTGATATTTCATGGATTAGGATTTTGAATCTTTTTTGTTAGTTATGGAATGATGGGCTTTAGCTCTTGAAGTGCACATGGGTAAAGCCAGTACTCGAGCTGAAAAATGATTGTTTAAATGCCTTTTTGGCTCTGAAAATTGGTGTTTACACTTGTAAATTTCTCCGTAGGCTTGGGCCTTTTAAAATTATGGGTATTGTAAGTAGGCTTAGTTGCCCTTTTCAATTAATTATATTGTCTTTTATTGGGCATTTATTTTTATGCCCCTAGTGGCTTAATTGGGCATATCATTTAGTCTCTCTATTTTCAGCCAGAACATATCCAATTTTGAATTGAAAGTACAATTCCATTTTTCACTTTCATTTTCTAATGTTACCTCATCCTCATTATTTAATCATTTATGTTTATTATTTATTGATGTTCCCTTTTTATTTACTCTAATATTATTTTATTTTATTTTATTTGAATCATTATTAGTTTTATTTATATTATTTGTGAGGCACCAAGGCGCTTTCAGGCAAGGGCAGTGCTGGGCATTCGCCCAATGCCTTGGTGCAATCTCTGGTTGACTTTAGGTTGGTTAGATTGATGGAATGGGCAGCTGGTTCGACCTTCCTCTTTTTTTTAGAATATTAGTCAACTCAAAAGTTAGTCGGGGCAAAGGCGACGGCAATTGACTTGCCAAATGGCAAAGCCTCAGGTAGCCGATAAGGTATGCCACCCAAATAAGCGTTGGCAGCCAACCTAGTCGGGTGTTGAAGTACACGAAGAAGAGCAATAAAATCCTAATGAGCTTGAGCCCATTAAAAAATAAACTATAAATATTAAGCCTCAAAGAGAACTTGGGCATAGGAAATCATCCGCAAGACAATGTGAAAACTCTAGAGTTGAAAAGACTCTTTACACTACATTTCAGATGAAAGAACCTCAAATCTTGCTGTTTACTAGAAAGGACTGACTCTATTTTCATGCAGCATCATTTTGGCACTGCCTATAGAAACTTTCTACATCGAAGAAAGAGTACTGAAGATGCAGAAGAGATTGAGAGTCCGTGACTTTAACAACCAGGTGGTCCTAAGGTCAGGACGTGGAGAGCTACTAACCTAAAGTACTATCATACTCAATGCCGAAGCCCACCCGAAAGTACAACAGATGCTAGAGGATATGCCCCAACAGCAAGCAACACCTTCCAGAGATCCCGCTCTATAATTGATCCAAGAGGCATTGAAGATCCTACTGGAGAATGCCACTACTTAAGTTGTGGCCAAAGCTTTTGCCTAATATGTGGAAGATCACTGCCCCCAAGATCCGCATTAGTCTTCTCACCGGAGATAGGAAACTTCTACTCCATAAGTGGATGTTTATTCCTCTCTCCAGAGATATTCCTCCTGGTGATTGCCCACTACGGCTAGAGTCCATATTCTATTCATAGGTTATGAAACCCTCAGGAGAAGTTGAGAACTCGTACTTGCTTTTGGCCATTGTTCTCTGCTGGTGCAATCCATTCCTTCCAACCATCTTGGCGGAGGCACTCTCCCAGGGGTGAAGATAACTAACTTGCTGGAGTTTGATGATATGGTAAACCTTCAAGATCACTCCTTAGTCCTTTCACATGAGCAAAAGAATATCTTTATTACTAGAAAGGACACAATGTAAAATGAATAGAGAGTAAGGTGCCAGCTTTCCTCCACTCAACATGTGTACATGCAATCCTCCCTCTAACCTGACCTATCACAGTGATTGCCTACTGCAACCTTAGTTCTGACTTGTGCAATTAAACTCTTAACCATTTTGGAGAAACTTTTGACTCGGACCCTGATATGCATCGGCACAGGAGAAACAACTCTCATGAGAAATCATAAGAGATGATGGACAATTCCAAAAGGCCAAAGTAGATAACTTATGAAATATGACCTGAAGACACCTTACAATTGGAAAGATAGCGAATAACTCAAGATACCCAGTTTGGAGAAACACAAGCATATCCATCACAATAAAAGGTAGATTATTGGAAAAGGTGAGTGCCTATGGTACAAGATAAAAAGACCAATCCAACAAGGACACCATGAAGAGTTATTGCCAGATAGCGAAAGTGACCTTCAGAAGACTGTTCAAGCTTAGGGTATGAGAGTCATGGAGGAGGTCCACAACCTATACAGCTAACAGCCTATTCGGGAGTCCCAAGATACCCACGACAACTGCAAAATAGATGCAGATCCACTCACCAAGACTGGCCCTTCCTTGCATATGTAAAGTGCGGTCCAAACCTTCAAATGTCACCCTTGAAGAAAGAGACTTAAAGATAAGAAGTGACAAATAGATGATGTTCAAATGATCCCAACCTTTTTAGGCCACTCATAGATGAGGAAAATAGTAATAAACAACAAAAAATCAGCATTTTTCATATCTCATGATGCCTCTCTCTAATTGGACAGAGTTGGTACTTGGTGTTTAAAGATCAACATCTCTCTACTTAGATCCAATGGAGAAATTTTGGATGAAAATAGCCAAAAGATGATAGGTTGACAAAGTACTACAAAGAGTCCCAAAGTTCACGAAAGCTAAAAGCAAGCCCAAGATACTTTTAAAATCAAGAAAGATTGCACACATCCTAGAAAAGACATTCATAACTATAAGATCAAAGGTATGGATCAAAGGTACTCAACCACATCCAAAATGAATGACTAAGTATTGCGACAGAACCTCACACATGTGATATTCAACTAAGTTCAAATTAATTAAGTAAGTATTATGATAAGACCTCATGAACAAGGCTCGCGCTCCAACATCATTGCCACACTCGATGTTGGCCTTGACACTTCTTGAGCAAGGCTCTTGATAAAATGCCATTATACCATTTGACTCTCATGTTAGGACCTCGCTAGTGAGACACTCAATTGAACTTGATTCAAGAGACTAGGCACTACAATGAGACTCACTAATGAGGCACCCAATCGAGTCTAGTTTAAATGATTAGGTATTGCAATGGGACCTCCCCAGAGAGGTTTATATATACACTTGCGTATTACTTTACATGACTTGATAATACCCCTTCAAGGAAACTTGCGACAAACTCAATAAAAAGAGGCATTTCACTTCATTCTCATGTTCCTATCACACGTTAAGCTCACATTAATAGCATAACAATGCTTTGAAGTCAACTAGTTGACTAAGTATATACAAAAATCCAATAAAAAATGTTCCAAGTTATTTGCCAAGCACCAAGTTTGAGCAAAAATCTTAAGTGCTTTCTAAATAGTTGCATTTACCAAAAATGGAACATCAACAACATATGAAAAAAACCTAAGTGTCTTGGAAAAGATGGGATGTTGGGTACCCGGCACCCCAACATGGCTGGGCGGCCCCGATCGAGTGTCCAACATGCAATATGGTCGAGTCCCTAATGGGCAACCCACATCCCAATAATAGCCAGCATACTGCAACATACCAATATGCCCACCTAATAATCTCCAGAAAACAACTGCCCTAAACTGGCAAGCATCACGAGGGAAATATAAAAGCACAACAATGTGTAGATGACATTGCGAAATAGACAAAATTCGCACAAGATGAGTTTTCCAAATAACTTAGTGCTAAAAGAGTATGATAATGCTCAAAGCCTCTTAAAAAATGCGACTTCTAATAATACTATTCACACAGACATCATTTTGCATCGAGCAAATACTTAGCTATTTAAAGGGAAAAACATGGGGGGAGGAGGGCTCACGAAAGCTACAATCACTGTGAGACACCTAAAGAGACTTGCCAAAAGACACTCTGAACAATGAGATCATATCCTCACATAGCGGAAAGTCTTTGTAGCTCGAAGTGACTTCTAAAGATCGCACAAACCAATGTCTACGGTAACACACTTCAAGGCCCTCCGAAATAACTAGAGTCTGAAAGAAGTTGCTTATAAGTAGTTTATAGAGTGTGAACCCCCATAAAAAAATGCCAAATAATTTGCAAAAGCAGGGCACCACAATAAAGATAGTTACGTCCCAACATATTCTGCAAACTGTAACCTACCAAATAGAATGACCTTCCATCTCGAATTCTAACTTCTTTGAAGCAAAAACACTCAGCGGAACCACCAATACAAAATAACAACTCTTGAACTTAGGAAACTCCCATGATTGTAAATGAACTTAACCTTACTGTGGCCACCTATTGTAGAGACACCCACCTTGCAAGCACCTAGAACAAGAGATAACAAATTATCTTGTAAACTTATATCAGCCATGAAGGCAATCTAGCAACCCTCGAAAATCATCTAAGTACTTAGGAGAGTACAAAACTCCACATGTGATCCTTAAGAATCTTCGAGATGAAAAGCTCCATGAAAAAATCTAAGTCCTACGCAGGACGCAAAGTGAGACATGTGGTAACCTCATTGTAGTATGTAAGTCCACACACTTATATCCGACCTATAGGTACTCTCTACGAAACTGTTAAAATGCTCCTCACATAAAGCAAAGTTAATATGATTCTAAGACCTTCTCAGAGAACCTATTCCGTACAAACATTGAAAAATACCTATCGGATTAAAGATTGGATAGAGTCTGCCCAAGCATGAAATATTCGAATGAAGTTTTCTAAGTCGTTCGCAAAGTGTAAACCCTAGATGAACGTCCTCAACGCCCTTCAAGACATAAATCTTATTCTCGAGAAATTTTTCTAAGTCTCAGGCACTCATTTGATCTCTATCATAGAAAAGACTAAGGGTAGTACACAGAAAGCGTTGGGAACCCAACTGCGCCCCTGCATAGGCGCTTGCCTGGTGGCATCCGTGTTCGCCACACTCCTGAGGCAACCAACAACTCCTCGAAAATCAACGCTCTTGGCACCGATTGTTCTCTTTCTATTGCTCTCTCTCCTGCAAAGTTTGATTCAATTTTGATCATAATTTAACTTGGTTCCTACTTCTTGATATCCCATTCCTTAAATTTGCACTTGAAATTTGTTTAAGTTCTTAGACAAATGTGATAGAAAATTTTTCCATGTCTTTACACAAATGTAAGTACAAACCTAACTTAACTTAGCTTGTGAAAATTAATCAAATTCATATCTTATTTTAATGAATTAAATTAAGATAAAGATTAAAATTAGACTTTTTGATATTTTCAACATGAAATTTAATTTTTCAAATTAATGGGGCTTGATGATATGACTAATGAAGCATACAAGGGTAAAAGAGTAAAAAGACTAAAAAATGCATAATATATGAAAAGAAGATAATTAGTAAAAAGGGCCAGAGAGCCCAAAATCAACCCACAAAGAATAGCAACAAGACTCTAGTGGGCCTAATCCAATCAAAAAATAAACTATAATAATACTTAGCACTAAAGACAACTTGAGCACAAGAATTCGTTCATAAGAAAATGCGAAAACTCAAGAATTGAAAAAACTCTCTGCACGGCACGCCATAGAAAATAAACCTCAATCTTTTTGTTTACCAGTAAAGACAAAACTCTATTTTTGTGCAACATCAGAAGTGTTTGTATGTAATAATAGCTCGAGAGTGTTTTCACTCTGTTCATGATATTTGGAGTCATTCTTTTTGCGGAATATTCTTATGTTGCTTTTAGGCCTTATTTACATGTTAATTTTGCTTTCTTTATATAAAGTTATACACGTATATGAGTATCTACTTTCAGCCATGAGTAGCATTCTGGAACTAATAAATGCAATCGAAATTTTATCTTTCAAGTTAATTACATTGAGACAGTGTTTGGAGCTCAAGGATAATATTCTAAGGAGATAAGAGGGCCCCAAATTGAGTGTTATTCTTGAGACTTCAATTTTTTGTCTATATCTTAGGAGACTTATTCTACGTTGCTAATTCTTTTACATTGTAGCTTGTGTAAGCAAACTTACATAGAAATGGTGCAGTGATATGAAAGATTGAATACTCCATCAAATCTTATTTTATCTTTTCTTTTGGTTGTTGCATGTTCATTCTATCAGGATGCTACATTAGTGAACTGTATCTGTGCATTGTAGCATGATAAGGAAATGTTTAAAAATATTTTCATGGTGGAGGAACAGGTTGCCAAACTAAAAAGAGATCTTATCAAAAAGGAAGGTGATGGTGCACGGAAATTTGATTTATAGGTCACTTAGATTATATAACAGAGTTTTATGCTCCATGAGTTGCTTATAATTTTGGGCAGACCTTTATACTCCAGAGATCGCTTAAGATCTCTGGTTGAGCTTGGCATTTTATGAATTATTTAGAATCTTTGGTGGAGCTACCTGTTCTGGGGATTACTTAGGATCTCTAGCAGAGCTTTGCGCTTCACGAATAACTCAGAAACTTTAGTGGAGCTTCATGCTCCAAAGATCATCTAGGATTTCTAATGGAGCTTTGTGCTCCAAAAATGACTTAAAATTTTTTGTGAAGACTTGGGCTTTTGAGATTGTCTTAATCTCTAGCTGAGCTTTGTACTTCGTGAACAACTTAGAAACTTTTTTGGGGTTTTAAGTTCTGAAGATCCCTTAGGATCTCTAGGAAATCTTTGCACTATGCAAATGACTTCAAATTTCTCATGGGGCTTATGCTTCAAAGATCCCTTAGGATCTTTGGCATTAGGAGTAACTTAGAATTTTCATTGAAGCTTTCCACTCTAGGGATCACTTAGGATTTTAAGTGAAGCTTTATACTCCTTAAGTTCCTTGGAATTTTTCTTGTAGCTGTATGATCCAAAGGTCTCTTAGGATCTCTCATGGAGCTTTGCACTCTGTGAATGACTTAAAATTATTTACGGAGGCTATTTTTTTTGTTATAGGTGTCGTAGGTGAAGTATATGGTGAAGCAAGGATCCAATAGCACAACAAAATTTAAAATATTTTATTATATGAAACAACTTGATTCACCACATACTAAGGATCTTATTTTATGCCATAAAGATGGATTTAGGGAGAAGAATCATGTTTCTTAGATGATTATTCAAAGATAAAGATCTAGAGACTCATCTTAACACCTCAATTGTATCTCCTCCTCTTCCTCTTGTTTGGAACTTTCTTGCTCACTTCTTTTCCCCAAAGAACAGTAGCTAAAGGCCTCCAAAACACATCTAAATAGTGCAAAAATGAGAGCAAAAATTTGACTCAAAATAGCCTCCAAAACCGCCATTAATTGATGAACTCTTTTTCAATAGACTATTCTTTGTTCACCAGCAAGAATACCCCAAGTGTGATATCTCCAATGGTATTCACACACCTTACAAGTGCTCTAATTCTTCATTCTTAGGCTAGAATAAGGATGAAGAATGGAGGAGGAATTTTGGAGGAGAAAGTAGGTGCAACGAGTCGAACTGATTCACGAGCCTCATGAGCCGAGCTTGAGCTCTAATTCTAGCCAATCTTGAGTCCTCTTTCTGTTGGCTCGCTAGCCAGTATATAATTAAGTATTATTTTTATTTTATTAATATATATTTATTATATTATTATTTTTTATTTCAAGTTCGAGCTCGAGCTCAGTTTTGTACAATTCATTTGTAAATTCGAGCCTTATCGAGCCGAGCTGAGTTAAGCTCGAGCTTGAAAATTTTGCCCAAATTTGGCTCAGCTCGACTTCACCCGAGGAGAAAGGAAATATAGTTTGGAATATAGAGAATTTGAGAAAATCTAGGGAAGAGTTATTTTGTTCACAACAAAAATGAGAGATGAGGGAGTTTCAGGGGAGTGATGGATGGCCACATTGAAAGGGATGAGGCCTCTTTTATAAAGTGTGATAGATGCATCATTTACATCTTTCTTCCAATGTTGTGCCAAGTGGCATGCCAAATAGGATATTTAATCTTCACTAATTAAAATACTATATTAATTAGTAAATTAACATTCCCACTTGATTTAATTGAACTAACTTAACTGTTTAAATTAACTAGACTAATTAAATTATCATATGGCTCCAATTAAAATAACACTTTAATTTAATTGATCTAGCTTAACTCCTTAAATTATTTGATTAATTTAACACTTTAAATTAATCAATCCATCTAACCAATTTTTAATTAGTCAACTTGGTCTCTTTTAAATTTGACCAAGCTAATTATCTAACTCTTTAAATAATTTCTCAAATTCCATTTAGAGTGGTTAAGGCATTTGTGTGTGTTATACCACCTTGCGCAAGGCTGTCTCGAGATTGATATCATAGAATACATAGGAGATTAACTCATTTTTCATAACGAGCAAAATGGATCCCTTTTTGGAACTCACCAATCTCTATATTTAGTTAGCTTGCGCCCAACCTAAACCCCAAGCGACCAGCTAAGTAGTTGGTACAAAATCAAAGTATAAAACCTAAATACAAGGTTGCTGTGGAACCTCAAGTCAAATGACTAATTTTATGCACTTTGTAAGATAGAGAGTTTTCCAATACTGACATGCCACTTCTGCTACCTTATGGATTCTCTAAGCGAATCTTCAATGAACATGTTCTCTAACAAGCATCCACTAATGTGCTTCAATGTCTTACACAGATTACCCATGAAATGTGGCAATATCCAACCCCTTGGAGTATACATCATTAGTGAAAGTGTATCCAAATTTTAGATGCCCTGTCTCTTAAGATTCTATGTCTTGGAATATTCAAAACCATGATCATAGAGACTTGTTTCACGATCACCACCATATGCATGACCAAGTTCCATAGTCTTGTATGATTTTAGGGCTTCAACCAAATGTATGTGAAAAATATCATAAAATGCGTAAGATGAAGATTGCTATTATATATAATATCATTAAGTCAAGATTATCTCAAAAAGGAGTAGTGATACATGCCAATCTAATTGACTGTGGGGGCACTATTCCAATAGTAGGTGGTAGATGATATGTCAGCAACTACTCTTTTATTTTATATCGATCACCAATGGAGGGCTAGCTTTGCGAGCGATGCATTTGAAGGGCAACTGCCCTTAGGCATCTAGTCATACAATGGTCGCCTTATTAAGCGCCTGGTTGGGCCACCACCACCAAGTCACCTTCCTCTTCAGCTGGCTATGTTGGGGTTGATCTAGTGTGGGTGTGTGGAAGTCATTCCCCCTAGCAGGTTTATCTAGTGGAGTTTTGCACTTTGTGAATGACTTTAATTTTTATTCGGAGCTTTACCCTCCTAAATAACATAAAATATTTTAGGAGTTGCACACTCCATTAATAACTTAAAATCTTTTTAGAGCTTTATGCTCCATGGATATCTTAGTATTTTTGGAGCTTTGCCCATAAATAACTTAGAATTTTTTCAGAGCCTTATGCTTCAGGATTCTTAAGATCTCATTTGAAGTAAATTGCTTTAGGACTCCTTAGAATCTCTGGTAGAGATGTTGTTATGGGACACTTGGGGTCTCTCACAAAGATGTTGCTCCATGAAAGAGCCGCTTAGCATTTCCTATAGAGATGTCATACCGTAGAGAAAGCCCATTGGGGTTTTTCAGGAAGATGTCGCTTCATGGAGGGAACCTCTTGGGTCTCTCAAAAAGATGTTATTCCATGAAGGGAGCCTTTTGAGGTCCCTCAGGAGATGCCGTTCCGTGAAGAAAATCTCTTGGAGTCTCCTGTACAGATTTTACTCCATGGAAAGAGGCCCTTAGGGTCTTTTGCAGAGATGTTATTCTGTGGAGGGTGTCTCTTGAGTTTTCCCACACAGATATCTTTTCCCGTCCCTTTAAGGTGTTACACAGAAATGTTGTTCCATGAAGGGAGCCTCTTGGGGTCTTCTATGGAGATGTTTTTTCGCTTGTCCCTCAAAGTCTTACCACAAAAATGTTGTTCCATAGAAAGAGTCTCCTGGGGTCTCCCATGAAAATGTTGGCTCACGAGCCTTTTTAGGGGTTTTATTGCTATCTTTTTAAGAGCTTGGGGTCTTGCCATAAATGGTTTACTTTTTATCCTTAGGCATCTTACTCTAGGGTTATCTGTTTTGCGAGCCCCTTTAGGGGTCTTATGGCAATGATGATTTCTATAAGTCTTCTTGGGGGGGTCTTATGGCAACCTTAGTTTTTGTGTCCCCTTAGGGGCTTATAGCAGACTTGATTTCTACAAGTCCCCTTGGGAGTCTTATAACAGTCTTGGTTGTTGTGCACCATTTGGTAGTCTTATAGCAATCTTAGTTGCTGCGTACCCCCTTGGGGGTCTTATAGTAATCCTAATCACTACACGCCCTCTCGGGATCTTATAGCAGTCTTAATTGTTGAGCACCCCCTTGAGAGTTTTATAATAGTATTATTTAGTACACACTCCCTAAGGTGTCTTATTAACAACATTGATTGCTCGCCCTCTTGGCGGTCTTATAGCTATGGTGCCCGACTTGATTCCATGCGATCCAGTGGCCAAATGCCTCAACTTTGGTCTATTGTCTAGAATTATTAGCCAGAATGGACACCTGAGTATCCATGTAGTGAGATGAAGGGGGCGCGATTTTCTATCTCTCTGTTGCCTTTGCTCTATTCACTCCAAATTAGAGGAGAATTCTCGGCTTTTGTGTGAGGACTTCTAGGGCTTTAGCTGAGTGGAGGCATCTTCCTCTAAAGCTAATAGGTCTTTTCATGTCAATTGTATGATAGGGCCTTTTAGTGGCAAATTCCTTAGTGTGGGTGGATTACAAATGTCGAGAACGCCATAAGCGGTCTCTCAAAAGATGAGTGGTCGTCATCTTCCATTGTTTTTGCAACCTCTTCTCTACCAAGGCGCTTTGTTTTTCATTTTTTGACAATATCTATAATTTCAAGCTTCTAGGAGCTTTGAATTTTTTAACTTCTGCAAAATAATTCTTTTAGTAACTTTTCCAGGACAACATGTAATTAAAGTTTTATATCATTCTTTACATATTCGAGGCTTTTAAATATTAAATTTAGATATGTTAGAATAATATTTAATTTTTTCCATTTCACTTGATCATATTGTTTTAATATTTAAACTTTCACGTCATACTTTTTTGTATATCTATAATTGACTATAACATCAATAAATAAAAACTGTGTGTATGTACCACAGAAACCAATATTAGTATAAATATAAAAAACTACTATGAGAACAAATTAAGAGATGGAATTTGAACTCAATATCTCTTTATACTTAGACTTTTCTTTTCTTTTCTTTTCTTTGAATGCATCAGTAATACAATAATTTAGTTAATTTATTTAAGTGTATCCATATAATAATTATAATAATAATAAGAAGAAAAAGTTACAAAATGGGTAAATTGCTAGCACCCCCCTTGGGATAAGCGGAATGGGCAAAAAAAAAAACCCTATGAAAAAAGAATATACAAATCACCTCCCTGAGTTTTCATAAATCATGTAGCACGACCCTTTTGAGCGCTGGTGTGTGCCACGCGCGCCTAGATGCGATTGGTTATCCTATTGGACATGTGAAAAGCCTATTTTACCCCCTTCTTCCCCAAATAAATGAAAACCCATTTCCTCCTTGTTCACTTGAACATCGAAAGGTATTAAGTCCACCTACAAATTTAATTTTTTCTATTTCAAGCAAGATTATTTTGAAGAATGGCGACTTCTTCTTCCAACAGTGCAAGGAACAGATTCAGACCCACCAAGCCTTCACTTGACCTGAGGTATGGGAGACCTCCAGTATGTAGATGCATGACAGACGCTGCTCTTCGAGTAGTTTTGAATGATAGGAAAAGCTCATTTGGTAGGCTTTACTACTGTTGTGCTATCCAATGCTGCAATTTCTTTGAATGGTGTGTGCCACTTCGAGCAACTTGGTCTCCAAGTGGTCTTCCAGTTATTTGTCCCCAGGATTTTGGCATTGATGCAAGCTATGGTGGTGAGGAAAATGATTTGGCAGATGTTGAAGAAGTGGTTTCTGGGGTGTCACAGATAGCGGTGTGTAGGAAAGAGGAGAATTCTTCAAATGTCGTTCATGTTTATTGGCTTTTAATAGCTATTTTAGTTACAGTTTTTGTTGTTGTAGTAGTATTGAAGTAAAGAGATGAAAAGTGTTGGTTTTGTTTATGTTGTTTCTGCAATGTTAAGGTAGTTCATCTGGCTCAGTTTCCTTTCTTAGTTCTATATTCCTGACAATTAATCAAGGGGGTAAATTGCTATTATATAAGCTATTATATAACTTATGAATAAAATCATAGGGGGGTAAGTTGCATAATTCTAGAAGAAAAAAATTGCAAAAGTTGAAGGAATATAACGACTTATCCAATCAAAAACCAACAAGACCAAATCAACAGGAAACCAACAAAACCATATACAAAAAAGGTTCAAAGTAGTGAAATAAACAAATCTCCAAATTGGTCAAAAGAAGACAAGTGACTCTATTCAATAAAGTGTAATTGGCATTGTTTAATACATTCGAACCACTCATCAAAATAATTAAAGCTGTCAAATTTGTATAAATATTCCAAACCCAACAAAAGGTTAAAAAGGCATCTTTTCCCTAGAATCCCATGCCCACAGTTACATACATACAAAATAAACAATTGTTTGACAAAATAAATCTCATTAACAATGTTTCACACCACATATATAGTTGTTGTGCTCTCCTCTCAACTGCCCCTTTTTTTCTATATTCTGCAGCACCTCATTGACAATTTTTTTTTTCTTTCTCTTGCATAGTTTAGGATCACTTGCAGCCACACCAGTAGGTGGAATTGAAGCTGCTCCAGGTGGGCCCCTGGTTGATGCATCAACTAGTGGAGGTGCCCAGTATTTGGTCCTGCAGCATGCCCAGTGGAAGCACCAGATCCTTTCTGAGTTGAGATAGAAGTCATTCTTTTTCTTGGTGCACCTTTTCTTCCATGGCTTGTTTTCCCTAGTAAATATGCATTTCTAGGGCCTTGGTAAGTTCTTCCTTTACCTCCATAAGTTGTTTGTTTCTGCAACTCAAAAAATAAAAAAAAAAAAAAATCAAGCATATGAAATTAAAACTATCAATGAATGAGATATTTTGTAGTAAAGGTTGTTTTTGCATATTTAGTGAGGATTTTATAAATCATAGGGGGGTAATCTACTAGTTTACAGAGGATTCATATAGAATTAGCTACAATTGAAATCAAGTAGCCCAAACATAAACAAAAGAACCAAAGTTAAATAAACAAGCACCAACCAATGAAAAATATTGACCAGCCAAATCAGCAAGCATCAAATTTCAGCAATATTAAAGCAACAACCCAAATGATGATTTGAAAACTCAGATTTGCAACAAGCAGAGCAATATATAAAAGTTATCTAGTAATATAAAGATGTCAAAAGCTGAATAAAAAATAACTTACTGATCTGGAAGGCTGTGTTGGGGGTTCAACAGTGGAACTTTCCCCTGCATCATTTTGGCTTAGAGGAGGGACTTGAGAATCTTGGTTTATCACCTCTGAGGGAGCTTGTGCAGTAGTAGTAGCCTGTAAAATGCATATAACTTGATCAATCTAAATAATCAATAGAAATATATACAATTTGTCAATTTAAGTATAATATCTTAACCTTAAAGAGTCTGGCTTTAGGATGAGTGGGGTTCTTGCAAGAAGCTTTGTTGTGACCTCTTTGTAGACAATTTTTTCATGTATGTGTCAGCCCCTTCCTTGTTGAAGTAGTCCTATGCAATTCATCAGGACCTCTTCTTCTCACCTTAGCTGGTCTCCCAGCTTTAGTTTTGATTTTAGGTGGCTTTAGAGGTACAAAGTTAGTTTTAATAAACTCCTTAGGCCCAGGAACCCCATAGATCATATGCTCATATACCTTCATGTAACTCTCTTTTTTGTAGCAATCATCCACATAATCTTCTAATTTCAACCTTCTCTCTGAAATTGCAGTAGAAGCATGGTAACAAGGATAAGCATTCAGCTGAAACATCCCACATGTGCAAGCTTTTTTATCCAAGTCCACAAGGTATCTATCATCTGGACTGTTAACTTCAAACTCTTTGTCCCCACACCATCTAGCAATGCAATGCCTAGTCATAATTTGCTGTTTATTGATCTTCTTGAGTATGTTTGGGCATATGCTTCCAGCATATTTCTCCATCCCTGCTCTCTTAGTCTGAATCCTACTCATTAGCTTGCTTCTGATACTTTCAAACATGTTAATGATAGGTTTGTCCCTTGCATCAATGATATAACTGTTAAAAGATTCAGAAAGATTGTTAACTAAAATATCACTTTTGCAGTAAGCAAAAAAATATGACCTGGCCTAATGTTCAGCTGGAACTTTTCTAAGTTACTCCACTGTTGTCTTAATATTGTCATTAACTTTAGGATCTTCTGCTTCCAACAGCCTCATGTAATGCTCAAATGATATTTTCCTACCAACAGATGATGCCTTCCAAAATAAGTCCTTAAGCTTAGGTCCACTGAATTTCTTCTTAAAGTTGTCATACATGTGTCTCAAGCAATATTTGTGTTCACTATCTGGAGCCACATCTCTCAATGTCTCAATAAGTCCTTTTGTCCTATTAGAGATAAAATTCCATCTCCTGTCCCCAATATCCTCAAGCATCTCCTTCAAAAACCAAGTCCATGTCTCTCTGTTCTCCACTGGAACTACTGCCATGGTGATAGGAACTATGTTATCATTGCCGTCCCGTCCTATAGCAACCAAAAGCTGCCCACTATGTGCACTCTTCAAAAAACAGCCATCTAGACCAATTATTGGTCTACACCCTTGAAAAGACTTTATCATGGCATTCAGTGAGAAATACATCCTCTCAAAGATAGGTGGATCGCTGTCTTCAACTTTCCTCAACAAAATCTTGCTGCCATGATTCTTCTCTATAACTGTGGCACAATAATCCCACAACCTCTCAAATTGCTGACCATCCACCCCTCTGATTTCCTGCAATGCATGTCTTTTGGCTCTGATCATTTTCCATGTACTCATATTCAAATTGACCTTCCTTTGAATAGTGTTCTTCAACTTCTCAATTGAAATATTGGGATTGTCTCTGATAATATTTTGCACCCTGCTTGCCAAATATCTTGCTTTGGCAAGGTTGTTATGATCTGCTCTGGGACATGTATGAGATCCTGTGATTGTCTTCACTTGAAAAGTTACACTTTGCATCATTGGGGAGGCATGTATCCTCCAATTGCATAAGTTGTTCTTGCATTTAGTTGTTATTATGGCACTCTTATTTCTAAACCATTCAAGCTCAAAGCCCTGTCTCACAGCCCAATCTCTCAAAGCCTCTCTAAATACCTTTACATTAGCAAATTTCATCCTCACCACCATGTTAAAATCTTTCATCTATTGTCCTTGTCTAAAATATGGATGCTTTGGATCTTCTTCATCTGAACCATCTAGGCTAATGAGTTCATCATCTGCCCCTGGGTTACTATACCACTTCTTATCCTCTATATGTTTAGCTCTTTGTGGCCTCTTCCTCTTGGGATTCTTTGATTTTATTATTTTTCTCAACTTTCTGAGTTGCTCTCCTCTACCACTATTCTTTTCTATGAAGATATCATCATCACTGGACCCCTCTAAATCTTCTAGCACGAGGCTTGGTGTATCTGAATCAAGGTCAATATCACTCTTTGAATCATCTAGCTCATAAACTACATCCTTTGAATCTGTGGGAGTACTAGCTTGTGCATTATGGTCTAAAGCTTCTTCACTCTCTACATTATCTGATTCTTCAAGTTGTTCACTACCTGAATCATCTTGTGTATCTGCATCTGGTGAGACTTCACCTTGTGCATCATGGTCTACAGCTTCTTCTTCTTCATGATGAGATAATGAAGTCTTTTCAGTTCTGTGCACCTATTCCTCATCAATCTCCATTTCTTGTAGAAATTGATCTGCATAATGTTCTGCTTCATCTTGAAATTCCTGATCAAAATAAGCTCCTTCTGTATGTTGATCAAAATGAGATCCCTCTACATCATTTTGAACTGCAGGCACACCTTCATTATGCTGGATTGTAGGTTCTTTCTCATTCTGTCTAAATTTTGCTGCTTCTGAATCATGATGGACTTCAAGGACAACTTCATCATTTGCTGCAAGTGCTTCTTCCTCATGTTGGACTGTAGGTGCCTCTTCATTTTCAGTTTGTTGTACAGGTGCTTCAGGATATTGTTCAGCCATAGGTGCTTCTCCATATGCAATTTCTTCAATTGATTGTTGACATACAAGTGCTGAAGGTGCTTTTGAATTTTGTGTTTCTTCTATTGTTTTATGTTCGGCTACAACTGCTTTTTCTTCATGATGCACTGCAGCAGCATGCTCTTCTTCCTCTTCTGGCTGAGGTGGTTGTGTACTGAAACCCCCAAACTCCATCTCTTCTGGTTGTGTATTGCCAAAGTCATCTTCAAAATCCACCCCTTGTGTCAATAACCTGATCCTGCCATCCTTATCAATTTCTTGTTCCCTATTTTGTATCTTTTGAAGCTCCTCCAAGCTAATTAGATTCCCATGTTCATCCATCACTTGGATTGGATCTGCTACCTCCTCCACATAGAGCAAAACTGGTAAATCTATACCTCTGTATTATCTTTGCAAGTCACTTATATTATAATCAGGGTAATCATTTGTTATTTTCCTCAACCTATGTTCAAGTGAAGATCCAGGCACTCTGTAGTAGAAATTGACTATGCCTTTCTTGCCTCCATGCTGCACATACAAGTCCCACAGAATATCTAAGTTCAAGTAGTCCAAATCAAATTTTGGAATGTGTATTAATTTTCCTCCTCTACATATTAGTTTTGGAGTACGCACAAATTCTCCTCCACTCCACATTTGTAATTCATGGTATTCAGTTATCTGCATTCATGAACAAACAAAATATTCAATTAGCTACTGCCATAATGCATACCAATTAGCCTAAGTAGTGACAATTAACATTGAGACAATCCAATGTCAATTACCATGACACAGTGCTTATATATATGCTATTTAAATAGGAAGAACTGTGTACAGTCGAACCGGAAGAATAAGACTTCAAACAGGAACATTATGCATTGTAGCACTATGTTAAACATTCCATAAAATAAATTTAAATATTTTAAAATATTTTATTTTATGGATGGTCAATGTAAGTGTTTGTAAGTCTTTTTTCCGGTCTGAGTACTATTGGGACCACTGACATAAGACATTGGGACCACTAACATTGAAACCTACAAGCACAAGTACAGACAAATTGAAACAACTACACAATCACATAACACCTAATAACATCTACATAACGGAAAAATAAAAGACAAAATTCATGCTGGGGTGCAAAGCATATTACGCCACTTCAAACATAACAGACAAATAATACATCTAAAAACCAAAAAAAATACATATATAAACAAACTTCACACAGAAAAGGCCAAACAAGTACCCTAAGCAACATACATGAAGGAGAGAACAAATACATACCGTGTGTAGGAGTTAAATCACCAGATGCAGTCCCTTCGAAGTCAATGACGTCTCTACACCAATCTTCACCTGCAATCTTCTCTAAATTCACTTTGGATTGCAAAAATTTTTTCAATGTGATGGGGGCAACATCAACATTCAAGCTAGGGTTTTAGGATTTTTAATTTTATGATTTTCGCTCTCAGTTTTCCAGTATTTGATTTCAAAATGATCTGAAGAATGAGAGGTCAAAGGTGTTTAAACTTATGCAAGGTCATTTTTGTCCTTTCAATTTTAAATTGGCTGAAAATCCTTCTAAATAGACCGCAGGAGGCGGTGAGCAAGATTTATCAAATCTCAGGGAGGAATTTTGTATATTCTTTTTTTTACAGGGTTTTTTTTTGCCTATTATGGATAACACAGGGGGGTAAATTGCTATTAGCCCGTTACAAAATTGCCATTTTTTAAGATTTTAAGGAAATCAATATAATGGATTAGTGATAAATAAATTAATTAAAAAAGTGATAGAACAATAATCTAATCCACAAAGTCAATAGTTGGTAATTGGTATAGTTGGAAATATTGCTGCTTTTAGTATAGTTGGTTTATAGAATAAAAATATGCGGCTTCCTAATCAAAGGCAAATCTAAAAGTGCACATGGGATATGTTTGCATGGCAATTGATATCAGATATGGCCCAAACATGCTATTCTTCACATGCCCAAGTTCTCTCTGTCTCACTAAAGCATTGCACTTGCACATGCTTTTCTCTCTTTTGACTTCTCTCCCAATTTTTCTTTTTCATTTTTCCCTTTTTTAAAAAAGCCACACAGATGACAGACCGCCCACTAATGCCCAATTTGTTTCTATTCTCAAACTCTATTTTTATATCTATATTATTATATATAGCACAACGGTGTGACCTATAATTATGTAATTTTGATTTTAGTTATGTAATCTTGGCCAAATGGAATTTTTTTAGATTTTTGAGTATTTTAATTCAATTAAAAAAAATTATTAGTTGTTGATTATTATCTCTAACCGATATGATTGTATCTTATCTCTAATTTTTTTTCATTTGAAATTCAAAATATATCTATCTATACTATTAAGTAAGAACTTAATTCAAATTTAAAAATATAATTTATTTTATTTATTAATAGTTAGATATTAATACTAGATTATAAAAAATTGATAAAATCTTTTTTCTTTAATAGTTTAAGATAAAATCGCTACATCTCCATTGAAAACAAATAAACAATAGTCTCAAAGATAAAGTCATTACTTTTTTAGTTAATTCGCACTAAATTTTTAAAATTTAAAATTTTTTAATTAAATCAAAAAAATTATTAGTAGTTGGTTGCTCTATTCATATTAGTTGAACATTATCTGTTCCATATAAATATTTCTAAAGTTTCAAAATTGTTTTCTTGGTTGAATAAATAATTCTTTAATAGACCTTTAACATCAAAAAAATGATTATCTATAGTTTCATCTCGCACTTAGAATATATCGAAGATTTCTGAATTTACAATTTTTTAAAAGATATTTTTTAAGTTTTCTCTTAGCTTTAATAACTAAATTTAGTTATACCTGATTGTTTATGATGAAATTTTTAAAAAAAAATATTAATTTTACAACTAATTACAAGAGACTATGTGTAAAATAAGGCACTAATAATCAATTTAATGGTTTTATTTATATAATGAAGTATCAAATTCAATTTCAAATATAAATAATTAATTTAAATAATATTCTAAATATTTATTTGGCCAATAAATCTAATATAGCTAAATATAAAGTTGAGATTTTTCAACCAACAAAATGCAGTCTAATAAGATAACAACCAAGCAAATTTCATCAGACGACATCAAATCTCTACCAAATAAAGATTTAATATTATCCTTTAATATTATATATAATAATAAGATAATAAGATAATATCAAAAATGTTCCAATAGGTTAAGACTCTTCTACTTCATACACCTATATAAAGGGGCTATGTGATTCCATTCAAACATAACTCGAAGAAATAGAAGACATTCAAATTTTAAAAACTTTGCCTCGGTCTTTCAAATCTGAAAGAAGGAGAAATCAATAAATTTATTTTCTGTTGGAATTTGGTATCTATTGAATTTTTTATTTCATATATATAATTAAATATAATTATCTTTTCTTGATTGTTGAAAACCTGATGTTCTCTATGTTAATATGGCAAAGTAGGCAAATGAGCTGGGCATAGGAAATGGGTGAGCAAGAAAATTTGCAACAAAGAATGATTCTTTTTTGATTTATTTGTAAGGATTCAGGTGGTATTTTCTTCATGTTCATTTCAAGTATAAGATATATCAAATCATATAAATGTATTTCTTAGACCCCCACTAGAGTACTGCTAAAACCTTAATAATTTAAGGATCATGAGAAATATTGATCATTCATTTGTTTTATCTTTTTTATATGAATGATCAGGAGGTTTGGGCATGGATGATTTTTTATGGAACAGTAACAGAAATCATTATATTAATACGACAACGACGATAAGATCAAGTTGGGAAATAGAGGTAAATAACATATGAAAAAAAGTTATTATTTATTATTAGTCCACTTTCAATAATTATTTGGAATACAAAGAATTTTTTATCATAATGCAATTTCAGATTGAGATGGTCTCAAAGCATATTGAAGGGTGATTAATTTCTGATGTAGAGTCTCACAAGTGACTAAGGAATTCAAGATAGAGATCAATCATGTCTTAATTTCTACTTTTAAAAAAAACTCATAGACTTATGTAGTGTGATTTTTGTTTTTATTGATTGATACTTGGAAAAATTAATATAATGTTACTTTTATTTTATCAGTAGTTTCTGAAAATGTGATTGAATTTTTGCTAGATTTAGTATTTCGAAACGTGGTTTCTAAGTATCATGCCTTCGAGGAGCATTTTCTTCCATTAATGTAGTGTTCCACTTGGCTTAGTCTTTTAAAATGTGATATCAAAACTTCCAAGCTAATTGTATAAAATTTTGCAACTACTCATTTGGCTGGATAGCATTACATTTGCATTTATATGTGTAAAGATTTGGTGTTCAAACCTAAAATAGTCCCAAATGTATTCACCTTTTGCTTGAGTTTTTTTTATTTTATTTTATTGTGTAGTAAGT
Source organism: Jacaranda mimosifolia (assembly GCA_018894105.1). NCBI lineage: Eukaryota > Viridiplantae > Streptophyta > Magnoliopsida > Lamiales > Bignoniaceae > Jacaranda > Jacaranda mimosifolia. Next base: position 12,710,320 of record CM032130.1, on the reverse strand, counting down.
TTTTATATTATTAATAGTGTTTATCATTCTTTCATATCTTTGCAGGCATTATACTTTTTATTATTTTGTTCAATTTCTCTTAAATTGACTAAGTTGTCTTGGCTTATGGAAAAAAATGAGAGTCTTTGCATTTTTACATCGTACTTTTTTAAATTGATAATAATGTGACAAGCTTAAGTTTTCATTGCTTTTTATTGATATTAATACATATGATTTGGTGGGAAACACTCTTTAATTTTTATATTATTTATCTAATTTTAAAAAAATAACGTACTAAACTTACTTTTACATAAAATAAAAATAATACTAATATATTATATTTTCAATAATAATTAATTTCATCCGTGCATAGCACGGGGTACATACTAGTTTTTTATTATTTGAAAATGAAGCACATCATTTTATATATGATTTTTCAGCCAACATATTTTTATTTTCATTCTCAAAATGCATTTCTTAGTAATTTATATATCTTCTTTTTCTATTATCATTATTATTATATCTTTCTGTCTACCACCTATGAAGTTCAATATAAACATTGCTTTTCTAACAATCAATCCAAATACAAACTCATTTTGAAATTTAGATTCATTTTCACTAACAAATTTTTTAAATTTTGAAAATAATAAAAATAAAAAATGAGATTGAAAATAAAACCAAATAGGTCCTAAGTGTTTATGGTAATTATGATTTCGTCTTAATTATCTTTGCATATCTGTTGTGTGAATGTTGTTTCGGAAATTGTTTACATGTTGGGTGTTTATGCATTAAATTGTGAAAATTATATACGTGAGTATAATGTTATCCTTAACGTGGTATAATTCTTTTGAGTTGTTTTTGATCCAATGGTATTAATTTCACACATAAAGTGCAAGGTCGAGGGTTCGAATCTAGCATACTCTTGATGTGTGTGTTTATAAATATATAAAAAAAAAAAAAATGTTGTTCAGTTCTCATTATTTAACGTGAAAATTTTGAAATATATTATTTTTTTCTTATAAGGAAAAAGATGCATATATATATAGAGAGAGGCATAGAAAGAGTTTGTTCAAATTCAAATTTCGAATCTTATACTTATATATATATATGTATATATGTATGTATATATTAACCTGATTCTAAAAGTTGATGAAAATTTCTTATTTGAGGGTGACATAGCTAATTTTAATGATTGAACTTTTTGATTAATCAATGCACTCATTCGCCAAAAGAGTATCTGATTTACAAACTAAAGTGGTACTATCTGGAACCTTTTGTATGTTGGCAGAAGGGATAACATTTTGATATCAGAAATTTCAATTCCAATACCTGATATATCATATGGATAATTATGATATCCCTGCAGGTACCTACCCATAAACGCGCGTGGCAAACATAAAATGGATGCACCTTTAATTTACTCTCATTGTTTGTTGAATTAATGAACTTATGATACGGAATTATATATGACAAACAAAATCTGCATATATATTGTGAATAAAAGATATCTCTCAAAAATGAAAATAATTAATTCATATCAATTAATAATTTAGTAAATTTTTTCTTCTAATTGAGATGTTTTCCAGATTTAATGTTGTCCCAAAATTATCAAATGCTGATAAAAATTAATTGGATAGTTCTTATGTAGACCTGTTTTCCATGGAGAAGGAGATGGACTCTACTGTATGATTTCCTAGTGCTTTCCATGCATAAAAATTGGAATGTCGGATTGAGAAAATATTTTCATTTTTCTAAAATAAAATAAAATTTCTTTTTAGAAACGTGTCTTCTTATTTTTATAAAAAAATTGTTAAAAAATTATAATCACTACATTGATAAAAAGTTCGTATTATACCTTCAATCATTATTTATATATATATTATTTATTTATTATATTATTAGATATAATAACATAAAAATTTAATGTGAAACCATTAATCACAGATTTTTATTTTTTATTTTTTTTTTTGACACAAAAACTTGCAAGGTGAGATATTTAGACTGAAAATTATCTCATCCCAAATTAAAACTAAATTATTAATTAAGTTATATATACATTTTCAAACACAATACCAAATCATATCTTTTTGGTTTTTGAGTAAAAAAAAAAAAAAGAGAGAGATAGAGAGAGATTAAAATATTTGATTTTGTTTTAAAATGTCTTATAGGAAAAGTGTTTGAAAAGATATTAATTTCGGTAATTGTGGCATTTGTAACAAAATATCATGAAATAATAATGTAAATTAACTGCAATAGTTGGAGATAAAATTATACGACATATATGATCTTCAACGACAATACGACATATATGTAGAATTTCAATTTTTCTATTATGAAAGAATTTGCCTGTTGGTCAGTGATTATATTTTTTCTTATTAATTGATAAATCTAAATATAATTTTTATTTTTATTTTTTAATTTCATGAATTTTTTATTTACACACTTGCAAATACCAATAGTTTGAGTTTCAAACTTTACACATATAAATGTTAGATACAATATTATTGAGCCAATATCCACCCTGCAAGAAAATTGTAGAAAATGATATACGGTATTTTAATCTTGAGAAATGATAGTGGCAATCATAAAGTTAAAAAAGGGATAAAAATACGTCTGTGTATTGGACAATTTGCATAATATTGATTTTATGCATGATCCGGCATGGGGGTTGTTAATTTATTGGATTGTAATTAGAATTCTATTCAAATTAAGAGATTTGATTGGATACTATTAAATAATATACGATTTGAAATGATGGGACAAGTATGAAACTAAACGACTTGATTAGTTTAAAAATCCAGGGCCAATCATCTTTGATAAAATGTACCAATATTTAAGTGTGAATTCGACGTCCACCCATAAGATTAATCCTTTTATAGTAAGAGAATGATTAGTTTTTGGAAATTTATATCAATAATTTGGATATTATTAAAATCAATTTGTGAATTATTGTATACTTATAAAATAATGTGTATGATAGAAAAAAAAAAAATCAATATATTGTTTCATTTAAATAATATCAAGTGGCGGACAACTCCCTAAGAATCCAACTTTTAGTAAGTGAATGTTGTCGTGATTGTTGGAGGGCTGGCAGCTTTTATTTTAGTTTCAGACTTTGGGATTCAGAAAAGGGTCTGTTTGGTTAAACAAAAACCAACTCCTCTTCCTCTGTCAGTCTGTCTGTTAGGTTAGGCCCAACACAATTATGCACCGCATTATGTCACTAATTACGTCATTTACCCGATCGACACATATTGCAGGTAGGGAAGCGAGGAGAAACATCCAATCCCACTCTTCCACGTGGCCACATCTCATTCTTCCAAAAAAAGCTAATTATATATTGGAAAAAAAAGAGACCGAAGCTCAAGAAATTGTTGCCATATATAAATTATGATCACTTGTTACCACCTTCACACCTTTGCAATCTTTATCATTTCTCTCCCATATATATATATATATATACACACCAAACAGAACCTAGCTTGATTCACCAGTGACTTATTTCACAAAAGGAAAAGTACTATTGGAAATTTGAATTATAATGGGGACGGCGCGTGAGGAAAATCAGTTGGAATATGAGGAGACGGAGCTGCGACTCGGACTGCCCGGCGGAGGCGGAGGAAATGAAAAGAATAATGGCAATTTGAAGAGAGGGTTCTCCGACACTATTGATTTGAAGCTCAACTTAACCACGTCTTCTTCTTCTACTTCTTCTTCATCATCCCGCAGTGTTAATACTAACAGTAATCAAGTTGTGATTGGAGAAGAAAAGAATGCGAAACCCCCAGCTGCCAAGTAAGTGCCCAGCTAGCTAGCCATCACTACCTTCAATTTTACTTTCATTTTCCTTTTTTTTTTTTTTTTGAAATTATTTTTGTGCAAATAAGCTTGTTGTTTTGTTGCCATACTCTATCTGACCCAATATCAGGAAACTTTGAAACATCATATATTATTGGTTAAATTAATTAACACTAAAATGAAACTATTAAACATCATATCATATGCTCACCACTATTGAGTGGCCTTTGACCTAAAAGTTATAAATTTTATACATAAAATATAAAATTGGGGTGACTAGTCTTATTTTGCATGTGTATAAATAAAAACATTTATATGTTCAAGACTTAGTGTTTCTTGTATGTGTGTGTGTGTGTATAGAGAGAGAGAAAGAGAGGTAATTAAATGGCTAAGAATATGTGATATATGTTTATAATTTTTGTGTTGCACCAAGATATTAAATGGTTGTTATTCTAATTACCTGGCTTTAAAACCCTTCGATAGAAGTAAAATTTCCATATTGAATGAGTGGAGCTGCCTGAAATAAGGTTTTGGGAGAGGTAGTGAAAGAAGGGGAGATTGCTATGCTTTCCTGAGAAACTGGTCATTTCTTAATTTAAATTCTAATAAATATCTGGGGAGCATGCATCACATTTGGGGAATTCAAGTTTTTATGTGATTATTGGCGGGGTTTCAACAATAAACAATTAGTTGTTTATGGAGCACAAGAAAGTCTTCTAATTTTTAGAAAATAATATTTATTTTCTCATCTTGTACCTCAGTGCAACCAAACAAATGGAAAAACAAAAATCTAAGCAATTTTTAGATCACGTAATTATATTGTATTGATTTTCATCATGAAATAAAAATAAATTGTTTTGAAATAGAAATAAACATAAAATTTGTTACCCCAACTTCATAACCTGTCTTACTCGCAAGTGGGACTTGTGATGGTCTGTCCTCTAATACGAAGCCATGTTTAGTTGTCTGCCAGACCCAATATACAACAAAAACATATGGAATCTTACTTTATCTTCTTTTGACCCGTTATTAAAGTGAATGCGACTTGCACCTTTCCTCTAAATCTATACTCAATTTCAATTATGATTGTACAATTCACAATTGGACTGGACAGGACAGCAAGCAATAATTTCTACTTTCTTCGTTTTCAATATCGATGTACATGATAAAACAAAATCCACCCAAATTTGAGCTAGTAATAGAAAAATATTCATGCAATTCGTTCAATTGACTATAAAAGCAAAAATCAAAAAGAAAATTAAAAACAGTATTTATATAAAATCAATTTTGGAAGAAGACAATATTATTGTTTGATATAAATTAAATTGTAGGTGTTATGTTTATTAAGAAGCAAAATTTATTCCAATAACATATATATATATATATATATTAATTATTGATATATATGATAGAAGATGTATGGTTTGAAATTTCAGGGCCCAAGTAGTTGGTTGGCCACCAGTTAGATCATTCAGAAAGAACAGCCTCGCCGTCCAAAAGAATAGCGGCGCCACCGCCACTCCAAGCCCAGAAGCCGACAAGTCCGGCGGCGTGTTTGTCAAAGTCAGCCTAGATGGGGCGCCCTACCTACGCAAAGTCGACTTGAAAAACTACAACAGCTATCAACAGCTCTCCGATGCCCTGGCAAAAATGTTCAGCTCTTTTACAATTGGTAATCGCATAAGTTGTTATAATTTTATTTAAAAAATCTTATAAACTCATACATTTTATAAAATATTTTTAAAATTTTATAAAGTATTAAATTTTACTTTTGAAATAAATTATTTAAGTGTTTGGATCAAATAAAATTTTAGGGGCTTATAAGATGTTAATATAAATGATGATTTTGTAAACAAGATGATTAAAAGTAAGAGAGTCTATAAAAATGTTAAAATTAAATTAGATCTCCTCACTTTTTTTAAAAGAGATGATAAGATTCTAACATTTTATTTTATGATCTTATAAGTTTTTTTTTTTTTTTTTTTAAATAAAATTTATCAAACGCTTCCTAACATCTTATACAATGATGTTTTGAGAAGCTTAACTTATAAGCCCACCCAAACAGCATCTTAGTTATCATATATATAATTACTTTAAATCAGATGGAAGATTGATTTGATATAATCTTAACTTTGAGTGTTGATGTTTTAGGTAACTGTGGTTCTCAAGGGCTGAAGGACTGCATGAATGAAAGCAAATTGATAGACCTTTTGAACGGGTCTGATTATGTACCCACGTACGAGGATAAAGATGGAGACTGGATGCTTGTTGGTGATGTTCCCTGGGAGTAAGTATTTAAAATATTAATTTATTATAAATACAATATTTACGTTTCTTTAATTTCTTTTCTAATTTTAATTTACTCAAAAATAATTTTATATATATGCAAATGCAATTAATCTGTTTAATTTGATGAAAACTAGGATGTTTGTTGATTCCTGCAAACGCCTGCGGATAATGAATGGCTCCGAGGCCATTGGACTAGGTATTATATTATATATGTGATTCATTCAAACTAACACTTACATCATTTGTATTAATTTTTTTGATAATTTTCATTAATTAATTATTATTATTAATAATATTCCTCTGAAATGCAGCACCAAGAGCAGTTGAAAAGTGCAAGAACAGAAGCTGAAAAAAGTCCCACTATATATATATATATAACACTAAAAGTAGTGCTTAATTAATTTCAGTAGTTAAGTTTAGTTTTTGTATGTAATTGTGTCAATTAATGTTGAGTACGTATATAGATAGTGGATGATTTTCCAGCAAATAATTAGATATTTGCTTAAATAGGTAGGGTTGTCATTTGATCCCTGATCACAGCCTTGTCGTCATCACACTTTCTTCTTGCTTGCTTTTATTTAATGAAATATGAAATATCCTTTCTCCCTGTGAGCAATATCGCAAGTACTATCTCTGTTATAAATTAATTATTGATATTTTGGAACCAATGGATGGCATAAAGTTGGAATATATATATATATATATATGAATCGAAAACTTATATAAATTTTTTTTTTTTTTTTTTTGCCCTTTCAAACTTTAGATTTTATGCTGGCCATGGTTTTACAGTCTATTTGCATTAAAAAGAAATTAATTAAGTTTGTCCAAACTATGAAAAATTTAGAAATTAATCTTAATTTCTTTTCAGTACCTCTTCAATAAAATAGAAAATTCAAAGTGTCTGTAGCAGTTTAAGTGGCTGTATAGTGTGCATTATGTATTTAACTTTAAGTTTTTAAGCTAATCAAGATTATATGTGGTTGATGAATTTAAAATTAAATCCCACCATATAAAGGTAATTATTTGAAACTCCCATTGCCAAGATCATTATTCTTAATATTATTAATTAATTGGCAAGGAAAATTTTATGGTGGTGATCCCAAAATAAGCATTAATTATTCTATCACTGATCACTGATTGCTTGTCACGTAGAAATTAAAGATATTCAAATATTACAAATTACAATAAGACAAATTTCTTAATTATTCTGTCGGATCATCAAAATTTTACTATAATTATTAGCGTAAGTGGCACTTCACTCCTAAAATTTAATTGATTTAGCACATTACTCCCCAAAAAGAGCTAAAAGGTACTTTACTCCCTTAACTTAAAATTACTAGAACACTTTGCCTTGTAAATATAATTTCTAGTAAATCTTATGATGGGAGAAAATGCTATTTTTGTCATTTTCCCTTTTCCCCACCTTGTTCCCTTAAAAAAAGGAATCCAACTACTCTTGTTATTTCTATATTTTTCAACTCAAAAATAAAGAAACTTATCTATCAAGAACAATAGGATAATGGGGTTCTTATTTTTTTTTCTTACATTCAATTAGCTCGTTTGCTTTATCCTAGTGTTTAGGGAATTAGTTGTTGATTGAAATACAACTGAATGAGTTTTAGTACACGCATTTTAGTTAAAAATATTTTTAATTTTTCATTCATATGGATGTGATGTAGTTCATTTTCAAATATTAATTCATTTTGTTATCTAAAAATTTGTTCTGCCAACTATATAAAGAAGCAAAATCACTAACCTTATTATTACTCTAAAACAAATTTTTCTTATTTTATAAAAAATATTTTTAGGAAATAATAAAGCTTATGCTTTATTTTAGTAATGCTAAGATTATCTAATCCATCTTTAAAGAATCAGAATCATTAATTTTGTCATTCATCGGTCATGTTGATTAGGAAAGAAAGAGGAAGAAGTGCTCACATAATGCATATATATTTTTTAGGCTAACAACTAATTCAACCTTTTGAATACAAACATAATTAATTAGTTTAACAAGAAATTCACTTTACAAACTAATAGTCCTCTTAAAGGAATATACATACAATACATTACGTAAAGTATCACAAAATATGTTGAGAAATGTAGAGAAAAGTGAAATTAACAAGAATAACTTTTTTCTCCAACCACATAATCTGCCAGAAATTGTATTTGGAGAGTAAAGTGTTTCAATAACTCTTAGTTGAGGGGGTGAAGTGTCTTTTAGTTATTTTTTTAGGGATAATTTGTCAAAATAATTAAATTTGAAGGTGAAGTGCCATTTTCCCATTATGTAATTATTTGATTGGACATTGAATTAAGCGAGCAAGAATCCAAAAAATAATTAAGTGGGGAGCAGCTCATGTTAAAAAGTCATAAATAATCCAGTCGATCTCACAATGGCCCACCTGTTTGTTTTCTTTGAGGCAATAATTTATTATTCCAAAAACGATCCCTCCAGTTCATATAATTTTGATGAGTGGAATGAGGAATAATTAATAAAAAATGAGCCGTGAAATTATATATTAAATAAATATTATTTATATTTTAAAGAATTATTTAAACAATACGTTGGTTAATTTTAATCATTAAATGTGTATATAAGTTGATACACTATAATAATATCCACAAATTTTATCAGTATGGCTAATTTGACACATTTTATTTTATGGTTGTATGTGCAATTTAGATATTTTTTTCTTCATTAATAATAGGTAATTGAGTTTGGGTAAGAATCCCCCTTAATTATTTTTCTGCTGTGTCAGAAATATAATCAATTAATCATAGATCTTAATCCATTAAAATATGTGATTATTAAGTTGGATATGATATAGTATATCCAATCTAATAATTTATAAAAAAACAAAAGTTATCTCTTGGATGCGCCCGTTTGATTTTATTTTCATTTTCATTATTTTTAAAATTTGAAAAGTTAGGTAGTGAAAATAAGTTGAAAATGAGTTTGTATTTGGATAGATTGTTGAAAAAGTAATGATTATGTTAGTTTTAATATATTGTAGGTGGGGAGAGATAAAAATAATAGAATAGAGAGATAAGATATATAGGTTATTGGGAGAATGTATTTTGAAAATGAAAATGAAAATAATATTTTATAAAAATATGTAAAAAATGATGTGTTTCATTTTGGAATTGTAAAAAATGTGAAAATAGAATGTAGAAATGAAGCCAAACGGGCCCCTGTTCAAGCATAGTTTAATTCAACGTTTCTCGCCTGTTGTATGATGTTTGAATTTTTCTTTCTTCCTTTTTTTTTTTGGATAATTTATGAAATTTGAAGTTGATTTTGTTTTTGGTGATACGATAGAACTTTGTAATTATTTAAGAAGTAGTATAAGTACAAAAATGAGACAATAAATAATGATTGTTTGAAGATTTATAGTTTTATGATGTTAAAATCATAAAAAATTTATAAGATTTTTTTTTTTTTGGGTGAAATAACAGAACTTTGTAATTTTTTTAGAAAGTATTATATTACAGAAGGGCTAAATACATTTTAGCCCCATGTAAAGTGGCTAATGAGTTGAAAATCCCTTATCATATGGGAGGCCTTGTGTTCGATCCCTAGTGGTGGCGTTGTGTGAATTTTATGTACTTTATTGGTAGTTTGTACTTTGAATGTTTGATTTGAGAATAGAAAAAATATTAATTTGTTGATAAGATGATGAATTCATTATTTGTAATATTCTCTCTCAAAGAAAAACAAAATCCCTTGTATTTTTCTAATTGACATATAACTCCATCTATTTGTGAAAATCTAACTTACTCACCTCAATTGATTTAAATTATTTTTAAAATTTTGAAATGACTGAAATGTCCTCATTTATAGTAAGCAGTTATGGGTTTGTCGTATGTAGAATGGGCTAGATATATTTTTACCCCATGTAAAGTACTTAATAGGTTGAAAACTCCTTAATTTTTTTATGCATTTCTCTCAACTCGAAAAACACAATGCTCAATCAAATTGAACCCTAATCCTTCATTTACGGACAATATTTCCATGATTCCTAGTTCTACTTTTTATATTTAGTTATCATCTCTGATCAATTTTACATAGAAGCCAATAAATAGAACCACATTTTCTATATATTTCTAGCCCCAAATCAAACCCTAATCATAAAAACATCCTAATATAGCAAATAGTGGAGAAGGTTTACTAAAGTTATTGAAAATATATTGCAGCCACATTGGAGTTGTGAGGTAATGCACACTTTATTTCAAAACTTTATATTCTAACAATTTTGATTTCCAATTTAAGGTTTAGAAATTTAATTTTTGTTGACACTATTTTCATGCTCTGCTATTAATTTTAAATTTTTTGTTGAATATATAGAGTTCAGCGAAAGTTGAATCATTTACAGTATCGAGTATGACTTCGAATTGTGTAGCAATAAAATATATTCTAATCTTGTGCATTACTTGTCATTTTGCAGATCTTACGAATAATTTGAAATCTTTTGAAATTTCTGACTTAGGGTTAGGGTTTAGGTATTTATGTTGTAAAATAAGTACTTGTTTGAAATAGTTCCATTTATTTTTTTTGTGTTGTGGTGGGGGGCGGGGGGGACTCAATATGCTAATTAGAAAAATACAAGGGGTTTTTAGCATATTCAATACTTTACAAAGGGGTAAATTTCATTTTGGCTATTGTTTTTATATTGAATTGAAAGGTATAAATATCTTTCTATGTGCTAAAAGGGCTCTAAATTGAAGAAAATTTTCATTCTCAATGTGTCGGTCACACATTCAGTAATGAGAATATAATTTTGTTAGTTTTCATAAATAGAAAGGGTAATTTGCCAATTAAAAAAATATAAGAAGTTTTCAACGAATTCAACACTTTTACAAGGGGGTCAATTTCATTTTGCCCTATTACAAAAAAGAGACAATAAAGTATAAACATTATTGTTTGATGATTTTACAGTACTTTCATGATGCCAAAATCATAAATCTAATTTATTTATGAATGAAAGACAAGAAAGATGCAACCAACGCAGCAATTTTTGTAATTGTGAAATGTCCAAATTAACGTATGGTTATTATTCAAAAATAATTAATTTATATAGGACCATCATAAGCGGGCAAACACATAGCCTCTGGAAGAAAGAAAATATTTATTTAGGAATAAGGGAATTGTAAGGCTCTGTTCACTTGGATTTTGGGCATTTTTTTAAATTTTTTTTGGGGGAATGAATTTTTGAGAGAAAAATTGAAAAAAGTGTCAATCGTTTGTTTTTGTTTGGGAAAATAGGGAAAATGATTTTTGAGTGAGTTGTTTGTTTGTTAATATTTTGGTAGGGACAAATTTTACGATACATGTCAAATCAGTTACTTTTTTGTTGGGTTTGTGGGGAGAAATTGACTTTTTTATGTAATATATATATGTATATTTATAATTTGATGATGTGTGTATATATGTACATATATGTTATGATTGGTAGACAAAATATTTAGTAATAAACAATATAATTATTTAAAATTAATTTATTATTATTATTACATTAAATTTTGTATGTAACTGATTATTAAATTAAATAGATTATTGGAATATTTAATTACATATGTAATATTTATCTGTATAAAATATAATTTATATAAATATAATAATTCATTTATTTAATTAAAAAAATTAATTTTATTAATATAATATGTTATCTAACCAACTTGAAACATTAAATAATTAATACGTTATTTGATAGATAAATTATTTATTAATAAAAAAATAATTATTTAAAATTAATTTATTAAATTAAAGAGATTATTGTGTTAATATTAGATTATATTAATAAGTTAATTAATTAATTAATTTAATACATTATTTAATAAATAAATTATTTACCTATAATATAAAAATATTTAATTAAATTTAATTAATTTTTTCAAAAATTAGTTTAATTAAATTTGCAAATGTAAATTTTAGAATTTTTTAACTACTAAAATTTTAATTTTTTCATATATATAAGATATATTATATATATATATATGAGTGAGTGAGTAATAAATAAATGAGTGATGTAAAAGGTGGAGTTAGAAAATGAGAGAATATGTGTGATTTTTAAGGTATAGGGATTTTTGGGATTGAATTGGGAGGAATTTTTTGGACATAAACTTTTGATATTTTGAAAAAATAATTAGAGAATGTGCCTGCTTTTTGGGATTGTTTTGAGAGTTTGAAAAAATTCTTCCTTTTTTTTCATCCAAAATGTAAGTCAACACGGCCTAAAATTCCAGAACTGAAAAAATTGCGGCGGCCGACGACATAAAAGGGGTAGATAGCTTTAATCGCGCTGTAATCGGATCCAAATTCCAAATAAATGAAAGCATTATTTGCAAGTGGTCCATTTTAAGAATGTTTTTGAAAGTCTCAAAATGAAAATGATGGAGGACTGACCAAAATGGGTTTGTCAAGATATCATCTCACCGAAAAATACAAAATGCGGCGAAAAAAAAAGAAGAATATTATTTTTACTGTATAATACACATATAAAAGAAATCAGCCTCAAGCCTCAGCACAGTTCTCGATTGATATATTTCTGGCCTTTGGCGGATAATGATCGTTTGATGGAGAATAGTGGATAACTTTTTTCCACTCCATTTATTAATTGCTCGGCCTGAAAAGGATCAGTTGTTTCTCATAATTATATCTTAATTTTTTTATAAGTCAAAATTTTTTCATGCCAAGATTCTTCGTGTTAAATCAGCGAGAAATCAGACTAGATGCAAAATCATACCTGAGTCCATATATAGGAATGGACCTGATTCTTGAGTGTGGTGGCTCTTGATTGATGCTGCATGGAAATAAAGTTGGAGTCCTTATGAAAAATCAACAAGTTAAATTAGGCTTTTTGCTATTGAAGTACATTTGCATAAAGTTCGAGCTCGAATTTTGCAAATGATTACTTTTATGCTTTTTCGACTTTGAGAATTAATATTTATATTAATTATGTGAGGGACGGAATCAAAAATTTTGTTTATGGGGGGCGAAATTTTGAATTATCAAAATTATGATATTTTTTTATTACACATATATACAAAGATGTACAATGAGACAAAAGATATATTTTTAATAAGAGGATGGGCGAATTTACAATTTGAGGACAACAAAAGTGTAATATTTAAAAAATTTTAATATAAAAAATAAAGTTTTAATATTTTGAGGGGGCCAAAAGTGTAACATTTTTAAAATTTTAATATCAAAAATAAAGTTTTAATATTTTAAGGGGCAAAAGTGTAATATTTTAAAAATTTTAATGTAAAAAATGAAATTTTAATATTTTGAGGGGTGCGATTGCCCCTGTCAACCCCCCTCACACCGTCTCTGAACTAGGTCTTTTGTGTGCTTTATAAGAGAAGTAAGAGGTTCGTGTTGACTACCTACATTATGTGACTGTGTCTGTAGGTGATGAGGGTGAATATCGTATATTAGTGTAGTGTGTTGAGATTAAATGAAATCGACCTAAGGGAGGTCGAGGAATGAGCCTCTAGTGAAGCGGGGTCGAGTCCTGCAATTAACAGCAAACGTCAGGCTAGCCGAGGGCACTCCAAAGCTCAAGTCAGTAAGGATCGACTAAAGAAATGAGCAGTGGAGTGGGGGCATAAGATAAGAAATGGCATACCTTGTTGAAGGGTTGTAATGGGGTATTTATAGTCTTCTCAACGTGGTTGATATGACTTTGATGCCCTCACAAAGTTATAATAGATCCTGTACTGGACTGAGGGCTATGAAGTCTTATCTTCCCTATGTACTATTCCAGATGGCGTGGCCTGAGGCATGGTGGTGCACTGGTGGTGCATACTATTCTGAGGCCTCTGAGAAAAGGCGGTACTGTGGTAGCATGCGCCATTAATACGGGGCCACGCTGCTTGGTGGAGCATTTAATGCGGTGGAGAGGCTGCTGTCTCTATTTGACCTCCATGGTCGATACGAATTTTCTTATGTAACATCTCCTCGAGCTAAAGCTGATCTAGTTTAGATTAACCATGCTGGTCAAAGTGAGAGAAGTTGTCTAGAGGCTCAAGTCGATCAACTTCTGGTCAATTTGGTGGAAGTGGTGCCTTGCTCTAATGGATTTTAGCTGTGGTTGAGTCTGAAACTAATTTGGTGGCTCGATCAGTAACCTCTTTCATCTCCCTATGTCTCACAAGTTGGGGAGTACGGAGGAGTCGGGCTTTTATTTTCTCACAGCCAGCCCTCGTCGAAAGTTCCTGGTGACCTCTTTTTCTTTATTTGGCCAGAATTGGATATCTCATTATTTCTATGTTCGATCTCCGAGTGGGGTTGGGTTTAATATACCCCAGGGTTGAATGAGGGGTCACGTCGAGATGCCCAAAAAGGAGACTCTGACTTGGCCCAACACATTCATAAGGGATCTTGTTGAGTTTGGGCAGATGGAGGCCTCGGGTTACATCGAGTAGAGGAACTTGGTGTTAGCAAGTTTATCACCTACCCAGCTAGATATAGACTCAGCAAAAAATTACCCAAACCCATGGGTACCCAAAAAATGTGTCTAATTACCCGCCGTTTTTTGGCCTAACCCACGGGTACCTATAGGTAACACGTGAATAATCATTTATATTTTATTTTAATTTTTCTCTAATTTTTGCAACTATTTTGGAAGGTGTAACACTTTTGTTATTTAAGTGGTGTTTAAACTTTTACTTCAAAAAACTTTTAACATATAATTAAATTTAAATTTAAACTTCGAAATATAATATAACTTAAATTTAATATATGTTTAAATATTTAAGTTGTAGTTTTCAAACCAAAACATTTGATATGCTTTAAAATATTTGTTCAATATAATATTTAAACTTTGTAGCCTCTTTTATTAATTTTGTTTAGGTAATATTTAAATAATATTATGTAAATTGAAAAAAAATATTAATTTTTCTTTAAATATAAAAAAAATAAAAATTTATTACGGGGACCTGTGGGTTATCCATTACCCATAGTCACGGGTAATGGATCCACTATCTCATACTGAATAAAAAATGGGTAATTTTATTCGCAGGCAAAATTTACCCAACACATTCTTACCCGCTCTTGGGTTACCCGCGGGTACCCATTTACCAGGTCTAGCTAGATATTCCTGATGGCGCTCGACTAGGTAGATAGCGTTATTCATTGCTTGTTTATAATTAGCATTTATTACCATTTATCATTCACATTTGAGTTCAAGTTTCTAGTCGATTCTGATGTATTTTTGTTTTCATTCAGATCGAGAAGAGATAATAAATCAAACCCGAGCTCAAGATTTGGCGCGTGCCCGACGCAACCAGGAGAGTCGAGAAAATACAGGTGCTCATCGAGGATCGACATCCCATGTAGCGCGGCCACTTGCTACGCTGCCTGCCCCCGTAGCTTTTCTAGCCTGACCAGCAGCTTACCCTACTCTGCTAACACTTAGGTCGAGCCCAAGTGCAGCTGCTCAGCATAATAGGTCTGCGACCGAGCAAGCCGGGCCTGCGCAAAAGAGAACCGCTGTCGAAAAGGGTAAGGGCAAGGCTGGAGCGTTTGCTGCCCCTACCGGCTATGACCTTTTCAGGCGTTGGGATGATGACTCTCTATTCCAGTTGATCGACCTCCCGTCGCCTCGATTCGGGACTGAAATGGTGGTCCACAACTCGATGTCAATGATAACAGTGGGGTCAACTGGTTCCTTGCCGTTGAAAGTGATAATGACAGGCTTATTTGCTTCTGACCAGCGAAAGATGATGGAGTCAAGCCAGTGAGGGGTCCTGCAAGCATATCATTCAAATGTGGTATATTTGTGGTTGAGTTATATTCGTTTGTTCTCATTTTACTTGTCTATGTGCTGACATCGTTGCGTGGTTTTCAAGTTAGCCAATTGGGGTATCATCTCCACAGGAGGTCGGAGCTGGCGCTCAACGATCGTGATTGGCTTTAGGAAGAGCGTGATGATGTGGATGTTGCTAGGGCTCAGATCGAGTCAGCCATGGCAGAGGTCGAGAGGCTAACCAAACAGCTGGAGGAGAGGGAGACGTAACTCGAGGCGAAGGATGTGCAATTACTGGCCGCGGTAGTGGAGAGGAGCTCGGCCGAAGAGCTGCTAAAGAAGGTGAGGGTAGAGGCGTAGACACACTATGACACTGGTCGAGCCTATAGCTACAATAGCACCTTACATTATGCTGGGGGTAAGTTCACGAGCGCTCTGCCCGCCGTTCGTCGAGAGGCAGTACAACAGTTTATGTTGACTTTAGCGTTCCAGGACGCCAGTGTCGTCTTTTCCCTCGAAGGTGCTAAGGACACCTTCAACAAGGCTATCAAACAGCTGGAGTATCTGAGGTATTCTCTCCGTTCAGAAGACAGGGAGCGCCTGAACCTAATTCTTGACGAGCAGCTCTACACGTATCTGGACCCAGATGAGGCTGCTCCTACTGAAGAGGCTACTCTTAGTGAAGTCGCCCCTGTCGAAGAGCCTGTTGCTGCACCGATGCCTGGTTATTTAGCTAG
Organism: Jacaranda mimosifolia; assembly: GCA_018894105.1. NCBI lineage: Eukaryota > Viridiplantae > Streptophyta > Magnoliopsida > Lamiales > Bignoniaceae > Jacaranda > Jacaranda mimosifolia. The sequence goes on along the minus strand of CM032130.1, from coordinate 12,693,768 downwards.
GCATGAGATGGTAACTACTGAGTTCGACTTGCTAATGATTTTGCTTTCAATATCAGAGATGGCAAAGTCAACATGGTTGATTTCTTCCCCAAGAGCAGACATGTATTTCTGGTTGATGAGGCTGGTCCTTCTTGGCCACTTGCTGCTAATGTGCCCAAGTAAGAGGTTTAGAGCCCTTCTATTGTTGTTCCTGTCCATTCCAGCAATGAGCTCGACCAGGCAATCGATGAGGGTGCGTTGGCTGATCGGGTTGAGGGTGCTGGTTCCAGCTGAGCTTGTAGCTCATTGTAATTTTTTTTCAAATCTGTAATTGCCCTGCGAGGTGTTTGTTTTGTTGCTTTTGGATCATTATAATCGAATGTTGATTTTGAATGGATATCTTTGCCGTTGATTTATGCTTAATGCATCTTAGCTTTAGCAATTTGCTTATTTTTTCTAGCATATCATTACTCATTGAGCCATAATATCATGAAAAATGCTTGATAATTGTTAGAAATGAGTTTGTCTATCAAGGAAATAAATTATTTGTGCCTTTGTCATCGATTTTATGATCGACTTAGTCTCAATGTAATTATTGTGGTCTGGTTGTCCTCGCGAATCTATGTTTGATTACGTGGTCGATTTCGTTCCCATCGGTCAAAGCCAGAGTAGTATTATATGTCTGTGAGGTCGATTTTAAGGTTAGTTTTAGACAAGTAACTCGCCTTGTGCCTTGTCACATGGTTAATATACCATATCAAATAGTTTTGAAATTTGAGACCGCCATTTACAATTAAGATGACTCTTAGTCAAGTAGTTTTGCGTCGCTGACGACTATAAGGTTGGCTTTTAAACGAATGGCCACTCGCTATGCTATGCTAGAAGTTTATATTTGCATGGTTTGGTTTGGTTTGGTTATGATCATCTACTATGGGTCGACTTTGAGCAATATGAGTTGCTTACTAATTTGGACTAAAAGCCTTTATTATAGTAGTTTAGTGCTGTTGTCGACTATAGGGTCGACTTTGCGTGGGTATCTTATTTATGAAATTAGGCCTGATGCCTTTGTCTTGCAGTTTGAAATCAGTGTCGATTACGGGGTCGACTCTGAACGATTGAGTCATTCGTTAATTTGGGCTAGAAGCCTCTATCTTGCGGTTTGAAATCGATGTCGACTATGGGGTCAACTTTGAATGATTGGGCCATCTATTAATTTGTGCTAGGAGCCTCTACTCACGGTTTGAAATCAACATCGACTACGGGGTCGATTTCAAATGATTGAGTCGTTTGTTAATTTGGGCTAGAAGCCTCTATCTTGTGGTACAAGTAGAGTGTTGTACAAATGGGCGTAGTTTTATTGCTTTTAGAGAGGTGTTGTAGTACAATGGGGGCTTTGAGCCTCATTACACATAGAATTTCTTCAAGTTTATCGTGTTCCATGGTCGAGGGAGCTCATTACCATACATGTTTGCAACTCGATATGCATTATGATTTGCTACCTTGACCACCGAGTATGGGCCTTCCACTTTGGGTCAATTTTCCCCCGTTATTCGACACTTCAACTTTCTTGAGAACAAAGTTGCCTACTTTGAAAGTTCTTGGTCGAACTCCTTTGTTATAGTGCTCCGCCATCTTCGACCTATATCTCTGCATCGTGGTGTAAGCTTGCTGTCACAGCTTTTCGATGGTCTCCAGATCGAGTTCCCATTTTGAAGTGTTTCTGATCGGGTTGAAATGGATCACTCGAGCCGCATGTTGAATTAGTTATGTTAGGATGACTGTCTCTGATCCATAAACCAAGCTATAAGGGCTATGACCTGTGGCTATTCGGGGAGTTGTTCTGTATGCCCATAGCACGCCCGGGAGGTCATCTGCCTAACTTGCGCTAGTTCCTTCCAGTCGAGCCTTGAGATAGTCCAGCACAGTTCTATTCGTGATCTCTGTTTGACTGTTAGCTTGGGGATTCCCACTGAAGTGAAGTGCTGGCAAATCCCAAGGTTTTCACACCAAGCCTTCGTATTTCTGCTCTAAAATTGTGTTTAGTTGTCTGATATCAAGACTCTGGGTAGACTGAAATGACATATAATGTTCTTCCATATAAAACTCTTAATGGCGGCGTCGGTTATTTTAGGTACAACCTCTGCTTCGACCCACTTCGTAAAGTACTCGACGGCAACGATCATAAATTTCCTTTGACCTATCATTTTTGGAAAAGATTCGATTATATAAATTCCTCACTGGTCGAACGGCCACGTGATCTATACATTTACCATCGATGAAGCAGGTTGATGCGGGATGTTCGAGTGGATTTGGCAGGATTGGCACCTTATGGCAAAGTCGATGGCATCTTTTAGTAACGTCGGCCAGAAATATCTGTATCTAATGATCTTATGCGCCAATGATTGCCCTCCAGAGTGATTGCCGCAAATGCCTGCATGAACTTTGTGCAAGATGTCGCTGGCCTGGGCTAGAGCGAGGCACCTCAATGGCGATCCTAATATCGACCTCCAGTAAAGCTGGTTGTTCTCACCAAGCATGAATTTAGCTGCTTGGCCTCTGAGCCAACGCACTTCACCCTTATCCTGGGGGGTTGTTCCTTCTCTTAAGTACGCCTTTATGGCGTCCTGTAAGGAAGGAAGTGCTTTTTCGATCTACTCCACAAAATTCTAGTTAGGGGCATTTATGGTAGGCTTTGTTGCGACCAAGAAAGTTATTGTCTTGTCTTGTATCTCTTTAGTCGAGCTTGTGAATTTTGATAGTGCATCAACATGTTCGTTCTCTGATCGAGGAACTTGGCTAAGGGAAAACTTTTTGAATAGCTACTGCAGCCTCTTTACCTCAGCCAGATATCTGCTCATTGTAGACTCCCTAGCTTCAAAGTTCCCTTCGACTTGCTTTGCGACTAGCTAGGAGTCAGTGATGGCCACTAGCTGTTTGACACCACGGTTTGCTACCATCCTCATGCTAGGGCCTCATACTCTGTTTCATTGTTAGTTACTGGGTAGTCAAGCTTGATTGCAAAATCATATTTTTCTACAAGTGGAAAGCGCAGCGAGATGCTAATCCCTCATTTGAATGAGGCGCCGACCCGTCCATGTGCAGTATCCATACAAGAGAGTTGTTGTCTTTCTGGTTGGGTCGGTCGAGTCTCTCGACAATAAATTCAGCTAAAACTTATGCCTTTATAGCAATTCAGGGTTGGAATATGATGTCGAACTTACCCAACTCAATTGCCCATTTGGTTAATCGCCCCGACGTATCAGGTTTTGATAGCACTTGCATCAAAGGTTGGTTCATTAGGATAACGATGGCGTGAGATTAAAAGTAGGGTCTCAATATTTGAGCTACTGTAACTAGGGCAAGGGCCAATTTTTTTAATTTCAAGATAGTTATGCTCGATGCCTTACAATGCTTTACTACTGTATTAGACGAGTCGATGAGAATCATCTCTGGTCGACACCAAGACCGAGCTTATTACTCTGATGAGACTGCTAAGTAAAGTTGCAAAATCTCTCCCAGTTCAGGATTGGCCAACATGGGTACAGAAGAGATATAACATTTTAGATCTAGGGCCTGGTTCGACACCAAGACCGAGCTTATTGACTCCGATAAGACTGCTAAGTAAAGTTGCAAAATCTCTCCCAGTTTAGGTTTGGCCAACATGGGTACAGGAGAGAATAACGTTTTAGATCGACCAGGGCCTGGTCTTATTATTCCAACCATTGAAAATTCGACTTTTTTGTGTTTCTCAGAATCTTGAAAAATGGTAAGCTTTTGTCAACTAATCGGGTAATAAATCTCCCCAGAACTATGATCCTTCTGACCAGATACTGCGCTTCACCAACTATTCGAGGGGGCACGATGTCCAAAACTAATTGATTTTTTTGCGGGTTTACCTCAATACCCCGTTGGCTGACCATGTATCCCAGGAATTTGCCTCATCGCACACCAAAGGTACACTTGTTGGGGTTGAGCTTCATGCCAAATGCTCTAAATATTGAAAATGTGTGGTTGAGATCGATCAGATGATCATGTTCTTTTTTAGTTTTCACGATCATGTCGTTGACATAGACCTCAATGGATTTTCTGATCTCATTCTTGAACAGAAAGTTCACCAGCCTTTTATACATCGCGTCTACATTTTTGAGTCCGAAAGGCATGACCAGAAAATAGTATACCCTATTGGGTAGGACAAAAGACGTCTTGTCCTTGTCTTCGGGGACCATAAAAATTTGGTAGTATTCTTGGAATGCACCCATCATACTTAATAGTTCACAACCAGTAGTAGAATCAACTAATAAATCTATACGAGGCAGGGGTAAGGATTTTAAGGCAAACTTTATTCAAATCAATGAAATCATTACACATGAGTCATTTGCCCTCATTCTTAGGGACAATGACTACATTACAAAGCCAACTTGGGTATTGAATTTTTGCAATGTATCCTGCCTCTAAGAGCTTGTTGACCTCCTTCTCGATGATCTGGCATCACTCAGCATTGAGGTCCTAGTCTTCTACTTCATTGCTTTATATAAGGGGTCCACGTTCAAACGGTGGACTATGATGCTGAGGTCGATTCCCTGGAGGTCGGAAGCCTTCTAAGCAAAAACATCAATGTTTTGTTTGAGAAAATTGACCATGAGGCACTCCATGTTATCCCCTAAATTAGTACCAATTCTAGTTGTCTTGTCGGGGTTTCTAGGCTCCAACTCGATTGTCTTGAACTCATCAACGGGCTCTACTCTGGTTTCTTTGAGCTTTCTTTTCTTGTTTGACTGTTCTTCTTCGGGATTCGCTACTAGGGCGTCCCCCGAAGATCTCAACTTTGGTCTACTTTTTTGCTCTGTGGCCTCGATCGAAATTGTGTAATAGCGCCATGCTTCCTTGATGTTACATAAGAGCTTTTCTGTGCCGGCGGTGGTCAAAAACTTGACTTTCATATGATAGGTCGAAATGATGGTGCAGAAATCGTTCAATGCCAGTTGTCCGATTATGGCATTGTATGCAAAAGGAGCATCAATAACCAGATAATTGATCATGAGGGTTTTCCTTCGGGGGAGCTTTCCTAAATGATATAGAAAGGTTGATGGATCCCTCCGGTATGATTTTCGTTCCTCCGAACCTGACTAGCGGTGTTTTGATTGGCTTTAACTTTAACTTTAACTTTCCCAACTTCATTCTTCCTAAGGCCGACAAGAATATGATATTCGCTGAACTACCATTGTTGACCAAAATCTTCCAAACCTCAAAGTTTACAATTTCTACAGATATGACCAAGGGGCAATCCAGTTTGTTGTCCACTCCATGACTTTTGATGTATGACAGGTTTGCATTTGAAAAAGAAATTGGCTCTGCATTAGTAGACAACTGAAAAATAGTTTCGACTGAAGAGGTTTTGGTCGATCTAGCCTGAGCTGGTGCTACCTCCTTGTTAACTTGGAATCCCCCTCGGTTATTCATCTTGGAATGGTGTTAATAACTCCTCTTATGGGTAGGTGGGTTACTTTCCTTTGTCCTCCCTCCTTAGGCTAACTGACCTTTCTCTACAGGGAGTCTGGTCAGTTTTGCCCGCCTCCAATAGCTTAACAGTGAAAAATTTTGTTAAATTATGTTTAGTTTATTCGGTATGCTTGGCACTTATACTTTGAATCTCAAATATTTGACTAGCATCTAGTGAATGTTCAAATGGCATATTAACCCTTTTGTAATGATAATTGAGGTTTAAACTTCTGTGAGAGATAGTGAATTTTGTGAATTCTCATCACTAGTATGGGACGGTGGTGAGGCAGATCACTTTAAATTTTAATTAAAACCTTTTCTCATGACCTTTGAAAATGTTAATGCTTTTACTTATTTTCAATATGTTATTTATGAAATTGTCTTCCTGTCATTATTGCTAAACTATCTCACTAAGTCATTCGGACTTACGTTGTCTTGTTGTTTCTTTCGTTCTTTACCCCAGATAGAATCGAGTGACAAAGATAGACTAACTCAGGTGACGCATGAGGCAATAAGGGTGATAGAAGTGCATATTTTAATTTAGACTAGAAAATCCGATGAAGGTCGTTGTGGAAATTAATTACTTTGGAATTTTTGTGAAATATATTTTCTATTGTAAAGAAGATGTATGGTACTGTTCGAGTAGCAACTTGGCCGAAAGCATGCGCCTCCCGTTGTTGGGGCGTTATAGGTGGTGTCGGAGCCTGGGTTTGGAAACTTGAGCTACGCTAGGATATGATCCTTGGAATATGAGAGTCTTAAGTCAGTGGAGAGTAAGCTTGATTCTGAAATTTGAGTGAGACTTGAAAGTTTTGAGTTGGTGAATAATAAGTATGACTTCAGAGTTGATTAGGACACGAATTTTTGGGAATGATGTTTGATCCGAAGGGCTTGAAGAGTTATGATTGGGTGCGCAACCAATGTGTAACCTATAGCTCCTAAGGTGTCGAGTATGCGACTTCATATGTTTGGGAAGGAAATACCCTTGGGAAATTACATTGAGTGCAAGCATGTTTGGGAACATTTTAACTAGTATGAGCCGATTTAGATAGAGTTGAATTTTATGAGTGAAGAATCTTATTAGATCATTACTTCGGACATAAGAGTGTGTCGTGGCTTAAGATAAGGTTATTTGGGAAATGATATGTTAATGACTCGAATCTTCTTAGTATATGGAATATTGAGATTAATGGAGGCTAAGGTTGACAAGAACATTTGGCTAGGATGTGAACTTTTGGGATATTGCTTGATGTTAAAAGAGTAAAGGATTAGTGTTGGAATGACCAACCAATATCTAATCCATTATGTTAAGCATATGACTTCATTAGTGTTTGGTGGAACAATACTTTTAGTGTTGTATTGTTGTGCATGTGTATTTTGCGATAATAGAATTTGAGAAACGAAGGATCATTTTGGGATGATTAGTATTTTGGTTTATACATATGATTGAGATTCGTATGATATTGTTATCTCAAATGGATTGATATTTCGACAATAGAATTGATCAGTGTAACTACATTGTGGTAATTGTAAGGGAATCAGGAAATATCTTTGATAAGGAGAATCCGATGTACACGTTCTGTTCCGATTCGTCGGATTGTTTACGTACTTGGGTTTGTTTCATCCCGATTGTATTTCGGTTGCTTGTATTCTGCTCATGGAACAATAAGGGCGGAGTGGTCTCTTGGTCTAGATCAGGTTGTTGTCAGGGCCGTTCGTTGAACAAGTCATCCGTATTTCCTCCTGATCTGATCCGATTGAGACGATCTCGGGCTGTTCGAGCTAACGATAACAACTGCCAAGCTAGCACCTACCAATAATCTTGAATTGTTAATGCATGTATCTGGATGTGTACCTATTCTGACTGTTATTTTATGATCTATTAAGTTACTTCTTCCTCGACCAGTCCCTACTAGTTTGTTATTAAAATTATCCCTTACTAAGTTTTTTGGGCTTACCCTCCTACTTTATCTTTGATTTTCTTAGACAGGACTGAGTAATGGATACGAACTTCTGGCTTGGGCTAGAGACAATATGTTTTTGTAATAGAACAGGTGTACATGTGTGTGTATATGGGTTCAAGTGAATGTCAAACTTTAACTTAGAGATATTGTGATATGTCAGGTTTGCATTTGTGATTTGCAGTATATACTATATGATGAATATTGTGGGACCATTAACTGTATGTATATAGTACTGATGTTGAGATCTATTTAAGTTGAAATCTGCTGCTATCTCTGGTGGACTTAGAAATTTTCCTTCTTATGGGCCTATTAACTGTTTTAAGGATTAGATTTAATACTGAATTGGTGACATCTCAGCTTAGGTATTATCTTTAGTAGGGTGCCACAGAGGTGGTAAATTTCGTACTCGAATTTTAATTCGATTAATTTACCAAAGGCGATTGAAGTTTGGGATTCAAGCCTGATCATAATATGAACTAAGATTGTTAAATTATGATTTAGCTCAAGTTACACATTAGTTTCATAATTATTATAATATTGAGCCCCATCAACCTGAAAGGATATTTAAATTTTTTTGGCTTTAACTCATAGATGAATGTAGTTGAAGGTATTGTCTAAGTTCTAAATGTCAATCAAGGACCTAGTCCTCTGTAATCTAGGCCTTATCTCATAAATGGAATTTAAGGATCATAATGTACCGCCCATGACTGTACCTAGTATGTATATAAATTTTGCGAACTGGTAGTGAACTCTATGGAAACATCTGACTTGTTATGAAAACTTAGGTGGTGTTAACGTAAACCATTTTGTTACTAGTTTTCAGTTATACCGAACCTAGTTTGGTTATGTGAGATATTATATATGTAAGCTTAAACTTTAGGATGACTCGTGTAATGTTTATGCTTATGTGGGTTTGATGCGAACGACAACTGTGGACTTGGATTTATTACGTACTTTTGGGGTGTGTGATTATTCTAAACTTTCTAGTTCGTACATGTACGTGTTGTTAAGACCTTGACGTTGATGATATCGTAACTTCTGTTTTCAATAATGTCATTTAAGTTAATACGGTTTAGGCGAGCAGGTGGTCCATGAGATCTAAGTGTATGACTTTTTATACTGTTTCAGGGTAGTTAAGTTTGGACTCAATCACTTTTGATGTAAGTATTATGTAAGTAGATAACTATAGTATTAATGATTGTGTACAATATATGGTCTCTTGTGTACCCTTAAATAATCACATAATGACCTCTATATTACTTATAAACACTTTAGGTTGAATGTTGCAAATTAAATTGGTTTAGGTCCGTCCTTTCAAGTCAAATTTTGATATGCCAAAAGTTAGAGCTGGTTAAAAGTATCAGTCAGGTGCAGGCATAAGTCACTAGCATCACAACAAATGATCACTAGTTAACCGAATAAACAGATTTTAACCTCAAGAAGAGAGTACCCTAGTGGGAAACATATAGGAAAATATAAATGCTAGTGACAACTCTTTACATCCATTTTGGGATAAGATTATGAAACAAGCAGGCCAAACATAGAATTTAATAGAAATAACATGATGCTTTTGTGGTTTATCTCATGGGGCTTATTAACGATCATAACTAGGTTGGTAAGATTTGGATAGAATTTGGAAGGCATTTATCTGGAACTTGACTATAGTGAAACGATATTTTATAGGTTAGCAATAAATGCTACTTTTGTGGAATAGTGATAAACAAAATTAAGCTAGCAATCTTGGAGGTATCGAAGGAGATCTCATGGAAAGTACTTCAGATAATTTCTTGGGATTTATTCACGAAGGTTTATGAAAGGGTTAGCAATTGGAATATAAGGACTTGTAGGGCAAGGATAGGAACTAAATAAGCCTCATCGAATATGGGATCCTAATACTTGGCTTCATACACATAACTTGGCCCAAGGTAAAGGTATAATTTATTTAAAATTGGACTAAGCTGAACTGTTCTTAGTCATAAGTCAGTGGAGAAAGTATTATGGGAATTACCTCTCGGTCGTAATATAGGTACTAGGAACTAATATAATGTCATTTGGATGGCCAGATTCCTACAACCTTTGCAGATATAATATACATGGTGATGATTTATTAGATTGGATCCTAGCAAATCTATTTAGGACAATTAGTGGATTTAGAATTTACGAAAGAGTCATACTACATTCATACTCGATGTTATAGATACTCATAAGAATATCAATTGTGCATTAAGTTAATCGAGTGTTGATTAGGAAAAGAAAAGAAAAGAAAAGATACATTTAAAGGCGTGTAACACCATAAAGGACCATCAGGATAATCTTACTGAAGTCAAGGTTATAGTCAATTGGAAAGAGCTAGGATGTAATTATTTCGGAGGTGTAGAGCCCTTTAGGCTTTATCAAAGGTATGCTAAAAGTGTGCTTGAGGTTTTCTTACAATAATGGGGTCGCTAACTAATTTACCATAGAAGAACTGGTGGTTTTCAAGGACGAATAAGGACATGAGGCAATTTTATGAACTAAAAATAAGAGTTAGTTTGTGTTAATTATCATTCTTCCTGCAGACTGTAAAGGATAGTTTTATGTATCCATGCCAACCAAAGAGGTTAGTTATAAAAATGGTGGTTGCATGTATCATAAGGAATTTAAGTGATGAAAATTGGATTGTTCCGTTCGGGATATAGAATTTGTTGCCTTGGGTTACCTCATTACATTTATTTATGTTGATCATGGAATTTCTTGGAAAATATGGCCATAGTATATCAAGTTAAAGTACTAATATTCGAACCATAAGGATGAGAAGAAATACAAGGATTGCAAAGAATCTAAGTTATGAGGTTAGGTAAACTAACCCTTACATCATAAGAAATGAAACACACGATTCCTTAAAAGAAGATGGAATTTTGATTATGCCCAAGTTGGAGTCACGATAAGTTGAAAAAAAAAATAGAGAGAGAGAGATCGAAGAATATATGTTTCTTAGGCTTTAACAATACATATCAAATGTGATCTTCTTAAGATGGTAGATCTATTTATCAAAGAAATTGAAAAGGGGCAAATTTTGGATACATAGAGATGTATGGAAAAAATTTGAGGATTAAAGAGATAGATTAATCCTAGTAGTAGTTTTATCCTTCCTTGGAAAACTTAAGGAAATATCAAGTATACTTGTGCTTAAGGTGAATATGGAATCATACGAGAGCAATTTTATAGGTAATGGAAAGACTCGAGACATAAGGCAGATGATCTTACTGCACATGGGACATAAAAAATAACCCGAAACACTTGATAAAATATGAAAATGCTCAAGTGAGTATGAGCAACGAGAAACCCACATCAGTGATTCCTACTAAGAAGGATTCCCACTTTTTAGGGCAAGTAAGAGATACTCGAAATAGGAGAAAAGAATATGGGGAAACAATTGAGCTGAGAGAGATAGGCATCCGCAACAAAATTTTATTTGAGGATAGCCAAATAGTATGTGATGACACTATGAGATCTTTCATATTTCAAATGAGAATCTGGGGACTAGATTCTCTTAAGAGGGGGAGAATTGTAACACCCCGATTTTTAGAATATCAGTTTAAGTTGGTTGGAATTAAATAAATTAAAGTTTAGGTAGAGATATTGGGAATTGAAGGACTCAATTATAAATAAGGAAAGGACTTGATTGTTCAAATTATAAAGTTTAGAGGATTAATGTGGACAAGCTAAAAGTTGGATGACCTTAAAATAATAAGTTTTGGATCCAATTGCCCAAATAGAAATATTATGGGGTCAAATGTGAAAAAATAAAAGTTTAAAAGGTTGAATGGAAGTTTTGGGGCATTATTGAAAAATGGTTCAAACCTTTGGGCTTGATTGAAGGTGGCTAGAAACTTTTGGGGTGGAATTGAATGAACCATAAAATATTTTATATCTATGTGAATAAGGACAAAAATCTTTCAAATTCAGAAAACCTACCCCAACTTCATCCCTACGACGAATCACTGGAGAATGACCACAAAACTCAAATCTAATACCATGGTTAGCTTTCTCTAGCTGAGAGGAGCATAACCATACCATTATTGACCAAGAACAACCAAGGAGTTGGTCGAGAAGTGCAGGCCAAGCGGAGCTCGACGATTGTGGTGGTTTCGCCGGAAGGAAATAAGCAAGGGTTTAGTGGGTTTTGGTCGGAATCACATGGGTAAGGCAACGGTGTGGCCAATTCAGAGTTTCGACTGATGGTAGTGGAAAAACTAAGGCGGTGGCGCAACGGTGGTGAGCTAGGGTTATCGCGACTTTAAATGCCAAATTGAGTAGCTTCCCAGCGTCAAAATTGAAAATTGTTTGGGGGTTTTTGTTTATGGAGCTGAGGTGCAGTCATTGGTGGTGACGGTCTCCATTTCCGGCAGCGGTGCGTGGTGATCCAGCGGTGGCGTGTGGCGGTGTTTTTAAACAAGTTTCTGCAGAATGAAGTTCCGAACTCATCTAGATTGTTTCGGGCTTGAGATTGGACCTCGGTTCGATCCAATTTGGGTAATCTTTAATAATTGAATTTTAATTCGATTAAATTATTAGATGTAATTAGATTTTCGAATTGAGTTTAATTATGACTGGTATTAAGACTGTTAAATTATAACTTAGCCCATGTTATAGATTAATTTTATAATTATTATGATATTGAACCCAATCGGCCCAAAGGGATACCATTAAGACTTTTAAGAGGAATTCTGATTATTCGTTTACCGATTCATCGAATTAAGAACAATGATGGATGACTATAAATGTTTTAGTGTCCTATGGAACTTGAGGCAATTATTACTGAATAATTGACATAACTAAGGACTGGGTAAGGGCGTTTAAGTGCATTAAGAATTGTGGTTTAGAAAACAAAACAATCGTAGTTTAGACTATTTATTCTAAACTGTTTATTGAATGGCAAACTAGGTCATGGACTTCCCAAACATTTAAGGATTATTGGGGCTATGGCGGAATAACCTTAAGTTTAATAAAGACATTAGTTATATTTATATTAAAAATTCCATGGATTGATAAGATAATGACTCGAGTTATCTTATAACAGTTCTCGGTCTGGCTAGGCAAGCCAGGACCTGAGTGAGCATGTGAGTAGGAAGTCCTCCACCTTTACCAGGTGAGTTTATACTCATTAGTATGACATTTCTTTGCTGGGGAAAGAACATATATACTTGTTTTATATCCTGATCGCTTGATTCATGTTAATTTATGTGTTGAAAATAGTACTCCACATTGCCCTTTTATACTTAGTGCTTCTGTTGATATTGATTGATATCGCTTTACCTAATATTTGGCGATTGTGTTGAGGAAATTGAAAAGTGATTTCGAAATATATATTTTACTCGTCATGTCTAGCTTAAAACCAGCTTGGGCTGAATCAATGATTACATGTTTAACATGTCGAAGTGTTGCATTAAATTATATGATGTTGAATGCACTCAGTGATATCAGTAATTATACTTAATACCCTTGGGGTGGGCCCTGGGATCGGTTACGAAAGACGGTTGGGTTAAATGGTCCGCGGTGACAGATTTTTTGGCTGATACCCGTGCACGATGTACACAAAATCCCTACTCAGTAGGCCAGTTGGAGGTAGCTGCCTATAAGCGGGATCAAGTATGTGACTAGCCATGCCTAGTGAATATTTAAACATTCGAGCCGATCACTCGGTACTTTGGAGAGATAAGGATTTTCATGTTTTCAAAAGTGAAGTGACAAGGTAGAAGAACTACCAACAGCTTAATAGTGAAAATGTTTTGTTAAATTATGTTTAGTTTATTTGGTATGTCTAACACTTATACTTTGAATCTCAAATATTTGACCGGAATCTAGTGAATGTTCAAATGGTATATCGACCCCTTTTTTAATGATAATTGAGGTTTAAACTTCTGTGAGAGATAGTGAATTTTGTGAAGTCTCATCACTGGTATGGGATGGTGGTAAGACGAATCACATTAAATTTTGATTAAAACCTTCTCTCATGACCTTTGGAAATTTTAATGCTTTTACTTATTTTCGATATGTTATTTATGAAATTTTCTTCCTGTCGTTATTGCTAAACTATCTCACTAAGTCATTCAGACTTACGTTGCCTTGTTGTTTCTTTCATTCTTTACCCTAGATAGAATCGAGTGACGAAGATAGACTAACTCAAGCGATGCATGAGGCAATGAGGGTGATAGAAGTGCATATTTCAATTCAGACTAGAACATCCGATAAAGGTCGTTGTAGAAATTAATTACTTTGGAATTTTTGTGAAATATATTTTCTGTTGTAAAGAAGATGTGTGGCACTGTTTGAGTAGCACCTCGGCCGGAAGCACGCACCTCCCATTGTTGGGGCATTACAGGAACTACCTGGGACTATCATCTCGTCAAGTCGGTGGTCGCTGAGCCTTTGGTCAACCTCTTTCTTCTCTAGCGAGCCTTTTTTGCATTGAATGGGCTGGGGTGTAGCACTGGCCACGGCCTAGGTGGGACCGTGTGCCGATTCAGGGCAGTCGAGAGTTGGGCAGAGATTTGAGTAGATATTTGCTTGCTTATAAGTTGTATCAAATGTGGCATATTGGTCAGGGTGACCACATATTCCGGTTGGGCGCTAAATCCTAGCAAATCTGGTTCTAGTTGAGGTCGAGGAGGAGGAATTGGCGACATCCTATTCCCCTCTCTCTTTGAAGTGGCTCACCCAGTGTCAATCATTTTTGTGATTCCCACAGATGGCGCCAAATAATGAGGGTGAATATCGTATATTAGTGTATTGGGCTAAGATTAAATGAAATCAACATAGGGGGGCTCGAGGAATAAGCCTCTAGTGAATCAGGGTCCAGTCCTGCAATCAACAGCAAACATCAGGCTAGCCAAGGCACTCCGACGCTCAAGTTAGTAAGGATTGACTAAAGAAATGGCATACCTTGCTGAAGGGTTGTGATGGGGCATTTATAGTCTTCTCAACGTGGTTGATATGACTTTGATGCCCTCACAAAGTTAGAATAGATCCTGCATTGGACTAAGGGCTATGAAGTCTTCTCTTCTCTGTGCACTATTCCAGGTGGTGTGGCCTGAGGCATGGTGGTACACTGGTGGTGCGTACTATTCTAAGGCCTTTGAGAAAAGATAGTACTGTGGTGGCATATACCATTAATACAGGGTCACGCCACCTAGTGAAGCATTTAATATGGTTGAGAGGCTGCTGCCTCTTCTTGACCTCCATGGTCGATATAGATTTTCTTATATAACATCTCATTGAGCTACAGTTGATCTAGTTCAGATTAACCATGTTGGGTGAAGTGAGAAAAGTTTTCTGGAGGCCCAAGTCGATCAGCTTCTGTTCAACTTGGCGGGTGTTGGTGCCCTACTCTAACGGATTTCAGCTGAGGTCGAGTCGCGATTGAGTTTGAAACTAATTAGGTCCCCGGCATCTTCTTTCCACTCTGGTCGGGAATCTCTGGGCTGGGCCCGCTGGGCCATCCTACCTTTCTGCTCTGATCGAGTGTTTTTAAGTTGAGCTTGTTGGACCATCCCATATCAGTAGGGAAAAACCTAAATGAGTATTTCAGAAAATCATAGTACCAAATATTTAAGCATTAATCAATCATGCTAAAATATGTTGAGACGTATGTGACTATTAAAACATAAATCATAGTGCACAGTTTGTTAGCAATACGCTGACTCCAACAAAAATCTAATGATTATCTTCTTATGCATAAATAATATAATACAATAATTTATACATACTACAATTTATCTTCCACCCCAATATAATCAAAAGATTATCTTTTTATGAATAAATAAAATTAAATGCAAAGTCCAAAAACTTATCCAAAAGATCCAAATACTCAATTGTATTACGTGGCTTTGCAATCAACATTATAAAAAATCTAAGTTTCAAGAAAATATAAGGTTTAAAAAAGAATTCCGAAATAAATTGATATGCGAAGTTGTGAACTAATAAAATATACTATTATTTATATACAAACACAAAATACTTACCAATGACCAATGGTGGTTCCCTTACTTTTACAGATATAAAAAGCTGATTAAAAAAATTACAACAACAGATGGTGCTTCTGCACGCAAAAAAGATACGTTAATTCTCCTATGCATGTATTTCAAAGGAAGAGGAGGAATATGGATGATGGTTTTATGGTAAAAATCTAAAGACAAAAATATGTTTGAAAATGCGAATTTCACAATAATTTATAAAGGCACTCGAAGTCTAAATCAAAATTATATTTAAATCTCGATATATTTATTTAATTATAATTTGAAATTCAAAATCTTTCTTGCATAGATTTCTTGATAAATGGAATCATATGTACATAGATTTAAAATAAAATTGGGTCAATTCTCAAAAGTAATAATTAAAGTACATGATCGGCTATCACTTAGATTTGACCTTCATATGAATAATTATATAAATGATTTATAGAAGATCTCTCCATTAGTGTCCATTTTAGTATTTTATAGAACTTAAGATCTCACAGACAAGAAATGAGAGAAGAATATTTAATTGTACATAAAAACAAAGGAAAAGACGGAAAAGGATATATATGGAAAAGTTGACAGGGATAGTTTGCCTCGGCTCTCCGCTCGTGTCTTAATCTTCGTGTGAACCGGAATCCCACAATAGCGTACTTGGGACAAATATAACTAACTAACTGCATCATTTATTCCCATGATCTCTAATAAATTATAAATTGACAAAATTATTGTATTATTTATTCAGCATATGGACATTTATTATGAACGTCATTCAATATATGGGTAATTAAATTGTACAACTATGATATTAACCAAGTTAAGTGATTACAGAAAATTTTAACAAAGTTATAGACAATTCAAGAATGACTTAGTTAGTTGGATTCAAAAAATTTATAAATATATTAGCTCTAATAATCTAAAAAATTTTATGACTCGCAATAATAATTTTATTGATACAAATTAATTTGTCATATATATATATATTCACGAAGAAAAAACAAACGCATTCCATACACATTAAAAACTTTAATTTTTTATACATATTCACACACACACACACACACACACACACACATACATATCTGAATTTTATTTATAAATTTCAATCAAAAATTGAAAATTGGGAATGGTTAATAAAAACAATGATTAATAGCTTTTGATAGTCACATTTGCTAATCTTTTTATTATATATTTCAACAAAACAACACTTAGATTTTAGTTATAATTATACTTAATTAGTTTGATTATATATAATAACTTTTTGTAAAGTTCTCCAAATAAGACAAATGAAGAAAATAATTTTTCTAAATGTAAATTATATTATATTATTTATTCATAAATCAATGAACAAAATGAGATGAATAAAAATATCTCAAGTGTACGTATAATGGCAATTTCATTAAGTCATCATATTATATTAGTAATAATCATATAGTGTCACTTAAATTTTTTTTCTTTTTAAATGGTTTGAAAAGAAAAAGAAGTATTTTAACTAAATCTTTTGAAATAATATTTTTCCATTTTCAAGAAAACATGTTTAATATTTTTATGTTGAATGAAATAAAAATATTGAAAATTTCCAACTTATAAACACATTGAACATGCACAAATGTCTAAATAAATTCTTTAAAAAATGCAAGTAAAACATCTACAATTTTTAATAAATAAAAAGGAAAATACATTAACATTATGTTTGGTTTATGGATTTTGGTGAGGAAAAGAAAAGAAAATGCTAAGAAAAATATTTTTGATTGTTTGATTGGTATGTAAGGAAAATACTAAAGAAAGAGAAACTTAGGGGGAAATATAGTGTATATAAGGAAAATGAGAAACTTAGGGGGAAATATAGTGTATATAAGGAAAATGAATTTTCCTAATAAAATGATGAGGAAAATGAGGGAAAATCCTATTTGAACTCTCTCACATTCATCACTCCTCTTTTTCCAATTCCTTTCTTCATTATTTTCTTTAACAACCAAATGAATTTAAAATTTTATATTTTTTTCTTTTCTTTTCCTTTTCTCTAATACTTTCCTTTCCTTATCAAAATCCTTAAACCATAGTGTAAATATTTAGTAGATCATTATTCGTCTCAAAACTCAAAACTAATCCAAGTGTTCTAATCAGATTGCATTATGGCAACCCTTTAGTTCTCATTATGTTTTTTAATTATAATGTAACTCTATTACAGCTATATGAAATATATACATATTAAAAATTTTACTTAGATACCACATCATTGTTGTTCTAATAGATACTATTTGCCAATGATCGATGTTTAACTATTTGAAGTAATTCTTTTTAAAAAGTTATAATATTTCATTGATTCAATACAAAAAATTCTAATGTATATTTTTTAATAAAAAGTACAATAAGTTAGTTATATATTTTTAAACCACTTTATTTAATTTAATTAAGTGAATGCTTGTACGTACATTGCAGTTTAGATCATCTATTTCATTTACCTTTTTATCTTCTATTTTATTTTACGGATATATATAATATGTGTATTGAATATTTTTTTATAAAAAATAATTAATTGAGCATCAAATACACTTGATATATATATATATATATATATAAAGTTAAAACAGGAGATGGAATAGAAAGCAATATAGAGGATTCAAAGTGCGTACATTGCACGTGATTTATACTAATTACAATTATATAAGGCAAAAATCTCAAATTTGCACCATTGACATGTTCAAATCATCCACACAAACTCTCAAACAAAACACATCAATCATAACAATTACATGTCAAAGTAAGAAACCCAAAACCAAAAAGGAAAAAAAAAAAAAGAAAAGAAAAAACTAACTGATTGGTCTAAACCCAACAGAGATATTTCTAACCATTCCCAACGTTATAAAATTTCAGCCTAAATCTGTCTGTCTGTCTCTCTCTCTCTCACACACACACACATACACACACACGCTCTCTGTCTATATATATGTATATAATCCATGGTCTCAGCCCCTCAAGAGGACTGCCTCACAGAACATGCGACGGCTTGTGCCCAATGCCTCAGCTTTGTCTTCACTTGTTGAGGGTCATCGCCTGAACCAAACCAATTTGGAAAAAGAAGAACAAAATATCACTATTTCAAATTAAAAATATGTAGTTACAACTTAATATTAATTTCATTTTTCCTTTTAATTATTATGGTGTAAGTAAAAACAACAAATGTTGATCACAAGCTAGATTTAAGGTATTTACTGGGATATCGCCTTTAATGAATTTATATGAGTGGCCTCAGGTTTGCCCTGCCAATAACATTGTGAGAGGTGAAAAAAGCCATGCTACATGTGTCACATTTTATGTAGTAAAATGCAATATAAACTAACGACCTAGGATGCACATACCAAAAACTATGCCTAGTAAGTGTGTTGATCGGAAGAAAAAGACATCAAATATCATATATTTATTGTATTTTTGCTCTAAGAGTTCAATTAAGAAACGGTTATTTGGATTTAACAATGCTATGAAATTAGTTTGAATACTTTCATGAAAATTAATTATTTGAGGGTTGCAACCTATGATGTGATGTGTTTGATTAACTAATACGAACAGAAAACTAGCTAATTAAACTTACAATATATTTGTCGTTTATTTCATTTCATGTGTATTTATCAAATATTAGTTTACGTTTGACGGATAGACATGATGTGGAATAAGAGATAAAATGTGTATTAGAATCTATGATTTATATAAATTGACAAATTATTAGATGCATGCGTATATTTTGGTCACTCTAAAATGTATCGAGATGCATTTAATAATCAATTTTTATTCCAAGAATGACATGTGAAATTCTTATCATAAATTAAATGCAAGGTAGGAGGAGAAGAATTGTAGAAAATGTTAATAACATTAATTTCTCATTGTTTGTAGGCAGCAAATAACATATGTATAGATAATTTTCATGCACCTGGGCTGCAGATCCTCCAAAAAATATATGTATAGATAATTTTCATGTACCTGGGCTGCAGATCCTCCAAGAATCAGAATCGCTTATTGGGCTGCCAAACGAAGAGGACTGGCCTCCTAGACCGGTCGATGTTGAGGAGTTAGATGTAGAGGTAGACGAAGAAGAGGTTGAGGAGCCGCTTAGTGATGGTGCCGAGCAATTGCTGGCGGGGCTGGATATGGGGCTCGTCGAAAACTGTCTGTTCACTGCAAAATAAAGATCGAGGGCAGGAATTGTTGGGCAGAGGCGCTGCCCGTGCTCTTCATCGAACCCGAAACCTAGCTCTATGCACCCTTTCAGCTCATTCAGATCGTCGTCGGTTAGGTCATCCGCCTCGTGGTTAATACCGTTTTTCCTCCGCTCCTGTCGTAGAAACTGACGGCGCCGCCTCTCCCAGGCGATGTCGCGGGGGATCTCGCACATGGACAGTTGCTTCGCTAATCTCTTTGTCTTTATGTTTGCGTTCCTCCAGAACGGCGGCGCGTGCTCTAATCTCTGCAACTCATCGTTTTCATCTGATAAAGATGGTGATGAAGATGACGAAGATGTTGGAGATGATGACGGAGATGGATAGATCATTGGACGACGACTCTCGGCTGGAGTATTATTAATCTTTTGTGGCTCTCCCATCCCAATAATGTGTGTGTATATATGTAGTTTTAATTTATATATCTTGAAAAGAGAAGAACCGTGGCAGGTAGGGTAGGGGTTCGAGGTAGGGGAACCACCACGGCGGACGAAGGTGGAGAAACCGCCTTGTACCGCCGTGGACTGGTGGCGGGGCTTGGAGAAGGGTTTGTTTACTAAATGATTTTTGTTAATGTGTAATAATTTTGATGTATTGGTATTTTTGGTTGAATATAGTTAGTATGGAGGGAATGGCAGGACCAAGTAAAGCAGAGAGATGGGGCCGGGTTGGAGAGGTTAAATAGGAGGGATGAGGGATGGGAGGGGAAGCCCTTTGATTCCGGGGCTTCTCACCTTAATTAATTTGCAGTTTGCACTCCACCCTTCATTTCTAACTGTCCTCTTCTTTTGTTTCTTGGATGAAATTTCATTTCTCATCATGATTTCTCAGTACGTAGTCATCACTGCCATATATATGCATCTTATTTTTATCATCTTAATTTATAATTTGTTTTGCTTTAAATATTCTTATAAAAATTAACATTACCAAATGCATACACTTATATAATAATTGCATGCACGTCCAACGACCGGATGATCATATGGTGATTTTAGTCCTTGTGATGTCATAAACATATTATAACTAACTCAAGAGTGAAGACTGAAAACCGAACAAATTAAGGCTTAACCAGATATGGTTATTTTTTGCCTCTGTCAGACAATATATCCAATTCACATTAATTTGGTCTATATACTGACAACCTATTAAAAATAAAAATTATTATTATAGTTTGTGATAGTATTTTCAATATTGTCATTACATTGTTATTATATATGCATATGTGTGTGTCACTAATTGTTAATAGGAACGTTTGGAAATTACTCTTATTACTATTAAGTTTGTCAAATTTATTAAGGTGACAAAATAAATTTTTTATTACTTGATATCTTTATATATACATATATTACTATATTATATAGGCGCAAAAGTGCGTGTGAATAGTACTATTGGCGTGTGATGTAATTTTTTCTTTTTTGTGTTTCCAGCCTCAAACGGTGTCGTTCTGGAGACAATTTGCTTCTCTAGTTTGTACTTTGTGCTTATGTTCATATTTTCAGTTTTTTGGAGCTTTAGTTGTGGGCCCTACAGAGGGCAAAAGAAATTAGGAATTTTCATTTTTTTTGGTGTTATAATTTTTATATTGTTCATGCTTGTGGTGTGGTGGGTTTGTTTGTCTTTTTTCAATTGTTTAAATATTTGTTTCTTTGGGCTTTAGTCGTGGGCTCCATAGATTGGAAAGGCCAATTTATACAAATAACACAATTTTGTAAATTTTTTACAAAAGTAGTGTGGTTTTGAGGGGTTTATAAAAGTAGTGTAAGGCGTGACTTATACCCACGCCTTTAGTCTGGTAGTATTTTTTTTTTTTTTTTAAGGAACAAATAAGAGAAGCCACGCCTCTTGGGAAATTCTTTTTTTTTTTTTTTTTGTAAAAATCTTGCATGGCGACATACATGCAAGTGGAAATTATGCTCAAAGCAAGAGGCGTGCCTCTATGTGGAATTTTTTTTTTTGCATGGTGGAAACAAGAGGCGTGGCGGATTTTTTTTTTTTTTTTTGCACGCCTCTATTATATATTGTGTGTATTATATACTATAATATACATAATATATTAATATTATGATATATATCATATATTGTATTTACTATATATATTAAAATATATAATGCATTATATATTGTATATAAACTAATATAATTACAATATAATTAATATATATAAGTAATCTATAAAATGTGATACACATATTTTATAAGAGATATAATTTTTATAAATATATACAACATTCATAATTTCTTAAAAAATATTTTACTTAATATGAATTAATTTTATTATTTAATTTTAAATTTGTAACTTAATATAAATTAATTAAAAATTAATATAAATTTATTAGCATTTGAATTACTTAATAACCAGTAATGTAAAATATTGATACTCCATTATGTGCTTTTATTTTATTTTCATTTTGTATGAATTAATAATTACAAAGGAAAGACCACAAATATAAACTAATACTAATGTCATGTTTATCAATTTCAAATTATTCAAACTGAAAATTAAAATTAACTTTCGAATCATAATATCATGTCAAACTTAATAGTAAACAAATCAAATTAAAATACTTTTAAAAATTTAAAACCTACCTAATATTTGTGAGTCAAAATCTTCCTTCTCCAAACTAAGATTTCTAACCAAACTGTAAAAAATTAAAAAAAAAATCAATATATTATCTTAACAATACAAAAATAATAACATAAAATAACCAAAAATCAAAAATCAAAATCTTGAACAACATAAATTAAAATTTCACCTTATTTCAAATTATTTTAAACACAATTTCTTCTTCTTTGTATCTTAAATTAAAATTTCACCTTATTTCAAATTATTTTAAACACAGTTTCTTCTTCTTTGTATCTTCTTCTTCCTTTTCTCTTTGCTTTTCCTCTTCAATTTTTTCTGCACTTGTCGCACACACAAAACCAGCACACTCCTTTGTCTGAGAATGAGGAAGGTAAGTTTGAGAATGAGGAATATGAGAATATGAATAATAGAGGAAGTGGGATGAGTACAGCCCAAGAGGCGTGTAGCCACGCCTCTTGCTTTCCGCCATACTGACGTGCCGCTTTGAAAAAAAAATAAAAATTCCACCAAGGCGTGTAGCCACGCCTCTTGCTTTCAGCATAATTTCCACTTGCACGTATGTCCGCCATGCAAGAGGCGTGCCATTTTTACAACTCTTATTTGTTCCTTAAAAAAAAAAAAAAATGCTACCGGACTAAAGGCGTGGCTTAAAGCCACGCCTTACACTACTTTTCTAAACCCCTCAAAACAGCACTACTTTTGTAAAAATTTTACAAAACTGTATTAATTGTATAAATTGGACAAGATATTAGTTTTTGACTTTGTTTGTTTGTTAATTCCTAATTCATTTTTTAATTTCAAAAAATTTAAACAAACAAACACTACACGTTCCCCAATCTTATTTTTAAAATACAAAATTTATTTTCCAAAAAACCACTACTATTTACAATTCCACACCATTCTCCAAAGTTCCACACATTATCTAATCATTACATATATATACACATACTATCACTCATACAATCTATATATAGACATGTATAAATAATTTTAAAATATTCATTTCACCGCACAAATGCAACAAAATAGTTATTGATGTGACATTTTGTCCCCCCTCCCAATATATACAAATAAACAATTTTCTCCTAATTCATTCTCAACCTATCTCCCAAAACACAAACAAACAACCATCACATTCTCCAACCTCATTTTCCAAAATCCATTCTACCAAAAACTTTTGGGAGAATGTCTCAATTCACATCCAAACAAAGCCTTTCTTTTTCTCTGGTTTTATAATTTTTTATTTTCTTTTTTATTAGCTTATGTTGTGCCTGTTGTACTTTGTGCTTGCGGTGTCGTGGGTTGCTTTATCTTTTCTTGGATAAGTTAAATGAGTCTTGCGCAGGTTATTTCGAAGGTGTTATTTTTTCGGTTATTTTCAGAGAAAAATATAAAAAACGTTGATGTTTTATTTGTGGTGTAATAAAAACAATTTATAAAGTATTAAATGCTCATTTCTCTTATTATAATTAATAGTGTTAGGAATATACGTAATGTAGTTTAGGTAATTAACAAGTACATTCGTTGATGAAGCTTGTCTTAAAATTTTATTTTTTGAGTTTAAATTTGAATTTTTGAATCTTTAATTGTTGGCAAATTAAATTTCATTATAAGAGTTTCAATGTTTATAAGTATAGTTTGAAATAACCTAAATTATATTATAATATTATTTGATTATTATAAGAATAATATCTAAATACTTTAACTGAATTTAATGGAAGTTATAAAATTTAGAACATATGAACTAGAGCTACTTACTGTAATAATTATATTTAGTCGCACCTAATAATTACATGTAAAGTAATGAATAGTAGAACTTTTAGTATAAATTGAGATATGTTGGCATTTAATAGTAATAGTTGTAATTATAGTGCTAATATATAGTAATATTTATGATACCATCAACTATGATACATCATACATGTTAAATATTATTATACTTAATCTACATTATAATTATATTGTTGGGTCTAAATTATAGAATAATTCTATGGTATTGTTATAAAAAAAAAATGTAAATAATTTAAATAATTTTATTGGAAGTATGAAGCTATAGAATTTAGAACATGTGAACTGGAGCTATTTACGATAATAATTTCATATTTCAATAATTATATTAATAGCATCTAATAATTATATCTAAAGTAATGAATAGTTGAATATGGGGCTAAAATCTTTTTACCCCTGTGAAATGTGAAATGGGCATTTTACCTTCCAATGGGAAAAAAAAAGGTTGAAATGTCGCTTATGTTTTTAAATTGTGGCTCATTTCCCCCTTCTGTCTATTTGAGTTAAATTTTACGTTGAATGGACAAAAATAGCCTCATATATATATATATATAATTACTTTATATTCTTATGTTTTTCTTTTTCTTTTATTTAATCTAAATTAAATACTTTTATATTTACATAATATATTTACATAAATTAAATACTATCTAATATTTATAAAATTATATATACATACATATATATATAATTATATACAAATAAGCAATTATACAAATACATATATGCATAATATATATATGTATATAAAATTATTTATAACATATCATATACATATATATATATATAATATTTCTTTTTCTTTTGTTTAATCTAAAATTAAATAATTTTATATTTATGAAACATATAACATACTTATATAAATTAAATACTATTTAATATTTGTAAAATTATATATAGATCCATATATATAATTATCAAAGGAAAAATTTAATTTAATCCCCTTGTGAAATGTGACATGAGCGATTTACCTCCATGTGTTAAAAAAAGATTGAAATACCGTCTTATATTTTTAAAAATGAGTGAAAACCCCCTCCTGAGATCATAAGTGGAGTGCACGTTCCAAAAAATACGAGTGGTTGTAATTTTTTATATATAAAACAACTATTATGTCCTTAACATATCAACCTTTGGAACTTTTTGTTTAAATGAATGGCCCAAATAGAATAGTACTTAATATTTATAAAAAAATATATAAAAAATTATTTATACATTTATATACATATATACAACATATTATATATATATATATATTATAATATATTTATTAATATTATATAATATATTATAAATATAATATATATAGGCATATATATTAGGTTGCCATGGTAGCCATGCCAACCGGATTTGGCTAGTCAGATCCGGCTGGCGGCCGCTATGGCGCCGTGTATAAAAAAACAAGGAAAAAAAAACTTGGCTTAGGCTACCATGGCAGCCATCTGGCCAATAGCCGCTGCTGCCCGCAGTCCCCGGCGGCCACCATGTATAAAGAAACAAGAAAAAAAAAAAAAAAAACTTGACTTAGGCTGCCTTGGCAGCCATCTGGCCAATGGCCACTGTGTAAAAACAAGAAAAGAGAAAAAAAAAAAAAACTTAATATAAGCTGCCATGGTAGTCAGTTGTTGGGGGGGGGGGGGGGAGGGATTCGGGTAGGGAAGGGGAAGTTATATGTATTATATATGTGTGAATATAAACATGTTATAAATAATTATATATATAATTTTATATATGCATATATACAATTTTACAAATATTAAATAGTATTTAATTTAAGTATGTTATATATTTAATTAATGTAAAATTATTTAATTTTAGATTAAATAAAAGAAAATATATATTTTATATATATGCATATAGAAATAATTGTATATACATATATGTATTTATATAATTTTTTATATATGTATGTATATATAATTTTATAAATAATAAATAGTATTTAATATATGTATATATATATATAAAGATGTTATGAATAATTTTATATGCATATATGTATGTATATAATTTTTTATATATGTGATTTTATATATATGCATGTATATAATATTTTATAAATATTACACAGTATTTGATCTATATAAATATGTTATATATTTTATAAATATGTAATTATTTAGTGACATGAAAATTTCCGACGAAATGTCTGTCAGAAATTCCATGAAAAATGACCTCCAACGGACGTATTCGTCAAGAATGGATGAATAAATTTAATTTAAAAAATTTACTCCCGGTCTTGTTTCAGATCAGAGATCTCCAACAGATGTCTGTCAAAAATTTAATTTTTATTTTATTTTTTTAAATTTCTTATTGTATTTCGTAGGATTTCCGACAAATAATTATTCTCATGTCCGCTTGAAAAAGTTATTTTCATCTCCGCCTTTATTTATTTATTTATTTTATGTTGTTTTCTATAAATTGATATTTATTTGTTTGCACCAAAGTATTGGATATTTTCTATGTATAAATTTATCATTTAGATTAATTTATGAATTAATCTATGTTTATTTTCTATGTTTATGAATTAATCTATATTTATTTGTTTGCACCAAAGTATTGGATATTTTCTATGTATGAATCTATCATTTAGATTAATTTATGAATTGGAATTGATGTTGTGTTTAAAATGGCTTTAGCTATTTTTCTAAATTGGAATTTCACGTGAATAAAGACCCTGGGCTTGGAATTGATTGGGCTTAGTACCTCATATCATGTAAAAGAACTCAATAAATTCCCTAGAAACAATATAGCTCATGGACAAGGAAATCAATTCAATAAAACCTGATAATCTATTATCCAAACAGAAGGTCACGGAATTCAACACCACTAAATTCATAGGGTAGCAATAAAGCCCTATGTCTCCAGTGCAACAATTGTTCTTATGTTTATTAATTGGATTTTAACCAATCTTCAGTGACTTACTTTGTGAATTTTCATCTACTTTTTAATTTGTAGTAGATTTATTTGATTGTTGCTTCATTTGGTTCATCCATATTATTCTGGTTTGAGGTATGTAATTCTTTAAATTTAGTATCATTTATATTTCAAAATTAATGCTCTTATGAGTAACAAGCATGTGTTAGATTGGATTGGTGGTTTTACGAAAGAAGATGGGATTTGGGGGAAGGGGGCAGAGCCTTCCC
Source organism: Jacaranda mimosifolia (assembly GCA_018894105.1). Lineage (NCBI taxonomy): Eukaryota > Viridiplantae > Streptophyta > Magnoliopsida > Lamiales > Bignoniaceae > Jacaranda > Jacaranda mimosifolia. The sequence continues at coordinate 12,666,603 of CM032130.1, read as the reverse complement.
ATTTATTGTTGTTGGATTGTTGTCTACTTGCATGTGTGTGGAGTAATAAGGGAACATGATATGAATCTTTGTTTATAATCTTTGGTTGATAGATGTTTTATGTGTCAAAAAGGTTTTTTGTGTTTGAACATGGGCTTGGATTGTAGTAACCTAAAGCGCTTAATTCACACTGTTTTAAAATAATAATTATAAATCTCACCATAAATATATCAATGTGACTTAATTCTTATTATTTACAATGTGATTTAATTCATAATATCCAAGAATTTCACACAAAGTATGTATAAAAATTATTTCGAATTTATTGAAGAGAGGGAGCGTTCATCAATTGAAAACATTTGCTACCAAATCCATGAGAAGTCGTGTGATATAAACACACACACACACACACACACATATATATATATATATATTATGATATATAGTAAGAAGATTAGCGCAAAATAATATCATGGCATGCCTTATGGGGAAAGAAATGAAGAGGAAATAAGGCATTACTATAAATAGATGCATGTTTATGTATATATGAATGAAATTTGAATGTAAATTTTTTTAAAATAGAGTATTAGATAGGAAATGATGCAAAAGAATTACGTTTCAAACATACAAATTCAAATTTGAGAATGATATTTTTTATTTTCGAAGACCAAGGATTAAGGACATCAATTGAGAAAAATCTCTTACTCTTATTGTAGAATTGTGATTAGATCTGTATATATATTCAATAAAGAGATGGTCTTAGTATTTAAAAATAATTTAAAAATGAAGTCTCCAAATAAAGCATAAAAATGCGATTAAATTGATCCCACTTACTCCTGAAAGTGAAAGTTCAATCCATTTAACTTATAAATTTAATACACTCGGAATCATAATAGAATGCATAAATAAAGTTTCCAAAAAAAACCAAATCAAACCAAAAAATTTGTGAATAGAAAAGGAGTATTATAGGAGTCTCCAACTTCTATAATCGATTAATAATTGAACATGCCCAATAAAAATTTCTATCAAAAAATCCATTCATTCATCGCATAATGTTTTCAGTCTTTTTGTCTACACGAATATGTTGATGCAAAATGACAACCAATCAAGGATTGGATGTCAATGGAGTATTATAACTGTCCTTTTATTACATCAATAGATCCAGGTAGATAGAAAGATTGAAGAATTTATCAGATGAATGAGTGATATATAAATTCTAAACTTCCATTGAAACTATGAACCGTTTTTATGCATTTCACATATGTAATTATTAATCTATCGTAGTAATATTATTATCCATATGTGCTGTTTATTTTTATTTTATAGGTGGCAGACCAGTTAGGTTTTCGTCCACCCGCCATCGGTCGAGGTAGGGCATTTCCCCGACCCATCAGACACACTTCCTAGCCTACCAGTCTCCCACCATGGCATTGGCTGGTCATCATTTTATGTCTATCCCACATCTTCCTCCCACACATCTTCACAGTACTTCATCTCCCTCGTTCTCTTCATCACCATCACACGTAACCTCCTTAGCTATTGTAAGGTCATTCACATACCATTCCCTACACCCCCCACATCAGCATTACCTATCTCAACTACCATCCACATCACATACAGATACTCCACACCATCTACCACTCCACTTGGCACTCAGTCATCCCCCTGCTGCTCTACTCAACTATTCCACATCAGCAACAGTTGATTCTTCAGACAGCTAGACATTGGATTGGGGGGGGATTAGAGCCCTTATCTTGCAGTTTTGGCAGGGTATACTTGCCTCCTGAGGGATGCAATAGGTGAGTTTGAATTATTACATAAATTCTTTTATTGTGTTTTAATAATTATGTATTAATGTTAAGAATTTTATGCAGGTACACGTCTTCGTTTGACACTATCAAGTTCTTGACTATGGTGATTAAGAACAAGGTACAAGGCCCTATAGGACCTGGTTAGATATCCGCAAGGCCCTCCCAGATTTAATATTCAAGGAGTGGAAGGTATATGAATGTTATTAATGTATTTACTTTCACAAAATAAGTACGTATGTATATTATAAGTACACTACCTTATTTCCTTTTATTTCATGGAGATATATCACTTGGGACCCCTAGTATGAGCGTCATATACAAAAAGCCTTCAACATTAAAGGGGGTCACCAACTGAGTGATATTTATGGCCACGCCTGAAAGACAGGCTAAAGGCCAGAGTAGATTGGCGAGGACACTTCGATGCCCTACGGCGCATTGGCAATCCTAAGATTTTCAAAAGAAATCCATATGGGCCAAGAAGAACCAGATTTCAGAGACCAGTGGATTCCTCCATACTAGAGGGAATAATTCCATTTGGACACATGCCGAGTGTTTAGTAAGTTTCCTAACTTTTAATCTTTAGTAAACTTAGTATATTTTCGGAATGTTTGTTACTTTGACTTATGTTTATAATATTTACATGATATGATTGATGGGGAAGGATTGGTGCCAGCCCTTCCCATTTGTTACTTGTTTATTTAGTTGATGGGAAAAGGTCAATGCCTTTCCCAAATGATAATATGTCATTGTTTATTTGGTTGTTGAGCTTCTATTTTTCTGGGTAAAGATAGATTTTACGGGAGACTATGCTAAATCTTTTTGTTATATTCATTGTAGTTTATTGCTATGCATATATAACACACTTATGTTCATTCTTATTCTGTATGTGTACTTTGCAGATGCAGAGATCGCCGACGATAGAGGAGATTTTTGCTGTACCCACTAGGGGTTGATTAATAGGAGGTGGGTAGATGAGAGGGCGAGGTGAGTTGCTGTAAGTTTATTACATATATGAGATAAGATTGTTTTAGTTACATTATAATACATTCATTTATTTAATTTTTACCTTGCAGGCGAGCTTCCAGCAAGAGCTGCAGTCCCAATCTCAGCTAGAAATTGTTGGAGCAGTGAATCTACCCTACAGTCTCAGGCTGAGTTGTGGACATAAACTGTACGTGGCCCCAACAAAAGGGGTGGGTTTTTGGCCTCAACCACAAGCTGCCTTCCTTCTACACCAGTAGGCCTTAGTAGGAGCCTAGTGCATCATTCATAGCTCAATTGGAGGCCTTCTTGGAGGCTTGTTTATAGGCCGGTTTACAAGCCGGTTGGCAGTCTGGTATTTAGGATATGCAGACCTTGTTCTCTAAGTAGGTGGGTGTGATGCATAATTTGCTTGCTCAGTTGGTCATACAAAGGGACGCTTCGTCCGAATCTACTGGCCCACCCTCACCACTACCATACCCTACCAGCGGCAGCTTCCAAGCATGACCAATAGGCAGCAACAACATGGCACAAAGTAGGATGAATATTTTGACTTTGGTGACGCTGCAGCTGGCCAGTAGATGGGATTTTTTTTATGCTTTTATAGTTAAGAATTATAATTTTTAAGACTTATATTTATAAACTTACATTTTGTTTTAAATTATTATTTTCATTTATTTGTAATTTTGTTGTATTGTAATTTTATGTTATTTTATATACAAGACATATCAACAAATTATATGTGCAATTAAATAAAATTTTAAAAAAACTAAATTTTCAACAGAAATTTGAGGATCTTCTAGCAAAAAAGATTAAAAATAAATATTAATTTTAATAACTATTTGAAAAAGATCCATCTCCCATAAAAAAATAATAAAAAATTAAATAGAAAAATTAAAACAACCGTCTGAAATCTAACAAAATTTCCAACAGAATTTTTCAATCAAAAAATTGACAAAAAATGTACTGCTTCACACGGTCAAATTTTCGTGATAAAATCATCAAAAATTTTGATCGGAAAAGTGATGGAAAATAATTTGAGATGAGAGTTCTTCCAGCACAAAAAATTCCATCCAAGATCTGCCAGAAATTAATCACTTGGAAGTCTATCAGAAAGTTTCATAGAAAATAGCAAACTTTTTTGTAGTCTCATTCTAAAGTGTCGCATTTTTATCATTAAATTTTTTTTTCAAGGAATAAAATGAAATATTTTATAAAAAATATTGTCACACACTAGTCACTTATCTATATGTATATAATTTCAAAATAATTTTATGATTATATTTTACTTAGTTTATATGCATGAGATGATTAAAACTAATTTTATAATTATACACTAATTGATTTTTGTATCAATGTAACATTATGCAATTTTATTAGTAAATGATACTTAAATATTTTTAATTTAAATAGAGTATTAAATGAGAGAGATAATGTTGATACTAAAATCTATATTATTTGCTGCCAATATTCGTCCGACTAGCTAAACTTATCTTATTCTTATTCAAATTAAAACCCTAAATTGCTTGCATTCTTAATTAAACAAATAAGCACAAATTTATAAGTTGATCATAATAATCATTGGTAATTGAACCCTAATTTTTTAAAATTATTTTACATACATCAATTCAGAAAAAGTTTAACCATTAAGTTAATTTATACATTTTAGATAACTCAAATTGATTGAACTGGTGATATGTCAAAATTGTGTAATATATGGTAACAGTTTTTGGCAAAATAGTTCACTTTATTCCACTAAAATAAGAATTTAATGCAAAGTATAATATTTTAAAATACTTTAGGTGGCTAAATGTAAATTTCAAAAAATAGCAGGGGATAAAGTGCAACAACTTTAAAATATATTGCCATAAAGTCGAAACATGGGGTTTTTGAGCACATATAGCAAAGGTTGAATAATGATTCTGCACACTTACAATTGTTGGGAGGCAAAGTGCAAATGACCCTATATGTCGGGGATGTCTACTGTATACCCTATAAGTAAATACTTCATATGTTCACATTCATATTCTATTAATTTTTTGCATTCTTCAGTATTGACCGGCAAGCCAATGAAATTAGCAAGAAAACTATTCCTATATAGATTTTCTTATTCAAATCAATATATACATTTATCAGCCATCTCCATACATAAAATGTTTCACACTTTGTTGAAGCCCTTAAGGTCACATATGACTATAATAAGACAAGGTGGCAAATAAGGATGACAATCGAGAAAAATGTCTCAGTAGTCGTTTTCTTTGACGTGAATGATTGGATAGAAGGATACCAACCAGCAACTCCTCATAACTTATGCAACATGAAGTATTCCATAACTAAAAATGTTATAAAACATGCTTTTGGGAGCTTAAAACATGTTGGGTTACTCTTAAGAGTCCTACTTTTTATGCAATAAAAAGAAGAAATTGGATCTATGGCATGTACTTTATTATACAAATCCCTTGGAAGATCTTGAACTAGAAACTACAACTCCAATCGAAGTAGATGAACCTGTATTGATGTGATAGATAATATTGAAACTTTTAAAAAGAGGACCCAACTTCGAGAAAATTTATCATTACCATATGTAAACATATATAGGTTGTAAATAGGCGTAGAAGTTGACCATCATACCTTTTGATTGTGTTCTATATGAATATCATTATGTCTTTTGACACTGAAGGAAACATTATGTTGTTATATTAAATGTAAGACTTAATTGTTACTAGTCTTTTACATGCTAAGTAAACTGACGTTTGTTGCTATGTGTCATCCTCTTACGTCTTTGCTAGCTGTTGCTTAATTTTCTCTTATTTATTTATTTTTTTTTTCTGTTGTATATTTAAGTTTTTCTTTATTTTAATCAGGATGTTAGAATAGAGACATGAGAGAATGGTAAGGGATGCTCTGATATTAATTAAAGGTTCTAGGTAGAGAATGAAGATGTTAAACTCTTTGATGCATTAGTTGATATGGGAAATACTGGAAATGGATGTTAAAGTCGATCGTGGGTTTAAACTCCAATACTTTACACATTTGAAAAAGTGCCTGCAAATTGTTTACCTAATTTAGGTTTGAAAGAAGATTGACATATAGCTTCAAGAATGAAAAGCTTTAAAAACATTTTAATCAAAGGCCCGAGTTCCTGTGGTTTTCGGTATAACAAAAATAGTGGTTGTGTAATTAATTATTGAAAAGCGTGTATATATGTGATGTTTACTTAGAGATCCTTTAATTAATATCAAGTTGTCTTATATCCATTTTTTGTGTGATTTTTTATAATTACTTTTGTCATGTATAGCCAAAAGGATGCTAAAATGTTTAAGAACAAGTGATTTCCTCATTATAAGCATTTGTGTTGTGTTCAGAAAAGAACATGTCACCGGAAACTGCATGCAACTCCTAATGATGTAATTGAGCAACTAGATAGTGAAACATCTGCCACGAAATAAAGTAACTGATTATCAAGATCTTGAAAAGATGTGGTACAATTTAATTAGGGAACAAAATGCAACAAAATTAAAAAATAATTAGAACAATCAACATATGGATCATATATATAATTGGTCTAGTGTGGAACTCTTCCACCACTCCCTAGCACCATCCTAATTAGATCTCCTGATCATGTAAAGATAAGTGCAGAATATATTAAAAGATACTGGATCATATATACCTTGACAAATTTTGCCAATTAATAGAATCTAGTTAATTATATCCCCAAAACTCTAATCATCCAACAAACTCTTCATAAGGCAAGCTTGAATTGAAAGCTTCCTAATCCAGAACTTAATCATCTTAAGTGTTTTAAGGAAGAAAGCCTGTCTTTCGGTAGAGTTACACTTGAATGGAAATTCAATACACAATCAACCGTTATAGAATTTATCCTTTCTACATGCTCTTAACTAAAATGGCGATTTCTCATAGATTACAAATTAGGAGAAACAAAATCATAAAATGAAGGACATTGAGAGAATTTTACAAGTATAAAGTTTCAATCAAATTTAACCAATAGAAAAATTGTTGTAGATTTTACAAAATAATCGTGCAGATAAACCCAAAACAAAGACAACTTTTCTTCAAACTGATTTTTCAAAATTTAAGCTAATAGCTTCATCAAATTGGATCAATTAATATCACGCCAAAAATCCTCACAAAAAGAGAATTGGATTGGAGAAAAGTTATACCAAGTGTAGAATCAACCAATCTTTTCTATGAAGGCATAATCTACATACCAACCACTAAACAAAAAGCCAAATTATGCCATACTTGAGAGCGTATTTCTTTAGTGAATTGATGAAAGATATAGAGACTGATATATCTTTGGCTAATAAGGGAAAAGAAGTTGAGAGAGAGAGAGAGAGAGAGAGAGAGAGAGAGAGAGATTCTCTCATATAAACAAACATGGATCTTTGAGGCACCGTTTGGTTTTATTTTCATTTCCATTTGTGTTTCCACCATTTTGGATTTGTTGGAAAGTAGTTATATGATGTGACGTGAAAATAAAAATGTATTTGGATGAATTATCTGGAAATTTGGATTTTATAAGTTTGAAAATGAAAATGTATTTGGATGAAATGAATATAGTGTATGGGAATATGTGTATTTCCAAATTGTTTGATTTGATGTGTTGATATTGATTGTATTTAATATATTAAATTTATATAATTGAAAACTAATTATTGATGGGATATATTGTTGGTTAACCAACTAAAAATAATAATAATAAAATAATATAAAGCACATATATCACCTTACTTTGTGATTGAATTGGATGTTATAATGTATTAAATACCCATTTGTAGAGGCACAAATCAAACACGCACACATTGTACCTCACTTTATAGTAACATAAAATCATATTGAATTGAAAAGAATGGATAATGTTGTTGCTAGGCAGAAACAAGTGTTGCAGTTCCACATCCGGTAAGTTCAGTGTTATCCTGTCTATATTGCATAGACAGCGACCAAGTTTGCGCCAAAAAAATGTCTAGAACGCATTTAAGATTCACAGAAGCTTCTGCCGGCACAGTACCATTACTCAATTTAAACACGCTATCCATATTACTCGACTACATCCCCACTCATTACACAATTTCATCGAGTTAGTGCCATGGAGACCAAGATAAACTATCTAAACACCATATAATGGACAGTTAAATGTTGATAAGTTTATATCACATATGTAACGACAACACCGAACATACTGTCATACATTGGTCCGCAAAAGCAGCAAAACTTTCAGTTATACTATTCAGCACAGCAACTTGGCAGTCATCAAAACATAGTTAGCAAAAAAGTCAAGACAATAGATAACATCGTTGTACAAACTACTACTAGACGACATAATATAAACAACAACCAAACTGGATTGCATTAACATTTATATCAGCATGTTGAAGACCATTTCCAACAAGTATGGTCATCTATAGTCAGAAGCTGCCAGGCCATGAATAGGGTGAAGCGATGGTTGACTGCATGCTGTTGTTATCCGCGTTATCTTCATAGACGTGTGATGTTTCATCTAGAGTTGGTCCTTCAACGTGCCATGTTCTAGAGCTGGATTCTCATCCTTGCGTGCATGCATGGAAGGTGGCTGAGGGAGAGCTTGTAGGCTGTGTGATTCAAAGCTGTTAGACAGAATTATAGGATTCAACTGGCCACCAACTTCCATGTCATTGTTTGATGGCGCCACAACTTCCAAGGGCTCCACGTTGTGTGGTCCGTCTGCCTCGAAAATAGCTCTTAGGGATGGCCAATATTGGGGGCAGTTTGTGAAGAATTCCTCTGCCCCCTGAACAGTCTACAAGAAACAGAAATAATCAACCATAATACATGCAAGTTCCAACATATTTAAAACTTACAATGAGAGGGGAATTACACTTTGTAATTAGTATTAGAAGATGAAGAGTAACAAAAAAATAAAAAAGCAATACAAATAAGATTACCCTTTGAAGCCCACGCCGTAAAATGAAGAGAAACATAAACAGTGCACTCTTGCAGCGAGTACTCCACTCCAGGTGTGTTGATGATCTTCGAGAAGATCTGGTAATCATGACAAAAGTGGCAAAACCTACGCCTCAGTATCTCCATTTTGAACCTACGCTCAAACTGGCATATCAAACGACACTGAATTTCATCAAGTACGAACTCTATAACTCTGGCATCCGTCAGAGGTGACAGTGATCTAGCCTCCACTAGGTATTGGAGTACTTTTTCATCCTGCACTGGTCCCCACTGTCCAGTCAATGGAGAGTGTGACCTTGTGCGCTTGATAGGCCGGACATGTCTATTAATAGCAAATAAAATAATGATTAAAGACAAACAAAGCAGCACCATTACATAGCAATAGCGTAACATACCATTAACTAAGAACATAATAATTGCATCACTAACATTGTCATGTCTTGCTATATATAAAGATAATCCTACATCGATTACAACCACTAAAAGCCTAGCTATCAGCAATTGTAGATGTTTGCATTACAAAAAAAAGTTAAGCAATTGTTTACAAGCCATGACATTTGCATGTGATAATCAAAACAGTACTATTTTCACCAATATGACGACAAAAGAAATCAAGAATAAGGTCATAAACATCAGACAGAATACTAGACAACAAAATATAGCAGCTCGGGATGGGTAGTGCATTGCTGCGGCCCCTAAGGCAACTGATTTTTATGATATTAGCCTACTTAGGTTGGGCTGAACATGTTCAACAGCCATGGTAGGAACAAATGATGAAGTGTAGGATGAATCACCTATATAAATGGGCGAAGAACCCGTTCTCTCATGCATCATATTTGTGTACGCTACATTGGTCGCACTAGAGCCTGAAACCCACATGAATGCACCTCGATGATTAGCCCCCAAAGGGTATCGGTAGAAGTATCGCCCGTAGTTACTCTTGGTTCTTGCCATTCGACAAATCATTAGCCCAACACTGCAGGAGCAGGTAGGTAGGTCATGGATCATCATTTTGATGAAGTAGGATGCATGAATCACAGTATTTGGGGAATTTAATGTATGATAAACAAAATAAATTGAAGAAACCAGATCATTAAACAAAAACGTCTTGGGGAAGCATTCCAAAGAAAAAAATAAAGAAACGTAATATAACCATTGCACATCAATTCAAACTATAATATATGAAGACTAGAATGTAATGCATTGCCGATCATAATAACAATGATACATCAATGTAATAGTGGCGACTTTACATGCCTAGCATAGTGGATTCATACAAGTTATAATATTACATGAAACCTAAACTGGCACATTTTAAATATTATCTACATAATACACTACACACATAGTAGAACGTAGGTAGAGCCATCAGACATCTAAATATAGTTTCTAGAATATCTACCACAGTAGGTTATGTGAAAAGTTACAAATGGCGATGGTTGGCCCACATAATATTTGCTAGATTGTCACGGAACCCCGCCATCCAATCAATGTCATTTTGCGAGGGTAGGTGATGGTCATTATGTTGGGCCTCATTGGCATTGTTATTTTGGATTTCTTTTTCCAAGAAGAAAGAGTCATTTTGGAAATACTTTCTTATGAAATTGTGAATGACACAACATGCGATGACTATTTGAGTTTGTCGGTGGAGCTTGTACTATGGCATCCTACCGGCCAAGATTGGAAACCGTCTCTTGAGGACACCAAATTCCCGCTTGACCACATTGCGAAGTTTGGCATGTCTTTTATTGAAAAGTTCGACATGCCCCCTTAGTTGTGGGACGTACCGCCAAACTGATTGATATGGTAATGCTGCAATCGATAAGGAGCCAGAAAGCTCAGGAAATTGCAGAACCCAGAATCAACAACGTAATACTTTCCTACGTATAAAATGAATAAAGTATTACATGTCATTATTCTTCACTAGTTTGTATAATGTAGTTTAACTCCAAATTAGATGCCTAACCTTGAGGTGGCCAAGGAAAGTTTAGATCGGTCCTAAGAGCATCGGCTAGTACACGCGAATTATTAGCGCTCCTTTCCCACCCCGTATACACATATGTAAACATTAAGTCCATGTCACAAATGGCTATGACATTTTGAGTGATCATGGCCTTGCGACAACGGTACGTATTTTTGCAGTGATGATGCAGATACATAAGTTCCGTCCACCACACCAACACAATTCTACACAGAACACACATAACTAGAAGCAAAAAAAAAAAAAAGGAAAAAAGACTTGAAAGAGGCAATTGTGGTGTATTATGATAATTTTTTGCGTTACCTTAAAGTATGGATAGAAAGCAGGGTTATAAAGTATGCGGGGTGGACATTATTGAAGTCCGGAGGGCTGATTATTTCAGGAGCTATGTATTTTAGTGCTCTAGCAACTCGACGGACATGTCGGTGAATTATTTCTGTCGATTGCTAGAACCTCTCACAATTGTCTCGCTGGTACTTACCCTATCCCATGGTTTGTAAGAAGATGGTTACGACCTCTTTCAATCCTACCCTAACTGACCTACTAGCCTTAAGCAAACCTCTGCTTTCTATCAAGTCATAGATAGCATTAAAGGACTCTTTGCTCATTTGTAATGCCCGCTTAATCCTCTCGGGATGACTATCTAGGAGTTCTCCTACCCAATCTGCCCCTCTCAATCGGGAAGTATACATTGGAATTTTGTTCTTGAAGTAGGATGGGCAAAACACCTGTGACAGAAACACAAATGCCATCCCATCATCAGAGTCGGTAGGGCTATTACTACTCGTGGAATTAGATGTGTCTAATGATTGAGATGAAGTCGATTCTGTAGTGGGGGATCTGCTAGAGCCATCTACATCATTCTGTTCATAATTGCCATTATTTGGGTATGACGATGAAGCACCATCTATAGTATGAGTTCTGAATAAGGTGTGATTCTTATGAAAATGTTGACATAGACATAGTTAATTGAAAACAAATATTATGTTCAACACATAAATGGGCATAACATGATAATGTGAAATTTCTGTCGATTTTAATATTAAATGCTCTTACAGTGTAGTATGTTTTTCAAACTTAGACAAACGAGACTTTGATTTATAATGTGTTTATTCACCATATTATTGTGGTTGGAAGCTGGTGGTAAAAGGAACAGTTATTTTGGTGCCCACACAACTATTTTATGTTCAGCAAGCAAATTCAAGTGGAAGGTGCTTGCCATAGCCTATGTAGTGGCCAGCAACTGTGGCCTCAGAAACTTGGTTGAAGCTATCCAGCATGATAGTTTATTGAGCAGATTTTTTAAATATTTTTCTTATCTTGATTAAAGGTTTTTACATTTGTTTCATATTAAACAAATAATTGCATGTGACAATAGTTGTGAGAATATAAAGTTAACTGGAGCATTAGCTCCAGTAACATAACAGTTTATTGTTGCCATTATTCAATATATGCCTTCTACAATGCAAGATTTAGGAACAACAAATATTTATAGACACCAAACATTCTGCTCACATTACGTACAAATGAAGGCAGCCTAACAGGGGGAAAATGTGCTGCCCGCATTTGATCATACAAGTACTAACTGGTCCATTACATGAAAAGTGGAAAAAAAGAAAAAAAACCAAAACAGTTTGTAACAAACATGACATATGAAATACAACAACGCATAACAAAAAAATAAAAATAAATAAAAGTCACAACAATAGACCTTCAATAAGTTCGGCAAGAACAAAGTTAAACCTAAAATCATCTTGTGACCCACATTCACACATCCCCCAAAGACTCCACCCATTCCCTTCTTTCATCATCACTCATCAGGAGAAACATTCGACGGCGAGTCTTGCTCAAGAGAGCATCTTGCGCTTGGAAGAAAAGACGGCGTGGTAAGCCATCCATACTCTTCAACGCCGCCATGCAAGATTCCACACTTGAATTGGTGCTTTTAGCCATCTTCCAAGCCTTAGCGCTATTCACACAAGTCTAAGCATATATGGCTTCATCGATTCTTGATGAATGATTACTCTTAGACTTACTGGACTTGTTGTTAGGACCTGATGGATGCATAAGTGGTTGGGGCTCATTAGAAGGGATTTCCACGTTTGCATTGTGGGGTGATTGATTGGGGAACATTGAGGGGCCATCTTTATTTAGGTTATGGACATTATGTTCATCACTCTCATTGCTATCAACTGGTGCTTGGATCGAGGACCTTGTACCTCTCCCACTTGCTACCGTATTTAGAAACATTTATGTGCACAAGTGATAGTGTGGAAGCCCTTTCTTTTGTAGACATCCCTCATGTGGATTTTCCTACAACGAAGAGCAAATGACAAAGGGGTTATTGTCATTGAAATGGGCATTTAAGTGGTGGAGTACAAGTGCACATATGGAGGATATGCAAAAGTATTCAATTACCAATAGCCACTCTACCCATTGCTCATTTGTTGCTACGAATTGCCCGTCATGCTATCCCAACCAAAACCAATTCGATTGGTTAGTAGGTCATGGAATTTTCTCCACAAGGTACGTACCCTCCACAGTTTACTTTTAAGCTGCTCAACATCATAATGAAGACTTGTACGTTTGTGCAACGCTCTTTGTATCTCTAGCCAAATTTTGGTGGTGAATGTGGTTGAAATTAATTGGCCCTTTAGAAATTGATCATACATGAGCTCAATGAAGAGGGACAAAGTGGGAAGGTCCCACTTCGCATCATTAGCCCCACTGTGATAGGTTCGCTGACCACGTGCCATCTAAAAACATGGATTAGTTGATGTCAGAAGTACATATCATGCTAGCTCAAGGTTCATAAAAAAAAAGTCTAGCCTAAAGTATCATTTTCTTCTTCCTACCTTCTGCTACATATCATGCATTTAGGAAGGTATCATTTTCTTTTTCCTCAATCGAATCGTGCCTATCCCCTTAATCAGTTATTTATCAGTAATTTACTGTCCATAAAGATTCTGGCTATGCTTGCCATTCACTGCTACTCTGTCCCCCACACCAACATCCTATACTATTTTGTGTTACTAAAATCTCGCATACAAAGTTCAGATAGTGCAGACTAACAAGTGAAGAAGCAAAAACTGGTGTACATAATATCTTAAAATCAATAGCAGAGCTTCCTTACCAAGACATATGTACGACTATAGCGCATGAAGAGGAACAAAAGGCAGAAACATTTGAGTAACATACATAATGATAAGTCAACTATGTTCAAAATATGAAAAAAAACCTAAAGTCACACACATACCCAACCATCATCGCAAAGCCAGTATATAGAAGCAATGAGTGAAGAGGAGAAGCAAATACACAACCTAACCACTAATAGCTAACGTCCACAAGTAAAAACCCAGGTAACCACAGCAAAGTTTAGGGGGTACTCATAAAGCATAAAGAACAGAAAATTCCAGAATGAGTTCTACAATAGTTTGTGAAGTATTCGCACCAACATTTCGCAATCAAATAACATGTAATGGGAAATGATAAAGACAAACAATTTTTCTCAGAAATAACTCAGAACTTCAAGAAATTGCAACTATTTGCTGGGTATAAGCACAGTATTGAGGGGATGACAAAATCAATTTCTGCATCCCCTCCTCCCGAAACCCTTGTACACTTACCGGAGTTGATGAAATACCCAAGAGAAATGCAGATCAGTACCTTCCGATGCTTCCGTGGAGGTGGGATGGGGCTATTCTCGTCGGAGGATGAAACGATCTCTCTTTCCATCATTAGTCCTTGGGAAATTTCAGGATCTATTTTTTTGGGGAAAGTTTGAGTACTATTTCGCATGGGAAGAGACATGAAGAAGATAGAAGTTGCTTTGTTTTTTTTTTTTTCTCCCACTCGTTCGATTGATGTGAGACAGAGTGATTGATGGGCTGCAACTTTTGCTAGAAATTTTATTATGATAGGTAGAGTAGGTTTTGGAAACAGCCATTTTTGCATGGGGAAGCTGAATGTGGAAATAGACTTTGAAAAACTGCCCCCCGGGAATGAGCTCATCCAAAGCATTTTTATTTCTAGCACAGTTGGAAACGTGAAAAGGGCCTCCAGAAATGAAACCAAACGGGACATGAATTTTCAGCTTTCAACTTCTGAACACTCTTGCTATGACCGATCATTTTTGCTATTTATAGAGGTGGGCGAGCTCTCCACACTCACATATGTGGTGGCATCTAGAGAATTTTAAGCCTTGTGCTAATAATTTAATGCCAAGGTCAATTTCAATTAACCTTACTAATTAACTTGATTTCTAGTCATGACTTGGCATTCTAATGTGCCAAACTAAATAGCTCTTTATTTAATTGAATTAGTCTAACAATTGAATTAATTAAGTTAATACATTAGCTACACTAATTTAATATTCCTGTAACATTTGAATTAATTCAACTATTGAACCAATTAAGCTAATTAATTAGTCTTACTAATTAATTAAGCTTTCTCAAGTTTGGGAAGCCACATCTAAATGTCCCTAATTAATAACTTATTATTCAATTGAATTGATCCAACATTCAAATTAATTTATTCCATTTATGATAATTGATCATATTAATTAAATAACAATTAGATAAAGTTTCACCAAATTGATTAAGACTCCTCTGGATATCGTCTGTGACCCCTTAAGTTTCCCAACCAATTGGTCGTGGACACAAACGCTTGTGGTTTAATATGTGAATAGTTGTCTTATAATCATTCCTGTTAACTAATTAAACACTTTTGATTAACAACTCAAGAATTAATCTCTATTAATTCAAGAGTACTCACATCCCATGGTCAATGTTTAGCAACAAGCTCATGAGGCCTAACGGATTAGGAAAGTAACATGGTGAATCTTTAGCATTACGATTGCCATGTAAATACAATCCTTCCATTGGCTAATCTCCCAATTCTGGTAAGGGCTTGGGGAAATCAACGTCCTATAGTCCTCACTAACTATGTAGTCAATCTTGACAAATTGATTTCCTTGCGACCTCATCTTTAGGAATGCTTTCCATAATTATTACACACCTTGACCAAGGATTTTCTAGAATCAATCATCACAAAATACAAAATAAATTCGCCTATTCTACTAAATGGGTCGGCAGATCCTGTACTAGTCTATTCAAGCCTCCATGCTTAAGTTGTTTATTCCTAAGGCAAGTCAAAAGCCCTCCATAGCATTTCATGGAGAGCCCAAGAGATGCATCAGAGTATAAGGACCTATGCACAAGACATTTAATGGGACATCAAGTTAAAGGACTAATTAATGTGCTACCGCAAGTATGGAGTCCTTAATGCCAATTCAAATTTGATTGGAATTCCAACAAGATTGTTTAGTGAATTTGTTCTCTAATAAGTATCCATGAGTATATGCTATTGTCACACACCGATGCCCATAAAGTGAGACACCCTCCAACCATTGGATCATGTAGCAATGTGAAAATTTTGACAAATCTATCGATGTCCCACCTCAAATGATTATGACTTGGAACACTTAAAGCTCATGACCATAGAGGCATATTTCACGACCGCCATCTCTATAGGTCATGCGTGATTTAATCAAATGGAGACATGTATAAGATGAAGATGGCAAATATAAATGAATATTGATTTGAATAAGAAAGTATACACAAGAACAATTTACTCGCCAATTTTATTGGATTTTTCGGGCACCAATCTAACATCTTGGTGATAAAGTAGAGCTTGCTACATTATTCGATCATTCTCCAAGAGTTAGAGTTAATGGTGAAGCTACTTCAGAAAAGAAAAGAAAGTGTCAATTAGATCATATGCGAGGTTACAAAAGTCAGTAAATATGATGTGTTCAAAAATAGAGGCAAGTAGTTTGAGGCTTAGTTTGGCATTGACCAAGATGTAGGAGACTCCTACATGGCAACTTATGCCCGATCCGCGGGTATCCACTCCGATCCGCTTCTATTGATGTTGGTAGAAAACTCACCCCACAGTGGATCAGATTGGGTTCGGGTTTATAGTAAACACTCCCTGAAGTATTTATATATATATATTTATATTTAATTTAAGTTTTTACAAAATATATATACACAACAAACCCTAAACTATGTTAGCATTTTTTTCCCCTCCCATTCTTCACAATCGTGACTCCCAAGAGTATATTCAGAATGCTTAGAAAATGCTCAAAAATTTTCTATTTGTTTGTTTTACGTAAAATTTATATGATATTTAAGTTAAAACTGTAATATTTCGTTAATTGTATAGTGGATAGTATTTTAAAAGAACAGAAAAAATTAATTAGGTGCAAGTAGGATCGGGTAGGATTCATGTTCTATATTTACATTCCAAGTAGGATTCGAGTTTTCACTCCTAAAACCCGCGGGACAGGTAGGGGCTATATAAAATCTTTGCGGGGCGGGTTCGGGTTGAATCAAAACCCATCCCAACCCGGCTCGCTGCCATCCCTACTGGGAGTCAATGACTTGAAATGCAAATTAAATGGAGAATTAATGAAGCTATCTGATCTGACTAAATGTGAATGATAAATAGCCACAACTAATATAGGAAATAATCGCAATTTAACTCAAATTTTCTTTTCAATTGGTGACAATGAAAATGAAGATTGAGTGAGATAAGTCATTAATGACAAATAGTTCCGAATTTGGTGGATGAGCTATTTGATGTGCCTTCTTAATTAATCTTTTGTAAGCTTTCTAGATATAAGCGGGCATAATTTTTGTTGATTATAGATCTAGATTATTGTTTTTTAAGCAGTATATTTTTTGTATGAATCTACGAAGGTATTGCTTATAAATGTTATTCAAAATGGAGTTTATTACGATGCACGTTTGGGTGTTTTTATAGTACTGTTATGATCTTTTGGTAATGTTTCTTGGAACGTTAATGAAGTATCTTGTTATTTGAGTCCTAAATTTAAGTGTAGGAATAGCATGGGAATCAGTTGTGAGCTTTGCAAATTACAATTTTTGGTCATATTGGTTTGTGATATCTAGTTTTCCCTCATAGTGAAGTGAAAAATAAAAATTTAAATAGAATACGCTAGACAATTTTGATAACATATTTTGTTATCATTGCTAGTGCTATCAATTTTATCATGTCTATATTGCTGATTTAGTTTAATTTGGATGTTTCATACTAGAGCTTTAGGACCACTAGTTTGAAATTTTAGGTACTTTGGAAGCACATTTGTTTTGTTCATAATTTGCACCTGCATTCTCTGTTTACTCTGATATCGTCATAAGATTTTGGGTACAAATTTGATGACTGTGCTTAGAGTATTTATTTGAATTTTTCTATAAATAAAAAGAAAATATTTATTTCAATACCTTTATTAATATTTTAATATACAATTACATGATATGTATATACTCGTTATATTATTTAAACATGTGTTTCAGTTATAAACACTCTTGGGGTTATAATAGTCAAAATGTACAATACTTTAGATAGTGTTTGCTTTTATTTTGGGTGTTTTTGGAAGAAATATCTTGGGGAGTGGGTTGGGGGAATGTGATATATGTTTAGTTTTATTTTAAAATTTATTAGAGATTGTTTTGTATTGGAATAGTATGTTTGGCTTCATTTTAGGAGGAGAGCAATTGTACTACACATGTCAAATTAGTACATTTTTATCAAATTAGTGGGATGAAAATATAGCTTTATATTATTATTTTATGTGTGCATAATTAAATTGTGAGATGATATATATATATATATATATAAAACGTTTAGGATGTTTTGAAATTAGTTTGAGTGTTTTGAAGAAAATGAAAAAAATTATATTTACTTTTATTTACTCCAAAAAAAATTCTCGAAAAATAAAAAAAACAAACACAACAATAGAAAAAATTATTCCAATCCAACTTTACAAGTGAGAGATGAAACATGAGAGTGGGACAAATTGTTCAATTGGAAGCGCCTTTCTCTAGAAAGGCTTTAACCAAGAAAGGCTTTTTCCTATATCAAACTTGCTCTTAGGGTTTGTTTATTTGATAATATGGGATATAGAGAGATATAATGAAACAAAGTACGATTATGATAATTTTATATTTTTAAAATTATATTTCCTTTATGTAATGTGAAAGGTAAGTGGATAATTATATTGAATATTTACTTTAATGGATGATAATATTAAAATATATTTTAAAAGACAAACATACCCTCAATTAAAAATTTATTTAATTTTCTATTTAACAAAAATAAATTAATTTTCTTCCATTTCAACACAACATCCTTACACATGAAAATAAAATTTTGAAATTCAAAGAATTAGGGTACATTTCTTTTTCTTTTTTTATCAAAATCATTACCTCAATTACAATTATATATATAAATATATTTATCTTTCAACTATTTTTGAATAAATAATTACTATATTGGTACGAAAATATATAATAATAATAACTGTTAGAATAGTGCCCCACAAGACAATTAGATTGGCCTTGTAAATTATTTCCATGTAAGACAATCTTGATTGAATGATATTCATTATATGGTCATCTTCATCTTATGTTCATTATTGCTTCAATGGCATTTGGATGAAGCCCTTAGATCACATAAGACTATGGGACTTGGTCACACACTGGGTAGTGATCATGGAATAAGTCTTACACAATCGTGATCTTAAACCTTCTATATCATAGGATCTTATGAGACAGGACATTTAAGATCCGGATAAACTTGCATTAACGATGCATAAATCTAAGGGTTGGATGTTGCTCCGTTTCGTGAGCAATCCCATATGAGATATGGATGCATGTTAGTGGGTGCTTGCTACAGAACAAGGCACTAAATGCTCTCTCGGATAATCTACTAGATAACCGAAGTGGCAAGTTCTCTAACTTACGCTAGTGCATATTATTAGTCCTTTGACCTGATGATCCATGGTAACCTTATGCTTAGGTCCTCAGGCTTTGACTCCTCCTTGGTCACCTAGAGGGCCGTTCGAGTGGTGATTAAGCAAGAACTACTTAGATACGGAGGTTTGTGAGATCCAAGGTGGAATCTAACTCCCTGTCTTTGTAAAGAGCGAGTATATCTCCTATGTGTTCTATAATGATTGTTCCAAGAAATCCTTGCACAGGAAAGTATGACAATTTGGAAAAGGAGTTTTCCAAAGATTAGGCCATCAAATGGAATCGAATATTGAGAATAGAAACGCAGTATCAAGGCTATTAGAGAACCGACAAATATATTGCCCCAGGCCTTTTTCGAGAGATAGGAGACAGAATGACCGTATTTGCATGGTATGCGTATAGCTAGAACAGTTCTCCAAAAGTATTTATTTTGGCCAATTAGTTGTGCTACATGGGCTTGACGTTGGACAGCGACCATGGAGATTGGGTACTCTTCAATTAATGGAGATTAATTGAATTGAGTCGATTAGTTTAAACGAGTTTAAAATAAGATGAATATATGATATTCAAAAGTCACAAAGAGTTGTAAGCCCATGTCCAATGAATGGTAGAACCTAATGGATCACACACAAAAGCCAATTGTATTTCCTAAATTGATGGAGGAGAATTTTATAAGAGTTAGAAAAACACTCCTAGTGGACCGATTTGAGGTTTGGAAAAATTGAGGTCATTTTTGGCTTGATCAATTTAATTGTTAAATTGATCAACTAATTTAAGGAGTTAAATTAGATCAATAATTAAAGAGTTAATTATTTGGTGCAACATGATCATCAATTGGTCAAGTTAGCTTAAAGAGTTAAGTTAACTATGACTAGCTTAAAGAGTTAAGCTAATTGACTTAAGAGTGAAGTTAATGATTAATTAATTAAATTAAAATATTTAATTTAATTAATGAGGAGAATTAATTTTGGAGGAAAAATTCAAATGAAAGGTTTATTTGGTGTGGCATTTTAATTAATTTGAAATTAGATTCCAAAGGAAATTAAAATGCACACAAAATTCAAATTCAAATTTGAATTGCAAGTTGCTAACTTTCATGGCCAAGTTGGCGGTCACCTTGAGGAAGGTGTGATGCCACCTTGGCATCACACCATCCTCACTCTATATATAGATATAGAGGGTGAGAGAGGTAGCCAATTCACGCTTATGTGAAGAATTAGATTCTTTCACATTTTCCCTCCAACTCTTAAGTATTGCCTCATGTGTTGAAGCTTCACTTCTTCAGTTCTTCTCCTACCTCAAATCAAGCCTAATCTCTGCAAATCTCCTTACTATTTTTCAGTTGATACTAAGGAGATTAGGAATTAGCATTGGTGTGTGGATCATAACAATTAGAGGTAAGACAATTGGATTGCTTGCTTTTGAAGATCCACTATCAGGTCAGTTCATATGGCGATTTTTTTTCTGGGACTTCCCTATGGCGTTTCGAGTGAATTTTTTACAGTAGCTTCATCAAGGAGTTGAGAAGGTACAGTAAGTTTTCCAGAATTTTTGGAGGAGTTTGGATAGGGAAAAAGTTGCTCTAAATCCGCTGCGTTGTTGTTTGATCATTTTTGGATTGAAGAATTGTTCTTCATCTTTTCCTTAGATTTAAGCGAATCAAGGTAATTTTCTTTCCAACTCTGAATAATTGGCATGTTTAAATCTTTTTTAGCTTGCGTAGCCTAGTTAATTTTAGCTTTTGAAGTTTTAATTATTGGATTCTAGTGCTACACTTGCTTTCAAGTAGTATCGGAGCCTAATTCATACTATGATTTGGATTTTTGGTTGATTCATTCATGTGATGGATTGATGAAAATAACCAAATTCTCAATTCATATGGTGAATTGGAGTGTTTAGATGATGTTGTGAGTGGCTCCTTGATTGATGAATTGTAAGCATGCTAATATGTGTTTTAAGTGTTGATTCATTTTATTAGTATTTTTTAATTCATAGCTTCTAATGTTGAATGTTGATTTAGTATTAGTTGATGTTATATGTTGATATAGCATGTTGATGATGGCCTAAAATCGTTTTGGTCATTTTTGGATCCAATATGATTGGAGATTTGTTGGAGATTTTTGAAGAATGTGATTCTTACTTTAACTTGTTTTTTAGAGCATGATTAAGCACTTGAAATTTCTATTTTGAAAGGTGTTTTAGATCTAAAATTTCATCTATATTGTGTGTAATAATGTTTAGAAGTTGTTCTAAATTTTTTGGTACACAAAAAGTTGAGTAAAATTGAGGTGACTTGGCTATGACCTTGAAACAGGGCTGACTGCCTTGCATCGATCAAGCGTGCGGCAGTGTGCCCAGCCTGGGCGAACAATGGCCACTTTTGGTCAAGGCGATTTTTGCATCAATTTTTGGCTCTTTTTTGTGATCAAAAGTGTTTTATTACACACATATTAGATGCATAAATATTGTGCAAGTTCTCAAAATTATGTTTGACATTTTTTATTGCTTTTAAAAACTTGTTAAAGTTAATCTCCATGATGATGCATAAATGTTATGCTAGCTCTTGCTTGGACAATTATTTTTTTATGAGATAAGAGTTTAATTGTTGGAATTAAATGTCAATTCTAAATTTATTTATTGTTCATTTAATTGTTGAGTGGATGATGAATAAATGGGGATGATCATGAGCTTTTAATATTGATTTTATTTGTTTCAAGTTGTTGAAAAGAGTTATATTAAATTGGGGCTTGCATGCTTCTTAATTCTATCTGTAAATGTTATGAGAGTAGAATAACTAGGAGTGGGGATTTCTTTCTCCTGTAAATGTTTCATGGAGGAAAAAAGACCATTGGAGGCATGGAAACTTTTGAAGACCCATGAATGTATAGGATACACTTGTGTAATAGCTAGATTTAATCAACCAACTTAAAATCAACTAGGTGATGCACCTATTTCTCTAAGTACACCACTTGGTTAGGTTCATGGTCATCCCACCCTAGGAGCATGCTAGGCGCATTTACTTATTTATGCTTTCTATACCTTATTGATGTATGAGATGCATGGTTAAGATATAGAAAAACTAAATAAGAAGATAAAATGATGAGATCTTTTCAAGCAAAAACCCTCCACTTAGAAAGTCTAAATGTTTCCAAATATTAAGTCAAAATGGATATAAATTAAAAGGAGATTTAATTATTTCATGCCTTCTACCAATAGTATACGCCATGACGATGCTACTGAATTTGTGTGATGGCACTCGAAGCAGGGGTCACACTTAGGAGGAAAGCTGTGAGCATATACTTAGCATACGATGCACCTTTGATTTGAGAACCTCCATGCATTGGCACACGAGTCATGGGATGCCGTGGAGCCATCTTAAATCAAAGGTTGATCGGTAAGTTCGACTTAACACTTAGAAATGTAGATGCGCTCGAAGCAGGGTGTATATGAAAAGTGAGGCAAAATATATCAAGAGTTGCATGAGATGCTATTAGTAAGTGTTGCTTACCTTTTGATTGTTTGTGGATGGCACTCAAAGCAGGGGTCCCTTACAAGTCCTTGGGATCTTGATTTTTACTAGGAAATGAGATTTCCCAAATTCTTCTAGGGGGTGAAGGATTTGATAAAATAGTGGAAGAAAAACATGCTTGAAAGACCATGAACATGTTTTCAATATCAAAATTCAATCATATGTTTATACTCTTTTTTCGCCTCTTGTGGATTTTCAAAATCTTCAAAAAGAAAATGGCTAAAATCCACTCGCAAGCATTTTGGAAACCAATAAACTCACCGGGCTTAACTTCTGTGATTGGTTAAGGAACCTTAAAATCATTCGTGACTCCGAAAAGAGGTCTTACATGCTTAATCAATGTTTGCTGGATACCTTAGGTGATGATGCCACCGATGAGGCCCGTGAAGTGTTCACTGAATTTGTGGATAATGATCTACAAGTGAGATGCATCATGATAGCTTCCATGACTAATGAGCTCCAAAAGACTTTTGAGCATATGAGACATGCATGTGAGATCTAAAAACACCTACAAGAGTTGTATGGTGTACAAACAAGACATGAAAGATTTGCTTTGTCTAGAGAACTCTTTAGGTCAAGGATGGTAGAGGGTTCTAGTGTCCATGATAATGAGCTTAAGATGATTGGACTCATCAAAAAACTTGGACAACTTGACGTGGTCATGGACAATGATCTCTATGTGGATTTGATCCTACAATAATTACCCCCTTCATTTGACTAATTCGTTATGAACTTTAACATGTTCAAGTAAGAGGTGACGATTAACGAATTGGTGAACATGATGGTGACTGTCGAGGCAACTATCAAAAAGGAAAAACTTTTTATGCTTGCTTCTGCATCTAAGTCGAAGGGCCCTAAGGGTCCTAGAAAAGGAAGTGACAGGAAAAAAAGTTCTTCCTCAAAAGGGAAGCAACCCTTGAAAGGTTCGCGGGGAGTTAAGAAGAAGAAATGTGACAAAACTAATGGAACTTGTTTTTACTGTGGCAAAAAAAGGCATTAGAAGAGAAACTGCAAGGAATACCTTGGCTCCCTTGGGAAGGGTATGTACTTTACTGAAGTGTATTTGACGACTAATTCTTCCTCATGGGTGTTTCATACCGTATGTGGTTCTCACCTTTGTAATTCGTTACAGGGGATGAAAAGAAGAAAAAGTCTTAGTAAAGGGGATATGATCCTCCGTCTCGGAAATGGAGCAAAAGTTGCCGCCATGGTCTAAGGTGTAATCAAGTTAGAGTTGGGGAATGCTTGCATTGTATTGATCCGGTTTATTATGTATCCAATCTTTTTAAGAATATTATTTCAATTCCCGTTCTTGATAATGAAGAATATGATTTTTCTATATTGAATGTGATGTTGAAAGCATTAAAGAATGGTTCTTTGATTGCTTAAGGTACATTAAATAACGGATTATACATACTTGATTCTCAATCTTCACTAATGCACATTCAATCAAGTAAAAGAAAATTAGATAACCAAGAAGATGCCATTCTTTGGCATGCAAGAATTAGACATATTTCTTAAAATAGGATGAACAAGTTAGAAGCTCTCAAAGCACTAAATGTTAGTATCATTGAGGACCTTCCTTCTTGTGAATCTTGTTTAAAGAGAAAAATGACCAAGGCTCCTTTTGAAGGACAAACGGAGTGCACCACAAGTCCTTTGGATTTGATCCATACAAATGTTTGTGGCCCACTAAAAGTTAGTTCTAGATGAGGCTATTCCTATTTTGTCACCTTTACAGATGATTATAGTCGGTTCAGACATATGTATCTTATGAAGTACAAGTCTGAAGCCTTTGAAAAGTTCAAAGAGTATAGGAGTGAAGTGGAAAAGCAAAAATGACTTAGTATTAAAGCTCTTCGATCGGATCGAGGTGGCGAATACTTAAGTACCGAATTCTTGGCTTATCTAAAAGAGAATGATATTCTCTCTCGATGGACTCCACCCAACACACCCTATCATAATGGAGTGCCGAAAGGAGAAACCATACCTTGTTAGACATGGTACGTTCCATGATGAGCTTTTCTGATGTGCCCATATCCTTTAGGGGACATATCTTAGAAACGACAGCGAGGCTACTAAATATAGTACCCTCAAAGTCAGTGCCAAAGACACCGCATGAGATGTGGTTTGGCAAAGCACCCTCTTACCATTGTTTAAAGGTTTGAAGGTCTCCCGCCTACATGAGACATTTTGTGGGAGACAAGTTGGATAGTAGATCTACCTTGTGCAAGTTTGTGGGATACCCTAGAGAGTCTACACATTATTACTTTTATGATCCCTTGGAACAAAATGTGTTTGTTTCAATGAGCACCCATTTTTCGGAAAAGGGATTTCTATTGGATAGAAAGGGTATTGTCATTGAACTTGGTGAAGTTCAAGATGATCAAAAAATCTCACAAGCGGTAAAAACAAGTGAGCATCAAGAGCTTACACCAACCTCTAAGAAGGTCGGACCGAATCAAGAAGCAACCCGAAAGGTTCAAATTCCTTCATGAAACAGGCCAATTGAGTAGTGATCCGAAGACCTATGAGGAAGCTATGTTAGACATAGACTCGAAACATTGGCAAAATGCCATGAGATTTGAAATGAACTCCATGTACTTCAACAAAGTATGGACTTTGGTAGATCCACCGAATGGATGGTTGCAAGTGGATCTATAAGCAAAAGCTAGGAGTTGTTGGAGAGATAGTGACCTTTAAGGCGCAACTAGTGGCAAAAGGTTACACTCAAAGACCTGGTATTGATTTTGAGGAAACCTTTTCACCAATCGCAATGCCTAAGTGCATTCGGATTTTACTTGCCATAGTCGCATATTTTGAATATGAAATATGTCAAATGGATGTGAAAACCGCTTTTCTTAATGGAGACATTGAAAAAGAAATATACATGGAGCAACCACAAGGTTTTACATCCAAGGGAAGTGAGCAAAAGGTTTGCAAACTCCAAAGATCTATTTATGGACTCAAACAGGCATCCCGATGTTGGAAAATACGTTTTGACAAGACAGTTAAAATGTTTGGCTTTGTAAAAAATGTGCATAAACCATGTATGTATAACAAGGTTAGTGGGAATAGTGTACAGTTTGTTGTGCTTTATGTCGATGAGATCCTTCTGATTAGGAATGAGGTTGGAATGTTAAAGTGTACTAAAGCATGGTTATCTACTCAATTCTCCATGAAGGATTTGGGAGAAGTATCCTATGTATTAGGAATGCGTATCTATATAGATAGATCAAAAAGGATGTTGGAGCTTTCCCAAACCCCGTACATTGACAAGATATTAAAGAGGTTTAGTATGGAATAATCCAAGAGGGGATTTCTTCCCATGGGACATGGTATTCGTCTTTTCAAATCTTTGGCCCCTAAGACTGACAACGAGAGACAAAGGATGTCCCATATACCTTATGCATTTGTCATTATGAGCATAATGTATGCAGTTCAATGTACAAGACAGGATGTAACACATGCTCTAAGTGTTATGAGCCATTACCACTCCAATCCCGGTGAAAGTCACTGGATAGTCGTAAAAGCAATCCTCAAGTATTTGAGAAGGACTGAAGACTTATTTTTAGTATACGGCAGTAGAGAATTAACACTTGAGGGGTTTTCAAATTCTAGTTTCCAATCCAATGTAGATATCCTAAAATCTACTTTTAGATTTATATTTTGCCTCAATAGGGGCGCGGTGAGTTGGAAGAGTTCCAAACAAGACACCACGGCCGATTGAATCATAGAGGTAGAATATATTGCAGCTTCAGAAGCTGCAAAAGAAGGTGTTTGGATGAAAAACTTCATTTTAGAGTTGAATGTAGTGCCTAGCATTGCTGAGCCAGTGGCTGTCTTACATGATAACAACGGGGTAGTAGCACAAGCTAAAGAGCCAAAACCTCATCAGTGATCCAAGCACATATTGAGGCAATATCATTTGACCCGTGAGATCATTAATAGAGGCAACATCTGAGTGGACAGAGTTGCCTCAGAAGAGAATATAGCAGATCCACTAACTAAACCCCTATCGCAAAAAGCCTTTGAAGGACATCTTGAGAAGATAGGTCTTAAGACTATGGGGAATTGGTTTAGAGCAAGTGGGAAATTGTTGGAATAGTACCCTGCAAGCCAATTAGATTGGCTTTGTAAACTATTTCCTTGTAAGACAATCTTAATTAAATGATATTCATTATATGGCCATCCTTATTTTATGCGCATTATTGCTTCATTGGCATTTGAATGAAGCCCTTAGATCACATAAGATTACGGGACTTGGCTACGCATTGGGTAGTGATCATGGAATAAGTCTTACACGGTCGTGATCTTAAATCTTCTACATCATAAGATCTTATGAGACAAAGCATCTAAGATCCGGATAGCTTTACACTAACGATACATAAATCCAAAAGTTGAATATTGCTCTGTTCCATGAGCAATCTTATATGAGATATGGATGCATGTTAGTGGGTGCTTGTTAGAGAATAAGACACTAAAAGCTCCGTCGGAGAATCCACTAGATAGCCAATATGGCAAGTCGGTAGCGACAAGTTTTCCAGCTTACGCTAGTGCATATTATTAATCTTTTGACTTGAGCATCCATGGTAACCTTGTGTTTAGGTCTTCATGCTTTGGCTCCTCCCTGGTCACCTAACAGGCCGTTTGGGTGGTGATTGGGCATGAGCTAGTTAGATATGAAGGATTGTGACATCCAATATAGAATCTGACTCCTCGTCTTTGTGAAGGGTGAGTACATCTCCTATGTGTTCTATAATAATGGATTCCAATAAATCCTTGCACAAGGTGGTATGACAATTTGAAAAAGGAGTTTCTAAAAGATGAGGTCATCAAATGGAATCGACCATTGAGAATAGAAATATAGTATCGATGCCATTAGAGAGCCGATAAATATCTTGTCTTAGGCCTCTTTCAGGAGACAGAAGACGGAAGGATCGTATTTGCATGGTACACATATAGCTAGAATGGTTCTCAAAAAGCATTCATTTCGCCAAATTACTTAGGCTCAATGAGCTTGAGGTTGGACATCGACCATGGATATTGAGTACTCTTCAATTAATGGAGATTAATTGAATTGAGTCGATTAGTTTAAAGGAGGTTAAACTAAGATGAATATATGATATTCAAAAGTCACAAAGAGTTGTGAGCCCATGTCCAATGAATGGTAGAACCTAATGGGTCTCACACAAAAGTCAATTGCATTTCCTAAATTGATGGAGGAGAATTTTCTAAGAGTTAGAAAAACACTCCTAGTGGACCGATTTGAGGTTTGGAAAAATTGAGGTCATTTTTGGCTTGATCAATTTAATTGTTAGATTGATCAACTAATTTAAGGAGTTAAATTAGACCAACAATTAAAGAGTTAATTATTTGGTGAAACATAACTATCGATTGGTCAAGTTTGCTTAAAGAGTTAAGTTAACTATAACTAGCTTAAAGAGTTAAGCTAATTGACTTAAGAGTTAAGTCGATGGTTAATTAATTAAATTAAAGTATTTAATTTAATTAATGAGAAAATTTAATTTTGGAGGGTAAATTCAAATGAAAGGTTCGTTTGGTGTTGCATTTTAATTAATTTAAAATTAGATTCCAAATGAAATTAAAATGCACACAAAATTCAAATTCAAATTTGAATTGCAAGTTGCCAACTTGCATGGCCAAGTTGGCGGTCACCTTGAGCAATGGTGTGATGCCACCTTGGCATCACACCATCCTTACTCTATATATAGATATAGAGGGTGAGAGAGGCCGCCAACTCATGCTTATGTGAAGAATTAGATTCTTTCACATTTTCCCTCCAACTCTTAAGTGTTCCCCATGTGTTGAAGCTTCACTTCTTCTCTTCTTATCCTACCTCAAATCAAGCCTCTATTTCTGAAAATCTCTTTACTGTTTTCCAGCTTATAGTAAAGAGATTAGGAATTAGCATTGGTGTGTAGATCATAATGATTAGAGGCAAGACAATTGGATTATTTGCTTTTGGAGATCCACTATCAGGGCAGTCCTCTTGGAGATTTTTGTCTGGCACTTCCCTGTGGTATTTTTAGCTGAAGTTTTTACAGTAGCTTCATCAAGGAGTTAAGAAGGCACTGTAATTTTTTAAGAAATTTTGGAGGAGCTTGGATTAGGTAAAAGTTTCTCCAAATCCGCTATGCCACTGTTTGACAATTTCTAGATTGAAGAATTGTTCTTCATCTTTTCCTTGGATTTAAGCGAATCAAGGTAATTTTCTTTCCAAATCTGAATCATCAGCATGTTTAGATCCTTGTTAGCTTGTATAGCCTAGTTAGTTTTAGCTTTTGAAGTTTTAATTATTGGATCCTAGTGCTACACTTGCCTTAATTAACATGGTAATTATTAATCAAACAAAAATTTGTATGAAAATATTTTCTTAAACAAAAATTCATTTTGCTAAAAAAGAATGCCAAATATAAATTTTATTTATAACATATTCTCCAACCTCATTACTTAAATCCACTAGTCTAAAATATTATTCCAAGACAATCAAAATTTCAAAATATATAACAAAAAAGAAACAAAGAAGAAAGGCATAGAATTGCTCCCGGTCCAATCCTCTCTCATCGGAGGAGTAATGGCCATTTCATCATCATCCTTGGCTGCAAAATATACTATACCACCATGTAAAGTTTCTAATTGGCTGAAACCCCCTAACAATTTTAAAATAGCGTGTGAAGCCCTATATTGTTTAAAAATGGGAATTTCAAATCCCTCATCTCTGGTGTGTTTTAAACGTGTTGAAGGTGCGGCTTTTCTTGCATTTGAATGACTATTATCATAAATAATAACTATTTTACCCTTCTATTATGTGTGAACTAGAGACCTACAACTATTTTTCAGTTTTTTCGGTTTCGGTTTTAACCAAAACCAAACTGAAAAAAAAAAAAAAAAGAAAGAAAGAAAGAAAAACTTATTTTTTTACCAAGAAAGTGTTATAAAAGTTTGTTTGACAAAAGTAAGTTAGTTTAATTAAAAATTTGAATTGGGTAACTTATTCTTTTAGTACCAAAAATATTATTTGAGAAAAGTATATTGATAAAAAAAAAAATTTTGAGGTGAAAAAATTGATTTAGATTACTTTTTTTCTATATTGAAAATATTTGTTTTGATAAAATTATAATTTATCTATTCTAAAGAAATACATTTAAAATATTATAAATTTAAGAAGATAAATAAGTATTTTAATTATTTTATGTTATAAAAATTTTAGTATACACATTGAGTATGCTAAAATTGTTGGCTTATAATCACCAAGGCAGATGCACGCGATTTTTGTATATTCAAACCTTAACTGCTAAGATCGAATAGTGAATTAAATCTTAAACTAAATCTACTAAAGTTAAATAACTAATTGATCCAATGACATCATAATATAGATTGCGGATTTGTAAATTTTGTAAAAAATACAATTATAACCTTATTAAATCATCATTTCTAAAAGATAATTATGAAATATTGATAAATTTTGTATCCAAACTATCTTTTT
Organism: Jacaranda mimosifolia; assembly: GCA_018894105.1. Lineage (NCBI taxonomy): Eukaryota > Viridiplantae > Streptophyta > Magnoliopsida > Lamiales > Bignoniaceae > Jacaranda > Jacaranda mimosifolia. Next base: position 12,636,014 of record CM032130.1, on the reverse strand, counting down.
TATGTTGAATTCTCCAATTTATCCTTAAAACTATATTGTCAATTTTTGTTGTTGAAATAATTAAAAGGACAAATTATGTAAATGAACAAAAAATAACTTCTATTTTAGATACAAAATGGTCTTTGTTTTTATAATAATATAGATAAAATCTTTATTGATCAGCAGATACAATATACTACTAGTACTACCACAGTAATAGCCGAATAAGATTCAATCCCTTATCCCTTAGTTTGCAATTTAAGTTGAAATTTCTATTTTGCTCATCAACATACCCTATAATATATATAAGTTTAATTAATCAATTAATTTTCTTTTAATATAACATTTTTTGCTGTTTAAATCATAATCATCTATTTTTTTATATGTAATGTGTATTAGTTTATATAATAAAAAAAATATGCAATTGTACCATTTGAGTTTAGAAAAAAATATCATTTTTTTCTCTTTGTATTATAACTATTCATGTTTTTATATGTCATATATTAATATCTATATTATTTATAAAACATAGGGTTTTTAATAACTATTTTGATATATTATTTACTTCTTTTTTTCTCAAATATTTCACTTTATCAAAAAAAAATATATATTTTTATCCCAAAAATTTAAAAATACATTAACATTTACATTATTTAAAAATTTATATTTATTTATCTTAGACTTAAAAAATTTAATAAAAAATGTGAATTAAAACTTAAACTACTAGTGATTGAATAATAAAATTTTGTATATAAAAAAAAAAATCAATTTTTTCGGTTTTTCGATTTGGTTTTGGTTAACCGAATAAAAAAAACCGAAAACCGAGTTCGGTTCGGTTTTTTCAGTTTTCAGTCGGTTTCGGTTTTTTTTTTAACACCCCTACCCACCTTCATTGCCAAGCACTCATTTTATCTAAGTTTGAAGATAGTCAAGACAACAAAGATGTTTTCTACCAATACCACCAACCGAGGAAGACGTTCAAAGCCTTGTTTGGGTATCAAGAATCCATCAACTCCTCTATGTGAATGAGAGAAAAGGCTACAATGTGGGTGATTAAAAATGAGAAAAAAAACCCTCAAAAGGCAAGTTGTATTTGTTGATGAATTATTTTTTTGAGAATTAAAAAGTGACACGTGTAAAATAATATGCAAGTTATTAAATTTAAATTGTTTATTTATATATTGAAATTTATTAAAATTTAACTCAAAGTGTAATAGTGAAGTATCACGGCCGAATCAAATCGAGTTTTATGGCCTAGCAATTTGGGCTAACTAAGTTGGGACATGTGGCGTATCTATGTACATGGACCACTGAAATCAAGAATATTTAATATTATCTTTTAATATGCTCATCAATGAAGTACTTATCAAAGAAATCCATATCATTTGGGAGTCTCCTGCTAAACACCTATATAAAGGGGATGATCGAGGCTCATTGATGCATACTCACATGCACACACATACATACCCATAAATACAAATATACACGTACTACAAGTTCAAGTACCAAGTCTAATATTCATATATTCAAATCCTCAAGTCAAAGTCAAGTCTCCAAAGCTTCAAGTCCAAGACTCAAGACTTTAAAGCTTCAAGTTTCTATTGTGACAAAGTATTGTTACTGCGAATGTTCTATACCTCTTAAGACATCAAATCATCAAGTCTATTGATCTCAAAGGTTTGATTTCAAGAACTTTTCTAGTATTCTTTATCAAGTCAAAGGATACTACAACACATATCCAAAAACAAGTTTCATGTATTGGTAGAGAAGAATTAGGGGATTAGTTCTATTAGGAGATTTATTTTCTCTAATAAATTGTAATTCAATTTTTTAATTAATATAAATTCAATTTTTTCATTATTTTTCTTGTCTTGTGATTTAATTTTTGCAGGCAATGAAATTTGGTGGGAACAATCTTATTGTTGCAATTTTAATGGGTGTGAATCCTTTAGATGGGTGAAGGTTGAAAATGCCACTTGATCACCTGAAGGGCTTGTAGTCACATATTTAAAGGGCAATTCAGTATATTGGGATGATGATCTGAGTTTGGGGAATGTAATGAAGCTATTGAAGTGATGTCAAGGATTTCTAGGGCTCAATTAAATAAGGGGAAAGTGAATTACATCCATTTTTCTTAGTTCATTTGTGTTGTATTATTCATGATTTTAATTGCATTATTAGTGAAAAAGTAGAGTCTAATTTGGGGGGGAAATATTTGTTTTTGTTTTTTTATTTTTTATATTTGTATTTTTTTGTTTCGGTGTATGGAAATGTTGGTTTGCTAAATCCAGGTTAAGTTGCTAATGAAGTGTTTTATTTCTTTTTACATTAGTTTTTGCTCCGAGTTTGGAGACAAAGCAAAAAACTAGAGCAATAATTAACAAAAGATATTTGTTCTACCATAATAAAAACCAAAAATTCCATTTGCTTTGCTAGAAAGCCAAGAACCGAAAAAGCAAAGATTTAACACCACTTAAGCTATAAAAAACCAATTAACATAAACTAAAAAGCCACATCTAAAGTACTTAAAAACTAAACCAATAAAGCAACGATTACAACCTCAACAAAAGCCAAAAAGCTATTACAATGTCTAAAAATCTTGTTAAAACCATTAACATAAAATACTAAAAATTTATAGCAATACATCAAAGTAGCTGCCTAAATAGTGTTAAAAAAAATCCTACTGAAATTCCTATTCAACCAACATAAGAAAAAACCATCTAGTGTGACCTACCAATGTGGTCCGCTACCTGCACAACTGCCAAAATATATCAAATGCAATAGCAGCATCTAATGAGACCTACAATACACCAAAAAACCAAAAACACAAACAAACATCTAATGAAACCTACCTCTATGGTCCACATAACAACATTGAAGACTGTAAATAAATGAAAATAAACTTCATAGCATTAGAAATAAAAATTGTTCATACAATTGGTAAAATCTTCAAATTAGCCAATTCTAAATATTCAAATGCACATATCAAAGCAAATGCCAATTTTATATTGTTTTCCATAGCATGAGTTGTTGGAAATAGAATGAAAAGCGAATTATAGTCTTTCAAAGCTACCCACTTTCGAAAAAGACCCCGCAACTGCTCAACGTCATTAAAAGCCACAAAAAGGTCACACCTACATCAATAATTGAGCTGATCTTGTTTTTTGCTAGCATTGTTTTTGATCTATTCCTAATATTTTGTAGAATCTTAGATATCTCAGGCTTTCTCACCCTTGGGGCTTTTGTAAGCTGTTTAGATCTTAAAGTTGAAACCTTTATCTTACCTAATGATGCAGCCTTTTTTAGGTCCTTCGTAGATTCTTCCCTCACTTGGTTTTCTAGTTTTAGCACCTTATTAATAGAGGAGGATGAGGAGGAAGAAGAAGAAGAAGAAGAAGAAGAAGAAGAAGAAGAAAGCATTAACAAGATCTAATAGCAACTCAAGGCACACAATAAATGTAAGAGCATAAGAAAACTTATAGCAGTAGTAATTGGTGGCTAATCAATTCTACTTGAACCTTGTGTCTAATTCTTGTAGATTGGCTTGATTGGGTTGTTTCAGCTTGGCTTGGTTACCTTGAAGGTTCAGTTTATTACCTTGACTGCCTTGAAGCTTCATTTGGTTGGCCAGGCTGTCTTGAAGTTCCAATTAATGGGCTTTGGCTGACCTGCAAAATAACTAGTTTTTAAGCAACATATTTTACTAAAAATTACATAAAGTCCTTATAATTAATTTATTTTTGAATTGTTGGTTCTCTTATATTTACTCATTTTCTTGCTTGTTTAATCCTAGCCACAATAAGTACCTCTAAAATGTTAATGTTGTATATATGAAATATTAATATTAGTCATTCAAAATACATATTTTACCTTGATTGCAGCATTCCTTTTTTCAGTAGCACAATATGACTGAGGTTGCCTAGCACTACTTGATTGTCCAGATCTAGAGGAAATATTCCCCTAAAATAGAGATTGAGATTAATGATATAAATTTGATAAAGGAAATTTTATTTATTTAAATGTATTTACAACCTTGTACAATTTTGAGCTTGAATGTGTTGGACTCTTGCATGCTCCTCTATTATGCCTTGGTTGCAAGCAGTTCTTGCAATAATGTGAAAGTCCCTTTCTTGTTTAGATTGTTTGCAACTCATCTGCAGTCTTTCTTCTTATATTCTTGGCCTACCCTTCTTCCTTGTGTGGTCTTGTACCCTCAAATGTTCAAAATTGGTCTTAGTGTAGTCATCACTCCCAAGAATAGCATGTATCATATTTGAATAAACCCTTAGGTATGCCTCTTTCATAAAATAGTCAGCTACATAGTCTTTAATCTTGTGTCTTCTCTCACAAATGGCAACATAAGCATGGCAACAAGGGTCCAAGGAAGTCATTCAACTAGAAAATCCACAAGTGAATGTCCTCTTATTCAAGTCAACTACATACTTGTCAGAAATTCGAAACTTTACTTCGAGTTCATCTCTTCCACAGTACCTAGGAACATAAAATCTGATTGTCTGTGGTCTTTGATCAGCTTTCTCACAATGTTAGGACATATTGTCCCCTCATACTTTTCCACTCCTTGTCTCTTCATTTGTATTCCTAATATCAATCTTCCCATAATCTACTCAAACATTAAGATAATTGGTTTATCATGATTTCAAGTATGTAGCTGCTGAAATATTCACGGTGGTTGTTCACCAAAATGGCAAACCAACACATGCTTCTGAAGTGACATCTAGCATTGGACTAGTGTTTTCCTAAGCCATTGTACAATATACTCATAACTTTCATCAAACTTGGAATCAAGCTCTTAAATCTTCTTTATCCATCTTGCAAACTCATTTGTTTCTAGTGCATGCTATTTTCCAAAAAGCATCTTGAAGTTCCAAAGCTGTATATTTTGATTTAAAATTGGCATATAAATGCCTCAGACAAAACCTGTGCTCACATGTAGTAGCCAACTCTTCAAGTGCATCAATGAACCCCTTTTGTCTGTCTAAAATGAATGTCCATTTCCCTTCATCAGCACCCCTAATATGGACCTACAACCCTCTATAAACCTTCTCTTCATGGCCTCCAAACTGAAATACATCCTATCCAATGTAAGAAGTTCTTTATCTTTCTATCTTCTCAGTATCAATTTACTTATAGGATTTTTATATCTCATAGTCTCATAGTAATCCCACAATAACCCATATCCAAACTGTTACTCCGCTTGATCTTTTCTATTAGCCCTCAAAACTATCTAGTAGTTTGTATTTAAACTCAACTTCCTATAGATTTTACTTTGTAGCTTAATGCCAATATTTGGACTACTATCCCTTAATATTTTCTCCATCATCTTTGCAATGTATTTGTGGTTGCTATTTTATTATTAAACTGTCTCTCAGAACCTCTCTAAACCCCTTGCAATCTTGAAATTTACTTTGAGTTTATATGTTTTTATGTCAATTTCCCTTGGCTTGAAGAAAAAATGCCTAAGGACATCCTCATCTAAGCTACATAAATCTTCTTCTTCACTTGGTGAGCTGTAGCACTGCTCATCCTTTACATTTTCATTCCCTACTGAGTTCTTTCTCTTTGCGGTCATCTAAGCTTTCTTCTTCATATTCTTCAACTTCTGAACTAGTTCTGCGTTGTTTGGAACTCTTTTTACAAAGATGTCTTCATCACTTGAATCTTCCAACGTCTCCAACATTTCTGAGGGTGTATGTGAATCTTTATCATCATCTTTCTCCTCAAATGGCAAATAATCAGAGTTATTAGACTCATCATCTTCATGAAAGTCAGAATCGGCTTCAGGAACATCTTACCTTAGCATTTGACAATTGCCTCACTTATCTTTGTAAATTGACATCACTCACATTACTATCCCCCAATTGTGGATCAAAATTAAATTCTACGTTGTCATCCCTCCAAAATTAACAATTGCATCTTTACCCCCATGCTCACCTAAATTTCTATTTATATCATTACTAGCATCATGACCCTCCCCCCTCCCCTGTTCATGATCTTCATCTTCATCACCCAAATTAATAGTTACTTCATGTTCAGTTGCTTTATGTTCATGTTCAATTGTTTCATATTCACTCACAACACTAAGATGAATTTTCCCTTCAAAATGGGAGGGTTGCTCATCCTTAAAAATTTGCTACAGTACCATACTCAAGATATGGTTAATGGGCCATATACATGAAAGTAAACATGATATGAATTTGGATGATGGGCCTCATCCTGATCCATCCTCCAAAGTAAACAAGACCTTATGGTATGATTGTTATGTAGGAATGAGCCAGGAATTGAATGGGCATTCCCAATTTTATTCCTAAGCCTATGATTGGTATAATTTTGATATGAGAATCCACATTCCCAAAAGCATGGATTTAGCTATTCCTTCCCTTGTCCATATGTTTAGCCATTTCCAATCCATCGTGAATAAACCTATATTTTTGTTTTACAAAATTAGCCTCCAAAATTTAACAAAAGACTTTTATATTATATATATACAAACCTTCACTTTGTAAATATTTGATATTATGTTCTAACTTGTTAGATTGTTACATGTTTTGATTTAATTATATATTTTACTCATATATTTTTTATTAAAATTAATAAAAATATTAAATTATTATAAATTATTATAAATTAAAAATAATTATGTGTCTTTCAATTTTCATAATAAAAAAAATAGAAGCATCATCGACCTGGTAGATGCCCAATAAAAAATCATCTATATATCATTTAAAACATTAATTAGACCTGCAGCTCTTCCAATGATCAAAAAATATATACAAAATAACAAATGAATAGTAGTGGATTATATCAATGACACTTCAAATTGAGCTTATAAAAAAGTACAATAAAACGTTCTTACCTTATCAGAAGAAAATTCACCACTTTAGTTATAAAATATTTTATACTATTTTAATAACATTTTATCAAAAAGTATAAAAGAGCTTGCAAATATAATTATAGAAAGAAAATTTCAACGGAATTGTATTTATACTTTTTTGCATAAACACACATAACATAGCTGATGAGATATAAAATGCATATATCTTTTTAATGTAATTTGAATAACATTAAAACTACATAATTATAGACTTATCCCAAAAAACTTTTTATAATAATATATAAAAGAATATATATAAATATTTTTATTTTAAAATTTTTTACAAATGGATGATTTGATCATTTAAAAAATTTCATTCCATTCCTACCCAATTATTACTAATACCAATCATGAGAATGTAATCAAGTAAGGAATGACGACTCCATTCATTTCTTATTTCTAGTACATACCAAGCATATGATTAGTTATACCAGCATCATTCCTTTCCCACCTTCATTCCAATCCTAAAAGTATTACATTCCCACCTAATTTGATTTGTGCATACTAATCACAACCTTAGTGTCTAGCTATTTGGAGCCATTGAAACAACTACTAAACCGATTATTATTTTATCAGTTTATTGTAATAAAATAGTAAATAAGAAGACAAAATTACCCATATGTCTAACAAGGGCAAATGGGATTTGGCGTCCATTTTGAGAGATGGTTGTACAAGAGAATGTATGTGGGATGATGGGTATTTTGTTGTCGGTGCAAGGATTGATTAGTGAGGATAGTAATAGGAGGATAGATGCAAACCATAAGGGAAGCAATACTTATGTTTGCAAATCAAAATCACATGGGGTTAACTCAGTTAACATCAAGAGTATTATTTTATTGTAATACTGAATACTTTGTTTGCATATCTTGGGTTCTAAATTACTTTATGTAATATATTGAATAGAAATGCTAACTCTAATTAGCATAACATAACATGACCTCGTTAACGACAACAGCAACAGCAGCTGACAGGACAAATGTATGACCAAAATGGCTAGATAACAATTTGGGGGCTTCATTCCCTTGAGAGATTTATGCCTTTATAAGCATAATTTTCATCTCTGGCTTGCATCAGCACTCAGCAGGAGAGTCGTCCGTGGATAAGGACAGCATGAAAGGAAAGCCTGCCCGGATTATGTTGGGATACATTCCCAAGAAAAGAAAAGAAAAAACAAAACCAAAGATTGGGGCTTGTTTGTTTGTAAATTGCCAAAATATTTTTCAACTCCCAAAATACAAACAAATAACCTACATATCCTTCAATCCCGTTATCCAAAATACACCTAAAAAGATTGAAAATACCTTCTCAATTCATTTTCTATCCGTTCCTCAATATCTAGCCTTCTCATATTTTGTCCTCCTATCCAATCTATATATACACATACATAAATAATTTAAAATATCAATTTCACCATACCAACTTAACAAAAAAGTTATTGATGTGACATTTTGTCTCCTTTCAAAACATTGATAAATAAACAATTTTCTTCCAATTTCTTTTTCACATACCACCTAAAATGCAAACAAACAACCATTACATTTCCCAGTTTTACCTCCCAAAAACTATTTTGCCAAAATATTTTGACAAAATGCTCCAATTCATAAACAAACAAGCCTAGATATTTTCAAAATGCACTACTTTATTAGGATGGAAGAATTGAAAGGTGAAATTCTTTAAACAAGTATTACTGACAAAGGATGCCAATATAACTCTTCAAAAGTAAGGATTTTTAATAATATGATCAAATTATACAAATGTCTCAAAGCATATCCTGTAACATTATTTATTGTAAATCATTATGAAAATTCTTTGTGAAAAACTATGATTAACACATATAGAACACACGTACAAGCATACTCAAGGAAATATTTCATCCAATTTACAGCTGATAAAATCACATCAATTAAACACAAGGTAACTAAAATCTTAACTTCATGTTTCCAATTACCTGCCATTACCTAGAAATCTTCTACTTCTATTTAAGTGAAGCGATTGATTACATCAAGACAGTAGTATTTCACTCTATAAAATTATGGATATAATTAATTTAGTACAACCATGAATAACCAAGTAATTAATGAATAATAACAATAATAATCACATCAATATAGAATGTGAGAAATACTTATACTTCAGCTAGAATCAAACTCAAAACCTCATATTTGTAGAGTTTTAGTGCCTTAGCTTTCGTCGGCACTCGACACGGGAAACCTACACCTCAACCCCAACCTCATGTTGCTGACTTGCTATCGTGTGATATGAATGTTCAACCAGGCTAGTCATCTTAGATAGAAGGAAAGACGCAAACAAATAGGCTGGTTTCAGCATTCTTACATTAATTTCTCGATCCTAGTCCCAGCTCTTTTAAGTATTACTATTATTATTGAAACACCACCTCAAATCAAAATAAAAGAAAGAACTTAAGATTTTCTACAGTACTCTCAATTTACAGGCTTCAAGAGTTTCTATTGAAAGCAAATCTTTCCTTTCTGTGAAAAAATACAACAATACTATTCTTTTCTACACAACCAAAGCAAATACAATGTTCTCCTTCTTGTAAGTTCAGGTGATGGTTTGCAGCCATTGTTCGATTGTTCTACACAAAGAAAGTCAATTTTCTGATCTCAACCCCAAATATATATATAAGAACAGTTGCTGTACATTCATATATAATGCTCTCCAACTAGCTGACAGAAATCAAGCTGATGAAACCCAGTATATTGGAAAAATGGAGAAAGAGAAGTCTTTAAAGGGCAATTTATTACTATAAAATAAAGTACCAAAAACATGGCCAAGTTTCGAAAGAGCTAATTCCCACATATCTGTTAGAACGGCATTCTATAACCAAATCAAGCAGATTGAAAGAAACGAGCTTAGTTGGACAGCAAATGACTTATGCGGACAAGATCAGAGTGTTTCATGATGGTTCCCCTTCTTGGTTGGCTTTCTTCTTTGTGGATTGCGTAAAGTGCTTATTTAAAGTGAAAAAAATATGGGGTTTCATAGTCTATAAATGAGTTTATGCAGGAAAACATTTAATCAAGTTCTTTCCCGCATGAGATTTTAAAAGAATCCAATACTAGTTTAAGATTATACCCCTGCAAGCAAATGGCTATGCAGATCAGATTTCAGACGAAAAAATCTTTCAAATTTAAAAAATAGATTTCATTATACCATAACTCCCAAAGATTCAAGCTTGCAGTTAAAATTCAACCTGAACTTAGATTTGTTAAACTCAGTTGAGACAAGTATTCATAATAGAACTGCACTCTCTCAATTCCATTCAAACTCAATCTGAAGACATGAAAACAAAGATCCAAGGCAATCCACCAATAGTATAAAAATTTTCTCATTTTCTCATTGGTCATGATAAGTTGAAGCAAATCAAGAACAGGATCCAATACAGAGTAATGGCCCATCCAAAATCACAAAATAATATAAATGACGGATACTCATCACTGGCAGCTAAAAGTTTTTGATACAGAATCCAATACAGAGAAATGGCCCATCCAAAACTATATAATAATATAAATAAAGAATACTCATCACTACCAGCTTAAGGAAGAAACAATAATCTAAGATCCGAAAATTTCACCTTCCCATCTTTTTTAGCCAAAAAAACTAGAGAAGGCTTCATGTAAAACTCACAAGTCCACTTGACAAGCAAGTTCAGATCTTCTCCCCCATGGCTGCAAAACAGTATCTTGAATTCTGGACGGCAATCCAATACAGAGTAATGGCCCATCCAAAATCACAAAATAATATAAATGACGGATACTCATCACTGGCAGCTAAAAGTTTTTGATACAGAATCCAATACAGAGAAATGGCCCATCCAAAACTATATAATAATATAAATAAAGAATACTCATCACTACCAGCTTAAAGAAGAAACAATAATCTAAGATCCGAAAATTTCACCTTCCCATCTTTTTTAGCCAAAAAAACTAGAGAAGGCTTCATGTAAAACTCACAAGTCCACTTGACAAGCAAGTTCAGATCTTCTCCCCCATGGCTGCAAAACAGTATCTTGAATTCTGGACGGCAATCCCGTTAAATTCTTCCCCTTCTTCTTCTTCTTATTCTTCTTATTGCTATTATTATCAATGTTATTCACTTTCTTCCCCATCCTTTCCCTTTTTCTCCCGGACAATTCATCGGACAAGAAGGCATCAAACTCCAGAACTCGCCGTCTTCGTCTTCTTCTGATCGTCACGCGGCGCTGAATGTAAGGCACACCGACAACTGACCCTGCAGTTACTTGGTGGATCGCTTTCACCAGCAGATCGAGGCCATGACAACGATGAGACGCGGCCGCGGATAAAGAAAATGGACAAGAATTAGATGAATCTTGAGACGAAGCTAGAGAATGAGCCGCAGTGATTGATGAAGAATCCGATGAGGAAGAGGATGATGATGAAGACGGTGATAAAGAAACAGAGCAAGCTGCAGGGGGTTTTCTCCCGCGGATCCTCATGGTGAGGAGAGGCCAAACACCGATGAAATGGGGGTGATTTGCTTAAAAATTGTGAGCTATATTATTAATGGAGAAAATTTACTTTCTTCTGTGACTATCGAGTCCTGGGCTTATATATAAATGTGCCCGTGTGTGTGTGTGGCGTTTGTGTATTGTAGTAGTGAGTAGCAGGGACCGTTTGGCTTCATTTTCATATTTTTTATTATTTCAAAAATAAAACACATTACTTTTTATACATTTTCACACAACATTATTTTTATTTCTATTTTCAAAAAACATTCTTCAATAACCTATATATATCCTCTCTCTCTCTCTCTCTATATATATATATATATATTCCATTTTCTATCTCTCTCCACCTACAACCTATCAAAACCAACATAATCATTACTTTTCCAACTATCTACCCAAATACAAATTCATTTTCAACTCATTTTCACTAACTAACTTTTTAAATTTTAGAAACAATGAAAATGAAAATGAAACCAAACAAGCCCTAAATCAAATGTTGGACTATATATTAAAATTCAAACCAAACATAAGAAATTTATTAAAATGTTGGACTATAAAACAAACCAAACATAAGAAATTTATTAAAATTCAAATTTCGAACTATATACTTATATGTATGAAAGTATGTCAGGCCAACTGATTGTTTGAATTGTAATCTACATCGAGGGTAGATATCAATAATGCATCTAATTGCTCAAAACCAATTTGGATGGATGAGAAATTAATGCATAAAAACAACTTTCAGTTGACGTATATGTTGGAAGTGGAAAACATGAGAAGATGAAAAGTCCTCCATCGATCCCATATTGAAAATGGATTACAAGCTAGACCATTTAATAAACCCCTTGATGAGACAATTAGGTAAAGGGCACCTAAGTGTTTAGAAGGGGAGGACCTAGGTGCTATTAGATTTAATGCAAAGCCATATGCGCGTGCGTGTCCCACTCGTCGACCCATCATATTGGCCAACACAGCTTAGATATGCTTGGGCTCCAATTGGGCCTAAAATAAATATTTTCTAGCTGCCACTTCAAGATGTCCAGCCACGACTAGCCATGTCAATAAACATGTTTAGTTAGATACATCTATTCACTGATTACAAAATAGGTCCCAAGAGTCGGTCATTTCATTCATTCAAAAACGTATAAAGTTTAGAGCATTCCTAGTATTTTAGCATTCTAGTTCAAAAGAGTTCTACACATTTTTTGTTCACTAGTTTGAAAATTTTTAAGTGCTTCTAGTCGTTGTATCTAAGGAGACTTTTGCTATCAACCTTGAGTACTAATGCGAGCAAAATCATCTTAAAAATAGAAAACACAGCTCTTGACTCGGCCACAAAGAAATTCTGAAAGTTCACAGTGCCTTCCTACCAACAAGTTTAAGACAAATTTCTTACTTCTCTAATCAATGGCTTTAACCACCCCATTAACACCAACACCTATAGCCCTTGTTTCTAAACCACCACCAACCCCTATATTACCTTCTGTATAAGCCCCTGTTCATGGAGAAAGGCCAAAGAAGTTCTATCTAACAACCTTAAATTTATCTAACAACCTTGAATTTCGCAAAGTTCTTGACAAAGGAGGCTCTGAGAATGATAATGATGCCAGAAGAAAAGTGGTGTAAGATGCTTGGAGTCACAGCGACTTCTTGTGTGGGAACTATATTTTGAACGGCTTGGATAACACTCCCTATAGTATTTATAGTCCAATTAGGACAACCAAAGAATTATGGGAATCGTTGGAGAAGAAGCACTAGACTAAAGATGTTAGTCTGAAAAGGTTTGTAGTGGAAAAGTTCTTGGACTATAAGATGGACTCAAAATCTATAATAAGCCAAGTCCAAGAACTATATATCATCCTACACAAGATTCGCGTGGAGAACATTTCTATGAGTAAAAAATTCCACATAACTGTTATAGTTGAGAAGCTGCCACCATCTTGGAAAGACTTCAAGAACAATCGAAAGCACAAGAAAAAGGATATGGGACTTGAAGACCTGATTGTCAAGCTAATGATTGAAGAAATAGTGGAATTTCTGATGTCAAGAATAGAAAAGTCATGATAGAGACTTACAGTAATCTAATGGAGCCAAGCTTGATCACTAGTAAAAAGAGAAAGCATCTAGGGAATCGTCAAAGTAGCAAAATAAAGAAGACCAAGGAGTTCAAAAAAAAAAAAATACAGATGACAAGGCAAAGGATTATCAGCTTCACAAGAAAAAAAAGCTAAACCAAGTTCACGTGAGTGAAGAGAAGTATGTGTCGATGGATATGGCAAACCTCAATTAGAACTATAGTATTTGAAGCCAACGTTGTAGATAAACCTAGAGACTGGTAGATCTATATAGGTGCAATGCATCATATCTGCTCTGATAAGGCAATATTTTCCACATACATTCCAATTACTGAAATGAAGATATTTGTGGGAAACTCTACAACTTCAAAGATCGTTCGCCAGTGTAGTTGTGCTGAAAATGACCATAGGCAAAGAGCTGAACTTGATTAACACACTACATCTTCTTGAATTATTGCCTTCAATTAAAATTGACTATAATCACAAATGTGAATTTTATGTTGAAGCTAAAAGGCTAAAGTTTCTTTTCACTAAGTTAAAAGGAAAACATAACCTTTAGAATTAATTTATAGTGATATTTGTGATTTAAGGTTTATGCAAACTAAAGGTGAGAAATAAGTACTTTGTGACTGTTTCTTGATGATTGCACAAAATTTTACTATATCTACTTGTTGTATAGCAAAGATGAAGCTTTAAAACCATTCAAATGCTATAAGACTAAAGTTGAAAATCAACTTATTCATAGTAATAAAGGTAGAGAATATGGAGCACCATTTCAAGAGTTTTGCTAAGATCTAGCATTATTCATTAGACAACAATTCCTTATTCACCTCAATCAAATGGCGTAGCAAAAAGAAAAAATCGCACAATTAATGGAATAATGAATGTTATGTTGTAAGCTCCAGACCATCTCAAAACATATGGTGGGAAGCTATTCTTTTAGCTAACTACATATTAAATAAGATTCTGCACAAAAGTAAAAACAAAACTCCTTATGAGCTATGAAAAAAATCATAAGCCTTTGTACAGATATTTCAATGTATGGGGGTATTGGCCAAATCAAAATATCTAAGCCAAAACAAGTGAAAATTGGGCTTAAAATGTTGATTGCATTCATAAAATATGCAAATAATAGTAGCGCCTATCAGTTCTTAGTAAACAAGTCAGCAATTCCTAATACAAATAAAGGTAGATCATTGAGTCAAAGAGTATTGTATTTTCTGAAGATGCCTTTCCTTGCAAAGAAAGGTATAAGTTCATAAAAGAACATGCGAATTAGCAAGTGGTTCTCCTCAAGCTAATGAATAACCTAGACATAGCAAGAGGACCACAATAGCCAAAACATTTACTCCTAACTTTATGATATATATTGAAAAGTAAAACAAGGATAATTAGTGAAGTAATGTGCAGCTTAGAAACTTCACGTTGAAAGGTAACTATCAATAGCAAAATAGACTATATTATGTAGAATTAGACTTGGGAGTTAGTCGATCTCCCACCTGGCAGTAAGCCTTTTGGGTTGTAAGTGGATTCTCAAAAGAAAATATAAAGTTAATGGGTCTATTGACAAGTACAAAGCTAGATCAGTAGCTAAGGGGTTCAAGTAAAGGGAAGGCCTTCAATTCTTTTATACATATTGGCTAGTAATGAAAATCACATTACTCATAGCTATTGCAGCTTTGTGCAACCTTGAAATACATCAAATGAATGTGAAAATAACATTTCTCAATTGTGAATTAGAAGAAAAAAAATATACATGAAACAACTCAAAGGATTCATTGTTCCCAAACAAGAGAAAAAAGTTATGTAGACTCAATAAGTCACTATATGAACTTAAGCCAAGCTCTAAAGCAATGCTATGAAAAGTATGACAAAACTATGTTGTCAAGTAGCTTTAAGGTCAACAAATGCGGTGAGTGCATACATGCAAAAGACATTGAAAATGAATTTGTTATGGTATATCTATGTGTGGAAGACATAATAATAATGGGAAGTAATCATGACATTATCGTGACTATTAAGAAGATGCCATCAAAATATTTTTCATATGAAAGATGTGGGGTAGGGGATGTCATTTTAGAAATTAAAATTATCAAGACATCGTGAGGACTTAATTTAACATATTCCCATTATGTTGAGAAAATATTCAATAAGTTTAATGCGTATGACAATCCTCCAGGTTAAACGCCAAAAGGTTTAAGTTTGAACTTAAGCAAAAACCATAGATTACCCGTATCATGAATAGAGTATTTGAGGATAGGCAGATTGAAGTACTTAATGAAATGCGCACATCTTGGTATCACATGTGCAATTAATAAATTAATGCAATTCATGAGTAATCTAAGCAATGATTACTAGAAGGAATTGATAAGAGTTTTGATATATGTCAAATACACCTTAACCTATGGATTACCTTACACTAGATATCCAATACACTAGAAGGATATAGTAATGCGAATTGGATATTAGACATAAAAGGTATTAAGTCCATAAGTAGTTATGTGCTTACGTTAGGTGGACCTGCTATGTCTTAGAAGTCCTCTAAACAAATGTGTATAGCTCGATCCATAATGGAATTTGAATTTATAGCTTTGGATAAAGCTGAAATACAAGTGGAATGGGTTTGTAATTTCTTATAAGACATTCCTTGCTTGCCCAAGCCAGTACCTACTTCCATGATACATTATTATAGTTAGTTGGCTATTGGAAGGGCACATAGTAGTATGTATAAAGGTAAGTCTTGATATATACAATGGAAACTCAATACTATTAGGCAATTGATCTCTAGTGGAGCGATTTCCATTGTTTATATGAAATCTAAGGAGAACTTAACATATTTGTTAACAAAAAGGCTATTTGCAGGCAAAATAAAATGTTTATCAAGGAGAATGGGCTTAAACTCATGAATTAAGGACCTTCGTAATAGAAACCCGACCATGATGATTGGAGATTCCAAGAACTTAGTTGAATGAGACAATTAAGTTATGAAGGATCATACCAGAACTTCAGAGCTCATTCCTACCTATTTCTTGGCCAAAGAAAAGTGCTACTTGCTGAACGGGATGAGGTTAAGTATTAACTTTTAATGATTTCTATAACTATGAAAGTGTTGTAACGCATAATACTCTTGATGAGAGGCCACTTGTGTAAGTGTAAAGATGAACTGTTTCAAATGTAAACACTTATGAATCCAAGATGGTGTCTATGGCCAAAATGAACACAATCGTGTGAAATGAAGGATACAAGGAAAGTTGTTGTTGTGTGTACTATTGTCTTGGTCTACACAAACAACTAATCAACTCAAGACGTCATGTTCACTGAGCAGCTAATAGATCTAATGGTCATAGACGAAGGCAGGGGGGTTGACAGGGGTAGTCGCCCCCCTAAAAATATTAAAACTTGATTTTTTATATTGAAAATTTTAAAATTTTACAATTTTGCCATCCTCAAATTATAAATTTGCCCATCCTTTTATTGAAAATATGTCTTTTGCCCCATTGTACTTCTTTGTACTTTAAAAACCAAATAAAACAAAATTTTCCTCTTTTTGCTTCTACTCTTTCTCGATTCCAGCTCTATGCTCCTCTTTCTCTCTTTCTTTTTCCTCATTTTCTCAAAAGCCCTAAAGGCTCCAATCAAAAGAGGAAAAAAAAAAATTCCCCTAAAGGTAGTGTATACAAACTACTTTGGAAGTGTTTTGTGGAGGTATTCAAGCCTATTATCATGGTAATTGGTAAAACCCAAAAGGTAGTGTATACCAACCTTAAAAATGTTGTTTTTGTTGTTAATTTATAAATCAATAGATTATTTTAGTTAAGAATCATTTATAATTTATTTATTTTGCTATTTTCTATTTTGTAAACTATACACATGAATTTCTCTTTATTGATTATTGAATATTAAGAACACTTGCCTTGGCATATCTAATAGTAACATGTAACTATATTAAGCTCTCTACTTTTTTTTTCTTCTTCTTCTTTTCTTTTTTTCAATTTTTCTATTTATTTGCTTGCCTTTTGTTGGTTAGTTGTTCACAATATGCTTGACATTTTATCACCCATATTTTATCTCAATGGTGACTGCAAAATAAAATTTTGAATTATTCTCATTTTATAAGTGGATTTAAATTAATAAATACATAGATGTTGTTGCATTGGCATTATCTTTCTTTTGAAATATTTGGGGGGGGGGGGGGGAATGGATGTCTATTGCATGATTTCATTTGTTGATTATGGTTTTATGATTTTATAAATTTTTATTCACTTTATGTTAGAATTTACTAATGTAATTTACATAATTTATTGAAAAATTTTCTTGTTACTAATTGCAAATTTTCATATAGGGTCACTATAAGTACCAAGAAATTGATTCTTATTTCAAGAAACGATGTCTTCAAGATAGCGTTAGTGCTTCTACTCATGAGAATTCAACAAAATTTGTTTATAGAGTTCCTAATCTTCCATAAGATAAATATTCTATTCCAAAGTCTTCTCAAAAACATATCAAAAAATTGCCCAAGATGCTAATACTCCTCATATATAACGTGATCTTGCATTACGTAAGTCCACATGGGATTATCCGACAGATAAAAGGGATGAAATTAGGTGTGCATATCTAATTGCCGACCCTCATCAAGGCATCCCAGAAAACTCACCAAAATATGTCGATAAACATGGTAAGAGGTTTCTATCTGCTAGGTACATGCTATTTCCAGATTAGCTAGAATATTCTCCTTTGAAGAATGCTGCATATTGCCTTCTATGTTTTCTTTTCATCAGTGCTTCTGCACATTTTGGGGCAAATGCATTTATCCTTAATGGATTTCAATGATGGAAAATAGGTGAATGATGGGAAAAATTGTTCCTTTTTAGTCCATAAAGGAAATAGCCCTAATTCATCACATAATAGGCAGTAAATTATTTTCATGATTTGATGAATCTATTGCAACACATTGACAAGATTATAGACAAACAATCTTCAGAATTGGTTGCAAAGAATCGTTTGAGACTCAAGGTTTCTGTGGTTGTTGCAAAATTATGTGCATTTCAAGGTATAGCTTTTAGAGGCCGTAATGAATGCCCAGACTTGCATAATCGTGGAAATTTCATAGAAATCATAAAACACACAACTCCTTACAATGATGAAGTGAGCTTGACTATCTTGGAAAATGCTTCTCAAAATGCTTCTTATACTTCTCCTCAAATTTAAAAGGAGATCTTATTACTTTATGCGAGCAAAATTCAAAGATTCATATGGGAAGAAATTGGGGATGCAAAGTACTGTCTTATCGAGGATGAATCTCAAGATGAGTCAAAAAGGGAGTAAATGGACATTGTTTTAAGATTTGTTGACAAAGAAGGATTTATTCGAGAAAGGTTCTTTGATATAGTTCATGTGGAAGATACTAAAGCTTCTACTTTGAAAAACAAGATCTCTGGTGTTCTTTCTCACAATAATCTTGTCATACAAAATATTTGAGGGCAAGGGTATGATGGTGCTAGTAATATGCGAGGAGAGTGGAATGGTCTACAAGTTCTTTTTTTGAATGAATGCCCATATTCATATTATGTTCATTTTTTGCTCATCGATTGCAATTAATAATAGTGGCAGCAGGTTAAAGTGTTATATCTATTGAGAATTTCTTTTCCCACATGGTCATAATTGTGAATTTTGTGGATTCTTCTTCTAAACGTTATGATCAATTGCAAATTGCTCATGCTCTCAAGATTGCTGAGTTGACTTCTAATAGTGAACTTGAAACTGGAAGAGAAAAAAATCAATTTGGGACTGCACCACGTCCAGGAGATATATGATAGGGCTCACATTTAAGGTATCTTCTTGGCTTACTTAATATGTTTGATCCTATTCTTCATGTTTTAAATGAGATCATAAATGACAAAATGGGTTTATCTCCTAAAGCAGCAGCAGATGGATCTTGTGACATAATGACATCATTTGAATTTGTGTTTGTCTTGCATTTCATGATTGAGTTATTGAAAATCATGGATGATCTTTTTAGAATTTTACAATGCAAGTGTCAAGATATTCTGAACACAATGGATGCAGTTGCTAACATAAAGGAACTTATTCAGAAATTTAGGGAGAAGGGATGGGATGAGTTATTTGATAAAGTGAAGATTTTCTATGAGAAACATGAGATAGATATTCTTGACATGAATGCTCCTCGTCGATCAGGTAGAGGTTGAACATGTAAAGGTAATCCTATTACCTTAGAGCATCATTATTGAATTGATATATTCACTAGTACAATAGATTCTATCTTACAAGAGATAAATTATCGATTTGATGACAATGCGGTAGAATTACTTAGACTTAGCTCAGCTCTAGATGCAAGAGATGGATATAAATCATTCAATATTAAGAGTATTTGCAAACTTGTTGAGAAATTCTATCCCGATGATTTTTCTGTCAAGAGAAATTACATATAAAGTATCAATTGAAGCTCTTTGAACTTGATGTTCGACACAATTCCATTTCCAAAATGTGTCAACACTTTTAGAGTTATGCCAAGTATTGTCAAAGATAGGAAAGGGGATGAATTACTATCTTATGGATAGATTGGTTCGACTTATTTTGACTATTCCAGTTTCCACTGCAACAACAGAGTGTGCTTTTTCATGTATGAAAATTGTGAAGACGAGATTGTACAATAAAATGGAAGATGAGTTTTTGACTAGTTCATTACTAGTGTATATTGAGAAAGAAATTGCTCAAACTTTCAATATGGACTCAAACATTGATAAGTTCGATGTGATGAAGAAATGTCGAGCTCAATTTAGGATGCCTAACTTGAACGAATAGGCTTGCAAATATGCATCAATATTTTGGATATTTTTGCATTAATGTTTCTTTTTGGGAAATTTGGTGGATTTTGTAGTTAATAGTATTCTATCAACTTTTTATAAATGTCATGTACTAATGATTAGTTACTTTATTCTAAATTTCTTAATTTTATTGTTGGGTTATGATCACTTAATATTATTTTTTGTCTTCCTATTTATTTTTGTGTCGATTGTTTTGAAACTATTAGTTTTGAATGATTAGTATATATGTGAAATAAAAAAATATTATATTTTTGATAATTCAGAATTTTGCCCCCATAAAGAAATTTTTTGGCTCCATCCTTACCAATGGTGCTCAACTAAGGAAAGTTCAAGGCCACAAGCTGTGTGTCCTATTGCTACAGCTTTCCTTTGAACTCTTTCTTGTATTTGCATAATCATATACATTAATTTCATTCATGTGAGTGGTTGTTTGGAAATTGGTGTATGATAGTTGGTTGACCACTCAACTTTGACCAAATAATTACGTGGATTCTAGTTCTAATTAAGGAAAGTGGTTGAGATTATTTTTGTCTATGTGGAGGTTAAATATCAATAATACATCTTATTGCTTAAAATCAATTTTTGTTAAATAATAAATTAATATACAAAAGAAAAAAAAATCAAAGTTGACATGTGTTGGAAATGAGAAAGATGGGAAGAGAAAAAGTCCTCCATCCCACCCATATTGGAAGTGGACTACAAGCTAGACCATTTGAGAAATTTAGGTTTGAGCCTGAGGGGCACCCCAAGTGTTTGGAAAGGTGAGGACCTTGATGCTGCTAGTTCTTTTTTTCCATTTTTTTTTTGCAAAGCCCACATGTGTGCACTCCTAGCCCGATCGTCTAACCATTTGACTCGTCCTGGGCTTGGCCTTTTCAATTGGATACACCTATTCACCAATCATAAATAGATCCCTAAAGTTAATCATTTTATTCATTCGAAGCATACCAAGTATAGAACATTCCTAGCATTCTTGCATTCTAGTTCGTAAGAGTTCTATACATTCTTGGTTTGTTAGTTAGAAAGATTTGAAGTGCTTCTATCTTTCGAAGGTTGGTCATTGTATATCATGAACCTGAGCACCAGTACATAATTGCCATCTATCTTTCATAGATAATTGCCATCAACCTAAGTACCAGTATATGAAAATTTTGTGTTAAAGATAGAGAGCACAATTCTTGCCTCAACCACAAAGAAGGTTTGAAAGATCACAATCCTTTATCAATCAACACTGACTAAATTTTAAAATTTTTAATTACTAATTTAAAAATTGACTAATTACATTTTAAATAAAAAATAAAAGTTTCTCACTCCTTATCTTTATTTAACAAATTATATGTAAAAGTTATTAGTGTAAAAGTGAAAAATGATACGTAAAATGTGATAAAGATAATGGTGGTAATTATAGAAAATTTAGAATTGACGTAAAAGAAAAGGTAGAAGATGGAAAGTCTAGAATGGTAAAATTTATAAACTATAACGATGAACTTCAACTCTAAAAATTCTTTCTGATATCTTAATCTTTATCCTTCGAATGAAATTAAATACTTGTCTTTAGAAATCATTGTTGAATACTCTCATGTGAAAATATGATTATTTTAACATATATTGTTATGTCAAATACTATCAAAATATTATTCTAGATGTGAATGTGATCAAAATATTTTTTTCATAATTATTCTAATTTATATTTACTTTTTATTAGACCTTTTAAGTTGTTCATGCTTTTAAGAATGTTGGGATTTCAATACTTTTGCATTGAAACACATGTTCTTGCTCCTATTTTATGTGATTTAGGTTGAATTGTAAATATTAAGGGTGTGTTTGTATTAAAAGATCTAAAAATTAAGAATTTAAAGTTTTTAATAGAATAAATTGAATAAATTTATTTGGATAATATTGAATACTTATTGTAACACTCCAACAAAGGCAATGCCTCAATTTTGAGTGCTACTTGAATGAACCATAAGTTTCATAAATGGATTACAATTATGAAAACTCATAAATTAAATCATCAACAAAATAACATTCAAATAAAAAAAATCCAAACCTATTCTATATAATCAATAGATAAGTGCTACAATACTAAAATATAACAACTCTATCTATATTACAAATTTGATATATCTCATCCTTTATCATACATATATATTGGCAAATTAAAACTATTTGCGATATACTATATGGCCCATGCCCATAGTGTCTTTTGCTCCCTCTTAATTTGGAACAGAGAGCAGAAAGAACAATATAAAAGATGTTAAGTTCGAATGAGTTAGTGACATAAATATATAAATGCACACTAGAAATTGAATGTTCCCATGACCAAGTGTATATGAAAGGCTATTTAGTCCAAGCTAGATGGTTATGAATGTCAGTTAAAAAAGAGTAGTTTGACACGAAGCCAAAAGTTTTATTTGACAATAATCTTTAAATATTAATTTCGAAAGTACAACTTGTGCAAGGTTTTCGACCTCATCACTCTACTTTTAGAAAAATCAAAATTCTTATTCCTCGAAACCTTGAGTGACCAACTTGATAACCATAACATATAATGGCATGAACAGTACAATGAACCTCCAACTTTCATGGAGTCAAGATCCTAGATAGTTACTAGTTAGGAGATTCAGTCACCAGCAGTCCAATATCATTATGATCGTCTTTCTGAATCAGTTCTAGGCCCAAAGTTCCTAAGAACATCACCAAGCGTGATATATTAAAAACAAACCTATTACATTTAATTTTCACATCACAATTGCCATACACATAATTAGAGCAACATAGAATACAATCAAAAATATATACAGGATGATCTTCTGGACAACCTTCCATAATTTCACCAAATTTGGCAATATACTAATAGCCAAATTCTACTTTCACAAACTCAATATGCATGCCATCTCATTTTCAAAATAATGTCTCAAAAGCATTTAGATGTTGGTATTAATATTCAAGAATGACTAAACTATGTATGGAACTTTCCTTAATAGTTTTGATTGCTAAGCCCTCATCACATGACTAACCCAAAGATAGTATGAGAAAGTTTCAAATAACATCATGCTAAATTTCCAATTTTAAAACATAGGTATCCTCAAATTTCCTAGTCAAGGATAATGTATTGTTTTGTTTTAATTCACCTCTCCATAATTTTCTTAAATTTATATCATCTTCTTATCTTCGCAAAATATTTATGCACTTAATTCACTTTAAAATAAAAAAAATTATTTATTTATTTAATTTAATTTATACAGTTCTACAATTATTTCATTCTATATTTGTAACACCCCAAAAATTCGGTATTTTGCAAAATAAGGATTTAGAAATCAAGATATCGATTAGTCGGATTTTAGGGCTTGAAAAATAAATGAAAAGAACCCGATTGTAAGAATTTGAAAGTTTTGGGGATAAATTTGCAATTTTCAGGAACTTGATTGGATTACATTCTAAAGCTTTGGGGTTGCATGGTAAATAATTTTGGTCAAAGGGTCTAATAGTTATGCACTAACTATTTCTTGGGGCTAGATTACAGAAGAGCCAACCTTGAAAGACTCATTTGAGGGTTGAGGAAGAATTATAGGGTCAAATTGCGAATCCAAAAAAGTCCAGTTATATATATTGCAATTTTCATTCCCATCCCCATTTCTTTCCTCTTCAACCGCGACCACCTTTCCCCACCTTCGGCGATTCCTCTGGCGATAGCTTATCCCCCAAAACTGCTCCAATTATCTTCTTCCCCTCACTGCTAGCTACACATCCATACCACATGCACGCCCAAATTTCGGCGAATCACCGAAAAACATGAACACCGAAGTGATCGCGACGGTGAAGTGACGAGCGACAGCGAATGGTGGTGGAAAACAAATTCTGGGGAGCAGGTTCTGAAGGCCTTAGCTCAAAGTTCAAGATAATGGTTTTGGTTTGAAGTTTCAGACCGCAGTGACGGCGAAATTGAGCTAAATCGAAGTGGTGGCACTGGACTTTTGGAGCTCCAATTAACAACTTTCCTGATAGCGAAACTCAAAATTAGTTGTGGCGTTGGGTTTATTGAGCTGAAACGCTCCTTCTGCTGGTGATTTTGTGCATTCCAGCGGTAGCACGGCGGCAGTGGAGAGGCAGTATCTTCTCTTCAATGCGATGATCATAGCAGTTGTCGTAGTTTGTGATTTCAGTGTCTCAATAGTCGAATCTTGGGTAAATGGAAGAAGAGGAATTTGAAGCTTTATGGCTTTTGTACTAATTAATCTTCCAAACTTTGTATTATATCATGAATGAGATTATAATGTATGAATTGTATATGCATATAAACCATGCATGGAGGAACACTTGTGCTTAGTGGACCCGCATATATTAAATTATTTGGCATCTTTGGTTAATTAAGGTTAATAAGTAAGAAAACCCTAATTTTATGGATTTGGGACTTAAGTGGTAAGAATTTGGTTAATTAAGATAATTGGACTATTATTATTGATTTGGGATGACATTATGAGGTTTAGTATGTAATTAAGAACTAGATTATATTTCTTTAATGGAACCAAGGCGAATTATGATTATGTCTATTATAGTGGCTTAATTAGCATAATTTGTATTGATAGTATCGATTAACTCTACAATTACCGATTAAGTGGATGATTAGTGATTTTGGGTTGTTGATAGTATAATAGAAAGTATTGGGGTTGAATGTAGATTTTGATTGTAAGTATATTCTTTTAGATTAAGTGATGTGGAATTGAGGCCCGTCGATCAGTAAGCGGCTAAAAGTGATTGTAGTTTTTTGAGACTATGGAGGTGAGGGCTTGCCACTTTGGCCTCGATTATTCTATCTATATTTGTGGAAAACCCCTGTCAGGGTTAAATTTTCTTGAAACTGTACTTGCTCATGTTTTTTAGATTTGTACTTGATAGTGTACTTGCTCTTATTTGATTTGTATGCCCCATAAGGGTTAGTTCTTAGTTTTGCTTTGTTGAGTTCGTTCTTATTTGTTCTGGTTCCCAAAACTTCCTTCTGTCTTATCTTGTACTTGTCTCGATCGGTACTTGTTATTGTCTTGTATTTGTTTTAGTCTTGAACTTTTATCAGATGCCTTGCCGGCATACTTGCTTGTTTGTACTCTGTTATTTGGCCATGTTGGCTTGACTGTAATTGTTAGTTGTTCATATATTGCCTCGTCAGCAAATTCAATTGCTTGATTGATACTTATTGTACTTGTGTGGATATAGTACTTTGGCCGAATGCCAATCCTATGCGGAATGCTAGGATACTTAGGACACGCACTGCAGTCCGCTCGGGTGTCCACGATATGCTAAGCAATCCGCTTAGGTATCCGCGGTATGCAAAGCAGTCTGTATGGGCAATGCGCCATACAGTTCGTATAGGCAACCAAATTGTATGCCAAGTTGTCATGCTATGGAAGTACTCATTTGATTGGTATAAGGAGAATCCAATATGCATGTTTTGTTCTGACCTGTTGGACTACATATGATTTGGGCTTGTTCTATTTTGACTATACCCGATTGTTTGCATCATGCTCATGGAGCAATAAGGATGGTGTAGCTTTCTGCTTTAAGTCGGGGCTATTGTCCGGGCAAATTGAGTCGCCTGCATTTTCTCCTGAACTGTGATCTGTTGAAACGCTCTACACCTCCCGAGCAAATCGATTGAGATGATACGGGGCCTTTCGAGCCGACAGTCACAACCCCAATTTATTACCCACTTGAACTCTTGAATCCGTTAATGCTTGTTTATTGACTTGTAATCGCCTATTTCTTGATACGTTTCTGTACAACATGTTATTTGACTATCTATTGGGTTGATTCTTCCTCGATAGATCCCCATTGTTGTTCTCATATTTATCCCTCACTAAGTCCATTGGACTTACCCCCGTTTTCCTTTATTTTTCAGACAGGATTAAGTGAAGGATGTAAGTTCTGACTTGGAATGAAGAAATGCTCTTTTGTAATAGAATAGGTGTTCATATGTATATATTGGTTATTAGAATGTTATATGTAAACTTAGAGACATTGTAATATGTCAGGTTTGACATTGACACCTTGAGGTTGTGTATATATTTTTGTTGGGCATAAAAGAATTGAGTTAGCATGTAGGCCAATGTTTTGTAGAATTAGTTAAGTTGAATTACCATTGCTTCTGATGAGTTGAAGTTTTAAAAAAATTATGTGGGCCTATTACTTGTATTTTGGGTTCAGAATTATATTTGGAATGTTCTTATATCTCAACTTAGGATTACCCTAAGTGGGGTGTCACAATATTTGCTTTTTAATTCAATTCAACTCGTTAATAGTTGTGGGTTCCACCATCTTAAATTCATAAATCTAAATAGCACAAGTTCATCATCATCATCATCATCATCATCATCATCATCATCATCATTATATTATTATTATTATTATTATTATTATTATTATTATTATTATTATTATTATTATTATTATTATTATTATACAATCTAAGATTAATTAAATTCCAACATAATACCCTAGACCTAATCTAATATATATAAAGTAAAATTTAATATATATAAAGTGAAATGTTGTTCAATCAAATTTTAAGAATGTTTATTATGTGGCAATGACATGGATAAGTTATTTTTATCCCATTTTGCCATCTTAACATATTCCATATATAGTTTGCTATAAAAATGAGTTATTTTATAATCAATATAAAATACTATATTAAATGATTTTTTGGTAGCTACACATCTAATGATGGTAAGCACTCAATATATATATAAATGTGACCTTTTATATTGACTTTTATCTCTCTCTCTCTCTATATATATATATATATATGTGTGTGTGTGTGTGTGTGTGTGTGTGTTTATATATGGAATTAATATATATATATATTGGTCATGTATATATTGTCAGTTTGATGCATGGAGCATTAATTTTTTAATTTCCTCTCTCTCTCTCTCTCTCTATATATATATATATAATAAATTAGGTTTTATTTCATAATTCGATATTTTAATCACTAAGATTTGGAACTTTCTTTGTAAAAATTACTGATATCAAAATTTGGTGTTTCATATAATTAATATTTTTATTATTAACTAATAATATTAATATCAAATATGATAAGTATTTTTAGGTTTCAGTAAGAATATTCACTAAGGTATGGCACTTTCTTTGTAAAAATCACTAGTCCACATATATATACATATATATGTATATATATAAAGTACATATGTTTTATTTCATAATGTGATATTTTAGCTATCTTGTTATTAATACAAAATACTACATTAATTAATTTTTTTAGTAACTTTATATCCAATGATGGTAATTACTCAATATATGTATATATGTTTTCTTCCATATTAACTTTTGTATTTAACTCTCTCTATATATGTATATATATATATAATATTTATGTATGGATACATATATTAGTTTATGTGTGTATTGCTAGATTGATGCATAGAGCATTAAATTTTTCATCTCTCTCTCTCTCTCTCTCTCTATATATATATATATATATATACATATATATATGGTCAATTACATCCACCTCTCTTGAGGTTTGACGTAATTATCAAAAAATTCTCATTTTAAAAATTACATTCACCCCCTGAACTTTGTCGCTGTCCAACATTTCACCCCAGTTGTTAGTCACCATTAGGATTTTGCCCAACTGTCGTAAAAAAAGTTGGGTGGAATTCCAAAAATGCCCTTACGATCACTGACTCCATTTTTGACCTGATTTGACTTCTTTTAGTGGACAAAAATACCCTCATGAGTTGTATTGTAAGATTTTTAATTGATTAATGGTGTATTTGTTATTATTTTTTAGTTTGAGTTCTTAAATGTAATAAAACAAAGAAGAATCCAAGCTAGTTGTTTATTCTGTTGCCTATACACACACACACACATGTTTCTTTGATTTTCTTGCCAAAATAATATGGCTTCATCATGGAGCACATTATCTAGTAAATTAGGGGCACTGAAATACAAAAAAGAGATGTGCAAAAGGCAAAATTGTGGGAAGAAAATATCACAATATTTAGGACCAAAATTATATTTTATCGTATTAAATAAAAAATATTTAATATAATTAATTCAAAATATTTATTGATTAAAAATAAATAAATTAAAAATTAAAAAGAAGCATAAATAAAGAATTTATTAAAATGTATTGTTTAAAATTATTTGTAATGAATATTTTTTAGGACTAAAACATAAAATTAGCAATTTAAGTTACATACTTAATAATATATATATCAAATAACAAACATTTAAAATAATTATTTGAATATATTTATTGGTTAAAAAATAAAAAAAAGAATAAGTAAAGAATTTATTAAAGGCAAGGAGCCACCCGCTGGCCATAGCTAGGCCATAATAGGCCCCTAGCCATGGAGTGAGCGGCTGGCAATTTGGCCATGGCCGGGCAGGATCCCGGGATAGGGGTGAGGGTTGGGTGGTGGTGGGTGATGGGTGGTGTATTTTATATAGATATATATATATATATGTATACATGTATGTTTTTATTGTATAGTTACATATATATTTTTATATATGCACCTTTATATTACAGTTAGATAATGATTTAAATTTTGTTTTTTAATTAATTATTTTATTTTTTAATAATAAATAAATTTAATTAAATTGTTAAAGCAATTCACTCCTAAAATTATTAAAATTATGTTGTATAAGATAATATATTTAAATCTTTATTTTCTATTTTTAATTATTTTATTTATTTATTGCTAAATTTTAATAAACTATTTTATATTTGCTTACTATTTTATCATTATTAAATATGTAACTCAAAATTAATAGAAATATATTATCTAAGGTTATAATTTTAAATTTTTGAAAAATTGAAGGTGATAAAAAAATATCAAATAAGCCTTCATAAATTCAAAAATATTACAAATAGATCCAAGGGTATTTTTCTCTTTTGATATTTCTATTATTTTTTTTATTTTTTTCCTTTTTTTTTAATTTTTAATGGAAGGGCATTTTGGTCACTTTATACTATTTGTTAGCATTACATTTTAGTTTGAAAGTGTAGGGGGGAAATGTAATTTTTAAAATAATGAAGGTTTTTTTTATAATTACTCCAAACCTTAGGGGATATAGATGTAATTCGCCCTATATATATAATAAATTATATTTTATTTCATAATTTGATACTTTAATCACTAATCTTAATTTAATATTTCCTAAAAAATATTTTATTCCATAATTTGATACTTTAATTATGTTAAATTCCTTGATCTTGGCACATAAATCCCTACAAGTAATTCATACTAAAAATAACCGAAATATGCAACTCAGTAAATATTTAAAGGTACAAAATCATTGTCTTTCTTTTTTCTTCATCTCTATAGGATCATAAGTTTGGGAGTTAGACTCTAATTTTTTTTAAATATGTATGTATTTTGTAATTTACATATGATTTTCTAATATTATAATTTTTATGCTTATGAACCAGATTAATTTGCAAAAGAAATTTGGAATCTCGATTTTGTGGTAAGTTAATAATTTTTGTTCTGCAGACTACATTAATTTTTTGCATTTGTCGATTTTCTTTACCCTTTTCATCTTATGGATTTCCTTTAACCCATGGTTTCTTTATTTTTATTATTTTGTTGGTTTGGTGTTTTGTTGGTGGCCTATAGTTTTTTTTCTTAATGACTAGATTAAGTATTATCAAAATTTCAATTATAATTAATATTTGTATAATTTATAAAAACTATAGCATCTAATTATAACTAATATTGCATATAATAAAATTTTAAATTTAAATTTATTACTCAATCAATTATACTATATTCAATATATAAAATTCTTTTTAAATTTAAATGTATCGAAATGCAATAATGGATCAGCTTTGAGTGTTGTCATTGATGGATAAAAGACATACAAGGAAAGTTTTGTGTTTTTAATATTTGCATAATATATTTGAATTATAAATATTAAAGATTTTATTTCTTTATTCTAAATATTTTTTTCCTTTAAGATATATTTTTTGTGTAAGTAAAATATAAAGATAGGTAAGGAATGATGCAACTCTAAGAACATTTGATTTGATGATAATAAGTCTCAATCAAATGAAATATTGTTACATATAGTTGATGACCATCTTTACTTTATGTTTAGATATTATCTTCTATTACAATTAAGGTAGTAAATAGATATTCAAAAATTTGTTTACCATTCGCATTCGTATCTGTTTATATAAAATTTATCTGCATCCATTTAAAGTTGATATTATCCGTATTCGATTAGTAGATAACCGATTATAAATAGATACTGATATGGTAAATGCATATCCAATCCGTTTAATATCCGCTCTAAATATATATATTTATTAAATAATATATTATTTATATTTTATAATAAAATCTCTAAACCCATATATGTATATATATGAATTATAATTGAAGAATTGGGAAGAAAAAATAATAAATTTAAAAAATTATTGTAACATAGAGAAAAAAATTGAAGAATAAAGTTAATCACCATAATTATTGTTGATTGACTTTATAATTGATATAGTTAAATTCCATTATTATTAATAATAAGTACTAATAATCAATTATAAAGTCAATTATTATGCTATTTGTTTGATTGCTTTCTTTTTAATGAAATTATATAGTTCTTTCTATTAATTAAAATGTGTATTTATTACAGGTTCATAGATTAACGTACTTGGATATTTGTAAATAGATATCTAAATAATTATCATCGAATATGAATATAAAAAAATAATTTGAAATGGATAAGTTTAATAAAAATATGAATAAATCTGAATAATTATAATTGAACACGGATATATCCGAATTCGACCGATATTCGATGGATACGAATTCCAATATCATTTTTAAATATCCGTCATATCCATATCCATATCCGAATATTCGAAATGTTAAATGGATACGAATACAAAAATAATGTAACCGATCCATTTAATATCCGTTTACACCCCTAATTACAATGCAATCGGATGAAGCCATTAAACCACACAATTATAGGACTTCATCCATTAAACCACACAATTATAGGACTTCATCATATGTCCTGGGAATGTTGACCATGAAATAAGTCATTATGGTCTTGGTCTTAAACTCTTTTGAATTGCAGGATCCAACGATCAAGACAGGGCATTGAAGGAATTTGGATAGACTTATATCCTAACAACACACATTTCATTTGTTAGAATAAGCCATGTTACACACATTTCATTTGTTAGAATAAGCCATGTTTCATGGGCAATCAGTATAGGAACACTACTGGTTCCCTAGTAGATGCTCATTAGAGAATGTTTTACTAAAGAAACCTACTTTGAGAATTCTATTTGGGAGCGTAGAGAGCATTAGTGTAAAAATTCTCTATATTAAGACAATATATATAAATAAATATATATATATATATATATATATATAGTCCTTAGACTTAAGGTTCTCTGATAACCTTATACATGGTTGCTTATATTTTCTTGCATTCACCAATCATGCAGTAGGTCATAAAAAAGTTTTATGTTGGGTATACCATGTGTTGAGGTTCTCAACCAACAGAGGATTCATTACTCGTATAATAGAACGGGCGGTTCTCCTATATTTTCCATGGAGGTTGGTTTTCAAATCCTTGCTAAAGTGGCGTGACACTTTAGCATGAATTCTTTAATAGCTCATATAAAATCAATTTTTTAAAAATTAGATTGTAGGAATCGAAAGCCAACAACTAGTTATCTGGCAAGCCTAAGAGGTCATACACAACAGTCGGAGAAGTCCATATCATTTATCTAATCAATTGATTAATGCAGTTAATCAACTAGGATTGATTTTTTTGAACTTTTTTCCAGTTGAGCTCATGATATGGGCTAGACCGTGATAGAGAAATAATTAGTAGGACTAGTTAATTTTTCAATTGAGAGTTTAATTAAGTCTTTATCACTTTTAAAGTGTCAAATTGACAAAATAGAGCCAGTGTTAGTTGATAATTAATATATAGGACCAATTAATTAATTTTGAGGTTGATAATTAATTAAGTAAAACCAACTAGATTTTGATTAGGAATTAAGTTCAAGCAATAATTTGATTTATGGTCCAAGTCCATAAAAGAGAGTGGAAAAGTTAAAGATACTAAAAGAGATAACACAAAAGATGTGTAGAGCATGAAAAGTGGTACAATTTGGTAGACTTGCAAGTTTGAAGGAGTTCCACCTTGATATTTATTAGATGAAAGTTACATGGAGGTGGTTGTTTAGATAGATCAGGAATCAATCACCAAGTAACTTACATATAGAGAATATTCTGCACCTCCCTCCTTTCTCTTAGTTCCTGTTTTTGTTAGATGTAGCTTTTAGAGCTCTCCATTCTCTTATTGGCTCTCTCTAGTGCAAGTTTTTATCATTTCCTAGAATTTCATTCTTGAGAGATTGATTTTTGCCAAGTTAGTATAGGAAGAATTCAAGTGGACATCTGGTATGTAGATACACCTTAAAGGTATCACACTTGGGATGTTTGTGTGTGAATCTTCAAGAGAATTAGGGATCAATTGCACTGAAGATTAATATCTTGGGGTGTGAAGGCGTTCGAGCAAGGAGTGACAGTTGGGAGGGAAGTTGGCGTCCAGTTTTAAAGCACTAGGACATATGGTTCTTGCTGGTTTTAGGGATGTTCTTGGTGTACTTTGGGTGCTAAGAAGCTGTCTAGTTAAAGGCAAGAAGATGATTGATTCAAGTAAAAATTGAGGATAGGGTTCTTGGGGGATTCCTTGAAGACAATTCAAAGAAAGGTGGAGTCTTGAATGGTTTAAAGTTATAATTAAATTTGACTTCAATTTGATTATACAAGTTCTAAATTGAGCTATGAATTTTCTTTTATGAATCGATTTGTGTTGAAAGTTTACCCTGTTGTAGTTTATATGGTAAATGCACAATTAAAAACTTAAGAATTTAAATACATGCATTTATGTGATTAGTTGTATGAAACTAGGTCTGTCAATGGGTGGGATTTTGCCCTATCCATGCCCATGACAATAGCACAATACACATGCTCATACCCAATAAATATACATGAGACCCAGACCCTACCCAGACCCATTAAGAAAAATAGAATGGGTAAGGGTAGGGTCTATACCCATAAAATACCCAATTATCCAATACTAAAAAAATACTCAATATCAAATAGCCATGTTTCAACTTCCTCATTCCCAATTTTAATCTTTTTTACTCATAGAACTTTATTTAATTACTATTTTCGTCAAACCTAAGCCCAACAATATATTAAAAATAATCGAACAAGTGTAATTATGTTTATATGCAAAACTTATCCACATACCCTATACCTTAAAATTACTCATCTTCCAAATACTCAAATTTAACTAATTAACCCAAATTATTTATCTCAAAATTAAATTTACACTAATAATCATGGCATACTTGAAGTGTATACTTAAATTTTTAATATATAAAAAATAAAAAAATTAAAATTATTTTAAATTTATTTATTTGTAATTATTGTACTTCTTAATTTATCTGAAATAGTAAATTTCTTTCTTACATGTTGGTTTACACATTCCAATTTGGATGATACTTTCTTTTCATACAAACCATATAAATTTGATGTATACATAAAAAAATTAAATGTATACTCTTTTTTAATTAAAAAAAATCGAGTTAACATTTTTAAAATATGCCCAAAAAAATTAGTCAATATTAATAAATCATTCTAGCATTCAAATATTAGGTAGTTTTAGCATTTTGATTGACAATAAAATTTTTTGGGAAAGATAAAAAAATTAGTCAAATTAAAACACAATTAAAAAATTTGGTCCAATAAACTAGACACAACTATAGACGCAATGGGTCATCATGGGTTTGATAGGATAGGGTCTATTATTTGGGTATTCTAGGGTATAGGTCTAATTGGGTCTATGGGTTGAGTAGGGTAGGGTAAATATAGGGTTTAACTATTTTGGTATGTTAGGATATAGACTTGGGTAGGACAATACCATACCTATTCATTGACAGGCCTACCTCACCCTCCATTATTGAGTGAAGAAATATTAATTATATATCAAATACATTGAGTGAAGAATTTTTTTGGAAAATAGCAGCAAAAAAAAAAAAAAAGAATCTGAAAAAAAAGGAAAAAAGAAAAAAAAAAAAGGGGTAGGGTATGGACCCGACCCAAAAGTGATGGGTCCAAATAGCAGACCCAAGGCACATACCCAATGGGTAATAGGTCTAAGTGGGTAGGGTACGTAAATAGTATTAATTTTGGATATTGTTTAGGTATGAATTTGAATAGGGTCAAATCCTAACCGTTTACAGCTGTATATGAAACAATAAGTTTATGAATGAAATAACCATGAAGCCTTAAGGCCTATCTGATTGGTTTCATTTGCTTTAGAGGTTCGTAAAATCAAATGACATTTTTCTTTTATATCCTCTCAATTTCTTGATGTAAAATTCTATTTTCTTCCCGTGCGCCTCTCTCTGAGTTTGTCTCAAGGATTTTATATTTAATAATGTAATGATAGTATATGGTCAACATTACAAAAAGATTAAGATGGAGTTGGATGACTTAAAAACTTGATTACCCATGTATGCATGGGATGCATAAATATAATAGATAAGATTTATTTTCATTTAATTTCTCACCTTTAGATTAGCCAAGTAATCCACTAGTGCTGTAGTGAATCAGTAAAAATGGCTCATGATTATCCAAGTAGAAATGGAATTCTAAGCTTTTATTTATTTATATTTTTATTCTTTGATGTATACCGATGCATTTTTAGAATAGAAAATCTAAATAATATAATTAAACTGGAAAGGTCTTCCAAATCACAAATTCTTCACTTATAATGTCTACGTAAAATAAATATTAACTTGATATGGAGAAAATTGAATGTTGTTCAATTTTCTATGCATTCCGTCAATAAGTATGTAATATAAAATGCAACCATCTTAGCATATTGGCCGTAAGTCGTGGGACGACATTGATTGGGTTATTTTCATGATGATTGGCGGGTCTAACTTAAAGTAAAGTAGCACATATGGTCGAGATTTGGGAATACGCAAAGAGCGAGACAAACTATCTTAAGGTTTGTATAGAGATCTCATTGACAAATAGTCACCTACCTTAGAGATTGACCATGACTTATTAGTTGGGGATTAGTCAAACCATCTACATCTTAAGCTTGCTAGGAAATGGGATTCCCCGATTTATATGATGGTCATGAAATTTGATAAATAATACAATGTGATTCATCATTTAAGACCATATATGTTTACACAACATTTATTGAATGAATATTTACATTTGTGTTCTTCGCTTTTGTAGATCTTTCACAAAAATAGCTAATGATCCACTCACATTAAACCCTAAACTTAATGAACTCAATTTTTCTAAAACTAACATGTGTTTCCAATGTGGTAAACTAGGAATTGTAATGGGCCAAGTTTGCTAAAATATGGGATGCGCGCTCTGCCAAGATTTTGTGGACCCAAAACCCGACTCAATCAGCCCAGACTCAAGATCCAATATGTTTGACCAATTAGATCCACTAGATCTGATTTGTAAGTTTAAAAGTATCAAAAAGTAAGTCTAAAAAATAATATTACAATAACTTTTTGAATACGAAAAAGTAATATTATTAACAATGAACTAGTTATATAAAAAATTTATGTATGGACTTTAAGTTTTTGAAAAATTACGAATTGCTAACATACTTGTTACTTTTATGTATTTATTATGGCAATATTATTACTTTAATGTAAAGTACATTACATACATATAAATACAAATTATATAAATACACATATAAATAAAATTTACATATATATATATATATGTATAATATTGTAATGGGTTAGGTCCAATTGGGGTATGAGTCCAAAATTAAAAATCATGACTCGCTTCGAGACTCATTTATAGATTCAAAACTTGCCCCAAATGGCGAAAGTTCGGGTTCTACTTAGATCCATTATCATCCTTATGGTAAAATTGCCATGCAAAGAGGAAGAAGCTCAAAAAGTGCATTATTTGTTGAAGTCCATCTTCAATTGGTAATGCATCTTGGATATTAGATATCGTATGTGCTCATCTATGATACGAGTTGCAAACAATGATAAGATGTAAATGGTTAAGCAAAGGCAAGACCACTCTAAGGCTAAGAAAAAGGGGCAAGAGTTGTCCAGGCTCTCGGGTAGTTCACTTCACAATGTAAAGTAAAGAAAGACTAGTATTAAATAATTGCTTGTGGGCATGTTTGATATCCCCTATTAACCACAATAAGACCCCTCAGTCTCATATAATACAGCATTGAGATCCCCCATTGATATGCAGGCCGTCCCAATTTTAATCTTTAGCCCAGTACTGTAGCAGACTAATCGCACCCCCACTCTCCCGTCAGCATCTATGTGTAATCTCCTTCATGTCCTTAAATTAAATATGGTTTTTACATTTTTGTCCTCGATTAGGCAAGAATTTCAATTACCACGCACGAATTCAGATCGAAGTTGAGCTTCTCCTCAAAGCTGAACCACTGCCGAGTAAAAGAAGAACCCTATATCACTGCCGCTGGGGATTGACCTAAACAACACGCCCAATCAGTGGAAGATTGATGTTGAATCCCTTCTCCAACTTTTCCTTGCTGGAATAGTGAGCAACATACCCATTGATCCTGGCGGGCAGCTTTCATTTTATCAAATTTTAATTTTTTTTTCCCCATTTTTTACATGTGCTGTTAGAAATTTGGGCGACTAATTTTATTGTTGCCTTATTGTCCCATTTTCTTAGACCTGACAAAATTCAACTCATACCCGCGGGTACCCAAAAAAATACAGGTAATGGGCATTGTTTCTCCTACCCAAAAAATTACGAGTAATTTTACCCGTACCCAATTTACTCGCCATCTTTTGGCCCAACCCGCAGGTAACCCGTAAATGTTATATATATATATATTATATATACATATAAATATATATTATATATTTATATATATATTTACATATAAATATTTTTAATCTAAATATTAATTTTTGATTTCATAAATTAAAAATCTATAGCAAATTAAATTAAATTATATCCTAAAACAACTTATTGTGCATATTCCTATTGATGCAACATCTTCTTCCACAAGAACAACAATGTTTGATTGATATTTAAATTTTCAATTCAAAAAACTTTTGGCATGTAATGGAATTTAAGTTTGAACTTTTGAATGTGATGTATTTTAACATATAAATATATATTATATATTTATATATATATTTACATATAAATATTTTTAATCTAAATATTAATTTTTGATTTCATAAATTAAAAATCTATAGCAAATTAAATTAAATTATATCCTAAAACAACTTGTTGTGCATATTGATATGGATGCAACATCTTCTTCCACAAGAACAACAATGTTTGATTGATATTTAAATTTTCAATTCAATTTTTTTTTGGCATGTAATGTAATTTAAGTTTGAACTTTTGAATGTGATGTACTTTAAATTTGGTAGATTTTGAATACTTAAGATATAAGCTTTAAACTCCAATATTATTAATATGCTTCAGATATTTATTCAATTTAATGTTTGAAATTTGTAGTCTTTTTTTTTATAGTTTTATTTAGTTAATATTTGAGTAACATTATGTTTACCTTTAAATATTAAAAAAAAAAATTACGGGTCCCCTACCTCGTACCCAATAAAAAACGGGTAAATTTACCCAACCTGTTGGTACCCGTTATTGGGTTACCCATGGGTATCCAATTGCCAAGTCTACATTTTCTTCTATATTTTAGGCCTAAAAAATGAATTAGGTCTTTAGTTTAAAAGCCTTATATATATATATATATATATATATATATCCTTTTTCAAACAATTTAGACCTAACCTAATTAGTTAAATTCATATAAATAATTAATTACAAATATAAATTTATACTTTATTACTTTTCATTTTCCTAAATCTCTAGTGTCCTTTTAATTCTTATTCTTTTAATTATCAAAACCATATCCCGTTTATTCTTTTTCAATAATAATAACTAAATAATATTACTGTTAATTCACATTTACTATAAATCAAGATTATATTTCTTAATTTATTTTTTCTTTTTTCAAAATAAGCTTTTCAAAATTAAAATCAATAAAATCTGTCAACATCTCAACAAAAATAAAATGGGCTAACTATGTTGATCAATTAAAAAAGAATGTCAGATGAAATTTATTATAAAAATATAATTAATAATTTTGTATCTAAAAAAAGTTTGAGAATAATGTGTAGATAATAATATTTTTAATTCATGTTCTTAATTTTTAAATTTTTAGTTTTTATGTATATAATATTAGAATTATTTTATATGATATAACTTTTTAAAAGAATTCTTTATGTGATTTTTTTATTACATTACATTAACAGGGACAAATCAGTAAAAACAATATTAGTAGTGAGTATCAAACACATCACATGAAATTATTGAAGATTTAAATGATGCCTAATGTATATGTAAATCTCTCTTATCAATTAGAATAATAAATAATCCAATCTCATATAATCACCCACTATTACAATAGCCACTATTATTCAAATTTTATATCAAACGTGGCCTATATGTGCCATCCATAATAAAAATATTATATCTGTACCTATTTTAGAAAATGAGGGTTTTTTTTTACTTTTCCATTGAGACTAAAAGGTTTGGCATATCAAGGAAAGGTTCCTTATATGCCTTTGCCACATTAGCAAACAATTTGTAT
The DNA here is from genome assembly GCA_018894105.1 of Jacaranda mimosifolia. Taxonomy (NCBI): domain Eukaryota; kingdom Viridiplantae; phylum Streptophyta; class Magnoliopsida; order Lamiales; family Bignoniaceae; genus Jacaranda; species Jacaranda mimosifolia. The sequence goes on along the minus strand of CM032130.1, from coordinate 12,597,008 downwards.
ACTTTGAAACCATCTAACTCCATTTAAAAAATTTTACCAAGCAACAAACTAACATTAGATAATTAATACTCCATATACTTGTCGCATGCAAGACTTGGATGTATTTTCTAAGAAATGATGCATAAGATAGTAGCTATGAGATCATTATATTTAGATGATCTTGAGGCCTTACCTACTTGTGAATCTTATCTAAAAGGAAAAGGTAACCAAGTTAACATTTCTAGGACAGGTGCTACTATTCATTGTATTTGATCCATTCAATCATGAGTCTATTGCCTGAGCTTGCTACTTGCCCATTTTTAGGACAATCAAAGCATGCTACTTAACCATTGTATTTGATCCATTCAACGGTGTATGGACCACTAAGTGCTAGTGCAAAAGTTAATTATTCTTATTCCATTACCTTACCGATAACTACACTAAAAGGGTACATGCATCTAATGAAACACAAGTCCAAAGCTTTTCATAGGTTTAAAAACTTTACACATGAATTAGGAAGTCAAATTAGTTATTGTACTAAAGTTCTTTGATATTATTGAGGAGGCAAATTACCTAAAAAATATATTCCTTGGTAATTTAAGCGTGAGTTTGATTCTTTCACAGTGGACTTCTCGTACCATGCCTCATTTGAATGAGGTAGCCGAGCATAGAAACAACACCTTACTGATATGGTATGATTGATGATGCGTTTCACCAACTAGTTCTTTCCTTTTGGGGCTATGTACTATGTGCTATTAAGAAAGTACTAAATATACTTCAAGTCAACATTGTTAATCCTTTGATGATTTCACACGAGTTTAAGAGCTTTGATTGTGACAATATTTGCTGCATGATTGATGTGAATTATTCCCGGAATCTGCTGAAACTTGCCTTATGTAGTCCAGAAATTATCTTGTGCTGTCTAGAACCTTTCTTATATTGATTTTGACAGCATATCTTTATATTTGATTAAGCACATCATATCTTTTATTTATGAAAGGAAAATTATGACACTGATCTTGAATTTAAACATGTGTGCATCATGGCAAGATTTAGTTAACGTAATAAATGGAATGATTAACTAATGTCTTCTTCCCTTTTTCGATTATCTTTTTCGGATTTGATATCCTTTTAATGATTTAAGGAAAGAGCATTTTTCTGCGTAAACATATTAAATTATCTTCAACGAATTTGTAGAGAATTTATAAACCTCATTTGAAATCTGCTTTCCATAAATAATTGGATTCTAACTTACTTTTTCATGGAGAAAATCTAGATTGATTTTCATAGCTTTCATGCTAGGAAAGTCTATCCTTCGTGGCTCTAAATCTTGCACATCTAGCTTACTAGTATATTTATTTGATTTAGATGCCATAACAATTTTAAATTATTCTTTTATTATTTATCTATTGGAATATGTCAGAATGTGTTGGAATTGACTTTCCTTATTTAATATAATCACTTAAGGATTCTAGCTTAAAATTTATATCTTCATTAAATAGGAAAGAAGACCAGTTTTGCTGCATCATTAGTTAAGTCCGTGATTATGTTTTAATCATGGCACTAACAGCTTCTTGCCTTTTGGGTTTTTTCTTATTTGTATCTAATGGTTACTTACCAAATAGGAACTTATAGCTGTTAGTAGTACATCTATATATTGGAAAATATGAAGCATTCTAAATAAGAATCACTTAGTTGGAAAAAGATCTTTGTTAAGTGTTTTGAGGAGTTGTGTGATACTCTTACAAACATTTTGTGTTTAAGTGTTGCTAATTCCTTGCTGTACATATGTTTTCGAGGGAACTTGTGGTGAAGAAGGTCAAGGGGAGCTTACCTTCGATAGACATTGAGGAGACGAGGACAAGGCAGTTTGTGTTTCGAAAGACCTAGTGGTGAAAAGGGACAGAAGTTGTACCTGTTGTCGATGGACCCTGCAAAGAGAACAAATCAGCACTTGGTTGCTCTAAGGATCTCTAGGTAAAGAAACTAGTATAGCAATACTATTTGGAATCTTCTATAGTGTTTTAAGTTCCAATTTGGAAGGAGAGTTTAGAGCTTGCCACAAAGTGGCAGCAACTCATGCATCCGTCCATTGAAATTGTGCAAGCAAAACTACCAGAAGTTCCCCCGGACATGTTCAAAAAGAAGATGGTTTTGCAGTGCTCTGGAATCTGCCTTATTCCGTCTGAGATTTTAGTTTAGCTCTTTGCGAAGAGCTAGTTTTTTTTATCTTTAACTTTCATACTGTCAGATTACTATGTTTACTTGTAAAACATTCTCATATATTAATTGATTTGACAGGTTTAAAATCCTAAGTGAAAGCTTAGGTAGAGGAATAGACTTACCGAAGCTCTATAAATACTAGTGTCCATTTACTTATGTTTTTATTGCTTTATTCATCACTATTTTGATTGGTTGTTCAATTGGTATTCACCAATTCCAGTCAGTAACTAAAACTGGTGTTCAATTGTTCAATAATTAACCCTTTTAATGTCTTAATATCGGGTGTTTTCCAATTAGCATAATATTTAGAGTCTTAATTTCAAAAATATCGTAAAGGTAACATACTAATTATGCTAATGTCGTTATAGCATTAAGGAGGCGTGTATTTGTTTCGAGTCAATAATCATTCTTTGTGTCAATATTTTCTAATTTAACAATCAAGTCCTAAATCAATAATTTAGTAAAAACTCAAGAATTAACTCAAATTTCTGTTGATATTTGGTCCTTGTAACATTACACAAAAGTTGGGCATCTAATTACACCAATTAATCTAGTTAATGATAATCTAATCTTTAATAACTCGGGCCCACATATCATTATACATAAGGTTAGGATTTTAATCACCTATGTTAACTTAATTAATTAATTGTTAAGTATTATTTTAACAATTCGGGTCCACCTAGCACTATATACAACCATGCAATGAAATGTCTCGATTCAAATTCATAGGCACTTCCAATTACACCAAGATACCTGTATTTATATGTCAACAAAAACAACAAAAGCTTAATGGTAGCAAATCCCATTGCCAATCGAATTTTACAAATTCACTCAATTTTCAGAGCTAAACTACCACAAGAAAACACCATGCATGCAATTACTGCGACGAGTTGAAGTTTCTGTCCCTAGGTCCGCTGTATGCCACCATTGCCTGAGTTGTACGCAACCACGACCAATCGGTGCCTCTCAGCGTATACAATCAAATGCCCAAGTCAATTTCATGTTTCTCCGTCGAATTACTGATCAATTGCTACTCGAATCCCACTGCCCCACCGCTCTATCCATCACCTTATTTCCATAACTCCATCGATGTCAGTGGTAGGAGCTAGAAATTGAAGCTACCATGTTGATAACCAAGTTGAACCCGTCAAAACCCACCTTCTAAACCCAAGGTTTTGCCACCCGAGCTACCACGTCCGCCGCTGCCTATTTAGCTTTAGTTTTTCGATGCCTCGCCGATCAATTTAGGGTGTTAAGGGTGTAGTTGTGTTCACGATAATGAGATGACGCTAATGGTCAGTTTAGTTTTAAGCTTTCGCCATCGCCGGAAGGAGTTCGCCAAATGTGGTGAAGGGGGCTTGCATGTGGAATTTGAAGAAATGAGGGGGGGTTTGTTATTTATATGAGCAATTTTCAAATATTTTGAATTGACCCCCGCCCCAATTTTCAGCTTTCAATTTAGCCCTTAGCTTATTTAGTATCTTAGATTGACCCAATTGACCTATATTATTTACAGATTGACCCCCAAAATTTTCAAGTTCCTTACAATTAATCCTCATTTAATTTTTAGCCCCTAAGTTTTTGTTTTTATAATTAAAATTTTAAAACTTAAAATTTCTAATTGTTCTAATTTAAAATTTAGGGGGTGTTGCAATTTGAAATGCAAATGGCTAAAAATAAGGAAACCCTTGATGCTGAATGTTAAAAAAAACAAGAATGTTTGGTTTACCGAAGAAAATAACTCATTAAAGAAACAAATTGAGAATATGAGCCGTTAAATCAAGGGAAAAATGGTTGCTGAAGAATATTGCCATGCTAAGGGAGATATAGGTGAATGTTCCACAAGTGTTAAACACACACATATGTTTGTTCCACCTAGAAATAATGGTAAAAAGGGTCAAAAGTTTAGAAACCGCGTGAATCAGAAAAATATCAAACCAGTTTCAATAGCTTCTAGAAAAAATTTCAAACCAATTCGAAAAACCTACTTTACTTATGGTAGACCTAGTCATGTCAATTATAAATATACGATTGAAAAACTCATTGGTACCAAGTTTGTTTAGGTGAGAAAATTATCTGTTACTAACCATAAACATAGTTTAGGGACCTAAAACAAACTGATGTCTTGTAGGATCATGCCTAGGAATATTCCAGGAACCAGAAATGGTACCTGGATAACAGATGTTCCAAGCATATGACAGCGGATGCATCCATGTTTCTTAAGCTTAACAATTATTTTTCAAGAAATGTTCTCTATCCAAATAATACAAAAGGATGCATAATAAGTAAAGGTACCATTGGTAAGTAGACTGGTACTACTATTGATAATGTATGGCTTGTTGAGGGCCTTAAGTATAACTTGCTTAGTATCAGTCAACTATGCGATAAAGGTTATGAGGCTAAATTCCATCCTACTCACTGTGTCATTAAGCAAAATGAGAAACTAGTTTTTACAACTACTAAGGATGGAAATATTTATTGTATAACCCTTGATGACTTAACCTGTCAAAATATGGAGTGTTTAGCTGTTTCAGATAAAGATTGCTAGAAATGGCATAGAAGATTGGACCACGTAAACATGGAGCTTATATTTCATCTCACAAAGAAAGATTTTGTGAAGGGTGTACCGAAGTTAAATTTCACCAAGGATAGGATATGTGATCCATGCCAAAAGGGGAAGCAAATCCGAACATCATTCAAAACAAAGAATGAGTTCACAACTTCCAGGCCACTGGAACTTCTACATATTGACATATTCAAGCCTATGAAAACTACTTCCCTTGGAGGTAAAAGATATGTGTTTGTCATAGTAGATAATTATACTCGTTTGACATGGGTTCTATTCCTTACTCATAAATATTTTGCTCCAAGTGATTTCATTCCACTCACTAAAAGGCTCTACAATGAAAAAGGTTATTTCATTAAGAAAATTCGAAGTGACCATGGAACCGAGTTTGATAAAATAAAATTTACTTTATTTTGTGAAGAACATGGTTACATTCATGATTTTTCTGCTTCTAAGATTCACCAACAAAATGGGGTTGTTGAAAGAAAAAATTGGATTTTGCAAGAAGTTGCTAGAACCATGCTTAATGAATATGATCTTCCAAAATCCTTTTGGGGTGAGGCCGTAAATACGACTTGTTATGTGTCATATCGTGTTTACTTAAGACCTCTTTTGAGAAAAGCCCTATATGAATTGTGGCACTGTAAAGTTTCAAATATTTCTTATTTTCGTATCTTTGGTTGCAAACGTTACATTCTCAATGGTAGAGATTATTTGACAAAATTTAATCATTCCAAAGTTGATAAAGCTATCTTTTTTCATTGCTCAATGCATAGCAAAGCTTATTATGTATTTAATAAGAGGAAAAGAGCAGTTCAAGAATCCATGCATGTTACGTTTGATGAGACTAGCCCCATCTTGTGTAAAGGAAACCTTGAGTAAAGAAATTGCAAGATTCAAGAGTCAAAATTCCAGACCTTGAGCTATCAACTTCAAATCAAGAGGAATCGAAATCACTTGAGAAAACAAATCTTGCTATTGAACCCAATTCTAGTGAATAGGTATAAAGGATTGAACAAATAACCAAAAAGTTTAAACACACTTTCAGTCACCCTAACAACAGAATTATTGGAGATCTTCAAACTGAAATAACTATCAAATCTAAAGCCAGAAAATTTCCACTAGATGAATCCAAGTGTGCTCTCATTTCAATGATAAAGCCTAAATATGTCAAAGAGGCACTAAAAGATCTATTCTTGATTGAAGCAATAAAGGAAGAATTGGCTCAATTTGAAAAAAAATAAAGCCTGAAAGCTAGTAGAATGACCATCAGACCATTTAGTCATTGGTACCAACTGGGTGTTTAGAAATAAGCTTTAATGAAACCCGTAAAGTTACCAGAAATAAAGCTAGACTGGTAGTAAAAGGCTACAGTCAGTAAGAGGGAATTGACTACGATGAAACGTTTGCTCTAGTTGCAAGGTTAGAATCAATTAGAATGCTTCTTGCCTTTGCATCTCATAAAAAGTTTATGCTTTACCAAATGGACGTAAAAAGTACTTTTCTAAACAGACTCATAAAAGGAGAAGTTTATGTTGAGCAACCCCCCGACTTCGAAAATCAAAATTTTTCTTGTCATATTTTTAAACTGACAAAGGCTTTTGATGGACTAAAACAGGCCTTTAGGGCTTGGTATGATTGATAATTTTTTCATAAATAATGGTTTTTCTATTGGAATCTTGGATACCACATTGTTTACTAAGCACCAAAATAATGGTTCTCTTATTGTTCAAATTTATATTGATGACATCATTTTTGGTGCTATTAATGATCTACTTTGTCAAGAGTTTGTTGAGAAAATGAAACAAAAATTTGAGATGAGCTTAATGGGAGAGCTCAACTTCTTCTTGGGACTTCAAGTGAAGCAAACTCAGAAAGGGACATTCATCTTGCAAGAAAAGTATACAATGGAGCTTGTAAAGAAGTTCAGAATGAGTGAATACAACCCTGCAACTACTCCCATGAGTACAAATACCAGACTGAAATGTGATGAGATGGTAAGAGTGTAGATGAAAAAGTCTACAAAGGTATGATTACTACAAGCTATCCAGATATTATGTTCTCAACATGCTTATGTGCTAGTTCCAATCTAATCCAAAGGAATTCCATTTGAATGCTATTAAAAGAATATTGAGATATCTTAAAGGAACATCTAACTATGGATTATGGTATCCACATTCTATATCTTTCAATCTCATAAGCTACTCGGATGTGAACTATGTTGGTAGTAAAATGACAAGAAAAGTACAACTGGTGGTTGTCAACTACTGGAAAATTATTTGGTTTCATGGTGCAATAAAAGCATAGTGTACTTGCATTATCTACATTCGAGGCGGAATACATGGCCTTAGGAAGTTGCTACACTTAGGAATTATGGATAAAGCGTATTTTGCATGACTTTGGTATAAATGTGTCTTGTGTGCCTACTTTCTATAATAGTTCCAGTGCTATAAGTATTTCCAAATATCAAGTAGCACACTCACGAACTAAGCACATTGAAATTAAACATCATTTCTTGCATGATCATGTGCATAAGGGTGATAGTTCTATTTGTTCCACCTGAGGAACAACTTGCGGATATTTTCACAAAAGCACTAGAAGAAAGCAAGTTCACTGGAATCATGGATAAATTGGGGATTATGTCTAGAATTTCAATTTAAACAGGAAATTAGCTTTTTAAAAGTGGATGCTGCTCTTACCTCTCAGGAATATTTGACCCTCTCTAGAATGTTGCATAAGTTTGACCCTTTTGTTGATGAAGAGGGAAATAGCGTATTATTTGCTGCATGTGCATTTCATATGCATTGTGAACATTCTAAATTTGACTTGATTCTTTAATCCACATGTTTAATCATTTGATCTACTTTCCTAACTGAATAAATGCTAATAAGGTTAACTTGTGTCTATGAGTATGATTTCTCTCAACTGGTAGTTTCTGCTTCTCTATTCTGGTTTATGTTATATCCTAGTTTTTGGATAAAAATCCTGCATCGAGATAGGGGGAGCACGAGGATCTATCGAGGCATACAAACATGGGAAGATCAGATGATATCTTTCTACTTTCATACGTCAAATTTTATTATCATCATTAAAAAGTAGGAGATTATTAACCCTTTGATGATTTTGCATGAGTTCAAGAGTTTTAATTATGACAATATTTTCTGTATAATTGATGTGAATTATTCCAAAAAATCTACTGAAACTTGCATTGTGTTGTCCAGAAATTATCTAGTGCTATCTAGAACTTATCTTTTCTTATATTGATTTTGACATCATATCTTTATATTTGATTAAGCACATCATATGTTTTATTTATGTAAGGAAAATCATCCTATTGATCTTGAATTTAAACATGTGCTCATCAAGACCAGATTTAATGAATGTACTATATGGAATGATTGACTAATAGCTTCTTTCCTTTTTCTATTATCTTCTTCTAATTTGATAACTTTTAATGATTTAAGGAAAGAGCATTTTTCTGCATGGATATATTCGACTATCTTCAATGACTTTGTAGAGAATTTATAAATCTCGTTTGAAATCTGCTTTGGATTCTAATTTACCTTTTTCATGGAGAACATCTACATTGATTCCCATATCTTTCATACTGGGAAAGTCTATCCTTCTTGACTCTAAATCTTGCATATTCAGCTTATTGAATATATTTATTTGATTTAGATGTCATAATTATTTTAAATCATTATTTTCTTATTTATCTATTGGAATCTATCAGAATGTGCTAGAATTGACTTTCCTTATTTAATAATGATCACTTAAGGATTCTAGCTTAAAATTCATATCTTCATTAAATAGGAAAGAAGACCAGTTTTGTTGCATCATTAGTTAAGTCCATGATTATGTTTTAATCATGGCTCTAATGGCTTCTTGCCTTATGGGTTCCTTATTTGTATCTAACAGTCACTTACCAAATTGGAACTTATAGCCATTGGTAGTACATCTATATATTGGAAAATATGTTGCATTCTAAGTAAGAATCACTTCGTTGGGAAAAGATCTTTGTTAAATTTTTTGAGAAGTTGTGTGATACTTACACACATATTTCGTGTTTAAGTGTTGCCAATTCGTTGCTCTACGTGTGTTTTCGAGAGACATTGTGGTGAAGAACGTCAAGGAGAGTGGTTTGTATCTTGAAGGACCTAGTGGTGAAGAGGGACAGGAGTTATACCTATTGTCGTGGGACCCAATGAAGAGAACAAATCGGCACTTGATTGCTCTAAGGACCTCTAGGTGAAAAAACTAATAGAGCGGTACTATCTGAAATCTTCTGCAGTTTTTTGGGTTTTGATCTAGAAGGAGAGCCTAGAGCTTGTTGTACGGAGTGGCAGCAACTCATGCATCAGTCTACATAGGTTATGCAAGTGAAAATAGCAGAAGTTCACAAACCTATTCATAAAATAGATAGTTTCATAGTGCTCTAGAATCTATCTTATCCTGTCTGGGATCCCGATTTAGCTCTTTGTGAAGAGCTGATTTTTCACCCTACTAAGGTGTTTTTTATTTTTAACTTTCATACTATCAAATTACTGTGTTTACTTGTAAAACATTCTGAAATATTAAATAATTTGATAGGTTCAAACTCCTAAATGAAAGCTTAGGTTTTATAGATTTCTCATATATTAATTGATTTGATATGTTTAAAATTCTAAGTAAAAGCTTAGGTAGAGGAGTAGGCTTGTCGAACCTCTATAAATACCAGTGTTCATTTAGTTCTATTTTTATACTTCTGTTTTTACTGCTTTATTTATCACTAGTCTTATTGGTTGTTCAACTAGTATTTACAAATTTTAGTCAGTAACTAACACTATTTTCTACAAAAGAGTTAAACTATTTTAAAAGGCCAAAAAGTATTTGAGTGATAAACTTCCACTGCATTAAAATCCCTTAGGTTTACAATCACTCTCAAACATCAAAGTTTCCAAGATGACCTATGAGGTGTGACATGACAAACCTCCCTCATATGTCTATTTGAGGGTACAAGGGTGTTCCACTTATATATGATAGTTAGTGGAAGACAAGATAGGAGCCATATCCCCCTCGTGTAGATTTGTGGGATACCTTTAGGAATTAATAGGGTAGCACTTTTATAATTCATTGGAACAATGGTTATCTCTTTTGAATAATGTCACCTTTTCAGAGAAGAAGTTTCTACTAGATAGAAAATAGTATGTTTCTAACTTGATGAAGTTTGACATGTAGTTTCAAATGTACAAATTGAGAAACTCCACTTTATTCTAACAAGCTCCATGAAGGTCCAAATGGATTCAATGATAACCTAAAAGGTTTGTATTCCTACAAAGCACTTGTCAATCATAGAGTGATTTGTGTACTGGAGAGAAGGCTATGTTGAATATAATGAGAAGAGAACTTGATATTATGTAATACAAGATAAACTCTATGTACTCAAACAAGGTATAGATCTCAATAGATCTGCCGAAAAGCATGAGACCCACTAATTGCAAGTGAATCTATAATTGATAACTTAAGATAGATAGGGGAATGACGATATATAAGGTATGACTCATAGCAAAGTGTTATACTCAAAGACTAAGCATCAACTTTGTGGAAACCTTCTCAATAGCCACGATCCTGAAACTCATTCAAATTATACTTGCCACAACTATAGGATATGACTACAAGCTATGGTAAATGAATATGAAATCTGGCTTTTTCAATAGAGATATTGATAAGTTGAGATGAGTAAAAGATTTTCAACTCTAGAGGTTTATATATGGCCTGAAGCAAATCCCAAAATTTAAACATACAGTTTGATGAGATATTCAGAGCATTTGGCTTCATCAAAAACACATACAAGCTATGTGTGAGATTAGTGGAGCTGAATTGAGCTACTAATACTTTATTTTAGTGACAACCTCCTCATTAGGACTGATGTAATGACGTTAAGCCAAAAAAAGAAGAAAAAAAAGCACAGCCATTCACTCAATTACATATGGAGGATTTGGGAGAAATATCATTCATAATAAAAATATAAATTAATAGAGATAGATCGAAGAGGATGTTGGGACTCCCCTAAAATCAAGTATATAAATAGAATACTAAAGATGTTTAGTATAGAAGAATCTAAGAACAGACTAGTTCAAATGAGACATGGGATTTCTCTCCAGTTTTATATTCTGAAGACAAGAGAGAGAGAAAGAGAGAGAGATCATGTCTCTCATACCTTATGTATCTACTATTAGAAGTGATGGCTTGGAAGAGTTCCACATAAGAAACAATAGTCAGCTTTTCTACTAAGGTAGAATACCTAGTAGCTTTGGAAGCTACAGAGAATGATGTTTAGATAAGAACTTTTATCCAAGACTTAGATGTGGTTCCTAACATTGTGAGGTAGCCACATTATCTAAAAATAATGGAGTTAGAACATGAGCCAATATATCATCAGTCAATCCAAGAACATATTAAGGAGATACTATTTAATCCCTAAGATCATTGATAGAGACGACTTTAAAATGAAAAGAATTGTCTAAGAAAGAACTGTGGTAAGCCCAAAAACAAAACCTTTAGCACAAAAGAGTTTTACAAGATATCTTTAGAAGATGAGTATCAAGCTTAAGGCTAATTGACTTTAGGAAAAATGGGAGATTATTAGAGTAGTGCCTAGAAAGCAACTACTTTGACATATTTATAAATTACTCTTGTACATATAGTCTTAATCATAATTAATGCCATTTGTTTTTTTAATTGATAACTCATCACCTAATGCTTATATATTATCTTGTTATGTGCATCTTGACTAAGAGACTTGATCTTTCATCATTAGATACTAATCATGAAACAAGTTTTTATGGTCCTGGTCATGATCTTGAACTCTTCCGAGTCATAGAATTTGAGGAGACCTATATTAGGACAAACTTTTACTAGTGAGCAAGCTCCATTTGTTAGACGAATGCCAATTTAATAGGCGATCAATCTAGGGAGACTAGCATGCACTAATAGGTGCTTATTAGAGAATGAGTTCACAAAAAGATCATCCTAGTAAATTTTATTTGGAAGCACAAAATCCTAAATCGGTGTGGATCGAAAATTATATATCTTGCTAATCCTTAAACTTGAGGCTCCATGGTAATCTTATGTATGGCTACTTATACTTTAATACATTCCTCAAAGACATTGCAGTTCATAATACTTTTTTGGTGGGTATAATCATTCGATAAATCATTTAATATATACAAGTTTGTGAGAACAACAAAAGATCCATTGCTTGTTTAGTAAAATAAATGAATCTCTTATGTTCACCAAGGTGATTGGTTCCGAAATCCTTGGCAAGGTGGGTTGACACTTAAGATGAAATTCTTTGCTTAGTCGCATAAAATCAACATAATAGGATTGGATACATTATATTAAGGGTATTATGAGACAAAATCCGAATCCTATGGAAGGACTATATTTGAATCATATTTGTAAGAGGAAAAGTTCATACAACTTATTTCACCAATTAACTGAACTCATGGGATTGTTGTTAGACATTGACCATGGGGAGTGCATACTTTTGAGATAAAGCAGTTCAATTCACGAGTGATTAATTAAAAAAAGGATTTCATTATTCAGAATAATTACTAGTCCATTATTCATAAATTTAAATTGTGATGAGTTTTGGGCCAATAATTAGTTAATTGATGAATATAAGATATCACATGCAATCGTTGGAAAAATCCCTACCATATATTGAATCAATTCACTAACGTGATTAATCAATTATGATTGATAATTTAAGAAATTAAATTAATTCAATCAAATAAAGAAATTTATTTAATTGAGATTATGAGATGGGCTAGCCGTGATGGAGAAGTAATTAAGTAGTATGACTAAATAATTTTCAAATTTGGAATTTAGTTAAAACTTGGTCAAAAACATAATTAAATTGATTCAATCAAATAAAAGGAGGGGTAAATGGCACTTCACCCCCCCCCCCCCCCCCCAATTTAATTGTTTTGGCACATTACCCCCCAAAAATAACTAAAAGGCACTTTATCCCCTTCAACTTAGAGTTACTAGAACACTTTACCCCCCAAACACAATTTCTAGCAAATTATGCGACTGGAGAAAAATGCTATTTTTGTCATTTTCACTTTTTCCCACCTTTCTCAATATATTTGTGTGCCGTTTTACGCAATGTGTTGTATATATATTCCCTTAAGAGGGCTATTAGTTTGTAAAGTGTATTTCTTGCTGAACTAATTAATTATATTTGTAATCGGAATGCTGAATTAGCTTTAAATATATATATATATATATTCAATATGCAAGCACTTCTTCCTCTTTCCTTCCTAATAAGCATGACCATAGTTTAGAGGAATGACAAAATTAATAATTCTGATTCTTTAAAGATGGATTAGATCATCTTAGTATTACTAAAATAAAGCATGAGCTTTACTATTTCCTGAAAATGTCTTTTATAAAGTAACAAAATTTTATTTTAGAGTAATAATAAGGTCAATGATTTTGCTTCTTTAATGTGGTTGGCAGAGCAATCTTACTAGATAATAAAGTGAATTAATCATTTAAAAATGAATAACAACACAACCATATGAATGAAAAACTAAAAATACTTCTAACTAAAATACATATACTAAAACTCATTCAGTTGTATTTCAATCAACAATTAATTCCTTAAACAATAGGAGAATGCAAACAAGCTAATTGAATGTAAGAGAAAAAAAATAAGAACCCTACTATCCTATTGTTCTTGGTAGATGAGTTTCTTTATTTTTAAGCTGAAAAATGTAGAACTGACAAGAGTAGTTGGGTTCCTTTTTTCTGAGTAGAAAAAGGTCGGGAAAAGTGAAAATAATAAGAATAGCCTTTTCTCCTACCATATGATCTGCCAGGAATCGTATTTTGGGGGACAAAGTGTTCTAGTAATTCTAAATTGAGGTGGTGAAGTGCCTTTTAGTTATTTTGGGGGGATAATGTGCCAAAACAATTAAATTTGGGGGGTCGAAGTGCCATTTACCCTAAAAGGAGTTTCCTTTGATTGATTCCATAAAAAGAAGCAAGCGTTAATTGCGAATTAATTGATAGGACCAAAGAATTAATTTTAGCCTTGAGAATTAATTAATTGAAGGGTTCAATTAATAGTTAATTAGGATAAAATTCATTTACCTACTTTCATTTTACACTTTACTCCCCACTTGATTTTCTAAACCCTAAACTCCCTACTTTTTTCAAAACTTTAGGAATAACTCCCCAAATATTTGAGAAAGACTTAAATACCCTTATACTTAACCAAAATAACAAAAAAAAAACCAGCAAATGGCGGTTTTCTTCTTCCCACTCTATCAAATGACAACTTTTCTTCAAAAGCTTTTTTTTTTTTTTTTTTTGGAAACATTTTTCTCCTCTGAAGAACAAAAGGCGCGAAAAACAACCTCTCGTTTGCCAACAAAAGGGTGCGAACGAAAGAGAGATCGGGAAAGGGAAAACGAAATCGATGCAAGAAGGGGAAAAAAAAAAGGAAAGCCCGACTACTCTTCAACTTGCGAAAATGGAACAATTAGGAGCACCAACAAGGAGCGAAGAACATAAGGAAAAGAACATAGTTCAGAAAGGTATGTTTTCTGCTACTCATTTAGTAGACTTTGCTTTCTTTCAAATGTGTGTATTTTTCAGTTTCATAAGTTTTGCAAATAGATTTTCTCATCTTTCTTTGTTTGAACTCTTTTTTAGTTGTTAAAAACTTTAACCCATTTGTTATATATATTATTTTTGTTGTAATATTTAAAAATCTCTGATTTGCACTTGAAAGGCATGAAAGTTATACTTCACTTTCTTGGGGTTTATACTTCTTATACCTGAAATTATACCTTGAAATTATCTAAAAATAGTAGTATATAATCTGTTTGTGTAAAGTATATTTTACAAGCAACTGTAGTACATAATATTGAAGCTTTCAGTACATATTATCTGAAAGTGTAGTATATAATCTGTGTATTTGAAGTACATTTTAGAAGCAACTGTAGTACAAAAATACTCAACCTTTCAATACACATTATCTGAAAGTACAATATATAATTTGTTTGTATAAAGTACATTTTACAAGCAACTGTAGTACAAAACATTGAAGCTTTCAGTACATATTATCTGAAAGTTTAGTATATAAGCTGTGTATTTGAAGTATATTTTAGAAGCAACTGTAGTACAAAAATATTCAACCTTTCAGTACACATTATCTGAAAGTATAGTTTATAATTTGTGTATTTGAAGTACATTTTAGAAGCAACTGTAGTACAAAAATATTCAACATTTCAGTACACAATATCTGAAAGTATAGTATATAATCTGTGTATCTAAAGTACATTTTAGAAACAACTATAGTACAAAAGATTCAAGTTTTCAGTGCAGATTATCTGAAAGTGGTAGTATATAATCTGTATGTCTGAAGTATATTTTAGAAGCAACTGTAGTACAAAACATTCAAGTTTTAAGTACACATTATCTGAAAGTGTAGTAAATAATCTGTGTATCTAAAGTACATTTCAGAAACAACTATAGTACAAAACATTCAACCTTTCAGAATATATTATCTGAAAGTGTAGTATATAATCTGTGTATCTGAAATACATTTTAGAAGCAACTGAAATACAAAATATTCAAGTTTTCAGTACACATTATCTGAAAATGGTAGTATATAATATGTATATCTGAAGTATATTTTAGAAGCAATTAACTATTCAAGCTTTCAGTACAGATTATCTGAAAATGGTAGTACATAATCTGAGTATTTGAAGTACATTTTAGAAGCAACAGCAGTACAAAATATTCAACCTTTCAGTACACGTTATCTGAAAGTGGTAGTACATAATTTGAGTATCTGAAGTACATTTTAGAAGTAATTGCAGTACAAAATATTCAACCTTTTAGTAGACATTATCTAAGTGGTAGTATATAATTTGTGTATTTGAAGTACATTTTACAAGCAACTGTAGTACAAAACATTCAACCTTTCAGTACACATTATCTGAAAGTAGTAGTATATAATCTGTATATCTGAAGTATATTTTAAAAGCAATTGTAGTACAAAATATTCAAGTTTAAGTACACATTAGCTGAAAGTAGTAGTACATAATCTGAGTTTTTGAAGTATATTTTAGAAGAAACTGCAGTACAAAATATTCAACCTTTCAGTACACATTATCTGAAAGTGGTAGTACATAATCTGAGTATCTGAAGTACATTTTAGGAGCAACTGTAATACAAAATATTCAATCTTTCAATACACATTATCTGAGTGCTAGTATATAATATGTGTATCTGAAGGACATTTTACAAGCAACTGTAGTACAAAACATTCAATCTTTCAGTACACATTATCTGAAAGTGGTAGTATATAATCTATTTATATACTAATTTTTCTTTATTTGATTGCAGCAAAAGCAAGACATAATGAGGTTTGCTCTCGTCGCTCCCCTAATATTTTTAGGCTAAATTGGAGCACGTGAAATTCAAGATGTGGTCAAAATATTTTGATGCATTTAAGAATACTCCCTTTTTATATATTCATGGATATAATGTTATGTTGAAGTACCATTCAATTAAAGTGAAATATTGTAGTGAGGTTCAGTACAATATGTGGAAAATCAAGTACAAATACAGAACAAATGAAGTATATATGGTATTATGTTGAAGTATTCTTCAATTAAAGTGAAATATTGTAGTGAGGTTCAGTATAATATGCGGGGAATGAAGTATAAATACAGAACAAACGAAGTATATATGGCGTTATGTTGAAGTACATTTCAATTAATGTGAAATATTGTAGCGAGATTCAGTATAATATGCGGGAAATGAAATACAAATACAGAACAAACGAAGTACATATGGTGTTATGTTGAAGTACACTTTATGCAATTGAATAATTAGTCTCTAATAATTGTAGGGAGGGTCAAGTAAAATATTTTGAGATTATCGAACTAGGTGAAGTGCATATTTGTACTGGTGATAAGATGGATATGACTGTCAAATGCTCATGTGTTTACAACTTTCAATGCATAAGTATACTTTGGATACTACGAATGATAACTCTGATTCATTGAACACTAGTGGTTATCACTTTAATACTTTAACATTATTTTATTCATACCATACTAAATATTACACACATTTTTAGAGTTTTGGTTGTTAATTACCAACAAATAAAAGGCTTATTATCATGGAACAAAACTCAAGTTCATCACTATTAGTACAAAAAACAAGAAATCAAGTACATAATTTCCTTAATGAAGTACATATGTACTGAAATCAAGTATAAATCTCCCTTATTGAAGTAATATCTCATGTATTTGTTCATGCTCTGGTAGTATATTTTCAATATAAATAAAGTACAAATACAGAACAAATGAAGTATATATGATGTTATGTTGAAGTACACTTTATGCAATTAAATAATTAGTCTTTAATAATTATAGTGAGGGTCAAATACAATATCTTGAGGCTATCGTTTGTCCTGAATTCAAGTATAAATCTCCCTTATTGAAGTAATATCTCAAACATTTGTTAATGCTCTGGTAATATATTTTCAGTATAAATGAAGTACAAATATAGAACAAATGAAGTATATATGGTGTTATATTGAAATACACTTTGTATAAAATCTCCCTTATTGAAGTAATATCTAGGGGTGGGCGTTCGGATTGAGTAATTCGAGTACCGACCCGATTCGATCGGGTTGGGTTTTTTATTTTAAAAAAATTGCGGATCAAGTACCTAATACTCAAATGAAATTTAAGGTCAGATATCGGGTAGGAAGTCCTACCCGATCGAGTAGTTCGGGTACCCAATTTTAATTTATATATAAATAAATATATATTATATATAATAAGTATATTTATATGTATTGTATATAAAAATACATATATATCTATATATATCCAATATATGTAATATATGTAAAGATACTTATTATACATAAATATATAATTTAAATGCTTATTATATCCAATGTTTATATATGGTGTGTGTGTGTGTGTGTATATATATATATATTTTAAAAGGCCAAAGTTTGGCCACTATTAACACTTAACAATGGCCAAACTTTGGCCTTCTGCCTCTGTTACTCTAACAGAGGCCAAAGTTCATTTCCCTTTTTTTTTTCTTTTTCTGTTTTTTGATTTTTAGACTTTTTAGATAATATTTATATTAATTTTTTTATATAAAAAAAAATCATGTCAGGTACCCGACAATTTCGGGTCGATGTCGGGTAGCTAAAATTGCCACCCGAAAAACCGGGTACCCGAACCTGACCTACCCGATCCGAACGCCCACCCCTAGTAATATCTCACACATTTGTTCATGCTCTCGGACAACATGCACATGCTGCCTTTTCACTCTAAATCTAGTACATAATTACCGCAATGAAGTACATATGTCCCGAAATCAAGTATAAATCTCCCTTACTGAAGTACAAAAGCACTGATATCTCGGACAACATGCACATGCTAAATTTTCATGCTAAATCAACAAATAAAACACTTGAAGTATAGAACTTCAATAATAGAGTACAATTTTAGGTAAAATGAAGTATAAATGAAGTGCAATTTCAGATAAACGAAATACAATTTTATAAAAAATGAAGCACAATTCCAAAACACTTCAAGTCTAAGACACCAGCAATTGCAGTACAATTTTGGATAATCAATTAGTAGAACCCTTGAAATATAAAACTTAAATAATAGAGTACAATTTTATGTAAAATAAAGTATAATTTTAGGTAATGAAGTACAATTTTATATAAAAAGAAGTACAATTTTATATAAAAAGAAGTACAATTTTAGAACACTTGAAGAATAAAACTCTAGTAATTGTAGTACAATTTTGGATAATTAATAAATAAAACCCTTGAAGTATAGAAATTCAATAATATAGTACAATTTTATGTAAAATGAAGTATAAAATAAAATACAATTTTAGATAAACGAAGTACAATTTTATATAAAAAGAAGTACAATTCCAGAACACTTGAAGTATAAGACGCTAGCAATTGCAGTACAATTTTGGATAATCAATTAGTAGAACACTTGAAGTATAAAACTTAAATAATAGAGTATAATTTTAGGTAAAATGAAGTACAAGTTTAGGTTGAAGTATAAAACTTGAATGTTTTGTGCTACAATTCCTTGTAAAATATACTTTACATAAATAGATTATATACTCTTACTTTTAGATAATATGTATTGAAATGTTGAATGTTTTGTACTACAATTACTTGTAAAATGTACTTTTCATATATATTACCACTTATACTAATGTATTCTAAAAGGTTGAATATTTTGTACTAGAATTGCTTGTAAAATATACTTTATATAAATAGATTATATACTACCACTTTTAGTAATGTGTACTGAAATGTTGAATGTTTTGTACTGCAATTGCTTGAAAAATGTACTTTACATAAACAGATTATATACTACTACTTTTAGCTAAAGTGTACTAAAAGGTTGAATATTTTGTACTGCAATTGCTTGTAAAATGTATTTTAGATAAACAAATTATATACTACCACTTTCAGATAATGTTTATTGAAAGGTTGAACATTTTGTACTACAATCACTTGTAAAATGTACTTTAGATAAACAAATTATATACTACAATTTCTTTTAAAATGTACTGAAAGGTTGAATATTTTATACTATAATTTCTTGTAAAATGTACTTTACATAAACAGATTATATACTACTACAATTCCAATACAAATGATACAGTCCGAAGTTCTTCAAAATTCATCTCCTTCTTCATACCCACATCTCCGGCAAACACTCTTTTTGCTGATTAAGAAAAAAAAAATACAAGATGAAGAGAATGACCTGGTAATAACTGAGAAAATAAATTGGGAAGAATGAAAATAAACTAAGAAAATAACCTGAAAATGATGAAAATAAACTGAGAAGGTGCAAATGCGGTGGTCGCGCTAGTGGTGGTGGTGCCGTCGGGCTCCTCGTTCGCGCCGTCAAGCTCAATTTGCTTCTTCGACTTTTTTTTTTCTTTCTTTCTTCTAATGATGAAAGATGAAGGTGGGGTTTTGTGTTTGGGAATGGAGATAAAGGGTGTTTGGTTGTGTGGATAGAAAAGAAGTGAAGAAAATGAGTGAAAATATTGTACTTACGGGTATTTTTGCCAAATCAAGTGAGTAGTGAATGATCTCTAAAATTTTAACAAAACTAGGGAGCTCATTCTATAAAAATTCAAGTGGGGACTGAACATGAATTTGAAAAGTGATTTTGGTACTTTTTAATAGGTGCCCCTTCAATTAATTAGTTAATTAAGAAAAATTGAGCTTAGGTCAAGTTTGATTTATGATCCAAGTCAATGAAAGAGAGTTGAAAAGTCAAATATATTAAGAGATATTTTTAGGGGTGGCAATTTTCGACACGACACGATAACACGACATGAACCGACACGATATTATTGGGTTTGGGTTGGGGGTTATTGGGTTGGGTCGATATTGGCTCGACCCGATAAACAACACGAAAATTATGGGTTAGTTTGGGTTGGGTTTCGGGTAACCCGATAATAACCCAAAAATACGATAATTTGATAGTTTTTCTATGTTTTTTTGCATTTTTAAGTAATGAATTGTTATTTTTGAACAATTTAACTCCAGATTGATTTGTAAGAATTAATGATTATTATTTACTACGTAAATCTTGACTACTTGTTGATGTTGGAATGATTATTAATCATTAATTGGACAAATTATATTTCTTTGTCGGAATTCAACTTCATTGTTGTAAAAATTAAGTTGTGCAAAACTTTTGGTTTAACATGAAAATTTGTGTATTATTGATGTTGTAGAGGAAATTAAATGAAGTCCAATTATCAAATTGCTTTATGGTACAAAAGTTGGGCTGCTAGAGTATAATCTTGACTTTTTCTAAATTTTTTATATAAGTTGACTTTTCTCAAAATCTTGGTATAAATTGATTATTTTATTAAGATTCTAGTTGAACATAAAATGTGTAGGTTTTTTAGATGAATTATTAATGAAAAATAATTATATGCTGAAATCGGTTGGGTTCAGGTTGACATGAAAACTTTCAGGTTGGGTTCGGGTTGAGCAAAATTTTGTGATATTCCCACCTCAACCCGACACAAAACAACCCAACACGATACGATTGTCACCCCTAGATATTTTCCACATAAGCTGATAGGAGCTAGGGATGGCAATGGGGAGAATCAGGTTGGGAATTACTGGTCTCAATCATCATCTCCATGCTCCACATCAATTTCCATACCTGCCTCCACACCTAATTGGGAGGAGAATTGTGTATCTATCTCCACATTCAATAGATTCGATGTGAGGACTTTTGTGGGTATTCTCCATTCCCCATTTCTCATTCTATTTTTAGGATAGATTAAATAAAAATATATAATTAATTTAAAAGTTTGAAAATTATAAATTTGCTCGAAATATGTACAACAAAAAGTTGATAAAATTAAAATAGGATTAATCCAAATAAATAATCTGAACCATAAAAGGTTACACCCCTTGTTCACTCGCTTCGATCTTCGATTCTTTACATCATTAATTTAATTGCACAAGTCTGAATTGACCGTCATTTTTGTATTTTCTTCTTTCTCTTTCTATTTGATTTTTAGAAATTCTCTTTAATTGAGAATATGCATGTTTTCCAATAATTTTAAATATTTAAACTTGTATTATTTTAATTAGTACAAAATAATATATATATATGACTTTAAATTATATATATATTTGAAGAAATAGTTCAGAATCACGCGGAATAAGTATCAAAATCCCACCAGAAATAAAATTACAAATAAATATTTTGTTATAAAAATATATATTGTTTGTGTTTTTTATTATTATCAGATTTTAAATTTAATCATATACTTATTACATGATTTTGATTAAAAGTAAATAATTCACACATCATTATTTTGATAGAAGAAATAAAGTACAACGTTATGAATTAAATAGTAATTAGTTTAAGTTGTAAAATTAATTCAATCAATACAAATTTACATATACACACACACACACACACATTTATGGATGATGAATGCAAAGTTGAGGTGAAGGTAGGGATTCCCTATACCCGATCTCCAATCTCCAATTCGGTATCCAATCAAGCAGGTTTGCTGCAGGTATATACCAAACCCGCCTCCACTTTCTCATGTTCAAAGCGGGCATTTCCTATACCCAATTAACAATTAAAATCCTCAAACCCATTGGATCGACGCAAGCAAATACCCACGAGTAATGGATTAAATTTCCATCCCTAATAGGAGCAGAATAGCTGGCTCAATTTGGTGAAGATGGAAAAGCAATGAGTTTTGCCTTGGTAATTATCCGATGGAAGTTATTGGGTTGGATATCTAGTTAGATTAGGAATCAACCACCAAGTAACTTCTACATAGAAGATATATATCCCCCCATAATGGTTGGCCATTAGCTCTTACCTTCGTGAGATTTTTGGCCTCCAAAGCTGTCTATTTTATTCTCGACTCTCTCTCTCTCTCTCTCTTGCAAGTTTCTTCGTTATCTTTAGGGCTATAATAGATATTTGATAATTCGTTTATCGTTTGTATTCGTATTTATTTATACAAAATTTATCCGCATTCGTTTAAAGCAAATATTAAATGCGTATTCAATCCGTTAAATATGCACTCCGAATATATATTTATTAAATAATATATTATTTATATTTTTCAATAAAAATCTCATAATCCATATATGTATATTCATAAATTATAATTGGGGAATTGGGAAGAGAAAAGAATAAATTTAAAAAATTATTTTAATATAGAAAAAAATTCAAGAATAAAGTTGATCAACATAATTATTGTTGGTTGACTTTATAATTAATATACTTAAAATATCATTATTAATATTAATTAGTACTAATCATCAAGTATAAAGTCAATTATTAATTAAAAATTATGCTATTTGTTTTATTACTTTCCTTTTAATAAAATTATATAGTTTCTTATATTAATTAAAAATATGTATTCGTTATAGGTTCATAGATTCACATATTTGAATATTCGTAAATAGATATCTATATAATTATCATTGAATATGAATATAAAAAAAATTGAATATGGATAAGTTTAATCAAATATGGATGCATTCGAATAATTATAATCGAATACAGATATATCCGAATTCGACTGATATTTGACTGATACGAATTCAGATATAATTCTTAAATATCAGTCAAATTCGTATTCATATCCAAATATTCAAAATGTTAAATGGATACGAATATAAAAATAGTATATCCGATCCGTTTACACCCCTAATTATCTCCCAAAATTTCATTCATGAACAAAATAATTTTCTCCAAGTTAGCATAGGAGGAATTTAAGTGGACAACTGGTGTGCGGATATGCGGTAGAAGTATCACACTTGAAATGATTATGTGTGAGTCTACAAGATAATTAGGGATCAATTACACTGAAGATTAATTTCTCAGTGATTGAAGGAGTTCGATCGAGGAAAGCAAACAAGGAGTGCACGATTTTGGGAGGGAAGTTGGCGTCTCTATTTGAGGCAATATGCAATCAGTTCTTACTTGTTTTGGGACTATTCTTGGTGTATTCTTGAGTGTGTTGGAGTTGTCTAGTTAAATGACGATTCAAGGAAGTATTGAAGATGGGTTCGTGGAGGATTCATTGAAAGCAATTAAAAGAAAAATGGAGTCTCCAAGAAAGTTTTCTTCATTGGTTGCAATTAGATATTTTTAAAGGTAAATCTTTCTAATCTTACATTCATTTTCATCCCTCACATATATAGTGGTCTGCATTATGACAGGCAATGAGATCTCTTCATTCATTGTTAATACATTTAAGAGTGAGTTTACAGCCATACCTCCTAAGGTTAAGTGTAATTATTAAAAGACTCGCTTTTTCATAGATTGCAAATAACCTGCTAAAGTTTTGCATCGTTCGTCGTTATGGTTCCTTAGCAATGCCGTTAAGAAAAAAATTGCGACTTCCAATAGTTTTCTTTTGTTCGATAACTTTATTTATGACCTTCTCTGACCAAATTATGGTAATGAAAATATCTTTAAGGATTGTATGGATATTGAATTTTTAAGGTGGTATTTGTAATACGTTTGAATTTTAAGGAAGTTAATTATAGTATTAGGTGTCGTTTGCTTGCAATGATATGATTGGATATGACTGATAAATTTATGATCTATTATCTAGAATACATATCAATATAGTCTAATAAATTGCTTGCTTACATGGACTAGAAATAAGGATATCCTATGTATTGTACAATTCTTTGTTTGGTTTATTAGGATTCTTTCATGTGATAATTAATAAAATGTCAAAGTTAACCTTAAATATTTATTAAAATATCTTATTTACCCCTCAACAATAATTTGGGGAAAATCTATCTCAACGATTAAGGCATGTCTCAGCAAATCCATATGAGATTTTCTAAGCTACTTGCAATGTGTATGTTTACTTGTAATAAGCCTTTTTGCATCAACTTTAGTGGACATTCATCTAATCACCCAATAAATTCAAGTCACCTGCCCAAATGGTCCTTCTTTGCTTTCCAGTTGCTAATATGACTTCACCATATTGAATTCCATAGGCCTCTCCGGCATGTAATACTTTTTGCTAAAGAATGGAGTACATACAACTTTTAAGATTGTTTCCTAAATTTTGAGTAAACCTACAAACTAAAACTAGCTGTCAAAGGTAGAAGTGTTCAAACACCCTCATCTGTTATTGCTGCAACTGCAGAACTCTGCGTAAAAAAATTATTGTAATAAAACTTGACAATATTATTCTCTTCTTGATTAGAACAATAGGTCAAGTTTTATTAGAATAGTATTCTCTTCTTCATGTAAAAATTTACATTTTTCAATATTTTAAACAATGAAAGAATAAGATACAAAGAAACAAAGCCTAGATGCCCTCCTGGCCAAGTGGTAATGGGACACCTCCAGCAAAAAGTGTCAATCAATTTTAATGGCATAATCATGAACCACCCAAACCTCCCTCATATCTAACAAATAAAGAGCAGTGGAAAATACAAGAAAACAACTTTCCACCTAGCTTTAGGAGCCAACTTATCAAAACATTCGCGGAGTACACCACAAACAAGAATTCTGAAATTATTATAACAAACAAAATTTGTTAACTTCCACAAACAAGAACTACAAAGCCTCTCATAGAGTTTCAAAGAGAATCTTTTATTTAACTTAGAATCCTATGGAGAAAACGAAAATAACTTTCAAAAAGCTCATTCAACAACACTGTCCATAATTTAGTAAAAGCATAACCAAAACAAAAACTCAAAACATTATTAAACATAAAAGACTATATTAAACATAAAAGACTGCTCACTAAAAACTCAAAACATTATTAAACATTCAACAAAAGAGTTAAACATTGATAGATGAACCATAGAAAACTGTATTTAATAACTAACAATACTTATTTATCCAACTGATACGCATAAAAGAAACATCATTAAAATAACCAAAAATAGCATCTACCAAAAAACTCTGCCAACATATTAGTTTCTTCATAGGCACCCAGCTAGGATCATACGAACAAACTGTTCCCTAGCCTTATCAGGAAGGCTAAAAAACAATTCCAACTCCTCTGTGTTCTTTACTAAAAATTTAGATAACTGAAGTTTCTCTTGTAAACCTAAACCATCAATTTTACCAACAACAGCAAAGACCTCCTCACGTTTGTGTGAAATATCAAACTCATGGTCAATCCTATGTGCAATATCACCCAATCTCGCACCAGTCTTCTCACAAAAAGTTCCTAGCATCTCATAGATTTGCTCTTGACTTTCTATGGACTTTCTTTTCCTTTTACCTGTTTTCATTACAGAAGCGCCACTCCCTCTAATTTCATAAGCTGATATTGACTCGGTCTCATCCACAAATCCCTCAAAAAGGCCATTAAGTTCTTCAGTCATTTGATTTTTCTATTAAGCATCTCCATTGATAAGATCATTCACAACTTCAACAAAATCTTGAGCATTCTCCCCAGTAGCTCTATCTTTTCCAAAGATCTCACACCAATCATTATAGTAAGGCCATGATTTAAACCTCATCAATCGAGCATTCAGATCAGTCTGTGCAATAAGAAAAGATATGAAAGTCAACGCAATAAAATCAAATAAAATTAACAAATATGTGGAAAGAAGAGTGATTTGTGGGAGATTATGGCAGATATTATGGCAGATCTTTAGGGATTGATTAGCTGTAAATTATGGCTGATTTTATGGGATTAGTCATCAATGTAAAATAGGTTGTATATCTTTTCCTTTTTTAGTTCTTTGTAGCTCCTATAAAATCATGTCTTGTACAGCAGTTTAATATATGAAGAAAATACATTTCTTTCTCCATAAAATATGTAAGTTTCATAAAATTTGTTTCAATGCCTTAACATAAGACTCCCAAGCCTGATATATCGCTTCAATCATTTTGGTGGTCTCATTCCAACCAATGCCACTTCTTGATAGCATAGTAAATAAGGAACTATAGTTCTTTTCCCAAACATGAATTTTTGAATTAATATGTAGAATTGCACGAAGGTTTATTCTAGGGAATACCTTTGCCATTGATTGTTCTAGGACTTGCAAATATCCAATCCGAAACCATTATCTGCTCCAACCATTGGCAACTAAATCTTTTAATGCTCCAATTAAGACCTCTTCTTCACGTTGAGTCCAACTTCTCCTACTTTTATTAGTTTTCTTACCTGCCGCTTTGGTTACTTTTGAATTTGATAAATCCATTTAACAATACCTATGAGCCATTATAACACAATAATTGCTCAAAAATATTGTTCACACATGTTAAATGTAACATAAATGAAAAATATGATTACACAAATCATTTCATTCATAACTATTATTAGTTATCAATATATAAACTATTCAAATAGTTTTATGAATTAATATAAATAATTCACAACAGCAAATCCAACAACAAAAGACAATCGCAATCAAACAGTGTAATTACAGAAAACAACTACACTACCAAATAAAAAGATAAATTACATCATAATAGTTTCTTAAAGTTAAAAAAAAAAAAAGTATTATTTTGGATCTAGTACAAGCAAACAATCACAAACCTTTAATATGTACCCCTCCATTCATTAAATATGCTCTAGGCTAAGTTATCTCTCCAAAGGTTCCACTCATGTGATGACTCCACACTAGTTATGAAATCCATATCTTCTACATCTTCATTATTTTCATCCAACACATCTACAAGATGCTCTAATGGGTAACAGGCATCTCATTTCTAATAAAATTATGTAGCAAACCGCATGCCAATATGACATAACTTTGGACCTTTATAGAGTAATAAGTGGGACTCTGTAAGATAGGCCACCGTATTTTTAACAAACCAAAAGTCCGCTCAATCACATTGCGTGCCTTTGAATGCTTCATATTAAAGAACTATTTAAAATTTTGGGGAATTGATGAGCCATGACCCCATTCATCCAAATGGTATCTAATACCTTTATACGGTGTAAGAAACCCTTCTCCATTTGCATAACAATTGTCACATAAATAGTAATTGTCTGCCAATACATAAATAGCAAAAGATTTTGACATACATATTCAAAAATTCAAAAAGAAGGCAACGACTAGACTAAAGTTTGTACCATTTGGCACTTTCAAGACATGAGTCCTACTCATTGTATCATGCAGGACTCTAGCATCGGCTACTGAACCCTCCCAACCGGGCAACATATACATGAACTTCATGTTATGGTCACAAACTCCAAAAACATTTACACTGACATCACCTTTTCTGCTTCTATATTTGGTTTTTCAATTTCAGGAACCTTAACTTGGATATAAGTCCCATCTAGTGCCTAGACATCCCTATTATATAAAGCATAAGCATAATATATATGTTTAGCACATATTTATTTATTTTTGATACGATATTTGTTTAAAGTTTCAAAACTATAATGAGAATAACATAGACTTTACCTTAAAACATTTCCATAGAGAATTGGTACAATCTTCATATATAGGTTGAGGATTCACAAGAAGTACAGGGTGAAGCTTCAGCACAGCCTTTAGTACTGCATGGAAGTCTTTGCTCACAGTTTGCCCAGATCTAGTAAAATCATGCTTCATAATTCTATTTTTCTTATGATGGGCTAAAACTGATAGAAACATATAAACCTTTTCATGGATTCTAATATACTTTGAGCGAGTGAGTCCACCTATGTATTCTAGTAAGTAGCACAATCTAGCAAAGGCATTTCTATTCATTCTTAGATTGTTTAAATAGTCAGAATCATTAAATCCAACTATTCGTTGCATGTGTTCTGATTATGCAGGAAATCTATTTGCCATAACATATCTCACCAAATATTCTCTTTTCCTACTACCACCTCGTTTATTGTTGATTAGGCAGTTCACTATAAAGTTAATCGCAAGCATACTTTGCATCATTATCTCTTCAACAAGCAAGAAAATTTCAACGTTTTTTTCTTGAAATATTAGTCATAATAGCTGCGATTGTTAGGTAAGGAAATATTAGAAATTATAATAAAGAATAATCAATGGAAAACTAAACATGCATTGTAAAACACATATAATCAATAAATTATTCTATCAATTTTAAGAAAATATATATTTCAGTAAATAAAATTAGTAACAATCATATAATTTATTTGCACATTATTAGAAATTTAATGAATGACACAAGTTCTTATACAAGTTCACATATCCATACATTGAGGAGTTCACAAGTTCATGCATTGAGGAAATGACAGAACCTTTACACAACAGAATCTTGCGAAAAATATTCAAGTATACAAAATCAAGTACCAACAAGTCAGCACAAACAATCATCTTTTATCACTTTCACTCCAAACATCACCTTTTCTTTTAATAAAAGAGTAAACAAACCCACTAGCTTACCCGAAATCAAGGATGCAATTTGTGTTTTTTGCCATTGCCCACAATTTCAAGTGTATTGTAATTCCATTCTGAAAACGGATTCCTCTAATTTCAAGAATCCGGAGGGAATCATGATCAATATGCAGACAGGGCCTTTGCCATTAGAGAAAATTTTCAATGGTTATATTGAATAATTTTCAATCATATTTTGAATTTCAAACAGAAATAAATAATTTGATTTTCCTATTCAAAAAATTATTTAAAAGATAAGGTGGAATTACATATATGTATACAAATATATCTGAAAATTTTGATATATGATGGAACCTAATACTCTACATTCATGATGAACTAAATACATATCACAGTACTTGAATTGAGATGGGGAAAAAATAACAACAAATTACGGAACCATTGTAGGCATTGTGGCCAAGAATGGGAGATGAAAAATCTTCAGTAAAATCATCTTTGTTGCAGAGAGAAAGGGACAATGACTAGTGTTATTCGTCCCACAGAGAGAGAAGACGAGTAAACATAAGTAATATTCTTGGAGGGGTAATTTTGTATTTTTTGTAAGTAATCCTAGAGGTCTCTAATCCCTGGATTACCAATCAGTCCATTAATATGGGATACATAAGCCTAGATAATCATACTAAAATATTGGGCTTTTAATCAATCTTGGCTTCAAAAATACCAACCAAATGTCCAATTACATAAGATTATCTAGCTATTCTATATAATCCTGCCAAGCAAACAAGCCCTTATTGTAATAATGAAAAATGAATATTGGGCTTTTAATCAATCTGGACTTGAAAAATACCAACCAAATGTCCAATTACATAAGATTATCTAGTTATTCTATATAATCATGCCAAGCAAACAAGCCCTTATTGTAATAATGAAAAATGAATATTGGGCTTTTAATCAATCTGGGCTTGAAAAATACCAACCAAATGTCCAATTACATAAGATTATCTAGCTATTCTATATAATCCTGCCAAGCAAACAAGCTCTTATTGTAATAATGAAAAATGAAGGTTTAGTGTATAAGCTCTTAATAGGAACATAGTACTTTTTCTATTCTTGATAGGTTAAATTTTCTAAATATTGGGAAAATAGAAAATATATACCAAAATCATTACATTTCGTTACATTACGCAGTACACATTATTTAATAGTAACTAATCCAAGTAGTGAAATCATGAAGTTGATTATATGTTATATTTATTTTGGCTCCTCCTTTTGCAGGCACATCAGTAGCATGTACAGCATCAATATGTTACCTCTTTATCTTCATGTAGGTTTAATTTTGTGGCAAGTTCAACAATAAGCATTCTGTGAATAGGTTTCACATAGCTCGTCAACGTTCTACTTGTTTTCTCAACAATAGGGACAGCTTCCTTCGTATCTGGTACATGATTTTTCTTATTTTTATTGCATATTGATTACTAATAATCGGAGGTTATTTGTAATTTATGAAAAACCAAGTCTGTTTTCTCAATTACTTCTTGCCTCAAGGGTTGTGGCTACAATTCACTCTTTCATTTTCTGGTCAATTTTGTCATAAGGACATTTCGGTCTTTTCATATTTTTCACTATATTACATATGATTATTTTTCATATTAGGAGGTTCTTTGTAATTAAAAAAAAAAAAGCAAGATCTTTTGGTAATCACGTTTGATCTTAGGAGGTGTGGTTGTATAATTCATCCTACATTTAAATTTTTAATTTTCTACTGTATCATACATCCCATAGCATATGCAAAACTATCACATTTTTCTCCAGGAAAAGCTGCCTCAGGAGTAGGCGACAGTCACAATATTGTCGACATTTGTCGAATTGTCGCTGCCTCCCTGCTTCCCAGTAATTCCCTGGCCAACAAGATCGTCTTTTCTTGGAGTTCTATCTAGTTTAGATTACATGCTCGGAAAAACCTGGCAGAAACATTTGCTTTGGATATGGCAAAGCACAAGTAAGGTTTGGTCTTCATATTCTTCTGTGAAGTGTTCGCTATCAATATTGTGATATTCTTTTTCTTCTTTCATTTAATGTACTTAATCCAATATTTCAAGTCCTTTTTTTTTCCCCCTTTTCTAGCACATGGTGCCAACTGATTTTCTAATAGGCTTATCTAAGATTAGTCTATTTATGTCCACCAGTTCAAATTCTTCATCTACTAGGATGTTGAATCTAAACTTGAGATCACAACGAAATAGGATTGATAGGTGGTCTCAACAAAATCTTTGAAGCTTAAGTCAATGAAAGGTCAGGTGTTAAAAATAGATCAATCTTATATAAAGCTTGTACATTAGTGATTATGGAAATCTTAGTACAATGGGTCTTTGGATCTCAACCTGAAGGACTGATCGACAAAAAAGATATAATTCAGGGACGTGAGTTGGATCATGCAACCACGGAATAAACGTCATGCTAACTGAGAAGGTCCTCAGCTAAGACCCTTCGATGATTAAATCAATAAATTGACCTGAAAGTAGTTGGACAGAGTAATAGTTCAAAGAAAGTGTGAAAACTTACTGTTACTTCTAAAGGATGAAGTATTTATAGTGTTTCTTTAGAGAGGAAAAGAAGGGTTTCTCCTTGATAAACTTCAGATACTATTCCCATGAGTAGGGGCATCTTAGGTCATTTTGACCTAAGCCAGAACCTACCATATGGCTAATTGGCCGGTGCAGAGAGCCATACAGCCATTAATGCGGAAGTGATGCGCCGTTAGGCTAATAAATGCAGACAGTGTAATGGTTGAGGCACATTTAATACGGATGCGATGGGTAGTAGAGACCGCCATTAATGTTCTTTTCCTGCTCACCTCGACCTCCAGGTCGAGAGGTTCGACCTCTATGATCAAATATGAGTATCTGCACCTCCCAAGCACTTTGTAGGGCTTGTTATTAGGCTCTGAGCTCCACAAGTTAGGTAGGTTATAGGTCTAGTGGACATGCTGGGCCTACCCACATCATGAACATGTTGGGCCTACCCACATCATGAGTCCCCCCTACTCCATAGTCCAACCGTAATAGGGTCGGAGTTAAGAGTAACTTGAGGAAATTAGGGTTATCAAGTCAACGACAATTATTGGAGCGAGAAAAAGTATTTTGAATCTCGACTAGGGTAACAAAGGTGGGAACCATTATGGACAGTTACACGTATATTTATGTGGAGGTGACCAGATATTATGCAATTATTAGCCGGTGATCGATCATTTTAACCGGTTGGCATTCCGAACTCACCTATAAATAGTTGGTTTCGCCATTTATTTTTCACTTTTACCGCAACACTTTGAGGTCGAGAAGTGAGGATTTGAGGTCGAGTTTCAAACGTTCTTCAACTTTTTATTTTCTGGGTGGATCATTCATAAGTTTTCCTCCTCTATCCTTTAAATTTTCTTTTCGATATCTCCTCGTAGCATGTCGAGTTCAAGTACTGATTATGAGGCCACACGGTTCGCTGATGCCTTGACTAGTGGGGCGGACTCAAATGAGTCATCTAGTAGGATGTCAAGATCTCCCCGTGAAGCTGAGTTGGGTAAGGTAGGAGTAGATAAAGAGACAGGTCTTTCTAACCCTGTCGTTGATGAAACTGGGCCCTCTGAGCCTGTGGTCGATGAGGTAGGGCCATTAGAAGAAATAGATGAACCTCTCAAGTCGAGGGGTAGGTTATTTATGACCACTCATTATAATGATATTGTGTCGGCCGTATCTTCAAATAACCTTAAGTCTATTAGGTCGAAATACTACATACCCAATGAGTTCGAACTAATTAAGCCTAGGGCTGTAGATAGAATGCATACCTCTTCCGAGGGGTATACAACTGACATGAAGATGCCATGAAATGCGGTTTACGGTTCCCTCTAGTTGATTCTATAATCGACCTATTATGAGGTCTACAAGTCTGCATAAGTCATCTTTTGCCCAATTGCTTCTCTTTTATGTTTAACTTTATTGTTCTAACCGCCATTCTCGACCAGCCACCTTTGTAAGCTAACTTTAGCCATTTATTTCATTTACCCATATCGCAGAAGTCGGGTTTACCTGGGGAGTCGGGTTTTTGTTATTTGACAACTTGACCTCGCTAGATAGTTTTTCGAGCTTTATCCTATCTAGTATGGACAAGAAGATAATGTTTGCAGAACTCCCGTTGTCCACCAAAATCTTCCTAACTTCAAAGTTGGCAATTTTGACAGAGACCACCAAAGGGCAATCCAAGTTACTCTCCACACCTTGACCTCCTAAGTGAGAGAGGTCGGAATCTGAGAAAGATATGGGATGCATGCTCGTATAAAGTTGGAAGACTGGTCTGATCTGCATCGACTTGCTCGATTCAAGGTATCTCTGAGCCTGCCTTCTTGCTGATTTAGAGTCCCCCCCATTAGTCCCCTTGTAATTGTGTTAATAATACCTCTCAAGGGGAGGTAGTTTTCTTCGACCTTTTACTTTCCCTTATCTTCTTTTTGCGATCGTTCTCTACGGGGAGTCTAGTCGGTTTGAGCCATTGCTTGTAGGGCTTTCTGATCAATATACTTTTTTAAGTGGCCTTACCTGATGAGGTGTTCAATCTTATCCTAGAGGTTGAAATAATCCTCTGTTTCATGCCACTTCTATTGATGAAAATGGCAATATTTTTTGGATTTCTTCATCGTCTCTATCTCATTAAGCTTTCTTTGTCTTTTTAAGAGGTTGTCATGTTTTATAGCGAACAAGACCTCTTTCCTGGGAGTATTGAGTGGGACGTAATTATGAAAATGCTTTATCAGAGATCGGATGCCTTTCTTCTAGTGTCTGTCATCCTTTTCCTTCCATTCTTCTTATCAGCTTCTCCTCCATTATATTTCATCTTATTCATCTCTTCTTGTGTCATATATCTCTCTGCAAGGTCAATGAGTTCCTCTATTGTTCGTGGTCACTCCCTGACCAAAGCATTAGCACATTCCTTATGTCTCAGTCCTAAAAATAATATGTCAATCAAAAACTCAATTTGAGGGTTGTTGATTTTCAAGACTTCAGTATTGAATCTAGAGAAGATATCTCTCAAGGATTCACCCTCATTTTGCTTTACCTTATTGAGGTGAGCATGTGGTAGTTTTGCTTTTCTTCTGCTGGCAAATTGGTGGAGGAATTTGTCACAGAGCTAGTCATAAGAAAATATGGACACGGGCTCAAGTTTGACGAAGCATTCAAATGGTATCCCTTGAAAAGTAGTTACCAACATTTTTGCTTGTATGTGATCACTGTGGCCATGCAACTGTATCATGTGTTCGAATTGCAGGAGGTGATCATTGGGGTCGGATGACCCATCAGATCAAGGCAAACTAGTTAAAACTTTTGCATCGACTGCGATTTGTTCATCAATGATTTCCTGAATGAATGGGGATTCCCTATTCCGTCGGAATCTGGAGGTATTTTCAAGTTACATCCATTCCACGTTTCTCCTTGAAATTTCCTCCAGTCTCCTATTGAGCTACTGAACTTGATGTGAGATTTCCTCTCATTCGCCTCTGTCAGCTTCGGACAAGTCTCAACTTGGCTCATGTCTATGGCGCTCGATCCTCTCGCGCTGCTAGGCTTGATTGGGTCAAACAAAGTGTTCTGCTGAATCTGCTACTTCTTCACATGGTTGGTAGTGTGGTTCATCACCGGGGAATCAACCAGGGCTCAGGTCTCATCTACTAGGATGATGAAGAGTGTCATTTTTCATTATATCTTCCCACGGTGGGCACTCCTTCTGGTGCGAGGGATGCAGTGTAGTGCTAGCAGCGATAGCTGGCTGGTTGTTGTGCCTCTGCAAGGCGGCAGATAATTATGTGAAAAGCTAGGCAGAAATCTGGTCACTAATCATCTGCAAGAGTTAAGGGATGGTTAAAGTGACCACTTGATCTGGTTGAGAACTGGGGCCATCCGCTTGCTGGTCAGGCTGATTGTACGGTGGCGGTGGCTAAAGTAGTAGTGATCTACTATCACTCTATCTTTCGAAAGTGGTCTTCCAGGTATTGACCATTTTCTGCTGCAAGTTCCTATTTCCCAGAGACAGCGCCAAAATGATTATGGAAATCTTAGTACAATAGGTCTCTGGATCTTGACCTGAAGAACTGATCGACCAGAAAGATATAATTTAGGGACGTGAGTTGGATCTTGCAGCCACAAAACAAACGTCAGGCGAGCCGAGAGGGTACTCGGCTAAGATCCTTTGACGATTAAGTCAATATATCGACCTGACAGTAGTTAGATAGAGTAACAATTCAAAGAAAGTATGAAAGCTTACCATTACTTCTAAAGAATGAAGTATTTATAGTGTTTCTTTAGAGAGGAAAAGATGGGTTTCTCCCTGATAAACTTCAGATACTGCTCCCATGAGTACGAGCATCTTAGGTCTTTTTGACCTAAGCTAGAACCTACCGTGTGGCTAATTGGCCGGAGGAGGGAGCTGTACAACCATTAATATGGAGGTGATGCGCTATCAGGCCAATAAATACGAATAGTTTAGTGGTTGAGGCGCATTTAATGCAGATGTCATGGGTGGCAGAGACCGCCATTAATGCTCTTTCCCCGCTCACCTCGACCTCCAGGTCGAGAGGTTCGACCTCTATGGTCGAAATGGGAGTATTTGCACCTCCCAAGCACTCTGTCGAGCTTGTTATTGAGCTATGGGCTTCACAAGTTGGTTAGGTAATAGGCCTATTAGACATGCTGGGCCTAACCATATCATGAACATATTGGACCTACCCACATCAATTAGATTTATACCTTTATCATGTTATCATCGGGTCCTTATAATAGGCCTCTAACATGGCCTATTATGTGAATCCTACATTGTCGGAGGGGATCACCCACTGATCTTTAAGAGACATCTCAGATTTCAAGTATATGTGGGATAAGTGTGGATCGAATCAAACTCGCCAGAAATCATGCTACTCGTGGAGTATTGAGGCCTTCTCTTTAAATGCTGCGAGTAGAATAAACATTTCTATGTAAAAAGGCCAATCAAGTGGCATTTGTAGCAATAGATTGAATGTGTTTTATGTAAATAGGTCAAACCTCTATTGGTTATTAATCCTTTTTTATTGACTAGTATTAACACATGGAACGTAGGTACAAGTATGATCAATTCATGTTTATCAATTTACAGCTGATGTAGTCACAAGGTAACTCAAAATCTCACCTTTTGTTGCTAACATGCTATGATATGCATCCTCGACCAATTCCTAGCTTATCATACATAGAGTAGGAAGGAGTAAACACTGAGGCCGTGTTGGATGCTAGAAGATTATATTCAGCTCAGGAAAGACCAAAAGAAAATCCTCATATCTGATCAGAAGACAGCAGAAGCAATAATGTGCTTATTATTAAAGCAAGCATTCAGAAGAATGGGCTGCAAATTGTTTGCATATTTTTGTCCATCTAAATCTCAAATCTTTTAAGCTTTATTGCTGGGACAACAGATCATCAAATTAAAGAAAGTAAGGGCTTTATCTAGTGCTCTCAGTTTTTAGCTCAAGAATTTCAACTGCAAAGCACCTTCCTTCATTTTGTGAAAAAGAATAATATTTTTCTCCAAGCACAATGAAAGAATGTGAATTATTCTCATTTCAGAGTAATCTTTCTAATTTTCCATGAAATTTAACCCAAAACACAGAGGAATTGCTGCACCATTACCACATAAATCCAAATGAACACATCACAAGTGTTAAATGTGAAATTTATTAATATAAAATAAAGAATTCCCCAAATATGACTTCTGCAGACATGGCCAGAACGTTTCTTCCTAAGTGCTTATCTGAACAATTCCCCTAATAGAGCACCAAGAAAATTGCCATACAAGAGATTCTTAATAGAATCTGTTACTAGTTTAGCATTACATCCCTTAAGCATGCAGACCAAACTGCTGTACAGTACAGATTTCGGGTGAAATAATCTTTCAAATTGACAAAACAGATTTCACAGCGCCATAGTTTCTCAAACATTTGAGCTTGCACTTGGGGAAGAAGAAAAACTATAACTCCAGAAAATAATGAATCTTCAACTCAAATTTCTGAAACTCAACTCCATTCCACTAGCAAAATCAATGTGGACATGAAAACAAACATCCAAGAATAAATCCAAGTATCATATAAAGGTTTCCTCAATTTCTCATTGATCTTGATAAGTTGTAGCAAATCGAGAAAAGGATCCAATACAGAGAAAATGGCCGATCCAAAACTATATTATAATTTCAATAAACAATGCTCATCATTAAGCTAATTGCTAGTAGCTAAAAGAAGAAAATCATCTAAGATCTAAAAATTTCACCTCCCAATTAAACTCACAAGCCCCTCTGACCAGCAAGGTCAGACATTCTCCCCCATGGCTGCAAAACAGATTCTTGAATTCTGGACCGCAATCCCTTTAAATTCTTCCCCTTCTTCTTCTTATTCTTCTTATTGCTATTATTATCAATGTTACTCACTTCTTTTGCAATCCCTTCCCTTTTTCTCTCGGACAACTCGTCGAACAAGAAGGCATCAAAGTCTAGACCCCGCCGCCTTCTTCTTCTGATTGTCACCCGGCGCTGAATGTAAGGCACACCGACAACTGACCCTGCAGTTACTTGGTGGATCGCTTTCACCAGCAGATCGAGGCCGTGACAACGATGAGATGCCGCCGCGGATAAAGAAAATGGACAAGAATTAGATGAATCTTGAAACGAAGCCAGAGAATGAGACGCAGTGATTGATGAAGAATCTAATGCTGAAGAGGATGATGATGATGATGGTGGTGGTGGTGGTGGTGGTGGTGATGGCGATAAAGACACAGAACAAACTGCAGTCGGTTTTCTCCCACGGATCTTCATGGTGAGGAGAAGCAAAAAAATAGATGAAATTGGATTGATTAGCTGGAAAATTGAGAGCTATATTATCAATGGAGAAAAATTACTTTCTTCTGAGACTCTGAGACATGGGTTTACATATAAATGTGTGTGCACACACACACACACATATATATATATGTCTCTGTATATACAAGTGTGTGTATGTGTGTGCGCGTGTTCGTGTGTTTCCGCGTTTTTGTTCTGTGTGGGTGAGTAGCACTGTTAAATGTTGAAACACATAATCCTCCACCGAAGATGACGCTCAGCTAAAATAACAATAAAGGTAATGTTTGGATATGAATTATTTGTTTTGGGAAAATGAGTTTTGAGAATGAGGTTGGAAAATGTGAAAATTGTATTGGAGAATGTAATGTATTTTGTTTATTTTTGAAAATAGTAATAAATTATTTGGGAAAATTTGATATGTTCGTTTATGTTTTGGGATGAGACAAATTCTACTGTAATAGTCAAATCAATGTCTTTTTTTGAGTTTTGGGGTGAAAATAGAACTGAATGATTTTTTTATTGTTAGAATAATAATAAAATATATATGATATATATAATATATGTATGTATATATTGAAAAATGGGAAAGTTTTGGGGACAGTAAAAGATAGAAGAGGGTATTTTGGAAATTTTAATTTGGTAGAAGAATGTGACTTGGCGGCTCAAAACTTGCTTGGTCGACTACAGGGTCAACAATTTGGTCTTGGTTGTGAAGCCTTGACTTGGCGGCTCGAAGCCTGCTTGGTCGATTACGGGGTCGACAGCAAGTAATCTTATGCTAGTACATATCCACAAGAATTTCCATAATTTTTCACTTCTATGAGGAAATACAACGGAGGCCAGTAGCCATTTTTAAACATAGAATTTCTTCAAATTTACAGTGTTCTAAGGTCGCGGTAGCTCTTGCCTTGTTCGTCTGCTAGACGGTATGCATTGTGTTTCGACACTTTGACCATGTAGTAAGGTCCTTCCCATTTCGGGTCGAGTTTTCCCACGTTTCTCGATACTTCGACCTCCTTGAGGACCAGGTCTTCGACTTTGAAAATATGCAGTCGGACTATTTTGTTATACCGCTCCGTCATCTTCGATCGGTATCGTTGCATTGTGTTGTAGGCTGTGTATCGTATCTCATCGATGATGATGAGGTCAAGGGCCCTTTCCGTCGTGTTGCGGACCAAGTTATAATAGATTACTCGGGCCGTGTGCTGCACCAGTTCGGATGGGATTACTGCCTTGGAGCCGTAGACCAAGCTACAAGGGTTGTGGCCCGTGGCTGTTCGAGGTGTAGTTCTATATGCCCATAGCACCCCTGGGAGGTCGTCTACCCAGCTTACTCCTGTTCTCGAACCTTGAGGTGATCGAAAAATTTTCTGTTCGTGACCTCTGTCTGACCATTAGCCTAGGGATTTCCTACCGACGTGAAGTGTTGGCATATTCCCAAAGCCTCACCACATTTTCTTGTGCTCGTACTTTGAAATTAGGTCCCGTTGTTCGAGATCAGGACTTTGGGCAAACCGAAATGGCAAATTATGTTTTTCCAAATGAAGCTCTTGATGGCCACATCGGTGATTTTCGAAACTGCTTTCGCTTTGACCCATTTAGTGAAGTACTTGACTGCTACAATGATAAACTTTCGCTGGCCGGATGTTTTTGGGAGAGATCCAACTATATCGATTCCCCACTGGTCGAATGGCTATGTGAGCTAGACATTTACCATCTATGCGGCTGGTTGATGTGGTATGTTCGAGTGGATCTGGCACGACGGGCTTTTTCTAGCGGAGTCGACTGAGTTTTTCAGTAAGGTAGGCCAAAAGTAACCGTATCGGATGACTTTGTGGGCCAAGGATCGACCTCCGAAATGATTTCCAAAAATGCCGATGTGAACCTCATGAAGTACGTCGTTTACCTCTTCGAATGTTAGGTATTTGAGCGGTGGTCCTGATATTGACCTCTTGTGGAGCTGTCTATGCTCATCGAGGGCGAATTCGGCTGCCTGCGCTCTAAGTTGACGGGCCTTCTTTTCGTCGTCGGGGATTGTCCCTTGGCTTAGGTAGAGATTGATTGGGTCCTGTTAGGAGGGCACTGCCTCTTCGAGGCTCCCGACAAGGCTTTGGTCGTTGTTGAGGATGCACGGTTCGCTGGCTACCAAGAATGTTGTAGTTCTTTCTCTAATTCCCCTCGTCGAGCTAGCGAACTTTGAGTATGCGTCTGCTCGCTCATTCTCTGCTCGAGGTACTTGGCTAAAAGTGAAGCTTTTGAACAATCGTTGTAACCGTTTCACCTCAGCTAAATACTGGCTCATCTTGGCCTCCTTGGCTTTGAAGTTTCCTTCGACCTATTCTACGACCAACTGGGAATTGGTGATTGCAACTAGTTGCTCGACACCACAAGATACTGCCATGTTCATCCCAGCTATGAGAGCTTCGTACTCTGCTTCGTTGTTAGTGATTGGGAAGTCGAGCTTTATTGCAAAATCATACTCTTCCGCTAGTGGGGAGCAGAGAGAAAGACCAATTTCACCTCCCGATGTGGTTGCTGAACCTTCGACGTGTAAAGTCCAAATGGAGGATTCATGGCCGAGCTGGTCTGGGAGGTCGAGTCTTTCGGCGACAAAATCAGCCAGGACCTGTGCTTTTAGAGCCGTTTGCGGTTGGAACGTCATGTCGAACTCCCCAAGCTCGATGGCCCATTTTGTGAGTCGACCTAACGTGTCTGGTTTCGACAATACTTACTTCAATTGCTGATTGGTCAGGACTACAATCGCATGGGACTGGAAGTAAGGTCGTAACTTTCGTGATGCTGTAACGAGGGCGAGAGCAAACTTCTCGATCTCCAGGTAATTGTGT
This sequence comes from Jacaranda mimosifolia, assembly GCA_018894105.1. Lineage (NCBI taxonomy): Eukaryota > Viridiplantae > Streptophyta > Magnoliopsida > Lamiales > Bignoniaceae > Jacaranda > Jacaranda mimosifolia. Next base: position 12,556,624 of record CM032130.1, on the reverse strand, counting down.
TCAGGCCCATGCAAAGCTTTACTGCAGTAATACACAGGTCGGTGAGTCCTACCTCTCGTCGATATCTATACTGAACTGATCGAGGCTGTGGATATAACCAGGTAAAGTTGTAAAACTTCTCCCAGCTTAGGCTTGGCGAGCATAGGTGGTGAGGACAAATATTGCTTAAGTTCGGTTAGAGCCTGGTCGCACTGTTGTGTCTACTGAAACCCTGATTTCTTTGCATTTCTGAGTATTTTGAAGAAAGGAAGACTCTTGTCGGCCAACCGTGCAATGAACCTGCCAAAGGCTACTATCCTGCCGACCAGGCACTGTACATCTCGAACAGTGTGAGGTGGGGCGATATCCAGGACTGCTTGGATCTTATGCGAGTTTACCTTGATTCCTCTCTGACTGACCATGTAGCCAAGGAACTTGCCTCCATGAACTCCGAATGTGCACTTATTGGGGTTGAGCTTCATGCCGAATGCCCTTAGTATAGAAAATGTGTGGTCGAGGTTAGCCAGGTGGTCCTCGGCTTTCTCTATTTTGACAATCATGTCGTCCATGTAGACCTCCATCAATTTTTCGATCTCGTTCTTCAACATAAAGTTGACCAATCTATGGTACGTTGCCCCTTCATTTTTTAGCCCGAAGGGTATGACTAAAAAATAGTATACTCGAATAGGGACGGCGAAAGAGGTCTTGTCCCTATCCTCGGGTGCTATGAATATTTGGTAATAGCCTTGAAAGGCATCCATCATGCTCAATAATTCACAATTAGCTATAGAATCGACTAGCAAATCTATGCGAGGCAGGGGGTAAGGATCTTTAGGGCAAGCTTTATTCAAATTAGTAAAATCATTACACATGCGCCATTTTCTCTCATTCTTAGGGACGAGCACAACATTACAAAGCCATGAGGGGTAGTGAATTTCTACAATATATCCTGTCTCTAGTAGCTTGTTGACCTCATTTTCAATTATTTGGGACCTCTCTGTGTTGAAGGTTCTTGTCTTCTACCTTACTAGCTTGTAGGAAGGGTCCATGTTAAGTCGATGTATAATAACACTCGGGTCGATACCTTGGAGGTCAGAGGCTTTCCATGCAAATACATTGATATTTCTTAGCAGGAAATCGACCATGAGGTATTCTATACTATTGCCCAAATCACTTCCGACCTGAGTAGTCTTGTCAGGGTTTCCAGGTTCTAACTCTATCATCTTGAACTCCCCTATCAGCTCAACCCAGGTGTCTTCCAGCTTCCTCTTCTTAGGTGAAGATCCCTCCTTGGGTTTTGCTACAGGGGCATCTCCCCAGGGCTTCAGTTGAGATTGCTTCTTCTGTTCGTTGGACTCGATTGAAATGATATAGCAACGTCATGCATCCTTAAGATTACACAAAAGTTCCCCTACTCCTGCTGGCGTTGGGAACTTGACCTTCATATGGTAGATCGTGACAATGGCCCTAAAGTCGTTCAGGGCAGGTTGCCCAATGATGACGTTGTAGGCAAATGGAGCGTCGACTACCAAGTAGTTGATCATCAAGGTTCTGCTACGAAGGCCCCGTCCAAAGGAGATGAATAGGTTAATAGATCCTTCCGAGATGATCTCAGACCCCCCCAATCCGACCAGCGGTGTTCGGACTGGCTCAAACTTTAATTGCCCCAATTTCATTCTATTCAATGTGGGCAAGAATATGATGTTCGCAAAACTACCGTTGTCGACCAAAATCTTCCTCACCGCAAAATTTGCTATTTCGAGTGTTACTACCATGGGGTAATCAATCTTTCTGTCAACTTCTTTGTTTTCCAGATGATCGAGGTCAGACTCGGTGAATGAGATTGGTTCTGCACTGGTCGAAAGTTGGAAAATCATTTTGACCTTGGCTGATTTGGCCGATTCTAGTTACCTTTGGGTTTGCTTTCTGGCAGATCTCGAGTCCCCCCCTCTCCCGTGGGACCTCCCGCAATCATATCAATAACTCCTCGAATAGGCGGGTGGGGCTCCTGAGCTAGTCTCTTTCCCTTATCTTGTCGTATCGGGCTAGTCGACCTTTCTCTACGAGAAGTCTGGTCGGTTTTGCCCTCTTCGCGCCTGGTATGCTCGTCGACATATTTTTTCAGATAACCCTGCCTGATCAGTCTTTTAATTTCGTCATGAAAATTGAAGCAATCCTTCGTGTCATGCCCTTTTTGCTAATGGAAGTAGCAGTACTTCTTCGATTTTTTCATGGCTTCTGTCTCGGTCAGTTTCCTGGGCCTTTTAAGGAGATTGTCATGTTAGATAGCAAATAGCACCTCCTTCCTTGGGAGGTTAAGTGGAGTACAGTCATGGAAGCATTTGATGGGGGATCGACGTCCCTTCCTGAGCTGGCGGTCGTCTTTCTCCTTACTTTTCTTCTTCTCGACCTCGAGACTGCCATATTTCAACTTATTCATCTCCTCTTGGGTCATGTATGTCTCCGCGAGATCGAGGAGCTCCTCCATCGACCTTGGCTATTCGCTTACCAGTGCATTGGCACATTCTTTCTGCCTAAGGCCCAAAAATAATACTTCAATCAGGAACTCTATCCTTGGGCTGTCGATTTTCAACACCTCCGTGTTAAATCTGGTAAAAAAGTCTCGGAGAGATTCCCCTTCATTCTGTTTCACCGTTTGCAAATGGGTGTGTAGGAGTTTTGCCTTCCTCCTACTTGCAAACTGGTGTAAAAACTTGTTGCAAGTTTGTATACGAGTATATCGATGCCGGTTCTGGCTTAACGAACTAGTCCAACGCTATCCCTTAAAAAGTAGTCACTAACATCTTAGCGTGGATGTAGTCATTGTGCCCGTACAGCTGCATCATGTGCTCGAACTGCATCAGGTACTCGTTTGGGTCCGATGAGCCATCATAGCAAGGTAGGCTAGTCGAAATCTTGGCATCGACAGCAATGTGCTCATCGACAATATCCTGGATGAACGGTGAATCTCTCTCTCTTCAGAACCTCGGTAATTCCTCTTGATTGTAATTTTTCTCTGTGTTTCTCCTCGAGATCTCTTCCAATCGCCAATTCAACTGTTGGACTTTGTGGGATACTTATTCCCATTCTTCCTTATCAGCTTCGGATGTGTTTCTTCTTGGGTGGGGTCTCAAGCATTCGACCCAATCGTGTTGCAGGGCTCGAAAGGGTCGAACGTCGTGATCAACAGAATTTGCAACGTCTTCGCGGGGCATGGGTCTGGCCGCTTCCCTTGGAAAACGGCCTGGGCTCACTTCACACCTCGAGGGAGGCCTTATGGACTCTGGTCGATCTTGGTTTTCTCTAGGAGGTCTCTTCTCTGGGGCAGTGGGTTGTGGCATTACACTGGCCGCCGGCTCCAATTATACTATGTGCTGATTTAGTGCTACTGAAAGGTGAGCTAAAATCTGGGCGGATATCTACTCGCTAATGAGCTGCATTAGTTGGGGCATGGTCAGGGTGACCACCTGCTCTGGCGGGGTGCTCGATCCTAGCGCGCCAACTTTTTGCTAAGGTAGAGGAGAAAGAGAGCTAAACCTCCTGTTTTCTTCTCTTCCTGACGGGGTTACCTGGTGTTCACCATTTTCGATAGCAGACTCAAGTTTCCAACAAACGGTGCCAAATGATGAGGGTGAAGTCCGTTTTGAGCTAGATCAGATGATGAATTTGGGGGTGTTCGGCCTAGGTGGTCGATAAGTAAAAGGAATTGGGTTGAGTTCTACAATCACAAGCAAACATTAGGCTAGTCGAAGTGCCCTCGGCTAAGCCACTCCGACGCTCAATTTAGTATGGAGTCAACCAGAAATATCGAGTAGTAGAGTAAGGGCTTTTGGATATAAAATAGCATACCTTTTGAGAGGCTAGAATGGAGATATTTATAGCCTTTTCTTTGCGGGGATTTGTCTGAGATGCTCTTAATACGTAAAAAGGATCTTCGTCCTTGTATAAGAGGCATTAGGTCAGCTCACATTCATGTACTATTCCAGGTAGCTATCATTCTAGGTTTCATGGGCAGGTTAATACACTGTAGATGCACCTCCTGCCTACTTTGGCAACATGGGTGGTACTAAGGCAGCATGCAGCATTAATGCGGAGGCATACTGCCTTGTCAGGGCATTTAATGAGGTAGAATTGACGCCGCGCCGAGTCGACCTCCATGGTGGGTGACGAGGTCGACTTTATGATGGGTTAGGGTGCAGCATGAGAGGTGGGCGAGCGTCACGATCGAGGGGTCAATTAGTGACCCTGTCTATGAGCGGCGTCGATCTGGGTGGTCGATTTGGGTCACCTGACGTCGGTAGCACCATTGGACCTGGGGTGTGAGGTGGGCCTAGCCCTACATCCTTGGGCCTGTGATCTTTGGGCTAAGCACATTAGGTTATCCCATATCAGTATGTTCGGTTACATTTGGGAAAACAAAATTGTTACCATAAAATGTAACCAAACATAGCCAAAGTTTTTTAAATTACTAATTAAAATTGATTAATTGTATCTTAAATCATTCATGTTTTGTTTTATGAACAAATTATGTGGAAAAATTATTGGCATTAGTAATATTAGATTATGCCTCAAAAGTCATAGATCAATAAGATTCTATATCCTAATTAGTTGATATTGGTGTTCTAATTTAGTTAGGATTTGATTTCATCTTTAGAGATCAAGTTTATCTAGGACTATTTTGATTGTTATTCTATCTTATTACAAATAGAAGTGTTCCTCAATTATTTGAAACAACCATTTGGGTGAAACTTATGGATATACTTCGGAATCTCCTAGTTGTACCTTTTTTTAAGTAGTAATGAAAATCCTATCACCTATGGCCCATGGATGTAGTCCGAATTTGGGTGAACCACATAAATCCTTGTGTTGTTCATTTCATGTTCTCAATTTTATGTTGCACACGTCGTAGCAGTGCGGGTTTCACTTATATCCTTGTATTGTTTATTTCATGCTCTCAATTTTATGTTAGGCACGTCTGTAAACATATTAAATTTAGCCAATGGAAAAGTGACACATGTAAAAAATATGTTATATATTAATTTAAAATTTCTATTATTTCTTGGCATTTATTAAATTTAATTTCAAAAGATAAATAGTTAATTTTAGTTAATACTCTAGTATTTATTTTATGCTCAAATCAAATATTGATAAATGTCAAAGGTGAAGTGTCTATGTCTATGGACCAATCAAATCAAAGATATTTGATATTATTTCTTGATATTTGATATTATCTTATCAAAGAGATAACCATCAAAGAAGTTCAAATCAATCTAGAAGTCTCTCATCAGGCATCTATGTAAAGGAAGTGATCAAAGCTCATTCCGCACATAACAAAAATCCTTACAAGTGAGAAAAACCTTGAAAGAGTCCAGCAATTTTCTCCAACAAATTCAAGGAGATCCATGGCATTCCAAATGTTCTTTGTGGAGCTGATCATATTTTAGCGTTTGATTCGAGCTTAAAATGTAAAGCCCTCGAATTGGCATTATTTTCTTCAAAGAAAATTCAAGGAGATCCATGGCGTTCAAGGCGTTCTTCACAGAGCTCATATATTTTTGGCGTTTGATTCGAGATTAAAGTGCAAAGCCCTCGAATTGATGTTATTTCAAATCAAATTCAAGGAGATCCACAATGTCCAAGGCATTCATCGTGGAGCTTGTCAAATTTCAAGATCATATTTGGAAGGGAAGAATTAGATAATTAAATTAGAGATTAGATGTACAATTGATAGATTTTATTTCATTCTTATTTGTTGATTTTTTATGTCTTTCAATTTTATTTATTGCAGATAAAGAAATTTGCATTTACAAGCACGCCCAGTGGGACAACCTCTACCTCTCATCTCTTTCCTTCATCTAGAATGAAGTATTAAATGGCTACCAACAAGACTGCAGTATTCAAAATTTCTACCTCAACTTCCTCAAGTACTAGAGCAAAAAGTGTTGGCATCATCACAAGAAGTATGTCCAAGAAGTTGCAACTATCTTCGAAGGTGGCTTCTTCGCTTGTTGTGAAAAAGGTGTTGCCGCATTTTATTGATATGAATAAAGATAGTGGAGACTCAAATGAAGAATCTACATCATCCATTCCCCACTCAACATCAAATTTCTTGAGCATGACTACGGTGATGGTGACAAGTGCAACAACCTTGGAGGAACAAATTAGAAATTTGACGAGGGCTATTGAAGAACTCACGAAGTATGTCCAAGAATGAAACTTTCAAATCTCCAAATTGATGAGCAAAGTGGACAATATTGATGCTAGCTGCATGGTGGAGAAACAATTGAGGCTCAGGGCAAAGGCCAAACATCCACAAAGAAATAGTCCACAAAAAATAAAAAGACTGCAAATAAAGAACTACAAGTCTCCACTGATGAACTAATTCTCATTGACCCATTGAAGGAGTTTATCATGGGAACTATCAAAGACAAGCTTAATGGAAGTTCTAAGATATCTATAACTTACTCCAAGTCATGTACTCAAAGGATTGACAACTCGAAGATGCCAATTGGATACCAGCCCCCAAAGTTTCAACGATTTAATAGTAACCCAAAGCAGCACATGGCTCATTTCATTGAGATTTGTAATAATGCTGGGACATATGAAGGTCATCTAGTCAAGCAATTTGCTCGATCATTAAAGGATAATACTTTTGATTGGTGTATTGACTTGGAGGCAGGCTCCATCGATAGTTGGGGACAACTAGAACAAGAGTTCCTCAATCATTTCTATAGTACTTGAAGGAAAATCGGCATGATTGAAGTTGTCATTGACTATATCAATCGCAAGAGAAATTTGAGTCTTAATTGCAAAGATCAACTGTGGGAGACTTTAGCCATTGAGATGTGTATCCAAGGAATGCAATGGATTCTTTGCTACATACTTCAAGGAATCAAACCAAAAACTTCTAAAGATTTGGCAACTCATGTACATAATATTAAAATGAGCATGAGTTTTGATAAACAAGAAGACTCAAGTTATGCCAATGATGATGAAGATGTTAAGCCAATTAATTATCCCCATATGATCCTTGATAAGAGCTTAAACTGTCAATAATGATCCTAGATACGAGCATAAACTATCTAAAATCTTTAAGCTAAACTCTCCCCATGTTCTCCTTGATAAGAGTGTAAACTATCTATTAAGTTAAACTCAAGTTGACTCCTTGACATGAGTATAAAATGTCCATTCAAGTTAAATATGTTCATTGATGTACGAGCCTAAACTGCATGTTACTCTTAGCCCGCATGAGTATAAGTTGTGTATGGTGTCTCCCTTAAAAGGATGTTTACTTTGAACTATGTTGTGATTTGATCCCCTTACTGGGTACGCAGGAAGATGGAAGGATTTCACTATAAAAATCTCCACATATTGGCAATCCACAAAGTTTATGAAGATCCCACAAAGAGATGGTAGCTCTTGATGGCAGTATAGTTTGAGAAATGCTTGGAGGATGTTCTTGCCATAGATATATGTGAAAAAATAAAAGAAAAGAAAAAATTCTCCAATGCTTCAAGACTTACCTCTTTTGTGGATGATTGACACATCTTTCGCTAAGTCTTAAAGTGGGGGCATTTGTAAACATATTAATTTTAGCAAATGGGGAAGTGACACACGTAAATAATATGTTAGATATTAATGAAAGAGGTGTAAGGATAAGAATCCAATTTAAAACATTTAAAAACTGATATCTAACTTATCTTACACCACCACAAGGATCTAATATCATACATATATAGTGGATTAAGGTTAGATTGTTACCTCTTGAGCAAAATCCAACCAAAGGTAGAAGAAGAGCTTCCTTTCCCGAGAGGAAACTGCTACTGGCACAGCTAGGCATGATCAATTTTTGATTTAGCAAACCACCTTAGGATTCAACCAAATCTGGACCAATCACCACCAAACTCCTTTGGCAAGACCTCGAACAGAGACCTCAAAGTTTCTGCTAAAATAGGGCATCACGAAAGCAAGTAATCCAAAATTCTTCTTGCATTTAATGTCAAAGTCCACACACCTTCGGACAATCCTTTCCTTCTCAATTTAGCTACAAAAATCAAGAAGGAAGAGAGCTAGGTTAAAGGCCAAAAATAGAGGGGAGGAAGAAGAGAGTAAAACCTCAACTCATGAGAGAATCACTTTTGGAAGGAATTTTTTTGGTCTAACAATTAGATGCAAAAAGTGTGATCTATTCTTTGTTAGCCGCCCTCCTCTATATCTATATATAGAGAGAGGATGACGTGTTGCCAAGGGGGGTTGCCAACTAAGCATGCCAACTTGCAAGCTTAATTTGAATTCTTCCTCCAAAACTTATTATTCCATTTAATTAAATTAAAGTGTTTAATTTAATTAAATAATGACTTAACTCTTTATGTTTGATTTGACCAATTGATAATCATGTGATACCAAATTAAATTAACAATTAATTTAATTAGATCAATGTAAAATTAAATTGATGAAACAGAATCACTAAAAATTGCATCAAGATTTCTTCCTCACATTTTTTGTCCTCTTGGAATTTTTCTAATACTTAGAATATTCCTCCTCATTATTTAGGATTTTCAATAGGCTTTTGTGTGTGAACTGTTAGGTTATACCGCTCATTGGATATGGGCTCACAACAATTGTGACTTTAGAATATCATATATTCACGTTTAAACTAACCGACTCATATAAATTAATCTCTATTAATTGAACAGTACCTAATCTCTATGGCCAATGTCCAATCTCAAGCCCATGGAGCCAAACAGTTGGCCGAATGAATGCTTATGGTGAACCATTCTAACTTTACGCGTACCATGCAAATATAGTCCTTCCGTCTCCTTTCTCCATGAAAGAGGCCTAGGGCAAGATATTTGTCGGCTCTCTAATAGCCTTAATGTTATGCATCTATTCTTAATTATAGATTCCTTTTGTGACCTCATCTTTGGAAAACTTATTTTCCAAATTGTCACACTACCTTGGCCAAGGACTCCTTGGAATCGACCATCATAGAACATATAGGAGATGTACTCACCCTTCAAAAAGACAATGAGTCAGATCCCATCTTGAATCTCATAAACCTCTATGTCTAAGTAGCTAATGCCTAATCACTACTGGAATGCCGGCTAAATGGCCAAGGAGGAGTCAAAACATGAGGACCTAAACACAAGGTTACAATGAATCCTCAGGTCAAAGGACTAAATTATGCACTATCATAAGCTGGAGAACTAGCCATTACCGACTTGCCACTACGGCTATCTAGTGGGATCTCCGGGCATGTCTCCAGTGCCTTGTTCTCTAACAAGCACTCATATAACATATGGTTTGCTCATGGAATGGAGCAACATCCAACCCTTGTATTTATGCATCGTTAGTGCAAGTCTATCTGAATCTTAGATGTCCCGTCTCTTAAGATTCTATGACTTGGGATGTTTAACATCTGACCTTGTAAGACTTATTCCATTATCACCACCGAGTGAACTGACCAAGTCCCGTAGTCTTATGTGATATAAGGGCTTCAACCATATGCTAGTGAAGTAATATGAGCATAAGATAAAGATGGCCATATAAGAATAATATCATTCAATCAAGATTGTATCAAAAGTGCAATAATTTACATGCCAATCTTATTGGCTTGTTGGGCACTATTCCAACAATTATTTTAAATTTTCTATTTTTTTCTTGGAATTTATTAAATTTAATTTCAAAAGATAAATAATTAATTTTAGTTAATACTCTAATACCTATTTTATGCTCAAATCAAATATTGATAAGTGTCAAAGATGAAGTATCTGTGTCTATGGACCATCAAATCAAAAATATTTGATATTATCTTATCAAAGAGATAAATATCAAAGAAGTTCAAGTCAATCTAGCAGTCTCCCATCAAGCATCTATATGAGATCCATGGCATTCCAAATGTTATTCGCAGAACTCATCATATTTTGGTGTTTTGATTTGAGATTAAGGTGCAAAGCCCTTAAATTGGCATTATTTTCTTCAAAGCAAATTCAAAGAGATTCACGACATTCAAGGCATTCTTCATGGAGCTCATATAATTTTGGCTTTTGATTCGAGATTAAGGTGCGAAGCCCTCGAATTAGCGTTATTTCAAATCAAATTTAAAGAGTTCCACAGTGTCCAAGGCATTCATTGTAGAGCTCTTCAAATTTCAAGATCATATTTGGAAGGAAAGAATCAAATAATTATATTAGAGATCATATCTACAATTGATAGATTTTATTTCATTCTTATTTAACAATTTTTCTTGTCATGTAATTTTATTTATTGCAGACAAAAAAATTTGCGCTCACAACATCATCCTCATTCCAAGCATGCCTACTATGCACCCTGGCATGCACCCTGGCTAAGATGGCACCATCTTGTACCATTTCGAGTTGTTTCTCTCACTGTTTCATCGTTTCTTCATTATTTACGTCATTTCTTACCATTTTATCGTTTTTTCCAACTTGAATAATATCCACCTTGAGTTGAAATTCTCCACTCATCATCTTCATCATCCTCAGTGGGCAATCATCTAATTTTGTAAATGTTTATCAAATTCAAGCAATGTTTGAATTTGATTACTGGGGCAATCTTGGATAACATATCTGCTAGATTATCCTTAGTCCCAACCTTATCAACCAAGACAATACCTTAAGACACCATATCCCAGAAAAAGTGATATCTGACAACAATATGCTTTGTTCTCTCGTGAAATGGTTGATTCTTTGACAATTGTATGTAGAGGTGTTCAATAAAAACAAAAACCAACCGAACCAAACTGAATTAAGTTCAGTTCGATTTTTTATTTTGAATTTCACAAAAATTCAGTTTTTGATTTTATTTTATTTTTTTACCCAATTAACCGAAAATCGAATCAAAGATCGAAAAAATCAGTTCGATTCGATCAAACTGAACCAAAATCGGTTCAATCATTTTTGTATATCTAAAAATTTATTATTCATGTGCTAGTAGTTTTAGTAAATTTTATATTTTTTTATTAAAGTTTTTGAGTCTAAGATAAATAAATATAACTTTCCAAATTTATTTTTAAAATTTTTGGGATAAATAAATGGAGAAATGTTTGATAAGGTGAAATAATTGAGAGAGAAAAAAAAAGAAGTAAAATTGGAGAAGAGAAAATAAAACTATATTGTCATTGTTTTCTAAAATAAAATTGATTTTATTATCTTATACAAAATATATCAAAATAGTAGTTAAAAAATCCTACGTATTATAAAAAGCATAGATAATAATATATGATGTATAAAAAAATGAATAATTATGATACAATGGCTCAATGAGAAAAAAAATTGATAGTTTTTCTAAACTCAAATCGTATAAGTATATAATTTTTTAATATACAAATTAATACATGTTATTTATTAAAAAAATAAATGATTATGATTTAAAGAGGAAAAAATACGGTATAAAAAGAAAATAAAATTTTCTACTTTAATTATTTAATTAAATTTATATATTGTGTGCATTGATGAGTAAAATGGAGATTTCAATTTAAATTGCAAACCAATGGGTTGAATCATATATTCCCATTCTTGAGGCTGATCCTGTGACAGCAGCTAGTGCCCAGTAATACATTGCATCTATTGGCCAATGGCCGATAAAAATTTTACTATACTATATTACTTTTATAAAAAGAAATATTGTTTTGTATGTAAAATGAAAGTTATTTTTATTCTTTTACATAATTTGTCCTTTTAATTATTTCAATAACAAAAATTGACAACGTAGTTTGAAGGATCAATGGGAGAATTCAACATAAAAAAAGATAATTTGGATAACAGTTTATCAATATTCCAAATTTATTCTTTAAATTATTCTTTAGAAATTATGATTTAATAAGGTTACAATTATATTTTTCACAAAATTTACAAATCCACAATCGATATTATGACATGTGTACTAAAGTTTTTATAATATTTTAGTAAGGTACACTCAATGACTCTGACTCAATGTGTGTACTAAAATTTTTGTAACATAAAATAAATAAAATATTTATTTATCTTCTAAGATTTATTATATTTTTTAATATTTTAAATGTATTTGTTTTAAATTTTAAGATAAATAAAAAACTAAAACAAATGAATTATAGCAAAAATGAAAAAAGTAAATAATTGAAGAGAGACAAAACAATAAAAAATTAAATACTCCAATAGTTATGAAGATTAAAAAATAATAATGAAGACAATTTAGAAAGAACACATAAAAACACATCAAATAAAATTGATGCTTTAATCTTTATATATATGGTATAGATATAACATTGAGCAACATGTATTACTTTTCAATATTTTTCCTTCAAAGAATCACACTAATCACTATTTTTTTAAATAAATAATTAATGTCATTAATAATATATGGAATTCTAGTTAATATCTTTTTTAATTTATAGAGAAATTGTATTTATAATTGATAATTATAGCAATCATATTCATATATACTCTAATTTCTAATTATATCAATATATTGTAAATTCTAATTATATATATAAGTATATAGCTTAAATTTTAAAATATAATTTTAAAGTTCAAAATTGTCCCCAAGCCCACAAGGAGTCCCAAATTCCCAATCCTAATTCCTAAATCCTAAATCCCTAATTCCCAAATTCCAATTGCCAAATCCTTCCCAAATTCCACTTCCCAAACCCAATTCCTAATTCCTAACTCTTCGATAGTCACAGCGTCCTCACACAGCACATGGCCGCCCATCGCCAACAACACACGGCCGCACGCAGGACCACCATAGCTGGTGGCTGCATCCTCGCACACCACACGTCCTCACTCCTCACCCCCACACACAGCCTGCACGGTCAAGTCACACACACAGCCTGCCTAGCCCTTACACACACACCTTCAACGTACAACTACACCCTGACCATCACCCAACAACTTTCTTCAGTCCTCCTTACCTTTTTCAGTTTGAGGAGATGGTCATCATGTGAATCTTTTGTGTTTGAGTGAGATTTGGCTAGTAAAATGGTGACTTTAGGGAGTCCCTGGGATGAGTTTTAGGCTAAAGCTTGTGGATTTTGATACAACAAACTGGAAAAAAGTTAGCAGGAGATGGAGGAAGAGAATTTTGAGGCTGGCCATGTTAATGATATTGAGATGGTGATAGTATTTTCTTAATTTATAGCAATCTTATGAGTAAAAAAGAATTGGTTGTACAAATTTGAGTTGAAGAATTGTTCATTCATGTAGAAATTCCAGTGTTGAAACAATGATGAGGAAAGTTTAACAGTCAAATGTAAAGTAAGAGTTGGGAGGAAGATTATTTAGTTCATCAAGAAATTTGATTATTTTGGCTAAAGTTTAAGCTTATGTGGAATTTCTTTTACACTAATTGAGTTTAGCATGCAGAAAAGTGGTATGTCAAGCAATTTGGCTACTTTTCTTCCAATTATTATCATACCCTTCAAAGTCATGTATCAATCAACATAATATGAGACTGGAGAATTGATACTTGTGTACACTTGCTACCTTTTGTTCCTTGTACCATATCCTATACTTTAGTCTATTTGATTGATTCTTTTTGTTCTATAGACTACATTACTATAACACCATTATGGACATCATTTTAGAAAATGAAGAGATGGAGTTTGTCAACAAGAAGCAACATGAGAATAGTGATTCATCCGGGGTTGGAGATAACAGTCCTCCTATTGATTCTCAAAAAAAGAAAAAAGGGAAAGAATACAGTGAAAGAGCCCTTCGAAGATTCAAGAAAAAGGTATGAGGTATGGAAATATTTTACCATAATTTTTCATAAGAAAGGTAAAAGAAGGGGTAAATGCAAGTATTATGGGAAAGATTATGCTGTTGATCTTATGATAAATGGCACTTATAGATTGAAAAATTATTTAAAAATTTGCAAGAAAAATCCCAAGAAATAGAGTGATAACTACACCATCAATAGTTTCACTCAGAGTGTGGTTTTGAAAGATATGTCATGTCACATCAATGCCCCTAGTAAATTTGACTAAGAAGCAACTATGGAGGCTCTTGCTAAAATGATCATTGTGGATAAATTGCCTTTTAGGTTTGTTGAGGTTGAAGGTTTTAGACAATTTGTTTCTGTTACATGTCCCCATTTTGTTGTGCCATCTAGAACTACAATTGCTAGAGATTGCTTGAAACTGTATTTTAAGGAGAAAAGCGATATAAAGGAGTACTTCAAAAAAACTGGAACAAGGGTGTCTCTCATAACAGATACATGGACTTTTAATCAAAAAATCAATTACATGTGCTTGATTCCTTACTTCATTGATGAAAGTTGGAAGTTGCATAAGTTGATTTTGAATTCTGTTTCGTGTCCTAGCCACAAAGGGGAATATATTGGTCTTTTGATTGAAAAATGCTTGCTTGATTGGGGGATTGATAGTATATTTACCATTACTGTTGATAATACTTCTTCTAATGATACTACAGTAGCATATTTGTGAAAAAGATTTTTAGCATGGAAAAAGTCAATTTACGATAGTAAAAATATGCATATGAGATGCATCGCTCATATTGTTAATCTTGTTGTGAAAGATGGACTAACGAATGATGACGTGTCACTTGAGCATGTTTGCACTATGATGAGGTATTTGAGACATTCACCGGCCAGGTGGAAAAAATTCAAAGATTATGTTGTTGAGGAAAAAGTAGGAAGTAAGAAATTGTTGAGTCTTGACTGCTGAACTAGATGGAATTCTTTTTACTTTATGTTTGAGACTACTTTGCTTTTTCAAGGTGTGTTTGATAGGTTTCAGATATGTGAAAAATGAACTTCATGATGACTTTGGTCCTCAAGGACCTTATGGTAAGGTTAGGTTTCCCACAAATGATGATTGGTATATGATTGAAAGAATAGTGAAAGTGTTGAAACACTTTTATGAAATGATTGTAAGAATTTCTGGCTCAAAATTTGTGACTTCTAATATATTTATGGATGAAATTAGTGATATTGATGTTTTGATAAAATGGTGGGAGGTGGGTGATGATTATGAGTTATCACAAGTAGCAAAAAAATTGAAAGCACAGTTTGATAAGTATTAGGGAGATCCTACTAAAATGAACATGTTGTTGTTTGTGGTTGTGGCTCTTGATCTTCGGCATAAGTTGAAATATGTATGTTTTCTTCACTCTTAATCATATGCATAAGGGTCAATTGGGAAAGGACATGCGTGATAGGATTAGTAAAGCTCTTCAAGAAATTTTCGAAGAGTATGAAAGAATGTATAGTCTTGCAAAACCATCTTCAGAAACAGTCACAATTTCCTCGAAGTAGTAGTGGTCCATTTGATTCCACGTTGGCAGTGACATATTGGCGGTAAGGGCTTTTAGATTGGTGGAGTACTGTAGAATATGTATACATGATGAGGGAGATTCAGAAAATCAATCAGAGCTTGATGCATATTTGAGTGAGAAAAAAGAGAAAGATGTGCCCGATTTTGATGTTCTTGGATGGTGGAAGATGAATGCCCACCGATTTCCCATCTTAATGAGGTTGGCTCGTGATTTGTTTGCTATGCCTGTTTCTACTGTTGCTTCTGAATCTACCTTTAGTACCTCGGGTCGGGTGATTGGTGATTTCAGAGCTTCTTTAACTCCAAGAATATCTCAAGCCCTCATTTGTACTCAAGATTGGATTCACAGTGGACCTCCAAAGCCACCTGTTAAGAAAGATTATTCTCAAATTGAAAAACTTGAAGAAGGTATGCATTAAATTCATATATTATGGTTCTAAAATATTACTATTTAATTATTATTTTTATGATTGTTAATATATCCATGTTTTTTGTACTTATGAGTTTTTATATTTTTGGTTGTTTAATTTGTATTTCTAGATATGGTTTCAAATATTGCCGTAGATTCTATGGTAATTGATTTGTGATCATGATGGATGGATATCATTCGGTACATAAATGATTTATTTGTGCATATTACTTCTTTATTTTTTTATTATTTTTTTTGTTATTTATAATAAATCTTTAATAATGTTATTTTTTATATTGTTATGATCTTTTTATAGGAATTAGGATTGTAAGATTTCATGCAAGTTGAGATATGACATATGAAGAATGAAGGACGAGGGAGGATCCAGTAGAATTGAGAGCTTGAAGCCCTTCAACTTTCAAGCAAATCATTTATATGGAATTGGATGTAATTTGAAGTTTAAACAATTTACTATTTGAAACTTTGATCATTTGTTTGGATATGATCATTCATCATTGTGATGTAATTTTAGACTACTAGTACTATTTGCTTATTTGAAACTTGGACAATGATATCTTTATAGTTTTAAATTTTAATTATATATAGCTATATTTTTGTGTTTTACTTCAAGGTTCAAGTATCATTATTCTTGGTGGCTTGGTGTGACATTATTATTTCTATCTTTGCTCTTGCAAGTTGCAACTAGTTATTGCGCAAACTTTTATTAAATATGTTGTTGCCAAATATTTCTCCAATTCAAATTTGTTGTCACATTAAATTTTTTTATCAAATAGTACAGAAAAAACAATATAATTCAAAAATTTTACCCAAAACCAAATATTTTTCATCAAGCAAACTTTTATGGAAAAACAAAAATTGGTACAAAAAAAAAAACTAATCCAATTCAAAATTTTCACCTAAAAATAAACATTTATTATCAAACTTAGTTCTATCAAATAAACTTTTAATACTATAAAAACAAGTAATTTAATTCAATTTTTTTATCTAAAGCTAAAATCAAACATTTTTATCAAACAAAGTTTTATCACAGTTTTTGGTAAAAAAATAAGTTTTTCTTAGAAAAGAATCTTGAATGGTTTGGTAAAATCGAAGCCGAACTGGTTATTTAAATAACCAGTTTGGCTTCAATTTTACCAAACCAAAATCAAACCGGTTGTGGCCAGTTTAATTTTGATTTTAATCGAAACTAAACCCATTGCCTTCAATTAAAATGCTTTTCGATTTTGTATTTTGAAAAATCAATTTTTGCGGTTAACCAACCGAACCATTCGGTTTGGGCAGTTATAACTAAGTGCACAGCTCTAATTATATGGCACTATGACTATCACAAAGTACCATAGTAATATCAAAACTTATACACATATCATCAATCAGCCCCCTCAGCCAAATGTCTTTCTTAATGCCTTCAGCTAAAGCCATATACTTAACCTCTGTTGTAGACTATCTAATTCATGATTGCAAAGTCAAATTTCGGCTAAGAATATAACTCGAAACACAAAACACATAACCTATCATAAACCTTCTGTTGTCCAAATCTCTAGTATCATCAACATCCACATAGCTAATAAATCTATTATTATAATCTAATTGACTATACACCGAGCATTGAGGATGAGAAGGAAGTAGAGCACATGTCTAATGTGCCATATGTTAGTGTAGTTGGCAATTTGATGTATGCTATGGTATGCATTATGCCAGATATTTCACATGCTCTTAGTGTTGTGAGCCGAGTACATGCACAAGTTAGGAAAGACGAATTGACCGATAGTGAAATGGGTTGTGAGATGTTTGAGAGGTTTAACACATTAGTCTCATATATGTTTTTGAGGCAATTGACATGCTTATAAAGTATGAATGAGTAGATCATCACTACACTTCTTATAATACATACAACAATCATGAATACTACTAATGTATCAAATCTTAACAATAAATGCATCAAACTTTTTATATACCATTGCCTAAGAGACAGCTTCAAGCCATATTAAGATCTCTTCAAAAGACAAGTCTGATCTTCCTTTCCAAAAACAACAAATATGTCTAGTTGACTCGTATAAATTTGCTTCTCTAACTCACCATGCAAGAATATCATCTTCACATCCATCTACTTAAGCTCCAATATCAAATAAAGCTATCATGACAAGTAACAAGCAAATGGAAGTGTGCTTCACAACTAGGAAGAATACTTCATGAAAGTAAACTCCTTCTCTTTATGTAAAATCTTTCATAACCAATCACGCCTTATTGCGAGCATCCTCAACCCTTTGAATTCCTTTTTTATGACCTTTAAGTACATTAACAATCTCCCACATGCCATTTTTATGTAGAGACTTCATCTCTTTACTTATGACAGTCATCCATTACAGAAATTGGACGAGAAATGGCCTCTCTATATGTGATTGGATCATCTCCCACAAGCCCCATAGCTGAGCTCAATACATAAGCAACCAGATCTGAATACCCAAATCGTTGTTGTGGTTTGATTTGTCTCTTCTCTTTATTGCAAGCCAAACAATAGGTTTGTAATAACTTAGTTCCGTGTTGTTGCTTAGGTTACAATGAGCTATCACCAAGTTCATCCACCATCTTCTGCTTCCCTTTCAAAATACTTGTAGAGTGTCAATCTCAAGCTCTACCATATCTTTAATGCCCTCTTTACTACTATCACCCTACTTATTTTCTTCAATGTTGCCTCATCAAATATCACATCTCTATTGATAATCAATATGGAGCCCTTATCATCAGTACACCACAAACAATAGCCCATGATTCCATCTACATAGCTTAGGAATATGCACTTCTTTGTCCTTGACTCAAGCTTCCCATCACAAACATGAGCATAGACTGAACACCCAAATATCCTTAAAATCGAGTAATTAGTAGCAGAACCTAACCAAATTTCCATTGGTGTCAACCAATCCAAAGCAATCGAGGGTGACCTATTCACCAAATAACTAGCAGTATTAATAACTTCAGTCCAGAAACCCTTAGATAATTTGGCATTAAAGAGTATACATCTAGCTCTCTCTTAAAACATTCTTTTCATCTACTCTACAACACCATCCTATTTTGGTTTATGTACAATGGTGCAATGCCTCACAATCCTTTCTTGTTGCAAAGTTCCTAAAACTTCTTATTGCAGAACCCCAATTCATCACTCCTTCTCAATCGAGGCTTTCTACTACTTGAAGTTGACAAATACCTCATCCTTGTGCTTCAATATGTAAAACCAAACTCTCAGTGAAAAGTTATCCATAAATGTCAATATGTACCTAGCATCGCCATTTGAATAAACTTAAAAAGGCCTCCAAAGATTTGAATATATAATCCAGAGTGCCCTTAGTCTTGGAAACTGTCGTGTTGAACTTTATCTTGTGTTGCTTGCTAAAAACACACTACTCACAAAAGTCCAACTCCTTAGTTTCTATCTATAAAGCAAACCCTATTTGCTTAGCTCCAACATTTCTCTCACACTCACATGCCCAAGCCACATATGCTACAACCAATGATTAAGGAACTGGACCGGACTGACCGGTTCAACTGGGAGCCAGCAAAGGTTTTGGTCCGGTTTGATAATTAAAACCAGTTGGTCAAAAAATCAATTCAAACTGGTGCAAACCAGTAAAAAATCGGTTGAACTGGTGAACCTATTTTTATTTTAAACTGGTTAACAATTTCTTTAAATAAAAAATAAAAATTAAAGAGGCCAAATTTCTCTATCTTTTTTTTTTAAGAGTTCAAACTTCTTTACTTTTTTCCTTCTTCCATTTTTCATTTAAATTCTCCTCAAACATCAAATTCCAAACCCAAATTCAAAAACTAAGCTTCAAGATAATTGAAAATCTGTGTATCATGACTTTGTGGCCCATTATAATACTGGTCTTAAGTTTTGAAACTTTTATGTCATTTGAGTTGGTATTTATTGTTCTTGTAAATTGTAATAGATCCTATAAGGATATTTTTTTGAAAGACTTACTTCATGGTTTAACATTTTAAATTGATGTATGGATATTATTGTGGAGTAAAGTTTGCAGAAAGTTTAATAAATGCTAGGTAATTTTTATTTTTTCTCTATATATAGTTTTTGATATTTTTTATATATTTATATAATATTAAATATAATTATGATGTCACATCGATTGAACCAGTGGTTAAATCAGTTGAACCAGTAACCAATAAGGCCACTGGTTCGATCATTGGTTTGATTTCTCAAACATTAGCTACAACCTCATAGTATCTATGTACGATGAAGAAATTGCTGCAGTACCAGAAAATATACTACTATGTAAAATATTAAAGTTGTTTCTTTTCTCTCCCTTCATGATCAGCATAGCACCCTTCAAACCCGCAAAACTCCATCTCTAACTCTATAATTACACATATTTCCAGTGTGCCAAGCAAAATAAAGTTTTTCTTCAAATCAAAAACATGACGCACCTCTATCATAGTTCCATCATGCATTCTAATACTCATTATGCTAACTCCAACAACTCTACAAGAAATATTGCTTTCCATGAGAACTTTACCACCATCATATTTGTGATGCGTTATAAACTAATCCTCTCGTGGGCAGATATGGTATGAGCAACCACTATCCAAAACCCACTAAAAAATCAACAGACACTCAATAACATTGAGAGTAAGTGCTTCATCAGACTTATCCTCAACAACCCTAGCAACATCATCTCATTTCTAACCAGAACAATTCATATGGATCCTTCCATTTTCCATGTTCTGCATAACTTCATTTCTAGTGCCTCCATAGCTATAGCATTTATCACTGGATCTAAGCTTGCTTCGAGACTTAGACCGGCCTCTATTCTTTCCCTTTTCTTTTGGTCTTACATTGCAATCAAATCTTCACCACTTTCACCATCATTACTGCTTTAGATATTCTTTCTCAATTCATTCATATTCAATGAGGCTTTTACATCCTCCATTAATATTGTATCTCTCCCATACAATAAAGTAGTCACCATGTACTCAAAATATTTGGACAGAGAGCCCAAAAGAATTATGCCTAGTCTTCATCATCAACTTGCACATCTATACTAGCAAGATTAAATATAGCCTCATTAAAATAATCAATATGTTACATAATGATTGTACATTCCTTCATCTTAAGGGTGTATAGTCGTTGTTTCAAATACAACTAATTTGTGAGGGAATTCGTCATATATAGACTGTACAGCTTTGACCAAAATCCTGCTAGTCTACTTTTTGATCTTGATCTCTCTGAACATATAGTATCTGCTAGCGATAATACCGGAGTAACATAAGCCTTCACCATAAATTCATCCTTATCGTTCTCTAAAAGCATCTCTGGCAAAAAATCTCCACCCTTTAGCACTTTCTGCAAAACTTACTGACATAAAAAGGTGTGCATCTTTATCTTTTTCAACCTAAAGTCGTTCTTTGAATTTATTTACCTTGTACATTATCGCAAATATCCTTGTCAAACTCGCTTTGATATCAATTTACTAAGAAAATAACAAGTTAAAGTGATACTAAAATGTGAATAAAAATTTCAAACATTAATTATTTGGAATTTGGATTTGAATGAATTGAATTACTTATATCTCAGCTTATTAGTGAACTATTTCCCTAAAAGATATTCTATTAAAAATATTTTTATTATTGTTTTGAATTCCCCAAAAAGTGAACTCACTACTAATAGCTCCAAATAAATGAGGTTTTTGCCGCTTATGCTAAGTTTTGTTATAATATTAGAATGCAAGCCTCATTGAAGAGGTCTTACCACCAGACATTAAGTCATTTCAATAAGGGGTGGTGCATCGGCGACATGCCCCCGAAGGGGTTTGATGGTTGAATTCAATGGTACAGCCACGCACCTCCTGGGAGAGGGTGCTTAGTGGGCATATGTGTAATAACTCCCAATGAAGTTGAATAGTGGGTTTACACTAAATCAGTTGATGTGTTGATGTAATTCACTCATTTTTGTTAGGATGTGCCATGTGCTTCCTAAGAAGGGTTTGAGTGGGCTTACCTATGGCAATCATATTCTCCCAAAGGATCTAGATAGTAGGTTTCTGCTAAAGAAGTTGAGTATACTCTAAATAGCTTTATTACGCAAACGCCTTACTTAATTCAACGATGCTCTGAAAAGCATTTCCCAAGGCATCTCAAATAAAGCAAGTGTGCTCCAAAGAGCAATGCGCAAGCCTCTCAAAAAAACTCAAGTGTGCTATAGAGAGCGGTGCATAAGCGCTTCAAATAATTCATTCAATCGTAAAAGACAATAATGTAAAGAAAGTAAAATTCATCCATATGCTTAGTAACAACGAGGGGATGTCAAACCCATGAGGGTTAGCTTTATAAGTCCAAAATGCACAACATAAAATCAAAAGGAATCACTACTTCATGACAAAGAGGAAAACTAATTCTAGCTTATTCAAGAAAATCTGCTGAAAGTACTAATAAAGCAAAAAAGCAGCCACTGGTGGCCCATTCAACTATTCTAGGGAAAGACTCCTAGCACGAACATCACTATAACGAGTGTCTTGAAGCATTCCTTTGCCCTTATCTTTCTTCTTACTTTGTTGCAGCTCTTTTGTTTAGTCAGTCGGGTGGTAAGGATCTTAACGTTCGTTAATGTGTGACATAACACTCTCTAGTCGTTCATAAGTTGCCAGTAGCTTCGCCAGTTCTGCTTTGTATGGGAACTTCAGCTTTATGTGGCATGTTGAGACCACTACTCAAAACAAGTTTTAGGTTAGTCTCCCTAGGATCTCATTGTAAGCAGACTAGGGCTTGACCACTAGGAATTTCACTATCTTTATCACTTCCTTTGGATGAGTATCCATAGAGAGAGGTAGTCGCACTTTTCTCAACGCTTCTCAAGTGTCGTCAGTGAACACTATTAGTGGAGTGTTGATTTTCTGCAGCTATGCATTATCTACTCCTAGCTGGATGATGCATCATGAAATAGGATATAAGTTGAACTGCCACTATTTATAAGTATCTTCTTCACCTAGAAGCTAGCGAGGGATGTAGAGTTCATTAGCACATCATTGTGTGCTACTCGTTTAAGCCCTAGGTCCTTTTCTCCAAAGGTAATGCTAGGCATGGGGACACACTTAAAAAATTCACAAGATCGAATAAGCTCCATGAGCTTATGATGCTAGCTCAAACTAGCACCGTCCTCGCATTCGCAGAGTCCCGCTAGCTAGTCCTCTTGAGATCACTACAATAACACAGTAATAGGGAGACTCTCCAAGTGACACTAATGTCACTAGTCTTTCGAATATGGATGTTCATCAGGCTGTTGCCAATAGTCCTCATTTACTCCTCATGTTGAACCCTATTTAGGACTACTTGGCTTCTATTCCACATATTTTTTGAGGTGTTCTACCTGGCTTAGCCTCTCAATCTTGTCTTTCAGGTACTTACACCCCTCAATGGTGTGTCCACTATCGCAGTCTAAGGGACACCACTTATCAGATTTCTATTTCTTTAGGTCCTCTATTATATTTTAAGGAGGGTATAGGATAAGGCCATGCTATAGGCTATGGTCAGAATCTCAATTTTGAGGGCAGTAAGTGATGTGTAGATGGAAAAATCCTGAAGCGAACTATGCCCATGATCTCTCTATTTTTTGTTGTTATTATTTCCTTCATCACGCATTTTGTGTTTGCCAACATCTGAGATGTTATGGCTTCCTCAATTCTAATGTGCTTCTCTACGTGCATCAGGAGCTCTTCTAAAGTAATAGGGTTTTTTAATGATTGACTTCTAAAACTGTAAATGTTTCAGGTTCTGTTGGATGTGCTAGGCGGGATTTCCTAATTGATGTCAAAGATCTCATGCATTAATTGGACAAAGTGGTTGAGGTATTATCTCAAGAACTCACCATCTTTCTACTTAATGGTAAATATGTACACAACTATCTTTGGGTATCTATAGTTGATACATATGTTTTGGGGACAACATTGGGCCAATAACTCCCATTCTAAGATAAATTCAGCTGGAATTTGCTTCAACTACATCAAGACACACTTGGTGAGAGTGGTGCGGAATAACTTGCAGTATGCTACGTCACTCAAATCATAAAGCTCCATCCTCACCAAAAAGTTGTCTAGATGCTCTTAGGGGTCTATAGTACCATCAAACTTCGATAGATTGACTATATTTAACTCAAGAGGGGTGCCACCACCAAAGAAACTAAGAAGAATGGACTATATCTCAAGAAAGCAACATCTAGAGGGTGGTACTAGCTTTCTTCTTCTTCTGAAGGTTGTGGCACCAGAAAGTTAGTTTGGACTCAGTAGTAGCGGGCATTCTCTAGGTAGAATCTACTTGCAGGGAAAAATGTGTGTCCACTTGTTGAGGAAAGAGAGAAGGAGCAATGTAAAGATAAAGTCCCCCCAGTTCGATGAGAGGATTGTTGCTGCTCCGATGGATAACGCTCTTTAGCATATTGAGCAATTGGTTTTGCAGCAGCTTGAGAGTAACATTCTCCTGCAAAGTCCTCAATGTCTCCTAAGTCATTTATAGAGTAGGATCTCCAAAAGGTGGTGCCTACTGTGCAGATGTCTCCTCTAGTATCTATCGCATGTTTAGGGCTGGCTCCGACGCTGGTAATTATTGTGCTTTGAGTTGGTGGCTCTCTATGTTCTCCAACCTTGGGACCACTTGGTTGTTAAAATTACGAGCTTTAGATCTTGTTTGCATTCTCAATGTTCTTTCTTTGTCTTTAGAGTTCCCACAGACTATGTCAAGATGATGTTACATGAAAACAAAGTAGTAGTCCTTTTCGATATTCAGTAAGGTTTGAGGTTTTGCCCTATAAACACTGTATAGAGAGTTCTCAATTCTCAAATGTTCAAGTGAATGATTTCTCCTTTTTAGTTTCTCTTTGGTGCTTGGAATTTATAGTTTATTCTTAATGGGCTCAGTCCCATTAGGGTTTTGATGCCTTCTTGATAGACTTAATTAATTTGGGCTCTCCAACCTTTTATTTAATTATTCTCTTTGATTTCTTGAGCCTTTTTTAATCCTTTTATTTTTTGACCCATGTAGAATTAATTAATCATATCACATAAAATTTTAAAAATATGAAATTTTGGAGAATATGTATAATAACCCTAGTTCTTCCCACTTTCGATTAGACACATTGTTTGTCAACACAACTGCAGAGATCTCAATTTACAAACTTGCCACATTATCGAATCAACCTATCATGTGGTGACACATGTCTACTATATTAGCATGAATAATGATGTGTCACTAACGTAGCTGACATGTTAGACAATAATTAAGAAAAAGGTAACGCTCACATAGGAATCAAACCAGGCTATATAGAGCGAGAAGGTAACATTCTACCACCGCATTAAATTCCCAAGCCGCACAAGAAGGCATATGAGAGTCGCTCCGACAATTTTTTTCAATCAAAAAATTTATCTTTCTAATCAGAATTAATTTTTCTTAATCGTGGAAAATTAAAATGAACTTTCGAAAGAAAAAAACATTTTTTATAATTTTTTTTGCTTTCAGAATTGAAAAATTCATGAAAATATTTTAAATGGAGAATAATTTGAAAGCCTTTGCAAGTACTCACAAAAATAATTTGATATGAAAAATTGAGCCGTGAAGGGTAACAAAGTAAAATGGGACTAAAGGAACCCTATTAATTAAACAATAAATAAATTAAAAGGCTAAAGAGCTAATTAATTAAGCCAAGCCCACCGATGGACATCTAAACCCTAATAGGCTGAAGCCTACTAAGGAAAAAACACAATAAATATTAAGTTTCAAAGTTAAACATGACATGAAAAATTAATTGCAAAAAATTGAAGGTTCTAACTCTATGCGGACCTGTTTTTGGAGCAAAAGAACTCAAAAAAACTTACTAAATTCTTGAAAGGACCCTAACTTCATTTCCAAGCAGCATCATATTGGTGTTGTCTACGAGAACTCTTACCTAAGAAAGAGGAACATGCTGAAAATGCAGATGGGATCTAGAGATCAAGATTCTAGTAACCAAGTTACACCAAGAGGTGAGAGGATGAAGAACAACTAGCCTGAAGTGCAGTCACATCCGACATTGGAGCCAACTCTTGAAGTGCATCGCCATTGGAAGATATGCCAATGCAATGGCACCACATCCTGGAGAACAAGTACTGCTTGTACACATTGATATATGCTTTTAAATTTTTAATGTAGCCTATTTGTAATCATATCGTAAAAATTTGGTGAATTTTGTTTAAGCATATTGGTAAAAATAGATCATTTTTCACTAAGTCTGGGGAAATTTCCGAAGCGTGTCAATTTTTGTACACTATGTTTCATGGTATAAACTTTATATGTTTAGAAAGCTCATGAAAAATACTTCTAATCTATATATCATACATCAAAATTGACTAAAAGATTGATTTTATATGATCTTTTAAAATTCGGATTGAATTTTAGAAAATTTGAAAATTTTGGAGAACATGAACAGTAACCTTAGGTTCTCCCTAATCTCGATTGGACATCTATACTGTGCAAATATTCTACCATTAGATCAAATGCACCTGTACAGAAAATAGTTGGATATTTTTTTTAGAAAAATGAGAGAGGGGGGGCGGGGGGGGGGGGGGGGGGGGATGGAGCACACACGTTGCCCCAATCACACAAGGGCCGCATGGGGCCACGTGAGTCACTTGAGCAACTTTTTTTGGTTGGAAAAATTATTTTTCTAATTGGAACTACTTTTCCTCAATTTTGGGCAATTAAACCATTTTTTTTATAATTTTTGGTACTTTCAAAATTAAAAAAAAAAAATCATGACAAATATTTCATTTGGAGAACAATATTGAAAATGTTTGTGAACACATAGAAATCCTACAGGATTGGTTACCTAAATCAAAATTTTAGACACTTAAGAATACTTTGCACATAAGAAAAATGTTTTCGTGTAATTTTTTATGATTGAGTGTGTTTTATATTCTACTATATATTAACTATAATATTATTTACCCTGGTTTTAGATATGACTAGAGGGAGATATGTCCAACTCATTGTTTAAGAGGAAGACAGAGAGTTGAGAACTCCTAAATGACTAATGAATTTCCGACAATTTTTTATATATAAAGTTAAAGATTCAAATATAGCTCCTCAACATTTTGACATTATGAAAGGAAACTTTTGTGAGCTTGTTTACCTAGGCGAACAATATTTCTTTTAAGATAAAGCACATGTTGATGCAAGTTTGGCAATGGCGTTTTACTTACCAAATTCGAAGTTTAGCAGGAGAGGATAGGACATTTTTTTATGTAAAATGCTATGCTTAAATGATTGGTGAAAGAAACCAGGGCAAAGTTGAAAGTAGCCATATTTCCTTGTACGCACACTAATTTACGTGACATTAGACTGAGTAAGAAGAAGAAAGAAAGTCTTAAGTTTATTGAGCGTGATAGACTTTGGACCAGTATAATTAAAATGTCTTCATGTATCCAAGTGCACCGAAGTACAATAAGCATAGTAGTTTTCAAGGGGAAGATGATTATGTACAAGCAGTGGTCTAATTTATAAATATTTCATTGCATTCGTAGTGTTCTCATGAGACATGTATTTCTATTTCTGGATTGTGGGTAATCTAGAGTTGGCTAATTAATGGTTTGAAAATACATATTCTTTTTCTTCAATGATACAAGATGTGTTCTTGTAAATATACAATGTATGTTTTATTTGAGTTGGAGCTTTAGGTTAGTAGAATTTGAGTAATTCTCTTCTAAAATTAATGAAGATTTTGTTATTGAAATTAATCTTCATTAATTTTTTGGTAATACAACATTTGGATTATGGATGATGATTGGAAACTATCTGAACTTTCTAATCTGCACCTTATGTTGTTTATCATAAATATTAATTTTAAGTACAAAATTACATGTGGATATAGATAAGCATTAACATATATAAGTTATCACTCCAAAATATAAAAAGCTATAACATGAAAATTAATCCCATATGATTTGAACAAAAGAAATAAGCTTTATAGTGATAACTATAAGATTTGGTATGTGCAGCTAAAAAAATAAGATGTCTTGTCAACCAGATAATGCAGAACCTAAATATGAGTAATATTGCTCGAGAAAGACGGGTTACCAAGCATGGAAAAAGAAAGATTCCACGGTTAAAACTATTTTATCTTGCTTCGCAACTGATAATCTCATTCACGAGTGTGAACAATAAGTTCAAGTTTTAATCCTGTCCCTTCTAGCAAATGGGAGCATATAATATCTTATTCATAATAGTAGCATTAAAACTTTCATTAATGCTACCCAGCATCTTAAAGTTTGAGGATAAGCGGATTGGTGTTGCTTAGTCCGTTGTTATCGCCTTTGTGGTTAAGTTCAATCCAAAAAACAAAAAAATTGCGGATCTCAAACACAAGAAGAACTAGAACAAGGCGAGAAAGCTAAGGAGACTGGAGAAAGGTCTAAGAAGAACAATTCTAATCTAAATCGCAAAGTGAAGCCATTATAGATTTATTTGTCGAGTTCCTCATAGCACTAGGTAGATATGTGTAAGGGGATTGGCACACGCAAGCTAGAGTTGCATGATGGACGAACTCTTATCCGACATGATGTCCTTTATAAACTGGAGATTCAATGAAGCTTTATCTTAACTATTGTTCTTCTAGGACTGGGCATTATCTTGAATTTCAAAATAATGTTATTGATATTTTCTGCAGCAACACTTATTAGTAATGACCTTATCGTTCCAAAATTATGACGAATGAACTTTTAAGTTAAGTTGATAGCTTGGTTCGTAAGTATATGTTTTTTCTAGTCTTGCAAATGCATATGCATATGCTTGTACTTCGCATGCTCAATTAGGTCATATTGGTCAAGACAAAATGAATCAAATGGTGAAAGCCAGACTGTTAGGTTCAATTTCTAGAGTTGAAATGCCTAATTATAATCATTGTCTTTCTTATAAGGTGACTCAAAAATATTTTGAAGTTATTATGATGGAATTTCTATTGCGACTAATCATTTCAGATACATATGCGATTCAATAAATGTGAAAGCTAAGTATGAAGCCTTATATTTCATTACGTTTATAAATAATTTCATGCATTGTAGTCGATACCACATGTCTGAAGCACTGGAGTGGTTTAGACTTTATATAAGTGAAGTGAATAATCAAAATAGATAGAAGCATTTAGTACTAATCAGAGGCGTGATATATCTAATCGATTTGAGGATCTATGTGAAGAAAAATTAATTATCCGGCCACTAACTATTCCTCATATACCGCAATAGAATAATTTTGCTAAGAAAAGGAATAGAACATTTTTAGATATGATGAGGTCTATGATAGCTCATGCAAACTTACCAATTTATTTTTTGGAGAAATACTTTATTAATTGAGGTCTATATTTTGGATAGAGTGCCTTCAAAATCAATATCATCTATACAATATGAACTGTGGGCTGGTGTGAAACCTAACCAAAGTAACCTCAGACCCTGGGGATCGGTTGTTCATATTTTGGACTCTTCCTACCATTTTGAGAAGTTCAGTCTTCCGAGGAAACAAATGTATCCTTATAAGACACTATGAGCAATCGAAAGGTTTTGTGTTCGTAGGTCAAAAAGTTAGATTGAAGTATCACAGAGATGGGATCATTAAATGCAATACTTTGGGAAAAACGATTTTCCTGGTAAGGGTAAACTAAAGGAAAATTATCCTTTATTTGAGTTGGCGGATTCAGAAGACAACCCTGTGGATCATTAAAAACTAAAAACAATATGTTACCACTTGTCCAAGTGGGAGCAATTAGGATCGAGATGATCAATTTGAATTTCATCCTGAAAGAATAATAGGAAAATCATTCCTAAATATTAATTT
Source organism: Jacaranda mimosifolia (assembly GCA_018894105.1). Classification (NCBI taxonomy): domain Eukaryota; kingdom Viridiplantae; phylum Streptophyta; class Magnoliopsida; order Lamiales; family Bignoniaceae; genus Jacaranda; species Jacaranda mimosifolia. Next base: position 12,527,069 of record CM032130.1, on the reverse strand, counting down.
TGAAATTAAGGACCATGCTTTTATGACTCGTCAAAAGTGAAGATGAATCCACAGCCTAAAAGATGTTATAAAACCTAAAAATGTGATTGAGGCTATATCTTTTCCTAAAAAAGGATAAACGGATGAAAGTAATATAAGAACAAATGAAATTAAATGAGATCGAGCTATGTTGGTGAACTGGTTGATCTTCCATTTAGGTATAGATCTATTAGGAATAAGTGAGTTCTCAAGATAAGCCTTGATAGGGGGAAAAATTATAATTATTAGAGGGTATTCAATATCAATTAAATTATACCAATTTAATTGACTTGTCTACTACTACTCTAATAATTTTATAATTGTCAACATATTTTAATATAATTCTGAGCATCTCCTGTAATGAGAGATTACGAACACCAACCCGCCTAATTATGGCCATATTTGTACATTTAGGACGCAAATATTAAATCTGGTCAAAATCAATCCTAATGTTTCATAACATAATATAGATCCATATAAACATTTATAAAGTGGATATGTTAATTCCCAAAGTTTTCAAGGAAAAAAAAAAGAAAAAAGAAGAATTTCCCATGCATGCACAGTAATGCGTACTAACCACTGACTAACCACAAACACCATCATAATTTTTAGAAATACAAAGTGAGTGTTTAGTTATGTTTTATCAAAATAATTTTATTTTAGTAAAATATAATCAAATATGTATTTATTTTTTCTCTAAAATATCAAAATAAGTTTTTCGAAAATATCCTCTTCTATCCATCATTATCCACCAAAATTCCTCATCTTCCCATATATATATCACACATATTTTAGGGTAAATTAGCAGACAAACCCCAAATGTATAGGGTAATTTGTACTTGGCCCCCCAACGGTTGCAAGTGTGCGGAACGATTATCCAACATTTGCTTAATGTGCTTAAATACACCATGTTCCACTTTCTGGCGGCATATTTAAAAATTGTTGCACTTTGCCCCTGATGTTTTAAAAAAACTATATTTAGCCATCTAAAGTACTTTAAAATATTACCCTTAGCATTAAATTCATATTTTGGTGGAATAAAGTCAAATATTTTGTCAAATATTGTTATCATATATTACTTAATTGTTAATATATCAATAGTTCAGTCAATTTGAGTTATCTGAAATCTATAACTTAATAGTACAAATTTTTCTAAATTAATGTGTGTAAGATAATTAAAAAATAATTTAGAGTTATACCAAATAATTGTTATGGTGTACTTCTAAATTTGTGTTTATTTGTTTAATTAAGAGTGTAAATAGTTTAGGGTTTTCATTTGAATATGAATATATAAGATAGATGACACTAGTTGGATGAATATTGGCAGCAAAAAATGTGGATCTTAATATCAACATTATCTCTCTCATTTATTACTCTATTTAAATTAAAAATATTTAATATCATTTGCTAACAAATATGCATAATTTTATATTGATATACAATCAATTAGGATATAATTTTAAAATTAGTTTTAATCAACTTATTCATATAAACTGAGTAAAATATAACTATAAAATTATTTTGTAAATATATAATTGCTTAAATTGATTTAACTATCCATATATTGATAAGTGATTAGTGTATGATAATATTTTGTATAAAATGTTTCACTTAATTCCAAAAAAATAAAATCTAATGGTAAAAGTGCTACAATTTAGAATGATTAAGGTGTTAAATGTACATTTTGTTAAAGTTTAGGAGGTAAAATGCAACATATCCAAAGTATTTTAACATCTCCGATGGAATATTCTGTCGGAAAATGGAACGAGGAGGTATCCAAAGGTTGGGTAATCTTTTCGCACATCTGCAACGGTTGGGGGGCAAAGTACACGTGATCCTATACGTTGGGGGAGTGTTTGCTATTTACCCTATATCTTATTATTATTCTTATAATAAAATAAATTATTCAATTCCATTTTAACCCTAAAAACCCAATAAAAAAATATTGATTAGATCGCTACAGTAAAAAAATGTTCCCCTCCCAAAACATAAACAAACATACTAAACTCCCAAAAATATTTTCTATCAATTGTCCCAAAATATAAACAAGCATTCATCACATTTCCTAATACCACTTTCACATTCCCTAACCCCACTCTCAAAATTCATTTCTCTAAAACATATATTATAATCACCTCCAAAATATAACCAAACATTATCAAAACTTTTCAATATTTCTGGCTTAGAAAATATTTTTCTGCAATTTTTAAACAGTTCTCTATATCCTATTCCAAAGAATTTATTTTAAAATTACAGAAAAATTAGAAATTAAGCGAGAATCATTTGCAAAATCTTATTCTGAATGATGCCCAAGCGCCCGCACATGCTATTCAACGAGCACACTCCATCTTCCGCGACCAGCCACAAACCTAAAAATTTGGCTTCAAAATGTTAAACGGTCATATCTCACTTATTTTAAAGCGAAATTTCACATATGATAAATAGTTGAAAAGTTTTCGACGTGTTCTATCCAATCATGTGAATTTTCATGCTATAAAAGAATAATTTCATCTATGTGGAACTGATTAATTGTTCAAAATTGTGGGGTCTGCGAGACAACAATCTGCCAACCAAGAATTCCCACTAATTAAGTTCCTAAATAGCCCCCACCAACTTCCTCAATTCTCTCTATTCAGCCACATGCTGATGGAGCACTGGAATAATAAAACCATATTGCAAGATGTCCTGAATTTATGATTCATAGTACAACTTATGATTATGAAGATGAGGAAGTTGGTGAATAGATTGACAGTACTTTGTATCCACACTAAGGATAACACTTCGTTTTTATTAATTATGGTGCTCAATAATTTGCTTACTCTAAGATAACTGACTTTTACATTTCTTCTTACCAAAATGCCTGTTCAGATATCTTCTCTATTGTATATCCGACCAAGATTGGTGATATTGTTGACTTTTTGTATTGCATCCTGTGATGAAAAATACCCTGAAGTTGATACTCTTGGAAGCTGATAACATAATGCAGCCGTGCAAGGTGATGCACAGGGTATATGTTTTGATGAACACTCAATTTTGATGGCTTTGAATTGAATTGAAAACTATGATGTCAATTTTGTTTCTAAACAGGATTAGAAATTATGAATGCATTTGCAAAATCAGAATGCTTGCTTGTATGGACTTTTTGTGTTGGTTTTGGTATAGTTAAACACTCATGCTATAACTTAAATTTGGTTGTTAGTGTAAATGGTAAGTTTGATCAGGATTGAAGAGGTTTGAATTTGCTTAATTCATGTTTGATGGGTGCAATGTAAATATTTTGTACCAAAAATTTAAAACATTTTAAGTAGTTCTTGTTTTATTCATTAAGCAAGATTGGCATTTTGTACTAAAAGTAAAAATATAAATGTTATAGGATGACAACTGTACTACAAATCTGCTTAATTTAATTTGATTTTAAGTAATAAATAAGGATTTAATAATTATCAATTAACATACGTGAAATAAAGTTAAAAAGATCATAGTTTAATAAAATAATATAGCAATGTTTTTAACAAAAAGTTAAGATCTTTTTGTACTGGACCACCTGAACCCGAACCCGTCCATTTTCAACACAATCCACTTTTAACACATAATTATATAAATTCATTTTGAACCCAACCTATTTTGAGACCCATAAAATCCAACCCAATCCATCCATTGGCCACCCGTACTTCAAGCTAATCACGACCACACAAAATTGCTTCTGCATTCTTTGGTAGAATTGAACTGCGAAACTTACAATAATTCTAGCACCATGGCTAATGGATATTCAGAAGCAACTGTGGTGATTGAGATACTCCAAACATCGTGAACCATCAAGGCAAGCCCGGGATATCTAGCACTATTTCCTCTCTAATAATCAAGCAGTTTTGATCCGAAAATTGTTTCTTATCAATCAAAGCTCACTTAAGTATAGTTCCCACTCTAATTGGCTTCTAGCATCTGCACATTGACTTCTATAAGAATTAAACTCCTATAAAACATGAAACACTTAAGGGCTTAGTTAAAATTAACAAAGTAAAAAAGATAATGAAAAGAAAAGAATAGAATGTACTTACATCCATAACAACATCCATATCATCATGACACCCATTAATTGTAGCAATTGAAGATTATCCACATCCTGAGGGGAATACATGAAAGTACTCCTCAAACAATACCCGCATTTGCTCTCTTAAATGTTTAACTTTCTCATATGGTATAAAAGGATCAAGCAAAACTCTAAAAACTCAAGCTTATAATAAGGACCAAGAATGATAGTAAATGTCAGTATGGTACTATAAGACTCATAATATTTGTCGAATTTTTGTTTCATATCTCTTGCCATTCTACTCATAGCAGGATCTGTACTTGTCATTTCCTCTTGTATGAGCATTTGTATCCATTGAACAATATGAAAATAAAGGTTAAATATGGGGCATCTATGACCAGAGAAAAGTTCAGTCATATCATTGAAAGGTCTCAAAAACTTTGTGATGTTTTCCACCCGACTCCACTCTCAAGTGACAGACACCACTAATAATTGGTATCAACAAGTTCCAATTGAAAAATGCAAGTGAATACAAGATAGTATAATCCAACATCAAATAAGTCGAGTTCCATCGAACAGGCATATTTTGTTTTAATTTCTTTTTAGCCTTAAGATCCAATTGCTTAACACACTCAGAAAATTTTAGAATTCTCATTTCTGATCCCCTTTCATACTTCACACTATCACAAATCTTTTCACTACATATGTTAATGATTTTTAAACCATCTTGTACGATCAAATTTAAGATAAGGGCACTACATCTCAATGTAGAAATTCACTATTACACATTGAAGAATTCGTGAAAGAAAGACGGTTTCTTAATAAATCAACCATACCTTCATTATACCTTACATTATCCAAATTTATTATAAAAACTTTCTTCTCAATCGCCATTCTTGTGCAAAATTAATTAGTTTCTCACCAATATTTTTTAGCTATCATGCGGAGGTCTCCCGTGTCAAAAAATAAGTACACTTTTTGCAACACCCAATCATTGTCAACTTAATGAGCAGTAACTATCATATAACCATTAGAAACAAGGACACAAGTGAAGTCCACAAATTAGAAGTCAAGTAAATTCTACTTGTGATAAATTGCAAGATCTTTTTGAGTTTTTCCTTCTCCATTTGGTAGATCTTCAAGGCATCTCCTTTTGTCATGTTTTGTGATACATGCACAACCTTAGGATTCAAATAAGAGAAAACATCTCTCATGCCTTCATGCTCAACAAATTTAAGAAGATAATTATATCTAATCATAACTTTGGCAACCTTTTCCCTAAACACAATTTGGTCACATACTTCATTTTAGGGTTCCTAAATGTGACGTTTAAGATTTCTTGTCCCATATTGTCCACAATCATAAATTTGTGCACAATTTCGGCACTTGGGCTTTTCTTTTCCATTCTCAGTAAATTCACAAAATATTTTCCAGACAATAGAAATGTATTTCTTAGAACTCTTTGACCTAACCGAAGAACTACTTTCACTTAATGTATAATTATTCTCCATCATTCAATATTGGTGCATGGTCTATAGATAACAACAAATTAAAAATGCCTTAGTCTTAATTAAATATTACAAATATTATAAAAATAACAAAAACCTTAATAAAAAGAACTCTCATGTTATTCCTTCCTTTTTGATCAAAGTTGTATGCTCTAAATGTCCAAAACAAAAAGATTACCAACATAAAATATAGCACAGTTACTGTACATTAATTAATCAGTGTTTCCTTTTAGTTGAATTTCACAATTATACCCTATAAGGGATGCTATTTCCTTGCCCTATCTATTCATATGAAATTGATATTCCAAAAACACCATACTCTCATATGAATCATCCATTTTTTAATTGAACCCTAATTTCAATAATTCTAAAGCGAAATGATACTTGAAACAATATACTAAATGGTTTGAAAGGAATTAGAGCTTTGCCACAAGAACCAAAATGAGACTAATTGTTTCCAGCCCACATAGTATTATAATCTCATCTTCTTTAAATAAGGTACCATAATCCAATCATAAAGTGCTGCTTTACAAATCAATATAGAAAATTTTACAAATTTAAACACAATAAATAAATAAATAAAAACAAATATTAGCATTCAGGAATTTACACAGCACAAGAGTGAAACTCATTGTTTTGATTATCAGCTTTAAGCAGAGGCATAGCGCTATTTGCCTATGCTTTCTCAAGCAAAGCACATAGATACCCACATCCGATTTAAAATATATAAAATAAGATACTACTTGTATTTCTACTTTTACCTTTCTCCATGTTAGTTTTACGGACTACCGTTGCTTTGCAACAGCAATTCACTAGTCTAGTCGTCCAGTGGTGGACAACAGACAAAGATAGAACACGACGATTTCATCAAGATTTTCCTATTGTTAGAAGCTAAATGATGGAGGGTGGGAGAATAGAAATGTCATTAATTTAGGGGCTAAAATCGGGTTGATCATTTATGCCTGTTTGGATTTGTTTTCATCTTTTATTTTTATTTTCAACACAATCAAAAAATAAAATTCATTCATTTCTAGCCATTTTCATTTAAAATATTTCTTATTTTCATTGACGCTGGGATGATAAAAAACTTAACACCTCTCATTCTTATCACTTTTTCAACAAATAAAATGAAAAATCAAAAGGTCATCTTATTCAAAACCCCAATTATGACATCCCTTCTCTCCCACTTCACACCTCGAAACGCACCGTTCTTATAGAGATAAACACGCTTTCACATCTTCTTAACCTGAAATGGTTGGGGAGAGGAAAGGTTCCTTTTTTTGAGTGTACTCCCGAGAACAGATCCAGTCGAGATAGGGTGGGGCCTGTAGCTCAAAGGATTAGAGCACGTGGCTACGAACCACAGTGTCGGCGGTTCTTTTTTTTTCATAACTTACACTATCATCCTATTATCACATTAATCAAATTTAAATTTGATTTGACGTAAAATACTCACTCACTTTAAAGTATAAAAAATAGGGCCTCTTATTTAAAAGTACCAAAAGCACTTTCTCATTCTGTGATTAGTCCCCACTTGATTTTGTTTAGAACAAGCTCTTTAGTTTTCTTAAAACTTTAGAGATTACTCCCTACTCATGTGATTTGACAAAAATGCCCTTAAGTATAATATTTTTCACTCATTTTTTTCACATATTCATCATCCACATAAGCAAACAGTAAACCTTAGCATATGTACTTTCATTACCAGAAATAGAAAATGCATCAAGCTCCACTGCAGGAATGAGAATAATCTTTAGAGCCAACAACCACCAACCCAACATCTGCATTATCTTCTTCTCTTTTTATTTTCATCATTTTTGGGTTTCTTCTTTTTCTTCTTCTCAGTTTCTTCTCAGTTGTTTTGAGTTTCTTGTATTTTTCTGACAATGTCAACCAGTAGTGAAGCAAGAGTGTTCAATCAAGTGTTGGGGAGTTGCCGCTACAAAGACGAGCTCCATATAATGTCAATTAAGGATGGTATGACTTCAATAGACATGTACATTAATCTCGTAAGAAAATGGAGTGAAATCAACACTGAGCTCTTCAGTTTGCAATACATAGCTCCACATCAAATATTGTACATGACTTTGATTGATGACGACGATGTCATGAATATGATCTTACTACATTTGACATTAAAGATAAACATTGTTCACATCTTGATAAACCGAAAGGATGAATCAAGCAGCAGTGCAAAGAAGAGTACTGATGTTTTAAGGTAATACTTCTATAGAATCTAAACTGTACTGCAGTTTGTAAAGTTTTGTACTTGAAGTGTTCCGAAATTGTACTCTGTTTATTTAAAAATCTTTCTCTACTTGGTACGTTCTACATTATACTTCACTACAAATAAAATTGTACTTCATCTCACAAAAATTGTACTCTATTATATAAGTTTTATACTTCAAGTGTTATATTAATGGATTATCCAAAATTGTACTGCAACTTCTAGTAGTTTATACTTGAAGTGTTCCCAAACTAAACGTCTTCTATCTAAAATTATACTTTTGGTTTTTTGAAATTATACTTCATTTTACTAAACTTGTACTTCAATTATCTAAGTTGTATACTTCATGTGTTCTATTAATGGATTATCCAAAATCCTACTGCAGTTGCTAAGGTTTTATACTTTATGAGTTCGAAATTGTACTTCACTTTATCTAAAATTGTACTTCTATTTTCTGAAACTATACTTTATTTTATACATCATTTTTCATAAACCTGTACTCTATTCATTGAAGTTCTATACTTCAAATATTCTAAAATTGTACTTCATTTTATGTAAACTTGTACTTGAATTATCTGAATCTGTTATTTAAGTTTTATACTTCAAGTGTTCTACTAATGGATTATCCAAAATCGTTCTGCAATTGCTAAGGATTTATATTTCAAGTGCTCCGAAATAGTACTTTTGTTTTCTAAAATTACACTTAATTTTACCTAAACCTGTACTCTATTCATTGAAGTTCTATACTTCAGGTGTTCTGAAATTGTACTTCATTTTATCTAAACTTGTACTTCAGTTATCTGAATCTATTATTTAAGCTCCAAGTGTTCTACTAATGGATTATCCAAAAATTGTACCGCGATTGTTAAGGTTTTATACCTCAGGAATTCCAAAATAGTACTTCATTTTATCTAAAATTATACTGCAATTGCTAAGGTTTTACACTTCAAGTGTTCTACAAATGGATTATCCAAAATCGTACTGCAATTGCTAAAGATTTATACTTCCAGTGTTCTGAAATTGTATTTCTTTTTCTATAAAATTGTACTTCTATTTTTTGAAATTATACTTCATTTCACCTAAACATGTACTCTATTCATTGAAGTTCTATACTTCAGGTGTTCTGAAATTGTACTTCATTTTATCTAAACTTGTACTTTAGTTATCTGAATATATTATTTAAGCTTCAAGTGTTCTACTAATGGATTATCCCAAAATTGTACTGCAATTGCTAAGGTTTTAAACTTCAGGAGTTCTGAAATTGTACTTCACTTTATCCAAAATTGTACTGCAATTGATAACATTTTATACTTCACGCTTTCTAGAATTGTACTTCATTTTATCTAAACTTGTACTTCAGTTATCTAAATCTATTATTTTAGTTTTACACTTCAAGTGTCCTACAAATGGACTATCCAAAATCGTACTGCAATTGCTAAGGTTTTATACTTCAGGAGTTCTGAAATTGTACTTCACTTATCTAAAATTGTACAACAATTGCTAAGATTTTATACTTCAAGTGTTCTGAAATTTTACTTCATTTTATCTAAATTTGTACTTCAACTATTTGAATCTATACTTCAATTATTTGAATCTATTATTTTAGTTTTATAGTTCAAGTGTTCTACTAATGGATTATCCAAAATTGTACTACAATTGCTAAGGATTTAAGCTTTAAGTGTTCTGAAATTGTACTTCTTTTTATATAAAATTGTAATTCTATTTTTTGAAATTATACTTCATTTTACCTAAACTTGTACTCTATTCATTGAAGTTCTATAATTCAGATTTTCTAAAATTGTACTTCATTTTATCTAAACTTGTACTTCAGTTATCTAAATCTATTATTTAAGCCTCAAGTGTTCTACTAATGGATTATCCAAAATTTGTACTGCAATTGCTAAGGTTTTATACCTCAGGAGTTCTGAAATTGTACTTCACTTTATTTAAAATTATACTTAACCTTTTACATAAAGTTGTACTATAATATTTAAGTTTTATAAAGTTCTATTAATTTTTATACTTCATTTTACCTAAAGTTCTATACTTTAAGTGCTTTACTTATTGATTATCCAAAATTGTACTGCAATTGCTGGCGTTTTATACTTCTATTGTTCTGAAATTGTACTCCATTTATTTAAAATTATACTACCATGCTGAATTGTTCTACATATTGTACTTTATTTTACCTAAAATTGTACTTCATTTGTCAACCTTAAGGGATGCAGTCGAGGAAGAAATTGGTTCGACTAATGCATCGCACAATGAATTGGCTTTAATTAGCAAATCAATTAATGCATAGAGGAATTGTATATATGGAGAGGGTTAGACATTCAAGGATGCTCAAGAGTTCAGAATTATGCTTAAGAATTATGTGGTGTCTACTTTGCGGTATTTAAATACAAGAAAAATGACAACAAAAAAGTCAAAGCCGTTTGCAGTGATGAAAATTACAAATGAAGAATCTATGCAACACAGCATGAGGCTAATAAATTATTTGGAATTCAAAAATGCAATCTAGAGCACACGTGGTGAGGCTAATCTTCAGACAAGGGGACATCCTAAAATTGATTCTGCTTGGGTTGCTAACATAGTGAAGGATAAATTGAGATCAGAGCCATGTTATCGACCCTCTACCATATTGAAAGATATCCACAGATAATACGGTATGGAACTTAGGTACCATAAAGCATGGATGGGTAAGGAATTAGCTATGCATGATATCCATGGAGCTGAAAAAGGATCTTATGATAAGTTGAGGTGGTACTATGATGCAATAAAGAGGACAAACCCTGGAAGTATTGCAAACTATGAGAGAGACCCAATTAATCAAAAATTTCATCGGCTATTTATATGTTTCAGTGCCTGCCTTATTAGTTTTCTTTGGGGATACAGGCCATTGATATTCTTAGATGGCACCCGTATTAAAAATAAATACAAAGAAAGTTTTCTCAGTCCTGTCAGTAGGGATGCTAATGATGACTTATTCACGCTAGCATATGCAGTTGTTGACTCTGAAAATGATATTAATTGGAAGTGGTTCTGCTTTAAGCTAAGAAGTGTCTTAGATTCTCAATATCTGCCTAGCATATCAAGGTTTACTTTCTTCTCTGATCAACATCCAGGTCTTCTTAAGGCCCTCCCCATTATATTTTCTAGTAGCTACCATGCATATTGCTTGAGACACCTAGTGGATAACTTTAAGAAACAAGTAAGAACTTTATCTTTGCTTGTGAAATAATTATGTGAAATAAACTCTAATTCATAACATTTAGCACATTACTGATCTATTATTTTAAATTCAGGTATTAAGGAAGTACCCTCTACATAACAGGAAACATTGGTGTTCTATTTTTATGAAAGCTGCATATGCGCCTACAAGGAAGGAGTATACACGACATATAGACAGCATCTTGGAGTCATTTCCACTTGCCAGAGACTTTATTATGCAGTCTAACCCACAATGTTGGGCAAATTCCTTATTCAGTGGAGATCGATGGGGGGTAATAAACAATAATCAAGCAGAATGTTGGAATAATTAGGTTAAACCAGCCCGATTTATGCCAGTTGCAACCATAGTTGATCACATACGCATGAAAATAATGGTTACGATGCATGATCGACGAGAAGAATCTCATAAGATGGTTGGTCAATTATGTCCCAAGCAAGAGAAGAAGTTGGCAATCAATCATATGCATTCTCATAACTTAAAAGTTGTGATGTCTAGCGGTTGGAGCTCTGAGGTGATTGAACAAGATAAATCGTATGCTGTAGATTTACATAGCAGGGTTTGTTCATGCAGAGCATGGAAAATTGATAAAATACCATGCAAACATGCTTTTGCTTGTATTGAGTCAAAGTCACTTTCACCATATAACTTTACCGATCAATATTACCAAGTTGAGATGTATCAACAAGCATACCAAGCAGTGATAAACCCTATTCCTACGTATGATAGGCATCTATTCCCTCTAGATGAGAATGGCGTCATTAATGCACCTGATTGCCGATCTTAGCCTGAGCGTAGAAGGACACAGAGGATTCCATCATAAATTGAGAAACGTGTAATTAAGTATAAAAGGTGTGGTAGAATAGGGCATAATCATCGAACCTGCAAAGAATCAGTAAACTAGCTAAATCTAAGAGATCTATACTTGATTTCTTGACAATTATACTTCATTAAGGCAACTATGTATTTGATTTAGCGAGAATTTTGCATGTTGTCCGAGATATTAGTGATTTTGTACCTCAATCTGGGAGATCCATACTTGATTTTTGGACAATTATACTTCATTTCCATGATAGTGTACTCAAAATTGCTGCCCAGCTTCAGTTTAACAAAAGTGTACTTCAACGTAACACCATTTAGACTTTGTTAGTTTTGAGTTTGTACTTCATTTTCATAATATTGTAATCAGATTTACTATCAAATTTCAAATGAATTAAACTGTACTTCAACACAATATCGTTTATACTTTATTTGTTCTACATTTGTACTTTATTTCCCTTATATTGTACACAAATTTACTGCCAAATTTTAATTAAATTGAAGTGTACTTCAACGTAACTGTAAACATATTAAATTTTTGACCAATTGAGAAGTGACACATGTAAAATAATATATTAAATATTAATTTAAAATTTTCTATTTAAATTTTGGGATATATTAAATTTAATTCCAAAAGATAAATAGTTGATTTTAATTAATAATTTAATATTTATTTTATATTCAAATCAAGCATTGACACGTGTCAAAGATGGAGTGTCTACATTTCTGGACCAATCAAATTAAAGATATTTCATATTGATATTATCTTTTAATGTTTGATATTATCAAATCAAATATGTATGATATTATCTCTTGATATTTGACAATATATTATCAAAGAGATAATCTTTGAAGGAGTTCAAGTCAATCAGAAGTCTTCCATCAAACACCTATATAAAGGGGTGATTCCAGCTCATTTGACACAACACAAATTCCAACAAACGAGAGAAACTCTGAAGGAGGCCAGCAATTCTCTCAAGCAAATTCAAGGAGATCCACGACGTTCAAGGTGTTCTTCGAGGAATTCATATATTTTTGGCGTTTGATTCGAGATTAAGGTGCGAAGCCCTCGAATTGACATTATTTCGTTCAAGGAGATCTACGAAGTTCAAGGTGTTCTTTGCGGAATCCATATATTTTTGGCTTTTGATTCGAGATTAAGGTGCGAAGCCCCCGAATTGGCATTATTCCAGTCAAATCAAATTCAAAAGAGATCCACAACGTTCAAGGCGTTCTTCGTGGAATCCACATATTTTTGGTGTTTGATTCGATATTAAGGTACGAAGCCCTCGAATTGGCGTTATTCTATCCAAATCAAATTCAAAGGAGATCCATAGTGTTTAAGGCATTTTTCGTGGAGCTTAAGATTATATTTGGAAGGAAAGAATCAGAGAATTAGATTAGAAATAGAATCCACAGTTGATTGATTTTGATTTTAATTTTATTTGTACAATTTTTTCCTTGTTTTGTAATTTTAATTTTTGCTAACAAGAAATTTGTTGTTACAAATTTTGGCACGCCTAGTGGGACCATCTCTACCTCTCATCTCTTTCATTCATCAAAGATTGAAGTATCATGGCCACCAACAAGACTGTTGTATTGAAGATGACTACCTCAAATTCCATAAATACTAGAGCAAGAAGTGTTGGCGTCACCATAAGGAGTATGTCCAAAAAGTCGCAATCATCTTCAGAGGTAAATCACTCACTTGAAGTTGTGGAAAAAGCATTGTTGCAAGCTATTGATATTAATGAAGGTGGTGGAGACTCAAAGGAAGAATCAACAGCATCCATTCCTCGCTCAACCTCAAGTTCCTCAAACATAGCGCCAGTGATGGTGACAAGTGCTATGACTTTGGAGGAACAAATTACTAATTTAACAAAGATTATTGAAGGGCTAGCAAAGCATGTCCAAGAGCAAGATTCTCAAATCTCCAAGTTGATGAACAAGGCGGATAATGCTGAGACTAGTCACGTGATGGAGAAACAAATAGAAGCTCAAGATGAAGTCGAAACATCCACAAAGAGGCAGCTAGTTGAAAATGAAAGGCCTAAAATGAAGGAACTACAAGTTTCCACCGGTGGACTAATTCCCATTGACCAACTGAGGGAGTTTATCATGGGAACTATCAAAGACAAATTTGAAGGAAGCTCTAAGTCATTTATGACTTATTCCAAGCCATATACTCAAAGGATTGACAACTTAAAGATGTCGACTGGTTATCAACCACCAAAGTTTCAGCAATTTGATGGCAAAGGCAATCCAAAGCAATATGTGGCTCATTTCATTGAAACTTGCAACAATACTGGGACATATGGAGATCACTTAGTTAAGCAGTTTGTTCGATCCTTGAAGTGCAATGCTTTTGATTGGTACACTGACTTAGAAACAGGCTCAATTGATAGTTGGGGACAATTGGAGCAAGAATTTCTCAATCATTTCTACAGTACCCGAAGGAAGTCAGTATGATTGGAATCACCAATTCCCGCCAATGGAAAGAAGAGCCAATCACTGATTACATTAATCGCTGGAGAAATTTAAGCCTTAATTGCAAAGATAGATTGTCTGAGGCTTCAGCCATCGAGATGTGCATTCAAGGGATGCATTGGGGACTTCGATATATTCTACAAGGAATTCAACCCAAAACATTTGAAGAATTGGCTACTCGAGCCCATGATATGGAGTTAAGCATGTTTGCTAGCGGAGTAGAAGGACCACCAATTCAAGAGCCTTGTAAGTCCAAGGAAAAGCAAGAATTCAAGAAAAGGGGCAAACCTTTTGATAAGGCGCAGAGTAAAGAAGCTATGGCGGTGAATGCAACACCTATCAAGTTTTGTACGAAGGCAGAAAGCGCAACGGATGAAAGGAAGGATGTCTCCCAAGAAAAAGGACAAAGAAAATTAACTTTAAAAGAGATGCAAGCTAAGACATACCCATTCCTTGATTTTGGAATAGTTGATGATTTGCTAAATGCAAATCTCATTGAATTACCTGAAATGAAGCGACCTGAAGAAGCTGGGAAAATTGATGACCCAAAGTATTGCAAGTACCATCGGTTGGTGGGTCACCCAATTCATAACTGCTTCGTATTCAAAGATAAAGTGATGCAATTGGCCCAACAAGGGAAAATCTCACTTGAGGAGGATAATGCTGCCTCAAATCATGCTGCTATCAAGATTGAAAAGGGTGCACTTGGTGATCATGATAGTGACATTGCGTGCTACGTGATAAGTGAAGAAAAGATTTCTTCTAGTGAAACATGTTTATCTGATGAAGAAAATTTTGATGTAACTGAGGAGTGTATGTCGGCAATAACTTTCATTGATGAAGATTTGTTGCTTGGCTCCAAGACCAATAATAGGCCACTATTTGTAACTGGCTATGCTCGTGAACAGAAAATAAATAGAATTTTGATTGATGGAGGCTCTGCAGTCAATATTTTGCCATTGCGTGTGCTGAAAGATTAGGAATCCCCACAGATGAATTGACAAATAGTCGCCTAATGATCCAAGGGTTCAATCAAGGGGGGCAAAGGGCTCTTGGAATAATAAGGATAAAGTTATTGATGGACGATATGTTGTCAATGGCATTATTTCATGTCATAGATGCCAAGACGTCATACAATATGCTTTTAGGCCGACCTTGGTTACATGAAAATGGTGTAGTTCCTTCTACTTGGCACCAATATTTCAAATATTGTTGAAAAGGTGTGGTAAAGAAAGTGCTTGGCGATAGCAAACCTTTTACTGAAGCTGAATCACACTTAGCAGATGCCAAATACTACACTGAAAATATGAAAACAGCCAAAGCTAAAGAACAAGAGGAATCTAAGCAACAAGATGATCTTGATAGAGGAAACAATGTTAAAGACTTGACTCCAGCACGCAGCAGTAAAGATCACATAAAGAAAGAGTCACCTCTGGTAGGATTTGAGTCATTGAAAGAATTGACGTTTTCCCTAACCAATATTGATATGAAGAAGCCATCATCTCAACTGCTAAAAAGGTTTGTTTGTGCAACTCAAGGAGTCAAGAAGAAACATGGAGAATCTCTATATCTTCAAAATAAGACTTGCTTTGATCCAAAAGCTTATAAACTTCTTATCAAAGCCGAATACAATCTACAAGAACATTCTATTTTGGGCAAACTCCCTCCTGAGGCTTCTGGAAAGCAAATGTATGGGCTTAACATTACCTAAAAGATGTTGAAGGAAAAGGGTCATGGTGTTCAAAGCTCTCGAACGGGACTTTCAGAATCCTATTCGTATTGCAATTAGGAGAGCCAGTAGTAATCATATAGTTGGAAAGGAATTTTCCTCAACAAATGATGTTTTTGATGAAAATGGGAAGAAAGTCCCGCGAATCTCAGTTTTTGATAGACTTGGAAAGTGGTGGCATAAAAAAACCCATAATCGGAGATTGAATTCATCCAGAATACCAAAGTATTTGAAGTGGGTTAGTGAGCCAAAAAAGCTAAAGAGTTCAATTCCTTCACGCATGAAGCGGTGCTCTATTTTGAATATATCATGTGGTAGAACCTTGAAGGTTAAACTACAAACCATTATTTTCACACGAACTCAAATTGACGAAGAAGACGATAGAGAAAGTGTAGCCTCTTCATATCATATTGTTGATAATACTAGTCGGCCAACTCGTCAAAATGCTATAAATCATCTTTTCAAGCAAATCTCCAGGCTTGTCCGCAGCGATTACATAAGTGAAAAAGATGGCGCCATGAAGACGGTTCATATAAAAAGATAGGGTGGACAAACAAGGGCATGCGTGGAATTCAAGAAAATTGAGCCCGTGGAAGAGGATATTGCGCCTACCTACCATATCACTTTGAGTGAAGAATTGTTGATTGAAGAAGAAGATGCTGAAATTGCTCCTCTTGAGTTCGAAGAAGGTGTTAAAGCCACTGTAGATGAATTGAAAAAGATCAATTTAGGTGATGCCAATGACCATCGGCCTATCTACATTAGTGCTTTGTTGACTGCTAAGGAAGAAGAAATATATGTTGAGTTATTACATGAATTCAAAGATGTATTTGCATAGTCGTACAAAGAGATGCTTGGTTTAGATCTAAAGGTGGCAGTCCATCATCTATCAGTAAAAAAAGGAATTCATCCAGTCAAACAAGCTCAACGGCGGTTCCGCCTTGAAGTGGTTCCTTTAATTGAAGCTAAAGTGAACAAGCTCATCGAGGTTGGGTTCATTCGAGAAGTCAAGTATCCAACATGAATCTCCAGCATTGTCCCAGTAAGAAAGAAAAATGGACAGATTCAAGTTTTTGTTGATTTTAGGGACTTGAATGGTGCTTGTCCTAAGGATGATTTTCCATTGCCCATTGCTGAACTCATGATTGATGCCACCACAGGGCATGAAGCACTATTATTTATGGATGGATCATCCGGATATAATCAAATACGTGTGTCACCAAAAGATGAGGAGTTGACAGCATTTCGTACTCCTAAGGGTATATATTGCTATAAAGTGATACCGTTTGGGTTGAAGAATGCTGGCGCCACATATCAAAGAGCTATGCAGAAGATTTTTGATGATATGCTCCATAAGAACATTGAATGTTATGTTGATGACGTGTTTGTTAAGTCCAAAAGGCGAGAAGATCATCTCCAAGATTTGAGACAAGTTTTTGAGCGCCTAAGAAAATATCAACTCAAAATGAACCCATTAAAATGTGCATCTGGTGTTACATCGAGTAAGTTTCTGGGATTCATCGTTCGTCATCGAGGCATACAAATCGAGCAAGCAAAGATTGATGCAATTTTGAAAATGCCAGAACCTCGAGACATACATGAACTCAAAAGCTTACAAGGGAAATTAGCTTATCTTCGGAGATTCATATCAAATTTAGCTGGTAGGTGTCAACCATTCAGCCATCTGATGAAGAAAGATGTTCCATTTGAATGGGTTGAAGCTTGTTGCAATACTTTTAAGAGCATAAAAGTTTATCTGATGGGGCCCCCTTTATTGGTCGCACCAGTACCTGGACGTCCACTGATCCTTTATATCACTGCTCAAGAACGTTCCATCAGAGCTTTACTAGCACAAGGAAATAATGAAGGAAAAGAAAGTATCTTGTACTACTTGAGCAGGATGATGATGCCAAATGAGTTGAAATACTCGCCAATTGAGAAAATATGTTTGGCTCTAATTTTTGCAATCCAAAAGTTGAAGCATTACTTTCAGGCACATACTGTCCGTCTTGTCTCAAAAGCAAATCCATTAAAATATGTCATGTCAAAACCTGTCCTCTCTGATAGACTCGCGAGATGGTACCTTCAGTTACAACAGTTTGAGATTATCTATGTTCCGCAGAAGGCAGTAAAAAGGCAAGTTTTGGCTGACTTCGTAGCTGATCATCCCATCCCTACTGAGTAGGAATTATCTGATGACCTACCCGATGAAGATGTCTTGGTAGTTGAAATTGCATCTCCTTGGAAGATGTACTTTGATGGAGCATCCCACAAAGAAGGAGTTGGTGCTAGAGTGGTGTTCATCACATCAAATGACGAAGTATTACAATATTCCATCACTTTAACTGAAAATTGCTCCAACAATGTTGCTGAATATAAAGCTCTTATTCTTGGGTTGGAGATGGCGGTTGACATAAAACAGTTGTGCCTTAAAGTCTGTGGAGATTCTAAGTTGGTGGTCAACCAATTGCTTGGATCATATGAAGTTAAGAAGCATGAGTTACTCCCCAACTTTAATTACGCAAAAAGACTCATTGGATGGCTTGGGGAAGTAGAAATTGAACATGTGCCAAGGAAGGAAAATAAGCAGGCTGATGCGTTAGCTAAATTGGCCTCTTCACTTGCCATACCTGAAAATGAAGTGAGAATTTAAATATGTAAAATTTGGGTTGTACCGCCAATTCTTGAGGATGAGGATTATGAAGAAGATGAAAGCCATGTCGTTCAAGTGTTTGAGATAGAGAAGGAAGATTGGCGCCAACCAATCGCGGATTACTTGAAGTATGGGAAGTTACCTGATGATCCACGCCAAAGAGTTGATATCCAATGTTGTGTGGCTCGTTTCATCTATTATAAAGGTGTGCTCTATAGGAGGTCATATGATGGAGTCTTCTTGCGATGTTTAGGTGATGATAAAGCTATCCAAGCCATGGAAGAAGCCCATTCTGGAATTTGTGGTGCCCACCAGTCTGGTCCAAAATTACATTTTCAAATAAAAAGAAAGGGCTATTACTAGCCGACAATGGTAAAAGATTGCATGGATTATGCTCAAAGATTTCAAGCCTGCCAATTTCACTCAAATTTCATTCACCAACCACCCAAAGCCATTACATCCAACTGTCGCTTCATGGCCATTTGATGCTTGGGGATTAGATGTGGTTGGGCCAATGACAAAGTCTTCTGCTGGGCACTTGTATATATTAGCTGCAACAGACTATTTCTCTAAGTAGGCTGAAGCAATACCCCTCAAAGAAGTAAAGAAGGAAAACGTTGCTAACTTTATCCGCATCAACATTATATATCGCTATGGGGTTCCTCGATACATAATCACTGATAATGGAAAGCCCTTTAGTAATAGTCTGATAGATAAACTTTGTCAGAAATTCAATTTTAACCAGAGGAAATCTTCCATGTACTATGCCGCGGCTAATGGTCTTGCTGAGGCATTCAATAAAACTATGTGTAATTTGCTGAAGAAAGTAGTCTCAAAGACAAAGAGGGATTGGCACGAAAAGATCAGAGAATCTTTATGGGCATATTGAACTACTCATAGAACACCTACACAAGCAACTCTGTATTCATTAGTTTATGGTGTTGAAGTTGTTTTACCTCTTGAGCAGCAAATTCCATCATTAAGGATAGCCATACAAGAAGGATTGACTGAGGAAGAAAATGCACGCTTACGTCTTGAAGAATTGGAGTCCCTTGATGAGAAAAGGTTGGAAGCACAACAAAGACTTGAGTGTTACCAAGCTAAGCTCTCCAGAGCATTTAACAAGAAGGAGCGACCACGATCTTTTCAAGTTGGAGATTTGGTGCTCGCTGTGAGAAGGCCCATCATCATGACTCATCGAACTGGGAATAAGTTCACATCAAAATGAGATGGTCCTTATGTTGTCAAAGAAGTCTATACAAATGGTGCATATAAGTTAGTTGTTAAAGATGGATTAAGAATTGGCCCTATAATGGGAAGTTCTTGAAGCGCTACTATGCATAAAGTTGGGAGATTGCTCCTTGACGCATGAGCCTAAACTACGTGTTGTATACAAATGGTGCATATAAGTTAGTTGCTGAAGATGGATTACGAATTGGCCCTATAAATGGGAAGTTCTTGAAGCACTACTATGCATAAAGTTGGGAGATTGCTCCTTGACGCATGAGCCTAAACTGCATGTTGCTCCTTGGCGCACAAGTTTAAACTGCATGTTACTCCTGACCCGCATGAATATAAACTGTGAACGGTACCCACCAAAAGTAATGCACATGGATAAACTGCTAACTTACTCTAGCAAAGGTAGTGCATGTGGTTAAACTATTAACTCACTCCACCAAAGGTAGTGTGTGTGGTTAAACTGCTAATTTACCCCACCAAAGGTAGTACATGTGGTTAAACTACTAATTTATCCCACCAAAGGTATTTTATGTGGTCAAAATATCAAATACCCCACCTAGTCCAAGGTGGTTAAGCAATGGATACTCCTGGCCTGCATGAGTAAAAACTGTGAACGACACCCCCCCTAAAATGTTGATTTCTTTGAACTACGTTATGACTTGATCCCTTTATTGGGTACGTAGGCAGCTTAGATATTCTCTAAGTTCAGTCATGAGTTTATTTTAAACATATTTTTCCTTGGTTTCATTAAAAAAAAAAAAAAGTAGTTTTTATTGAGTTTGAGTTTTTAGTTTATTAAGTTTTCTTAAAAAAAAAAAAAAGCAGTTTATTTTTTTTTATTAAGTTTGAGTTTTTAGTTTATTAAGTTTTCTTTTTTAAAAAAAAGGGTAGTTTAGTTTTTTTTTTTATTAAGTTTGAGTTTTTAGTTTATTAAGTTTTTCTAAAAAAAAAAAACACAGTTCAATTGGTTTGAGTTTTTAGTAGTTTAATTGTTTTTATTAAGTTTGAGTTTTTAGTTTATTAAGTTTTCTTCAAAAAAAAAAAAAAAAAGTAGTTTAGTTGTTTTTATTAAAGATTGAGTTTAATCGTTTTTATTAAGCTTGAGTCTTAGTTTATTTTTATATAGAAAAGAAAAAAACTAGTTTAGTTGGTTTGAGTTTTTAGTAGTTTAATTGTTTTTATTAAGTTTGAGTTTTTAGTTTATTAAGTTTTCTTCAAAAAAAAAAAAAAAAAAAGTAGTTTAGTTTTTTTTTTATTAAAGTTTGAGTTTTTAGCAATTTAATCGTTTTTATTAAGTTTGAGTCTTAGTTTATTTATATATATATATATATATATATATATAAAGTAGTTTAGGTGGTTTGAGTTTTTAGTAGTTTAATTTTTTTTTTTTAAGTTTGAGTTTTTAGTTTATTAAGTCTTTTTTTTTTTAAAAGTAGTTTAGTTGGTTTGAGTTTTTAGTAGTTTAATTGTTTTTATTAAGTTTGAGTTTTTAGTTTATTAAGTTTTCTTCAAAAAAAAAAAAAAAAGTAGTTTAGTTGTTTTTATTAAAGTTTGATTTTTAGTAGTTTAATCGTTTTTATTAAGTTTGAGTCTTAGTTTATTTTAAAAAAGAAAAAAAAAAGTAGTTTAGTTATTTTTATTAAGTTTTCTTTAAAAAAAAGTAGTTTTTATTAAGTTTGAATTTTTAGTTTATTATGTTAAAAAAAATCAAAAGATTGCAAGATAAAAATAATAAAAAAAAATTCTATTATGTAATCTCAAAAAACAATGCAACCTAGTTCATTAAAAAAGAAGGAAGGGCAAAAAAGTTCTAAACAAATTTTAAGCAAAATGACTCAAGTTCTTCAATTCTTCTTTGACAGCCTCCAAGTGTTCCATTGAAGTTTGCAAATTCTCAACCACCTTATTACTCAATGGAGGAGTACTCTTGATAGCAGCAATTTTCTCTTCAATCTCATGAATTTCAGCTTGAGCACTTTGGAGAAGTTGTTGTTGGCGTTTCAATGATGAAGTCAAATTCTTCTTGCGTTCCTTCAAATTATCAAGCTCCTTCCAAACACATTCCAGCTCTTCTTGGGTGGATTTAATTTGGTTCATTTCTTTGCTTTCTCTAGTTTGAGCATTATGGGGACGAGTTTTGACCTCATCTAGTTGTTGTGCAAGAATTTCATTGGAAGCTTTCTCAAAAGATGCTGATTTTGCTTCATCATAAGCAAGGGTCTTGTCAAACAATACTTGCAATAATTCTTCCACATTGGAGATATCAAATTTGCTGAAGCCCCTCATTGATTCAAGCACAAATTGAACACTATCTTTGATAGATGAGAGAGAATCAAGTGGAGTATTTGTTATTCTCTCACGAAGGCCATCCCATAACATTTGAAGATACTCTTTTTGATGATTAAGTACAAATTTCTCACCTTCAAATACTGAGATTGGAGCACAAGGAGATGGTTGTTTTGCTTTCATACTGTGAAGTACCTCGTTTTACATGGTTGTCAATTGGAACGCTCATGGCCAACAAGTTAGGTCCCATAATTGATCATCGGCTACCTTGAAATGTCTCATCTTCATCAACATTAATAATTTCATTTTCCAACTGAAATGTTACATGATTTGAGTTAGCCAATGACCAAAATGGGGCTTATAAAAAAAAAGGGATGAAGAAAAGAAAATAACATCTTTGGCAAAGTTCTCTGTTGAATAATCACTTGGCTTTGGAGATCTGGGACCCTTTTTAAGCCTTTTCCAATGACGATCTACATTACTACTGTTGCTTGTTTCTAAAGGATAAGGATTCCTTCTCTTTTCCTTCGAAAGCTCAATCTCTTCTAAGTTGGGAGGATTTTGAATAGCTTCAACAAGTGGTCTATTCCCTTTATCAGCATCCTTGTCCTGAAGGGAAATTTTGATTGGACTCAAGTTGATTAATCTCATAAAATTTTTCTCAAAGTAATCTCCATGAATTTTAGTCCACCACTTCTTGTAAGCATCCGAAGAAAAAAAATTTGCATTAGGGGGCACACAAGGAAACTATGTTGTAGACATAGAATTATGCAAAGGGCATAAGCGCCAATAGCGAAGTCCTTCATCCAAATAGGTTGTGCTAATGTCATAAGCAAGAGTCCCAGGAACTTCTTGATGATATCCAAATTGACGACCAAAGCGATGAGGACTATAAGGTTCAATAATAAAATGATCGCCTTGCCGCAAAGGAAGATAATTTGAGTGAATAGCAATAAAATATTTTTGCTCCAATTCTCTAGCCTTCCCATCATCAATATATGAAAATCCTTTGTCTTTAGTAATCATGGTGCAAGTCCAGGAAACAAAATCCCCTTTGTGAATTCTCTTGCGATCCTCCATTGAATTATAATATTTTGCGCCTCCTTCGCAGAAATAAATTACCATTTTGGGGCCACACATTCCTTAACAAACTGGATAATGTGTTTTGAAGTAATGCGCCAACCAAGCATAGACAAAGTGGATAGGAAAATAAGAATGGACACGACTTGGCCTTAGGGAACCTGAAATTTTATTTAAACCATTGTAGATGCTAGCTAAAACTGGAATAGCAAGACTAACCTTCTTACCAGTGGCCATGATGCATGTTATCTTGAAAGTGCTGGGCCGTATTAAATTTACATCATTGGTAGGAAAAACAAACGAGCAAAGCCAACAAGCCAAAAATGCCGTCAAATAAGTTTCTTCTCTCAAGGAATTCCAAGTTTTGAAAATAGTGCCTCCTCTGGAGTGGACCATTCTCCATGAACACCAAAGTCGCCAAGAGGACTATCAGTTGATTTGGGTCGGATCGTCTTTTTCTCCTTGCATGATGATGGTTGATGGTATTTTATTGCTTTCTAGGACCAATACTTCACCCATTTTTCCATAGTAACTTGAGAAAGTTGACCTCCATGGGCACTCCTTTGAAGTAAATGATAAGCTTGAAATAAGTATTTGCAGGAGTTGGGGATAAATTTACATCATTTCTCATCAACGCCGGTAAGCTCCTTGGCATAAGGAATCACTTCATCATAAAGAATTCCTGTAATAGGGAAGCTTGCAAAGTTGTGCAAATCCCATAGCGATATAGACAATTCTCCACAGGAAGTTAAAAGAGTATTTGTAAGTGGACACCATGCCTCGTAAAATGTTTTGATAATCTCAGAATTTTTATCATATGTGAATAATGAAGCATACACTGGATCATTTATTTGTGCAGCAATCAGCTTGTGCTTGCATCGGCTAAGGACATCTTCAGTCCACTCCCAGTATCTTTTGATATAGTGGAATTCACCATTGAATTGAAGAGTTTCTCCCCACTTGGCTTTCCCCTCAATAATGTTGCAACCCAATGTTAGCAAGAAAATTGATTCGTTTGATTGTTGACAACGAATTAATTCGTTTAGAGGACAATGATGAGTTGCCCTTAAAGTCCACACCTTTGAAGTTTTGATCTCCCGGGACCACTGCTCTGTATGAAGGGAATTAGTCAGTCGTGGCCACTTTGCTGCGTATCTACCAATAAGTGGATTATAAGTAGTCAAAAGTGTGCCTTTCTCCATGGGTTGATTCTCTTCATCAAGAATAATCAAGTGTTGTACTCCAGCACCAGTCGAAACATGTTTAAAGTGAACCATGGTGCAACCTACAAGGATACGGGACAAGTCAATCAAGTTGTTAAGAAAGAAAAAGAAAAAGAAAGGATGAAGATTGATGTGGAGAATGAAAGAAAAACAAACAGTTGTATTCATGTTTAATGTTCATGTGAATTGGTGGAGAATCAAGTTGATAACAATGCTAAAATAATGATGAATATTCACAGAGGCATTTTAATAAACACGATGGAGGCATGAATTGAAGGAGAAAGTATGTAAAAGGTAAAGGGATGATCATACCTAGCAGATACGCAAATTGTTCTTACTTGCTGCAGCTGTATGAATTCCACTATTTCTAGTCATCCCTTTTTATAGAGAACACTCTACAGATACCTAATTCCAGTAGGACACCAAGTGGCGCTAGAAGATCCCAACGGGACTTTGCAGAACTTGAAGTTTAGTGAATTGTTGATTTAATCCCAATGTGATACAGTGTTGAGCGGGTGTTAATGACAATAAGATAAATCATGTGAATTTATAAAAAATAAAAAATAAAAAATAAAAAATAAAAAATAAAAAATAAAAAAAGAAAGGAACAAAGAAAGATGAAAATCTGTAGAAGTTTCAACCAAGGGAAAAACTTTGTTTTGCAATTACAGAGGGAGACGAAAAACAATGGAAAAAAACCTTTGTTCTCCAATTGGCGGGACCCATTTGTTGACTTGGATTGGAATTCAAAATTCCTTTGATTTGTAATTTGAGGATTTGACTTGGACATTAGATTAGCAAAATCTTGATTCAAATTGCGTTTGTGTTTCTCAACTTTGATTGAAAAAGGGAAAAGGGCTTATATTTATCATGTGGGCCGCTAATGAAAAAAAAAAAAAAGGGTTTCTTGCTGCTGTGGGCTTTTCATGTGAACCTTATTATGGGATTTTATTTGACACACATATGTCATTGAAAATATATATATACACATATATATGTTCTCAAGTACTTCAAGTCTCGTCTCTTTTGGGATTGATTTGCACCCCTTCGTCAAGCCTTGAAGTGGAGGCATTTGTAAACATATTAAATTTTTGACCAATTGAGAAGTGACACATGTAAAATAATATATTAAATATTAATTTAAAATTTTCTATTTAAATTTTGGGATATATTAAATTTCATTCCAAAAGATAAATAATTGATTTTAATTAATAATTTAATATTTATTTTATATTCAAATCAAGCATTGACACGTATCAAAGATGGAATGTCTGCATTTCTGAACCAATCAAATTAAAGATATTTGATATTGATATTATCTTTTAATGTTTGATATTATCAAAGCAAATATATATAATACTATATCTTGATATTTTATAATATCTTATCAAAGAGATAACCTTTGAAGGAGTTCAAGTCAATCAGAAGTCTTCCATCAAACACCTATATAAAGGGGTGATTCCAGCTCATTTGACACAACACAAATTCCAATAGATGAGAGAAACTCTGAATGAGGCCAACAATTCTCTCAAGCAAATTCAAGGAGATCCACGACGTTCAAGGTGTTCTTCAAGGAATTCATATATTTTTGGCGTTTGATTCGAGATTAAGGTGCGAAGCCCTCGAATTGGCATTATTTTGTTCAAGGAGATCTACGAAGTTCAAGGTGTTCTTTGCGGAATTCATATATTTTTAGCGTTTGATTCAAGATTAAGGTGCGAAGCCCCTGAATTGACGTTATTCCAGTCAAATCAAATTCAAAGGAGAACCACAACGTTCAAGGCGTTCTTCGTGGAATCCACAAATTTTTGGCGTTTGATTCGAGATTAAGGTGCGAAGCCCTCGAATTGGCGTTATTCTATCCAAATCAAATTCAAATGAGATCCACGGTGTTTAAGGCATTTTTCGCGAAGCTCAAGATTATATTTGGAAGGAAAGAATCAGAGAATTAAATTAGAAATAGAATCCACAATTGATTGATTTTGATTTTGATTTTATTTGTACAATTTTTTTTTTGTTTTGTAATTTTAATTTTTGCAGACAAGAAAATTTGTTGTTACAGTAACACCATTTATACTTTGTTAGTTCTGGGTTTGTACTTCATTTCCCTGATATTGTTCTCAGATTCACTGCCAAATTTTAAATGAATTAAATTGTACTTCAACACAACACCGTTTATACTTTGTCTGTTCTACGTTTGTACTTCATTTCCCTCATATTATACACAAATTTAGTGCCAAATTTCAATTAAATTGAAGTGTACTTCAACGTAACACCATTTATACTTTATTAGTTTTGGGTTTGTACTTCATTTCCCTGATATTGTAATCAAATTCACTGCCAAATTTCAAATGAATTAAATTGTACTTCAACACAATACTATTTATACTTTGTTCGTTCTACATTTGTACTTCATTTCCCTCATATTGTACTCAAATTCAATGCCAAATTTCAATTAAATTGAAGTGTACTTCAACGTAACACCATTCATACTTTGTTAGTTATGGGTTTGTACTTCATTTTTTTGATATTATATTCAAATTCACTGCAAAATTTCAAATGAATTAAATTGCACTTCAACATAACACAATTTATACTTTACTTGCTCTACGTTTGTATTTCATTTTCGTCATATTGTACTCAAATTCGCTGCCCAATTTTAATTTAATTGAAGCGTACTTCAACACAATACTATTTATACTTTGTTTGTTCAACGATTGCATTTCATTTCCCTCATATTGTACTCAAATTTAATATCTAGTTTTAAATGAATTGAATTGTACTTCAACACAACACCATTTATACTTTGTTTGTTCTATGTTTGTACTTCATTTCCATCATATTTTACTCAAATTCACATCCCAATTTCAATTGAATTGAATCGTACTTTCGCATAGCACCATTTATACTTTGTTTGTTCTATGTTTTTCCATCATATTGTACTGAAATTCACTGCCTAGTTTCAACTGAATTGAAATGTACTTCAACATAGCACTATTTATAATTTGTTTGTTCTACGTTTGCACTTTATTTTCCTCATATTGTACTCAAATTCAATGTTCGATTTCAAATGAATTAAATTGTACTTCAACGTAACACTATTTATACTTTGTTAGTTCTAGGTTTGTACTTCATTTCTCTCATATTGTACTCAAATTCACTACAAAATTTCAAATGAATTAAATTGTACTTCAACACAACACCATTTATACTTTGTTTGTTCTACGTTTGTACTTCATTTCCATCATATTGTACTCAACTTAGTTGTCCAATTTCAATTTAATTGAAGTGTACTTCAACACAGCACCATTTATACTTTGCTAATTATGGGTTTGTACTTCATTTTCCTTATTTGTACTCAATTTCACTGACAAATTTCAAATGAATTATATTGTACTTCAACACAACACTATTTATACTTTGTTAATTCTGGGTTTGTACTTCATTTTCCTGATATTGTACTCAATTTCACTGCCAAATTTCAAATGAATTATATTATACTTCAACGCAACACCATTTATACTTTGTTTGTTCCAAGTTTGTACTTCATTTCCATCATACAATACTGAAATCAAAATATTATAAATACTTGATAGAAAATTACACTTACATAAAAAATAATATTACAAACAAAGTATGCTTCAATTTACATATCTATTTACATACAAAGTATGATTCAAGCCCTGGCATTTTCATGACTTAAAATGGTATGTGCCATATGTCCATGATATTCATCGATGTCAATTATTTTAGCAGTCCTCCAATACTCGATGGTGTCTATAACAAAACATTCTGCCCAAAGGCACACATAGACACCACAATCTACTGAACCCTATTCTTGTCTGCTTCTTTTTACCTTTATGTTTTCATCCACACGGCACCCCAACGAAAGCTTTATGTACCGAGAATAGAATGCAACCTACAAAAATACTGATCAGTTGTTGACTCCCTACTTTATGAAGAAATCTTAGGGAAAGAAAGCAAACGTACAATGTCACTAGCTATCGGTTTGTATCGGGCGGCCATTATTGAATTCATGTACAAGAAAAAACTAGTCGAGGTGTCAAGGAAAACTAAGAACCAGTGATGGTGCCGACAAATCGGTAGGAGTATGAAACGACACTAGTTTACAACATCCAACGTGAGCTTTTCCAAATCTTTACGGGTGAAGGAGTTAAGTTTATTTATGAACTCCACAAATTCTATATCTGTAATATCCTGGATGTTGCGTCCCTCGAGTTGGTATAATATATCTTCCTATAAAGTACAAAACAAATGGTTAGGCTCATTGGAAATGTGAACTAAATTAAGTTAGGAAACCGCCACATACCTGCGCTATTGTGGACGTAAACTACACCTTGTGGTGACTCCCACTACCAAAAGATGGGCTACATAATATCGACATGTAGCAATCCACTATGTCATCGGTAAGTTCTCCTCCAAATAAGAGCTCACAAAAGTTTCTTCCATCTAGAAAATGTCTTTCTCCATTCCAGACTGACACAATTGTTAATTGTTTGTTTAGACACCAATTTATCGAAAAGAAAAATAATAAGCAAATTTTGTTACCTCAAATTATCTCTTCTGAGAAAGTTGTCGATGCTTCTCGCTCTTCTTCTGGAATACTAGCATGACCTCTATAATCAACCCTTCCTCTATAGGGATCAGGCGATTCAATCTTTGAGCTGGCTGGTTCATCTGCCTCCTGGATTGGGCCGCTGTCTTCCGTCTCCTAGGGTACAAAACACAACACATTAGGTACAAAGTATCAACTATTGAAGTACAAAGTATCAACTATTGAAGTATAAAATATCAGCACATTAAGTACAAATATCACCAATATGGAGTACAAAATATCAGCACATTAGGTACAAATATCACCAACATAGAATACAAAATATCAACACATTAAGTACAAATATTACCAACATAAAGTACAAAATATCATAACATTAAATACATATATCACCAACATGGAGTATAGGATATCATCACATCAAATACAGATGTCTCCAACATGGCATACAAAATATTAGCACATCAAATACAAATATCTCCAACATGGAGTACAAAAGATCAACACATTAAGCACAAATATCTCCAACATGGAGTATAAGTACAAATATCACCAACATGAAGTATAAGATATCATCAATTAAGTACACATATCAACCAATCAAATATAAGATATCATTACGTTTAGTACAAACAGATAGTTTACAAATGAAATGCAAATAGCAAAAAATCAAAATATTAAGTAGATTACAACACTATCTTCTCTTCTTGTTCTTCGGTTTTTTGTGCACAAGCATGAGGACAATAGGTCTTTGTCACTTGTCTTGCATGTTTAGCTGGTGTGGTGCTTGGGGGGCTGACAAAATTTGGAGATTTCCTTTTTGACTTCCTGTTAGCTCGATTACGCACATCTGTCACAATCGAGGACATGACATTTGCCACTTCAATCTCAGATTCCTCGAACTCTGCCACATGAATTGGTAGACTAAGTTCCATCTTCAAAGGGATGGGGGAATTTGAAAGATCATGACGGTGTTTTATTCGACTTTCTTTATCCACCGTACTATCAGGTTCATCCCCTTCTTTCTTTGCACCATCTACCAAATCATGTCCCCCCCTCATGTACATACTCACCAACTTCCTATTCATGCTCCCCCTCCTCGACGTCCTCCCCTGCTCCTTCATTGGCATTTCATCGAATGAAGCAATATTTTCTTTCAATGTTTTAATTTCTTCATCTTTCGCTTTAATAATTGCTTCATATATAGTATGATCACAAATATGGACTTTACTAATAACAGTACTGGAAGCCTTTGATTTCTTGATCAAAACTACCAATTCAAACTCCTCTAGAGTAGGTTTGAGGGCTACGATCTATTACAATGAAAATAATTATCAAATTCAAATTATTATACAAAAAAATAATAATGAATTATTACAATTATTACCATATTTGCTGTAACTTGTTTCAATTTATTCTCTGCCTCCTCCACATTATTTGGGAGTTTGCTATCCTTCCACCGATAAAAGCGTGGAAACTCAAACAAGCTCTCTAGTGAACCCAGTGACGGAATACGTTTGTAAACGCATGCCTATTATTCATAAATCAAAAAATTATACTCACTTAAATATAAATATAATCAATGTTATTAGAAAAATGAAACAAACACTTACCATCAAATCGACTGTGCACCCGTCAATGTACTTCTTGGTTCATTCTCCACCTCCTCCTAAATGGTTCCTCATATCTTGGATATGAAAATTGTATGCAACTATGCCCCCATGCATATAGACCAATTCTAGACAAATTGTCCAAGAATGGTATGAGAAATCATGGAGTCCAATAATTAGATGTTGGAAACAGAAAATAATTAAAAACAAAAAATACGTACAACCTACAAAAATCATTCAAGTCCTCCTCACTATTCTTATATACATACTCCTCAAACTTTTTTGCTATTTCAGATCTAGTTATATTCTGCAGCTTTTCGAAAAAAATGCGGTCAAAAGTTGAAGACTTCATCTTCAATGTTATATCAACAGATTGCCCCACATGTGGCAACCCCAAAACCACAGAAAATTCAATTGCAGAAAAAGAAACCTCAACCCCCTCCGCAAAAATAAATGACAGCTTTTTTGGGTCAAACCTCCTAAGTATGCTTCAAGACGAATGAAGCTTGAATTTAACTTAGGCATATCCATGTATATATAGAAAGGGGTCTTCTTCAACGCATCAAAATGTTTTGACTCCATCTTGGACTTCACAAGCTCCAATTTACTCTGACAATATTAGGGGGAGCAATGAGAGCAGACCTCATAATGTCTTGGCTTTGCTGCAATCAGATAAAGAAAAATTAGTATATAAACAGATTATAAACTATCAATTTTAGATAATGTGTATTGAAAGTTTGAATGTTTTGTACTACAGATGCTTCTAAAATATACTGCAGATACATAGAATATATACTACACTTCCAGTTATTGTATGCTGCAAGCTTGAATGTTTTATACTGCAATTGCTTTTAAAATATACTGCAGATACACAGATTATATACTACACTTTCAGTTTTGTACTATAACTGCTTCTAAAATGTACTGCAGATACACAGATTATATACTACACTTTGAGTTAATGTATATTGTAGGCTTGAATGATTTTGTACTACAGATGCTTCTAACATGTACTGCAGTTACACAAATTATGTACTACACTTTCAGTTATTCTATACTGCAGGCTTGAATATTTTTTACTACAGATGCTTCTAAAATGTACTGCAATTACACAGATTATATACTATAATTTCATTTAATCTGCAGGCTTGAATGATTTTGTACTATAGTTGCTTCTAAAATATATTGTATATACACAGATTATATACGACACTTTCAGTTAACGTATACTGCAGGCTTAAATGATTTGTACTACAAATGCTTCTAAAATGTTTTGTACTATGGATGCTTCTAAAATGTACTGCAAATACATAGATTATATGCTACACTTTCAGTTAGTATATATTGTAGGCTTGAATGTTTTTGTACTACAGATGTTCTAAATTGTATTGTAGTTACACAGATTATATACTACACTTGGCTTGTTAATGTATACTGCAGGCTTGAATAATTTGTACTACAGATGCTTTTAAAATGTTTTGTACAACATATGCTTTTAAAATGTACTGCTAACTGTATACTGCAGGCTTGTTAATGTATACTACATGCTTGAATGATTTGTACTACAGATGCTTCTAAAATGTACTGCAGTTACACAGATTATATACTACCCTTTCAATTATTCTATGTTGTAAGCTTGAATTCTTTGTACTGCAGTTACACATATTATATACTACACTTTCAGTAATGCATGCTTGAATGTTTTTGTACTACAAATGCTTCTAAAATATACTACAGTTACACATATTATATACTACACTTTCAGTTAGTGTATACTGCAGGCTTGTTAATGTATACTGCGGGTTTGAATGATTTGTACTACAAATGCTTCTAAAATATTTTGTACTACAGATTCTTCTAAAATGTACTGCAGATACACAGATTATATACTACACTTTCAGTTAGTGTATACTTCAGGCTTGAATGTTTTTGTACTACATATACTTTTAAAATGTACTGCAATTACATAGATTATATACTACATTTCAGTTATTTATACTGCAGCTTGATGTTTTTGTACTACAAATACTTCTAAAATGTACTACATGTACACAAATTATATATTACACTTTCAGTTATTCTATACTGCAGGTTTGAATGTTTTGTACTACAGATGCTTCTAAAATATACTACAGTTACACAAATTATATACTACACTTTTGCCTAATGTGTACTACAAGCTTGATTGTTTATACTACATTTGCTTCTAAAATGTATTGCAGTTACACATATTATATACTACACTTTTGCCTAATGTGTACTGCAGGATTGAATGTTTTTACTACAGATAATATACTACCACTTTCAGATAACGTCACCATATAATTTCACCATATAATTTTAGGTAAAACAAAGTATAAACTCCAAAAAGGTGAAGTACAACTTTAATGCCTTTCAAGTACAAATCAGAAACTTCTCATCTCACAACAAAAATCATATATATATCAAATTGGTTCAAGTGTTTAACAACTAAAAAAGGAATAAAAACCCTAAACATGATAAGATAGACAAGAAATAAGTGTAACACTGAAAAATCACAGACATTTACAACTGTAAATGCAGAAAACATACCTTTGATTCTTTTGCTCACTTCTTTTTGTACTTCGCTTCTTGTTGCCGTTGTTTCTCCTTCAATTGTCGCCGAAAAATGACAGAAATTTTGGTGTCTTTTTTTTTTTCTCTTCGTCTTCTCGTGTCAATGGCAGAGGAATGGTTTTCGCGCCCTTTTGTTTGGCCACTTGGAGAAGTCGTCGATTTCAGGAAAAAAAAAAAAGAGAAAAAAAAAAAAACATTTTTCTTGAAGAGAAAAACGCATTTCTCAAGTATTTTTGTTGTTTTTTCAACTACAAGGATATATGGGTCTTTTTCAAAAATATGGGGAGTGATTTCTAAGTTTTGTGAAAAAGTAGGGAGTTTAGTGTGTAAAAATTCAAATAAGGACTGATCACTAAAATGAAAGTAGGGTTAGGGATTTTTTTTCTAATTAAATGTAAAAAATATACATATATCTTTAAAAAATAAATCTCTTTAGACATTGCAAAAAATATAAATTAACTAATTTTTCAACCTTATATCTACTCTAACCATTACTTTCCAACAAAATATCTAAATATTATGTCATTTTTAAATCTAAACTCATAACTAACTTTTCAGTTTTTGAAAATGACAAAAGATAGAAAATGAATTTGAAAACATATTCGTAGGGCTGTCAATTGAGCGGATTTTAATCCGAATTCGATTTGAATTCGATCCGATTATTTAAGATCTTTAACCCATAAAAGATTAAACGGATATAATCCGATTAAAAAAGTTTGTAATCCAAAATAAATGAAACAAATATAGATATGGATCGATTCGATCCATTAATAATTCAAATCCAAATATATTTAGTATTATACATATATAGTATTATATATATGTATACATAGGATCGTATAATAATATCAATATGGATATTTGGATAAAGGAAGTAATGAATTCCTATGCAATATATCAAATAAGGTGTTTTTCATATGAATTGTTAGATTTTAATTAAATCACTTGTTTTCTATTTTTATAACAAAAAATAATGTGGGAAGAATAATAAGCAAGAGCCGAATGCAATAACATGACAAGAATGCAAATGCAAATCTCGATTTGATCAAAATCAAAAAAAAAAATTAATAAAACTTTGAGTTTATAGTTAGTTGATTGAATAATCAAGTATAACTATGTATTTATAATACCAAATAAATACTATTATTAGCAATGAAAGCTAAAATGTATTGATTTGGTAAATAAATGTAATTAAGTTAAATTCTATTATTGTTTTTAAATAATCAATAGACTTGAAAATTTATTCATTAATTTTTTGTGCATTTTTTTAATAATGATTGTTTTGAATTTGAATTCTACTAAATTTTTAGAAAAATAATAAATATATGATGATTTTTAAAATATTTAAATTTAGATTTTTTTTTTAATATCCGACGGATATCCAACTTTTATTTGAATCTAAATATGATTATATCAACTATAGATCCGATGGATCTTGGATCTAATTTGAATTTGACATCTACTTTCGGATTCAAACTTCAATCCAACATAATTCAATCTAAATCCGACACATTGATAGCCCTACATAATCAAAAGGACACTTAGAACCCATTTCAAACCCATTTAAATTTAAAATTCAATTCACTCCATTGGAGCGCAACTCACATTAAACCCAACTCAAACTCATTCCAATTATTTTAAACCCAACCCAACCCAACCTAAAACTAAGTGGATTGAGTTGAAACCTTGGTCCCAAATCCAAATCTATACTTTGCTTATTCTTCTCATCAAAATCATACCGCGTCAACGAGTATGAGTATTAGGAGTAAGGGATACTCACTCTCACAGTCAACAGAGAAAACATACAAGTGTTGCAGCCATATTAATCAACCCACAGAAAATTGACTAGTAATTCTACCACATGAGGCTTTGTAGAGTTGATAATAATGTCTTGGCTGAATCAAACATCCCAAAGATTTTTAGTCAACACAATTCAGTATTTTTTATTAAATTCATAGTGAAATAAAAAATCATCAAGCATACCAACGACCATCAAGCATACTGGGATAAATCTCGTCACATTTTGCCTTAAACCATCTCAAGTGCCAAGGACGCTTTAACAGTAATTCTCAAAATCTAATACTATATTTCTTTCAAGCTGAGTTGAAGTCAAAAGTAATCCCCCAATGCATTAACTATGTTTGTGTTTTAGCTGTCAGAAAGTGGGCACAAATTCAAGAATCTTTCGAGATACAACTCCACAAGTATTCAGAGGGCTCACATATCTATATAGCTTGAACGTATTTGTTTTGCCTGTATTTGCAAAAGAACCAGATACTAAGCACCTAATTGTGCATAGCAAATATATTATACAGTCACAAGCAGAGATTATGTGGGAAAAACCATACCTCCCGAAAAGTCCACAAGGAAGAAAACCAAAGCTTCTTATACATTTAACTTGGGGGGGTGGGATGGGTGTGGTGTTCCTGCAGATAGCACTGAAGCAAACACCTCTGCCCTCTGCTGTCTCATATCACTTTGTTAACATGAATGCAACCTTCAACTGTCTGGCACCATCTAATCATGCTTGGAACAGGAGGTTCTGGCAAGTCAACAATCATATTAAGAATTGGCAAAATGGCTCTCCTTTTTTCTTTTAATCTTTTTTTTTTTTTTTTTTGGTCATGGGCAATGAATATTAACAAGTGATGGCATAGGAACAAAAACTTACTGAATAATTGCGAAAAATCCTTATAGGTGGATGCAGATTTATGTGGTCAGTTGAAAATCATGGACATTGTTTTTCTCTCAGACTCCAATCCAGGAAACTGGCCTATATCATGTCCTTGAAGTGGTTGAAATTCATTGTGCAAGCCTACAGCAAACTCATCAGGGCATGTTCCACCACTTTGGAAATAGTCAGCAATCTGCATGAAAGCCCAAAATTATGTTTGATGAATGTCTATATATAATAAATTAGACACATTGAGGCCATCCAACTAATTGAATGCTATTTCGCCACATAAGATAATGATCAATGTTTCTATTTTGATTAAATTTAAATAAATATAGTTACTCACCTTTACCCAAAAGAGTCCATGATATGATTAGCATTCAAGATAACATAACTTATATTTAATATAAATTTAAATAAGCAAATCAACTATTTCATATGTATATACTTTTCTACTTTGGATACTTATCCATCACTTCCATTTCAAGTTTTAAATATTCAAAATCGTCTCTTATTCCGATATTTAAATTGGCTGATCATTTTCACATAGTTATTGAATGGACTATATTTTCAAGCTATCACAATAAAATCACTTTCTGTAATGATTAACCAAACATCATTATCCATATTCATAGTAGAACAATAATTATAATTTTTCAACCATAAAACTAGTATTTAATTAAATATTAAGAAACCCATTAAAAGGAAGGAAAAAATAATCAGAAAACTTGCATGATTAGCAAGTGCCAAGCCACTTAAGGCTGCAGCTTCTAAGCTCGATCCCAATAGCCAATCACCACATATGCCAGCTCTTCCATGAGGATCAAAGATGCAAGGAATGTGAGGAGAATTAGTGGGAAGAGCTGCACCCCTATAAGTAACAAAATAATTAAAACCGTTATGTAAATATGTGGAAAAAAGTACGACCAAAAGTATCCAAGTTGATTTCATAAGTAGAAAGCAATACCACTCTTCCAACCTCAAGGGGTCAAATCTTTTTTATTCTTTTATACGAGAAAACTGAGGAAAAAGGGCATGAGAGGGCAATTCAGAATTTCATGTAATCAAATGCATGTTTACAAGGATATATCAGTGCTTGTTACTGCATACCATAATTGTACTCGACTGTAGAAAGGCCTTTTGAGTGAGTTTTTTTGTAGTCCTAAAGCAATTTCAACACCTTCAAGCATAGCTTCCTTCACTTTTTCTGCTGTAGTAGAAGGAACACTTTCCTGACAAGCACCAAACAAAAACTGAGCAACTTATCCACAAGTATACTTCAGAAAGTTCATGAGTTCCTCATGTTCAACCAATGCTCCTTTTCAGCTTTCTACACTTGAAGAATCCAATTTGGATATATAATGGCCCTTAATGTCGACTTTCAAATACAATAAAGAATCTCTGCTTTATTCTTGTTTGTTAAAGTTTATCTGCAGCTTTACTGGATAAGAATGAGCATCCATGAAATCTAGGATCCATGAGTCTTGCTCCGCTGAAAAGCTATAAATATGTATACTGCCAGCATATTCTAAGGTAAACATAGTGAAGGGAACTGAATTACTCCCCAAAGAATGCTCGTGCCTCACCTCGACATTTCATATTCCAACAATAAAATTAGAGGTACCCCAGAGATTTGAGGTTAAAGTTGTTGGAGTAATGTTCATATAATTTTGAACAGCACAGTGTTTTCATTTGCAATAGGTTCATTATTTACATATTTTGGAAGGAGATGCTCCTCAGATTGGTTGTAAGACATGGCCCTCAGTGTCACAGAGCCTTGAATTGTAAAAGTATTCATTCATAAGAGGCAGACACACAATGAAGCCTGAAAAAGTTGTTAACTTGGCCTGTTTATTCACATTATTATAGTAACATCAATCGAGCCAGTTATGCACACAACAAATACTGCTCCACATTCGACCAGAAAAGGTGATCATGTTCATAAAAATGCAAGTGTTTTGTTTAAAATTAGATAAGATCACAAAAGTTATACTTTGATAAGACCTTTGCCCACTGGCTCAAAAGTATATGCATTGCAATGGTTACCGGTTATTAAACTGACCTGAGGGACTTTATTCTTCTTTCCAAAAGCTGCTGTGCTCAAAAAGGTCCAACAGTGAGGCCCACTACTTTGAGAACCAAAAAGTTTTATGGTATTATTCGCCATCCATGAGAGAGACTCAATTCCTTTAACAAAGGCTCCTTCAAAAGGGATTGCTGATTCAGTCGAAGGGACAGGAAGAGGATCCTCAAATGCTGCCAGAAGAGCCCATATAGAACTCAAATTCAGCCTCTGAGTACGTGGGATAGTAAACGTTAACAAAAAGAGACAAATGAAGAAGGAAGCAAAGATAGGCAGAAACAGGTAGCGACTCAAAGTACCTTCATTTGTCTAGCAATTAGTGGTAACCCTGATGAAGCAAGCAATCGATTCGCACATTTTCCTGGTGTAACATATAAAGTGTTTCCGTTATAGCTCTTATTCATGTACAAGAACCATAAAAAAGTTAAAAAGCAGAAAGTGCAACTTATCAAGCTGTTCAATGTCTGCAAATGAACATGACTATGTTTCTATGGGGTCTAAGAATGCTTGGTTACAAATCAGCCATAATAGTGGTTCAGCTATAAACCAGGGCAGAAAAGGGGAGAACAGAGCAATGACTAAGACCAGGAGTGGCATACTTTGGGATGAACCTCTCCTTGAGGTAATTGTAGAAATCAGAATATCATGGTTCCTATCATCCTAATCTTCCTCATCTTTGTTCATCATCTTCCAACCCTTAATATAAAAGTTTTCATAAAAAAGATGAATGAATCTCCACCATAGTTATTAAAGGTGGCGAGCCACAATGCAGGCGAGAGGAGATGCGAGGCGAGGCGAGGCGAGGAGAGGGGTGAGCGACCAAAAGGTGAATAAGGGGACGTTTAAAAAAATTAAAGAATATATATTTTACAACAAATTAAATTAAGTTCAATATATTAAATATTAATAGATTAACATATTAAACATATTTAGTATTAAATTAACAAATTAATTAAATATACTAAGTATTAGTTTAAGTATTAATATATTAAACAAACTGAAAAAAAGAATATTTTAGAAAAATCAAAAGTGTTGTTTGTATGAGAAAAGAACATAGAACACAAAAAGCAAAATAAGAAATGGAGAGAGAAGAGAAAAGAGAAAAAACGAATGGGAGAAGAAATGGAAGAGAGAAGAGAACTTGGAGTCAAGGTTGCTAGAATCAAGGTATTGGAGGGAATGCCTTATTTGTAGAGAAAGGTTTGGTGCTTCTTTATTTGGATTATTTACTACAAAAAGCTAAGGAGGCTCATTTATTATTATTATTTTTTTTTTTTTTTTTTAATTGGACCAAGGAGACTGAGGCGACAAAGACAACCAAAGCGACAAAAGCAGTCGCCTCATCTCACCTTATGGTGCTCGCCTGGCCTGGGAAGAAAAAGGCGACATGGTGCCACCTCACCTCGCCTCTCGCCTGAGGCGAGTGAGGTGAATGTCTTTCATAACTATGACCTCAACTTTCACTTTCAGAAAGCTCTTTTTTCAGTAAATTGAATTAGTGTCTCCTAGAGTTTTGAAGCTTGGATCTTGCAACTAAAGAAAAACAAAATCAAAAGGCTAAAGAGGCAGAACCCATTCCAGCAAAATAAGCTGCCAATGATTGTTATTTCATTAAGTCCCAAGCATACAAAAAGGCTGTGTTAGACGGATGCAGAATGCATTATCAGTTATTATCAGAATTCTACATCACACCATATCATCAGTTAAGCCTCCCAAGTAAACTAAGAGTTAGTTGATCAACTTAAACAAGAATAAAAAAGCCAAACTTCTCCTTTGTTTTACACCAAGTGGAAGCATGACTGGCATCAGCACAGACTGTAAACCTAGAGAGTATTCAATGTGCTTAATACTAACATGAAGTTTTTCGATGTAAATTCCTGATTGCATATATTTTAAATTTTTCAATATTGTTTCACTGAGGTAGAAATTCGTCTCAGAATATTACCCTTGTGAAGTGGAATCAACAAAAATAATCCATCACAGTTAAAAGAATAAGTAACCTTTGGGGATACTCGGTATCAGTACACAAAGACAGACGTGTTCACGTTTTTAAACCAAAAAAAAAGAAGAAGAAGATGTGCTTAATACTAACATGAAGTTTTTCGATGTAAATTCCTGATTGCGTATATTTTAAATTTTTCAATATTGTTTCACTGAGGTAGAAATTCGTCTCAGAATATTATCCTTGTGAAGTGGAATCAACAAAAATAATCCATCACAGTTAAAAGAATAAGTAACCTTTGGGGATCCTCGGTATCAGTACACAACGACAGACGTGGTCACGTTTTTAAACAAAAAAAAAAGTCACTCAAGAAGAAGAAGAAGAAGAACCTCGGTATCAGTACACAACGACAGACGTGGTCACGTTTTTAAACCAAAAAAAGAAGAAGAAGAAGAGTTGTATGCTCTGAAAGAATGACTTCCAGAAAGGTATGAAACTCAAAGTCCTTAATGTATTATATGAAAACTAAATCATCAAAGGGCCTAAGGAAGACACTCACCATTATGTGCAATAACAATTGCGTCAAAGTGTCCACAAGGCTTCCCTTTCTCACTCAAGTACCACATGCCATTGTATGGCTCAAGTTTACTAACCCAGCAAGGACGCACCACGTTCACCATAGAAGTCTGCAACATGTCAATTTCTACTCATAGGGTAAACCAAATACAACAGAAATGAGGACACCAATACATTACATGCCAGGTCAAACTGAAAGATCAACCAACTTTCAGAATTTATTAACAGATGACATAGAAAGGCTCAGAGTAAAGATAATGTCACTCATTTGCAATATAATGCTGAACTGCTAAGAAACATCTAGCAACAAGTATGAACAGGCATTCTGATACTAAAGACCTTTTGAAAGACATAGCAACCACTCTTTCAAGCCAAGGCTCAAAACATTCTTCAATTACATTTCTCTGATTTAACAAGTGAAAAGAGGCAAGTGATTCGCAAATAGGTCAAGAGAAAAAATCCAAAAAGCTGAACACAGCATAAAGGTTCATCTCTCAAAATTTGAAGATGCAAAGAAATATTTTCTCTCTACAATAAAATTTTAACCTGGGACTATTTTCTCCATGAATTTCAAAGAAGATAAGATAGCATAATGAATTATTTTGAGAATAAAGGGAAAAAGAAAAGAAAACAAGTCGTGTTGATATTGTTTGAAACAATATTACAAACGACGGATAGTTAGTACTTGTTACGCTGACACAAGCAGACAAAGGGGTAGGTCTTACAAAAAGATAACACAACTCATAAGAATATGCACCTCAGACAGTATGGATTCAGCAAAAGGACGCATCCCATTAACACCTATGTATCTTGGAGGCGAAGGTGGAAGTGGATCAAAACAGCCACCAGCTTCAAGCTCTCCAACTGGACCAGGCCACTGACGAACAAGACCATTCTTAGACCACAGACCAACGATCTCGGCAAAGTCTGGGTCAGTAACTGTGAAGAACTGGGATGCATGGTCGAATGTTAAGGGCTGAGGATCAATAATTCTAGTTCCCATTCTTCCTCCAAACCCATGAATTCCCTAATGTAGATAAGCAGAACGAGAAACTCCATAAACTTGTTGAGCTCATCATGCACTATCCGAAAGTATAAATCAGGAAACATATTGTCAAAGTTAATATAAACTAAAAAATAAAAATTATAGAAAGGATACAGGAAAAAAAAAAATTACAGAACACATCTATCCTTGTGAAGAGTGAAATAAGATGGTAGTCTTTAATAGCTTTCTTACATGTCAATGAATATTTTTTAGTGACCAATGGTAATTGTAAACAGAAGTACTGAGTGAAGATTGACTTAATAGGAGAAAATGTTGAAAAAACAATTCTGGGAGGCCAGTCAGTTAAATGCAATTTCATACCTAGAGACGATGAGAAGCGGTAAACACAGATGAGTACTAGGACAAGATTTTATCACGTTTTCTGAGTAGAGTTAAGGAAATAAATAAATAAACATTATTTCAACTATTGGTTATCACTACCCTGTGTTTCCTTTCCTATTTCAATATCTTTTGTAAAATTGGCTACAAAACATTAGAAAGAATACCAATCCGGATTTAATGAATGCCACCCTAAAATATTCAATGACAAGAGACAGTGAATATGCATGTATGAAACCACCTGACAAGATTCAAAATAACCATGGCAAGAAAATAGATTGCAATCAAAAATATGGAATCTGTTAGTTTAACATCTTGGAAGCAAATTGAATTCAAGAAAATCCAAAATCAAATTATACTAGAGATTTAAACCTGGGTGAATAAAATGTTACACCTTGTAAGAGTCACAATCAAGCATAAATCCAACAAATTGAAACAAAAAAGGAAAAGATCTCACTCCAACATACAAAATATACAGTTGAATAGTAATGCGCCAATACCCATTTCCTTCTATTCGGTACAAAGGTTAACTAGGTTATATTTAAGAGGCCCACATAAAATTGATTTTCAGATTGTGCACTAGTTCTTAAAAGGTTTTCCAATTTTATCATTCCATAACTCAGAAGAAAAATGGATTAGACAAGAAGTTATTTTCACCTCTGATATGGCCCTCATGAGCTACATGTTTTCTTCATCTACAATGTACTATCTTTCACGTTTTCAGTAATCAAAGGCTTTCGATTTCTAGCCCTATTTGTTTTCATGTCCAAATCTATTATCATCTATTTTTACTATTTGAAAATAAATTATCAACAATTTTTCATCATTTTCACCAAAATCGAACTCATGTTTAACTAAAAACACATTCTCCAATCCATTATATACCTTCTCCCAATAATCTATATATTTTTCTCTCAATGTTATCAATAATCTATATATCTTCTCTCAGTGTTATCAATGTTATGAACATATACATATTCTACATTTTCATCATTACTATCTCTATCTACCTTCAACTAACTAAATCCTATACAATCATTACTTTTCTTTTCTAACAACATATCTAAATACAAGCTCACTTTCAACTCATTTTTCTATAATTACCTTTTCAAATTTTGAAAATACTGAAAAATGGAAATGAAAACATAAGCATTCCAATAAAAGAGGCAAGACACGAGGTGAGCCAGAACATTCATAACCCATTTCTCATTTTCCCCCCTTCGAAAACTGAACAAATTGCTATCGACGCAATGCTAAAAGGTAAGAAGAGGTGAAAGACTAGGGATAACAAACCGTGTCAAACACAGTGGATTTTATGCCTCTTTTCTCCAAATAAAGAGCACAGACAAGACCAGACATCCCACCTCCAATAATCCCAACAACAGGGTCACTTGAAATCGGAGTCTTGAACTCCACCTGCTCCTGGCTAAAGCT
This sequence comes from Jacaranda mimosifolia, assembly GCA_018894105.1. Classification (NCBI taxonomy): domain Eukaryota; kingdom Viridiplantae; phylum Streptophyta; class Magnoliopsida; order Lamiales; family Bignoniaceae; genus Jacaranda; species Jacaranda mimosifolia. The sequence continues at coordinate 12,483,667 of CM032130.1, read as the reverse complement.
TTTCTTGATGGCAGAACGCCTGGAGGCTCCATAGGAAGGTTTCTTTCTTGGGTTTCTGGAGGGGCTATTCGTGGGCTGTTTGGCTTTCCTTTGGGAGATATTACTATTTTCGTCATTCTTGCATTGGATATGTGCTCCTGAGGTAGTCGGTTTGGGGGAAACGATGGGGAGAAAAGGGAAAGCTTTGGAGTACGGAGTGAGAGTGATAGTGCGAGATATTAAAGTCATGGCCAACTGTGAGGGGAGGATAAACTGTCTCCTTTGCTCACCGTGATATTCTGCTCTTTCTTTGCCTAAAGATGCCAACCAGGAGGCATTTGAAAATAAAAACAACAAAAAATATCATTCGACTCTTTTTATCAAATGAAAAATATAGGCAAAATTAGCTTTGTGTACCCCAATAACCTATATCATATTCAGAGACAAAATTTTTATTTTCTTAAAAAAATTAGTACTAAATTTTAGAAATAAAATCAAATATAGTATTTCCTCGGTTGTCTGATTTGAAAAATGTGGGAGAAAGAGCTATTGTACTTGGCACCAATTCAATTGATATTTTGGGAATAATGATTAAGAGATTGTTTGGTTCTATGAATTAGTATAAATTGATTGGAAATTCATAGGTGTTGTGAGAGCCAAAAAGAGGTATAAAAAAGATAGATAATGTAAGTGAGAGATATCCGATATCAGATTAGAGACAAAGGTGTGGGGACATATGGGGTATAAAAGATTTTATATTAAATACTACTCCACTTGTTCCACGTTGGTAGTTTTACGGTTTTTTTATAAAAAAAATTACAAAAATACTGCCTTTTTGGAGACTTTTACAAATTATAGTAAGTTGCACTCGGTGAGTGCAACTTCTATTTGTTACTATTGAAAGTTGTACTCGTTCACCGAGTGCAACTTTCAATAGTAACAAAAAATTTCCCCCAACCGCCTTTTTTGATCGGTAAGCAAAATTATGGGTACTGTTGAAAGTACAACTTTCAACAATACCCATAAATTTTTTATTTGAAAAAATTTTCTTTCTTTGTGTATAAATTCTTTTAGGCTTGTTCTCCTATATTTTGGGGAAATATTTTTCAACCCCCAAAAAAATTTCAAAATGCATGCACACTCTCCAATTTTTTTCCCAAAATATTACAATTTTTTATCCAAAAAATCCCCTCATAATTCACCCAAAAAAACCTTACACCCTAAAAAGCACACATATCTTCTCATTTTCTCACTCCATCTTTCACATCAACTATTCATTTACTTCACTTATATATACATATGTATACACACATATATATTTACATATATGAAAATATTAAAAAATTTCTATTTAAAAAATTCTAAAACTTATGTTTACCTAAAAATATTTAATGTATTAATTAGTTAAAAACATCAAATATCTTATTAATTTTTAAATAAAAAATTATTTAAAAAATTGTTTCATAAGAAATGTTAGTTTAGTAGTACTAAAAACCTTTACTTGTCAAGGATGCAATGGATTTTTTCATCGCAAGAGGGGGAAATTTTTTTTTTTTTGAAATTTCAATTTTAAAGACTTAATTTTGCTTCCCTCCCAATACATTTTCTTTTCATTTCATATCTCTCAGGTTCACTCCCCTCCTCTTCTTCTTCTTCTTCTTCTTCTTCTTTTTTTTTTCTCTTTTAGTTTAATCTAAATGGCCGGCTGGCGGGCACTTTCTCCGGCCGGCCAGCCATTGCTGGTACGGCCAGCAGCACCAGCAATGGCCGTTGGTCGCAAGTCGGTCGGCGACCAACAGCGAACCAGATCTGGAAAAAAAAAAATCTCAAAAATTATTTATAATTTTAAACAAAAACTAAAATGGTTGTTTGGGTTATTGTTTCAGGTTTAAAGGGTATATACTTGTGTATTATTTTCCTTGATTGAGGTAATTTTTTTAATTATGCTAAAATTTAATTTTGTTTTAGTTAATTATCTCCATTAATTAAAATTTGATTTATGTTTTAGTTATCTCTATTACGTTTTAGGTAATTGTCTCCATTAGTTAAAATTTAATTATGTTTGAGTTAAAATTTGATTTATGTTTTAGTTATATGAATTATGTTTTATATAATTTTTCTCAATTAGTTAAAATTTAATTATGTTTCAGTTAAAATTTGATTTATGTTTTAGTTTTATGAATTATGTTTTATATAATTTGTCTCAATTAGTTAAAATTTAATTATGTTTTAGTTAATTGTCTCCATTATCTAAAATTTGATCATGTTATAGTTGAAATTTGATTTACGTGTTGGTTAAATTCAAATAATAATTTATTATTTTTGGTATAATAATTTGATTTAACAGAAATAATGATTTATGTATCAGTTGAAATTTGAATTACATTTTATGTTAGTTTTATATGTTGTTATATTTGTTAGAGTTGTGTTTTTATTTGAATTAAAAAATTTATTAGAATTATAATTGAGTTAAATTTTCTGGTACTATATATTGAATTGTATTAAATATTTAAGTTTTCATTTAGTTTGTGGAATTATGATTTATTAATAAATATGTGCGCTTGAAACATGTGCCTAATGATGTAGGCTATCTTGACTTGGTGGAAATCTTTTGTGAGTGTTAATTTTAGTGGAGCATTTAAAGGTAAGTTTGGATATCTTGTTTTAATTTTGTAATATTTTTATAGTACAATACATTAGAAATGTTTAGAATTGGTGGATTTAGGAAGGAGAATGGGATGTTGGGAGAAGGGGTGGAGCCTTCTCATTTGTTGCTGATTGATTTTTAATTGCTTGCATGATGATGATGGATATAAGGGGGAGTGTTTATGTGTCATTATGTGTTTACTAATATTATTAATTATAAATGCTAGTTTAAATTTAATTTATGTATTAGATTAAATTATATTAATTTAAATTTGATTTATGTATTAAATGTTGTTATATAATGTTAGATTTGTGTTTTTATGTGAGTTAATTAATTTTTTGTTAGTATATGTTGGATTGTATTAATTTTATAAATTTCAATTTTAGTTTATGGAATTATGATTTATAGATAAATATGTGCACTTGTAAGAAAATTTTAGATTGATAATCACTTTATTAATTATGTTATATGTTGTTTCATTATAGTAAGGAACACATATATCTAATTTGTGTTTATAAATATTATAAGTTGTTTTTAATTGAAGTAATGGTTTACATTTTGTTGAGTCTTGTTTTTTAGGCAATTTGAAGTATTCTATTTAAGAAAATTTTTGATAGAATGTATCATTAATCACATTAAATCTTTGGTATTTTTATCTACTTGGATATGTTTGATGTAATGATAAACAAATTAAGAATTGGACTATGAATGGGCTATAGACATTCCAATCCTCAATTTGTTTGTGATTCAAATTTATATACCAATAAGTATTTTGGATGTACCTAATCATATTGTTTTTATTTATTTTTCCAGCAAATATTTCAGGATGGATATCAGAGATATATATGGTCCACGTGATCCTAGTGTCTTATACATGCAAGATGGCCATCGATCAGAGGGTGTATTAGCTAGAGATATAGATGACACTTTAGTTGTTAGACGAGGAGATAAAAGATTTTGGAGAATAATAGGACGCCAAGCACTACACCCTCGTGTATTATCTTTATTAAATGAGATGGGATTCTATGGTGCCTACAGTTGTAGAAATATTGAGACTGATGTTCATGTAATTACGGCACTGGTCGAGAGGTGGCACTCAGAGACTCACACATTTCATTTACATGTGGGAGAGGCTACAATTACGTTGCAGGACATAGCAGTTATTTGGGCATTACCGATAGACAATATTGTTGTTACAGGTAAAGACCATATTCACAACCTCACGCAGTGGTAGGATTATTGTCATCGTTATCTCGGATTCATTCCAGATGAGCGAGACCTTAAGGGGTCACAACTTCATCTTACTGCTCTTACGGATCATATTCATAATAATAGAATTACGGATCATAACAAAGTTTTGGAGGTCCAACAATATGCACGTGTCTGTGCATTGATACTTCTTGGAGGTCTTATGTGCCCAAGCTGATCAGGTTCTACAGTATCACTGGTTTACTTACAGCATATGGAGCAAATATATGAAGTCCGTAACTTTAGTTGGGGTAGTGCAATTTTATTGTTCATGTATCGTGAGCTTTGCACTGCATCACGTAAAGGAAGATCAAATATTGGTGGAGCGATGCAGTTGTTACAGGTGAAGTAGTATTATTTTGCTTTTATATTAATTCTTGCAATTAGGTATGACGCCTAAAAAATTGTTAATTGTAGATTTGGGCATGGTCACGCATTACAACATTAACGCCTATAAGATTAACTTGTGTCTATGACAATGAAGCTCCAGTAGTAGTTGATGGACTTCCAATTCCTCCATATGGTGCTCGGTAAGATAATATATGTTATAGTTTATTAACATTTTCATGCAACTGTTTTCTGCGTATATGGATAATATAAATTGTTATATTAATATCAATTGAATGGATTTTTAGGTGGTGGCATTATAATTCTTTCACGCAAACAGCAAGTCACTCTGTACGAATCATAAGAGATATGCTTGATAGAATGTCAGCAAATGAGGTCGAAAATTCTATAATAATAATAGTTTTTACATCAAATATTCTGATAAGCTATTTATCTACATAAACATGGCTCAATATGTTTATATGCAGTTTATATGGCAACCATATGACCCGATCCAAGACATTCAAACCTTGCCAGTCTAGTGTGCCCGGAGACTTTGGACAACAGCGTGTCCATTAATCAACTTTGCTATAATTGAGATGCATCATCCAGAATGAGTCCTAAGGCAATTTGGGATGCGACAACATATTGCTCCACCATCAGCTGAGAGAGGTTCAATATTACATGACGTATCACGTAGAGGTCATCCTGGGCAAGATTGGTCCATTTATCACATGGATTAAATTGCTCAGTGGGCTAACATAGAGCAGCTTGTTGTGCATGGACCTCCTATTGTTGGATCAATCACTATGGAAAATGGATACATGTTATGGTATGATTGAATTACACGTCGAATCATAGGTCCATCATTTGAGAACACACCAACGGGTTTCCATCTAGAGGATCCACGCACTTGGCAACATGTAGTATGTATATAAAGCATGCAATACATCCTTCAATGATTTAAATGATATTTAACATTATGTTCCTTGTCTTATTTTTTGCAGACAGATCAAATGCACAATTTGATGATCAATTATGATTCTGTTGCCGATGATGCTGAGGTTATGGACTTCGTTCAAATGAGGAATGATCATAGATTAATTGCTGAGAACGTTCATCAGTTGGCATCTAAACAACGCTTTCCAAGACAAGTCCCTCAACAACAAGAAGTCAGTGGTAGTACACATATAAGAAGGAGGAGTCGCAGCATTAGATCCAACAACACGACTGATGATGATAGCATTCATGGGGTCACTGGGAGTGATTCATTAGCTCAAAATACTCATTCTTTTAGGTCATGTGGTGTTAATGATGTGGGAGGTCCTGTTAATAGGCTGCATAACTTGTATGCCAAAAGTTACGAACGTCAACCACCAGGAGTTCTAGAGTTAACACTTATACCACCATATATGTCGGCTAGCAGACAATCAGTATCCAGACTAGTAGATACTGATCTTGGTCTAGGATGGGGATCAACGAAGTATGATTATTTAGCACCAGCACGCCACTCATTTCATATCTCGCCAGTACCTTTTCTAGGTAGTACGGAGTACCGTGATCACCATGAGGTTGGTCTAAGACATCATCAGTCACATAATGCTACACTTGATGAAAGGGCAGCACGACCACGAAGACAACGACAACGACGAGGTTGTGGCACTGGAGGACATTATTAGGGCTACCTTTTAGAATATTGTGTATCAATATCATTAGTTCATAAAATACAAATTGTAAATTTGTATTTCGATGCTTTGAATCAAGATAAGGATCACGACTGCAAATATTGGTTCCACATAACAAGTAACAAAGAAGACACAAAAAATTGCAATGAACGCACACAACAATAAGTAATAAAGAAGACATATGGAAATTACAAAGACAGCATACAAAAATGACATATATTTTGCTTACAACTTACTAAATATAAAAAAGCTAGGAATTCAGTCTTTCATGGCCTTGTTGTGCATTTTGAACTTCATCAAGGCGACGTGCTTGTTGTCTTGCTCCTGCTTGAGGCCAATCCATTTAATTTTGAATTCGAGTGGTACAGTCTCTACCTACAATATGTCGCTTTCGACGTGCTAGGTTGTGGACTAGCTCAAATTTAGGATCATCCCAATAATCCTCCGACCACAATGGTTTAAATCTCCCTTTATAAGCTGCAATGTAATGTTCTACTTTATAATATTCCTTCACAAGTGATGCACAGTTGACCCTAAATGTTTGACATACTTGCATTGCATGTGAGCAAGGAATTCCATATTCAGCCCATTTCCCATATGAGCACTCTCGTGTCCGATGTTTCACAACGTGAGTATGATTCCCACATGATGTGTCCATTCTAGTAATTACTGAAGCTGATTGTTGAGCGTAATCAACCTTTTGCACGAAGTGATTAACAGAATGGTGCTGCCATTTTGTGTATGTGTTAAAAGCATAATTAGCCCATAATTGATCATTTTGCCTCATCCTATGGGCATTAGTAATCCGACGAAGAAAATATTTCACGCAACGATCATATGTTGTTTGAACAATAGTTGTAATTGGTAGTCGGCGAGCACCTTTTAACACCCCATTTATACATTTGGACATGTTTGTCGTCAAAATGCCAAACCGCCATTCTCCATCATGAGATAATGTCCATTGGCTCTTGTCTGTCCGCTCCAAGTAGGAGTAAGCATGCTCATTAATACTCTTTATATCCTCTATCTTTTTTTCAAATTTCTGCAGCACCAGCTTTCCAACACATGTCCTTCAATTGAACATTCTTTAAATGTTTATTGAAATTTAAACACACATGCCTCAAACAAAATCGATGTACTCCACGAGGGGGAGTGACATCAGGTATGCTCTCTACAGCAGCCAAAATACCACGATGACGATCAAAAAGTAAACAATAGCCATCGGCCCCTCTGATAATGTGTTTCACCAACATCTGAAGAAACCATGTCCAAGACATCAAAGTTTCCTCATCTACTATGGCAAAAGCTATAGGCATCACATTCTGATTTGCATCTATGGCTATGGCAACAAGCATTTTATGTTTATACTTTGTGTATAGATGAGTTCCATATACACTAATAAATTTGCGGCAATGTTGGAACCCTTCTATACATGGTTGAAATGCCCAAAAGACATATTTCAACATCTTTTATCCTGGTATGCCTGTTTTAGGATGACTCCATTCAACAATTGTTCTTGAATTCCACTTCTGGAGAGCTCCCAAATATTTGGGTAATTTTCTTACCGAAGTCTCCCAAGTCCCATAAAGTTTTTCCCTCGCATATTTCATGCTATTCCATGCCTTAGCATAAGAGATTTCATAACCGTACTTATTTTTTACCATCATTTGCACACTTGCAACCCCATAACCTAGATTACCTTGAACAGTGTCCAATAGGTCCAAAGCAATCATAATTCTGCTTAAATTCCGATGATCCATTGAAACTTCATCCATAAAGCATGTGTGAGGGCCTCCATACTTGGTAATTCTCCACAATCCCTTTTTCTCTTTAAATATTCCCCTCACACTCCACGGACAAGAAGGTTGTTCTTTGTTATTATGTTTGCACACCACTTTCCATAACTTTGGTGGGCTCTCAAGAACCCGATATTCTCGTCTCGCCACTCACACGGAATAATCTCTCACATAAGTGATAAGATGCTCCTTACTCTTGAATATCATTCCCACGTAGAGTGCTCCTTTACTTGAGTCGTAAAACTCAGTCGAACCACGGGTTGGAATATCCACAGAATCTGTCTGGATAAATATATCATTATCATCTATTGTAGAGAAGAATGGATATACGGGATACAGACTTAGTTGCATAGTTGTGGATGTATTTCTTCTCGTCTCATGTGGTAGTTGTTAGGAAGATGTTCCCTCGCCATGTGAAGGCAATAGCTCTTCCATTGTATCAATATCTACCTCATCATCGTCACTACCATTAAAATCATCACTACCATTTTCAGCTGGTTCTGAATCCCTCAACTCTTCATCACGAAAACTATCTACTTGTGGCTCTGGTTCACCATCATGAACGAAATGTGTTGGGTTATCTTGCTCTCTTTTAAAAACTTGATGAGAGGTAGAAGGGCCTTCACCAAAATCATGAATCCCAACATTTGCAAACCCTTGCGTAACCACAGGAACATTAATTTCTGATTGAGTTGGGTATTGTTGATCCCATCCAAAATCTTGGTAAGAGGCAAATTGACCTTCGAGTTGCATCAAAAGCCCAATGTAAGACCCCACTCCAAAAGTATTATCAACACCAATCTGACATATTGCTTCTGTCTCAACATATAATTCCACACTATCAAGTTGGCACTGTGGACCAAACAACATAGATAAACCATTATCATTCTGTATTTCCACAAGTGTAGATATCCCGTACTGTTTATCCAAATATAATAGAATTTTGCTTGAATTTTTAGTTTATAGCTAATGCTATCAATAGATGTCGCTTCGTAGATTTCGTAGCACAGATCAGAATATGTTATTTCACGAGATACTCTAATGATACTACATGCTAGACGATCATAATCCACTGAGCGAGAATCTCTAGTAATTTTTCCGCCAAAGTATATTAGAATAACAATAGTACTCGAAGTCAACATACCTTCCACAAATACACACATAATTTATATTAATTAATCAGTCTAATCAATAACTCTCATAAAATTTAATAAAATACTAAGATTTACATTGTTCAATATTTCTACAGTACAAAAAATAAATTAACACTCACAAAAATTAATTAACTCAATCAAAATTCTAATAGAATTTTTAATTCACATAAAAACACAAATCTAACATTATATAACAACATTTAATACATAAATCAAATTTAAACTAATATAATTTAATCTAATACATAAATTAAATTTAAACTAACATAATAAATCATAATTTAAACTAGCATTTATAATTAATAATATTAGTAAACACATAATGACACATAAACACTCCCCCTTATGTCCATCATCATCATGCAAGCAATTAAAAATCAATCAGCAACAAATGAGAAGGCTCCACCCCTTTTCCCAACACCCCATCCCCCTTCCTAAATCCACAAATTCTAAACATTTCTAATGTATTGTACTATAAAAGTATTACAAAATTAAAACAAGATATCCAAACTTACCTTTAAATGCTCCACTAAAATTAACACTCACAAAATATTTCCACCAAGTCAAGATAGCCTACATCATTAGGCACATGTTACAAGCACACATATTTATTAATAAATCATAATTCCACAAACTAAATGAAAACTTAAATATTTAATACAATTCAATATATAGTACCAGAAAATTTAACTCAATCATAATTCTAATAAAAAATTTAATTCAAATAAAAATATAACTCTAACAAATATAACAACATATAAAACTAACATGAAATGTAATTCAAATTTCAACTAATACATAAATCATTATTTCTATTAAATCAAATTATTATACTAAAAATAATAAATTATTATTTGAGTTTAACCAACACGTAAATCAAATTTCAACCAAAACATGATCAAATTTTAGCTAATGGAGACAATTAACTAAAACATAATGGCGATAACTAAAACATAATTAAATTTTAACTAATTGAGACAAATTATATAAAACATAATTCATAAAACTAAAACATAAATCAAATTTTAACTAAAACATAATTAAATTTTAACTAATTGAGACAAATTATATAAAACATAATTCATATAACTAAAATACAAATCAAATTTTAACTAAAACATAATTAAATTTTAACTAATGGAGACAATTACCTAAAACATAATAGAGATAACTAAAACATAAATCAAATTTTAATTAATGGAGATAATTAACTAAAACATAATTAAATTTTAGCATAATTAAAAAAATTACCTCAATCAAGGAAAATAATACACAAGTATACACACTTCAAACCTGAAACAATAACCCAAACAACCATTTTAGTTTTTTTTTTAAATTATAACTAATTTTTGAAAAGAAAAAAAAAATCAGATCTGGTTGGCCAGAGAAAGTGCCCGTTGGCCGGCCATTTAGATTAAACTAAAAGAGAAAAGAATAAGAAGAAGAAGAAGAGGAGGAGGAGGGGAGTGAACCTGAGATATATGAAATGAAAAGAAAATGTCTTGGGGGGGAAGCAAAATTAAGTCTTTAAAATTGAAATTTCAAAAAAAAAAAAAAATTCCCCCTCTTGCGACAAAAAAATCCATTGCATCCTTGACAAGTAAAGGTTTTTATTATTACTAAACTAACATTTCTTTTGAAAGAATTTTTTAAATAATTTTTTTATTTAAAAATTAATAAGGTATTTAATATTTTTAACTAATTAATACATTAAATATTTTTAGGTAAACATAAGTTTTAGAATTTTTTAAGTAGCAAAATTTTAATATTTTCATATATGTAAATATATATGTGTGTATACATATGTATATATAAGTGAAGTAAATGAATGATTGATGTGAAAGATGGAATGAGAAAATGAGAGGATAGGTGTGCTTTTTAGGGTGTAGGGTTTTTTTTGGTGAATTATGAGGAGATTTTTTGGGTAAAAAATTGTAATATTTTGGGAGAAAGATTGGGGAATGTACATGCGTTTTGAAATTTTTTTAGGGGATGAAAAATATTTTCTCAAAATATAGGAGAACAAGCCCTAAAAGAATTTATACACAAACAAAGAAAAAAATTTCAAATAAAAAATTTATGGGTACTGTTGAAAGTTGCACTCATCGAGTGCAACTTTCAACAGTACCCATAATTTTGCTTACCGATCAAAAAAGGCGATTGGGGGAAAAAATTTTGTTACTGTTGAAAGTTGTACTCACAGAGTGTAACTTTCAACAGTAACAAATAGAAGTTGCAATCATCGAGTGCAACTTACTATAAATTTGTAAAACTCCCAAAAAGGTGGTATTTTTGTAATATTTTTTTCACAATTTTTTCATAAAAAAACCTAGTTTTACTAAAGATGGCACACCTTATAATATAGTTCAAAGGTTGGTGCTTGTTAAAGTATTAATTATGGGATTTATAGAGTGTGCCCACATGCTATCAATTAAGAGATATATAAGGTGTGTCACCATTGCCACTGCTTGCTCGCCCCGACATAGGCTGTGCATTTAGGTGAACTATATCAATTTTATTTTATTTTTTAAATTCCATTTTTTTGGAATTTTCGTAATGTTTGGGGAATTATCTCAAGTTAATCTTTTTTTGAAGTTCCAACTTTTTGGAATTTGGAAGTTTAAAAGCATATTTAAGTTAAAAAGTCAAAATCAAATTCCAACTTTTTGGTCTCGGGTTATAAAAATGTTTCTATTGTTACAAAAACATTTCATAATGTTTTTGCAGTTGCAAACCAGTCCAAAATGCATCTCAACGTGTTTATGCTCCTCTCATACCTATATAAGGCTGCTATCTAAAGGCAGAAAAGATAACACAACACATAAAATCTTATTCTCTTTGCTCCCTCTCGTTTCTACATTCTATACAAAAATTAGTTTTAGTGCATTCGGTTTCTGGAAACTAAGTAGTACTTCAAGGTGAAGCTAGTCTAAAGTGTAGCAAATAGTTTCTAGATTGCCTTATCCTAGAGGAAATTTCGCAATAACTTGTGCATCGACAAGAGGGGCGATAATTTCTTCAAAACAAATCAAAAACTGGTGATTCAAATACAATTCTGTTACAATATAGAACTTAGATAATTATTTATGTCATTATCACTAATTCAATTTTGTTATTTTCATGTTCCAAATTGGTTATATGCTTTTGGTTCTTTTGTGATACAAAACTGAATTGAACTGTTTAAAATCATTGTTATGTTGTATGTATGTTATTTGAAAATATATCTATTGCAATTTATAATTCGTGTTTCCAACAATCTTGAAGAAATTAATCATAATGTTTTCTTTAAACTGCTTATATTTTTGAAATGGCATTTGCTGCTGTAATTGATTTCGGTACCGGTTCCATGTTGTCCACCAAAGTCGACCTATTCAGATTGTTAGAAAAGTTCTTGGGACAGTTTTTCAAATGTTAGCAATAGTGAATGAAAATTTAGCTCGTGATGAAGGGACTTCTGTAGGTGATTTAGGTGACTAAACCTGAAACAATGAATAAAGATCCCAAAATGATTAAAATAGCTAAGTGGATTAAGTGGGATCAGTGAGGTCAGGGGATCATTTTGTCATTATTGTTAAATATCCTCTTCGACGTACACCATTCCAACTTGTACACCATTAAGTCATTCTAGGATGAGTTAGACTGGAAATATGATACTAAAGAGCAAGGGCTTGAAAATTATTCTATTTTCAAGTTCATGAAATATCATATGGTTTATTGAATAAACGCATGAGTTGATCAATCTCGAACATGCTCCTTCTGATGATGAGGTGAAACTGCCTGAAAAGTTTCTATGTTCCTGTTCCTAGTGGATAAGTTTCCTAAATCTTGATAAAGTTTTGGAATGATACTCAAGCATCAAAAAGGGAAGTCATCCGTAGATAATCTTATGATTACTATAAGCATCAAAGAGGAACACCAAAATCAAACTCATGGCGCTCTTATTGAGTACCAACTAAAGGCGAGTATCGTAACAATGAGGAAGAAGAAAAATAATAAAATGAACCAACTAAACTTTAACTCTAAAACCATCAACAAGGTTAAAGTTAAAACAAAGAAACAAAAAGCAAACAAATCATACTAGAATTGTGGGCAGGTGGACTACTAGGCTAAGGATTGTCCCTCAAAGAAAGTTAAAGCCAATCCTAACTCTGTTGTACTGACAGTGATCAATAAGGCTTTTGGGGAGACTAGCGGTGCTAGAGCTCCAGAGACAACCGTTGATGGGTATGTAACCTTAAAGCTTGAAATCTACACTATTTATGAACCTTTTAATTGGTTAATAGATATTAAGACAGTGTGCTGATAAATTATTGCTTGTGTCTTATCAGCCTGTTGATGAAAATCTATAACGATGGGGAACTCCTAGCCAAAGTGTTTGGAATAAGACGTTTGGATTTGAAGTTTCCTTCAAGGTGCATACTGTCTCTATAGAGGGTGCACCATATCCCAATAATATGGAGGAATATTATTAGTGGTGCAATAATAGTTAGGTAACATTATGACTCACTTTCAAATTCAATAAAGTTATAATACAAAACTGTGATTTGTTTATTGGAAAGGGTTATTTCTTCGATGGTTTATTTAAATCAAAAGTTCAATATATTGTTTTTGTTTCTATTAATAAAAATGTATTTTTGAATCCTCGGTGAATACTATTGAAAGTTCTGATGTATGACACAGTCATTTAGGTCAATTAACTTTCAGTTTTGTTAAGCGGATGATGAACTAAATTTAATCCCTAAGCATGATATTAAACGAAATCGCAATTACCAAATATGTGTTGAGGCCAAACAAGTAAGAAAAATGGATGAAGGAATAACTTGATTTAGCACACGAGTTCAATGGGATCTTAACTAAAGATCATAAAAGATACTTCATTACCTTTATAGATAATTGTAGTAGGTACTATTATGCTTATTTAATGAAACATTAAGATGAAGCACTTGAAATATTTATCATTTTCAAGAATGTAGTTCAAACTCAAACTAGTAAGAAACTTAAAAGGTTAAGGTCAGATAGAGGTGGAGAGTATGAGTCGAATCCTTTCGATGAACATTTTTGGGACTTTGGAATTATTCACGAAGAGACTCCTCCTTACTTTCCCTCGCCTAATGGGATAGAACTGAAAGAACAGAACATTTAAAGACAAGATTAATAATCTACTTTTGAATTTTGGACTACCCAAATATATGTGGGGAAAAGCTTTGAATACGACTTGCCATATTTTGAATAGAGTTCCTCCAAAGCATAAAGAGTACATTCTCTTTGAATTCTGTAAAGACAGGAAACCTAACTTAAAATGCTTCTGGGTATGGGGATGTCTTAAAAAAGTTCTAGTCCCAGAACACAAGAGCAAAAAGTTTGGTTCTAAATTTGTTGATGTGATCTTTTTGGGCTATATGGGTAAGCTATCCATTAGGACTTCTAGTGATTAAGCCTAGAATTATTGGCATAGATGTTAACATAATAGTGGAATTTCATGATGCTACGTTCTTTGAGAATGTGTTTTCATGAAAAAGGTGTACCTTAAAATGTTTCTTTAGATTTAGCCTTTACATCGACTTCAATTCTTGAACATGTTGAAAATACGTCAAATATGAGGAGGGCTAATCCAAGTAGTTCTATCATCAAGGGTTTTTTAAATGATTTCATTACTTATAATATCAAGGATGACCTTGTTACCTTCAAGGATGTTATGTCCTCATCAGAAGCCAATCATTGAAAGGCAGTTGCAAAAAGTGAGATGGATTCCATTGTCTCTAAAAAGACATGGAAATTAGTCGATCTTCCTTTAGGGTATACTACGATTGTTTAACACCCGAATTTTGAAATCCTAAAATAAAATATGAAATTAATAAGTATGGCTAGATTAATTTTGGATTAGATTTAACTAAAGTCTAGAATTAAATATTGACAATCAAGGGATTAAATTGTAAACGAAAGAATGACTTAATTGTCTAAAATTATAAAAGTTAGAGGGTTAATGTGAATAGAATTAAAGTTTAAGGGCTTTAAAATAATTACTTTGGACGTAATTGTTTATAATTAATAGTATATGGGGTCAATGCATGACAAATAGAATTTTATGGACTGAATTGTAAATAGAATAAGGACTTGATTGATTGAGAACCTAAATATTGGGGGACAAATAAGCAAAAAATAAAACTTTGGGTCTAGATTGAAAGAATGGGGCCAATTTGAAGTCGGCTGCTAAAACTTCAAAGGATCCAACTTAAAGTGTTGGAAAGATTTAGGGGTCAAATTGAAATTTTGAAAAATGGATTTATATATATATATATATATATGGTTAAGGATGGGATTTTGTCAAATTCTCATTTGCACACTCGACTCTACCTCAACTACCTGTGCCTAAACCCGAACATAAAACCCAAATCTAACACTGTAGGCTTACTCTATTCAACGGGGTGAACATGTCCATATCTTAAACTCACCAAAACACCGAAAATATCACCGAAAATAAAAAAGCGATGCCAGCGATTGTTTTGGGGTGGTGTGTTTTTCTGTTTCGGCGACTGGATCGAGAAATTGCTTGGAAGGTTTTAATAGGCTTGGTAGGGGGATCTATTTATAGGTTCAATTCGAGTTTTAGGTGATTAGTGACTTAGTAATTGAGCTGGTGGCATGTGGTGGCGCTAGGGTTTCACTATGGCTTTGAATGGTCAATCGATAGACGCCGAACTACAAATTGAATGGGGCATTTTGATTGTCATGATGAGGCACGTCTTCCAGTGTGGCCAACTCCATCCCCAATTACGGAGCATGACGGTGCATGACAGCCGGCGGCGGCAACATGGTAGAAAGCTCAAACGTGATTTTGAGCTCACTTGGGCTATTCCCAACTTGAGATTGGATCACGATTCGATCCAATTTGGGTAATTTTCAATAATCAAATTTTAATTCGATTAATTCGCTAAATGTAATTGAATTTTCGAATCAAAGCTTAACTAGTTTGGCCTAAGATATGGATTAATCTTATAATTATTATAATATTGAACTCAATTGACCCAAAGGGGTTATTAGATACCATTAGGGGCTTAAGTAAGATCTTAACAACTTAACTATCGACTCAATTGAATAAGAACATTGATATATAACTTTGTTAAACATCTCAGTATACCATGAAGATTGAGAGAATTGTGACTGAACAAATAAATTAACTAAGGAACTTGATGAGGACGTCTAAGTGCATTAAGAATTATGATTCAGAAATCAAAACAATGTTAGTTTGGGTTATTTTATTCTGAACTTTGAATTGATTAGAAAACAAAGACATGGACTCTCCAAACAGCTGAGGGTTATCATATCCAATCATCTTAAGTATTTAGATATGAAATAGAAACTAGTGAAATTGTGCAAGAATAACCTTAAGTTCAATAAAGACATTAACTATATTTGTACTTAAGATTCAAAGGATTGATAAGATGATAACTCGTGTTATCTTATGACAGCTCTCGATCATTTGACTAGGAAGCCAGGACCTGGGCGAACATATGATTAAGAATTCCTCTGCATTTGCCATGCGAGTTTATACTCGATAGTATGAGATTTCTTCGCTAGAGAAAGAACATATATACTTGCTATAAGACCTAGTCACTTGATTCCTTCCAATCTACGTGTTGAGAAACTCACCACACATCACTCATTACACCGAATACGGAACTTATTTGATTATGATTTATGATCCCATGTGAAATTAGCGATTGTGTGTGGAAAATGGATTCCAAAATACATGTTCTAATCTTGCCATGACTACTGCCTTGAGATGAATCCGATATTAATTAATTAATTAATTGCTTATCATAGCTAATTGATGTGTTATTTAAATTGATGTTCGACATGCCATACGACATATATGAATATGATTAATACCCTTGAGGGTAGGCCCTAAGATCGGTTACGAAAGACGACTGGACAGAACGGACCGGCGGTGACTGATCTTTCAGTTGATACCCGTACATAATGTACATATGACCTAGTATCCTAGCAAACTAGAGGTAGTTGTCTACAAACTGGTAGAGGCATGTGGCTAGCCATGCCCGATGTTTGTTTGCTTGTCCCAGCCGATCACTCAAAAATTGGAGGAATAAGGATTTTCATTTTTTTAAAGTGAAGCGATAAGGTAGGAGAACCACCAACAGCAAAAATATGAAAGTACTTGATATGTTTGATACTTATGCTTTGAAATTCAAATATTTGATAAAGATCAAGTAATTGTTCAAATGACATGTCGAACCCTCTTTAGTCGTAATTGAGATTTAATCCTCAGTGAGAGACAGTAAGTTTTGTGAAGTCTCATCACTGGTATAGGACAATGGAGAGATGGATCACCTAAATTTTTTGATTAAAACCTTCTCTCACAACCTCTGGAAATATTAATACTTCTATTTGCTTCTTATATGATATTTGAGAAAATGTCATTCTGTTGTTATTGTTAAACTATTTCACTAAGTCATTCGAACTTATGTTATTTTATTGTTATTTTTCATTCTTTACCCCAGATAAGATTGAGTGACAAAGATAGACTAACCCTAGTGACACATAAGGTAATGAAGGTTGTAGAAGTACTAAGTGTGATTTATGATATTTCGGTTTATAGTGGAACCTCTATTAGATGTCGCTTGTAGAAATTAAATACTTTAGATCTTCAGAAATGTATTTTCTGTTATACAGGAGACTTGTGGTATAGAATGAGTAGCATCCTAGTCGGAAGCAGACGCCTTCCAGTCAGGGCGTTACAGATTGGATGTTAATGAATCTTTAAAAACAAACTTATATTTGATGATACTATTTATTTAATCAAAACAGATTAGTTGCCAAATGCTTTAGGAAAAAAGTGGGAATAAATTTCTTTGACACTTATTCTTTGGTTGCTCAATCTACTACAATTTAGATGCTCATTGCAGTAGCTTCCATGTACGATTTTTTGATTCACCAAATGGATGTGAAATAGTCTTTCTATATGGTGATCTCAAGGAAGAAATCTATACGGATCAACTTGAGGGATTTGTACCTCCTAGTAACAAGCAAGAGATCTATAAACTTGTTAAGTCCCTCTATAGGTTAAAACAAACACCTAAACAATTGCATGAAAAATTTGATAAAACTATTTTATCATTTGGCTTCAGTATAAATGATAATGATAAGTGCCTCCACTGTAAGGTTAAAGGTGATGCTTGTATTACACTAAGTCTATATGTGGATGACATACTATTAATAGGATCCAACCTTGAGATTATCAATAAGACAAAATCATACTTTAAAATAACTTTCAAATGAAGGATATTGATGAGGCTAATGTAATCCTTGGACTCAAGTTGATTCAGTCAGCTGAGGGTATAGCTATTTCTCAATCTCATTATGTTTAGAAGAGTATTGAGAAATTTGGTTATACGAATTATAGAATCGCTAAGACACCATATGATCCTTTTGTAGTACCTCTTTTCAATGATGAGAGTGGTATCTCTGTGTCTCAATTGAGATATTCTCATATAATTGGGAGCTTGCAATACCTTGCAAATTGCTTGAGATGAGATATCTCCTTCTCAGTATCGAAACTAGTGAGATATATAAGTTATTCCAATAGAACCCATTAAAAGGTTATGGATAGTGTACTTTGATATCTTAAGGTCACTACATCAGCTCTGCACTATGTCGAATCCCTGTAGTACTTGAGATATATAGTGACGTAAGCTGGATAGCCATAAACTCTAGTAGTAATTAGTATGCAAAGTATCTATCTACCTTAAGTGGGGGAGTTGTTTCCTAGAAGTCTACCAAATAGACTTTGGTACGGTCTACATTGGAGGTAGAGTTATATGATTTAGACATAGTTGGGCTTGAGGTTGAGTGGCTACATAGGTTTATTGTCCAATTACCCATGGCTAGCAAAACTCTTCTTGCGATCGCAATGCATTGTGATAGCCAAACCACAATTGCAAAGATCAAGAGTTCAAAGTTTAATCAAAAGAAGAATAGACACATCTAAGTTAGACTAAAATCTATAACGGTATTTGTGTCTGATAGGATTGTGGCCATTGATTTTGTTGGATCAAAAGATAATGTGGTTGATCCTTTGACTAAAGGACTTAAGTTATCCTTAGTCCAGAATCCAGGCTAAGGATGGGATTGAAAATCCATTAGTGATTCACCTGACATACATGGAAGGTGTTGCTTACTTCTAGTAAAGTAAGACTGCTTACTTTGAATTATGTCAAGTCATTTTGACGAGATGCAAGTGGTGCATTACTAGAGATGCCCAACCAAGTGAATATAGTCGCTTGGCCATGTGTAGAGAAAATGAATTATTCCTTAAAAGTACTCATGATACATGATCAAGATATATGACTGTAATATGTCAAATTTATAGATAACTACATAACCAATAAGTTGTTGTTACCAGTGGATATCACCACATCCAAGGGCCAAAGTCAAGGTTTATATCCATTTATTCCTATGGTGGCATAAATTGTATAACTTAGGTAATGGTTCAAATTGGAAGTTACCATTATTGAAAGTAAGTTATGATAATCTTAATACTCCAACACTATAGATTTGTAGGGGATTGTTGTAATTGTCAATAATTCAATAAAGTTTTTAGGGACTAATTATATGATTAAGGGATGATTTGGTTCTATAGATTGGTGCCATTTTGGTTGGAAATTTATAGGTGTTAAAGAGTGGTACAAAAAGGCTATAGATTATGAAAGTGATATATATCCCACATTGGGTTTGAGACAAAGGGATGGGGATTTGTGAGAGTATAAAAGGTTTTATCTTAAATACTAATCCACTTGTCCCACATTGGTAGTTTTACTAAAGATGACACAATTTATGTGCAATTCAAGGGTGAATGCTTGTTAAAATATCAATTAAGAGATTCATAGGGTGTGCCCACACATGTGAGCTATAGTTGCTACCCATCTGTCCCGACCCAACTTGGGCTCAAGCTCAAGCATTTGAGCGAATTTGTCTCATGTATCGGGTTAACTTTTTGCTAAAAAATTCCACCTTTTTGGAGTTTCAAATCATATTTAAATAGTTTAAAAAGTTAAAATTTTAATTTGGTTTTATGAGACAGAAACGTTGTTGTTGTTATAATATTTCTGTAGTTACACGTGCTTTACACCTAGTTTACATTGTGTTGAATGTGTTTCTCCCTCCCACACCTATATAAAGCTACTATGTATGGGCAGGAAAGACAACACAACACATAAAATCTTATTGTCTCTACTCCTTCTCATTTTTTGTATTCTATACAAAAAAATTATTTTCTGTGTTTTATACGGAATTAGTATTAGTCTATTTAGTTTTCAACGACTGAGTAGTGCTTCAAGATGAAGATCGTCTAAAATGTAACAGATAGTTTCTGGATTATCTTATCCTAGGGAAGTTTCATAGTACTGTGCGCACTGGTAAGAGGGGCTATAATTTCTTCAAGGCCAACTAGAAACTGGTGGTTCAGTTGGATAACAGTTATGCTACAATACGGAACTTAGATGAGTGTTTCTATTCTTTTGATTAATTCAGTTATGTTCTTTTCATGTTCCAATTGATTATATGCTTTTGGCTCTTGTGTAAAACTAAACTGAACAGAACTGTTTAAAATTGTTATTACATTGTACGCTATTTGGAAATATATATATGTTGTTGAATTTTAAAAACTGCTCTTTGATTATAAAACTGCAATTTATAATCTGTATTTCCAACAAGAGGAAACCCAATTCTCTTAGGAGGTTTATCTTCAAATATTACATGTATATTATTCATTGGTAAATAAAATTGAAAATTGTGTTAGTGAATTCTTGCATATTAGAGTGGCATGGTAGATGATGTAGTTTTTCTTAACTTAATTGATGAATTACGTGGGAATAGTCGGGTACAATTCATGTGTTATGATTTCTAAGCATTATTTTTCAATACATAGAGATCATATTATATGCTACATTCTTAATGTATTTTCTAATGCATGAACATGACCTTTTATTTTCTTAGAAAAATTTAGAAATTGTTCGGTACATGAATCACGAACTACTAGCATATATTATGCAAAGCTTAATGTAGCACTCCGATCGGGAGACGCTTGCTCCTGACTAGAATGCTATCCATTCTATATCATAAGCTTTCTGAATAACAGAAAGTACATTTCTCAAAATTCAAAGTATTTAATTCTTACAAGCAATAACAGAAAGTACATTTCTCAAAATTCAAAGTATTTAATTCTTACAAGCAACACCCAACAAAGGTTCAACTATGAACCGAAATATCATGAATCATACTTATCACTTCTATCACCCCCATTACCTCTTGTGTCACCTGGATTAGTCTATCTTCGTCACATATTCTTATATGGGGTAAAGAACAGAAGATAACAATAAAACAACATAAGTCCGAATGACTTAGTGAGATATCTTAGTAATAGCAACAGAGTGACAATTTATCAAATATTATATAGAAATCAAGTAGAAGCATTAAAATCTCCAAAAGTCATGAAAGAAGGTTTTAGTCAAAGTTTAAAGTGTTCCATCTCACCACCATCCCATACTAGTGATGAGACTTTACAAAACGCACTGCCTTTTTGTAGAAAATTGAATTTCAAGTGTGACCAAAGAGTCTAACATATTTTCTTTAAAGAATACAACCGGGTGGGGAGATTAATCAAAAATAAATTAATAAACACTTTCACAATCTTGCTTTTGGTGGTTCTCCTACCTCGTCACTACACTTTCGAAAATATGAAAATCCTTATTCCTCCAAAATTTGAGTGATCGACTCGGACAAACAAACAAACATTGGGCATGGCTAGCCGCATGCCTCTACCAGTTCGTAGACAACTACCTCCAGCTGGCTAAGGCCCACCCCCAAGGGTATTAATCATTTCATATATGTCATGTAGCATGCCCAATAGTAATTCAAATAACACGTCAATTCGCCATCATAAGCAAGTAATCACTAAATTAGCATTAGGCTTATTCTAGTATAGACATGGCAAAGATAGAAAAATATATTTTGAAATCCATTTTTCGATTTCCATCACATGATCGCCAGTTTCAAGCAAAATGATATAAATAAAATTCAATATGAATCATAATTAGCATAAAGCACAATGTGTGGTAAATTTCTCAACACATAGATTGAAAGGAATCAAGCGACCAGGATATATAGGAAGTATATATATTCTTTCCCCAGTAAAGAAATCTCATACTATCGGATATAAACTCACCTGCCAAATGTAGAGGAATTCCTAATTATATGGTCGCTCAAGTCTTGGCTTCCTAGTCAAATCGATAACTGTCATAAGATAACCCGAATTATCATCCTATCAATTCTCTGAATCTCAAATATAAATATAGTTAATGTCTTTATCAAACTTAGTGTTAGTCTTACACAACCCCAGTAATCTTGGTTTCGTATCTCAATACTTAAGACGCTTAAAAGTAGCAATTCTTGAGTGGTTATCCCCAGCAAGCTCTATTTATCACTTCACTTATTTTAAGATACGTAACCCAAGTCCATGTTCCTAAATTAATTGGGTTTTTTCGAGCTTATCATATGCAGATTGGGTAATTCATTTCCGTTCTAACATTTATATAACTTAATCTTTAGATTAAGCTTAACTATATTTTTTTCACAACATAATATATTATCGAGTCTAAGAGTATAATTTTAAATCAATCTTTCTTAATTTGTTAAACTCAGGATTGTAATCAATTTTATTCAATATTTACAAATCAATCATCCTCTCGAGCGAAATTACATTTCAATAATCCTAATTCAATAAACATTAAATTAGAATTGTAAAAATCAATCAAATTTGCATTTCGATATGAAATTTACCCAATTGGATTGAATCGGGATCCAACCTCAAGCCGAAAATAGCCCAAATAAGTCTAAAACTTAATTCTATACAAACTATCCAAAAATCGCTGCCATTGGAGATGAAGACCACCACCACCTTGTGGATACCGTCGAGCCCAACAAAACAAATAATTTCTAAAAACATCATCATTTGAGCCGTCAATTGGCCGTTCAAAGTCGTTGCCCCGCAACCACATCTAATTCCGCTGTCGTCATTGACCAAAACCCCAAATTAATACCACTGTTGCCTTGCCCATAAGATTCCGACCAGAAACCCCCTAAGTCTCACTACGTTCCACCGCCAAAGATGGCCAAACCGCCACCTCCGCCGGTCACCTACCGTCGCCCTCTATTTTTTGACTATTCCTTCAGTGTTTTTGGCTATTCTTAATGTGATTTTGATCATTAAGCTGAGAGGAAGCTTTTTATCATATTAGTTTGGTGTTTTGGGGTGGTTTTCCGGCGATTCACTGGTGGGTCTGGGGTAGTTTTTGAAAATTAAACATAATTTCATCCTTAATCCTATATATATAAAATATTTTCCAGCTTCTTGACTTTGACCCCCAAACTTTCCCACCGCTTTCAATTAGACCCCTAAGCTTTTAAACCATCTTCACTTTAGTCCCCATATTTCAATTAAAGCCTTCAACTTTTAATTCTTGCACATTGACCCGTAACATTTTTGTTTTGGGACAATTGGGTCCCAATTTAATTATTTTGAAATCCTTAGACTTTTAATTCACTCACATTGACCCCCTAAACTTTATAATTTTGTGCAATCAAGTCCTTCTCTTATTTACAATTGAAACCCTATATTATAAATATTTAATTCTAGATTGTAACTAAATCAAACCTAAAATTAATCCAGCCAACCTTATTGATTTCACATTTTCCTATATTTTAGGATTTTAAAATTCAGGGTGTTACACTTAAGGTATCGGAGATTTAAGGTGTTGATTGCAAGAAAGTCAATAGCTTCCATGAAAGAGTTACTATCATACATGAAGAAGAAGTACTACATCCAAATCAACAAAACCACAAAGCCTCAAGCCAAGCAAGCGAAAGAATACGGTTGAAACCTAGCAAGGGAGGAAGAAAGTAGAGCGAAAGCCTATGACTCCCACTGAATTTCCCCATTAATACATTGCATAATTCACTCAAAAATCAAGTCCTAATTATAGTAGAACAACAAGGATTGAGATTCCACACCAAATATTTTTGGACACATTAGTTTTGCCCTAAATTTTCAATTAAGTCTTTTTTCAATCTCACCCAATAACCCCTAACATTTAAATTTCCTAGCAATTAAGTCCATATTTCATTTATTTCTAGTCCCTCAATTTTTAACAATTATTTTAAGACCCTATTTAATTTATTTTGTGTTTACTTCTGTTTACTTCAAGACCTTATTTTCATATATGATGACCTGCTTTGTCAAATTACACATCTTAATTGTAATTATTAATTTAGTTAAAAGTCTAAAAAATCGAGATGTTACAAATCATCTCATGTGACTCCTCTCAAAGTGCTCCAAGTTCATGGGCACTATCCAAATTATGAACTTGGCGTAATGATGCACCTCTTATACTTGAAAGTGATTCAGATGATCATGCACCTTGATCATCAGCAAAGCAAGCAAGCATCAAGAACGATGCACTGCCCACAAAAAAAAAATTGACATTTTTGACGGAACTTTTCGATAACTTCTGGCGGAATGACAAATTGCAGAAGGATCTCCGACGGATTTTTTTCTTGTTAGAAAAACTCTCATTGCAAATTGTTTTGTCTAATTTCTTACCGAAGTTTCCATCAAAAAAAAAATTCAATGGATTTTCGTCGACTTGGTGATGGAAGGCCCTTGATTTTCTATTGAAAATTTATTATTTTTTTAAAAATATTTTGAATTTTTTTTATTTAATTATATTTGTAACCCGTTCATATGTCTTGAATATAAATAACATAAAATTATAATACAAGAAAATTAGGAATAAATGGAACATTAATTTAAAATAAAATATAATTTTATAAATAAAATTTTTAAAAATTATCATTCGTAATTACAAAAGTAAACAAACAAAATTCTATCTAGTAGCCGTCAGCATCAGCATCATCACCAAAGTTGAAATAGTCATCCTACTCGGTGCTATACTGATGCTTGTCATGCTTGTCCTGTTGCGGTTGAAGCTACTTGTGGTACGTTTGGGGGGTGGGGGTGGGCCACCGGAGCCTGGCAGAGCATCCCTCTACATGACCAATTGAAAGATCAAATTCTACATCGCGCCCAACTGCTTCGAGAACATGCTCTACATATCATCGATATCAACCTGCAAACAAGTCTCCAAGCATGCCTTTAACTGGGCTACAACAGATGCACTATGCTCTTCTTGAGGCATACTGGTATAGGAAGGCTACTGTTGGCAACTCAACTCTTAACCTTACCTGTTCTTGTTAGGGCCATGCCTAGTCTGAGTCCACAAATCAGCTTGAGACTGTTGGGTCTCTGCACTACTCCTAACACATTTCGGCTGAGACTAGGACTACAGCGCCTGCTGAAAGCTCTCCTG
Source organism: Jacaranda mimosifolia (assembly GCA_018894105.1). Lineage (NCBI taxonomy): Eukaryota > Viridiplantae > Streptophyta > Magnoliopsida > Lamiales > Bignoniaceae > Jacaranda > Jacaranda mimosifolia. The sequence continues at coordinate 12,458,392 of CM032130.1, read as the reverse complement.
CAAGGTATAAAAATAAACATACGGATGTAATATAATGTAATTAAAACGATCTTATGTCATATGTAATAAACTTACAGCAGCTCTCCTCGCCCTCTCATCCACCCAACTCTTATTGACCTACCTCTGGTGGGTACAAGCAAAAACCGCCTCCACTGTCGGGGGCGTCTGCAACTCCTGAGCCTACATTGAAAATAAGAATTAAAATAAGTGTCTTATATATGCATAATACTAAACTATAATGAATTTAAGAAACAATTCGGCATGGCCTCCCCTAAAATTTCTCTATTTAAAAAATAAAAGCTCATCAACAACCAAATAAATGATGATACATTATCATTTGGGAAGGGCACCGACCATTTCCCATCAATCAAATAAACGAATCACAAATGAGAAGGGCACCAACCCTTCCCTATCAACCATGTCATGCAATTGTAAACACAAGTAAATTTAACAAACATTAGAAAGTAGACTAATTTTACTAAAGACTGAAAGTTAGAAAACTTATTAAATGCTCGGCATGTGTCTCGATGGATATACGCCATCTGGGTATGGAGGGATCTATCGATTTCAGAAACCCAGTTCTTCTTGGCCTGCGTGGAATTCTTTTGAAAATCTTAGGACTGCAAATGCAGCATAGGGCAGTCTAAGTGTCCTCGCTAATCTACTCCGACCTTTTGCCCATCTTCTGGGCATGGCCATACATGTCACTCAATTGGTGACTCTCTCTCGTGCGAAAGGCCCTATGAAAATGGCCCTTGTGCTGGAGGTCCAAGTGAAATATCTCTGTCAAATAAAAGGAAATTAGTTAGTATAATTATAATATACAAACGTACTTAATTTGTAAAAGTAAATATATTTACAGCATTCATATACTTTTCACTCCCTGAACATTAAGTCTCGAAGGGCTTGGGGGATATCTGACCAAATCCTATAGGGCTCCTATACCTTGCTCTTGATCACCCTCGTCAAGAACTTGGTACCATCGAGTGAAGGCTATACCTGCATAAAATAATTCTTAACATTAATATATAATTATTAAAACAACAATAAAATAACATTTACATAACAATTCGAACTCACCCATAGTATCTCTCTGAACACGAGTATACCCTACTAGAATTGTGGGATAGGGGCTCTGATCCTTCCTCATCCAATGCTTGGCCGGCTGAAGAATGGACTGCTGGGATGATGTTGCTGCTGCTGCTGATGTGGAATGATCAAATGGAGCAACATGGGATGGCGGAGTGCCTCGTGGAGTGATAGATAGTAATGGATTGCCCGCCTTCAAAGTGGATAGTGGCGAGGACGAGCAATGTTGCCGCCAGTGTAAGTGTGGGAAACGGTATGCGGATGACCTCACAACAGCAGAAGAGAACGAGGGAGGAGTATTGTGGCTTCTGGTGAGAGAAAGGCATAGGGTAGACATAAATTGATGATCAGCCGATGAAGTGGTGGGAGACTGGTTGGCTAGAAAGTGTGTCTGATGGGTCGAGGAATTCATTCCCCTATCTTGGCCAGAACCCCAACCTCGGTTGATGGCAAGGGCATAGAAACCAGATTGGGTTTGCCATCTATAAGATAAAAACATAACATCATATATGGACAATATTTAATATTATTAAAATAATTTAATATTTACGTACGTCAAATGCATAAGAACAATTAACAACTAGACTCGATAAGGCGCATTAGTTAAAATTGAAGTTTAGATATATAGAGTATATCATTCATTTATTGGATAAATTATCTAGTCTTTTTATCTATCCGGATCCATTATTGAAATAAGATGATAGTTTTAATGTTCCATTAACGTTCCAATCCTTGATTGGTTGTCATTTACAACAATAGATTCGAGTAGACAAACTTTATAATGAATGAATGCATTTTTTGAATGAAATTTTGATTGAGCGTATAAGGTTGTTGACCGATTATAAGAGTTGGAGACTCCTATAATGCTCCTTTTCTAATCAAATATTATTTGGTTCGGAAATTATGTAATACTCCCTACCAAAAATGCTAGTACTGTGAAAAATTATTTTACGATCATAAGTTAAAAATTCACTTCAGATCCTCAAGTGAATTTTCAACTTATGATCGTAGAATAATTTTTCATAGTACTGGCATTGATCTTTAAGAGTGATTACATTTGTCTTTTTTAAGGTTGTTAGAATAGATGTGGTTGAGATGCAAGCACGAACGGGGAGTTCATTGGTATAATAGTCTATTCTGTAATTAGAGGCAATGACAATTCATTACAATTGGCAATTTACATCATTTTTAGTTGTATTTTTAATCATTTATGTTTAAAATAATTTGTAAAATAACCATTTAGAATAAGATGGAATTTAATTTCTTAAGCTACATTGGTTATTTCATATAGTTTTGTAATATCACTATTCCAGTTGTGAGCTTTAACAAGGAAAGACGATAAGGATTGATGACTAGACAAGAGATTCAAAATCTTGATTGGGTTTTGTTGATGAAGGATTTGCTTTTGTAAATCTCATTCTATGTTTTAGGAAGAAAGATTTGGGAAACAAATCTTGCATGAATGAGTGGACTTGAATTTTTCAAATCTTTTCATGATAAGGTGGAACTTGGAATATAAAATTGTTTACTTCAGATTTTTTTATAGGATTTTTGAAATTGAATTAGTTTTAGGTACAGGATTGATTTTTTAAGAGTAAATATCATTTAATAAGTATTAAATTTCATTTCTGAATTTTCTTTTTCAGAAAGAAATTTATTCATAAGTCATAGACAACCCACATGATTTGGGGGATAATTTGGAATTTTATAATGGGCATATTTGTATTGAATTATTTATGAAGATTATATTCAAATGTTTTTCATAGAGAATTATGGTTTTTCAATTTATGATGGTTTTAGGGTGGAAATTCTACTAACATATTAATCTAAATATACAAACATACTACACATATTAATTTAAACTAACATATAAAACTACACATTAATCTACACATACAAACATATAAGCTAACTAAATAAATAAAAGCGTAAATAAAATTATTAAACTAACATACTAAGTAGATATCAAAATAATAACATTCCAAATTAACATACTAATATTCCAAATTATCATGCATCGTCTTTCTCAACAAACCATAAAAGAAGGAAAAGATCAATTTCATGACTTTAGGTATGGCAACAATATAATCAATCTATCAACTAAGATAATTAAATAAAACTAAATAAATAAAAGCATCAAATAAATTAAGAAAACTAACTGATAGATCTATATACGGCGGTCGGTGAAGCGGCGGCAGCGAGCTAGGGCATGTGGTGACTAGAGCGGCGACAGCAGTGGAGGACGGCGGGGAGTGGGAAGAGGTAGGAGAATATGAGAGGAGGGAGGAAGAAAGAAATGGGGAAGAAGAAAGGGGAGTGGCAGATTTAATTATGTTTTGCGACGGAAATTTTCGAAGGAAATTCCATCGGTAAATAACATTTTAAGATTAAAAAAAAAATCAACTTTCCAATGAAATTTCCATCGGACAACTTTTCTGACAAATTTCTGACGAAAATTCCTTCGGATATGTTTGCACGTTTTCACGCCAACTTTCCCTCAAATTTACAGATGGTTTTTTGTCGGGTTTCTGTAGAAACTCCAACGGAGTCATTTATCCTTATAAATCCTTCAGAGGAAAAACAGTGTTTTATTGTAGTGATAGTCTCTATGTAGGGTCAAAGCTCGCTGCCCCGACCTAGCATTCAAACATGTTGCACACAACTAAATCAAGATGCCTCGCCTCAATATAAGAGCAAGGACGCCTCATTGCTGGTCTGGAGCTGGACCTACCGATAGAGCGTTCCAGCAGTGGCTCCATGCCTCTCCTTACCTTCCGCCCTCCTTATTTAGCTGGGTGAATTTGGTTGTGGAAATGACAAACCCAGATTGTTTGGGTGGGGATAAAATTTGGGCTAAAAGGGGAAAAAGAGAATAAAGACACTGAAATGAAGAGAGAAGAAGCTCTTATAGGAATGAGATAAGGACTTATTACCATGATTCATGAGTTCACGAAATTCATTAAACTCTACAAACACCCTGGTCAAAGAAAACTTGTACGCCAATGCGCTTTCTAAAAGATGCACTTCACTTAAGAGTAGGGGATGCTTATTGATGTGCCGTACAGTATGCTCATTAAGTAATCCAATTTTGTAGGCTTTTAAGGCTTTATTTGATATAATACGTAAATGGGTTTTGAAAGTTTAACAGCGACCACCCTAAAAGCACAAATCCTAGTACAGGAAATTCTCAAGGCTTGTTCTCCTATGTTTTGGTTATTTTCTAGAAAATTTTTTTGGGGAAAATGGATTTTTGGGAGAAAATTTGAAAAATGTACCAAGCATTTCTTTTTGTTTGGGGAAAATATGTAAAATAATTTGAAAATGGGTTGTTTGTTTCTTTATGTTTTGAGCAGAGACAAATTTTACTGTTGATGTCAAATCAATTGCTTTTTTGTTGAGTTTATAGGGTGAAAGTGATTTTTTTAAGTAATATATTATATATATGTATGTATATATGTATATTTATAGTTGGATAATGTGTGTGTGTGTGTGTATACATGTAATAATTGAAATATTATTTTTTGAGAAAGAGTATTACAAATGATAAATTTATATTTTATCATCCTATCAACAAATCAATATTTTTTCTATTCTCAAACAAAACAATCAAAGTATAAATTACCAACAAAGCACATAAAGTGCACACAACGCGACCACCTGGGGTCAAACACAAGACCTCCCACATAATAATTGAAATATTGTTTTAATAAAATAATGTGTAATTAATTCCATTGGTGCTTTGTTTTAAATTTTATATTTTTATGAACTTATTAATTAATATTAATTATTTTTTATCAATATAAATATTAATTATTTATGAAATTATAATTATATCTTAATTATAAATATAAGCTAATATCATAATTATATAATAATTGTTGATATCGACTTATTTAAAAGAAATTAATTATTATACATTAATTATAAACTAATTATTGTTTATTCTTAAAATATAATTATGTAACTATTTATTATTTACAATTTACGTATAAATAAAACTTAGTTATTTATTTAAATAAAATAATATATATATATATATAAGAATTAATAACGATTCATCAAATTAAAAAATAATTAATTTTATATTATATGAAACTAAATCATCTTAAATTATTTATTAATAAGCGTAGTATTTAATCATGCATGAAATATGAAACATATTTAATATATACACAATAAGTTATTTGAATAATTAAATAAATTAATTTAATTAATTTAATAAGTTGTTTATTTACTTTGACCCATTATTTAATTAATAAATTACTTAGTAACAATAAAACAAATTACTTAATTTTATAATTTTCTCGATGATTATTTTAATTGTAGTAATATTAATTTATTAAACTTAATAGATTATTAAATAAATATCACACTATAATTAAATTTTTTATAACAATCTGAAATAAATGTGAATATTAATATTTAATGAAGATTAATTTTTTTTTAAAGAAGATTAATTTATTTACTATATCAAATTAAAATATCTTAAATTATTTATTAAATGTATAAATATAATATGTAATTAATACATTAAATATTAAATATAACTAATACATTATTTAATTAATTTAATATGTTATTTAGTAAATAAATTATTTATTAAATTTAATTAATTTTCTCGACAATTAGTTTAATTAAATTTGTGAACATAAGTTTTAGAATTTTTTAAATAGTAAAATTTTAATATTTTCATATATGTAAATATGTGTGTGTATATATGTATACATGAGTAAAGTGAGAGAGTGATAAATGAATGAGTAATGTGAAAGATGGAGTGAGAAAATGAGTTGGTAGGTATGCTTTTTAGGATGCAAGATTTTTTTGGATGAATTGTGAAGAGTTTTTTGGGTAAAAAATTATAGTATTTTGGGAGAAAAATTAGGGAATGTGCATGTGTTTTGAAATTTTTTTCCCCAAAATATAAGAGAACAAGCCCTCAATTTTCAATAAATAATCCCCCACAATATTCATTTTACACAATTCGCAAGCAAATCAGAAGTTGATTTTCTCTCTCAAGTCCGTGTTGACTACTTAACACTATCTTGTTGAAGGCAGAAAGCCTTGGATCTAATACCTTGCTCAAGATCCACATTAGTGGTTAAGAATTAAATTAATTTATGAAATAAAAGTACTTTTAAAATGATAGTCTAACACTAACATTCAATTATGCATTTCGTAAATGATTTAGTTTAAGGTAGTTTTTATATTATTAAGTTCAAAAAAGTAGTTTTTCAAATTTCAATAATTTGAGAGCATAAAGCAATTCCATGCATATATAGCTAAGAGACGCAAACCATAAGAAAAACACACACACACACACACAATGGAACAGAAATAAAACAATTTATAATTGCTCTATCTCTTCACAAATTAATAAACAAACTTATTAGCTGCTCCGTTTGAAGCTCTCCCACGGAAATGAATACTAATTCAAAATTTTATCGAGCTGAAAATAGTGAGAAATATTGCCCCCCAGTGTCTCAGATATAATATCTTCAAGGTAGAACAAGACAACAAAGTGCCAAATGCATTTTCCATACCTTAAGACACACAAGACAAAACAAAAGCCGAAATATTTTCAAGCAAAATGTGTTCAGGACAGCCCCTGTATGTATGTAATACATAAAACATTATAAATTACACAAATATACAACACATGGAATTTAGACATCACCTTTGGCAAGTTACTGTGGGCAAGAAAGTTACCTTGCCTAAACATCTTCGTTCATCAATCAATCATAAGGAAGCTCAGCAATTTTTCCATGCTAAAGGTAGAAGAAAACTAAAACTACCAAGACAAGTTCAAGATTCAACAACAATATCTGCATTCCCCAGCTGCTCTTTGACATGAGAATTTTCGATTGCCTCTTCAATTTGTTGTGGACGATTCTTGACTTTGTTAGATCCGTTTAACTTCCGCTCGCCAATTTGATCTTTACTTTTCGGAGTAATGGGAGAGGCCTTTTTGGGAACAGGAGAGGCTTTGCCTTCCTTGTAAGTGCCTACACTGTGACGAGTCGCTCGTCCACAAAGTCCCTTCTCGTCTGGAGATGATTTGACTGCATCACCGCAGCTCTTCCTCCTGGTTAGGTTTGGTGATTTGGCACGGGTGATTGGCAACTGCATATGACCAAAATTATTCTAATAAGATTTTTATTACAAGTAGCAGCAAGGATTTGCTTCTTCACTACCAAGCTTGTTTGTAAAACTGGCCGGAAAACAAGATGATAAAATATAGCATATAAATATATAGCTTACACAAGTATTATGTCAATCATCTATGCTATATAAAAGGAAAAGGTTTTTTACACCTCAATCTGGCTACATCAGGCCACATCAAATTTTGAACTACCAATTATATTTATACCCTTAATTTTCAGTTTTCAAAAATGGCTTTCTCACTCGGTATGAAATGGCAAAACACAATAAATATGGTCAAAATCTAATGAAAAGATGTATGGAATGGAAAAAATTTATGGAATATATAGGCAGTTATATCCTGCATTTTGGAACTTTTGATGTAGGAATTATTTGCCATACATAGATTTATATTAGTCAATAATTAATATTACATGTTATTCAGTATGGTTATCATTAAAATTACAATATTGTTTTTCTATATTATAAAGAAAAATTGAGTGTTTTTATTATTTGTAAATACAATTAGCATCAATACTATGGTAACATAAATGCATGCACAAAGGACTGCATGCCATGATGGCTAGTACATATATAAATCATGCCACTATATCCAAATAGAAAATCAAATTCTCTATCACCTTTTTAAGCTCGACTTTTGGTGGAGGCCCTTCACGATAAAAACTGGGAACTGGATTTGCTTTGTACGCCATGTTCTTCCTCAGCTGCTTTATAGCTGCTTGTTCTTCTTCCTACAAATTCAGATAGAGATGAAAACTCAAATAAATTTTGTAATATTCTCAAACATAGAGGATGGTGGGTAGAAGAGAGACGAGAGACTTCATTGGCAATTGCAGAGACCATGTACGAAAGGACCAGGAATTAAGGCAAAAAAGGAAAGCCGTACCTTGGTTCTAGCTTCATATTCAAGTCTCTCTTTCTCCAAGGCTTTGTGTTTTTCTCCCAACTTAGTGTAAAACTAAGAACAAAAGGAGAAGACCAAAATAAGAAATGAAAAGAAATGAGAAAATGACTACAAAATTTACTTCATTCAGCATGAAGAAGTACCTCCTTACGTCTCCCTAAACGCTCCTCGCAACTGAATCTTGGAGCAACTGGAACTGTAATTCTGGTCCGCACAGAAGTTGCAGTACTACAAATGCTAAGGACAATTCCAGTTGCAAGAGCATAGCAAAGCGGCTAAAACATCATTAAAAAAAGCAATAACTATAAAAAAGAAAGAAAACAATATATACAGATTCAGATGTAGGATACGAGGAAGCCAAAGACCAATTATCTTCTTCATCATAATAATTCTTATAATTAGGCTGCAGCTTCCTTGACATGGAATGAGAGTTTTCCTGGAATAGAAACAGCCATTATCAGCACCAAATTAAAGTTTCCAATAAAGCAAAGCATCTCTATCTATCTTAGAGACTTAGACGTACAAAGTATTACATCTAACTTTAACCTCACGAAACGTTCTCATCAATTAGACAGCATATGTAATATATCATAGAAATCTTACATGGGTAGTTTGAACTAAAACTACAGTCTTTATGTGGAATGCCAAAAAACCATGAGATTGTGATCGTTGGATAACAATAAGGTTTGTAAGATATCATTGGTTATCCTGCTGGCATTCTCTTCTTTCAATTTTGTTAGCTTCTCATCAATATAAGGGGCCAAGAATTATCGGTATAATTGATCAACAAAACACATTTACAGCACACATCCAACCATCAATTCTTCCTAGAGACTTACTATGAAATATCCAACTGACTAGAATTACAAATACAGCAATCAATCCAAAACCACTGGATTTAGCGTACACATTCTCCATGACAGAATGAGTTGGATGAAGTTAATGCATGAGAAAGTCAACCAACAGAAGAACACGAAATAGATAAAACATGATATGATATTTAGAGGAATGACTCACTTGGAATTTTTTTGCTGACTTGGGGGAATGCAAACCATTAGACTTGGGCAAAACTTTTACCCCAGAATCATTGTTTTCAGCACCATTAGCATAGTTTGCATACGAAATTTGTTTTACACCACAATCATTGTTTTCAGCCTTCAGGCCAGGCGTAAGGGACTCGAAAGAATTTGTATCAACTGTTCCATTTGCTGGCAAGCTTAACTTTTTGTCAGTTGACTTCTGAGCCTCAGCCTCGATGATTTTCTCCTCAGGCTCATGGTTGGTGCTTTTCACTCCTAGCACGTCTTGTTTCTCATTGCGTTCATCAGGATGTCTGCCTTTTGCATTATGATCCTCTGGCTCGTAATCCTTCTTTCCAGCTTTTTCCGGTAAGGCTTTAGGAGCAACATGAGCGATACTGATTGATTTATCATTGGCCATATTGGACTTCTTGTCAATGCGTAAGCCCGCAACATCCCTCCCCATTTGCCTTCATGAAAATAAAGCCGAGGTTTAAGACCATATCCATTTTTGATACTTCAAATATTGTTTCGCACGAGATAAATAAGACTCTTTCAGTATCATAACAAAATTAAGATGGATCACAGCCTTTATGCTGGAGAAGAGATACTAAACATTCAGACTCCGGCTACTGACGCAAATTTAACACCACTATATCAAAATTTTATCCCAATATTCTTTACTTAGGATAAATATCTAAATGTCTTATCCACAATTTACAAATTTCAAACTAATGGTGGCACACCCAGATTCCAAAGTCATTTGGCTTAACCCAGAAAGGAAGGCAAAAGAAATGAACTTAGGGAGACACATTCATGGATGGGTAAATTGTACACTAATTTAATGAATCTAAGGACTCAATTTTCTAAAAAGAAACACGAAAAGAGCAAATTGAGGCGAACAAACTGTCAATGGCCTTTAAATTTAAAGCATAGTCTTTGTCCTGTCCAAATAACTAAAAACTTCATTCATAAAATACTAAAATTAAAGAAATAATATACCTCTTCAGCAAGAGGCTATAATGAAAAACCAAGCAAACAGAATCACTCAGGAGGAATTACAAGACATTTTCTTTAAAGTACAACAAATATGAAGAGAGGGGTCAATTGGAAGCATAAAACCACCATTTTCCCATACCACTTACCACAAAACTTTCAGAGGGCATCAAATAACATAAATTGAACCTCAGCACCAAACTAGGGGACCAAATAAAAGCAACTTAAAAGGCTAACATTAACAAGAAAGCAAACAAAAAACCCATAATTTCCAAGCCCATTAAGTAAATGAGAATGCAGCAAATTACTCAAAACCCATCAGCCATAGATTCTTCCTTTCCAATTCCACTCCCAGGTACAATCAACATATAAAACAAAAAAGAAAAAATCCCGAAAGATTATTTATAAAAAGAAAAATTTGGATACATCAACAAGAAAAGGCTAAAAGCCCATAATTTCTCAACCCCACCTTTAAATAACAAGTTTATCAAGAAAGTTCAAAGAAAACAGAAACAAAAGCCCCAAAAGAAATACCCACAAATTTATGTACAGAGAAAAAATGACCAGAAAAGAAGAAGCTCAGCAGCAGCTAGCAAGACAGAGATTACCCACAAAAACAACATGCAGATCGAACGAAAAAACACAGGACAAATGCATGAATTTGGTCAAGAAATAAAAAGAGCCTAAGTAAAGAAGGAAAAAGAAAAGAAAAACAAATCTTACATATGGAATTTCTCTCCTCCTTTCTGTTTCCGATCTGAGTGACAAGATCTCCCAAAAAAAACAAGCACCACCTTCACCGCGACCACCTACAGCAAAAAAACGTGACCCCAACTCTCCCTCCTTCTCTGTCTCTCTTTCTATCTCTCCCTCTCTTTCTCTCTCTAACCAACGGATGTTTTCTGTTCTACTATGTTTTTCTTACAGCAAATTTCTCCCTTTTTTCCTTCCCATATTTTTCTTTTTACTTCTTTTAGTCCTCTGGTTAGTCTCGAATCTCGAAACCGTTTATGTCGGGCTGTTGCTGATTTATTGCCTTATTGGCTTGTCTTTTTTAACTTTTTTATTTTCTTTCTTGCGGAAAACAAATCTCACAGTATTCATTATTTTTATTTCCACGAGAAAAACTTATTCATTAATTGAGAAAGTCATTATGGGTCAATTATTAACACATACCATGTTATTTTATTAATAGATATCCACAAAAATTGCATAAACAGAATGAGGGTAATTGGCAATTTACATCCTCAAAATATAAAAATAACAGAATGCATCCTGAAAATATATTTCTTTTGTAGGTTGCACCCCAAAGTAATTTTCTGCCAAGATAATTCAATTTAAACGAGGGTAAAAATGTTCAAAAACCTTCTAGACATCTTTCTTATCATTATTTAATAAGGTAATTTTAAAATTTTATATAGAAAGTCAAAACTTCTGTATAGCTCCAAAAAAAATAAAAAGAAAATGAAGATGACCAAACTCATGCCATCAATTAACTTATCCCAAAAAAAATTGAAAAAAATCATGCCATCATTTAATCACTTCTATTTTCCTTTAAAAAAAACTCAATTTGAAGTCATTTTTCTTATTATTATTGTCGTCATTTTTCAATTCAAAATTAGTATTTTAAAATGGCAAAGAGAACATTATTTCTTACCAAAAGATGATTTCAATAAAAGAATTACAAGGAAAAAAATTTCTTTCCATAATCAGAAGGCCAAAGAGTTGAAGTTTATTCCTCAATTTCCACACCACACCATGACTCTGATGGTAATCGAAATTTAAGGCTAATTTTATTTTGAGTTTTACACAGATTAGTTCTTTGAAAGAAAAGTGAATTAAATTTCGAAAGTTTAAGTGAGAGATTAACCTTAAAAGGTGTTTGGACATGTTTGCCCTCACTTAAATTGAGTTATTTTGATAAAAAAATAACTTTGGGGTGCAGCTTGTCAAAAGAAATATATTTCTAAGATGCGTTCTGCCATTTTTGTGGTTTAAGGATGCAAAGTGGCTTTTAAATATATTTTTAGAATGCAAAGTGCCAATTACCCACAGAATGATGATATCTCCTCTTTAAAATTTCTGCATCTTTTAGTAACTAATAGCTTTTAAATATTGAAAAGGTCAAAGTCAAAAAATTTAATCAATAAATTTAGCAAATGTGAATTGAATCACATCTTTTTGTGTAATCTTATATGCTTGGATTACATTGTATTACCATACAATGTAATTGTAGGAAATATATGTACGTTGTCTTTTTATATCACGATTTTTTAAAATTCATAAATAATATTGAAATTTTAATTATATTAATGACTTACTTAACTTAATTATCAGATAATTATTTGGCTCAATAATCTCACAAAAGTGTGAGATTAGGAATTCAAATATAGCCAACTCTTTGCCGTGCGTGCGTACAAACAAATAAGAAAATAAGAATTCATTATTTTTTTATTTTCACTTGATGTATTTTAAATTTACAAGAATCATCTATTTTTATTTGTGCTGCACTTATAATGTTCAAAAATAATAAGAAAGAAGCCAAAAAACCAAATCAAATTTTCATAATTTTTCAGATCTTACAAGTAAATGAATTTTACCAAACATAGTAGTTGTGACCTAACGGCGTCAAGTAACGTGAAAAGTTTTTAATTAAAAAAAAAAAGGGAAAAGAAAAGGTCAAAAAAGTAGGAGATTGGAATTTGAATTAGTGGTGCGAGTGTTTGAAATTGAAAAGTGAGGAGAGTGGTAAAGAAAGGTGTTTGGACTCCAATTTTCACACCTTGTGGGCCTTTTCAATTAATTGCTAGTTTGCTACTCTCCATTATTTACTTGGCAGGTAGAGTGGAGTAGATTTCTGCTTTTACTTTCTTTCTCTTGGGTGAATATCATTTCTGCACCCCCCACCACCCTTCACATTATCACCAAACATTGCAGAGGTGACTTACTATAGGCAATGTTTGAGAAATCGGATCGGTGACTTTATTGGTTACTGGTTCGACCGGTTCAACCGGTATGACGTCATAATTATATTTAATATTATATAAATATATTAAAAATATAAAAAATATAAATATATATATATGTAAAGAAAAAAAATAAAAATTACCTAATATCATAAAACTTTTTCCACTCTACTCCATAATAATATTCATACATCAATTTAAAATATCAATACATCAATTTAAAATATCAATTCATAAAATAAGACTTGCTAGAAACTATCGTTATAGAATTCATTACAACTTACAAAAAAATAAACACCAATTCAAACATCATAAAAGTTTCAAATATAAATAAAAAATATTTATTTAATTAATTTTAAATTTTTATTTTAAAAAAAAAAACTAAAAACCGGTTTTCTTGAAAAACCGGTTCACCGATTTGCCCCGATTTTTCAACCAACTGGTTTTATGTATCAAACCGGACTGGAACCTTGGCCGGTTCCCGATCGAACCGGTCGGTCTGGTCCGATCCGATTTTTTAATCATTGACTATAGGGTTCCCAACTGCCACCATAACTACTACTCGAACGACAATTCTTTTACAACATTCCTACTGAAGTGTTAGTCAGCATAAAATTCCTCTATTATAGAGGTAATTGATTTACGAACTACTACTGTAAATGAATTTAAATAAGAAGTTAAGCGTCAGACCAATCAGACTACTACCTCAGTGGTTTTTAAATATGTCACTCTGTTCCTTTTAATCTTTTTAAATATTTTTGGTACTAAAATATGCTTAAAGTAATGCTAATTTATATAATTTTCTGTCCCTAAAACAAATAAAAAAGCTATCACTTCCACCAATTTAAAATGCCAAAATAAATGTTTATCTAAATAATTAAAATGATAACATATGATTGCAAACTATTTTATTGATAGAATTTTGATTTTCTAAAAGTTATGAAAGAAAAAATAATCCCAGTAATTAACAAATAATTATTTAAACATATTATGAAATCCAATAATTTTCTATCAACTCTTTTAATCCAGTTAATAGAAATAATAATATTGTTTATTTTATTATTGATTAAAATTGGATAAAAATATACTAGCGTTGACATAGGCGCGTGGACCAGGGAGGGGAGAGCTGCCTATTCTTTATAATTATTTTATCGTTATTGTAGACAGGGGTAAAAATTAAGTAAATTATAGTAATTTTAATTAAATCATAGGGTTAAGTGAATTTTAAGAGTAGAATAAAGTAATCCCTTAGAAAGATGGAGGAGGAATTGGGAAACCTCCTCTTCACATGTAGCTTAAGAAGGCAAATGCAGTATATTCTTTTTGTTTTTACTTAAAATAATTAATTATTGGAATGTTATTTAGGTATATAATCAAATAGATGACATAAATTTTTTTTATGCACGTGTGAAAAACTCTGTCCTATTACGTCATTTGCCCTTTTCATTATTTTAAATAATTCAATATTTAAAATTGTAAAGTATTAAACTTAATATATCCATCAAATATGCAACTAAATGTAAATTAAAAGTATTCTAAATACTGCAATATTTGAAGTTTCAAAAAAATTAGACTTAATCTAACAAATATGCCCTTAAAAATAAATTACAGACAAAAAAATAAAATAAAATAAAACAAAGAAAAGAAGTCATCTCACCATTCTACCAAATTTACTATCTCTTTTATTTGCTGAATAGGAAATTTTATTCACACTTTTCCAATTATAACACATACCCTTTACAAATATTATTTATATTTTCAAAAATTGAATGTCAGTAGTTCACACATAGTAAACATTATCTAATAAAATAAATTTCATATCATATTATAGTCTTTTATTGAATATGCAGAAAAGTCAGGACTTATAAATCTCGATCCTTGTAAATGAAGTTTATAATTTAGTTGGTATGCGTGATGTTAAGGGAAGATGAAGACGAAATTGAGACACGTATTTTCCTCTCTTCGTTTATTATTTTCTTTATAATTATATATAGTTAGAGATATACTCAATATATTGGTTGCAATACTAAAATTTCAGTGAACGAAATATGTTAATTAAAAAATAAAAAAAAAAAGGATAAAATGATGCAATAGGAAAATATATGAACAATTTTTAATTGAAAAGAGTACATGGTCATGGGAAAAGTGGAATCAATTAGTAAAAACTTGTTTTGACTGGATCATTATTTTGCGATGTTTTTGAATGAATCAAGTATAACACATTCAATCTATTTTAAATCATTTAATTATATAAAATCTTACATGATTCAATGATTGTGAGTGGAATGAATGAGGCCATTTAGCATCACCCAATAATTACTCGGTTGATTCAGCTTCGAAAAATATGAAGTTAATGCAAATAGAGAAATAGGTGGATATATAAAGAAGAATTTTATTTGTTAAACTACCTTAGAGACCTACCCGGCCATATTGGTCAATTGTGTTTGCCGCTCCTCAAGTTCATTTATGCAATAAAAATATTGAGAATTTCAAGTCATTCCCAACCGACAAAATAGTTATTATTAAAGGACCTCACGAGAGAGAGAGCGAGAGAGAGAGGATTGTATCATATGGTCCTCGATAAGATAATAAATAGACCAATTCTGTTATTACCTTGTAACCAAGAAAGCTACACTATCACTATTGGTCATTATATTTTCAATTTTTGTCTAAATTTCTTCTCTTCATATGTGTCTCATCATTTTCATAGATGATAAAATTGCTGAAAATACATTACAGCCAAAACAAATTTCTCCCATATTTTATTTTCCTTTATCTAATATAGAAGTTGAAGGAAAACAAAAGTTTTCACCGACTATTATAATGTAATTATAAAGTCGAATTTTAGTATTACGAGGTTATAAATTTGGATCGTCTTACAAATATGAGAATTGTCCACTTCATTATAGGATACTAATTGATTACTGATGAATTGTCAATTTTGTTAGAGTAATGTCTAATGAGTCAATTAAATTGACCATTTTATACTTTTGTAAACATATTATTTTTTAATTTAATATCAACAAATTAGATTTATTTTTTTTTTTTGTTTCATTACTTAAGTTATCAAATTTATATATGACATCCTTAATTAACTCAAAGATATATAGTTACAGAGCATGGTCGCACATATATAATGACTATGATTTTGATCTTGGATTCTTTCAAGGAAAAAATTATTGAGATTGTACATCAAATATTTAGCAAGACCTACACAATTGATGCATGCTAACAAAAAACGTCTCATTTCATCAATGTTGGTGCAAGGGCACTAGTGCATGTGCGTGGGTGTTTGTTAAGTAAATATTTACACTATTTTGAGTTGAAATTAATAATTGAGAATGAATTTACACTTATTTAGAGGATATGGAGATCTTCTATGTCTTCGATTGTTCAAACTTGTAAATCATTTGCCAAGGGTAGATAGAAGTTAGAAAAGGAGTTCTC
This sequence comes from Jacaranda mimosifolia, assembly GCA_018894105.1. Classification (NCBI taxonomy): domain Eukaryota; kingdom Viridiplantae; phylum Streptophyta; class Magnoliopsida; order Lamiales; family Bignoniaceae; genus Jacaranda; species Jacaranda mimosifolia. The sequence goes on along the minus strand of CM032130.1, from coordinate 12,441,812 downwards.
TAATTTCATCCTCAAGAGGGTATTTGAGTGGGCTTATAAGCTCTTAAAAATATCTTATAAGATGTTTGATAGGTATAAAATAACAAAAAGTGTTTGATAATTTTTTTTTTTAAAAAAAACTTATAAACTTCTAAAATAAGATGTTATGGGCTTATAAGTTATTATTGAAAAAGTAAAGAGTTCCTAACTTATTTTTAAAATCTTAACAAACTCTCTTAATTTTAATCATATTAATTATAAAATTATCATTACTAACGTTTTATAAGCTCCAAAATCTTATTTTATCCAAATACTTTAAGAACTTATTTTTACGGAAAGTTTTAATATCTTATAAATTTCAAAAACATCTTATACAATGTAAAAGCTTATAAGATCTTTTAAATAATTAAATTTAGCCAAACACCCTCTAAGTCAAGTAACTAGAAATTAGCGCATAGCTATTAGGTTATTTGAAAGTAATAAATCATAAATAAATACTCATACATAAACAAGTATATAATTGCTTTCATAAGTAATCAACGGGGCTATTTACTTCAATTGATGTGGGGGCATGAAAGCCCACATCCGACATAATCCAATGTTTACACCATTTTATGAAAGCCCGATGGATGAGAGAAGACCCAATACTGCAAAGACAATTTGTAGGATATAGAATCCAGCCAATTACCAGAGATGGAAAAATCCATCATAAATGGCTTTGTGGGATGTGGGATTAAATTATCCTTAAACCCTTACGTTGCCGCAACCTGATATATATATATATAGCCGTGATGTGAAATATTCAGTATCGCCGCCATATAAACTTTTAGAATTATGCTAGAGCTTAAAAGAACTTTCCACCGCAGCATTAATCAAACAGTTTGAATTTTTAATTTAATATTACTCAGGCGAGCAATCTAAACTATTACATTCATAAACACTCTTATGTAAAAGGTAAAATTAACTAGATTGTGAAAAAGTTTGGCTGATCTAGTCTCAAGATTTTGCACATCATATTCCCAATTAAACAATAAATATCTATTTTATTTATCCTTTCTTATTCAAGGCTATTTTAGTGATTTAAAATTTATCATAATATTATCATATATCCAAGTAAACAATCAATATAATAATCCATATCTATCATTCATCTCATCTCATAAAGTAAATATAATTTCAGAACTATAAAATTATCCTAACACTTAACTCCATCCCTCATTTAATCCAATCACTCTACATTCCATATCACAAAGTAAACAGGCCTTGAAAGTAATAAAAAAAATACTGATACATAAACAAGTATATAATTGCTTTCATAAGTATCCAACCACAAACCTCTTTATTATAAATAAACGAATCTAGTTTATTAGCGTCGACTTAATATTATATGGGCATTGAATATGTGGAACAACTTTGGAAAACTTTGGAGATCTAAAGTGGGAAAAAAAAAAAAATGCTAATAGGAGATATTCCATTCTTTTGAGTGGAAGTTTGTGAATCACTATAATTAATTGCTTGACCTACCAGCTTCTTCAATTAGAAGTGTGTTTGGTAAAACTAATAAATTTACCCAGGTATGGATTAATTTTACAAAATCAATCATAATAATGAAATGTGTTGAATTATAAAAATATTTATTATAATTATGTAAATTTTGGAATTCTTAAAGTTTAACATGTCACATCAAGGCAAACTGATAAATTTTTTTCTTATATAGGATGATATATTCATCTGTTTCACTTTATTCTTGTCAGAACATATCTGCAAAGATTTCTTCGGAATTTCGCTGTAAATAATAGGTCCAATTTGAGAATATGCTTCTTTCAAGGATCTTCTTACATATAATTTTCAAGATGTCTTTTCCCCCCCTTTCTTTCATGCCATGAATGTTTGTACTAGAGAGAGCCTTAGCCCATTCAAATGGCGAGTCCATTATAATTTCGTAAATTATTTTGGTATAAGACATAAGAGTGTCCATACTATTACGATGTGTTAAGTTCATATTCTATTTTATCAATTTTCTTTTAAAGTATTATTTCGCTGCATCACACTTAATAACAATAATATCATTCTAAATAATGGATTGAAATAGTTCAGCAATAAATGTGCCCTATCAAGTCCCATGTATCACGCACTTGTACTATGATTCACAGTCAGATGTCAATGGTGGTTGGTATCCTATTAAAGGGAAGGCATTGGTGGTGTTGGAGCCTGGAGGTGAACACAATATTCACTCCATCTTCATCATGGATTGGAGGATATGCATTTCAACACTCATCTTAACTTTGTGATAGCTATAAATATGCAGTACTGCTCTTAGTCACTTTACGCGCGTGCATGATTATACATTTCGAGTGAAAGCTTTTATTTATTTTGATATATTATACAATTTAAATATGGATACCATAAGACACAATAAGATGCATTACATTTTTTAAATTTACGATACAATACGATTTCAATATAACTACCATAACATATATATATATATATATTTATCATATACTTATATAAATATATTCATATCAGTCATGGCGTTGGAATTCATATATATAAAATTTACGTATTATGGTATATGGAGAAGAACAAGAGAAAAAAAAAAAAAAAAGAATCTAAATGAGATAGAAGTAGTTTTTAAGATAAAAATAATTTTTTATTAATTTTTTTTATAATCAAAAAACATATGAAGAAGTCTAGATTGTCCAAAATCCAAGGTAATAATATTATGTGTGTCCTAATCTGTCTTTTTTTTATTATTATCGAATGTCATGAACAGAAGACAATTGCACAATTAAAGAATTGATTAATTCAATGACTTTTATTTCGTTTAGTAATTTTTGGGGGCACGGTACCATCAAATATCAATGACACCTTTAAATAGCCTAATCTACGTACCCAAATCTAAAATATTATAACATCTCTGAGTAATTTGGGCGATTAGATATAAAAAATAAATTAATGCATTAATTACTTTACTGTTTCTGTACATTTTGTGACACATTGTGCGGCAGTCGCCACCATAAAGGTAATTATAATAAGACAATAGATGTCACCAACAGAACAATGCTTCTCCATCAATTTTATTTTATTTTCAAATAGTACTTCCTTGGTCCAAAAATATAAATATGTCGTTTGCTACAGTACGAAATTAGACTATGTAAAGAAAAGAGGGTGGACTCAGGACTGTGGAGGAGGATAATTGCCGTACTAGCTCATGGTGTAGCTCCGTTTTATTACCAGGCCGCATTTGATATAGCATGCCATGAACAATTAGCCTTATTAATTTGTATAATTATGTGTTTGACATACAATATTAGAATGACGGACAAAGTCGAAATTAGAGCTGTAAATGAGCCGAGCTTAGCAAAAATTTCAAGCTCAAGCTTGGCTCGTTTTAAAACACACAAGTTCGAGCTTTAAATTTTAGGCTCAAGTTTGAGCTCGTTCATAAATATTAAGCTCAAACTTGAGTTTGATGAACTCATAAGATATCGAGCTACAACCAAGTTTGAGCCAAGCTTGAGCTCATCTAGCATCTTCCACATTTCAACTTGCGAGTTTAAGTTCGAGCTCATCAGGTTTAATTTAGTCCTCACTATTTCCGATAAAACTCTTGAGAAATACCATCTATTAGCAAATCCAACAGCACCATCAATTTTTTGAAAAGTCAATCAATTTTTTATAAATTTTAAGATTAATGTTTTGACTTTTGAAGTTTGAACATTAAAATATAAAAATAAATTTGTTAAGATAATGATGAATTTTCATTTCATACTTGCATTATTAAACTTGAAAAAGATGCAGTAATCATATATAATATATTATACAATGAAATTATATTATATAATTATATATTTTTATAAAATTACTTGAATTAGAAATTTTACATTTTTTTAAAAATATATCATGATATTTATTTTTAGTATTTTACAAATTATAAATTAGTATCTTATAAATTATTATTTATTAATAAGTAATATATAAGTGAAATTATATTTTGAAAATTGCCTAAATATGTAGCACATATTTTTTTATTATTATTTTTATATATTATTGAATATATATAATTTTAAAAATTACCTAGGGCTCATGAGCCAGCTCGCAAACCTTCGAGCTACCATTTTAAAGCTCTCAAGCTTGATTCAATTCCAAGCTCAAGCTCAATAAGGTCGGCTCAAGTTCAAATAGTTTCGAGCTCGAGCTGAGCTTTTCTAGATAGAGCTGAGCCGGCTTGGCTCAACTTACACTCCTAGTCGAAATTGGCTTCAAGCTCTCGTCGAGCCACACTATTCACTAGATTAAGAGCAATTTGAATATGTGAGTTGGGGGCAAAATTGTTAATCTCATCATATGGATTACATTCAAATAGTTGGAATTGTCTCTCAATTTCAAAACTGAAAATTTGAATATCTAAGGGCAATTATAGAATTTGAAAAAATAATGTTGAACAATATCGCATCAAACAAGAATATAAGGTTACGATTACTATAATCTCAACCTCAATTTCTCTAATCAAATGAGTATATTAATATATTCAAAAAATCTTAATCTTAACAGATTAAAATTAAATGAGATTAGCCATCGTTCGAATCAAACGCGGCTTAAGACTATAACAATAATATAGTTAGACTTTTTAATTTAGTATAAGAAAGGTATTAGCAGAAATTAAAATATAAAATACTATAATCAAAAAATTAAAAAAAACATTTTATTAATATTAAATAAAATCAAATATAGCATATATAAAGGTTTGGGGTTGGTGGGGGAACCTCCAACTTGAGTATAAAAGCTTTAAAATAATGAGATTACGTGCTAAGATTTTTGAGTGGCTGTGGAAAAGAAGGAACAAGTCGGTGCAAGCTGACTATTTGGCTTGGCCCACCGTCTTTCGCTTGTCCATCGTTTCCTTCAAATCTCTCCTACAAAAATCAAACACCAAAAGATTTGGTTGAAAAAAACTTGGAATTTATGCGTAATGATAATGAGGTCTCTGCTCGTATTGTCAACAACCATCGTTTACACCAATGCATAAAATATGTATTAGAATATAATGTGTGCATCAGTATTTTATACATAATTTGGCAGCATATAATAGAAAGTAATATTAAAGCAAATAAATTTTAAAGAAATAAAACACATATTAAGTAAAGAAAACAAATCAGAAGTAATATGTATTAATTGAAAGAAAGAAGTGAGTTGAGGCCTATACGAACACAGTTTCTTTAAGGTCTCATCCACCTTCTACTGGTGCCCGAGGACTGCTAACGGATGACTCCCCGAGATACAACGACTCACGAACAGTTTAAGGCGACACTCCTAAAGGCTGAACCGTCAAACTGAACTGACTTGAACCTCCGTACTTAATAAAAATGTTTATATATGTATGTGAGTATGAATGCCTAGAGCACTAATATGCTAATATACTTGTATGAATTTTTTGATGAAATGACACTAGACAATACTTATATTTATAGGACTTAAGTGTCTATTCCTATAAAATATGTTCCTAACTTTGTCGGACTAAATAAAAGTTGTGATTTTATTTTGAATTTCAAAAGACATGATTTGGAACTTTTTAAGGAAATTAAACATGATTGTTGGAAGAATTAATTTCGGTCTCAAAACTCAAAATTTAAAATAATCATAATAATAATTATATAAAATAATAATAATAATTATAATTTTTGGATTATTATTATACGCTATCCGCCCACTCCCATGTCTTATATAAACTTTAGCTCATAATTCACTCTTTGATTCAATTTGCTCATTCAATACTTCATTAATTTCGACATTTAACTACACTAAAAACACCTCCTCAACAAGATAAATTAATTTATTTAGATGTCAAAATTCTAACAATACGTATGTTTAAGTTGATTGCCACTACTTTTGGAAAATATCTTATAAGAGGATGTTAACATATTTTTTCCCAAATGCGGTACATATGATGATTCACATTCTCCAATGTGAAAATAAGTTGGAATAATAAATGTTATAGTACACATAATTTGACTTCCACTAGAAGAAAAAATTTAGGGAATGTTTGGTTTTGTTTTCCCAAAATAATATTATTTTGGAGAAATATAACCAAATATATCCTAATTTTTCCTCCAAAATACATATTTTTTAACATATACATACATATAGTATATATATACATCATATTTTATTATTATTCTAATATTAAAAAAATCACTCAATTTTATTTTCACCCCAAAAATCTCACGAAAAAGTATTGATTTGACTGTTACAGTAAAAAATGTCTCCCCCAAAATATAAACAAACATACCAAATACACAACTTTCACATTTTTCAATAATTCATTCTCCCAAAACACATAATAAAATCATACAAAAAATATAACCAGACATTCCCTTAGGGCCCGTTTGGTTTTATTTTCATTTCCAATTTCTATTTCCATCATTTCTAAAATGGTAAGAATTAGTTATGTGATGTGATGTGGAAATGAAAATGTATTTGGATGAAATGTTTGAAAATGTAATGATTATGTTGAAAATGTAATAATTATATAGGTTGTAGGTGGAGAGAGATAGAAATAATGGAATAGAGAGAGAAGATATATAGTTTATTGGGAAAAAAATATATAGGTTGTTGGAGAATGTGTTTTGAAAATGAAAATTGAAATTATGTTGGGTGAAATTTTTTAAAAAGTGATGATTTCTATTTTTGGAATAGTAAAAATGGTGAAAATGGGGTTTGGAAATAAAACCAAACACCCCCTTAATTTTTACAAATTCTGATTGATGATATCCAAATTCATTAAATATGGAGTCTACTCACATTGAGTTATTGTATTATTGACATGTAACATCGAGAAATTTGTCCTAAAAACACATGATAAAGGAGTACATATGCAAATTTTATGGTCCAGTGTTTACATATTGATATGGCGAAATAAAATTCAACAACAAAAAAGTAAAAAAAGCAAGTAAGAAGTTTAATTAAATAAAATATAAACAAAGGGAAGGTCAATGAGCCCAACAAATTAAGTCCATCAAAATGGACACCCAAACTCAAGTGAGTCAAAACCCACAAAAAACTTAATCAATATAAATACCAACTTTCAAAGTTCAAAAGGAATTGAAGCAATTATTTGCAAATTCAAGCTCTGACTCTACGCAAGCATGTTTCAGGAGTAGAAGCCCAACGTATCTTACTGATATTCGGAAATGACCTTGACTTCATTTTTGTGCAACATCATGTGTGTGTGTGTGTGTGTGTGTGTGATAAGAGCATATATCGTCGTAAATATTTATTATTTTTATCAATAAAAATAATTATAAAAAAGGAGGCCAAAATAAAAATTGGAAGTTGGAAGGCATAATTCATGAGTTCCATTCATCTTCCTCAGAAAACGAAGGGCATATAATAATTTGAGACGTGAACGCATTTTCTTCTGACCTCTATTAGGAAAAAAAACTATACAGAATCGTATAATTATGTACTATCATTATCCATTATTATACTTAATTTCCTAAAGTTTGTCTTTTGGGGACTTCGGTGGCCTGTTTGAAAAGTACAGATTAATTGTTTTCTTATACTTGAACAATCACTTTCCAAATTCTATATCAAGTAGATACATAAAATAGTCCAATAATTCTAAGAAAAAAAAAAGAAAAAAATTGCGTCTAGACAATATAGATATAAAAATAAAAAATAGTGAAGGCATGAATCTAACTGATGAGGGTGAATATCGTGAAATTTAGTATCCTGGGTTGGAATTAACTGGAATCGACCTGAGAGAGACAAATGAGTTTGCCTTAGGTGAATCGAGGTCGAGTCATGCAATAAACAACAAACGTCAGGCTAGCTGAGGTGCCATCGACTAAGACACTCTAACGCTCAAGTCAGCAGGGATCGACTAGAGATATGAGCAGTGGAATAGGGGGCTTTAGATAAGAAATGGCATAACTTGCTGAAGGGTTGTGATAGGGTATTTATAGCCTCTTTAAGGTGGTTGATATGCCCTTGATGCCCCTGTTGTGTAAAAAAGGCCATTGTCCTTGTCTAAGGACTTTCCCGTCTTATCCAGCTCGTGTACTATTTCAGGTGGTGCTGCCTCCAGCTACCTAGGATAAGGCGGTACGCTGGAGGCGTCCCCAAGCCTGACACTATTGCAAAAGGCGGTACTACTGGTGGCACGCGCCATTAATGCGACAACACGATGCCTAGCGAGGCATTTAATGAGGGTAAAGGGTTCTCTCATTCTCTCGACCCCTCTAATTGAGGTTGCATCGTTCTGGTCGAAGGATTGGGGCCATCTAAAGGGGATCATCGAATGCAACTGGGACGCTAATACTCAACTCAATAAGCAGGGGTTAAGAGGTCGAATTGTGGTCGAATCCCCTGGTCGGTCTAGAACGAGTTGGGCTCCCATCCTAGTCGCGTGTTATTGGGCTGGGCCAGTTGAGCCATCCCATATCATGAGTCCCCCCCACTCCCAAGTCTTGATCGACCATGCCAACGAGAAGGAATAGGGAATAGTTGACTTACTGGCTGGCAATTGGAAGAAATCGACTAGACAAGTTGAGTCGATGAGGGTTTTACAAGGTTGACCAGGATTTTAACACATTTAATGCGTATGTTTTATTGGGTCATGTGAAACGCCAAGGGATGGCAGGGTAATAATTGCGGCTGTGTAGGATTCCGCGCATTGGAGCCTATAAATAGGCACGGTAAGAATTTTCATTTTCACATTTATAGCTTTGCGTGAGGTCGAGTATAGTGATTCACTATCTTTTGCATTTTGTTTCTAGATAGCCAAACCACCTAAGTGTTTTAATATCTCGGAGTGTGCTTTGCCTTTTAAGCTTAAATGCAACGCCATAGCAATGATGCTGAGGGTTTTTAGCGGTGATGAGGGTAACTAAGGGAGTGATAGCGAGGGACCTGGTCGGATAGGGCTCCGAATAGCAGTAAGAGTGATTCAACTAGCGATTCTGATAGCTCGTCGAGCGATAGCTCGACCTCTAGTAGTTCTAGCTACGAGCAGGTTAGTACTGGGCTTGAGGCTGGGCCGAGTGAACCCCCAGTGTCTTGTGGTCGGTTGTTTACCCTCAATCACTACAGTGAGATTAGGTTGGAGGTGGCGGAGGTTGACCTTAATATCCTTAGGCAGGTTTATCACATTCCCCAGGGTTATGAGCTGATTGTCCCACGGCCTGGGGGTAGGATGCATCAACTACTATCTGGTTGCATTATTGTGTTCTAGGATGACCTTAGGTGTGGGCTTAGATTTTCCCTAGCTAAGCTTATAATTGACCTGCTGAGGGGTCTCCAAGTTTGTATCACCCAACTCTCCCTAATTATTTTTTGACCATATATAGCTTTGTAGTCTTGATGTACATTCACGAACAGCCTCCAACATTTGCCAATTTCAACAACCTCTTTCACTATGTCCCGTAAATTGGGGAGCACCAAGGAGTAGGGTTTTTATTACCTAATAGCCTGCCTTTGTCGAAAGTTCCTGGTGACCCTGGCCTCCTCCTTGGGCCAAAAATAGAAAAATAAGTACTTTTATGTTTGGGCTCTTGGGGGAGTAAGCTTCAATATCCCTAGGGATTGGATGCGGCGGCATGTCGAAATGCTGGGGAATCAAACTCCAACTTAGCCCAACACCTTTGTAAGGGATCTAGTCGAGTTTGATCAGATGGAGGTATCTGGCTATATTGAGGAGAAAAACCTTATGCTGGCGGGCTACAGCTTGACCTACCTGTGGATGCTCGATTAGGTAAATGGTTAAATATTTTTCTGCTAGCTATTGTGTCTATACTATTTAGTCAAGCTTTACATGCTTTAGTTTTGTTGTCAGGTAGATCGAGAGGAGATAATGAATCAAACACGAGCCCAAGCCATTGCTTGCGCAGAGAGGAATCAAGAACACCGCGGTGGTGCGGGGATTTGATGAGAGGATGTCGCGCCGGCTACAGCGCAGCCTGTTGCTGCTATACTTGTCGCTACTGCTCTTCCATCAATACCGGCGGCCCCAACGATCGGCGGCTCTACTGGTCGAGGAAAAAAACCTTCAATTGAATAGGGGGGCCAAACCCAAAAAGGATAGCGGCGGACAAAGGGAAGGGGAAGGCCAAGGCAGCCAAAGGATACGACCTCTTTGGTCGTCGAGTTGACGGGGAGCTCTTCGACTTGTTGAAGCTGCCTTCGCCTTGGTTCACGACTGAATTGGCAGTCCATAATTCTATGTCCATGATGACGGCAGCGGAAACTAGGGCCCTGCCGATGAAGGTTTTAATAGCTGGTTTGTTCGCGTCCAACCAACGTAAGATGATAGAGAAGAGCTAGGGCGTAGTAATGAAGGCCCTGGCTTATCACGCCAATATGGTAATGGTTTTAATTGAGTAATGATTCACGGTGTTTTGCTTATGTTGATGAGAATGTTGCCCCTGCAGGTTGGCCAACTGGGCTATCACATGTTCCAAAGGTTAGAGCTGGCTCTTGACTAGGTGGACAGATACAGGAGGGCCATAAGGAAATAGAGATGACGAAAGCTTTACTTATGTTGACGAGAATGCTGCCCTTGCAGGTTGGCCAACTGGGCTATCATATGTTCTAAAGGTTAGAGCCGGCTCTCGATCAGGTGGACTAGATATAGGAGGGCCACAAGGAAATAGAGATGATGAAAGCGGTGCTTGAATCTACCCAAATGGAGGTTGAGCGGTTGACCAAGTAGTTGGAGCAGAGGGATGCACAGCTCGAGGTGAAATATGCCAAGCTGATGGCGATTTTAAGTGGGTGGAGCATAGCCGAATAGGTCCTGAAGAAGGCTCAAGTGGCAGCGCAATCCTACTATGATAGTGGCCGAGCCTAGTGGTACAAGGCGACGCTTCAATTTGCTCGATATGAGTTTGATATGACGCTGCCTAACGTCCAATGGGAAGCCGTTCAGCAATTCATGCTAACTTCTGCCTTTATGGATGCCAGCGTCATCTTCTCTCTTGATGACAAGGCCGTCAAGCAGCTGGAGTTTCTTGGGTACTCATTCAACGAGGAGGATAAAGAGCGCTTGGGCTACACACTCTACGAGCAGCTGCATGTGTACCCCGACGAGCTTGTTCCACTTGTGGGGGCCCCTACCGACAAGGCCGTATCTATCGAGGGTATATCTGCTAAGCCAACTGTTATTCCTGCCCATCAAGCTAGGGTCAAAGCAGTGACCACTGAGTTTGTCTTCGCCAATGACTTTACCTTCGACATCCGGGATGGCAAAGTGAATGTGGCTGACTATTTTCCCCCTAGCTCGCATCCCTTCCTAGTAGATGAAGTAGGGCCCTTTAGGTGTCCAGAGAAGGACGAGGGTAGCCCTACCCAAGCTAAAGGGGTTGGGTCGAGCAACCCTTAAAGTGCTGAGCTTTATGTGTCTGGTCGCCCTGCGAGGTGTTGATTTGTAATTTTTTTATTTTTATTTTTCGGACGCACTGTATTCAAATTCTTATTTTGGGATAATTTAAGTGTTTGCCTTTTATGTATCATTGTGAAATTTATCTTGCTTTTCTTTTGATGTTTTTGTTGGGGTCGAATGTCGATTGTTAATGAATAACAACATAAGCCAACGTAACCCCTGAATAAAGGAATTAAATGTCTTTGTGGTCGATCTATGGATTGATCAGCGCAAGTGTAATAGAACGAATCCAAGATGTTCATATCATGTTGTGATGTAATTGAGCTCAACTTGTGTGATAGTATGAGTTATACCAAGTGCATGGTCGACCGATGTCGCCTAGACGTGATTAAAATTTTAATGTATGAGCTGTAAGTTTTTGATGTCGCAATCGAATCAGGTTGTTGGTTGACTGTTAGGTCAATAATGAGTGATTAACCCGTTTATTTAGTATGGACAATGAATATTTTGGGTAGAAACCGATCTCTGTTCAACTCTAAATGATTGGGTCGTTCGTTAATTTAGGCTGGAAGCCTGTATTTTACGATTTGAAATCGATGCCGACTATTGGGTCGATTCCAAACGATTGGGTCGTCTGTTAATTTAGCTTAGAAGCCTCTATCGTATGATTTGAAATCAATGTTGACTACTGGGTCGACTCCGAACAATTGGGTCATTCGTCAATTTGGGCTAGAAGCCTTTGTCGTGCGGTTTGAAATTGATGTTAACTACTGGGTCGACTCTGAATGATTGGGTCGTTCATTACTTTGGGCTAGAAGCCCTGGTCGTTCGACATGAGCAAAATGCTGTGCAAATGGGCGTAGCTTTATTGCTTTCAGAGGGGTGGTGTTACAATGGGGGGATTTGAGCATCATTACACATAGAATTTCTTCAAGTTTATCGTGTTCCAGGGTAGAGGGAGCTCATTCCCAAGTATGTCCGCCAATCGATATGCGTTGTTCTTTGCTACCTTGACCACCGAATATGGGTCCTCCCGCTTGGGGTCAAGTTTTCCCACATTCTTCGATATTTTGGCTTTCTTGAGGATGAGATCGCTTATTTTGAAAGTTCTAGGTCGAACTCCCTTGTTGTAGTATTTCACCATCTTCGACCCATAGCTTTGCATTGTGGTGTAAGCTTGTTGTCGCAGCTCATCAATGGTCTCCAGATCAAGTTCCCATTCTGAAGTGTTTCTGATTGGGTTGAAATGGATCACTTAAACTGTGTGTTGGATTAGTTTCATTGGGATGACTGCCTTTGATCCATAAGCTAGGCTGTAAGGGCTATGACTTGTGGCATTTTGAGGAGTTGTTCTGTATCCCTATAGGACGCCGGGGAAGTCTTCCGCCCAACTTGCGCCGATTTCTTCTAGTCGTGCCTTGAGATGGTCGAGCACGGTCTTATTCGTGACCTCTGTTTGACCGTTAGCTTGGGGATTTCCTACTGAAGTGAAATGTTGGCGAATCCCATGGTTTTCACACCAAGCTCTCATATTTCTGCTCTAAAATTGTGTCCCATTGTCCGATATCAGGACTTTGGGTAGACCAAAACAGCAAACAATATTCTTCCATATGAAACTTTTGACAGCGACGTCGGTTATTTTGGGTATAGCCTTCGTTTCAACCCACTTCGTAAAGTACTTAATGGCGACGATCATAAATTTCCTTTAACCTGTCGTCTTTGGAAAAGATCCGACTATATCAATTCCCCACTGGTCGAATGGCTATGTGATATGTATATTAACCATCAACGAGGCAGGTTGATGTGGGATGTTCAAGTGAAGCTGGCAAGATTGACACTTTCTGGCAAAGTCGGTGGCGTCTTTAAATAGCATTGGCCAGAAGTACCCGTACTTGATGATCTTATGCTCTAGTGACTGACCTCTAGAGTGATTGCTGCAAATACCTGCATGGACTTCGTGTAAGACATCGCTTGCCTGGGATGGAGTTGGGCATCTCAGTAGGGGTCTGGAGATTGACCTCCAGTAGAAAACAAATTTAGCGGCTTGACCTCTGAGTCTATGCACTTCTCCCTTGTCTTCGGGGGTCGTTCATTCTCTCAAATACGCTTTTATAGCATCCTGCCAGGAGGGAGGAGTTTCTTCGATCTACCCCACTAAATGCTTATCTGGGTCACCTATTGTGGGCCTTGTTGCGACCAGGAAAGTTACTGTCTTATCTCTCGTCACTTTTGCTAAGCTTGCGAACTTTGACAGTACGTCAGCACGTTCATTCTCTGATCGAGGGACTTAGCTAAGGGAATAAAATTTTGAATAGCTGCTGGAGTCTCTTGACCTTAGCCAAGTATCTGTTCATCGTCGATTATTTAGTTACATAGTTTCCTTTGACCTACTCTGCGACTAGCTGGGAGTCGGTGATGGCCACCAGCTGCTCAACCCCGCGGTCTATTGCCATCCTCATGCTAACGAGAAGGGCCTCATACTCCGCTTTGTTGTTAGTTACTGGGTAGTCGAGCTTGATTGCAAAATCATATTCCTCTGCGAGTGGCGAGCCCAGCGAGACACCAATCCCTCATCCGAAGAAGGTCGCTGACCCGTTAGTGTGAAGTGTCCATACAAGGGAGTTGCAGTCATTCTGGTCGGGTATGTCAAGTCTCTCGGCAAGAAAGTCAGCTAATACAAGTGTCCATACTTGTTACCCGACCGCCCCTTGGCGTTTCATATGACCCAACGCAACAGACGCATTAAATGCTTCAAAACCCTGGTCGACTCAACTTGTCTAGTTGATTTCTTCTAATTGCCAGCCAGTAAGTCGGCTACTCCCTATTCCTTCTCGTCGGCATGCTCGATCAAGATTCAGGAGTGGGGGGGACTCATGATATAGGACGGCCCAACATGATAACACGCGACTAGGATGGGAGCCCAACTCGTTCCTGACTGACTAGGGATTCAACCACAACTCGACCTCTTAACCCCTGCTTGTTGAGTTGACTATTAACGTCTTGGTTGCGGTTGATGATCCACTTTAGATGGCCTCAATCCTTTGACCAAAATGATGTAGCCTCGACCAGAGGGGTCGAGGGAAGGAAAGAGCTCGTTGGTCGCATTAAATGCCTCGCCAAGCATCGTGTTGCTGCATTAATGGCGCGTGCCACAAGTAGTACCTCCTTTTGCAGCCGTGTTAGGCTTAGGGGTGCCTTCAGTGTACCGCCTTGTCCTAGGTAGTTGGAGGCAGCACTACTTGAAACAGTACACAAGCTGGATAAGACGGGAAAGTTGTTAGACAAGGATAATGGCACTTTTTACACAACAGCCGCATAAAGAACATATCAACTACCTTAAAGAGGCTATAAATACCCCATCACAACCCTTCAGCAAGGTATGCCATTTCTTATTTAAAGCCTCATACTCCACTGTTCATATCTCTAGTCGATCCTTACTGACTTGAACGTTGGAGTGCCTTAACCGAGGGCACCTCAACTAGCCTGATATTTGCTGTTGATTGCAGGACTCGATCCCGATTCACCTGAGGCAAACCCCTGGTCTCTCTCAGGTCGATTCTGCTTAATTCCAGCCCAGGAGACTAAATTACATGATATTCATCCTCATCACTAACACTCGTACCCATGCATTACCCATGATAACTTAAGCTATGCAAAAAATATTTTTAATTTTATTAATTATATCTATTATCAAATGACTTATGCTATGATTTACTTCTAATTGCATATATCAATTAATGTGTTTTATGTTCCTTATTAAGTTATATCCTAATAAGATATATATATATATTATGGTTTATATTTTTTCCACACATATAAAAACTAAGGCTCTGTTTGGTTGCGTTTTGCATGAATTCTAGAAAATGTTTTGGATAAAGGTGTTTTGGGAGTTAAAATTGAGGAATGGTCCCATTGTTTGGTTTTGTTATGGGAAAACACAAAAAATGGAATTGTTTGTTTGGAATTGTTTTGTAGGAGATAAATTTTATTATAAATGTCAAATCAATAACGTTTTTATTTGGTCTGTAGTGTAAATTTGTATTTTTTAAATTTAATATATATGTGGATACATATATGGTTAATTGATGTATGTATGTATATATTTATAATAATTGATATATTATTGTGATGAAGTGATGTGTAATTACTTTAATTTTAAACTTACAAAATTTATGATTAAGGAAATTATTATGACATAATAATTTGATGAAATTAATAATATCATCAATATCTACTGGAGGAGCAGCAATGAAGGCAATAATAAATACAGAAGTTGCGGTCAATATAAGGTAGGGATGTGGGAAATAGGTTTGAAGGACTAATATGGGTAGAGTTATCTCTGAAGACGAGGTCACGAGATTGAGCGGAAAGCAAAGCGTGAAATAGAAGGATAGGGAAGTGCCCAACATCAGTAGATGTGATAGAGCAAGAATTCTGTGTGAAAAAGAAAGTCGTGTAAACTCCGCAGTTGAGTCAAAAGATAGCTTAGGGAATGCCTTGAGCGAATGGTCGGTCTTGGTGTCTCATGGCTAGTTGCTTTACGTTTTAGTGACTATCCCCTCACCTGAGTATGATGCCCTAAAAAAATAATATTATTTAATTATAATACTTTATTTAATGATAATTAAGCAAAAAATGGATAGACTTATTATTATGCACTGCTAATTAAATATTTTTCTAAATTTTTTGTAATTAATAATATTATAGTAATTAATTAAGTAAAATTTAAAATAATTTTGATAATATTTTAACTAGGGTGTAATCATTAATATATTTACTAATTTAAATAAGATTTTAATTAATAATATATTTACTAGTAAATATACAAATTAAGAAAAAATATTATTTATATTTTAATAACTATGTAATTATTAATATATTTACTATTTAAATAAATAATTAAATGTAAATATGTAATAATTAATATAAAAACTAGTAAAGAAATAATTAAATATATAAAAAATAAATAAAATAATAAAATTATATATTAACTTATTAAATAAGATAACCTAACTATGAAATATACTTAACATATTTATTTTGTAATTAGTAAATAATACATTGAATTATTAATTAGTTATTTATTTTGTAATTAGTAAATAATACATTGAATTATAAATTAGTTATTCGTAAATAATATAATTTACTCCAAAATAAAAAAATAAATAAAATAATATTTCAGATTACAATTATTTTTAAAGATGTTTATGTTAATTTATTTGATTAATATTTTATTGAATGTTTTAGATTATTTAAAGAATTATCACAACCATTTTTAATTTTTTTTGGTTAAATTTATAACTAAATGCACAAAAAACCAAAAAAAAAATTTTAATTAGTAAAGTTTTTAATATTTCCATATGTGTAATATATATATATATATATATGAGTGAAGTGAAATGAGAGAGTGAGAAATGAATGAATGATATGAAATGTAGAGTGAGAAAAAGAGGGGTATGTATACCTTTTTTTTTGCTTTTTGGGAGGCATTTTGAGAATAAAAAAAATATTTTGGGAGTTAAAATTGGGGAATGTATAGTTCGTTTGTTCTTGTTTTGTGGAGTTAGAAATTGTTTTCAAAAAAACTAAAACAAACATAGGCTAATACTTCATGCTTACTTTTTCTTAGATAGAATATTACCATAAATTTTGTTGGTTTTAATTATTAGAATTTCTCTCTAATATGCACGATTGGTTTATATTATTTCCCATAAATAACAATATACATGCTTACTTTTTCTTCACATTAGAATATTAATTTAAATACAAAATTTTTAATACAACTATTTTTATATAGAAACTCAATAATCAATGACAACATCTAATCAATGATGATAATGTAGCTGACAGTACAATAGGTTCACTAAATAATTTCTTCCATCACATGAATCAAACGGTGTCAGTTCGGATGGGTTGGTGGGTTCAAGTTAGGTTGGAGTACGAATACAATATAAAAGTACCAAATTCGAATTCAACTCAACCCGATGCTAAACTCAAAAGGTTCAATCCTAACCCGACCCACAAAAAATCAAGTCAGGTTCGGGTTGACTTGATTCTTAATCAAGTCACCCAACAATCTAATAAACCCAACCCAACCCAACCCAACCTGATCTATGTATTTTACTTTCATATTTATAAATTTCAACATTATAATTGAGTAGAAGTTTGATCTACCAATAAAATCTATAGTTCTACTTAATCATTAAGGTTTAAAAAAAATAAGAAACATAATAACTATAAAACTTATCATGTCTATAATTACTTCAAATACAAAAAAATAATAAACCACTGCTCAATAAACAATTTTGATGACAACCATTAATGCCGAGTTAACTATTATATAGTAAAAATTAAAGTTCAAAAACAAAAACATCAAATTAAAGTTCAAAGACAATTCTGACAACAACCATCAAATCCGAAATCTTCTTTACACCAGTAACTAGTTTCCTCCATTAATTCATAGCCTAAAACTCCGCAAAGAAATCTTCTTTAGATGTGTGTTGGAAATTTTAAGATTTTTTAAATTTTGGATATAATTGTTTTTTGGGGTGGGGGGGGGGTTAGATTATTGGATATAAATTTTTAAAATTTAGATTTTATTTTTAATTAGCCAATTATTTTTGGGTTGGGTTTATTGAGTCACCCACTTGCTGTTTTCAGATTTAGCGAGTTGACCCGAAACCAACCCAACCTTATTCTTTTTTTAGGGGGGGTGTCAGTTTTGGGTCTGACCCAATTTAACCTAATGTGATTTTTTTGTTCAAGTGGGTCATGGTTGGGTCATCATATTGGATTTGATTTTGACACCTTACATGAATCTACATAATCGAAAGCACAACATACACAAAAACACATCTATGTGTGTGATAGATGAAGTTTGGGATAATTTTAATTTTCGTCCCTTAAATTTGTCATTAATTCAATTTATGTCCTCTTAATTCAGGCCATTTTACATTGTATCACCAATGTTCCTTAATTTCATTTAATCTTTCCTCGACCATCTATTGGCCTGTAAGTACTAATGACTAAGTCACGAGTGTTTCACATGGCTAACAACCTATGTTTTGACCTTGCCACTTTTCTTAAATATATATAAATATGTTAAGGAATATCCCTAATTCCCCCATTACAAGAATCTAGTTTCCTAATGAAATAAAATTGGCAACTAAATCAAACGTTTAGTTAGGTTCCAAATATTCTGGGAGTCAAAATATTATCCTCCAAGTTAAATCAAGTACTTCCTTATTTATGGTTTTGCTCAAGTACTCTGGATTTGTAATTTTCTATTTTCATTGCTAATATATCTTGAACCTATTCCAAGTTAAATCAAGGGTGAAGTGGGATTCAAAGCTTTCAATGGCTCGAAGGAAGTAAGATGGGAACTTGCGCACACCAAATTATGACAAGTAATGTTTGTTGACTCATTCAGTTTGTTATTTTTGTGGAAATATAGTTGTTCTAATAATATTTTGTATGTTTTGACATGCTTTGTGATAGCAAAAGAGGTCAAGAGGAGGGTGAATTAAAGTTTTTAAAATTATTAAGATAATTTTTGCTTTTGATAAAATCAAAAGACTTTAATAAAGAACACAATTTGATATTCAAAAGGATAATTGGCAAAAACAAAGATAAGTAGCTTATTCATTCCACATTAAATCAGTATATCGCCCCTTCTTTGCGGAAGAAGTGGGGGCACCCCCAACATAAGACTAAAGTGGATAGGGATTCCTCTTTATCCATCTTCAAGCATTGAATCTAAGAATAGATAGAAATAAGGGAACTTCTGAAGGAGCAATCTCTATATTATCTAAAACATAATCATTGGATTCAAGTAGAGAACAAAGCTTTCTCAAAAAAATGTTCGAATTTCCGTTCAAGTTCCCCTTTTTATCAATATGAGGTGATCGTAACACAATATATAAAGCTCACGATCCAAGCAATCCAATCTGCTTTGCGTAATGCGGAAGTCCCCCAAAGATGATTTTCCAAAGATTGATTATCAACAAAAATAAATATAAGTAGTAAATATAAAATATACAATAATTTATAGTGGTTCGACAAGCCTACATACACTACTTAAAATATAACCTTAGAATTTTTAATATGCACTTATATGAAAGATCCAAGAAGCAGTACAAAATAATATAATGTAGATCGATAACTATAAGCAAAATTCTCCTTTAGCAGAAACAACCTAAAAGACTAAACTGTGGAAGGCAGAGGCAACTTCCAAAAAATATGCTATAGGGCTCTAACTTTAGAGAATGGCTTAAGTTGTCTTTCTGGCTTGTTTCTTTCTCTTTTAAATAGATGAAGCTCGTTTTGAATCTTTGCATCCTTTTCTTGACAAGTCATGTTGACATAAATAATCCCAATATAACTTTCCATACTGGATATAAAAAATCATGCAGATCTTCTGGTAAGAGTAGTAAATATTGACAGAAAATAGGCAGCAAAATGATTATTACCAGAACTACTGTAAGAAGATCCCAACAATTTATATGATTGCCATGCTTTTGCTACATACAATGTGACATTCTTAAGCGAAAATATGGGTATTATGTGTAGTATTGTAGGATAAATGATTTACTGTTGGGTAAGTGTTTGGGCTTGTTTTGCTTTATTGTAGTCATGTAAATGTTGCTTAATTTAGTGCCAACTTTTTTGGTTTATTGATTGTATTAGTTTTATTTTTTTTATTAGCAGATTTGATTGGGGATGTTGCTGTATCTGTATCATGATGGTGCCATGAAATAGAACCAATTAGTTATTATGAAGAGGATAACATAAATTATTTTTGATAATACCATGAACATGGATATGATTGGGTTAATTGAGTTTAGAGCATATGTAAAGGAGTTAGATTGCGTTAAAGAAAAGGTTAGATTTTGACATAAGTTTGCATACAGATTTGTAATTGGATAGTAGGTGTCTTACATAAGATAGTAAAGTTTATGATACAATAATAATTTAACTTGAAATAGAGTGGTGGATATATATAGCACGTATGCAGGTGTGAATATTTAAGTGGGAATGACCAAACTCAAACTGATTGGTGTGATCAAAATGTACAAATTCAAAACCTTTTGAACTTTGAGAATAACGAGCCTATTATTGACTTCTTATTTTTAGATGATGGCATTCGTAGAAGCACAAGAAATTAGATTGATATACCAATCCAATGTGCTTTTTTTGCTTTTGAATTTGTTTGTAAATCTGATTCTTTAAAGGGTGATGATTTCATTGATAGTAAATATGACATAGAGGAGGAGGATAGGTTGTTTGATCGATATGTCGATTCAGAAGTTGGATTTGATAGAATAAGAATGGGCAATGGAGTTAAAATGATTTTGAGTAATGAAATGTATGCTAGGATGGAGGGTAGGAAAGAAGATGAACTAGAAGATACTGATGTGTGACGGGATATAATGAAGATGAATCTCATCCAAAATATTCTAAGTACAATCCTAGAACTGAAAATAAGACCTATTAATTGAAATTAGGTCTTACTTTTAGTTTCAAAAGTGTGGCTAATTTTGTTGTTAAAACACATTTAATGATGTTGTTTTATGGTGGGTGGATCTGGTATGTTGACAAAGGATCCAATCGACCATAAAGGTAAGCTCATGGATCAGCAATGGGATGAGTAAAGTCCTGCAACCAATGAACACACATTAAGCTAGCTGAGAGACTCTCAGCTAAGGCCCTCCAATGCTTAAGTCAGTGCCAATTCCATTGGAAGATAAACGAGCAGAGTGAGGGCTTTTGGAAATGTGTAAATTATACCTCTGAATTTGAAATGTGGGTATTTATAATGTTCATTGTCTGAGAGAGACGGAGAGATTGAAAAGACCATATTTTCCCTACTGCGCAATGAGGTTTCCGCTCTTTACATAGGGGCTTGAGAAGCCATTCTAGGTTGACCGGCCACCATGCTATTAACCGGCCGAAAATAAGGGGCATCCTTGCTGTAATTAATGTGGAGGTAACTAGTTGACAGAGTTATTAATGAAGACATGATAATAGTTCGACGACATTAAATGCAAAAGTGACTGGTGCCAGATGCCATAATTAAAATAGCCATGATTGGAAGATGTCTTGGTCTGCTTCATAGTCAACCGTATATGGTCGAGAGGATTTTGGTCGTGAAGACCATAGGACCCATATCGATGCCAGACCCAGTCTCGGGTTGGTTGGTTTTGCCTGAGGTTGAGGACTCGATGAAGCTCTGTCGAGTCTTGTAGTTGGGCCTATGTGAAAAACATGGCTTAGTCTTGGATATTGGGTTGATGGGTCAAGAGTATTAGGCTTATTAGCTTCACCTAAGTCATGAGTCCTCTCCACTCCTCTGTCCAATTGAGTGTGCGAAAGGTTAGAGTGAGGAGTAGTTGATTATTTTGACTTTATTTCAACTTGGAAATTTGAATCTCAACCAAAATTTTGATGGTGGCAATTACTAGGTGGTTTTAGGTAGTTACCTTGAAAAGCTAAAAATTATACCTATGGTTACGCTATTATTATTCAATATTTGGTCATTTTAACCAGTTAATTTGCCATCGGTCCCCTATAAATAGTCTCTTTGACTGCCTATTTGTTACTTTTACCGCGTTACTGTGAGGTCAAGCTCTGAGATTTTGTTCGAGCGTGTTAGTTCCCAAGGTTGCACTAACTTTCTTCCAACTAACTTTCGTTGAGGTTTTCTGTTCTTCTTTTCGTAAGTGCTTTTCTCTTTTTTAAGTTTTTTTCTTTACTATTTTCTGGTAGCAATATAGCTAGGGTTGTAGAATTAGAGAGGAGTGGAGCAATTGATTATGAGGAAACTCAATTTTCTGGTGATTCTAGTAATGGGGAAAATGAATCTGGGAGGGATCGACTAACAGTAACTTTAGTGGTACGAGTAGCCCTAGCAAGGAGAGCAATTCTTCCAGTAGTAGAGGATCTGGGTAGGAGGTCAAGGTTAATGATAGAGCTGGACCATCTTGGCCCACGATAGACGGGGGGGGGGGGCCTTTGGTAAGGTTAATCGACCTTCGGTGTCGAGGGAAAAGTTATTCAGCTGGTCATTATAGCGAGATTGTTTAAAAAATTACTTGAAATGATCTGGAGTAGATTAAGCGCAAGTTTTTCATCCCTTTCGAGTTTGAGTTAATTAAGCCTAAGTCGAGAGATAGAATGAATAGGCCTCCAAAGGGGTGTGTAGCTGTTTTTGAAGATGGGTTAAAGTGTAATCTTATATTTCCAATCGCACAACCCATAATTGACCTACTAACCAGTCTTCAAGTCTGCATTACCCAACTCTTGCCCAATTATTTTGCTCTTCTGTTTAGCTTTGTTGTTCTTATGCTCATACACAAGCAACCTCCATCTTTTGTCAAGTTTTGTAATCTCTTTTAGTTACTGATGTCTAGCAAGTCGGGTAGTTACGAGGAGTCAGGGTTTTATTACCTCATTGCTCGACTTCGTCGAATTTTTTTTGTCATTCCTCCTTTTTCTTCTTCTCATGGTTAAGGGTGGAAGAAGAGGTTTTTCTTTATTTGAGCTCCCATTGAGGGGCTTCAATATTTTGAAGGGTTGAATGAGGGGTCGGTCAAGACGCCTAATAATGAAAATCCTTCTTGGCACAACACCTTCATCTAGGGCCTAGTGGAGTTTGGTGAGATGGAGGTGACTAGATTTGTTAAAGAGGGGAGTATATTGTTGGCGGGATTGTCGAATGCTCCATTGAGGGTGCTGCCACATGCTTGCTTAGATAAATTTGACTTTACTGCATTGTATTTATTATTTGTGCTCATATTTCTAATCGATTTTTAGGGATAACTTTTCCTACAGATCAGTCAATAATGAATCAAGTTTGTCTGCTCACGATGGATAGGCAACGCAAGATCCAGCAAAGGAGAGATGTCGCCAATGCTCATTGAGAGGTTGTGTATGTGCCTGCTAAATCAGGGCATGCACAACCAGCTACTTCTTCTACTACTCAACTGGCTACGCCCGATGCCATGTGACCAACAACACAATTGAAGAGAAAGGCTGTTGAGGTTGGGAGATTTGGTCAACTGTCCACTGCAAAGAAAATTATTGCTGAGAAAGAAAAAGCTATTGCTTTCAAGGATATCCGAGTGTCTGACGAGCTTCAGCTATTACCCAATGTGGAGCTGTATGATTTGCTAGATTTCCCTGAGTTGCGATTTGGGCAAAGGATTGGGGTGTCAAACACCACTTCTAAGATGGATGTAGGGGCGACTAGAGTGGCTCCTCTGAACATGTTGAAAACTGGTATGTTCCTGAAAGACTAGAAGAGGATGATGGATGCCCAACCCACTAAAGCAGTGAAGGTGTTCGTATAGGACGCGAATATGGTGATAACTTATCTTTCTATTCGATCTTTGAGGTATTGGATTTATGTGTTGCTAATGTTCTTACGCATCCTTGCAATGTGAGTAGTGAGGTTACAGCCTGCATTGTTGATTCCACCTAGTGCTGGCGGATCATGCTAACTGGAAGTAGAAATATGAGGTGCCGGAGAAAGAGCAATTTGAGGTGTCGAAGACCATAGTTGAGTCGTTGCACTCCAAGATTGAGCAACTGTTGAAGGATCTTGAGGAGAAAGACGCTGACTTGGCCACAACTGTCACTAAGAAGAGCTGCTTTAACGAACTGAAGAAGGCAAGGGCGGAGGTCGAGGAGGCTGCCCTTGCCAGGCCAGCACGGGGTTATGGTAGTTGCTAACTATATGCCTGGTTTGAATTCTTCAAAGTATTGCCGACTTTCACAAGAATTTTGTTTAACAATTTATGTTTACTTTGACCTTTATCAACGCGAATGTTATTTTTGGCATGGATGATGCCAAGGAGAGGTTTGAGAAGGCAATGAAGCAGCTTAAGTTCCTAGGCTATCAGTTTTGTAATGAAGATAAGGCTCGACTCGACATTTTTAAAGATGAACAGTTGGAAGACTATCCTAAAGATGTTCTTGTTGCAGCGATGAAGCCTTTTTCACATCCGAGCATCCCTTTAGTGGCCCAAGAGTTTGACTTCACTAACTTGTATGCTTATGAGATCAAAAACAAAGAGGTTGATATGACCAAGTTTTTCCCTTCTATTGAGCACTTGTTTGCTTGTGAGATAAAAAACAAAGAGGTCAATATGACTAAGTTTTTCCCTCCCATAGAGTGTAAATTCATGAAGGATGAGGCTGGTCATCTCGTTTAGCGAGAGTTCCCACTACAGGGAAGGGTAAGAGGTCGAGGGACCTCCTCTGCTTGTCGTTGTCGACACGACTGAAGAAGATAACTTTGGTAAGGCTATAGATGAGGTCACAATCGAAATGAGGGAGGCTGTTGCTGGTGGTCCACATGGAGGTAAGGTCTAGCTAATTATTTTATTGATTTTGATGGTTTTTCATATTGATGTCCTTTGAACAATTTTCATTTTCATGTGTGATTGATGTTTTATTTTGAACACTCTTATCAATTATTTTTCTAGAATATTTTGTGTTGAATGGAATATTTGCTTTGGTTTCTCATTGTTTTGCTCTGTTTCACGATGTCACTTAATATGTTGCATGTTTTGCGAACAAATAGGGAGTCAATCACTTCTTTATTATCATTTTTTGTCTTAAGGTTTCAATATTAAGGAAAGTGTGTGTTGCACTAGTCGATTATTGTCGACGTATGCTCCGAGGATACTAGATCTCATAAATTTTATAACTAATTGATCATTATTGGATGATTATAGTAGAAAGAATCCGAAATCTCGTATGGAAATATTAAGTTTATTGAGAAGGCAAGATCTCAAAATATAATAATAAGTATGTGGAGTAGATAGGATCTCGTTTATATATAAATTTTTTTCAAATTTATTGCATTCCATGATTGAGGCAACTCATTGCCTTCTATGTCGGCTATTCAGTAGGAGTTATTTTTGGAAACCTTAACGACACTGTAGGGGCCTTCCCAGTTAGGGTAGATTTTTCCAATATTTTTTGAAACTTTTACTTTCTTGAGGATAAAGTCGCCAACCTAAAAAATTGTTGGTCGAATGGATTTGTTGTAGCTTTTGGCTATGATAGATCTGTACCGTTGCATCTTTGTGTATGCTTGCTGGCGCTAATCATTGAGGGTCTCTAGGTTGAGAAGTCTTTCTGCTTCATTTCTTATTAGGTTGTATTGGATTACTCGAGTTGTGTGTTGTATCAATTCTGCTAGGACTATTGCTTCCGAAGCAAATTGTACGGGTTGCGCCCTATGGCTATTCTTGGTGTTGTTTTGTAGACCCATAATACCCCAGGGAGGTCGTCTGCCCAACTTCTTTTAGACCCTTCTAGTTGAGTTTTCATGTGGTCCGAAATTGTTCTATTGGTGACCTTAGTCTGCCTTTTTGCTCGCAGGTTACCTATAGATGTGAAATGTTGTTTTATGCCTAGGCTCTCACACCAATCTCTTATTTTTTTATATTCTAGAATTATGTTTCATTGTCAAATATCAATACTTTTGGTAGGTTGAAATGGTAGATGATGTTTTTCATAGGAAACTTCTATGGCGTTGGAACTGCCTCTGCCTCAACCCATTTGGTAAAATATTCGATAGTGACTATCATATACTTTATTTATCTCATGGCTAGTGGGAACGACCCCATAATATCTACTCCCTATTGGTCGAATGGCCACATTATGTCGACTGGGACTAGGATTGATGTTGGTTGGTGGCTGATGTTAGCATGTACCTGGCATGGTAGACATTTTTTTGGCAAAGTTGACCACATCCTGTAGTAAAGTCGGCCTAAAGTACCATTGCCTAATATTGGCCTCCAGAATGGTTGCCACAAGTGCCTGAGTGAATTTCTTTTAGCACCTCATGTGCTTTTTCTTGCCTTAAGCATCTTAAGTGGGGGGAAGGGGGGGCACAGAAAAAGACTTCCTTTAAAGCTGCCCAAACTCGTCAAGAGAGATGTTTTTTGCTCAACCTTTCAGCCGCCTAGCTTCTGTATTATCTTCTGGAAGCTTTCTTTCTTTCAAGTAAGCTTTGATGTCGTCTTGATAATTGAGCGGTAATTCCTCATTTTCCAATATTTGATTGTGGACGTCTTCTTTTATGGTTGGTTTGTCTGTGACCAAGAATGTGATGGTTCTTTCTTTGGTTCCCCTTGTCGAGCTGATGAATTTGGATGCTCATCCGCTCTCTCATTTTCCTACCTTGGACTTGATCGAGTGCGAACTTTTTGAATTGTTGTTGTAATCTCTTGACCTCTGCCAAGCACTTGGCCATTGATGTTTCTTTGGCCTCAAAGTTGCTGTCGAATTGCTAAGCAACTAATTGAAAGTCCACGATGGTGATGAGGTACTTCATTCCCTTACCTATGGCCATTTTCATGCCAACAATGAGCGCTTCATATTCAGCCTTATTTTTAGTGAATGGGAAGTGAAGTTTGATGGTGAAGTTATATTCTTATGCTTGAGGGAGTGCAAAGAAATTCCTACTCTTTCTTTTTATGAAGTAAAGGATCCATTTATATGTAAAGACTAGAGAGATGGCTGTTGCTCTACCACTACAAGGAGGTCAATGCATTTAACCACGAAGTCTGCCAGTACTTAGGCTCTAATAGCTATTTAGGATTGGAATTTGATGTCAAATTTTCCCAAGTCGATGGCCTATTTTGTTAGCTTATTGAACGTATCTGGTTTTAACTAAACCTATTTAGGGGGATGATTAGTTAAAATGATGATAGAGTGAGACTGGCAATAAGGTCTCAATTTCTTTGCCATTGTAACCAGAGTGAGGGTGAACTTCTCAATCTCTAGAAAATTATGTTTAGGACGTTGTAAAGCTTTGCTGATGTAGTAAATTGGTAGATGGGTATTGTGGTCAGTTGATACAAGGACTAAACTGACCACTGCTGTCGAGACTATAAGGTAGAAGTACAACACTTCCCCAATGGATGGTTTATCTAGTAGTGGAGAGGTAGATAGGTAGTGTTTCAATTCAGCTAGGACTTAGTCGTATTCCTCTGTCCATTAAAACGTTTTGGCATTCCTAAGGATCTAGAAAAATAGAAAACTTTTGTCTGCGAGTCGAGAAATAAATCAACCCAAGGCTATAACTCTTCCAACTAGCCTCTACACTTCCCTAACTATCTTCGGTGGTGAGATATCCTAGATTACCTGAATCTTTTGTGGGTTTGCTTCAATACCCTTTTAGCTAACCATATATTCGAGGAACTTATCTCTTCTATCCTCAAACGTGAACTTACTTGGGTTGAGCTTCATATTGAAGGCTCTTAATATCGAGAATGTGTGGTCAAGAAATGCTAGGTGATTGGTTTCTTTTTCAGATTTGACAACCATATCGTCAACGTAGACATTCATAGTTTAGCTGATCTCATTTTTTAACATAAATTTGACCAATCTTTGGTAACTTGCTCCTACATTGTTTAGACCAAAAGACATTACTGGGAAACAATATACGCCATTAGGGACCATAAAAAAGGTTTTGTCCCTTTCTTCAGGGGCCATGAAAATTTGATAATACCCTTAAAAAGCATCCACCATACTCAAGAGGTCACAACCCTTGCACTTGTGGGGAACTTAACCTTCATGTGGTAGGTCGATATGATGGCCTAAAAGTCGTTCAGGGTAGGTCTCTTAATGATCATGTTATATGCAAAAAAGGCATCAACCATCAAGTGATTGATCATCAGGGTTTGTCTTTTTAGTGCAGTACCGAATAGCGTGGAGCATGATATAGACCCAACTGGGATGATTTCAGAACCACCAAAGCCCACAGTGGGGTACTAACTTGTTCGAACTTTAATTTCCCCATGTCTATTTTGCAAAGGGTCGATAAGAAAATGATGTTTCCTAAGATGCCATTATCGATCAGGATTTTTCTAACCTTAAAGTTTGTGATCTTAACAATGACCACCAAAATGCAATCCAACTTGTTGTCTACTTCTTGTTCTCTTACATGAGTGAGGTCGGTGTCTAAAAAAGAAATGGGTTTTGCACTCATGGAGACCTGAAAGATTGTGTTTGTTGATGCAGTTTTGATGGACTCCAATTGTCATCGTACTTGCTTTCTTACTGTCTTGGAGTCCCTCTTCCCTTCGTTGGACCTTCTGCTATTATATCTATTATGCCTCTTAGTATAGGTTTGTTGACTTTTATCTTCCTTTTACCTTTGTCATCTCTCTTTGGGCTTCTTGATGTTTCTCTACAGATAGTCTGTCCGGTTTGCCCATCAGCCTTTTGACCCTTTTGGTCGATATACTTCTTCAAATATCCCTATTGGATAAGGTATTCTATTTTATCATGTAGTTGAAAACAATCTTCCTGTCATGGCCTTTCTATTTGTGGCAGTGGCAGTAACTTTTGGAGTTCTTCATGGCGCTTGTTTCATTAAGCGTTCTTGGTTTTTTCAGGAGGTTGTCATTCTAAATAGCGAACATGACCTCCTTTCTTGACATGTTGAGAGGAGTGTAGTGGTGAAATCTCATCATAGAAGATCGATTGCCATCCTTCTGCTGCTTGACCTTATTAGCTTTTCCTTCGTTGTTTTCTTTTTCTTGTTCATGACCTCCATATTTTATCCTCTTCATAACTTCTTATGTCATATATCGTTCGGCTAGGTTGACCAACTCCTCCATTGTTCGTGGTCTTTCCCTTACCAATGCGTTGGTGCAATTTTTGTGCCTAAGTCCCACAAGAAAGATGTCGATAAAAAATTTAATTATAGGGTTGTCAATTTTTAACACCTCAGTGTTGATTGTTGAACTGAGCAAAGAAACCTCTTAGGGGCTATTTATCATTATATTTGATTGTGTGAAGGTGTGTTTGTGGGAGCTTAACTTTTCTTCAACTGGAAAACTGGTGCATAAACTTGTTAAATAACTGATCATAGGAGAATATGGAGGCCGGGTCTAGCTTAACAAACCATGCAAGAGCTACTCCTTGGAACATATTAACTAACATCTTGGTATAAATATGGTCACTATGCCTATGGAGTTACATCATATGCTTGAATTGCATGAGGTGCTCATTCGGGTCGATAGACTCGTTATATCTAGACATGAGGGGATTTTGACATCAATCACTATTTACTTTTAGATTATTTCCTGGATGAATGGTGATTTCCTTTCCCGACGGAGTCAATGAGCATTGTCGAGCTGTAAGTTTCTCTTAGAGTTTTTTTTTAAACTTCTCCATTTGCCTATTCAGTTGTAGTACCTAATAAGATACTTCTTCCCACTCTTCACGATCTATCTGCAATAGGTTTTGGCTATGTTGGGGCCTACGATGCTTGACCCTCTCGCATTGCTGGGCTAGATAGGGACAAGCAAGATGATCAATGGAGTTGGCTATCTCCTCGTGGAGGTGATGGAAAATTCTTTCATGGGGGAAATTCCTCGGGCTATCCTCATGATGGCTGGCTCGGGGCTAGGCGTCCTCTCATTTCTTTTCTTCGTTCAGGGTTTTATCTTTATGTGAGACTCTTTCTTCATGTCGTGAAGGATAGGGGATGGAGCTCACCGCTAGCACACATTGGTTGTTGTGCCTAAGTAATGCCATGGAGAGTTGAGCCAACAGTTGGGCAAAAAATTGGTCACTTATTATCTGCATAAGTTGTGGAATGGTTAATGTTGTCACTTGGTCTGGGTGTGAGCTTAGGCTTGCCTCTTCAAGTGTCTATTGAGGTTAAGGTGAAGGCGGTGGCTGGCAGTGGTTGATGGAATCTTCTATCACTCCGCCTCTCTGGTGTGGCGCGTCTAGTATTCACCATTGTCGTAATTGTGGACTTAATTTCCCACAGACGACACTAAATGATGATGTTGTTTTGTGGTGGATGGATTTGGTGTATTGGCAAAGGATCCAATCGACCAGAAAGATAAGCTTAGGGATCAACAATAAGGTGAATAGAGTCCTGCAACAAGTGAGCACGCATGAGGCTAAGCTAAGAGAGTTACCCTTAGATGCTTAAGTCAGCGCCAATTTAACTGTGAGGTAAACAAGCAGAGTGAGGGCTTTTGGAAGTGTGTAAATCATACCTCTGAATTTGAAATGAGGCTATCTAAAGTATTTGTTATCTGAGAGAGACGGAGGAGTCGAAAAGATCATATTCTCCCTACTACATAATGAGGTTTTCTCTCTTTACATAGGTTCTTGAGAAGTCATTCTAGGGTTGACTGGCCATTATACTTTTAATCTGCCAAAAATAAAGAGCATGCTTATCATAATTAATATAGAAGTGACCTGCTGACGAAGTCATTTATGCGAACATGATAGTGGTTCAGTGGCATTAAATGCGGAAGTAACTTGTGGCTGGCGCCACAAGTAATGCGGTCGTGACCAGGAGATGTCTTGGTCTACTTTATACTCGACCGCATACGGTCGAGAGGGTTTTGGTCATAAAAATTGTGGGACCCATGTTGACGCTAGACCCAGTCTTGGGTCGGCTGATTCTGCTTGAGGTTGAGGACTCGATGAAACTCTGTTCAGGTCTTATAGTTGGGCCCATGTGAAAATTTGGGGCTAGTCTTGGACATTAGGTTGATGAGTTGAGAGTATTGGGCTTGTCAGCTTCACCCACATCAACATTTCTTAGCAGAGGTACGCAAGTGTCATAATGCCTAACTTAATTGTCTTCATTTAATTATTTGATTTTAAATATGGATTTAAGTATTTGTTTGGACTTTACATAATTAAATAAAAAAAATTGATAAAAAAATATTATTGTTAAATTTAATAAAATAAAAACCAATACTAAAATTAATATATATATATATATATATATGTATATATAACGCTGGGGGCAAGAGGCCCCGCTTCCGTCCACATCCATCCATGATCCTGCATCATAAATATTCTGGGAAAGCTGCCCCAACATTTTATCGATCTAAAATAATATTAAGAAAGATATCCAATGAACAACACGTTTGAGTTCCCAAAGTCAATCAATATCAATGAATACTCATTTGAGTTGATGTTAATTCTTTGATAGTCTCAAAATAAAGTGGAAAATAGTATTTATACAAAATAATATTATATATATGTACTATCATTATCTATTACTAATTGTGATTTGTGAATTTAGTAAAGACGGTGCCTATGTGCCACTTCCGTGTACAAATTTTCTTTAAATTTGTATCACATGACCATACTATAGGTGGCAAAATATTCATCATATTGAAATTATATATTTGCGCCTTCATTTTTGAATCACTTTCCACTTTCTATATGGAAGCAGACATTTTTGTGCCAATATTCATATGAGATGTGATGTGGCCAATATAAGTCAGGTGACATGCATTTCATATCTATAATAACACATGTTATGTATTGATCAAATATTTTACTTTAATCTCAATAAGATATAGTTTTTTGGGCAAAATTTAGTTATGCAAAAGATACTTTAGAACTGCGGATAGCATAATAAAATGATGAGTTAAATTAATTTTACCCCCGGTATTATGGGGTATGTATTAAATATCCCCTTATACTTTCAAAACCTTAAAATACCCTCCTCAAAGTCATATGTCGTTAGTAAAATAGTTGATGTTGTTAAAACTCTACAGTAAATTACTGATTTAACTTTAAAAAATAACTAAATAGTATAAAACCTAGAATACATGGCATTTTTTTCTATGTAAACAAATCTATACTTGGTACCCGTATTACCAAAACCTTTAAATACCCCACTCAAACTTTTTTGCCATTAGAAAAGTAACGTTTGTCTGGCTGATATAGCACTAAAATTATCTCCTCTTTATACATATGATCATTGAAAAAATTTATGTCCAAAATACCCTTATAGTTTACTATATAATGCTCAAGTTTCTTCAATTTTGTTACTTTCATTTTAGGATTTAAAGCATCATCTAACTCCTAATTCAACAAAAATATCAAATCATTTCATTTTTTTTTTAAAAAGAACATTAAACAACTCCATTCTAATATAGGACATATGAGACCAACAACGGAAAAGCAACCACATGTATCCTAGGTTTTTATGCCATTTAGTTATTTTATGAGGTTAAATCAATAATTTACTGTAGAATTTTGGCACCATTAGCTATTTTACTAACGATAGATGATTTTGAGGGGGATATTTGAAGGTTTTGCAAGTACAGGGAGTATTTGATACATACCTTATAGTACAGGACGTAAAATAAATTTAACCTAAAATGATATTTTATTGTGAACTAAAATTTAATTCCTTGTCTTATATTTTAAATTTTTCTCGCTTTTTTAATTAGTATATGTAATTTATAAATTAATGATAGTTAAAATTAAATTAATAATTTATTAATTTATTTTTTGGAGCAAACCCCTTTATAATCCATTTTTTTCAACTTATTTGGAACTCAAATCCACTTGAGCCCAAATTAACCCAACCCAAATTGAATTCATCTAAATCCAACATTTAAAATATTCCAACCCAATCCAACTCAAGAATAGTTAGATGAGCATGTTTACGGTGAGGTATGCTTGTATTTACCTCATATGAGGTATCATTAAATTGAATAACATGTGTTTTTTTACAATAAGTTACTATTAATTGTACAACAAGTTGTTGGTTCACATTTTTAGTACATTAAATGCTTGATAATTATTTAAAAATAATAATTAAAAGATATTTGTCAAAAAAAATTGCTGTATTAAATAACATAACTTCATAATTTTGAATTATATATTTTATAATATTAAAATAATAAATAATTTTTAAAATAATATAATTAAATATAATTATCTTTATTCATTAACTAAAAAAAATTAAGAATAAATATAAAATCTAAAACTATCATCCTAACAACATAATTTAATTTTAAATAAGCAAATTAATAATTTTAATCATTTAAATAAGTTATAAAAAAATTATTTTAAATTGATATTAATACTATATAAAAAATATAAATATATTTAAAATAATTTCATTACATAAAATAATTAATTAAATTAAATTTAGAAGAAAAAAAAAATTCAATCTTCTTCTCCCCATGCCCACCCCCCGGCCCACAACCCCCAAAGCCGCAAATCGCCCCCGCCCAAGCAGCAAACTGCCATTGCCCCCATCCCATCCATCCCATTACTCCCCACCCACGCCCCAAGTCAACAGTCGGCTGGCCATGGCTAGCCATTTGAGATCTGGCCACTGGCCATGACAGTCGAATTTCAGCAGGTTAAAAATAGGGATGTGATTTATATGTATTTATATATATGTATATATTTATATATATATAATATAGATATGTGTATATGTGTAAATATATATTATTTTAAAATATATTTTTGCGAAGGATTTATGTGGTATTTAATTTTTAACTTTTTTATCGTTTTAATTTTTTTAGTGAGGGTTAAATGGATGTTTTCATATTTTGTGAGTTTTTTTATAAATGGATTACATTTTAATTTTTTTATTTTATAAATAGGTAATAATTTCTATTAAGATTTTAATAAAAAAATGGACAGAGAATAAAATATGTTTAAAAGTTATAGAATTTGGACTACAAATATTCAATACTATAAGTTTGAGATTAACAATGCACACATTGTTTAATTATGGAAATAAAAAGGCAATTTTTCAATTTGGTTTAATTAAATATATAAGTTTTTAATAATAAAATTTTTATTATTGGTAGTCATTTTTTTAGTACACTGAACCATTTACATACAATCAAAATCAACCATCAACTAGTTGTACTGGTAGCAGGTTAAATGTACTTATTATGTTGCCAACTAATCATTAAAATGGAAGGTTGTGATTTCACATTTTAAATCAAACGGCTTATATTAAGTACATTTGTACATCCCTTACATGAGGTATGTACAATTAAGATTGCACCGTAGACTACTCCTAGTTAGATTGGGTTGGAAATATGGTCCGATACCTATGTTGCTACACCTACCTATGGATTATTAAATATGAAAATTTTAATACTAAGAATTTTAAAAATAAGTCATAACATATGACAATTACAGAAAAAAATACTTTAAAAGATATAAAATTTGAGTGTAAAATAAATAACATACGTGCATAAATCATGTCAAACTAAATTGGTACCTCTACTAAGAAAATAGAAGAAACTAATTTGTTAATATCACAACATAAGATTTGCAAAAAGTACTTTTTAGAAGGAACCACATATAACACAAAAGAAATTGAAACTTTTACGGGCATGTCTACGGTGAGGTATTATTATATCTCATTCATACAAGATACTCTTAAATTAAACGACACATGTTCTTTTACAACATGTTAATGTTAATTTCACAGCAAGCCATTGTTTTGTGTTTTAAAATTTTGATAAATTTAATGTTTGATAAATATTTTCCAAAAATAATTAAAAAATAAAAATATAATATATTAGATAATATAATTTAATTATTTTTAATTACATGCTCTATAATATTAAATAATAAACATATCTAAAATAATATAAATACTTTAGCTGAATTTATTTATTAATTAAAATATAAAATTAGAAATAATAAAATATAAATTTAAATCATACACGTTTAACACTTAATTTCTTAGCCTTCCATTAGGCTAAGTTAAAACAAATAAAATTATTTTAAAAATAAAAAATTAAAATAACTAACCTTAATGGGACTGCAAACCAGCAGATCTATATTAATTACAAACTAAACTTAAAGAAGGAAAATATTACAAAGGGGAGAATTACAAAAGGGTGTGCAAAGAAAATTAAAATTTTTCTGAAGGGAGCAGGTGTAAGTCCTCCTCCCAAATGAAATGTCTAACCTATATATAGATAGAAAAAAAATACTGTGCGGATTTCAAAATTTTCAAATCCGAATAGTAAAAAGTAAAAAATACTGTGCGGATTTGAAATTTTCGAATCCGAACAGTGACAATGCATAGAAAAAGTGAACAGTCTATTACTGTTCAAACAGTAACATTACTGTTTTATCCTATAAGTTACAAATTTAACCCTTTTTTAATTTCCTTCTCCTTTTCTTAAGGCATTCAAGATTTTATTAATATCTTGAGAAGAAGGAATATCGTCTTTTGGATTTTGTGATTCTCCAGCCAAACATCCGAACTGATTATCATCAGTTTTCGATTTCGACGAGGTTGCCATTGAAATATTGTTGTCATCTTCATTTGAAGATTCTTCCTGGTCCTTTAATTCTTCTTGAACCATATTAAGAACTTCTTTAAGCAAACCTGCTTTGGACAATTTTCCTTTTCGCATTTTATTTTTTCTGAGGCTTTTCCGAATATTGTTGAGGCCTCTTTCTTTTTATCATTCTCCAAATTTTCTTTATAAATCTGTATGGCCTTGAAAATATTATTTAAGGTTTCTTGGCCTTCAATTTGTCCCTTATCTTTATCCCTTTTAGAGCATCTTGTTCCACCATTTTATATAAAATGAACGATATAAACAAGGGATATTATCTTCAGAAACTCCAACCTCTGGCACCCATTTCCAGATCCATGGAATTGAAAACTCTATGAAGAAAAACATCGCAGCTTTATTAGGAACCATTTGATTTTCCTCCTCTGCTTTTATTAATTCTGGAGAATATTGGCTCCATTGCTCATATGCTTATCTGAACTGGTCCGGGAGTATATTATGAGTAGGACCAAAAGAACGCCACCATTTGAAAACCAATTTGGTAAAAAATTATCAAACACCTCAGGGCATACTTTTATAAACCAAGTATGTTTTTTCCTGGGGTTTTCATAAAGAAAAACATTTTCAAAAGCCTGGATATAATCCCAGTAATTATACTTATAAGTAATTCTATGATCTTTAAGAAAAAATTCTTTTTCTTTAAGTGAGGATAATCCCCATTCCTCAATAGAAATACTTTTCTTTATTATAATTTTACTAAAATTGAAAACATTTTTCTCTTGTGAGGGGAAAAAATGAGAAATTTCACAAGAGCCAGTAACTATAAGTATATTTTCATAGTAAAACCTGGGTTTATAAGACCCCGCACCATATGATGCTGTATCCAAATACCTTTGAATGATCATCCAAGGATCCCATTTGAGATCTTTATAATCAAGGACCATTATTATATATCCTTGTGGTCTTTCTGCTCGAATGTTGTGAGGGAGTGCTCATCAACAGGGGAAGAAATATTAGAGGTAACATTGGCATAAGAAGGTCTATTAGATCCTTCTGGCTTTTGGGATTGGGTGGATGCAGAAGAAGAACTATTAGTCTCTCCTGTTTTCTGTTGTTTAAATTGCAGAATTCTGCAAACAAGGGATCTTTAAAAATTGGGTCAGAGGAATCAGAAGGAAAAGCATATGATGCTTGGGAAATTGGAGAAGCTATTAGCTTCTGTTTGCCATGTTGTATTAATGGCTTAGAATAACCAGAAATATTGCTTCATCTTCCTCCTCTATTAGAGAAGGGATTACGGCCACCATCCCTATAAGGGATCATCCTTGCAAAAAGTCACGAGTTAGGAAATCAGGGATACTATTATGAATTCCCTTTTTATAAACAATTTTAAAATCAAAGGGGGCCAAATATGCTTGCCACCTTGCAAACATTTGTTTGAAAACATTATGTTTAAAATCTTTATTAAACATAAACTGTGTAGCCTGACAATCAGTTTTTATTATAAAAAATTGATTATATAAATCATCTTGAAAGTTAAGAATACATTTAACAATAGCAAAGATTTCTTTTGCTATAGTAGCACAATTTTTTTGGCTATTATTCCATTTACCAGAACAAAACCTTACAAGAGTTTCTTGTTTATTATTAGGATTAATCTGGGTTAATATACCACCACATCCAATATCAGAGGCATCAATTTCTACAACTTTATCCCAATTAGGATTAGAAAGCATTAAACATGGTAATTGTTTAACTTTTTCCTTAATATTAAGAATAGCATTAGTAATAATTTAATTATTTTTAATTACATGCTCTATAATATTAAATAATAAACATATCTAAAATAATATAAATACTTTAGCTGAATTTATTTATTAATTAAAATATAAAATTAGAAATAGGAAAATATAAATTTATCATTCTAACAATATAATTTTAACAATTTTGACTTGTATACTCAATAATATTAAATAAATAAATTTAAAATCCTTTAATTAAATTTATTTAATAAGTAAAATATTTTTTTAGAAAGAAAAATTTTAAGTTTATAAATAATATAATTCTGATAATTTTAAATACATATTTAATAATATTAACAACAAACAACATTAACTTGATGAAATTTATTTATCAATTAAAAAAAGAGAGGGTAACTTCCTTCTTCCAAATCCCCCAACCCTCCCCGCTTCTTCCCACCCTATCCCCCCCAACCAACCCTTCACCTACAAAGTCAGTCAACGATGGTCGGGGGCTGTCTATGGCTACTCCAGCGGCCCAGCGACAGCCGCTGGCCATGGTTGGCCGCCCGACCATGGCGGTTGGATGTATGTTATATATATATATATATATTATGTATTTATTTATGTAATATAAATATACATATATATGCAGATTCATATATGTAAATATATAAATATTTTGAATATATTTTTAATAAAAGGCATTTTGTCATTTACAATTTATTTTTTTATTGATTTTCTTTTAAATGTTTTCAATAACGGTTAAAATGACGGTTAATTAGAAAAAAATTCCTAATCCTACTTTCATTTTAGTGATCAGTCCTCATTTGAATTTTTACACACTAAATTCCCCACTTTTTCACAAAACTTAGAAATCACTCCCCATATCTTTTAAAAAAACCCATATATCCTTGTAGTTGGAAAGAAAAACAAAAATACCTGAGAAATGCGTTTTCTCTTCAAGAAGAACGCTTTCCTTTTTCTTTTCTTTTTTTTTCCTGAAATCGACGACTTCTCCAAGCGGCCAAACAAAAGGGCGCGAAGCCGTTTCTCTGCCATTGATGCAAGAAGAAGAGAGGGGGGGAGGGGGGGAAACACCAAAATTTCTATCATTTTTCTGCGACAATGGAAAGAGAAACAGCGGCAACAAGAAGCAAAGTACAAAAAGAACTGAGCAAAAGAAACAAAGGTATATTTTCTGCATTTACAGTTTTAAATGTCCGTGATTTTTCATTGTTAGACTTATTTCTTGTCTATTTTCTCATGTTTATGGTTTTTATTCCTTTTTTAGTTGTTAAACACTTGAACTCATTTGATATATATATATATATATATTATTTTTGTTGTGAGATGGGAAGTTTCTGATTTGTACTTGAAAGGCATAAAAGTTGTACTTCACATTTTTGGAATTTATACTTCGTTTTACCTAAAATTATAAGTTGAAATCATCTAAAAGTGGTAGTATATTATATGTAGTACAAAACATCAAAACTTGCAGTACACATTAGGCAAAATTGTAGTATATAATTTGTGTAACTGCAGTACATTTTAGAAGCAAATGTAGTATAAACATTCAATCTTGCATTACACATTAGGCAAAAATGTAGCATATAATTTGTGTAATTGCAGTATATTTTAGAAGCATTTGTAGTACAAAAACATTCAAGCCTGCAGTATACATTAACTAAAAGTGTAGTATATAGTCCGTGTATCTGTAGTACATTTTAGAAGCAATTTTAGTACAAAACATTTAATCCTGCAATATATATTAAATGAAAGTGCAATATATTTTAGAAGCAACTGTAGTATAAAACATTCAAACCTGCAATATATTTTGTACCTCATGTTGGTGATATTTGTACTTAATGTGCTGATATTTTGTACTCCATATTGGTGATATTTGTACTTAATACGCTGATCTTTTGTATTCCATGTTGGTGATATTTGTACTTAATGTGCTGATATTTTGTACTCCATGTTGGTGATATTTGTACTTAATGTCCTGATCTTTTGTACTTCAATAGTTGATACTTCGTATCTAATGTGCTAGTGTTTTGTACCCCAGGAGACAGAAGACATCAGCACAATCCAGGTAGCAGATGAACCACCCAACTTAAATATTGAATCGTCTGATCCCTATAAAGGAAGAACTGATTATTGAGGTTGTGCTCATATTCCAGTAAAAGAATTTGAGTATAATACGAGGGCAATAATGGTGTTATGTTGAAGTAAACTTCAATTAAATTGAAACTGGGTAGTGAATTTGAGTACAATATGAGGGAAATGAAGTACAAACGTAGAACAAACAAAGTATAAATGATGTTATGTTGAAGTACACTTTAATTAAATTGAAACTGGACAGTGAATTTGAGTACAATATGATGAAAATGAAGTACAAACGTAGAACAAATAAAGTATAAATGGTGTTATATTGAAGTACACTTCAATTAAATTGAAATTGGGCAGTGAATTTGAATACAATATGAGGAAAATGAAGTACAAACGTAGAACAAATAAAGTATAAATGGTGTAATGTTGAAGTATACTTCAATTAAATTGAAACTGAGCAGTGAATTTGAGTATAATATGATGGAAATGAAGTATAAACGTAGAACAAACAAAGTATAAATGGTGTTATGTTGAAGTACACTTCAATTAAATTGAAACTGAGCAGTGAATTTGAGTACAATATGAGGGAAATAAAGTACCAACTTAGAACAAATAAAGTATAAATGGTGCTATGTTGAAGTATACTTCAATTAAATTGAAATTGGGCAGTGAATTTGAGTACACTATGAGGGAAATGAAGTACAAACGTAGAACAAACAAAGAATAAATAGTGTTATATTGAAGCACACTTATTGCAATTGAATAATTAGTCTCTAATAATTATAGTGATGGTCAAGTACAATATTTTGAGATTTTCGAATCAAGCGAAGTACATATTTGTACAGGCGATAGGGTGAATATATCGTCAAATGCTCATTTGTTTACATCTTTGAAAGCATATGTATTATTTACATTACTACGATTGATAACATTCATTCGTTGAGCACTAGTGGTTAACACTTTAAAACTTTAACATTATTTTATTCATATGATAAATATTACACACATTTTTAGAGTTTGGTTATTAATTACCAAGACTTAAAAAGCAAATCATGGAACAAATTTCAATTCAACAATATTAGTAAAAGTATTAAGGAATGAAGTACATAATGGCCGAAATAAAGTACAAATGTCATAAAATCAAGTATAATTCTCTCAGATTGGGGTACAAAATAATTGATATCTTGGAAAACATGCAAAAATATTAATTTCACGCTAAATCAAATACATAATTGCCGAAATGAAGTACAAATGTCATGAAATCAAGTATAATTCTCCCAGATTGGGGAACAAAATAACTGATACCTCGGACAACATGCAAAAATGGTAATTTCACGCTAAATTAAATACATAATTGCTGAAATGAAGTACAAATGTCATGAAATCAAGTATAATTCTCCCAGATTGGGGTACAAAATAACTGATATCTCGGACAACATGCAAAAATGCTAATTTCACGCTAAATAAAATACATAATTGCCTAAATAAAGTACAACTGTCAAGAAATCAAGTTTAATTCTCCCAAATTGGGGTACAAAATAACTGATATCTCGGATAACATGCAAAAATACTAATTTCACGCTAAATCAAATACATAATTGCCGAAATAAAGTACAAATGTCAAGAAATCAAGTATAATTCTCCCAGATTGGGGTACAAAATAACTGATATATCGGATAACATGCAAAAATACTAATTTCACCCTAAATCAAATACATAATTGCCGAAATAAAGTACAAATATCAAGAAATCAAGTATAATTCTCCCAGATTGGGGTACAAAATAACTGATATATCGGATAACATGCAAAAATACTAATTTCACGCTAAATCAAATACATAATTGTCGAAATGAAGTACAAATGTC
The DNA here is from genome assembly GCA_018894105.1 of Jacaranda mimosifolia. NCBI lineage: Eukaryota > Viridiplantae > Streptophyta > Magnoliopsida > Lamiales > Bignoniaceae > Jacaranda > Jacaranda mimosifolia. Next base: position 12,400,650 of record CM032130.1, on the reverse strand, counting down.
ATGAAATCGAGTATAATTCTCCCATATTTGGGTACAAAATAGCTGATATCTCAGAAAACATAATTCTTGTATTTAAATGACCGCAAAGTAGACACCGCATAATTCTAAACTCCTGAGCATCCTTGAACGTCTGACCCTCTCCATATATGCAATTCCTCCATGCATCAATTGAGTTGCTAATTAAAGCTAATTCATTGTGCGATGCATTGGTCGAATCAATTTCCTCCTCGACTGCATCCCTTGAGGTTGACAAATGAAGTACAATTTTAGGTAAAATAAAGTACAATATGTAGAATAATTCAGTATGGTCGGGTAATTTCAAATAAACGAAGTACAATTTCAGAACAATAGAAGTATAAAACGCTATCAATTGCAGTACAATTTTGGATAATCAATAAGTAAAGCACTTGAAGTATAGAACTTTAGGTAAAATGAAGTATAAAATTAATAGAACTTTATAAAACTTAAATAATGGAGTACAATTTTACGTAAAAGGTTAAGTATAATTTTATATAAAAAGAACAATTTTAGAACACTTGAAGTATAAAACCCTAGCAATTACAGTACAATTTTTGGATAATCCATTAGTAGAACACTTGAAACTTAAATAATAGATTCAAATAACTGAAGTACAAGTTTAGATAAAATGAAGTATAATTTCAGAACATTTGAAGTATAGAACTTCAATGAATAGAGTACATGTTTAGGTAAAATGAAGTCTAATTTCATGAAACAGAAGTACAATTTTATATAAAAAGAAGTACAATTTTAGAACACTTGAAGTATAAATCCTTAGCAATTGCAGCACGATTTTGGATAATCTATTAGTAGAACACTTGAAATATAAAACTTAAATAATAGATTCAGATAATTGAAGTATAAGTTTAAATAAAATGAGGTACAATTTTAAATAAAGTGAAATACAATTTCAGAACACTTGAAGTATAAAACCTTAGCAATTACAGTACAATTTTTGGATAATCCATTAATAGAACACTTGAAACTTAAATAATAGATTCAGATAACTGAAGTACAAGTTTAGATAAAATGAAGTACAGTTTCGGAACACTTGAAGTATAGAACTTCAATGAATAGAGTACATGTTTAGGTAAAATGAAGTATAAAATAAAGCATAATTTCAGAAAATAAAAGTACAATTTTAGATAAAGTGAAGTACAATTTCAAAACACTTGAAGTATAAAACCCAAACAATTGCAGTATAGTTTTGGATAATCAATAAATAGAACAATTGAAGTATAGAACTTCAATGAATGGAGTGCAGATTTTGGTAAAATGAAGTAAAATTTCAGAAAACCAAAAGTATAATTTTAGATAGAAGATGTATAGTTTGGGAACACTTCAAGTATAAACTGCTAGAAGTTGTAGTACAATTTTAGATAATCCATTAGTAGAACACTTGAAGTATAAAATTTACATAATAGAGTACAATTTTTGTGAGATGAAGTACAATTTTAATTGCAATGAAGTATAATGTAGAACGCTCTAAGCAGAGAAAGATTTTCAAATAAACAGAGTACAATTTTAAAACACTTCAAGTACAAAACTTTACAAACTACTGTACAATTTAGATTCTATAGAAGTATTACTTTAAAATATCACTGCTCTTCTTTGCACTGCTGCTTGATTCATCATTTCGGTTTACCAGGATGTCAACAATGTTCATCTTCAATGTCAAATGCAGTAAGACCATATTTATGACATTATATGGAGCTGGTCTTTTTAGCGGCAACTCTCCAACACTTGATTGAACACTCTTCATTCACTACTGGTTGATATCGTCGAAAAAATACAAGAAACTCAGAAGCAACTGAGAAGAAACCGAGAAGAAGAAGAAACCCGAAAATGATGAAAGTAAAAGGAGAAGAAGACAATGCAGATGTCGGGTTGGTGGTTGTTGGCTCCGACGATTATTCTCATTCCCGCTGTAGAGTTTGTTGTGTTTTTTCTATTCTTTCTGTTCTTTCTGTTTCTGGTAGTGAGCGTATGATAGGGTTTATTGTTTGCTTGTGTGAATGAAGAAGAAGTGAGAAAAAATGAGTGAAAAATATTATACTTAAGGGCGTTTTTGTCAAATCAAGTGAGTAGAGAGTGATCTGTAAAATTTTAACAAAACTAGGGAGTTTCTTCTAACAAAAATCAAGTGGGGACTGAACATGAAATTGAAAAGTGCTTTTGGTACTTTTAAATAAGTGCCCCTTAAAGTGACCATTTCAGATTTTCATTAAGGTTAGGGGGTAATTATAATTTTTTATAATTGATCATTTTCTTTACTATACATGCATTTCTTAAAAACATCAATGATAAAATCGTTTGACATTATAACTTCGCCAATTTTTTCATAAAAATTATATTCTCAACATATATAATATAACTTGACTTTATACAAGTATATCAACAGCATCAAATTTTATATTAAGAACTCTATAAGTAAGACTATATAAATAATCTCCAGCCAAAACTTCATCAACTGTTTGTTATCCTAATTTATATTGTTTTCGTTGGGAATTTTTTATTTTAGCTGGTCACCCTATATTCTGAATACTTTAGATTTGGTTTGAGGCATTTTCAAAGTTCACTTATCAATTCTCTTACACAATATTTTATTTAAAATATAACATATAGAAACGATGAATTCTCCCCAAAAATATTAGGAAAACTAGAATTAGATAACATTGAGTCAACTGCATAAATCAAAAGGTTTCTAGGCTATTTTCACTTAATATAAATCTCATATTTATCCTCAAATTAACTTCACACTTGAGCATAAATTCTAAAATTTATCATTGTTTTAATTGTATGCATGTTAATAGGCCCCAGACAACCTTGCCAAATACAACAGGATACATTTCACATCAATATTGTCGAACAAACTTTAAGTATATTCAATTTAAACAACCCATCTGATACATATCCTTCACTATAAATGGATTAAGTACTAATGTATTAAGCACTAAATAGGTGTAAGAATCGTCTCTAACATTTTTCTGTCTTATTTCTCTTGCTTCTTCAAATAAAAAGTTCTTCACATTGAGTTGTTCTTTCACTTATGCTTACATAGACAAGCTAAAAGCTTCTAATTTATTTTCTATATTTCTTTCTGTAAGATTAACCCAAACTCACTAAACATTTTTTAAGAACATTCTCCCTCTCCTTTTCTCTCTCTCTCTCTCTCTCTCTCTATATATATATATCTATATATATATATATATCAATTTGAAGAGATACCATTAAATTATCTAAATTCATATTCCCAAATTGGTACCTAAGAGAGGCAACAATAGATTGTTATATAGAAGGTTATTTTTCTATTTGGTCAAATATTTCTTTGCACTAACTCCTCAAAATAATCTAAGTTTCTGGGCTTGTTTTACTATAGATTTATCATCTGACATTTTAAAGATTCAAGTATCTCTACAATTTTAAGAAGACGGAATAGAACCAAAAACCTATTTCAAAGTACGTAATAAAATTATGCTCTCTTTATAGTAAAATTTGCCACTGCTCAAGTACAAATAAGGTTGATGTTGACTTCTAAAATATAAAATTCTTGACATGCATTTAAATAAAAAATTTAATGACCCTGAATTTTTCCATAGAAGGTTTATTTGATAGAATTATTCAAAGAATTTGCAAAACTTTGAAGAGGACAATAAAAAATGTATGTAAAATTATATCTTGTGATATAAGATGTTTTGCAAATTTTTCTCTGTGTCTTTCAAAGTACAAGGAAGTAATATTTATAAAATTGTATAGACTCATTTAAAAGAGACACATTCTCAAAAGAAGTACAACTTTGGGAAAACAATGTTTTGTTTTTTATTTTAATTTTGAATTTTAGAAACACGTGTAATTTATTAAGCAAACATTCTTCCAATAATTTGAGCCTCTAGACTCTTGAGTAGAAAATGTTGCAATTTGTAATGCTTGATAAGATTGCTTGCGCATGCACCTTTTTCACCCATAAAAAGATATTGCTACTTGATATTGTACAAAAATAGAGTAAGGTCATTTTTGATAAACAACAGAATATTGGTTCTTTTTTTCTAGAATACATGCAAAAAGATCTTTGTTTCTAAAAAATTTTCAAAAGTTCGTGGTTCTCTTGCGAATGATTTTTCCTCTCAAGTTCTTTTTGGGCTTTGTATTTACAATTTTTGTCTTGATGAGTTTAGGCTTATTAGTGCTTCTATGCCCTTCTTTATGGGTTTAAATGGTCTTTGAGCTCTTCGGCCTTTTTACTTAATTGGTTATTTTAATTTATTGGGCCATCTTTAATTAATTTGTCAAATTACCCTTATGATCAAAATTATTCACATCCTCAAGCCCCCTACTTTCAATAGGGAGATTTTAATTTTATATTGAAAATATATTATGAGTTCAATTTTTAATATTTTCTTTGCCTTTTTGCTAACATAAGATTTTTTAAGTAATTATCTTTATTTTCTCATTGAATTATTTTAAAATTTGCATTTGTGAGTCTTCAACTGTTATCTAAGTTGAGGTCTACTAGGTCTTAAAGTCTACAAGATTTTTAAGAGGCACTTCATAGGCTAGTTTTGATGGCACCCAAAGAGTTAGCGAAAAAAGAGAAAAACTCTAAGGAAGACTTCAAGTGGGGTATTGAGAATAGTCCTCAAGGTAGCTTCATTCTTATTTCATGATTCCTTCACTTTGTGTTTTTGCTTTGAGTTTTTAGTTCACCAATTTTTACCTAACTTCTCTAAAACAGTAAAAAAAAATTGGGGTTTCATTGGGTCAAAACATGTCTAAGAGTAAGTTCCATTCAGATTCTAGCAAAGAGTCTTCAAGTGGTCAAGTGGGAGGAAGTGGTGCCGATGCTGGGGGTGTTTACTCAAGGGCGAACATCTAGGGTGGTCACGGGTTGTCAAGTTTAGTCATGTCAACGGGGGTCGTTCTGTTGTAGTGTTGTGACATATTCCAAGTGTGTTGATCCTTTATTGGGCGTGTCATTAGATCAGGCCTTAGAAAATTTTGGAGTCTCAAAAGTCACAAAGTATGTGTGTAGTTAATGAGTTGCCTTCTTCATCTGAGCTTGAGTTTAAAGAAAAAGGTTTTCCTGATGAGGAATCTAAAGGTACTCTTATCATTAATAGTAGTTTCACTAAGGGGGTGGATGTTAAGTGTTCATGTGAACCAAATGTGTTAGATATTTTGAGGCATTCGATAGGTGCCTTTAATGAACTCGAGTTTTCCTTCCTTCATATAAAGACAATATGGCATCACCCCCTAGTGGGTATTTCATTATTTTCATTTTTTGTATCTTTTGCTGGTTTTTGACATTATCTGACTGAGTTAGGCTTATTAATTTCTTTAGATAGTTATCATACTTTATTTGGGATGCATAAGGTGCTAAATGAACTATTTTTCATTCTTTTCATAAACCAAACAATAAGTTTTTGTATAAGTTGCCTTCAAAAGATATGTACTTTTTGTTTGGGGCGAAGTTTGAGGGGTCCCATGTGAGTAGAGTAGTTCTTATTCTCTAGTCCATCCACGTCAGACCCATCGCGAATTTTGTAGGAATTTTATAGAGGTAGAGTTATTTAGCTCTCATTTCAACATCACTCACTTATTTCTTTCGAGTATTTAGTATATTCTATTTTTGATTCATAGTTCACACATGAGTATATTATTACTTTTTTGCATTTTCATCAATCATTAACAATTGACTTAGTTATTCTTTTGCTCTTTGGTGGGGAAGAAAGTTGATTTTGCCAGGATTTTTGCATGATAGGCAGAGGGTAGCACGCATGAAAGATGCTTCATTGAGTAATAATATAGGCAATCATTATCACTTGGAAGCCATCTGAGCCCCTAGGGTCGATAGTTGAGTGAGGCATGCCCCCTAGTGGCTCTATTCGGGCATGCTTCTGCTATTGTTGATGAGCCCGAGGTGTTGCCTTCAATTTCTATCGAGAAACGCGCATCAATCTACTACTTGTCCATAGACCACTTGTCCTTTCCATGCCAGCAATGGTAAGGGACTCTTATGTTATATCTTGCGGCGTAAATTCTCAGTATAACGTAGATAAGACTACTTTAATTTTGATCGCATACGAGGTATAATGAATAAGTGCGATTAAGGAAGTAGGAGTTACATTCCTTTTCTCTGCTGACTGCGATAGCCGCAGGTACTTTGCTTAGGTAAGAGTTTATCTCATTACTTGATTTATTTTTATCTTTCTTTCCTTTCTTCACAGGGATGCATAGATTCTTGATTTTTGTGTTTTCCACATTTTTGGGTGTTGGGATGGAACTTGGTAGAGCAGATGTCTTGCCAAATAAAAGGGATTGTGGCGATGGTGATTCATCTTAAGGAAGAGGTTACCAAATTAGCTTTGCAGCAAAGTCAGAAAGAGAAGGTGCTAGCGAAATTTCCATGAGCATTTAAAAGTAAGATATGCTAAGGAGATAAAGATTGGGGATACATTCTTGGGAAGGCCTTTGTTAATGCTGCTCATAAGGATGTATCAAAGAGTTCAAGACTTCTGGAGAGCTCTTTGAGGCTATTAAAGTGGAGGCGATGGTGATCCACAAATAGGCCTTCTAAAGTTGTCGACTTATTTTGGTCGAGACTGGGCGATATCTTCTGGAGGATTTATTGATGCTAGAACTCACCACTCTAGTTAATCTTTCAATTGGTGAATCCATGAAGAGTCCTGAGGTTAGGGCAGAAGCAATGGCACAGGAACCAACTAAGGCTGCTCTGTGGGAATAAAGATATTTTTATCTTAGGGTATGAGTAGTTAATAGGATTTACAACTTTTGATTCGGATTTGATACTATTTACAATTTTTCAGTTAGCTCAAGTAATATTTTAACATTTTTTTTCTTTTGTTTTGCCTTTTCTTTTGAAGCCCAATGTTAGTCGGATGCTTATTTGTCATTATGAATATTTGCCTTCTCTTTGATTTCAATGAAGTTTTTTGCTCTTGCTTATTTGCATTTGCTCAAATACTTGGCTAAATAAGTGATAATCAATTGACGTCAGAATGTTTTGTTCATACTGTTTCAATTTAAATTCACTTCATATGAATTTCTTACATTTGCAGTATGCTTAGCGTATCTTAGAAATTTGAGTTCCGTATAAGGAGTTTATTTTCATGAGGTGCGTGGTTGCTTGTCAAGTGTTTCTTGGATGCAAGGCCAAGAAAGGGAAACAAAAAATAAGAAGGGAAGTTCAATAGGGCGCTTGCGAATGGGTGCCCACTCAAGGTATTTGGGGCACCCATGACCTATGGAAGGTGCTATTCTCAGGCATTCGTGTTGGGTGCCTTTCTTGGGCACCTGTGTCGGGTCCCCGTTTCCATCTCGGGCTCCCGCACTAGGCGCTCTCTTGCGGCTTCTAGGCAATTATTTTGGGTGCCCAATTTTTTTTTTCTCTCTTCTTTTTAATACCCAGACCTCTTCCAGGTTTATTGAGGGTGCTAAGCTCTTAGCACTTGTCTAATGACTTAGTGAAATTTTGAATGCACACACTTAGTCAATTTTATGAGTTTCAAACAATTGTTGTTGATGTAACCATATCATATGAAAAAAATTATTCTAGAGAGGCACATAGCCTCTTTTAATTGAACTTTGGTGTATTTCTTTAGGAGGTTATTGTTGACTTTATTAAGCTGATCACTTGGAAGGTGAAAAGTTGATTTTAGACCTTAGTCATGTGGCTTTTAATGTTGAGATTTAAGTGTTGAGATGAGGAGGCTATGTTCGTATGCCTCATGAGGGGCTTCATAAAGAGTATATAGTAGATTAAGAAATTGCTTGTCTTGAAAGATTTATTTAAATGTCAAGGTGTTGCCACCTTTCTTCAGAGAGGATGAGAAGTAGGCTTTATGGCTTAATTGCTAGGTGCCTCCCATAGCACTATATAGAGAGTTTGAACTGAAAAGTTGCCACCAATCCAAAGGAATTACAATGCGCTATTTCAAAGTTGGTTACCACATGTTTCCTATAGGGCCTATAGTGGGTTTTTTTAAAGTGGCTACCATATGTCTCACAAAGGACCTATATTGGGTTTATACCAGCAACCATGTGCTTTCAAAGGGCTGTATAGTAGGACAATACTGGATGGTAACCATGTAACCCCTCGGGAGCCTTAAAGTGGGTTTACGCAAAAGGGTGTTTAAGAGCGCCTTGGAGGAATACGTACAGTTGCAAAAAAGATCAAAGTCATAAGAAAAAAAGCACTAAAACATTAAAAAATAGCAATAACAAAGAGAGGTGGGTTTACACAAAAGGGTGTTTAAGAGCGCCTTGGAGGAATACGTACAGTTGCAAAAAAGATCAAAGTCATAAGAAAAAAAGCACTAAAACATTAAAAAATAGCAATAACAAAGAGAGGTGGCATCCTTCAGTGGGTAGGCCTTATTCAAATCAAAATAGAAATTTAATAATACTTATAGAAAAATAAAAATACTTCAGAAGAAGCAAGGGGTGGTAGAGGAATGGCATCAAAATTCCAGACGTGCTCAAGTATTCTTCTTTTTTCATGATTTCATGCAGTGTTTTCATTCCGCTACCCCTAATGGCGGGATTTTAGATGCTCTTCAAGGTTGTGGTGTATTGGCTTGAACTCCTACCAGTATCTTTCGAGTTGCGCTCTGCACCTAAGTGCAGAAGTTTGTTAGGTAGACATCAAGGATCTTCTGTTTTTCTTGCTCGTGACAACTTTTTAAATGAGGCTTTCTGCTCGTTGACATATTCACTGCAACATCCTTGCTGGATTCGAGCCTCGATTTTGCAGGTTCTAATATTCCTCATCGGTATGCCTGCAAAAATAATGAAAGTTGCAGTACTTTGAGAGCTTTCATCTTTCTGATCTCTCTGCAACCTTTGGGAGGTATTCAATCAGGCCCTGCAAGGTGGCAACCCAAAGTATCTCTATTATTTTAGTCATAAGGGGCAAGTACTTAAGTGTTGCCCATCATGTGTCACGCATCACCAATCTTTCCTTGGCTGGAGTAGGCTCTTTTCTTACAATTCATGTTGGTTAGCATCTTAGGGGGTTATTGACACATGTTTCTTATGTTGTCTTTTCTTACAAGCATGGAGTTTCTTTAAGGACATATGAGTGTTTTGAACTACAGGCTCTTGGGGCCTGTTATGTTTTGGGTTCTACTAGGCGATGTTGAACGTTGAAGATCAAGCTCTGAAGGCTCCCAATATGGGATCAATAGTAAAAACTTACTCGAGCGTTGTTATTTATGTCGGTGCTTTCTTAATATTCGCAAACCTCACTGATCGGTCCTCTTGAGAGCTCCAAGAAGACTATGGTAGTTAGGGTGTCATCCTTATCGCATGGGTACTGTCAATTCTTAGGCCTCAAATGCAGCGATATCTGCTCTCTCTGTTGGATGGTGCCTCATAAGGATTACTTTTGCCTCCATGCCACGTACTTTTTAACATGTTCGTTCTGGATCAACCTCTCAATGTCATCCCTTAAATGTTCATATTGCTTTATGGTGTGCTTGATGCGGTAGAAGCGACACCGCTCGCCGAATCCTCACTTTGTTGGGTTCTTCTTGCCTTGCAGTGATGTAGTTACAATTTACGCTCATAGAGCGGTGAGCGATGTGTAGGTGGTGGGTCCTTGGAGAAGACTGTATTCGCGATCTTCTAGCTTTTTACTTTGGTTATTTCCTTCGTCATATGCTTGCGCTTATTGGTCTCATGAGCGATCACAAGCACATTCGAATTCTTCACCTTTTCCATCAATAGAAGTGCTGACAAATGACTCTATGCCCAGGTCATTGTGGGAAATTGCTGGGAGGAGTCTTCTTGAAGCGAGGAGTAGAAGCCCACTCGTTGGAGTGGAGGAGGAGGGGAGGTGACACCTTGTCCACAATTAGGTTTCCAGATGATCTACATGGAGAAGGATGAAGCCCCCCACTTCCAATAATAGGATTGTTGTGGCTCCCCCACACTTTGGGCGGTTGTATAGGCCATAAATCAAGCAGTGACAATACTTCTAAAGGTAACATTAGAATGTGGTCTCTAGGGATAGATACCTACTATGCGGACATTCCTATTGGTGTGGTAAAAGCATTTAGGACTAGCTCCAGTGCTCGGTTCAATGATATCTCAGTTTTTGCCTTGATGAACTTAGGTCTGTTAGTGTTTCTTTACCCTACTTTATGGGCTTAAATGATCTTTGGGCTCTCTGACTCTTTTATTTAATTAATTAATTTTATTTATTGAACCTTTTTTAATTATCGAATTATCCTTATAATCAAAATTATTCACATCACTAAATGAACCTTGTAAAAGCAACAATTTGGATTCACGAAGAAAGCCCCTATGGTGCTTGAAAATTAAATCAATATATTTTAATAGATAATAAAAAAGATATGGGGTGGACAATTAAACTTCATTAACTTTATTTGGTTGTTAACCTTCCCCGAATCGTGGCAATATTTTCTTTGATAATAGGAATTTGACATATACCCCATTACAAGGTTCTTTTAGTTGGTTGAACAAATTTTCTAATAGCGCGAATCACCACTGAACAAATACCCATTGCACACTTTAAGCCTCTTTTTCTAATTTTGTTGCTCAAGTTGCATGAAATAAGATTTAGAATCCGTTTTGTAAATTAAAAGATAGTGGGCTTTTACTTTTGAAGTCATATTCACATAGAATCAATGCTCGAGTTGAAAAAATATGGGCCTAAATGCCTTTTTTAATTATGGAAGTTGACATATATATATACATATATACACAAGTAACTAGTCAGATTTTTAGTATGAGGCCTATTTTGAATGGGTTTAGTTAAGTGGACTCAGTTACGGTCTTTATTTTATTAATTTAGTTTTTTATTGAGTTTTTATTTTTATTTTCGTTAGAGTTTTAATTAGGCATATCACATGCCATTCTTGTGTCGGATGCAATCCTAATATTCTCGTTGCAAGAGAGAGAGAGAGATAATAATTCCTTCCCCTCGCCAAAGTTCAAAATGTGGAGGCAATCATAAGAATTTCCCCTTGGGCCTATTTTTTGGGGTGTGGTGTCTAATTGGACGTTATAGTGATGTAATTGGGGGTCTTTCTACTTGTGGGCCTCATATTGGTTGGCTGATTGGGCTCAGCCACCTTAACTTGTACAGGGTTCTCCAAATGCCATTTTTGTCTAAATAACTTGAACTTCAAACATTCAAATTCCAAAAAGTTTATATTCCAATTCTAAAATTATTAGATACTTAGACTTACTTTGTAATGTACTGACACTTCAAAATTTTAATTTTTATTGTTTAGGATATAAACAGTATTACATTATATACATGACACAATACTTGACATATTCAAAATTAACGAAAAAGTATATTAACAAAATTTTAGTCAAGGTTGATATATAGTAGGTCAAACACATTTCACCTGACTATCCTCATTTTTGTTCTAATTTAATATTAATTACTTTTTTCTATAATTTCTCTTTTTAATTTTCTAACATTTCTTACACATTTAAAATCATTTCTAGTGAATAAATATTTTTTTAAACTTAGGAGATCACAAAATTTGTTGAGAACTTAAAAGTATATATATGTACTGAATATTACTTAAGGGAAAATTTTATTTGAAGACTTGATTGATTTCATTGCATCATTTTTATGGAAAGCGTTCATAACTGCCTTTCCATTTGTTTATTAAAACCCAAAATCCGAACCAATTCATTTATCTTTTATCTTCAATTATCAAGGGCTACTTAGGTAGGATAAGATAGTGGGACGCATATAGAATGGCTGTAAGAAGGAAATAGGGAGCCGCATATGGCTTATACATATGGCCAGTTTAGCAGGAAAGAAAGGAGGATAGAGGCAAGTGATAGGAGATAAACCTCATAAAGGACAAAGTGTTCCAAGAATTGTTAAGAACATCCAATATGCTCTTAGAATCGATGCCTTTTTTTATCTGGATGAAAGTTCGATCCAAGAACCTAGATAATCCGAAAGGACAACTTTTGAATCAGTGCACGTGATAGCATGATTCCTTTTCACTTGATATGTATAGTATTGGACCATGATGGCACCCTACTATAAATACTCTTGCATGCTATTAGACAAAAATTCAAGTTAATTCATGATCTGCCTCAAAGCCAACAAATTGAGAGCAAAACCTTTTTGATATGATTATTTTAGACCCATATAAACACACGAAGGTACACCTTTCTTGAGCCAATTAAGTTCAAACTCAATCTATCAATCTTTTTGACCAAGATCAGGCATATTAATTTTTAGGTTGATCATTCTAACCAACTGATCTGAACAAATAAATTGTTGTATATTTAACCCATATATCAAGAAAAAAATGAGAGAGATGGAAAAAAGAAAAGGAAACAAAGAACTTAATTGAGAAGAGGGAAAAAAAACTATATGTTTGGAACTAAAATAAGTTTGAGGAATTGAAGAAGGAAACCAAGAACAAACTGAGTGAAAAAGTTAGAAACAAAACTTGGGGAACGGTTATAGTGACATCATTGTTGATTTTTAAAATACAGTAACATGGATTCCTTAATATTTTGATGTTGTTCTTTGGTTTATAAACTCATAACAGACATCTATTCTTTGAGGACTATCCTTGTCTGAAATGGAGAAAAATACAGCTAAAGCTGACTGGAAGCACAAGAGGAAGAAAAAAAAAAAAAAGTTGCTACTTCTGCTATATGCGGTTGTACCTTGTGCTGGTAATGTCATAGTTGAAGTGGAATTTGTCAAATTACTCATGTGATTTACTTTATATTTCTCATCAAATAAAGCCAGAATAGACTTAAAAATATTGTAATAACATCTCATGTTGGTTCTTAAGTGATTCTTGACTGATTTATCAATTCCAAAAATAAATATGCATTAATCTAGTATACAATTTCATGATTTAAGTGCAACCTTTTTCATTGGCACGTTGCTTATTTATAACTAACAACTCTTACGTCTTAACTTCCATTTTACATGTTAAAAGATTATTTTCAACATTAGTATATGCAAACCTTCTCAAGTTGAATTGGAAATCGGATGTGGTCTATATTGAATCATTTAGAAAATTTTAGAATGCATGGTTTGTACAATATAATTTTTCATGTTGCGCATTTTGCTTAATCTCAATTTGAGATTTATCAATTTAGAACATATAGTTCTCATTTCATTCGGATCTCAAAATTAACTTCATTGGTTTCCATTAATTTTAACGAAAAACACATATCACTTGACAATGATAAATATGATGCTATTTTGTTGAGTGGTTTGTGACTTAGTGGCATAAGTCTCCTCTATTATGTGGGAGGTCAGAAGTTCGAACCCGAATGGGCTCCTTAAATGCATAAAAAATGTGCAGTTTGTACTTCAAATTACTTAATTTGATTTCAATAATAGGATAATATTATCTTGTTGATATGATAAATTCGTCATTGTGAGTTCTCCAAAAAAAATATATGTTATTTTTTATGATTTTCAAATTATCACATAAACTTTAAACCAGTAAAAATAATGACAAGAATAAAAAAAGTGTCATAATAATTTAAATGCATATATGATAATCTAAGATTAATACGGTTGGGGTACATAATTTGGACATTAATTTGCATAAGCAACTTAACTGATTATGTTGAATTTGAGTTAGGAGTCAAATTACTTATTTAAAATCCAGGCACATACTTAAATCAAGATTGAAATTAACAGTCTTTGTCCTGAATTTTTATATAAGTTTTCTACAATTGAGCTAGTGATATGTCATGATTGGAAGGGATAATTAAAGAGATTGAACTTGACCAAGATATGAGTAAGAAATTTAACTTATCAAAAATTACACCTTTTAACTAAAATACAAATTTTTTTTAGTACTAGTATGTATTACCACATATCACGTCGTGTCATTGAATTAACATGTGTGTTTCAATACTTGCATCAAAGTTATTTTCAAAGCATTTCCATTGAAATAAAGCATAGTTATATCATTTTAATTAATAATTATATGATGTTGCTTGAAAATAGGGTTAAAGTCCTTTCTGAAAATTAGCAGATTTAAATCTGGAGTTCTTTTTTTTGGAATGCGGTGTCGAGAGTCTGATCTCCTAATTTTCTGCAAGTAGTTTTTTGTGCCCAGTTTCATTTTAGGATTTGGTATTCACAATGATTTTTTTAGTGGGTTTCGACCCACTAGATGTAAATGTCCTTCTCAGTAACTCTAATTAATTGGACTCTCTAACTTTTTTATTCACTTATTATTTAATTAAATGTGGCTTTTAGTTCGTTTTTGCTCTTTGCTCTTAAGAATTTAATTTGCCTTGCCATACCATTGTCTAACTTACTATTATCTAGAAAATGTTTATAGTGATAACTACTATTGACAAGTATTACATAATATATTGTGTTTGAAATGAGAAAATAATACATAAATGTTACTTTCAATTGTGACTCATTAAAATATGTAGTGTCACTTGCCATACACACAAACACACACATCTTGAGTTCATTTATATTTGAGCCTCAAACTTCATACATATATAAGAACAACGCCATTCAATTAATTTTCCAATAGCCACTCATCATGTGTGTGTGTGTATACGTTGATAGAACACATGTGCATATATACTTGTTCGATGAAATGTATAATTAGAAAATCTCAGTGTAAACTACTATAGACTTCACCGATGTCTCTACTATATAATATTATAGAGATACAATATAAAACTTATGTACTGCATAAATATACAATAAAGTCAAATGAAGCAAAGTTATAGGAAATCTACTTAAAATCTTTAAAAATACATTAATGAAAAGTCTAAATCGGTACCTTATTACAACAATCTCTTTAAAACTTTGTTTGTCTCACTACAATCTACTATCACTAATAAATAGACTCTTAAAATACAATGACTCTTTTCAGTCTTAGCTTAAAGCAGCACTCCATTGATCAGAACAAAGAACCAAATAGGTTTGAAATTCTCTCTTGAGTATGATTGTGAATATTATGTGTGTAATATAGTATTTAAACAATATTCTTTGTTTGTTTTTTCTTAATGACGTATTTGATTTTAGACACTCCCATATATAGGTTGTGACAAAACTCTATGCAAAGTTGCAAACATTGACAAATGGAATATAATTTTTGGTTTCAAAAATTATAATCCAAGGCTCATCGTCTAAGGAACACAAAGACTGGACGCAGACATAACAATCTCTAGGAAATATAACTCTTTAAGAAAATTAATGTGGAGGGTCATATTTTGTTTAAATAATTATTTTAGATAAATTTGATCTAAAATGCCAACCCCGGATGCCAAGCAGACTATATGGGTGCTTGTGTGGATTTTGGATTGAAGCTACAATGATATGAGTCCTCCTCGACCCTTCCTCACACTTTGATATCCCAAGGGTCCAACCCCTTATTTCACATCTAAGCCTTATAAGTTTGCTTGTTTAACTTCTTACTTTCTGCGAGGGATCGCTATATTCCCCCCTTTTGTGTGTGTGTATGTGTATGTGTGTGTGTGTGTGTATTTGTATGTGTGTGTGTGTGTTTTCATTATATCTTCTAATAAACCATAAACTTCAACCTTAATTTTTCCATTTACCTCTTAATGAATTTTGGTAATTAAACACTCTCTGTTTTTTCTTCTTTTTTTTCGGTGAATAAACACTCTCTGATTATCTTCTTGATGAGAGGTTTGCATTAATATTTTTTACTGAAAATTGATCATCACAAATGGTTCTCATCTAAAATTCTAACACACACACACATATGTGGCACCCCATTCAGGATATAGCCTAAAAGCCAGAATGCCACTTAATTCAATCCTATAGCATGCGGCATCATATCTGATAGGCCTATAACAATTATTTCACAAATCTCCAACAAATCACAATGATCATCAACTCGCAGCATGTTTCAAACTTAATTCATGCTAATAAGCCAACAATAGTCAGAACCAAGATATCAACACAAGCAAGATAATTTATACATGCCAAAAGTCTTACACTCATCCTGACATATTACAACATCTCTAATAGCAAAATATAATTAATGGTGAATTCATATATAACCATATATTCACCCAAACACCATTACAGATCATTAAGTCAAAACCTGCCATCAGTCCTTGTTTCTTGTCTCAAACCTGTCTAAAAGGAAATAAATGGCATGAGGGTGAGTTATAAGGACTCAGTGGGGGATAAGGCAAAACAATAGATGGCTGTCAGGAGTCAACAAATAATGGTGAAGTTCATCAACATAGAACCATAGAAGAACAATAATATGCCAGAATGAAGAAAATGGACAGTTTTCAAACAATTAGCAAAGGCTAGGTCGAGATGTTGTAACTGCCAGCTTAAAAGCCCGAGATCATCTCAACTGATGCTGTTCGAGAGGTATAGAGCGTCTCAACAAATCACAGTTCGGGAGAAAATGCAGACGGCTCAATTGGCTTGGGACATTAGCCCGATCCAGACTGAAAACTCACTCCAGCCTTATTGCTCCACGAGCAGAGTACAAATAAGAGTATAAACACAATATAATATGCATTCCAAGGAAAGAGCAAAGTATGCATATCGGAATACCCTTATTCCTCTATAACAGTACAATAGTTCAATTATAATAGTTTAGTAATAACAGTGGCTCGAGCATGACAGCTTGGCAATAACAGTGGTACAAGCACGATGGCGTGAAAATAACAGTGGCACAAGCATGAAAGCTTGGCAAGGCTTTTGGCCCAACAATTCTCCTATATCATTTTTGGTCAAGATTTCAATGATCAATTGCCAATTGGGCAGAACAACTGAACAAATATGCCAACAAGGTGATCTACGTTACACTGAACAATCAAGGAAGTCAAAACGATATTTGACAATAAGCAATACCAATTCAACACGAATGATACAATGAAACTGTGAAAGTTCATGGTGCCAGAACAGGTCGATCAATTTGTGATTAGAATAATTTTAAAAACAACAAGGCCACTCAGGTGTACCATTCAGTTTTAGATAGAATTTTACAAATTCAGAGAACTTCACAGAGTTTAATTGAAAACAGTCATTTTCAAGAAAAGACGGATAAAATACCAAACAGTTTCAATCAAGAAAATCTCATAAGGTTCAATAATCAACAACAATAACGATAATCAAAATAGGTATTAGATCAGTAGAACCCAATGGGTTCAACAATAAATATGGAATAAGCCCATACAAAGCAAGAACTAATTGGTGGATCCCTTACAGGGGTAACAATAATTAACAGAATACGATAATCAAGTCAAATACCAACCCTTATAGGGTTTTATCAAGAAAATAGATAGGTAAAAGAGGTGCTAGATTGGTGAACCCTCACCTTAATAACCTCAGTGATGAAGTCAAAGTCTACTGATCCTCGGGGTTCGATCCTCCGTCACCTATCCAAAAAGTAACTCACCATCAAAATCCTTGTTCAACCCTAGCGATTTCTAACATCATAATCATACTAATAACAGTCCAATTGGGTAGTTATCTGACTAATACGTTGGTTAGGGTTTTGTTTCGGTATTATTGTCATATTAGCATCGGTTATATAAAATATTTACGAAGTTCATCTTATACTAGTAAAATAATACAATTGGATCCCTAATTTACATATTTAACTTTATAACGTTGCACGATATCGATTATAGCAACCTAGTTGTCGATAAAATCCAAGTTTGTCACTTAGGTCGCAATTACATAAAACTAGGGTTTTCTTCACTTAATAAGCTTAACTAACCATGGTTCACATGAAATAATATGATTTGGGGATTTTTTGAGCTCAAGAACGTGCATGCATGTTTTATTTCTCATGCATAGCTATATTTTTCAGTCAATCCGTTCATCCTTTTCAATTATACAAGGTTTTATCAAGATTTGATCAGTATACATGTACATGCAATACAAGTTGTTTTCATCCAGTTAATTACCCAATTTCCTTACTATCAAAGCCAAATTTCCACGATCAACTTGCGTGCATGTGCTCCTTGCGTTGAGACGAAGAAATTGTCTATCCTCCGCCGCCGCCGGAGATACTCACTACCACTACCGTCAGATGCGCTTCAGCTCAATGAACGCAAACCCCAAGTCAATTTCACCATCTACCACCAAATTGCAGTCCAATTGAATCCTCAAAGTTGCTGGGTCTCACTTGTCGCCATGTTGATTTTCTCTAAATTCCGCCATCACTAGTGGCCGTCTCTGAAAAGAAGTGGTACCAATGTGTTCCTTGCGTCAAGAGCTTCAAAACCCAGTAGCTACACCCGTGATTCAATCGCTAGAGCTAAGAAACCTACCACCACCGTCGTGGCTTCAACTTCGGTTGTGAGTTTCCTTTGCTCCACCGATTGGCTCGTCTGCATATCACTCCAGCATTTTCTCATTGCAGAGACGAAGATAATGCTCAGTTGTTTTTGGAGTTTGAGGGTAGTCGGAGAAAATCACCGGAGAGAGAAAGAGAGAGTGAGAGAGAGAATACGGTGAAGAAAAAGACGATGATATAGGTTAAAGTGAATTTTTTCTTATTTATAGAAATGTATTTTTCTTAATCACAAATCATACCTAATCTTTTCAATTAGTAATCAATTGAGTCCATGGGTTTTGGTTTGATTAAATTATAGCCATCTAGGTTCTTAGTCTTCTACCTAGACCCACTTTGGTTATAAAAATTAGAGTTTAGCCCTCCTAATCTTAAATGAAAGTGAAATTGAGTCCTTTTTATTCACATTTTAACCCACAAAACTTTTGAAAAATTAAATAAACCCAACAAAATTTTCACAAAATATTACTTTAATAAAATATCAAAATCAATGCATTTCTAGAGGTGTTACAATATATGCATACACATATGCAATTGGACATGTTACCACTTACCATAGATGCATGGGAATGCCATCAATTGCTGAATAAAAATGCATAGATCAAATTGTTAGGCATTAATAAGGTAATGTTGGATTAGTCAATTAGCTAGGCTTTTTTTTCTTTGACCAATGGGTCATTGCAAACTAATAGTAAAGACTATTAAGGACAAGTCTTGAAGATTCATGATTATGTTGCTGTTTATTCATGGAAATCATCTGTATCTAAATAATTTCATGAGTTATTTAAAGCATATATTTTTATTTTACTTTTAATCAGTACCAAAGTCCAAATTTTAAATTCATTTGAAGTAATTATTAGAGTTGCAATTATGTCATCTTGATGAATATATGTTTATAATATAGCCATATTAAAACATAAATTTTGAAAATGCAAAAGTTAGAAATTTGAGTACTATTAGCACAATCAATTTTTTAAGTTATCATAATTGATGAGGGTGAAAACTGTATTTACTTGGATTAGGATAGAATCTGGATGTGTCGACCTGGCTGGTCGAGTAACAGATATCTGAGTTGAGTCTTGCAACCACGAGCAAATGTGAGGCTAGCCGAGGTGCTCTTAGCTATGACACTCTGAAGCTCAAGTCACTATGAGAATGACCAGATTTGATGAGCAGCAAAGTGATGGCTTTTTAGTATAGGATCGCATACCCTCAGTGAGGTTGGAAATGGGGTATTTATAGCATTCCCCAGGTAAGGGATATGTCTGAGATGACCTCAGCATGTAGAAAGGACTCTTGTTCTTGCATGAGGGGCTTAAGGTCATCTCCCAATCCTGTACTATTTCAGGTGGCTTTACCTCCAGCTTTCACGGGTAGAATAGTACACTGGAGATGCGCCTCCTACCTGGCGTGGCGGTATGGGTGATACTAGGGCGGCATGCGCCATTAATGTAGAGACATGCCGCCTGTTAGGGCATTTAATGTGGTAGAGAAGGGATCTTGCAGTGAGTCGACCTTAGGTAAACCAAAATAACATATTATGTTTTTCCAAATGAAGCTCTTAATAGCAGCATCAGTTATTTTTGAAACTGCTTCTGCTTCAACCCACTTAGTAAAGCATTCGACCGTAATGATGATAAATTTTTGTTGGCCTGATGTTTTAGTTAAAGAACCAATTATGTCGATCCCCCATTGGTTGAATGGCTGAGTAATCTGGATGTTTACCATTAATGTTGTGGGCTGGTGTGGCGTGTTCAAGTGGAGCTGGCAAGATGGACACTTTCTAGCGAAGTCGACAGAATCATATAACAGAGTGGGCTAGAAATACCCGTATCGAATAATTTTATGCGCCAGGGATCGATCTCCAAAATGATTCCCCCAAATGCCTGCGTGGATTTCGTGAAGGACTTCGTTGAATTTTTATAATATATCTTGCTTCTAAGAGTTTGTTGACCTCCTCTTTGATGATCTGGGATCTCTCAGCATTGAAGGTCTTTGTCTTCTATTTCACTGGCTTTTACGAGGGGTCCACATTGTGGTAATGGACAATGATGCTGGGGTCGATTCCCTAGAGGTTGGAAGTTTTCCATGCGAACACATCGATATTTTTGCGAAGAAAATCGACCATAAGACACTCCATATGGGGGCCCATATCACTTCTGACCTAAGTGGACTTGTCGGGGTTTCCAGGCTTTAGCTTGATTATTTTGAACTCCCCGAGGGGTTCGATCCTAGTATCCTCTAGCTTCCATTTCTTGCTCATTTTCCCTTCCTCGGGTTTCGCTACAAGGGCATCTCCCGAGGGCTTCAGCTAGGATCAATTTTTCTATTCGCTGGCTTTAATCGAGATGGTGTAGCAGCACCATACTTTTTTAATGTTTCATAAGAGCTCGCCTATGCCTGATGGGGTCGAGAATTTTATTTTCATATGGTATGTTGAGATAATGGCCCGAATGTCATTTAGGGCTGGTCGACTAATATGACATTGTAAGCAAATGGAGTGTCAATGACTAGGTAATTTATCATAAGGGTTCTGCTACGGGGAGCTCCCCCAAATGATGTGGACAGGTTGATGGATCCTTTCAGAATTATTTTTGATCCCCCGAATCCAACTAGTGGCGTATGGACTGGCTCAAATTTTAATTGCCCAAATTCATTCTTTTCAAGGTTGATAAGAATATGATGTTCATAGAGCTGCTATTGTCGACTTATTTCAAAATTAGCTATTTCGACCTTTACAACCATAGAGCAATCTATCTTGCGGTCAACCCCTTTGTTCTCGAGGTGGTCGAGGTCAGACTCAGTGAAAGAGATTGGCTCTGTGCTGGTAAGAACTAGAAAATTGTCTCCACCTGAGTTGATTTGGTCGATTCCAGTCGGTGCTGAGTCTGCCTTCTAGCGGAGTTTGAGTCCCCCCAATGGGTCCTCCAGCAATCATGTCGATAACTCCTCGAATGGGTGGGTGGGGATTTTGGGTAGGTTTCTTTCCTTTATCTTCTCTTCTTGGGATAGCCGACCTTTCTCTACGGGGAGTCCTGTTGGTTTTGCCCTCTTCTTGCCTGGCGTGCTCATCGATGTATTTTTTGAGATGACCTTGTCGAATCAACCTTTCAATCTCATCATGCAAGTTGAAATAATCTTCGATATCATGATCCTTTTGTTTGTGAACATGGCAGTACTTCTTGGATTTTCTCATAGCTTCTGTCTCGGTCAGCTTTCTGGGCTTTTTCAGGAGGTTGTCATGTTGGATTGTGAACAACACCTCTTTCCTCGGGAGATTAAATGGGGTATAATCATGGAATCGCTTGATGGGGGATCTGCGACCTTTCCTATGCTGACGATCATCTTTCTCCTTGTTCTTCTTCTTGTCAACCTCAGGGTTACCATATTTAACTTTGTTCATGTCCTCCTGAGTTATGTACCTTCCGCCAGGTCGAGCAGCTCCTCCATCGACCGAGGCTGCTCACACACCAATGTGTTGGCACATTCTTTGTGTTTGAGGCCCAAGAAAAAGCACGTCAACCAGGAACTCAATCTGGGGGTTATCGATCTTCAGCACTTTCGTATTAAACCTAGTAAAGAAGTCGCGAAGGAATTTCCCTTTATTCTATTTCACAGTATGTAGTTAGGTATGAGGAAGCTGTGCCTTCCTCCAACTGGCAAACTGGTGCAAAAATTTGTCGCACAACTGGTCATATGAATATATCAACGTCGGCTCCAGCTTAACAAAACCGGTCGAGCACAATTCCTTAAAAGGTTGTCACTAATATCTTAGCATAGATGTGGTCGTTATGCCCATGTAGCTACATCATGTGTTCGAATTGCATCAAATGTTTGTTTGGGTCCGATGATCTATCATACTGGGGCAGACCGATCAGGACCTTGGCGTCTACAACGATGCGCTCGTTGATGGTCTCCTGGATGAATGTTGACTCCCTCTCACGATAGAACCTTGGCCATCATTGTAGTGGTTTTTCTCAGTGTTCCTTCTTGAGATCTCCTCCAAACGCCTATTTAGCTGTTGGACTTGATGAGATACCTCTTCTCACTCTTTTTTATTGGCTTGAGACGTGTTGCTGTATGGCTGGGGTCTCAAGCGCTCAAGCCTATCGCACTGTGGGGCTCGAATGGGTCAAACACCATGATCAACTGAATTTGCCACTCCTTTGTAGGGAGGGGGCAGGGCCCATTTCCCTGGGAAAACACCCTTGATTGGCTTCGCATCTCTAGAAAGGTCGTCTGGACTCTGGTCGACCATGATTCTTTCTAGGTGGTCTTTCCTCAAGGAGTGCTGGTTGTGGGGTAGCACTAGCTGCCGATTCTAGCTGGACGACATGTCGATTTAGAGCAACAGAGAGTTGAGCAGAAATTTGGGCAGATGTTTGCTCTCTGATCAGTTGCATTAATTGGGGCCTGGTCAGGGTGACCACATGTTCTAGCTGGGCACTAGGCCCTGGCACGCCAAGATATTGCTGAGGTTGAGAAGAAGAAGTGGTAGACCTTCTATTCTCTTTTTTTTCCAAAGCGGCTCGCCTGGTGTTAGCCATTTTCAATTGCGGACTCAAAGTTTTCCATAGACAGTGCCAAATAATGAGGGTGAAAACTGTATTTACTTGGATTGGGATAGAATTTGGATGTGTCGACTTGGCTGGTCGAGTAATAGATATCTGAGCTGAGTCTTGCAACCACGAGCAAACGTCAGGCTAGTCGAGGTGCCCTCGGCTATGACACTCCGACGCTCAAATCAGTATGAGAATGACCAGATATGATGAGCAGCAGAGTGAGGGATTTTTAGTATAGGATCGCATAACCTCAGTGAGGCTGGAAATGGGGTATTTATAACCTTCGCCAGGTGTGTGAGATGCCTTCAGCATGCAGAAAGGACTCTTGTCCTTGCATAAGGGGCTTAAGGTAATCTCCCATTCATGTACTATTCCAAGTAGCTTCACCTCCAACTCTCATGGGTAGAATAGTACACTAGAGATGCGCCTCCTGCTTGGCGCGGTAGTATGGGCGGTACTGGAGCGGCATACGCTATTAATGCGGAGGTATGCCGCCTGTCAGGGTATTTAATGCGGCAGAGAAGAGATCCTGCAGTGAGTCGACCTTACTAGTCAACAAACAGATCGACCTCAGGGTGGGCTTGACGGCTTGGGGAAGAGGCAGTCGAACACTATGGTCGACCGATTGAGCATCTTCGCTCGGGTCACGGCCTAGGCGAGTGACATCAGTGTCGCTCAGTGTGTTATGGGAGGAAAGGTGTGAAAGGTCGATCAGGGTCGACTACATGATTAGGCTCCGAGGATGAAATGGGCTTGATGATGTGCTTTTGGGTCGATAGTCTTGGGGCTGGGCCTATTGGACCATCCCATATCAATAATGAAAATGATTGCTTTCAGAAATTATCTCAAGAATTTCTTTAAGATCAATTAACATATTATGAAAGGACAACTATGTTGGGTCGAATAAATTTAGTAGTAGACAAATTATTTTGTTGATAGGTCTAATATTTCAAATCTAACTCGCCAAAATTTGTATCAATATTTGATCCAAAATTTATCAAATTCTTAATATTTTATTCAAGAATCAAGTAATCTTAAGATTGTGAATGTATAGAAAAATCTAAAAGTATTTAAAATATAATTGTAATTAATATATATATATATATATATATAATATAGGCACCTTTCCACATTGAAAAAAGAAATAGTATCATAAGATAAGTGGTCATTAGCATTCATACCTACAAAATATAAAGGAATATTTCCTCAACCTTATCCGACTTATGGATCATAATCTAATTGAATCGTGCAATATTAGGTTGAACTAAAATGGTGTTTGGCTAAATTTATTTAAAAAGTTTTATAAGTTCCTACGTCTCATAAGATGTATTTGGAGCTTATAAGATGTTTTTTTTAAAAAAAAATAAGTTTTTAAAGCATTTGGATAAAATAAGGCCTTTGAGCTTATAAGATGTCAATAATGATAATTTTATAATTAAATTGATAAAAATTAAGAGAGTTTGTTAAGATTTTAAAAATAAGTTAGGAAATCCTTACTTTTTTTAAAAAGAGCTTTTAAGCTCCTAACATCTTATTTGAGGAGTTTATAATCTATTTTTTGAAAAAAATTACCAAACATTTTTAGACATCTTATAAACTCTGAAACATTTTATAAGATGTTTTGAGAAGTTTATAAACTCATCCAAATACTCTCTAAATATGGACATTATTTTATCATCCAATTTTAAGTTTTAAAAAAAAAAGGCATAAATTAACTTTCCATGGAGAAAAAGAAAAGAATAAAAAAAGATAAGAAAGTTGGAAAAGCAAGGATGACATCGGCAAAAACTTTGTAAAATTGAGATATTAATATTCCCAAATATTGAGCTTAAAAGGTTTGTTAAGATCCACACGAGAAGTTTAAATTAAAAGAAAATGTAAACAAATACGATAATATATTAATTTTTATATATTCCTCGAAAGAGTTCTGATTTCAATTTGCTTTTGCTTTTGCACATGGCGGGGGGGATCACCCATTTGCTCCCTTCTTTTTAAGTGCCATGTGAATAAACATAGAATACATCCCAAAAACATTGTTCACGTGCCCCAAATAAATTCAATGAAATTTTGCTATATTTTACCAAGACTCCTTTAGTATACTGGTTTTACAATTTCTCTTTTCTCGTCTATTTTCCCTTTCAACAGTCGCCAAAATGTACATGGTTATAACACAGCTCTTTTATTTAAGAATAATTAGTTTGACATAAAGTGGAAAACTAATTAAAAGATTATTATTAATTCTTTTTTTGTATGTTTTGTGTTGCGCAAATAAGCAAAGAAGAGGGCCAATCAGTTGTCGGCCCATACTCAATTACATGAGAAAATTCTTTTGTGTTTAGATACTTACATGCGGCCCAAACATTAATTAATTAAGGAAAATATACAAGCTCGTTTATTTATAAATATAGACCTACACTACATGTTTTAGTTCTACTAATTCAGTTATTGTCAAATATAACTTAGAAACATCACGACTGACTCATTGGAGGACTCCGAACATATCCCATTTCAAATTATTTGTAATGTAATTATGTAACATCTTTTATTACATGCATCAATTAATGCACCATATGTGTAATGATGGCGGTTAAGATATGAAGAATATTTCTATATTGATGGGGTCCAATGGAGTAGACCCCTTAAAGGACATTGACACCCTAAAAAAAGAAAAAACACAAAAGAAAAGACTCACCATGACAAAATCCACATTTCATCTTTGCAGGTCCACGTTAATTCTGACCCGACTTGAATAAGACCAGAAATGAGAGCCATGAATCTCTTATGCATTCGAGTTGTAAAGAGAAGACACATGGCCCCATACAGTGTCTCCCATTCAACCTACTATAAATAAAAGGTTAGCTACAATAGAAAGACAACTTTTAAAGACCTAGTTCTTTGAGTCCTTTTCCCAGTTCATTATTATCTCTTCTATTGCGAGTTCATATCCATTTCCTTATTCTGACTTAAGCATTACAAGGCCTTAGTTGGGGACCATCTGAACTAGCCTAATATGTGTTCTTGTGGAAAGATTTGCTAAACCCAACACTTGTGCAAGTTGATGTAAGGATATAATAGTGACCGAGACTACTTGATATCAAGTTCTTGGTTGTATCATATATTAATGTGCATATATAATTGCCAATTTTACACATTGTGCACAATACTTCTAATGGGAGGTTAATATATTCTTAAGAAGAGCAGGCCAATATATCCTTCAATAAATAAGATATCAAAAACCATCTAAATACAATTAACGATTCTCAATTAAAGCATAGAGCACATATTACGTACGTGTGAAGAACTACAGTAAAAATATATTATTACCGGCATGCTTGGTTGGAGATTAACACAAAACCTCTTGATTGTAGGACGAGAACTCAAAAACAGATAATAAAGGACTATTATTTATGTTACTTCCAAGTGAAATATTTCGATTATTTTTTAGGCTAGCTATAAAAAGTTCTTAAGTTAGAATATTAACTTATTTTAACATGTGGTAAAGAGTTGGTCCCATGGAAAATTCATATTTAAGTTGTTAAAGGCTATTAAATTAGCAACTTTTAGTGGTGAGGACAACAAATTGCTCCAAACATGCATATGTTTTGCAATTGCCAGGAAATAAAATTGAGGGCCCAATAATTTTCAAATTTTTAATTATTTTGGGTTGAATAATATGTAAAAATATGGAATGGTATCCATTTATCATCTAAGATTTTGTAATATCAATTATTCTACGGTGTACGCCAACTAAAATAATCCTCGTAGAATCAATTCTGCAAAATTTTGGCAAAACTCACCCCAAACTAGCTGTAACAGCTGCAGTCAATATTTTTACAAGAAATAGTTTCCATATATGCATTTGCATGCTCTCAAAAATTAAGAAGACATATATATATATAACTTCCCAAGTGGCTAATTATATTGACCCAATAATATCGTCCTCAGAAATATATATATATATATATATGAGGTTTGAAATTCAAACTCTAACAAATCTTTAATTATATTTGCATGTGTTGTGTAAATAATTTTTTTTTTAAAAAAAAAAAAAAAAGACATGATTAAAATTGCTCCATATAAACATGTGAAGAATGAATGTAGAATAAAAATTGACACTATATGCCTCATACACACAAAAGATTTCACACAGTAATATGTCTGAAATTAGATAATATCAATCTCATGCTTGCACATATTCATAGTACATACAAACTTCATAGTTCATACGTACATATATTTATTTGACAAACATTTATACTAAGCCATGTTTTCTTTATGCATTTAGGTGGATATAACTCCACATTCCACCTAAAGTCATATTTACTTTATTAGCTGCAGGCCCATATATGAATAGGGGAAATTATCAAAATTTGATATATGTTGTCCGATGATTAATGAATTAAAATAAAATGTTTCAAAACACCTTTAGTTTTTCCGAAAAATTCGAATTCATGAATCCAAGTCTGTTATATGAATCTCGCATTCGCCACAAATAATGCAGTATCTTGGACAACAAAATATTTGAGTCCTTTGTTTTTCTTGGTGTAAGATGTTAGTCATTACTTATTATCCAATGGTACCTAATTAGCTGTGAATAAAACTCTAGCCGCAGCCACAAAGTGTCAATGAACTTGGTCCGAGAATAGACACATTGGCGCCGCAACCATGAACCATAAATGGGCAGTAGAGTAGGACTATTCCAAGTTATGAACAGATTTGATAATGAGCCTAGAGAAGCGGCGATTGAGAAATTAAGAGCAAATGCAGACTTTCTGGTATGGCCCATCTCCAAACAATATTGAAGTAAAATCATATACATATATTTCTCTTTTTGCCAAAGGGTAATCATACATCATTCAACATTTATCTCAATTTTATTATCCATGCAAGTAACAATCAATAAAAATATCCACTATTATCATTCATCTTCTCCCACAAAATAAATGTATTTTCTAAAAATAAAATTATCTTCATCCATCAATTCATCCTATCACACAATATCCCATTCACCAAGTAAACCGACTAAAGGAGAATATCAAGATCCATTGGACCTGCACATGCATATATACACATACACACCAAATATTTTTTACACATATACATTAAACATGTTTATAATATAAATATATATTATCAAGCCAATAAATATCTTGGGAGCTGGCTAGCTGGTATTATAGATGAGAATCATGTGATCGAGAGTTGCAGCATCATGAATGCTTGCTTTGTTTTGCTGCTTTCACCAGAAAAAGGCTCCTATGGTCACTTCTAAAGTGACAAACTTTCCTTATTTGGAAACCATATCCTAAAGTGGAACCAAAAGCCTTCCTTCCTACCAAAGCCATGTGAATACAGTAGTGGAAATATCAAGTGAAATTTTGGGGGTAAAAGCCAATTTATGAAATGATAAAGGGAAATATATATGGCTGATGGCACTATGAAATAAAAAACAAAGGCAAATTATATATCCTTGGTTTTTTAAAATAAGGCCAAAAACCAAGTAGCCTCAACTTGTCATCATTTATTAATTTAAGAATTAACAGTATACCCTTATATATATATATATATATATCTCATGATATTATTTTATTTCAATTAATATTATTTTGAGTGAAAAACTACAAGTGTTAATCGCAACATGTCTGTTGGAATTTGACTCGATTATCAAGAGATCAAGTTTGATTAGAATTAGAACTCTTTCTTATATTAGGTTTCTTAGTTCTATGTGAAGTAGTTAAGTAATTTTCTATTATAAATAGATGTATTTATTTGATTACTTGATAAAGAGAGAAGATACTTGTGCAACTCATGATACTCATGGGGTAGTTAATGGGGGGTTTCTATAGTTCTAATCACTTTGTTTTTATATATTGTTATGTAACACTTTGTATTGCGCCAAGTGTCCATTTGTTTTTGTAAACAAAACAAAGTAAAATTTAAACAATTACCCCTTTCACATCAAATACCTTAAATATCATTTCTAATTTATTTAACATCTAATTTTATTTAATGTTTAACATCTAATTTTGTTTAATATCTTCCAAATACTTCATATTTTTAAAAATATATATTAATAATAAAATAAAAAATATTTTATTAAATATATATATAAGAAAGAATTATAGAAACTCTTTAAAAAATTATATATCTACCCAATCTATTAAAATATTTTTCAATCTAAAATATACATCCCATCAATTTTTTAGGCAAAATTTCATTTTTCGTCCTATAACTTTGCCTAACTTGCATTTTTGCTCTATATCTTCGAAAATTATAATTTTAGTCCTGTAAGTAAAAAAAATTAGTCGTTTTAGTCCTTTTTTTCACCGAAAAGCTTATGTGGCTTACAGCGCGTGTGGTGGCTTGGAGTTTTTGCCATGTTAGACTGCCTATAGACATTTTTTGTCTTGTTCTTGCTTGGTTGACAACATATATGTCTTTCCTTTTGTCTTTTTTTTTTTAATTTCAAATATATGATATAATTTATATATACACATCTATTTATATGTGTATTTATATATTACATATCATCATTTTTTCTCCGGAAAAAAAAATCTCAAAATACCCTCTACTATCCTTTATTATCCCCAAAACTTTTCCATTTTTTAATATATACATACATATATTATATGTACACATCATATATTTAATTATTATTCTAAGAATAAAAAAATCGCTGAATTTTATTTTCACCCCAAAAATTCAACAAAAAAATATTGATTTGACTCCTACAATTAAAAATGTCTTTCCCAAAAACATAAACAAACATACAAAAATTCTCCAAAACTAATTTTTAACTATTCCCCATAACATAACAAAAAATCCATCACATTCCCTAATACAATTTTCACATTTTCTAATAATTCATTCTTCCAAAGCAAATAATAAACACATAATAAAATTATGCCAAAAAATATAACCATACAATATTATTTTAACTCACATATTTAAAATAATTTTAACTCACATGTTTAAAATAATTTATTTAAATTTAAACATAAACTAAAATTCCTAACCCCACACTACTCCCCCCCCCCCCCCCAAAAAAAAAAATTAAGTTTCAAATATGTGATATAATTTATATGACACACATATTATATATAAATTGATATATTTATATAAATATAATTATAACTTATAATTATTCACTAATTAAAAATAAAAATCTATTATACTATATTAACAATATAATTTCAACTTACATGATTAAAATAATTTAACTAATTTTAATACAAATTAAAAGTAAAAACTAAAAAAAAGAAAGAAAAAAAATAAAGTTCTTCTTCTCAACCACCTAACCCCCAAATCCCCACCCACCCACCCACCTATTATGCAGCTGCCATGGCCGGTGGCAAGCTTGCCCAAATCTGGGCAGGCCGACCACTGGCCATGGCTTCCATGGCCGGCGGCTTGTTGGTTGGGGAGGGGGGAATGGGGGGGTGGGGTTGGGGGTTAATGTATGTATATATGTATATATAAATATCTATTTTCATAAATATATATATGTCTATATGTCTATATTTAAATAAATAAATAAATATATGTAAATATAAATATATATCTAGTTGGCATTTTTTATATTTTTATTTCCAACAAATCAAGGCCATGCAAGCAAGATTTTTGACAACACATCAAAAAATTCAAAATTGGCACACTCCGGCGAGTCATGTCAACTTTTTCGGTGGATTTTTCATCGAAGGACTAAAACGGTTAATTTTTTGTTACTTATAGGACTGAAATTGTAATTTTTGAAGATATAGGGCAAAAATACAAGTTAGGTAAAGTTATAGAACGAAAAATGAAATCTTGCCTAAAAAATTGATGGGATGTATATTTTAGATTGAAAAATATTTTAATAGATTGGATAGATATAAAAAAAATTTTAAAGAGTTTCTAATAATTCTTTCTTATATATATTTAATAAAATATTTTTTATTTTATTATTAATATATTTTTTTTAAATATGAAGTATTTGGAATGTGAGAAAATTAAAAAAGAAAATACATAATAATATATAATCTAATTCTTGGTATTACTATAATTTTAGAGATTGATTAATCGGATGGGACACTATAATAAATAAATATATATTATTACAAAGTATGGAAGATATTAAACAAAATTAGATGTTAAACATTAAATAAAATTAGATGTTAAACAAATTAGAAATGATATTTAAGGTATTTGATGTGAAAGAGGTAATTGTTTAAATTTTACTTTGTTTTGTTTACAAAAACAAATGGACACTTGGCACAATGCAAAGTATTACATAACAATAGATAAAAACAAAATGATTAGAACTATAGAAAACCCATAGTTATTGTGAGTACGAGTGGGGTAATACAAATGTGTAGAGTGAGTATCTCTTTGGTAGTTATGATAGGAGTTGTATAAGGAATTTTTGGCTTGAGTTTGGGCCTATCAAACTCAAAGGTTAGCTTGTACTGGTAAAATTCTATCATAATTGAAGAAAGAAAACTCCCGTGGATGTAGGCGGAATTGGTCGAACCACATAAATTTATGTCTGTTTTATTTTTCTATTTGTTGGGTATTATTTTTGTCATCAAATTTATGGGTGTAATTTGTGAATTCCTGATAAATTAAATCTCGTGTCTAAATTGCTTCCATTGTACTCCAACAATATCTGTTATTGCTTCATATATATTCTACATAACTACATGTTGACTGATATTATTTCAAATGATTAAGAAAAATAACAATGAATAAAATAAAAATTCCATATTCTTTATATAGATAGCTGGGTTGGTTATTTTCTAATTTAATAAATGATAAAGTTGAGGTACTTGGATGGTAGCATTTTGAACATATGAGGTAATCATTCCTTTTTCGTTAGGCATTAGACTATTTCCTCTATAACTTTGGATCCTCTATTATATTCTCTATTGCATTTCATATTCTAATTTAATGTATTTATATTAAATATATCTGATTCTTAATTAACTATTTTTATATTAAAAAAATATTTAATATGCATATCATATATTCATAAAATTTAATAGGAGATTAAATAGAAAATAGAAAAGAAGATTTAAATCATTCCTCTATAATCATTTCACATAGGCGCACTGATCA
Organism: Jacaranda mimosifolia; assembly: GCA_018894105.1. Lineage (NCBI taxonomy): Eukaryota > Viridiplantae > Streptophyta > Magnoliopsida > Lamiales > Bignoniaceae > Jacaranda > Jacaranda mimosifolia. The sequence goes on along the minus strand of CM032130.1, from coordinate 12,368,663 downwards.
AATGCTAGAGAGAGAAAGAGAGAGAGACCATGGTACCTGGTCAAATTAATTGTTTGAATCCAACTTGAGTTCAACTAATCATCAAAATTTTCAACCCAAATCATTAAGATTTTTCAACCCAAATCATTAAGATTTTTCAACCTAATTTTAGATTTGATAAAGCCCCCCCCCCCCCTCCCCCTCCCCCTCCCCCTCCCAATTCATTAAGATTTTTCAACCTAATTTTAGATTTGATAAAGGTCAAGAAATCCGCAAATAAGTCATGTCATATTAAAAAGTAACAATATATTAATCATAAACAATTCGTTAGTCGTTGTTGCCTACATGTAAAAATGATTTTAACTAAATTGCAAACTCACTTGTGAGAAAGAAATTAATAGTATAAAAAGAATAAATTAGAAATTGCAAACTTACATGTGAGAGAAATTAATAGTTGCAAACTTACATGTGAGAAAGACATTAATAGTATAAAAAGAATAAATTAAATTTATTCGATTTCTTTAGATCAGGATCTAACTAATTGGATTCAATCATGCAAAATTGATTTTTATCATTTGAATTAATTCAAATAAAATATTGGCCATGAAATTATATTTTTTAAATCTAATTGAATAAGTTCCAAACTAAATTTGGTTCAAGATCCCTTTGATTGAAATTATAAGCTCCTTGCCCAGTGACTTGTAGCTCAAGTGGCATTCGTCTCCCCTATTAAGTGGAAAGTTTTGTGTTCGATACATAATGGGCACGTTGTGCACTTTATATGTTTTGTATTTAATTTATACTTTAATTATTTGATATGAGAATAGGAATATATTGTTTTATTGAAAAGATAATATTTCATCATTTGTAATGCTCTTTAAAAAAAAAATAAAAAATTATAAGCTCCTTTAGTCAAGTTTAAAATGAGCAAAGCCATTTATAGTGGACCAGTACTATAGCTGTTTTTTTTCTTTTTCTTTTTATTTTTTTTAATAAATATTGATCACATGGAGATGAAAGGAACATGTTTCACATGTCCCAAATATCACTCCTATGATATTTTCGTTTTACCTTGGGTGGGTCAAGTTTCCATCCAACTACCCATATGTTATATATGTGATCGTACGCTCAAAATGTACACCTATAAAAGCAAAACCCTTGCCATATCTTTTCGGTCACTTCATTGAGTTGTAAATTTTTTCCTCAATATGATGGAAAAAGGAAACTAAAAAAAAAATATACTAACATTGCAAGAGGGAGATTAATTAATTAGAGCCATAGTTCTGTTAATCTAGGCAAGATAAGTGAAGAGAAGAGGAATGAGGAGAAACTGCAACCTCAACAACCTTCAAATTCTTCCATATTCCATTGCTCCTTCATCGTCATCATCGAGTTTTTGCTATCAATTGGTGTAAGTTGAATTATTATTATATTTATAAACTTCCAAAATTCTTGAAATTAAGATAAAATTTTCCTATGATTCCAAGAAGTGCATGCATGAGATTAGATTAGTGATGAAAAATTATCTTTTCCATTTTTTTAATGTTGTAGCTGTTGCTCAGACCAGAACCAGATTAATATCTTCTACAATGATGCAACTGAACTTCAGGTTAGTACAAGTATTCTTTTTTCATTCCTCTTTGTGTATGTGCGATGTATCATTAATCATGTGTCCCTTTTTAAGGATTGTTGTGTAAAAGGATGTGATGTTGTGCTAATATTCAACACATTATGCTTGTGTTGATTGAATCCTTAAAAAGGAATCTCAAGTACTTCATCACTAATCTTAAAATACAAAGGTAGAAACAAGCAGGCTATGAATTGATGCGTGGGCAGTTGCCCGATAATGTCACATTTATATTTGTATTTGTGAGATTAATTAGGATTTGAAGTCTAATGAACTCTTGCTAATGTGCGTATATGTACAAATAAAGAAAAATACTCTATCAATTAAGGTTGTCTAATTGATGTGACTTCTTATCAAAGAAAAAAAAAATTGATGGTACTAAATGTTTGCTTGTTGAGATGATAATAATGTTGTTGTTGTTGTTGTTGTTTATGTTGTTTATGTATTACTGATACCATAGATTTACTCCCAACTAATTATGACGAGGTACTATTCGAATAGGAATCCAGCGAGCTCTCTCTTCTGTTGGCAGCATTATATAGGATTTATATCGATCATATGTCTTAGAGAAGTAATCAGTGTATATACACACATATATATATATATATATATGATGGCATATATATTATTTTTTTTTTTTATAAAATAAAGGCCCTGGTACGTAATTCTTGAAAAGATTGCAGTATTACTGAGCATTAGAGACAAATTATAAATTCTAGTAATTCCAGTCATGTAATTTGCAGGCAATAGCAGTCCTTTTGCATGCTAGAAGAGAAATGGAGGAGAAATATAAAGTTAATGATCGATCATCATCAGCACCTCTGCTGCTCCAATTGCACGGGATTATTAGAGGCCTCTCATTAAAGAAATCCCTGCAGAAATTCCTCCAGAAAAGGAAAGATAGGATTCAAGCATCCATGCCATACTAGCTAAGCTATGAATATATAATCCCATGAATCTTGGGATTGATTGATCTGCTTCAATTGTCAGTTGAAACCATTGATGATATAAAAACTAATGATTATAAACAACTAGATTAATTTTATTGTTGGTTTTAAGGCAAGAATTACTATCAATTTGCGCTGCTCTTGTGGAGCTCATTGTTAGTAATATACTTAACTGCACTTTCATCGTATGTTTGTATCTTGGATCAGTTCTAGTGAGGAAAACAATAAAGAAATTCTTTTTCTACATTCTAAATAATATACTTTTATACTTTAGCTTTTGCATTTTTTACCTTTTCCTTCTCTTTTTCCTTTTCCTAACTAAAGAAATATTGATCCAAATAAGAGCTTCTTCATCACAGCTTTAGCACATCCTTTTATTAGGGAAGGAATAATTGGTTCTATATATGATTTGGTACGGAATTGGATTTGAGATCCTTTCAAGAAATCGTTAAATTGTGGGCTTCTGCTCCATGAATGTACGAACAGTGCTGGAGTCAAAAAATAAATGATTTAATGATTTTTTTTACTGCAGAAATTGATATTTATATTAATTGAGTCCTTGGTGATGTAGGCTGAATGACCCATTCTATCAAGGCAAATTTATTCTTTCGTTGGGATTTACATATGTGTTTTTAAGATAGAAGTGGAATACATCAATATATATATCACGCTCCAAAATCAAACCATACAGTCTAGTCTCGAGGCGTGAACTCAATCCCAAATAAATGATATTAACAGTCTAAAATCATAAAGTTAGACATAGGAACTCAAACTAATCCGAGCTAGTCTTATAACACAAAAACTCAAAGTGTCAATACCTAACCTCAACTAAAAATAAAATAAAATTCATAATAAATAAAGTAGAACTAATAAGCCTAGGAGAAATATGCTAGTCTACTGCAAGATCCAAACTAAAACTTCAATCTTGATTCTCAGCATAAGTAGGATCCACCTCCTCACTAAGGTTAAGATTTAGGTTTGTCAAAAGGAAATTAAAAAAAAATATAGAGTGTAAGTAAAAGACTCAATGTTTGTCAAGTGTGTGCAATGTGAGTTCATGAATTTGACATGCCTAATTCAGTAAATATATATATATATATATATATATTCAAGAAGAATATCAGTAGAAAGCAATAAATGGTCAAGTAACTCTAAAACAATAATTTAGTAAACAGTTTTATAGAATAACAAATTAAATGCGATGATCACACAGTTCTTGTTATAGCCAATCAACCTTATGACTCCCACCACAACAGTCTTCTATCGCTCCAAGCAAGGTGCGACCTTACCAAAATATTGCTCGAGCCTAAGTCCTCGGGAAATCCTACAACCCACCTTAGCCACAAACGGCTTCTGTCGTGCGCTGAGGTGGTTAGGCCATGAGGCTTGGGGTTCAACCGGCAAGTCCGATGCTGCCCAGTGAAGTTCTTCACACACCAAGACCAAGTTGGATCCATCTATCAGTAATAGTAATGGTAACAGAAAATTCAGTCATCAGTTGATCATAGAATTTAATTGCGAGTCTAGAAGCATTAAGAATCATAAAAGCACATATTTTCTTTCATCTCGAAATAAAATAAGGAAAATTTTCTTTCGTGTGCAGTGGAATACATACATAGTGCAGTGTAAGTTGAAAATAAGTAACGAGTGGGTTATACTAATCATATGACCTTCTGAGTTTTGAAATATAATATTATATATAATATATGTAAATTTAGGCATTCATCGTCAAGATCAATCTTAGAAATCAATCACCTATCTCAGAAACAATCGAGTCAAATGTTGAGTCACCTGATTCATTTAATAGATACATCAATCATTCATTTAGATGATTGGCAAGATAAAATTTACTTAGAACTAGCCATAAGGGTGTCATAAACATGTATTGCCTCAAATTCAATAATCCTAATTGGCACCGACATAATTTATTGTAGACGCTTTGCTTTTATTTGTCCTCTATTCAAGAAAATTCAAGATCCTATAAAATAAGGCCTATTATAAGAACTTCTTCCGCTTCTGGAGAATCTTATACTTGCGTAAAAGAAGACTAATTAGAATCAAAGCTATGGGTGCAACATACTCTATCAACAAGACCGTAAAGCTTTCATTCTTAATCAACACATTCACACACACACACACACACACACTTACATATTATATATATATATATATATACACAAACACAACCATCTACAATGGCTGTAAAAAAAATAAATAGTTACACCAAACAAGATGCTAGGATTTCTAATGAGGTGTGTAGAACTAGAGCAATTGTGGGCATCATGAAAGAAATCTTTGTGTCTACATTGACATCTTAATAGTATTCTAGCAATTAAGTACAAATTAAATTTTCAAAATTTTTCTTGAAAGATTAAAATATTTCAATTTACGCCTAATATAAAAAAAATATATGTATAAAATAAAATTAGTAAAGTCAATTTAAATTAAATTTCACTGTTCAATATATCATAATATATTTCAATTTTTATTTTTATATTTATTATATATATATGCAGTTTATATTCTTGAACCTAAGTACTGTAGTTATCAAAGGACAAACAAGAATAGTATTATGATGATCAACCTATAAAGAACTAAAATTTAACTTTTGGAAAAAAAAAAAACAATCATTAAATACCTACAGATATCGTGCTTTTAAATATGCATAAATCATCCTCATACATGCACTAGTGTTGAACATATATTTTTATATACAAAGATCATAATTGCCTAATTCTTTATAAAAACAATGGTTGCTTACATGACCAAGAATTAATAGAGGTAGTGAGTAAAAATACTTGCTCCCGTACACATTGATTTGACGCATTGAAAATGGTGATGTGTCCCATCCAACTCGTATTACATAATCTAACAAAAGGATTCGCTAATCTACTTGCACATCATGGTACAATCAAGATGTAATCCAAACAAAATCAACAAAACCCTTTACTTCCAAAAATCAGTTCTACAAATGCATCAATTTGAATACTATGTCTAACGATACTGCACGATTGCCCTATTCATGAAATTCATAGTTGATTCAAGTTTATTAAATTGAGATGTTTACCTGATGTGCTCCTATGAATTTTGGCAGTCGTCCTTCTATTTATTTATTTATTTATTTTTTCCTTCTTCCGCTTCTCTTTTTCTCTCTTCTCTTTTTTTATCTATTGATATCATTAGGGTTTTGATCTAATGAAAAATATATATGATGGGAGTGTTGGATATAAGAGGGGCTCTTATTATTTTCTTTCTAGGACCGAGATAGGCCTTTGTAATTTAGTATTGTTTCTTAAAGTCTTAATCATTCAATTCCTAATATTAATATAATATTAATTCAAATAAAATTATAACTTATACTCCCCAAAATATGGAATATATATAAGATACAAAATAATAGTTATCACTAGTGGACCTTGAGATAATGTAATGTTAATTTTTCTAATTTCTAACAAAATGCATATCATGCCTTACTATAACTTTAATTGATATACTAATAAAATAAATTTCGTACGATAAAATAATCAATTAAATACGATATAAAATTCTTTGGCATTACATCCCACCCCCTTAAAGGAATTTGGTCCCCAAATTCTAACCTAAGTTACCAAAGAGTTCTGGGTGATACTTTCACATTTCCTTTTCACTACCCCATGTCATCTCGTGTATATGGTTCCTCCAGAGAATCTTTACTAGCGAGATCTCTCTAATGTGCAGCTTTTGTAATTTTTGATCTAAAATTTGGACTAATCTTTCTTCATACATCAGATCTTTTTGAAGTGGTAAATCCTCGTACTTAATGATGTGCGAAGGGTCTAGGTAATATTTCTTAGTTGAGACACATGGAACACATTATGCATCCTTGTAAGATTTGGTGGTAGAAGAATTCGATACGCTATTACTCTAATTCTCTCCATTATTTCAAAAGCCCACATGCTAAGGGCTCAACTTTCTTCCTTAGCCAAGCCTTGCAAATTCTTTTCTGGGTGACACCTTAAAAAGTACAATATTCCCAACATTGAATTCTAAGTATCTTCTATATCATCTATATAGCTCTAACTTATGAGTAAGGTAGTTCTGCTCCTATGATTCCAATTTTCTTCATGTATGGACTACTACTTTATCGTTTTGTATTAATACACGTCCTAAGTATTCTTTAGATGCATCAATGTATACCAAATAAATTCTCGATACCATCTTGTTACTTGTAGTGTCAATATTAGTAGTGATCTTGAACTCTTGAAAACTAACCTTATATTTCTCAGTCCACTGAAATGACACTTTATTCTATGTAAGTCTGAACAATGAAGCTGCTATTTTTGAGAAATCTAGCACAAACTTCCTATGGTAACCTACCAACAGTGAGAAACTTTTCATCTTAGTCACCATTTTTGGAATTTTCTATTCTAGTATTGCTTCAATTTTGGAAGGATCAATTGTGATATCATTTTTAGAAATGATATGACCCAAAAAGGCCACCTTATTAAGCCAAAACTCATACTTATTGAACTTAGCATAAAGTTTATGTTCTCAAAGGGTCTGAATACTATTCTCAAGTGTTCCTCATAAGTCTTTTCATTCTTTGAATATACTTAACTATCATCAATGAGAACAACAATGAGATGATCTCGATATAGCCTAAACACATGGTGAACTAAATCCATAAATGCTGCAGGTGTATTAATCAACACAAATGGCATTACATAAACTCTAAATGATCATATCTAGAGGTTAGTGTTGACTTACGTATATCCTCCTCTTTAATCTTTAGCTAGTAATACCCCTGTCTAAGTTCCATTTCGAAATAGACCTAAGATCCTTGTAATCGATCTAAAGGTTCCTCTATCCTAGGCAATTGGTACTTATTATTAATCATAACATTGTTAAAGCCTTGATAATCTATACATATCCTCAAAGTCCAATACTTTGTCTTTAAAAAGAAGCACTAGGGTTCCTAAGGAGATAAACTTGGCTAAATAAAACCACTTTCGATTAGCTCTTGCAACTGTACCTTAAGTTCCTTAGGTTTTGCTTATGCCATCTTATACGATGCCTTAGATCTTGGGGTTTGTTCCTGGAAGGACCTCCATGTAAAATTTCACTTCACGATCTTGGTGCAGTAAAGTCAATTCCTCAGGGAATACCTCAGAAAGTTTTGCGACAATTAGGACTTCATCGATCTTAACCTTATCTTTTGGTTTATTAATCAAGTTGACTAAGTATCCTATCTCACCACTTCTAATTAGCACCATTCTAGCTCGAGTAGCTAAAATTAATGTCATCCTAGTTAGCTTTTCCAGTCAACTCAATTATTGACTTTCCATGCTCACACGAACTAACCACTTTAAAATGAGAAAGTAAGATTAAATCTGTAGTGAAATCTCTACCACCTGTACGTTCGTCACAAGTCTTACAAAACTAACTCATCAATATGCTCGAACCCATAGGAGCATTCACTTCCAAGTTATATGATAATTCATCCAATGTTAAGATTCCTCATGTCTAATGTATCCATAGTAATTAAACATTATGTCCCTTTTTCTAGCATAGGTTGATTCTGAGGCTCTAATTGGTTTTTGAGTGGGATTGTTAAACTACTATCAGGGTTGTTTTTTATCCTTGCCCTTGGGTCTTCCCTCTTTGCCAGTTATCTTCAGTTAGCTAAGACTTCTATTGAGTTCTAACAGTAGCCTGCCAAACCTTCAAAAAGAAATACGACAAGATTGACCTTCTGCTCATCACTGTAGTCTAATATATTATAAATATTTTGAATACCCTCTATCCAAAGTTCAACCTTTCAATCATCAGGCTCCCTATTGAAACATTATAGTTAGAAACATAAGAACCGGTCAAGTGCCAAATCAGGAGGTGGTGATCCTCTAGGTTGTTGGTGGTTTTGAAGGGCTTGCATGAGATTATCCCATTGCCGCCACCATATTGTCTTCTATTGGTGGTGATTAGTGCACTAGTGGTAGTAGAGATGGAACTTGCCTATTCCTTACCCCTAGGTAGTTGGTATGACTATATTTAGGGGTTTATTGTCCGTTCTCAAATTGATTTCACGATGCCATAATGGGAGTCTTCTATAACGAACTCCATGTCTGGGCTCCATTTTAAAATAATGCGATCTCTATCACTAAATCTATAAGCAGAGGAATGTAAAATGAAACTATGTGCTTAATTTCAAAGGAATCTAGCACTGCACATTAATATATACATTCAATTAATTTATTTATTTATTTTAATTAATTTTTTTAATATCGGTCTAAATATTCTCATCTTATCTTTTTTTTTTTTAGCATACAATAGTAGCTTGCAATTAGAATTGTATCATTCACTTCCTCCAACCCTAATCGTAAGAGGTGAGGTATCTCAATGATGCATTAATTTAGGTGGATTTTTACTTACCATCTTACCGTACAAAACAAATGTAATCCTAGATCAACAATGAGAAATAAAAAATATCAAAGTACTCTATGCAGTTGTTTTAAAGGAAGATAACTAAAGATCCACAATTCATAAGGGGAGAAAACTAATAAATTCTAGAGCATTTTCAGTCCTAGCACTATAGTTTGTCTTGGATCCTATCATAAAGTACCAAAGGAGTTTGATCGTATAAAAAAGTTACCCTAATAAAATCCATAATAATCCTCAATATCATATGACATTTAATCAATCACTTCAGTAGTCAAACCTAAATACTCAGATCAATTCCTAAGAGTTCTATGCCCATATTTCCATAGTTCGAAAATCTTATCCCGACATAGCCTAAGTTAAAAACCTAGGCTTTGATACCACTCTGTCACGCCCCAAAATCAAACCATACAATTTAATCTCGAGGCGTGAAACTCAATTTCAAATAAATAATATTAGTAGTCCAAAATCATAAAGTTAGATGTAAGAACTCAAACTAATCTAAGCTAGTCTTATAACATAAAATCTCAAAGTGCCAATACCTAACCTCAACTAAAACAAAATAAAACCCATAATAAATAAAGTAGAACTAATAAGCTTGGGAGAAATATACTACTCTACTGTAAGATCCAAACTAAAACTTCAGTCTTGATTCTCATCATAAGTAGGATCTACCTCCTCACTAGAGTTAGTATCTAGGTTTGCTAGAAGGAAATTCAAAAAAAAATAAATATAGAGTGTAAGTAAAAGACTCAGTATTTGCCAAGTGTGTGCAATGCGACTTCATAAATTTGACATGCTTACTTCAGTAAAAAAATATATATAGTCGAGAAGAATATCAATGGAAAGCGATAAATGGTCAAGTAACTCTAAAACAATAATTTAGTAAACAGTTTCATAGAATAACAAATTAAATACAATGATCACACAATGTTTGTCGTAGCTAGTCAACCTTATGACTCCCACCGTAACAGTCTTTTATCGCTCCAGGCAAGGTGTGTCCTTACCAAAATATTGCTCGAGCCTAAGTCCTCGGGAAATCCTATGACCCACCTTAGCCACAAACGGCTTTTGTTGTGCGTTGGGGGGATTAGGCCATGGGGGCTTGGGGTTCAACCGACAAGCCCGCTGCTGCCCTGTGAAGTCCTACGCACACCCAAACCAAGTTGAATCCAACTATTAGTGACAGTAACGGTAACAAAAAATCCAGTAATCAATTGATCATTGAATTTAATTGCTAATCTAAAAGCATTAAAAATCATAAAAGGACATGTTTCTTTCATCTCGAAGTAAAATAAGGAAAATTTTCTTTCGTGCGCAGTAGAGTACATATATAGTGCAGTCTAAGTTGAAAACAAGTAATGAGTGGGTTATACTATATCATATATCCTTTTCTATTTTGAAACATAATATTATGTATAATATATATAAGTTTAGGCACTCACCTTCAAGATCAATATTAGAAATCAATCACCTATCTCAGAGATAATCGAGTCAATTGTTGAGTCACTTGATTCATTTAATATATACATCAATCAATCATTTAGATGATTAGCAAGATAAAATTTACATAGAACTAGCCCTAAGGGTGTCATAAACATGTATTGCCTCAAAATCAATAATCCTAATCAGCACCGACATAATTTATTGTAGACGCTTTGCTTTTATTTGCCTTCTATTCAAGAAAATTCAAGATCATATAAAATAAGACCTATTATAAGAACTCCTTCCACATCTGGAGAATCTTATACTTGCGTAAAAGACGACTAATTAGAATCAAAGCTATGGGTGCAACATATTCTATCAACAAGACTGTAAAGCTTTCATTCTTAATCAACACATTCACACACACATATTTACATATTATATATATGTACATATATATATATATATATATACACAGCCATCTACTATGGTTGCAAAAAAAAAAAAAAAAAAAATAGTTGCACCAACAAGATGCTAGGATTTCTAATGAGGTGTATAGAACTAGAGCAATTGTGGGCATCATAAAAGAAATCTTTGTGTCTACCTTGACATCTTAATTATATTCTGCCAATTAAGTCCAAATTAAATTTTCAAAAATTTTCTTGAAAGATTATAATATTTCAATTTACGATTAATATAACAAAAATATATGTATAAAATAAAATTAGTAAAGTCAATTTAAATTAAATTTCACTCTTCAATTTATCAAAATATATTTCAATTTTTATTTTTATATTTATTTTATATACAAAAATATATTTTATATTCTTGAAGCTAAATATTGTAGTTATTAAAGGACAAAGAAGAATATATTATGGTGACCAACCTATAAAGCCCTAAAATTTAACTTGTCAAAAAAAAAAAAAAAACAATCGTTAAATACGTACAGATATCATACTTTTAAATATGCATAAATCATCCCCATACATGCTCTAGTGATGAATATATATATTTTTATATACAAAGATCATAATTGCCTAATTCTTTATAAAAACAATGGTTGCTTACATGGCCCAGAATTAATAGAGGTAATGAGTACAAATACTTGCTCATGTACAAATTGATTTGAAGCATTGAAAATGGTGATGTGTCCCATCCAACTCGTATCCCATAAATTGACAAAAAGATTCACTAATCTAATTGCACCTCATGGTATAATCAAGATGTAATCCAAACAAAATCAACAAAACCCTTTACTTTCGGAAATCAATTCTACAAATGCATCAATTTGAATATTTTGTCTAACAATACTGCACGATTGCCTTATTCATGAAATTCATTGTTGATTCGAGTTTATTAGATTGAGATGTTTACCTGACGTGCTCCTATGAATTCTAGCAGTCGTCCTTCTCTTTATTTATTTTTTCTTCATCCGCTTCTCTTTTTCTCTCTTCTCCTTTTTTATCTATTGATATCATTAGGGTTTTGATATAATGAAAAATATATATGAGGGGAGTGTTTGATATAAGAGGGGCTCTTATTATTTTCCTTCTAGGATGAGGATAGGCCATTATAATTTGTTATTATTTCTTATGGTCTTAATCATTCAATTCCTAATATTAATATAATATAATCCAAATAAAATTATAACTTATACTCCCCAAAATATGGAATATATATAAGATACAAAATAATAGTTATCACTAGTGGACCTTGAGATAATGTAATGCTAATTTTTTTTAATTTCTAACAAAATGTATATTATACCTTACTATAACTTTAATTGATATGCTAATAAAATAAATTTCATATGGTAAAATGATCAATTAAATACGATATGAAATTCTTTGGCATTACAATATATATACCTAAAAGAAGAATTTTACTATAATCAAATTAATGATATAAAATAAATCCATTTTTGTGTTGTCTTACTCTCATCCCTTCATCCTTTAACAACCTATACTTATTTTGCGAGACTCTAAATCTATGTTTAATTACAAGGTCAAAAGGGGCTGTTATTTCGGGCTTCCATTGATTCTTTTTCTTATATAATAACGGATCTACCTATTTTTCAAGCAAGCCCTCCTACAATTTCTCCAACTCTATACATAGTATATCTAACTTAATCGGAAAATTGTAAAAAAAAAATAGAAGAAACAAGAGAAAGGAGTGTGTTCTTTTGAAGAGAAAAATGACAATGGCACCAGCTGCAAATGCGACAAAGCAGACAAACAATGAAAATGTGAAGAAGAATAGAATTCAAGTCTCCAACACCAAGAAACCTCTCTTCTTTTATGTCAATCTTGCAAAGGTTATTAGCTGCCTCTCTCTTTAATTTAATTTACGTGGCTTAATCTTTTGTATTAATTACTAATTTTTCTTAAGTGCAATTTTTTGCAGTACTCTTTGCTTTGGATTGACAACCTATGTTTGTTTTTTCTAGAAGAATTATTAATATAATCATAATAATTTGATGGTTTAAAGCATTGGTTAAAGCATACAGACTATTTAATTTCCTACTTTATTATGGGGTTTCAAGCTAGCTTTGTACCTTAATACCATAACTAGCAACATAAGATGTTTCTGTTGTCTTTAATGACAATTATTCAAATTATAAGAAACTTAAATATGTTGGCTTTTATCATAGGGAGATTAAGTAATATGTATTTTGTTGTTCTTAATATAATTACTTGTTCTTTTTCTAGAAAAGTGATAAATACATAATTATATCAATATTTTGATTGATAATCCATTTAATACATTTATCAACAACTAATAAATCTTAAAGATTGATATTGATGACATAACAAGTTTGCATAAGTGACACGAATATCTACATAAGTGAACCTGATAACTCATATTTGTGTAGTTTTGAAATATAAGCCTTGAGCTATAGGATAGAGCCTTCATCAATATAAGAAAATTAATTAGTTGTTGAAGGCAACAAATTTATAGATCTATAACGTAACATTATACCAAGTGAGATTATATATGTGAAAGAAAATTATATGCATACAAAGAAACTTCACAAGAACGCAAAGTAATTTCACAATTAAGGTGTCATAACTTCGAACATTATTTAGATAAATCTATGCTAAATTTTTCTAATTCTTTCATTTTTAAGAATGTGTGGGTGTTGGAATTGAAATTTTACTATGCTAGTAGTTGTTAAATTCATACTTGATCTCATTAATTAATTTATTTATATGCATGTAGAAGTATATATACTTTCTTATTGTATTTTTATTTAATAGAAAAATGTTGTTATTGTTTGATACAGAGGTACTTACAACAACATAATGAGATCGAGCTTTCGGCCTTGGGCATGGGTAATAATTTACAAGTCTTTGTTCTATTAGATTCTTTTCTTTGAAAAATTCTTCTTATCATTTTTGTTACTTCATTATATATAAACTTGAAATTTCATGAGCCTAAAAACTCTTCACACCATTTTTCCCAATCGGGATCTTAATTTAGTTGTGCTTACAATTATTTAACACCACTTATTGCAGCAATAACAACGGTTGTAACAATAGCTGAGATTTTGAAGAATAATGGATTTGTCAAAGAGAAGAGTAAGCAATTAATTTAATTAGCCATGATCAAAGAAATTAAGGCACAACTATATATAATGCTACACCAGGGATATATAATGGTCTTATAATTAGTTATACGTACAGGTATTTTGACATCTACTGTTGGAATGAAAGACCAAGCCAAGGGTCGTATGGTTCACAAAGCCAGGGTAAGTGCCCATCTATACACATCTTTACAATACATTTAAAAATTCTAATTGATGGTTTAAAGTTCAACCAACTAGGCTACAAAATCTCAAAAGTTTTTGTCCAACTTGTTATGGGCTATATGGATAAAAAAATAGCCTCAATTGATCATGAGAAAAAAAAAAACGCCCAATAATTGGTTTTTCTTCTTATTATTATTTTTTGGTTATATTTAAACACATGCACACATTAGGAGTATATTAAGGTTCAAACTCCTGATCTCTCATATTATGTGAGAGACTTATGCCGTTGAGCCATAAACTACTTGCTCAAAAAAAAGGCCAAATAATTATAGTTTTCAACCATTTAAAATCATACAATGTAGTGATAAATTTTAATGATGTAATTATTTTGAAGTATCAACATATGATCAATCCATCTTATGGTTTGCTTAGTGCTTTAGGTTTTTAAACCTTGGTTTAGATTATTTCGTCATCAACTTTTTTTTGTACATATCAACAAGATTATTGATACTTTTTTTGTATTATGTCACCATATATATATTCAGATTGAAATTATACTCGAGAAATCAGAAAAATTTGACTCCTTAATGAGTGGAAACCATGCAACGCAACAAATATCTGCCAGTGGGAATGGGAAAGTTGTTGCAAATGGAAAGGTTGTTGCCAATGGGAAGGTTGAAAATAACTAATAGCTGGCAGGAAGTTGGACTTCTCTTGTAGTCTAATATTGATTGCCATTCTTATACTGTATCTCAGTACAGATATGAGGAAAATAGCTTATACTTTAATTTTGCATTATAGCTACCATTATATTACATTTGTTAGGAAAGCAAAGTGATAGCAGTGCAATTTTTAATCTAATGTTGTAGAGGATGTGCTTGTAAGTTGTATATTTGCTGCCTTATAGGTGTAACGTTTGCAAATTCTTTGTGCACTTGTATCTTCTCAAGATGCAACACAGATGTTATTTTCAATTGTAAGAGTGGAAAGAAAGTTTACAATTTGTTCTTCTCATTTCACTCTCTCTCTCTCTCTCTATATATATATATATATCTATCTTTTTTACTTATACATGTGCATGGGTTGGCTATTGCCCATGACTCGAATTGCGCGATCGTACTTGTTAGAGCAGAAGTCGTCCAACATTGCGTTAGAGTAGACCACTTTTGGGAAAAGAACTATAAATATATTTATTAAACTAATAAGTCAAATGTCTTTTAAAGTGAATGAGTCATAGTTACTAAATTTGCGGTACTCTAGGAATGTGGTACGTCACTTCGTTAAAAATGTACGTGGTATATTGGGAATAGGCTTAGTTGATACACTCTTTTGGTACGCAATACGTTTGAATAATTTACTTGATACACTTTTAATTTAAATTTTTTTAAAAAGTTAAGAATTATATTAAAAAAATTATATAAACTTAAAATAGAACTATTCGCATAAATTGTATGTCAGTAACAAAATTATATAATTTGTAAAAACGTACTTAGTTAATGCAACAATTATATTAATTCTTGGTCTGATGGGATGGTACTTTGAAGAAAAGTTGTTGATACATCAAATAAATATCAATCATTAAAGTAAAGCTACTTAATACTTGACCCAGTTTTAAAGGAAAAAATAAAGTCTCTGATCTCTATAACTCGAGTGCAAGACTAAAAGGGGTCCTTATTTGATTGGAACTCATGAACATGACAACTTTAAAAAATCAGTTTGTATAGCTTAGAGTACCAATGTGAGTACCATAAAATACCAATTCATCATACTCAAGGTAAGAGAGAGTATTAGGTAACTATGGAATGAGCCACATTAATCTCATTTCTCCAGTAGATTCTATCTCCTAAAATAAATTTCTCTCTTTATTCATTCCTAGAGCATCATTGAAAATTCTAAAGGTTTAAGGTGTATAAACTAGGTGGTTAGTTGCTTGTGATTCATAGAGCTGAACAAGGCAT
Source organism: Jacaranda mimosifolia (assembly GCA_018894105.1). Taxonomy (NCBI): domain Eukaryota; kingdom Viridiplantae; phylum Streptophyta; class Magnoliopsida; order Lamiales; family Bignoniaceae; genus Jacaranda; species Jacaranda mimosifolia. The sequence goes on along the minus strand of CM032130.1, from coordinate 12,352,565 downwards.
ATGCAATATTTAGTAATAGTAAAGGTTGTGTTCTTGATACATTTAATAGAAAGGCATACAGAGGTCTTCGTGAATCAACGCAAGGCTTGTAAGTAGGGAGCCATTGACAAACTTCTACTGCAAAAGATAATATCAATTCATCCTATATGTTCATGAATTTCTAACAGTTGTAATAGAACTAATAGGGCTTATACTCCCCTTTTTCATGACTAAATGTATTAATATATTTATTTTTTATGCTTGAAAGTTAAAAAATATAATTCAATGAAGCATTAAATGAACTATTAGATTCACACTGATATGGGATAACCCAATAGGCCCAGCCCATTAGTAATCAGCCAGGTGATCGACACCTTGCGCGGTCGAGCAATGTGTGGTCGATTAGCTGGAGACTGACCATTCAACCTCAACCAGGAAGACTTTTGGATCCAATAGAGTTCAAACGCCTTGACCAAAGTATGCACAAATAACTGACAGATGAAGGAGGACAATCGAAACAGCATAGAACAGTCCCGCGCCACCAATCAAAGTCGCATTAAATGTGACACTACCACTTCTTTGACGCATTAAATGCTTTGACAGGCAGCGTGCCTCTGCATTAATGGTGCGTGCCACCTCCTGTACCACCATGCTGCAGAATTAGAGTGGTGCGCGCTTCCCCTGTACCACCATGTCTTCAAGAGCAAGAAAATGTGCCACCTAGAATAGTACATAGAAGGGAGAAGACCTAAAGGTCCTCAATTAAAGACAAAGGCCCTCTTTACATAAGCAATGGCATCATTGACACATCAACCAACCGAGAGAACTTATAAATATCCCACTGCCACCATTCAGCAAGATATGCTCATTATCACTTAAAGCCCTCACTCTACTGCTCTATCTTTTGGTCGATTTATTACTAACTTGAGCATCAAAGTGCCTTAGCTAAGGGCACCTCGGTTAGCCTGACGTGTGCTATTGGTTGTAAGACTCGACCCGATTTCACATAAACACTCTTTTCCAACCTTTCTTCTGGTTGATTGGATTGGATCAAAACCCAAAATACCACCAAATAGTTTTTATCCTCATCACACACAATATATAGTCTTTTGTATGTGGATTATATGATTTATTTTGATGAAAATTGTAAATACAATTCTTGTTATGTAATACAATATCTAGTTCTTTTTCATAATTGAAAGTGATAGATTGAAATATCTATATTGTATTTCTCTGAAAAGACTTTTTTAATTTAAGGATAAAGTTATTAATAAAAAAAAATTAAAAATTCTTAAAAAGATGAGATCAATTTAGAAGCACTTTTTGATTATAAATATATCATAGTGAATTTAAGCCCTGGTAAGGTTTTTTGCATTGCATCGAATTAAACCATATGTTCCCCCCCCCCCCTCGAGTTTCATTCTTACAAATGTACTCCTTAGGCGGGATATTTAACTCATTAGCTACAATACTACATGGGTCAATATGCACAATGCTTAATATCCATCATTTATGGCTGAAACTATAGGGGTATCTAATGCCATTCACTCCTCTAGGTTTCACCTCTCAATGTCAATGTCATAGCCACGTCAATGGGATCTTTTCTCCTAGTTGGAGGAGCAATTACCAAATGTCTAGCATTCTCTCATACTTGGAGCCAATAAGGTTAGTTTTTCAAGTTTTATTTGAGAGAAAAAAGAAAACCATACCTTGCCATATGAATATTAAGTACTAATAGCATGGCACTTTGAATTTGATATGCAAAAAAATTGTATTGTTTTTCTTCAAAAAGTTTGATTATACATTGAGAGAGTAGTATGAGATAAAATGTATTTTTAATTTTCTCTAATCTATTACTAGTCTAATTCTATATTACATTTTTTTTTAAATTTTCACACTGAGGGGTTCTTAATAATATTTATGTTATAAGACAAAAGAGTGTAAAGAAATACAAGATTTTTCCTTTTTTGGTTGGATCAAAGAAACTTCAAGATTGCTGAATCAAAGACAAAAAAAGAATCTATTTAAGACCGAAAGCAACAGAGCCATCATAGTACTTTTTAACTCCTTTGAAAGTGTAAAGAAAAGAAGGCAATTTGATCACTTACCAACCTAGGGCTGATAGATTCTATTTTTATCTTTCTTATGGAAAGTAAGTGTTGCAAATCTGGAAAAAGAAAAGAAAAATCAATGGTTATTTGTATCCCTCAGAAAACCACACCTACATATTGAGAGTTCAAGTATTGTATATGTCATTAGTATAATCTTTTATTGGAACTACCCTTAATAACGAACTTAAAAATGGATATGTTTATCATAGAGAAATTCGTTGTTCCTAACCTTGCTTTATCTTAATTGTTATTTGAACAAGTAAAAGTTATGCCTTGGTTCAAGTCAGGATAGCATTTCTCTTCCCATGGAGTTTTAAAAAATCCAAATATCTTGGAGATAGATAGAGAGATAAGAATTTCTAAAACGAACTATACTCCATCGTATACGTTAATAGTTTATTAATGAAAAGGAGTTTGGGAAGCTTGAATTTAATTCCTACAATAATGAATATGAGTGCAATTGAAATTTTTTGGGAGTTCTACATTTGTATATTGATAAAACTATTTATTATTTCTTGAAGCTCGACCTCTCCCCTAGAAAAATCATATAGCCAAGAGAAACCATGAACCAGAATATAAAGCTTGCCCTACCCATGAGTATATATATTTTATAGTAGTCTCATTAGACCATACATTTTCATAGTATATAAAAATATAGGTAGGAACATAAACTAAAAATTCTGAAGTTACAAAGATAGTTATTTATTGACATTTTGGTCCAATCGAACCAACCTTTGTTACTAATGATTTTCTGAAATGATGATTGATGAATGAAAAGGGTTCAAGCAATGGTTTACATACAATCTAAAATTCGAAAGATACCTCTCCCCTAGAAAAATCATATAGCCAAGAGAAACCATGAACCAGAATATAAAAGCCTGGCATATCCATGAGTATATATTTTATAGTAGTCTCATTAGACCGTACATTTTCTTAGTATATCAAAATATAGGTAGGAACATAAACTAAAAATTCTGAAGTTACAAAGATAGTTATTTATTGACATTTTGGTCTAATCGAACCAACCTTTGTTACTAATGATTTTTCTGAAGTGATGATTCATGAATGAAAAGGGATCAAGCAATGGTTTATATAAAATCTAAAATTTGAAAGATAGTTTTGAAAGAAGGAATGAATTTCAGTTGACAAGAAGAACTTAGCACTTATTGGTAGCATAAGCTGAAGAACTAAATTTCCCTGCCAAAATGACCTGGAAGCCTCAATGTTCAAATTTCAAATTTAAATTTAAGGTTCGAAATGGCTCCAGATAAGATAGTCTATGAAGATAGCTCATTTGAACAAAAATAGAAAATGCAAGAAGTCAAACCTATGAAGCAAAGATTGTCTTACACAAAAAGAAAAAGTCTAAAAAAAGTCCATACTTATGAGTAACATCCTTAAATGGCTAGTTTGCCTATAAATACTCTAGGATGGCTTCAAATGCTTAAGGAGACACTATAGAAATTTTCAAGCTTGTGCATTCAACCTTATTCAAGTTATCTCAATCTACTCCCAAAATCTCTCAAGTCTATGAGCTAAAAACCCATATTTATATATTCTAGATTGAGAGTTGTGTTGAAACTGTTGTAATAAGCTTTGAATAAGCTTAATCTATTTTCCGTGAATTTTCTTTAAGGTTAAGACTTATCCTTAAAGTCGTTGTGCTAAAGGAGTTCATTTCCTTGAAAAGCACTATTTTGGTTAAGACTGATCCATAAAGTCTGGTGCTGAAGGAATTTGTTTCCTTAGGATGCACTATCTAAAGGTTTGATGTGTAAAAGGTCAGGTTATTAGCTGAGTCGTAAAAGTCAAGGTTAGGTTCTTCAGCACTTTAAAGAACCAAGATTTTTTACTAAGCTTATAAAAGCCAAGGTTTGGTTCTTTTGTACCGTAAAAGACTAGGTTAGGATTGATCCCGTAAAAGTCTAGGTTAGGATTGCTCCTACAAAAATCTATGCAATAAGTAAGATTTTATCTTGTAAAAAATCAATTTAGTGATCTTTTGCCAATTCCTAAGTTGCAAAGCTTAGGTGGAGCAATAGAATTTATTGGCTTACTGACATCACATGAAGTGACAATTCTAACTAAGGAGTAGCTTACTGAAAGCAAAAGAAAAAAAAATGTTGCATTCAAGACAACAAATGGAGATCAATTAGAGGAAGATGAGACTAGCAACAATGATAAAAATAAGGAAGAAATTGTGCTCATTACAATGAGATTAAAGGTCCTCAACAGAAGAAAAAAGCCTTTAGAAAAGGAAGAAGGATGCAAGCTCAGAGAAAGGCTAAGAATCAATAGGAATCCTCAAATCAAGTTATCTGTTATTGTGTACCACAAGTCTAGATATGTTTGTCTAGCATGCCCTGAGTTAAAGAAAGTTTCCAAGAAGAAAAAGCAACATAAAATTATTCAGCCACATGGGATGATGATAATGAGGAATCAGATGATGAAATATCAGATGATAAAATAACGAACCTTTGCTTTATGGCATAAACTACTGTGCATTCTGACTCCAACTCTGAATATGATAGTACCCATGATGATGATTTTGAAGATGAATTTCGTATTGCTATTGAAGAAAGTAAAAAGGAATTAGAATGTCTCGCTGTGAAAAATGTTCTTTTGAAGAAAAAGTTTCAAAATCTTTCTACTGAAAACAAAGGTTTTGAGAAAAGAATAAATCAACTAAAGCTTTGCCTTGATGCTTTTGAAATTAAAGTAGAAGTTATTCAAATTGAAAAAATTTCTTTAAAGGACCAAAACAATGATTCAATGCGTTCTAGCTACTGTTGATGATGAGATAGATGTTTTCTAAAGGAAAAAACCTTTGTCAAAGGAAAAATGATTGAGTGTGATTGTAAAGCTCTTAAAGAGAAAGAAAATCTCTTTTTGAAAAATCAAGTTCATGAATTGAAAAGAGTCTTAAAAGGTTTACTATGGGAAGAGATAACTTGAATAAGTTACTTGGTATGCAAAATACTTCTTTGAGCAAAGCTAAAGTTGGTTATGATTGAAGTTATAACAAATTGGAGAAAGTAACTATTACATGGTTTTATTATGGAAAGACTGGTCACACAACTAAGTGATGCTTTATCACGACAAGAAAAACAAAAGTAAACTATGAATAGAGTTTGAAACTTGAGTTGACTAACCCTCAAGGACCCAAAGAGCATTGGGTACCTAAACTCAAAAAATAACTTTGTGATTGCAGCACTTTCTAGGATGTTCTAAAATTGAAAATAAATTATTTCTAGATAGTGGTGCCTCCAGACAGATGATCAATGATCCAACAAAATTTTTGAAAATCAACAAAGCGAATTTGGGACATATCACTTTCATTGACAACATCAAAGTAAAAGTTGTAGGAATTGGCAAAGTTGGAAAAGACTCAACCACCATTATCAATGATATATGTCTAGTTAAAGGATTGAAATGCAATCTATTTAGCACAAGTCAACTACTAGATATTAGTTATTATTTTACCTAGTAACCACAAAAGTCCATTATATTGAAGGATAGGAAACCTATCTTTACTACACTAAGAAGAGAAAATGTATTTTGTGCTTACTATGATGATTCTCGAATCAAAATGTGAAATGTTTAGTAGTAGCTAAAGAGTTAAGCTGGATATGACACAAAAAGACTTGGACATGTTAATATGAAACTCATCTCCAAACATTCAAGGAAAGACCTTGTCAAAGGAGTTCTTGAGCTCAAATTTGTGAACAACAAGTTGTGTTACATCTTGACCTTTTTGGTCCAATGAAGACAAGGACACTCAAAGGTAAAAAGTATGCTTTTGTTATTCTTGAGGACTATTCTAGATATAGATGGGTGTTATTTCTTAGAAATAAGATTAATGCATTGGATGCTTTTATACCTCTCACTAAGAAATTGCAAAATGAAAAAGGATATTTTCAATGGCAAAATTAGAAGTGATCATGGTACCAAATTTGATGAATATAACTTTGCTTCTTTTTGTGATCAAATGGGATACATTCATAATTTTTCTGCATGTAGAACCCTATAGCAAAGTGGTGGTGTTGAAAAAAAAGAATTGCGTATTGATTGACATGGAAAGAACAATGATTAATGAATATAATCTACCTAAATCATTCTGGGGAGAAACTGTGAATACTGCTTGTTGTGTATCTAATAGAATTCTGCTTAAACATATCTTAACTAAAACCTCTTTTGAGTAATGGAGAGGCAAAATTCCTAATATTTCGTACTTCAAATTATTTGGTTGCAAATCTTTTATCATGAATGAACATGATTCAATTGCCAAATTTGATTCTAAGGTGGATGAAGGAATATTTGTTGGGTACTCCATGCATAGTAAGGTATATGGAGTTTATAACAAAAGGAAGAAAGTAGTTCAAGAGTATGCATGTATCTTTTGATGAAACTAACCCTCTTGAAGCCAAGGAACACTTGAGCAAAGATGATAGAAATATTATTCCCTATTGCAATCACTGAAGAAAGAATGAAATGTAGTATTGAAATCGAGATCAAGAAAGAAGAAAGCTCTCATTTGAAACAACTAGAAGATAATCCTTCCAAATAAATAGTTGATGTAAAAACCACAATAGTAAGAAAATTCCATCGAGTATCCAGCCATCCTATGTCACATGTTATAAGCAACTTAAGAGATGGAATAAAGACAAGATCATCTTCCAAACAAAAAGAAGACGAAATGGAAAATTGTGATTTTCAATCAATAATCGAACGCCAACAAATGTTGAAGAAGCCCTAAATGATAAACTATGGGTAGATGCTATGAAAGAGGAGCTAGTACAATTTGAAAAGAACAAGGTCTAAAATCTTGTTGAGAGACCATATGACTATCCAGTTATTGGAACAAAATGGGTACGTAGAAACAAACTCAACGAGGATGGAAAAGTTTCTAGAAACAAAGCTAAACTAGTGGCTAAAGACTTAGTCAAGAAGAAGGAATTTATTATGATAAGATATTTGCATCCATTGCGAGATTGAAATCTATCAATATGTTACTTATCTTCACATCTCACAAGCGGATCACTCTATATCATATGAACGTTATAAGAATCTTCTTGAATGGAATCATCAATGAGGAAGTCTATTAGCACAGCCTCCTAGCTTTGAGAAAGAAGAAATTCCCAATCATGTTTATAAACTCACCGAAGTGCTCTGTGATTTGAAACAAGCTCCTCAAGATTGGTATGAAAGGTTGAGCAAGGCTTTGATAAACAAAGAATTCTCATACAATTGATACTACACTATTTACCAAAAATCATAATGATGATATGTTATTTGTGAAAATCTATGTGGATGATATCATATTCGGAGCAACTAACAATCATTTATGTGAAGAGTTTACTAAGCAGATGAAAGAAGAGTTTGAAATAAGCCTCACGGACAAGCTTAGCTACTTCCTTGGTTTGCAAGTAAAACAGTCTGAAAAGGGCAATTCATTTGCCAATCCAAATATACCAAGGAACTGCTAAAGAAGTTTGGGATGGAGAACTGTAAGGAAGTACCGACTCCTATGAGCATAACTACCTAACGTGATAAAGATGAAAGTGGTAAACCAACTAATGAAAAAAGGTATCGAGGTATGATTGGTAATCTTTTATACTTAATTGCCAGTAGACCTAATATTATGTTTGATAAATGCATGTGTGCTCGATTTCAAAATAATCCTAAAGAGTCTCACTTAACTGCTATTAAACGCACATTCAAATATCTTAAAGGAATTGTTTATTATTTATGGTATCCTACATGGGAAGAATTTGAACTCATTGATTACTCTGATGCTGACTATGTTGGGTGCAGATTAGATCGTAAGAGTACTAGTGGAACATGTCAATTATTAGAAAAGAGTCTTATTACATGGTTTAGTAGAAATAAAATTTTTTATTGCTATTTCTATTACTAAAGCTGAATATATTGCATTGGGTAATTGTTGTGCTCAAATTTTATAGATGAAGCAAACATTAAATGATAATATATTGATGTTTAGTGATATTTCTATACAATGTGAAAATATTAGTGCTATAAACATCATTAAGAATCCAGTCCATCATTCTCAAACTAAGCATATTAAGGTGAAGCATCATTTTATTCGAGATCATGTGAACAAAAGAGATATATGCGTGTTTTTTTCTTTTTTAGCATTGAATTTCAATTAGTAAATATTTTCACCAAGCCCATCATCGAAGATTGCTTTAGCAAAATTTAGAATGATTTGGGAATAGTGAAACTTATTAATTGTGTGCTCTGGAAGGAAAAGTGTAAGGAAGTGCATTACGGGCAAAAATTGTCATTCAAAGGTACACGCCTCAAGTTTAAATTGCTTTTGTGTAGGAAAAATTGTTGAAAACTGATATGTCTTTTCAACTGCTTGGTTTGAATTTAAAATTCAATTTTTCTACCATAATTAGGATACTTTGGTAATTGTTATTAGGATGCAAACCTTAAATAGTAATTGGTAGGGAAAAAACTGATTTTACACTATTTTACCTAATGGTTAAAAGGATATACTTGCATGCATATTCACATTTTTTCCCCTCTGCTTGTTGAAAAACTAATTTGAATTTACAATACATTATTCACCCATTTCATTTGCACATTCACACTTTCTCTCTCTCTATCCTTCCCTCTTATTCATCACTAAAAGAAACCCTAGTTTCAGCTTCTTCAAAAAACATTCAGAATGGATAGAACCAAAAAAAAGGCCAAAACCAAATCACTCGTCCATTTACCCATTAGAGAACTACCACCATCAACATTAGTCAAAAGTTTGAATATCAAAGGAACATGAGCCTTCAACAACACCTCTAAAAGTTATCTATTCAGAAAATTTTGAGGGAACCCCTACATAAAGAAAAGGGAAGAAAACTATCTCTAAAATCGTGGCTAAAATTGAGTCAAAGAGTAGTTCTTATAAGAGCAAAAGCAAGAATTAAGGGGATACACAGAGATTTGTTAGTGAAAAAGAGTCAACTCCAAGTGAAGGAACTGAAGAAAAGGTGAAAAAAGAAGTGGTGATTCGGAAAAGGAAGAAAAGCCATTTTCAAAGGACTTCTTAACTGAGGATTACCTAGTCGAGTTTGAAAAAGAATGTAAAGGAAAGAAAGTCAAGCATAGAAGGTCTATTGATTTCTCTCTTATCTCTAATACTAAATTGCCTAAGATAATTAAGAAAGCTAGAATAGATTAGATTACGAAAATTGAGGAGCTTCTCTATCTTGAGTTAGTTCTTAAGTTCTTTGCGAATATGACCCCTAGTAAGAAAAAAGAAAATCATATGGTTGAGTCTTATGTGAATGGAACCCATATAAAATGGACGGTTCAAAAACATTATAAGATTTTAGGATGTGAAAATGATGGATACAAGTTATTTGAGATGAAGGAGTGGTGCAACAAAGATTATTTTGACAAGGATTCTATGAAAAAGATGATTTGGAAAAGAAAAGGATTTGAGAAACTTGTTGGTGGACAGGCATATAATAGGATGAATATCTACAATAAAATGCTTCACCGACTGATGTCTAACACCATTTTTTGTCGCTCTGGACTCACCTATACAACCGATATCAATTTCATGACAGTATATTTGATGTACTTTACTCTAAGTAGGTTTTAGGTTGACTTGGATTACCTCATTATCAAGAACATCATCTATTTTTATACAAATAAGGCAAAAGTTTTGTCATATGGGATGCTCTTTACAAAAATATTCAAGGAGTTCAAGGTTGAACTACCTAAAAAATTGAAGGAGTTTAGGAGCGAGATGTAGCAACACAATATCACCACAAGCTTTATGAAGATGGGATTATATCAAAGGAAGAAAGGTCACTAAGTCACATCAAAGGAGGATCCCTCAATCATATACAAACATATGGCGGCTGGAAAGAGGAAGCATGTGGAAGAGTATACTAAAACATAGGAGAAAGAGAAAGCCGAATTTGAGAACTCAAGTAAGAAGGATAGGGACTTTAAGAAAAAGAATGAGAAATTGATGAAGGAGATCAATGACAAGATAAAGCCAGTTCTTGCCCTCCTTAAGGTTGTCAACACCAAAATTGACTCCATCTATGCTATCTCAAGAAAAACTCCAAAGCTTAAACCAGTTCTTGGCCTCACTACTCAAACCACACTTCCTCAAACACTGCCTCACACTGCATCAGTGCACTCATGAAGCATTACATCATATTTTGCTAAGTTTCTTAAAAATAATTTTATTTTTGGTCCATGTTGGATATTTTATTTTGGCTGCTGGATGTTTTTGTTGCTGAATATTATCCATTTTTTAAATGTTGTATGTTTTAATATTTTAATGGTCTAATGTTGAATATTATCCTTTAATAGTTAAAATATTTGTCTATTTTTCATTCTAGCTCCCTCTTGATGATGCTGAAAAGGGAGAATGACTAGATGAACAAGTATTCCATGATTTATGATGTTTTATGATAACTTAGCATTATTTATGATGTTTTAAGTATGCTTATGGTGCTTATGATAATTTTTTTTAATTTTGATTCTTAGAAATTCTGATGCTCTGATGATATATTTTTATGCTCATTTACTATGAGAAGTTACTATGATGCTCTGATAAATTATTTTGATATTCCAATTACACTATGCTACATGATAACATATGATGCTCTTGATACATTATAAGCTCTAATAAATCATTTTTGTTCTAAAACTAATCTTTTTGTCATGAATGCTCTGATACATAAGTATGAATTAATTATCTAACTATTTGCTCCGAAGTAACTCATGCTCTGATTACTCCAAATGATTTGATGTCTTTGAACGTTTAAAGTAATCTGAGACATTCATTTGATAGATACTTCAATTGTCACAAAGATATGCTCATGCTCTATCCTCACTAAGTTTATGACTTCAGCATAAACTGCTTACTGGGACATTATGGTTGCCTGGATTGCAAAACTGTTGAATTTTATCATTTCTCCCAAAAGGAAAATACTTAATATGATCCAACTATAGAGTTTATCTTCTAAAAAGTCTCCCAATAAACTAGTTGTTCTATTATAAAATTAAGGGAGACAAAGGATGAAAAGATCTCTCATTTAGGGGTAGATATTAGATTGTTTGAAAAAGGCCCCAAAAGTATTTCTTTATGCTTATTTTGATTGAAATTCTTTTTGCAAAACTTGGTTGTTTGTCGTCATCAAAAAAGGGGAGATTGTTGATATTTGGTCCAATCATATGTTTTAATGATAATAAACCAACCTTTGTTACTACTGATTTCCTGAATTGATGATTGATAGATGAAAAGGGATCAAGCAATGGTTTATATCTGATCCAAAATTTGAAAGACTGTTCTGAAGAAAGGAGTGGATTCCAATTGACGGAAAGCAGTTAGCACTTATTAGTAGCATAAGCTGGAAAATTAAATTTTCCCACCAAAACGACCTAGAAGCCTCAATGTTCAAATTTCAAATTTTAGTTTAATGATTGAAATAACTCTAGAGAAGGCAGTCTATGAAGACAGCTCATTCGCACAATAATGGAAAACGAAAAAAGTTAAACCTAGAAAGCAAATATTGTCTTACACAAAAAAACAAAAAAGAAAAAATGTCTGAAAATAGTCCAATAGTCTACACTTGTGAGCAACATCCATAAACAACTAATTTGCCTATAAATATTCCAATATGGCCTTCAAATACTTAAGAGAGATACTGTAGAAATTTCCAAGCTTATGTATTCAACCGTATTCAAGTTCTCTCAAGCTACTACCAAAATCCCTCAAAGTCTATGAGCTAATTAAAAACCCATCTTTATATCTTCTAGATTGAGGGTTATGCTAAAACAATTGTTATAAGCTTTGTATAAGCCTAACCTTTTCTCATGTGAATTTTCTGTAAGGTTAAGATCTATCCTTAAAATTGGTGTACTAAAGGAATTCATTTTCTTGGAATACATTTTTTTTATTTAGACTAATCCATAAAATCTGGGTGCTGAAGGAATTTGTACCTTGGGATGCCCTGTCTCAAGGTTCGAACTTAGTCGTGTAAAAGGTCGGGTTATTGACTGAGCTCATAAAAATCAAGGTTAAGTTCTTCAATACCTTAAAGAACCAAAATTTTTAGCTAAGCTTGTAAAAGCTAAAGTTTGGTCCTTTTGCACTGTAAAAGACTAGGTTAGGATTGCTCCTATAAAAGTTTAGGTTAGGATTGCTCCCGCTATGTAATAGGTCAGATTTCATCAGTAGAAAATTAATTTAGTGATATTTCCCAAAATCCTAAGTTGCAAAGTTTAGGGTTTAGTCTCTCGCTGCTTACTTATTAGTTCCTGCACTTTACATTGTTTACTACTTTGCTACTAATCAATAATCTGTTTGGGTGCTGTAAGTATTGAACTAACAGGATTAGGAAGCAATCATTCCTAACGATATTTCTACTGTGCAAAAAAAGGGGTGAAATGGTATAATTCACTCCCCCCCCCCCTTCATGCTCAACTCCATACCATATTATTAAAATGTCAGCACCACATAAAACATTCATCCCAGAGTAGTTGTTAATATGAATAAGAGAAACTTTGTTATAGCTATTTTTATACATTCAGTGTACTCTACAGATAAAGGAATACATAGAGTTGAACACTATAAATAAGAAATTAAAAGATTTTATTGAAACTGCTCATTTGGAAGTTTTTCGAAAAGCTAATCACAGATTATTCTCTCCATCAAACAATACTTGTTGAAGAGATGAACTATAGTTTATCTTATTCATGAGAAGTTGAATCGGTCATTAGAAGAAGAATAAGGCCAAAAATAAGGATACGTTCTAAAAAAATTAAGCTTCTATTGAAGAAAAACAAATAAAAGGCTAATAAAAATTCTCATAGAATTGAGAATGAAGTTTCCATTTTATACATTCAGATCATGAATTAGCAACTGTGTCCAATTTCCAAAAGAAATTTCAATTGTATGAAACTTTTTGTTTTTGGAATGGAATCGAATCGAGATCAAACTTCATTACATAGTACCTACATGAGGTTCCTCTTTATGAAAGTTCCAAAGAGAGCTTAATTGATTCATGATTTATATTTCATCTTCTATTTTCTTTTTGTTTGCTTGAAAAAACCTATTGGCCAAGTCGGATTCTTTGTTTTTCTATTAATTCTTTTTGATCGATATGTATGAATCATGTTCATAGACGAATGAAAATGTGAAAAGCTCTATTTGCCTCTACCATTTTTCACAAGTCTCTTCTTTTTTGTGTATGGTATCCCTACTTCCTTTGGCAGCATCCACTAATTAAAAACCTAATTTCAAAGCCATATTGTAACCCGACGTTATGGGATGTCACTAATAACAAATTAATGGCAAGTGTTTTTCCTTGTGTGGATCCCATTTTAATGGGAACTTGATGAGTCGATCCAACCAGACATCTTGCTTTTACTGCTATTTCTAGAGCTACTCCACCTATTACTTGATGCGAAATAGATAGTGGATTTGTTTCCATCTTTTGTTGAACTTATTTCATGGGTCGATAGACATGCTTTTTCTTCTGTAGTGCCATGACGTGGCATGAGCATGAAAGGGATTTAAGAATTAGTTTTCTTTTAATAAGGGCTAAAATCTATCATTTATGATTGAGTTGCAAAAATTTCTAAATAGGTATCCTACATGTTCACTGAACTCTTTTTGGTTAAAGAATCTACTTTTAGTTGCTTTAGAACAATTAAGAGATTCTCTAGAAGAAATACAGGCTTGTGGTGGCAACATGCTTGGTCCCGCTTATTAGTCAAATTAATACATCTTAAGAAGAAATATTTGGATTTCAACCTCATCGATATCATACCAAATCCATCAGTCGAATCATTTTTTCAAGAAATATAAGACATCTAAGTTATATAAGTAAAAAGGTGTATTCACTAATAAGAAATAGAAAGAAAAAAAACATAAATAGATATTGGAGTGATGATAATATGGAAACTTGGGTTGCAAAGGGTGATTTGATTGATGAGGAAGAAAGATTAATCATAGTGATCATTTATCCAATTCTATTAAGTCAATATCCATAGTGATCATTTATCAAAAAATGACTTTGGTTATCAAATGATTGAACAATTGCAACTAGGATTTAATTACGATCCTTAGTTGACAATCATAAAATGTATCTATTTAATCATGGTTCAATACATCCTATGTGGACAAAAGGGTATTCCTTGCCATTATTAGACAATCACTTTTTCACAAATTCCATGATGGACTAATTCTTTATATTTCTTATCTCATGAAAAGTCCTTTTCACTCTACTTAGCCTTGTTCCTTTCTAGAGAGATTTTAACGAGAGGTTCTATAGGAATTGGATAATCCTATTTCGTCAAAATACCTAGCAACAAACTCATACATTTCTTTTATTATGGTTTTCTGAACAAGTTTCTGGATAAGAAGCCTAAAGTTTATATTATTAATGATATTGATATTAATGAAAGTGGTGATATTGTTGATAGGAACAATATTGGTGCTAGTGATGATATTGATGCTAGTGCAATATTGATCATGAACCTTGATATAAAGATGGAATTGCTAAATATAGATATGATGCCAGAAATAGATTGATTGGTATCACCCTTTAATTTGAATTAGCAAAAGCAATATCTCATTGCATAGTATAGATTCCACACATCCATGATCTATATGCTAATAAGTCGAATTACTTATCCCTCGATCTACCATTTCGTTGAAAGATGTTCTACTAGAAATATACTTCTTATTACTTTGACTCATATTCTCAATGGATCATGCTCTGATAGCTCCAAATAAATCAAATACGTACATTAAGATACAAAGTCTTCTTATTCCACAACAACAAAAGCACTTTTCTAATCTTTCATATACTAGGGGATTTCACTTAGAAAAGAAAATTTTCCATACTAACGAATTTGGGTCATAACCATGGATCCTCATACAAGAGATTTTGCAGCACTTACCAACAAGGCCCTATCTATTAGTATTACACAGAAGAAATCAATGATAGAATTAATGCAATTAGATTCACTATCGTAGACAAACTTTGTGATTTGCAATCCCTAGTAAGATTAGTTTAGGATCATGAGATAGTTTTCTACTAATAAAAAGGACTGTAGTACAAAAGATACTTCTATATAATTGCTCCATAAATCTTATATCTATCTATATGAAGAAGAAACCATGTAAATAAGGAGATTCTTATTTGTATGGTATTTCAAATTTGGAATGAGCATAAATAAATCAACGATACTTCTTAATAAATCAATGATACTTCTTTATCTTTTGAGTTGTTTTTCTGGACCGGTCACTCCAGATCTTTAGTCTCTACCCAAACTCAATAAGAAAAATGGAACCACTTCTTGACTTATTCAAAATGATCTGCATATAGTTCATGGCCTATTAAGAGTAGAAGACGCTCTAGTAGGTCTCCATGAACATAAAAAGATTGCAGTTTGTTTGATAATGATTGAATTACATTGTTTCTTTGACCCCAACCAAGGAATCTCTTTGTCATGATGCAAAACAAATCTTGTTCTATCTTTGATTAGAGATTTCTCTATAAAGAACATGAATTGAAGTCTGGACAAGAGGAAGGCAATGAGCCTTAACTCGAAATAGATATTGAAGGATTTATTCAATCACATAGTTTTGAGCTCTTAAAATATGACGCCCTTGGGGCTTTCTATTTGATTATATCAAAAGGCCCAATGAATTGAGACTTCGTTATTTATCCAAGTCATTTGGGGGTAAGCGAATCATTTATGATGAAGACGATGAATTTCAAGAGAATAATTAAGAGTTCTTATAGAGAGGAACCATGCAGTACAGACTTAAGATAAATCTTCCAAAGAATAAGGCCTTTTGATATAAGCCAATTCATTTGGGACCTTGCAAATCTTATTTTTTTTCTATTCGAAGATATGTCCTCTAGCTCTATATTTTCACATTGAGAATTACTTGTAGATGAAGAGATGTTAAAGGAGCTTCTTATATCCTAAATGGATTCTATTACATATATATATATATATAAATGCTAGCTTATCAAGAACATACAAGAAAATCACTTCGAATTGTTGATTAATTGTAATAGATGACTTAGAACCAATAGTTCATCATCTAAAGAAACTAGTAAACCTAACTCAAACAAATATTATAAGAACCCCACAAAAGATGCAAAAAAATTAGGCATGAACTAATTCAAATACACCCGATAACTCCTTACTATATCCAATCAAAAGAGATCTAAAGGTAACGAGAACCCTCAAGTGAAGTAAGTATTGAGAATAGTAAAGTATCCCCTAGGAGGTGACACCATGTTATCTTTAGGCGCAGGTAGAATAAGCTCAAACTCATTAAAGAGACATATCCTACGTCTCAAAATATCTAACTAATCTGGCTGAAGTAAACACCCAACATCTGCCACCCTAGCAAAGCTATCAATACTGATAAGAGTATCTTCAGGCTCATCATCAGAAGAACCCACCTCTCCAGACTCAAACTTGGACAAAGAAAACAACTCATGAACTTTGCGCTAACTCTGCAACTGAGACTCACTGAAATTTTCTAAGCCCTAGCCTAACGATGCACCCAATAAAGGGTCCACAAGCACATAAAACACCACAACATCGCGAGGAGGATGGCCCTTGCAGACGCGAATGAGATTAGACGACCCGCAGCCCCTAAGGCAATTATCCTCATCCCAATCACCACGACCACCGGTTGACGGCTACCCCTAATTGGTGCTCCACGAGCGCCTATCATAGGTGCCCCAAGGGCAATGCCTTATAAACGCCCTGTGGGCATCAACGTCAAGTGCCCCGTAGGTCGACCCTAGGTGCCGCACGAGCACCCAAAATTGGCATTGTACAGGTGCCTGGCCTAGTGTAGCTTTGTCAGCTGCCCAGTTAGCTAGCGATGACTCGATGGCGGTGACTTTCCAGCTACCTCCCTACACTTGATTATTCTTTGACTCCTTATCAGAGTTTGACACAAAATAATACCTACTCGCAAACATGTTTTGACTTTACAGAACCTAAAAATTTTATTTACTCAAAAAAGTTGGGTGAAAAGTTGTGAATAAAAGACTAAAGGTGAAATCATGTTGAAATAGAGAAATTACGAAGTAAAAAGGAAGTTACCTTGAAGACTCATCTCACTCGTCCTCTTAAGAGCTTTCTTTCTTTTTCTCTCCTCTTAATCCAATTAAAAAATTTTGCTAAGCCTCTAGGTGCTGCCAAAACCACCCTACAAAGTAGTGACGGATTCAAGAGGGGGCGGGGGGGCATTGCCCCCCAACATTTTGTGTACCTTTTTAAAATTTTCTAATATTTCTATATACTTTTAAACTTTAGTAATAATCTCCCAATATTTTTATATATATTTTAATTTGTATAACAATTTCTAGTTTACATATATTTAAAATTTTAGTAATAATTTTTATTAATTCTTTACCTGTTTTAGTTTTGTAAAATTTAAAGCAAAGTTTTAGGCTCATATTTATAATCAATTAATTTACAATTAGGTTAGCTTAGGCCCACTAGGACACTGTTATTTTATTTGTTTGAGAATGTATTTATCAAAAATAAACTTTAGAAATTAGATAAAAGATGATTTTATAACTGATTCTTTAGTTATTTATATTGAGAAAAATATTGTTAAAAATTTTGACATTGATTGGATCATTAATGAATAATATGATATGAAAGAGCGTCGTGCTCAACTTCGATGACAACATGTATTTTGAATTCATAAATTATAAAATTTAGATTTTAATTTTTATGTTTTTTAATTCCACCACCCCCTCCCCATTTCGATTCTAGATTTGTCCCTGCTACAGATCACTTCTTAAAGATCCTGCAGACTTTGAAACCTAATTAGCCTCAATTTAGGTAAAATTTGTGCACTCATGAATACAAGCTTTATGTAACTAAGTAAAATTTATCAAAAAATAAACCTTATTTTAACAGATTATGGTAAATATTAAAATTTGAACTTATGATATATTTTCAACATGAAAATAAAAATTTTAAATTAAAAATAAGGTGGCTTAATGTTGCCGACAATTAAGATTACAACTGCAATTTTGGAAAATAAAAACTAAAAAAGACCCAAGAACAAATTATGCCCATAAATAAGGTAACAAAATCCTATTGGGCCTACCCTCCAAGAAAAATAATAAATACAAAGCCTTAGATAGAACTTGAGCTCAAGAAACCATTGCAAAGAACTATTGAAAACTTTTGAGAGGAAATAATCTCTCTATATGCATTCTAAAGAAAACAAACTGGCTTTATGCTGTCTACAGAAAAGGACCTCATTCCATTTCAATGCAGTATCACTATGCAATTATGAAGACAGGAGAAATATTCCTAGGTTTAAAAAGAGCTTTAGTAATTTTTTTTTGTGTAAGATTGTATTCATATAATTTAATCAAATAAACTAGCAAGAACATGCCCTAACAACTATGATACCATTGCTAGAATAAATAAATATTCATCAAGATTGATATATTTATTACTAGCCTTGCCCTAATTGAGTCAGTATATAAATATTTATATACAATAAACATATTTTACTCACTTTAGGGAATAATTATTGGAGTCATCTACCCATTTATACACCTTAAAAACTTGAAGAATAATTAAATGATACTCCAAGAGAGTAATTTTGAATAAGCTGGAGAGAGTATTTTATTACTGTGCATATTATATAAAGAGATGACCAAAGTCCTTTATATAGTACATGAAAAAATGCCTCCCATCAAGGCACAATTTTCATATAGCCGCATTACTTCAATACAACTCATAGTGAAGTTACAAGTTTCCAATACGATTATTAGTAGGGTCAAAAAAATTTAGTGATCTCTTTGGTAGAGCCACAACTCTTCAATATAGCTCTTCTGTGGGCTTACAACTTTTTAATATACAAAATGGAATCACAACTTTTTGAAAAGTCACCAAAAATTATATGTAAAATTAGAATTCATTCAAATATAGGTAATTGGTACAAATTTCCACCCAATTTGTAAATAATATAAAATTGATTCAATAATAATTTATTTATGTTTTAAACTTATGTGTGTCATGAAAATATGATCTATCACCAATATACTTAGAATGCTCAAATAAAGAAAATAATACAATTTGATGTTTAATCCTTCCTACCTTAAAAAAATAAAAATAAAAAAGAAAGAGCAAAAAGAACAACAATAACAAAAGAGGCACAATAGACACTTAGCTGAAATGCATTTAATTTTGAGACAATTGGATAATATTCAAGATATAATTAAGATGTATGATTTAAAATTTTTAAAAAAAGCTAGTAAAAATCAACTCAATAACATTCCATTCTCCTAAATAAATATTAACTACGATTTTTTTTTTTACACTGCATATTAAATACAGTTAGTTATATCTACAACCCTTCTAAAATAGCAAAAACTAAAACTTCAACCCTTAACTTTTATAATTAGCAAAACCACTTCTCTGAAGATGCCTCATTAGAAAGCCTAAATAGAAGCCGCAAAATTGACCCTTGACTTAAAAAAAATTAAAAAGATTTAAATAATTAAGTTATTAAATGACCATTCTACCCCTAGGTGTCTTAATAATATTCATATATTTGTGAACGGACGCATTCTTAATGTTCTTAAGTTGAATGAGTGTTTTTGTAATATATCCATAATTAAGCTTCATTCTTTTAAAAAATTCAATATCTTATGTAAATAATATTTTCACTATCTATTATTTGAGAGTGTTTCAATCTTGAAAATGAATTTCTAGAATAGAATCAATCTCAATTTTTGTTATTTCTTAACTCGTTATAAGCTCTTAATTGACTATCCCGTCACTCCCTCCAATAGCCCCCATTTTTTCTCTCTGTATCTCTCTCTCCCAACTCTCTCCCAACTCTCTCCCTTACTCTTGTCTTTTGTCCCTCCAAGTGCCAAGATCTCTTTCTATTTTTCCTTTCAATGTTGTTCATCCCACACGCTCTCCTCTCTCTATTTGTCATCACATCCCCCTTTTTTCCTATTCCCCCTATTTCCTAATATACGGTCCATCTCTTCTTTTGTGTTCATCACTCCCACTCTCTCTCTCTCTCTCTCTCTCTCTCTCGTTACTCTATTTTCTATTGCCCATCTCATCATCTATTTTTGCCTATTTGCTACCCCATCCATTTGAAGTTCTCCCTGTTTGATGCCTTTAAAAACACAAGTTATGACCTATAATGGGCAATGAATTGAGAGTAAGAAAAGAGCATAAAAAAGAAAAATTAAAGGAAAATAAATGAAAATAAACAGTATTTTTTGTACTTGTAAAACTAAACTTATTTTAAAGCATCTCTTTTTAAGATTTTAGCCCTACAATATTAGAAAAAGGATCCCAGAACACATCATATGATAAAATTATACAATAAACTTAGAGTTTTAAAAATGGAAAATTTATTGATAGAAAAAAAGAAAGCAAAGTAAAAGAATAACGTTAGCTTTTAGGAATGTTATAATTATATTATTAATAGAAGGCAAACTATTTACTTTAAAAAAGCTACCACATTTAGAATTATTAAAATTGTAGAGTTTAATTCTAATAACTTAAATAATATTATTAACCTAGTTCTAATAGTATCATCACTTATAGTACTCCTTTTAAAAGTTATATTGTTTGTTCCAACACTTTCATTATGTATTGTTGTATGTGTAATTATTCACCTTCATTTGTATATGACATATACTAATCAGACAAATCATGTCCCAACCTTCTAAAAATTATTGTCTCTTATAAATTATCACAGTTGTTTTTTTAAGATAAATTTCAACACATCTTTCTTTTCCTATATTTTAACTCTACAATACCAAAATAAGTACTTGTGCAAAGCAATAATGGTTGTTAGTTGGCTTGTATATAAAAATGACGGAAAAAAAAATAAAATTACACCAATCGCTATTTTTTTGCTTCTACTACTACTACAAATGCATATGAGTTTTTTATTATGTTTCACCCATTTTAGTTATAAATACATTACATTTACTCCTCCTATAAATTTTAAAATCTTAACAAAGATGTTCAGTAGATAAGTTATAACGACCATGGGACCAAGAGCAAAATAGGAAGTTTACATAATTTTTTTACCAATACCATCATTTGTGTCCAAACACCAAATAGAATGAGCAATTTCATAGACGTTGCCTTTTTAAAGCGGATATTTAGATAATTATGAAATCAGAGAGAATGAATTGATAATTTCGTTACTTTAGAAAAGGCTTGAGTGTAATTAACCTGATTAATTAAATATTTTGTTTGACCTGAAATCATTATTTTTTAACTACTCGTGACAAAAAGTAGATAAATTATATATTTTAATTGATTTTACTTAATATTACTTTTAGTAAGATTAAATTATTCATACTCAAACAATAGTATCTCAATTATAGACTAATTCATACAACATATATGATTAAAATATTTAAATAGACTTATATGTTATTTATTAAATGTAAACTTGTATTTGCAATACTTAATTTCCACATTGTAAGAGACTACAAAAACAAAACATAATTTGAAGGACCTTTTAACAAAATCGGAAAGAAAATAAGGCCATCGAGAGTAGGTAAATATAGGGATTTCGTAATTTGGGAAGGACCTCTTAGCAAATAGATAGAAAAGACATATGCAATTTTTTTCGATTAGATTAGATAAATATATAAACAGACAACACCATTGTTCATCCGGCGCTCGCTCGACAAATAATGAATAAAACCTCCCAATACCTAAGTGATACTCTGTAAATTTTGGCAAAACCCTAGTTATATATTTTTTGCTATTAGACGTTGCGTTACTGCTCTATTCGATTCGCCATCAATGTAAGTATACATATTTTTTGCTCCCTTTATGCTTCTTTTTTTAAGTGCTCACTTGTGTCTTTTTGTGTGATTACGGATTTGGGCATCGGATTTTGAATTCAATTTCTTGTTTTCTGTTTCAGTTGCTTTCTATTTTTTATTCTCCCTTTTTTGTTGAGAATAGTAGTATTTCTTCTGTTTACTTGGTTACTTGTATTCTAATGGGGTTTTTGAGGTTGTGTAGAATTCAGATTCAAATGATAATGGGTTTTGTTTTCTGAGTAACAATGGCATTTTTTGTTTATGTGGGAGAGCTGAAAATTGGTCAGCTCAACTTAATTTTGACTGTTTATCTTTGTGGGATTGAGATAATAGCTGATGGACCACTTCAAAAGATAAATTATATAAGTTTTGCACAATTCTTTAGCACCGAGAGAAGATTTTAGTGAAATAATATGGATTATGAAGGCCATGTGGGAAACAATCATATGTTGAAGTGCATAGATTATTTTCTAGTTTTCATGATTTCTAATTCTAAGGCTTCAATCTCTTTTGTCATTCCTTGGCTAGAATGAATCTTAAACAGACTCGCAGCTTTACCTTTAAGTTGAAAGCTGTTTATTTATGTCTTAAATTGCCGTCGACAACTTAAGGCCAGCCAACTTAGTCCCCAGTTTATGAGAGATTGTTAACTCATAGCTGCATAGTTCTATACCAATATGCCTGCATTTGCAGTCGCAATGATAAGTATGATATGCAAAAGCACCAGAATCATTGGATTATGAGAATTAGGAAAGTAGATATATCTTTATATCATAGGTGTCTCTTGTGTATTTATATCTTAATCACCCTTGCACGACAAAGCATAACTTCCTTATCAAAGACAGTTGAAAGTCTGTAAACATTGGATTTGTGTCTATTAGAAACTTCATTATGTGGTTTGCATATTTTAGCTGGCAAATTCTAACATAATACCCCATTCATGCACTTTTAATAGCTCAAGTTTGATTCCACAAGAAGTTTTAATGATATATGAAATGCTAAAAGTTTTGTTTATCTTGAAACTATCACCCTAGCATGGTGGTTGAAGAGGTGTCACATAATTAGTTTAAGTCAAAGGGTAATGAAGCTTTATGTTGGGACATCCCGAAATGAAAATAAGAGCAATATATTTGGGATAGATGGAGTTTGTAAAGTGGCACCGTTGAAATTAACTATATGCAATCTCATCTTTTATCCGATTAGGGTTTCACTATGAAACATGGTGGATTAGCTTGTAATGTTTGGAGAGTGTGCCAGATTGGTTTTTGAATGAAAATGTGAAGCGGAAACTTACAAGTTTGGAATTCACAAAACTAGAAGAAAAAAGCTTTGCATTAATAAATCAGGTAAATCAAAATTTCAATCTCTAGTGCATGGATGGGGAGAGACAGAACTAGTTATTGAATTTAATAAATCAAAAGGCTCATGGGACTGATACATTAAGTTCGCCAGTTTGTCCATTTATCAAGGCTGCAAAACGTTATTGTATTGTATTATAATTAATGAGTATGGGACTAGTTATATTATGCAAAGATGAGGATAAATTGATAAGGAAGTTAAATAATCTGACGCCCTTCTTAAATGGTTCATTTATCATCTACCTTTGATTAAGAAAGTTGTTGAGAAATGAGACATTACTGTATGAATAACTTCCAAAACCTGGATAAGTATCATTAGAAGGAACCTGTCCTGTGGTGTTCTATTTCTACCTTTATGTCAAGGACTAGACTTAAAAGGGAATGGCACAAACACCTATCAAAAATGCCCTCTGTTGTTTTGTCTTTCTATCATATCCATTTAACAGGTGGTCTTTCAAACTTCTTTCATTTGCTTCCGCAAGAAGTACTTTTTTAAACACTCAATCCTTGTCACCTGCAGCCAGTAGATGATAAATAGAAGTAAACATCTTCTGCAATGGAAGATGGGATAAATGAACCTTCTTATTACCTACTATTATCTTTAACCAGAGCATGTCTCTCTGCCTGAGTTATTGCTCATAATAACTGAAAGTCGTGTGAAAAGGTTAGGAACAATAACCCATGTTCCAGAAGCAGAGTAAAAGCATTTGCATGTCTATCTTCTCTGGTATTATCAAAAACATAATTCTCAGCTAAGTCCTCTCCAAGAAACACACTAGCTCTATCATAATCTTCTCAAAGTCCAGCTTCAATACCATGGCATATCTTTGCTATTGGATTTTGAACAGTAACCTTTAGCGAAGACTGACGCTAGATTTACTTTTCTTTACGAAGCACTCTAATTTTGGCTGATTCTTTCATCAAACACACTCATGGTCTAATGGAGTTGATCTAGTCATAACTTTATTTGTACTAGTGAGTATTAAAAGCAGTATGATCAGGGACAATAACAGTCAACTAAGTTCAAGTAAGTAGGACAATTTGGTTATTTCAGTGTCTTTGTTACTTGTACGTTTGTTGTCTAAAACTATTTACTTGCTTCTTGTGATATTCGCTGTCTATATTTGAGGAAGACCACTTCCCTTCCCCAACCCAATTTGCACATACTTTCACATAGGTGTGGGCATCGGGTTCGGGTACCCCCATACCCGACCCGTCTCGATCGGGTATTTTTAATCCCCCAACCCGATCGGGTATTTATGGGGGTACCTGAAATTTTGGGGGTTGGGTATCGGGTATTGGGGTGGGGTACCCGATACCCGATCGGGTACCCCCATTCTATTAATAAAAAAAAAAAATTAATTATATTATTAGAATTATATATTTAATTGAAGTGCCAATATATGATGTATATCATATATTATACATTAATGTTTATATTTAAGTTTTAAAATTATATATTAGGTGGGATTTAGAACTTGTGAATAATAAATTGTAGTGTTATTAATTGATTCACAACAAAAATAAATAATGAATTAACAAAATTTTAATTTTAATTTATTAAAAATATAAAAAAAATTAATGGGGGTTTTGGGGGTACCCGACCCTAAGGGGGTACCCGATGGGGGTACCCCCATAAAATGGGGGTCGGGACTCGGGTATCAAAAAATGATACCCGAGCCCTCGGGTACCCGCAGTAGGGGGGGTACCCGACCCCGGCCCACCCCTACTTTCACATCCTTGCTCATTCTTTGTGCAACTGTGAGTGCATGCTAAGATGCAATTTTACCAATCATGATGCTGCTGATTTTTGGTTAGTTTCCCCTTGTAGGAATAATCTTTCTTCCATCACTTAGGAGATTGTTGCTACCTACTCGTACTTCCACATTAGTAATGCATAGTCGTAAGATTCTTTGGAAATTAACTGTGAAACTTTGCCTATCTGTAAATCGATGTCGTCTTTTTATACATTTTCAACTTGCATAGTGTGTTGTCACTTGTATTTCTTTATTGCCCAGCATTGAACTGCTGGGTACACAATTTGACTGTTCTCATTGGGAAAATGCATAAGGATTGGATGGTAAAGTTGTAATATTTGGTAGTTTCTGTGCACATAGTTGTTCAGCAAAACTCATCTGTTTTGTTTTTACAATCCTCAGCAGAGATCTTATGGCTGAAATTGATCAGAATTATACTGATGCTGAACAAGCACATGAACATGAATATGAACCTGAAAATGTACATGCAAATGAACATGAACTTGTAGATGAACTTGCACAAGTACATGAATGTGAAGAAGACAAACATGAACTAGAAGATGGAATACAAGAGAACTTCCATCAGGATGAAGAACAGGAACATGCAGATGAACCAGTTGGTGGAGGTGGTGATAAATGGCCAGGTTGGCCTGGAGAAAGTGTTTTCAGGATGTTGGTGCCTGCACAGAAGGTTGGTAGTATAATTGGACGTAAAGGCGAGTACATAAAGAAAACATGTGAAGAGACAAAATCTCGGATTAAAATTCTGGATGGTCCTCCAGGAACGAGAGAAAGAGCTGTAAGTAAAATTTTTGATGTGTTCTAACATCTTGCTATGGCATGTTTATATGCATGCAATATTCATGGAATTGATTTTTCAACTTGTCAGTACATATTTTTTACTGTTTGAGGGACGTTAATTATAACGTCAATTTTGTTACAAATCATTAAATGTTCCAAGAGGCTAGAGTTAGGAGCTGGACATGTTAGTCTCTTACTTCTTCGCTAAGTTCCACTTGTGCTTTTGAAGAGATTATTTTAGTTATATATTATTTTGTTCTATTGCTTCTGAGATTTGGGTACAAGTGCATATTATTTGGTGAAAGTCATGCAATGTCTTACAGCACTGAAATGAAATTGATGCGTGCATCCATGTGAAATTGAGATTGAAAAAATACTTGAATTCCATGTACAATCATACTGTGCTATAATATATTCTATTATATAGATATATATGCAACTGTGCTATAATATTTTCTATTATATATATATATATGTACTCTCTGATATGCGTATATTATTTTGATCCTTATGGGGCAAATGTCTTGGTTCATTAGTTGGTCCAATTCTTGGGATTGATTGCTGGCTTCTCATCTTAACTGTTAAAGGATTCATACACACATGGGGATATGTATGTCCTTATATTCATATTTCATGCATAATTGGTATCTTTTCTGCTTTCAATTTTCTTAATATCTATCCCCAATTGTTTTTTTTTTTTTTTTTTTTTAGTTCTAAGCCATGGATTAATTATCTGTTTCTTTGCTCATTTCCGAACCATGATTTTGATGACACTGGGTAGCCCCTTTATGAAAGCTGGCATGATTCCGTTAGATATTTGCCTGCTGCATACCGTGAGTCAAGCTGATTCTTTGTCTAGTGTATCAATGTTTTGGAGAATCCTGCTTTCAGGCAAATGCTTTAGTGAGACTGGAGTCAGAGACGTAACCCTGCTGAAGAGATCTGAGGTGGCTTTGCAAGCATGAGCTCATTTGCCACTTGAATCACCAAGAAATTAATCTGCAATGGCGATATTCCTTATGGAACAGCCTTTAATCTTTATATATTCATAGTATAATACCCAGTCAAGCAATAGCCTTATAATATACTTAGATAACTTATAACCTATGAGGGAATAGGGTGCGTTTTACTGGATGATTAACCCCAAATATATCAACAGTGCATGACCAAATGTACTCTGAAGTCATCATTCATGTAAAAATTGAAGCCAATTATTTAGTTATAAGATGCTTAGCACAACTGCACCTGTGATTGCATGTGCCGATGGAAGCCCTGTAAACATTGTTACTGTGTTCTAAAATTTAAAATAGCCAGTATAGTGACTGTTCATAAAATGGTGACGTGTTTAAGTTCTCTTTGTGAAACACATGATCTGAAGGGAGCCAATGTTTAAATATTATCATTTCTAAGATACTTTTCTGCAAACTGCTTAAATAAAAAAATAGGAGTAAAGCAGTGGCAAACGTTTTGGAACCTAATTGGAGTCTGTGAGCACAGAATTGAGTTTCTCACAAATATGATGCTGTCAATGATTCAATGGGATACCTCAGGAATCAACATAGTTAGAAGAAGATGTTATATGATGAATGTTTTCCCTTCTACAGCACTTTGAAAGATCATGGTTTCTTTCCCAATGAAGATGATGTCCATCTCGGTACTTTGTCTTGTTTTATCTTGAATTTGTGCAACTAGTTTAAAGTTATGACATTGTCCACATAAAATCATTGTGAATATAAAGGAATTGGCAGACAAAGACAATTACTATGGGCTGATAATATATCCCTCTGAATTTGTAAGCAATAAAATTTTTGGGCAATTCAATAGGCCAAATAACTGCCCTTCTAAGAGTATGATGCATATGCTGTGTCAGCGACCAATATGAAATCTAAGAAGGGTCTAATATGAAATTGCGGGTATGCAGCATAACATGAAAGGTGCATGGGGAGGATTCCTTACAGAGGGTTTTCGTAATAAATTTGGATTCATGGGGTTGGTGATTTCTAGGATCAGGGAGAGTAACAAGCAGAATGAGGCTGTGGCTTCCCCCTCTCATACGTTAATGTCGTAAACGCATGGGTTAAGGACATGGTGGCATGATGAGTAGGCATCAAAAATTTCATTTTCATTTCAAAAAAGAGAGCAAACTAAAGTGAACTTGTTTAGTCACTTTAAATGGTGCAAGCACAAGTCTCCCCCTGGAAGTTTGCAAGTTATACTTCCACCTTTTACTGGTTCTATTCATTTATATCAGTAGATTGTCCAGCCTAATGTCTTGGTTTATACACAGCTCAACTACATGTAGAGATACCTTGCTGCCTCCTCTATCATAGTTATTAAAGGCGCTCGCCTCAGGTGGCCAGGCAAGCCAGATGAGCCCCTGGCGCCTCATTCTGCTGAGGCCAGGCGCCAGATAAGAGGCGCTCGCCTTGCACGCCTCGCCTCACTAAAATGTAATATCTATGGTTTTTTTTAACAAAAGACCCTAATTTAAACTTAGAAAAATATTAGCATATAGCATTTGTCTACTCATTATCCACCACCCAGTCCCGTTGTGGCCATGGCCACTCGCCACCGCCGGTCACCATGCCAGGTACAATTTTGCTTCATTTTTTTTTCTTTTCTGTTTTCTCTAACAACCTCAACTTTTTGTATGGTTTTTTTTCTTTTTAATTTATTTTATATGGGGCCTTTTTTAAAAAAACTTGAACTTTGTTGTTTTTTCTAATTTATATAAATCTTTCTTTCCTTTTTTTTTTTTTTTTGGCACTTTTTAATTTCTGTTACCTTTTGTTTGGCTTTTCTTTTCCTGGTTATATTTTCTTTTTGTTTTTTATTCTGATTTTTTTCTTTTAGCTGTTCTTTTTCTAAATTTTACTGTTTTTCCCTTTTTTTATTAGTATTTTTGTTACTTTATTGTTTTGGCATTTATAACATATTTTTGGAATTTTTGCATTATATATATATATATATTTTATATTTTTTATAAATTATTGCCTCATTCGCCTTTTGGTCGCCTACCTCTCGCCCTGCCTTTCGCCTTAAAAATAGGCCTTCTGCCCCCCTCTCGCCTCATGCCTTTCATAACTATGTCCTCTATTTAGGGTAATTTGTAACCGTGCCATTTGTTATTCCAGCTTACTGGGGGCAAGAAATCCTTAATTTAAGTGAATAGATATAAATGGAAGACAAAATGTACTGAATTGCAAAAATTAATTGAATAAACTATCCAACTAATTTTCACTTGCTGCTGCTCATTCAGTAAGGATTGGCATATTAAGAGAGTTTTGCTTCTTAAGCTGCCTATAATGATGTAAGTAATAGCCTATAATATTGAAAATAATCCTGATATGTTTAGCTACCTAAGACAATGTTACTGGACAGAATCTTACTGATTCTGTAAACAAATCCACTTTATGACAAGGGTCTCCATTCAATTTTGTATATACATTTAATTCAAGTTATGGAAGAATTAGCCCAATTCCAACTAAGAATATTAATATGGTAATGGCCATCCAACACTTAAATGTTGGTGGTTAAATGTTTTTTATTTTTTCAGTCCTTTCCTATGACGAGGCAAATCCTGCACATTGATATGGAAATATACCTCTTTTGTTTAAAATTCATGATACAATGTTATTAGCCCTAAGTGTTACGAACTGCTTATGATGTAATGCACTTTTCCTTTTTAGAAGGTATAATTCAAATTTTTCTGGCTAACTGTTTGCTAATGTCACCTGTTTTTCGGATAGGTTATGGTATCTGCTAAAGAAGAGCCTGATGCTCCTCTTTCTCCTGCTGTAGATGGTCTTCTCAGGGTGCACAAACGTGTTGTCGATGGTCTGGAGAATGATTCTTCTCATCCTGCACCAGGTTTAGGAGGCAAGATCTCAACAAGACTGCTTGTCCCAGCTGCTCAAGCAGGAAGTTTAATTGGGAAACAAGGGGCTACTGTCAAATCCATTCAAGAAGAGTCTAATTGCATTGTTAGGGTTCTTGGAGCAGGTTTTTCTCCTTCCCCTACTGTCAATTCACACATATTAAGTCTGAGGATACGAACAGCACCTCTGGTTTTCTCTTTTACTCTTGCTGATTGCTATTCTTGTTTTTTTATATCTGAGTGTGTGTCAAAGTTGTCACTTCAGAAGGTTGCCAATATTCAGTTACCTGATTACAGTTCTTCTATTGTTTGTGTAGAACTGTTTGTTAGACAAATGAATTGTTTTCTTTATGTACCAGCTTAAGCTTAAGTTTTTACTTTGTGTCGACATATAACCTTCATCTCTTCTAATTGCTTCAAGATATTGAACACACAACTCTTGGATGGAATTGTAATGTTTGCTATTATCATCTCTTTTAAATCCATCAAATATCCAACCTGTGACTAGCATAATTGAGCCGAAGTACCATACCTTCCAAAAGCTAAAAGAATAGTGGAGTGACTAATTGGACTCCCAAATAGCATTGGATAGAGATGCTAGTTAAGCTTTAAAGATTTCATATCGCGATGATTATAGAGATCTTCCTTAAGCTTTGGTGGAAATACACCCTGAGGCAGAGTTTGAGTATATATAGTACACTAGCATTTGTATCAGCAAAACAATCCATCAAAATTTGATTTTTCCCTCAAGTTGATTGATTCAAGGGTTTGACAATTTTTTTGGACCAATTACCCTTAGCGTAAGTACATAAATCTCCCATTAGATTTGTCAAAAATCTAAATACAGGCCAACACAGGTTCTAAAATTACATCCATCCTCTCCTAACAGTTGATGTCATATTACACATAATCTAATCATTTGTTATACCTTGGCAATAGTATTTTGTGGAAATGACAAATATTAGACCCTCTTATATCTGTCCAAATTTATAAAAGCATCTCCTGGAGTTTGTCTATATTTACACTAATATATCTTAGATTTATCTAATTCATACTAATTTTCCTTGAGATTTAGTATTTCTAGCTTATGATAGAATTTTGAAACTACATCTCTAATATCAATAACACATTTTAAATTATTTTAATTAGAATTATTAGTATTTCAAAAATTAGTTACGCATATTCCTTACATTTTATTTTTCCTATCACCTTATCCTCTATTTTTATAAGTAATGAGCATAGTGATATTATTGCCACAACCATATAGCCAATCAATCAACTACTTAACAATCATATGAATAATCACTCAACTGCTTATATATAGGAACTCCGCTTTTTGAATGTAAATTGAATTTTTTTAAGTTTGGGGTGAGCATGATGTTTGCAAGTTAGAATAGAGAATATATCAAATATATATCTAGATTTAAGTACTTTGTCATAGACCTCATTTTGATTTGGACATTTAGCTTGGTTTACGGCGAAATTGTCTTTAAATGCTTTTTATTAGGATAAAGAATAGGGGTTTAATTGTGAAGCGATAAAATTTCAAGGGAAGATTTAAGTAATCTGTCATAGACCTCATTTTGATTTG
This sequence comes from Jacaranda mimosifolia, assembly GCA_018894105.1. Taxonomy (NCBI): domain Eukaryota; kingdom Viridiplantae; phylum Streptophyta; class Magnoliopsida; order Lamiales; family Bignoniaceae; genus Jacaranda; species Jacaranda mimosifolia. The sequence goes on along the minus strand of CM032130.1, from coordinate 12,321,214 downwards.
GACATTTAGCTTGGTTTACGGTGAAATTGTCTTTAAATGCTTTTTATTAGGATAAAGAATAGGGGTTTAATTGTGAAGCGATAAAATTTCAAGGGATGTAATTATAATGTGACAAACCTTTGGGGAGGTTTTCTGTCATTTTTAACCAAGGATAAACGGAGTCATTACATAAAAAATGTTAGGGTTTTCTAACTGTAGTTTTAGGGGACAAGTATGTAATTCTGGAAACCTGAGGGGGCCTGCATATGTTTTGTCCAAAACATAACGGGCCTCTGCTATTACCCGTTCTTGATCCAAATCTCAATCATTCATCCAAATTCCAAACTTTACGGAACACTCTAAAATTAGATAGAAGTCGTTTGAAGCGGATGAGCTAGGAGTCCATGGGATGTGGAACAGCTCTTGTTGTAAACACTGGGTTTGCTTCACAGAATGCGCTTCATGTTGAAGTACCTGAGCTGACCAGTATCTCTGGAACTACACTAGGCACCTTGGCCGAAATTACTGGCAAAAGTGGCTGTGTTGCCAATTGGTAGGTGTTCAGCTTCTATTAAATCATAAAGAGTCCAGGCTCAACTAATGCTTGCTAGGGACACACTTTGGACAGATTCAGGATCAGAATGCAATTTCAGAAAAGGAGGTAGGCTATGGTCTGAGCAGCTTCTAAATTGGAAAGAAGAAAAAAAAAGGAGCTGTGTAAAACAGATAAAGAATATGTAACTAAGTAAATAAGAAAGCAACTTTTGTATACTTATGATGTAAACTGGTTAAATAAGAAAGATAATGCTTTTGTAGACTCACTTTGTTGCCTTGCTAGTTGCCTGGCTATTTATAATATGTGAGTTGTTCTAGTCAACTTATGGTCCTACCATGTCGTTCCTCTTTCCAAAATGCAATATGTGAAAATATATTTCCTACATTTTATCCCTTCTTTCTAGTCGGTGGTGGATATAATATTCACCACTTGTAAGATTATATTTTGATTTATTTTCCTTTAAAGGGGCAAGCATTACATTTGATCATCTGTTGCAGTTCTACTGTTGAACTAGCTGATATAATTTAGCTGTATGTTGCTTGTGGGTTTATTAATAATGTAATTTAGTTTCTCTTTTCGCTATTGCTTTAGTTGACTTTTTTTAGAAAGATTGATATGCTTCCCGTGTGGGAACTTTATATTATTTACTTGATGTGAAATTGGGTTACATCAAGCGAAGACTTTTAGTAACGTATCACTGTGTTAAAATGTGAAGGCTAAGGTTGTATGTTACATTGTGTGAATGTTTTGCTTTGCCCAAATCATATCCCTGTGATGTGAGATCTTTGTTGCTGAGTTCGGGTTGACCACATAAGGATGGACACTAAAGTTTTGGTTCGATAACTATATTGGTGACCAGATAGTGGACCAGATTAGCCAGAGATTGTTGGATAAACCTACTAATTAGGTTTGAACCCTGATATTGCACCCAACGGATTGGATAAAATTGGCTTGTGTCCTTAGGGCCAGTTTTCTCTAATCACAATTTGTTGTTGATACTCATTAAGTTTCTTAGTTTTAATGCTTGTCTTATTCCGATAGCTGTATTCTAATATATGTAAACTGTTTAGAACTTCTATGTCTTAATGCATTTGACATCATATTTATATGTTTTAACAGTACCAGCTATCTTACTATATCCGATGTGGGCGCTAGTCATTGCAGTAGCCTACCTGTTACTGCCCTGATACATTTATGAAGGGGCTTGTGTTGTCTATTGATCGATATGCACTACTATATGCAAATTGTTTGAAGCTTATCAGATAATATGCTTTAATGCCATCTGTTCGATCAGTTAATATATGCTCGAATATTCGCCCTACCTATATCAGTATCTCATGTATGCAATTGTTGGCGTAATCATTGCAGAAGACCTTCCAGTTTTTGCTCTTCAAGATGATAGAATCGTAGAGGTAGTAGGGGAGCCTGCAAGCATACATAAGGCGATTGAATTAATTGCTTCTCATTTGAGAAAATTTTTAGTTGATCGTAGCATAATTCCAATTATTGAAATGCAAGTAAGTATGCTCTTTCTTACAAATCCATTTAGGATAAATACTTTTGTTATTTCATCATATCTTCTTGACCTACTTTTTGGTGATTCTGTCAGATGCAAATGCCTAATTCTCATATTGAACACATGCCTCCTGCTCAGCCTTGGGGTCCGCCACTTCAGTCTTTTCCATCAAATGCACCTGCAGGTCCTGGATATGGAGCTAGCCCACATTTCATGCCTCCTTCCAGGCAGTTTGATAATTATTATCCCCCTGCTGACATGCCGCCTCCTTCAGAAAAACAACCTCATCAAGGTATATCTGCCTATGGTAGAGAAGCCCCAGTGCCATTGCATTCATCATCCAGCCAGTCAGCTCCATCAGTAATCACTCAGGTTGTCATTTTCTTCCAAAATTTCAGTTCAACAGTCTTCTGTTTAGTGAATTAAAGGCAGAATTGTCAAACAAGGTTCAATTTGAATGCCTTGAGTGGCAAAGAGCTGTTTGTGTTGGGACTTCCCACAGGCTGCGCAACTCCTAGTCATTCATTTGAGGTTAAAAATGTAATATACAAATGATTTTTGCTGTTTAACTCTCCTCTGAAACTCCATACTAATTCAAACATAGGCAAATAAGGATGGAGTTTTAATTAACTTTTTCTGGACTTAGTATGTATCATGTGTCTATTCATTGTATAATTGGAACTTGATGAGTTTGCAGGTCACACAGCAAATGCAAATTCCACTGTCTTATGCTGATGCTGTAATTGGTACACAAGGTGCAAGTATAAGCTACATCCGGCGGGTTAGTGGTGCTACAGTTACCATACAAGAAACAAGGGGAGTTCCTGGTGAGATGACAGTTGAGATCAGTGGAACTGCTTCTCAAGTCCAAACTGCTCAGCAACTGATTCAGGTAGAACCTTGTAAACCCAGAATTTGGTTGTCTAAACCTTCATAACTTTTTCTTAATTACTTTTTTGTCTTTGTGTTTACAAACTGTAAGGCATGTTATGGTGCAACTTTGCATGTCTTTTCCCCTGTCATGTATGCAATGAAGTTGATGGGTCTTTAATCTTCTGCTGCTGCTAATTTGTTGGAGGGAAAGAGTTAGTATGTTGAGCCATTGCCTAACTGAATAATTAAAGGAAATTTCTCAATTACAAACCAGCAACAGACATTCTTTTTCTTGTGCGATTGTGGTAAAATGGCTGACAAAAGTTGATTTATTGTTTGATAAAACTTTTGGCAGAATTTCATGGCTGAAGCTGCAGGACAACCTCAAACACAGCATGCTTCATCAGCTGACCAAATGTATAACTCTTATTCAGCTCATGGCTCGGCATACACATCTCAGCCGTCAAATCCTGGTCTATCTGGACAAACTGGAGGTTATGGCTCGGTTTATGGTTCCAACTATGGTTATTGAGTTGGGTCTCATTATTTTGAAGACTACCTTGTCTAGAGAGCCTAATAAAAGATTCCCTGAGAATTGCCAGCTAATTGCTTTCCTTTTTCAGAGCTTTGAAAGACAATTTACAAAGATAAGTTGTAGGATGAATTAGGAATGCCATGAAGCCAGGCTAGCATGTACTTTTGCTGTTTCCTCTGCATGAACCCTCTCTCTGTGTACGAAACTGCTCTCCATCCACCTGTAGAACGAAAACACAGCATTTTACAGACGATACTAACTATTCTGTATTAAAGATCGTATTGGTGTTTGTATTGCTTTAACTGTTTCATATACATGGACGGACTCCTTTGTTTTGGCATATAACTATTTATTTTTAGACTTTTCTTATTTTTCATCACAAAGCCCGGAATACTGCATTTCTTCCAGAGTTTCTTCACTATTGAAATTGGATTTTGGGAGTTTCCAATTGGAACCCCTTGCTTTGCTGACTAATCTCTTGTGAAGCAAGATTTTTTAAAGTGGCTAATAGTGATATGGACTCGTAATTTTTGTCCAACGGATTTGGGTAGGAACTTGGTTGGATCCAACCTGGATCTGACTTTGTCAAAATATTTTCTAGGACCAAGGCCTTAGCTTAATCGAAGACCGGTAAACGTCCAAGGTGGATGAAAGGCTTAAGCCATGATAATTGGTTGACCTCATTAGTAATTTATTAATGTTCATTGTTCTTGCTAAAAAATATAAGATTTTTTTCAAGTTAATCAAATCTAAATTCTAATACCCACACTATTTATATATATTATATAGTATCCAAAGTTGGGTCCATATTTTTAATAAGCAAAAAATTAAATCATCAGAATTTAACGGCCAAAAAAATTTTCCAATCAAGATTTGATTCATTCAAAGATCTTCTTCTAGGGTTTGTTTGCTTGCCAGGATTGTGTCGGATAGATGTGTAATTTAATATAATTGGATGTTTGGATGGCATATTTAAAGCTCATGATTAATAAAAAGCTTAATATTTTATTCTAAAGTGTTGGGACTATGTATCCCACCGCCTTGGCTTGATTAATAATCCTAAGATTAAAAGCATTAGGATTAACATATTAGGTGACGAAATTATCCCTGCATAATTTTGTACACCACATATCTTTATATATATTTATACGTTGTTATATATGATTAATTAACAAATATATATCACTAAATCTCGATTTATATAACTAAGTTTTTGTGAAAATACTAAATTATATCCATAATCAAATTTATTTTTATAATACTTTTATAAAATATTTATCTAAGAAATATAAAACTTTTTATATAAAAATTATTTCTTCAGTAATAAGATTTCATAACTAATTTTTTTCCTATAAATTGAAAAATAAATAATATTATTTTAAATATAGATTTGCACTTAATATAAGTATATTTTTGTAAAGTTACAAATTAATATCCATAAGCACATCAAATATAAATAGTTTAATCTATAAAATAATTGTAATATTTTATAATAAAATTTGAAAGCTAATTATTTTTTCTTTTTTAGGTAATAATAGATTATAATTAAATGGTTGAGAAGGGAAAGAAAAAAAAAAAAAAGAGGCTTAGTCATTACATGCACAATATATATTTAAACCCTTTCAATGAAGATATTTGAATTATTAAAAGGAGTTGAGGGATAAATTTGATATTTTACATTTATCATAATTTACAATTCTTAGCATCCAAACAACTGATTATATTAAAATTATGATATCCAAATAATAATTCAAACAAGCAAATAAGAAATTAAATGATAAAGATATATTTTTTAAATAATGAATCATACATTTATCGATGTGTGGTTTGCCAATCACAAAACTAACAAGCACGTGGTAAATGACAGCTCATGGATCAGGCAAGTGGCACATCTCAATTTGGCTAATCTCCAAGTTACTTGTCGAAGAAGAGAGACGAAGAAAAACGAAATCCCTTTCCAAACTTCACTTTTTGAGCCCGTTTGGACCCTTTCCAACATAGGAAAATTCTTACTTGCTTGTCACCAAAGAAAGTACCAGGCCAAGTAGCCTCAGCCCATTTCCATGATCAAGCAGCCATGAGCCACTCTCCTCGGAAACTTAAAAGGGCAAAGAAAGAATCTTCTCAGTTTTATCATCAGAACAAGAGATACCTCATACATGCATCTACAACAATCCAATTCCATAAAAAGCAACCTGTACAAGGAACCATATTGGGATAGTCTCATTCATAAGGCAAACAAACACCACCTACCGCTAAACTCATTCCCATATTTCCAAGTTTTATCTACGTACATACACGCACACAAGTCTTGTGTTTATACTTATATACACACTAGGCAATCTGCATTCAAGATATATACCAACTTCTGATCTTTTACATATAAAGAAGAAAGTAATTGCAACAAGAATGGCGATGAGGCCAAGAGGTGGCAGCACTGCTGCTCCTAAACATGCAGGACGGCCAGCTGGTGGTGTCCGGAAAGTGTACGAAGAGTTCAAGCCCATGTCAGAATGGCAACAAGACGATGAATCTCATATTCTCAATATTTATCTTCCTGGTATAATATAAGTTTATATCTTTATTTTGTTTCTCTCCTGAACCTCCTAGTTTTTTTTTTTCTTCTTTTTATCATCATCATCCTTGAAATTCAGCTGAAGATGGTAATGCCTAAAATGTTGGACTTCATCAAAGAATCTCATCATGTTCACTAATTAGTCCTTTCTCTCCAGGCTTTATGAAGGAGCAAATCAGGGTTTCAACAGAAGGCCAGAATACCATCAGGGTTTATGGAGAACGCTTGGTTGCAGGCAACAAATGGAGCCGCTTTGTAGAGGATTTTCAAGTTCCGGAAAATGGTGAAATGAACTCGGTACGTGCCAAGTGCCAAGGAGGAATCCTTAACATTTCAGTCCCAAAAAGGGAAGTTAAGAAACCTAAAGAGGCCATTCCTCCAAAACCTAAAAGCCTTGATATTCAAAAACCACCGACCCCTCAAAAGGGTCAAGACAAAGTTCTTCCAGAAGTCAGTAGTAGCCAACCAGCAGATGAAAAACATCTACCACCACAAAAAGTGTCGGGTGAACCAAGGACGAAACAGGGCCAGGATGGTGATCAAAAACAACCCACCCCTCAAAAGGGCCATGATAAAGCTTTTCCAGCAGTTGGTTTAAGCCAAGCAACAAATGATAAAATTTTGGAACCTCAAAAGGCATTGGGTGATCAAAGAGACACAAGGAGCATTACCCCTTCGAGAAACACTGGATCTGTAGTTTCCCAGGATGCTCAGAAGACGGAAAGCAGTGAGTCTAAAGCCGAGCATATTGCATTAGAAAGATCAGATGGTGAAACAAAAAAGATGGTGAACGATGAAGGGAAGGATTCTGTCGGCAGTAAAGAGTTAGCTGAGGTTGAGACTGCCAAGAAGACGAAATTGGAGAAAGATGGAGCCACAGGCGTCCCCGAGAAGAAGGCAGACAACAAAGAGTTATACTCAGCTTTCACAAAGGAAAAATATAACAAGGCAGTGAAAGGGCTTGCTGAGCTCAATGAAGAAAGGCAATTGCTCGTGAATATGGGGGTAGCTATGCTTGTTATTGTGGCACTCATTGCTTATGTCACCTACAAGTTTGCATCTGGAAAAGATAAAAACTAGATTCTGTACAGATGTAAATTTATCTGTATATAATTTCAAGTATATGAGAATTAACAAATAAAGGGCACATATTTTATGAGTTCCTCAGCTATTCTAAAGTGCCATAAGCAACATAGATGATCAAAATTAGGTACAGTAAACCATAATTATCATTTTCCTTCTCTCATGACATACCTTGATAGATTTAGATATTTTCCTCTTTAAATGCAATACTAATCCATAATCAGAAAAAATGAATCAATGTAAACTAGACCAAAGCACATGGAAATTCCATGGTGCAGGAACTAAAAGATAGACAGGAAATTGAAAAGCAAATGCCTCAGATAAAGAAAGTTTCGTGGCAACCCGTTGAATAACTGAGATTTATATCCATGCACTCAACCCCAAATAGCATATTCCATCCGCAGGGCTCTTCTTATTGAACACAATAATGCAAACAGGTAAATCAAGAAATATAAACAGCATAATTTCAATGAAATCAAACAGAGAATTGCACTTCCAACCACCAGCAAAAAATAAGACCAGGCAAATACATGGGAAAGAATTTTCTAAAGACCACTTCATAACACATTCTTGGATGAACTGAATTGTTTAAACCAATGCTTCTCTTCATGCAAGTTCCAGCAAGTTCAAAACTATATTCACATTGCGTGAACCACCTATCACTAGCATCATCATCCACTCATCAGAGTTGGTCATGCACCAATCACCAATGAACTTTTACCAGGAGCAGCTAATTGCCAGTTATCAATTAATTGTTCCCTCAGTACAGTCTTGTTGTTGGAGTCCCTCATGATGCATTACCCTGTTGATGTCAGAAAGAATAGCATAAATGCTAAAAGACCAAGAAGATGCATGAAAATAGTCCAATTGCTTAATTTTCATTTTCTGAAGACAACCATCCTTGTAATCCAACTACCATAGATTTACAGTTAAATGAAAATTGAAGGTTGCAATATAATGACCCCTGTGGAAAACTAGATACACAAATTGAATTCATGATAAATAGAACGATGCTTACAGACAACAGAAGCATTTAAGATTTAACAAATTGAAAAATAAAGGTTCCACAATTTATAAATGCCAGTAACTTATCCCAATAAATGTAAATACTACTATGAATTAAAGGACATGTTCATCTACACAGATAGCGAAATTGAATCAATATTACCAAGTACAGATTTTCTGGTAACAATAAAAGAAGTTAGAAAGATTGTTGAGCTGGGTATTATTCTGAGTGTGCATTCTGTAACCTCCATCTTGTTATTAGATATAAATTTCAATCCAGTGATTATGGGAAATTACTTTTAACATTAAGATTTGTAATACCTTTGAATCAGCTACTCCTTGAAAAACAGGACAATATTAGGGATGCATCTTTATAACAAGTTATGGCCAGCATCTTTCCAATCAAAATTAAACCACCTCAACAGCTTCATGATTAGCTTCCAAACCTTTATTTTCCTCATTTAAAGGACTCCTTTTCAAAATGGGTGCAAATTTCTAAAGCCTATTGAAATTTGATAAACAAGAGAGAACTAAGGTTTAAAACCATCAGAATTTAATCTGAAAGTGGAAAACAAAGTCAAATATTAGAAGTAAAAGGCACCTCCAGTAATAATCAAATTCACCATTTTAGGGTTTTGGTGGGATCCTAGAACTAAAACAAAATGGAAATAATATAGTAAGCAATTCCCCATCAAAACTTGTGAGACCCAATAATTTATTTTCTACCCTCATCAGGGGTGCTGGCCTGCTGGGGGACATATCAAAATCTCATTCAGCAGTTTGAAAGAAACCTACCTATCAACTTTAAAGTAGTAAATGAGATCACAAAAAATTAAAGATGGAAAAATATTGATTTGGTAAAAGCTTTGATTGAAGTAGTTTCAAAATAGATATATCTGAGAGAAGATAATAACCACGAGAATAAGTACTTCTGACATCATGAACCTTTGTCAAACAAATGGGCATTTCTATTGTGGCTTCAGAATGGAGAAACATCAAAACCAAGACAATGCATAATTGCATGTGGACCTGCATGGTCTTTCTAGAAACCACTAGAAGTAAAAGAATTCAGTATCATTTTACCTTGGAACTTCTTGTGAACCTCTTAAGAAAAGAGAAAATTATTATAGGTAATAGGATCAGAAGTTCCTTCAGAGGGTAAGATCCGAACAAAGTCCATCTGTGGACAATTATGTGGGTGTGAAACTTGACGCATATTCCACACAGTTTCAAATACATTCAAAACCAACTAAATTTAGGCAATTTTCATTGTTTCTCATAGCTGAACCATCAGCTGCATTTTCCTTGCCCTCCATGGATGTAAGAAGCAATAAGTCAATGTATAATGCATCTCACAGATTTTACTCCCATATATCGAAATTGACATCTTTTATGAATACTAAGCCTAGTTATACCTGAAACTACAGATTCTCTTACGGTTTTCAGGAAATTACTTGATGCTTTCATCTTTGGCGATGGCTTCTTAACATTTTCTGCTTCAAAATCTAAAACCTTCTCTGAAGGCTTCCTCTTTCTTTTCAGTCGCGTTCCTCCTGTGTCCTCTGCAGCATAATTGCAATTGCTTCAATGAAGTAGGAAAAAGAAGTATGACGCAGAAAAATGACAATGCATGAACACTTTGTTAAACCATGTCAAAGAATGCAGCATCAATGCAGCGTACGAAAATGGTTCTCTAACCTTAAATTTTGCATTTCAAACCATTTCTAAATAGTTCTACGATCTTTTGGTATGTGATCACATATCTGCTTGTTGCAACAGAGTGATTTAAAACTGAATATTTAGAATATGAATAATGTTACAATAACAAGCAGCATGCAACCACAAATCGAAAGATCATCAATTCATAGGGTGAAAAGTGAAATTAAGTTGAATTTGAAAGGAAAATGCTCCTAAGTTCTGCAGTAAACTTGCACTTTCTTTAATATGATTTGTGTAATTAAACCAGAAAATGACATGACCAAATTACTATTAAGAGGTCTCCCATAACCCCTGAGGGTTATAGGCACAAAATTTTCCTCCTCAAGCTTTTTCTTCTTGAATGATGTTGACATAGATTGAGATATTGTAATCGACATTCTCCACCACTTGTAATAACACAATCCATCACAAAAATATTGGCGATTGCATCAAGTACTGAAAATACAACATTTACTTTCATAATGATGCTGATGAAGACAGAATTCCCATTTGATTGAATTCGCATAGAGCCAAAGATATTACCTTCAAGGGGACTGGATTCATGGTTTGTTAGATGACCATTCTGCCCTGCTTCCTCAGAGAGAGGAGATACAGACCGGCTGCCATCTCCCAGATTTGAAGTACTTACAAAATTCTTGCCCAGCTGCTCAGGAACATCAGGACATGGGTTAGCAGGCAAGAAGCATATTTCATCCTGAGACAAGTCTGAATCACTGAAAGCAGAATCTTGCTCAACAGTCACAATATCAACTTCCTCGTCTTCATTGATATCTGAATCTTTTACCTGGAACCATATAAACATATTAGACTGTAAACAAGTAAATGGAAATAAAAGAAAAGGAAGTTTATCCAAGATCTTTTACTCACTTTTTCCGTTTCAGTCACTAAATCAAATTCATCTTCTCGTTCCACATACTCTTCATTTTCCTCTAGCTCTTTAAAGTCTGGAGCGAATGCACTCCAATTCTCAGTATAATCCTTGGCCCAGATATAAACCAAACCTGTCAAGGAGACAGAAACAACGATAGGGTGGACAGGATGCCATGCCAAATCTATTAAAGCTTCCTTTGGACCTTCAAGGATTTTAACAAGATGCCCAGCCCTGTCCCATATATAGATCTTGTGCTCTCCTTTGCTAGCAGAACCTCCAACAACCCACTCCCCATCACCACTAAAACATGGAGCTTTCCAATGCACTTTTGTAATCGAATCCTGAAACTCACGAAAAAGAGCCAGACACCTTGATCCAACAGCCTTCAACTTTTCAACTTCATCTAGATCAGCAAGTTCATGGTTTGATTTATCCAGGGCCTTAAGCCCATCTTTCAATGGCAAAAGGTTTTCATAGATTCTAATAGTTCTATCATTTGAGTTTGTCAGAAGATACTGTCCGTTCCGGCTAAATACAATATTCTTTATCACAGCACTTCCTGGAATAGGGACAATACCACGTATTTGGACACTTTTATGATCTATAATTAGTATCTCCCCTTTGGAATTTCCCACATAAACCAAATCACCATACTTGTTAAAGCAAGCAGCAGTAGGTGTAAAAGGAGCAGATCCATCTGAAACTTTGTTACGTGACGAAGGGGCAACCCCATTTCCTATATCAGATAATGACACGGGAAGCACTGTTGTAGTTTCTGTATGTAAGTCAACAATCATAGGGGCTGATGACAGAGGACAAGCTAAGCAAATAGATGGAGTGGAGGAACCAGGATGGAGACGAGCTTGCAAAGGTGTTTGTTGTAGAGTCATTCGAGCTATTTTTACCCCTTTGACTACATCCCAAAGAGTCAAAGACTTATCTGCGGCTGACACTAGTATGCGGTGTCCGTACTTGGACCAACAAACACTTGTTATGGCAGCAACACAGTCCTTGTCCTTGAATTCTTTAGCAATGCCTCTGGTTTCAAAATCCCATATAACACAGGTTCCATCAGAGCACCCAGCTGGCCAAAATAATTAACATATTAAACAAAGATCCCAATGAGCATCGTGGTAGCTTGTAACCAAGTACAGAGTATATAAAAGATAGAGAGAGATCTCAGTAATTTGCTCGAAATAACAAATGCAACTAGTGATGCATATTTAGGTTATTAGTTACTGAATAAAGGAAAAAAAAACTAGAAAAATTAGAATGACCTGACAAAGTTTCTGAGGTAAAAGAAAGTTTGATGTTGTAGAAAGGGCTAGACCTCTCAATGAGAGATTTTATCAACAGTCTGTCATAAGAGGATTTATTTCCTACGTATTATTGAATAGCACCCATTTCATATTTATAGGGTATATGAGAGTAGGATTAGGTACAAAAGATACATAAAGATCCTAAAAAGATAAATTTTTCTAACTTACAGATATATCAAAATAAACTAAGCATATCTTAACAATCCCCCTCAAGCTAGAGCATATATATCAATCATGCCCAGCTTGTTACATAAATTATTAAATTGCTTCCCCCTTAAAGCCTTAGTAAATATATCTGCTATTTGTTCTGAAGATGGAGTGAACAGTGTGCTAATCTTCTTGCTTATCACAGCTTCACGAATAAAGTGACAATCAACTTCAATATGCTTAGTCCTTTCATGAAATACTGGATTACTAGCAATACGAATGGATGTTTGATTGTCGCAGTGCATACGCAAAGGATCACTGAGATTAAACCCCAGTTCAGCTAATAAATTTTTGAGCCACAACATTTCACTAGCAATGTGCGCCATAGCTCTATACTCGGCTTCTGCACTGGATCTAGCTACCGTTGTTTGTTTCTTACAACGCTAGGTACCAAATTTCCTCCAACAAAAGTGCAATAGCCAGTGGTAGACTTCCTGTCATTTTTAGAACTAGCATAATCAGCATCAGAATATGCTCCTATATTCAAATGTCCATGCTTCTTAAATAGCAAACCTTTTCCAGGGGAGGCCTTAATATATTTTAAGATTATGAGAGCAGCATCCCAATGAATAGTTCGTGGCTTTTCCATAAACTGACTAATTACTCCAACTACAAAAGAGATATCTAGTCTAGTAACAGTTAAATATATTAACTTCCCTACAAGCTGTTTGTACTTTACCTTATCATAAAAAAAAAAAATTCTAGTATCATCGCAAAAAACAAGATTCAAGTCCATAGGAGCGTCGATCGGTTTGGTACCAAGTAGACCAGCTTCTTGAAGCAAATCAAGAGCATATTTCCTCTGAGATAGAGATATACAAAATTTGCTATGAGCAATCTCGATACCCAAAAAGTATCTACGACATCCCATATCCTTGGTGACAAAGGGTTGTTGCTAATATGCCTTGGTTTGTTCTATGCCTTCATAATCACTATTGGAGATTAAAATATCATCCACATAGACAACCAAAATTATAATGCTAGCATGTTCGTTATGCACAAAGACTGAATGGTCCGACTGGCACCTCTTAAAGCCAAAATCACAAATGACACAACTGAATTTTTCAAACCAAGCTCAAGGACTCTGTTTTAAACCATAAATTGCTTTCTTTAATTTCCACATCATATGCCCTCTCCCACCCTGAGCAACATACCATGGTGTTGCTCCATAAAAACGGTTTCGTGCAAATCTCCATACAAGAAAGCATTCTTCACGTCCAGTTGATACATAGGCCAGTCTTGGTTAACGGCCAACGAAAATAAAACCCTGATAGAATTGAGACGAGCAACTGGAAAAAAAGTTTCTAGATAGTCAACATCATAAGTTTGGGTGAAACCTTTTGCAACTAGACGGGCTTTATACCAATCAATGGTCCCATCAGGCCTATACTTAATGGTAAACACCCATCGACAAGCAAAACAATATCAAAATTGGATAGGGCTAGCATAAGCTCCCAATTCTCCCGAGAAATAAGAGCAGACATTTCTTCATCCATAGCCATCTTCCATTTAGGGTGTCGCAGCGCCTCATGAGTCATGATAATTCTTGGGAATAGATTCTGAGGAAAGAGACACAGCAAAACTACCAAACTTGGAGGAAAGGTTAGTAAAAGACAGATATTTAGCCAAGGATATGCAGTACATGATCGTTTACCTTTCCGGAGGGCAACAGGAAGGTCATTGTCAGATGTGGAAGGTATAGAGGATGGGGGATCTACAGCAGAAGGGAGACTAGTAACAGAAGTGGGCGTGGTAGCTTGATGCGTGCGACGACGAGAATACACCTATAGTAGCTTAAATGATGTAATGGATAAAAGGATGGTTGAAGAGGAAGGGGCAGGCAATGGTATAAGAGGAGAGGTAATCTCAGAAGGATGATGACTTTTGGAGTAGTATGGGGTAGATTAGAAAAAAGTGACATCTGCGGAAGTAAAGAACCGATAAGAAATAGGATCATAACATCGATACCATTTTTGAAAGCGAGAGTAACCAAGAAAAATACCCTTAACTGACCTAGGGGATAATTTGTCGCGACTGAGAGAAAAATCATGAACAAAACAAACACACTCAAAGACTCGAGGAGTGACACTAAATAGAGGGCAGTCAAGATAAAGACAAGAAAATGGAATATACCCATGAAGAACAACAGAAGGCATGCGATTTATAAGAAAACATGCAGTAAGAACAGCATCCCCCAAAAACATTTGGGTACGTTCATCTCAGTCAGAAGAGTACGAGCAACATCTAAGAGGTGGCGATGTTTTCGTTCTGCAACACCATCCTACTGAGAAGTGTAAGGGCAAGTTGTTTGATGTAAAATGCCATGATTCTCACAAACAATAGAAACATCTTTTTGTACAAATTCTAAAGCGTTGTCAGTCCGAATAATACGAATACTAATAGAAAACTAAGTTTTTATTTCATTATAGAAAGAAGTAATCACATGGGGAACCTCAGTTCTATCTTTAAGTAAATAAACCCAAGTCAACCTAGAATAATCATCAACAAAAGTATAAAGAATTTAAAACCAATAAAAGACACGACATGATACGGACTTCAAATATCAGAATGAACAAGTTCGAAAGGGGAAGAACCTGGCTCCGATACCATGTTATAAGAGAAAGGATTTATTTTCTATGTATTATTGAATAGCACCCATCTCATATTTATAGAGTATATGAGAGTAGGATTAGGTACAAAAGATATATGAAGATCCTAAAAAGATAAACTTTCCTAACTTACAGATATATCGGAATAAACTAAGCATATCTCAACACAATCAATTACCTAAATCAAGTCTACCATTTTTCCCACAAAGAGGCAGCACTAGTGATGATTGAGATTTCAATTAGATCAAACAATGATAATAACGAAGCACGCAATAAGTCATAAATGTCAATGAGTATCTTACCTCAGAGGAACAAAAGCTATAAGTTGTTGTACAAGCATCTTAAACTCTTTAAAAAATGAAGATTGTGCTACTGAGTAACTTCCCCTCATTTGTTCTCTTTGTAGAACAAGTATGAGATCAAACTCACTTACCAGGCTGTCATAGACTCATAAGGCATAAGATCATGTAAGTCTAGTGTGCTAAAGATATGGCCGTTGATCAAGGAAATCACATTGTGACTCCTAAGAAAGAGGGGCCCCTTCTAATAGTACTTGAAGATAGGAGTTAGGTAGGGCAAAGGTGAGATTTAGCTACTAGATAGAAGACATTATCTTGTCACTACCACATCCTACATCTTTCACTTATAACTATTCTACGATCTATTCCAAGTAAGCTTTTAACCCAAAAACATGTGTAATCTCTTTTTGCTGTTATTGAAGTTAATATCTAAACCTGTAAACTCTTTTTCCTGCTCTCTAGAATAATCTCTAGAATCTATTATCTACCTTGATGAATTCCCTTTTCTTTTCTTTTCTTTTTTTTTGAATTGTGTCCTTCCAAGCAAAGGATATCAACTGATTACGTGAAAATATCTGACCACATAACAACTCTTTGAATTCTATAAATAATAACCATTCAACTGCACTACAACTTAGGCACTTCTGGAGACAAGCTATCCCATGGATTGGAAAAGCTCATATTGAGCTAGCAATATGATTTAGCTGAAAAAATAGTACATTGTACAGCACATTTCCTGATATAGAAAGAAGAGAATAAAGGAAAAAGTTCCATATACACAATGAAGTCAAATCATAGAATCGAATGGGAAAGTGAGTTAAAGACTTATATTATTTTTCCACATAACATCAAAATTTTAAAACAAGCAGATTGAGAATCTTTGAACAACTTCTACGAAAACAAGGATGGCGAAGAGAAGGAGCCACATCAAAACAAGCAGCACTGTTGAAAAGAAAATGCAAATCATTATGTACTAAGGAAGCCAGTTGTTTATCAGCATCCCTCTCAATCTTTTCAGCTTGTTCTTCCTTTATGCTCAACCAAATTAAGGAGTAGTAAGCTTTTAACAATTTCCAACCAATCAATATGCTCTAAGAAGTATCTTCGTCGTGCTCTAGTTCTTATCACCGTTTCATGGCTTGATCGTCAATGGTCAAATTCCCAAGATCCTCCTCATCAGTAATTCAACATTATTCTACCAGAACCTTTTACTTCCCCATTCTCTTTCCATGTGACCTTGCACGTAGAAATTCTCAGGAGGGCAGCAAATTTTATGATTATGAATAAATGCTGCAAATCTTATGGTAGAAAATCAATAGGAAGTTATGTTTGGAACCCAAAGGGCAAGAGAAATTCAAATCATGATCACAAATAATATCAAGCATGAGGGAAGCATACAGATAACTTGAGGGCCATTGATTAATATTCTAAAAACCCATGCTAAAATCAAGTCAAAGAGCTCAACTTTTGCGTTATGTAAGTGGATGAAACATATTAAGCACATGAAGATATTTAGTTCAAACAAATTGTAATAATCTTGATATACTTCAGGATACACTATCATGCACAAATTGATCCAGAGTTGAAAACTTGTAAACAAAATCTTTTCCAGAAGCGGCATTGTCAATGTAAAATATTAAATTAACTACACAAAGAGAATCCAAAAGGTACCAAACCAATTAATTCAAAAGCCAAAACGGGATGAAAAGAATCAGAGTAAAATTATACCAGCAAGAAGGGTTCCACGGCGATTAAAGGCAATACATTTCATAATTCCATGCTCCAAAAACTCCTCTATTACTTCCGGGAAATCCCCCTGTAGTGGGTCTACATAAAACCCAAAAAAAAATAAAATAAACAAAAACAAAATGAACAAAAAGTAAAATATTCATACCTAATAAAAAGAACTAATTAGCGAAAAGAGGGGAAGAAAAAGTTAATAAATAATCTGTAATATACAAACCAAACAATAAATTAAAACAAAAGAAAATTACCAATGATGGGGGCGTTCATGGATTTATACGTAGGTAAAGGATTTTCCGGGAAGAGGAAACAAAGAGAGAGTGGAATCAAATGGGTGGTTTGAGAATTCGGGAGTGGCCGTGAGCCCGCGTCTCAGATTTTCTTTTTTATAACTTTACACTGACCAATTTTCTTTTCCCTCCAAGCAGATGAAAAATCTATTAAGCCCCCTCGCCACTAATGACAAGAGATAAAAATATGCTGATAACGATAAGAATAATTATTTTATTTTTTTTATATCTTATATATTTTGTAATATTAATTTTAAACATGGATAAAAATATTTCGAATTTGAAACTAAAAATTTTTAGGCCCACAACAAATTTATTTTAAAAAATTTAAATTTATACTCGAGTTTGACTCATAGTTTATTAGAGTTCAACTAGCACTTATTACTCAGAATATCATTTAATTCTTAAGTCAAGTGACCTTTAACCCGATATAAATAAATGTGAAGTGGAGAGTTCGAACCTAACCAACGAATATCCGACGTGAGTGTGTATAAAAAGAACATCATTTTAATTCTTAAATTAACATAAAATAATATTTGGTTACTTTTAAATATCATTATTAATATTAGTGATTCTTCTTAATTTTTTTATTATTAAAATTTTTCTATGAGATTCAAAAATATAATAGAAATTAGCAATGTGGTTATTATGATATTAAATTATTATGACAAATTGTTGATGTTCTCTTATATCAATCTATATACTTTTGGTACATGCACAATTATGACTTATATTATTAGATATTTTAAATACAATTATTAGTATTATTAATTAGTCGTAATATCTTACTTAGTATAATGCTTTCATAAAGAACTAGAAAATAATTTAAACTGTGACAATTTAATATAAATTTTGCTTACAATATTATTAATTAGGCTTAATTTCTTACTTACTATAATGCTACCATAGAAAACTAGAATGTAATTTAAATTATGACAATTTGATTTAAATTTTACTTACAATATAATTGTATTTAAAAAATTATTTTAATTATATTTTAGTTTTTTATGATAGCATCACAGTGGGTAAGACACCAAGCCTAATTAATAATATTAATATATAATTGTATTTAAAATATCTAAATAATATAGGCCATAATAATCCAAAAGGTATGAAAGTTGATTTAAGAGAACTCCAACAACTAGAATATAATTCAAAATTTATATAAAATAACTACAGTAGAAAATTATAATGACAATGTAATTTAATTATATTATTACTGGCATTGTTATTATAGATAATACTTATCCTATCACAATTATTATTGTCATTGTTAATGAAATTATAATACATTCTAAGCTATAAAAAAAAAAAGCAAAAAATAAAATAAAGTTTCTGAATTTTCAAAAACTTATATTGAGTTGGTGCCTGATACAATTGAGTTTTTAGTCTAGCCATACTCAAATTAGCTCACCAAAACTCATGAATCAACTCAACTCATCTTATGTTCCTACTTTTAGCAATGTCAACAAAAATCTTAATCCTATGTTTAGTTGCATGTATTGTTTAAAAAATTGGATCGGACTAGTTGAACCGTCAACCATTCTATGAACCGGTCCAATTTTGAGTAAAAACCGAAAAATAAAGAAAATCGTCCTATTTTCTGAAAATCGTGTGAATCGGCGGTCGGACCGTTTGAACCATTCACGATTTATGAAAACCAAACCAATTATTTTTTTTTTCTTTTCTTTCCTTCAACTTTTAGCATAATTAACACTTTTTTTTTTGTGGGCCTGATGTGAACTTTTAAAGTTAAGATACATCTTAAAAACATAAAAATTTAAAACATTCAAACAGATCTGCAAAATAAAGCCCCAAATCAGATCTAATATTTTAATTTTTCAATCCGGCTAGAAGGTAGAAACTTTTAGTCTCTTATCCAACCTATATGTTCTTTCAAGAAATTCTAATTTATGAAGTTGAACAATATAATTTAGACTCTTTATGTTTTATGTTTGATGTTTTATTAACTTTTAAATAATATATAAAATATACAATATATAATACATAATTATGATGTCGCTGTTCAATTACGGTTTGACCAACGATTGAAGCAGTGAACCGTGAACCGATAAATTTTTCAATTCAATAAATGGTCCGATTTTTCAAACACTGGTTGCATGTAAAATATTGTGATTAAAAGTGTATAATTCAAAATGCCTTTCCTTTTAGTATTTTCTTTTTCATGTTTTCTTTCTTTTTTTTTCAAATTTTCCCTTTTTCATTTTCTGTCTTTTTCTTTCCTGTTTAACACTTGATTTAATCTCTTTTCTTCCATAGATAAACCAATACAGATTGTGACCTAATGACTGATCATTTTCTGAAAAAATTGTTTGCAGGAGCTTCACAAAAGGATACTTGTTTGGTTTTTCTTCTAAGAAATCCTCTAGCAATATATTTCTTTCTTTTCTCAAGAAACCCTACCCACTGATAACCCTTTGTTTTAAACTGTTAAGAAATTTGAAAAAAACAAAAAAATTGCACGCAAAGCATTTTTTAAATTGATGCTTTCTATTGATCTGTTATAGCAATTTGCCACTCAATGCTAGGGGTGTAAACGAGCCGAGTCGAGCCCAAATTTAGTAGGCTCAAGCTCGGCTCGTCTATTAACTTGCGAGTTCAAGCTCAAGCTCAAGCCTGGTTGAGCCTAAACAATCAAGCTCAAGCTCGGCTCGTTGGAATAATTGAAGGCTCGGTGAGCCCTATTGAGTTTGATTGTATAAGACTCGTCATAGAGAAGCAGAAAAGCTCGATTCATATAAACTCGAATAAACTCGAGCTTGAGCTCGTATAGGTTTAGATTAACTCGAGCTCATTTAGGCTCAAATCAAAATCTATAATTATAAATTTTAAAATAATTTTGTTATATATTTTCCTAAAAATAAAAAACCTAATAAAAAACCTAATAATAATAATAATAATAATAATAATAATAATAATATTATTATTATTATTATTATTATTATTATATATGTGTGTATATATAATAAAAAACCTCATTTAGGCTCGCGAGCTTTTCGAGTCGAATATTATTGAGCTCAGCTCAGCTCGGCCTTGAAAAGATCGAGTTGAATACGAGTTTTTATCAAGCTGAGCTCGAATCATTAGCGAATCATCTCATCTCATTTACACCCCTACTCAAGGCCTTTGCCATTTTAATTTTTTAACAAAAACTGAAGGTGCTTAAGACGTTAACAATAATACCTTTAGCTTCAAGATCTTTTTCTGTTGTAACTTGTATTTATAGCCTATAGGGGAAACGGAACAAATTAGAGGCAAAGACATTAATAGCCTAAAAATGCATTAGCTTTATGTTAAAAAAAAAGGGTTAAATTCATTTCATCCCCCTGTAATACGGGGTATATACCAAATATCCTCCTATACTTCTAAAATCTTCAAATACTCCCCTCAAAGTCATCTGTCGTTAGTAAAATAGCTGGCAGATAAATTACTGATTTAACCTCATAAAATAACTAAATAGCATAAAAACATAGGATACATGGCTGCTTTTCCGCACAAGCAGCCTCTATTTTGTTGGTCCCATGTATCTTATATTAGAATGCAGTTGTTTAATGTTCTTTTAAAAAAAATGAAATGATTTAATGTTTTTGTTGGATTAGGAATTAGATAATGCTTTATTTCCTAAAATGAAAGTAACAAAATTGAAGTAAGAAACTTGAGCATTATATAGTAAATCACAGGAGTATTTTGGACATAAAAATTTTCAATGATCATATGTATAAAGGGAAGATAATTTTAGTGCTACATTAGCCAAACAGCCGTTACTTTTCTAACGGCAAAGAAGTTTTAGTGGAATATTCAAAGGTTTTGGTAGTGCAGGTGCCAAGTATAGATTTGTCCATATAGAAAAAAAAATGACATATATCCTAGGTTTTTATGTTATTTAATTATTTTCTAAGGTTTAATCAGTAATTTACTGTAGAGTTTTAACACCGTCAGCTATTTGACTAATAGCAGATGACTTTAAGGGGGGTATTTAAAGGTTTTTGAAGTACAAGGGAGCATTTGATACATACCTCATAGTACATGAGGGTAAAATGTATTTAACCCTTAAACAAAATATCAAAAAGGGAAGATGTTAGCTGTCTTAACATCTTCCGAAAAAAAAATAGAAGGCAAGGATATGTCTGTATATGTTTTGTGGTGTTTTGAATTGTGTATTTCGGGAAAATGAATATTGGGAATGAAATTGGAGAATGTGATGAATTTTTATTTATATTTTGGGGAATAGTTACAAAATATTTTAGAGAGTGTTTGTATGTTTATTTATATTTTGGGAGGGAACATTTTTTATTGTTGAGATCAAATTAATTGCTTTTTTGTCTGGTTGGTGGGAGAAATTAGAATTAAATATTAATTTTAATATATATATATATATAATAATATAAAATGTATATGCACAAGGACGGATCTAGAAATGAGACTGTGGGGTGCAAAAGTTATAAAGCTTAAAAATCTTAAGTATAATTTTCATATTTGTGAATTCAAAATACACATTTTCATCAAAATTGAGTGCAATGCTCCTTTATATCAGAAAATTTGTAAATAAATCAAATCAATATCAAAATTTTTAGTAATAGTTTTTTCAATATATGTAACACCCCTAGAATTTTCTTGGTTTGTACTAATTTAATTGTCAATTTATTATCATTATATCTATTTCTATGAATTTTAACTTATTAGTTATTTTTAGAAGTTTTGCGGTCAATTTATAATTTTAACAAACTTGATTTCATTTTATTTGAAACTTTTGGGGCCAATCCGTAATTTTTAAGGACTTGATTGCACAACTTTGATAAAGACTGAGGTTTGCATGGAAGGCCCTAAGTCAACTAGGGTTCAGCCTTTATTTTAATAAACTGCAGGGCTCAAAGCATGATTTTATATATTTTCTGGGGTCAAAAATTGAAATCTGGAATTTGCCCCTATAAATATCTCAATTTTGCAATTCCACCCCATTTCATTTCTTCACCTTCACAACGATCTCACTCCCTTCCCTATCGGCGATCTCTCTGGCCATGGCCATTCTTGGCTAGCCACTCCCCACACCTTCAGCATCACAACCACATCACATACAAGACATTACATTGACGAATCACTAGAGAACTTGAAGACCGAAGCTTGACCACGGCGGAGTTGGCCGGCGATGGTGGAACAGGGCTGAACTGGGTTTTTTGGGCGTGGTTTCTGATGGCTTACAGCTTGAGGGAGCTAGGGGTGCACTTGCACTGAAGATTGGTGAGCTACCAGCGACGAGATTTGAAAGAGGTTCCACGGCGGCGGACAGTGGTGCTGTCTCTTGGAGGCTTCGATTGAGACCCTTCCCAGCAGCAGAATAGGAAATTGAAAGGTGCATTGGACAGCTCTCACCGAGAGGATCACTGTGGTGGTAAAAGTTATCTGTTCCGGCAGCGGCGGTGGTGTTAAGGCAGAATTTACTCCTCAACACAACGATCACAACGCTGGTCTTGGTTGGAGAATCCAGGGTCTTGATTGAGCGATTCATAGGTAACAGAGTTGGGAAGGATTTGATTATATATATACACACATGTTGTATAGTATTATTTTAAATCTTGTATTATGTTATGAAATGAGGTTATCATGGCTTGTATATATATAATGACCATGCATAGATGGCCATACGTAGTTAGTGGACCCGGATCTATATTATTTTATGTGATAATAGGATTAATTGAGATAATTAAGTCAAACAATTATGATTGATGAAAATGGGAATTAGTGATATGATAAATGGGCAATTTGAGTTGATGGGACTCAAACTTCGTATATGCATGTGCCAGATTGAGATTAGTCAAATTGGATGGCATTATATTATCAAAGATTATGGAAATTATCGAGTATTATAAGAAGAAATCCTAATTTTATGTATTAGAGGTATAAAGTGCAATAATTAGAATAAATGTGACAGTTGGGCTATTCTCGTTGATTCTGAACAACAGTATAAGGATGGATAAGTAAGTAAGGCATGAATTTTATTATTAGAATAGAATCGACATAATCTAATAAGTTGTCGTATGATAGAGATTCGATTAGAGTTTTAATATCAATAAAGCCAAAATTTTTGTAATAACCGAGAAAATTGTGATTTTAGGCTATTTTAGTCTAATTATAATTCTCAAGGATATTTAGAGTTGAAAATGGATTCTGACTGTAAATATGTTATTTTGGTTAGGTGACGACGACATGGGTCACGAAGACCAATAGACACTTAGCAGGAGTTGCTTCTTCTGAGATTAAGGAGGTGAGGATCTGCCAATCTGGCATTGATTCTATCTGTTCTTATGGTAAAACCCCTGTGAGGGTTACATTTGCTTGAATAGTACTTGCTCGTTTTATTGAGATCTGTACTTGATTGTGTACTTGTTCGTAATCGATTATTTAACTTGTATACCCCTGTAAGGGTCAGTACTTGGTTTCACTTTGTTGAGTTCGTTTTTGTTTTTTTTGGAGCCTAGAACTTTCTTTTGGCTTTTCTGGTACTTATCTTGATTGGTACTTGTTTTCGTCTTGAATTGTTATCAGATGCCTTGCCGACATACTTGCTCGTTTATATCTTATTATCTAGCCACGTTGGCCTTATTGTACTTGTTGGTGGTTCATATATTGCCTTGTCGGCAGATCCAATTACTTGATTGATACTTGTCATACTTGTTGTACTTGCATGGATAAAGTACTTTGGCGGAGTGCCAGTCCTATGCAGAATGCTGGGATACTTAGGACACCTCTTGTAGTTCGCCTGGGTGTCCATGATACGTTAAGCAGTCTGCTTAGGTATCCGCAATGTGCTATATAGTCCGTATGGGAAAACCAATTGTATGCCAAGTTGTTACGATGTGAAAGTACTTATTTGGTTGGAACAAGGCTAATTGATATGCATGTCTCGACTCGTTCTGTTGAAATACATATCTTGTATGGGTTTGCTCGTTTGTATTCATTTCTTGATTGCTTGTAATCTGTCTTAGAGCAATAAGGCATGAGTGTTTCTTGCTTGCTATGATTATTCTGGCTTGAATCGTAATTGTTCATGTATTTCTTGTGATTTAGAATCTGTTAAGATGTTCTTCCCTCGATAGGCTTCTATTACTACCTATTATGTTATCCCTCACTAAGTTCATTGAACTTACTCCCATTTTTCCTTATTTTTCAAATAGGGTTAAGGAAAGGATATAAGTTCTGACATTGGAACGAGGAAATACTTTTGTAATAGAACAAGTGTTCATATGTATATATATGCGTTATTAGAATGTTATATGTGAACTTAGAGACTTTGTAATATGTCAGGTTTGACGTTGACACCTTGAGGTTATGTATATATTTTGTTGAACATAAAAGAATTGAGCTAGCATGTATGTCAATGTTTGGTAGAATTATTTAAGTTGAATTACCGTTGTTTCTGATAAGTTGAAGTTTTTTTTTTTAAAAATTCTATGGGCCTATTGCTTGTATTTTGGGTTCCGGATTATGTTTGGAATGTTATGATATCTCAGCTTTGGGTTACCCTGAGTGGGGAGTCATAGGTATCAGAGGCTAGGTTGCTGATGATCTAGACAATAATCATTGTTGGGCATTCATAGTTAGTTCCACTTAAGTTGGGAGGAATATGAATTTTTAAGTTGTAGATCATTTTAGGAAATTATGAGCTCTTTAGGAGACTAAAACTGACTTGTGTTATTTTATATTAATTAATTGAATTTTTGTAACTTTGTATTATAGGATGGCTAGATCTTCTAGTAGGGGAAATGAACTGACGGATGAGGACAACGTGAAAAACTTGAAGAAAGAAACCAAAGTTCTTAAGGAAGAAAAGGATCGTCTTTCTCAGACATGTCAAAGACTCGAAGGGAAGCTTTCTGACATGCATGGGACCCTGCAAGACGAGAGAATGCGATCAAGTCATCTGAAATCATCTATTGGGATGAGAGACTTTATGTTGGATCAAATGATGGAAAGTGTTGAAAGGGAAGAAGTTCATGTTGGAATAATAGCCAATCAAATCGAGGAACTCCGAAAATGCGCCATCGCATGGAAGAAACGTTCAGAACTTTAGAAGTTGATTACAAAAGAACTGTGGACGTGCTTCACTGGATATGGAAGAGATCAGTCGAATGATGGCTCACTATCATAGAGTCATTTACCGAGTAATCGGAGTCAGTATCGGTATCGACACAGAGGCGAGACCCTCTAGAGTTTGTCCTTACTTTGGCTAAGGCCATCAGATGGGAGTGCAGATAGGTGATAGACCAGTGGAGAACCAAGCAAGATCACCTATAGAGAATCCTGAGGAGGATCTTGATGAAGAAGAAGAAATTCCTGAGACGAATCTCTTTCCTGAGGCTCCAGCAGAAGCACTTGTGGAAATGGAAGATGAAGTGAATGATGAGGCCGAGGTTGAAGGTGTTGACCCAGATTTATTGGGAGATGATCTGGACCAATGGGAGTTCGACGAGGACTACTTGGAGGATACCGAATCTGACATCATTGATGCTGAAGGTTCGGACTAGATGGCAGAATGGCTAGGGATGTGTTTATAGCAATATATATAGTAGTAGTAGTGTTTTGGTTGTCGACATATAGCATTGACTAGTTTTTCCCCATATGTATATGTGTATTGTGATGTCACCCTATCATTTTGACTTAGATCGAGCGGACGGCTAGTTGGTATTTTGAGTCATGTGTATGACCTTGTTAATATCAGTTTGGTTATTAATGAATTTTCTCTTTTAGATGATCGTTTATTTATTTCTTTTGTTGTTTTAAGTTATTAAATTTCATAATTTGACATTTATTTTAATTTATATGGATCATGGATAGTTGAGATTTTGTTTACAATTTATGTTAACAGACTTAAATATCCGAGTGATCTTGAGGATAAAATGGCATCTAAAGGAAATACTGATGTTTCTGTACCTGCAAGAAAGGGTATTAGGGGGAGACTGACAGGTCGGTGGCCTAATGCTCCTCGAGCCCCTAGGCGGGAAGCACATGCCTATCCACAACAGCTACCAGATGAGGAAGTTTCTCAAACCCCTCTAATAGATCAACCCGCTATAGATCCCCCCAGCAAAATTGAATTATGGTGAAAGATAGAGGCCTAGGCAATCGGATCCAACCAGCAGACCGAGCAGGGATGACATAAGTATTCATAGAAGACAGAGCCCTAGAAAGGTTTTTGCGATTTCAACCCCCGAATTTTTTTGGTGAACCAGATGACCATAGGGTTGAGGAATGGTTGGAAGATTTGGAAAACATATTTAGGACTTTACGTTACCCGGATGAGCAAAGGGTGCATTTTGCTACCTTTCTTTTACCAAAATCTGCACGGAGCTGGTGGTGGATGATAAATCGTAGATGGACTGCTGCGGAGACCCCCAGACCTGGGAAAATTTTATCCGAGAGTTCAAAGACAAGTATATGCCACTAGTAGCCAAACAAGTAGGGGACGAGAGTTTATGGATTTGATCCAGGGGAATCAGTCTGTCAGCTAATACGAGGCCACCTTCAGTCGGTTAGTACAATATGCCCCCTATGTTCAAGGAGATGACAATCTGCAGACTAGACGATTCCTACAAAAGCTAAGGCCAGAACGAAGATGGGGCTTGGCCACATGGGATTTGCAAAATTTTAATTTGGCCATAAGTAAGGCTTTGCAACTAGAATCAGAATTACAAGAAATTCAAAAGATTGAGGATAAAGGCAGAAAAGGGAGACCGCCCCCGGGAGGGTACAACGGCACTAGCAAAAAGCAACCAAGACTCCAAGTCAGTAGTGTTTCTCAAAGAGCCCCTCAGACTAACAAGATGGCAGCTCTGGATCAGGGTAAATCACCGATGTGGTGCGGATTTTGTAGAGCCCCGGGCCATGACGAAATAGAATGCTAGAAAAAACAAAGCAAATGCTTACGATGTGAAAGTGAGCAACACTTCATGAAGAATTGTCCTAAAGTGAAAGGTCCACCGCCGATTGGAAAAGGAAAACAAACAGCAGGAACTTGTGAAAAACAAAAAGTTCGAGCCCGTGCATATACTCTCACTGGCGAGGATGCACCCATTCCTAATAAAGTGGTGGAAGGTACTGTTTCTATTTTTGAAATTTCTTGTAAAGCATTATATAACCTTGGTGCCTCGCACTCCTTTATATCTGTTGCATTATCAAAAAAATTGAATATACATCCTGAGACCATGAACTATCAAGTCGAGGTCCAGACACCCTTGGGAGCAGAGTTAATCACCGATACCATATATCGGGATTACCCGATAGTAATTAGGAACCGAAGGTATCCTACTAATCTCATTCAGATGCCAATCTAAGGATATGTTTTAATACTAGGAATGGATTGGCTATACCACCATCAAGCTCAGGTAAACTATTACACCAAGTGTGTGACGCTCGGGGAAGGAACATTGATGTCAACACGCCATTTAGCAGGCGACGCGTCTCAGATATCAATCATCTTAGCAATAGAGGCCAGAAAAATTCTGAGGAAACGTGACAAAGATTCTTAGCGTGCCTCATAAAAAAGCCCCGCGACACTGTTAAGCTCGAGAACGTGGAGGTGGTAGCTGAATATCCAAAAGTGTTCCCTGAAGAATTAAATTCTTGCCCCCTAATAGAGAGATAAAGTTTGTCATTCATACTCTACCGAGGGTTACGCCTTTTTTCAAGACTCCTTACAGAATGGCACCAGCCGAGCTTAAGGAGCTGAAGAACCAACTCCAGGAACTTCTAGAGAAAGGATTTATTAGACCAAGCACATCACCTTGGGGAACCCCAGTTCTATTTGTTAAAAAGAAAGACGAATCTCTAAGAATGTGCATTGATTACCGAGAATTGAACAAGATCCCCATTAAGAACAAATATCCTCTATTCTATGTAGAGGAATTGTTTGATCTGCTGCAAGGGTCGAGAATCTTCTCAAAATTGGATTTAAGATAAGGATATTATCAGCTGAAGGTTAGAGAAGAAGATATTCCAAAGTCTGCTTTCAACTCCCGGTACTGTCATTTTGAGTTTGTAGTGATACCCTTTAGCTTAACCAATGCACCTGCAGCATTTATGGATTTAATGCATCGGGTTTTCAGGCCGTATCTAGACCAGTTTGTGGTTATTTTCATTGACGACATTTCGGTATTTTCTAAGTCCAGAGAAGAACATGTGAAACATTTACACATAGTTTTCCAAACTCTACAGAAATATCAGTTGTACGCCAAATTCAGCAAATATGAGTTTTGGATGAAGAGAATAACTTTTCTGAGATATGTTATCACTCAGAAATTAATAGAAGTTGATCCCTCCAAGGTGGAAGTGATAACCAAGTGGAAGAAACTTGAAAGTTTTACTAAAATTCAGAGTTTTCTGGGATTGGCCGTCTATTACTGAAGATTTGTTCAAGATTTTTCCAAAATAGCTAGTCCTTTAACCAGGTTAACCTAGAAAGAGCAACCTTTTATTTGGGAGGAAGATTGTAAGCGTAGTTTCCAGGAATTGAAAATTTGGTTGACGACGTTTCTAATTCTAGCTCTTCCAAACGACCTTGAAGAATTTGTGGTGTATACGGATGCTTTCAAAAAGGGGTTGGGATGTGTATTGATGCAAAGAGGGCGTGTTATCGCTTATGCATCTAGAAAATTAAAACCTCATGAAGAAAACTACCTAACTCATGACCTAGAACTACATTTGAGGTATATATTGACCACAAAAGCCTCAAATATTTAGTCACAAAAGGGATTAAACATGAGGCAACGAAGATGGATGGAGTTTTTAGGGGACTATGAGTTCACCATCTCCAATCACCCTGGAAAAGCTAATGTAGTGGCTGACGATTTAAGTTGAAAAGTAGGATTGGCACATCTACAAGGAATAGAAATGGCTGAAAGCCAAGAAACGAGGGTCGTGATGAAACTAAAACAGCGTGCTTGGATTGTAGGAATAAGTATAGAACTTGAATTGTATGATGAAATTCGACGAGCTCAAGTTGAAGATAAATGGATAGTAAGGCAAAAAGAAATAGTCAGAGGTGAAAAAGAGATAGAGTTCAGCATTGATAGTCGGGACACATTTTTGTTTCGGAATAGAATATGTGTGCCAAGAGTAATCAAGAAAAGACTACTAGAAGAGGCGCATAAGACAAGGTTTGCGATACATCCCGGTGGTGCAAAGATGTATCAGGATTTAAAATGACAGTTCTGGTGGAATGGAATGAAATGAGATATCTCAGATTATGTGCAAAAGTGTCTAACCTGTCAGCTTGTAAAAGCAAAACACCAACGGCCATTAATATTGCTATAGCCGCTTTTAATTCCAGATTGAAAATAGGAACAAGTCACCATAGACTTTGTGACTGGTCTGCCCACAGCTCGATAAGGATATGATAGTATATGGGTGATTGTGGATTGATTGACCAAATCAGCACATTTTCTACCGATCGGGACACAGTATAAGGTTGAAAAGTTAGCAGAATTGTATGTTAAGGAAATTATCTGATTGCATGGCATTCCAACCAGTACCGTATCAGATCGTGATTCAAAGTTTACATCGAGACTCTGGAAAAGATTGCAAGAAAATCTGGGAACGAAACTGAAATTCAGCTCTACTGCTCATCCACAAACAGACGGAGCAATCAGAAAAGGTGATTCAGGTCTTCGAAGATATGTTACAAGCATGTGTTATGGATTTTGGTGGAAGTTGGGCTAGCTTCTCCCTCTGATTGAATTTTCCTACAATAACAGTTACCAGGCTACCATTAAAATGGCACTATATGAAGCCTTGTACGGTAGAAAGTGTCGATCACGTGTACACTAGGATTTAGAAGAGTACATAGGCAAAATAGACGAGTCATCGAGTACTATAAGACCCGAGTTAATTCAAGAAACTGTCGAAAAAGTACAAGTGATTAAGCAGTGGATGAAAGCAGTATAGGGTCGACAAAAGAGCTACGCAGATAATCGGAGAAAGGAATTAGAGTTTGAAGTTGGTGATCAAGTTTTTCTTAAGGTATTCCCTAAGAAAAGGGTGAAGAGAATCGGTAAAGGTGGAAAGCTAAGTCCGAGGTATGTTGGACCTTACGGAATAAGTGAAAGAGTCGGACTTGTAGCATACCGTCTGGTGCTACCCCAAGACTTGACCAGAATACATGACGTTTTCCATGTGTCACAACTTCGGAAATACTACCCTGACCCATCTCATATCATATCACATGAGTGTGTGCAAATAAATGGTGATTTGACATATGAAGAAAAACTAGTGAGTATTCTGGATCGAAAATTCCAAGAACTTAGAAATCTAAAAATTTTCCAAGTAAAGGTGTTATGGCGTAACCACAATGTGGAAGAAGCCACGTGGGAGCAAGAAGATCTTATGCACCATCAATATCCCGAACTCTTTTGACTTTCAGGTGAGAATTTGGGGACCAGATTAAGGGGGGAGTCTATAACACCCCTAGAATTTTCTTGATTTGTACTAATTTAATTGTCTATTTATTACCATCATATCTATTTCTATGAATTTTAACTTGTTAGTTATTTTTAGAAGTTTTGTGATCAATTTATAATTTTAACATCATTTTATTTGAAACTTTTGGGGCCAAACCGTAATTTTGAAGGACTTGATTGCACAACTTTTGGAAAGACCAGGGTTTGCATGGAAGGTCCTAAGTCAACTAAGGTTCAACATTTATTTTAATAAATTGCAAGGCACAAATGGATGATTTTATTTATTTTCTGGGGTTAAAAATTGAAATATAGAATTTGCCCCTATAAATATCTCAATTTTGCAATTCCACCCCATTTTATTTCTTCACCTTCACTACGATCTCAGTCATTTCCCCTCTGGTGATCTCTTCGGTCATGGCCATTCTTGGCTAGTCACTCCCAATATCTTCATCCCTACACATTTAGCATCACAACCGCATCACATACAAGCCATTACGTTGACGACTCACCGAAGAACTTGGAGACCAAAGCTTAACCGCGGCGGAGTTGGCGGGCGACGCCGAAACAGGGCTGAACTGGGTTTTCTGGGCGTGGCTTCTAGTGTCTTACAGCTTGAGGGAGCTGGGGGTGCACTTGTATTGAAGATTGGTGAGCTACCAGCGACAGGATTTAAAGGAGGTTCCACGGCGGTGGACGGTGGTGCTACAACTTGGAGGCTTTGATTGAGACCCTTCTCGGTGGTAGAATAGGAAATTGAAAGGTGCATTGGACAGCTCTCACCGAGAGGATCACTGTGGTGGTAAAAGTTATCTGTTCCAGTGGCGACGCCGCAGCGGTGTTGAGGCAGAATTTACTCCTCGACGCAACGATCGCAGCGGTGGTCTTGGTTGGAGAATTCAAGGTTTCGATTGAGCGATTTGTGGGTAATAGAGTTGGGAAGGATTTGATAATATATATACACACGTTGTATAGTATTGTTTTAAATCTTGTATTATGTTATGAAATGAGGTTATCATGGCTTGTATATATGTATATATAATGACCATGCATAGATGGCTATATTGTAGTTAGTAGACTCAGATCTATATTATTTTATGTAATAATAGGATCAATTGAGATAATTAAGTCAAATAATTATGATTGATGAAAATGGGAATTAGTGATATGGTAAATGGGTAATTTGAGTCGATGAGACTAAAACTTTGTATATGTATGTGCCATATTGAGATTAGTAAAATTGGATGGTATTATATTATTGAAGATTATGGAAATTATCGAGTAGTATAAGAAGAAATCCTAGTTTTATGTATTTAAGGTATAAACTGCAATAATTAGAATAAATGTGACAGTTAGGCTATTTTCGTTAATTCTAAACAACAGTATATGGATGGTTAAGTAAGTAAGGCATGAATTTTATTATTAGAATAGAATCGACATAATCTAATAAGTTGTCGTATGATAGAGATTCGATTAGTGTTTTAATATCAATAAAGCCAAAATTTCTGTAATAGCCAGAAAATTGTGATTTTTGGCTACTATTAGTATAATTATAATTCTCAAGGATATTTAGATTTGAAAATGGATTCTGACTGTAAATATATTATTTTGTTTAGGTGACGACGACATGGGTCATGAAGACCAATAGACACTTGGTAGGAGTTGCATCTTCTGAGGTTACGGAGGTGAGGATCTGCGAATCTGGCATTGATTCTATCTGTTCTTGTGGTAAAACCCCTGTGAGGGTTACATTTTCTTGAATGGTACTTACTCATTTTATTGAGATCTGTACTTGATTGTGTACTTGCTCGTAATCGATTATTTAACTTGTATACCCTTGTGAGGGTCAATACTTGATTTCACTCTATTGAGTTCGTTCTTGTTTGTTTTGGCGCCCATAACTTCCTTTTGTCTTGTCTGGTACTTGTCTTGATCGGTACTTGTTATTGTTCGGTACTTGTTTTCATCTTGAATTGTTGTTAGGTGCTTTGCTGGCATACTTGCTCATTTATACCATGTTATCTAGCTATGTTGGCCTTATTGTACTTGTTGGTGTTCATATATTGCCTTGTTGGCAAATGCAATTGCTTAATTGATACTTGTCTTACTTGTTGTATTTGTGTGGATATAGTACTTGGGCCAAGTACCAATCCTTTGCGGAATGTTGGGATACTTAGGACACGTCTTGCAGTCCGCCTGGGTTCCATGATACGCTAAGCAATCAGCTTAGGTATCTGCGGTACGCTAAGCAATTCGCTTAGGTATCCGCAATGCGCCATACAATCCATATGGGCAATGTGCCATACTGTCCATATAGGCAATGTGCCATACAGTCCATATGGGCAAACCAATTGTACACCAACCCGTTATGTTGTGGAAGTACTTGTTTGGTTGGAATAAGGCGAATTGATATGCATGTCTCGACTCGTTTGGTTGAAATGCATATCTTGTATGGGTTTGCTTGTTCATACTTGTTTCTTGATTGCTTGTAATCTGTCTTGGAGCAATAAGGCATGAGGGTTTCCTGCTTGCTATAATTGTTCATGTATTTCTTGTGATTTGGAATTTGTTGAGATGTTCTTCCCTCGACAGGCTTCTATTACTACCTATTATGTTATCCCTCACTAAGTCCATTGGACTTACTCCTATTTTCCTTATTTTTCAGACAGGGTTAAGGAAAGGATGTAAGTTCTGACATTGGAATGAAGAAATTTTTTTGTAATAGAACAGGTGTTCATATGTATATATATGGGTTATTAGAATGTTATATGTGAACTTAGAGACTTTGTAATATGTCAGGTTTGATGTTGACACCTTGAGGTTGTGTATATATTTTGTTGAACATAAAGAATTGAGCTAGCATGTATGTCAATGTTTGGTATAATTATTTAAGTTGAATTACCACTGTTTCTGATAAGTTGAAGTTTTGAAAAGAAAAAAAAAATTCTATGGGCCTATTGCTTGTATTTTGGGTTCTGGATTATGTTTGAAATGTTATGATATCTCAACTTTGGATTACCCTGAGTGGGGTGTCACAATATAAGTAACTAAAAGTCGAAGAAAAAGTTCTAAAACATATTCTCGTCTTATTCTGAAACATGTTCTTGATAATGTTCATAATGAAAAAAGTTCTTCCATTTGTAGTTGTTGAAACACAAAGAAAAATATTCACCATGTAAAAAAGAAAAAGAGCAAAAAGAACCCCTATAAAAAAAAGGCCACTCCCCTCCTTGTACTTTTAAAAAAATAGCAAGCTAACCCTCTCTGTCCAACAGTGTATTGCACACGAGGCAAGTACAATTTGTTTTGTATTTTTTGTTATTTAAATAATAATTTTGCCCTAAATATCAATCATTAGATGCTTTTAAAAAAATTAATGGTTCAAGTTAATTCTATTTATATAAAAAAATATAAAATATACAAATATATTTACTTTTATATGTACATATATGTTTATTAAATATATATTTACATATACATATGTATATTCCCCTCCATCTAATATCTGCCACCCCTACCCCCACCCCTGGCTTTAGCTGCCATAGCCATGGCAGCCCCCAAGGCCGCCATTCACAGAGAGTGATATATTTTGGTGGGTGGCCGTAGTCGCAAGGACAGCCATAGCCATGTTTTCAAAACCACGACCCATCACTCACAAAGGATAGAGGTGGGGGTTGCAAAGTGCAGAGCGTATGGGTTGGCTGATTGAGGATGGGAGGTGTTGCAGGGGATTAATATATATATTAGAAGATATGGTACGCCATCTCTGCGTGCATAAATTTATCTAATCATATGTAATATAGTATTATTGTAATTATAATAAAAAAATTGAATTTGCAAATAATACAATTTTAACAAAAATTGTACTAATAACTTACAATATTGATTTTCAAACTAATCAATGGTAAAAAATAAAAAAAAAATTGATAGTGAAAAAATCATCAAACAAAACCATTATAAGATACATAGTGATGTGGCAAAATAAGTCTGATCTGCCGAGTTGCCTTTCGTTGAGCTATGTTGTTCCAAGGAGGAGTTGGAGAACACCTCTAATGCAGAGCAGGCGAGCAATGGTAGAAGAAGAGGTTCTGTGGTGGGAGGTTACAACATTAATGGCCAGGAATAACTACTCCTCTAATGTTACTTGAACTCTTTGGCATTCTTAGGAGTTATGTCCATAATGCGGCAGTTAATCTCCACAATTAGGGAAGAGCTGAACAGACTATATGATTCTTAAAAAGAGAGGTAATCCCTTTGTTGAGGGGGATATTTTTCGAACAGGAAAAGGATTATGACTTTTTTGGGTCATAATATTGGCCCTGTTTGTGGGAAGTTTGCTGTAACTGAGACATGAGAATAGGTTTGGTAGCACCATATGGCTAGTTAGGAGAGCAATGAACCCTTATCCCAGGCCCCCGAGGAATTAGTTGATTCCCAACTTGTAGATGAGGGGCCAGTAACTTTGGAGCAAGTCTCGAGGATGATTACCACGGCTGTCAGAGTGACAATACTAGCTCATCAGAATGTTCATACAAGGTTAAGACGAAAATAGAAGAGTTTGGAGGAAAGTGGGTAGAAGAGTTGCCTGGGGTCCTGTGGTCTTATCACTCTATTCCTTACGTCAACCAGAGGGGAAAGTCCCTTCACTATGGTGTATGGCGCTGATGCGTTCATACTTGTTGAGATATGCATAGAAACTCATAGATTTCAGAGTCATCAAAGTGGTGAAAATGAAGAACTAATGAAACACGCTATAGACCTAGTGGAAAAACGTCGACAAGATGCAGTGCTGAGAGCAATCAGATATAAACAAAGGATTCAAACTTATTTTAATAAGAAGGTTAAAGCTTGGACCTTCCAAGTCGATAACTTGGTTCTGTGTAAGTCCGATATGCTGAAAGTTCCTAACAAGCTGGATCCAGGTTAGGAAGGCCCTTTTAAAGTTGATTAAGATATTGCTAGGTGGGGTATACGAGCTCAAGGATCTTAAGGGAAGGCCTTTGCCTTGTCCCTGGAATATAGCTAAGCTAAAAAGGTTTTTTGTGTACACCACTAACAAATATAGAGGTAAAGGCTCTTTGGCTATTTCTATCTTTTTAGATATTTCTTCTATTCTTTTAGTTTTTGCTTTTGTAAAAAGGCTCCTTACCCTTTGTAGAAATGCTCTACAGTTGGGAAACAACCTGAAAACCTTGATGAATTATCTATGCATCGTATATCATGGGAAAACGGCCTCCAGAAAGAAAAGGCCCTATTAAATACGCTCTAATGGGTTGAAATGCCTTTGTATACAACGCCTTATAATTTTAGGCTTGAGATCTTTGATGCAATAAAATAATGTTAAGTTCTCTGTAAAGGATAATGTTCCTTATAAAAAAAGAGAGAGAAGGGAAAGAGCTAGGTACAGATAGATATGCTGGAACAATAAAAGTTGGCTTATTTCCTAGCTCTGCCTCTTCTATTCCATCCTCTTCATCACTATCCTTGGGAATCTCTTCTCCTATGGGCAGGTCTTCCAAGCCTTTTTGTCTATCCAAGAACTTGAAAGAGAAGTCAATAGGAAGCACATCGTAACCTTTAAATTACTTTTTGCAAGTTTGGAAGCCATGATAATAGTACAATAATGCCTTCTTTGCAGCCAAGGCACTAAGTTCATCCGATTGAAGGAATTCTTTTTGCTTCTCTAATCGATAGGACTCTAGGACAGCTTTTTCCTCAATAGAGGTATGGAAAGACTTGCAATATTCCTCATGGGCCTTTTCTTCTTCTTGCTCATGCAGGTTCAAGGTTTGGAGAAGTTGTTCATCTAATTTTTGGTGATCAGCTGACAAGGACTGGAATCTTTCAAAGAGGTCGGCCAGTTGCCCACGAAGCTTCTCCGCCTCAGTTTTCAAACCCTTATTTTCCTGTAGAAGTTGGTGAGATTTATTATCCCAGCTTTCTTCATGGATTCCCATTCGTTAACATAGGCCCTAAGAGCAGGCTTGCCTAGAAATTCATGCAGACAATTAATCACCTCATAAAGGTGGAATAATTTTTGGAAGAAATGTGTACATGGGAGCGAGATTTTGAAAGTTGAAAGGGAAAAGTGACTCAATTCCAGCGTTGATACACTGCACTAGGAGGTTCAATGCATAATTTCGATGGCTGTGCAATGATGATAGCACGAATTTCGATACCAAAAATTATGAGTGCATCTCCTACTGCATAGTTACTCTCATACCTCTTCAACCTTCTTGGGTAGAGTTATGAGAGTAGGGGGTAGTGATGTAGCAAAATAAGTCTGATCTACTAAGTTAATTTCGTTGAGCTATGTTGTTTAGAGGAGGAGTTGGAAAACACCTCTGACGCAGAGCAGACGAGCAATAGTAGAAGAAAAGGTTTTAGGGTAGAGGTTACACCATTAATGGCCAGGAATAACTACCCCTCTAACGTTACTTGAACTCTTTGGCATTCTTAGGAGTTATGTCCATAATGTGGCAATTAATCTCCATAATTAGGGGAGAGCTGAAGAGACTATAGGATGCTTAAAAAGGGAGGTAATCCCTTTGTCGAGGGGGATTTTTTTGAACAAGAAAAGGATTACAATTTTTTAGTGTCACAACACATAGCAATTCTAATGGAAAATAAATGAGAATTATTTATGAGTGATTAAAAGATGGATTTGTATCAAAACTTGTGTAATTAATCTCTATTTAGGACTTGTCGGTTTGAAATTAGTAATGCTTGCATCCATTTATTTTCAATCTCATTTTCTTCTTTTTATTCGTGAAATAGAAACAAAATCTTAACAATGGAATGTTTGTATTTTTTTAAAAACAATACTGTTAAAATATCATTCAATAGAGAATTGGAGAATGTATCCTCAATGTTGAGAATTGCAATGAAGGTTGTATATCTTTTTAATTCAATTACAATTCTATCCATAATTTTATTTGGATGTTAATATTACATCTTGAGGGCAAATTTGGATTATCCAAAGTTGGTATGAGAACTACCCAACTTGCTTTCTTGTCATTTCTACCCTTAGTAATAATTGCTTATTACACCAATTCTTTTTAATATTTAAATATTTTTTAGAGGGAAAAATTGAAAAAATGAAAAAGCAATAGTAAAATAACTCCCATTTGTGAGAGTAAAATGCCTTCCTTTTTAAAATAGTATATATATATAAATATGTATATATATAAATATATATTTATATATATAAAGATATTGAAGATATTTATGTATATATTCATATATATACACACACATAATTATATTCAATATTTTTATATATACATATATTTATATAGAAATATATACAAAAATGAAAAAAAAAATAGAGGAAATAAAAATACATAAATTAAAAATATATTCATATATTTATAAATAAAAATATATTCATCTATTCATATATCTATAATTAAAAATAAATATATTTATGTATACATAAATATATGCATATATTTATAAACATATTTATATATAAATATATTATATTTATGCATAAATATAAATATATACATAAGTATATTCAATATTCTTTATACATAAATATATATTTTTACACATAATTATATATTTACATATATACATATTTATGTATAAATATATAAAAATTAAAAAGTTAAAAATAATTTTTTAAAAATTCAAAAATTAAAAATTGGTGTATAGAAGATGAAAGAAGATATATGAAAAAATAAATGGTTAATTAGAAAAAACTCCCTAATCCTACTTTCATTTTAGTGATCAGTCCCCATTTGAATTTTTACACACCAAACTCCCCACTTTTTCACAAAACTTAGAAATCACTCCCCATATCTTTTAAAAAGACTCATATATCCTTGTAGCTAGAAAAAAAAAAAAACCTGAGAAATGCGTTTTCTCTTCAAGAAGAACGCTTTCCTTTTTCTTTTTTTCCTGAAATCGACAACTTCTCAAGCGGCCAAACAAAAGGGCGTGAAGCCGTTCCTCTGCCATTGACGCGAGAAGAAGAAGAGAGGAAAAAAAAAAGACACCAAAATTTCTGTT
This sequence comes from Jacaranda mimosifolia, assembly GCA_018894105.1. NCBI lineage: Eukaryota > Viridiplantae > Streptophyta > Magnoliopsida > Lamiales > Bignoniaceae > Jacaranda > Jacaranda mimosifolia. The sequence goes on along the minus strand of CM032130.1, from coordinate 12,282,553 downwards.
ATTTTTCTGCGACAATGGAAGGAGAAATAGCGGCAACAAGAAGCAAAGTACAATAAGAAGTGAGCAAAAGAAATAAATGTATATTTTCTGCATTTAAAGTTTTAAATGTCCGTGATTTTTCATTGTTACACTTATTTCTTGTCTATTTTATCATGTTTAGGGTTTTTATTCATTTTTTAGTTATTAAACACTTGAACTCATTTGATATATATATATATATATATATGATTTTTGTTGTGAAATGGGAAGTTTCTGATTTGTACTTGAAAGGCATGAAAGTTGTACTTTACCTTTTTGGGGTTTATACTTCGTTTTACCTGAAATTATAAGGTGAAATTATCTGAAAGTGGTAGTATATTATCTGTAGTACAAAATATCAAAGCTTGCAGTACACATTAGGCAAAATTGTAGTATATAATTTGTGTAACTGCAGTACATTTTAGAAGCGAATGCAGTATAAACATTCAAGCTTGCAGCACACATTAAACAAAAATGTAGTATATAATCTGTGTAATTGCAGTACATTTTAGAAGCATTTGTAGTATAAAACATTCAAGCCTGCAGGTTAAATGAAATTATAGTATATAATTTGTGTACATGCAGTACATTTTAGAAGCATTTGTAGTACAAAAGCATTCAAGCCTGTAGTATATATTAACTGAAAGTGTAGTATATAATCTGTGTATCTGCAGTATATTTTAGAAGCAACTTTAGTACAAAACATTTAATCTTGCAATATATATTAAATGAAAGTGCAGTATATTTTATAAGCAACTGTAGTATAAAACATTCAAACCTGCAGTATATTTTGTACTCTATATTAGTGATATTTGTACTTAATGTGCTGATATTTTGTATTCCATGTTGCTGATATTTGTACTTAATATGTTCATTTTTTGTATTCCATGTTGGTGATATTTGTACTTAATGTGCTGATATTTTGTACTCCATGTTGGTGATATTTGTACTTAACGTCCTGATCTTTTGTACTCCATGTTGGTGATATTTGTACTTAACGTACTGATCTTTTGTACTCCATGTTAGTGATACTTGTACTTAATGTTCTAATCTTTTGTACTTCAATAGTTGATACTTCGTATCTAATGTGCTGGTGTTTTGTACCCCAGGAGACAGAAGACATCATCACAATCTAGGTAGCAGATGAACCACCTAACTCAAAGATTGAATCGCCTAATCCCTATAAAGGAAGGACTGATTATAGAGGTCGTGCTCATATTCCAGTAAAAGAATTTGAGCATAATACGAGGGCAATAATGGTGTTATGTTGAAGTACACTACAATTAAATTGAAATTGGGCAGTGAATTTGAGTACAATATGATGGAAATGAAGTACAAACGTAGAACAAACAAAGTATAAATGGTGTTATGTTAAAGTACACTTCAATTAAATTGAAACTGAGCAGTGGATTTGAGTATAATATGAGGGAAATGAAGTACAAACGTAGAACAAATAAAGTATAAATGGTGTTATGTTGAAGTACACTTCAATTAAATTGAAATTAGGCAGTGAATTTGAGTACAATATGATGAAAATGAGGTACAAACGTAGAACAAACAAAGTGTAAATAGTGTTATGTTGAAGTACACTTCAATTAAATTGAAACTGGGTTAGTGAATTTGAGTACAATATAAGGGAAATGAAGTACAAATGTAGAACAAACAAAGTATAAATGGTGTTATGTTGAAGTACATTTCAATTAAATTGAATATGAGCAGTGAATTTGAGTACAATATGAGAGAAATGAAGTATAAATGTAAAACAAACAAAGTATAAATGGTGCTATATTGAAGTACACTTCAATTAAATTGAAACTGGACAATGAATTTGAGTACAATATGAGGGAAATGAAGTACAAACTTAGAACAAACAAAGTATAAATGGTGCTATGTTGAAGTACACTTCAATTAAATTGAAACTGGGCAGTAAATTTGAGTACAATATGATGGAAATGAAGTACAAACTTAGAACAAACAAAGTATAAATGGTGCTATGTTGAAGTACACTTCAATTAAATTGAAATTGAGCAGTGAATTTGAGTACAATATGATGGAAATGAAGTACAAACTAGAACAAACAAAGTATAAATGATGTTATATTGAAGTACACTTATTGCAATTGAATAATTAGTCTCTAATAATTATAGTGATGGTCAAGTACAATATTTTGAGATTGTCGGATTAGGCGAAGTACGTATTTGTACGGGTGATAGGGTGGATAATATCGTCAAATGCTCATTTGTTTACATCTTTGAAAGCATAAGTATTCTTTACATTACTACGATTGATAACATTCATTCGTTGAACACTAGTGGTTAACACTTTAAAACTTTAATATTATTTTATTCATATGATAAATATTACACACATTTTTAGAGTTTGGTTATTAATTACCAAGACTTAAAAAGCAAATCATGGAACAAATTTTAATTCAACAATATTAGTAAAAATATTAAGGAATGAAGTACATAATGGCCGAAATGAAGTACAAATGTCATAAAATCAAGTATAATTCTCCCAGATTGGGGTACAAAATAATTAATATCTCTGAAAACATGCAAAAATGCTAATTTCACGCTAAATCAAATACATAATTTCCGAAATGAAGTACAAATGTCATGAAATCAAGTATAATTCTCCCAGATTGGGGTACAAAGTAACTGATATCTCGGACAACATGCAAAAATGCTAATTTCACGCTAAATTAAATACATAATTGCTGAAATGAAGTACAAATGTCATGAAATCAAGTATAATTCTCCCAGATTGGGGTACAAAATAACTGATATCTCGGATAACATGCAAAAATACTAATTTCACGCTAAATCAAATACATAATTGCCAAAATGAAGTACAAATGTCATGAAATCAAGTATAATTCTCCCAGATTGGGGTACAAAATAACTGATATCTCGGAAAACATGCAAAAATGCTAATTTCATGCTAAATTAAATACATAATTGCTGAAATAAAGTACAAATATCATGAAATCAAGTATAATTCTCCCAGATTGGGGGTACAAAATAACTGATATCTCAGATAACATGCAAAAATACTAATGTCATGCTAAATCAAATACATAATTATCGAAATGAAGTACAAATGTCATGAAATCAAGTATAATTCTCCCAGATTGGAGTACAAAATAACTGATATCTCGGATAACTTGTAAAAAATGCTAATTTCACACTAAATCAAAAACATAATTGTCGAAATGAAGGACAAATGTCATGAAATCAAGTATAATTCTCCCAGATTGGGGTACAAAATAGCTGATATCTCGGACAACATAATTCTTGTATTTAAATGACCGCAAAGTAGACACTGCATAATTCTTAAGCATAATTCTGACCTCCTGAGCATCCTTGAATGTCTGACCCTTTCCATATATGCAACTCCTCCATGCATCAATTGAGTTGCTAATTAAAGCCAATTCATTGTTCGATGCATTGGTCGAACCAATTTCCTCCTCGACTGCATCCCTTGAGGTTGACAAATGAAGTACAATTTTAGGTAAAATAAAGTACAATATGTAGAATAATTCAGTATGGTCGTGTAATTTCAAATAAATGAAGTACAATTTCAGAACAATAGAAGTATAAAATGCTATCAATTGCAGTACAATTTTGGATAATCAATAAGTAAAGCACTTGAAGTATAGAACTTTAGGTAAAATGAAGTATAAAATCAATAGAACTTTATAAAACTTAAATAATGGAGTACAATTTTACGTAAAAGGTTAAATATAATTTTATATAAAAAGAATAATAATTTTAGAACACTTGAAGAATAAAACCTTAGCAATTACAGTACAATTTTTGGATAATCCAATAGTAGAACGCTTGAAACTTAAATAATAGATTCAGATAACTGAAGTACAAGTTTAGATAAAATGAACTATAATTTCAGAACACTTGAAGTATAGAACTGCAATGAATAGAGTACATGTTTAGTAAAATGAAGTATAATTTCAGAAAACAGAAGTACAATTTTATATAAAAAGAAGTACAATTCAGAACACTTGAAGTATAAATCCTTAGCAATTACAATACGATTTTGGATAATCCATTAGTAGAACACTTGAAATATAAAACTCAAATAATAGATTCAGATAATTGAAGTACAAGTTTAAATAAAATGAAGTACACTTTTAAATAAAGTAAAGTACAATTTCAGAACACATGAATTATAAAATCTTAGCAATTACAGTACAATTTTTGATAATCCATTAGTAGAACACTTGAAGTATAAAACTTAAATAATAGATTCAGATAACTGAAGTACAAGTTTAGATAAAATGAAGTACAATTTCGGAACACTTGAAGTATAGAATTTCAATGAATAGAGTACAGGTTTAGGTAAAATGAAGTATAAAATAAAGTATAATTTCAGAAAATAGAAGTACAATTTTAGATAAAGTGAAGTACAATTTTAGAACACTTGAAGTATAAAACTCTAGCAATTGCAGTACAGTTTTGGATAATCAATAAATAGAACACTTGAAGTATAGAACTTTAATGAATGGAGTACATATTTTGGTAAAATGAAGTATAATTTCAGAAAACAAAAAGTATAATTTTAGATAGAAGACGTATAGTTTGGGAACACTTCAAGTATAAACTGCTAGAAGTTGTAGTACAATTTTGGATAATCCATTAGTAGAACACTTGAAGTACAAAACTTATATAATAGAGTACAATTTTTGTGAGATGAAGTACAATTTTAATTGCAATGAAGTATAATGTAGAACGCTCCAAGCAGAGAAAGATTTTCAAATAAACAGAGTACACTTTCAGAACACTTCAAGTACAAAACTTTAAAAACTGCAGTACAATTTAGATTCTGTAAAAGTATTACCTTAAAACATCACTGTTCTTCTTTGCATTGCTGCTTGATTCATCCTTTCGGTTTACCAGGATGTCAACAATGTTCATCTTCAATGTCAAATGCAGTAAGACCATATTCATGACATTATATGGAGCTGGTCTTTATAGCGGCAAGTCTCCAATATTTGATTGAACACTCATGCTTCACTACTGGTTGACATCGTCGAAAAAATACAAGAAACTCAGAAGTAACTGAGAAGAAACCAAGAAGAAAAAGAAACCCAAAAATGATGAAAATAAAAAGAGAAGAAGATAATGCAGATGTCGGGTTGGTTGTTGTTGGCTCCGACGATTATTCTCATTCCCGCCGTGGAGCTTGTTGCGTTTTTTCTGTTCTTTCTGTTTCTGGTAATGAGCGTATGATAGGGTTTACTGTTTACTTGTGTGGATGAAGAAGAAGTGAGAAAAAATGAGTGAAAAATATTATACTTAAGGGCATTTTTGTCAAATCAAATGAGTAGGCAGTGATCTCTAAAATTTTAACAAAACTAGGGAGTTTCTTCTAACAAAAATCAAGTGGGGACTGAACATGAAATTGAAAAGTACTTTTGGTACTTTTAAATAAGTGCCCCAAAAATAAATTAAATTGAAAATATATGAAATAAGGGTAGTATAGTATTTACACATTAAAATTAAGGTTATACTGCAACAAATAAGGAGTAGAAGGTGGTGTGCATAATTTTCAAAAGTACAAATTTTTTTTTGTCTATTTGTTTTTTTTCATAGGGGATTTTTCACCTTTTTCCATTTTCACATGGGGTAAAATGCAATTTGTCCTTTTAAAATACAATTGTAATGAATGGTTAAATAATAACATTAGAGAAGAGGGTTGAGGATTATTTAGTGAACTGAGTAAAATTATTCGGGATACTTTAAAAATATTTTGAGAATATTTTGTGAAAAAAAATTGGTACATATTTGGGAATATTTTGAGGAAAGGAATCCTTCCCCCAAAACATAACAAACACTCTCAAAGGTGTTAAGCCTCAATGTCTTTCCATCTTTGGAAAAAGAATACAGGGCTAAGCTAGGTGTTAAACATATAACGACTTTTAGAGAAATTAAAAAGATAAAAGGAGTGTATATATTCAATGATCAATTTATTTAAAATAATCTGTTGTGTAAAAGCCGAAAACATATTAAGACAAGTGCAAATATTGTATGAAAATACAAAAATATATATTATTTTCCATATATATATATATTTTATTTTTTTTTCATCTAAACCTTTATATATATTTATTTATTTTCCACGATAGTTTTTCTCCTAGATCTCATAAATTTCCAGATCTTGCTCAAAGCGCTCGAGTTAGGATATATTCGACATGACTTTGGTTTACACATTTTTAGATCTCCATATTTCTAGTGCTAAAGAGAATATCAACCAATGCTCAAATCGATTGATGAGTGGAGTTAGATTGACCCCTTTACTTGTCAAGTGTAATGGGATTTCCTATATATTTCCGAATTGATTCATGTGAAGTTTTTAATTCTTTTCATATTAAATTAAGTTTGAATAGTGAATAATTGTCTAAGTGGGTTGCTTTGAAAATTTATGATCAAAATACATATAAATATAAATAAATTACTTGAACACATAATTTCAATTACATGATGTGGATCGAGTTGGCTATATGCAACGGAATTATGTCATTGACATACGTTGGATCAAGCTCCCTTACTAGCCTTACTTTAAATAATTACAAAACACATCCATCCACGAATTCTTATTTGGAATCACTATAAACTCTCGTTTGGAATTGGATGTAAACTCTCATTTGGAATCAGACCACGAACAAATTACTCATATGGTGGATAACTACTAGACCTACTTGTGCGTTCGTACACCTCAAATTCATGGAGTCTTCTAATGCTCCAAAAAAATGTAAAAAGAAATTTTGTGATAATGTGAGAATTATTGAATTGGTCTTTAAAATTTACCATCAGTCGGGTCAAACTATTGAAAACTCTACTACTAGGGTCATTGCCTTTAGGTGGCCCCCAATCACTCTTTCAGTGATCCGACAATGAGGTCGGTGAAGGCCAATCCACGAGGATCCCATCAAAGTGCTCGTCTACACTCCCACATTTCTGAAAGGTTAATGCTCGCCAACTTTTTCCTTGGATCAACTGCTCTCAAGTCGATCAATTTCAAGGATCAACAAGACTAACGTATACTCCAATGCTTGTCCACCTTCAGGATGCTGGGTAACCTAGTCTAGTGTGTTCGACTTACGCTGAACAAAAGATCATGGTCGAGGACCTGACGCTTGCCCTAAATGTTTTTTAGGTTTGACTTCAACTATCCTCCGCTGCATTAAATGTTGTCTCTCAGTCAACTCCTCTACATTAGATGTTTGTAAATGACTAAAAATATTGTTCGGGCAGCTGGATATATGCTTGCTAGCTCTTTTCAAAAGACCTACCTTGCCCATATGATAACGATGGGCACATGTACTTAACAAAGGTATTGTCTTTTCAACCCCACACTCAGCTACTATAAATATCATTCCTCACAAATATCTTAGGTACACGTTTTAGTTGCTCAAATTGCCCTCTTTTCTCTTTATTATCTTTTTAAAGCTCAACTTGACTCGAGCATTGGAGTGTTTTTGTCAAGGACCATCTTAACAAGCGTAACGTGCTTCTTATTTTGCACGTTCAACTACCAAGCAGTTCTAGGCCTGTAAATGGGTAGGGTATTACCCTACCCAGGCCCAAAATGTCATACCCATACCCATACCCGTACCCATACTTATTAAATATAATGTAATGGGTATGGGTAGGGTCTATACCCATAAATTACCCATGTACCCATACCCATACATTACCCATTACTTTATATTTAAATTTAATTTATGAACTTAAAAATTGTTTATACCGAAATCAAATTTATATTAATGATAAACTTTTTATATATAAAAATTATAAATATGTGAATGAGCGGTAACAATTAAATAAATTCTTTTATTAAAAATTAAACTAAATTAATAAAATTAATAAATTGAGATTGCAATTTTTTTTTTTTAAAAAATGAAATAGCATAGCAACAGTTGAACACTTTTTATTAATAAAATTAATAATGGAATAAATATTTTTATAAAAATAGTTAATAAAATTAATTTTGCTAATGACTAAAGTTTATTAATATAGAAATTAACTGTTTTTATAAAATTAAATATAGAAAAAGTTTTTGCTCTTAAACTGTTTTTATTAACTATTTTTTTAATAAACTGTATATAAACCGTATTTTTTTAATAAACTGTTTTTATTCACTATTTTTTTAATAAACTGTATGTTTTTTTAATAAACTGTTTTTATTAACTTTTTTTTAATAAACTGTTTTTTTAATGAACTGTTTTAATTAACTACTTTTAAACTGTATTTTTTTTAATTAGCAAAAAGTTTAACTACTAATAATATTAATAAAGTTTAATATTAATAAAGTTTAACTATTATATTAATAAAATAGTTAATTTAATTAGCAAAAAGTTTAAAATTAATTAATTTAAATTTAATGATTAAATTAAATATAGAAAAAAAATTATTTTTTGTTATCATATGCAAAATAATATTTTTAGTATATATTAAGAAAATTAATGTATACATTAAAAACATAAGTCTAATAAACTAGACCCAATGGGTCTTGGGTTAGTTAGGGTAGGGTAGGATTAGGGTCTCATTCTTTTGGGTATTTTAGGGTAGGGTAAAAATTGGGTATTTTTGTTTGGGTATTTTAGGGTATGGATATGGGTAGGGTGATACCCTACCCATTTACAGGCCTAAGCAGTTCGATCACACAATAGTCAACCTCCCACTTCCATCATCCAAAATTCACACCTTGAGCATGCCTAATCAAAACTTGTATTATCAGCTGCCATAATATTTTTTTTCGCTACAATGGCCTTCTCACTATAACATATGACATGCCTACTAGAAGGGGCAGAAGCATGGATGATTATTCCATCAATTACACCAACACAACTATGTATTAAACTTACAGTAATTAAATATTAACTCAACTTTATAAAATCAATATGGTACTTCATATGCTGGAGTTAATTGGAAGTCAGATAGTTAGGAAAAAGAAAACTTCAGTATTACTTTAAATTGCAGATAGAGATTTGGATTGTGCTAAATGTACACGGACACAATTATAAAATTTGGGGGTTGTATGTACTTAAAAGCCAAGCTACATACCACCTCACGAATAGTTTGCACGTGCCAAAAATATAGTTTCTATTGAATCTTGAAAATATTCGGCACTTATTCAATGTTGGTGGTGCATTCTATTGGTGTATAGAAACATTCTGACACACTCTTCAATGGAAATTTTGCTGCTTTGGTGCTCCATACTTATATAAATAGATATTCAAAATTTTGTTTGTTATTTTCATTCGTATTTATTTATATAAATATTATATGCATTCATTTAATATGGATATTATCCATATTTAATTAGTAGATATCTGATTGTAAATAGATACAAATATGATAAATACATATCCGATCTGTTTAATATTCGCTACAATTATATATATTCATTAAATAATATATTATTTATATTTTTCAATAAAAATCTCATAATCCACATATGCATATATAAATTATAATTGAAGAATGGAGAAAAAAATAATAAATTTGAAAAAGGATTGTAATATAGAAAAAAAATTGAAAAATGAAGTTAATCAATATAAATTATTGTTGGTTGATTTTATAACTAATATACTTAAATGTCATTATTAATATTAATTAGTGCTAATAATCAATTATAAAAATTAATTATTAATTAAAAATTATGTTATTTTTTTGATTCCTTCCCTTTTAATGAAATTATATAGTTTCTTCTATTAATTAAAAGATATGCATTTGTCATAGGTTAACGGATTCACATATTTGGATATTCATAAATAGATATCTAAATAATTATCATCGAATATGAATATCCAAAAAAAATAATTCAAATACAGGTAATTTTGATAAATATGAATACATCTAAATAATTATAATCGAATAGGAATATATCTGAATTTGATCAATATTCAATGAATATAAATTTGGATACCATATATAAATATCCATGAAATTCGTATCTATATGTCGATATTCAAAAATTAATTGGATATAAATATAAAAATAATGTATTTGATATGTTTAATATCCATTTACACCCCCAAAAGTAAGCCTTCGATACCTAATTAATGAACAAAGGAGACAGAAAGTATTTTTGTTCATCCATATTTGTTCATAAAACCTTCCATCATGACCTTATAGTACCTCGTCCAATCAATCGGAACATTGCAATCATGAGATCTTACAAGGTACGCTACATGTTTGAAATTGAATGAGGAGATGTCTCATAAAGATATAAGAACCACCAAAGGTCCGCACACAGTAGTATCAAAATTCGAGTTATCTAAGTCATAAACCGCATCGTCTATCATTACCCATTCCTATCAAAAAATTGTTTTTGCATTTAAATCAAATATATAGCTAAAAATATGAACATGTAACAAGGAGACGAATTACAAATAAACACAAACACTGATTAGAGTTAAATGAAGTAAAACAAGCATCCTGCTAATAGAATAAGTAATATAAGTTCAAATTAAAATAAAAGAACTAAAAATAATCTGAAGACAACATATATGGAAGGCAAATCAAGTTCAGATATTTTCTCCACTTTGCCTTGAACATCAAAATTTTTCCTTATTAAAATGGAGATTGCTAATTCGAATTAATTATTAATTAATATTATTTATTCTACCAACAATTTATAAAAATTTATGGTTTAATTACTCATTTTCGGAAGTTATTGATTTATATTATTTTATTTGTAATATGCAACATTCATTACCTTTCTCAATTGATTTAAAATCTTGATTTCTACTAATGCATGTTTAAACATATTTTTTCTATACATTTGGTAGTTAATGGTTTTTACATTAAAGTATTAGTTTCACTAACAATCAAAATTTATTGTTACAACACTAACTAGGTACTCCTATTTTATAGCTTCAGGCTTTTGTATTAAATACACAGTTTTGTATACTCCATTCAATTAATATAATCTTGTATTGATTGTTAAAGATTGAATTGCCACTACAAGAAAACAAGGTTTCAATGACGGATTTTTCCATATCTGAAATAATATAGAGATAGATTTTTCCGTGTGTAAACCTATGGCTGAAAGCCCCGTCTCAAATTAGAAGATGAACTTGATTTCCTTCTCATAATTTAAAGACAGTCAAAATCCATCTCTAAACATGTCTGTAATATCCAAGTTTTTTTAACAAAATCTATCTCTATTCTTGTAAAGTTTTCATCTTTAATTTCATCTCTAATTATTTTTAATTATTACAACAAAACCGTCTGTAATTCTGTCTTTAATTTATGAAAATCCATTGCTAATCCATCTCCAATTTTGTCCATTGTTTACCAAATTCCATCTCTAATTTCACATATATTTTTCCATCTTTATTTCTGTCTCCAATTTGTCAATATTTTTTCCCCCAATCCATCTCTAATACGTCTAATTTTTTTTAATAATTACCTCTTTTTTTTTTTTTTTTTTTTGTTAGATTCAAATTGATAACCTACTTATAGCAAATTGTCTATACAACTACATACGATCAACTTCTAAACTAATTACCTAGTCATCCACAAATAATGACTCACTAAAAACATTGAAAACTAATTATAATTCATCAAAACAAGTTACTTTAACCATCTACCATAATGTAAAGGATTCATTAATATAAAAATTAAAGCAATTACCCATCTAATTAATAAAGATAAAAGCATCAATACTTCCCACCCAAATCTTGTTGCTTTGGAGGTCCAGATCCACTGGCATATTGATGGTTTGTGTAGCTACTTCTTAAAGCAATTTACGAACCATGTTTTGTAGCCTTGCCTCTCTCTTCCTAGCCTCTTCTTCCCTTTTCCTACCCTCTTCTTCCTTCTTCCTACCCTTATCTTCCCTCTTCATAGCTTCCTCTTTGCGCTTTCGAGCCTCCTCCATGGCATGTTCAAGCATTTTCTTACTCTTTTCTTCTCTTCTTAAAAATTCTTCTTGCATTTTGACAGTAACAGCACGCATATCTTCCATTGCTTTTGATAATTCACTAAATTTCTCATTAGACTCTGTAAATCGTGACGTGGCTGAACTTCCACGAGCTCTTTCAGAACATTGGCTACGCCCATATCCATATAAACGTCCCTTTGAAGGACCCCCAGTCACTTCACACCATGATGAGAGACCAAATGAGCAATGGATAGAAGAATCACCATAACCTGTTCTTGCCTTATATTCCTCCTATAAAAAAACATGGCAAATAAAAATGTGTAAGTAAGAATCCAACTAATAATCTATTGTATCAAATAATGTTGTAAAAAAAGATTGCATAAAAGGTATTTACACTAACTCTTTTTGATTTATTGTCAACAAAATCTCCAATTCCTTGATTTTTTCTATGCATTCTGAAATACATCAAGATCATCCACTTCCCGACCAAGCTCTTTTTCCTAAATTGAGTAAAAAAAATATTAATCAATGTTTAGAAGAATTACACAAAAAATATTTAAAAATTTCTCAAAGTTGTTTAGTACTATCCGTAGCTTGTGTGCTCCTTGAGGAATAGAACCACCAGTATGCTTCGTAATAGAACCATCTTTCTCTGTCATATGATTCTTTTGAGCAGTTTCACATTTCTGTTTGGCCGCATAAGTAGTAGCTAGAGTTCCATTTGGTACCAAAAAGATGAGAAAACAGAAAGTTATTTCAAGGGTCAAATTTACCAAAATGAACTAGTCAAGTAGATATAGATAATATTACTAGGAATTAGCGAGTGATGAGGGTGAAATCCATTCTGAGCTGGATCGGATAGTAAGTTTGGAGATGTTCGACCTTGGTGGTCAATATGTAAAGGTAATTGGGCTGAGTCCTACAATCACGAGCAAACGTCAGGCTAGTCGAGGTGCCCTCGGCTAAGGCACTCTGACACTCAAGTTAGTATAAAATCGACCAGATATAGCGAGCAACAGAGTGAGGGCTTTTGGATATAGAATAGCATACCTTTTGAGAGGCTGGAGTGGGGGTATTTATAGCCTTTTATTAGTGGGTATTTGTCTGAGATGCCATTGACATATGAGATGGATCATTGTCCTTGCATAAGGGGCATTAGGTCATCTCTCATTCCTGTACTATTCCAGGTGACTGTCTTTCCAGGTTTCATGGGGAGGTTAGTACACTGTAGATACGCCTCATACCTAGTGCGGCAGCATGGGTGGTACTGGGAAGGCATGCTTCATTAATGCGGAGGCATGTTGCCTGTCATGGAATTTAATGCGACTGAGTTGATTCCACGCCAAGTTGACCCCTCTGGTTGGTGGTAGGGTCGACCTTATGATGGGTTAGCGCGCGGCGTGAGAGGTGGACGAGCGTCGCCATCGAGGGGTCGACCAACGGCCTTTTCTGCGACCCCATTGAGTGCCCACTCTCCAAAGTCCCCCTGGTCGGTGGCAGGGTCGACCTTATGATAGGTTAGCGCACGGCATGAGAGGTGGACGACCATCGCGGTCGAGGGGTTGACCAGCAACCTTATCTGCGACCTAGTCGAGTACCCGTCCTCCAAAGGACGACGTCAATCTGTACGGTCGATTTGGGTCACCTGACATCGGTAGCACCATTGGGCCCGGGGTATGAGATGGGCCTCACCTACATCCTTGGGCCTGCAGTTTCTAGGTCGAGCCTATTGGGCTATCTCATATCATAAGTCCCCCCCACTTTCGAATGCTGAACGAGAAGATCGACGAGAAGGATTAAGGAGTAGTATGTTGTGCGGTTACATGGGTTTTTTGATGAGGGTTTTTGAAAATTGACCCAGGTTTCACGCATTTAATGAGCTATTACATCGTATCAGGCGTGGCGCTGGATGGCAATTACAGCATTATTACAACCGTTTGGATTCCCGCGTTCGTGTATCTATAAATAAGCACGGTTAAAATACTCATTTTTACTTTTACTGCCTTCACGTCTGGTCGAGCTTTGAGCCAACCGTATTTGCTACTACCATATTGTGCTTTTTGTTTTCCGAGAAAGAGTAATTCTCTTCCTTCGCTTTCCTTAGCATTGTTCCTTTGCTATAGCCATGTTGCATTTTTTCAATTTCGAGGGTAGTCATGGGGGGACAGGGAGGCTACTCACTCTGATAGGCCTGGGGGTTTATCAGAAGAGTCGAGTAGCTCATCGAGCGATAGCTCGAGTTCCAATAGCTCGAGCAGCGATCGTGGGGGTGATGGAGCCTGGGCCAAGTTAGGTCCCTCCATTACGTGGTCGATTATTTACCCCTGACCATTATAGTGAAATAGCGTCTACGATCACCCTCGCTGATTTGAGGTGTATTAGGTAGTTGTGTCATGTTCTCGCTGAGTATGAGCTTTTAACACCTGGGTCTTCTGGTCGGACGCATCGACCCCCAGTTGGTTGTATAACTGTGTTCGAGGATGCCTTTAGGTGTGGTCTTAGGTTCCCCTTAGGTGGTCCTGTAGTCGACCTGCTTAGGGGTTTACAATTGTGTATAACTCAACTGTTGCTGAACTGTTTTTCAACTATTTATAGCTTTATCGTCCTAATGCACATTTTCGACAAACCTACCAATTTTGACAACTTCTCAAATCTTTTTCATCTTCTGATGTCCTGCAAGTCGGGTAGCACCGACGAGTTGGGTTTCTATTATCTCACTGCTTGACCCCATCGTAAATTTCTTGTGACCCCGACCTCTTTTTACAGGCAAGAGTGGAAAAAATGTTATCTGTATATTCTAGTCGCCGGGGGTTTCAATATCTCGAGAGGCTGGTGGATGGGGCATGTCGAGATACTAGGTAACCTAACTCCAACCTAGCCCAATACCTTTGTTTGGGATATGGTCAAGTTTGGTCAGGTGGAAGCCTCGGTATTTATCGAGGAAAGAAGTTTGGTCTTAGCTGGGTTATCGCCAGCCCAGCTGGGCTTGCCAGCGGACAATTGACTAGGTAGATTATGCTGCCGATGATTCGTTATTTTTCTATTTTTCTGTTTAGCTTTAACCCTTTGCTATTATGTTGCTTGGTAGATCAAGAAGAAATCATGAACCGATTGAGAGCCGAGGGTTTGGCGAGGGCCGAAAGGAACCAACAACACCGTTTGGCGACAGGGGCTCGTCGAAGGGCAACTGTGGTTGAGGCGTCTCAGCTTGAGGCGATGACACCTTCTTCGTTAGCTAGTCCATCACCTGCATGGCCCGTAGCCACTACAAAGAACAGTCCAGCAGGTTGGGGGAAAAGAGCTATGGTCGAGCAGACGGGACCTACTCTGAAGAGGAAAGCTGTTGAGAAGGGTAAGGGGAAGGCCACGGGGTCGGGCTAACTTCTATTTATGATCTATTCGGACAGCACGAGGATGACTTGCTGTTCCATCTACCTAAACTACCATCGTCGAGGTTTGGAATAGAGCCGAGCATGGTTGTTCACAACTCTTTGTCGATAGAGACGGCGGGACCAATCGGAGCTGCTCCGCTGAAGGTGATAATGACCGGGCTGTTCGCGTCCGACCAAAATAAGCTGATGGGGTTGAGCCAGGATACCGCGCTTAGGGCTCTGGCCTATCACTCAAATATGGTAAGGCTCTTGTCGACTATGTTGTATTGTTGAGCTTTATTCTCCGGTCGAATACTATTTTTTTATCGGTAATGCTGTCTTTCAGGTAGGCCAGCTGGGCTACCATTTCTACAGAAGGTCGGAGCTGGCCCTTGCCAACCGTGAGCACTTGCAGGAGGGCGGGGATGTGGAGACATTAAAGGCTTAGCTTGAGTCTTCCCAGACTAGGGTCGAGGAGCTTAGCAATCAACTTTGATTGAAAGATACTCAGTTGGTTACCTCCATTGAGGAAAGGACCAAAATGGATGAGTTGCTCAAGCAGGTTAGAGTGGATGCGCAGCTCGGCTATGAGTCTGGTAGGTTAGCTGGTCGAAGGGCGGCGCTCAATGAAGCTTGAACCAAATTTTATAGGAAGCTGTCGCTGATGCGGCGAAATGCAGTGCAGCAGTTTATGCTATGCTCGGCGTTCCAGAATGCGAGCGTTGTGTTATCTTTGGATGACACCCAGAGTGCATTTGAGAAGGCCCTTAAGCAGTTGTAATTTCTGGGCTATTCTTTTCAACCCGAGGATAGGGAACGCCTCAGCCATCTCCTCGACGAGCAGCTGCAGCCTTACCCCGAGGACGAAGAGGGTGTCGCTGAAGAGGGAGGTATAGAGGCTTTTATGGTCGAAGGAGTTGCAGAGGCTCCGCCTGCCACGCCCTTAACTGAGGCGCAAAAGAGGGCAGTCGAGGTGGCCAAAAGCTGGATGAGATCGCCAAGGAATTTGCCTTTATCGGTGAGTTTACCTTCAAGGTTCGAGATGGCATGGTCGGCGCTTCCGCGCACCTTCCTCCACTAGACGTGAGCTTTCTGACCGACGAGGCTGGACCCTCTCAACCGACGATGGTCGCTGTTCTTATTGCCGTCGTGATGCCCGAGTTTAGGGCAAGCGATCTTGCCGTGGTTCCTATTCTGATTCCTTCGAGCGATGAGCTCGAACAAGCTATTAAGGAGGGCGATCAAGGGGGGCACGATGAGGGCATCGGGTCAAGCTGATGCTCCTGCACTGATGCATTTTTCATTCTAATTGATGTACTTATTTTGATATGTGTACGCATGATTTTTGAAATTAGATGAAGTGCACTTTTTGCTGTTTGAACATCTTTGTTTAGTTGAATAACATGCGTTCTTTTATCACTCTTTAAAAATAATGAAGGTTGTAGTCGAATGTTTGCGTTGTTAAATTTTGGTAAAATTAGTTCAAGATCGCCGTCGAATGAACCATTATTACCTAATCCAATGCATATTTCAATTCACGTTATGTATGTGCTATTTAGCGACTTCAGTGTCGGTTGCATTCTATCGATTGCTTAATTGAACAAGATAATTAATAATAAACTCATATAATTTAGCAACTGCGGGGTCGATGTTAAAAATTTAGGGTTCAGTATGGCGGCTGAGGGCCTACTTGGTCAACTACGAGGTCGATAATTTGGTCCTGGATGTGAAGCCTTGACTTGGCGGCTAGAAGCTTGCTTGGTCGACTATGGGGTCAACAATTTGGTCTTAGCTGTGAAGCCTTGACTTGGTGGCTAGAAGCCTGCTTGATCAACTACGGGGTCGACAACAAGTAATCAACTTATGCAAGTAGGTATTCACAAGAATTTCCATAAACTTTCATTTCTGCGAGGAAATACAACGGAGGCCAGTAGCCCTTTTAAACATAGAATTTCTTCTAATTTACAGCGTTCCAAGGTCGTGGTAGCTCGTTGCCTCGTGTGTTTGCTAGTCGGTCTACATTATGTTTCGACACTTTGACCACGGAGTAAGGTCCCTCCCATTTTGAGTCGAGTTTTCCCATATTTCTCGACATTTTGACTTTCTTAAGGACTAGGTCACCAACTTTGAAACTACGGGGTTGAACTGCTTTGTTGTAATGCTCCGTCATTTTTGAGCAATATCGCTGTATTGTGTTGTAGGCTGTGTGGCGCAACTTATCGATGGTGATTAGAACAAGGGTTCTCTCTGTTGCATTTCTGATGGGATTATAATGAATCACTCGAGCTGTATGCTGCACCAATTCAGATGGAATTACTGCCTTAGAGTCGTAAACTAAGTTGTAGGGGCTGCGGCCCGTGGCTGTTCGAGATGTGGTTTTGTATGCCCACAGCACCGTTGGGAGGTCGTCTGCCAAACTTGCCCCTGTTCCTACTATTCGAGCTTTGAGGTGATCAAGAATTGTTCAATTCGTGACCTCTGTCTGACCATTAGCCTAAGGGTTTCCTATCGATGTAAAGTGTTGTCATATTCCCAAAGCCTCGCACTATTTTCTCATGCTTTTACTTTGAAATTGGGTCTCGTTGTCCGAGATCAGGACTTTGGGCAAACCGAAATGGCAGATTATGTTCTTTCAAATGAAACTCTTGATGGCCGCGTCTGTGATTTTTGGAACTGCTTCTGCTTCAACCCATTTAGTAAGTACTTGAACGCTACGATGATAAATTTTCATTGGCTTAGGTAGAGCTTGATTGGGTCCTGCCAGAAGGGCGCTGCCCCTTCGATGCTCCCGATAAGGTTCGGGTCGTTGGTGTGGATACATAGTTTGCTGGCTACCAAGAACGTTATAATTCTTTCCCTGGTCCCCCTCGTTGGGCTAGCAAACTTTGAGAGTGCATATGCCTGCTCATTTTCCATTCAGGGAACCTGTCTCAGGGTGAAGCTCTTGAATGACCATTGTAATCATTTCACCTCGGCCAAGTACTAGCTCATTTTAGCCTCCTTGGCTTCAAGTTTCCTTCGATTTGCTTGGCCACTAGTTGGGAGTCCGTGATCGCTACTAGCTATTCGACGCCCCGAGTTGCTGCCATGTTCATTCTGGTGATGAGAGTTTCGTACTCTGCTTCGTTGTTGGTAACTGGGAAGTCAAACTTTATTGCAAAATCATATTCTTTTGCCAGTGAGGAGTAGAGAGAAACACCAATTCCGCCTCCCGATGTGGTTGCTGAACTGTTGACGTGTAGAGTCCAAATGGAGGATTCCTAATCGAGCTGGTATGGGAAGTCAAGTCTTTCGGCGACAAAATCAGCTAGGACCTATGCTTTTATGGCCGTTCGCAGTTGAAATGTGATGTCGAACTCCCCAAGCTCGATGGCCCATTTAGTGAGTTGACCTGACGCGTTCGATTTCGACAACACTTATTTCAATGGCTGATTGGTCAGGACTACGATCGCATGAGATTGAAAGTAAGGTCGTAACTTTTGTGCTGCTGTAACGAGGGCAAGAGCAAACTTCTCGATCTCTAGGTAATTGTGTTCAGGCCCGTGTAAAGCCTTACTACAGTAATACACAGGTCGATGAGTTTTGCCTCTCGTCGATGCCAATACTGAACTAATCGAGGCAATGGATACGACTAGGTAAAGTTGTAAAACTTCACCCAGCTCGGGTTTGGCGAGCATAGGCAGTGAGGACAGATATTGCTTAAGTTTGATTAGAGCCTAGTCGCACTGTTGGGTCCACTGAAACCCCCAATTTTTGGCATTTCTGAGTATTTTGAAGAAAGGAAGGCTCTTGTCAGCAGTGTAGGGGGAGGGGGGGCGACGTCCAAAACTACCTGGATCTTATGTGGGTTCGCTTCTATCCCCCTCTGACTGACCATATAGCCAAGGAACTTGCCTCATCTAACTCCAAAGGTGCACTTTTTGGGGTTGAGTTTCATGCCGAATGCCATTAGTATCGAAAAGGTGTGGTCGATGTCAGTTAGGTGGTCCTCAGCTTGCTCTATTTTGACAATCATGTCGTCGATGTAGAACTTCATCGATTTTTCGATCTCGTTCTTGAGTTGCCCTCACATTTTTGAGCCCAAAGGGCATGACTAAGAAACAATATACTCCGTTGGGGACGACAAAAGAGGTCTTGTCCCTATCCTGGGGTGCCATGAATATTTAATAGTAGCTTTGAAAGGCATCCATCATGCTCAATAGCTCACAACCAGCTGTAGAATCCACTAAAAAATCTATGCGAGGCAGGGGGTAAGGATCCTTAGGGCAAGCTTTATTCAAATCAGTGAAATCATTACACATGCGCAATTTTCCCTCATTCTTAGGGATGAGTACAACATTACAAAGCCACGAGGGGTACTGAATTTCTACAATATATCCTGCCTCTAGTAGATTGTTGACCTCCTCTTCGATGATTTGGGACCTCTCAGCATTAAAGGTTCTTGTCTTCTGCCTCGTTGGCTTGTAGGAAAGGTCTACGTTGATATGATGGACAATAACGCTTAGGTCAATTCCTTGGACGTCAGAGGCTTTCCATGCGAACATATTGATATTTCTCTAAAGAAAATCGACTATGAGGCGTTCTAGACGGTCACCCAAATCATTTCCTACTCGAGTAGTCTTTTCAGGGTTTCTAGGTTCTAGCTTTATCGTTTTGAACTCCCCAACGGGCTCGACTCGAGTGTCTTCCATCTTTTTCTTCTTAGATGAAGATCCCTCATTAGGTTTGCCTACAGGGGCATCTCTCGAGGGGCTTCAGTTGAGGTCGTTTCTTTTATTTGTTGGACTCGATCAAAATGGTATAGCAACGCCATGCATCCTTAAGATTACACAAAAGTTCCCCTACTCCTGCTGGGGTTGGGAATTTAATTTTCATATGGTAGGTCGAGAAAACGGCCCTGAAGTCGTTTCGGCCAAGTTGTCTAATGATGACATTGTAGGTGAATGGAGCATCGACTACCAGGTAGTTGATCATCAAGGTTTTGCTGCGGGGGCCCTGTCCAAAGGATGTGGATAGGCTAATAGATCCTTCTGGGATGATCTCGGACCCCCCAAATCCGACCAGCGGTGTTCGAACTGGCTTAAACTTTAATTGCCCCAAATGTATCATGTTCAATATGGACAAACATATGATGTTCGCAGAACTGCCATTGTCGACCAAAATCTTTCTCACTTCGAAATTGGCTATTTCGAGTGTTACCACTATGGGGCAATCAATCTTTCTATCGACTCCTCTGTTCTCTAGATGATCGAGGTCAGACTCAGTGAAGGAGATTGGTTCTGCACTGGTTGAAATCTGGAAAATCGTTTCGACCTTGACTGATTTGGTGGACTCCAGTTGCCTTTGGGTTTGTTTCCTAGCGGACCTTGAGTCCCCCCTCGTGGGACTTCCCGCAATCATATCGATGACTCCTTGAATGGGTGGTGGGGCTCCTAGGCTGGTTTTTTTTCCTTTATCTTCTCTCCTCGGGCTAGTCGGCCTTTCTCTATGAGGAGTCCGATCAGTTTTACCCTCTTCACGCCTGGCATGCTCGTCGACGTATTTTTTCATATGACCCTGCCTGATCAGTCTTTCAATTTCGTCATGCAAATTGAAATAATCTTCCATGTCGTGCCCTTTCTACTTGTGGAAGTGGCAGTATTTCTTCAACTTTTTCATGGATTCTGTCTCGATCAATTTTCTGGGCCTTTTAAGGAGATTGTCGTGTTGGATAGAAAATAACACTTCATTCCTCGAGAGGTTAAGTGGAGTATAGTCATGGAAGCATTTGATGGGGGATCAACGTCCCTCTCTGAGCTGGCGGTTGTCTTTCTCATTGCTTTTCTTCTTCTCGACCTCGAGATAGCCATATTTCAATTTATTCATCTCCTCTTGGGTTATGTATCTTTCTGCGAAGTCGAGGAGCTCCTCCATCAACCTTAGTTGCTCACGCACCAATGCATTGGCACATTCCTTGTGCCTAAGGCCCAAAAATAATACGTTGATCAGGAACTTGATCCTTGGGCTGTCGATCTTCAACACCTCCGTGTTAAATCTGGTAAAAAAGTATTGGAGGGATTTCTCTTCATTCTATTTCACTGTGTGTAAATGGGTGTGTAGGAGTTTTGCTTTCCTTCTGCTTGCAAACTAATGTAAAAACTTGTCGCACAACTGGTCGTACGAGTATATCAATGCCGGTTCCAGCTTAACAAACTAGTCTAGCGCTATCCCTTGAAAGGTGGTTACTAACATCTTGGCATGGATGTAATCGTTGTGCCCGTGCAACTGCATCATGTGCTCGAACTGCATCAGGTGCTTGTTTGGGTTCTATGAGCCATCATATCGAGGTAGGCCAGTTGGAATTTTGGCATCAACGGCAATGCGCTCGTCGATAATATCCTAGATGAATGGTGAATCTCTCTCCCTTCGGAACCTTGGTGGTCCCTCTTAATTGTAGTTTTTCTCTGTGTTTCTCCTCGAGATCTCCTCCAATCGTCGATTCAATTATTGTACTTGGTGGGATTCTTTCTCCCATTCTTCATTGTCAGCTTGGGATGGATTTCTGTTTAGGGTGGGGCCTTGAGTGCTCAACCCTATTGCGTTGCGGGGCTTGAATGGGTCGAATATCATGATCATCGAAATCTGCAACCTCCTCGCGAGGCATGGGTCTGGCCTCTTCCGTTGGAAAATTTGCCTAGCTTACTTCGTGCCTTGAGAGAGGCCTTTTAGACTCTGGTCGATCCTAGTTTTCCCTAGGCGGTCTCTCCTCCGGGGCAGCGGGTTGTGGCGTCGCACTGGCCGTCGGCTCCAGTTGTACGATGTGCTGATTTAAAGCTACTGAGAGTTGAGCTGAAATCTGGGCGAATATTTGCTCACTGATGAGCTGTATGAGTTGAGGCATGGTCAGAGTGACCACCTACTTTGGCAAGGCGCTCGATCTTGGCGCGCCAACTTCTTGCTGAGGTCGAGTAGGGGGAGAGCTAGACCTCATGTTTTCTTCTCTTCCCAAGGGGGCTCACCTGGTGTTCACCATTTTCGGTAGCAGACTCAAGTGTTACCCACAGACGGTGGTAAATGATGAGGGTGAAATCCGTTTTGAGCTGGATCGGATGGTAAGTTTGGAGGTGTTCGACCTTGGTGGTCGATATGTAAAGGTAATTGGGCTGAGTCCTGCAATCATGAGCAAACATCAGGCTAGCCTAGGTGCCCTCGGCTAAGATACTCTGACGCTCAAGTTAGTACAAAATCGACCAGATATAGTGAGCAGCAGAGTGAGAGCTTTTGGATATAGAATAGCATACCTTTTGAGAGGCTGGAGCAAGGGTATTTATAGCCTTCTCTTAGTGGGGATTTGTCTGAGATGCCATTGACATGTGAGATGGATCCTTGTCCTTGTGTAAGGGGCATTAGGTCATCTCTCATTCCTGTACTATTCCAGGTGGTTGTCATTCCAGGTTTCATGGGGAGGTTAGTATACTGTAGACGCGCCTCCTGCCTAGTGTGGCAGCATGGGTGGTACTGGGATGGCATGCTTCACTAATGCAGATGCATGCTGCCTGTCACGGCATTTAATGCGACCGAGTTGATTCCACGCCGAGTTGACCCCTCTGGTCGGTGGCAAGGTCGACGTTATGATGGGTTAGCGTGCGGCGTGAAAGGTGGATGAGCGTCAAGGTCGAGGGGCTGACCAGCGGCCTTATCTGCGACCTAGTCGAGTGCCCACCCTCCAAAGTTCCCCTGGTCGGTGGCAGGGTCGACCTTATGATGGGTTCGCGCTTGAAGTAAGAGGTGGACGAGCATTGCAGTCGAGGGGTCGACCAACGGCCTTATTTGCGACCCAGTCGAGTGCCCGCCCTCCAAAGTATGACATCAATCTGTATGGTTGATTTGGGTCACCTAACATTAGTAGCACCATTAGGCCTGGGGTATGAGATGGGCCTAGCGCTACATCCTTGGGCCTGCGGTCTCTAGGCCGAGCCCATTGGGCTATCCCATATCAGCGGGATATCATTGAGTAATGGCATAAGGAAACCTTGTCCATAATTAGAACATTCCCACATTCTTTGTCATAGCTCAATAGATCCAAAGAATGCTCTTACTTTATCAAGTGAAGATCATGATCTAACAAGGTTGGCCTACCTAAATAAAAAAATAAATTACCATAGTTTTAAGTGCAGTACTACGAAATTAACTTACAAAATCTTCCAAAAGGGAATTGTTCCCCAACATGCAGAATTACAAGATTTCGTAGTTTGGAAACAATCATATGTTGGAATTTCAGCAACCCACAGTAGACTTTTGTACTTCGAACTTTAGAAACATAGGCCAAAAAAGGAACAAAAAAGTCAAAAATAAATCTCAAAATAGGATTCTAGGGAACATTATCAAGGCTTGAGAAAACCTTCTGTTCAGACCAATTAATAGCAAAGCCAAAGAGAAGCACGAAAAAGACAAAGCGCAAATACGTACAAATGCAATCTGGTAGAGGAGGTAACTGGAACACAACTTTCTCTATCTCAATCAGGTCCCCGAGCAATGGTTTGGTGTCGTCTTTTGTGGGTTTGAATAATAGCTTCTGAGTTTCTTCTCTCTTTACGAAGGTAGTGGAGGCAATCGACGCCAGTGACTGGCGGTAGGCAACGGGTGACTGGCGATTGGGGATCGTGGTTTGCGATGGGTAGTTTCTAGGGCAATTTTCAAGGTAGGAAGAAATCTTCCATTTTTTTATTTTTTATGTTTAAATAAATATATCATCACATTATTGTTTGTGTATAATTATATAATCACATTTTTTATTTATTTATTAAAATCATGTTTTAAAGTCATATTTCAAAATCCATCTTAAATCTGTCTTTACTAATTTTATATAGTTTTTTAAAATTTATAAAATTAGAGATGGAGAGAAAGACAGATTTCAAAATATATTTTTAAATTATAATTGTCTATATCTCATCTCCAAATCCATTTTTGATTTTTTATTCCATAAAATTTATAAAATTAGAGATGGAAAGAAAAAAGGATTTCAAAATATATTTTTAAATTATAAATGTCTCCATCCCATAGATAAATCCGTCTTTGATTTTTTTTTTCTAAGAAGGATTATTTTTGTCTTAGGTGGTGTATAATTTTTATTTAATAATATCGACAGATAGAGACGGAAAAAATTTCCTTCTTAAATCCATCTTTGAATCGGTCTCTATTTATTAAAGTTGCATACCCTTCAATCTGTGCTTTCTAATTATTTTATTAAATTCAGATGGAACTTGTTTCTGTTTCTGAATCCATCGCTATTTCATGAAATTTAGAGACGAAATTAAATCCGTCTCTCAATTTTCATCTCTGAAAAACTGTTCTCTTGTAGTGTGCTCTTGTGCAAGTTTGCATTAATAGGTGCTTAAAGAACAAAGATTCTTAATTATTTTTCAAGAGTATGGTCCAATTTAATTATAATTATTATGATTTAATTTTTAGATTAAATATTATTTATTTATTAATTTCTATTATTTACCATAAATTTTTAATAATACAAATGTTATTGCATTTACACAATCAAATGATTATCCCAAACTCATTGTTCCAATAGCCGTCGTCTCAAAGTCGTAGTCCCATAATTTGAAAATAGGTTTATAGTAACATATATTACCACAAAAAAATTATATTCGATTTGGGTTTTAGTAGATGATAAACAAATTAGTTGTTACCATTTTTTGTTTTTTGGGTTTTTTGATTTGGGTTTTTGGCCCATCTACAAATAGAGTAGCTAGCTTTAACGAATGAATGAAGAACAATTTTGATTTTTGACCAAGGTGCATTTAACCATAACACGCATGCATTACATGACTGTTTCTACACCACGAATAGCTTAACTAAAAAGAAGTATATAACATTCTATATATAATTATAGAGACTTTACTAAAAGGGATGACATATAATTAGCAGGAACCTTAGTTGGGTAATACACAATAGCATCACTACTGTCTACTAAACTCACATTACTAAAATATAGGGCTTCAATATAATGAAGAATTTAATTTAAGATAATGTACTGGATAAGGAATTAAAGATAAGTAATAACCATGATAGATAAAATTAACAATATAACAACGATATTCAAATATAAAATGAAAACTTTACTTCAAGAATCATAGTAAATGATATATATATATATCTTATAATCATGCAAAAGCATGCCAACAATACTGATACTGATAAAAATTGAATATAAAGACTATAAACTAAATGATTGAAACATATGTTGGAAGAAAAAATGGCATATCTATCTATTCTTTTGTTTCATAAATAAAAGTATCACATGGTTCCTTTCTATAGAAGATCACAAAGGAGAACAAAAGGAAAGCTAATAATCTATTCGAAACCAAATCCCTTGATTTGCGAGGGTTGACTGGATCTAACTAGAAATGGAAAAAAATCCCTACTTACTAACAATCTAATCAAATCAACCCTAAATAATTTAGCAAGATTTCAGCTAACTAACTCCTAAAATTATTGCTTGATAGAAGTTAAAATTTAGCTACTTATCAGCCCTTATTTTCCACACTCCCCCTCAAGATAGCTTGGAGATGTCTTCCATTGCCAGCTTGATAGTCAACCTTTCAAATTGTGCCTTGAGTAACCCTTTTGTTAGTGTATCAGTAATCTGATACATATATGGTTAGGATGTACACCATGCAAATCAATCTATTATTGAGTTTGTCTTTGATAAAATGCTTATTTATTCAACATGTTTTGTTCTATCATGGAGAACTGGATTTTGAGCAATTGAAACAGCTGCTTTATTATAGCAATGCACCTTCATAAGTGAGGGATTAGACATACTCAATTCTTCTAAGATTCTTTTAATCCTAATCACCTCACAGGTTCCTTGAGTAATTGACCTAATTCTGTTTCTACACTACTCATTGTCACCACGTTTTGTTTCTTACTTCGTTAAGTAACAAAGTTTCCACCAACAAAAGTACGATAGCTAGAAGTAGATCTTCTATCAGGAACATTCCCTACTCAGTTTGCATAAGTGTAGGCTTTAATTTGTAGAGTAACCTTGATCTCATTGATAATGAGTGCGACCAAATAATTTGATGGGGGTAGTTGCTGAACCATACCACATAGTTCCAGCAACAACAGAAGCTGCAAAAAAGACAACCACGATACTACTAAAGAGCATGATTTCAATATTTTCCATACACAATTCTTTGTATAGACGTTATGGCGGTTAGACGCTAAGATGAAATAGACTCACTAATATCCCCAATATACCTGTTGCAATATGATGAAAAGCTATACCTGCCGAAACAAAAGGATCAAAACCTTCCACGCCCTATGAAGAATTTTACATGTTGTACTTTTCCCATTAGTCCATAAGGGTCGGACACCCATATTCCAAGATGGTACAAGCCTGTTACATTAAATACACCAAAACCAAAGCAAGCCACCCCAAAGAGAAATAAATAAATTCTAAAGATCTTGGGCAAATACAAAGAAGGTTTTCCTGTACGTTCATCACAAAATATTTCTAGATCCTAATAGACCCAATGCCAAATAGCTACCAGAAAGCATAAACTGGAAAACACAATATGTGCCCCAGCTACACCTTCGTAACTCCAAATTTCTAGATTCATTATAGTCCCTCTTGTGATACTCCAACCTCCCCATGAATTGATTATTCCTAAACGAGTCGTGAGGGGTATAACAAACACACCCTGTCTCCACATTGGATCAAGAATAGGGTCAGAAGGATAAAAAATTGCTAATTCATGCAGAGCCATCGAGCCCGCCTAACTAGCAACTAGAGTTGTATGCATTATATGAATGGAAAGCAATCAGCCAGGATCATTCAATACAATTGTATGAACATGATACCAAGGCAAACCCATGAAAAATACCCTTTTATCAAAGAAAAACAGACACTGCGTAACTTTACTATGACTATCCTATGGACCTCCCTTGTACAGTGGATTATTTCCTAACAAAGGTTAAGTTAATATTTATTCTATTCTATTTATAATAATGGAAGAATTATATTTGTAGGAGGAAAGAGAAATAGCTTTATTCTATACTCGATAAGTGCCCATACACAATGGGGGATTGATACCATTTTCTATGCCTAAATGCGTCCATCCTTATTTATCATTAGAAGGACCTATTCGTAAAATTTTCCTTTATTTCTTTTGTCGTTCTTTTTGAAATTTTCTAATCTAGATATAAAATAAATATGATAAAGCCAATATTATAAAGACAATAAAACCATATTGTTATGTTTCCACATCAAAGTGAAATATAGTATTTAGTTCTTTTTTCTTTCAATTCATGCATATTGGTGTTCCAAAAGTACCTTTCAAAATTCCTGGAGAGGAAGATGCACCTTGGATTGACGTATAGTGCAACTTGTCAGATATATTGGGTCATATGGGATTTTCCCGTTCTTTCTCCCGATTGAGATATTCTCTGTTTCGCCCAAGAAAGAGAAATTGAATCATCAAAAAATTAGAGCGTGAAGTGAAATTAGATGCATTGTTTGGGGGAATTCATAGTAATATTATCATATCAATTAGAATAATTTATCGTTGGCTTTGGTTAGACTAAAAAATGAAGTATCTAGGCTCCGTTTACAAAAAAAAACCCTTTAAAATAACAATTCTTTTCTAAGAGTTCCTTAGTAGATGCATGTTTGGGGGAATTCATAGTACTATTATCATATCGATTAAAATAATTTATGGTTGACTTTGGTTGGACTAAAAAAATGAAGTATCTAGGCTTTGTTTAGAAAAAAAAAAGAAGCTTTAAAATAACAATCCTTTTCTAAGAGTCCCTTTTATGTATCTCAGGATCATATACACAACATCGAAGTGTTCAGGTTCCATGCATGAATTGACTCACCGTGCTTACTATGAGAGTTATGTTGGGACGTGTATGAGATAAATACATTAGTTTTCCAACAAGTCTTTGGGATTGTTCCCTATTCACCACTTTTTTAGATTTGGCAACTTGAAGCTGTCAATTAGGTTCGATTGGAGTTTCAGCTACCTTAGCCCCAAATAAACTTGTATCGTAAAGTAAATCAAGAACATATTTATGTTGATTAACAAATATACTTTCTCCAGATCTGGCGAACTCTATTATGAGAAAATATTTCAGAGTCCTAAGTCATTGATCTCAAAGTCATTAGCTAGTCTCTTCTTTAATCTTTCTAATTCAACATTATCATCACATGTCAAAACTATGTCATCTACATAAACAATCAAGATAGCAAATTTTCCTTCCCTTGAATGTTTATAAAACATAGTATGATCTACTTGACTTTGACAGTAACCATGGCTCTTCACTGCCTTCCCAAAATGTTTGTAAGTCCATATAGAGACTTCTTCAATCTACAAACTTTACCTTCACCAAACCCCTCATCGAATCCTGGCTATAAGTTCATAAAATCTTTTTCCTCCAAATCTCCATTTGGAAAAGTATTCTTTATATCCAACTATGTAATGGCCAATTTGAATTCATGGCTACAAATAGTAGAACCCGAATTGTGTTCATTTTTGCCATTGGAGCAAATGTCTCCTGATAATCAATTTATAGGTTTGGGTAAATTCTTTTGCCACAAATATTGCCTTATAATTCTATACTCTTATCAGCTTTACATTTCACAATAAATACCTATTTACACCCAATGATCTTTTTATCTATTTGCAAGTCAACAACCTCCGAAGTGCTACTTTTTCTAAGAGCACTCATCTCTTCAATAACTGCTAATTTCTAATTTGGATCACCTAGAGCTTCCTGAATGTTTCTTGGGACAAACAAGTGAGAAACTTTAGTTATAAATGCTCTATGATTGTAAGAAAGCATTTGGTAAGACAAGTATTGAGCAATAAGGTGCATTGTACAAGTAAGAGGGTTTCTTTCGAATAGCTATAGGAATATTAAGATTTGAAAACTCATTATTAGGAGACATTACTGGGGAAAGAATTGGAGTAGATGGAAGAATAGAGCTAGAATTAATTGGAATTTTTGCAAAGATCCAACCCTTAAGGACTTGGATTGGTCTTGTGCAGAATTGATAGGTTGATATTTATTCCGATGAATTCTCCTTTTAGTATAAACTAGAAGCTCTTGATCCTTTTATAGTACTCCCTTCCTTGTTGGTGAAACATCTATACTTGGCAATGGAAGATTAGTATCTCCTAAATTTTCAAGATTTTGAACACCTTTTATCTTTGTTGGTGCTTCCAAAATGTTATAGACTGGATTTGGTAGATGAGTAGAAATACTCTAGAAGTTGTATTCTTTATTCCCTCTCTCCCCTAGAAGATTTTTTTTCCAAAAAAGGACTGATTTTCTAAAAAAGAGACATCCATGCTAACATAAGTTTTCCTAGTTTGAGGTTTGTAGCACGTGTATCCTTTTCTATTTAGAGCATAACCTATAAAAATACATTTTTCAGCCCTAGGATCAAGCTTAGGCCTAAATGTGTTAGGTATATGAACAAAAACAGTGCAACCAAATACATTAAAATGTAAATCAGAATGTATTCTAGATGTAGGAAAAATTTTATTGAAACATTCTAAAGGTGTGGTAAAATTCAAAACTTGTGTTGGCATTCTACTAATAAAATATGATGTTGTTAGAACTACTACTCCCCATAAATACTTCGAAACATGTATGGAAAACATCATGGTATGGGCTACTTCAAAAGATGTTTATTTTTTCTTTCAACAATTCTATTTTGCTTGGGGTATCTCGACATGTGGACTAAGGGTGAACACCTTTCTCATTTAGAAAACTTCCCAAGCATCCATTAATATAGTCCAATCCATTATTAGAGTGTAGTATGTTGATTTTTGTTTGAAAATTATTTTCAATCATATTATTCGATATTTGAATAATTTTCCCACTTCAAAATTTTCACTTATCAAATATATCCAACACAACCGTGTGTGCCCTTTTTTTTCCAGAGATTGTGCTAATTTCTGAATGCCCTCAAACATCAATGTGGATCAAATAAAATGGTTAAATGGTTTTGAAGGATGGTAGGGTTTTGAAATATAAGTAGCACGATGGCTTTTTGACGAGTAACAACTTTCACATTGAAAGGATCAGCAATCCAAATTTTTAAACAAAGTAGGAAACAAATGTTTAAGATAAGGAAAACTGAGATGACCTAATCTAAGGTGCCAAAGCATTATTTGCTCATTAACAAGAATTAAACGACTCATCTCAAACCCACGAGCTTTTTTATCATTGAAAGCATTGACATCAAAGTAGTAAAGACCTTCTATCATCTTAGCACTGCCAATCATCCTCCTGAGTTCTGGTCTTGAAATTCACAGTGAGAATCAAAGAAATTAACATGACAATTAGAATCTTTAGATAATTTACTCATAGATAAAAGGTTACATGCAAGTTTAGGAACATGAAGAATAGATTTTAGTTCTATTTGTTCAGAAATTTTTATTAATCTTTTCCTGCAATAGATGAGAAATTGCAATCAGAAATTCTAATTTTTCTATTGCCTGATTAGAATTTCTAAGTAAGAAGTAGAGGTCATTGTTAAGTCTCTATTAATATTAACTTTAATATCATATTTAGAACTTAACAAATAATTTTTCTTGTTTAAAAAATTATAAATCCCTTGCTAATTGATGAAAATTTGGAATTTCAGGAATACAAGTGGGGAATTTACAAAAAAAGAGACAAATTGACGCAAGTTGGTGGGAATGCTGATTGGATGACACCTCATGATCTAATCAAAGATAGACATAAGAGTCTTTATTTATTTAAGTCATATTCTAATTAGAAGACTCTTTTAATCAGTTATAAATAGGCATTTCAGACACTTAGTTAAGGGATAAGATTTAGATTTGCTATTTTGGAGATTAGAAGTATCGCGAGAATTTGAGATTTGTATGAGGACAAAATGGATATCAGATTCATCTAGGAATAGAGTTTCTTCTTCTCCATTTGATTTTCTTTTTAATTCTGGATTTGAGACGATATTTCATTTTATTCATGGTTTGTTTGACAATTCAGTCATGAACTAATTCGTTATTCTAGGATTATGATGGATTCTTTGGAATAAATTGATGCACGATTTTCTCCTATGAAATTAGTAGTACTTAAGGTTATTTATTCTATTGTGTGCTTTTTCTATTTGATTGTCTAATCAATAGTCAAGTGCATCTTTAAACCTTAGAGGAGTCTTGGAAAAGAGAATCTAGGGATTGATTGACAATACAAGACCTTAGGATTAATTGTTTAAATTGATGAATTAATTAATTTTTGAGTAGGATAGGAATATAATTGTTTGCCCTAGGGAGCTAGTTGAGTGGTACAACCTTATTCATGATTTTGTTAATTCACTTAGGAATATAGTGAATTGAATAAATTAGGGGTTTCATTGCAGGTAATTCAGAAGAACCCCGTAATTGCATAAAACTCAAGACTAATAACCTGTTAGTAATTTCATAGGGAGAATATTATGTAATCAACTCATTCAATTGATGAAATCATAATTCTAGGTTTCTATATCCTAATAGAAATCTTAATCAATATACTTTTTCTTATTTTCATTAGTTTAGTTTTAATTCCTTCATAATTGATTTTTATTTGAATAAAACAAGTGTGTGATAAATTAGTAATTAGTAGCAAATAATTTAGTTCCTCATGGGATCGGCACTTTTCTCATCACTTTATTACTTGTTTCAATACGTGCACTTGCATAATTGTTTGTATTATTTATTTTGCACAACCTACAAGTTTTTTGTGCTTTTGCCGGGGAACTAAAATTATTTTGTTTATGCTAATATTAATTTTAAACGCCAAGTTTTAGTTCAATCTTTTATTTATTTATTTGTTTGTTTGTTTATTTCAAGCAAACGAGGATACTGCAGAAATGGCAAAAGAGGATGGATATCTAGGGGATTATGTTATCCCACAAATTTAGGGCTTTCAGATAGGAATCTCTAAACCATCTATTTAGGTGAATAATTTTGAGATCAGGCCCGCTATTATTAAGATGATACAGAGTTTAATACAGTTTGCGGGGTCTCCAACAGAAGACCTGAATGCTCATCTAGCTAACTTTTTTGGAGATTTATGATACCTT
The DNA here is from genome assembly GCA_018894105.1 of Jacaranda mimosifolia. Classification (NCBI taxonomy): domain Eukaryota; kingdom Viridiplantae; phylum Streptophyta; class Magnoliopsida; order Lamiales; family Bignoniaceae; genus Jacaranda; species Jacaranda mimosifolia. Next base: position 12,250,156 of record CM032130.1, on the reverse strand, counting down.
CAAATATAATGAAGTTTCTGATTATGCAATCCGATTGAGGTTATTTCCATTTTCATTGAAGGACAAAGCAAAGAGTTGGCTATGATCTTTGCCATTGGGATCCATTGCCACTTGGGAGGATTTAGCGTAGAGATTTTGGCTAAGTTTTTCCCACCATCACGAATAGTCAAGTTGAGGAATAAAATTACTTCCTTTGTCCAATTTGATCAGGAAACATTTTGTGAGGCATGGGAAAGATATAAGGAGATGCTCAGAAAATGCCCTCATCATGGATTGAGAAAGTGGCTTCAAGTGCAAACGTTCTACAATGGATTATCTGCACAAATAAGGGGCATAGTTGATGCTGCTGCAGAAGGTACACTTATGCGAAAAAAGATTGGGGAAATATTTGAGCTATTTGAAAAGATGGCGGCAAATAGTTATCAGTGGCCAACTAAGAAATTAACTCAACCAAAGAAAGCTGCTGGAATTTATGAGGTAAATGCTACTACATCTTTGACTACACAGTTAGAAGCTTTAACAAAGAATGTGGACATACTTACAAGTATTATAACCCAGCCAGTACAGCAAGTTTAAGCAATAGAGAGCCAATTTATTACTTGCAACATTTTGTGGGGATGCACATTCAAGTGATCAGTGTCAGCATTCTTTAGAATCAGTGCAGTTTGTTGGAAACTTCAACATGAATCAAAATAATCCATACTCAAGTACTTATAATCCTAGATGGAGACAACATCCTAACTTTTCATGGAGCATCAATCAATGACAAATATCAGCTCCTAAGCCACTAACTGAAGAAAAAAAGCCATCATTAGAAGAGATGTTTATGTAGTTCATGGCAAAAGTTGAGGCAACAATTTAAAGTCAATCAACTTTAATCAGAATATTAGAAACATAAATGGGCTAGCTAGCCATTGCATTGAGTATGAGACAACAAGGAACTTTGCGAAGTGATACTGAGATAAATCCTAAATGAGAAGGCAAGGAACATTGCATGTTGTTTCTTTGAGAAATGGTTGAGAGTTGCAAGAATTTCAGAAGGTCCCTCCATCTTCAGACGAATTGGAGAAAGAATCACCAGTTGAGAAGGGAAAGGATGAAAGTAGAAAACTAGAGAAGTTAATCCTATTAGAGCACCTCTACCCTTTCCTCAAAAGGTTAAGAAGCAAAAGTTAGACAAGTAATTTCAACGATTTTTGGAGGTTTTCAAGAAACTCCACATGAATATTCCATTTACTGAAACCTTAGAATAAATACCTAGTTATGTAAAATTCATGAAAGCAATTTTATCTAAGAAAAGACGTTTGAGTGAATTTGAAACAGTGGCACTCATAGAGGAATGCAGTGCAATCATCCAAAAAAAGGTACATCTAAAGCTCAAGGATCTTGGGAGTTTCACCATACCATGCAAAATTGATACTAAATTTTCTAGAAGGCACTTTGCGATCTGGGAGCACGCATAAATTTAATGTCACTTTCATCTACCAACAACTTGGATTGGGAGAGATCAAGCCAACTATTGTAACCTTGCAACTTGCGGATAGAACATCCAAGTATCCTAAGGTAATAATTGAAGATGTATTGGTAAAAGTTGATAAATTTATTTTCCTTGTAGATTTTATTGTGTTGGACATGGAGGAGGATACTGAAATGCCAATCATCCTTGGAAGACCATTCTTGGCCACTGGTAGGACTATCATAGATGTGTAAAAAGGTGAATTAACCATGAGGGTCCAAGATGAAAAGGTAACTTTTAATGTGTTTAAAGTATTTAATTTTCCTAAAGACATTGGCAAGTGTTTTGTAGTTAGTATAGCAAATAAAAGAACTAAGTCATATAAAGGAGAGGCTAAATATAGGAGTGATCGAAAAATTTTGAAAGACCAATTAGAGCCATGTGAACAGGTACTATTATACAACTCCCATTTTAAGTGGTTATTAGGAAAGCTAAAATCATGATGGTTGGGGCCATTTCACATAATTGAAATCCTTCCACATGGAATGATGGAGTTGGAAGAAATTGGTTCAAGAAAGCGGTTTAAGGTGAATAGAAAAAGAATCAAACACTACTTGGAAAGTAATTTGATCATCAACAATCCACAATTACCTTATCCAACATCAAGTGAAGCCTGAAAGTTAAGCTAGAGATTATATGTCAAGCGTTTATTGGGAGGCAACCCAAGTTTTTAATTGCTTTTTCATTTTTTAGTAATTCTTTTTGTTGGGTATTTGTTTATTATTTTTTTGGTATTTGGTGTTTTTGAAATTAAAAAAATTCAAAAAAGATAAAAAAACATATATTAGGCCTGTAACTTGCACCCCTGCACAGGTCGCGAAGCCAATTTTGGGCGTCCAAAAGCACTTGGGTGCAAGTAATTTGCACCCTAGCCAAGTGTCAAATCTTAAAAAAAAAAAGGAAACAAAAGAAGGAAAAAATTGATTGTAAAAAGAAAGAAAGAAATAACCAAGGCAGCAATCTGCCACCCCCCCAGTCGGGCCCATCCAACCCCATCCCATCTCGCCAACCATCTTTCTCTCAATTGATTTTTGTTTCTATTTTCTTTTGCTTTTCCATTTTTTTCTCTTTTCTTTTCCTTTTCTTTATTTTCTTCTTCTATACTCTTTTTTATTCATTTTCCTTTTTTCAAACAATCCCATCCACACCACCATCTTCATTACTCTCTCTTTAGAATATTTTAGATATATTAGTATTTTAGATTGATTTAAATTTCTAGGTATTTTTTTCATTTATAAAGGCTTATTTAATTAATTTGAGAGTTTGGAATTAGTAAGATTATTTATTGAATAATTTAAATTTAGTGATTGTTTATTTGAGATTATTTAATAAATAATTGATTGATTTTTGGGGTGCAGTGGTAGATATTTGGATGCAAATTGAGATAAAATTGTTGGATGTTGATTTATTGATTGGAATTTCTTGATTTTCTTTAGGTATTATGGGGAGTAATTTTATTTAGAGTTAATTCCCATCACCACCACATCTTTACATTGCCTTTGCAATTCCACCCCCAAAGGTCGAGAAGGATGATGATACCATCAATTGATTATGGCGTATTTTATTCCTTTTTTCTTTTATTTTTATTTTTATTTTTATCAACTTTTATATTAGTGTCTCTTATTTTCTTCTTATTTTCTTTCTCTATCATGATAGTATTAATACTTTGAGGGCAAAGTACCTTTCAAGTTTGGAGGGGATTTGCACGTCAGTTTTTAGTCCTTTATTTTTTTTTATTTTCTATTATTTTGGTTTTGATTAGGGTTTAGTAATTGAGTCGATGTCCTACATGCACACAAATTAATTTTCTTGAATCAATGAAGATATTACTCATTTAATTTTGTGTTTTGTGGAAAATTATAGTTGTGTGATGATGAAATTGTATACTTTGAGTAGAAGCAATGCTAGGATGACCTTCCCTATTTTTGAGCACTCATTTTCTCACTTTTTGTTATTGGTTTGATTTAGAGAACATTTATGTACGAGTAACAGGGGTAATACTTTGAACTTTAGAATTTGTTTGATTCTCTATCAAGGCAAAATCCTAGAAAACACTCAAATAAAGGAACTGACTTAGGCCATTTTTAACTCGTTTGAGCTTTTCAAGCCTACCAAATGATATATATCCCTAAAGTCCCTTGTTGAGCCTATTTTAAAGTATCTTTTTTATTTGGCAACTAATTCAATAGCCAATCTAAACACATGATCCCACAAAATAAATCCCGCAATTACTTGTTAGATCTATTTGAAGCTCTTATGAAGATGGGAACAAGTAGTACAATGCCCATAAGTTAGCTTTTCTTCCCCCACCAAAAAAAATTAAAAAATATAAAATATAAAAAGCGCATAATGGCATGAAGACTAAAAAAAAAAAAGTGTCTGAGAAAAAGGAGAGAAAGAAAGAAATTGAAAAGTACTGTTCAAACAATTTATGGGAGTATTAAAAGGTGATGATGAACAAGTGCTGTGGATATTGAGTTAGTATTATCCATATATTCCCTAATTTTACCCAAGGCTACATTACAAGCTTCGAAAGCCCTAAACGATCCTTTATTGACTGTATTCTACAGTAGTGGAGATAGAGATGAAAATCAAACTATGGAATATTAGAGTAGAGTCTTGTACTTGTACATAAATTAATCTGAATTGCCAATAACTACTTGCAGAGAAATCACACACTACACGGGGGATTCATTTGAACATTGTGTATGCTTATTTGTGCATAGTGAAATTAGATCACAACTGTGGTTGACTACGAGCATAGCTTTGAAGTAATTCTGAGAGTAATAAAAAGAAGCAATGTTCTTGTACATGCATTTTAGTGTTGATTTGTTTTTTCTTAGAGTGTCTTTGAGTATTTTCTTTGTGTTACTTGAGGACGAGCAACATATAAGTTTGGGGGTGTTTGTTAAGTCCCTATTAGTATTAATTTTAATACCATATTTAGAACTTAACAAATAATTTTTCTTGTTTAAAAAATTATAATTCCCTTGATTATAAATAGGCCTTTTAGACACTTAGTTAGGGGACAAGATTTGGATTTGCTATTTTGGAGACTACAAGTTTCGCGAGAATTCGAGATTCAGATGAGGACAAAGTGGAGATCAGATTCATCTAGGAATAGAGTTTCTTCTTTTCCTTTTGATTTTCTTTTTAATCCTGAATTTGAGATAATGTTTCATTTTGTTCACGTTTTATCTGACAATTCAATCATGAACTAATTTCTTATTCTAGGATTATGATGGATTCTTTTAAATAAATTGATGCATGATTTTTTTCTATGAAATTAGTAGCACTTAAGGTTATTTCTTCTATTATGAGCTTTTTCTATTTGATTGTCTATCAACAATCAAGTGCATATTTAAACCCTAGAGAAGTCTTGGAAAAGAGAATCTAAGGATTGATTGACAATAGAAGACCTTAGGATTAATTGTTCAAATTGATGATTTAATTAATTTGTGAGTAGGATCGGAATATATTTGCTTACCTTAGGGAGTTAGTTGAGTGGTACAACCTTATCCATGATTTAGTTAATTCACATAGGAATATAGTGAATTGAATAAATTAGGGATTTTATTGCGGGTAATTCAGAAGAACCCCGTAATTGCAAAAGACTCAAACTAATAACCTGTTATTAATTTCATATGGAGAATATTATGTAATCAGCGCATTCAATTGATGAAATCATAATTCTAGGCTTCTATATCCTGGTAGAAATCTTAATCAGTATATTTTTTCTTATTTTCATTAGTTTAGTTTTAATTCCTACATAATTGATTTTTTGTTTGAATAAAACAATTGTTTGATAAATTAGTAATTAGTAGCAAATAATTTAGTTCCTCGTGGGATTGACTCATCACTTTATTACTTGTTGCGACACGTGCACTTGCGTAATTATTTGCATTATTTATTTTGCACAACCAATAGTCATGTGATCATAAGCTATTAAATCTATAATCTAGGGAGCATAATTTGAATAACAAGATAGAGTGTTAGGATTACTACCTGTTTGAGTAAGAGAAACACTAGGAGTATCGGATGAAGGATTGGATTTTAGTAGTTTGTAAAGATGATCCATATGCTCTTTAGTGAAGGGACTTACCTCACGGCTTCATTTGCTGATAGATACACATGCCTAGGTTTATCACTAGCCTTTCAAGAAATAGAGATCTCTTTGTGCGCGTTTTAGATGAAAACAAACCAACACATTGCTGTCTTTCAGAAAGGACCCTAACTCTATTTTCTAATAGCGTCAAGCGTATACCATTTTAGTAGTATTCACACGTATTTCACAATTCCATCTCAAAATAACCCCAAAAAATGCTTTGTGAGGTCACCTTCAGAAAATAAATTTAAAATCCAAAGAACATATAAGTTAAGATTTAAAAAGATAGTGGATTACCAATAAAAGTGTAGCGCACCCCTAAGGAGGTGCCTGTTTCGGGTCGATGTGCTTTTCTGATCTTAATTTAATGATTCAAAATAAAACATGCATCTCTGAAATTCAATTGAAATAGTTCATAGCGACCCAAAACCACTTTATGCCGATGTTCTATGACATCTTATTGTACAATATTGCGCATTAACAGGAATTTCAAAACTACAAGCTTACATTTACATAATACTCAACTCAAGTGATTGAATCTAAACTTAACATCCTTAAGACGTCTTGATCCTGCATATCCAAATGTCATTCACAAAAACTATATACACTAATACAGCCTGCAATGTCCCACCTGCTACTTGCCACAACCTAGCTAGGAAAAAAAAATGAGAACATAAAAGTGGCATAAGTTTGAAGGCCTTAGGGGGGGGAGTTAACTATTAACAAACACATAAGGTCAAGGAAACTAACAAAAGGATTCTAATATGATGGATAAATAATCAAGCGAAGTAAAAAGAAGAATTAAGACAATTAGAAGTTGTCAAATGACACTTTAATAGAATAGAGGCTTGACTAAATAGTACTTATGAAAATGAGGGGTACCCAACAAGACATTACATATTAACAGAAGCAACTTCAAAGCAAATAACAGAACAACCAATATTTAGAAAGCGATAAATAGTATATTGACATAATAGGAATCCAAATGAAATGGGTCATGAAGCAACCAAGAAATGACATAACAAAACATATCATAATAGCAACCATTTTCAAATCATAGCAGACTGTGGGCAAAATCCATCCTTATTACTTCCAGAACAGAACATAACAAGTAGAACATGATACAAATACGACATGAAAAAATTTCCCTTATCACTCTATTGCTCGAGCACTTAGCTCGACGTGTAATAACATGACATGTGGCATGGTCGGCCGCATGTCGGATCCCACCACTCACTGGTAGCTACCTCCAACTACCTGTGAGTCAGGATTGCGAGAGGGCGCTAGCCAAGAGACCAATCATCGTCTATCCATTTTGCCCAATTGCCTTTTCAAACCTAGTCCCAAGCCCAACTTCTCGTAGCATCCCTACGGGTGGCAACATCTTAAGGGTGTCCCCATGGGTGACAAGACATAATGCCAATAGATAGGAATATAAATTCAAAATTCTAAACACAAACATAACTGATTGCAAGGCATGAATAGCAATTCTCACAGTATATTAGTCGACAAGGCCTATTCAAAAGACACGAAGAATAATAAGTCAGAGATACTAGTACAAATGGCTCGACAAGACCACTTTAAATAACATATTCACAATAAGTGAGTAATGTACACAGGGTTAGCCGGAAAGACTGTGGGGTATAAGGGACAAGAATCTGATAACATAAAAGGAAGTTATAGGCGTTATAGGCACCAGAACAATTGCAAATAGAGAGAAATGAATAGACAAGCAAATATGATTCATTTGCCAAAAAGAAAGGCTATAACCTCACTTTAAAACTCCATAGAGATGCTATCCACATCCTACGGTCCTGGAGGCCCTGGCTCCTCGACACCTATTATGATAAAATACATATAAATATTAATACATCTAGATAGTACTTTTTTAATAGTAATTAAATTACTGGTACGTATTAACAACATAAATTTCCCATTTCGAGAAGTGTCCTTCTAAATTAAATTTTAATCTAGTCAGGGTACGACAATCTCATACTACTAGGTTTCGATTTCGATCGCCAAAGCTATATTACTAGAATTAATATATACCCAACTTGTATGAACAATTATAAATTTTTATTCCGAAGACAATACACATCTATCTCTCTAAAAGATACTAGCATCGCTGGAGGTATTAATCAAGGTGTTTATCAATTCTAGGCCACTGTTATCTTAACACCAATAATATATAATTCGATAGTCTAAGTCCGTGATCTAATAATCCAGTCGACAAGTAGAAATTTCTTTATATGTTCTAATAATTATTCCTTATGAAGTTACACAAGGTTAAGGCTTTATTTACATTAATTAGCTTAATTAACAATGGCTAAGTTCCAATTTAGTAATCTGAGCCCACTAAGCAATGCATACAACTTATATATCCATACATTTCTGCTTGAAGTCATAAATTTCATCCCATTCATACTAAATACAGGAAAATATATCGCAATAATCCTTTCGAATTAAATTAGGCAACAAGTTATTGTCTTAACCGAATTTTACCAAATTACTCAAGTTCGAGGCTCATTCATAGTTTCGACATCCTACTATGTCGCTTAAGGGTTAATCAATGTTACTTTGGTTCTTTATTCAATTTCGGGTCAGCAGATCGCTTTACAATTAGAGTTTTAGCAAATAACATTAGTCTATAACCCACTAATTTAGTCCATTTAACTCAACTTATTCTAACAATTAGCTTTAATCAAGTTAATATTCTAACAAATTGAATCGGGTAACATTTCAACTAATTAAACTAAATTTACCAAATTCGATGGAGTTTAGAGCCAAATCATAGTCCGACACTGGCGTGCATGTGTTCAAATCGTCGTCCCAAAGAAACTACGTGGGAGCCACCAGATTGTCGAATTGCCGCCACGCGTCGATGTCAGAACTGGGAGCTGGACCCACTAATCGATGTGTCTCATTATGCCCAATAAAAGCCCTTAGTTAATTTTAGATTTTGCTACCATCTCGCTGGTCAATTGAGCAAAAAACGGCCACCGTGCCACCAACGTTGCCGCTCTATTTTTCTCCAATTATTCCCCCGTTCATCGTTGGTTCACCAAACTAAAGACACCATCGTCTTCTTCATGCCGAGCATATAAAAACCCATATCTTGGTCGCCGCTAATTTGAAGGCAAGAGTAGCACTATGATCCAATAATCAAATTGTCAAACGCTAAAATTAACTAGGCTACTCAAGCAAATCAAGGATCTAAACATGTTAGTGAAATGGATTTAGATAAAGGATTACCTTGATAAGCTAAATTCCAAGGAGAAAGTGAAGAACTTTTCTTCAATCTAGAATCTGCCAAGCAGCAGCGCAGCAAAATCAATGCAACTTTTGCACGAGTCAATCTTCTCCAAAACTTCCAAAATAAATCCAGTAGCTCCTCAACTCTTTGATGGATCTACTATCCAGTTTTTAGATCAAAACTCTTTCTGGATCTCCTAAAACAAAATCGCCAAGTGACTGTACCCGCAGGTGGATCTCTAAAGGCTTAGCAAACCATTTGTTTTGCCTCTATTCAAATGATCCACACACCAATTGAATTTCCAATCACTCCTTACAATTAGTTAGAGATTGATAAGAGAGATAAGAGGTAATGGCCAGTTTTTGGGGTTGGAGAAGAAGAGGAAGGTGAGCTTCAAGGCATGAGTGAACACCTTGAAAATGGAGGGAAAAAGTGATAATCTAATTCTTCACTTGAAAATACATGTGACCGCCCACCTCACCTATATATCTATATATAGATGGAGGATGGTGTGATGCCAAGTTGGCATCACACCTTCCTCAAGGTGGGGGGGCCGCCAACTTGCTTGCAATGCTTGCAAGTTGGCAAATTCAAATCTAATTTGAATTTGTGTGCATTTCAATTACATTTGAAATCTAATTTCAAAGTAATTAAATACCACACTAAAATGATCATATCATTTGAATTTTTCCTTCAAAATATATTCTTCTCATTAATTATATTAAATACTTTAATTTAATTAATTAACCTTTGACTTAACATTTAAATCAACAAGCTTAACTCTTTAAGCTAACTTGACCAATTGATGGTCACATGGCACCAAATAATTAACTCTTTAATTATTGTTCTAATTTAACTCTTAAATTAGTTGAACAATTTAACACTAAAATAAATCAAGCCAAGTAACACCTCAATTTTCAGTCGCCTAAAAAATCTGTCACTTTGGAGTGAATTTTCTAACACTTAGAAAGTTTCTCCAACACTTAGAAAATGCAATTGGCTTTTATGTGTGACCCGATAAGTTCTACCATTTATTGTACATGGGCTCATAACACCTTCTGACTTTTAAATATCATATAGTCATTTTAGTTTAAAGTCATTTAAACTAAATTGACTCAATTCAATTAATTTTCATTAATTGAAGAGTACCCCAATCTCCATGGTCGATGTCCAACCTCAAGCCATTGAGCCCAACTAATTAGCTGAAATGAATGCTTTTGGAGAACCATTATAGCTCTATGCTTACCATACAAATACGGTCCTTCCGTCTCCTATCTCCCGAAAAGAGGCCTAGGGCAAGATATTTGACGGCTTCCTAATAGTCTCAATACTATGTCTCTATTCTCAATATTCGATTCCATTGTATGACCTCATCTTTGGAAAATTCCTTTTCCAAATTATCACATCACCTTATGCAAGGATTTCTAAGAATCAATCATTATAGAATACATAGGAGATGTATTCACCCTTCACAAAACGAGGAGTTGGATTCCATCTTGGATCTCAGAATCCTCCATATCTAGCAGCTTATGCCCAGTCTCAACCTAAAAGGCCTACTGGGTGACTAAGGAATAGTCAAAGCATAAGGACCAAACACAAGATTACCATGGATCCTCAGGTCAAAGGACTAATAATATGCATTAGCGTAAGCTGGAGAATTTGCCATTATCGACTTGCCACTTCGGCTATCTAGTGGATTCTCCCGATAGGTCTTCAGTGCATTGTTCTCCAACAAGCACCCACTAACATGCATCCATATCTCATATGGGATTTCTCATGAAATGGAGCAACATCCAACCCTTAGATTTATACATCATTAGTGCAAGTCCATTCGGGTCTTAGATGCCCCGTCTTGTAAGATCCTATGACTTGGAAGATTTAAGATCACGGCCGTATAAGACTTATTCCTTGATTACCATCTAATGCGTAACCAAGTCCCATAGTCTTGTGTGATTTAAGTACTTCATCCAAATGCTAGTGAAGTAATGAAGAGCATAAGATGAAGATGACCATATAAAGAATATCATTCAATCAAGATTATTTTTCAAGGAAATAGTTTTACAAGGTTAATCCAACACAATTTTCGCTGGAATGGTCGCACCATCACCTCCATCGTGAGCTCCATTCGGTGTTCAATTTTTCGGCGATTGGTAGGTCATTTCATGGCAAACTTGGTATGGGTGTGTTCTTTGAGCTAAGGGAAAGATAGTGGTATGGTTGGTTTTGAGGTTCGTCGGCCATCGATGAGGAATCTCCTGTGAAGATGGTTATGGGTTGCATGTGGGAATTGAGTCAAGTTAGAGGGGTTTGCTATTTATGGGGCAATTTTCAGAACTTACAATTGGACCTCAAATGTTTTCTCCGAACTCTCAATTGAACCCCTGGACTTATGAGAGCCTTAGATCGGCCTCATTTGACCCAGTTCTATTACAATTTGACCCTATAAGCTTTCTAATTATTTTTCAATTAAGACTTATTTATTTTAGTTTTGGTTCCCCAAATTCTTATATTAATCGAAAACCCCCAAATCAATGACACATTTTAATTCTTTTACCAACTATTATCATTTTCTTAGTCCAAGTTGATTTTTATATTGTTTGAGATATTTTGGGGTAATTACAGAAAGAGTATGAAAGAACATTGTGAATTATATTATAACTACTTCAATAAAACAAGTTTAGTTCATGAACACACACAGCAAATGTGCTAATGAACAAGATGACGAACTCAAACAATTATAAATAATAAATATTTCTCCAATTATTCAAGATTAAGTTAACACCTTAATTTTGATAAGAAGATCTTTTATTTTTGTCTAACAAATATGTTTTACTAAAGGGTGAATTACAATTACCATCCCTGAGGTTTGGCATAATTATGAAAAAGTCCTCTCTTTTTTGAAAATTACAAAAAATCCCCTACTATCTGTCGTTGTCCAACAAATTAACTCAACCATTACTTGTCGTTAGAATTTTTTGAATTGACCGTTAAATTTTGCATGTGAAATTCCAATTTTACCCTTTGCCATAATAACTAGAGATTTAACTATTTCTGACCAATTTTAGCTGACAAAAATATCCTTGGGGGTTGTACTATCATATTTTTAATATATATAAGGATGTATTAGTAATATATGTATTCTACAAGGGTTTAATTGTAAGAAATTTGTGATTGATGACAGTTTAGCCATGTTATATCCGTTTATGACCGTTGATTGATTGTGCCTATATATACACATGAATTTTTCAATATTTTCGTGCAAATTGCAATGGCTTCCTCATGGAGCACATCATCTAGTAACGTTGGGAGTTTGAAATACAAAAAAGATAGAGGTAAGAAGCAAAATTGTGGGAGGAAGGCTATTATAATGGTATCCAAAACAAGTAACAATCCCAAAAAGCTATTCTATTGTTGTGTTGTGCATGGTTTCTCTCATCGGTGTTTGCTGGTTAAAGAATATGGCCATCAAAGTTGCAAGAATTCTCAAGTACAATCATCTAAAGAATTTGAAGCCACTAGCTCCTTACAATATCAACCTTATAATAATACTTTAGTGATGAAGAATGATACCTTATTGTATAAGCTTTTGATAACAAATATGATATTTTTAGGTTTGTTGTTGGTAGCACAAATTTGTAAAACAGTTGGTAAGTAGATAGCATATATTCTTTTTGTAATAGTAGCACTCAATTTGTGCAATGGAATTGTTCTTGCTCATTCTACATTTTTGCAACACTACTATGTGCATTTCATACTTCACACACATTGAGAGTATTTGGCCAAAATATGAAACAAAAATAGCATACAATTGATGAAAATAGGTTACTTACATGCCATTATCCAATGTGTTCAAACCAAAACATACCATATTCAATCCCAAAACAACCTCCAATCCAATCCAAAAGTAATGTGAATCATATACAAGGAAGAAGTATTGTCAGTTCTATCCAAACCACAACAATAAAGCAATCCAATTCGATATAATATCTTATGTTCAAAAAATATGACAAAAGGGAAGCTTATCATTCACATTTGAAGGCATTCATAGACAAAATCATCATCTTTACTTGCAGTAGTTCCATGTGTTGAAGTTGCTCCATCAACATCTGCTTTGCTACTGGTTTAGTGACAACAGCTTTTCCTTTCTTTGTTTTCTTAATAGGGGCTACATGTGGAGGGTGTTGTGAGGATCCTTCAGAAGCACCTTGAGCAGAGTTTGTGAGGCCTTTCCAGGAGCATTTTGACTTGGAGTTTGTGAGGCTATTTCAGGAGCATTCTGTTGTGAGGATGCACTTATTGAGTTGCTTGCAACACCAACCTTCCTCTTTTTTTTTTCCTTTCATCATAGCTACTAAGGGAATGTCATATTATGCCAAACTTGCATGTTCCTACAGCATGAATAAAGGCATGCCTATCAACAATGTTTGTTAAATGTTGTAAACATAAAAGACACTAATAATTCTAACCTCATTCCTATCTATGCTCATATCTATTTATGGAGAACTAGTAGGACTATCTCCTTACATAACCTATCAAGGTGCTAATCACTTAAGTTCTTCTTAAAATAAAATACAAATTAAGACATACTTTGAATCAAGACACACAATACATCTAACCTCATTTTGGCTATAAGTTTCTTGGATTTTCCTCTTAGTTCCCTTTTGTGAAAATTCAACATCTCCTTATCACATAATTGAAAATTAATTCTAGGCATGAATCAAAAATAGTTTTGAAAACCAAAAAATTGAAAAAGAAAAAAAAAAGGATAAAACCTTATTTTAACTAGTTGTCCTCCCACTTTCCCTTCCCTTTCCTCTCTCTCTTCCTCTTCCCCTTTGTGACACAGAAACCTTAGCAGTAGTACTAACTTCATTCATCTGTTGCAAATGAAAATTTAATGAAGCAATTAATTAGTGGCATTGTTCTGAAAACCACAATAAAGCTAAATTTAACTAACCTAATTCAAACTATCAGTCCTATAGACATAAATTGAAGAGAATTAAGGATGCAATGCTAGAAGAAACTAACTGATTAAGAAAGTTAAACCAAATTTAGCTAGCCTCATTCCTATTTTAGCTTATCTTACTTCCATCTGCTTGCATCTAATAATGCATAATCTTCTTACTGGCTCTCTTTCTCTAGATTCTCTCTTTATGCTTTCCTTTGGTCTTCCAGGCATTCTTTTCTTCAATGGAGGCAACAAGTCTTTTGGAGTCACTTCAATGTTTTTAGGTCAGAATATAGGGTCTGTGATGGGATGAATCATATAACTATAGGCTCTCATGTATTTTTCTTTTGTGAACCTATTGTCTATATAATTCTCAATCTTCTGTCTTATACATGATACGGCAATGGAAGCATGTTTGCATGGAATTCCACTAATACCCATTTTTTGTAGTCACAAGTTCTTCTTTGCATGTTGACAAGGTAATGAATATTTTGATCTTACACCTCAGACTCAGTTTTACTGGCAAAGAGAACACTGTATTTTCTGGCCTCATCCCTCATTAAATTGACTATCTTCACAACATTAGGAACTATATTGTTCTTCTACTTCGAGACTTTTTTTCATTTCTCTTATGCAGTCTAGTCATCAGTTTTGCTCTTAATCCATCCAGAAGAGTCAATATAGGTTTTTCTCTCAAATCACCTACCCAATGATTAAATGACTCTGAAATGTTGTTGGTCACATAATCATTCCTCAACCTACTATCAAAGGCATGCCTAGACTACTGCTCAGCATGAATTTTTATAAGCTAATCATATGCAGTAAGATTCAATTCCTTCATCTTATACATGGTAAAGTTGAAATTAGGTGCATTATATGATCTTGCAGCCTCCTAAAAGTACCTTTTAAGGGCTACTCTAGCAAAATGCTGCCTAAAATTCGTATAAATGTGTCTAGCACAATGCCTATTAATGGCATTAGGGACCAACTTAGAAATTGTCTCCGCTAGTCCCTAACCCCAAAAACAACAAAGTTATCACAGTTGAATTGTGAAACATTACAGAACAACTCATAATTAAAGTAAAGATGACATTTAAAGCCTTTTAATATCATGCATTACAATTACCCATATACAGTGATATGCATATTACAATTTAATCCTTCTATACTAACTAACCAACTGCTGAAACATTTCTATTTCAAATACATAACAAATTACACAAGCACACCAAAAGCATATAATCAAACAAATGAGGAATGAGACATATATTATTTCTATCACTCATGAAAGTCCAAGGCAAATCAGCTGAAAAGCCTCTAAGCATTGTGGAAAGATGTTCAAAGAAAAACATCCAACTTTCTTTGTATTCTGTCTCAGCAACAGCAAATGCTACAGAATACAAGCCATTGTTTCTATCCAAACTAATGGCAGCAAATAAAACACCTCCAAAAGGACCCTCAAGATGGCATCCATCAAATCCTAAGAATGGACTACACCCTTCTAGAAAACCAGCTCTCAAAGCACCCAACCCCAAGAAAAACCTCTTGAAAGAAGATACATGTGGTATGCTACTAGAACACCCATCCTCACCTTCAGGTATATCACACTACAGTCTAACTACACTTCCCTTATTCTTCATGCAAACAATCTTTGCATATAAAGGTAACACTCCACATGACTTAGAATGACTACCCTCTATTTCCTCCAATGCTTGTTTTTTTGCCTTATAAATTTGCATATAAAGAGGATTCACTCCATATTTCTTCATTTCACTTCTGATCCCCTTATTTTTCATTTGAGGATTATCTCTTAAAATAGAAACTAATTTTGAAGCAATCCACTTAGCAATGGCTTCCTTTGTTCAATCTGCCTTAACACATGTATGTGTGCTCTCATATATTTTGATTTGAAATGTAACTGTTGGAATAGTGCTCCGCAAGCCAATTAGATTAGCCTTGTAAACTATTTTCTTGTAAGACAATCTAGATTAAGTGATATTCTTTATATGACCATCTTCATCTTATGCTCATTATTACTTCACTGGTATTTGGTTGAAGCCTTTAGATCACACTAGACTATGGGACTTGGTCACGCACTAGGTGGTGATCATGAAATAAGTCTTACACGATCGTGATCTTTAAACCTCCAATTCATAGGATCTTATGAGATAGGGTATCTATGATCCGGATAGACTTGCACTAATGATACATAAATCCAAGGGTTGGATGTGCTCCATTCCATGAGAAATTTTATATGAGATATGGATTTATGTTAGTGGGTGCTCATTAGAGAACAAGGCACTGAAGGCCCTCACAGAGAATCCACTAGATAGCCATAGTAGCAAGTCGGTAGTGGCAAGTTTTCCAGCTCACCAAGTGTATATAATTAGTCCTCTGACCTGAGGATCCATGGTAACCTTGTATTTAGGTCTTCATGCTTTGACTCCTCCTTGGTCACCTAGTAGGTTGTTCGGCTAGAGATTGGACATGAGTTACTTAAACATAGAGGTTTGTGAGATCGAAGAAGGAATCCGACTCCTTATCTTTGTGAAGGGTGAGTACATCTCATATGTATTCTATAATGATCAATTCTAAGAAATCATTGCACAAGGTAGTATGACAATTTGGAAAAGAAATGTTTCAAAGATGAGGTCATATAGAGGAATCAAACAGTGGGAATAGAAACATAGTATTGAGGCTATTAGGGAGCCGGCAAATATCTTGCCCTAGGCTTCTTTCAGGAATAGGTGACGGAAGGACCGTATTTGCATGGTACACGTAGAGCTAGAATAGTTCTCCAAAAGCATTCATTTTGGCCAATTAGTTGGGCTCCATGGGCTTGAGGTTGGACATCGACCATAGAGATTGAATACTCTTCAATTAATAGAGATTAATTGAATTGAGTCGATTAGTTTAAAGGAGTTTAAACTAAAATGAATATTTGATATTCAAAAGTTACAAAGAGTTGTAAGCCCATGTCCAATGAATGATAGAACCTAACGGGTCACACACAAAAGCCAATTGCATTTCCTAATTAATGGAAAAAAATTTCTAAGTGTTAGAAAAATGCTCCTAGTGGACCGATTTGAGGATTGGCGAAATTGGGGTCATTTTTGGCTTGATCAATTTAATTATTAAATTGATCAACTAATTTAAAGAGTTAAATTAGACTAATAATTAAGGAGTTAATTATTTGGTGCCACATGACCATCAATTGATCAAGTTAGCTTAAAGAGTTAAGTTAACATTGACTAGCTTAGTTAAGCTAATTGACTTAAGAATTGAGTCAAAGGTAAATTAATTAATAAGAGGAATCCATTTTGGAGGGAAAATTCAAATGAAAGGTTCATGTGGTGTGGCATTTTAATTAATTTGAAATTAGATTCCAAATGAAATTGAAATACACACAAAATTCAAATTCATTTTTGAATTACAACTTGCCAACTTGCAAGGCAAGTTGGCGGTCACCCTTGAGGTGGCATCACACCATCCTTACTCTATATATAGATATAGAGTGAGAGAGAGGCGGCCACTTATGCTTTGTGTGAAGAATTAGATTCTCTCACATTTTCCCTCCAAATCTCAAGTGTTGCCTCAATTATTGAAGCTTCACTTTCTCTCTTTTTCTCCTACCTCAAATCAAGCCTCAATTTCTGCAAATCTCTATTGTATTTTCTAGCTAATACCAAGGAGATTAGGATTAGCATTGGTGTGTGGATCATATTGTTAGAGGCAAGACCATTGAATTGCTAGCCTTTGGAGATCCACTGGCAGGGCAGTTCGATTGGTGAATTTTTTCTAGCACTCCCCTGTTGCTTTTTTACCTGAATTTTTTATAGTAGATTCATCAAGGAGTTGATAACATACTGTGATATTTTTGAAATTTTTGGAGGCATTTTGGTTGGGCAAAATTTGCATCCAATCCGCTGTGCCGCTGTGTGATAGTTTCTGGATTGAAGAAATGTTCTTCATCATGTCCTTATTTTTGATCAAATCAAGGTAATTCTCCTTCCTAATCTAAATCAATAGCATGTTTAGATCTTTTTTAGCGTGTGTAGCCTAGTCTATTTCAGTTTTAATTATTGGATCCTTGTGTTGTATGTGCCTTCAGGCGGTATCGGAGCCTAATTCATACTTTGATTTGGATTTTTGATTGATTGATTCATGTGATGGACTGATCAAAATCACCAAAATTTCAATTCATATGATGGATTAGAGTATTTGGATGATGTTGTGTGTGACTCCTTGATTGATGAATTGAAAGCATATTGATAAGTGTTTTAAGTGTTAATTCATATGATTAGTATGATTTAATTCATAGCTTCTAATGTTGAATGTTGATTTAGCATTAGATGATGTTATATGTTGATATAGCATGTTATTTATGGCCCCAAAGAGTTTTGGTCATTTTTGGATCCAATTTGATTAGAGTTTGTCGGAGATTTTTGAAGAATGTGATTCTTACTTTAATTTGTTTTTTGACAGCATGATTGAGCACTTGAAATTCCATTTTGAAAAGGAGTTTTGAATCTGGAACTTCATCTATAATGTGTGTTTTAAAGTTTAGGAGGTGTCCTAAATTTTTTGGTGAATAAATATTGAGCCAAAAGTGAATTGACTCGTAGGTGACCACATAATAGAGGTGTTGCTTGCCCAGGCCTGGCGCTGGCCAAGCAGCAAGCACGCCTAGTGTGGGCCTGCTGTGCAGTCGTGCGTCCAGCGCCTGGCAAGCAGTGGTTGTTTTGGTCTTTCTCAATTTAATTCAGTTTTTTGAGTTCTTTTTGTGCTCAAAAGTGTTTTATTACACACATATTAGATGCACAAGTGTTGTTCTCAAAATTATGTTTGACATTTTTATTGCTTTTAAAAACTTGTTAAAGTTAATCTCCAATTAATGCATAATTTTTATGCTAGCTCTTGCTTGGCCAATTATTTGTTTATGAGATAAGTATTTAATTGTTGGAATTAAATGTCAATTATAAATTTATTTATTGTTCATTTAGTTGTTGAATGGATGATAAATGAAATGATCATGAGCCTTTAATATTGATTTTATCTATTTCAAGTTGTTGAAATGGGTTGTATTAAATTAGAGCTTGCATGCCTCTTAATTTCTACCTTGTAAATGTTATGAGAGTAGAATCACTACGAATGGGGATTTCTTTCTTCTGTAAATGTTGCATGGAGCAAAGAAGACCATTGGAGGCATTGCGACTTTTGGAGACCCATGAATGTATGGGATATACTCATGTAATAGCTAGATTTAATCAACCCACTTAAAACTAACTAGGTGGTGCACCTATGGCTCTAAGTGCACCACTTGGTTAGGCTCATGGTCATCCCACCCTCAGAGCATGCTAGGCGCATTCACTTATTTATGCTTTTCATATCTTATTGATGTATGAGATGCATAGTTAGGATATAGAAAACCTAAATAAGAAGATAAAATGATAAGATCTTTGCAAGCAAAAGCCCTCAACTTAGAATGTCTAAGTACTTTCAAATATTAAATCAAAATGGATATGAATTAAAAAGAGTTTTTAATTAATCCATGCCTTCTACCAATAGTATATGGCATGATGATGCTGCCATCTTTATGTGATATACATCCAGTCACGGGAGTCATACTTAGGTGGAAAGCTATGACCATATACTTAGCATATGATGCACCTTTAATTTGAAGCCTCCCATGCATCACACACTCGGTCACGGGGGACGTTGTGGCGCCATCGCGAATCAAAGTTTGATTGGTAGATTCGACTTAACACCGAACAATGTAGATGTCGTCCTTATAGAGTATCTATATGAAAATATGAGGCAAAATATATCAAGAGTTGTATAGAGATGCAATTAGCAAAAGTTTCTTACCTTTAGATTGTTTATGGATATACGTCCGGTCACGGGGTCCACTTACAAGTCCTTAGGGTCTTGATTTTCTCTAGGAAATAAGATTTCTCGAATTCTTCTAGGGGTGAAGGATTTGATAAAATAGGGGGAAAAAGCATGATTGGAAGACCATGAACATGTTTTCAATATCAAAATTCAATCATATGCTTAAACTCTTTTTTCGCCTCTTGTAGATTTTCGAAATCTTAGAAAAAAAAAGGCTAAAATCCATTTGCAAGCATTTTGAAAACCAATAAATTAACCGGGCCTAACTTTTGAGATTGGTTGAGAAACCTTAAGATTAAACTTGACTCTAAAAAGAGGACCTATGTCCTAGATCAAAGTCCGCTGGACATATTACATAATGACGCCACCGATGAGGCCGTGAATTGTTCATTAAAATTGTAGATAATGATTTACAAGTGAGATGCCTTATGATGGCTTCCATGACTAATGGGCTCCAAAAGACTAACGAGCATATGAGACATGCAAGTGAGATCTACAAATACCTACAAGAGTTGTATGGTGTGCAATCTAGACACGAAAGGTTCGCTTTGTCAAGAGAGTTCTTTAGGTCAAGAATGGTTGAGGGTTCAAGTGTCCATAATCACAGGCTAAAGATGATCGGACTCAGCGAGAAGCTTGGGCATCTTGATGTGATCATGGATAATGACCTCTACGTGGATTTGATCCTCCCGTCATTACCCCTATCATTCGACCAATTCGTTATGAACTTTAATATGTCCAACCAAGATGTGACGATTAACGAATTGGTGAACATGTTTGTGACCGTTGAGGTAAATATGAAAAAGGAAAAACCTCTTATGCTTGCTTCATCCTCCAAGTCGAAAAGCCCTAGGGGTCCAAGAAAAGGAGGTAAGAGGAAAAAAAGTTCTTCCTCCAAAGGGAAGCAACCCGTGAAGAGTTTCGGGGGGGTCAAGAAAAAGGCTAAAATCAATGTGAGTTGTTTCCACTATGGTGAAAAGGGACATTAGAAAAGGAACTTCAAAGCTTACCTTACAAACCTTGAGAAGGATATGTACTTTATTGAAGTACATTTGATGACTAATTCTTCCTCATGGGTATTTGATACCGCATCTGGTTCTCACCTTTGTAATTCATTATAGGGAATGGAAAAAACAAAGAATCTTTATGAAGGGATATGATCCTCCGCCTAGGAAATAAAGCAAGAGTTTCCGCCATGGTCCAAGGTGTAATCAAGTTAGACTTGGGGAATGCTTGCATTGTACTTGATCCGATTTATTATGTAACTAATCTTGTTAAGAACACTATTTCAATTTTCATTCTTGATAATGAAGGATATGATTTTTCTATATTGAATGGGATGTTGAAGGCATTAAAGAATGGTTATTTAATTACTCAAGGTACATTAAATAACAAATTGTACATACTTGATTCTCAACCTTCACTGATGCACATTCAATCAAGTAAAAGAAAATTAGATAACCAAGAAGACTCCATTCTATGGCATGCAAGACTTAGGCATATTTCAAAAAATAGGATGAACAAGTTAGAAGCTCTCAAATCACTAAATGTTAGTGGCATTGAGAACCTTCCTACTTGTGAATCTTATTTGAAGGAAAAAATGACCAAGGCTCCTTGTGTGGACAAAAGAGCACACCATAAGTCCTTTGGATTTGATCTATACGGATGTTTGTGGCCCACTAAAAGTTAGTGCTAAAGGAGGCTATTCCTACTTTATCACATTTACCGATGATTATAGTTGGTTCGGACATGTGTATCTTATGAAGTACAAGTTTGAAACCTTTGAAAAGTTCAAAGAGTATAGGAATGAAGTGGAAAAGCAAAAGGCACTTGATATTAAAGGTCTTCGATCAAATCGATAGGGAGAATACTTAAGTACTGAATTCTTATATTATCTAAAGGAGAATGGGACTCTTTCTCAATGGACTCCACCCGGCACACCCCAACATAATGGAGTAGCCTAAAAGAGAAATCGTATCTTGTTGGACATGGTACGTTCAATGATGAGCTTTTCTGATGTACCCATATCCTTTTAGGGATATGCCTTAGAAACGGTGGCGAAGCTACTAAATGTTGTACCTTCAAAGTCGATGCCAAAAATGCCACATGAGATGTGGTATGGCAAAGCACCCTCATATCATTATCTAAAGGTTTGGGGGTCTCCCGCTTACATGAGACGGACAGTGGGAGACAAGTTGGATAGTAGATCCACTTTGTGCAAGTTTGTGGGATACCCAAGAGAGTCTATGGGTAATTATTTTTATGATCCCTTGGAACAAAAAGTGTTTATTTCAAGGAACACCTACTTTTTGGAAAAGCAATTTCTATTAGATAGAAATGACGTTGTTGTTGAACTTGATGAAGTTCTAGATAATCATCAAATCGCACAAGCAGTGGAAACAAACAAGCAACAAGAGCCTCACACACAACCTCTGAGAAGGTCGGACCGGATCAAGAAGCAACCCAAAAGGTTCAGATTTTTTCATGAGACAGGCCAATCGGACAGTGATCCGAAGACCTATGAGGAAGCTATATTGGACATAGACTCGGGACATTAGCTTGATGCCATGAGATTTAAAATAGACTCCATGTACTCCAACAAAGTATGGACTTTGGTAGATCCACCGAAGAAAATAGTTTTCGTTGGTTGTAGATGGATCTATAAGCGAAAGTTAGGAGTCGATTGAGAGATAATGACTTTTAAGGCGCGACTAGTAGCAAAAGGTTATACTCAAAGACCCAATATCAATTTCGAGAAAACCTTTTCACCAGTCTCAATGCCTAAGTCTATTTAGATTTTACTTGCTATAGTTGCATATTATGATTATGAGATATGACAAATGAATGTGAAAAAACACTTTTTCTCAATGGAGACATTGAAGAAGGAATCTATATGGAACAACCACAAGGTTCTACATCCAAGGAGAGTGAGAAAAAGGTTTGCAAACTCCAGAAATCTATTTATGGACTCAAACAGGCGCCCGAAGTTGGAATATATGTTTTAACAAGATAATTAAATTGTTTGGCTTTGTCAAAAATGTGTATAAACCATATGTGTACAAGAAGGCTAGTGGGAATATCATACAGTTTATTGTACTTTATGTCGATAACATCCTTCTCATTAGGAATGAGGTTGGAATGTTAAAGTGTACTAAAACTTGGTTATTTACTTAATTCTCCATGAAGGATTTGGGAGAAACATCCAACGTATTACGAATACGTATCTATAGAAATAGATCAAGGAGGATGCTGTGGCTTTCCTAAACCCCATACATTGACAAGATACTAAAGAGGTTTAGTATGGAAGAATCCAAAATGGGATTCCTTCCCATGGGACATGGCATTCATCTCTCAAAGTCTATGGCCCCTAAGACCGACGACAAGAGACAAAGAATGTCCCACATACCTTATGTATCTACCATTGGGAGCATAATGTATGCAATTCAATGTACAAGACTGGATGTGGCACAAGCTCTAAGTGCTACGAGTCGTTTCCAATCAAATCCGGATGAAAGTTACTGGATAGCCATAAAAGCAATCCTTAAGTACTTGAGAAAGTCTAAGGACTTGTTTTTGGTATACAACAGTGGAGAATTGAAACTCGAAGGGTTTTCAGATTCTAGTTTCCAATTCGATGTAGATGACCTAAAATTCACTTTTGAATTTATATTTTGCCTCAATGGCAGTGCGGTGAGTTGGAAGATTTCCAAACAAAGCACCACGACCGACTCAACCACAGAGGCAGAATATATTACAGTTTCAAAATCTGCAAGGAAGGTGTTTGGATGAAAAACTTCATTTAAGAGTTAAATGTAGTACCTAACATTGCTGAGCCAGTGGTTGTCTTCTGTGACAACAACAGAGTGGTAGCACAAGCCAAATAGCTAAGATCTCATCAACAATCCAAGCACATATTGAGGCGATATCATTTGATATGAGAGATCATTGATAGAGGCGACATTCGAGTGGAAAGAGTTACCTTGGAAAAGAATACAACATATCCACTAATTAAAACCCTATCGCAAAAGCTCTTTGATGGACATCTTGAGAAGATGGGTCTCAAGACCATGGGAAATTGGCTTTAGGGCAAGTGGGAGATTGTTGGAATAGTGCCATGCAAGCCGATTAGATTGACCTTGTAAACTATTTTCTTGTAAGACAATCTAGATTGAATGATATTCTTTATATGGCCATCTTCATCTTATGCTCATTATTACTTCACTAATATTTGGTTGAAGACCTTAGATCACACTAGACTAGGGAATTAGTCACACACTGGGTGGTGATCATGGAATAAGTCTTACATGGTCGTGATCTTTAAACTTCCAAGTCATAGGATCTTATGAGATAGGGCATCTAAGATATAGATAGACTTACTCTAACAATGCATAAATCCAAGAGTTGGATGTTTCTCCATCAATGATCAATCCCATATGAGATATGGATGTATGTTAGTGGATGCCTATTAGAGAATAAGGCATTGAAGGCCCTCACGGAGAATCCACTAGATAGCCGTCATGGCAAGTCGATAGAGGTAAGTTCTCCAGCTTACGCTAGTGTATATAATTAGTCCTCTAACTTGAGGATCCATGGTAACCTTGTGTTTAGGTCTTCATTGTTTGACTCATCCTTGGTCACCTAGCGGGCCATTCGGGTAGAGATTGGGAACGAGTTACTTAGACATGGAGATTTGTGAGATCTAAGAAGGAATCCAACTCCCCGTCTTTGTGAAGGGAAAGTACATCTCCTATGTATTCTATAATGATTAATTACAAGAAATTCTTACACAAGGTAGTATGATAATTTGGAAAAGACATTTTTTAAAGATGAGGTCACATAGAAGAATCGAATATTGGGAATAGAAACATAGTATCGAGGCTATTAGGGAGCCGGCAAATATCTTGCCCTAGGCCTCTTTTGGGAGATAAGACATGGAATGACCGTATTTGCATGGTACATGTAGAGCTAGAATGGTTCTCCAAAATCATTCATTTCGGCCAATTAGTTGGGCTCCATGGGCTTGAGGTTGGACATCGACCATGGAGATTAAACACTCTTCAATTAATAGAGATTAATTGAATTGAGTCGATTAGTTTAAAGGAGTTTAAACTAAAATGAATATTTGATATTCAAAAGTCACAAAGAGTTGTGAGTCCATGTGCAATGAATGGTAGAACCTAACGGGTTACACATAAAAGCCAATTGCATTTCCTAATTGATGGAGGAATTTTCCTAAGTGTTAGAAAAATGCTCCTAGTGGACCGATTTGAGGATTGGCGAAATTGAGGTCATTTTAGCTTAATCAATATAACTATTAAATTGATCAACTAATTTAAAATTTTAAATTAGATCAATAATTAAGGAGTTAATTATTTGGTGCCACATGACCATCAATTAATTGGTCAAGTTAGCTTAAAGAGTTAAGCTAATTGGCTTAAGAGTTAAGTCAAAGGTTAATTAATTAAATTAAAATATTTAATTTAATTAATAAAGAAATTCATTTTGGAGGAAAAATTCAAATGAAAGGTTCATTTGGTGTGGCATTTTAATTAATTTGAAATTAGGTTCCAAATAAAATTGAACTGCACATAAAATTCAAATTCACATTTGAATTGCAACTTGCCAATTTGCTTGCAAGTTGGCGGTCACCCTTGAGGAAGCTGTGATGCCACCGTGGCATCACACCATCCTCACTTATATATAGATATAGAGGAGGAGAGGCGCGGCCACTTATGCTTTGTATGAAGAATTAGATTCTCTCACATTTTCCCTCTAAATCTCAAGTGTTGCCCCATGCGTTGAAGCTTCACTTCCTCTCTTTTTTTCCTACCTCAAATCAAGTCTCCAACTCTGCAAATCTCTTTTGTATTTTCCAGCTAATACCAAGGAGATTAGGATCTAGAATTGGTGTGCGGATCATATTGTTAGAGGCAAGATAATTGGATTGCTAGCCTTTGGAGATCTACTGTCAGACAGTCCATTTGGAGAATTTTTTTTGGCACTTCCCTGTGGATTTTTAAGTTGAATTATTTTTAGTAGATTCATCAAGGAGTTGAGAAGATACTGTAATTATTTTGGAATTTTTGGAGGATTCTGGATTGGGCAAAAGTTGCATCCAATCCGTTGTGCTGCGCTATGTGACAGTTTTTGGATTGAAGAAGTGTTCTTCATCATTTCCTTGTTTTTGAGCAAATCAAGGTAATTTTCCTTCCTAATCTGAATCAATAGCATGTTTAGATCCTTGTTAGTGTGCGTAGCCTAGTTTATTTCAATTTTAATTATTGAATCCTAGTGCTACATATGCCTTCAGTAACTCCATCAATCAATAAAGAATCATGTATTCTCCAAGGGCATTTCTCATCAGCACAATGAGCAGTGACTCTTCTGGTTTTATTTTTATCTCTTCCCAATGAAAAACTTTCTTGAATAACATAATCTCTCAAAGGTGCCCTAAATGCATGCACATCGTTAAAAATCATACCCTTTTCTAGCACAATTTTTTTATTATCTCTAGTTTGAATAGGATAATGTGAAGCATTTCTATTCAAACTACCTTTTAGAGGATCATTTACAAATTTTTCATCAGATGAATGGTAAGTCTCACAATGATCATCACAACTATAACCAGACAAGTCATCATCCTCACTATTTTTTGACACCAATGAAATGTTATTATCATCACCATCCTCTCTATTTGGTGTGTACAATGACTCAAAACTATCTCCTCTCCCCATCAATTGCAAATTTCTCATCAAAGCCCTTATCTGCCCTAACTCTATCATCGCCCTCATCAATCTCAACACCTATATCACCCTCATCTCCATTATCTTCACCCTCATCTCCCACAACATCACTTTCATCTCCCTCATCACCCTTCCCACCCTCCTCTCCCACATCACCTTCCACTCCCTCATCATCCTCCTCTACCTCCTCACCAACCTTTCCTTCTTCACCAACGTCACCCCCAACATCCAAAGACCCAACATATACCATTATTTTATCAGTAGAGACATTTTTAAAAAACAAATCCATAACATTTTTATCATTTCAAACAGGCATGCTAACACTAGATCCAATTACACTACATGCAATGGTGATTGGTACCTTACCTAATTTATGTGCTTCCCTCACATCACCCATTAAGTCAAAAAAATTGTACCTATCAGGATCAACATTCGGGAGCTTCTTTCTTCTCCCCAGATATTCAATAACAAGTGTAAATAGTTGATCAGCCATACCTATTCCAAACACATCTAAAAAAAAATCAAACAAAAAGCAAATATATACTTAATAAAGCTACCCTTGCACAGAATGCAAATATACAACTTCGATAATACATAAAAGTAAAAAAATTCAAAAAAACCCTTGCCCATATCACAACTGCTAGCATAAAAAAATAGAAAATAGCATTGTTGTACACTACTCCACAAATTTCTTCACAAATACTCAAAAAACTGAATATATAACCGTCTCAACTACAATCATGCATAAAAAACTAAAAATTTGAAAAACCTTAACCCAAAAGACATTTCTCAGAAAAAAAAAAAAAAAAAAGCCATAGAAAAATGGATTTTTGTGCAATATTTCTGAAATGTGTTTACAAAAAAAAAAACTTTTAACGATTATCACATATCATCAGGTTATATGATGAGTTTTGGCATCTTACCCATACAAAATGCTATGGAGAAACCCACGCCCAACACCACCGTACTTCATGCAAACTTTTTCTGCTTCGATCGGGGCCTCAGCTTCGTCTGATTCTTTGATATTTTTTGTGGAAACTGAAGAGATGTGGAGAGACATTAGAGAGAACAAAGGTTTGCTTCCTTGGCTTAAGTGTGATTTGAAAGAAAAAAAATACTTAATCGGGTAAGTAAAGGGTAGAAGAGAGCCGAGGGTATTCATGAAATCTTTTGCTAATTTTCTAATTTTCTATGATTTTTCTATTTTTTTAATATTTTTACCGTGTGGGTATTTTGAACTTTTGCATTTTCCATCCACCTTACAATTAAGTTTGTCGATTTAGGGAGTTTTTTGTAATTTTTGATAAAATAAGGACTTTTTCGTAGTTACGCCAAACTTCAGGAGTAGTAACCGTAATTCACCCTTTACTAAATAAAACCATTTGAAAAAGTAAATAATTTTTCCAAAAATGTTTACCAAAGAATAAATACATTAACACATAGAATTATTATGAAGAACATGTGATCAAAAATTTATTTGGGGTAGAAAGAACATTACTATGCATATCGTGTTAAAGGGGTTAAAACAATTTTATCAGAAACATGTTAATAACGTTCAAGGGATAAATATATTCATTTCAAACTACCCCCAAATAAATCAAATTAGCATGAATTCCAAGAATTTTATACAAAGCAAATCAATCACTAATTTAAACTATTTATTTTAACATTTTAGCAACATAAATTAATACGTCTCAAACAAAAATAAAAGAAGAGACCCTAAATAGTGAATTTAATCCACTTGTAACATTCTTGTCTTTAAAACTAGTTAGCCCATGAAGACATTCCACAAATGCCATTTCCAAACCTATTTGAAAAAATGTGCATGCAACATAAATTTAGAAACCATTTCACCATGTAAATCAACTCTGTTAACCAAGCCTTATCCGAAAAATTATTCTCTCAAAATAATATTGATATAAAAAAACACTCAAACCACAATATTAACAAGAACATCGAATAAAAAAAATTACATAAACCTCAACAAATAAAAATATGGATTACAAACCTATAAAATTTAATGACAAAAACTCCGGGTTTGTTTGGTTATGTTTTGGTTGTTTTGGGAAAATATTTCGGAAGAATGTATTTTGGTAGCAAGTTTAGGGAATCTGATATTTATTTATTATTATTTTTAGAGATGTTGATAAATATTTTGGGATAAAATAGTTTATTTGAAAATATTCTAAGCAGGGACAAATTTTACTGGATATGTCACATTAGTCAATTTTTTGTTGGTTTAGTATGATAAAAGTGAACTCTTTATATATATAAAATGATTAAATTGGTATGAATATATATTTAATGATTAATTTGTGGTACATATGTATAATTGTATATATTTCAAAAGAATATTTTAGGGAAAGAAAATATTGTTTTAATGTGCCTTCAAAGAACGCACGTGCTTGTTTGGAAGTGTTTTGGGAAGTTGAAGTTTGTCCTGAGATAAATAAGCAAGGCCTTTAACTCCAAACATACAGATCCTCTCAATTTTTCGATAATCCATACCAAATCACCAAAACCAAACTAAAATTTCATAGATCTAAATCATTTCTTCAAAAAGAGAGAAACATAAATATGGTATCTTAAAAAAGACCTATTTTAGTATTTTAGAGCAAAAATAATCTCCTAAAATAAGATTATTTTGGGGAAATATAACCAAACATTATCCAAAACTCTACAAAATAGATCCAGACTCTCCCTAAGAGATGGTTTGGTTTGTTTTCTAGAGGCATTTTCATTTTCTGGTGAAAAGGAAGAGTGAAAAATTAGTTATTAGTGTAATTTTGAAAATAAAATATTATTTGAATGTTTTGTTTATAATGAAATGATTATGTAGGGTTAAAAATGAGTTGTATTTGGATATTGTTGTGTTTTTGTATTAAAAGGTATGCAAATAAGAGTGGGAGAAAATGAACTATGAAAATGGAAAGAGAGTGTAAGAGTGTGTTTAGAAAAATGTGCTGAGAATGGAAATGTCTGTCAAAATAGGGGAGGAATTGATAGCATTTTGTTTTCATTTTCAGGAGAAAATGAAAATAATGTTTGAAAACAAAACCAAAGGAGCAGTAAGTTTTGATAGCTGGAGGGCAATGGAGTTGTATCTAATTTTTTACAGAATGAATAAGCCAAACATTTTCAAATTAGTTCCTTTTGTCATTTAGGGCCCATTTGTTTTTGTTTGATCATCTATTTTTATTTTCAACACAGTTAGAAAATTAAAAACTATCAACTTCTAAACTACTTTTACTCAAAATATTTTTTACTTTCATTTTCATCTTTTTTTCTAAACCTATTCTATTATCTTACTCCCATATCAATTAAATTTAAATTTAATTTTACATAAAATACCCACTATCATTTTAAAATTAATTAAATATACATATATTTTAAAAAAATAAATCAACTACCTTTTCACATTATACCTATTCTAATTACTGCTTTCCAACAAAACATCTAAAAATAATTTTATTTTGCATTTTTAAATCATAATTATTTTTATCAAATTTAAAAATACATGAAAATGAAAATGAGCTTTAAAACATGGGCCACTTATTATAAAGTACCAAAAGCATTTTCCAAATTTATGTTCAGTCCCAACTTGATTTTTTATAGAATGAGCTCCCTAGTTTTGTTAAAAGATTAGAGATCACTCCCTATCTACTTGATTTGGTAAAAATACCATTAAGTATAATATTCTTCACTCTTTTTTTTTTTTACTTCTTCACTATCCACACAACCAAACCCTAGCATATGTACGTTCATCACCAAAAATAGAAAGAAAAATTGCAGAAGGAAACCAAGCTCATCGATGGGAACAAGAACATCGACGAAGCCAATGACCACCAACACGACCACCACATTTTCTTCTTCTCTCTTTATTTTCATAATTTTCAGGTTTTTTCTTCTCAGTTTCTTCTTAGTTTATTTTCATCTTTGCCCGACCACCACATTTTCTTCTTCCCTCCATCTTATAGTTTTCCAAAAATGTCAACCAATACTGAAGGTGTTCACTCAATTCTTGGGAAGTTGCCGCTACAAAAACCAACTCCATATAATCTCAATTAAGAATGATATGACTTTAATGGATATATACCTCGCAAGAAAATGGAACAAAATCAACCCCGAGTTCTTCACTTTGCAATACATAGCTCTACATCAAAGATTGTATGTGATTTTGACCAATGATGACGATGTCATGAATATGGTCTTACTGCATTTGACATTGAAGATGAACATTATTGACATTATGATAAATCAAAATGATGAATCAAGTAGCAATGGGAAGAAAAGCAGTGATGTTTTAAGGTAATACTTCTGCAGCACCTTAACTGTACTACATTTTGTAAAGTTCTATACTTGAAGTGTTCTGCAATTGTACTTCGTTTATTTGAAATCTTTCTACACTTAGAGCGTTCTACATTATACTTCATTGCAATTAAAATTGTACTCCATTACTAGTGTTTTATACTTAAAGTGTTCTGGAATTGTACTTTGTTTATCTAAAATTGTACTACGATGCTGAATCAATTTTTTTCGACTATTCTACATTTATACTTCATTTACCTAAAACTGTACTGCATTGTTGGAGTTTTATACTTCAAGTGTTCTACTACTTGATTATCCAAAATTATACTGCAATTGTAAGTATTTTATACTTGAAGTGTTATGTAATTGTACTTCATTTACCTAAAATTGTACTTCCTTTATCTGAAATTATATTATGATGCTGAATTATTTTTCTTCGACTATCTACATTTATACTTCATTATACCTAAAACTGTACTACATTACTATAGTTTTATACTTCAAGTGTTCTACTAATTAATTATCTAAAACTGTACTGTAATTGCTAGAGTTTTATATTTGAAGTGTTCTGTAATTGTATTTCATTTATTTGAAATTGTACTTCATTTTTTTGAAATTATACTACGATATTGAATTATTTTTCTTTGATTATTCTACATTTATACTACATTTTACCTAAAATTATACTCTATTATTGAAGTTTTATACTTCAACTATTCTACTAATTGAATATCCAACATTGCACTGCATTGCTAGTGTTTTATATTTGAACTGTTTTGAAATTGTACTTCGTTTATTTGAATCTGTACTACGATGCTGAATTATTGATATTCAAAATTCCACATTTATACTTCATTTTATCTGAAATTGTACTGCATTATTGAAGTTCTATACTTCAAGTGTTCTACTTATTGATCCAAAATTGTACCGCAATTGCTAGTGTTTTATACTTGAAGTATTTTAGAATTGTACTTCGTTTATCTAAAATTGTATTTTGTTTTTCTAAAATTGTACAACTATTCTACATTTTATACTTCATTTTACCTAAACGTGTACTCTATTATTGAAGTTTTATACTTCAACTATTCTACTAATTAATTATCCAAAATTGTACTGCAATTGCTAGTGTTTTATACTTGAATAGTTCTACAACTATACGTCGTTTATTTAAAATTGTACTACCATGCTGAAATATTTTTCTTCGACTTTTCTATATTTATACTTAATTTTACTAAAATTGTATTGCATTATTGAAATTTTATACTTCAAGTGTTTTATTAAACTAATTGATTATCCAAAATCGTACTGCATTGCTAGTATTTTATACTTGAAGTGTTCTAAAATTGTACTTCATTTATCAAAAACTGTACTTTATTTATCTAAAATTGTACTTTATTTTATACTCCTTATATAAAGTTGTACTCTATTATTGAAGTTTTATACTTCAACTTTTCTACTAATGTATCCTCCAAAATTGTACTACAATTGCTAGTGTTTTATACTTGAATTGTTGTGCAATTGTACCGTATTTATTTGAAATTGTACTACCAAGCTGAAACATTTTCTTCAAATGTTCTACATTTATACTTCATTTTACTAAAATTGTACAACATTATTGAAGTTTTATACTTCAAATGTTCTAATAAACTAATTGATTATCCAAAATTGTACTGTATCGCTAGTATTTTATACTTAAAGTGTTCTGGATTTGTACTTCATTTATTTGAAGTTGTACTTCATTTATCTGAAATTATACTCATTTTATACTTCATTTACCTAAAATTGTACTCTATTATTGAAGTTGTATACTTCAATTGTTCTACTAATTGATTATACAAAATTATGCTGCAATTGCTAGCGTTTTATACTTGAATTGCTATGCAATTGCATCTTACCTAAAATTATACTCTATTATTGAAGTTTTATATTTCAACTATTCTATTAATTGATTATCGAAAATCATGCTGCAATTGCTAGTGTTTTATACTTGAATTATTCTACAATTGTACCTCGTTTATTTAAAATTATACTACTATGCTAAAACATTTTTCTTCAACTATTCTACATTTGTACTTCATTTTACTAAAATTATACTGTATTATTGAAGTTTTATACTTGAAAAATTCTATTAAACTAATAATTGATTATCCAAAATTGTACTGCATTGCTAGTATTTTATACTTGAAGTACTTTGGAATTGTACTTCATTTATCTGAAATTGTACTTCTTTTTATACTTCATCTTACCTAAAATTATACTCTATTATTGAAGTTTTATACTTTAACTGTTCTACTAATTGATTATCCAAAATTGTGCTGCAATTGCTAGTGTTTTATACTGTTGTGCAATTGTACCTCATTTATTTGAAATTGTATTATCATGCTGAAACATTTTTCTTCGACTATTCTACATTTGTACTTCATTTTACTAAAATTATAGTGCATTATTGAAGCTTTATAGTTCAAGTGTTCTCCTAAACTAATTGATTATCCAAAATTGTATTGCATTGCTAGTATTTTATACTTGAAGTGTTCTAGAATTGTACTTCATTTTATCGAAAATTGTACTCTATTATTGAAGTTTTATACTTCAATTGTTCTCCTAAACTAATTGATTATCCAAAATTGTACTGTAATTGCTAGTGTTTTATACTTGAATTGTTCTGCAATTGTACCTCATTTATTTGAAATTGTACTACCGTGCTAAAACATTTTTCTTTGACTATTCTACATTTATACTTCATTTACTAAAATTGTACTGTATTATTGAAGTTTTATACTTCAAGTGTTCTACTAAACTAATTGATTATCCAAAATTATGTTGCGTTGCTAATGTTTTATACTTGAAGTGTTTTGAAATTGTACTTTATTTATCTGAAATTGTACTTCATTTTATACTTTTTTTTACCTAAAATTGTACTCTATTATTGGAGTTTTATACTTCAACTGTTCTACTAATTTTTATCCAAAATTCTACTGTAATTGCTAGTGTTTTATACTTGAATTATTTTACAATTGTACCTCATTTATTTGGAATTGTACTACTATGTTGAATTATTTTTCTTCGACTATTCTACATTTATACTTCATTTTACTAAAATTGTACTACATTTGTCAACTCCAAGGGATGCATTAGAGGAGGAAATTGGTTCAACCAATGCATCGCAAGATGAATTGAATTTACTTAGCAACTCAATTGATGCATAGAGGCATTGCATATATTAAGAGGGTCAGACATTTAAGGATGCTGAGAACTTCATAATTATGCTTAAGAATTATGGGATGGCTACTATGCAGTCATTTCAATACAAGAAAAATGACAATAAAAAAAATCATAGCCGTTTGCTACAATGAAAATTGCAAATGGAGAACCTATATATCAAGACATGAAGTTGATAAATTATTTAGCATTCGAAAATACAATCTAGAGCACACATGCAGTGAGGCTAATCTTCGAATAAGGGGACATCCTAAACCCGATTCTGTTTGGGTTGCTAACATAGTGAAGGATAATTGAGATCAGAGCCATTTTATCGGCCCTCTACTATATTGAAAGATATCCATAGAGAATACAGTGTGGAACTTAGATAACATAAAGGATAGATGGGTAATAAATTAGATATGCATGACATTCATGGAACTAAGAAGGGCTCTTATGGTAAATTGAGGTGGCACTGTGATGCTGTGAAGAGGACAAATCCTAAAAGTATTGCAGATTGTGAGATTGACCCAATTAGTCAGAAATTTCATCGGCTGTTTATATGTTTCAGTGCCTACCTTATTGGTTTTCTCACAGGATGCAGGCCATTATTATTCTTAGATGGCTCATATATTAAAGTAAATATAAATGAAGCTTACTCAATGTTGTCAGTAAGGATGCTAATGATGACTTATTTATGCTAGCATATGCAGTTGTTGACTATGAAAATGATATTAAATGGGAGTGGTTCTGGTTTAAGCTAAGAAGTATATTAGATTCTTAATATCTACCTGGTTTAAGGTATATTTTCTTCTCCGATCAACATCAAGGTCTTCTTAAGGCCATCCCCATGATATTTCTCGGTAGCCAGCATGCATATTGCTTGAAACACTTAGTGGATCACTTCAAGAAACAAGTAAAAACTTTATCTTTACTTGTGAAACAATTATATGAAATGAACTCTAATTCATAACATATAGTATATTACAATCCTATTATTTTAAATTCAGGTATTAAGGAAGTATCCCCTACATAACTAGAAATATTAGGCTTCTGTTTTTATGAAAGTTGCATATGCACCTACAAGGCAGGAGTATACCTGACATACAGATAGCATCTTGGAGTCAATGCCGCTTGCCAAAGACTTTATTATGCAGTCTGACCCATAATGTCGGGCAAATTCCTTATTTAGTGGAGATCGATGGGGTAATAAACAATAATCAAGAAGAATGTTGGAATAATTAGGTGAAACTGGTACAATTTATGGTAGTTGTAGCCATGGTTGATCATATACACATGCAAATAATGGTTATTATGCATGATTGATGAGAAGAATCTCACAAGATGGTTGGTCAAATATGTCCCAAGTAAGAGAAGAAGTTAGCAATCAATTATATGCGTTCTCATATCTTAAAAGATGTCATGTCTAGCGATTGGAGCTTCGAGGTGATTGAGCATGACAAATCATATGCTGTAGATTTGCAGAGTAAGGTTTGTTCGTGCAGTGCATGGCAAATTGATAAAATACCACGCAAGCATACTTGTGCTTGTATCGAGTCAAAACTACTTTCACCATATGACTTTACCGATCAATACAACTGAGTTGAAATGTATTAACAAGCATACCAAGCAGTGATAAACCCTATTCCTACTTATGATATGCATATGTTCCCTTTAGATAATGAAGGTATCATTAATGCACCTGATTGCCGATCTCAGCCTGGCTGTAGAAGGACACAGAGGATTCCATCACAAATTGAGAAGCGGGTTATTAAGTGTACACAGTATGGCAGGACATGGAATAATCATCGAACTTGTAAAGAATCAATAGACTAGCTAAATAAGTTGAATTATGTGGCTAGAGAATAATTTTTAAGAACTTTGGATTGTTAATTTGTACTGAAATTTTATTGTATTTGTGGATTACTTTGGATTGTTGAATTGAACATTATCATCAACAACTACTTTTCACTATGTATTTTCAAACACACTATGTGAACATATTCGATTTCTTATATTCTTCTTGCAAGTACTTGATTTCGGGACATATGTACTTCATCATGGCACATATGTAATTGATTTCGAGTGAAAATGTACAAGCAGTTGCATGTATATGTTGTCCGAGATACCAGTATTTTTGTACTTCAATAAGGGAGTTTATACTTAATTTTGGGACATATGTACTTCATTGTGGCAATTATGTACTCGATTTCCAGTGAAAGTATATTTTGTTCAAGATATTAGTGCTTTTGTAATTCAATAAGGGAGATTTATACTTGATTTCGAGACATATGTACTTCATTGTGGCAATTATGTACTTGATTTCTAGTGAAAATTTACCATGTACATGTTGTTCGAGATATCAGTGCTTTTATACTTCAATAAGGGAGATTTATACTTGATTTTGCGACATATGTACTTCATTGTGGCAATTATGTACTTGATTTCTAGTGAAAATGTATCATGTACATGTTGTTCAAGATATTAGTGCTTTTGTACTTCAATAAGGGAAATTTATACTTGATTTCGCGATATATGTACTTCATTACGGCAATTATGTACTTGATTTTCAGTGAAAATGTAGCACGTACATGTCCGAGATATTAATACTTTTATACTTCAATAAGGGAGATTTATACTTGATTTTGGAACATATGTACTTCATTGTGGCAATTATGTACTTGATTTTCAGTGAAAATGTAGCATGTACATGTTGTTCAACATATCAGTGCTTTTGTACTTCAATAAGGGAGATTTATACTTCATTTCGGGACATATGTACTTAATCATGGAAAATATGTACTTGATTTTGACTGAAAATGCAACATGTACATGTTATTTGAGATACCAGTGATTTTGTATTTCAATAAGGGAGATTTATACTTGATTTCGGGACATATGTACTTCATTGTGGCAATTATGTACTTGATTTCCAATGAAAATGTAGCATGTATATGTCCGAGATATCAGTGCTTTTGTATTTTATTTCAGGACATATGTACTTCATCATGGCAATTATGTGCTTTATTTCTTGATTTCGGAAATTATGTACTTGATTTCTTGATTTTTATACTAATAGTGATGAACTTGAGTTTTGTTCCATGTTTTGCCTTTTATTTCTTAGTAATTAACAACCAAAACTTTAAAAATGTGTGTAATATTTAGTCTGGATATGAATACAATAATGTTAAAATATTAAAGTGATAACCACTAGTGTTCAACTGATTAAAGTTATCATTGATAGTAATGTAAAGTATACTTATGCATTCAAAGTTGTAAACACATGAGCATTTGACAATCATAACCATCTTACCACTCGAACAAATATGTACTTCACTTGGTCCGATAGTCTCAAAATATTGTACTTGAACCTCATACAATTATTATAGATTAGTTATTCAATTGCACAAGGTGTATTTTAATATAATACAATATATATTTTGTTTGTTCTATATTTGTACTTGATTTCCCACATATTATACTGAACATCACTACAATGTTTCACTTTAATCAATCATTCGCACAAAGTGTACTTTAACATAACACCATATATACTTCGTTTATTCTATATTTGTACTTGATTTCTCGCATATTGTACTAAACCTCACTATATTGTTTCAGTTTAATCGATCATTTGCACAAAGTATACTTCAAAATAACAACATATGTACTTTGTTTATCTGATATTTGTACTTGATTTTCCTCATCTTGTACTGAACCTCACTAGATGTTTCAGTTTAATCGATCATTTGGACAAAGTGTACTTTAAAATAACAACATATGTACTTTGTTTGGGCGATATTTGTACTTCAGCATAATCTTATATATACTTTGATGGAAATATATATTTACATAAAAAATAACCTCAATAAAATTATCCAAAATGTCAATAAAATTCAAATTAACTTCTAATGTCACTAAAATTCAAACCCTCGAATTTTAATGACTTAAAAAGGTGTATGCCATATGTGCACGAACCGTATCCATGGAGCATTTGCCGGCATACTTCCAAAAATCACTGGTGTCTCTAGCAAAACATTATACCCAAAGGCACACATAGACACCACAATCTAACGACCCTGTTTTTGCCTGCTTTTTCATATTGTTATGCTTTTATCCACACAACACCCCACTGAAAGCTTTTAGGTACTGAGAATAGAACATAGCATACAAAAATATTGATCAGTCGTTGACTCCCTACTTTATGAAGAAATTTTTAGGAAATGAAGCAAACTTACAATAGCAGTAGCTGCCCGTTTGTATCGGGGGGCCATTATTGAATTCATATACATGAAAGCACGAGTTGAAGTGTCGAGGACAACCAAGAACCAGTGATGGTCCCGATTAATCGGTAGCATTATGTAACAACATCTGTTTACAACAACCAAGGTGATCCCTTCCAAATCTTTACGGTTGAAAGAGTTAAGTCCAGATATGAACTCAAAAAATTCTTCATCTCTTATATCCTGGATGTTATGTCCCTTGAGTCGGGATAATATATCAACTTATGAAGTATAAAATAAATGGTTAGTCTTACTTATAACGTGAACTAAATTAAGTTAGGAAACCGACATATACCTGTGCTATCGTGGACATAAACCACACATCATGGTGACACTATTTGCTAAAAGATAGGCTAAATAATATCGACATGTAACACTCCAATACGTCACCACAAAGGCATTCCCCAAATAGCAGCTCACAAAGGTGTCTTCCCTCTAAAATGTATTTTTCTTCCTCCCAGACAGTCACCCTAGACAAGTATAGGTTTTAATTGTTAGTTCAGACACCAATTTATTAAAAAGAAAAATCACAAGCAAATCTTGTTATCTCAAGTTACCCCTTCGGAGAAAGTTGCCAATGACTTCTCGCTCTTTTTTTGGAATACAAGGACATTCTTTATAATCAGTCCTTCCTTAATAATGAGCAAGCATTGAAATCTTTGGGGTGCTTGATTCATCTTCTATTTGGATCAGGCTGATATCTTTTGCCTCATAGAGTACAAAACATCAGCACATTAAGTACAAAGTATCAACTATTGAAGTATAAAAGATTAGCACATCAAGTACAAATATCAATCTATTAAGTATAAAATATCAGCATATTTAAGTAAAAATATCAACCAATGAAGTATAAAAGATCAGCACATTAAGTAAGTACAAATATCAACCAATGAAGTATAAAATATCAGCACATTTAAGTACAAATATCAACCAATGAAGTATAAGGTATCAGCATATTTAAGTACAAATACCAACCAATGAAATATAAAACATCAGCACATTTAAGTACAAATATCAACCAATGAAGTATAAGACATTAGCACATTTAAGTACAAATATCAGCACATTAAGTACAAATATCAACCAATAAAGTATAAATTATCAGTACATTTAAGTGCAAATATCAACCAATGAAGTATAAAATATCTGCACATTTAGGTAAATATCAACCAATGAAGTATAAGACATCAGCATATTTGAGTACAAATATCAACATATTAAGTACAAATATCAACCAATGAAGTATAAAATAACTACATATTTAAGTACAAATATCAACCAATAAAGTATGAGACATATATTAGCACATTAAGTACAAATATCAATCAATGAAGTATAAAATATCTGCACATTTAAGTACAAATATTAGTACATTAAGTACAAATATCAACCAATGAAGTATAAAACATCTATACATTTAAATGCAAATATCAGCACATTAAGTATAAATATCAATCAGTAAAGTACAAAAGATCAGCACATTAAGTACAAATATCAATCAATACTTCATTGGTTGATATTTTGTAGTATAAAATATCAGAACATTAAGTACAAAATATAAATCAGTGAAGTACGAAATATCAATCAACAAAGTACAAATAAATCAAGTACAAATACTAACAAACTAAGTATAAATATCAACAAATGAAATACAAATAGATTTAGCTTAAGTAGCAATACAAATATCAACATATTAGACACAATAATCAATAGTAAAAAATAAAAATACATTAAGTGGTTTTCAACACCTTCTTATGTTCTTGTTCTTTGTCTTTTTTTCCACGAGAACAATAGGTTTTTTTCACTTAACTTCCACATTTGGCTAGTGTGGTGCTCGAGGGGAGGGGGTTGCAAAATCTATTGCTTTTCTTTTTGGCTTTTTGTTATCTTGATTATGCACATTTGTAATAGTTAATGACATGACATTTACCACTTCAATTTCAAATTCTTCAAACTCTGCTTCATGAATTGGTGCATCAAGTTCTGTGGTCAAAGGGATGATGGGAGATACAAGATCATGATAGTATTTTGTTCGACTTTCTTCATCCAAACTATCCTGACCTTTATCACCCACACCATCATCAATCCTAAATCAGATTCTTTTGCATTTTTCTTCCCTGAATCACCCCCTTCTTTCTCTGCATCATCCACCAAATCATACCCACCCTTATATAGATACTCACAGCTTCATCATTATGCTCTTCTTCATTAGTCTTATCCTCAACAACATTTTCCTCCAGAGCTTTTTTTTTATTGTTATCATCTCTAATTTCGCAAATTTTTTCTTCAACGATTGAATTTCTTCATCTTTCACTGTAATAATTTCTTCAAATACTGTATGATCAGAACTATTAAGTCTAACTCCTTCGGAACAGGGTTGAAGGCTACAACTTATTACAATGAAAATAATTATCAAATTCAAATTATTATAAATAAAAAAATGAATTATTACCATATCTCTTGTCATTTGTTTCAATTTATTCTTGGTCTCATTCACATTATTTGAGAGTTTGTTATCCTTCCACCAGTAAAAGCGTGGAAAATCAAATAAACTTTTTAGTGAACCCAATGATGGGGTGCATTCATAAACCCACGCTTGCCATTCATAAATGGAAAAATTATACTCACTTAAATATAAAAATAATCAATGTCATTAGTAAAATGAAAATCACTTACCATCAAACCGACTGTGCATTCATGAAGGTACTTCTTTTTACTATTTTCTCCACCTACTCCTCCTACACAGTTCCTCATATTTTCGACAAGAAAGTTGTATGCAGCTATGCCCCATGCATACAAACCGACTCTTGACAAATCGTTCAAGTATTGTAGGAGAAATCGTGGAGTCCAATAATTAGAAGTTGGAAATAGAAAACAATTAAAAACAAAAAGTAAATACAACCTACAAGAATCATTTAAGTCCTCATCACTATCCTTGTACACATACTCCTCAGACATTTTTGCTATTTCAAATCTTATTATATTCTTCAACTTTCTGGAAAAAAGACGGCCCATAGTTAAAAACTTCATCTTCAAACTTATATCAACTAATTGTCTCACATGTGGTAACCCTAAAACCATGAAAAATTCGGCTGCAGAAAATAGAACTTCAACCCCCTCCGCAAAAATAAGTGACAGATTTTTTGCGTCAAATCTCCTAAGTATAGCTTCCAGCTGAATAAAGCTAGAATTTGACTTAGGTATATCTATGTATATATAAAAATGAGTTTTATTTGATGCATCAAAATATTTTGACCCTATTTTGGATTTTACATACTCCAATTTAATTTGAAAATATTAGGGGGAACAACGAGAGCAAACTTTATTATGTCTTGCCTTTGCTGTAATCGAATAGAGAAAAATTAGTATATACTACCACTTTCAGATAATATGTACTGAAACGTTGAATGTTTTGTGTTACAATTGCTTGTAAAATGTACTTTAGATACACAGATTATATACAACCACTTTCAAATACTGTGTACTAAAAAGTTGAATGTTTTATACTACATTTGCTTGTAAAATATACTTTAGATAAATAGATTATATACTACCACTTTCAAATAATGTGTACTGATTCAGTTTTGTACTACAATTGTTTGTAAAATATACTTTAAATAAACAAATTATATACTACCACTTTCAGATAGTGTGTATTGAAATATTGAATATTTTGTACTATAATTGCTTATAAAATGTACTTTAGATACAAAAATTATATATTACCACTTTAAGATAATATGTACTGACAAGTCGAATATTTTATATTACAATTGCTTGTAAAATATAATTTAGATAAACAGATTATATACTACCATTTTTCAAATAATGTGTACTGATTCAGTTTTGTGATACAATTGCTGGTAAAATGTAATTTAGATACACAAATTATATACTATCATTTTAAGATATTGTGTACTGAAATGTTGAATGTTTTGTATTACAATTACTTATAAAATGCACTTTAAATAAACAGATTATATATTACCATTTTCAGATAACGTGTACTGAAATGTTGAATGTTTTGTCTACACTTGCTTGTAAAATGTACTTTATATAAACAGATTATATACTACCACTTTCAGATAATGTGTATTGAAATATTGAATATTTTGTACTACAATTATTTGTAATATATACTTTAGACACATAGATTATAAACTATCACTTTCAGATAATGTGTACTGAAAGGTTGAATGTTTTGTACTACAATTGCTTATAAAATGTACTTTAGATAAACAGATTATATACTATACCACTTCCAAATAATGTGTACTGATTTAGTTTTATACTACAATTGCTTATAAAATGTACTTTAGATACACAGATTATATACTATCACTTTCAGATGATGTGTATTGAAAAGTTGAATATTTTATATTACAATTGCCTGTAAAATGTACTTTAGATAAATAGATGATTTACTACCACTTTCAGATAATGTGTATTGAAAAGTTGAGTGTTTTGTACTACAATTGCTAGTAAAATGTAATTTACATAAATAGATAATATACTACCTCTTTTCAGATATAATGTTTTGTACTATAATTGCTTATAAAATATATTTTACATAAATAGATTATATATTACCTCTTTCAAATAATTTCAACATATAATTTCAGGTATAAGAAGTATAAACCTCAAGAAAGTGAAGTATACCTTTCATGCCTTTCAAGTACAAATCAGGTATTTTCAAATATTATAACAAAAATCATATATATAACAAATGGGTTCAAATTTTTAACAACTAGAAAAGAGTTCAAACAAAGAAAGATGAGAAAATCTACCTGCAAATCTTGTAAAACTAAAAAATCACGAACCTTTGAAAGAAAGCAAAATCCACAAAATGAGAAGCAGAAAACATACCTTTCTGTTCTTTGCTCTCTTATGTTTTTCGCTCCTTGTTGGCGCTTTTAGTTGTTCCATCTTCACAAAATTGCAGAGAAGTAGTCCCCCCCTCTCTCTCTCGTTGTGTCGATTTTCTTTTGTGTTTTCCATTCTCTTGTCTATTCATGCCTTTTTGTTGGCAGAGAAGAATCATTTTTTGTGCCTTTTGTTTGGCAGAGGAGAAGACTGTTTTCCCAATAAAATAAAAAAAAAGCACGTTTCTGGAAGAAAAGTTGTCATTTGTTTGAGTGGGGAGAAAAAAACGTCTATTTGCTGGTTTTGTTGTTGTTGTTGTTTTGGTTAGCTACAAAGGTATTTAAGTCTTTTTCAAAGATTTCTCAAAGATTTGGGGAGTGATTCCTAAAGTTTGTGAAAAGGTAGAGAATTTATGTGTTGTTTGGTTTCATTTCGACACTTCATTTTCACATTTTCTACTATTTTAAATATATGGATTATTGAAGAATTTATTTTGAAAATAAAATAAAAATAATATTGGGTGAAATTTTTTAAAAAATATTATTTTTATTTCTGAAATAGTAGAAAATAAAAAAAGTGAGTGTGAAAATAAAATCAAACGGGGCCTTACTGTTTAAAAATTCAAATGAGGGGGTAAAGTATAAAATGAAAATCGGGAAAGTCATCCCAAACATCCACCTAAGCATTTCTTCAACCAGAGACCGCCCAATTTACTCAGCTCTTCCCGGCAACTCCATCACCCCGAAAGAGGCCCGGAAAAGCAAAAGAAAAATCGAAGCCCGCCATGCTCCAGTCCTCTTCTCACCAACAATGCATTCCAGGCTAAGATTTTTTCTTGCGCGCGCCGCCAGAAAATCCGCCGCTCTTTGGTGGCCTTCATCTTCGCCGAACCCAAGAGTTATATTTGTCGGCGACTACACCAGTGTTGCTAACGTTGTTGAAAATTCTCGTTGGTTCCAGAAGCAAAGCTTAACTTGTTACTCTGTTGTAGTTCGACGTGGATTCTGCGGCTATGCTGTCGAGCAGTTCTCCGACGATGAATACGAATGCGATTACGAAAACCACCCAGTAATGCATTCTCTTTTTCCTTTTCCTTTTTTCCTTTTTTTAATTCTTGTTCTGATTGTTTGGTTTAATGCCCATGCGCGTGTATAGTTGCAATTGGGATTTGAATTCTTTGGTTTTTCTTTACAATTTAGAAATGATTGGCAGTGGGTGGAAGGTATCCATCATACTATCAGT
Organism: Jacaranda mimosifolia; assembly: GCA_018894105.1. Classification (NCBI taxonomy): domain Eukaryota; kingdom Viridiplantae; phylum Streptophyta; class Magnoliopsida; order Lamiales; family Bignoniaceae; genus Jacaranda; species Jacaranda mimosifolia. Next base: position 12,205,805 of record CM032130.1, on the reverse strand, counting down.
GACAATGAGAAATACGTTACTGGAAAAAAGATGCAATCTTTTGGTGGAAGATTGGACAGTATGAACGTTAAAAGAATGAGCAAATTTATGGAGAAGAATTTGAGAACTTCCAATTTGAAATATGCCAAATATTTGTTGGAACACCATTGCCTTTTGCTTGTTAGGGCATTTTTCTGATAAGTTTTTAAAATTTTTCATAACCAGCGACATATTTACACATATGCACATCAATGTTTTTAGCTGGATCACTTAAACTTGGGTAGTAATCCATAGTAATGAAGCAGTAATTGTGAACATGATCTAATGCAGGCCTCATCATCAGTAGCAAATATTGATGAGTGGAAATGGAAACTTAGCATGTTGTTACGCAATGATAAGGATCAAGAAATAGTGTCTAAAGATAAAAGGGACAGGAGAGACTTTGAACAAATATTCAGCCTTGCCAAACGGATGGGGCTTTACTGGTAGGGAACTGTTTTCTTATGTATCCCCTTTTGCTGTTGCATTTATTGGAGATCTACTTAATGTACTGTGAATTTTATCGTTCAGTGAAATATATGGGAAAGTGGTGGTTGCCAGCAAGGTTCCTCTTCCCAACTACAGGCCAGATCTGGATGATAAGCGGCCTCAAAGGGAGGTAAGGAATAACTTCAAGTCAACTCATGGCCTACTGATATTTGCTGTTTTCGCCATGTCAGTCCTGCACTTTTAGTATCACAGATGTCCACATGATAACTGATTTATGGTTGACTCTTCAGAATTACAAACAACTCTTTGTATCTTGCGGAGGTTCTGAATACTCTTTTGTACCACAATTTACTAACAAAGCACCAAGTGGAAACTTTGATCTTATTATATTGCAGTTACAGCAATATATATCTTTAGAACCCTCTACTTTATTTTTATTATGGTGCGACTTTATCTCAATTGTCATAGGTGTACCTTAATAGTTCCTTTTTAAAGAATTAAATGCTCCTGTTTTCTTCTAGCATGTCCCTAGGTTATCTCCTCTTTCTAAAAAGGACAATTTCTTTCCAAAAGTGCGCTTGAGGTGAATAATGATGTAATGGTACTAACTCTGGTAGCTACCTTTTTGATTGATTGGCAATAAATGTAAAGATACCGAACCCCATGTTTTGAGTGAATATGCTTCTTTAGTTAAGCGCCTGTATTACTTTGAGTTACACCCAGTACTGGAAATGTGCAAAGAATATGAGCAAGATAGTTTCTCAGCATGAGTTATATTTTTTTGGAGTATTTGAATCCTTGTGGTCACTTGTTCAGGTTGTCATCCCATTGAGCTTGCAAAGAAGGGTGGAGGGTTTGCTCCAGGAACATCTTGACAGAACAATTGTAAACTCTGAAAAAGCAGGTGGCTCTTTGGATAAATTGGAAGCCAATGGTCAGCTTGAAAATGTGGATACTTCTGAACATGCAGATTCATTCCTTGATGGTTCTGTCATGGAGAAAGTTCTGCAGAGGCGGAGCTTGCGCATGCGTAATATGCAGAGAGCTTGGCAGGTGTGCATTCAAGTTGAATATGAGCATTTATATGTCATATATGTGCCAGCATGGCTGGTGGGAGGTACCTGCTTTGTATTCTTATGGTCCACAAAGTTTCATCTGATTCAGATATTTCATTCTGCACCACATACATGATACATCAACTCTTGAGTCTAGATTATTTTTTTCGTGGATGTTGTTCGATCAATTTAGACACAAGATCTCCCATATCAGATTCCAGTGTTCATCATTTCGTGTGGTTTTTCTTTTCTTGACTCCCCCTCTTCTTGTGTCCAAGAGTATGCTGTTAGAACGTGTTGTTGAATGCTTTGACAGAATTCTTTCTGAGGAAAATTTAACTTTCATGCCATTTGTTTTTAATTGGTATTGGCATATTTCTTCAGCCCTTTAGAGTCAAGGGACTCGGGGTTAGATTTGTTTAAGAAGTGGTGATCATTATTCTGCATATAATGCATAAATGTTCTTTACTTTAAATCTAGACGTAATTGGCCTGTTCATTTTTAATAGTTAAGGGAGTACAGATTTTCCCTTTTGTATAAGTGGTGGACTAACTAATGTCATGTCTTACACATAATTGATAAGCGCTGTAGTATATGATTTTGATTTCTTGCGTTCAATCTTACTTCCTCAGTAATGCCCCTAAATTTTGTTGGGGGGCTTGGTTATCTGGTAATGTGAAATGTGTTGCTTCCGATACAGGAATCACCTGAAGGCAGGAGGATGCTGGATTTCAGGAAGTCTCTCCCTGCATTCAGGGAGAAGGAAAGGCTCCTTCAGGCGATTGCTAGGAATCAGGTTCAATTCTAGAACTCGTACAATTTATTTATGATTTTTCATTTGCATTGCAACAAGGGGGATTACTGTGATAAAGCCCCACCCCCTGTGTAAGTCTGAGTGTCTGCAGAACAGGCAATCAAATTCTGCTATTCTTTTTTTTCCCCCCATCTCCAAACCAATGATGTGATGCTTCCAGTTGAATGTAAGTTTTCTTGGACAGATGGATCTCCTTATTTCTGGGGGTGTCACCCTTGTTGTAATAAAATTACTTGATCTGCTGTTTATATCTTTTCTATGGATTGCTTTTCTGTTTCAGATTATTTTTTCCTTGTCAGTTTGGTTGTTTGTTCCTTTCTTTTGAGCAAAAGCATCCTTTTCAGGCATCCTAAATATGTAGTTGTGAGTCATGGGGACCGGATATGATGTTTCTTGAGGAACTGTACCAGTCAAAACAATAAAATGCAATACGTTGATTTCAGGAATAACTTATTTTCAGTGAATGCAACCTATAATTTATGGTCTCATTGAAGCATATTTCTGAAGAAATTAAAATTTTGGCAGCATGTGTTTAAAATTCCAAATATTGACTGGCTGTGACACCCCCTGCTGGCTGCTCCTTGTTTTACAATGTGTAACATCATAACCACACGTATTAGTCAATGACTGAATATACAATGTTTCTTTTACCCACTTAATAGCATCATCTCACATGCTGTACGTGCCATAAGACCCACATTCTGTCTCAGCACTTGATCTGGATGCAACATTTTGCTTGTTGCTCCTCCAAGTCACAAGATTGCCACCAACATAAGAACAATACCTAGATGCCAATTTCCTGTCACCTGCATAACCAAAGTTTGAATATGCCTCAATACATAAATGCCCCTTTCTTTTGTCTACTAGATCCTTTCCTGGTCCACTCTTCACATGGCAAGTATCCTCATTGAAATGCAATTATAGGAAGTGAAGCGAGGTAAGTTAGCTTACGAACATGTCTTTGGTATCTCACCGATGCCAGTGAAATCTTTTTTTATTCTTCATTCCATAAATTTGGTTTTTGCTCTCTAGGTGTAATTTGCGACTTTCGCCTAATGAGCCCAGTCTCCCCCAAGAGATCAAGCGCATACTTTCTTTGTGATAAGACAATACCATGTTTGTTGTGAGCCATATCTGTCCCAAGGAAGAACCTTGGTTTTCCTGTCTTCAGTGACAAAATTCTGTTTTAAAAGAACCTTAGTCTCTTTTATCCTATGTTTGTCACTACCAGTTAGTAAGATGTCATCGACATACACTGGTAATATCATACAACCTCATTCCTTATGCTGAACAAGAATAGAATGATCAGAGTTGCATCTCCTAAAACTTGCAGAAATCATCTCAAACCAAGCACGTGCCACAGATAGCTTTCTTCAACTTGCACACCATCTCCTCTGAGTAACATAACCAGGGGGTTGCTCTATGTAGACTTCCTCATCTAGATCCTCATGCAAGAAGGCATGTTCTCATACAGTTGGCACATAATCTAATCGTGATTAATTGCCACAACCAGTATTATTCTGATAGACTCAAGCAGACAACTAGAGAAAATGTATCAAAATAGTCAACACCATAAGTCCGAGTGGGACCTTTCGGAAAAACTAGTCTGTCCTTATAACAATCAGCCATCCTATCTGGCTAATATTTAACTGCACTCCAATCAACAACCAACTAACTACTATGTTCCTCTAGATAGAAGAGCTTGCATCTTTCATCCATGGTTGCTTTCCACTTGGGTGAGTGTAAGCTTCCTTGTAATTCTTGGGAATAGAAACAGATGACAAAGAGAAAGCAAAATGTTGAAAAGAAGCAAGCCGGTGATCACAAGAGACAAACTGAGCAATAGGATGAGAGTGGATTCTTTACCTTTCCTGAGGGCAATGGGAAGGCAAAGATCGGAAGTGGAGTGAAGAGGAGTTTGCTGATGGTCTGGATCTGTAGTTGGAGTAGAAGGCTTAGCGGGAGGATTAAGAGGAGGATCGCATGCTTCCCGATGGGTGTACACCTGCAATGTTCTAGTTGGAACCACAGACTGAGGGACAGGCTCAAGGGCAGACTGTGGAACAAACAAATGAGGACTAGGAGGAGGACAGACAGTGGGAACTGAGATTCAGAAGTAGAGGACATGATCAGACTTAAAAAAAGGGGATATCAGCAGAGGTATAATACCTTTGAGACATTTTTGTAACATCTATAACCCTTCTAGGTCTTAGTATATGGAACAAAATCACACTTGGCAGATCTGGGTGTTAGTTTATTACTACCAGAATGAAGATCATACACAAAGCAGATATACCCAAACTCCTTCGGAGCAATAGTGAAAATAGATTTATCAGGGTATAAACACAAAGGAATTGATGGGGGCCCACACAAGTGGTGGAGCATGTGGTCCCTGAAATAGTGCTTTAACCCTAGATGTCAAGTAAACTGTTGCGCCTCAATGCATTTCGGGGAGAACTAGCTGGTTTGAGTGGCATTTCACCCCTAACCACAACTCATTCGTTGATTCTTCAACTTCAGTCGGTTCGAAGCTCCACTTTGTTTCACTCAAGTTTCATCCTGGTCATGAATACGAGTATACTATGGAGAATAGAGTATGGCATATGGTTTATTAAATGGCAAGCAGTAAGAACAACATTAGCCCAGTACATGGTTTATTATGGTGTGAGCAACCACTTAACGAGTGACAGAGTTTCCTTTCAGATACCCCTTTCTGTTGCGAGGTGTTAGGGCATGTGGTCTGATGAATACACTGATTGGAATAGAAAATAGATATATCTCTTTGCAAATACTCCAAGGCATCAATCAGCACACAAGATGCGGATACAAACAAATAATTGGTTTTTATTTAATTATGGAAATTGTTGATACATCAGATACTATATACTGTCTTTTAACATGTATACCTACGTGAGGCCAGTGAAATCAAATATAAAAACATTAAAATATCTAGGCACTTGAATAGAAGGAACACAAAAGGGATTTGAATATACTGACTCAAAAGCAAGGGAACTACTCTTTTCTAAATGATGTGGGTAAGGAGCATAATGATGCTTACCCAACTGACATGATACACATTCTAGGATGGAATAGAAGGCTTAAAATGCACTACTTTCTGTAGATTCCCCAATGAAGGATGACCTAAATGGTCATGCCAGACCAGAGGAGACTCAGAAGTAGTAACAGCCATTCCATTTGAGGCACACCCATCATCCAGAAAACAATCGTCCATGCTCATGCCTCAAGATAGTCTTCTTCTTGTAGATCCTGAAAAACACAGTAGGTGGGAAGGGTCAGGGAATAGTTGCTAGATAAGCTGGCTAATAGACAGAAGACAAACAGGGACTTCGGGAACATAAATGACAGTGTTAAGGGATATGCTGAAGGAAATGCAGATGACTCCAAAACCATGAATAGGACATTGGGTACCATCAGCAACAATTACAAAGAGAGTGCAAACTGAAAGGGACAAGGGGAATAAAGAACTGTTTATACCTGTCATCTGGGTGGAAGAACCTGAATATAGCAACTAATGACTAGCAAGGAAGCAACAAATGCACCAATACCTTAAGTGGTAACATGAGTGGCAGTGGGAGTAGAAAAAAGCGCCTTAAGTTGAGCAGGCGATGATACTCAGCCTAATTTATCTGAATTCTACCAGAAGTAGATGCAAAGGACATCCAAGGGCTACATGAATCTACTACAGAATCAGCAGATGTCATGTGACCCTTCACATTTGCCAAATTCAACCTGCACTTCTGAGAAACATGGTTGTTTTGTTGGCAGTGGCTGCAATCATGTGGTCTCTTTCAGAAGAGAAAGAATTTCCAAAGCCATGGCAGATGCTTCAGATGCAGCTGATGCAGGTCTAGTCCAGTTGAAAGCAGAAGAAAATGAAACAACAAAATCTGCACTAAGAACCTGAACCCATATCTGATTGGCAAGTTCCGGACATAAGGCAAACAGGAATTCAGCAACTGCCAAGTGATACTCCTTCAGTTTCTGTGAACATGACATAATTGGTTGGGATGTCTAATTCATCTATGGCGGATCTAAGTTCTGCAGGCAAATTTGTGATAGAATTTAATGCAACCAGTCCCAAATAGAGTTCCCAAGCCCTAGAGATATTCTCTCATTACCTTATATATCACTTTGGGCGTCCCCGATCTTCTTGGCTGTATTAAGAAAAATAACACTTTGGGTAAGCTTCTAATCCGTATCATTGAGAAGCAATGTAATAAAATGACAATTGTTGGAACCAATCATCATGCATGGGATTTGTAGTAACCGGTGGATCAGAACAGAAGGTGCCATAGTTTCCATTGTGCTCCTAGAAACACATTGAATGCCTGAGCCCATATTGTGTAATTGTTGCCAGTAAGTATGATGGTGGTTCTGGATGATTTTTCATCATATAAGTAGAAGAGAAACTGGCTCGATGATTTTTAATCACGTTCTCAGTAGAAGTGGAAACTGACTCAATGTTTCCTTCAGATGCCATTGTAACCAGAAGCTGGTAGCTGGAAAATCAGTATAGAAGTAGCCAGATGCCATGTGGTGTTACCCATCCATGACAGATGGTTTAAGCACTCAGACCTACATCATATAGCATACAAATCCTTATGCTGTGGAGAAAATGAACGAGTGATTGGTGAGAGGTTCTGGAAATATCGACTGGAGTCTAGGGTTACCGGCAAAGAAAAAGATGAAAAACGGTCTAAAGAAAAATGTGCAGAATAGAGAGGAGGCAGTCGGACGGAAGAGGAGAGATGATGCCCTAGGATTTCTCATGTAAGCTCTGGTACCATGTAAGTGGAAGAAGAAAGACATTATATATTCAGTCATAGACTAATTCTTCTACAGATATACGAGATATGCAAGAAGCGGTTACCCAATTACCAAATAACGAGGCCCAATACCCAACTAACAAAAGATTTCTTTGATGTACTATTCTAACATGTACTTTGACATGCTGGGCACCCAATCATATCCTTAATACTTTTGCACCTTGGTCCTTTCTTCCATTGATTTATCTTCCGTTAGGAGTATTATCTTTTGTAGATTGAGTGTTAAATCATTTGGCTGTGTTCTCAAATATAATTTGAACTCATGAATTAGCTACATCTATTTGGGTGTGTCTTTCTTTTCTGTAATTTTCTTAAGTTATATTTGCATAGATATGTTCCTTATTTTCCTTGTAACAATAGGTTGTGGTGATTTCTGGGGAGACTGGATGTGGTAAGACCACCCAACTTCCTCAATATATTTTGGAGTCCGAAATAGAGTCTGGTCGGGGAGCCTTCTGTAGCATAATCTGTACACAGCCTCGAAGGATATCAGCCATGGCTGTTGCAGAAAGAGTTTCTGCAGAGAGAGGAGAGCCTCTTGGTGAATCAGTACGTGTGCTTTCTGTCTTCTCATTTCAAGTGCTTTTTCTTTACCAAATTTAAGTGGTCAATTGTTTTTTCAAGTGAATGATGAAAAAATAATTTCCGATTTCAAACTTCTTTATTCTAGTTGCTCTCCTTAAATGGACTTTTCACCCCCTCCTTTTGATAGGTTGGGTATAAAGTACGATTGGAGGGAATGAAAGGCAAGAATACACATTTGCTTTTTTGTACCAGTGGAATTTTGCTCCGTAGGCTCTTGAGTGATAGAAACCTGGATGGTATAACTCATGTTTTTGTTGATGAAATTCACGAGCGAGGCATGAATGAAGGTGAATACATATATGTACATACATTTAATTTTCTTTTTCAGATGTTTCATATTGCATTTGATTCTTGACATGCCATTCCCTTCCTTTACCAGACTTCTTGTTGATTGTCTTGAAGGATCTTCTTCCACGACGGCAGGATCTGAGATTAATCTTGATGAGTGCCACCCTGAATGCTGATCTATTTTCTAGCTATTTTGGTGGAGCACCCATGATTCACATTCCCGTAAGTTAAAATTGGAGTAGCCTAAAATTTAAGAGTTCGTGGTGTCAAACAGTTCTGTACAAGGATTTGCTATGTTGTATAGAGTCTCAATGCATAGAACTCTTGATGTGCAATTTCAAAGTAATTCTAGAAGTAGGACACAACCTCAATGATATAGGTTTAGTAGAGATTGCTTCATTGAGTTCTGCAATTTCATAGTAATTCTTACTTTTCTTCTGCTTCTTCCCTCGTCCTCGTTGTTCTCGTCTTCTTCTTCTTTTGGGTGGTTTGCCTTCTTCTTTCTTTTCTTTTTTGTTTTTTCCTCTCTTTTTTTTCTTTTTTTGGTGGTATCAAACTTTATTTCATGGATGCTACTGATCACTCTTGAGATGAGTCTCCTAAAGCATAAGGCGTTTGACTAAGTTTCTGATCACATTATTTGGTTATTGATAGATGTTCGGTTTAAATATGTTTTATCTTTTATTTCTTCACTGGGGAGGCCCTAATTTTCCTTGCATCAAGTACCATGTGAAGATGGAGTGTATTATGTGGATGCAGGGGTTCACATATCCTGTAAGAGCCCATTTTCTGGAAGATATACTGGAAATGACTGGATATAAGTTGACTTCATTCAATCAAATAGATGATTATGGCCAAGAGAAGATGTGGAAAACACAAAGACAGATAGCACCACGGAAAAGAAAAAATCAAATCACTACTCTTGTTGAGGTAGGAAACTGCATTTGAAGTGTGCTCTGTATTGTGAGTGCTGATAATTTCCTCTGATTCTTATTGTTTGCCAAATGTAACTTATACATTTCCTGTTCTTTTGAATAATTTTTCGGTTCCTTGCAAATAATTACACTTTACTCTGTATAACTTAAGCACTAAGTCTTTATAATGTGGCATTTGATTTAATAATGCTAAATTCCTTAGGAAATTGTGAACTTATTAATGAGGACGGAAAATTACTATCCTTCCATGTAGTTGTTTTCTCTTGTTGCATTTTCTTCTCAACTTTATGAATTATGTTTTCCTCTATTAGGAAAAAAAATGTAGGTGCCCCCTTGTGTCTGCAGTTATTAACTTTTCTTGTTGGAGTATTTATTTGAATAATGGTACAATTTGATTGCATCTGTCATGTGCCAAGATTCCTTACAAGGAGTTTTTGAGGATAATGCTTTCTTCATTGAACGACAGGAGCTACATTGCAACTACATAGTTTTGAGAACATGCTAATATTTGTTTGTTCACCATGGCCTAATTAAGCTATTTTAATCCTGAAAACAGAATCTTATTTTTGCACATACTACAACATTATGGTGCATTTACCTCTGTAAAATGAGAAAATGTCAAATGCACAATTTTAATTGGTATACGAAGTAAAATAAGGATTTTGACACAGTTACTTAGATTAAAGTCTTTCAAATATGTGTCTAAATGGAATTTTGAGCATGAGGTCATCAAAACCATCACTTTTGATCTAGAACTTCGTTTTGGGCGGAAGCCTTGTTGCGTTAGATGAGGCCATGGCACAGAATGTGGACTGGGCCAACAGTCCTGTCCGTTAATATGCTTTACCAGCAAGCAACCTTCAACTGGGGTTAGACTTCGGTTGGCTTACCTTTTTGTCAGGAATAACTTCATCCCAACCATGGTTGAAAGAGTGAATTCTGGTGAATATAGGCCCACTATCTAACATAACAGTAGATTTAACATGTTCTTATAGGGTGTGGAGGTCATAGAAGTGCTCGCGTCTTTTACAGGTTGCTGATGTAGTTCCAATATCATGTGTTCTTATTTGCTTTAGTTGCTCTCAGACTATCTATGCATAAAAGATTCTTCTAGTTTCTATTATCTAGGTTTTGCTTTCTTCAATTAGTAGTCTAAGGCAACTTTTAATTAGTGACTAGTGAGGGACGGACTATTGTAAAGAGAGTTGAGAAAGAAGAATGTCGACTCATGGGCTTATGTTGTTCTTTAATACTTGTAATCCTACTTTATGGAATGGTGTTTCTTACTTTTTGTGGCTTGTGGAATAACCTAGTTCTGGCTATAGTGCAAAATCTTTTCTAACAAACTAGCATATCTAAAGATTTTAGGCAGTTTTGTAGTTACTGAAGTCTTCATTCTTTATTTTCCCTTGTGGATGTGTCATGGAAGTATGAGCATAACCTTTTACTCACTAGTGGACCTTGAAAGCTAAAACACGTCTCTCTGTCCTTTTAAGGGCTGGTAAAACCTTGTTCCCTGCATAGGTTGCTCTGGAAGTGGAACAAGCAGCTTATAACTTTGGCAAAGAAGAGATTTGCTCCTCAGCTTCTAATTTGTCAAAAGACCTTGGCACTGCCTCTGGCAACAGAAGCGCCTTGCACAGTCCAGTTGGTATTTTCTGACTTATCTGAGTTTCATAGGAATCTGCTGCAGGAGGGTTGTTTGGAGAATAAGAGGCCTCAATATGCATTATTTAGTACCTCTTCACTTGGATGGCCACAATATCTACCCCAGAAAAACTAAGTTCTTAATACACATTAGGTGCCAGACCTTAGGGACTCCATTATATCAAAAGGTAAAGAAAGGTACTTTGATGTAGTAGTTATTTTGGTTTGTTTTCTCAGTGAGATTGGGTAGTAGTGTTATTGCCTTGTTTTTCTGAATCTCAGATATTACCTAGTGTGTAGGCTTCGTTTCTCTTTGTTATCTGTACTTACAAGGAAAGGCATATATGGCCTATTGTTATATTACACACCAATGTGGCTCTATCTATTTTTACTGTTTATACTGGTATCCTTTTATGTAATTCTTCATATTGCGGATTGTTCCATTGGTTCTCTCTCTTTTGTCACAACAATTGATCTTGTACATGTGATTGGCTAACACTTAACAGTACTTTAAGAATTTGTCTATTGCAGTTATTTGGCCTTCTAAGTAGATTTCATCTAATGAGATTTGTTATCCTATGTATTTTATGGACAGGAAGCTCTGAATAAATCAAATTTTGAGAATTACAGCTCTAGGGTACATGAGTCATTGTCATGCTGGACACCTGATTCTATTGGATTCAACCTCATTGAGGCTGTATTGTGCCACATATGTCGCAAGGAACGTCCTGGTGCTGTGTTAGTATTTATGACGGGGTGGGAGGATATTAGTTGTTTGAGGGATCAATTAAAAGCTCACCCTCTCTTAGGGGACCCCAATAGGGTACTGCTGCTTACATGTCATGGCTCAATGGCAACCTCTGAACAGGTATAATGTTTTCAAATTTCTTTGACTTTGTATTTTATATTGCTTTCTTAGAATATCCTTATCTTTCTCCAAGCATCATTATTCTCATCTTCTTGTTGCTTTAAATTATATGCCTCGGTTGCTCAACGTGCAGCTAGGAAAAAGTAGAGAATTTGAAAAAATTTCCAGGGTAGAGCTCCTATCTTGCTAAATATTTTATATATTCAGATATTTGTTTTAATTCTTTATCCTTTTGTTTTTCCAAGCTATTTGTTTGTGTTCATGGTGTTCTGTTAATTTCAACTCCAATAATTTTGAGATGCTAAGCTTGCTTTCGGTGTGGCTATTCTCGTCTGTGTTATTTCTCTGTTGCTAGTGCGTTTTTGTTTTTGTTTACCGAAAGTACTTTGTTGACCATCTCAAGTTTCTCTTATAGAAACTCATATTTGAGAAGCCACCTCCCAATGTTCACAAAATAGTGCTTGCCACGAATATGGCTGAGGCAAGTATTACAATCAATGACATAGTTTTTGTTGTCGACTGTGGAAAAGCGAAGGAGACCACTTATGATGCCCTAAATAACACACCGTGTTTGCTGCCTTCATGGATATCGCAAGCTTCTGCTCGGCAAGTGAGTTTTACGATTTACTTTTTTGTACTTTCAGGCTCTGTTTATTTTGAAGAGAAAAAAGTTGCATATCTGATGAAATGTCAGGAGCAGTCATTGCTACACAACTCAATGAAGAAAAGGCTTAATTTTGAGCGTATAACTTGGTTCTGTCTTGTGCCTGCGTTACTTCAAATATTTGTTTGCTGCTAAGTGTATAAATTCATAATCATATAGTACACTGAAACGGTTGCTGAATTGGCAATTGGTCTTACTCGAAGCTGTGTGGTACAATTTTTATATTATAAAGATTTTATAAAATACTTGGTTGTTTCTTGCACGTTCTTCTGTTTTATTGGTAATAAATCAATTATCTTCGCCTCGGTTTATATAAATATTTTTGCTTCTTGTCACTTTTTGGTTTCAGAGAAAGGGTAGGGCCGGTCGTGTGCAACCAGGCGAGTGCTTCTACCTATATCCTCAATGCGTTTATGAAGCTTTTGCCGAATATCAACTTCCTGAACTTCTAAGAACTCCCTTGAACTCTCTCTGCTTGCAAATTAAAAGTTTACAAGTTGAAAGTATTGGAGATTTTCTGTCTGCTGCTCTTCAGCCTCCTGAACCATTGGCTGTAAGAAACCTCTACTTTTTGCTCTCTAGTGCTTATACTCTAAACAACTATTGTTCTGATGTTATAAGATAAATGGATTTAGGTCTTCCTTCTGATTAGGCAAGACTTACTATTTTTCATGTACGATTCTTTGAGTGTAAGGACATTCATGCTTTATGAGTTTGAAAATTATTCCTCATGAGTTGGAATAATTTTTCCAAGATCCCGTTGATACTATCTTCCTGAAAATTTCCACACTCACAACTTGGAAATCTAAGTATGCAATTCAGTTTCTTCTATTCTCTACATATCATTCTTGTGATGATATGAGGTGGAAATGCTGAGAGAAATTAAGGATATATTTAGTTTCATAAGGAAGTTGATGATATTTCTTTTAATTTATAAGTTCCTGTTTTGCTAGAATTTATTTGTTGTTTCAGAATACCTTCTGTTTAATTTGTTGAAATTTTCAGACATAGCAATCTTAGAAGCATGCCATGGAGTGTTGCACTTTTCATGATATCATGATTTACAATTGGAATACCCTTCCATGAATTGCAAACATTCATGCTTAAGCTGTCATTTTCTATGCCGAACATTATTCTTTCTATGGGCGAGAAAAGATGGAAAGATCCAAATTTTATATGAAGTTACATGTATTTATCTTAGTGGTATATGAATAGAAGCATAATATGGAGTAGATATTCTTAAATTGGGGATAAAGTATTTTTACTTTACAATTTAACTTTCTGATTCTGTGATATATTTTTATTTTGCTTTTCACTTGTATTACCCTTTTTTTGTTTTCTCTTTGCTGATTTTTTCCCCTATTTCTTTGTTTGTGCTTTTGTGTTTGTTTGTATTTTTTGTGGGTTTTTGTGTTTTGTTTTGGGGGGTTGGGGGGTGGGGGTGAAGTTTGAGAGCCCTTTCTCCAAATTGTGCCTGATTGTTCCAGAAGAGTCACATTGAATGACCGCTTGATCTAAATGTTTAAGCTGTTAAAGAGGATTTAATATCTTTAACACACTCTTTCTGAAGCCTAGCATGTGGAAATATTTCTTTTTGCCTCCTCCATAAATGCATATTGATGAGATTCGAAACCATGACCTTCTGCCTGTTCTGACTGACTCTGGTACCATGCTGAATGATCACCTAATCTAAAAGTTCAAGCTGATAGAGAGGAGAGATTTTAATATAGCAAGTCATATTCTGTGACTATCATTAACATTGAATAAGGCTTTGCACAAGAATGACAAGGTTCACATGGCCAAGTTTATTTAAGCAAGTCGTGAAGAATTTACAATAAGCAGAACTCAAGGAATCTGGGTCTGTGGTGTTTTACATCATTAAGAATCATTTGATTTCTTGCTGTTTCTTCTTTGTGGCTTCTTGTGTTGTGTCTTTGGATTTCATGCTCCCTTAGTTTGGCGTTGTATGTGTGGCTTGAGGACATAAGACTAGGCTCTGAAAAAGCATCAGCTTTCCTGTCAGTTTGAAAGTTAAAGGAAAGAAAGACAGTTATAGAAGCCTTATTTAGTCATCCGTCAACCTGGAGTAGGTCAATTTCCTTGATTTAAGAGCATATCAATTTTTGTTATATCTTGACCAATCAATCATCTTCACCTTTTCTTTTTCCCTTTCAAATTTGATGTTACTACTACCCTTGGGTAAACCAGAGCATAGTAATAAGATGCTGAAATTCTGATCCCTTACACCTGAACATGATAAGTTAGTTGTTCGTGACCCTTGAGCAAAATTCCCAGAGCTTGTGATTTACATGAATCAATTCTGCAGACTGACAATGGTAACAAATTTACAGAAATCTGAACAGAATATTACGTGTAGCAATTGAACTATTGAATAGCATAGTAATAATATTTCTTCAGTTTATCATTTCTGAATGATGTCCTGATGTACAAATAATTTGAATTCAAGTGGTTTTCACATTCACGATGCACAAAATTCTAGAGTTGCAGATGCCTTCTTCAGAGTAAATTTAAAAATTCATTTCTGGTTTCTGGTGCCTTCTCTCTCTCTCTCTCCGCCCTCCTGTCAGGTCTGAGTTGTATTTTTTTCCCCCCTTGTTCCTGGTTTTTTCTTTTACTTTTACCTTTATTTTCGGACTCGCTCAATATTTGGATCCAATGGAATTACCTGTTAATTCTATTTTTAAAATTTTATTAAGAATGTATTATTTCCCAGTTTTTCTCCTTCTCCAAGGCATTGAATCTGTTTTTATTTATTCCCTTGAATGTTTCAGGTGCAAAATGCTGTTGATTTTTTGAAGATGATTGATGCATTAGATGAAAATGAGAACCTTACACATCTTGGTATGTGCATTAGACAACATGTTCAACCTGCATGTTGTTTTGGTCTTGGTATTTGTTACCATTTCATTTTTTATTTATGTTAAACTTCTATTCCTCAATCATTCAGGAAAGTTCTTGTCAATTCTTCCAGTGGATCCTAAGCTGGGGAAGATGCTAATCATGGGTACTATTTTCTGCTGCTTTGACCCTATATTGACAATTGTTGCTGGTCTCAGTGTCAGGGATCCTTTTCTTTTGCCTCAAGATAAAAAGGATGTAAGTTAGCAACATATTATTTCTTCCCCTGCAAGGTGCTCTTTTTCTTGTCAATGAATGTTTTATTCTATGTAGTTCTTATTTCAAGCGCAAGTATTCTCTCATTCCATAGCTATTATGTTGAAGAGTCAGTTGTTTGGTCATAATGGTTCTTTTACTAAACAAGCATTTGCATAAATTTCTAGTTTTAGGTGATGTGGAGTGAAATCTATTTTCTTGACAAGGTAAAAAATGGGTTTACCGTTTATGTGGGGAGAGCAATTATTGATGGGCCTTAGTGGCCAGGATTTATGTTGAAGTATCCTCTAATGTATGGATCTCGTTATTTGCACAGTTTAATATAAGAATTGAATGACGGAAACTGAAATTTAGTTTCTATTATTTATTTCTTGTTGCTACCTTCTGAAGATATTCATGTTGGTTGTATTTTACATTTTTTTCATCAAATTGCCAACTTGTCGCACTAGTGCATGTCATTTCTTGCATAATCACATATTCATATGTTTTCTTATAATCAAAACATATTTATATGTTGAAATAATGTTTGGAATTATGGTTAATTTTGTCCTATATAACTACTTATGAGGGAATTCTTAAGGAACTGAGATAGCTGTGTTTGAGGTCATGCTTGATTTTTAGTTGGGAAAGGCTTAAGATAAGGGAAGAGCTGTAGACATTAGTTATAGCTGCAATCTTATAATTAGGTAATAAATTCATGAAACAGTAAATTTTGGTCAAGTAAAAATTTCAAAATGACCAATCAATTGAAGACAAAAGTAGATTCAGTGTCCTTATGCACCTAATCATTAAAGGGGAAGGCATTTGCAGTATCCTTATGGCTAACCATATTTTCTGAATTGTGCAGGATTGAATACTATTTCCGTGGTTACAGATACAATGATATTCAATAAGCAGTTTCATGTTAGATTTTCTAGAACAAATATAAGATATTAAGAAATACAGTTCCTGGTTAGTATCTAAATATATGTCAGATATATTTAAATATGTCCTTGATAGTCCAGTTCTACATTTCTAAAAATTTTAGCATCACATTGATCTTGGGATATTGTTGTATTTCTATCTAGACAAATGCTCTAGATTGGCACTTCTAGTTCACTTCTACATTGATGTCTGAACCAAAAGTCAATTGTCCTGAGCTTGATTTGAAATATTTTCCAAGGAAGCAGAAAAGAATTTAATGTATCGGTGAGGCAGGCAATCTAATAGGTTTACCCATTATTATTTGAATTTTTATTATTCTTCCACAGATTGTAGAGTCTGAGACTTCGTATTGCCTTACATTCATTTTTCTCATATCCATTCAATTCCAAGTACCATTTGCATCCTTAAAATTCATTACAAAGTCTTATGTGCTCACCAAGATAAAAGCTCCAATTGTGTTTATTTCATGGGAAAATAAATACCCATTATATGTTGCAAGAATTGATGACCCCTCAGGACTTCATCCCCCAATATACTGAAACACATTCACATCTTTCATGAATCACACCTTTTGCTAGGGCTATGGATGAGATATAGTGGGAATAGCCTAATACTGTGTATGATCCTTTAGTTGTCTAGACTTTTCCCATTCTAGCTTGAATCTGGACTAAGCATTACTTAAGTAAGAGATGGAACCAACAAAACCCAAACTTAGCTTAGTTTCTTCAACATTTCTGTGATGTGAGACTGGGTATATTTTCGTTTTGTTTCCTTTTTTATTGCTAGTGACCTCAAACCTATTCCAGTATTTGTTCATAAATTAAACTAGTTTGTGAGCAACTGACCTAAACTAAAATTCATTTGAGACTTGTTTAGAGAAATCCTTTTTCATAAGCAGATTATATGTAGTTTGGTGACCTGATCCAATTCTAGGTGTCCCAAACACTAAGAGTCTAAACTGTAGAAAGTCACAATTGGATCAATCCCCATTTAGATGTGTGTGCAGAGAGACAGATATCATGTGGGCTGTAGCCCCAAATGTGGAATAGGATGTGATGACAAAATTTTACAACATTTGACTTCAAGCCAAATGAACCAAATGCCATAAATTTGGATGTTAACTGTTTTTGATATAATAAATATCAGTCCTAAAAAGAGTTTAGGAGAACATAAAAGATATAGACAGTAAACAAAGGTAATGTTCGTGTCTGGTTTGCGGGAAAGAAGATTGCACAGACTAAATGAGATGACTCATATCATCATCCTCCCTTTCCATTCCAACTTCAAACTTTTCAATACTGACTGTGTCCTCAGAATATTTCAGCAATTGCAGCAATCAAAATGAACAGGGTGTTATTAGGTTGTTATCGAATGTTCTTCAAGATAGATATAATAAATTGGCTGTACAAAGAATCTTTTTTCATCCTTTTGTTTCAAATACCACATTGACATGCTGTGGAGGCTTCTAGAATAATATTTTATGCGGTCGCCATTAACCAGGAAGTCTGTTTTGCCAGCTTGAGTTAATTTTCTCACACCATGTTTTAATTTGAATTTACATTTGGCATACTATTATCGGTCGCGCATTTCTTTTACTAGTATGATCTTGCTCTTTCTATGTAATGCATTGCGTTGTGTCATTGCTTTTGGGTAGGGATGGATCTAGAATTGAGACTGTTGGGGGGCAAAAATTATAATACATAAAAGTTTTCAAATACAAATTTTATAACTTACAAATTTGAAATACATGTTATCATCGAAGTCGAGCATGACACTCTTTCATATCATAATATTCATTAATGATCAAATCAATGTCAAAATTTTTGACAATATTTTTCTCAATATAAGTAATTAAATATTCAGCCAAAAAATCATCTTTCATCTAATTTCTAAGTCTTTTTTTATAAATATGTTCTCAAACAAATAAAATAGAAGTATCCTAATAGGCCTAAGTTTTACCTAATTGTAAATTATTTGATTGTAAGTATGGGTCTAAAACTTTGCTTGAAACTTTACAAAACTAAAATAGGTAAAGAATTAATAAAAATGATTACTAAAATTTTAAATACATGTAATTTAGAAAGAAATTATTACAAAATTTAAAAAAAATATATAAAAATATAATGTAAATCAGCACTAAAGTTTTAAACATATATAGAAATATTAGAAAAATTAAAAGAAGTATACAAAATGTTGGGGGGCAATGGCCCCCCTTGGTCACGCCTGGACCCATCATTACTTCAGGGAACACAGTTATGAGTAGATCATCTTGAGCATTTCAGTTTAAACCTCTTCTATTCTTTACTATAAAAAATTTCTCTTAAAAAAAAAAGGAGGATGTCTTTTTGAAGATTAGATCATTCCATCCATTCCCTATCACCTGAAAAATCCACTGTTATATTGTTAACAAGTTATCTGGTCTAATGTAAAGAGCATAGAATAGAGGATCACATCTCTTGCTTGGCATATTGTGATCTTGACTCAGCACCTTGAACAGTGAAATCTTTTGACAGATTCCCTTTTTCTATTTCTGATTTCTGGTCGAGTTTTTTGGATTAGCGATATTTATTTCATTAAAAAGGGCAACCAAGCTTGTAAACCCAATTTACCAAATAAGCAAAATGACTTATCCCCTTCTTTTTCTGCTACCTTATCCCACCAGGAAGACCAACATGGATTGACCATCCCCCCAGCCAAACTGAACAAAAGCTGTGGGGCAATTGTAATCTCTCTGTCATGAGATGTATCAATCTAACTAACTTCTAACATTAGGTGTCCGCCAGCTGATTTACATCTCTCATTGATGCAGTTAGCTGGGACTGCCAAGTCCAGATTCTCAGCAAAGGACTATAGTGATCATATGGCTCTTGTGCGTGCATATGAAGGATGGAAGGATGCCGAAAGAGAAGGATCAGCATATGAGTATTGTTGGAGAAACTTTCTCTCTATCCAAACTCTTCAAGCTATCCATTCCCTTCGTAAACAGTTCACCTACATTTTGAAAGATGCTGGATTGTTGGACACAGATGGGGCAACTAATAACAAATTAAGTCACAATCAATCATTGGTTCGTGCTGTTATATGCTCTGGCCTATTTCCTGGTATCGCATCTGTAGTGGTGAGTTCCCCTATTTGTAGTTCATTTTGAAGTCAAGCAACTATATGCAACAGGATTGATGCACATTTTTTTTTTTTTTTTCGTTTGCAGCATAGGGAGACATCAATGTCTTTCAAAACAATGGATGATGGGCAGGTTTTGCTATATGCGGTATGTTCTAAGGCTTATCCTGTATCCACTACTGCCAGAGGAATAGAACTCTAAAATGCGTAGTTACTGAACTATATTTTTTCGTGTAACTTGGAAAAAATTTCATTACTCTCTTTCCATCGAAATCTCTCTTAGCGATAAATGACGCCATATTTTTCAACATTGCCGTTTGTGGGTGTATCTGCGTTTATTCTTGAATACGATATTAAGCATTATTAGTCAGAGTTGTTTCTCTGTGTTGCCTAACACACTTGACATGTATTTTTTGGGAGAAAAAATTGGAGCTTGTTCACCATAGTCAACTTTTTCCACATGCCTCAGGCGCATTGAATTGTCTTTGAAAGTCAAAACACCCAAAGAAATAAAAAAGATGGAACTCGAAAATGCAGACTTCAAATTCATGTAGAATAACGGATGTATTGGCTTGTTCTTGATGTTAAGATGAATCATCTGATGGTCACTAATTTTTGTAATGTTTCCTAGAAGATAGAATTGGAGATCTTTAACAGTAACTTGATGTTTTTACGGCTTATAAATTTCTAACTTAACTTCTGCAAGAGAAGGTGGTAGATTTGACTAATTAGGTTCCTTAATTTGCTATCTGGAAGGAGAATGCATGTAGATTTGACTGTTTGTCTGGGAACAATCTCAGTTGAGGGTTGAGAACAAATAAATGTTCAGAAAATTAATAGAAAACAAAGAATGTGTCAACAAATCACTCTTGGTAGCTCTGAGGCATTGCAAACAAGGATGGTTTGCATCACACAATCTCAAAAAAACTTCAATATCATGTGGAAACTTAAATTAATCTAACAGATGAATTCTTGAACACTACATACATGTTAATGGGCTCGAAGATACTTCCCACTCCAACCCTGAGTACTACAAAGAAGCATAAGACTTAATAAGACTCAATTTAAACCTCAACATGGCAAGCTAGGTTTCCATGCAATCAAGCATGCCACACCACTTGGGTCTTGGAGAAGCTTTTTCTTTTCTTTTGAAGACCTTAGCAGTTGCTGCTATTTGTATCTGGCATTCTGACAGATAACTGGATTTGGATAACCTCTTTTAGTTCAAGTTGAATATGCTGTCTGCCTGAACTTTTAAAAGGGTTAGTCATGGTTTCCTAGTTGACCTATGGAAGTTAGTGAAATTCATAAATTGATTCTTTTGCATCCATATGAAGACAAAAGGTATTCAAAATTTCGAATAAAACCTCATCTTCATGAGAAAAGATTTGATTATTCTTTTTCATTTCTGAAAAGAGAACCTTATTCTTTTAATTAGATTATGTTTCTGTTTTGTAGAATGGTAAGTTGCTGAAGGTCTGTTGTATGACAAATCACATTACTGAACTTGTTTCATGATACTGATTTGGTCCAGAATTCTGTAAATGCACGTTACCAAACGATACAATACCCATGGTTGGTATTTGGTGAGAAGGTGAAAGTCAATACTGTATTCATTCGTGATTCAACTGGAGTATCCGATTCTATTTTGATCCTCTTTGGTGGTAAACTTGAATATGGTGCTATGGTAACTTTCTCTACCAGCAGAGGTCTTGTGGAATGGTATCTTCTTTCAATTGCGTTTATGTTTTTAATCTTTTAATTTGTTCAGGCAGGAAATTTGAAAATGTTGGAAGGATATATCGACTTTTTCATGGATCCAACTTTGGCAGACTGCTATGTGAAGCTTAAGGAGGAGCTTGATAAGCTTTTGCAAAAGAAGGTAAATTTGCTAGCTCCATTTTTATGTTCGTATATTTGTTTACTTATTCAGTTTCCAGGTAGTTGCATTTCCTCTTCACTTATTGATCTACTGCAAATGGAGATAGGAACGCAAACAAGATTTGCTCAATGAGTTATATCCTACTTCCTGCTTCCGAAGTCAGTTTGCCTAGTTTTAGGTTTTAGCACCTTCGCTGTATAAGTACCTCTTTCCAACGCTAAGCACAACACAAAACCCCCAAGAGTTAAACAATTTACGTGTCCAAATTCCACAATAGAGTGGCGGTCCAGGATCCCAAACAAGACCCAATTTGTATACCCGCAAGGTTCCTTTCTTGATGCTTGATCACCAAATTTCTTAAACTAAACGATATCTACAACTTCATTTCCTAATAATGGCAATATTATGAGCATTATAGCTAGTTGAGGAAATATTTGACCCAAACCAAACAATGTGGGATCAGAGCGTAACTTCCAAAGATCATGACTAAACTAATTCATGGAAATTTAGCCATATTTTGCTGTGAATTTATAAAACAGAAACTGCATTTTAGAATTTTAGAGTAACTGATTATGTTGAAGGCATACAGTGTTAGAATTTATTGAACATGTTACAAATAGAACAAAATATCTCGAAGGCATACACAACCCCCTGGTAAACAAGCTTTCACCTGACGAGAATATATTGGCCACTGCATATGTAATGCCCTGTGATACCTATAATGCTTAATAATTAAATCCAGGAAGATAAAAAATTGAATTATATGTCAGATACAGGCATTTCATTTGACTTGAATTTCAATTTCCGGAAAGAAGCTTTGGTGATATTTAATGTTATGCCAATTTCATGAATGCTTGTGACTCTAATAAATGAACTTAATTGAATGCATTTACCTTTTCTAAGAAGACATATCAGTGTGTTTTGGTTGGTTTGTCACTTCACATCTCTGAATCTTGAAAAATGCAGCTTGAAAATCCTAGCATTGACATCCACAAGGAAGGCAAGTACCTGATGCTTGCTGTCCAAGAGCTGGTGTCAGGCGATCAATGTGAAGGGAGGTTTGTTTTTGGTCGCGAAAGCAAGAAACCGAGAGAGTCCTGTGACAAAGATAAGTTCACAAAAGATGGAACAAATCCTAAGAGCTTGCTCCAGACATTGTTGATGAGGGCTGGTCACTCCCCTCCCAAATATAAAACGAAGCATCTTAAGACAAATGAATTTAGGGCATTGGTGGAATTCAAGGGCATGCAGTTTGTTGGAAAACCAAAGAAAAATAAGGCCCTGGCAGAGAAAGATGCTGCCATAGAAGCATTGGCTTGGTTAACTCACACATCTGAAACTAATCATGGGGAAGAAGAAGATGATAATTCTCCCCCAGATGTCACTGACAATATGCTGAAACTTCTTGGCAGGCGGAGGAGGAGGTCAAAACGGCATCCACGTTGAAGCGTAGAGTGACCTAGACAGACTATCTGCCTGCTGAAAAACTTCAGTTGGCTTGAGGCACTTGCTGCCTCTCTCTCATTTATTTATTTATTTATACATAAGCACACTAGGGGTCCAGTAAGTTCGAACCCCTAACCTCACACATATTGTGTGAGAGTTATGCCATCGCCATTTATGTGTGAGAGTTATGCCAATAGGCCAAGAGAGCTTATTTGTCCATCGTTCATTTGGTCTCTAAGTCTAATATCTATCACCCATTCTTCTATTGAAAGGCCTGATGGCTGATGGCATTTGATAAGGCAAAGGATTGGTATTCATTTTCTCATCAGATGTCACGTAAGCGCTTGGCAATATGCCAGATGGGGAGACCTATATTCCTATGTTGTATGTAAATGTTTCTCCAAGACAAAAATAATGCTAAAAATTAGGATAAGTTTATAATTAGGTTGCCGGCGTAGTTGTTATATTGAACCAAATGCAAATGTATTTCGTTTATTGTTGGAGCTTTTACACATAGATCTGATTTATCTACCAAAGGGGCGACTTGCTCGTTACCAGTTGGAATGTAGAGCTAAAAGCCTAAAAGTTTGAGTCAAATGCATTAAGCTTGTAGCTTAATGAGTTTACTAGCTCATTGTAACTTATTTCTGTTTCAGCCTATTCGTCATTTCGTGAATAGAGTTTAATAAATTATACTGAAAAATTAAATTAAAATTATTATATCTATATTTAGGAAAATGAAAAATTAATAACAAGTTTGTAACTGAATTAAACATTATCCAGAATATTACTCTTTATTACTTTAGCAGTTGATATAAAAGTAGCGTTTCATAATAAAGTAAAGGTATCTCATAACTTTAACTAAATTATTTTTAGCATTATTTGGGTTATATACTCATTAAGCATGTTATATATATTCATACAAAAATGTATAGTTACCATTTCATTTTACCATCTCGATTATTTATTGATTCTATCTGATTAATCTTTTTTCTGTTTGATTATTATGGATATAGTCATAATAAAGGGACAGTAGTGATAATTGTTATAATATTTGTAACTGACTCTCTTGTACTGATTTTGATAAAATATTGTTAACTACGGAAAACTATACAAAGCATGGTATTTTTGTGGTAAAGTACAGATGCTTTCATTATATATACTTCTAAAAAATTTAATTTGAAAGGCGTGGATAGATTACACATCTATTTATTTATTTATTACAATTATAATCGTTATCATTATTATTTAATCTGAAGAGTTGTGGGCATTTATTTAATTTTTAAATTTTTTAAATGATAAATACTTCAAATTATATATATATGTATGTATGTATGTATGTATGTATGTATTTTAGAGAAGCAAATGAATTTTGTGGATTGAGGGATTCAGGCATGATTGGCCACAAATTCAGTTGGGAAAGGGTCTTAATACTAACAATTGGATTGAAGAAAGGTTGGATAGAGTCCTTGCATCTAGCGCTTGGATTTGAATTTTTAAGGATGCTAAAGTTTACAACATTGCTGCGGCATGCTCTGATCATAACCCTCTGTTTATTCAGCTAGAAAAGAATCGCTATTTTATGAGGAACCGACGGTTTAGATTTGAAAATGCTTGGATAAGAGAAAAGGATTGTAATGATGTTATTATGGCTGTCAACGAATCAAATTTTTATCAAACAATTTGAGATTCGAATTCGAATAGCATATTCGAATTCGAATTCGAGTCTAGTATAATATTCGATATATAATTGAATTCGATATTCGAATATATTTTATTATATCTATACTATTATATATAGCACAACGGTGTGGGACCCACAATTACTCAATTTTGATTGTAATTTTGGTCAAGTGGCAAATTCTTATAATTTTGAGTTTTTTTAATTAAATTCAAAAATTTTCATTAATTGTTGGTTATTAAATTTGATATTATTTATTTCATTTTTAAAGATATTTACTCTTATTTATCTCTAACTGATATGGATGTATTATATTTGAAAAGAAAATTCTTCATTAGATAAATGATTTTTTTTTTTTTTTGAATTTTCAGTTAATGAATCGAAATTAATATTATCTCTTTCATATCATTGTTGAAATAATTTTATAAATGTTTAGATATGTTAAAACTCTTCTACACATATCTATATTATTATATATAGTACAATGGTATGGAACCTATAATTGTGCAATTTTGACCAAATTTCAAATTATTAGAATTTTGAGTTTTTAATTAAATTTAAAATTTGATTTTTAGTTATTAAATTTGATATTATTTATTCCTTTTAAAGATATCTGATTTTTTAAAATCATTTTCTTGATTATAACAATATTCTTTATTTATCTCTAATCTCAAAAAATAATTGTATGTTACCTACAAAATCTTTTTCATATCTACTTTCAATATATGGAAGATTTCTTGATCATTTGAACTCTATAGTTTGATAAGTCTTTCATAATTTTCTTTTATCTTTAATAACTAACTTATATCTATACTACTATATATAAAGTCTTGCAAAAGTCATTTCATTAATACTCTCAAGTTCTAGCATTTTTTTTCACTCTATTCTTTGTGTCATCTTTATTTTCTAGCATTTTCTTCTTCTATATCTTTGTGTGCATCTTCAGTTCATTATTTAAAGTTTTTTTATTGTTTATTTGATTTTACTGTTCACCTTTTTTTATTTTGTTTTCTTTTTTTTGGGTTTCTTTTAGATATATTGCATGATGGAATAGAGTTTTTGGATTTTAATGCTATAATTTTCTTTTCAACCTAAATAAAGTCTATCAGCTTTTATTAAATTTGTAAATTTCTATATCTTTTTTGTTTACTACTTAGTTTATGTTATTAATTCATTTATTGTGAGATTTATTAACTGCGGTTAATGTTTTTAATTTAACTTTATTTTTATTAGTTACATTTTTCTCCTTAATTATTGGTAAATTTTGTCTTTTAATTTTTATTTTATTTAAATTATTATGCTTTTACTCATTTTTTGAATCAAGTTATTAATTTATTATTAAATTTTGTAATTTATTTTTCAATTCGTCTTTTTTTGCTCATCTAAGTTTATAGTTTTATCGGATAAGATCTATTTTTTCATTTTAATATTTTTAAAATTTATTTCACTTTTTTAATATTCATAATTTTAGAAGTATGTCATTTAATTTTATTTTATATTCATATATTTGTAATTATATATGTATAAATATGTATAATTCGAACTATTTTTAAAATATTTATATACTACATCAATATATATTCTTAAATCATTTTTGATATATTTAAAAAAAATTACGAGATGATTATTTCAATAGAAAATACACCTATTAACTTTTTAAGTTTATATCTCTAGACATTATTAAGTCTATCAGTATATATATATATATATATATAATTTTATTTTTTAAATTTTAATTGTTTGAGAGGTTAACAATTTTTTTTATTCACTTTTTTTTGCTATTTATGAAATATAATATGAAGATCCAATCACATTCATACAAAAAAATTGAGAGTGAACATAATAATTTATTTATTTATATTTTATTTTACATTCTAATTTCATCCTCATATCCTATCACTAATTCCTATTTAAAATTAATTTTGAGCTTACAATTACTTTATCAATTTACTATGATTTTAGCTTTGCATTACTAATATCTAACTTTTTTCTTCACTTAATTATTCGATAACTAAGCTATTAGTCAAATTAAAATATTTTTATGAATTTATATACTAATATTGATTTAACTTTGTAATTATTTTATATATTTATTTTTATTTTTTATTTTTTTTATCTTTACTATCATAATTTTCTCTTGGCTTAATTGATTTTAATTTTAATCAAAAACTAAAATTAAATAAGATTTTTCTAATCCTTGGCAACTAATATATCTAATTCTTTATATTTTAAGTTTTAATTTAATATATACTCATCCTCTTTTAAGTCTAAAATAATCTTAAAGTATTATAATTTTAAATTTTTTCAAATAACTTTCAAGTCATCAATCTTGTATTCTATATCATTCTCATATATTTTTATTTTTTAATACCACTATTTGCTAGCTTTTGATCGCATAATATATATATATGTTTAATAAAATACATAATAATATTCATAGATTTTTATTTTTGGATGTTTTATTTTTCTTTAATTTCTTGCTGAATAATTTTGAAATTTGTTTTTTATGGCATAATGTATATGAGATGTTTTTATATGTTACAAACTTTTAAATACTAAATTTTAAAAATTTAAATTTAATTTTACTAATTACTTGATATTTTTGCAATATTTTTATTTTAGTTATATTTTTATAATTCAATCATTATATTAATATGTAGTAATTTTAAAAAATCCATGCATAGCACGGGGATAATACTAGTATATTATTATATATTAATATTTTTATTTCTCAAAATTTAAATTTTTGATGATTTATAGTAATGAAGTAATTGAATATTAAGTCAACTATTACAAGTATTTGATATTTGCTTTTTAGATAAATCAAATATTTTTCATTTTGTGACCATAATAAAAATGTGAAAAATTAATAAATAATTCAAAATTTAAATAAAAATTTGAGTTAATCCAACATTCAAATCGAATCCGAATATATCGAATAGTTACTCGAATTGAATTCGAGCCCAATTTAATATTCGAGTTGAATTCGAATTCGAATACGAGTAAAATATATCGAATTAAATCCAAATCCTCAGATATTCGGTTCGTTAACAACCTAAGATGTTATCTTGAACAGTTGGAATATGAGCAGGGGCTATGCCATACAGAATAGGCTGGGAAAGTGCAATAGTGATCTTTCGGTCTGAGGGAGTAAAGAAAAGGTTGCGTGAGTGCAAAGAAAAATTACATATGCTAAAGAATTGGAATTGATCTGGGATCCATTACGGAATATACTGACACTCAAAAGGTATATGTTCAAACTCTCTAATAGTAGGAGGACTTCTGGAGGCAAAGACACAAGCAATCGAGTGCTGAAGTATTTACGCGGCAGAAGCATAATAGCATCACTCAATTAAAAGATGTGCAGGGTAATTGGCGGACCTGGAATGATGGCTTAGAAGAGCTAATTTTTTATTATTACACTGAGTTGTTTTCCTCACAGGCCATCACTGACTTTTCAATCTTGAAGTGTGTCGGAGGATTTCAGATGATCAGAATGTTTAACTTCTTAAGGAATATATAGTAGAGGAGATAAAGAAAACAATCTTTGCGATGCATCCTGATAAAGCTTCGGGACTGGAAGGATTCAATCCAGCATTTTATCAAAGACTTTGGAATATAGTTGGAGAGGATGTCACCGAGGCGTGTCTAACAATGTTGAAGAATGGTTAGCTCCTTCCAGATCTCAATAACACTCTCGTTACTTCGATCCCAAAAAAGAACACACAGGTAATCACTGATATTCGACCTATTGCATTATGTAATGTGTTGTATAAAATTGTTGTAAAGGTTATTGCAAATAGGATTAAGCGGGTTCCTCCTTTGTCAATCTCTGAAACTCAAAGTGCTTTTGTCCCCGGCCAACTTATCTCGGATAATGTCATGATTGCTCTTGAATGTTTGCATTACCTGAAGGGAAAATCTCAATGGAAAGTTGGTATGGCTGCCCTAAAAATCGATACGAGTAAGGCATAGGACCGAGTTGAGTGGAATTTCCTTAGTAAAATTATGATGCAGATGGGGTTTGATCAAAGTTTTATTGACATTGTTATGATGTGTGTGGTTTTAGTGAAGTATACAGTAGTGTATGATGGAAGAGAGATTGGTCCTATCATACCATAAAGAGGCCTTCGTCAAGGGGACCCATTATCCCCTTATCTCTTTACTATATGTTCAGAATGGCTTTCCTTTACCCTTCGAAGATTTGAGATGCAAGGCAGAATCCACGGCCGTAAAATTGCTCGAGAAGCGCCTTCTATTTCACGTTTATTTTTTGCGTATGATAGTATGCTTTTTTTCCGTGGCACACCACAGGAATGTGATGCTATCAAAGAGTGCCTTAAAGTATATGAATCAAAATTCTTCTATCTTTTTCACCTCAAATATAGAAACAGAAGTTGAAGAACTTATTCAGTTGCTGGCTCAATGTGGGCGAATATGATCATACCTGTAAATATTTGGGTGTGCCGTCCTTAATTGGAAGAAACAGAAAGGAAATCTTCAAATTTATCAAGGAGCGTATTTGGCAGAGGCTCCAAGGATGGAACAAAAAATTGCTATCTAGGGTAGGTAAGGAAATCTTACTAAAAAATGTTGCTCAATGCATTCCTAACTACATTATGGGAGTTTTTCTCTCGCCAAAAGATTTATGTTATGAGATTGAAAGAATGATGAATGACTTTTGGTGGGGAAATAACAAAATTGGGGAGAGAAGTCCTAAAGGCATTAAATGGATGAAATGGGAACATTTATGCAGCCTAAAAACAATGGTGGTATGGGATTTAGAAAACTCCATGAATTTAACTTATCTCTTTTGAGTAAGGAAAGATGGCGACTGTTATCGAAGCCTGAAGCCCTTATCTCTTAGATTCTTAGAGCTAAGTATTATACAGGGAAAACATTTCTGGAGGCTTCATTGGGACATGACCCGAGCTTCATCTGGTGAAGTGTGATGGCAATTCACCTGGTTATCAAAATGGGATGCATTCATAAAATTAGGAATAGAGAGACTACCTATATCACAAAGGAACCTTGGCTTCCAGGTGATCTCAATCCATTTATCTCTTCAAGCCTCAACAGCTTTGATCCTAATAACAACGTATCATCCTGATGATTCCGGGGCAAAGGCAATGGAATCAAGAGCTCATTTCTTCAGTTTTTAATACTCGAGATATGGCTATTATCACCAACATTCCTTTGAGCACAAGATGGAGTAAGAATGTGTGGATGTGGAATCGTGATTCAAAAGAGGTGTTTTCGGTGCAAAGTTGTTACAGAATGTTGGTTGATAATCAAACCAATTCTCAAAGTGAAATTGTTGTTTCCTTCTGGAAGAAAATATGGCGCTCAAATATACCACCAAAGGCCTGTAACTTGGTGTGGCGAGCATGTTGTGATTTTCTACCAACAAAGAACCAACTTCTCTCCAAACATATAGATGTGAATCCCTTGTGCCCAATCTGCAACGATCAGCTGGATTCAGCCCAACATATTCCATTTCAATGCACTTTTGCCATCAGCTACTGGAACTATATTTGGTTAGACATTAATCATCGACTCAATCGGGATGCTTCAGTTTCAATGTGGCTGGATAGGATCACCTGAAATGCTGATTCAGACATATGCTATGTTATTTTCATGCTCTTTTGGAGCCTTTGGACGCATCAAAATCATGTTGTTTGGAATAACAAAGAATGAACAGATCAGTCAGTTACCTTTCTTGCAAACTCTACACTTAAAAGACAAGAAAATGGCTACCACCCAACAGAACTCAGAGAGTAGATGGATTGCCTCTCCTCCTAGCTGTTTCAAATTCAATGTAGATGCTGCAGTTAGTGCAATTACTCCAGGTATGGGTCGGGAGGCATTCTAAGGAATGAGGAAGGGATTGTGCTTGTAGCTATGGAAATTCCCCATAGAGGTGTGATTGATCCTTCGATAGCGGAAGCTATTTCACTTCGAGAAGCTCTTACTTGTATCAAGACTATGAATACTTTTAATGTTAGTTTTAAGCCTGATGCCCAAGTAGTGGTCAATGCAATCTTGGACGAGACGATCGATAACTCTTCTTTTAGTTCAATTATTGCTTATTGTAAAGCTCTCCTTGTTGAGCTCATAGACTGTTATGTTTGTTTCTGTTGTCGCTTAGCCGAATCAAGCAGCTTATAAGCTTGCTAGAGCCTCTGGTTCTATGCCTAAAGTTAGGATATGGAAGACCAAATTCCAATCCATTTTACTGATGTAATCTCTTTTGATTTGCAATGAATTACTTCTTAGTGTAAAAAAAAAAAAAAGTCCATCCTTTCAATTTCATTTTTCTTTTTCATTTTCAAGAGGAGTTAGAAAAATAGACATTTAAAAGAGCTTCGAGTATTTAGATATGCCCAAGCTCCAAACAAGCTCTTAGATTTTGAAATAACCCTTAAGAGGTGTGGTATAAGGTCAATATATTTATGTTTTGTGAGATATTGTAGTTCCACTTATTGCATTAAACTTTTCTATTGGTTTAGAGTTGACTCATATGCTGACCTATATTTGAATATGGAGTCTAACACATTGACACGACATTTCCTATGAAAATTTGGGAACTTGAGTCATACTGAAATTATAGAAAAAAATTTGGGGGAATAGATTTTTGGGAGAAAATTTAGAGAATGTGTCATGTGTTTCTTTTTGTTTTGAGAAAATATGGAAAATGATTTGAGAATGAGTTGTTTGTTTCTTATATTTTGGGAAGAGACAAACTTTACTGTAAATATCAAATTAGTTGCTTTTTTGTTGGGTTTATAAGGTAAAAGTGATTTTTTTATGTATTATATATATGTATTTTTATAGTTGAATGATGTGTGTATGTATATATATATATTTGTAATGATTGAAATATGAGTGTAATTAATTTAATTGGTTATTTATTTTGAAATTTATATTTTTATAAATTTAATATTAATAAATGATGTATTATTTTGTCATATTAATAAATATTAATCATTCATGAAATCATAATTATATTTTAATTATAAAAAAATTAGCTTATATAATAATTATATCATAATTTTTAATATCAACATATAAGACAAATTTAATTTCTATACATTAATTATAAACTAATTATTGTTTATTAATTAAAATATAATTATTTAACTATTTATTACTTACAATTTATGTATAAATAAAATTTGATTATTTATTAAAATAAATAATTTTTTTAATAATTTATGTATATATAAGACTTAATAACAATTCATCAAATTAAAAAAAAATTATATTATATAAAATTACATCATCTTAAATTATTTATTAAATAAATAAACATAATATTTAATTACACTTAAAATATGACACATAATTAATATATAAATAATAAGTTATTTAAATAAATAAATTTAATTAATTTAATAAGTTATTTAATTATTTTAACACATTATTTAATTAATATGTTATTTAGTAAATAAATTACTTAGTAATAATCAAATAATTTTACTTAATTTAATTAATTCTCTCAACAATTACTTTAAGCATATCAATATTAATTTATTAAACTTAATAGATTATTACATAAGTATCACCCTATAATCAAATTTTTTATTATAATTTTAAATAAATGTGAAGATTAATATTTAATGAAGAATATTAATTTATTTATTACATCAAATCAAAACATCTTAAGTTATTTATTAAATGAATAAATATAATTTTAATTAATACATTAAATATAACTAATACATTATTTAATTAATAAGTAAATTTAATTAATTTAATATGTTATTAATAAAAAAATTATTTAGTAATAACATAAATAATATTTAATTAAATTTAATTCATTTTTTTCATATTTAATTTAATTAAATTTGTAAACATAAGTTTTAGAATTTTTTTTACCTAATAAAATTTTAATATTTATATATATATAATATATATGTATGTATGTGTGTATATATATATATATATGAATGAGTAAAGTGGGAGAGTGATAAATGAATGAGTGATGTGAAAGGTAGAGTGAGAAAAGTGAGGAGGTATGTATGATTTTTAGGGTGTAGGATTTTTTGGATATAAAATTTGAGTTTTTTGGGAAAAAGATCGGAGAATGTGCCTTTATTTTGAAATTTTTTTTGAGAAAACGTAGGAGAACAAGCCCTTAAGATCTAGTTGAGGACATACATAATTGGACATATATATAGATATAGATAGATGGATGGATAGATAATGTTTTTAGTTGTATTCTTTTAAATGAACAACTATCCCAAAGTTTAAGTTGTTCCTTATGTCATGATTCGACTATCATTTGGTATATTGCATACAAATTTTTGAATGAAAAAATCATTCAGTAAATAGGAGATAAAAAAAGGTCCGAATATGAGAAAAAGTAATTTGGTGGAAGTACAATTGAGATGAAGGTGAATGAAGTTTATTATTAATATTAATATTATTAACATTTGTTCGGTATCTTGAAATATCCATATCAGTGATAGATTAGGGGTACTGATAAGGTAAGATTTTCGAGCACATGCTTTGACAAGTCATTTAGAGCTTTTTATGTGTATTCCCATGGTCAAATTAAATTGCTTACTTTATTTTTAATTTTGTTATAAATTTGAAATAATAAATAAGAATGTATTTCGTTCTCACTTGATTATACACATTTACCCTTCATCGAGGAGAGTTTTTAATGTAGCGGCCATCATGAAGTATCAACCTCCAATTTTGAGAGGTTACAAATTTGAAAAAGAGAAGACTGCAAAATTGAGTTATTGAAGAAAGATGGAGACAGTGGTGAAGATAATGAGAATTAAAATAATGACGAGAAGAAAAGTATGAGAAAGAAAAATACTGGCATAAAAAAGAAAGAAGGCCTTTGTCACAAAAGCTATAGAATAGACAAATATACTAGCAGGGAAAAAAAGTTAAATAAATCATACTGCCATTCATGTAATACCAATGTAAATCTAAAATATAAATATATATATATATATGCCAAAATGTTGCATATAATCATTAAATACTTGGTATATATATGGAGAATATTATCTATAGGAACCTAAAACACATTATATTTCAACAAACATAATAGTTTACTATTGTGCATGCACTTAATAGTGATATCAATTTTAGTTAAATTGTACTTGTTTTAATTATCCACTAGTTGCATACAAATTGTAGACGCTATATGCTGTAATTAAGTAGAGGTGGCATTGATGTGAATCGTCGTATAGTATGTGACTAAGTTTACTCGATGAGTTTTGATTAATTTGATGAGGAGCAATGATTTATTGACTTAGAGTACTGATAGAATCTGGTGTAACAATAATAAAATACTTCCATTATTCTATCCTTTTATATTAAATTATACCTTCAAAACTCATGTCAATTTGATTTATTGCTACATACAAAATTCATGCGATAGTTTTTTTAGAAAGAATAGTATCCATGATATTTGGTGTATAGCTACATATGTTCAGGTAGTTACTTTAGTAGAATTTAATCACATATAGTAGTATATTAGCTATTGATATGTTGAACTTCTCAAGCTCTGACAAAAAAATAAATAGGAAACTTCCTATAAAGACGAATATCCAGTATTTCATAGTAAATTAAGAGACAGCTCATGCTGGATGTTTGAAAAATGGACATTTGATTAGGTGCTACCACATCCTCATTCAAATTATCATTAAATAGCATTAGTTCCACCTCATGTTTATATAGATGAACTTATTTTGGTTCCCTTGAATGGAAAAAGTCTTTATAAAGTCATCGATATTTTAGATTTCAAACATCTAATTAAGGTTAGAAAATTATTATTGGCATTAAACACATCCTATAATAATATTGGTAAGTGAACGGAGCGAGAATAACACCGAAAGCGACAACGAACAGGTTATTTTGCAAAGAGAATGGAACAACAGGGGACAAGCTATCGAGTTTAGTTTCTCATCCCAAGAGGAGAGAAACATAGCGAGGGCAACAGAGTTATTTAATTTAATGTTCTACATGCTATGCCATCCTAAAACTACCACTTCATAGTATGGTGATCAGATGAGAATCAAATAACTAAATTTGATTATATTTTAACAATTCATTAAAAATACAACTTGTTTGTACTTCTAGTACTGAATTCGAGCACAAAGTATTAGTTTAGGAATATTTTGTAACTTATGTCTAGCCTTTAGTACTTTTATTATATGCAATTTTGATACTCAATATGTTTTATTTGGCAATAGAACTTATTGACTATCAAGTGCGCATAACATGGGTACTAAATGTTTTACTTTGACATTCTGAATGTTCACCATTTAAGTACTTTAGTACTTTCTCATGTTGGAAAATAATTGTACATAGAAAATAATTAATATTAAGATAATTGATCCATATTATCTTTTGTTCAATTTAAGTTTCTTGAGCATCACCTTGGATCAAAGCTTGCTCACAAGTCTCTGGATGTACATGTACTCCAAGTTCCTTATCTCAAACAGATTCCTAGCATTCCTTACTGCCTCGTGGGATAACTATTAGAGCTTCCATTGATTTACATACCTTAAATCCTTGGATACAATTTGGTGATACCCAAGAAGACTGGAGAGAGCAAATTCATGAATATGGAGAGAATATATTAAGATTGAATCACTCAAGTTGTGTGTTTTAAACTCATAAGGAGATGGCCCTTTGATAAGCAAGTCTTTCAAAGGTCCAACCCAGCTAGGAGCAATAGAGATATGGATTTATTCTTCTACATAAGGAAGAGTTATCCATCTAAATATGAATACATACTCCCTACATAAGAAGACTCTAATCTAACAAGGAGTGTTATCCATTTAGATATGGAAATGATCTTCCTACACAAGGACTGTTCTAATCTAACAAAAGTTGTAATTTCATCTATCAGTCCGTAGCGCCTCTAACTCATAATATACTTACCTTAAATTATATGGTTGCACCTGATGAAACATCTTTGACCCCTCAGGTAATAAGTAGAGCATGATTGACTTTCTCCACTATGTATCTATGCTCATAACTATGTCAAACATTTTTAACTTAATTAGTCGGCCTATGAGCTATAGAAAAAGTGCATTACCTACTTTATTTTCTCAGTTCCTCATGCTAATTCGATTTATTTTGAAGCTTTCTTGGTTATTCTTTGATAGACCGGACTGATTGTGGCCATTAGAAACATGCTAAAATAGCATCATCAAGCTTACACTTCAAATATGGTTTAGGGTCCCAAAGGGTACAAGAAACAATAAGTCTTTACATAATGATGAAACAAGGACCCATTTAGTCACTCTCCTCCAAAGGTCCGTTGAAAATACATGTAGTATGAATACATATTATGATGGAGCTCCTACTTAATTTGAACATATCATGCTCTTAATATCATACGACCCTTAGCCCATCATTATCTAAGCGCTTAACTTGCGCAACATTAGAAAGTCATTGTCTAGAATGCCTTCTAGTAGTTTGAACGTTTGGCTGCAAATAAGCTTTAATGGAATTTGGACATACTTCATAATTGATCAACATGATTTCATCTTTGCGTCCAATATAAGGTGACTTTAAGTTATATATATTTCTTAACTTGCTTGTTGCGCCAAGCGTGAAGGCGATCATTCACATACCTGTCCACAAGCAAATAGATCTCTAAGCCTCATCCTACTTACTACCAAAGTACTGGTGTGTTGCTTATGTGAGTAGGCCAATTAAAACTAGGTGACATTGACATCTCACAAGTACAGTACTAACCACATAATGAGAGTGCAAAAATGTCTCATTTATTACAAATTGTTTTCACAGGCCACAAACCACTTTCCACATAATTTACTGCTACAATATGCCTTTAAGCACGTCCAAATAAAGGCACGAAAAAAGGAATAAGCATTCACATCATTGTGGAAATATTTTCGATCACAATTTGGTTATGCTCAGTACTTCTTATAAATGAAGCAATACCTAGTATAAGTATGCTTTAGTACTCTATTATCACAAAGATAATGGTCGCCTTATAGATGTGCATTATAATGCTCATTATCTAAAAAGGTGCCACTAAACTAGATAGCCTTCAATAATCTCATATCACTCCTTTCAAATATCTCTCAACTAGCTAGGTTATCTAAATTCGACTGCACCTCAAATTGTGCACCAAAGATCACTTTCGACATTTAGATACCATTTTAATTACTAAGGATAAGACTAGTTGAGTACACAATAGCATACTTCAAACTCTCTATAGTGTTTATTTAAATAATACTTGCTAGCATTTATTTCTTCTATTTTAAGGCATTTCTTTTAACTAGGAACACAACCGTGAACATGGAGTGTCGATAAAATTAGTATGATACATATATATACTTACTCTTAGAGCAAACTTCAAAGTATAATTAAATGATCTTGGTGTCCTGACACAAAGTATGCATCTACTTTCTTCTATGTCCATCTCAAACGAAAACTACTATTAAGTGGCAACATCTTCATGTCACTTACAACCATCACATTGTCACCCACACATAGTGAAATAAATTCCTTCACTTATTTTAAAATTTCATTAGTGATCTTATTCAATTATCGTTAAACCTATCAAAGTGATAACTTAATGGAATAGATAGTAGCACAATATGAACTATAGTTCTAGCTATAATTAGAGATTTTCAATCAACAATCTTAGTTCTTTACTCACAACTTGAATTTGTTAAACGATCCAAATAGACCTCGTCATCTATTTCTCATTTGAGTTATGTCCATTTAAATCATCCAAAACAAACATAGATGAAAATAGCAACAACTGATAGCATTCATGAATAGAGATAAATCTTACCATTTAGGGAGAACATTTCTCTATAAAGTTATACCATTCATTTAAGACATAACATTTCACCTTTCCTAGAGCTTTGTACGTGCAAATCAACTTATCTATTTTGTATTTGATCTTTAATAAACTACATGTTTCTAATGGTCTTGCTTTAGAGGCTAATCAACTAGCTTTTAGGCTTTGTCTTTAGATGTTGAACTCATTTTTCCCTTTAGAGCAAACAATAAGTGAAGTCACAAGTTTTAACTAGACTCATGAACATCTATAGAAAGGCTTCTGGAAGGATGCTCACTCAATCTCATATGGAATATAGGAAAACTTTATATCCACCCATACTTGTGAAATTTGAGAGTCTTTTTTAAGTGAGGCTCTCCCTCTGATATCAGGATTACTCATACCGTCCTTACAATTGCTAAATGAGCTTTAAGAAACATCACCCTTGTTAGAGAATTGAGTGCCTCATCAAGGATCTTGCAATTCAATTCATTCCCTAGATTTGAAAACGAAAAGCCCCTGCTTCATCCTTAGTTACCATCTTCAACTACTGGGTGGGCAAGGATTTTGGTTAAAATAAATCCATAGTATACACTATACCATACTATTTCTACAATTTACCTAAAACTAAACTATAGGTATAGGCTATGCGTGGGCAATTTACTTTATTCCCTTTCATCTTCCTCTTTGCTTGCCACATCATTCTTATTTCTTAGGAAATTTTAATTCTCTTATTGACAAAACTATGATTAGTGTCCGCCCCTTATCTCTAAAATTACCCCAGTTTATCTATTTATTTTAATTGTTGACTTGTCTTCCTCTTCTTCATACTGTGATCCTTGGTTTTTGAATAAAAGGTTAGATCGAGGTCATATATTTTGGATACAGGAATTAGGCTTTCCCTTCCTTTGCCTTGAACTGAACTTTTCCAAAAGACACTTTGCACTATATGTTGGTTCACCTAGTCAAGCTCTTGGTTAAAAAGGACTCACACTCATCAGCCCTAGAACAATTTCTCAAAATACATTAAGATGTATTGACCTCTTTTTCTGTTCTTTGCTGACTTCCATATACTATCATAAACCCTCTTTAAGGAATCTTTATTGTACGACTTAATCGATATTGTTTCTCCAACATTGCATTCATTACCTTGCGAGAACACACAATCTCATTATATTTTTTAATATAACTAGGAGTATACTAATTTAAACTTGCTACCATCTCATAAATCATAAAATGTTGGAGAATTTATTTTGAGATACATATTTTCCATGATGTAGGCTGCAACCAAGAATGTATTTCCTAAAGCGAGATAAGATTAATTTGTGACATAAATCTTGCTTCTTAGAAGTGTTTGATTTTCAATACTCGCAAGCCATTTAACTATGAAGTATTCAGAACCACTTCTTAACGTACACCATTATTTTCCTCAAACATTTATCCGAACTATTCAGACATGATAATCTCGTTTTCTATCAATATATCAAACCTCAATGTCCAAGTCCCAATTGGTTCTCTACTTCAAAATTATTTTCACCAACTTAGCACATTTGATTTCTGAAAAAAGAGTCATACTAATAGCATAAAAAGAAAAGGAAAATAGCGTGTATTGTTTACTGCAACTCATTTATAAGTTTGCACTCAATTTTGATGGGCAAGGTCTAAAGGATAAGTGTGCTTCTTAGTTTTTCAATAGGCTTTCTCATTAGAAAAGTTTTTTGAAAAGGGAAGTCGGCCATAGCGAGTAAGCCTATAAAGCATCCTCTAGCTATCATGGTCATTTTCCTAGCTAATATGCCAAAATAGATAAAGAACTATGAGAAATGCCAACTTAAGTCAATTTCATCATGAGAAAAACGATCTATATAGTAAAGGTTTCTTGAATCAAAATGGACAAATCGTGTTGTTCAACTAATGTCTCACTTCAATTCAAATTTAGAATATAGCGGATAATTTTCACCTTTTGCATATATGTAGTGAATAGCTCACACCTATTTTTGAACTTGGAGAAATCAACTCATGCTCGTTGTTGAGCTTGAGTTCACAACTCATAATTCCTCTTGTTTTACGCCACTTTTGACATATGGTTGCACAACATTTGATAATAGTCTGTATGTTTGCTCAATCTCCAACTATATGCTAAGTTTTTCTAATATCTACTATCCAACAAGAAGAGAATTGGGAACACTATTAAATAAAGAAATAAAAAAGCTTCGATAGTCACACTTCATCTCAGTATTATAATGAGCTAATTGACCTATCTAAAAAATTTGTAGCACTTGACATTTTTTGATATTTTGGTTGCTTCCAGTATTGATGTGATACATTTCTATCACTTTTTTGGATCAATTTATGGTCTTGGTTTTTCCCATTTGCTATTGTCTAACTCATCCTTGCTTGTGCTAACACACAGTACTCTAATTAGCTTATATTGGTTCGCACAAGCAAAAAATGCAACTACTTGACATTCCATAATTAGGTTCAAGTCAGGCAATTTTGTCAGAAGTACATTTATCCATAAGTCCGCTTAAATGGCGATAAGGATAGTTAGAACCTTTACTTATGAATGAACTTATTTTACAAATAGAGCTCAAAATTTTCAATTAAATTTTCATGTTTCCAACTTAAATCATTTAAAGCGTAAATTTGATTTTGATCCACTCATTGATTATTAGTGTCTATGTCGAGATAATATTAGGCAACTTGTCTATTTTTCATGTTCAATTACCTTGCTATGCTAAATTAATGAGTTGGTCTAAAATCTATGACTTAATAATATTAATTGTCAAATAGGTAAGGCACAATATTTCATTTTAAGTCCAACTAAATTAATTATTATTCCTTATACCTAGCAAAGTTAAAAATTTCACAAGTCAAGCTAAAAATCATCTCCCACTTAGTTAAAAGGCATAATAGAAATATGATCCTTAATAAAATCACAACTGTCCAAATAAACAATATCCAAACCATGTTACTAATATGAATAATAAAAATTAGTCCAATATGGGCCATATTGATATTTGGTGCTTCATGTTGAGATAATTAGGCATGATATTAATGACAAAATATCCCTAATAATCCAAAAATTACAAAGTATTACATTAATTTAAAGCCTACTACATCAATCTAATCATAATAAAAATTGGGAATACCATCATCTTCACAAACTATTTTCCATAAATAAATAATTAAACTAAGAAATACTCGAATTACATGAACACCAAAATGACAATGTTGAACAATAACAAAATAATACATCACATTAATTATGATAATCTTAATTACACCATATAAGTAATCATAGAAATGAAATCAATAAAGCATGTGAATCATAAGAACATTGTAGAGTAATTCATTCAATACTCAATCATATAGGAACACAGAGCATATATGTTTTTTTAATGTAAAAGTTTTTGACCTATAAAAATATTTTGCATGCATCTTACTACACAAATATAAAAAAAATCAATTTTCTCTTATTTTATGCTTGTTTTGGATGTATAATATATCATTTGAATATCTTTTCATACTCTACTGAAATCATAAAAAACATCACGAAAATAGATTATATTTCAACCAACTAAAAAGAATTTTTCCAAAAGCTCAATTTTTAGGCTAAAACTTTAAAATTCACAACTATGGCATTTTAAATCTATTTTTGATAAATAATGTACCATTTGAGCCTCTTTTAATGCTCTACAAGAGGATCTAAAATTCATATGGGAAAACAATAGAAAAACTTGGCTTGATTTCTTTTTTATAATTTTTTTGGCCTTAATAAAATGAATCTCAAATTTAGATTCAATTTTCTTCTTCGGAAATTATTGATCTATTTTTCACCAAATCTTTGCCATGTACTTGACATGTATAAACCATGTGAAAGTTTTTTGTAAATTTTATGCTTTCAAAAATCACAAATTTTAATTTTCTCTTTAAGCATAAAATAATACCATTGGTTGTGAAAGGTTCTCGAACACCATCCAAAATCAAAACTCATCTGGATGCACATGGACAAAGCACTCAATTCGCTTCATTGGATAGCTACTAGAGCTTCATTTAATTTACACACCTTCAAACCTTGGGGACAATATGGTGATACTCCAAGAGAATAAAGAGAGAAAACTAATGAATATGGAGAAAGTATGTAAAGAGTGAATTACTCAGCTTATGTTACTATAAAGGGAATCGCTCAAGTTATGCACTTTAAACTCCTAGAGAGATGGCTCTTTTATAGGCAAGTCTCCCAAAAATCTAACTTAACTATTGATGATGGTATGAATAGTTTGATAGTTTACTAGGCTGTGATCCAATCCTGTCGGCCAGATGGGAGGTCGAGAAGAGGTTTGATGATGTAGTTGGGTCGAGTCCTGAAACTTATAGCACACGTCAGGCTAGCCGAGGTGCCCTCAGCTAAAGCACTCCAATACTCAAATCAGTACTTAATTGGCTAGAAGATAGAGCAACATAGTGAGGACTTTGAGTGATAATGAGCATACCTTGTTGAAGAGTGGCAATGGGGTATTTATAGCCTTTCTAGAGAGGCTGATATGTCCATGATGCCCTTGTATATACAGAAAGGGCCTTTGTCTTCACCTGAGGACCCTTGGGTCTTTTCCATTTTATGTACTATTCTATGTGGCGTCTCCTCCAGCTCCATATGACATGACAATATGAAGAGGGTGCGCACTACCCTGGCGCTGTAGAAAAGTGGTATTGGGGAAGGCATGCTGCTTGTCTGAGCATTCAATGTGGTTAAGAGGTGACCATGCTCATTCGACCTCTTAAGGTCGAAATGAACACTCACTTGTGAGTCATCTGAGCGTGCTCTAGTTGAAATGATGGAACTCTGTTGAATTCAGATATCTCCCTGGTTGAGTATTGAATAAATATTCTCGACCTAATCAATCATAGTTTGGTCGACGAGGTAAAGTATCGATACTCGTGCAGTCAAAAAGACCCAGTGAGGTTGGGTTCGATCGATAACCTGGTCAATCACCAATAGGTTGGGCCTGATAACCAATTAATTTGTCTGACGTCATACCTTTTATCTGGTCTGGTGTTATTAGGTTGGGCCTATTAGGCTATCCATATCATGAGTTACCCCCACTCCCGAGTCCTGATCGAGATGTTCAACGAGAAAAAATAGCGAGTAGCGAATTTACAAATACTAGATACGTTCGACGAGAAGTTCAACTTGCTAGTAACATTTACATTTCCAAAAATCAACTGGGGTTTCAGTGCATTTAATGCAACTTTTACATGGGCAGCACGAAAAATCAACTGGCTGATGCATAATAATTACTCGGTAGCCGGTCGTCTTAGTCGGTTGCGTTACCCGCCTGTTGAGGCGTATAAATAGGCGCAGTGAAAGCTTTAATCTTCACTTTTACAGAATCCTGAGAGGTCAAAACTCTACAATCTACTGCACTTTTGGCTATTCGAGTTTTGCTCTAGTCGTGTAAGTCTTCTGTAACCTTTGAGCAAGTTTTACTCTTCTTAGTTTCGACAGTATTCTTCATAAGAAATATGTTGAGAGTGTTTGGATAAGGTATTAATAGGGAAAGTGATAGTGAAGAGATGAGGTTGAACGAGAGGTTGGGTAACTCGACTAGTAGGTCTAGCAAGTCTTCTAGTGATAGTTCAAGTTCTTTTACCAGTTCGAGTGATACCCGAGTCGATGATGGAGGTGGAGGTGGTCCAAGTCAACCTCCTTTGTCTCGTGGTTGGTTATTCATGCCCGACTACTACAGCAAAATCGTGTCTAAAACCACAAATGGGACTTTGAGTTGCTAAGGCAGTTATATCACATTTCTCCGGGGTTCGAACTAATCATCCTTAGACCCATTGATAGGATGCATCAACCCCCCCCCGTCAGGTGCATAATAGTCTTCGAGGAGGCCCTAAAGTGTGGGCTTAGGTTTCCCCTTGCACAACCTATAATTGACCTCCTGACTAGTCTACAAGTCTGCATAACCCAACTCCTTTCAAATTATTTTTCAATTTTATACAGTTTTGTCATTTTGATAAACATACATGACCAACCTCTGACCTTTGCTAACTTTTCTAACCTCTTTCACCTCTCGATGTCCTGGAGGATAGGCAGTACCAAGGAGGCGGGCTTCTATTACCTCACAGCCTGACCATGTCGAAAATGTTTGCTTACTCCTTCCTCTTCACATGGCCAAGAGTAGAAAAAGCATTATTTCTTTATTCGAGTGTCGGGTGGGATAGGGTTTAACATCCCCAGAGGGTGGTGAAAGGGGCATGTCAAGATGCCTGGGAAATAGAACCCTACATGGCCTAACATATTTGTTTGAGAGTTAACTCAGTTTGGTCAGATGGCGACATTTTGGTACATTGAGGAGAGGAACCTCGTGCTGGCAGACTTATCGCCTTCCCAGCTGGGTCCGTCTGCTGATGCTTAACTAGGTAGACACCACATACAACCTATGCTAACTATATTTTTGTGTTTAACTTTTTGGTCGATGCTGATGTGTTTGCTATGTTGTCTTTTCAGATCAAGCTAAAATTATGAACTACACACGAGCACAAGTAATGGGTCATCAACATAGGGTACAGGAGCACCGCCAAGCAACTGTTTATCAACAGAGCGCTCATTAGATTTCCCCACAGCTGCAAGTACTGTCACCTGTTCCTCAACCGGCTCGACCAGCCCCTATCGAGGCGAGCAACCCTACGCCTCGACAAAAGAGACCTGCAATTGAGCAGTCCTAACTTGCTCAAAAGAAAACAACTGCTGATAAAAGAAAAAGGAAAGCTGGGGCCTCAACCCAATCTACAGGGTTCAATTGCTTTGGGCTTCGAGCAGACGATGACTTGTTCCCCTTGCCTAGCTTCCCTTCACCTAGGTTTGGGACCAACATCGGGGTTCACAACTCCTTGTCAATTTTGACGACGTGGAGTGGCGCCCCTGAAAGTGATGATGAGTCCGACAAAAAAAAAATGATGGAAATGAGCCAATTGACAACTCCGGGTGCTAGCTTATTGCGTTGGCTTATCATTCTAATATGGTAAGTGTCTGGTCGAGTTTTCCTCACTCCTTCCAAATTTACATTTAAATATCTTGACTAAAGTTGTTGCTGTTGCAGGTCAACCAGCTGGGTTACCATTTTTACTGCAAGGCCGGGTTGGCTCTTGGTGATCGAGAAGAGCTCTAGAAGGAGCAAAGTGATGCAGAAATGGAGAAGACTCAGCTCGACTCCATGCAGTCGAGGATCGAGCAGCTGACTAAGCAGCTCAAGGACAAAGATGCATAGCTCATGGCTACTATTGCTGAAAAGAGCAAGATGGATGAACAGC
The DNA here is from genome assembly GCA_018894105.1 of Jacaranda mimosifolia. Classification (NCBI taxonomy): domain Eukaryota; kingdom Viridiplantae; phylum Streptophyta; class Magnoliopsida; order Lamiales; family Bignoniaceae; genus Jacaranda; species Jacaranda mimosifolia. The sequence goes on along the minus strand of CM032130.1, from coordinate 12,161,336 downwards.
TTCGGAAGGCTAGGCTGGAGGTTGAGGCCTCTTACAATATAGGCCGAACGCACGAGCGTAATATCGCCACCAAGTATGTTTGAGATAAATTTTTCAGGGTGCTCTTGGGCATCCGAAAAGAGGTTGTGCAGTAGTTCATATTGTGCTCGGCGTTCTAAGATGCCAGCGTTATCTTCTCTCTTAACAATGAGAATGGAGCATTTGACAAGGCTGTTAAACAATTGAAATTCCTGGCTATTAGTTTCGACCCAAGGATAGAGAGCGCCTTAGACTTCTTTGCACCTTACCCTAATGTCCCGCCTATCAAAGAGAATGCGCCAGATGTTGAAGCCGTTGCTGCCCCCCACCCAGGGGTGGCTGAGGTGGCCAGAGAGTTTGACTTTGCGAATGACTTTGTGTTCAAGATCAAGGATGGAACAGTCGACATGGCTGCTTATTTCCCTCCCATTGGGCGTACTTTCTTGACCAACGAAGCAGGGCCTTCTCGACCAACCGATGTTATCCAGCTAGTGCCTACGCTAGCACTTAAGCAGGAGGTCGAGGGACCCCCAACTGTAGTGCCTGTGACATCTGGCGATGAGCTCGACCATGCAATCGATGAGGTGGCGGCTGAGGGAGCAAGAGGGGAAGGAACTAGGGCGAGCTGAGATCGACTGTTTTTGTTTTTGTTATGTGTGCCCTACGTGGAGCTTTTGATCGGACGTATGAACAAGGAGAATTTCTATGATGTAAACTGATATTTGATCATATATATAATATCAACTTTTGTTCATATCCTGTTGTTAACTGATTCCTTTCATTTTTATTGCTCTAATTTTGGCAAACTGGTTACATGAACACGTGAAGAAGTAAACTTTTCTTTAATGAAACTGGATGAATAGTGTAATCTTTTAATCAAGCAATGGATTATGCTTAATTAGAATAATCAGAATAAGTTATTGGTCAATTATCAGATTCACTTGTAAAGGAATAATTGAAGAAGTTTAAGGATCTTTACATTGACTTGACCCATTTAAAATGGATCTTGAGATAGTCTTTATTGTTGACTACTTGATCGACTTAAGACATTATCTTTGCAATCAAATGAATAGGCTTGGTGCTATGGTTGATCAGGGATCAACTTTATTAAATTGCCTCCAGGCTCCTTCTTTAGCTTTATGTCGTAATACATCTATCCATGGAGCGACTCGGATACGAGGTTTGACTATTGGGTCAATTTTAAGTTACGTTCAATGACATAGCCGATTTTAAAGCATTTATTTTTCTATTGAGTTGGGCTAGGAGCCATGGTCGACTGCGAGGTCGATTTTAAATGATCAACTCATTTATTATTTTCGGCTAGAAGCCATGACTTATGGTTTGAAATTGATTTGTGGTCGACTACGTGGTCGACTTTAAACGATCAACTTGTTCATTATTTTGGGCTAGAAGCCATGACTTACGGTTTGAAATTGATTTGTGGTTGACTTTAAATGATCAACTCATTTATTAATTTGGGTTAGAAGCCGTAGTTGTTGGTGAAAGTGAATAGCTGTCGAATCATAAGTGGTCTTTATTGATTTAGAATTATATTACAGTACAGCAGAGTGGAGACATTGGTCTCTTTACACAAAAGTTTTTCAAGTTCACTGTGTTCAATGGTTGGGGGAGCTCATTATCATTCATATCTGCTAGTCAGTAAAAGTTGTACTTTGCCACTTTGACCACCAAGTAGGGGATCTCTCATTTCAGATTGAGTTTAACCATATTTTTTTAGACTTCAACTTTCTTGAAGATGAGGTCCTTACTTTGAAGCTTCTTGGTCGGACTCCCTCGTTGTAATGCTGAGCCATCTTCGACCTGTATCTCTGTATTGTTGTGTATGCATGTTGGCACAGTTCTTCGATTATTTGTAAGGTGAATTCTCTTTCTGACTCATTCCTAATTGGGTTGTCGTAGATTAATTGAGCTGTGTGTTATATGAATTCTGTTGGGATGACTGCTTCTGACCCGTAGACTAGGCTGTAAGGGTTGTGGCCTATAGTAGTTCTAGGAGTAGTTCTGTATGCCCAAAGCACCCTAGGGAGGTCGTCTGCCAAACTGGCTCTAGATCCTTCAAGTCGAGCCTTAAGGTGGTCTAAGATAATCCTGTTTGTGACTTCTATTTATCTGTTGGCCTGAGGGTTCCCAACTGAGGTTAAGTGTTGTCGAATTCCCAGGCTTTCACACCAGTTCCTCATGCTCCTGCTCTAGAACTGCGTCATATTTTCTGATATCAATACTTTAGGCAAACCAAAATGACAGATAATGTTCTTCCATAGGAAACTTCTGATGGCCGTGTCGGTTATCTTCAGGATCGCCTTTGCTTCGACACACTTCATGAAGTATTCGACTGCAACAATTATGAATTTTCTTTATCATGTGGCTTTTAGGAAGGAACTGACTATATCTATCCCCCACTAGTCGAATGACCATGTGATCTGAACTAGCACTAATGTTGACGCAGGCTGGTGAGATATATTGGAGTGGACCTGGCAAGATGGGCACTTTCTGGCGAAGTCGACAACATTCCTCAGCGAAGTTGGCCAAAAATACCTATGTCTGATAACTTTGTGAGCCAAAGATCATCCTCCGGAGTGATTGCCATATATTCCTGAATATGCTTCTTCTAAGACCTCCTGGGCCTGCTCTGGTGTCAAGCACCTCAATGGTGGTCCAAAAACTAATCACCTGTAGAGTTGACCATACTCGTCGAGGGCGAACTTTGTTGCTCGTCCTCTGATTCTACGTGCTTGTGCTTTATCCTCTGGCACTCATCCTTCTCTTAGGTAAGCTTATAGTTCATCCTGCCAGAAGGGAGCTGTTTCTTGGATTTGCCCGACAAAGTTCTGGTCGCGACCGCCTACAGTGGGTTTGTCAGCGACCAAAAATTGATGGTTCTATCCCTTGTTCTTTTTGTCTAGCTAGCAAATTTTGACAGAGCGTCTGCCGTTTTGTTTTCTGATCGAGGGACTTGGCTGACGGTGAACTTTTTGAACTGTTGCTGCAACTTCTTAACCTCAGACAAATATTTTCTCATAGTAGCCTCTTTAGCTTCGATGTTTTCTTCAAATTGCTCTGCGACCAACTGAGAATCGATAATGGCTGCCAACTGCTCGACTCTCTTATTAATGGTCATCCTTATACCGGCAAGAAGGGCCTCATACTCTGCTTCATTGTTGGTGATAGGGTAGTCGAGTTGAATTGTGAAATCATACACCTCGGCTTGTGGAGAGCATAGGAAAATGCCTATTCCTCATTCTGAGGAAGTTGCTGAGCCATCGACATAAGGAAATCTTGTTCGAGTTGATTGGGTAGGTCAAGTCTTTTCGCTACAAAGTCTGCTAACACCTGGGCTTTTATAGCAATTCAGGGCTGGAAGGTGATGTCAAATTTCCCTAACTTGATGGCACACTTCGTCAACCTTCCTGACGTATTTGGTTTCAACAGTATTTGTTTCAGCAGTTGATTCAATAAGACAACAATAGAGTGAGATTGAACGTAGGGCCTCAATTTTCTGGTTGCAGTGACTAAGGCTAGAGTAAACTTTTCAATCTCCAGGTAGTTGTGTTCTAGGCCTTGCAATGCTTTGCTTCTGTAGTATACAAGTCGGTGGGTGCCATGTTTGGTTGAGACCAGAACTAAACTGATCACTGCCGATGAGACTGGGAGAAAAATGTGTAAGACCTCCCCGACCTCACGCTTAGCTAGCATCAGTTGTGCTGATAGGTACTGTTTCAATTTGACCAAAGCCTGGTCACTTTGCTCTGTCCATTGGAACTTCTGCGTATTCCTAATAATTTTAAAAAACGACAGGCTTTTATCCACTAGTCTAGTGATGAACCAACCGAGAGCTATAATCTGTTCGACCAGACATTGAATGTCTCTGACTATTCGAGGAGGTGAGATGTCTAGGATTGCTTGGATCTTTTGTGGATTTACTTCAATGCCTCTCTAACTAACCATATATCCTAAGAACTTTCCTCATCTCACCCAGAATGTGCACTTATTAGTGTTAAGCTTTATGCCGAATGCTCTCAATATTGAAAATGTATGACTGAGGCCAGCTAGGAGGTTTCACTCTTTTTCAGTTTTAACAATCATGTCATCAACGTAGACTTCCACGATCCTACCGATCTCATTTTTGAACATAAAGTTCACAAATCTTTGGTAGGTTGCACCTGCATTTTTTAGCCCGAAAGGCATGACCAGAAAATAATATACACCATTAGGGACCACAAAGGAGGTCTTGTCCTTGCCCTCAGGGGGTCATGAAAATTTGATAATAACCTTGGAATGCATCCATCATACTTAAAATATCACAACTAGTAGTAGAATTAACTAATAAATCTATGCGAGGCAGCGGGTAAAGGTCTTTAGGACAAGCTTTATTCAAATCGATAAAGTCATTACACATTCTCCTTCCATTTTTCCTCATTCTTAGGGACAAGGACTACATTATAAAGCCAACTAGAGTATTGAATTTCTATAATATATCTTGCCTCTAAGAGCTGGTTGACCTCTTCCTCAATGATTTGGCATCTTTCAGTATTGAAGGTCCTGGTCTTCTGCTTGACTGGCTTGAAAGAGGGATCCACGTTCAGGTGATGGACGATGATGCTAGGGTCGATTCCTTGTAGGTCGGCAGCTTTCCAAGCAAAAACATCAACATTCTTTTTAAGAAAATCAACCATTAAGCACTCAATGCTGCTCCCGAGATCAGTCCTACTCCTTGTTGTCTTGTCGAGATTCCCAAGATCAAGCTCAACGATCTTGAACTCCCTAATAGGTTTGATCCTAGTCTTTTCAAGTTTTCTCTTCTTATTTTGTTGTCCCTCCTCGGGTTTCGTTATTGGGACGTCCCCGAGGGTTTTAGTTTGGGTTGAACCTTCTGTTCATTTACCTCGACCGAAATTGTGTAATATCGCCAAGCTTCCTTCATGTTGCAAAGTAGTTCCCTAGTCCCAGCAGCTGTCGGAAACTTGACCTTCATGTGGTAGTTGTCCAATAATAGCATTATTAGCAAAAGGTGCATCAACGACCAGGTAGTTGACCATAAGGATTCTCCGCCGAGGCGTTTCTCCAAATAGAGTGGACAAGTTTATAGACCCTTCAGGGATGATCTTAGATCCTCCAAATTCGACTAGTAGGGTGAGCATAAGCTCAAATTTCAGCTTCCCGAGGTTTATTCTCTTCAACATTGACAAGAAAATTATGTTTGCAGAGCTGCTATTGTCAGCCAAAATCTTTCTAACCTCAAAGTTGGCAATTTCAATTGAGAAAACAAGGGGCAATCCAGTTTATGGTCAACACCTTGATTTTCAATGTGCGAGAGCTCAGAGTCGAAAAAGGAGATAGGCTCTGCACTGGTCAAGAGTTGGAAAACTGTTTCAATCGAGGAAGATTTGGTTGATTCCAACCTCCTTTGATTCTATCTTTTCACTAACTTGGAGTCCCCTCTAGTTGAGCCTCCAGCAATAGTGTTGATCACTCCTCTAAGGGATGGGGGCATATCATAGGCAGGCTTCTTTCCCTTGTCTTCTTTCCTTGGGCTAACCGACCTTTCTCTACTGGGAGTCTAGTCAGTTTAGCCTATCTCTTGTCTGGCCTTCTCATTGACAATTTTTTTCAAGTGTCCCTGTCGGACCAGCCTTTCAATCTCATCATGCAAGTTGAAACAATCCTCTGTGTCATGACTTTTTTGCTTATAGGAGTGACAATATTTTTTAGATCTCTTAATCGCTTTTGTTTCCTTCAACTTCTTAGGCTTCTTGAAGAGGTTGTCGTGCTGAATGGAAAAAAACACCTTCTTTCTGGCGGTGTTCAGCAGGGTGAGGTTATGAAATCATTTGATGGGAGATCGATGACCATCTTTGTGTTGTCTGTCTTCTTTCTCTTTAACCTTTTTCTTGTTGTTGTCCCGATTGCCATACTTGAGTTTGTTTATGTCCTCCTAGGTCATGTGCCTCTCCACGAGGTCGAGTAACTCCTCCATTGTCCTTGGTCTCTCCCAAACCAGTGCATTGGCACATTCCTTGTGTTGAAGGCTCAAGAACAACATATCGATTAGAAACTCTATCTGGGGACTATAGATCTTCAAAACCTCCGCATTGAATTTGGTGAAAAAAAATCTCAAATAGACTCTCCCTCGTTCTAGTTAATTGTGTGCAAATGAGTATGGGGGAGTTTCGCTTTCCTTCGTCTAGCAAACTGGTGGAGAAACTTGTCACAAAGCTTGTCATATGAGTAAATCGATGCTAGCTCCAGCTTAACAAACCAGTCGAGCGCAATACCTTGAAATATTGTGAGAGCATCTTTGCATGGATGTACTCATTATGCTTTTGGAGTTGCATCATATGTTCGAATTGGAATAAGTGCTCGTTCGGGTCAGATAAGCCATCATACCTTGGCAGTTCGGTCGGAACCTTGGCGTGGACAGCTGTGCGTTCGTCAATTATATCCTAGACAAAAGGTGACTCTCGCTCTAGGCGAAGTTAGGGTGCATTATCATAGTGGGGGTTTCTTTCAGTATTGCTTCTGTAAATCTCTTCCAGAAGTCTATTCAACTGTTGCACTTGGTGAGATACTTCTTGCCATTATTCTCAATCTACTTGGGATAGATTTTTGTTTGTCTGAGGTCTTAGGCGCTCGACCCTATCGTGTTACTAGGCTCAAATGGATTGAGAAAGATGATCTACTGAATTTGCCACTTCTTCCCAAGGGTTAAGTCGAGATTCTTCTCGTGGGAAACGCCCTGGGCTATCCTCACATTGGGTAGGGAGACGTCTTATTTCTGGTCTGCCCCTATCCTCCCTTGGGGACCTCTCCTCGTGTTGTGAAGGTTGGGGAGTGATACTGGCACCTGGTCCAAGCTGATTGTTGTGCTTGTTGAGGGCAGCTGATAGTTGAGCTGAAATATGAGCTGATATTTGCTCACTTATCATCTGTATGAACTGAGGCATAGTCAAGGTTACTACTTGTTTTGGCTGGAAGTTGGGTCCAGCCACGTCTTGTTCTTGTTGGGGTCGAGGAGTAGGGATTGGGGATCTTCGATTCTTCTCTCTCTCACGGACGGCTCGCCTTGTGTTAATCATTTTTTCTCAATTACAGACTTAAGAAGCCACAAACGACTCCAAATGATGATGCTATGAATAGTCTAATAGTTTAGTGGGCTATGATCCGGTCCTATCAGCCAAATGGGAGGTCGAGAAGAGGTCTGATGATATAGTTAGGTCGAGTCTTGCAACCAATAGCACACCTCAGGCTAGCTAGGGTACCCTCGACTAAAGCACTCCGACGATCAAGTCAATACTTAATCGACTAGAAGATAGAGCAGTAGAGTGAGGGCTACGAGTGATAATGAGCATACATTACTGAAGGGTGCCAATGGAGTATTTATAGTCTTTATGGAGAGGTTGATATGTCCATGATGCCCTTGCATATACAGAAGGGGCCTTTATCTTCACCTGAGGACCCTTAGGTCTTTTCCATTTTGTGTACTATTCCAGGTGGCGCCTCCTCCAACTCCATAGGACATGATGATACAAAGGGAACGCGCACTACCCTGGCACTACAAAAAAGTGGTACTGGGGGAGGCACGTGTCATTAATGTGGTGGCATGCCGCATGTCAGAGCATTTAATGCGGCCAAGAGGTGATCGTGCTCGTTCAACCTCCTAGGGTAGAAATGAGCACTCGCTTGTGAGTCATCTGAGCGTGCTCCGGTTGAAAAGATTAAACTATGTTGGATTCGAATATCTCCCTAGTCGAGTTCTAAATAAACATTCTCAACCTAGTCGACTATAGTGTGGTCGACTGGGCAAAGTGTCGATACTCGTGCGAGTGGAAAGGACCAGTGAGGTTGGGTCCGATCGATGACCTAGTCAATCACCAATGGACTGGGCCTGATAACCAATTAGGTTGTCCCACGTCATACCTTTTATCTGATCGAGTGTTATTGGGTTGGGCCATTGGGCTATACCATATCAACTAGGATTATCAGTGAGGATATAGATAACGATTTTCTTATACAAGAAAAAGTTATCCATATAGATTTGATGTGTACTCCTTGTACAAGGAGGATTTCTAATCTAACAAGGAGTATTATCTATCTATATGTAGAATTTGATATTCACACACGCAAAAGAGTTCTAATTCAATGAAAACTGTAATTTCATCTAAATGTGAATAAGAACTATTCAAATATAAATTCCAATTTGATAAGAGTTCACAACCCAATCTAATCGTAACAATATTCAACAATATTGAATACACAAAGAAATGCCATTTTTAGTCTAGAAGCACTATTCTACATGGTGTATATATAAGACAATGTTCATTGGGTATTAAGTAGTTTATTTTCAGATATTTATACTCATTAGTCTCCTGACTCATCAAAAACTACATAATTTATGATTTTATATTGCGTTAAAGAGTTAGCATTATTTATTGAAGCAAGTTAGAACCACATATACTATCAATGCATGGAATAACAGCACTAAATGTTCTACATTGCATTGCTATTTGCGGGACAACTGTAAAAGTCATAGTACTTGACATTGCAACAATGGTATTAAATATGTGAAACTTGTTTCTGCAGATAAATTATTATAGGGCAGTGTTACTTCATTTTGAATCTCTATTCCATTTCATGTTTCATCTCCTATTTTATTTTGATATATATATATATATATATATATCAAGTGTATCTGATTCTCAATCAATTATTTTTATAAGAAAATATTTAATACGCGTATCATATATCCATGAAATGGAATAGGAGATGAAACATAAATTGAAATAAATGATCTAAACCAATGTTATTTTTCTTTAGGGTTAATTGCACATTGCCCCCCAACCTATGGCATCATTAGCACATTGGCCCCCAACCATTGTTGATGTGCAATTTTACCACCTAAACTATTGAAATGTTCGCCAACACCACCTTTGCCCATTTTCGGTGGAATCCAACCAATCATCATTGGACACGTGGACTGAAGGCACCGAACTATTCTTGTTAGATTCCACCAGAAATGTGCAAATGCGGTGTTAGCAAACATTTTTATTAGTTCAGGTGGTGAAATTGCACATTTTAATTAATTCAGGTGGTGAAATTACAATGTGCAAAGGAGGCCATAGGATGGGGGGTTAACTGCAATTATTCCTTTTCTTTATAAACTTGTATATACATGAGTTTCTCTAAGTTATGTAAGAATATAAATGTGCTAGCTATCATACCATTATCCAAATTAGATAATAGGAAAAAAATGCAAACTTAGTCCCGTAACTTGATCCTACTGACAAAATAGGACTTTAAATATTATATTCGGACCTTATAATATGTAAGTTATCTATTAAAATTTGACAATTTAAGGACAAATTAGGCCCGAATCTCATTTTTCTTCAACCTGATCCTATGTGGCAGGTGATGTGGTGCCCTATCATCAAGCTCTTTCCCCCAACCTCGTGCGTGGCTGTTGATGCAGCATATGGACTTAACACCTCAATAAAAAAATAACCAAGTTAACTAAAATAAATTAATAAATGTCACATCACAAAAACAAAAATTCCACATCATAAAAAAAAACTAAACAAAAGCCAAAAAAAATACATTAAATTGGGTGTTAAAAAATTTAAAAATCACATATCAAAAATTAAAATACCAAATGCCCCCTAAAAAAATTGTGACGTTAACGAAAAAATAATAACTCAAAAAGATCCTCAGGGTAGCTAATTGGCGACAAAAATATCCTAGAACCTATTTATAATATTTTTATATTTATTAGAGTTTATTTGTTATAACCTTAAATTTTTTAAAAATCTAAATTTACCATCTTATATAATTTTAATAATTTTGAATTATATATTTAATAATATTAAAATAGTATCATATCTAAGATACTTTAATTAAATTTAGTTCAGTTTAACCAAAAATTAAAAAAAATAAAAAAAATTTAAAAAAATCTAAATTATCATGACAATAGATTTCTAAAATTCAAAAATAATAAAGATATATAAAATAATTTAATTAAACTTTTTTATTAATCAAAAATTAAAAAGATAAAAATTTAATTTAATTATATTAAAATTATAAATATATTCACATTAATTTAATTAATTTTATTTATTAATTTAAAAATAAATAAATGTACTTCCCCTCCCCCACCAGCCGCCCTCCCCACCTTTCCTTTCCCTTTCCCCTTCCCCAGCCCCCGGCCCCTCATGCCCCCAAAGTAATCTGGCATGGCGGCAGACGCCTCGCTGCAGGCCGTTTGGCCTGCTGTCCGCCGGTATAATGCCACATAGGATCGGATTGAAGAAAAATAGGATTCGAGTCTAATTTGTTCTTAAATTGCTAAATTTCAATAGATAGTGTATTTATTATGAGGTCCAAATATTTAAAGTCCTACTTTACCATTGAAGTCAAGTTATAGAATTAAATTTGCATTTTCCCCTAGATCATATACATCATCTACAATGTATAACATTCAAGCAATGTTTTCAAAATCGGACCGGACAGTAAATCAGTGAGGCTACTGGTTACTGGTTCAACTGGTTCAACCACTGGTTAAACCGGTATGACGTCATAATGACGTAATAATTATATTTAATTTTATAAATATATATAATATTTTAATATTACCAAAAAATAAAACTTTCAATTGATATAGAAAGAATATTATTTAAAAAAAATTCAAATTACTTATTTTTAAGTATATTTTTTAGAAAATAATACTACTTCACAATTCGTCAACTATAAATAAATAAAAAATAATATTTCACATTAATTTAAGTAATTATTTGTATCATGCTTCAACTCCAAGTAAAAACAAATTCTTCCACGCTAAATATTCAACATAATTTAAGAGAGATTAAATAAAATAAAATAACAAATTAAATATAAGTATTCGCATATAACTACTACTTCAATAAATTTCAAGAAAATAAATTCATGTTTTAAAAAATTATATGTCAAAAATCTTTAATCATCATCTTCAACTCATCTCTTTTCTTTTTTAGTTTTTCTTGTTTTTTTAAAAAATTAAAATTTCAAAAAAAAGAAGAGTGAACCGGTTGAACCGGTCCGATTTTGACCACCACCGATTTTGAGGATTCAACCAGACCGGACTGGCCTCCGGTCACCAGTCCGATCCAATTTTCAAAACATTGCATTCAAGTGCCAAATCCATATAACACAAGCATTAAATGTTATAGCATATCGAACAAATAGTTCTACAAAATAGAACTTTTGTATCGAAAATATGGTACTAAATGTACGTACTGATAGGTATTTTTTATGGAAATGATGTAGGATTTTTATGTGTAATAGTCACATGATCTTATAAAGATATTGTACTAGAATATTTGTTGAAAGTAATTTGTCTCTATATATATTTATCTTAATTAGTCGGATGACAATTAATTTAATAATATCTCCCTTATATTTATTATATATGTAAACTTTGATATTCAAATTTTAACAAATTTAAATACATGTGTGTATTTAAATAAATAATATACTCGTTCTAAAACTAAAAATTCATATTGTCATGATTAAATGAAAATTTCCACGATTTTGGCACATTAGGTGACGCATTTTCTAATGACTAGTACTTTATTTATGTTGCTATTACAATTGTTTGTTGAAATATTTTCAGTAACCTGTACCATAGTGTTTTGTACTAGATATTTTGCGGATAATTTTGAACACAACTCAATATAATAGGAAAATATAAAAGTTTTCACTATAGCAAAAAACAAAAAAAAACCAAAGTAGTTATTGATGATTCTTTCTAACATATACTAGTATAATTTGTCCACATAATACAAGCGATACAATAAATTTTTTCTATACAAATAGTCCAAATAATAAAATATAATTTCTTCAAATTTAGATGTATATCAAACACCAATAAGAAGGCCTTAACTTCGTTTATAATATTCTTAAATTTTTTATCTAATATTGCATTTAACAACATATTATAAATTTATAATTATATTTTATGAATTCATTCAAAAATTTATTTTTAATTAAATTTTATAAGTTTCAAATAACATATTTATAACATTTTTAGATTATAAAATGAAGAAATAGATAAATCACAAAAGAATCCCCCAAATCATATCAATGTTTGAATACGTTTCGATGGGATAAGATAAGACTATTGCCCTGAAACATTGTCAGATACATATAGTGCTCGTTTGTTTTGAATAATGTGATTAAAAGTGATATATAAGTAGATGAATACATTTTAAACTCATTAGAATAAAATGTTTTAATTTTATGTTTGGTTGGTAATATTAATAAATAAATAAATTAAAATATAATATATAAATTTACTATTATATCATTTATACTTTTTAATAAGTTTTTCACAATTTCCTCATTCTTCCCCATTCTTAGGAACAAGATTTAATTGGAAATAAGATAAAAAAAAAAAAAATAGGCCCTATTTGATCTCTATAATTCTTATCACACCAAATCAAGCATTCTCCAATTTGATCCATTTTTCAAAAGTAACAATAAATAATGTTGGGCTGAGGATTTATCGATGACTTTTATCAATTGAAACAAATATCAAAAGAAATTTGATTATGTATGTATCACATCAAATCAAGCCAAACAAACAAGGCCATATTGTTTTGACTCCAAAATATGTTTTGAAGAAAATCCCAAAATGACCCGCTGTTAACCTAACAATTACCGAAAGCTCATCACATGTGGCCTACTGTTGCATATGCATACATATATATGATATAGATTTTTATATTATGCATACATACTATAAACAGTATTCAATTCAAATTTCTCACTAACTACCAGAAAAAAAAACCAATTGATTTGACATTAATAGTAAAAGAATGCCCCCAAAATATAACCCAACAGACAAATACTCTCCAAAATATTTTCTATTTTTTCACTAAAACATAAATCAAAATACATCACATTCAAATCTCACTATTACATTCCCGGATCCTTCTCCAAAAATTAATTTTCTCAAATCACACAAAACAATATACTATAAATTAAACATATTCAAACATTTCTCATATCTTCAAAACTTCGAAACTTTCCAAAATGCTTCCAAGGGCCACAAGAGTTCTTAGAACCCGTTTGGTTATGTTTTCATTTTTATTTTTGAATATTTTCAAGTTTTAAAAAGGAAGTTAAAGAAAACGAGTTGAAAATAAATTTGTATTTGAATAGATTGTTGGAAAAATAATAATTATATAGAGTTAGTTTGGTTTGATTTTTAAGTTATCTCATGATTATTTATCATGTGATAGTTTATTTGATTTTTTATCATTGTGGTATAATTTGGTTTGCATGATTATTTTTATGTGGGTTTACATGATTGTTGGTTGTTGTATTTGGTTCAATACTAAAGCATCTTGATTACACATATCAAATTACCTTTCTTTCCCTCACTCAAACATAAAAAATCCCTCATTTGTCTTCTCTATAATAACAACAACAACAATAATGGAAAGCAATAATCGAAGACATTTTTTTTTGTTTGAATAGGAAATCGTATATATTTTGATAAATTGATTTCATAATTTAAGGGTGAATAGATAATTTTAAGAGAAGGAGCAAAACCAGGATAAATAAACTCATAGGAGGAGATATGTTAATTTATCATTTATATTATACATATAAATGCAAGCTTTAGATATTAATGTGGGCGTGAGTGTTTATTATCACTCCAACCAAATGAATGATAAGATGAGATATAAACATTATATCCCACCTTATCAACCCAACCAAACTAGCCGATAGAGTTTGATAGGTTGTATGTGGAGAGAAATTAGATTTTCTACTGTCAGGCTGGTGTCATACCTATTTGATGAATCCAAGCTATACATTATTTTTAAGGAAATCTCAACCATTAAATAGGTACGGATGTGAAATAGTATAAAAAGACATCTTTATCCTTACACAAAAAATAATAGCAAAAGCAAGAAGTGGCTATTTGAGCCAACGACTACTTTGATATCTACATAAAAAAACAATAATAATAATTGACATCACAAATGGCTACTTCTTAGTAATTTATTTATAAAAATATTGTAATAAATTCATTATAATATATTTATAAACATGTAATAATAATAATAATAATAATAAAATAAGAAATTATACGTTTAATTTTATGAATAAAAAATATACCCCATTCAAAAAATTTACATAAAGGAATTATTGATTAGTTTGATATATGTCATATTGATTTATCCAATGTATTCTACTATAAGAAGAAAAAGATAAATTAGTTACAAATTAGTAAGTTAGTAATTGTATATATTAAGTGATAAAATTTTATTTTATCACCTTAATGATATTTACAAATTAAATGGTGACAAGAATAGTGCCTAAGTTGTCAACATAGGCAATTTGCTAGTGATACACCTATAGTGACAACCTAATGACAATAAAAAATCTTAAGAAACATTGTAGCTTCAATTTTTATTCTCACTAAGTTATTACCATAAAGGTATCACTAATTGTCAATGTTGACGACTTAAGACATAAATTTTTGTCACAATTAAGTTGTATTATCACAAAGAAAAAATTGTCACTTAATAACTATCATGAGTGACAACATAAATAGAGTTATAATATAAAGTTCGAAAATAAAACTAATAACAACATTAGTATTGTCGTTGTAAGAAAACAGTGTGTCAAGAAATAAAAAAATAAAAATTCATAGGGTTATTAATTGATACTCAAAATTTTGTTTACTGTTTGCATTTATATCCGTAAATATGAAATATTATTTGCATCAGTTTAAAGTGGGTAATATTTGTACTCGATTAGTTGATTTTTTATTATAAAATGGATATAAATATGGTAATTACATATATGATTTATTTAATATCACCGTTGGGTACATTTTTATTGGATATATATAATTACATATTTGATTATTCGTAAATTAAATATATTCAATATGCATAGTGTTTAAATAATAAGTTAAAAATTAATATATATATATATATAGTATATTAAAGTTATCATGTTTTTTAATATAACAAATGCAATTGTAGAAAAGTATCATATATATTAAATTATTACATATAAGTGAAGTATTCGGATGGAAAAAGAATCAATATAAAAAATTATGGTAATAATGAATACAATTGATGAATTGGTATATGAAGGACAAAGTTAATGAACATAAGGTTATTGTCAATGGGTTGGATCCAAAT
Source organism: Jacaranda mimosifolia (assembly GCA_018894105.1). Taxonomy (NCBI): domain Eukaryota; kingdom Viridiplantae; phylum Streptophyta; class Magnoliopsida; order Lamiales; family Bignoniaceae; genus Jacaranda; species Jacaranda mimosifolia. Next base: position 12,146,112 of record CM032130.1, on the reverse strand, counting down.
TAAATAAGTCAATATCCGAATTTAAATTTATTATTAAATTTTATATTCGAATTCGGTCTATTATCCCATAAGATCTTTATCAGTTAATACCATATTCGAATCTATGGATATCTATAAGTTAATAGAAAAATTCAACCTAATTGATTAATTTTGCTTTCTTTTTTGAATCGTATAAAAAATAATGTTTATACAAAGCGAATTTCTGTCAAATTTGAGTTTATAATAACTTTTTATCATATATTGGCACATAAATTAAATATTTAAATAATAAGACTTTATTTTTCATTATATTAATTGATAGGTAAAATATTATATGTTGTTATATTTGACATTTATTTTTTTATTATTTTTTTTATATTTGAATTAAGGTTCAATATCAATAGTATAATATAAATATTCGAATAGACATTACACCAACATAATATGTATATATATTTTATTTAAAAATCTGTATTATTGCCGTTGTTGTTGTTGTTGTTGTTATTATTATATAAGGGTACTTATTTAATGAAAAATATTGTGCAATTGATTGAAGGAATCAACTCGTAGTTAGCATGCCCAAATAAATTTGATTCCTAAACACTATAGTTTATTGGATTCAAACAATTCTAATAGTAGTTGTTGTTTGAAATAATAAAATCCACTACTTAAATTATTCGCAGTTTTTGTACAGAATAAATTGAATCTTAACCTAAACTCACAAAATAACCAAATAGTTTAAAATGATATATTGAGTATTTTGAATGAATTCTTTAGCTTAATAATGTTACATTGTATTACTAAAATTAGTTAAATTAAATGTTAATTTTATTTGGGCAAGATTTTATATCTTAGATTCACAAAATAATAAAAATTCGTGAATTTAAGTGAAAAATTTTGATTTGAAAGGCTTCACCCAAATTGTTTGAGAATTAGTGAAAATTATTGTCCCAAGCTTAAATTTAATAAATTTAAAAAAATATATTAATTGACCCCAATAATTAAAAATGGTCTTAAACTGAGTCTCCCAAGGCTTAGCTGTCTCAATTTCATGTCATTCAGTTTAGTCTCATCAAGAACCTGTTTCCCCACAGCATGACCCACAAATTAATAGAAGTTGTCAATTAGGTCCTACTTCAAATAACTTCAGATCGGCTAATTCTTATAAATTATTGACAGACCCTAATTTATTTTAAATAATATGCAATATTTGTCATTCTTTAGTATTATGGCATAAATTTGGTTATTTATATTTAACACCTTTGTAAGTGTGATTGCTAAATTTAATTAAAAATTATAGAGATTATAAGAACACTTTATATTATATAAATTTAAATTACAAAATTTATTTAAAATGTGTAAAATTCGTTGCTAGTCGAGATAGTAGTACAAAATGATGATGCAAATAATAATTGTATAAATAAATTGTCTTGAATACAAAATATATTTATTAGTGAATGAAGAGAAACTTTTGGATATTTAATGATAATACATTAAGATTAGAATATTTACATAAATAAATTAACTTAATAAATGATGTCAAAATTTGATAGTTATATCGTTATCAAGTGTAGAGACATATTTCTTAAAATTATAATAAGAAAAATTCAGAAATAATTTAAAACTAGTCGCTACTAGTGCTAAATAAGAAAATTTTGGAATTTAATAACAATATGTTAATTAAGATTAGAATATTTACATAAATAAATTAACTTAATCAAATTAATGTCAAAACTTGATAAACATATTTCTATCAAGTGTAGCTACACGTTTCTTTAAATTATAATATGAAAAATCAAAAATAGTATAAAAACAATCGCTCTATGGTTGTAAATTGATATTCAAAAATTCATTTACTATTCGCATTCGTATTCATTTATACAAAATTTATCTGCATCCGTTTAAAGTGGATATTATCCTTATTCAATTAGTAGATATCCGATTATAAATGGATACGGATATAGTAAATGCGTATCCGATCCGTTTAATATCCGCTCCGAATATATATTTATTAAATAATATATTATTTTATATTTTTTAATAAAAATCTCATAATCCATAAATGTATATATATAAATTATAATTGAAGAATTGGGAAGAAAAAAGAATAAATTTAAAAAATTATTGTAATATAGAGAAAAAAATTGAAGAATAAAGTTAATCAACATAATTATTGTTGGTTGACTTTATAATTAATATACTTCAATGCCATTATTATTATTAATAAGTACTAATAATCAATTATAAAGTTAATTATTAATTAAAAATTATGTTATTTATTTGATTACTTTCTTTTTAATGAAATTATATAGTTCCTTCTATTAATTAAAATATGTATTTGTTATAGGTTCATAGATTCACGTATTTAGATATTTGTAAATAGATATCTAAATAATTATCATTGAATATGAATATAAAAAAATAATTCGATACGGATAAGTTTAATAAAATATGAATAAATCTGAATAATTATAATCGAATATGGATATATCTGAATTCGACTGATATCCGACGTATACGAATTTGGATATCATTTCTAAATATCCGTCAAATTCGTATTCGAATATTCAAAAAGTTAAATGAATACGAATATAAAAACAGTGTATCCGATCCGTTTAATATTCGTTTACACCTCTAGTCGTTACTAATGCTAAAGAAAAAGGGGTCAATATGGTATATATCATATTGGTTGGGATCCGTTGATAGGTGTGATCTTACCAGACCGTAGAAAGCCCTGAGAGATATATAGTAATAATGAAAAATATAGAAAGCAGATATATAAATTATTGAGGAATGCATGTTCAAATAAAAATAAATTGAAATATTGGTGAAAATGACGATAAATTATTGATAATTCTATAACCCAAATTTGCATAATGTTGGAATGGTACTCCACAAGCTAATTAGATTGGCATGTAGAACCACTTCATATAACAGTGTTGATTGAATGATATTCAATAAAATGACCATCTTCATTTTATGTGTTTATGATATTATTCACATGCATTTGTTTGAAACCCTTAAATCATATTAGACTACGAGACATGGTCACACATATGATGATGATCATGAAATAAGTCTCTATGGTCATGATTTTAAATATTCAAAGTCATAAAATCTTAAGAGACATGGCATCTAAGATTCGGATAAACTTGCACTAACGATGCATTCTCCATGGAGTTGGATATTGCCCCATTTCATGAGCAATCTATGTTAGACATGAATGCATGTTAGTACGTGCTTGTTAGAGAACAAGCTCACTGAAAACTCGCTTAGAGAATCAATGAGTTAGCTGGAGTGGCATGTCGATAGTGGAAAATTCTCTAGCTTATGATTGTATATCTAATTAGGTCTTTGATTTGAAGTTCCACGGTAACCTTGTATTTATATCCTTGTGATTTGTTTTTGCTCCAACCACATAGTGGGTTGGTAGGGGCTTAGGTTGCGCACAAGTTAAGAGTTCTAAGATGGGATCCATTTCGACCGTCTGTGAAGATCTGATTGATCTCCTATATATTTTATAATGATCGATTCCAAGAAATCCTTGTGCAAGGTAGTATGATAATTTGAAAAAGGAGTTTTCCAAAGTTGAGGTCATAATTAGGAATTGAACATCAAGAATAGATTCATAGTTATCGAAGCTATTAGAAAACCGGCAAATATCTTGTCCTAGGCCATTTTCAGGAGATAGGAAATGGAAAGACCGTATTTGCAGAGCAATCGTAAGTGGTAATGATTCACGTGAAATTAATTCATCCAATTGGTTGGGCTTTATAGGCTTGTGCTAAGCATCAACTATGAAGATTGGGTACTCTTCAATTAATAGAGATTAATTGAAAGAATGATTAGTTTAAAAGAGCTTTAGACTAATCGGAATATTTGATATTCTATAAGTCATAAAGAGTTGTAAGCTCATGTCTAATTAATTGGTGAACCTAAAGGGTCACACACAAAATCCTAGAATATTCTAATTAGAAATGGAGTAATTATCTACGGAGTTAGATAATTTAGTTGGTCAAGTTTGGAAGAGAGAACAAGTTGATTAATTAAAAGTTGGTCACAATGGCTAGATTAATTTAATTGTTAAATTAATCAAATTAATTTAAAGAGTTAAATTAGACCAACTAAATTAAGGAGTTAATTTAATTGATGCGATGTGAAAATTTAATTAGTCAAGTCAACTTAAAAAGTAAAGTTGTAAAGTTGATTTAATTAAATTAATGAGTTAATTTAATTAAAGAGAGAATCTATTTTTGGAGGAAAAATTAAAATGGAAGAGTCCATTTGAATTAATGTGGCATTTTAATTTTTCAAATTAAGATTTAATTTGAAAAAGTGGAAATTAAAATCCAACTAAGCATGCAAATTGACAAGGTACGGGGATAGTGTGATGGATGTTTCTAGAAGCATCCAAGTCATACTATATATACCTCACGCCCTCGCACATGGCCGGCCACTTAAGCATTTTTCCCTCCCAAAATTATTATCTCATGTGTTGAGAAAACCTCTCTCTCTCTTCCAACTCCCTCACACCATCTCCAATTTCTTCCTGCTTCTTCCTTATTCTAATTGTAGCCAAAAGAGTAAGGATCTAGAATGCAATAAGTGTGTGGACACCTTTAGAGGCACAAAATTTGGGGTGCTTGGCATTGGTGAACAAGATCTAGCTTATGGAGAAAAGCTTATCAAGGATTGAAGAGGAGTATTTTGAAGACTATCTCACCGGCGGCTAAGTGCTTTGGAGTAGGAGATTTGCTACCATTTTTCCACCATTTGAAGGAGATTTTAAGGCTAAAAGTTTTTGAACATGAATCCTTTGTAGTGGGAAGAAGAAGATCAACAAATCGGTGCTTCGCTAGTTAGCTTTCTATTGAAGGATCTACAAAGTTGATTTTGAGAAATCAACAAAGGTACTTTTTCTTCACCTCAAATCCTTAATTAAAGCATAATCTAGATCATTCAATGAGGTGTAGTAAGTTATATTTTATGTTTTAATTTCCTACTATTTTGGACCTTTGCTTCACCCCCAACTTCACATAATTGAAATTATAAGACAAGAAAAACTTACCAATAAAAATGAAATTTATTGAAAAATACGATGTAGATATAATCCTTAATCTAATCATCTTATTCTTCTCTCCACATGATGATTTTGTACTTTGATGAGCTCCCTAATAAATGCCTTGAATACTGTGGATCTCTTTTGACTTGATTTCAAAGAATAACGCCAATTTGAAGGCTTCAAACTGTGATCTCGAATCAAATACCAAAATTTGATGAGCTCCGCAATGAACACCTTGAACGTTGTGCATCTCCTTAAATATGATTTGGAATATAATGTCAATTCGAGGGTTTCACACTATAATCTTAAATCAGATGCTTAAATATGATTAGTCCACAGTGAACACCGTAGATCTCCTTGCATTTGCTTGAGAGAATTATTGAATTCCTTCAAGACCTTTCTTGCTTGCTATGATTTGAGTTATTATTGCTATGTTGAATAAGTTTTGATCATCCCTTTATATAGATGTTTAGTGGAAGACTTCTAGATGACTTGAACTTCTTCAATAGTTATCTTTTCGATGAGATAAAATCAAATTTCAAGAGATAATATTAAACATCTTTAATTTGATTGGTCCACATACATAGATATACCACGTATCACAACTTGGTTAGCCCGAAATTGTTAGGCCACAAGAATTAATTTGATTGGCTGTGACACTTTATATTAACAATTGTAGATATTTGATTTGAGCACAAAATAAATACTAGAGTATTAATTAAAATTAATTATTTATATTTTGGGAATTAAATTTAATAATTTCAAGATATAAATAGAAAATTTTAAATTAATAACTAGTATATTATTTTACACGTGTCACTTTATAAGTGGTTCAAAATTTATTTGTCAACAAATGCCCCCACTTCAAGGCTTGACGAAGGATAGGTCGATCATCTACGAAAGAGGCGAGACTTGAAGTATTTGAGAATTTTTTCTTTTCTCTCCATTTTTTCAAGCACGTCTATGACAAGAACATCCTCTAAGCATTCCTCGAGCTATGATGCCCTTCTACAAATGTATTGCACACTGTCATAAAAAACTATCATCTCTTTATGTGATCTTCATGGACTTTGCGGGTTGCCGATATGTGGAAATTTTTATGATGAAGTCCTCCAATCTACCTACGTAAAGGGATCAAGTCGAATATAGTTCAAAGTAAACATCCTTTTGAGGGGGGTGCTGTACATAATTTTTATTCATACAGGTCAAGATTAACATGCAGTTTAGGCTCATGTGTGAATGAGCATATTATCTTGGATAGATATTTTATACTCATGTCAAAGAGTCTACTTGAGTTTAAACAGTTTACATTCTTATCAAACAGTACATGAGAAATTTTAACTTAAAAGATTTTAGATAGTTTCTGCTCATACCCAGGAGTATTATTGATAGTTTAATCTCTTATCAAAAAGCATATGGGAAGACTTCAATTTAAATATTTTAGATAGTTTATGCTCGTAGCTAGGAACATTATTGACAGTTTAAGCTCTTATCGAGGAGCACACATAAAGACTTTAATTTAAAAAATTTAGATAGTTTATACTCGTATCTAGGAGCCTTATGGACAGTTTAGGGTCTTATCAAGGAACACTTGGAATTTGGAGACTCGAGCTTGTACTTGAAGACTTTGAGACTTGAATCATGGATTTGAAACTTGAAGACTTTAGTCATAAACTTCGTGATCAGAGACTTGAGTCTTGAATTTGGAGACTTAGAAACTTGATTCTTAGATTTAAAGACTTGGAGACTTAAGTCTTGGACTTAGAGACTTGACTTCTAGATTTGGTGACTTGGATCTTGGATTTGGAGACTTGGATATTTTATTCTTAGACTTGAATACTTGGAGACTTGAGTCTTAGATTTGAAGATTTAGAGATTTAAGTTGTGGATTTAAAGACTTGAGTCTTGAATTTGAAGACTAGAGACTTGAATTTTGAAATTAAAGACTTAGAGACTTGGGTCTTGAACTTGAAGACTTGTAAACTTAAGTTGTGGATTTGGAGACTTGGAGGCTTGAGAAATTTAGATAGTTTATGATTGTATTTGGAAGCATTATTGATATTTTATGCTCTTATCTGAGAGCATTATTGACATTTTGTGCTCTTATTAAGGAGTACTTGAAATTTGAAGATTAAAACCCCACATATTCATCATCATAATCACCACTTGAGTCTTCTTGTTCGTCGAAATTCATGCTCATTTCGATATTATATGCATGAGTTGTCAAATCTTTAAAATTTTTTGGTTTGATTTCTTGAAGTATGTAGCAAAGACTCCAACATTTTTTGGATACATATCTCAATGGTTGAAGCCTTCGACAATTGATCGTTATAGTTAAAGCTCAAATTTCTCCAGCGATTGATGTAGTCAATGATATGTTCTTCTTTCCATTGGTGAGAATTGGTGAATTCAATCATATTGACTATCCTTCAAGTGATGTATAAGCGATTGAGGAATTCTTGTTCCAACTACCCCAACTATCGATCTAGCCTGCCTCGATGTAAGTATACCAATAAAATCGAACAAATTGCTTTACAAGATGATCTCCAAATGTCTTAGCATTATTACAAGTCTCAATGAATAAGCCACATGCTGCTTTGGATTGCCCTTGCCATTAAATTGCTGAAACTTTGGGAGTTGGTAACCAATTGGCATCTTCAAATCATCAATCCTTTGAGTATTAGGTTTAGAGTAAGTTATAAATGACTTAGAACTTCTATCAGGTTATCCTTGATAGTTCCCATAATAAACTCTTTCAGTGGGTTGATGGGAATTAGTCCATCAGTGGAAATTTGCAGTTCTTTTGTTACAATCTTTTCATTTTCAAGTGGATGTCTCTTTGTGGATAGTTCGCCTTTCTCATGAGCTACAATTTGTTTCCCCACGATGCGACTTGCATCATTATTTTCCACTTTGCTTATCATCTTGGAGATTTGAGAGTTTTGCGTTTGGACATACTTCGTGAGTCCTTCAATAGCTTTTTGTTAAATTTGCAATTTGTTCATCTAAGGTTGTAGTACTTGTCACCATCATTGGTGCCATGCTCAATGAACTTGATGTTGAGCGAAAAGTGAATGGTGCGGGTTCTTCCTTTGAGGCTCCACCATCTTCATTGATATTAATAACATGCAGCAACGTCTTTTCCACAACTTCAAGCGAATGAATCACCTCTGAAGATCATTGTAACTTTTTGGACATACTTCTTATGATGATACCAATACTTTTTGCTCTAGTAATTGAGGAAGTTAAGATAGTAATTTTCAATGTTGCAATCTTGTGGGTAGCCATTTGACGCTTCAATTTCAATGAAAGGAAGAGATGGGAGGTAGAGATTGTCCCATCGAGCATGCCGGAAATTCATAACAAAAATTTCGTGTCTGTATACAATTCCTAGTCTAGTCCTCTGATTCTTCCCTCCAAAAGATAATTTTGAATTTTGATGAGCTCCGTGATGAATGCCTTGAACACTGTGATCTCCTTTGACTTAATTTGGAAGAATAATGTTAATTCGAGACCTTCGCACCGTAATCTTGAATCGAATGCCGAAATTTGATGAGCTCCGCAATTAATACCTTGAACGCCAAGGCTTTATGACGTAATATCAAATTAAATACCAAAATATGATTAGCTCTACAATGAACGCCTTAAACGCCATAAATCTCCTTGAATTTGCTTGAGAGAATTGTTGAACTCATTCAAGACCTTTCTTGCTTGCTATGACTTGAGTTGTTTTTGCTATTGTTGTGTGTTGAATAAGCTTTGATCACCCTATTTATATAGATATTTAATAAAAAACTTCTAGACGACTTGAACTTCTTCAATAGTTATCTTTTCGATGAGATAAAATCAAACATCAAGAGATAATATTTAACATTTTTAACTTAATTGGTCCACGTACATAGACGCACTACGTATTGTAACTTGGTTAGCCCAAAATTGCTAGGCCACAAGAATTGATTTGATTGGTTGTGACATTTCATATTCACAATTATAGATATTTCATATTTGATTTGAGTACAAAACAAATATTAAAATATTAATTAAAATTAACTATTTATATTTTGAAAATTAAATATGATAAATTCCAACATAACTAACATATTATCTCACAGCTGTCATTTTTTAATCAATTTTAAATTTATTTGTTTACAAATTCATTTTTAAACAATGAAAATGGGGTGAGCGAGTTTAAAAAATAGACAAAAAGGCGTTACCATCTGCACACTAGCGGCAAAATTGCATTTTTAGTCCCATACGATAGGGGGGTTTGCAACTTTAGTCCCACGCTTTTTCAAATTTTAGAAAATGTCCCAAAATTTAAAAAAAGTTGCAAAGTTAGTCCTACATCTCAATTTCCGTCCAAAATTTAACGGAGAAAGCGTGTGTGACGCGCGTGGCCGTCTACTGCGCGTCGCTTTGGTGGAAAAATTGCACTTTCAGTCCCATACGTTAGGGGGAGGTTGCAACTTTAGTCCCATTGTAGATAAATTAATTTGAAGCCAATTGAGAAGTGACATGTATAAAATAATATGCTAATTATTAATTTAAAATTCTCTATTTATATTTTGAAATTTATTAAATTTAATTTCAAAAGATAAATGATTAATTTTAATTAATAATTTAGTATTTATTTTATATTCAAATCAAATATTGACAAGTGTCAAAGATGGAGTGTCTATATTTATGGACCAATTAAATCAAAGATATTTGATTTTATCTCTTGATATTAATATTATCTTTTCATGTTTGATATTGGCAAATCAAAGATATCCGATATTATCTATGGGTGTAAATGAGATGAGACTATTCGTGAACGGTTCGGGCTTGGCTCAAATCAAATCAAATTTAAGCCATCGATTTGAAGAAAAATAACGCCAATTCAAAGGCTTCGCACCTTAATCTCGAATCAAGTGTAAAAAGTATATGAGCTCTAAAGAACTCTTTGAACGTGGTGGATATCCTTGAATTTGCTTAATAGAATTACTTAACTCCTTCAAAGTTTTTCTTACTTGTTGGAATTCGTGTTATGTTAAACATATATATATACATATACAATGATAACATATAAAATTTAATAATCTATTTAATTTATTTAATTTAATAATCAATTACATATAAAATTTAATATATTAATAATAAATTAATTTTAAATAATTATTTTGTTTATTACTAAATATTTTGTCTACCAATGATAACATATATATACATATACACACACATCATCAAATTATAAATATACATACACATATTACATAAAAACAAAATCAATTTCTCCCAACAAACCCAACAAAAAAATAACTGATTTGACATTTACGGTAAAATTTGTCCCCAACCAAAATATTAACAAACAAACAACTCATTCAAAAATCATTTTCCCTATTTTCCCAAAACAAAAACAAACGGTTGACACTTTTTCCAATTTGTCTCCCAAAAACTCATTCTCTCAAAATTTTTTCTAGAAAATGTCCAAAATGCAAGTGAACATAGCCTTAGGGTTTTTTTCTTTTCAATTTTTAAATAATTTTATTATTTCTTAATAATAATAATAATAATAATAATAATAATAATAATAATATTATTATTATTATTATTATTATTATTATTATAAAAGGCTCTTTTAGGCTCGCAAGCCTATCGAGTCAAATACTATTGAGCTTGGCTCGGCTTGTTTGGCTGGCGAGCTTGGACTCCGCTCGGCTTGGCTCATTTAAGTTCGAGTTGAATTCGAGCTTTCATCGAGCCGAGCCCGATCCGTTCGCAAATAGTTTCATTTCATTTACATCCATAGATAATATCGGATATCTTTGGTTTGATAATATCAAGAGATAATATCAAATATCTTTGATTTAATTGATCCATAAATATAGACACTCCATCTTTGACACTTGTCAATATTTGATTTGAATATAAAATAAATAATAAATTATTAATTAAAATTAATTATTTATCTTTTGGAATTAAATTTAATAAATTTCAAAATATAAATAGAGAATTTTAAATTAATAATTAACATATTATTTTATACATGTCACTTCTCAATTGGCTTCAAATTAATTTATCTACAGTGAGACTAAAGTTGCAACCTCTCCCCTAACGTATGGGACTGAAAGTGTAATTTTTCCACCAAGGCGACGCTTAGTAGACCGCCACGCGCATCACACGCGCTTTCTCCATTAAATTTTGGACGAAAATTGAACTGTGGGACTAAATTTACAACTTTTTTTAAAATTTGGAATGTTTTTTAAAATTTAAAAAAGCGTAAGACTAAAGTTGCAAACCCCCATCGTATGGGACTAAAATTTTGCCGCACACCAGCATATTGTTCTCTTTTTATCGTATCTGCGGGGTTAATGTCCTCTCAACCAAGCGATTGCTGTGTACCGGTGTGAAAATCTGTTCATTCTATCTTTCTTCTCATAACCATGACGGCAACAATGGCGACCTCAACTTCCTCCACCCCAATGCTCTCACTTCACACCGAACCTATTCGGAAATTCAACCTTCACAGTTATTTGAACCTCCACTTCACCCAAAACGGAAAGCCCTTCAACCGTAAATCCAGTGCTCGACGGTCCCCTTTTCTAATAGAGGCCTCTTCTTCATTATCTACTTCTTCTTCTTCTTCTTCTGTTGCCAGTAGAGCTGAGCCAATGGTTCCACCATACAATGTTTTAATAACCGGTTCGACTAAAGGTCAGTTTTTTTAATTTTTCTCTCTCTGGTTCAGGAAGTATGAAACTTTATAGTTTATTTGTTGTGTGGTTTGTGTCCTGTGCTTTCTCCTCTGCTCACTAGAAGCTATGGTCTTATTTTACTGGCTAAACTAATTAACTGTGCGTGGGCCACGTACTGCGCCGAGCTGCTTGATGTTTTATTTTATGGGCATTTGTCAGTTCTCAATCATTATTCTATTGAGTCAAGGTACAAACTTTGGAGCATGAATTACTACACTAAGTTGCTGTTTTTCATTTTATCTCTAAACAAGATAATGCCAGGAGCATTAAGTTTTTATTTTCTTTCCCTTCCGTATGAGGTGCGAGCACATTTGATCTTGGACACGTGTTTCACTGGATAATGGATAATGTCTTGGAGTTTGCTTGTTAGGTTGATTGGTGTTTGGTGTTTGAACTGTATTTTCCCACTTACCCAAGCTCAAGTATTACTTACCAGCTTGAAAATGATTGTTTTCATGAATCAAATTTGATTATTCCCAATCCCAAGCTAATTGTGAGTGGCTTGAGGGAAGCTACTGAGTTGTTATTTCCATGGAATTTGTGCCAATCACTGTCTTCTAGTGTCCCATTGTTCTTGTAAGTACAAGCAGAAGGAAAAAATGCTTTGACTCCATTGGGTCCTTATCAAGTGAAATTAAGCAGAAATTAATTTTTCTTGGTGGGGTACAGGTATATATACTCGAAAGTGGTTTTTGTGCCAGTGAAGTGAGCCTTATGTTGCTTGCTGCATCATAGGTTGTGAGCTGGCTAGTTCCATAAAAGCTGCCAAGGGTGAGATTAGCACTAGCGAAGTTGTGATCAGGACAAGGACATATCATGAAGTAAACTGTTAAGAGATGTTGTTGTGGTTTAGATACCGGGTCGAACTATCAGCAGTGGAGAAGGCAAGAAGAGTGTCATTGTTTCGGGAGGTATTTATTTGAATCAGATGTTTTCTTACATGGCAGGTTTGATTTCGAGCACAATATGAGTGTGGCTGTTACATATCATTGGCAGCTGAAGTCAAATTTAGGCTCTAACTGCAATTCACACCTTGTGAAATAGGAAAATAGCAAGAAATCCCATATCACTCACCGAAAGGAACGCTATACTTTCTAAAGAGAGACTCGCAGAATGACTATGGTATGGATTGGTGGAGAGTGGACTCATGGAGAGGTCGGACAGCGAAGTTAGATGTAGTCGGTTTCCAGAAACTTGTGGACGTCAAAGACCGCCGGATGGTGGGTTGGTGATGGATAAGTTTTGCCCCTAACAATTGTGATGGTGACTCGTGTTTTGGCACTTGGGTGGTGACTGTGGTGGGATGAAATTGGGAGAAGGGCAAATGAATTGAGGTTTGGGATTTGAGGATGAGGATTAAGGCTATAGACAATATTATTAATATAATTTATATATTTAAAATTTAAAAAAATTATTAAAATATGAAACAAAGCTCGTGAGGTTTTGAATTGTCATAAGTGACTCAAGCTCGGAATGCAAGCTCAAGTTGAGGCGGCTCGGGAAGCTCATGAGTTGGCTCAACTCATCTTACACCCCTAGACTCACTACCTCCTTGCATCTATTAGCCTGTCATTTGAATCTGCTAGGTGGTTATGCCTTATAGATTCTTTGACATTTCTATTGTGCCATCTGTCAACTTAAGCTTATCAAAGAAATTGGAAGGCAATTAACATTGGTTTAGGTGAAGGGATCTGTGGTGGTTGGATCTGGGGCTATAGTGAAAGGGCAGATGGTGAATCTAGGTTTGTGATACAGAGGTTGGTGGGGGTTGGGCTTTCGTTGGGGCACAGGCACCAGTGATGATTTGATTCCTGGCTGTGTTAGAGGGGCTATGGTGGAAGGGCTGAAGCAGTCACTATGGTTGGTTCTAAGTGTGGGAGAGGCATTCCAAGGGTGGAGAGGCAAGTGGCAAGGGCTATAACTGGTGGTTGTGTAGAATAGCACTGAACTATGGAGCTGTAGTGGTGGCATGTCACATCACATAGATGGTATAAGCAGTGGTGGTTGCTGAATGTGCAGGGTTAGTATTATAGCAGTTTAGAGTTTTTCTTTTTTTAGGGTAAAAATGACATTAAAAATGTCAAAGCACGATATCACTTCCGATGTAAGCGACTGTAGCACACCGTTAAGTTGGGGGTGGGGGTTCTTATGCCTATGTTTACAAAGTTCAGGGGGATGTTTTGGCTGTTGAATTGTTTGTTTTCCTATTTCAAATGGACCTCAAATTGTTATCAAATGAAATATTATTGAGCATAGGTCAAGGCTTCTACTATTAAAGTGCATAAAAATTCACTTTGGAATAAATACCAGTTGTTCTTAAAGTACACGTGCGGCTTTGATGATGCCTTCTTTCCCTTCTATAGCAACAAACTGGTCCTGAATGTGTAGGTTGACTAATGAAAATAAAACTTTTATGGATCCTCCAGAAGCTTTTGTGAAATGTAAATTTCCAAATACTTCTATTTGATTTATCAAAGAAGCCATTCTGTCTTTTGTAGTTTCAATATTCTGGGATTATCATGTCCAATTATATATATATAAGAAAAAAAAAAAAAAAAAAAAACCAAAAATAAAACTGCTTGCATTTGGGTAGAAAAATTTCGGATGGTTGCAAGAGAATATAGAATTATCCTTCTACAGGACATCCAACTTCTATTTCTTTCCCTGTAGAACAAACTACCAACATTTTACCCTTAATATGTGACTTGATGAATTATCCTGGAATTCATTTCCACTTTTTTATGACTGTATTCAAGGAAATGTTTGGTCTGCGTCATGTCCACATACAAGCTAATAAAGAAACTACCTAAATAGAGAGATGGTACATGAACAAAACTATGCAGCATAATTGATGGTTTTTTCCTTATGTATCTTCCTATGCTTTTTTTTTGGGTACATGCATGCGATCCCCTAAGGCTTCTCCATTTTTGGCTGGAAATAACCGTTCTACACCATTTCATTTCAGGAATTGGGTATGCACTTGCGAAAGAGTTTCTGAAAGCAGGAGATAATGTCATTATATGCTCCAGATCAGGTAAATTGGTTATATACACTATATCATTGTATGTTGTGGAAGATTGGACATATCTATTTAGATTTAGTTTATTGTATTTCGTAATCTGAGGGGAGTTGTGTTCAATAATTGACAAGAAGGCTGCACAAATCATAACTCCATAGTCCATGCTGCGATACTGCTGACCTGAAATGGTTGTATGTTGGATGAGGCAATACGAAGACAATATCTTATAACCTAAGCAGAAATTTTAAGATATTTGAAAGTGGTCTCGGTTAGAATTAACTTTTATTGGACAGGCAACTGAATCCTTAGAAAAAGTAACTTGGATTAACCAAATTGCGTAAATATCTAAGTGGATGGGTTCTGTGTGAGCCAATTCAATCTCCAAGAAATGGCATATTTCCTGACTTCACTTAGTGGGAAATACTTGAGGACAACGTTGCTGGATACTGAATTTCAATAATCAATGTGTATTTGATGATGAGAAGTCACATGAAGATAAGTACTCACCTTTAGGACGTAACGTGCTTTTATCACGTGCATTTTATATTCGTTTTGCTATGTTAATGCAATCATAAAAATTTTTTATGCCTCCGATCAGCATGTTGCTTCCAACTTTGAGGCACATCTTGATATTCCATGTCTTCTTTTTTTGGGCTGACAGATGTGCATTTCACCAGTTTGAATCTTAAGTGTTACATCTAATAATGACAAGTGAATCAACCTGTAACCACCATAAAGAGAATAAGTGAGACTAGCTATGACAAAAATTAACCAAAAAGCTTACACTAATCAACTTGTGTGCCAAACAATAAGACATACACACCAACTCAAGAGGATGAGTGAGATGTCTCATTCATCTTAGTTAGTTATCTGGTAGTTGGGACATATTTCTCTTCTTCAGGTATCAGTTTTCCCTTGTGACTACTTTGGGTACCAATTGTTACATGTAACAACTGTTTCATGCTCTCCAGTAATTTGCAATACCCCTGTTGTTCGATCAACTCCATTACGTTACGCAGCTTTCTATTTTCCAAAGCATGCTGAATGAGCTGGTTAGATCACAGGGCCATGGCAAAATAATTGTGTATGCTACTTTGACTTAAAATAATTGAAATTTGAAGTAGGGAATAAAGAAAAAGTAGCACCTATTGAAATGTGTTATGTGACTAGATTGTCAAGATATAAAGCATAACACTCTTTTAAAATACTACTGATCATGTTGGAATTCATATATTCTCCATCGTATATCTTACTTGTATAAATCCATGATAAGAAACTCAAATCTCAATTAGAATCAATGTTGAGAGCAAACAGCAAACTTCTGCCCCAGAGAACAGATTCTTACAAACAAAAAAAGGAAGACATACAATTGAGACTAGATATATCAAGTGAACTCAACTCACAATTCTTATTTCCTTTAAGAAAAGAAGCTCTTAAGGCCTTTCAATTTAGAGGAAGTTCATATTTTTCCGTTTCAGAATGAAAGTCAAGTCATGGTAATGTGTAATGATATCATTTAAAGGTACCACAATTAAGATAAAAGATATATCAAACTTATGATTTGCGATGGTATCATCTCCAAAATGTTGGCTTCCTTAAGTTCAGGTAAAAAAATTACATTAACTGCTTACTTAGCAATTACCATGAATAATCAAAGAATACTTGTTTTATTTTCCCTGTATATGACAATAGTGAGACACGGGAGGTACAACCACACACACGCAGTGCAGTTCACTATAAAACCAATGTGCCTTGAATGAAAATCCCAGATTTCAGCATTGTTTTTCCGCCCAGTGGTCTGAAACTGCAGCAAACTTGAAGATAATATGTGATAAACTAAGAAAGAAAGAATATAAATATCTTTTGGGTTGCTTATGTAGTCTGAAGGACTGATACTCTAGCTATATTGCTGTCTATCTCCTTTTCCAAATCAAAAAGACTCTAGATCTAACCCAATGTCTTATTGACTTTTACATTTTTCCTTTCAGAAACTTGCGTACTATGTCTAAAGAAAAAATTGTCTTGACTTCAGCAGAAACTGTTTTCTTTTCTCACTCTCATTCTGCGAATTTACTAGAAACACAACTTTAAATATCCAACTTACTTGTGACTTTACAGAGGAACGAGTGAAATATGCCCTTGAAAGCTTACAGGTGGAATCAGGGAAGCAACATGTGTGGGTACCTACTTCATAACTTCATTATACTTCATATCTTTTAGAGCTGTATCATTATTCTTGCTTTGTGACATCCCATAAGGGATCACATAAAATATACTAAATTAATTTACAAGGCAACAAGAGCAAACATGTGGAAATTCTTTAACAAATGATCTACTTTGGACTTGCCTTGCATATATCAAGTTATAGCCCCAGCCTCCTCACACACAGCACCTGCATAAGCTTGCTTGACGGTAACTACATATGTTAGAAGTGTGTATATGCTGTACCTGTGTTGATATCAGTAGTTCTTCCTTGTGCAGGGTACCAAGTGTGATGTTCGAGAGGGGAATGATGTCAAGAACTTAGTTGCTTTTGCCCAAGGACAACTTAAATACATTGACATATGGGTACTCTCTCTTCACACTACAACCTCATCTAAGTATAGCATCTCCAGTATCAGGTCTTGTTGATCATTGCTTCTCTTTTTTGGCTCTTTGCTCCATGGAAAATAACTTTTCACAACTAATTTGGTGGACTCCTCAAAAAGACCAGTGTACATTATCCTTCGTAGTCATTTGAAGAATTGAATGTCTTGTGTATCAAACACGTTCTTCTTAATAGTTTAGAATGCTTGTCTAGCTTCTTTTAGACACATCATTAACAGTCCTATGGTAACTGAAAAGTTTTAGACTGGATCTTAGTTCCAAATGATGTAGTCAATAAATCAATTTTCCTAGTGATCATTGGAAGTCTCAATCTTGTTAAGTTGTTTTGAAGTAATTGAAAATTGTTTTGAAAAGAAATGTTATTAGTATTTCATGTTATGTGGCCCTAGCATGGCTAATTCATTTGGAGCAAGCAGCTGATAAAGTCTTTCTGAGTGAATATCTCAGAAGCTGTCCCATATAAATAGTGTCTCCATTTCCTGAGGGTAAAGACCATAGCAGCTAAGCAGCTAATTCAAGATGGTGAGTTGGGTAGTTCACTTCATAGGGTTTCAGCTTTCTTGAGGCGTATGGCATAACTCTACCATGTTGCATAAGAACACATCCTAGTCCATCCTGGATGTATAGGTATAAACCACAAAATTTTCACCTTTCTGGTACTGCTATTATTGGAGCAGACACTAACTTATTTTTCAATCCTTGAAAACTGGCCTCATAAAAATTATCTCAAATAAACTTTACCTTTGCCTTAGTTAACCTTGTTAGAGGTGCAACACTCTTCAGAAAGGTCTTAATAAAATGGCGATCATAACCAGCTAATCCATGACAACTTCGTACATTGGTCGCACTATCTGATCGCTTACATTCCATAACCGCCTTAATGATCTTGAAATCAATGGATATACCATCTTTAGATATGATACGCCCAAGAAATGGAAATTTCTCTAACTAGAATTTGGACTTACTAAACTTTTCATAGAACATTTTTGTTTGCAAGGTTTGAAGAACAATTCCAAAGTTTTCCTCATGTTCCACCCTAGTCCTAGGCTACACTAAAATGTTTCGATCTAAACCACCAGAACTGATCTAAATAGGGTTGAAATACACGATCATTAGATTCACAAAAGCAGCTGAAGCTTTAGTTGACCCAGCATAACTACAAACTCATAGTAGCCATAGCAAGTATGTAAAGCAGTGTTGGGTTTATCCTCATCTTGAATTCTCACTTGATAATATCATGATCTTTGGTTCACTTAGAGAAGACTACAGCCTCCTGTAGTTGATCAAATAATTGGTCAATATGGGGTAGTGTTGATAGTGACTTGCTTGAGTTGACAGTAATCAATATAAAACATCCAAGAACCATCCTTTTCTCTTTATAAACAGCAGAGGGGCTCCTCAAGTAGACAAACTACGCCGAAATAAACCCTTTCAGTTATTTGGTGGATGTAGCCTGTGCTAATTCATTTAGAATAAGCAGCTGATAAAATCTTTCAGTATGAACTTTGAACCCAAAAGACGGATAATGATGGCTTGCGGTTTTATTTTTATGGGAGGACTTGGTTAACAGTAAGAAACAGATGCAGCATGCTGCTGTTTTGAATGTAATAACATGGATCATAGTTTTGGCTCCTCGCCTCCTCCCACTTTTACTTACACTAGTCTAACAGTCAGTTGTGTTGAATTACTGGAAATGACAACTATCTAACAGGTGGACCCTAGTTTCAATGCCTCATAATTTACACTTCAGTTCAACATTTGTGTGTGTCGTGAATCCTTATCAAATGTCTATATTTGGCATCTTTAATTCCTTGTAAGATATTGGTAGGTTCATATTCCAATTTCTGTTCTTACTCCATCTTCAGAATGGTGCAGATAAACAATGCAGGATCAAATGCATATAGTTACAAACCATTGATGGAGGCATCTGATGAAGATCTAATGTGAGGTCCCACATTGATTTGTATTCTTATTTTCTACACATATTGATTTATTTATACACGGACTTCATTTCCTATGCAGTGAAGTTGTCTCCACAAATACCCTTGGTTTGATGATGTGCTGTAGAGAGGTAAATAGCAATTTCTACGCACACAGAATTATTGTGGATAGATGATCTTTAGCTAAGGCATGATTGTTCTAGGCAATAAATATGATGCGAACACAGCTTCGAGGTGGTCATATCTTTAACATTGATGGAGCTGGTTCAGATGGAAGACCAACTCCGAGGTCCGATTTGATTGTTAACGTTTTTGAGTTTATTCCCCTCATATCGTGACATATATTTGTGCAGAAGGGAAGTATATTATTATACTTGATTTCTTGGGGCATAATCTTTGATAACATTTGGATCTCATTGTTAAATGCCAATAGATTGTTAATTTTGTTGTTCTCTAGGCCTTTTTAAACGTCTTCTCCTGGTATTCTTTTCATGTTCCTCAGATTTGCTGCTTATGGAGCAACCAAACGGAGTGCGGTGCATCTTACGAAATCCCTACAGGCACGTGCTGAGTTTCAACAAATATTTCTGTATATTATTTTGCAGATAACCTTCATGGTGTACATAGTTCTACAATTTTCTATCTGAATGATATTTCTAGATAGATATTTCTTTTGTTCCTGAGCAATATAGACTCATGAATCCTTTCTTCAAGTATCTCAAGGCTATGCTCTGTGTGGAAACTATTTACATCTTTTTTGCTAGTTAAATCATATTACGTGTAGCAGCAGTCATGCATATGCGTTACTTTTTCAATTTTTCTTTGTTCTTCTTACGAATTCCTAAATAATCACAGCAGCATGCCTAGAATGAATGCCTATGGTGCATTTAATGAATGCACTTGATCTTGTTGATATCCATTGAATATAAGTACCAGATAATTGCAATTGCTTGTATGTAAAACTCAGTGAGGGCATCCAAACCATTGAGCCACCATCTCTAAAGATTCCTATCATTTGGATTTGTTTATACTTTGGTGAAATGATTTGCTTTGTTGATAAGTATCAAGTATGATTAACAAATACATCCATTCATTTCTCTCTGCAGGCAGAATTGAGGATGCAGGATGTCAAAAATGTTGTAGTTCATAATCTTTCGGTATGTGTGCTTTATTTATTTATGAATCTATTAATTTATCTTGATTAAGTTCTAAATAATACATGTCCTTCTAGACCTAGAAATATCTTTCTTGGAAAAGAAACTAGACATGACTGGCAGTTTACCACTCCCAACACAATTCTGTGACATTTTTTAGTCATCCACCATGGTAAAATTCATATTCTGATTTCGTTATTTTAGTTGCCATATTCTTTCTTAGGAGGGATTAGTTTGCACCTTCTTGCATTCACATTTTTGTGCCAAATTCAAAATGATAATTCTAAGCAATCAGATTCATTATGCACATGCCATTACCAGCCAAACAAATGGAGCCTCAGTCTTTTGGCTAGATAAGTAAGCTTACAGGGATTTACCAAAAATTAGGAAAAAAGGTGAAGTCCTTATCAACATGCCATTCCTTGGCAACAGATGGAGCCTTAGACCATTCGCTAGATGTGTATAGCTTGTTGGGATCAATGTCCTTTAGTTCTCAACCTTGACCAAGGGAGGCTACTTCTCTTAGTATAACAAGATTATTGTAGAGATTTTAATAGTCTTCCTGATTATTGACATAATTTTTTATTTGCAACGCTTCTGATGATAAAAGATAATTAATACTAAAAGTAAGTATAATGTTATGTAAAGCAATACCTATGTTCCTTGCTTTTCATTAATTTATAGCTTTATTATAATTATTATGCTATTATAGAATCTCGTTATTCAAGTAAACTTTCTTTCTTTAACTTACATTTTCAGTAGTGTAGAGGTCGTCGCCTATGTCTTTTATGTCTTCGTACATTCATTGTTCTATTCTTTCTCACATGTTCTGTTTCCCTTTCTATGCAGCCAGGAATGGTCACAACGGATCTTCTCATGTCAGGCGCTAACACAAAGCAGGTAGAGTTTGCTTGTAATCTTTTCCAAAGTTCTATGTTTTCTGCTAATCTTTAGTATTTATCAAGTAATTCTGCATATTGCAGGCCAAGTTTTTCATTAATGTTTTGGCTGAACCAGCAGAAGTGGTGAGTTATTTCACATAGGTTTCCCTTTATTTTATCAGCACCATTCATCAAACTGCTATTTCATTAACTTATGCATGAATCCATTGTCTCACAACGTATTGTTAGAAAAGAGTCTGAAAAAATATTATACTATTGAAATCTTTTGTGCAAATTTTCTTGCACATATTACTGTGCTCTTCACTCTTAAAAATTCATTTGTTTAAACAGAGTCTGGGAATGAATGATACCTTGGAAGAAAATACTTTTAAGTTAATTTAAGTTCCCCCATAATTTACTTGTCTCAGCTAGACAAGTTCGTTTTTTGACAGCATATTTCTCATTTTACCTTCCTTTCTGACGTTGATATTCTTATCTCTGCTTACCTTCCATTGCAAACTTTCATAAACCTTCTGTTTGATTACCTAGCAGGTTGCTGAGTACCTTATTCCCAACATTAGATCAATTCCAACAAATGGATCTGGAAAGCCAACTTACATACGTTTCCTCACTGGATTGAAAGCCTACTCCCAGATGTTCTCAGTTAAGGAATATACATACTATACATCAACTGATAGGAATAGGAGTTCTGGTTCTGAAATTTAATCCGTCCCTTCTTTTCTTTACTTTCTTGTTACACAGAGACTTGCCTTTGGTGCTCGGAGAAATCGATATGTTCTTGAAGACTAGTGTACTTAATTGGAGCTTAGTGGTATTTGGGTCCGTATGGTTGATAATCTTTTCATCTTGGGCCTTGCCTTGTTTTTCTCTGTTGTTTCTTTTCCTTCTCCGTTCACTTAATGTTGTTTCTTTTCCTTCTCCGTTCACGTAATGGATGACATTGTTGACACTAAATTTTACTCTTTTTACCTTACTATCTTAGTTAAGTTGTATATTTCAATTGACCGTGTAGTTCAGGTCCAATATTTTCTTCCAACTGCTTTAGCATATTGGAGTTGGGAAGGGAAGAGGTCATGCATATTTTCATGCCCGCTTGGGTATTAGTGGAATGAGTTTTGAGCCATTGAGTTATGTATTAGGGGCTTGCTTGCTTGGTTTGATTAGTTGATATATATCCCATCAAGTCCAATGTTTACTTGGCCTGGTAAAGGTTCATATCAATTTATGATGGGCCTAATGCTGATTATTGATTGGGTTTGAAAAATAGATCAGACAAATGCGGGATTGAAATGGGATTGATAGGAAAGAAAATTGCCTGCATTTTTATTTTCGTTGTATACCTTCCGTCCACTTTAATGCTAAATACAAAGGTCAAAGTTGGTTCAAATTGGGTGTTATTGCTGGCATTCGCGGTGGAATTGGGCATTGCGGTTAACGCCTGCGGCGACGGCCAAATTAGAATAAGATGGAAAAATGGTAGAGAAGAGGAAAGAAGGAAAATAAGAGTGTTTAAATGTGGAGAAGAAAAAAGATGCAAGAAGAAGAAGGGAGCTCAAGGTTGAGGTGGTGACTAGAGGTCACACAAGGGGGAGAGGGTGACGATGAGAGGCAGCGGTGGTGGGTGTTCTAAGATCTAAGAGAAGGAGAGATGAGAGGAGTAGAAAAGGGGCAAAAATGACGAGGATGAAGAAAACGATTCGGGAAAAAGAAGAACAAGTTAAACAAAAAGAAATGAATTAAAAATGTTAAAAGAGTACGATTATTAAATGGGGGAAGTTACTTAAGAGTACTCTATCCGTATTCAAATCTAAGATTCACTCCCCACTTCCAACAGAGTTAGTTTGAGATTTTTATTCCAAATTCAATATTTAAACTTCACTTACTACTCATTTGATTTGACCAAAATGTTCCTCTTACTATTTTGAGTTTATCATTTTTTTCTTCCCTTCTAATCCAATTTCTCTCGCGTAAGGAAATTCTTGTCCTGCATTCTTTGCCAAGGGAAAAATGTTAGCCGCCATGATGATCGCCGATACCCCACCACGACGACTGCCGCTGCCATTGGCTATCATTTTTTTCGCGTATTGCCACCTTGAACCACCACCATCATGAACAACTTTAATTTTGTATTTTTTTTTTTTTTCATTTTTCAATTTATGAGAAATGTCTACAAGTAGTGAAGAAGCCAAGTTTAACTATTAGAGATTTGTGTCAACAATATTGAGCTCCACATCTTGTTTATCAACAAAGTATCAGTCTAATGGGGGCATACTTTAATCTTGAGAAAAAAATGGAGTGAGATTATTCCTCAACTCATCAAATTGCAATACTTCACTCCCCATCAAATAATGTATATGACTTTGAACAATGATGGTGACATATCCAATATGATCTGATTGCATGAATGTCTAAAAATGACCTTTATTGAGATGATGGCAGTCCAAAGCAATGAATTCAATTGATGGATTACTATACTTGAAGTGTTGAACGTATTACCTTTATTCAATATTAGTAATGCATCAATAGATTAAGATATTTCATTTATCCATTCTACTACTTAATGTTGACTCTTTAATACTATATTCATGCATACTCAATATTATTGTGTTAGCATATTATTACTACAACACATCTAAGAAGTGCATTAGAGGAGGATATTTCTTCCATTAGTGAATCCTAATATGAGTTGATTTTAGAGAGGAACTCAATAGATGGATGGAGGTCTTGCATTCATGGTGAGGGTCAAACGTTCAAGAATGTTGAGAAGTTTAGGATTAGAGTGAAGAATTATATTATTGCTACTATTTCGTCCTGTCTGTACAAAAAAAAAAAAAAAAATGACAGCAAAAAAATAATAGTGTTTTGTAGTGATGAAAATTGCGAATGAAGAATTTATGTATCAAGACATGGGGCAGACAAATTATTGGGTATTTGAAAATGCAATTTGGAGCACAATAAGGAAATAATTATGCATGACATCCATGGAGTAGATAAGGGATCTTATGATAAACAGAAGTGGTTTTATAATGTTGTGAAGGAAATAAACCTTGGAAGTTTTGCAAGATATGAGATTGAGCTAAGTATGAAAAAAAAATTTGTCTTATGTTTCACTACCTATTTGTCGGTTTTTTTAGGGGATTCAGAATATTGATAATCTTGGATGTCACTCAAATTAAAAAAAAATAAGTATAAAGAAATCTCTCTTAGTGTCTAATAGTGTTTGAAAAATTGGACTATTCATTGAATCGAAAAACTTACTGGTTCACGGTTCACTAGTTCAACTGTTGGTCAAATCATAATTGAACCGTAACGTCATAATTGTGTAATATATATTATATATTACTTAAAAGTCAATAAAATACCAAACATAAAATATAAAGAGTCTAAATTGTATTGTTCAACTCTATAAATTAGAATTTCTTGAAAGAGATAGCCAAGAGCACATAGGTTGGGTAACAGACCAAAGGTTTCTACCTTCTAGCTGGATTTAAAATTAGAATATTAAATTTGATTTGAGGCTTTTATTTTGTAGATCTATTTGAATGTATTAGGTTTTTACCTTTTTAAGATGTATCTTAACTTTAGAGGCTCACATTAGGCCAAAAAAAATAAAAAAAGTATTAATTATGCCAAAAATTAAAGGGAAAAAAGGAAAATAAAATAAATCGGTCCGATTTTCATAAATCGCGAACGGTTCAACTATTCAAATTATTCGACTGCCGGTTCAGATGGTTTTAACAAAATATAACGATTTTCTTTATTTACTAGTTTTTACTCAAAACTGGACTGGTTCATAGGGCGGTCGACGGTTCAATTGGTCTAACCACTCGGTCCGATCCGGTTTGGCTTTTTAAACAGTGGTGTAAGGATTCGAATGATGATTTATTCACATTAATATATGCAACTGTTGATGTCGAGAATGATACTAATTGAGAGTGGTTCTACTTGAAATTAAGAAGTATCTTTAGATTCTCACCATACCACAGGGTTCATAAGATCCACCTTCTTTTGTGATCGACATCCTAAGCTTCGTAAGGCCATCCCTATGGTATTTTTGGGTTGTCACTATGCATATTTTTTGAGGCACTTGGTGGATAATTTAAAGAAATAATGAAGAACTTAATCTGTAGTTGTGAAATAATTATATAAAATCTAATTCATACATTTATTAATTTAATAATCCTATAACTTTAATTTTAGGCATTGGGAAAATGCCCCCTGCACAAAAAGAAGCATTAGGGCTTCTATTTTCATGAAAATGGCATATGCTCCAACATAGACAACATATTGGAGTCCATTTTCTTGCTGAAGACTTCATTATGCTGTCCGAGCCACAATATTGGACAAATTTTTTATTTCGTAGAGATTGATGGGGGATACTAAACAACTAGATAGAGTGTTTAGATAATTGGCTGAAATTAGCAAGATCTATGCTTGATCTAACTACGGTCAAATCACATATGCAGACAAATCATAATTACGATGCATGATTGGTGAGAAAGATCTCATAAATCGATTGAGAATTATATCCTAAACAAGAGAAGAAGCTAAAATGGACCATGGCCTCTTGTAGCTAATAGTGGACATGTCTAGTGGTTGGAGCTTTAAGTTGATTGGTAATAACAAATCATAAGGTGTGAATTTGTAGAGTTGAATTTCTTTTTATACAGCATGGCAGATTGATAGAATATCGTGCAAATACCATATTAAGTTAAAGTTGCTTTCAATATATGACTTTATGAATGCATACTACCAGGTAAAGATGTATTATAAGCGTACAAAGCAATGATAAACTCTATTCCTACTTTTGACATATGAACACCCTATCTAGATAAAGATGTTGTAATCAATGCACCTGATATGTGGCTCTAGCTAAATCATAGAAGGATACAGAGAAACCCATCGCAAATTGATCTATGGGTTATTAAGTGTAAATGATATGGTAGGGCTAGGCATAATATTTACTTGTAGAGAAGCAATCAACTAGCTAAATTAGATTAACATTGATGATATACTTGCTTTACCTTTTTTAATATGTATTCTTTTATTAACTTTTGCAATGAGGATATTTAAATTTGAAGAATTTGTGTTTTATTAATAATTATTATTTGTATTATATATTTGTACTAAATGGACGAAGTGTGGGAATTTTTGTTGGCATGGTAAAATAAGAGTTTCTTTGCTTATTTATATATTTTCTAGTCATGCATTCTATTGAATAATGCTGTAGATTGCATATCCAATAATAGATTTGGTATGCTTAATACCAAATCCTCCATACAGAAATGCCATGTTTTTCAGTAAATCAACTTAAAATGTATATCCGTTGCTCAATATATCAGTCATTCATATCTACCACAATGTAGATTACTTTATACAAATAAGAACCATCATATGAGCTAGAACTTATTAATTCAATATCATTAAGCCATAAACCAATATCACTGCCCCATCCTACCCACCTGAAAAAAATCATTTGTACCTAATCATATTGTATTAGAATGTAGCAAGTCATACTCATAACCTAGGATTGTCGTAACTATATGAATCCGATTTGTATCTAAAGAACATATTTTAATAGACCATAAAATCTTTATGTTCCTTGCATAACATCCAATTGAAAGACAAAAATACACTATGCACTCTGTGTCCTTGTTGGCTACAATACCCTCCATGCACTTTTGCTTTTCCAACATCATACCTCAATGAATATAAGAGGTATACACTAGATAATATATATATAACAGGTATACGAATATAAACTTAGCCTGCAAAGGTAATTATGATATTATTTAGTATTTTTCAGAAAACTTGTTTAGATGTATATTTTAGAATATAAATGAACTTACAAGAACTCTTATTCCTGCTTTTGATTGAGGGGACCAATTGGAGTTCGTTTATGTGAACTTTTTCTTTAGATGTATCAAGCCCAAGGAACCAGTGTCACTTATAATTGATTGGGAAGATAATAAATGAGCACCTATTCAACACATCTAGTGTCGGCTGCTCGAGCATCTTCTTTAGACTTTCTCTTAGTTGCAAAAGAAACATTAGATAATCCTCTAGTTTATACATTCATTGTTTACTTTTTCCATGTGCTTCAAAATTCATCCTATCAATAACAAATTTAGTGGTATCTATTTTACCATGTAATATATAAGAAATTTATTCAAAATTTTGTAAATTATTTACCTGAACAATGGTATGCATACACCACATTTTATGGTAATAGCTCTTTCTAAAAGAATTGATGGACAATATTGTCATATACTAGTCAATCAGATCGAAACTCATCTCCTCACCAAATTAGAGATCATAGAGGATAACTCTACCGATGTAGAAATCTAACCTTTTCCAAACATTTATACTAGAAAAAGAATTCAACAAAAATAGTTAGGAGATCATTTAATATAAAAATAAAAATGAGTGATATATTAATTATTACATCAAATTCTCTTGACAAAGAAATGTCAATAATCTCTCATTGTTTATCATTATGATGTTGTGCTCTATTATATATTCTCTTAAAAAATTCATTGAGGAGCTCAGTATCACCTTTAACTTAAACATAGCTAGTGACAATCATAACACCCTTTTCCTAAAACATATACAATTCATAATACATAAGTAAGAAAACAAATCAAGTGGAGGAAATAATAGCATACAATATCTTTGTACATAAATTTTGTATCCAAAAACACTTATGCAATATTCCTTGTACAGAGTCCAGTATCTATATTAAAATATACAATACCTTTAATAAATTTTATAGTATTCAAACTCACTTCTACAACATATTTTCTCAAGGTCTGTTTGTCTCTTCCACAACCTCTGTGGATGCAAACTTTTACCTTTTTTAGTGGTGTGGTGGTATGGGGTGTGATAAGAGTCATATCTTTTCTTTTCTTTTCTTTTTTTTCCCATCTCCTCTTATTCTCTCACCTCTAGCAATAGAAGGGGTGGCATCATGTATTTATTTCCTATGCTATTGACCCATTTGTCACTCTTCCTTTCTCCCTATCATCACCATCACCAACAACATCCTTCGAACCTATTGGACTACCTGGAGTCTCAACCTTTAAACCAACACCCTCAACACTAGTATCATCCCCGACTTAGGGACTGCCATGGGCCTTTTGCACTACTAGCATCACCATTATGATGGTGCTCAAAATATAGTGCCAAAAGAGTGAGCTACCAAGCTCCAAAAGAGTGCCAGAAGACTGAGCTACCAAACTACCAGAAGCACCATCAGTATTTATCATCATATCAACTTGGTCATCATTTTCTTTCTCATCTTGTCCATTATCAATATCTAATTTTTTTGTCTTGTTCATTCTTCTCCTCCTAATCAGCTTTCTTTTCCTCATCAACAGCATAGGGAACACATCTTCTTGGTCTTTAGGAAGGAATTTTTTTGCTTGAATGTATCAATTTCTTCATCTTTCTCTTTTATAAGGCTTAAATCACTTAACATTAAAGGTCGATAGTTTAGGACGGACTTTATTCCTAAATAAAGAATGAAAACTTTCATAATTAATCATATTTGCATGAATGCTTACTTATATTGGAGCTGAAAAATTTTCCTCATTAGAAAAATGATGGATAAGCACAACCTGTTGCACAAAAATTTATACATTTGTTTGTTATCTCAGACTTATAGCAAATTATATAAAAGACAAATAATAAATTATTAATTTATTTCTATTAAGTAACTTCAATTTTCTTAACAAATTATTAAATAACTTTATTTATGAATAAAAATAAAATAAATTGCTTGGGATCTTGTTCTCATAAAACACACGCAAAGCGAGTGGTGACCCTGTAGAAGAGATGTGCTCATACATCAATTCTGTCATTAATAAAGTATTTTTATAGTGATTTAAAAATAAACATCATGTTACTAATCAACAATAAAATTCAAGTATGTACCATCATATCATGTATTCCTCTAATTTTGCTTTGTTTCACCCCCAAAAATTTGATTCGGAAAAGGGTTTTCTTTAATGCAAATGGATTCATACTCCTATCAATTTGATTTAGAGTTCTAATTTAGAATTCCAATATGATAGATTTAAGCTTCACAAAGTCCAAAAGATATATTCTTAGGGGCCGTTTGTTTTTATTTTCAGAACTTATTTTCATTTTCTCCTGAAAATGAAAACAGAAAATTATCACTATCTATGCTATTTTTTCAAACATTTTCATTTTCAAAACATTCTTTATTATATTCTCTCTCTATTTTCATCCCTTTTTCAACCCCTATCATTACCTTAATCATTTTTTTATCTTCCCAATACTTCTCATACACCATTCACAACAAAAATATTATTAATTCAAATTCAAATTCGAATTCAAATTATAATATTATTTTTTCAAACAATCACACATCACATTATCAATTCAAATTCAAAAACTACACAACTTTTAATACAAAAACACCCAACATCCAAATACATATCATTTTCACACCTATATAAACCTATAATTTTCTACAATACATCCAAATAAAACTTCATTTTCAAATTCAACTATTCTAACTAACTTTTCACTATGCATTTTTCACTAGAAAATGAAAATGGCTCCAGAAAATGAAACCAAATGGGCTCTTAAAGTTTGCTTTAAATTTTGGGATAATATAATTAACACATTCTATGAGATTTGAGGTAACTATAAGTACACCCCTTGTGGTTTTAATAATTACAATTGCCTTTTGGAGTTAAAGACCTCTAGAAAACATTATGAAAAATGTGCAAGTACTAATATATCTTTAATTTAAAAAACAAAAAAATCCAAGAAAACCTAAAATGTAAAGGACTATAGTACACCTTTGTGTATTAAGAACACAAAGGGTTACATTTCACACCAACTCCACCATGCCCAAAAGCTACTCACGACAAATCCTATGTGTACTGTCCACCTTGCATGTCAGCCACGTATGCATGGTCGTCCACTGGAAAATCACTTTGTTCATAGTATCCCCCGCACCATGATGGTTGGTCATCATATTTTTTAAGGAGTGTTGTCTTGGTTTGGGTTCTGAAGCTATAAATATCTACTAAAGGTACGAACATTCAACTTTTTTCATTTCTATCTTTTTATTAGTGTTAAATGATGATATTGTTGCTTAAAGTTTTGTTTATTGCATAGAGTTTCATAATTTCACTGCTTAAGTCTATATTTTCTTTTCCAAAAGAATTTGTTTTAGTGTTTAGTGTTGAAATAGCATTTTGATTGTATGAATTTGAACAATGTGATATTGTATTTTATTGATTTTGGTGCTTTTACACAAATCCCCAATTTTAGGCTAGAAAACCCTAGATCTTTGCATGATGTGTCATATCAATTTTTTATTTTGGGTTTTGAATTAATATATATGTGTACCTATTTAAGTGTAAGTTTTTAGTACATCACTTATGTTGTTACATACTGGATGATGTTCATATTCTTCAAAATTTCCTTGTATGTCATAATTTAATCAATCAATGTATATAATATCTTGTATATGTACCTTATATGTGATAATTTGATTAGATCAAGCATATGCATGTTTTTATTTCTTGTACATGCACCTCTATAACTTGATTGATTTGTTTTTTGCTTCTTTGGTATGAAGAAAACATTTGACATACTTTTTCACTATGAGGGGACTATTGGGAAACTAAAAAGTATATCTCCTAATTTGTGTAAGCATGCTGATTTAATTACAGATGTATGTGTACTTGCCTTGAGTCATATTAATGGCATTTGAAAACAGGATTTGGCGATGATAAGACCAAAGTTGTTAATGATAATGATGCGTGTGCTATGTTTGATAGAAATAGAAAAAGTAGAGAAATTGAATTATATATTGAACAAGTAAAAGTACTTGTTCAAAGCGTAGAAGATAGTGATAAGGAAGAGGCTAGTGGCAGTGGTAGTAAGGGTAGTGAAAGGGAAGGAGAGAAGGGTAGTGAAAGGGATGGAGAGAAGGATAGTGAAGGGATAAAGGGTCAGTAAGGAACTGAATGAGAAGCTAGGAACAATGATGACAGTGTGAAAGAAGCTTGGAACTGTGAAGAAGAGGGCAATGAGGGTGACGGTGAGGGTGAAAAAGGTAAAGGTGTTGAAAATAAAGAGAATGATGCATTGTTATTGGATTATGAATATGATAACCATTATGAAGCAAAAAACTCTTTAGATGAAGAATTTATAGATTATCCTTTACATGAGTGTATGAATAGGGATAAATTTCTAATTCCTAAGCATCTAATAGAGAAAATTAAACTTGAAAAGAAAATGGTGTTCTCTAGTGTTTATGTCTTTAGATAAGTGCTGAGAGAATACATGATAAAAGAGGGTTTTGAGTTTGTTAGGCTTAGGGTGACAACAAGTATGGAGCTGCTAATAGTCTGTGGAGAATTCATGAATATCCATTGAATCCATGTTGTTCGTGGAGAATTCATGCATCAAATGCTCTAGTCTTTCAAATCAAGACATTAGCAACTGATCAGACTTGGATAGGATTGACAAGATTACGGATGCTAGTGCTAGATAGGTATTTACTAAGTTGGCTGATGTTTTGAGATAAAATTTTGATATGAAATCTAGAGGCTTAAAAAATAATAAGGAAAAATATGAAATTAACCCATAATATATGTAGCTTTATAGAGCAAAACAAAAGGCAGTTGGGCACAGTAAGAGAACCTGTCAAAGGACACATGTGAAGAAAAGACCTATGTAGAAAATAATAGAAAAAACTTCTAGAAAATAATAAGAAAAAGACTAGCTCACCATATTCTTGTAGTTCATTTTTCTTTCTTTCTTTCTTTCCTTATTTTTCTAGTCTTGTTCATTGATTCATCTTTATTTTCTTTTTGGAAAGGACATTCCTCTACTTAAATGTTTATACTAAGGAAAAAGAGAAAAACATGAGTTAGGTCAAGTTCTGGTGTTGTTTATTCACTAGCTTCTGCTACTATGGATAGCCTTGCTGCTATAAAATGTGCTAGAGGAAATGATGGTCCTACCGTGGAGATAGATATGATCATGTTGTAGCTAAAGATAGATGCTTCTTAGGTGATCACATGGCATTTTATGATGGATTTTATGTAAGATGGCTTATGGGGTCAATTATGGCTAGTACAAGTGGAGTTGGAGACTGTGATGAGTCATTATTTATCTCTAATTTTTTGTTTTGAGACACTTTTCAAAGTACTTATTTTGTGCAGCTTATGCTTTTGTTTGGCACTAATATATATTGCAATTAAAAAGGGAGATGTTGGAAGTAAATAATTGTTTTGTAATTATGTTGATTCATTTGATATGTATGTTAAAAATTTTAGTTCCTAGTTCTGTAGTTGGTTTGTGCTGATGTATGCTAAACTTATTTTGGCTTCTAGTGTTGATTTCATTCTAAGGTGCTGGAAGTATATTCGTGACTAAATTTGCAATGTTGAAAGTATGTACAAAGGGAGGTGCTTGGAGGCATTTAAGGTAACAAGGGTTTTGAGTGTAAGATAGGTAAACATACAAGGGTTCTACATTATATTAAAATTGTCACAAGGAGGTCCATGTAACATGAAATTATACAAAATAAGTTGGATACATTAGAATAACAAATAAATAATACTTTTAAACATTTAAATTTTATAATTAATTACATTAATTAATTAAAATAAATATTAATTAGTGAATTTTATTTCCAACCGTAACATTAACCATTAGTTTACTCTGTTACACTAATCTCACTTGAAGGTTTCTTTAATTACAATTAGGTCCTCAAATCCATGGCACATGCACAAAAAGTATGAGGATTTTTTGGTCTAGAAATATAGTCAACACTCAAGTTTAATCAACTGAAGGACAAAATTAACTTTTCAAGCATTGTTGTGTTGATGTCAGCAAATTCAGTTAATTTGACTAATAGTTTTACGTCTATTTGTTAGGCAACAACAAACTCTATTTGAAGTAATTGTAATTTCTAAAACTACAATAGATGCACATGAAATTACACTAAACCTCAGAGGAAGGTCATTGCAATTATCCTCAAATTTTTTGTTGAGTTTAGAAGAATATTTTAATTTTGATTTGTTATTAAATTTATCGAGTTAAAATCAATCGGATACAAGTTAAACTCAAGTAACTTGATATTTCAAAAACAAAATGATATGTTTACATATATTTCATCATTATTTTAATTGATCAATACCCTTGTTTTTAATATTAAAACATACGCATATCATGAGTACATTGGGATTTGTTGAATGAGAAAGATTATTCAAATTTGTAATTCGTTATATTTAATAGATAGAACTCAACTTTTATTTATTTATTATTATTATTTTTGGATAGAAGAAAATTTCATTGCAACAGATTAAAGGGAGTCAACAAGGGGGAAACTCCCATTACAAAGTATAGAAATTGACAGTTCATTTAAATTACAAAAGCCAACCTTATCAAAAGCTCTTAACTGTGCCAGCCAAGTTGTGGGCAATGGCATTGGTAATTGTCAAAATGAATTTGAATTTCCATCTCCTCCATTTAGACCAAAAGACTCAAAAATTTAGAATCAGCGGCTTTGATGATCAGTTAAAAGGGTCAAGATTGTTATCAGCATGGAGATAACATTCAGACAATCAGAATCAATGATAGCTTGTTGCACCTAGAGCGAGTCTAGCATCATTACTGCTTCCTTAAGTGCAAATGCTTCAGCTTATAGGATCATGGCACCATCTTTTGGCTATGGCAGCAAGAATGATAGATCCATTTGAGTTTCGCACCAAAACAATTGCAAAGGTCAGATCGTTATTGAAGGAAGCATCCACATTCACTTTGATCCAGCTAATGGGAGGGGGGAATCCACTTGGAATTGAGGGTATTGATTGAGGAGTCATATTTTTTACTCTGTTGTACCTTCTATATAGAGAAAATTGAGAAACATTTTGACAATGAATCATGTCATTACGAGTTCTCTATATCGCATTCATAGCAACAATGAAAATAAGAAATTTAGCACAGACGAAAGTCGAAGGAAATAATCTGGGGTAGTCTAGAGAAAAGCTTCAATCCATTGAGAAATACTCCAATCCACAAAGCCATTTAATATGATATTCCATTTTGATGCAAAGAAGAGTGATGCTGCACAAGAACATTTTCGAAAGAGATGTTTAGGATTTTCCTCCTAGTGATTACAAAGAGGACATAGGAGATCAACAATCAAAAAGATTTTATTTAATCTACTACGGGTTGATAGGACATCATGAAGAATTCTTCGAAAGAAAATCTTGTGATGATCATAAATTCTTGCTCTCCAGAGTTTTCCCATGGAAACACTAGGGGGGATTTTAAGTCTGCCTTTAGATGATAGACAAGTAAATTTATTTGGAAGAAAATTTGCTCGATTTGGAGGCAATCCAAATAAGATATGCTTGATCTTGAGGTAGTTAAATAGAAATTTTCAGAATTTCCTTGATCGTATCTTGGTGAAAAGATTGTTGAGGACTCTAGTTCCCATATTCGTAGTAGATCAAGTCTTTAACCAAGTTGAAGGGTTCAAGGGGATGACTAAACGGTGAGGTCTTGAGGGGAATATGGTTTGGGCTAGAGGAAATCCAAGGTTCAAGCCAAGTACAAATGTTTTGAGTTTGTTAATAGAGAAAAGTAGACTGATCTTTTGATGAATTCTTGACATGTGAAATTGTTTTCCCATTATATGAGGCATCCAGGGGGAGCAAAAACCAGCCTCAAGAAGTTTTCAAACCTAAGATATTTGGATTTTGAAACAAAGTATCTCTTTGAGGCCACCAACTATGCTAACTTTGAGAATAATGCAAGGTTAAAATCAGACATACGATGAAAGCAAAGGCCACCAACACTCTTATGGAGGCAGATCGAATCCTAGCACTTCAGTTTCAAATTTTTTTAATTATGAGGATCACTTTACCAAAAGTTCACCATCATGGAATCTATTTTAGAAGTGACTAACTTAGGCAAGATGGATGCCATCATATGATAGGTGGGAAGAGCTTGAGCTATACTACGAACAAGAACCCATCTTGCCGCTTGGGAAATGAGTTTTGATTTCCAACCACTAAGGTGTTTCTGAAGTCTAGAAAAGAGCTCCTCAAAGCCTTCTTTAGAGAGTCTTGGTTTACAAACTGTTTCCTGAGGTGTTTAACTTTATGGGAGCATTCCACCATCCCTAACATTATTCTGATATCCCTTTCTAGAGATGACTCTATATTCGCACTAAAGTAGGTATTAGATTTCTTCTTACTAATCCTTTGGCCAGACCAAGATTCAAATTTTCCTAGAGTTACAAGAATGAGGATTGCATTATTAGTTGATGCATAATAAATTGAGATGTTGTTGACATAGAAAAGGTAAGAGAATAATGGAGCAGACCTATAGATTTTCACACATTTGAAATTTCGATTGATTTCTTCTCGACTGAGGAGTCTTGATGGCATTTCTGCATACGTCATAGAGATTGGGTCCCTTTGATGAATACCTCTTGAAGAAAAACAAATGGGGCACCATTGATCAAAATTGAGAAAGTTTCTAAGGAGACACATTCAAAAATTATTTGAAAGAGTTTTTCAGAGAAGCCACAACTCATAAGAATTTGAATGAGAAGGGGATGGTAATTTTTTAGGGACATGATAATATGATACGAATCGACATAGTATTATTGGGTTTGAATTAGAAGTTATTGGGTTGGGTTGATATGTGGTCGAATTGATAAGAAACACAAAAATTATGGGTAGGTTCTGATTGGGTTCCAGGTTACCCAATAGACACAATAATTTTATTGGGTAACCCGCCAACCCAATACAACCCGACCCAACCGAACCCAATCTAAAATTTTTAAAAAGGCAAAAGAAAAGAAAAAGAAAAAATCCAGCTGCCAAAAAGTAAAAAACCAAAAGTAAGAAAAGAGAAAATAAATAAATAAAATTAAAGAAACCCATTTTGACTAGCTAAGGTTCACTATTCACTTACATTTTAAATTCTCCCTCTCACATCCCAACTCTCACGATTATGCGGCAACCCCAACTTTTTCCCTCAAAATCACTGGCGACCTCAAAATTTTTCCTCAAATTTGCCGACACTGGTAGCCTACAGGTCGGTAAGTAGTTTAGATTACTTTGTTTGTCTTCTTGAATTTTTATATAACTTGTTTTTGGATTCCTCATCTTATTTTGACATTTTTATTCTTTGACTTATACAACCTATTACAAGGATAAGAATAGCAAGTATCAAACTCACCTATTATCACCCTTTTGTAGATTATGCCATTATAGTTAGATTTAGGCTTTACCAACAATTGTAATGGTTGTTATCCAAGATTTTATTACATTTCTTTGTTTATTAGAAGAATTATTGTACATGCTACGAAACCTTGTAGGATGTAGCCAATTTATGTTTCAATATTTGATTGTAAAATGTCATTAGGAAAAATACAGAGGTTTTTACCGAAATGCTAATAATTGTAGTTGACCTCTTAATATTTTATAAAACTTAGTCCTTTAATTTAAATTTCATCAATAGTGTAGATATTTTTTTTTCTCATTTTAGATTATATTTTGGTATGATAGAAATTAAGATAAAGAGAGAAAGTGTTGAGACAGTTGATATGGACAACGAAAATGAAGAAGAAAATAGCATGGAAGAGGTATCTTTGGAGGTTGAAGGAAAACAAATTGCAGCAACAACCTCTAGAGTCAAATGAAGAAATAGGTCAAAGTGGTGGGCATATTTTGATTTGCTCCCAAATAAAGGGAGAGAACCTGAACGCTGCAAATGTAAAGAATGTGGACAAGTATACAAAGCTGACAGTGTCTATGACACAGGTAATTTGAAATACTATGTCACTTCTAGTTATCCTAGAAGGCATATTCGTGATATAGGTCAAACTTTATTAGAGCAACGTGAAAAGGTGCTATTGGCTATATCACAAAGTTTTAACCAATAGAGATTTCGAGAATTTGTGATTTTAGCACTAATTAGGCAAGAATTACCTTTTTAGCTTGTTGAATATAAAGGAATTAGGACTATGTTTATTTATTTGGAGCCTCGGGTCACTCATTTTACTAGGAACACTGCCAAAATGAATGTTTTTAATTTGCATAAAAGGCAGATGACTAGGCTTAAATATGAATTGCGTGCTTGTCCTAGCAGAATTTGCTTTTCTTTAGATTTGTGGACATCAGTTGCTACAGATGGTTATTTGTATTTAACTGCATTCATTGATTCTGATTTAAATTTGCAAAGAAAATCTTGAACTCTTCTTATATGCCTCCACCATACTTTGGTATTACTATTTTTGAAAAAATTAATACTTTGTTAACTAGTTGGGGAATAGAGAAAAAAGTGTTTACAATTACTCTTGATAATGCTTCTGCCAATAATGTGTTTGTTGATATTTTGAAGGTCCAACTTAGTTTGAAATCTTCTTTGGTTAGTGATGGTGAATTTTTACATGCCATTGTTGTGCCTATATCCTTAATTTGATTACGCAAGAAGGGTTGAAGAAGATTGATGGTTTTGTTCATAAAATTAGAGAATGCACGAAGTATGTTAAAGGCTCTCACGTTAGAAAGCAAAATTTTTGAAATGTGTAACACAAACATGTCTTGATATTGAAAAAGCTCTTAGGTAAGATGTTCTGATTAGATGGAACTCCACATATTTGATGCTTTTATGTGTGTTGCATTTGAGGTTGACTGACTCGAACTTCATGCATTGTCGATCAACTAATTAGTGAGAAAGAGTGGAAAAGATATGTAAGTTTCTTCAACTTCTCTATGATAGAATGAATCCTTTCTCTGGTGTTAAGTATCCCGCATCCAATCTATACTTTCTTCAAGTATTTTTTATGCAATTGACTTTAAGTCAAGAGCTTGAAAGTACAAATGGATTCATGAGACAAATTGCCTCTCAAATATTATACAAGTTTGATAAGTACTGGAAAGGATTTAATCTTATATTAGCTATTGTTGTTATATTTGATCCAAGTTATAAAATCCAATTTGTTGAGTTTTTTTTACAACAAATTGTATGGTGTTGGGTCTAAAGAATGTGAAGATATTAAGGCAAAAATATTTTCTATGTTCAATGAGTACATGAAAAGTGCTTCTAAGCCAACTTCCAATGCATCAAATTTTAGTTCTCAAGACACTTTTGAGGATAATATCTTTACTCAAACTAAAAGCATGGACTGTATGGATGTGTTGAAGGTACTTTAAATAATGAGTATTTTATTTAAGTTAACTAGCCTTTTGTTATTTAATGTTGTTAACTTATTTCAATTATAATTTCAATAATTTGATTCATTTCATGGCTCAGAATTTGTCACTAGTGCTTAAAAAAGTCAATTGGAGTTGTATTTAGTGAACCAAGAATCGAAAGAAGTGCAAAGCTTGATATACTTAGTTTTTGAAAAGCACACTCATTTAGATATCGTGAACTTGCTCAAATAACAAGGGATATATTGGTTGTACCCATTTCTATAGTTGCATCTGAGTCGGCTTTCAATACTAGTGGAAGGATTCTTGATCAGTATAGGTGTGTATTGAAGCCAAATGTTGTTGAAGCACTAGTTTGCTGTAGGGATTGGCTTTTTGGACAAAAAGTAAGCTTTTTCTTATCACTATTTTGATCATTGGAGAGTGTTTGATTGTAAAATAAACAATTTTCTTATTAATTTGATATAGCATCTACTGAAATGAAATTGGATGAATTGATTGAAAATATTATGAAGTTTTGTCCAAATGAAAATGATGCCAAGTTAAGTATTGCAGTTGATAGCTCCAATGTTGTTGATCCTGATGTAGAGGATTTTGATCTTTAATCTCTTGAACTTTGGTAAGTGTTGCTGGTGTTTTATGTGAAATTTATCATTATATAAATAAATATGCAGCCATATTTTTATGGATTAATGTTTTATGTACTTTTTCTTCACAAGAAACATCAATTGGAAAAAGACAACAGTAATGAAGAAACATTATTGAAATTAAAAGCTCAAATATGCTATGCTTTTTAGATTTTTTTATTAATGACTTGATGTTATTTTTGAACAATTTATCTCTAGATTATTTTGTAATGAATTTTGGATTACAATTTACTACTTAATACTTGACTACTTGGTGTTGTTGGGATGATTGCTAATGATTGAATGGAAGGAATTATATTTCTTTGTTGGAATTTGATTTTATGGTTATTAAAACTGAGTTGTGCATAAAGGGATTGACACGAATCGACATAAAAACTTTCAGGTTGGGTTTGGGTTGAGGCTTTTTGGATTGAGTACTTTTTAGGTTGGGTTCGAGTTAACCAAAATTTTGTAATATTTCTACCTCAACTTGACACAAAACAACCCAACACGACATGATTGCCATCCCTAGTTATGATTATATTATCACCAACATTATGATTAGCTCTAAAGGCCATTTGAGTAGGAGAGATCACTTTATCCATCACTTTTTCAAACAGTTTACCAAACTCTTAGAAATAATTTTGTGTCATGCCCCAAGCATGCAAGCTTGATGGATGCAGGAACTGCTTCCAAACCCACCGAGTGCATCCTAAATTTGATCTATGATCAACTTGCCCAAAAGGGATATCCAATGGATGCATGTGAGTTCTTTGACCAAAACGTATATAGTATTCTTTCTTTTAATATTTAGGCCATGTGAGATGGGGTATTACAATCACCCCTCATTCAGAACGTGATGTCCTCATTGCAGCGTGACACAGATCCAAGATTTATCACCAAGTATTGGGACTTTGGAGGTGGCTCCTATGTGTGTAGCAATTTATCCCGTAGGTTTAAGATGTGGCTCTCACACCGTAGCAATTTGTCCCATATAGCAATTAGCTCCCAATATTCTGGTTGGTTATGGCTTTGATACCGTTTGTCATGCCCTGGGCCCACAAGCCTGTTGCATGCAAGAATTACCTCCAAACCCATTGAGTGCATCTTGAAATTAGATTCTGATCAATTTGCCCAAAAGGGATATACAATGAATGCACATGAGTTCTTTGGCCAAAGCTTATATAGTATTCTTTCTTTCACATATTTAGTGCATGTGGGATCGGGTATTATATTTTGTATGTGACGTTACAAAGACTAATGGGTCTAAAATGCTCCACCCTAAAGGCCTTAGTATTTTTTGGAATCGATGTAATGAATGTGTGATTTAATGCTTTTAATATGAATCACATAGTGAAGAAATGAATTACTATTTTAGATACTGACCAGCCAACAATGTGCTAGCATTTTTGTAGAAAGTAGGAGAGAAATCATCTGGCCTAAGGACGAGTTATTATCAAAGCTGAATACCAGATTACAAATTTCTTTAAGAGACAAAATTTGACAAAGCATCTCATTTTTAGAATTATTAATCACTTCATGGAACAGGTTTTCAAGATCATCCAAGAATGGAAGTTCAGATTCCAAGGAAGAAGAGGAAGATAAACCTTGAAAGTAATTGGCAAATGCAGAACCAATTTCATTCCATGGGGAAATCACCAAACCATTATTTGATTGAATGGAATCAAAAGGGCAAATGAATAATGATAATAATAATAATAATAATAATAATAATAATAATAATAATAATAGGATGAAAGTACCTTGTGTTAGCATCTCCATTGCGCATCTATTTAACTTTAGATTTTTTTTCCAAAGGATTTGTTCCTACTTTCTAAGGTTTCCCAACTCTAGTTGAAGAGTCGTCTCCCTTGCTAGATTATTATCAGTTCGCTCATCAGCTTGGACTAGGTCGATGGGTAGGCTAAAGGTTTGGATTCTATTATGAATATTGCCAGAGAGCTTTCCAAGAATTTTCAATTACATTGAGGCAGGATTCCTCTTCTGACCACATATTTTTGAAGCCAAATGGTTTTGGGGCATTGGGCAAGTTAAGGGAGATTTGGAGGATGATAGGTTTATGATCTAATCCAGTAGCAATTAGGTGGGAAATGGAAAATCGAGGAAAGAGGGCAAGCCAATTCAAATTGGCAACAACCCTATCTAGATGAGCTTTGATATTAGCAAGACTGTCCTGCTTGTTATTCTAGGTAAAAGGCAAGACCGAGAAATCCATTCGATCAAGTTTAGGGAGTTAGGGTCTTGGGAAAGGGAGTGATGGGATAAAGATGTAAAACACTTACCGCCTTTTTTCTCATTTTGGTCCATGATGTCATTGAAATCACCTAGGACTATCTAAAGACCGTCAAAGATTCAACAATGTCAGATAAGATAGATAAAAAGTAACTTTAATTAGAAGTGGCAGCATAGGGGTAATAGACACCCGTAAGGAGCTACAGAGGATAATTTTGCATATAATGCAGTGGCACTAATTAGCCAATTTGAGCGGCCAACAGTTTGGACATTATGTCATCAGTCCATCTAAGGCAAAGATCCCCCACAAAACCAATATGAGGAACAAAGAAATGATTGACTAAGGGAGCAGAGTTGAGAGCTTCAAGAATTTGGGGGAAATGAGAGATTTTCATTTCACAGAGGAAGATGATAGAAGGAGATTGAAAAGTGAGGAACGTCCTGAGATCTCTAATTACCTTGGATTGGGTCAAACCTTAGCAATTCTACGAGAATATCTTCATAGAGATTATTTCTAAAGTTACTTTGGGGTAGTGAGGTTAGTGGAAGGAATTTCTTCAATCACAATAATGGAAGTCTTGGGATAGTTATCATAGGTATTCGAGGAGCTGGGTGTCAGAGTAGTTGAGATTAGTTTGGTTCTTTTTACTTTGATGATTCTTCAATTGATCGTTAGGGTTGTTTCTTCGATGAGAGTATCGCTCATATCCAAAGGCCAAGAAGGGACATGGTTAGATTTTAGATTAGTAAGGGTAGATAGAGAGCATTTGAAGAGGGATAGGCCGTCTGAAGAGAAAGATGATTGCATGGGGAGCATGGTAGGTTCCAGATTATCTTGGGGTTCAGGGTCAACTTTGGGCTTTTTGTTTTTTGGCGAGTTGACAAAGAATTCAAGGATCCTTTTATTTGGATTGATGACTTGGGTTGGGATTTTCGAAGGTCCAAGATTGAAGGATAACTTGGGATAGAAAAGGTGGGCTTTAATTTTGGACGTGTGTATAGATATTTTGTAAGGCCCATTGGAGATGGACTAGATTGGCAAGGATTTGGGGAGGGGGGAGTATCTTTGGTTGGTAGC
Source organism: Jacaranda mimosifolia (assembly GCA_018894105.1). Classification (NCBI taxonomy): domain Eukaryota; kingdom Viridiplantae; phylum Streptophyta; class Magnoliopsida; order Lamiales; family Bignoniaceae; genus Jacaranda; species Jacaranda mimosifolia. Next base: position 12,103,530 of record CM032130.1, on the reverse strand, counting down.
TTTTCAATGGATTTAAGAGAGTTTGCCAAGGGTGTAAATTAGGGATGTAAATGGATATTCGAAAATTCATTTACCGTTCGCATTTGTATCCATTTATACAAAATTTATCCGCATCTATTTAAATTGGATATTATTTGTATTCAACTAGTAGATATCCGATTATAAATGGATACGGATGTGGTAAATGCGTATCCAATCCATTTAATATCCACTCCAAATACATATTTATTAAATAATATATTATTTATATTTTTCAATAAAAACATCACATTCTATATATGTATATATATAAAAACTATAATTGAAGAATTAGGAAGAAAAAAGAATAAATTTAAAAAATAATTGTAATATAGAGAAAATTTTGAAGAATAAAGTTAGTCAACATAATTATTGTTGGTTGACTTTATAATTGATATACTTAAATGTCATTGTTATTATTAATTAATATTTATAATAAATTATAAAGTTAATTATTAATTAGAAATTATGCTATTTTAATGAAATTGTATAGTTTCTTATATTAATTAAAAATATGTATTTGTTATAGGTTCATAAATTCACGTATTTGGATATTCGTAAATAGATATTTAAATAATTATCATCGAATATGAATATAAAAAAAATAATTCGAATGTAGATAAGTTTAACTAAATATGAATACATATAAATAATTATAATTGAATATGGATATATCCGAATTCGACCGAAATTCGATGAATACGAATTTGAATATCATTCTTAAATAGCCATCAAATCTGTATCCGTATCCAAATATTTGAAAAGTTAAATGGATACGAATATGAAAACACTGTATTCGATCCGTTATTATCCGTTTACACCCCTAAGTGTAATGTTAGGCTTCTTTGATCTATCTGAGGACAGAATCAGCATGTAATCAGCTTCATTAATGACCTTGGATTGATTGAGAGCTGAAAAGGAATTTAAGTGTGAGTGTTTTTTAGAAGAGGCATTTTCCTAGGTTCAGATGGGAAACAACTTTTCTTAAGCTCATTAATTGGTGCTGAGTGTCTATTCTGCAGAGGGTTACTAGGATTAGATAACTGGTTCGATTTACGATTTTCTGGAGAGTTGATACTAAGGGTTTTGTCAATGACCACCATGAATGAATTTTGAGTCGAGCTTTCTTGCACATGAAGCAATGGGTCAAACCTCTGCTAGAATCGGGATGAGCTTTCTTCTTAGGGACTGGAACCAGTGTTCAAAAAATCGGACCGTTCATTGAACCGAAAAACTTATTGGTTCACGGCTCACTGGTTTAACCGTTGGTTAGGCCGTAATTGAACCGCAATTGAACCGTGATGTCATAATTACGCTATATATATATTTATATTATATATATTATTTAAAAATTAATAAAATGCCAAAATATAACACATAAAGAGTTTAAACGATATTCTTTAACATCAATCCAAATTTTTTAACATACCAAGTTTAAAGTTTAAAGTTTAAACACATAAATAATTTAACAATATATGAGCCACTCATGCTACTGCTGCTGCTCTCGGTTTCTTTGCTTAGGGAAGAGAAAATGGGAATGAAAGACTTGGGATTAGTTGTGGGAATAATGAATTGAGTCAATTTACTAATATTAAGTTATTTTGACTTTTTGCTTGTACCATGGCCTTTAACTTTAGTACTTAGGCCAAACAAAAAAAAATTCATTAAAAAAAAAACCGTTCCTATTCCAGTGAACCGCTACCGGTTCACCAGTCGAACAGTTCCAGACCGGACGATTTTCTAAAAAATGTTAATTTTTTCATTTTTTCGATTTTTTAATCATTGACTGGAACAACACTCCATTTTATGACCAATTCAACTAAAAGTGAAACAAAATTCCCCAACCTTTCATATCTAGTCTCAATTCTCATTAGATTGGGAGGGAATATTTGCAACAGAACATGATCCACCAGAGGTTTTGCAATGGCTACCTCCATCCTCATTTGCAAGGATTTTCTCCATTTGTGACCTTTCGTGGCTAAATCAGCTTTGAGGAAAGAATCTACAACATCCCCAATGAATTATGATATTTCCAAGTTTGTGAACATAATCGGGATATTGAAGACGTGAATCCAAATCAGCAAATGGGACAGATTGATGTCTTGGAGGGCTTTCTCAACTTGCCATATCTTGGTAAGGACCAAGAGTTTTTTGACATTCCAAGTTTGGCCCATGATTCTATTTAGGATGTTACTATCTTCTAGATCCACTGCGAGTAAATTTTGACCCATTGAGTTAATGGCCACAAAGTTAGTTAGGCCCAAGGATTTGATCAAAGTGGCTTTAAATAGGTCAGTATTGAGAGGCTTATTTGAGATGACTTTGGCAATCACAATAAAAGATTCAGTAATGAGAGTAGGCTCCCCATTAATTTCACTATATTTAAGGGCTTTTGTTTGTTAGATGAGGTCAATGATTGAAGAACCTATAGCCATGATTGCAATAGAGATTAGGACAAAAAAGAAGAGGGGGAAAATAATGCAAGGTTGAGAAATGACGAATCCAGGTAGGAAGGATGGGAGGAAAGATTTGAGGAAATAGAAGGGAGAGCATAGGAATAAGAGAGGGATATAGAGAAGAGTAGACAGAGCACAACTGAAGACCCTCAAGAAGGGAGTTCCACTCTCCAATAAGAGAGAACGGGGATTTATTCATGTGGTGGCAACTATACTCTTCAAAGGATTGATGAATAGAATTCAACAAAATTTTCAATTAATTGTCTAACTTGATACACTTTACAGCTGTATTCATGACTTTAAAATTCTTTTCAATTTTTACGTACAATTATAGTTAAAGTTAGTGAAAATGTTATACCTAAACACCCTATTCAGAGCCACAAATATGTTTATGAGGGTCACACGTATCTCATGTGCACACGCATCTTATGCACACACACAAACATAAATATATATATTTGTATATGTGCACTAATTTTTTATGGTAAATAGAGATTTAATTTCTTTTATACATACAACTTTTATTTTTCTTTTTAGGCGAACAAAATAATCTCTTGCCACCTTTTGTTATTGATACTTTTAGTAGAAAGAGTTGGAAAACTTGTTTTCTTGTCTCAAAGCCTTTTCCATTCTTTCCTTACATTGAATTTAGTCGGTGGTGGTACCATATATTCTTTAATAGGAGATAAAATTGCTCCAGTATCTTATAATCTGCTCAATGAAAGATTTTATTTCTTTTGATGCACCTGAAGAAATTTTAGGGCACTAATATTTGCCTTTTGCTTTATTCATCCAAAAAAGTTCATAAGTAAGAGCTTCTAGTATTTTTTTGCATTGCGCATATCAAACTTGACTCCCTTCAAAGGGTTGCATCTGATTATAATACAAACTTGTCAACTACTACTTCAGTTATAATTTAAGCATGCCGCAAGCGGATAATATCGACATTATTATGCTTGATTATGAATAGTGTTACATCTAAATTTTCCATCAAATTTAAATAATTATCTAATACTTCAACCTTAAGAAAAAAGATCCTATCCATGAAACTTCTATCGACAATAAATTATCAAATGATCTATTGTTCATTTGGTTTTAAGCGATCGAATCAAACGGTTCAGTTGGTTAATTGAAATTTTCGATTTTCCAAAAGTCAAAACTGAAAATTTAACCAAACCGACCACAACCGGTTCGATTTCAGTTCGGTAAAACCAAACCAATTCTTTTATGGTTATTAAACCGGTTTCGATTTCAGTCGAACCGGTTCAAGATTTTTTTTTATTTTTATTTTTACAAAAGTTGGATAAAAGTTTTTTTGATAAAAAAAAATGTTTGATTTTAGCTTTAGGTAAAAAATTTGAATTGGATTACTTATTTTTATAGTATTAAAAAGTTTATTTGATAGAATTAAGTTTGATAATAAATGTTTATATTTAGATGAAAATTTTAGAATTGGTGAAAATTTCAAATAGGTAGACACTTTAATAAGACATACAATTATGTTGACTTTTATATAATTCCTGTATTGGTGAGTTTGTTTGGATATATAATCCAATCATGTGAATATTTACCGTCACATATATTCAATTACATATATATGATATCTATCATATGTTATACTAATTGACAAGAAACGTAAAGGGAATTGAATTAATCATTGGGTGCAAACCACTCATTGATATAATAATCTTAATTTCACTTTCTTAACCAAGCAAAAGTTGAAATATAATCAAAAGTTGGCATAGTTTCTATTGGTGGGTAACATATCACTGGCTAGTACTAAGCACTAAGAAAGTTAGACTTTGGGGAATTTCTATATATTATCATCAGTCTTCCAGGAAGGGTCCTGTAGGAACAGCTTTTCTTAATTCTCTGTTCACACTTCACATTGGACATTAATTCTGTAAGAAAAGAGGATTAGCATCTGGGAGGATCTTTCTTTTAGCTTTTCCTCTATTCACACACACACACACACACACAGTTTGCTATTATATGGAAAAATAAAGGAAAAAAGTCCAACAAGTGACCATAAGGAGTGCAGAACTAGCCCTTAACAATAAAGTAACAACACAATAAGCATTTATGCTTTAAAACTTTATAAAAAGAAATAGAGTATTTCTTCTTTACAAATTGGCATATACCTTCTGTTTCTTTGCCAAAAGTGGGTCAAAAGAGTAAAATCCAATATAGCAAGCAGATTTATAACATTGCCAGACCAACACAAAATTGAAATATCACTAGCAAAGGATGAGGGATTAATGAATCATGGCTATGTTTGCTCTTCATCTGTTAAAACTCAGACATGAAGAGCAAAATCAAATTCTTCATGAGGAACCAAACAAGAAGCACACTCAACAACTCTAACAAGCAAATGATGGTAAATGAATAAAGGATATTGCTAAGATAGTATGTGGGGTAACAAGATTATGTTTTCTTGCTCATGATACAGATTTACAGACAGTTGAAGGGCTTCAAGCTTTCAATTCCACCAAATTCACCCTCATCCTTCATTCCTAATTTCTATAGACAGAACATACCAATATAAGAAATAACATTATAAAAGATTTATTGTAAAAAAAAAAACTAGAGAAATAATATGCATAAATAAGTGACTTATGTACCTAATGATATCCATCCATCATGATCACAAACCGATTACCACAGAATATGTACCAATACTTGAAACCACATCTAGAAATACAAATTAAACAATCAAAAACATATCAACTCATAAGTATGAAAAACATGGATATATTAACAATCATAAAAATAATAATTCAATAATAATCTTTAGGATCATAATGTATGAATCTAATGCATATCTTCTTCAAGTCTTTCAATTTGAGCATAATCTTCCTCAGCATGTGGCTTTGCAGGTCCATTGCGAATCCAATCTTGAGTACAAATGAGGGCTTAAGTCATTCTTAGAGTTAAAGAGATTCTAAAGTCATAAATCACCCGACTCGAAGTACTAAAGGTAGATTCAGAAGCAACAGTGGTAATAGGCATAACAAACAAATCACGAGCCAACCTCGCTAAGATGGGAAATCAGTGGGCATTCATCTTCCACCATACAAGAACATCAAAGTCGGGCACATCTTTCTCTTTTTTCTCACTCAAATATGTATCAAGCTCTAATTGATTTTCTGAATCTCCCTCATCATCTATACATAATTTACGGTACTCCGCCAATCTAAAGCCCCTTACCATCCTCTTGTTGCTATCAACACTGGAATCAAATGGACCGCTACTACTTTGGGGAGGTTGTGACCCTGTTTTTGAAAATGTTTTTGTAGTACTATATATTCTTTTATAATCTTCAAAATTTTCTTGAAGAGCTTTGCTAACCCGATCACACATGTCATTTCCCAATTGACCCTCATACATATGAGTAAGAGTGAAGAAAACATATTTCAACTTATGCCGAGGATCAAGAGCTACAGCCACAAACAACATGTTCATTTTAGTAGGATCTCCCAAATACTCATCAAACTTTGCTTTCATTTTCTTTGCTACTTCTGACAACTTATAATCATCACCTGTCTCCTACTGTTTTATCAAAACATCAATATCACTAATCTCATCCATAAATACATTAGAAGTCACATACTTTGTGCCAGAAATTCTTATAGTTATTTCATAAAGGTGTTTCAACACTTTCACCAATCTATCAATCATATACCAATCATCATTTGTGGGAAGCCCTACCTTACCATAAGGTCCTTGATGAGCAAAGTCATCACGAAATTCTTTTTCACATATCTCATACCTATCAAACACACCCTGAAAAAGCAAAGCAGCCTCAAGCATAAAGTAAGAAGAATTCCATCTAGTAGGACAATCAAGGCTCAACAATTTTTTTACTTCCCACTTTTTCCTCAATAGCATAATCTTTGAATTTTTTCCACCTAGCCGATGATTGTCTCAAATACCTCACCACAGTGCGAACACGCTCAAGTGACACACCAACATTTGTCAATCCATCTTTCACAACAAGATTAACAATATGAGCAATGCACCTCATATGCAAATATTTACCATCACAAATTGACTTCTTCCATGCTAAAAATCTTTTTCTTCAGTATGATACTGCAGTTTCATTAGAAGAAGCATTATCAACAGTAATGGTAAATACACTGTCAATTCTCCATTCAAGCAAGCATTTTTCAATCAAAAGACCAATATCTTCCCCTTTATGGCTAGAGCACGAAACAAAATTCAAAATCAACTTATGCAACTTCCAACTTTCATTGATAAAGTGAGCAGTCAAGCACATATAATTGATTTTTTGATTAGAAGTCCACGTATCTGTTGTGAGAGACACCCCTTGTTCCAGATTTTTGGAAGTACTCCTTTATATCATTTTTCTCATTAAAATACAGTTTCAAGCAATCTCTAGCAACTGTAATTCTAGATGGCACAACAAGTTGGGGAGATGAAACAGAAACATACTGTCTAAAGCCTTCACCCTCAACAAACCTAAAAGGTAATTCATCCTTAATGATCATTTTAGCAAGTGACTGTGAGGGCAGCAGTGAGCGGCGCTACGGCGGGTCTTGGGCGAGTGAGTAGTAACTGTGTGTCTATGACAGTGAGGTGTGAACTGTAGCATCGGTTGGTTCGGTAAAATTTACCAACCGAACCGATCGATTAATTTATCAAATTTTATGAAAATTTCTAACCATTGACCGCATCGAAATTTTTGGTTAAACGGAAGAATTAACCGAAAAATTTCAGTTTCGTTCGATTAATTCACCGATTGACCATTTTTTTCCCTTTCATTTTATAAGCAAAACAAGAGCTAATTTTCTGCCCCAGAAAACAAACAGATTGTGCAAACTGCAGGCCAATTTAAACTCAACATGCAACATTCTAAGCCAAGATTCAAAACTTAAATCTGATCCACCGATTCAATCCATCAAAATTCAAAAAGACCATTCATCAAAGAAAAGCAAACCAGAAAATTCTGACTACAACAAACACATTCGGCAAAATCAAATCAAAACATCAACTTGCAACAACATTCAAAAACCTCTAAATCTCCATAATTCAGTCAGCTAAGCATGATCCAAGAGGGTCCAATAGATTGACTGTCCCAAAAAAATAGAACCTCCACTTTGCAAAAGATCAACAAAATCTGAATCAAAAATCAAGTAACAAATCATTTCAGCAACAATTTCTACATTATTTATCAACGACAAACAAGTTAACTCCGAATATTGTTCTTTGTTGAATAAATAGAGAAAGTATCAGATCAATTGATCAACAAATAATCCCACTCGGGCCACTTCCACCAAATCCAATAATTGGCAAATCTGAATTATCAAAATAAGTTATTTAATTACTAAATGCACATAAAACTAAATAGAACATGTAAATGATATGTAAAAAAAGATTATAACATACCATTCTCAAACTTCTCAACTTCCTCTAAATCTTCTTCAACATTTAATTGATGAGACTTTCGAAGCCAATCTTGTGCACATATCAAACCTTCCACCACCTTAGGAGTTAAAGAACTTCTAAATGGATCAAGAACCCTCCCGCCAGCGCTGAAAGCAGATTCAGAAGCTATTGTGGAGATAGGAACAACCAAAATATCTCGAGCCATGTGTGAAAGGATTTGAAATCGCTCAGAATTGAGTTTCCACCACTTTAGAATATCGAAATCATCTTTATCATCCTGCAAGGCCTCATCTAAATATAAATCAAGCTCGGATTTTCTATCAAGACCACTTCCACTCTCTATTTTTTGCTTCTTGGCCATTAACTTATAATATCCTCTTGGTTTCCCAACACCCATTAATTCACTAGTAGAAGTTGCACTTGATTGACTTGTTTCATTTGTTTGGTCACTCTCAGGTTGAAACATCTTCTTGTACTCCTTAAATAAATCATAAAGCGCCTCTTTCACTCTCTCAAACAAATTGCTACCATCATCGACACCATAAATATCACGAAAAGCAACTTCTATTGCCATAAATTTTTCACGAGGATCAAGTTCAACATCAAAAAAATAAGTTTATTCATTCTCTCAATATTTCCCCAATATTTGTCAAACTTTGTCTTCATTCTTATACCCATTCTGCTCACATTTAAATCATCACTTCGAGTCCATTCTAGGATTGCACCAAGTAAATCACTAATTTCAGTCCAAAATGTATTAGATGTAACGTACAATGAGCCAGAAATGCGCAATGTGGTATCATAAAAAAGTTGCAACATAACAGTCATTCTTCTCACAACATCCCAATCTATGAAACCCTTTAAACTAGCATCAACCTCAACTTTGAAGTATGGATCTATTAACTCAAATATTTCAAATGCTCTCTCATACTTCTCAGCTACACTCAACATTAAATAATTAGAATTCCACCTGGTGCACACATCTAAACACAATGAACTCTTGCACTGACTCGGCACATTCCTTGAATTTCTTAAGTCTAGCTGGAGATTGCCTAATATATTTCACTGCCTCCCTAACACATTTGATTGATGAATCCAAATCCTTTAAACCATCAAGCAGAATTAGGTTGATTATGTGAGCAATGCACCTCATGTGTAAGTATTTGCAATTTCCAATACTAGTTCCCCAATTAATAAATTTATTTTTCAAGTAATCAATTGCAACATCATTTGAGCTGGCATTGTCCACTGTAATAGTAAATACCTTATCTATCCCTCACTAAGTAAGCACGTCTCAATTGTCCTACCAATCAATTCACCATTTTGACCAGAAATTTGACAAAAATTCATGATTTTCTTATGTAACTTCCAATCCTTATAAATGAAATGAGCAGTGATGCACATGTAATTAATTTGTTGAATGGATGTCCATGTGTCAATAGTTATAGAAATCCTTTGCTCATTCTTTTTCAAATAATTTTTCAAAACCAACCTCTCATCCATGTACAACTGAAAACAATCACGTGAAATAGTCCATCTAGAAGGAATTTTGAACCTAGGGCATGCATCATGCATAAACTGTTTAAACCCTTCTGCTTCGACAAATTTAAATGGCATCTCATCATTAATAATCATACATGCAAGACTTTGTCTAATAGCTACTTGATCAAACTTCCAAGTTGACAACGTACTAGTATTTTCACAATCCCCCAATGGTTGCAAAGACAAGTGTTTTTGTTTCCCATCTTCATTACCTGGCATCTTCTTGCATGCTTTCATGTGATGGTTAAGTGCACTGGTACCATTTCTCCTAGTATCAGTAGCATATTCTTTTTGACAATGCTTGCATTTGCCTTTAATGAAGCCCGTTTCTTTATCAACAACCATCTCAAAATGTTCCCATACTTTTGACCTTTTTTTTGGGAGCTTCCCTGAGTTTTTAGTTTCATCACTTTCGGGTATAGATATTGAATTTGAACTCTCCTCTTCTTGGGTGCTTTGTGGTATTTGATGGGATTCTTGAGAATCTGAAAAACACCAAACAATATTATGTCAAACATCTCAAAAAAGTGCTAAAAATTCAGATTATGTCAAATATTATTAGACAACTTGGAATTGAAAAATTAGTATAACAAATCAATTCCCACCAGAAAGTCAAATTAAGATCTTAAAACAAAATTTATTAAGTTTGGTTGTTTTACTGCTCGTGCCGTGTAGAATCTCTATGCTATGCCTATGCCTATTACTTCTATCTCTATGTTAATGCATTCCCAAATCCCAATTAAGAATCACTACTTGAACAATCAAATATTAGTTTTGCACTTTTGCTGAATCTCTGCTTCAAGAAAATCATTCAGTTCATATATTTCAACCACATGTAAACACAAAATTGAAAAAAGCATATATATATACATACAACTGCAAATAAGATAATAAATGATGATTTTGATTACAGAGCACTAATCTGGGAAAATAAAACTGGAAAAAAAAGGGGGAAAAAACTAGATAATAAATAAAGTGCTCACTTCTATTTAACCTCACAAAAATATTACCCCACATTTACCTAAAAATCAAAAGCCTCGTCATCGAACAATTGGCCACGCTGAAATCAAATTCTCTGTTATTTATCATTTAGTGACTAATCAACTACAGTAAAATTTACTTTTCTCCAAAAGATGTCTAAAAAATTGATCATATACAGCATACCCTAAGGAAGACCATCACTAGTACCCAAATTCAAGATTAGCGCACAAAAACTTTCAAATAATGCGAAATTCAAAAGCAAATAATCAAACATACACTAAATCAGATCTAAAAATTTGAAAAATAAAAAAAGAGAAAGAACACGAACAACAAGAAACCCAAACCAAACTAAGCTACCAACAAGACTACGGTTTCCAACTTCCATTTCTAGACCATAAAAATCTCAAATTAGATACTAAGGAAAAGATTGAAATCGTCCTCACAACACAATAAAATCGGATAAAAGAAGGCCATATAGAGAAAGGTTACCAAAGTAGAAGCAGAAAGAAGAAAACCTTTACTATGGTAGCGAGGATTGATCGGATAGAGAGGAAGGGAGATGAGGTAAGACCAGAAATAACCGCAGTGGCGGTGGTCGGTGACAGCGTTGCGACGGTGGTCGACCGAAGGGCGAGGACTGGCTGTCGCCTGTTAGGCTGTGTGTGTGTCTGTGTGAGGACTGGACCGAGTAACGATTGGTAGTAGCTGAGACTTGAGTGGCAGGGGAGTGGGGAGTGGGGAGTGGGCACAGAGGGGCAACCAGCGAGCGGCAGCCAACAAGGATAACTGGGTAACGACTGTCGGCTAAGGGTAATGGTTAAGAGTTGTTGTCTATAGACTGTAAGATGCTTAGTCCCGAATCCCAATCCTGAGTGTATGAGAAATAAGGTCCTGAGTGTGTGAGAAATATCTCAATAAGGTGTATTAAACCTTAATACAAAACGACATCATTTTTGTTTCGGTCAATGCGATTTTTAACCGATTTTTTTGAAAAATTAACCGCACCGCACTGAAAATCAAAAACTAAAAACAAATTAACTGTTAACCAAACCAAAAATAAATTGGACAAAACGGTTCACTAAATTCAATTTTGATTCGATCAGTTAATTGATTTTTTTGGTTAATGAACAATTTTGTTCACCCCTAAAGGCAATGAACGATTGAGAGTGGAGAGTGAACACTAAACTGTGAAGACTTTAGCCACTTAGGTCAAACTTCAAAGACTCAAAATTCAAAAATCAAAATTGGGGGCTGATTCTAAATCACTGATTGGGAATTTGGGATTTAGATTTTGGTTTGGGGGCAATTTCTTAATTTGTTATTTGTTTTATTGCTTAATTAATCGTTATTATGCAAAATTGTGTTCTAGAATTTAAGTTAAATTCATTATAATTTATCTATAAATTTTAAATTATCATTTAAAAATTAGAATTTGAGTATAATATTAGGAGTTGGAATTTAGGTTGTCTACCCATCTAGAATTTAAAATAAATTAATAATATAGTTAGAACTTAGAAGTTAGGATGTAATTTTTATAAATATCAAATATAACTTATCTATTATAAAAAAATACATTTAAAATATTATAAATTTAAAAAGATAAATAAATATTTTAATTATTTTATGTTATAAAATTTTTACTACACACATTGAATGTGCTAAAAATGCTAGTGTATAAATGTCAAGGCATATGCATACGCACACAATTTATAACTAATTAAATATTAAACTCAATCTACTCTACTAAAGTTAAATAACAAATTAGTCCAATGACATCATATAGATTGTGGATTTGCAAATTTTGTGAAAAATATAATTATAACATTATTAAATCATCATTTCTAAAAGATAATTTTAGAATATTGATAAAATTGGTATCCAAACTATCTTTTTTATGTTGAATTCTCCACTTTATCTTTCAAACTATTTTAGCTTTTAACTATATTTAATATTTTAGACACAAAACAATGAATGGGTAATGAAAATATATGATTCAACCAACCCCTTGGGCAACGATTAGTTGGTTTGCAATTTAAACTAAAATTTCTATTTTTACTAATTTACTCGTTAATGCACCCTATATAATTATATGCTTATACTATTTGAATTTAGAAAAACTATCAATTTTTTTTCTCAGTGAGTCTTTGTATCATAATTATTTATTTTTTATATATCATATATTACAATCTATGCTTTTTATAAAATGTAAGAGTAGGACTTTCAAAAACTATTTTAATATATTTTGTATAAAATGATAAAATCAATTTTATTTTAGAAAACAATGACAATGAAATTTTATTTTGTCTTCTCTAATTTTACTTCTTTTTTTCTCAATTATTTCACCTTTTTAAAAAAAATTCTTTTTATTTATCCCAAAAACTTAAAAATACATTTGAAAAATTATATTTATTTATCTTAAATCTAAAACATTTAATAAAAAAATAAAATTTAACAAAACCACTAGCACTTGAATAATACATTTATATATATATATATATATATATTGCCAAAAAAATGATAGAATCGGTTTTGGTTCGGTTAAACCAAACCAAAAATCGAAATTTTGATTTTCGATGCAGTTTTCTGTTAAACCAAGAGGAAAAAAAAAGGACAAAAGAAGAACTGAACCGAAAACCGAAATTTTCTGAAATACAAAACCGAAAACCGAACCGAATCTTCTTTGGTTCGGCTTGGCTCGATTCGGTTCGACTTTTTCGATTTTCGGTCGGTTTTGGTTTTTCTTTAACACCCCCAGATGAAGTTCATACACAAATCAAACGATCAAAATTAAACAACAGCAGTCAGCAGCTCAAGAAAACACAAACAAATTACTATTTTGTGAGTTGTGACACAAAGCAATCAATGGGCCTTCGTTCTACAAAATCAGAAAACAACGAAGAGCAGTCCAAACTTTAACTCAAATTAGATACCTTTCTTTGCCTCAATGTCCCGCAGCCTCAGAGTTACGGCTCTCTTGTGGGCTTCCAGCCCCTCAACTTCAGCCATTGTTGCTACATAAGGTCCAAGATTCCTTAGCCCTTCTTCTGTCAATGACTGGATTGTGATATATTTCAGGAAGGAGTCTAAAGATACTCCACCATACATCCGTGCAAAACCGTAAGTTGGAAGAACATGGTTGGTCCCACTAGCATAATCTCCTACACTCTCAGGGGTCCATGGACCCAAAAATACAGAACCTGCATGTAGTGTAGGCCAAATGAGTTTCATCAATTATGGGAAAAAAATAAACAGCAGATGTCAATTTACAACGTGGAAATATTATTCACGAATAAGAAATTCCATGCTAATATATACACCCTGGAATATATTTGTGTTGAGTAACTTGTAGAAACTACAGAACTGCAGATGGAGCAAAAATACCTTGTAAAACAGAAAATTGATCTGCATCAAGCATTCAACTTAAGGTATGGATTTAAGAGACTGATGATTTCAATTTGCGGAGGATTTAAATGGTGAAATTTGTAAGAGTGCATGGAATTGGCAAGAAATAAGTAAATGTATATCCAAAAAGGCTCCTTTGAGAACTTTATTTAACTTCAGTACTAAGATGGAGGAACAATAATGGCAAAAAAGTTATAGATATAGTGACAAGGATATTAGAGAGAAAAAGGCAGTAGACATAGTGCAAAGCACACAGAGAATGATTACCTGCATTCTCGACAGAACTTTCCCACTTCTCAGCATCTTTCACATTGATAATCAAATGCTCAGGTGCAAACAAGTTAGAAAAAGCAATAGCCTGGAACACCAAATACAGTAGCAGTTCAGGACAAACTGAAGCTTGATAAGCCATGAAATGTAAAGACCAAACAACAGTCGAGCAAGAAATTAACTACAGGAATTGAACATGGATGCAGTGACAATGAAGGATGAAAACATTTAAGAACAAGAAGCCATATGACGCCTAGCAGAATTTAGCCCCATCTATACTAGAACACTTTTAGGCCACATTCACACAAGGATTTCATACCACGGCTTCCGTATTTATATTTTCTGCGCTGCTTTCCTGTATCCCTTATCCCAGATATACAAGTATCCAAGAGGAGCATTTTCGTGCCTATTGTAGGGTTTAACTGCACTCATTAATTTAAACAAGTACTGAAGTTAAGACTTAAATAGATCGTACAACTACTCAATTTTAAATGGGAAATGGTGCTCATCTCTCGTAGAAAGAACAAACTCAAGTCAAACTCGCACAATTGACAAGAAACAGAGGGAGTATATAGCTAGGTTTCCATGTATGTTCTTAGAATTGAAGACAAGGATATTCAACTAATAATGTCTATGGAGAAAATGATGCCAAAAGATACAATGTAGAGAGGCCTACACTCATTTTTCCTCATCCAAACAAATTTTTTTCATATATAATATGAAATTTGAAGATTATGCAAACCTCAACCATATCGCGGGCAAAAACAGTGAAGCTGTGACTTAGTGCTTTTGAAGCAAAGTCTCCTCTGGGCAGGCGTTTACACTGCTTGTTGATTTCATCCTCAATTGCGGTTATATCCACACCATCTCCAGCAACTACAAGAACAACTTGGCTGTCAGGACCATGCTCAGCCTGAGATTAAGAACATATCTTTTGCATGGTCAAATAAAGAAACAGAATGGGAAATTAAAAGAAATCAATTTAACAAAAATACACAAGTCAGTATTTCGCTAGAATATAAATGAACAGAGAAGGACAGAATAATTTAATTCTCTATTATATTCGAAAAGAACTTCGGTTACCATATGCTTCAATCAAGTTCTCAATTTTATTTTAACTGTTAACTTTGTTCAGGGATAAACAGAGCTACTAACCCTTTTTTCATTTAACTACACCATGACAGCAGATAACAACAACAAATTACTTTGGACAAGAAAATAAAATGAAGCAAAAACCAGCAACAAGAACTGTATAAAAGGGTAGTCACCTGTGAAAGCAAATCTGCTGCAATGTGAACAGGGCAGGCATGCTCATCAGCAATAACAAGCACTTCTGATGGTCCAGCAGGCATGTCTATTGAAATCAAAGCCTCACTGTTCTATTGTGACAAGTAGCATTTCAGCATTATAGAGCAAGTAAATATGTGACATATTATTAAACAGTTCGATAAAATAATAGTTTAGACAGTAAAATAATGAATACCTGAAGAATCATTTTAGCAGCTGTGACATACTGATTTCCAGGCCCACATATCTTCTCAACCTGCAGCCCCAATAACATAAACTTGTCACAGATACACAGCAGCAAAAGCATGTGGTTTTACAGACAGGTTCACATTTCACACACATTAGATGAGACCAGACACATTAGCTCTGCAACTTATTTTAGGGCCATGAAGGCATACAATATGGAAGCAAAGAATTCAAGATTGAATAAACACATTCATCATGTTAGGTAAGTGGATTAGGAGGGAAGCTATCTAAAAGGTGGTCCAGATGCTGTCTGTGCATCCGCAGAGAGTAAACCAAAAGCTGAACGGTACCGTTGATGAGATGTTACAAGTTAAACCCACAGGAGATTGCACATACCTACAATGCAGACTGAGCAGGATAATACGTATGTCACCTTGCCTGTAAGTACATAGGTTGTTTCCAAGACTCGGACCTGTAACATGTAAGTCTCACTGCTTAAAAAATTAGTAAATTTTCATGGTTAGTTCTTGGAACTCAACTACTCAATAGTAAGTTTTCATGGTTAGTTATTCGAACTCAACTACTCAAATCATTTCCGTAATGGACCCTTATGACAAGTTGGATAGGGCTTGCAAATCTGGAGTCGGTGGAACATGGACAGCAGACATCATGTCTGCATGCAAAAGTAACACTGTCAAACACATAGGTAATCATTACTTAAATGTGTTGCAATGATTTTGCACTCTACTAGACAAAATGGGCTATACGTTATGGCGAACACCATTGTCCATGTTACCAAGGGCAGCAGTCATGCGAAGTCAGATCAAATGCAAACAGATACAAACAGGAGCATGTAAAGTGATCGAGGAACATCCTTAAAGGAAAAAGCCTGCTCTGCAATAAGTAAGCTAAAATGATCATTTATGAACATATTTTGCCACAGTTAATCCTTCAGTTTGACTCACATCCAGAAACAAGAGTCCCCAAGAAAAAAAATTTATTAAAGATCTTTAAACTTTATTAAGGGCAGTGTCAACACTAGTGAGCAACACGTCTGTATGAGACCACAACTGCTAGGAAAAGAGAATTATAATAGTTGGAAGAAACATTAGACTCTGTCATGCAGTCATATAAATAGCTTCACTACTTTATTTTTCAATTTCTTCCTAATGAAGCATATTTCTGGTGAGTGCGATCTGCTCGCTGACTAGAGGAGTCAATCGACAGAAAGATAGACTCAGGGAGTGGTTGAAAGAGCGGGTTGAACCCTGCAACCAGTGAACAACGTTAAACTAGCCGAGAGGGTCCTCGGCTAAGACTCTCCGATGCTTAAGTCAATATATACTCGACCGGAAAGTAATTTGGTAGAGTAACAGTTTATGAGAGTGTAAGAGCATACTTTTCAGGCTAAAATGAGGATATTTATAGTGCCTATTGTCAAGGAGAAGGATGCTGAACTAGCAGCAGCCGTCACTGAGAAGAGCCGCCTGGACGACTTGTTAAAGAAAGCAAGAGCTGAAGTCGAGGATGCCTCTCTCTCTAGTTTGGGCATAGGCATGAGGCTACCAGAGCTGTTGTCATTATGCGAGGGCTAAATTTTTCAAGATGCTGCCCGACATTCGCAAGGAGGCAGTGCAACAGTTTATGTTAACTCCTGCCTTTATCGACACCATCGTGGTGTTTGGCATAAATGATGCCAAGGAAGGGTTCGAGAAGGCACTGAAGCAACTCGAGTTCTTGGGCTATCAATTCCATAAGGAGGATAAGACTTGACTCAGTGTGCTTAAGAACGAGCAGCTAGAAGACTATCCGAAGATGCTCCTATTGAAGCAACAGAACCTCCAGCTCACACAAAAATTCCTCTCGTGGGTCAACAATTCGAATTCGCCAACGAGTTCGCCTACGAGATCAAGAACATGGTGGTGGATATGGCCAAGTACTTCCCAGCTATCGAAAGTCAATTCTTGGGCAATGAGGTTGGACCATATGGCCCAGTCGATGTGCCGCTTTCTGGCCAAGAATAGGCAGTTGAAGGTCCGCGACAAGTTACTGCGGTCAACACCACGGGCGAGGATGAGCTCGACAACCTGAAGTATTCCTTTCTGATCACTTTGTAGGCTAATGCTTGGCCACCGGAATGGTTACCACAAGTATCTGAGTAGATTTCTTTTAGCACCTCCAGGGGGCTTTATCTGATTTCAAGCATCTTAATGGGGACCAAAAAGGGACTTCCTATATAGTTATCCAAACTCTTCAAGAGCAAGCTTGCCTCCCAACCCCTCAACCTTCGAGGTTCTGACCTATCCTCTGATACATTGAGCTAGCCGAGAAGGTCCTCGGCTAAGACCCACTGATGCTTAAGTCCATAGATACTCGACTAGAAGGTAATTTGGCAAAGTACCAATTTATGAGAGTATAAGAGCACACCTTTTAGGCTAAATGTGGATATTTATAGTGCCTATTGTCTAAGGGAGACGGTGGGGTCAAAATGACCGTGCTCTCCCTACCGTCTAGTGAGATCCGCTCCCCACCATAGGGGCATTAAGGGTCATTTTAGAGTTGGCCAGTAGCCATGCTTTTGACCGGCCAGAAATAAGGGGGGGCCCTCACCGTAATTAATGCGGAGATGACCGGCTAACGAAATAATTACTAAGGACAAGATGGTAGTTTGACGGCATTAAATGCGGACATAACCGGGGGCAGTCGCTACAATTAATGCAGCCCTAACTGAGGGATGTGTTGCTCTGTAACCTACTCAACCAGACACGGTCAAGAGGACTATGGTCGTGAACATCTATGCGACTCTCGTCGACCCTCTACGCAGTCGATGATCTCCATTCTAATCGAGATTGTATCTTTATATTTGGGCCCAAATGCTAGCTTCGGCCTAATGGTGAATATTGGGCCGACTATTTTGGGCTCGTCAATTGTAACCATATCACTTCCCAATTTTTTATTTTGTGGAAGACCTATCAAGGATACCAAGACTTGCATCAACCAAGTCTTTCCAAACTTCCTTCTCCTTTTTAGAGGTACAACAAAGTTATATTATAAAAGGTTGTTATAAAGCTGTTAGAGTATATACCGGTAACTAGATTGCTGATCCAATGCAATGATGAGAATAAATAGATCGAGTCAAAAGGTAATGCAATACTCTTCAAAATTGAAATTTCATGTCAGCCTCAGCGACCAAAGGCGATAGAAATACTCGAGCTTAATACTAAAAACAGGGAATTGATTGCTATTCAAATATAGGGAAAATACAAATGATAAAGAAACTGATACCTTAGGGCAAGACTCTGTCCCCCATGCCATAGCTGAAATTGCCTGAACAGATATCTAGAATTTTAGTACCATCAGAAAATGAGTCCCCATATATAGAATATATAATTATATATTAAGACTACACAACACTCTGACCTGAGCACCTCCGGCTTTAAGAATATGCGTGACGCCTGCTTTCTTAGCACAATGAAGAACCTCCTACAAGCAAACAATGGCTGGTGAGCCATGTAAAATCAAAACTTGTATTACGTCAACATGCGAACAACTACCTTACAAATGTTGCCGTCTTGAGCTGGAGGAGTTGCAAGTACAATAGTTTTACACCCAGCAATCTTAGCAGGCTGATGAGGGAAACAAATATCAGTGAAGTAAACTGAAATCAAAAAAATGATATAATAAAATTAAAAAAAAAAAAAAAGTAGAATTAGTTCATCAAAGTAACCATACAACGGAAAGCATCAAAGCAGTTGAAGGCAACACAGCATTGCCACCAGGAACATAAAGCCCTACAGATGAAATGCTCCTTGCTACCCTTTTACATCTAACACCCTAGCAAAATAGACATAGAGTAGGTCAAAAGTGAGCCATGAACACCTTAATCTAGGATTACGATAGAAAATAACACCTCTTACTTGCATGTTCTCCACTATTTTCTCAACTGGCTTTTGTGCGGCGTGAAAAGCAAAAATATTATTGTAAGCCACATCAAATGCTTCTTGAACAACTGGATCAAGCTAATTTAGTATTAACCCATAGTTAGAGACTGTACAACCTAAAGTAGCGTGATCTATTCACAAATGCAGAATTTACAAGATTTGAACAGAGAAGATATACCACCGGATCTGGAAGATTATCAACACACTCGACAATGCTATCTAATTCAACTTTGTCAAAGTGCATCGTATAGCTGTGCCTCCAAGAAAGAAATAGATGTTATTTGTCTATGATTGTTGGAATTGAGAAGTGAGCCAAGATTCTCAATGTCAAAAAGACATGGAAATCATACATGCATGAAATCATAAATCATTTTCCACAGCAAGAAACTATTTATATTCTGCTATTTTTGGTACAATTGTGATGCCTGAGTTAATTTCAACAGCTCAAATAAAGAAAAACCAACTTCTAAGTCCAAATCTTGGTTCTAGTTGAAGTAAACAACAGAGCATATTCAAAGTGATAAGTATGATTCATATGCCCTTTTGGATTTACAATTTAGGGAAAAAAACCAAGAAACAAATTCTTACAACAATATCCAATTTAATGCTACTGAATGTAAGAATTATTCTAAGCAAATGACTGGATTTTACAAAAATTCATTGGTTTTTGGTCATTAATATTTGACAAGCTCGTCATTCCTTGTTCCTTTATTCAAATGTCATAAACTGGATGAGAAATTAGTATTATTCTTAAGAAAGTAAGTGTCTTGATTCCTATACCTAACCAGCCCTTGATTCCAAAACAAGACTTCAATAACAACAAACTGCATGGCTGTTGTTCTCTTAACCTCCAAAAGGTTAATGAAAGCATACTTTCTTAATCTAATTCAAATCATCCAACACTGCAATACTTTTTGGACATGTTTGATATGGGTTATTAGTCCCAGCATAGTCTTCTAATCTCACCTAATGTGTTGTTTGATTGGCAAGATGAAGCACGCAATTAATCCTAAGCCCGACACTATTCATGCAATTGTGTGCTATTCAAATAGTGGGTTGGGGGGTGCAATTATGTAATCTCACCCCCTCATTATAATTTTGCTTCATTAATTGCCCCTTTTTTTCTTTTTCTTGTAAAGGTCAATGGAGGGGATGAGGGTTTTAGTCAAGGATAATTTTGTTACTTGCCTAATTAATCCTACATATCAAACATGCATTAGAGATTATGGTAGATTCATTCTAATGACAGCTAATTGTAGGGTCAATCTTCAATATCAAAGACTAATAAATTATTTAATCTCATTTTATCTCCTTCCATTCAAATCTCCGCTACTATCTATATTCTCAACCAAATGTGCCCTTTGTGTTTATTTCCAATAACCAACACTGCCTTCATGATCTTTGCCCTACCACTATCAACCTCATAAATTCTATCATTTGAGGATCAATAGTACTCTAATACAGACCTTAGATAATATTTTCCCACATATGTCAGACATAACAAAATGATATAAAATCATATTGGAGTAAAGAAACACTCACTCCTTAACAGCAGCATCACCTCTACTCCGTACGTCATCAATAATGGGCTGAACCTGAATAAATATCAATGCCAATAAATTATTGCGCAATCGTTAAAAGGCTGATATTATATAATAAAGGGTTTTCCCTTGATAAACCTTAGAGAATAAAACACATATTTGAACTAACAAGTTGACACTCAGTTAGAGCAAAATCACACACCACATTGAAAATGGATGAAAAATCAATTCGGGGACGAGCTTTGAGGCTATCAACCTCAGTCCTACTAAGATCTGACAGCTTATAAGACTTCATCGAACAATTTGGAGTGCGATGAAGTAGTCCTATGATACAACAAGATAGAACATGAGAAAGGGGGATGATAGATTCAACACAATCTTAGCTATACCAATATCAGAAAAATGTGAGAAGATGTAACCTCGCTAAAAATCAGCTTTCTCTTACAGCTACTAATTATGAACTTACTAGTTAGTATAAACAATATAGCTAGTCAACAACCATCAGTTCTATAGTTAATATGCACTTTTAAAAAGATACAGCGTTAAAATTCACGTTGCTTTGTTACTCTACACCATCTAGCAGATAGCATGCTCACTTTGTTGAGAAATTTTAGAATATTAGGATTACAACTTACTAATGAAAAGTTTTAGATCTCAAATTTTAATTTGGACTGGATATGAAGTTGGAGGTCAGGAAAAAAAGAAAAAGAAAATGCGCACAAATTTAAACTACAAGAACCCCAACATAGCCTAAAAGCGACTGAACTCTCAATCCAACTACGCCTGAAATACCCTAGATGGTACAAAATATTCTTTAGTATCATATTCTTTAGAATATGAGCACTCGCATTTGCAATGCGCTTAACATGTGAAAAAGAAAAACAGGTTAGTGTGAGGAAGCCAATTGTGTGCATCAGAGATGAGTGGACCGATAGCAGACAGATTTCCCGCTCCTTGCATCAGTTTTCGTATGACAGAAATGCATGCCCCCTCAATACAGATTCTTGACCAACCGTGGTCAGAGCACAACTCACAGGCAGCTTTTGCAGCTAAAGCCTCAGCAGCTTCTGGTGAAATAAGCGCAGGTATTAATCTAGAAATCCAAGCAATGCACTGACCCACGGAATCCCTTTGCTATAACACCAATTCCAATTGCATTCGACTTTTTAAAAACCGCTGCATCAAAGTTTGGTTTTTACAAAACCTTCCCAGAGCCTCCCATAAAATTAAAAATCAACAAATTAATCTACTCCTAGATGCCTCAAAATCAAAAGTTATTCAGACAGTCTAAACCAATCCAACAACATTTTCACCCGGGAGATACAAAACCTAAGAAACACGCAGAGATGATGCATTCTGTGCCTCAGAGATTCAAATAACACTGGTAGATACAAGCTCTAACACTGGTGAAATTGATCGTTACACTTTCAAGCAGTATTTCATGGGAAAGCCTTTACCTAGAGAGCAGAGAACTGAGGCCATTGGTTGAGAGCGGGGAGGGGGGAAGAGGGAATGGAGGGGCGGCGAAGGTGGTGTAAAATAATTGTTAGGGTTTAAATTTATTATTTTGTGATGCTATGTCAAAAAACTTAATGATATAATTGATATATAGGAATGAGTTGAGAATGGATTGGGCATTCCCAAATTCATTGTCAAATTCATGATTGATATAATTTAGATATGGGAACACTCATTTCCGACGAAATCTCCATTTCTAAAAGGATAGGTTTAGTTATTCACTTTCTCCCCAATGAGTTTAGTTATTCTCAATCCATTGGAAATGAAGTTATATCACTAAAAAATTTAACAAAATACTTTTATATTTTTAAGAAGAAAAAAAAAATTCACTTTGTAACATTGATATTATATTCCAACTTATGTGATTGCTACGTTTTTTATTCAATAATTTATTTTATTCATATATTTTTTAGTAATATTACAAAAATATAAATAATCTATAGGTGTTCCCAAATTCATGATTGATATAATTTAGATATGGGAATGCCCATTTTCATTGAATCTCTATCCCTAAAAGGATGGGTTTAGTCATTCCTTCTCTTTCCAATGAGTTTAACTATTCCCAATCCATCAGGAATGAAGCTATATCACTCAAAAATTTAACAAAATATTTTTATATTTAAGAAAAAAAATCTTCACTTTGTAAACATTTGATATTATATTACAACTTATTTGATTGCTATGTTTTTTATTCAATAATATATTTTATTCATATATTTTTTAGTAATATTATAAAAATTATTAAATTATTATAAATATATAAATAATCAATAATAAATAATAAAAATAAGAACAATGGTGTGCATCTCAATTTTTATAATAAAAAAAAAGTAGAAGTATCATCGACTTGGTCCATGCTAATGAAATATATATAATTTAAATTATTATTTATATCTGCTTATCTTTGAATGATTAAAAAATATATATAAATTAATAAATGAAGAGTTGTCCATTCTATCAATAACTTTTCAAATTAAATTTATGAAAAAGTACAATAAATCGTTCTCTTATTACAAAAAGTTAAGCACTCTAGTTATAAAGTATTTTATAAAAAAATTTAATTATATTTTATCAAAAAATTCAAAAGAGTTTGCTAAATTATAAATTTAAAAATAATAATTTTAAAGGAATTGTGTTTATACTTTTTTGTGTAAGCATATATAACTTGTTGATAACATATAAAATGCATATATTTACTGATGTAAATCGAATAATATTAAAAGTAATATTAAAACTGCATAATTATAGATTTACTCAAAAAAACAAATTTACAGTAATATATAAAAAAAAATACTAATAAATACTTTTATTTTAATAATTTTTTACAAAAGGGTAATTTGGTCATTTAAAAAATTCATTCCATTTTTAGTGGTAATTCATATTTGCCAATCATTAGAATGAAACCAAGAAAGGAACGGCGATTCCATTCATTTCTCATTCCTTGTACGTATCAATCATAGGATAAATTATATCAACATCATTTCTTTCCCAACTTCATTTCATTCCCACCTAATTCCATTCCTGCATACCAATCACTACCTAAGAAATTTAAGGTTCGATTTGAATTGATTTTGATATAAAAATTTATTGATTTCAATTATATAATTTATATTGCATTCATTTGAATTTTTTTTTTTTATATAAATTTGATTCAATCGATTTATTTTTAATTGATTTGAATGAGATTAATTAATCAATTTTATTGATTTAAATTTTTAATTAAAATATTTATTTTTATTTTTATTTTTTTGACAAACATGAGACCTCCCACATAATATGAGAGATTGATGCCACTAAGCTATAAACCGCTGGACCAATTTAATAAACCGATTTATGATGTCCATTTGGTAATAATTAAGCTTTCTTTCTTGACAATTTAATTAATATTAAGACCAATATTACTGTTATGAAATTAAATTTTGTAAGAACATATGAACTACAAACTATAAATCTATATAATAATGCATAAAAATAAATAACATGAATTGTACAAGTCAGCATTAATAATAAAAAAATATCACTAAACAATCAATAAAAATTCATAAAAATTCAAGCCAATGTAATAAATTTATAAAGTTTCAAGAATTAACTTCCAAACAAGCAAGTACAGAACTTACAACATTGGGTTTAGGTTATTTTCTTTATTGCACATTTTTCTAAATTTATTTATTGTACGTTATATTTGAGGTAGTTTTTGTATATTATTAGTATATAAAAATTTGATTCGGTTTGAATTGAATCAGTTTTCAAAGAATCAAAATTGGTAACCAATCCAAACTGATCGGTTAAGAAAAATTCAAATGCAAAGCAACATAAAAAAATTGATTTTCGTTGGTTTTCGATTAGATTTGGATTGGATGGTCGATTTTGTTTGATTTAATTTAAATTTGAGCACCCCTATTATAAGTTTACAAAATTGACAAAGTTATGAAAAATTCATCATTTTTTTATTTACTTTTTATACATATATTGCTATACATATACTTATCTATTTATGCTTCGTTACTACATTTTTTCATTTGAACACATAAAAATATTAATTGAGATATATTTATATCTATTATTAAGAAGCTTGCACTATCCATATAAATAGTTAAAATGCGCTACTATTAGATGGACATTAAGTTCCAACAATTTTTTAGAATATTAATCCTCACACAAGGCAGGTCGTCAAGATATTGAATTACTTGGCCCCAAATATAATTTTCAAGCCAAGTTTTAATAATGTACCTAAACAAATTTTGAACAATTCTAAATTGTTTTTAGACTTCAGAGCATGTGAACATTTATTTATTAACAAATTCCAAAGAAAATTATGTTGGCTATTGATGATAAATGGTTTTTATTGAATATATGATACCCCATTCCCACATGAATTAAAATATTAAAAGAGAGAATATATGATATGAGAGCTGCCTTCATTATGCGAGGGCTAAAATTTTCAAGATGCTGCCTGACATTCGCAAGGAGGTAGCGCAATAGTTTATGTTGACTCATGTCTTTATCGACACCATTGTGGTGTTTGGCATAAACGATGCCAAGGAAGGGTTCGAGAAGGCGATTAAGTAGCTCAAGTTCTTGGGCTATCAATTCTGTAAGGAGGATAAGGCTTGACTCAGTGTGTTTAAGAACGAGTAGCTCGAAGACTATCCAAAGATGTTCTTACTGAAGCAATGGAACCTCTAACTCACCCAAAAATTTCTCTCATAGGTCAATAATTCGAATTTTCCAACAAGTTCGCCTACGAGATCAAGAACAAGGAGGTGGATATAGCCAAGTACTTCTTATCCACCAAAAGTCAATTCTTAGGCAATAATGCTGAACCATTTCACCCAGTCGGTGTGCCGCTTTCTGGGCAAGAGCAGGAAGTTGAAGGTCCGCGACAAGTCATTGCGATTGAAACCATGGGTGAGGATGAGCTCGACAAGTCCGTGCATGAGGTCGCGACTGAGGCAAGAGAAGCCGTTGCTCGTGCTAGTTCGAGTGAAGGGGCTGGGTTCAACTGATTGTTTTACAAATTGTGATGATGTAATCTGAACAATTTCTCGTTTTGAGTTGTAACCTGAACATTTTTTAGTTCTGACTTGAAGAATTTGTAGTTTTGAACAATTTTTAGTTTTTATCGATGCTTTTTGTCGAATAAAGTATTCCTCTTTTTATTTTTCATTGTTTGCATCATTTTAAATTGATTTTTAAATGGGAGTTCGATCCCTTCTTTGTGTTAACTAGTTGAAACAAGTTTAAACTGTAAATTGTATGGTCGTTTGTTGTTGACTGTGCGCTTTGAGAATACTAGATCTCGCACAACTTATAATTAACTAATTTGTGTTGGTTGACTTTTATAAGAAGTTAGAATCTCATTCTAAAATGAAAATTTAGTTCTTGTGCGCTTCGAGAAGACTGGATCTCATGCAATTTATGCGTATTTCATCTATGTTGGACAACTAAAATAATGAGAAAATAGGGTCTCACTTTAAGGCAAAAACTTGGTTGAGGAATCGGGATCTTATAAGATACAAGTATTTTAAGAAGAAAATATCTCGTTGATACATAGTATCTCTCAAATTTGTGGCATTCCATGGTCATGGTAGTTCGTTACCCTCCATGTCTGCTAAGCAGTAGGAGTTGTTTTTGGCTACTGTTACAACATTGTAAGGGCCCTCCCATTTCGAGTCGTGTTTGCCAACATTCTTCAAGACCTCCATTTTTTTAGAACAAAATCACCAACCTGAAAGCTTCTTTGTCGGACAGACTTCTTGTAATTTTTTGCCATGACCGACCTGTACCTTTGCATTTTTGTGTATGCTTGTTGACGTGGCTTATTGACCATCTCTAGATCGAGTAGTCTTTCTGATTCATTTCTTATAGGGTTCTGGTGGATTAATCGAGCCATGTGCTGTGTCAGTTATGCGAGGATCATAGTGTTTGAACCATAGACCATGCTACAAAGGCTATGACTTGTGGCTGTTTTGGGGGTTGTTCTATAGGCCTATAACTACCCTAGGAGGTCGTCTGCCCAATTCCCTTTAGATTCCTCTAGTCGAGTCTAGATATGATCCAGAATGGTTCTATTGGTGATCTCTGTTTGCCCATTTGCTTGTGGATTATCTACTGATATGAAATGTTGCCATATCCTCAGACTTTCGCACCAATCTCTGGTGTTTTTGCTTTGGAATTGTGTGTCGTTGTCAAATAATAGCACTTTTGGTAAACTAGAATGGCAGATGATATTTGCTCCACAAGAAACTCCTTATCGCAGCATTCGTTATTTTTGGGATGGCTTCTGCCTCTATCCATTTAGGGAAGTATCGACAGTAACTATCATATACTTCATTTATCTCGTGGCCTTTTCGGAATGACCCAATAATATCTATTTCCCACTGGTCGAATGGCTAAGTGATATTAACTGGGACTAAGGTCGAGGCTAGCTAATGGCTGATGGTTGATGTTAGCGCATGGGCATTTTCTGACGAAGTCAACTGCATCTTTCAATAATGTTGGCCAAACATATCCCTTTCTAATGACTTTGTAGCTGATGCTCGGCTACCGGAATGGTTACCACAAGTATCTGAGTGGATTTCTTTTAGCACCTCCAGGGTTTGATCTGGTTTTAAGCATCTTAATGGGGACCAAAAAGGGACTTCCTATATAGTTATCCAAACTCGTCGAGAGCAAACTTGCCTGCCTGACCCCTCAACCTTCGAGGTTCTGACTTATCCTTCAGTATATTAAGCTAGCCGAGAAGGTCATCAGCTAAGACCTTTTGATGCTTAAGTCAATAGATACTCGACTAGAAGGTAATTTGGCAGAGTAACAATTTATGAGAGTGTAAGAGCATACCTTTCAGGCTAAAATAAGGGTATTTATAGTACCAATTGTCTGAGGCAAACGCTGGGGTTGAAATGACCATGTTTTCCCTACTATCCAGTGAGATTCGCTCCTCACCATAGGGGCATTAAGGGTCATTTTAGAGTTCCTAGTAGCTATGCTTTTGACTTGCCTAAAATAAAGGGGCGCCTTCATCGTAATTAACACAGAGGTAACCGACTGACGAAATCATTACTGAGGACAGGATGGTAGTTTGACGGCATTAAATGCGGACATAATCGGTGGCACTCGCTGTAATTAATATGGCCCTAACTAAGGGATATGTTTCTATGTAACCTACTCGACCAGACACAGTCAAGAGGACTATAGTCGTGAACATCTGTGCGACTCTCGTCGACCCTCTATTGCATTCGATGATCTCCATTCTAATCAATATTGTATCTTTATATTTGGGCCCAAATGCTAGCTTCGGCCTAATGGTGAATATTAGGCCGACTATTTTGTGCTCGTCAATTGTAACCATATCACTTCCCAATTTTTTATTTTGTGGAAGACCTATCAAGGATACCAAGACTTGTATCAACCAAGTCTTTCCAAACTTCATTCTCCTTTTTAGAGGTACAATAAAGTTATATTTTAAAAGGCTGTTATAGTATATACCGGTAACTAGATTGCTGATCCAATGTAATGATGAGAATAAATAGATCGAGTCAAAAGGTAATGCAATACTCTTCAAAATTGAAATTTCATGTAAGCCTCAGCGACCATAGGTGATAGAAATACTCGAGCTTAATACTAAAAACAGGGAATTGATTGCTATTCAAATATAGGGAAAATGCAAATGATAAAGAAAGTGATACCTTAGGGCAAAATTCTGTCCCCCATGCCATAGCTGAAATTGCCTGAACAGATATCTTGAATTTTAGTACCATCAGAAAGTGAGTCCCCATATACAGAATATACATTAAGAATATACAAACACTCTAACCTGAGCACCTCTAGCTTTAAGAATATGCGCGACGTCTGTTTCTTAGCACAATGAAGAACTTCCTACAAGCAAACAATGGCTGGTGAGCCATGTAAAATCAAAAATTGTATTACGTCAAGATGTGAACAACTACCTTACAAATGCTGTCTTCTTGAGCTGGAGAAGTTGCAAGTACAATAGTTTTACACCCAGTAATCTTGGCAGGCTGATAAGGGAAACAAATATAAATGAAGTAAACTGAAATCATAAACTTGATATATAAATCCCAAAAAAAAATAAAAATAGTAGAATTAGTTTATCAAAGTAACCATACAACTGAAAGTATCAGAGTAGTTGAAGGCAACACAGCAGTGCCGCCAGGAACATAAAGACCTACAGATGAAATGCTCCTTGCTACCCTTTTACATCTAACGCCCTAGCAAAATAGACATAGAGTAGGCCAAAAGTGAACCATGAACAACTTGATCTAGGATTAAGATAGAAAATAGCACCTCTTACTTGCATGTTCTCCACTATTTTCTCAACTGGATTTTGTGCGGCGTGAAAAGCAAAAATATTATTGTGAGCCACATCAAATGCTTCTTGAACAACTGGATCCATCTAATTTAGTATTAACCCGTGGTTAGAGATTGTACAACCTGAAGTAGCATGATCTATTCAAAAACATAGAATTTACAAAACTTTGTACAAAGAAGATATACCACTGGATCTAGAAGATTGTCGACACACTCAACAATGTTGTCTAATTCAACTGTATCAAAGCGCGTCATATAGTTGTGCCCCCAAGAAAGAAATAGATGTCATTTGTATATGATTGCAGGAATTGAGAAGTGAGCCATGATTCTCAATGTCAAAAAGACATGGAAATCATACATGCATGAGATCATAAATCATTTTCCACAGCAAGAAACTATTTACCTTCTTCTATTTTTTTGTACAATTTTGATGCCTGAGTTAATTTCAACACCTCAAATAAAGAAAAACCAACTTCTGAGACCCAATCTAGGTTCTAGTTGAAGTAAACAATAGAGCATATTCAAAGTGATAAACATGATTTATATGCCCTTTTGGATTTACAGTTCAGGGAAAAAATAAAAAACAAATTCTTACAACAAGATCCAATTTAATGCCACTAAATGCAAGAATTATTCTAAGCAAATGGGTGGATTTTACAAAAATTCATTGGTTTTTGGTCATTAATATTTTCAAGGCTCCTCATTCCTTGTTCCTTTATTCAAATGAGAAATTAGTATTATTCTTAAGAAACCAAGTACCTTGATTCCTATACCTAACCAGCCCTTGGTTCAAGAACAAGACTTCAATAACAACAAACTGCACGGCTGTTGTTCTCTTAACCTCCAAAAGGTTAATGAAAGCATACTTTCTTAATCTAATTCAAATCATCCAACACTGCAATACTTTTTGGACATGTTTGATATGGGTTATTAGTCCCAACATAGTCTTCTAATCTCACCTAATGTGTTGTTTGATTGGCAAGATGAAGCACGCAATTAATCCTAAGCCCGACACTATTCATGCAATTGTGTGCTATTCAAGTAGTGGGTTAGGGGGTGAAATTATGTAATCTCACCCCTCATTATAATTTTGTTTCATTAATTGCCCCTTTTTTTCTTTTTCTTGTAAAAGTCAATAGAGGGGATGAGGGTTTTAGTCAAGGATAATTTTGTTATTTACCTAATTAATCCTACATATCAAACATGCATTAGAGATTATGGTAGATTCATTCTAATGGCAGCTAATTGTACGGTAAATCTTCAATATCAAAGACTAATAAATTATTTAATCTCATTTTATCTCCTTCTATTCAAATCTCCACTACTATCTATAATCTCAACCAAATGTGCCCTTTGTGTTTATTTCTAGTCACCAACACTGCCTTCATGATCTTTGCCCTACCACCACCAACCTCACAAATTCTATCATTTGAGGATCAATAGTACTCTAATACAAATCTTAGATAATATTTTCCCACATATGTCAGACATAACAAAATGATATAAAATCATATTGGAGTAAAGAAACACTCACTCCTTAACAGCAGCATCACCTCTACTCCGTACGTCATCAATAATGAGCTGAACCTGAATAAATATCAATGCCAATAAATTATTACGCAATCGTTAAAAGGCTGATATTATATAATAAAGGGTTTTCCCTTGATAAACCTTAGAGAATAAAACATATATTTGAACTAACAAGTTGACAATCAGTTAGAGCAAAATCACACACCACATTGAAAATGGATGAAAAATCAATTCGGGGACGAGCTTTGAGGCTATCAACCTCAGTCCTACTAAGATCCGATGGCTTATAAGACTTCATCGAACAATTTCGAGTGCGATGAAGTAGTCCTATGATACAACAAGATAGAACACGAGAAAGAGGAATGATAGATTCAACAAAATCTTAGCTATACCAATATCAGAAAAATGTGAGAAGATGTAACCTCGCTAAAAATCAGCTTTCTCTTACAGCTACTAATTATGAACTTACTAGTTAGTATAAACAATATAGCTAGTCAACAACCATCAGTTCTATAGTTAATATGCACTTTTAAAAAGATACAGCGTTAAAATTCACGTTGCTTTGTTACTCTACACCATCTAGCAGATAACATGCTCACTTTGTTGAGAAATTTTAGAATATTAGGATTACAACTTACTAATGAAAAGTTTTAGATCTCAAATTTTAATTTGGATTGGATATGAAGTTGGAGGTCAGGAAAAAAAGAAAAAGAAAATGCGCACAAATTTAAACTACAAGAACCCCAACATAGCCTAAAAGCGACTGAACTCTCAATCCAACTACGCCTGAAATACCCTAGATGGTACAAAATATTCTTTAGTATCATATTCTTTAGAATATGAGCACTCGCATTTGCAATGCGCTTAACATGTGAAAAAGAAAAATAGGTTAGTGTGAGGAAGCTAATTGTGTGCATCAGAGATGAGTGGACCGATAGCAGACAGATTTCCCGCTCCTTGCATCAGTTTTCGTATGACAGAAATGCATGCCCCCTCAATACAGATTCTTGACCAACCGTGGTCAGAGCACAACTCACATGCAGGTTTTGCAGCTAAAGCCTCAACAGCTTCTGGTGAAATAAGCGCAGGTATTAATCTAGAAATCCAAGCACTCTAGTATGAAAAATTAATAAATGAAAAGTTGTCTATTCTATCAACAACTTTTCAAATTAAATTTATGAAAAAGTACAATAAATCGTTCTCTTATTACAAAAAAGTTAAGCACTCTAGTTATAAAGTATTTTATAAAAAATTTTAATTATAATTTATCAAAAAATTCAAAAGAATTTGCTAAATTATAAACTTAAAAATAATAATTTTAAAGGAATTGTGTTTATACTTTTTTGCATAAGCATATAGAACTTGTTGATAACACATAAAATGCATATATTTACTGATGCAAATCG
The DNA here is from genome assembly GCA_018894105.1 of Jacaranda mimosifolia. Classification (NCBI taxonomy): domain Eukaryota; kingdom Viridiplantae; phylum Streptophyta; class Magnoliopsida; order Lamiales; family Bignoniaceae; genus Jacaranda; species Jacaranda mimosifolia. The sequence goes on along the minus strand of CM032130.1, from coordinate 12,071,215 downwards.
AATAATATTAAAAGTAATATTAAAACTGCATAATTATAGATTTACTCAAAAAAAACATATTTACAGTAATATATAAAAAAAAAATACTAATAAATACTTTTATTTTAATAATTTTTTTCAAAAGGGTAATTTGGTCATTTAAAAAATTCATTCCATTTTTAGTGATCATTCCTATTTACCAATCATTAGAATGAAACCAAAAAAGGAATGGCGATTCCATTCATTTCTCATTCCTTGTACGTAGCAATTATAGGATAAACTATATCAACATCATTTCTTTCCCAACTTCATTTCATTCCCACCTAATTCCATTTCTGCATACCAATCACTACCTAAGAAGTTTATGGTTTGATTTGAATTGATTTTGAAATAAAAAAATTATTGATTTAAATTATATAATTTATATTGCATTCATTTGAATTTTTTTTATATAAATTTGATTCAATCGATTTGTTTTTAATTGATTTGAATGAGATTAATTAATCAATTTTATTGATTTAAATTTTTAATTAAAATATTTATTTTTATTTTTATTTTTTTGACGAACATGAGACCTCCCACATAATAAGAGAGATTGATGCCACTAAGCTACAAACCGCTGGACCAATTTAATAAACCGATTTGTGATGTCCATTTGGTAATTATAATTAAGCTTTCTTTCTTGACAATTTAATTAATATTAAGACCAATATTACTGTTATGAAATTAGATTTTGTAAGAACATATGAACTACAAACTATAAATCTATATAATAATGCATAAAAATAAATAACATGAATTGTACAAGTCAGCATTAATAATAAAAAAATATCACTAAACAATCAATAAAATTTCATAAAAATTCAAGCCAATGTAATAAATTTATAAAGTTTCAAGAATTAACTTCCAAACAAACAAGTACAGAACTTACAACATTGGGTTTAGGTTATTTTCTTTATTGCACATTTTTCTAAATTTATTTATCGTACGTTATATTTGAGGTAGTTTTTGTATATTATTAACATATAAAAATTTGATTCGATTTGAATTGAGTTAGTTTTCAAAGAATCAAAATTGGTAACCAATCCAAACTGATCGGTTAAGAAAAATTCAATTGCAAAGCAACATAAAAAAATTGATTTTCGTTGGTTTTCGATTAGATTTGGATTGGATGGTCGATTGTGTTTGATTTAATTTAAATTTGAGCACCCCTATTATAAGTTTACAAAATTGACAAAGTTATGAAAAATTCATCATTTTTTTATTTACTTTTTATACATATATTGCTATACATATACTTATCTATATATGCTTCGTTACTACATTTTTTCATTTGAGCACATAAAAATATTAATTGAGATATATTTATATCTATTATTAAGAAGCTTGCACTATCCATATAAATAGTTAAAATGCACTACTATTAGATGGACATTAAGTTCCAACAATTTTTGAGAATATTAATCCTCACACAAGGCTGGTCATCAAGATATTGAATTACTTGGCCCCAAATATGATTTTCAAGCCAAGTTTTAATAATGTACCTAAACAAATTTTGAACAATTCTAAATTGCTTTCAAACTTCAGAGCATGTGAACATTTATTCATTAACAAATTCCAAAGAAAATTATATTGGCTATCGATGATAAATGGTTTTTATTGAATATATGATACCCCATCCCACATGAATTAAAATATTGAAAGAGTGACTAGTATATAAGTTTTGGTCAAACAATTCATATGCATTCATTGGATATCCCTTTTGGGCAAGTTTATTGTAGCCCAATTTCAGGATACACTCAATGGATTTGGAGGCAATTCTCGTGACCAACAGGATCGCAAGCCCCGGACGTGACAAATGGTATCAGAGCCATCACCAATCGGAATATTGGGAGTTAAGTATTATACGGGGCAAAATGTTACGTGTGTGGGAGCCACCTCTTGAACTTGTGGGACAAAGTGCTACACACACGGGAGCCACCTCTTGATCCTGTACGAGTCACCTCTAGAGTCCCAATGCCTAGTGACTAATCTTAGATCTGTGTCACAACGAGAAAAGACATTTCGTTCTGAATGAGGGGTGATTGTGATACCCCATCTCATATGGACTAAAATATTGAAAGAGTAACTAGTATATAAGCTTTGGCTGAAGAATTCATATGCAACCATAGGATATCCCTTTTGGCAAGTAGATTATGGCCCAATTTCAAGATACACTTAGTAGGTTTGGAGGCAATTCTCGCATCCAACGGACTCACGAGCCGGGGGCGTGACAGAATAGGATGTTGTTCGGGTATAAAAATAGACCATTAATCCTATTTGAATTTCAATAGAGTGCTTATTTATTAAAAAGGATTTAAATGTTGCAAAATATATTTACCATGTGTGATTTTTACTTGAGGCCCGCGTACATGTACAATGGGAGGGTGGTGGCCCTTATCCTAATGTATGTCATTGTAGTGGCCATTAATTTGCCACTTCCCCCAAAAGCGGTTAGATCCTTCATTTTATTTTTCATTTAATCTCTTATTTTATTTTGTGAATATACGATATGTGTATGAAATATTTTCTTGTAAAAAATAAAATAAAAGATTAAAACTGCCCTCGAAGTGGTATTATTTAACACAAATAATATATATATATATATATAAGAGATTAAATTTACTAGTCCGACTGTAGCCATACAACTCATCCTTGCCACTAAAACCAGAAACAGAAGACTGCATCCTCTCATATGGAACGAAAAGTAGTGCTTTCCTTACTTCTTCTTCTTCTTTTTTTTTTTTTTTGTCTAGGAAATTCATATAAAGCAATATAATACTCTCATTTCTCACTTTAATAGAGTAGGAATATAAAAGGATTAAGTAGTCCTCATTTATTGCTTTCATAGATCAGAAAAAGCATTACTTGTACAAAAACTATTGTTGTGATCAATCTACACGTAGGAGTCTCTGCCTCGACGCCAGTGATGTTCCTTAAAATATATTTAAGAGATTTTTAAGTATTTACCATGAACTAATTTATATAAATTTTCAAATTTAGGAAAATACTGTCTAGCTCGTTGATGCATGTTGGGTTCACAAATTATATATGCTTCTCAACTCCTCATAGACAATCTCGATAAATTTACAAAAACAAATTCTGCCTCGTATGGGTTATAAAGATCAGTTGCTTAATCATACTCACACAATGTTAAGAAATGCTATTAATTAATTAATCATGTCTTAGCATTCTTAAGAAATGGTTTTCTCTCTCAGTATCGGAATGCCAAGCAAAATTTTTAAACCTTTTAATAACAAGCAAAATATATTATATATTCATGATGTTCTAGGATTTATATTTCATTTGTAATAAATTCAGCAAATTGATAGGAAATAATGTCAAATTGAAAATGTTTTCTACTAATTAAAACTAATTTTATATTTAGCAAAAACAGAATTCAGTGCAAATAAAATCAAATCAGATCCTAGATTCATTTGGATTAATAACTGATCAGATTGAGAAACTCTTCATGTAATGCACTAGAAATAGCAAAGGTAAAGAAAATTATTAATATAGCTCTGATAATATTATCTTAATTAAGATGGATACGATGAATCACTAGCTAGAAAATTGAAATTGAGGTGAACGCCCCAGTGCCAGAGGGTATATGCCATATCACATGCGTGTCTAATGTTTTATGGACCACTACTGCTCGATATGCGACATTTCCCAATTACTCACAATGCTAATATACATATATTAGAATTTCCCTGCCCAGTCTTCAATTTAATTCCATACTTTTCATTAGCTAGTTAATTTCAGTAGAATTAATTTTATGTAAGATAAAGTTTCTACTGGCTAGCTAGCTAGACATTTAATTTTTAGTTGTAGATAAAATTGAATTGTATCCCGCGGCATAATTAATTAAAGCTGAGATCGATTGGGAAATAGTGTGAATGAATTTGTTGTGCAAAAAATTAAAGTACAAGCTCTATAGCATGTAATCCAAGCCTAATTGATCCTAAGTTATAAAAAGAGGTTCACATAATCAAGTATATAAGTTTTTGTTAAAAAGCTAATACATATTAGTTTTTAGCTTCAATAGCATATCTTCCCAACACCATGGCTCCACTTTTTGATTCCCTTTATAAAGATACATACATCCTATTGATATACATCTTATATAATTCAAGTAGGAACTATTTCAAGTGTTTAGATTATGTCCAAAGTGGATGTATAAAAATGCGCGTAATTATTTGCAAAACTAATTTTGTGCACATAAGTGTTTGACTGTTACAAGATTTTTTTAAAGTAATAAAAAATTTCTGGCGATTACAAGATGTTTTTGTAACCGATAGGTGGTTACTAGACGTTTCTGTAACCAATGAGTAGTCACTAAAAATTTCTGTAACTGATGAGCGGTTACAAAACATTTCTGTAACTGCTAAATAACCTCACTTATAAATAGTCCACTCCTCTTTTTATTGAAATTATCCTTCCACAGAAAACTCTCTATACTTTCAAGTGAATTGCTATCATTTGAAACTTTTCTTTGAGGCTTGACATACATCCTGGAGGTGTATTGCCTAGAACCCTTAGCAAACTCATAGTAGTGGGGGCAATAGAAACCTTAAAGGACAGGAAACACCTGTGTCACTCATTGCTCTTTTTCTGTTTTCATTAGACACTTTTCTTAACAATCTTAAGGTTTCTATTGTGCAATGGATTCAAAACCATTCAAAATCATGAACCAGGATTTTGGTCAAGTTGAAATGCTTTGATGGGAACAATTTTAGCTGTTGGCAAAATAAGATGAAATTCTTGTTAACTGTGCTGAAAATTGCTTATGTGTTGGACCAAACCTTCAGCAAATTTCGGAGGATCCCCAACCAGTTGAAGGCCAACAACCAAATTATGTTTTGATCAACATATTGTAGGAGCAGAGGAGGAAAATGGCAGAAGATGAGGAGCTCACATGTGGACATATCCTCAACACTCTCTCTGATCAACTATATGACCTATACACTAATGTGACGTCGCCTAGGGAGTTATGGGAAGCCTTGGAATTCAAGTACAAAGCTGAGGAGGAAGGTACAAATAAATATTTAGTTTCTAAATATTTAGAATTTAAGATGGTTGATAGTAAACCTTCTCTAGAGCAAGTGTATGAGCTCCAGATTATTGTCAACAAATTGAGAATTGTTAAAATTATCTTGCCTGAAACTTTCCAAGTTGGAGCTATAATTGCTAAATTGCCTCTAAGTTGGAAGGATTTTGCCAAAAGTTAATGCATAAATTTGTAGAGTATTCCTTAGATCAAATTCAGAAACATCTGTGTATTGAAGATAAGGCTCGAAAATGAGATGCTAAGAATTTGACTCATGGACAGTCTGGTGTTAACTATTTGGAGGCATGATCTTCTAAGAAAAAAGGTCCAGTTGTTAAAAATAATAATGAGCAATTTAAGAAATACAGATAGAAAGACAAGCCTAATCCTAACAAAAGAAAAGGTAAGTATTATGTTTGTGGAGAAATAGGACACTATGCTCGAGAATGTACGTAGCATAAGAGTGCTACGAGCTCGGCAAACATAGTTGAGAAGAACCTTGTTGGCATGGTTCAGGTCTTAGTCTTGATGTGACTATGATTTTTGAAATCAATATGGCAAGTGAACCCACAGGTTGGTGGTTGGATTCTAGAGCTATTGTTCATGTCAGCAATGATCAGACTATGTTCAAAACTTTTCAAGAAGCAACAGGACAGAAAGTTCAAATGGGAAATAGTTCTCGTGCTAATGTTGGAGGTAAAGGAACTATAGAAATCAACTTTACCTCTGGAAAGAAATTAACTTTGCTTAATGTTCTATTTGTACTGCAAATTAAGAAAAGTTTAATTTCTGTAGATCTTTTGGATAAGAAAGGGTTTAAATTTCTGTTGAGTCTGGAAAAGTCATCCTTACAAAGAATGGTACATTTGTTGGAAAGTGATATGCTCAAAATGGAATTAAAAGATGTCAGTCATGAATAATATTAATTATGTTTCTGTTTATATGAGTTGTTCAATTTCTTTGTGGCATAGTCGATTATGACATATTAGTGCAAAGAACTTGAAAAATATGCATGCAATGGGATCAATAAATATTGGTAAAGGTGAATTAGACAAATGTGAAGTATGTGTTAAATTAAATATTCTGAGAAAACTTTTTCAAAGTCTACAAAGAGAATCACAATTGCTAGATTTAATACACACTGACATATGTGAAATGAATAGAGTGTTGACTAGAGGAGGAAAACAATACTTCATCATGTTCATAGATGATGCTAGTCGGTTTTGCTATGTACATTTGTTAAGAACAAAAGATGAAGCACTTAGCTCATTTAAAAAATATAAATCAAAAGTAGAAAATCAACTTGAGAAGAAAATAAAAAATCTACATTCTGATAGAGGCATGGAATATTGTTCTAATGAGTTTGATACATTTGTGAAGAAAATGGCATCATACATCAAAGAAGTGCTAGATATACACCACAACAAAATGTTGTAGCTGAGAGAAAAAATCGCACTTTTCTTGATATGGTTAATTATATGTTGAATCATGCTAATTTGCCTAATAATTTATGGGAAGAGGTACTTTTAACTGCTTGTCATATTTTGAATATGATATCTAGTATGGTTATAAAAACTTGTCCTTGTGAAATATGGAAAGGCAGAAAGCCTAACATAAATTATTTTAAAGTGTGGGGCTGTCTTGCTTATTATCGAGTTCCTGATCCTAAGAGGACTAATTGGGGGCTAGAGCCATTAGGAATGTATTCGTCGGATATGCTGCTAATAGTAAAGCCTATAGGCTTCTTGATATGGAGTCTAATATAATAGCTGAGTCAAGAGATGTGGAATTCTTTGAAAGTAAGTTTTCAAAAGATGTTGAAAATATTACAGCACCTGCACTAGATGAGCCTAGAGGTCCTAAAAGGTCTATTGTTGAAACTGGGGAACCTAGTGTTCCAAAACAAACAAGCAGGCATAGAAGGAGTATCAGAGCTAGGAAAAAAAAAAGAATTTAGACAAGGACTTCATTTCTTCTCAATCCCTATTATTCTTGGTGGAGGGGAATTACAATAATGAGGTGGTGAATGAAATTCCTTATGTATATAGTCATGAGACTGATTCTAAATCATTTAGTGAAGCTATGGCTTCTAGAGATGTTGCTTTCTAGAAAGAAGATGTGACTGATGAGATGGTCTCAATCTTAGGGAATAATACTTGGGTATTGACAAATTTGCCAAGTGGTTCTAAGCTTATGGGCTGCAAATGGGTGTTTAGAAGAAATATAATACCAATGGTACTATTTCTGCTTTTAAAGTGAGATTAGTAGCCAAGGGATTCAAACAAGTAGACGGAATTGATTACTTTGACACTTATGCGCCGGTAGCACGAGTTACTTCTATTAGAATTCTTTTTGCCTTGTCATCTCTTTATGATCTACTTGTTCATCAAATGGACGTGAAGACAACATTTTTAAATGGTAATTTGAATGAGAAAGTATACATGGAACAACCCGATGGGTTTCGTTGCTCTAGGTAATGAGGCAAAAGTGTGCAAATTAGTTAAATCTCTTTGTGGTCTAAAACAAGCTCGAAAACAATGGCATGAAATATTTGATACTACTATTTTAAAGTTTGGATTTAAATATAATAGTGCAGATAGGTGCTTAAACTTTAAAACTACTCCAAATTATATGGTGATAATTTGTATATACGTGGATGATAAGTTGATCATTAGTACAAACATGATTGGAGTAAATGAGACTAAAGAATATCTATCCTCTGTCTTTAAGATGAAAGACTTGGGTGAAGTGGATACTATTTTAGGCATCAAAGTTAAAAGGCATAGTAGGGGTTTTGTGCTAAATCAGTTACATTACATTGAAAAGATATTTACTAAGTTTAGTTAACTTGAGATTAAGGAGGTGGACACTCCTTTTTATAATGGAGTTAAACTGAAAGAAAATTCTGGTAGAGCTATTACACAGCAAGAGTATGTAAGCGCCATTGGCAGTGTTATGTATGCTATGCATTGCACTAGGCCAGATATTTCATTTGCAGTTTCTAAACTTAGTAGATAAATGAGTAGTCCTAATGTTGATCATTAGAAAGCTATTAATTAGTAAGGTATTTGGTTACTTTAAGAGAACTAGTAGTTTTAGTTAGTTCTATGATAAATTTCCAAGTATCTTAGAAGGATACTCATATGCAAGTTGGATTACCAGTATGGGAGATAATAAATCCACAAGTGGATGGATTTTCACCCTTCCCGGTGGAGTTGTTTCTTGGGCAAGCAAGAAACAGACATGTATTTCTCATTCTACTGTGGAGTTTGAGTTTATAACTTTGGCTCAAGTAGGACAAGAGGCTGGGTGGCTAAGAAATATGTTATTAAATATAGATATTTGGCCAAGTCTAGTACCTCCAATTTCACTATATTATGATAGTGAAGCTACTCTTACAAAAGCTTATAGTGGTACCTATAATGGTAAGTCTAGACATATTGCTCTAAGACATGAGTTTGTGAGGCAATTAATACATGGTGGTATTATTACAATTGCCTATGTGAAGTCAAGTAAAAACTTGGCAGATCCACTTACTAAGCCTCTAACGATAGACTTAATAAGTTCAACTACACAAGATATGGGACTTAAACTACTCTGGGCTAAAAGTGATGGAAAGCTAACCTATATCTAGGTTACCACTAGTTTATAGGTTCAAAGGGAAAAATAAGTCATGGTTGCTGGCTATGTTTCTATCTTTTGGTTTCATATGTAGTTTAATAGTAACGTCTGTTGCACGATTGAGGTTGAGCTACACTCTTAACAAAATGCTGCACTTTAGCAATAGAAGTGCATGAGAAACATTTTACTTATGCGAACTATGGGTAGAGTCGTTCCTTATAAAGAGTTGTGGTTGTTGTGCAAGGCCATAAAAGCACAAAGCAATGAGATTGTTCATAGCGAAGGAAGGAATGTGTGTGTATGGTGACCCCAGTCATGTTATAAAAGGAGTAGAGGTTCATGTAAAATTTGTCATATTTATACGCCAAAATTAAATAATTGAATAAGAAAATTAAGTTTAAATTGAGAAATAATTTAAGGACTTTTTAGTGGCTAGAACGAGTCCACCTTCGTTGGGAAAAAAGGTGCGAGTGTTTAAATAAAATAATTAAAGTTTATTTTTAATATATTCCGATGGACACACCCCTATAGAAAAGTTAGCTCAAAAGCTAGAGCTATGACTTGAGGTCCTAACTCTTTAGTGGAGCTATGACTCTTCATTAAAAAAGTAAAGTTACGAGATTTTATCCTATAGTTATATCCTTAAAAGAAAGAATTATGATTCTAGTGAAGAATCCTGTCTCGTCAATAAAATTGCATTGCACAATTATAAATAGAAGTGCTTAGAATCTACCCAAATCACTAGAAAAAATAAGCATACATACTAGCATTCTGTCTCACTACATTACACACTTATTAACTGTCCATTGAAGAAGAGTTCCAAGTTAGTAAAGTTCGATAGTTCTGTTCTATTGGAGTGCTACCTTAGACCGGAGGAGAGCCGTTGTATCTTGGGAGGTTAATTGTCGGAGCCTTCTAGCACCGTGTGAGGGGCAATATTACCTTAAGGAGACTGTTGGAGCAACAAGCCTCGATTAATACAATTTTTGTTACTTTCTTTAAAAAATATCACATGTTACATAATTTTATACAGTTATATATTTTAATTGTATATATTTTCACAAAGCACAAGCATACATGGTATCTTTGTTAAATTTCTCTAACAATCTTAAGGTAATATTTTGTTCTGATTGCTTCTGCCATTAACTTGTGCTTAGTTAACTTTATGTCCACTTAATGCATGCCTAAAGTTTATGTTGTTACGTCAAATTAGTAATACAATTCTGCCTTAGACTTTGAATGAAAACAGAGTCTAATTTTGTTTCAAGCAAGCAAGGAGATTAAGTATTTTGTAATCTGATTAGGCATCAGTATTGTTGTCATCAATTGAAGGAATGCCTATTTGTTTTGTTTGGTTATGAGAAAATAGATTTTGCACCTTATTAAAGCTTGCATAATCTATTGTCCATTTAAACTGCCAAAATAGTGCTTGATAATTTTATGAGTGAAAGAAATCTTATGTTACTGAGAAAATAGACTTTGTCTCCTGTCTAGTTAACAAAGTTATATCAGTTTGTGTCTTGATAATATATATATATATATATTATGTTCCTTGTTTTCTTATGAAGAAAACAACTTTTAATTTGAGTCAATATAATTTGGGATTGTGAAATAACTATTGATTATAGGCATTTAATTGCTAATCTGATGTAATTTGCAAAGCTGCTTCAAAAGTTATTCAGTTTCTACTTTAATTCAAAAATAAGAGCTTTACTTGTGATAGCTTCATTTTCGGTTTTTTTTTTTCTAGATTTGTGAGGGTTCTAGATTTATTTGTGATAGATTCATTATTTAATTATAGAAAAGATAAATTATGGTGTTAAATAATGAGGCAACCAATGTTGCAAATATTGAGTCCAACGTTAGTGGCGTTAGTAATGGAGTTCGGACCACTCCAGTTGTTCTTGCACCTATTATGGTGGGACAAGCTGAGAAGCCCATAAAATTCAACGGGCATGAGGAGATAAATCCTGATATCGATGAGATGGACAAACTACTCGATGAGGTAGGAGATATGAATTTGTCCGCAATTGTTTAAGAGGCAAATTTAGCTGAAAATCCCAATTAATGGTGGGTGGACACGGGGGCCATTCGATATGCGTGTGCCGAAAGAAATATGTTTGCCACCTATAAAGAGGTTGAGGATGAAATTTTATACATGGGAAATTCCTCAATCTCCAAGGTGCATGGAGTTGGCAAAGTAATATTGAAAATGACCTCCGAAAAAGAGTTGACTCTCAACAATGTCCTTTACGTGCTAGAGATTAGAAGGAATTTAGTGTTAGGGCCAATGTTAAGTAGGAATGGATTTAAAATGGTCTTTGAGTCCGACAAGTTCATACTTACTAAAAATGGAATACTTGTTGGTAAAGGTTACTTGTGCGATTGTCTTTTTAAGATGAATGTAATGACCGTCATAATAAAAAATGGACCAAGTGTTGATTCTAATAATAAAATAGACTCTTCCTACTTACTTGAGTCTTCCAAGTTATGGCATCATAGATTATGACATGTTAATTACAAGGCAATCTCTAAACTTGTAAACATTGGCTTATTACCAAAATTAAATCTTGACTTAAAATCAAGATATGAAATTTGCATTGAGGCAAAGATGACCAAAATTCCTTTGAAATCAATTGAGAGAAGTATTGAACCATTAGATTTAAGTCACACTAATATATGTGATTTAAAAATAGTGCAATCTAGAGGTGGAAAGAAATATTTTATTACTTTTATTGATGATTGCACTAGGTATTGCTATGTTTACTTACTTTCAAATAAAGATGAGGCTTTGGAAGTATTTAAACAATATAAAAATGAGGTTGAGAATCAACTTGGGAGGAAAATAAAAACTCTTCGAAGTGATAGATGAGGGAAATATATTTACCTATTTGAAGAGTTTTGTGCAGAATATGGAATAATCCATGAAGTGACAGCTCCATATGCATCTCAATCAAATGGTATTGAAGAGCGTAAAAATATAATGTTGAAAGAAATAATGAACGCTTTGTTAATAAATGTAGGAGCACCTCAAAACATGTTGGGAGAGGCAGCGTTAACTGCAAACCACATAATTAATAAGTTACCTCATAAGAAACTAGAAAGGACACCTTATGAAGCTTGGAAAGGTCATCCACCTTCCTACCAATATCTTCGAGTATGGGGGTGTCTAGCTAAGGTGGGAGTTCCACATCTTAAAATGGTCAAGATAGGACCTAAAACAATTGACGGAATCTTTATTGGGTATGCACAACATAGTGTAGCGAATAGATTCCTCATATATAAATCTAATATAGATGATATTCATGTTAACACTATTATCGAGTCAAGGAATGCAAGTTTCCTTGAGGATGTGTTTCCTTGGAAAAGGGAAGAAGGACAAATCTCAATTAAAAGACCTTGAGAAGTTCAAGAATCAGACAAAAAGGTAAATGAACTTAAACGTAGCAAGAGGGCTAGAATACCTAAGTCATTTGGATCTGATTTCTTGACTTAAGTGCTAGAAAGTGAACTACGAACTTTCACTGAAGCTATGGCGACGCCAGAAGCTCCATTATGGAGAGAGGCAGTAAAAAGAGAAATTGAGTCCATCATGCAAAACCACACGTGGAAATTGGTGGATCTTCCTCCTGGAAATAAACCCTTAGGATGTAAATAAAATTTCAAGAAAAAGATGAAAACAAATGGTACAATAGATAAATATAAGGCAAGTTAGTAGTCAAAGGATATAGATAAAAGAAAGGTCTTGATTACTTTGACACTTACTCACCAGTGACGAGAATAACATCCATTAGGTTATTAATTGAATTCGCAGCTATCAATAACCTCGAGATTCATCAAATGGATGTTAAAATAGCTTTCCTAAATGGTGACCTAGATGAGGAAATTTATATGGAACAACCATGAGGGTTTGTGGTTTCAAGGTAAGAGAAAAAAAGTGTGCAGGTTGATTAAGTCATTATATGACTTAAAACAAGCACCTAAATAATAATACGTAAAGTTTGATCAAGTCATGCTTGCAAATGGCTTTAGGATCAATGAATGCGATAAATGTGTGTATGTCAAGGGCGCTGCTTCTAAGTATGTCATTGTGTGTCTATATGTAGACGATATGCTAATTATGGGAAGCAACAATGACATAATCAAAGAGGCAAAAAAGTTGTTGAGCCGCAATTTTGATATGAAAGATATGGGAGTAGCGGATGTTATCCTTGGAATAAAAAATATTAAGATATCTCATGGGTTAGCGCTAACACAATCTCACTATATTGAGAAAGTGTTACAAAAGTTCTTGAGACAAGAACATGGACCTGCGAAAACTCCCATAGATGTAAATCAACGACTTACCAAAAATAAAGGTGAGGCAAAGGCTCAACTAGAGTATGCACGCATAATTGGGAGCCTCATGTACATTATGAATTGCACGAGACCAGATATAGCATGTGTTGTTGGTAAGCTAAGTAGATTCACTAGCAACCCAAGTCAAGAGCATTGGACTACACTAATTAGAGTCTTAAGGTACTTGAAATATATCTTAAGTTATGAGTTGCATTACACAAGATATCCGGCTGTAATAGAAGGTTATAGCGATGCTAATTGGATATCAGACTCCAGTGAAACTAAGTCCACAAGTGGATATGGTTTCACTTTAGGAGGAAGGGCTATCTTGTGGAAATCCTCCAAACAAACCTGCATAGCTAGGTCAACTATGGAATTTGAGTTCATAGCGTTGGACAAGACAAGCGAGGAAACAGAATGGCTACGCAATTTCTTGGAAGATATTTCTAATTGGCCTAAACCTATGCCGACAATTTGCATTTATTATGATAGTCAATCAACAATTAGTAGGGCACAAAGTAGTATGTATAATGGTAAGCCTAGATGTATACGTCGTAGACATAATACCATTAGACAACTGCTCTCTGATGGAGTTATCTCTATTGATTATGTGAGGTCAAAAGAGAATATTGCGGATTTGCTAACCAAAGGTTTAAATAGAGAACAAGTTGAAAAATTATGAAGGGGAATGGGACTTAAGCCTATAAAATAAATGAGGCACTACAATGAGAACCCTATCTATGTGACTAGAGATCCCAAGAAATAGGTTCAAAGGGAAAAACAAGTTGTTGTGTCTCGACGTGGATGCACTGTGGAAGTTCAACCCCCATTCTATTCTTATGACAAGTAGACAGTGCCACTTGCAAAATGTTAAGGTTAAGCATTACTTTTAATGGCTTTTATACCTTGAATTTTCAAATGGAGGTGCAGCAGGAACCTCTTAATAAGAAGCCACCTATATGAGTAGGGACTAGGCTGGTCCTATGAGAATTTTTAAGGCTGAATTCTCAGAAAGTATTCATGAATCCCAAGAATTGTTCAGGGCCAAAATGAACGCAACCGTAAGAACTTAAACTGACTATTGGGCGGAGTTGTGTGAAGTTCTATTATCTTGGTGTACACAAAAAGGAGAACAGTTCAAGACATCGCGTTCACTGGTTGGTGAGTACATCCGATAGTTCTCACTAGGGAAGGTTCAAAGCCACAAGCTACCTATCTCGATGCAATTTCGCTCAAGCTGGAACTCTTTCGTGTGTGTCTGCATTCATATGCATAGTTGGCGAGATAATTTTCTTATTCATGTGGGGGATTGTAAAATTCGGCATATTTAGATGCCAAAATTAAATAATTGAATAAGAAAATTGAGTTTAAGTTGAGAAATAATTTAAGGACTTTTTAGTGGGTAGAACGAGTCTACCTTCGTTGGGAAAAAAGGGTACGGGTGTGTAAATAAAATAATTAAAGTTTATTTTTAATATGTTTCAATGGACACACTCTTATAGAAAAGTTAGCTCAAAAGCTAGAGTTATGACTTGAGGTCCTAACTCTTTAGTGGAGCTGTGACTCTTCATTAAAAGAGTAAAGTTATGGGATTTTATCCTATAGTTGTGTCCTTAAAAGAAGATTCTAGTGAAGAATCATATTTCACCAACAAAATTGCATTACACAATTATAAATAGGAGTGTCTAGAACCAACCCAAATCACTGGAAAAAAGAAGTATACATACTAGCATTTTGTCTCACTACATTACACACTTAGTCATTGTCCATTGAAGAAGGGTTCCAAGTTAGTAAAGTTCGATAGTTTCATTCTATTGGAGTGCTACCTCAAATTGGAGAAGAGTCGTTGTATCTTGGGAGGTTAATTGTCAGGAGCCTTCTAGCACTGTGTAAGGGGCAATATTACCTTAAGGAGACTGTTATAGCAACAGGCCTCGACTAATACAATTTTTATTTTGCATTCAAGTAGGTTTTCTGTTACTTTCTTTAAAATTATCACGTGTTACATAATTTTATACGATTATATACTTTAATTGTATATATTTGCAGAAAGCACAAGCATACATGATATCTTTGTTAAATTTCTCTAACAGTTCAATCTGCGGACACCATCAACTTTGACATGACTTTGAGTTATTTGCACTAAGGGAAGGTTCAATGTTAGTCGTACCTTCCTTTATACACATAGTTCATAGAGATGATTAACAGAGATTTGTTTGGTCAAAAGTAGTTTTCCAAACAAGTGGAGGATTGATATGCACCTAATATAATTCAAGTAGGAATTATTTCAAGCGTTCAGATTATATCCAAAGTGGATGTATAAAAAGGTGTATAATTGTTTGCAAAACTAATTTCGTATACATAAATGTTTAGCTGTTACAAGATGTTTTTTAAAGTTATAAAATATTTCTGGCAGTTACAAGACGTTTCTGTAACCGATAAGCGGTTATGAAACATTTCTTTAACCATTGAATAGCATCACTTATAAATAATCATCTCCTCATTCAGTTGAAATTATCATTCCACAGAAAATCTCTCTATACTTTCAAGTGAATTGCTATTATTTGAATTTTTTTTTTAAAACTTGACATACATCCTGGAGGTGTATTGTTTGCAACCCTTAGCAAACTCATTATAACGGGGGCAATAGAAATCTTAAAGGACAAGGAACACCCATTCCACTTCTTGCTTTTTTTATATTATCATTACACTTTTCTTAACACGTTCACATACATACATATTGACACACCCCATAAGAACACACAAATCCACGTGGGTGGGTGGGTGGGTGTACAAGGACTAGATTGACGAACGGACAGGACGAGGGCGAGACTCTGGCCTGGCCCCCGATTTCATCGCCCAACAAGCTTAGAAATTTGTGCATTGATGACCATGTAAGATCTTGGGGGGGGGGGGGGGGAGGTGAAGAAATGGAAAATGCAACTGGCGAGTGGCGACGGAAAGTACTTACGACACGTAAATGTCAAATCCTCCTCTGCCGTACATATAAAAGTATGCATGCATGCTGGTAGAGAGGGTGCTATTAATCAGGTACACTAGTTGTTTCCATGCATGTTTTTTTTCTTGTTAATTAATTTGCAGAAAACTTGAATTTCAATTAAGCTGGTCATCAGTGTACTATTATAATTCATATTGAATAGTTCACTGAAAACAAGTGTCTAAGGTCCCCTTTAATTTGTTGTGTTTTTATTTTATGTTTGTGCATTTTTAACAATTAGAACTTGCATTATTAATTTAAGGTTTGATGTTATATTTTATTAATTTAAAAATAATTAAAATTCATAAACTAATTAATTAAGAAGAAAGGTGTCGATCTATGCTAATGGAAAGATGGAACGTAAAGGGATCGAGCATGTGGATGGAAATTTGAAATTTCTAACAACTTACGTAAAGAAACACGATCATCCTAGTTAAAAGAAAATTGAGGCATATGTATATAGCATATAGAGATCCATATTAAACAAATCAGGTCTGGACACATAATATTATTTAAATAAAATAATTACATTCTTAATTAAATTTAGTTATTCGTTTTATGTATCACTCATCAATCCCATCCCATCTTAAAACTTCAAAGCATCAAATAGCCAAAAAAAAAAAAAAAAAAAAGAATTAATGGTACAAAAAAGGGTTTATATATATATATATATATATATGAAAGTGGCCGGAATTTAATTCGCTAATCTAGATGATGAAAAAAAGGATATATTAAGACAGAATTATATATATATATATATATCTATATATAGGAGAGAATAAATAAAGGGAATTACTAATAAAGCTAAGATTTGAGAATTGATCTCACCGTTTGTAGTGCGAACATAGCTAATATCATTAGTAAGAACATTTCCCCACAAATATCAGTACAGTACCCCCCAATTGCTTATTGCTTAGTTTTGAATCTGCAAAAAGGAAAAAAGATCAGAGATCAGTAAAAGAAAGAATTAATTACAAACGAGTATATTTGTCAAGTATAGTGAGTCAACTTGCATATCCAGTATTCCCCATTCTTTACCGAGTGCTGTTCTTGACATATGGTTATATTCTTCTGTCAATCGTCAATCACATTAGGTTAAGGATGGCACAATTTGGATATCTTATTTTTATCCATATATAATAGTAGATATTAGGTGAAATGGATTATCTTACTGATCATACCATAAGCTGCTTTCACATCAGAACAAAATTAATATTGTATTAGGTTGAATTACTCAGCTATACTACCTGTACAAGTATGGATAAATAGGAGTGGTTTCTTTTATTTTTATGTGAGAATAAAAATATTCCTCTCTTTAATAAAATTATCACATTTAATACACATGGTTTAGTCGTAATTACAACCAATTTAAGTTTTTTTTTTTTAATTAGACTCATAGGAACTAATAACTATAATTAACTAAATAAGTCTTTCAACTTAAATAATGTATGTATATAGTATTTAGACTTATAAAAAATTAATAACTATAATATTAATTTAATTAAGTATTTTATTTCAAATAATGTATATACATCAAACATGTGTATATATATATAATGTATTGATTACAATTATTACAAATTAAATGTCTTCTTAATTAGACCTATACAAAATAATAATTAGATTAAAATTAATTAAATCCAAATTTTCTATTAACAAATATAATTTAATATACATAGTTTAATGGTAACTACGATAAAATTAAGTTCATTTTTAATTAAACTCACAAAAAATAAGAACTATAATTGATTTTGAATTTAACAAATGGCAAAAACACATGCATTGACATATATACCTTGTTGAACACGATATCATATTCAATATCTCCCGAGCATACTTGTCATCTGCCGGTTCGTTGTCATGGCTTGTGAGTTGTGGCCTTTACAATCAATCAAGATCTCCAGATCAGGCGCAACATTGCCAGCCACTTCGGCTAAACTTAAGTTTGTCTTATCCTTCACTTCCCCTATCACCTTCGTGATTAATTGTGCTGGATGCCATCACTACCAATCACTTCACCAGTTCTTGGTCTCGTAGAATCAAGTTTTTCAATTTCACAAATGCATATACATCAAATTTAAATGCATTGCATTCATCACATTTGTTCCAAACTAAATATATTTTTAATTAAATTTATAGAAAATAATAATTACATTAAAATTAATTAAATCAAAATTTTCTACTTAGGCGCAAATGTAATTACATATATTGAAATTTATCCTTCTACTAAAATATTTAATCGGACTCATAGAAAATAGCAGCTGAATTAAAATTAAGTAAATAAATTATACTTCCATCTAATGAGACTATTACTATCATATTTAATACATATGGTTGTCTGGTAAACTACAATTAAATTAAATTAATTCTAATTATATCCATAGAAAATAATTAATAATCGAATTGAAATTAATTAAGAAAAGCTCAATTGATGTGGGAAAGATAATGTCATAAATATGTTTATATATATATATATATATATATATTCCTTCTGGATTCTCCTCCAAAAATAAAAAAAGAATATTTGTTATATATATCAAAATATGTGTTTAGTTCAATTGTAATAGTAACTTTAATATAACAACAAAAAAGAATGGATGAAGTCTTACAATCACATGTTTAATTGATGAGGAAAATAATGATATTCCATAAATGCATTCATATAATTAATATGAGTTCTTTCTCAAAAATAAAAAGACAAAAATATTTATTATATATCAAAATAGGTGTCAAACTCAAATATAATATTATATTAAAAATATGATAATGAAAAACAATAAATTAAATCTTATTCAATTTTTTTTATCTTTTCATTTATTTGTATATTTATTAAATATATTTTGGTTGATACTTACATATGATGATGTGAACAGTTTATGTGCTTGAAAACTAATAGTAAAAAATGCTTTCATATTGTATCACAAATTTGTGAAAATTTCTTAACTTTACTTATTTAATTTAAGAGACAAAAAGTGGATCAAAAGATATATATATATATATATATGTATATAGTTGATAGTACTACTAGAAGCCATGAAAGAGAATCAAATAAAGTTTTATTTCTTTAAATAGTCTTTTTAAACAAATTATTTTTCAGTTAAATAATGATGTGGCATTTCTAACTTTCAATAATTATTTTTAGAAGGAAATAGGATAAAAATATATGTAAAATTTGTTTTTTCAAATAATCTTATGAATGATTAAACTAAAATTTTCATTTGGGGCATGACAGAGGATAGGGAAAACCTTGTCAAGACCAAGTTTGGCATGACTTAACTAAGTGTATAGCAAAAATCATTAAAATATACAATAATGAGATAACAAATATGATTTACTCATTATATAATTGTGTTGAACTTGGTCATATTTAATTAAGATTTGAATTTTCCCCAAAAAGTATGTATTTATTGGATTGATAGTTATATAATTCAAATTATGAAACTTAAAAAATATTTATTCGATTTAATAATATCATTAATGTGACATAGTGAAATATTTTTATTCAATGTATAAAATAGAATATCAATAAATACATTTCACTAGGTAAAATATCGTATTAGTTTATGTGTGCATCTAGCATATGTACCCTCTGAAAGTACATACCTGCTAGATGTGAAATATATACCCATTAAATACATAGTATTCAATAGTCAAAAGTCTTTTTTTTTATATTGCTAATGTTAAATAATTAATAACATATAAGTATTTATTTCAAACAATAATTTACATTTAACTATTCATGTATTTATTATATTAATAACTAAATTCATAATCTAAATCTTACAAATTTATGAACTGGCAAACTTTTAAAGAAATAGTTTTCACACGTTATTTTAACCAAAAAATTTATAAAATAATAAAATATTTTTACTCTACACTACGATATTTCAAGGTCTAAAATTGGTCAGAATTTAATTTCCTCTATTTTTGACTTGACTAAGAAGAGATGAAAGTGATAACACAATCATTAGATAAATTGAACACATGAAAAAGTTTTCTTTTCCTTTATTTTTTTTTCTAGTTTTAGACTAAAATCAAGTGGTCCATTAAAAATCTAAGATAAAGTAAGTAATATAAGTTTTATTCCTTTATCTAAATTGTAGCACCCCTAAATTTGGTATTTTAGAAAACAAGTTGTGAAAATTAAAATATTAAGTTTGACAAATTTTGGGGCTCGAAAAATAAATAAAAAGAACTTGATTGTAAGAATTTTTGGAAGTTTTGGCGTTGATTTGAAATTTGAGGAAACTTGATTTTCAAGAGTCTTGAAACTTTGTGGGTTAAAATAGGATTATTTTAGGTCAAAGGGGTTAAGATAAGGCACTAACTAATTTTAGGGTCGAAGTGAAGAGTTTTTAAAATTTGGAGGATTTAATTGCAAGCTGATAGAACTTTTGGGGGTCAAATTCTAATTCCAGAAAATAAGTCTATATCTAACATTCCCCCCTTCCCATTCTTCCATTTTCTTCCCACATGCACCATCCCCCACTTTCATCGGCGACTTCTCTGGCGAGCACAAAAATTTCCAAACTAAACCAACCATCCCCTTCATCTCTTCATGGCGAACACGCGGGTACTAAGAACTTCCCATTCTGACCGGTGAAACGCTGGAAAATCAAAGCTTGAAGTGAGCTCCTAGCGGTGGTGATGGGTCTCCCAACTCTAGTAACTAAAGCTTGAATGTAAGTAGTGGGTTTTGACGGGCTCAGCTCGAGGGCCAACATAGTGGCTTCAACCTCCAGTTCCGGCCACCGAAGGCAGCAGAATTGAGCAAAATCTTCACGATGGTGGGCGGCGGCACTGAGGGTTTTGGGGATGCAATTGAGGTCTTACTAGTGGCAAAACGTGCAATTGAGGTGTCGGTTGAGCATCTTTAGTTGAAAGGCGCATTTTGGTGGTGTTTTAGCCTATTCCGGAGACAGTAGATGGTGGCAGACGACAGATGGTGGCCGATGGTAGCCGAGAGACAGTGTCTTTAGCTCATCTCGACGATCGTGACCGTGTTCTCGGTTTGTGATTTTGGAGCTTCAAAAATTGAATCTTGGGTAAAGGAGTCGGAGTTTGGGGATTAAATTCCTTGTGTTGTTTTATTCTTGTTAAATCATGTATTGTAGCGAAAACGGGAGTATGAGATATGATATGGAACTAAGATTCAATCATGCATGTGTATTTAGATATCTTAGTGAGCCCAAATTTGTATTATTGTATGATAATCTTGAGATTAATTGAGTTAATTGGAAGATAAAACACTAAATCTTATTATGTCAAAGAGGATGAAGAATTGATATAAGAATTGGACTTGTAAACCATGCATGTATGATTTTAACAGTTTAGTGGACTCAAATTTAGTATATTATGTGATAATCTTGGTTAAATAAGTGGATTAGGTGTTAAAAACTCTAATTTTATGGATTTGAGACCTAAGTAACAAAAATTGGGTTAACTAAGATAATCATACTGTTATTTTGATTTGGGATAATGATATGAGGTTAATTATATAATTAAGGACCTAATTATGCCTTTTGCTGATACCGATATAAACCCCATAAATATTCTCATATTAACAGCATAATTAGCCGTACTATAATGATAGTATTGATCGAACCTTAAAACTACTATATTAGACGAATAGCTGTGGATTCTAGATTTTTGATAGTATAATTGTAATTATTAGGGTTGAATGTGAATTTTGATAGTAAATATACTATTTTGGTTAGGTGATGAAGAAGTGGGTCCCGATGACTAGTAGTTAGTGACTGCAGTTTTCTAAAACTACAGAGGTGAGGGCCTGCCAATCTAGCATTGATTACATCTATTTGTTATTATGATAAACCCATGTGAGTGTTCCTACTTCTGTACTGCATTGAATCGGGTTTATTGAAATCTATGATTTGTTCAGAATCTGCTTGTTATCTGTTAATTGACTTGTATACCCCTCTGAGGGTTATTTCTTGATATTGATTCTGAATTATGTCTATTTTGGTGCTTAGAAGATCTCATCTATTATCTATCCGTTCTGTTATCTGACAGTCCTGTTATCGGATTGTCCTATTATTCGATCGTTCTATTATCTGACTGTTCTGTTATCTGGATATATGCATTTAGATATTTATCTATTGATTGATATCTGTTATATGTACAGAGATATGTTTTGATCGAGTTGCAATCCCAGCAAAATTCTTGGATATGTTAGCGGTACGATATGGGTTTTTCCCTAAGTATCGGCGATACCGCTGGAACATGTCCTTGGGTATCAACAATGAGTTAAGGGTTTTTACCTGAGCATCTGTACCCATCAATAAGTCAGGGGCTTTTCTCTGGGCATTTCACCTAGCGATGAGTCAAGGGCATTTCCCTGGACATCAACAACCTACCGTGTACCAAGCTGTCACACTTGGGTGAGTTTGACTAACTGGAATAAGGAGAATCAGATACACATGTTTAGTTCTAACCTATTAGACTGCATATGATATTCGAGCTTGTTTTATTTTGACTGTACCTTGATTGTTTATGTCTTGCTCGTGGAGCAATAAGGACGGTGTAGCCTATTGGACTAGGTCGGGCCATTGTTCGGGTTGAACGAGTCGTTTGCATTTTCTCCCAAAATAATTTGATTGAGATGGACCATTCCTCCCAAACTGATTTGGTTGAGACGATCTCAGGCTGTTTGAGCCGACAGTCACAAGCCTCAAGCTGGTACCTACTAGAAGCCTTGAATCTGATAATGCCTATTTACCAGACTTGTTATTGCCTATTTCTTGATACATTCTTATATTAAATGTTAATTAACTATCTATTGGGTTGATTTTTCCTCAACAGATCCCTACTGTTCTTTATTAAAATAATCCTTCACTAAGTTCTTTGGACTTACCCCCTCCTCATTTTATCCTTGATTTTCTCAGACATGATTAAGTGAAGGATACAAATTTCTAGCTTGGGCTGAAGAGAATATGTTTTGTAATAGAACAGGTTCTTATATGTGTATATGGGTTCACTATAATGTTAAGCTTTGACTTAGAAATATTGTGATATGTTAGGTTTGAATTTGTGATGTATTGTAATATGTTAGGTTTGAAAATTTGATTTTTCAAGTATATATATTATATGATGAACATTATGGGATGTTTGAAATGTTCGTTATGGGCCTATTGCTTGTTATTGGGTTACGTATTAAGACTCAACTGGTGGCATCTCAGCTTAGGCGTTGTCTCGAGAGAGGGCGCTATAGAGGTGGTATCAGAGCCTAGGTTTTGATGACCTAGGTTAATGTGGGAATGATTGTTGTGATTGAATTTGATTAGCCCGCTAGAGATTTAACTTGAATTAGGGATCATCTAGGATTCAAACACTTGGGATAGGAGAACTTGAACTATACTAGGATCTGATCCTAGAATGTGATTGTGAAAATGAGAATTTTCGGGTAATATAGAGACTGAGCTTGAATTTAGAAATGTTTTAGATATGTATACTTAAGTTAAGGAATACCTAAGTTATGTCAGGATCTGATTTTGGAATGTTGAATCTTAGGTATTTTACGTATTGGGGAGTTCCTGTGTGATTCAAGGATTTAAGATGAATTTGGTCGATTGATATTAGTAAGATGAGTTGAGTAATGTAAGAATGTTAATGAGATCTTATCGTTTACCATAAAATGATTAAAATTTGTGTATTTTTGAGTTTGATTTAGTTTTGTATTAATCTTTTTCCTTATTTTACTTTAGAAGCTTAGAAGAGTTAGTAGAGTTGATGGCGTCTCAAGGAAGTTTCGGTGCACCCGTTCCACTCAGAATCGGACGACAGGGAAGACCTCCCGAGTAACGGGTCAATGATCGACATGCTCTAAGATAAAAGGCACCTGCTTACTCACAACCCATGCGAGAAGCCCATGCTTACTCACAGCCCATGCAAGCCCCTTCAGATGGGCAGTCCGCTGACATAGCAGAGGTAGCAAATGTGGATGCAGAAGATCAAGCCTTAGAGAAATTCCTTCATTTCCATCCTCTAAAGTTTCTGGGAGAACCGAACGATAAAAAAGCAAAAGAAT
This sequence comes from Jacaranda mimosifolia, assembly GCA_018894105.1. Classification (NCBI taxonomy): domain Eukaryota; kingdom Viridiplantae; phylum Streptophyta; class Magnoliopsida; order Lamiales; family Bignoniaceae; genus Jacaranda; species Jacaranda mimosifolia. Next base: position 12,047,146 of record CM032130.1, on the reverse strand, counting down.
GGGTAGAGAACCTAGAAAATATATTCGATACCCGGCATTACCCAAACGAACAAAGAGTTTGTTTCGCTGCATTTATTCTACTAGGACCTGCGCACAGTTGGTGGAAGATGATTGAACGTACCACTATAGGGACCTAAAGGATGTGGGATAACTTCACTAGGGAATTTATGGATAAATATATACCCCTAGTGGCGAGAACTGGAATTCATGGATCTCATTTAGGAAAATCAGTCCGTCAGTCAATATGAGGCGAATTTTAGTCGACTCCTTCAATATGCGCCTTATACCATGGAAGATGAGAGTCGACAAACTCAACAGTTTGTACAAGGGCTGTAGCCAGAGCTCCAGTTTGGCCATATGTGATCTACTGAATTTCAACTTGGCAGTGAGCAAGGCACTGCAACTAGAATCAAAGTTTCAAGAAATTTGGAGGATAGAAGATAGGAATCAAAAAGGAAGATCACGCTCATGAGGAGTAGAACAGCGCTGGAGAAAAACAACCGAGGCTATAGGTTGAAAGTGCTACTTCTCAAGCCCGTCAAATAGATGAGACGACAATTTTGACTTAAGAAAGGCCACGAAAGAAATGTGGATTTTATGGATCACATAGCCATGAGGAGTCAGGATGTTGGACAAAGTAGGGCAAATGTGTGTGCTGTGGCAACGACCAACACTTCTTGAAAAATTGCCCTAATAGGAGAGGTCCAACATCAGCGGGAAAAGGAAAACAGGTGGCCGAAGGTTCTGTCTAAGTTCTTGATTGTCAGAAGAGAATCCGATACTGCATATTTTGGCTTCATACCCTAGACAGAGTCTAAGGAGCAATAGGCATATGGGTTATATCTATACCTAGTGTGTTTAAGTTTTTGTGAATTTATGTCTAGTTGCTTGGGAATGTATGATAAGTTATGAAATCTAACGTGTTAAGTTTGAATTTGACTACTCCTTTATGGGAATATCATGTAAGTGTGAACTTGTGATGTTGTTAGTTGTTTATTGCTGTAATGGTTTTACGATCTTTTATATAAAGGCATGCACTCTGTTAGAACTAAAGTGGAGAATATTTTAAGTATTGAGATGACAGGTGATTGAGGCAATGCGGATCAAGAATATTGTGTCTATCGGTGTTAAACGAAGTTCATCCAGAACTTTCAAGGGGGGAGGAATGTAATACCCCCTAAATTTGGTATTTTAGAAAATAAGTTTTGAAAATTAAAATATTAAGTTTGACAAATTTTGGGGCTCGAAAAATAAATAAAAAGGACTTGATCGTAAGAATTTTTGGAAGTTTTGGGGTTGATTTGAAATTTGAGGAAACTTGATTTTCAAGAGTCTTGAAACTTTGTGGCTAAAATAGGATTATTTTGGGTCAAAGGGGTTAAAATAAGGCACTAACTAATTTTAGGGCCGAAGTGAAGAGTTTTTAAAATTTGGAGGACTTAACTGCAAGCTGAGTAGAACTTTTGGGGGTCAAATTCTAATTCCAAAAAATAAGTCTATATATAACATTTCCCCTCCCCCCCCCCAATTCTTCCATTTTCTTCCTGCATGCACCATCCCCTACCTTCACCGGTAACTTCTCGAGCGAGCTCGAAATTTGCCAAACTAAACCAACCATCCCCTTCATCTCTTCACAACGAACACGCCGATACCAAGAACTTCTCATTTTGATTGGTGAAACACCAAAAAAATCGAGGCTTGAATTGAGCTCCCGGTGGCGGTGATGGGTTTTGTAACTCCAACGATTGAAGCTTGAATGTGAGTAGTAGGTTTTGACGGGCTCAGCTCGAGGGTCAACATGGTGACTTCAACTTCCAGTTCCGGCCATCGGCGGCACAAAGTTGAGCAAAATCTTCACGATAGCGGGCAGTGGCGCTGAGGGTTTTGGGCCTACAATTGGAGGTCTTACCAGTAGCAAAACGTGCAATCGAGGTGTGCGTTGAGTAGCTCTATTTGAAAGGCGCATTTTTGTGGTGGTTTTAGCTTATTCTGGTGGCGGCAACGATGTAGTGGCAACAGAGAGACTACATCTTCAACTCATCACAACGATCGTGAATGTGTTCTCAGTTTGTGATTTCGGATCTTCAAATAATGGATCTTGGGTAAAGGAGTTGGAGTTTGGGGATTAAATTCCTTGTGTTGTTTTATTCTTGTTAAATCATGTGTTGTAGCGCAAATAGGAGTATGAGATATGATATGGAACTAAGATTCGATCATGCATGTGTATTTAGTCTTAGTGAGCCTGAATTTGTATTATTGTATGATAATCTTGGGATTAATTAAGTTAATCGGAAGAGAAAACCCTAAATCTTATTATGTCAAAGAGGATGAAGAATTGGACTTATAACCATGCATGTATAATTTTAACCATTTAGCAGACTTGGATTTAGTATATTATGTGATAATCTTGGTTAAATAAGTGGATTAGGAGTTAAAAACCCTAATTTTATGGTTTTGAGACCTAAGTAACAATAATTAGGTTAACTAAGATAACTGGGCTGTTATTTTGATTTGGGATAATGATATGAGGTTAATTATATAATTAAGGACCTGATTATGCCTTTTGGTAGTACTGATATAAACCCTGTAATTATTCTCATATTAACGGCATAATTAGCTGTATCGTAATGATAGTACTGATCGAACCCTAAAACTGCCATATTAGACGAATAGCTGTGGATTCTAGATTATTGATTGTATAATTGTAATTATTAGGGTTGAAAGTGGATTTTGACAATAAATATACTATTTGGTTAGGTGACAAAGAAATAGGTCCCGTGAACCAGTAGTCGGTGACTGTTGAGACTACGGAGGTGAGGTATGCCAATCTGGCATTGATTACATCTATATGTTATTGTGATAAACCCCTATGAGGTTTCCTATTTCTGTAATGTATTGAATCGTGTTTATTGAAATCTATGATTTGTTCAGAATCTGCTTGTTATATGTTAATTGACTTGTATACCCCCGTGAAGGTTATTTCTTGATATTGATTCTGAATTATGTATGTTCTGGTGCCTAGAACATCTTATCTGTTATCCGATCGTTCTGTTATCTAACTGTCTTGTTATCCGATCGTTATCCGATCGTTCTGTTATCTAACTGTCTTGTTATCCGATCGTTTTGTTATCTAACGATTTTGTTATTTGGATATTTGCCTAGAGATATGTATCGCTTGATTGATATCTGTTATATGTATGGAGATATGTTTGTGCCGAGTGCCAATCCCAACGGAATGCTTGGATATGCTTGGATATGTTAGCGGTATAATAGGGGCTTGTCCCTGGGTATCAGCGATACCGCTAGGGGTGGTCCCTTGGGTATTAGTAATGAGTCAGGGACTTTTCCTAGGCATTTGAAACCAGCAATAAGTCAGGGGCTTTTCCTTGGGCATTTGCAACCAGCGATGAGTCAGGGGCATTTCCATGGACATCAGTAACCTACCGTGTACCAAGTTGTCACGCTTGGGTAAGTTTGAATAACTAGAACAAGGAGAATCAGATATACATGTTTCGTTCTGACCTGTTGGACTGCATATGATATTTGGGCTTATTTTCTTTTAACTATACCCCAATTGTTTATGTCCTGCTTGTGGAGCAATAAGGATGGTGAAGCTTCTTAGTTTAGGCCGGGCTGTTGTCCAAGCCGAACGAGCCTTTTGCATTTCCTCCCGAACTGATTCGGTTGAGATGGACCATTCCTCCAGAACTAATTTGGTTGAGACGATCCCGGGCCATTTGAGCCGATAGTCACAACCCCCAAGTTAGTACCTACTAAAAGCTTTGAATCTGATAATGCTTGTTTACCAAACTTGTAATTGCATGTTTCTTGATACGTTTTTGTACTGAATGTTAATTAACGATCTGTTGGGTTGATTCTTTCTTGACAAATCCTTATTGTTCTTTATTAATATTATCCCTCACTAAGTCTTTTGAACTTACCTACCCCCCACCATTTTATCCTTGATTTTTTCAGACAGGATTAAGTGAAGGATACGGATTTCTAGCTTGGGATGAAGATAATATATTTTGTAATAGAACAAGTGCTTATATGTGTATATGGGTTCGCTGGAATGTTAAGCTTTGACTTAGAAATATTGTGATATGTCAGGTTTGAATTTGTGATGCATTGTATTATGTTAGGTTTGAAAATTTTATTTTTCAAGTATATATATTATATGATGAACAAATTCATGTCTTTTAAATGTTAAGTTCTTGAAGATATATTTTTATTTTAGTAATGATTCAATCCACAAGTTTTCATTGTTCCATTTTTCAATAAGGGTTTCTTAAAATGGTAATGAATCGATAAATTTTTGCCTTGAATCAACTTCATATTTAGTTGATTTAGCATTTGGTATTCTGATATATATTTAAAACATCATCTATAACTATTGAGAAAGTTTTCACCTATATTTTTAGATACATTGACATAATTTTCTAATAATATTATTATAGCATATTTATTTCAACAATAAAGACTAGACAAGATGAACCAGAAGCATGTCGTACTGAGTACTATAGAGAGATAGAAATACATAAATAAAATTAAAGTATTCAAGAAAATGAGAAAGTTAGTTTAATCATCTAAAGAGGAAAAAGCATAAGTAGTAATAAGTTAGCACCTCACTTTTAATGTAGCTTTGAATGAAAAAGAGTTAGTTACTAAAGAATTCAATTATCAATATTGACTAATTTATGGCTTATAAGAGCATAGATGATTTTTTATCAATCAAAATGTTAGTAATTTTTTAATAAGTATGTACTCTATGATATTTTAGTAAGTATCATATATGCAGACAAATATTATTATAATATGCTAAAATTTTAAGTTTTGATCTTATTTTTTTAATTAGATTTGAGAATATATGATCATGTGTGCTCAAATATTCATAATTTGAATAAGGTAGTTAATTGCCTCCATTGGATGCTGTAAGATTTCTCTCACATATTTTGTTGTGGCAATGGAAAGAAATTATACTTGCTTCGATTTAAATGTCGAATGAATTGCATAAATTGTTTGTTTCTCTATCAGAAGTTGTTATGAACTTTCGAAAAATATTTGAGTCTTGAACTACATATTTTCTTTACTTCATTTGATATAAAATTAGATAAAGAGCTTGCATCTACAAGGATGGAGTTACACTTAACTAGCCTTAATCATTGACGGAACAAGCCATGTTTATATTCTGGATTATGAACTTGAGGAGCTGGTAATTGCATGGAGGACAACCCTCATCCCATCCCCCTGATTCCTGTTTGTTTTTCTCTCTTGTAGTGTATGATTATACACTATGGTTCTTCAATTTATTTATATTGATCGTTTTGCAGCTTTTCGAATTAGCTAGCAAATGTACTGTGGTATTGTGTTGTCTGGTGGCTCCATTGCAAAAAGCTGAAATAGTTGCCCTCATAAAAGATAGAACTGATGACATGACCCTTGCCATTGCTGGTGGTACACGTCATTGTCTCACTGTTCTAGGGAAGAATTTAGAAGTCTTAAAACAAGGAACAAAAAGCAATTAACAATTGTCCTCTATGGTTTTCAGGTGCAATTGATGTTTCAATGACTCAAAAGGCTGATGTTGGTATTGGGATCAGTGGACAGGAGGGACGTCAAGCAGTCTGACATCAAATTTTGCTATGGGTCAATTCAGATTTCTGGTCCCACTGTTGTTGGTACATGGACAATGGAATTATCAACGGATGAGCTACATGATACTGTACAACTTCTACAGGAATGCTGTCTTGTTCTGGTCTTATTCTGGTAAGCATACTTTGGGTGTTCAATGGAATTTAGACTCCTTTGGGCCATGTTGTGTTATAATGTTTAAGATGGACAATTATGAAGTGATATAGGCATTTAAACACTGTTAATCGTCTGGGTCCAAAATTTCTACAAGTGGTAGCAGAAAAAAACTCTGTTCTTGGTTTTGATGACCCCAAAGATCATCTAAGAAATGCTACTATATTATTTTTCTCTTTGAGATAATAGTTCAGATTTCTTATTTTTCTGACCTGAATTTGGGAAGAGATGCAAGGAGAGGTGTGTGGAGTAGGGACCCAAAAACGGTCAAAGTAAAAAGATTATTCAACTATTATAAGATTAAATAGATTAATAAAATAAGAATGATATAATGAAGCTGTTAGATCTCAACTGTAAAAATGAAAATTGTGGGAAAATTGGCCTGTTGACCGAATAGCTTGCTTGTCCTCAGGTATGTGCTCTTCACGGCTTTCACATTGACGACTGCAATAACTGATTGGAGCAACGTGTTATATTCAGTGATATACACATCTTTGCCTACAATGGTCATAGGAATTCTTGATAAGGATTTAAGTAGAACTACTCTGCTGAAGTATCTTCGACTTTATGGTGCTGAACAAGGACAACAAAGCTACAATGGGACATTATTCTGGGTGACAATATTGGACACATTGTGGCAAAGTATAGCAGCGTTTTTTCTGCCCCTCCTTGCTTACTGGGAAAGTGATGTTGATGGTTCACGCATAGGAGATTTTTGGACACTTGCTGTGGTAGTAATTGCTAATATATATTTGGCCATGGACGTGATTAGGTGGTACTGAATAACTCATGCAACAATTTTGGGGATCTATAATTGCTACTTTCATTTGCGTCATAGTTATTGATGCTCTGCCCATCCTGCCCGGTTACTGGTAACTTTGCAGATCACTTTTACACTTTTACACACATGTTTGTTTGTCACATATTCTTAGAATTTGTTTGGCTAAACCTATTGAAAAGATCTTATAAGATCCTACATCTATTGAAATATTTTTTGGAGTTTAAAAGGCGTTAGATTTTATTTTAAAAATAAGATTTTGAATTATTTTGATAAAATAAGAGTTTAGAGCTTATAAGGTGTTAGTAATGTCAATTTTGTAATTAATATTGCTAAAATTACAGGAGCTTGTTAATATTTTAAAAATAAGTCAAAAAAAAAAAAAAGGGTTTATAAGATCATAACATTTTATTTTAGAAGTTTATAAGTTCTTTCTCTAGAAATTTTTACCTAACACGTTGCATCATCTTATAAGCTCTAAAAGGTCATTAATTATTAATGAGCTTATAAGCTAACCCATACACCTTCCTAGTAACTTCAAATTTTATGGTAATTTTACTCGACATAAATTCTAGTCAATCTTATGTTTCACTTATGCACAAGTCTTAGCCCTTAAATGAAATGAAAACTGATGGTCCATGTTTTTGCAGGGCCTTTTTTCATATTGCCAAGACCAAACTATTCTGGGTATTCTTGCTTGGTATCACAGTAGGAGCACTGGTTCCTCACTTTGTCGTTAAAATTTTTGTTCAGTATTACAAACCGAACGATATCCAGATTGCAAGAGAAGCCAAGAAATTTGGAAACTCAAGGGAGTCTCGAGATGCACAAATAGAGATGGACCCAATTTTTTACCATCCTCCACAGAGATAACTGGGTACATAGCCTTGTTTTCCTTTTCTTTGTTTTTGGAAATACTTATTATTACACATAATGAAGAGTATATACAGAAATGTAGTATTTTTTGCTTACTTTTATATCGTCAGTTATTTCTAATATGCAGTCATTTTCTTCCCAAACTTATAGGCTTGTTTACTTTGTTAGATGGGATGAAAAATGAGATAAAATGAATTATCAAATTATATAATCAAATAAACACTATGTATATTTCATATGATTATTCAAATTATGAATTAGTTAATAATAGTCATTATAGCTCTATTTACTTTGTTGGATGCAATGAAGAATGACTATGAAGGATGGGATGAAATGAGTGATAAGACTACATAATCAAACATATATTGTGTATATTTTATAGGACTAGTTAAATGACGTATTAGTCAATTCTAACTATTACATACATACTTTAATGGATGTTACATCTATAATGTACATTTTACCAATATGCCATTTATTCCAAAAATTCAAAATTGTACTATTGTGTATATCCTATTTCATTACTACAAGGTACTAATAAATTTAAGTTTTTTATAGTTGATCCAATATTAAAATTTTTCCAACAAAATTAATAATATAAATATAAGAAAAATATTGAGTTAATTCAAGTAAATGTCATTAGTGCACAAACTTAAATAGTTTAATTAAACTTTACTTTGCCATTGAATTTATTTTTTATAATAACTAAGTAAACTAAAATTTCATATTTATGTAATCTTTTCTATGGACATTTCCATCATTTGATTTTGATTTAATTATTAGAATTATATATTGCTTATTTTCATATTTAAATTTAAAAATTAAATGATATATATTGATAGGGTACGAATAATTTGGACATTTTATTGTTACTAGAAAGGTGCACGTGCAATCCAAATGATTTGTTAATTTTTTTTATGTTTGGCCTATGAATTGCTTGCTATTTATATTTGATTAAATACTTATCAAAGAGATGAATAAAAAATAAATTGTCATTTAAAATTGTAGAAGATATTGGGCCTCTAATATGGTTTTAAAAGAATTTAAGGTAATATATTAATATATTTCTTCCTCTATGGGGATTTGCACTGTATATATGACCTATGACATTTTCGCCTTCCTTTCATTTTGGCATCTACGTTGTTCGTCCCTAATATAGTGTTCTAAAAATTCTATAGAGATATTACTTGCATTTTCACTTTTAGCACATAGAAAAATATTTTGTGAGCATTGTTTTGGAAATGTAGTTCCATCTAAGAATGGTATATAAACTTTAATTTGTGCAATAAAAGAAAGATTGTTGATTTCTAAGATGGTTGTAAATCAATAGCTGCATATATATTTGATTCAAGTTAAACTAAAAAAATTCAACTTATTGTTTCTAGAGCAAAGCAAGCATCTTGAAAATGCTTAATTTTATAAATTATTTTTTCTTCATCATTTTCTGTAATATTGATGACCACTTTATCATACCTCTTATAAATATATCTATATAATATTTATTGTTGTCACCCTAAAACATATCTCAATGTTGATGTAACAATTGTACTTGAATAAGGTACTACTCACTAATTATTGAGTTCTATATTATGAACTCCAATTATTATTCAATCTCTTTCTGTAAACTAGATACCCATCTTTTCTTTGAATTATGCTTCCACGATATGAATGTCGATAATAATATTTGCATTTTTCATCAGCCATACAAAAATTATTCTTGTTTCTATCTCCACAAGTTCTGTGTATTGTTTGTTTAAGAACTAAGTTATAGAGTATATGATATTTTTTTAGATATGAAAGTTTTGTACAAACGAACACCGCTTGTGCAGGCCCCCATCAATTCTTTTGAGTTTCGGTCTTGCGACCGTACTCCCCAAATAGAGTGTTACACAAGATAGCTGGGCCCCTAATCCATGTAGATCAAGGGCGAATACTCATTGTTTATGGCAGGAACTATCAGGGTAGCTAATCTTGTTCGCTTCCCATGCTTTCGCATCCCAGTGATCATAGTAACCTATCTTGTACTTTTATACTTAAACTTCAGAATTTGATTCTTAAATAATTTATCTTTCAAATATTATACTTTTGCTCAAAAACTTCGAGAGCTTAAATTTTGTCGAACTTAAGCTCTTTGACCATCGTAGAAGTTTTCTTGTATCTTTTTCCATCCTTGAAAGCAAGCTAGTTTAATTGAAAAAAATCTAGTTTCCAAATCTTTGGACTAATATCAATGCATTAAGATATTATATAATTCATATCTCTTGAAGCCCAATAAAAGATGTCGAATAACAATTGCATTTTCCGGTTGCACTACTGTTCCCTTTCTTTTTAGGATAATTGCCATCATTCTTTTTTTGTAATTCAAATATCAAATTTGATAGGTTATGACAATAGTAATCCAATCTTCTACTCTCCAATTTTATGTCATTTAGGTTGAAGAATTAACAAATAATATTTTCCCACAATAATTGCTATAGGATCAATAGCAGAAGTTTGATCTCCGTATAAATAAATTATAATATACAAAAATGAAAATTTTCATATGAAAAATGTTTAAAATTTTGATCATAAGGAGTAGACAAATATATATATTTACATTGATTTAAAAATTCAAAATTTTAATTATATAAGTGCTTCATGGATTATTTTTTGCATTGATTTAACTTTGTATGTTATAGCAAAAAGAAAACAAGTATCTCTTTACAAAGTAAGATTAATAAATAATAAACTATAAAATAAAATATAAGTTTGTTTTATTGTTCTCCAACAATGGTTGCACTACTTGGAAGAGTCACTTGGATATATTCATTATTTTCTTCAACCAAATTTGCCTCAACTTGATAAGTATTTGGAGAATTATAAATTAAATTGGTCCAATTTCATACTTTTTAAAATATGAAGCTAAATATCGTCCATTGCATGTTGATGTTTGCATGTGGATTTATCTCCATAAATTTTATAAGTTTTCTCATAATTACTTCGTACAAATATGATATTTTTAGTATTTTCTATTCTTAAGCTCATGTTTTGTATTGGCAATATACAACTGAAAGTTACTATGCTCATTTTCATTTGGAATTGACCTTTGAAGATCACAATATACTATGCCTTGTGCTCGAAAAGTGTAATGACTACTTCCAGCCCTAGGGCCTCCACGGGTAGCATCAGGAGTTGTAGCAAAGCATCTTCCAAGCTCTTTCTACACGAGTCTTTAGAGTTGTTGTTTATCACTATCTGGGTCATCTTACTAGTCAAGAGCTTAGAAGAGTAGCCAATTGAAATTGCTGTTTCTTGCTTGTCCTCGGTTAAAACCCAGACTTTGATACCAGCCATCCTTAAAGACTCAATTGCTTCTGGCACACCATCCTGCAACTTGTCCTCGATTCCAGATGCATCTAATATATTAAGATGGTTTTCTATTTTGTTGGCAACTTTACAAAATAAAGCTGCTCTGCCCATCAAGGCTGTACTTGCTGACTCATAAGATGACTGCCATTCTTCAAATTCAGATGTACTCAATTCCTGCATTCCAATAACGAGTGTTTGCAAGCCCTTTGAGGAGTAAGAGTGAAGATGTGCTTCAGCTGCTTTTACCATGTTCTAGTTCAAGGATTTATCTATCACATTGAACATGGATGTATCAGCACCTTTTACAAACACCTTTACTGTCTTATCTGGGCATCCTAATATAACTGACATCCTCTTTCGATCACTATCAAACTCATGCAATCCCAAGACATTGAACCTGCACTGCCAATTAATGGGTCAGAAGAAGATTAAAATCAACAGTGAAAGTTTCAAAAAAAGAAAATGAAAAAGAATATCATACAAGACACAGAAAAAAAAAAAATGGATAAGTTATGGAACTTAATGAATTAGATATGTGATACCAGCAGAAGATCCCTGCTCAGACACCAAAAAAGAAAACAAGGGAAACAAAAACAAAGCTACAGTCTGTTTTATCAGTACAACTAGAACCTCCATTGTATATATTTCACCAATGAGATGAACAGATACTTCCTGATGATACCTGTTTTTTATTGGCTTTCATGCATAATACTAAGGAACCATTGTCACAGAAGGAGCTCCTTAGCTAAATCAACCAGTAACTTCTTATCTCAATGGCAATTTAGATCACAATAGTATGACTGACAATATATGATTGCAGTTGCATATGATATTACAGTCAAACTAAGCGGAACACTGATGGCAATAAGACAGGAAGCATAGTGAAATAGTCCCAGATTGGACGATGAAAGCAGCTATATGGTTACCTTTGCCTTTCCCCTTGAATATCAATAATTATGTGACCTGAAGTTCGTTCAATAAGCATAAAACCATAGGTGGCAGCAGCATAGACCAATGCCTGTTCATCAGGAGACTCCCCCAGGTATTCTATCAATTTTACAGAAGGATCAGATGTCTCAACAGTCAGAGGCACGATGGTATTGCAAGCAGCCAATGCCACAAAAAAAGTCATGAGTATGTCTGTCTTCATCTGTGTTTTCTCTTTTTGACAAATTGAGAAGTTCGGGATCCACTTTTACCTTCATCCTTGGCCTCAAAACCAACCCATCAGCTGGCAACAAATAAGACACAAAAAAAAAATTATGGTTAGCATGAAAAAAATACCACATGCTACTATACTGATCTTCTCATGGAATAAAAAGTGCTGGAGCGAGTGAAATGTGTAGAAAAACATACACATAGAGCAAGAAAGACAGGAATCCTAGTCATAATACCTTGAACTGAGTATCCTATTTGCCCATCTTCAGTACTGGCCTTCCCATTGCCATAGTCTACTGCCCCAACGCTTGCAAACTGAAATTCCATCTTGTTCTCAGCCAGCGTGCCAGTTTTGTCAGAGAAACCATATTTTATCTGTCCCAGATCTTCATTTATATTCAAGGCGCTGCACTGGAATCTTGAGTTGGAGGATTCATAAAACATCCGGTTATCTCGGATCATAAAATAAGCTTGACCAACACGAACCAGCTCCATGGATATGTACAATGAAATGGGAATCATAACTTGGAAGACAATGACAGACACAAGGAATACAAAGAATATCTCCATGCCCCAACCATAATATTCATAGTTTTCTACTTCAGGCTCTGAGTAGTCCTTTTTCCTGTAAAATTGCATGAGATCCAGCTCATCATTGTGGCGTCTCAACCAAACTCCATGACAGATGGATGCAGACTGTTGTGCACAGTGTAACAAGGAAAATTGAGAGAAAGGTTATTTCCCGGTTCATACGGGTCTCAAGACAGTTTTTCTTGGATGGAGCTCCAGGGTTGTTGAGCATTGCTTTGGTCTCCTGCCAGTATAAACTGCAACCCCAATTGCCCAATCGGTGTTCTTGAGCTCACAACCACGTAGGATTATATTAGAAGGTCCAAGGGAAATGCACTTTCCATTAATATCCATGTTTCCCTGGAAACCATATATGTTCCTATTGGGTTTTTTGCACTTGATCACCCCGCTAATCTCCTCCTTCTCTGGATTTTTCAATTGGGTCTCTTGCTTTGCATATCGTGTCTTCAAATTTGATTCACCATCCAAATTGGTAGTCTGTACATAAGCAACCCCAGTCGTCACTTGTCGAGAGCAATACCATGTCACAAGGAAGGGTTTCATTTCCTGAAACTTTAATGATTTCTCCAACACATATGTGCTTCCATTTTTTCTGCTGAAACCGTTCATTTGAAAAAACCCATGCCAATCTGTTGTTCTCAATCTTGTCCGCCGGTGCCGCCTATAATCCTCATATGCATCCTTAATGGCTGTAACAAATAGCACAAAGGCTAGCGGCAAAATCGAAGCTTCCCGGCCAAAAACAGCCAGCTGAGGAAGCTGATTGAGAATGGCAATCACAAGAAAGTATATGTAGACAACTCTATGGAATTGTTCAAATAAATTCTTCGGCAATAAAGTCAGGATAGAATATTTTGCAGTCCTGATCGAGTTCCCCGCAAATTCAAACTTCTCATTTGTTCTCCCAGGATCATTAATATAGACCAACCGGGCATCTTCATCATTAATCTCTTTATAAGAGGTGCTGAGCCCTCCTGAATCAGCACCACTCGAGCCATGTCTCACAGGTTCTGAACCCAGCCCGCTAAAGCTCACCTCCCTGATAGAGTGGCTGCCAGAGGTCTTAGACTGAATTGATTGAATTGAGGATATACTTCGTTGGGACGATGAATTCCTCATAAAATCAGGAATTTGATAAGAGTTTTCGCTCATCTCAATCTGGGAATTTGAATCCATCCCAGAAGAAGGTTTAGAATAAGAAGAAATGGGTGTCAAATTATCAACAAGAACTGGAGTATAGGGAAGCTCTTCTTTACCAGGGGTAAGAGGGGAAGGATTCAAGAAAGGCCGCTGTTGTGATGCCATGATCAAAAGATCAAACGTCCCTTCGGCAGCTTACAAAAAAGCACAGAATTCATATGAAAAAACCCAAACTCTGACCTCACCCAATTGTCCGCAGAGCAGAAGAAAAACAACCAAAAGCTCACAGATTTACATAGAATTTATACCCAAAAATCACCAGAGCAGAACCAAAACAACTAAAACCCAGAAATTTATACAAAACCCAAACTACGATCCCCGCCCAAAAATACCAGAGCAGACAAACCAAAACTCGCAAATTTATACAAAACACAGATGTTGATCTCAACCAAAGTCCCCAAAAATCATAAACTCAAGTACAGGGCCAGTTAATAATTCCAACTTAAATCACAGCCTAGATAAAGTTATACCACTCCCAACTCAAACTAAGCAAGAACCCAACTTAAGCACAAAAAGCTCCACTAATCCCAGTACAACCAATTCTCTTCGTTAATATATATTCTGTAAACTAGAAAAGAATAATCTTGACAAAGAATAAAGTAATGTATGGCTAAACTATAGCATCGACTAAGCTGATGTAGGGTGGTCGCCGGTTAAGATCGCCGGTGGGGTGATGGGTAGTACTCGCGGGAGAAATGGAGAAGAAAGGAGGGTGAAATGTTATGTATGAACATATTTTTGGGAATTAGAAATTGGCCTCAAAATCTTCTGCCCAGATTCCAATTTAGTCCTCCAAGATTTTGAGCCTCTCCAATTCAGTCCTTCAAAAGCTTGAGTGCCTAACATTGACCTATTTGACCCAAAATATTCTTGTTTTGGCCCCAAAGCTTTTAAAATGTTATACAATCTAGTTTCTTCAAATTTCAAATCAACCCCAAAACTTCAAAAAAATTTACAATCAAGTCCTTCTTATTTATTTTTCGAGCCCCAAAATTTGTCAAACTTAATATTTTAATTTTCAAAACTTATTTTCTAAAATACCAAATTTAAGGGTGTTACAATCCTCCCCCTTAAAAGAATCTGGTCACCAGATTCTCATCTTCGATTAGATGAACTTTGATTAACACCGATACACACAACATTCTTGATCTTCGTTGCCTCAATCACTTATCATCTCAATACTTAAAATATTCTCCGCTTTAGTTCTGACAGAGTGCATACCTTTATATAAAAGATAGTAAAATCATTACAGCAATAAATAGCTAACAACATCACAAGTTCACACTTACATAATATTCGCATAAAGGAGTAGTCAAATTCAAACTTAACATGCTGGTTTCATAACTTATCATACATTCCCAATCAACTAGATACAGATTCACAAAAACTTACACACACTAGGTATAAGCATAACCTATATGCCTGCTGCTCCTTAGACTCCGTCTAGGGTATGAAGCCAAAATATACAGTGTCGGATTCTCTTCTGACAATCAAGAACTTAGACAGAGCCTTCAGCTACCTGTTTTTCTTTTCCCACTGATGTTGGACCTCTCCTTCTAAGGCAATCTTTCAAGAAATGTCGATCAATTCCACAACCCATGATTCTGCCCTGTTTCTTCCAGCATTCCGATTTCTCATGGCTAGGTGCTCCACAAAATCCACATTTCTTTCTTGGTGTCCCAGATTGGACCTTCAACCGTTTCCTATCTGACTCACTCTTCTTACTCACAACGATTTCCAGTTCGAAAACTTTTCCTCTCTTGCCCTTCTTCCATAGGGAGATACTTCAAGAGGTTCTTGTTCCATGTGCAAGGCTCCCGCTAAGACTTCTTTGGAGTTAGACTGCTTGTAAGGCATAAAGATTTGTTGTATCTTCGATCTTAATCCCTTAACAAGTTTCTCAATTTTATACTTTTCTTTCTTCCATATCTGCAACGTATACCGCAGCAACCTACTGAATCTTACTTCATACTACCACACAGTCATATCTTCTTGGGTAAGATTCTCAAATTCTTGTTTTCGGGTAACTCTTCCTTCTCGTGGTATGAATCTATCAGTAAATTCCCACACGAAATTGTCCCAAGTACGAGGGACCTTCTTACATTCCTATCGTTGACTCACCAAGGTCCACCATTGACCTACAGTTCCTTCCAATAGATGAACAACAGATATGAGTTTGAGGTCCTCTGGGTAACCTAACATTTGGAAGATATCTTCAATCTCCCTGATCCAAGCTTCTACCTTTTGGTGGTTTGATTCACCCATAAATGTTGGGGGGTAGAACCTAAGGAGATGTGCTAAAGTCCCAAATTCCGAAGGCTCTTCGTGACCTTGTTGCTGATGTGATTGTAGAAGTTGCTACTGCATTGCACTCATCTGCTTTATAACTTCTCCCCTTGCTGTAGAATGTATTTGTGGTTCTTGTGTCCTTTCCTCAACATTTATTGGGCGTCTCTGTTCCAAGGTATCCTCTTCCAAATTTTCTTGACTAGGAGAATGCGCTGTGGTAAGTTTTGGTTATGCCATTCGGCAGATGGGAAGCTTCCAATGGTAAATTGCACTTACCTGCATCAATTAAATGGAGTGTTCTATTAATTGATATCCAACTTGTGTTAGTTCTTATTGCGCAAAGTTCAGGGTACATATATATACACAATTTTTTTTTAGTAATCCGCAACTCTAACAAAGATTTTATCGCTTTTGTTCTCTTCTCTTTCTCATTTCAGCCAAAGGATTGACTTTTCTGAGTTAATTTAGTTAACGGGTCAGCTATTTTAGAAAAGTTATGCACAATCTTCATTAATAGCCAACAAGACCCAGAAAATTATGAACTTCTGTCATGTTTTTCGGTCTCTTCCAGTTGACTATCACCTCTATCTTAGAGGGATCAACCCTCTACTCCATCTTGGGATATGAAATGCCCAAGAAAATTCACCTTCTCTATCCAGTATTTGCATTTACAAATTTTGCATACAATTGATGCTTTCTCTCAGGGCTCCGAGAATTATGTGTAAGTATTTTACATGGTCGTTTCTAGCCTTCAGTTGGTAGTACCCTTGCTTCAACTCTAGCTTTGAGAAGATTCTTGTCCCCACAGAAGGTCAAATAATTCTTCTACATAAGGTAGGGGGTAATGAGCTTACTTCTTTTGGGAATACTTTCAAGTATTTAGCCCCCACTTCCATTTCCTCGATTTTAAACTGTATCTCGGGGTTTGTTGATAAGATACACCAATAATTCTCGCCCACCTTTTCTCAAAATCTTTTTGGTCTCTAGTGCAGATTTGATTGGCATTGGGGAGGCATTATCAGCAGAAGGGCGTGTTGGTATTGGTATCTCATCTTTGAGAATGATGTATTTGGTGCAGCAGTTCACATGTACCTGATGACTATACAACCAATTCTTTCTGAGTATCACTCTATACTCTTAGATAAGCATCTGTATATGGTTGGTTGTATATACCCTATCCCCAATCATCATCTGGGCGAATTCTGATACATAGTGCCTATTATTAACCCTATTTCTAAGGGGGCTTGAACTTTCTTTTCTGATAAACCATAGTCTCGGATTGCATATTTAGTTCGAGAAAATGCAATAGGTATGAAAGAATGTAAAACACCAAGATCATATAAGCATTATCATAGATTTCAAAAATAGAAACCATACATTCTACCATCTCAGTAGGATCCGGTGCATTTTTCCTTATCAGGGCATATGCACGAGCTTGTACATTCTGTCTCCCGCTAGCTCCTGCTACCTGCTTTCCTTTCCCTACAGGTGTTTGGCCTTTTCGTTTGGGGCAATCTCTCATAAAATGCTGGTTGCTACCGCAACCCAAGCATCTGCCTATTTTCTCCAACAACTAGACTCTTCATGGCCAAATCCCCCACATAATTCACATTGTTTGGGCGCCATCTCTTGAGTTAAATTTACCTTCTTGCCAGAATGAGAGGGTTGTTGGGTGGTGCTTCCAACCTGTAGCCTCAGTTGTTTTCTTTCGGCATTACTCTGTTCTTTAAGGTGTGACCTTTCTTTCCGACTCCTATCTTTGATTTTTTGGATCTTTTGCAACTCTGACTCAAGTTGCAGTGCCTTGCTTACTGCCAAGTTGAAATTTGGTAAATTGAAAATGGCCAAACCCCGTCTAAGCTCTAACCACAGCCCTTGTACAAATCATTGAATTTTTCGACTCTCATCCTCCAGGATATAGGCCGCATATTGTATAAGTCGGCTGAAAGTCACCTCATATTAGCGGACATACTAACTTTCTTGGATTAAATTCATATATTCTCACTCTCTGGCCTGTTTAACCACCAAGGGTATATATTTATCCATGAATTCCCTGGTGAAATTCTCCTATGTCCAGCGGGGTTCCTGTAGCAGTTCATCTGCGGTCAATCATTTTCCACCAGCTCTCACAGATCCCGTTAGGAGAAATGTGGCAAACTGCACTTTCTATTCGTCTGGGTAGCACAAGGTCTCAAATATGACTTCTAGGTTCTTTACCCATCTTCTGCTTTTTGGTTATCAGGTTCTCCAAAAAACTTCAAGGGCTAGAAGCAAAGGAACCGTTCCAATGCTCGATCTTTAGCCATCTCATGAAGAACTCCTGCTCTACCACCTAGCTCTTGACCTTGTTACCTAAATGCCGGTTCCCTCTGGTATACTGGGTATGCTGGCTGACCCACTGAAGGGGTTTGCGAAACCTCTTCTTCTTGCATGGCTTGAGAGTAAGTAGGTGCCCCTCGTCTTGGAGCCTATCGGTTACTAACCTGTCACTCGGGAGGTCTTTCCTGTTGTCTAATTTTAGGCGGAATGGGTGTACCAAAACTTTCTAGAAATGCCATTAACCCTAGCTCCTACAAACTTCCAAGATAAAAGAAGAAGAAGAATTAGATGAAATCAAATCAGACTCATAGTAACATTAGTTTTAATCATTCTACAATAAACGACAAGATCTTATAGACATCATGCAGTATATAAGCTCATCTCACTAACATCAGCTGATCACATTCATCTCAAATCCTCAAATCACACAGGAATTTCCCAGTACACAAAATACCTAATATTCACACTCAAACTAACTTAAACAAAAGGCCAGTCACAAATCCCAATGATAACCAAATGCCTAGGTCATCGACAAACCTAAGCTCTAATACCACCTCTGTAACACCCTCTCTCGGGATAGCACCTAAGCTTAGGCGCCACTCAGTTCGGACTTAAATTGAACCCACAATACAAATAATAGGCCCATTAGAAAATTTTTCCAAAATTATCAGAGAGCAGCGACGAGCTTCAACCTAAACAAATCTTAACAAAAGTACAATTTACATGCCACGACAAATCCCATCATACATCGTTTCATACATACTATAAACTTTAAGTTCAAATCTGACATATCACAATATCTCTAAGTGGAAAACTTAACATACGAGTGATCCCATACACAGATATATTACAAAACATATATACTTCAATCCAAGGCAGAAGTTAATCTTCATTACCTATTCCTGTTTGAGAAAATCGATGAAATACGGGGGAGGGGGTAAGTCCAAAGGACTTATTGAGGGATAATCATAATAGTAAGCAATATGGATCTATTGAGGAAGAATCAACTTAACAGATTAACATTAAACAATTAGAAAAACAACATATCAAGTGATTATAGTCAGGATACGATCGGGCAAAACATATTAGATTACGGGCAATCAGGATACAGTCGGGCAAAACAAATATAATCAAATTCCAAGATTATTAGTAAGAACTAGCTCATGAATAATCAACTTAACAGATTAACATTAAATAATCAGAACAACAACATATCAAGTGATTACAGTCAGGATACAATCGGGCAAAACATATCAGATTACGGGCAATCAGGATACAGTCAAGCAAAACAGATATAATCAAATTCCAAGATTATTAGTAGAAACTAGCTCAGGAGTTGTGGCTGTTGGCTCGAACGGCCCGGGATCATCTCAACCAAATCAGTTCAGGATGAATGGTCTGTCTCAACCGAATTAGTTCGGGAGGAAATGCAGACTGCTCGTCTGGCCTGGACAACAACCCAATCTAGACCAAGAAACTATAACATCCTTATTGCTCCATGAGCAAAATTTAAACAATCAGAATGCAGTCATAATACAAATCAGAGCAGAACACGCTTATGAGATTTTTCTTATATCATGAGTTTCGAGCTTACGGCTTATCCCATGCACATAGTAAGGATTAATGTCCCGTTACTTATTCAAGAGTTTAGGGCTTACGACTTATCCTATGCACACAGTAGGGATTAACATCCCGTTATTTAACCAAGAGTTTCGGGTTTACGGCTTCTCCCATTCACCTAACAGGGATTAACCGTTACTTATTCAAGAATTCAGGGCTTACGGCTTATCCCACTCACCTAGTAGGGATTAACGTCCCATTTTCCCATATAACAATTTCAATCGATAACAGGTAACAGAACGGTCAGATAACAAACAGTTAGATAACAGAATAGACGAATAACAAACAGTTAGATAACAGAATGGACAGATAACATACGAGATTTTCTAGGCACCATAACACACAAAATTTAGAATCAATATCAAGAGATAACCCTAACAGGGGTATTCCAATCAGTTAACAGATAACAAGCGAGATTTCAAACAGTTCACAAATTTTAATAAACACGATAAGATTACAGTATAGAAATAGGAACCCTGACAGGGGTTTATCACAATAGCATATATATGTATTCAAATGCCAGATTGGCAGACCCTCATAGGGGTAACATGATAACAAATGATATCTCAATCAATTCATAGATTTCAATAATTAAGACGTAGTACAGTACAATATAGAAATATGAGCCCTCACAAGGGCTTATCACAATAACATATAAGTACAAGAAGTGCTGGGTTGGCAGACTCTCATCTCCGTAGTCTCATAAAAAGGCAATTACAGTCAGCAGTCTACTGGTCAGTAGGTTCCACTTTTTCATCACCTAACCAAAAAAGTATATTCACGATAAAAATCCTTATTCGACCATTAATAATCCTTAAGAATTACAATTACACCATTAGCAGTCTAAAATAACTAATTGCTCGGCTAATACGGTAGTTTTGGTTTTGGCTCAACATAAACATTATGGAATTATGCTAATCATGCCGGTTTCAAGAACGAGATAGTATCAGGTCCTTTATTATATAATCATTCTCATAACATTATCCCAAGTCAACAATAGTAGTCCATGTTGTAATTGGCATAATTGAAGCCTAATTACATGTTTAAAAAGAGATAAGTTATATTTGGATGGATGCCAATTAGGTTGGAATCCAAAGCTAATTATAGTGTTAAAATAGAGGAGGAAAAAATGGTTAAGTGCTATGAATTAAGTTGTCCCGCATAGGAACTTTGACAAAGTAAAGACTAGCTTGTGCCTTATAAAAATAAGTGGATGAGTTGAAAGGTTATTTCAACCCTTCACTTGTCCCACATTGATTTTATAAAGAAGTGTGGACTAATATATATTGAACTTAAGAATGAATGCTTGCTAAAAGTGTTCATTAGGAGGTTCATATGGGAGGACCACGCTTGCGCTGCTGCCATTGCCTAGCTCTAGCTCCGGATCCAGGCACGGGCGCAAGCGCTAGGGCGAATTGTCTCAATCTCAGTCTTATCTTTTTGGACGAAATTCAATTGAAATTTTAAATTTCAAATTTAAAATTCAAACTCTATTTAATTGGGACTTGGTTGGGTATTAAGGGTTTGATCGAGTAAACCCTAATTGGAGATTTAGCCGCTAAGAACTAAGGTTTGACCTAGTAAAAACCCTAGCCGCTCTTAATTAAGGTTCGACCTCTGTTAAAGCCTATAAACTTGTTTAAGGCCTTTAAACGCAGCCAACCCTAATTTTCTCTATAAATAATACGCACAGAAAAATAAAATATCCTCTATGATATTTGTTATTCTCCATCTTCCTTCTTTCTGATATCTCCTTATTATCTCCCTGTCTTCCATTCGTTCTGGCTATCTGATTCTCGCAATTAAGTTACTGTTCGAGGTGAACGAGATGGAGTGCACCTGATCGTTCTGGACCATATCATCATGGGAGGAGCAACACTGTACCCATTGCATTGGTGAGTCGGGGCGTTCATTTCTTCAAGGTAAATAGAAGAATTCTGTGATTTGGTCTTTTAATTGGTTCTGTTATGATATAGAATCTTTAGATAAGTTTCTTGAATTCCTTGTAGTTAAATTACACAAATTGACAGCATGTTTTATTATTTTTGTTACCTAAGTTGTTATGTAATTTTTGGCTTTTCTTGAAATAGTAACATGTTGAATATATATATATATATGAATTCTATTATGCCTTGATTATGCTGAATAAATAATTCATATCATGCCTATTGTACTGGAATTTATAATTTGATAAAAAAAATGCACGTTTTGCCGTCTTGTGATTTTCTGTTTCAACTATTGATAATCTGTTTACATTATTGATTTATTTCGTTGCACTGCTGTATGTTGGTAATATTTTGGCAATAATAATTTTGAAGAAATGAATATTACGTGTGTCATTTATCTGTTATAAATTCTGCTGAGATTTCTGCTTATATATCCTGTCTAGGAATCTTGCCTGGAAAATTCTGGAATTCTACCCAGATATCCTGCTTTAGGATTATTTTACTTGAGAAATCTATAATGGGTTCAATATCTTATGCTGTTGGTGACATAATGTCAGCAAAAGTTGACATTTTTGAACTGTTGAAAAAATTATCTGGCCACTATTTTAAGCGTTAGCAACAATGCATAAAAATATGGCTGGCGATGAAAGGTCTTCTTTCGTTGGTTTAGTTGACCATGCCAGAACCAATTGAAATTGATCATAAAACTAAGAAATAGCCGAATGGAAAATGAGGGATCAAATTGTTCGATGAGTGATTCTGTCAGCTTTGTTTGATACACTCTTTGATGTATACTGTTCTGATTCCTATTCGGCTAAGTCTTTATGGGATGAATTGGATAGGAAATACAATAATGAAGAACATGGGCTTGAAAAGTATTCGGTTTCCAAATTCCTGAAGTATCAAATGGTTGAGGGCAGGCCTTTATCTGAACAGACACATGAACTGATCAATCTGGAGCATTCCCTGGCTGATGTATGAAACTTCTTGAGAAATTCATGGTCATGTCAATTAACGATAAGTTCCCTAAGTCATGGGAAAGTTTCGGCATGACTCTAAAGCACCAAAAAGGGAAATTGACTTTGGATGATCTAATGATCGCCATAAGCATTGAAGACAGAAATCAAACTCATAATGTTCCTGTTGAGTATCTTCCTAAGACAAATGTGATATTAGGAAAAAAGAAAGTCAACATGAACTCGAACTCTAAAACCATCGATAAAGGAAAAGCTAAAAATAATAAGAAACCTAAGGCAAACAGGCCTTGCTGGAATTGTGGACAAAAGGGGCATTGGGCTAAGGAGTGTCCCTCCAAGAAAGTCAATGTTAAGTCCGAGTCTGCTAGACCAATTGTCAACATGGTTGTTGGAGACACCAGCGAACTGGAGTTCATGATGTATCCATTGACGAGTACATTTCTTTCAAACCCAAATTATTCTCTATCTATGAACCATATGATTGGTTGATAGACACTGGTGCTAATGTGCACGTTTGTGCTAACAAATTACTGTTTGTGTCTTACTAGCTTATTAGCGAAATGACTGTGACGATGGGAAACTCAAGTGCAACCAAAGTGTTTGGGATATGATACGTGGACCTGAAATTTCCTTTGGGGTGCATACTGTCTCTGCAAAGGGTGCATCATGCTCCAGCAATCCGAAGAAATATCATTAGTGGTTCTGTAATAGTTAGGAAGAGTTATGAAATTTCCTTTAAATCAAATAGAGTTGTAATTTTACATTACGACACTTTCATTTGTAAATGTTATCTTTTCGATGATTTGTTCAAGTTACGAGTTGAAAATATTATTAGTTCTAATAAAAGTGAATTTCCTGATTTTCCTGTTATTAATGTTGTTGAGAATTCATCTATTTGGCATAGTCGTTTAGGACATTTAAATTTTAGTTTTGTCAAACAAATGATGAACTTAAATTTAATTCCTAAACATGAAATTGAACGAGGTCATAAATGTCAAATCTGTGCTGAAGCTAAGCAAGTTAGAAACCCTTACCACTCGATTGAAAGGCAAACTGAAATTCTTGACTTAGTACACACAAATATTTGTGAGTTCAATGGGGTCTTAACAAAAGGCAATAAAAGATACTTTATCACCTTTATAAATTATAGCAGTAGGTATTGTTATGTCTATTTATTAAAACATGAAAATGAAGTACTAGAAAAGTTCATTACGTTAAAAAATGAAGCCAAAACACAAACTGGTAGAAAACTTAAACGATTAAGATCAGATAGGGGTGGAGAATATGGGTCCAACCCATTTCATGAATACTATTGAAATTTTGGCATAGTTCATGAAGAAACTGCTCCTTATTCTCCTACTTCGAATAGGATAGCTGAGCGAAAGAATAGAACTTTTATAGATATGATTAACAGTCTGCTTTTGAATTCTAGATTGCCCAAGTACATGTGGGGGGAAGCTCTGAATACGGCTTGCCATATTCTAAATAGAGTTCCCCTGAAACATAAAGAAAGCACTCCGTTTGAATTCTGGAAAAGCAAGAAACCTAGTCTAAAATACTCCCAAGTGTGGGGCTGTCTTGCAAAAGTTCTAGTCCCTGAACACAAGAGGAAGAAGCTAGGTCGTAAGACTGTTGATGCAGTCTTTCTAGCCTATGTGGAAACATCTTATGCTATGAGATTTTTGGTTATTAAATCATAAATCCCAGGCATAAATGCGAACACTATAGTTGAATTTTGCGATGCTACGGTCTTTGAGAACGTGTTTCCCACAAAGACTAGGATACCTCAAAATGTTTCTTTAGATTTAACCCTTATGTCTACATTGATTCCTGATCATGTGAAAAAGATGACAAATGTGGGGGCTAGTCCTAGTAGTACTGACACAGTTCCTGCAGAATTGGATGAACCCAGATGGAGTAAAAGAGCTAGGATCGCTAAAGACCTTGGGAGTAACTTTGTTACTTACAATGTTGAGGGTGATCCTGTTACCTTCAAGGATGTTATGGCTTCTCCTAAAGCTAAGCATTGGAATGAAGCCATTAAGAGTGAGATGGATTCTATTATCTCGAATGGGACATGGGAATTAGTCGATTTCCTTCTGGGGTGTACTACTATAGGAAGTAAGTGTATCTTTAAAAAGAAACATGAGTCCGACAGGGACTATTGATAAGTTTAAAGCCAGGCTAGTTGCCAAAGGGTTTAGGCAAAAAGAGGGAATAGATTTCTTCGACACCTATTCCCTAGTAGCTCGTTTGACTACCATCCGAGTGCTTATAGTACTGGCTTCCATATATGATTTCCCTATTCACCAGATAGATGTGAAAATAGCCTTTCTGTATGGTGATCTTGAGGAAGAAATTTATATGGATCAGCCTAAGGCATTTGTAGCTTCTGGAAATGAGCGAAAAGTTTGCAAGCTTGTTAAATCACTTTATGGTTTGAAACAAGCACATAAACAATGGCATGAAAAGTTTGACGAAACCATACTATCGTTTAGCTTCACAATAAACAATAATGACAAGTGCGTCTACTGCAAAGTTAAAGAAAATAACTATATTATGTTATGCCTGTATGTAGATGACATTCTGCTGATTGGCTCCAACACTGAGATTGTCAATAAGACTAAGTGTTTCTTAAAGAATAAGTTTGAAATGAAAGATATGGGTGTTGAAAATATGATTCTTGGACTTAAATTGAAACTTCAACTGAGGGTATAACAGTCTCTCAATCTCACTATGTTGAGAAGATAATTGAGAAATTTGACTATAAACCAAGTAGAATCGCAAAAACACCATATGATCCTTCAATGGCTCTCTTTAAGAATGAAACTGGTGTACCGGTATCTCAATTGAGGTATTCTCAAATAATTAGTAGCTTGCAATATCTTGCTAACAACTCAAGACCAAATATCTCATTTGCGGTCTCTAAACTTGCCAAATATACAAGCTGTCCTAATCGAACCCATTGGGAGGCTTTAGATAGGGTATTTCGATATCTAAAGGGCTCAGCTTCACTAGCCTTGCACTACAAGAGATTTCCTGCAATGCTAGAAGGGTATAGTGACGCTAGCTAGATAGCCAAAAACTCTGGTAGTAATGGGTGTACAGGGTATGTATTTACCTTAGGTGGAGGTGCTGTCTCCTAGAAGTCTACTAAACATACTTTGGTAACTCGATCTACTTTTGAGGCTGAGTTGTGTGTTTTGGACACTACTGGGACAGAGGCAGACTGGCTGTATTGGATGATGGTACAATTGCCCATGGTCACCAAACCTCTTCTAGGAATTGCAGTACATTGTTATAACCAAACCACAATTGCAAAGATTAAAAGTTCAAAGTTCAATCAAAAGACTAAAAGGCACATCCAAGTTAGACTAAAGTCTATAAGGGAGTTAGTGTCTGATAGGGTTATAGCAATTGACTTTGTTGGATCCAAATATAACATTGCAGACCCTCTAACTAAAGGACTTGATTTGTCCTCAGTTAATAAATTCAGGTTGGGGATGGGACTGGAAACCCATCAGTGATATACAAGCAGTGGCAACCCAAAACCTACCAAATGGAGATCCCACAAGGTAGGTTCAATGTGGTATAAACAAGTTACTAAGTATATCAATTTGCACCTAAATATTATATTGATACTTTGTATCTGGTGTCTCTCCCCTAATTGCCTGATAGGTGCTGACTACTGCTGGTATATTAAGAGTTTAACTCTGAATGGGGTCAAGTATTTTGGACAAGATGCAAGCAGTGCATCCCTGGAGACGCCCAACTAAGTGAATGTGGTCCTTTGGCCGGGACTAAAGGAATTAGGTTGTTCCTTGACAAACATTCACAGGATCGGGACACATGGCCTTAATGTGTCAACCCTAAAGATTAATACATAGCCTTTAGCTCATTGTTACTGATGGATGCAATCGCAATCACAGGTACAAATTCAAAGCTTAGATCCATTTGTCCTGGTGGTGGCACAAGTCGGATAACTTAGGGAGTAGTTCAAACCAAAAGGTACTATTTCTGAAAGCAAGCTATGTTGAATCTAATAGCTATTATCTATGGATTTGTGGGGGATTGTTGTAATTAGCATAATTTAAGCCTAATTACATGTTTAAAAAGAAAGAAATTATTTTTGGATGGATGCCAATTAGGTTGGAATCCAAAAATAATTATAGTGTTAAAATAGAGGAGAAAAAAATGGTTAAGTGCTATGAATTGAGTTGTCCGACATAGGAACTTTGACAAAGTGGAGATTAGCTTGTGCTGTATAAAACAAAATGGAGGAAATGAAGGGTTATTTTAACCCTTCACTTGTCCCACATTGATTTTATAAAGAAGTGTGGACTAGTATATATTGAACTTAAGAATGAATGCTTGCTAAAAGTGTTCATTAGGGGGTTCATATGGGAGGACCACACGCGCACCGCCGCTGCCACTCGGCTCTGGCTCCAGATCCAGACAAGGGCACGGGTGTTAGGGCGAATTATCTTAGTTTCAATTTTATCTTTTTGGATGAAATTCAATTGGAATTTTAAATTTCAAATTTAAAATTCAAACTCTATTTAACTAGGACTTGATCGGATATCAGGGATTTGACTGAGTAAACCCTAATTGGAGATTTAGCCGCTAATAACTAGAGTTTAACCTAGTAAGAACCCTAGCCACTTTTAATTAGGGTTCAGCCATCGTTAAAGCCCATAAACTTGTTTAAGGCCTTTAAATGTAGCCGGCCCTAATTTTCTCTATAAATAGTCTGCTCCTGGCAGACTTGAGAAAATATGCACAGAAAAACAAAATATCCTCTTTGATATTTGTTATTCTCCATCTCCCCTCTCTCTGATATCTCCCTATTATCTCCATGTCTTCCATTCATTTCGGCTATCTAATTACAACAATTGAGTTATTGTACGAGGTGAACGAGATGGAGTGCACTTGATTGTTTTGGACCATCTCATCCTACGAGGAGCAGCGCTGTACCTGTTGTACTGGTGAGTTGGGGCATTCGTTTCTTCAAGGAAAATAGAAGAATCCTGTGATTTGGTCTTTTAATTGGTTCTGTTTCGATACAGGATCTTTATATAAGTTTCTTGAATTCTTTGTAGTTAAATTACACAAACTGACAACATGTTTTATTGTTTTTGATGCCTCGGTTGTTATGTAATTTTTGGCTTTTCCTGAAATAGTAACATGTTGACTATATATATAAATTCTGTTATGCCTTGATTATGCTGAATGAATAATTCGTATCATGCCTATTGTACTGGAATTTATAATTTGATAAAAAAAAAAGCACGTTTTGCCATATTGTGATTATCTGTTTCAACTCTGGATAATCTGAATTACATTATTGATTTATTTTGTTGCACTGCTGCATGTTGGTAATATTCTGGCAATAACAGTCCAATCATCATAATTATCCCAATTATCGTCATGTAGGTCTCAAATTCATGAAATCCTCAAATTAGGGTTTAAATTCTTTAATAAACTTAATTAATCAATGTTAGCATATAATATGACATATTCGGGTCCACTAGGCACATGTATATATATATATACATGCATTGTGTATATTTATCTAAATCATATCTCAAATCCTCATTCCTTGACATAATACAAGATTTGGAAGAAAAACAAATGGTATAATGCTTTAAACTTAAAATTCCCAATCATTACCCAAGATTCGATTATTGAAATTCCAAAATCACAAACCAAGAACACAGTCACAGTCGTCACAACGAGTTGAAGAAACTGTCCCAGCTCTGCCATCGTTCGCTGCCATGCACCGTGGCTGGAAAAGTCTAAAACTACCACCAAGTGATGCCTTTCAGCTAGAGCTATTCAAGGCCCCAATCAATTTCATAGTTCACCATCGAGAAGGCCCTCAATTGGCTAGAAAACACCACAATGCCACCACTTTCATCGTTGTTGTTTTCTCCAAATTTCGTCGCTGCCAGTAGTTCATTCTGGAAGCTGAAGCCATTGGCGTGTTCCTTGAGCTAAGAGCTTCAAAACCCACCGCCTAGAAACTGGTCTCCATCGCTACTCCACCATGGCCCGTCGCTCACTGCCGCTGTTAAAGTCGAACTTCAATACTCCGGTGCTCTGCCAGGGAATAAGTGTGCATGTGGTATCAATGTGTTGCTAAGGGTGAGGAGAAGCTAACGACCAGTTTAGTTTGTGGGTTAAGGGGGTCGCCGGTGAAGATCGTCGGTGGGGTGATGGGTGGTTGGTGAAATGTTATGTATAAACATATTTTTGGGAATTAGAAATTAGCCCCCAAATCTTCTGCCCAGCTTCCAATTGAGTCCTCCAAGATTTCGAGCCTCTCCAATTTTGTCCTTCAAAAGCTTGAGTGCCTAACATTAACCTATTTGACCCAAAATATTCTTGTTTTGGCCCACAAAACTTTTAAAATGTTGTACAATCAAGTTTGTTCAAATTTCAAATCCCAAAACTTTCAAAAATTCTTACAATCAATCCTTCAAAAGCTTGAGTGCCTAACATTAACCTATTTGACCCAAAATATTCTTGTTTTGGCCCACAAAACTTTTAAAATGTTGTACAATCAAATTTCTTCAAATTTCAAATCAAACCCAAAACTTTCAAAATCAAGTCTTTTTTATTTATTTTTTGAGCCCCAAAATTTGTCAAACTTAATATTTTAATTTTCAAAACTTATTTTTTAAAATATCAAATTTAGGGGTGTTACAATGTTTTTCTAAAAAAAAAAAGGAGAAAAACATAAGATGAGGATATGTTGCAATTTCTAATGCCACTAAATGCAATTTTTCTTGTAGTGATATATGTATGTATATGTTGGAAAATATGGAAATTTTGTGGCTAATAAAAGATAGTAGAGGGTATCTGGGGGAAAATTTTTTTAGGGTTTTAGAGGAGAAATCAGTATATGTTTAGTAATGCTTCTCCAAAACAATTTTGTTCTAGGGAAACATAACCAAACATTCCCTCAACTTTTCTTCTTGGGCCTTAAATATAAAAATTAATAACTTACATTTGTTTAATTAAATTCATTGATATTTAATTAATGCTAAAAATAAATTTAATTAATTGGATTTATACTTATTTAAGTTTATAAACTCAAAATAAATTCTTAGGTACATATTCACAATCAAGTAATCAAATGAAGAGTATAATTAGGTTATACCTGTTAAACGATTTTCATTCTATTTTTGTGTTAAAAAGGTATAGGGGTTTAGTTAAAAAGAACCTTAAAGACTTGCAAAACAGTTGAAAAATTCATCTTTTTTTACTTTAACAAGATTGATATGAAGGGATAAAAGCAAGTGAATATTTTAAATAGGTTAAATTTTTATTATGATTTTCTTTTAACAACTACAAGTAGGAAATTTTTTCTTACTATAAATTTTTGAAAAAAAGGCTAAAAAATAACCTAAAAATAATTTTTTAGCCAGTGCTTAGTAAATAATGTTAGAATCATATTACATAAATTTTGGATAATGATTCGATTACAAATAAAATTTATGGTATAAAAGATCGTTGTCCTCAACTTCAATGTAGATCACTTATTCTAGTTTGCAAAATGTTAAATTTACATTTAGCCTTTATATTTTTGTAGCTGTTGGCCCCTCCATACTTTCATTTCTAGATCTGTCACTGTTGCTAATATGTTACTAAAAATGCATTCAGGGACTTATTCAATAACACATATTATATAAAGACAAACTAAATTTAGAGTTAGGAAATATTCATAAAAAGCATGATGTGTAGGAGAGAGAAAAATGGACACAAAATTACATTTTGACACTTGTTTTAAAATATGATTAATTTAAATGCTATGCTATAAGTATGTCGAGTACTTAATTTAATTAATAAATTTATGATAATACACAAATTATATAATTTTACAATCATTAATACACCTACACTTTATCTAATTTTGATGTATTCATATTAACCTAGAGTCACGTCTAAATTATGCGAGGCACTCTTATTTTAAACAAAATATTGAAAAAGATGGGTACAAACTTAAACTATCAAACACCATGTCATAATTAAAACACACTTTAGCATATCATATTGTCATAATTATTTTAGCTTTTGAGAATGAAAATGTCTCAAAAAATGAGAGAAAAGTTGATGACTATCTATTTTTATTTTTCGTAGAAAATGAAAATGGGTCCAAAAACCAAAAAGAAATAGGCCCTTTAGTGTGCACATTTTAATTATATATCAATTTGCTAATTAATTGTGTTTTTCCATATTTATTTTTGGAAATTAGTACGTCTTATTCTTTTTCTACATCTCCATAGTTAAGGCTGTAAATGGATATTCGAAAATTCATTTATTGTTCGCATTTATATCCGTTTATACAAAATTTATCCGCATCCGTTTAAAATAGATATTATTCGTATTTGATTAGTAAATATCTGATTATAAATAGATACGGATATGGTAAATACGTATTCGCTTCATTTAATATCCGCCCTGAGTACATATTTATTAAATAATATATTATTTATATTTTATAATAAAAATCTCATAATCCATATATGTGTGTATATATATATTATAATTGAAGAATTGGGAAGAAAAAAGAATAGATTTAAAAAATTATTGTACATAGAGAAAAAAATTAAAGAATAAAGTTAATCAACACAATTATTGTTGGTTTGCTTTATCATTAATATGCTGAAATACCATTATTATTATTAATAAGTACTAATAATTAATCATAAAGTAAATTATTAATTAGAAATTATGCTATTTGTTTGATTGCTTTCTTTTTAATGAAATTATATAGTTCTTTCTATTAATTAAAATGTGTATTTGTTATAAGTTCATAGATTTACATACTTGGATATTTGTAAATAGATATCTAAATAATTATCGTTGAATATGAATATAAAAATATAATTTGAATACGGATAAGTTTAATGAAATATGAATAAATATAATCGAATACGGATATATTTGAATTTGACTGATATCCAGCGGATACGAATTTAAATATCATTTTTTAATATCCGTCAAATCCGCATCCCTATCCGAATATTCGGAAAGTTAAATGGACATGAATATAGAAACAATGTATCTGATCCGTTTACACCCCTCTTCATAGTTGTAATAATTATTTTAATTTCATCATGTATTCCAAGATGACATATTCTTTTTTAATTTAGTGAATAGTGTAATGATTTGAATAGTCACATCAATCAATTTCATCCGAGTTTTACCATTCAATTCAATAGTTTATAAGATTGTTGTGGTGTTCACCAATTGGATTCCTCTCATTTAGAAGACAACAAGCAATATCCTATATCCTTGATCCCAAAAGGCATAAACAATTAATAATGTGTGCCTCTTCAAGCTCACACCAACCCAAAAAAATGGGACCATCAAATCCACCCCTAGAATGGGATCACTCTATGGTCAGGTTCTTCCTTGACTTCTTTTTGGAAGCATCTAAAGACAATCCTCTTGGACACCCCGACACAAATAGATGATGCCTTGGCATCCAGACACCTCTCGGATAGATTCAATCGAGATTTTTTCATTGAAATGATCAGTAGCAAATATGGAGAGCTATAAGACCATCACGTCTACTTTAACATTGTGCTTGCATCAAAAGGCACACGATACAATCCAACAACAAATTTTGTCTATGTCCCACAACATCGTAGGGACAAACTGCAAATGGTGAGTAAAGTTAGTTTCCGCATCATTTTATTTTTAATATTTTTTTAACATAATATTTAGGGTTAATTACATCCATACCCCTTGAGGTTTGGTGTAATTATAAAAAAACTCCCGTTGTTTTGAAAATTATAAATACCCCCCTGAAGTTTCAAACTAAATTACAATGCTGACATAAAGTGTAAAATGATCAAAATGCCATTCCATTAAAAATTTAAAATAAAAATGAAAAAATGAAAAAAATAATAGAAATATCAAAAGATAGAAATACCCTTGGACCTATTTGTAATATTTTTGAATTTATGAGGGTTTATTTGATATATTTTTATCACCTTTAATTTTCGTTGGACCGCCGCCATGCACCTCTATCAGAACTGGATTCTACCACTACCATAAGGTGCGTCTTGTTGCACTCTATCAAACCCCCAAATCAATTTCAGCTTTCCCTTTCACTCTATCGGCCAATTTCAAGCAAAATTGCCCAACGACGCCGCGCACCTCCACTTTCGATTCTTCTTCTCCGTTGGTCAAATCACAAAATTGAAACTACCATTACACTCCTCTTGTCGAGCCCATCAATACCCACTCTTTGTTTATGAGTTTATGTCGCTGGAACTAAGCAACCTATGACCACCACCGTGAGGCTCCGTTCGGAGCTTAATTTTCGGCAATTTGCAGGTTTTTTCTAGGCAAATTTGATACCGATGCATACCTTGTGACGAGGGAAAGAGAATAGTTAGCTTGGTTGCTAGTTTTTCCAGCAGTGCTGGTTGGAGAGCAAAGGTTATATTTAACATAATTTAATATGTTATATTTTTATGATACAAATTTAATTAAATTATTTTAGATATGCTTATTATTTTTAATATTATTGAATATATCATTTCAATTATTAAAATTATATGTTCCAAGATGATAGATTTGATTTATATTTTTAATTTTTCTTACTTATTAAATTCAATTGAATATAATTAAATTATCTTAAATACATTTACTGTTTTAAATTCACCCTGAATTCTTCTTTGTTTTATTACAACTAGGTCCCCAAACAAAATACTAATAATAACAAATAAACCCTTACGAAATTCAAAAATATTATAATACCACCCCTGAGGGTATTTTTGTCCACTAAAAAAGGTCAAACCAAGTCAAAAATGCCATCAATTAGCCTAAGGGATTTTTTGGAATTTCACCCAAAAATTTTAACAGCCTTCGATAAAACCCTAACGGAAACTAACGGTTGGGCTAAAATGTTGGACGGCGATTAAGTTTAGGGGGTTATTTATAATTTTCAAAATAACGGGGTTTTTTTTTTGTAATTAAGCTAAACCTCAAGGGAGGTAGATGTAATTAACCCTAATATTTAACAATATGATAAGGTCAACCCTTTTCGTTTGTGACGTATTAGATGTGGCCTCCAACTGTCCAATACTTTGAGAAAAGGACCCGACCATTGTGAGGACTTGAAGACGATTTTTGAAAGACTCGTGATTAGTAATGCACCGCTCAAGATGATTGGAAAGGAAGACTCTTATTGGGAAAATAAGGAGAAACCAAGATTGGGAAATTTTGATAACCCAATCTTAGTTGTGGACGAACCAAGATGGAGGGAAAGATGTAGAGCTAAGAAATATTCAATGCGAAACGACGAAGAACAATCAAGGCCATCATCACCTCTGCCTACTTTCAGATCGCCACGTCCTAGAGGCCGACTTAGGAAGAATAAGTCCGTTCAACAACAAGCTCCTCCATCACTCATCCGAATTGTCGGATCACCTCAAAGGTGACGAGGTCGTCCTCCAAAAAGTACTGTTGAAGAAGGCCGACAATGTGAAGTTGAACCGACCCAACTAGCTACTCCAAGGTGAAGAGGTTGACCAAAAAAATTGTCTTCTTAGTCTGTTCATGCTTGGTACTGGTGCTGGTGTTGCCAATGATGATGATGAATGTTTTGTTACTATTTTTACTATTTTCTAGTCAAATTTTTGTAATTTAAGTTGAAGGATAGGTTGTTCTATGTGTGTTCATATTTTATTTTTAATTTGGTTTCAAGGTTGTATTACTTTTAGTGAACAATTATGCATTACTTTAATCTATATTTATGATTATGTTTTATCGAAATTTCAATTATGAGTACATTTAAATCACAACAACAAAAAGACAAATCGGTGACAAAATAGTAAGTAACAATGTAAAAGTTGTCATTAATTGCGTATATTAGGTGACAAAAAATTTAGTTTTGTCACCTTAATGATTTTTACAAACTAAATAGTGATAAAAATAGTGTTATAGTGATAATTTTTATTGTCACTAAATTTTAACAATTGAAGTGTCATGAATTGTTAACCATGACAAGTTAAAACATTAATTTTTATCACTATTGAGTCATTTTGTGACTAGATAAAAATTCTTGTCACTTAAAAATAATCATGAGTAACAATATAAAAGTTATTGTCACTCAATGCATGTTATTAGTGACAATTTTTAAATTGTTGCTTATTATTTTGTCACTAATATTATATTTTTTGTAGTGAATGTTATTAGTAAATTACTAAATTAAATATTGATAATAAAAATTAGCTACCATTCATCATTACTTGAAACAATATTCCATGATTTTCGTAAAGTACAAATTTAATAAAATTGTGTATGTTTATTGCAAATTTACATATAAAAAATAAAAAAACCCTCGGGTACATAACCATATGTATGTAAATTAATAAATAATTAATAAGTGATTACAATTATTTTGTGGTTTTTTATGGTGTAAATATTCTATTTTAATCTCGGTACATGACAAAAAAGTCAGAGTCTTTAAACTTTTTCAAATTAATTAATTTTATACTAAAGGTTGTCACTAGAAATGATAGCCACAATAATATCAATTTTTGCCGTATGATTATTCTTTTTTTTTTAATATAATGGTAATATTATAAACTAAGGCTTTGTTCTCCTACGTTCTCCAAAAATATTTTCCAACTCCTAGAAAAATTTTCGAATGAAGGCACATTTCCCAAATTTTTTCCCATAGTTTTGGAAAAATATGAAAACTGATTTGAGAATGATTTGAGAATGAAGGCACTAAGGAGTTAGGGGACTGGAATTGAAGTGGATTGAACCTTGGAGGACTCAATTGGAACCCAAGCAAAACTTCTGGGGGTCAAATTGTAATATTTAAAAATAACCCTCTGTATAACAATTTCACCCCCATTTTTAGTTAACTTCCACATTCAAACCATCGTTCCTGCCTCCGACGAACCCTCCCCAGCGACCGAAAAATCACCAAATTGACCATACCCCAGTTTTCCTCCCAATCTCACATCGGAACTAGTCCAGACGAGTCCGGAATCAAATTCTACACAAGCTGCCTGAATAGCGTCGTCACGCGCCGCCTCTGGCGATGGACACTGCCACCACCAGCAGGCGCGCCTCGTCAAGGCTATCACAACCCCCCCCAATCAATTTTTGATTCTGACCACCGTAGGCCGGTCAATTGGCCGCTTGAAGTCACAGCTAGCCCTAACTCGCCGCCGTACGCCACCCTTCTCAATTCCACCACCACCACACCTCGAAACCCAAAATTAACACCACCATGAGCTTACCCATAAGCTCACGACCAAAACCCACCTAAACACCACCATTTTCCACCGCCGGAAATGGCGGAACTGTCACCCCCACCAAACTCCGCCGTCGGCCCTCTTTTCCAGCGATTCCGCCGGTTATTTTGGATGAAACTTGGTATGGTTACGTTCCTTGAGCTGAGAGGAAGGCAACCATGGTTTCAGTTTTAAGTTTGGTGGCCATTTTTCGATGATTCGCTGGTGGAGGGAAATTTGGGCCATTTTTGAGAATTTGACAAAAATTGGTCATTCAACTATATATATAAATATACTTTTTAGCCCTTTCAATTCAACCCCAAAAGTTCTGACCGACTTTATTTTCACCCCCAAAAAGTTTTAACCGCCATCATTTTAGTCCCTGTCCTTCAATTGAGTTCTCCAACTTCTATTTCTTGCACTTTGACCCCCAGAACTTCTAAAATTTTGCAATCAAGTCCTTTTAATTTATTTTTTCGAACCTTAAAATCGGATCAATCAATATCTTGATTTCTAAATCCTTATTTGTCCAAAATACCGAATTTTAGGGGTGTCACATGTATAGTTGAATCAGACAAATAAATCTCTAGTTTGACTAGCCGGACCAACAAAAACTAGTTTGACTATTCGCTATATCAAATGGCAAATATGTTGTTATTTAATAATATTATACTAATTAAATTTAATTTTTAATTAAGTTTCGTATATTACAATAGAACAAATAAATTGCTAGTTTGACTAGCTATTACTTATTTGCTCTAGCGGTGCTAGTCGTTCTTTCAAAGTTGGAATGAATGTACGCAGTTGCTTGTATTTTAAAGGCATATTTGTTAATAAGACAAAGCAACTAGCGATTTATTTTTTTCTCATCTATATTTTTATTTCACTTTGTCGACAATTCATACTGGTGCAATGGTCCAGATTTTATTAAGCTGATCCAATGGTTGGAAACGATTAGGTAGATTTTACATGAAAAATTGGGAATTTTTCAGATGTTTTTAAATTATCATGATGGGTAAATAGTTTTGACCACAAAATATGCATAAATATTTTGTTGAATTGTATATATATGAAAACACAATTATATATACATGAGTAAAGTGAGTCATTGAAAATTGAATGAGAGATGGAGTGAGAAAATGAGGAGTTAGGTGTGGTTTTTAGGATATAGAGTTTTTTTGGGAGAACTGTAAGAGTTCTTTTTAGGAAAAAAAAATTGTAGTGTTTTGAGAAAAAAAAAATAGCAATGTCCTCGATTTTGAAATTTTTTTGGGATTTGAATTTTTTTTCCCCAAAATAATAAATATAAGATTACAAACAGAAAGTTACATGCTAAATCTAATCGCCGTCTAGAATAGCGAATACTTGGGTATTTTCTTTTCTTAAATATTAATATAATCATTATACTTCTATTAATATGTATTTTACGAAATAAAGAAATAATATGTTTAAATATATGCTTTTCTACTAAAACTAGTCGCTCTTTTAGAGTGTCATTACTTGGTTTTATTTATTTATGTGTTTCATAATAATAAAAATTAATATTACTATGTACATACATTTCCTACTACAAATCATCGCCATTTAAAAAGGTGATTACTTGCTTTTTTTTTCTTTTATTTAATTATATTATATTCTTTAAATTTTTTTTATTAATGGTATTTCGAATAATAACGAATTATATATTACATTAAATTTTATATTATTTATTAATGCTACTACTAATCGCCAGTTCAAAGAGCGACTAGTTTGGTTTACATTATTTAATTAATAATATACTAATTACATTTAATTTGAAATTGTATCTCATAATATTAACCAATATTATATTTAAATGTAGGCGTAAATTTTTAAGGCAAAGACTTTGATTAGCGACTACTTATTTGCTCTCAGGGGTGTTTTTGCATTTTACTCTACCTAACAATTCATACCTTTTGAATGGTAGAGATTTTATGAAAGGAATCGGACAGTTAGGAACATCAGATAGGTACAACACTACCTTACGGTAGAAAGCCCGTTGTTTCTAGAAGCACAAAGACAAGTTGACGGCTGCTGCAATTTTCAAAAATGTGCATGGCATGTACGCAATTTGGTATTTTTTTTTCATTTCTTACAAAAAAGAAAAGAAAAATTGCTATCCGTTGTTAATATTATTAGTCATTTTTATTTTTCTTTTCGCTCTTTTGGTTTTTTCTTTTTCTTTTTTCCTTTTTTCTTTCTGTTTTTTCCTTTTTGCATTTGAAAATTTTTCAATCTAGATTGGATATTTTGACAAGAATAGTCTTGGTTTAAGAACATCTTAAGAGCTCATACATTTTACAAGATATTTTTCAAATTTATAAGATATTAAATTTTATTTTAAACATAAAATTTTGAAGTATTTGCAGAAAATGTGATTTTAAAACTTATAAAATGTAAAACATTCTCTTAACTTGATGGCTCCTTAGTGTAATGATTAATCATTTTCGGAGAAATTAATTTAGGCATTGATTAAAAAATTGGATCGTATCTGGCAGTTTGAGTAACTGAACTATTGTCCGTTCTATTATTCAATTCTATTTTTAGTAAAAATTAAAATTCTAAAAAATTGCCCTATTTAAAGAAAACCGTTTGAACTGACAATTGAACCTTTTAAACCATGAACCGCTTGCGGTTTGTTTGAACGGGATCGATTTATTTTTTATCTTTTTCTTTTTCCTTCTATTCATGTTACAATTAAAAAATTGCTTCTTTTTCTACTTAGAATCCAAATTACGAAGAACAAGATACAAGCTAGAAGCATAAACATCAAAATACCCATGCAAAAAGCTCAAAATTAAAGTTGTGATTTGTCAAATTAAACAATATAATTGGGGCTCTTTATGTCTTCTATTCATTTTGAATAATTAATTATTATTTCTATTATGTTCCACACTTACACCATAAGAATCAAAATTAATTTTTTGGTATTTTATTAACCTTTAATAATATATAAAATACAAATATGTATATTATGTAATTATAATGTTACGATTCAATTAGCATCGATTAATGATTGAACCAATTACCATGAATAAATAACTTTTTCAATTTGATAACGATTTGATTTTTCAAACATTGAATTTAGCTAGAACTAAATTGTATCTTCAATTGCATTGACTCCTTTTATTCTTTAACTACACACATGAATTGAAGTAAGATTCAAAATAAACAATTAAACTGAAATAAAATTTTATTTATTATGACTGTATATTGTATTCTTTTCATATTTACAAGAATAATACATTAAAATAAATATTATTTTAATTATAACACAAAATACAATAAATATGCAGTTAAAAATATTTACGTATTTATAGAAAATATTAAATTCTTTCATGCACAGTAACATCTATAAATTTTGATGCTAAAACATGATGATATATATGTATATGATTCTCCATGCCCATAACACATATTTAATTATATTTTTTGTCTATTAAAGAATGTTAACTCAAACATACGTTGCGTTGGTTATATTTGTATTATTTATTTATTTATTTATACACATGCACATTAGAGATTTGATGGGTTCGA
Source organism: Jacaranda mimosifolia (assembly GCA_018894105.1). Classification (NCBI taxonomy): domain Eukaryota; kingdom Viridiplantae; phylum Streptophyta; class Magnoliopsida; order Lamiales; family Bignoniaceae; genus Jacaranda; species Jacaranda mimosifolia. The sequence continues at coordinate 12,007,416 of CM032130.1, read as the reverse complement.
ACTCTTAAATTCACATTTTATATGTAAAACTTATATTATTGGATAAAAAAGCACTCAACTTGATTATATGTGTATATATATAATAGTTCGTAAAAAATTGTAGATAGACACACTTAACTCGTACGATGCCAATATATACATATATTTACATATATATACAATAGTAAAACTCATTTTATGTATAATTATATATAAAATTATAATATATACATATATATTCACGCTTGCACGCACCCACACATTTATAAATAATTATAAAATTTACTTTCTAAACATAAATATAAATATATAAATATATGTATTTTATATATAAATATATAAAAAAAATCTGAAATTCCTTTGAGTAATGTTTATTCAAATTTTTAACTATTTAAAAGTGTAATATGTCAAAAGAAAAAACTAAAGATTTCTCTATGAATTATTACATATATATTCAATTTTTCAACAATTTTTCTTCTTCTTCTTCTTCTTCTTCTTCTTCTTAACTTTAAATTTTTTTATGACAAATTTACCCTCAACTAATACACTTAAAACGAATTTTGGCTAAGTATTTTTCAAATTTTAATTATTTTATCGATTTTCAAAACAATGCTTTTGCTCGTAATTATCTGCGTTAATAAAAAAAATTGGAAACAAAAAATAACTTTATAATAATGTTTATCTATATATATATAATAGTTCGTAAAATTGTAGATAGACATACTTAACTTGTACTACGCCAATATATATATGCACACACACACACACACACACACACACACATATATATACACACAATAGTAGAACTCATTTTATGTGTAATTATTTATAAAATTATAATGTATACATATATATTCACGCTCGCACGCACCAACACATATATAAATAATTATGAAATTTATTTTCTAAATTTAAATATAAATATATAAATATATAAAAAAATTCTGAAATTCCTTTTAGTTACGTTTATTCAAATTTTCAACTATTTAACAGTGTAATATGTCAAAAGAAAAAACTAATGATTTCTCTACAAATTATGACATGTATATTCAATTTTTCAACAATTTTCTTCTTATTAACTCTAAATTTATTTATGACAAATTTACCCTCAACTGATATAATTAAAAGGAATTCTGGTTAAGTATTTTTCAAATTCTAATTATTTTATCAATTTTGAAAATAATGCTCCTACTTGTAATTATCCGAGTTAATAAAAAAATTTGAAAACTAAAAATGTATGTAACACCCCTAAAAAATTCCGTATTTAAAAAAAATGGGGATTTAAAAATCTAGATTTTGGGTTAATTGGATTTAGAGCTCGAAAATAAATAAAAAGGATTTAATTGCAAAATTTTAAAAGTTTTGGGGTCAAAATGGAATTTTGGAAGAATTGATTGGACTAAAGAAGTTTTGGGGGTTGATGGCTATTGTTTTGGGTCAAAGAGGTCAATGTTAGGCACTAAACTTTTGGAGGGCTGAATTGAAGTTTGAAAACTTTGGAGGACTTGATTGAAAATTTGACTTAAGTTTTTGGGAGTAAATCACAATTTCCAAAAGATTGGATTTAAATATATTGGTCAACTCCTTCTTCCCCATTTTTCTCCATTTTTCTTCCCTATGCACCGATTCGTTCTTACTTTTCTGGCGAACAACTCCAGTCCCCGAAACCTATCATATTTGGTACCAAACTGTTCCTCTCTGAACAAGGAACGCATCCATATCACTTTCATCCAAAACCCACCGGCGTAGCAGCCGAAATTTGAGCTTGAAAATTTGGGCTCAGCAGAGGTTGATAGGTTTTCCGTTCCGACGACGGAAGTTGAGTTTTGAGTGGTGGGTTTTGTAACTCTCAGCTTAAGGAGCAAGCCAGTAGCTTCAGATTTCAGAACGGACCCCCAGAGGCAACGAATTTTGGAGAAAACCGCTAGACGGTGTGCGGTGGTGAAGGATGATCGGAGCTGAAATTAGGCTTCAATTTGACATAGTTTTGTAAGATTGGTCGAGGGGTTTACTTAGTTGAGCTGAAAGGAGCATTTTGGTAGTATTGTTGAGTTTTTTCAGTGACTGTACATGGCGGAGCTCCGGCGGCTGGCAGCAGCACTCCAGCGACTGCGAAGCAGAAACTTTATCTCGTCGCGAGGATCGTGATGGTGATCTTGGTTTGTGAATCCGAGGTCCGGTTGATCAGATCGTGGGTATAGAAGTTGGTTGATGCTTATGTACATATATATATATGCATGTTGTATTAGAATTCTTAATCTTTATTATGAGGATCATATATAGTTGTTTTATATCTTTAGCCATGCATTTAGTATGCCGCACATTTGGCTTGGATTATGATTAGTGGATGTTAAGAAAGGATTAATTGAGTTATTTAAGTGATTAATTTATGATTTGATGAAATTGGAACTTAAGAAATGATAATTGGGTAATTTGAGATATTATGGACTAAGACTCGGTCTAAGCATGTGCCAGTATAAGTTTGGTGAATTTGGATTATATTATATTATTTATGAAAATATTGGGAATTATTGAGTTAATTGGAAGAGAAAACCCTGATTATACGAATTTGGGACCTATTGGCAATAATTAGGGTTATTAAGCTAATTGGCCTATTATTGATGATTTGGGATATGATATAAGGTTAATAGTAAGATTGTAATTATTGAAAGTTATCGGGGTTGAATAAGAATTTTGATTGTGGATTATTCCTTTGGCTAGGTGACGCAGAAGTGGATCCCGTGGACCAGTAAGCTGTTGACAATGATTGTAGTTTTCTGAGGCTACGGAGGTGAGGTTCTATCGCTCTGGTTTTTGCCTTGTATAAGCTACTCTTTATTTGTTGAACCTCGGTAAGGGTCTGCCAATCTGGCACCTTTCCTAACTATCTATTATTTGTGATAAGCTCCTGTGTGGGTTTTCTATTTCTGTATCATACTCTGTTTGTTTGAAATCTGAAATGGTTAGAATTCTGATTTGTTATCCGTTATTTGATTTGAACAGAAATCGATTTTGTTCTTGTCCGTTCTAGCGCCCGAAACTCTCGTTTGTTATATGTTATCTATTCGATCTGATATTCATCTGTCTGTTATCTATACGATCTGATATGTTGATCCTAGCTGTTAAGCTCGAGACGAGCTGTTATGTTGATCCCAACTGTTAAGCTCGGGATGAGCCGTTATGTTGATCCCAGCTGTTAAGCTCGAACGAGCCGATATGTTGTTCCCAGCTGTAAAGTGGGACGCCCCGTTATGCTCGGAATGACAGAAATAAGGGAATAATATGATTTTTTTGATATGATCTGTTAGATTGCATCGATTGATATATGATCGTTCGATTGGTTTTCTGATTGTTTGATTGTTTACTGACTGCTTGACCATACTTTGTTAAGTTCTACCTGACTGTTAATCTACTGTCTATTAAGTTGATTCTTCCTCAACGGATTCTTTCTGTTTTGCTTACAGTTATCCCTCACTAAGTCCTTCGGACTTACCCTCTCCCCCCCGTGGTTTATTTTTGATTCTCTCAGACAGGGATTAAGTGAAGGCTTGGACATGAGCATTTTGTAATAGATCAGGTGTTTGAATATATATATGGATTCATCTTATTGCTAAGTATGGACTTAAGACTTGTGTTATGTCATGTTAATGTGGATGACTTAAGGATTGTAAATATTTTGTTATGTAAGAATGTGAATCTTGGCATTTACTTTGTGGTTTATTGAGTCTGATAAGTTTGAAATTCCGCTGCTTTTGATAAGTTGAATTGAGATTTTGTGGCATGTATTTAGTATATGTGTTGTATGATACAAGATTGTTTAAGGTTAAATTTATTATCTTGTGACAAGTTTGTTTAAGTTGGAATCCGCTGTTATTTCTGATAAGTTTGAAAAGTTTAATTATGGGCTATTGCTTGTATTTTAGGTTTAGAATTATGGATTGAAATGTTTTGATATCTCAGCTTTGGGTTACCCGGAGTGGGGTGTCACAATATAACACCCGTAAAATTTGGTATTTTGGAAATTAAGAATTTAGAAATCAAGATATTGGTTGGTCAAATTTTCAACTATTTAAAATGGACGCCAGACGCAAGGATAAGTTATTTACATTCACTCGCCTTTTTAAATAGCATTTACCTTTTTTTTTTAATTTTTTCAAATATTTATAGAGAGTACAATTAAAGTTACATGCTAAATCTAATTGCCGTCCTGGATAGCGAATACTTAGGTTTTTTATTTTCTTAAATATTAATATAATTAATATACTTATGGTATTAATGTATTTCATGAAATAAAAATAATATATTTAAATTATGGGTGTCAAATTGGGCTATTCTCAACATTTAGAAATGTGTTTGAGCGGGTTAGACTTTAGATGGGTTGTATTAAATTTGGATTCAAAATGGATTTTAAGTGGGTTCAAAAAATCATCTCATTATGTTGTAAAATTGTGTGTTAAATAGAGTGTAGAACGTATAATAATATTACTATGATCTTTTGAATTAATTTTCTGGAATAAATAAATTAAATTAATTTTAAACTGAACCCAGCCCACAACTCTACCTATTTTGAACTCGACCTACTTTCAACACATTTATCTTAACTCATATAGACCCCAATCCACATAAGCCCAAACCAAATCCAACACAATCCACCCATCTTACACCCATAATTTAAATATATGCATTTCTTACTAAAACTACTCGTTATATTAGATTGTCATTACTTGGTTTTATTTCTTTTTTTTTAAATATTATTATATTCATTACATTTTATTTTTTATGTGTTTCATAATAATAAAAGTTAATATTATTACGTACATGCATTTCCTACCACAAATATTTGTCATTTTACAAAGTGATTACTTGCATTTTTCTTCTGTTTCAATATTATTATATTCATTAAATTTTATACTACATGTAGTGGCCATGTTTAGTTAGTTTTCGATTATTAAATTAATTATATCTGATTAAGATTAATTGAAGGTGTATGTATAGTTGAATCAGACAAAGAAATCACTAGTTTGACTAGCCGGACCAACAGAAACTAGTTTGACTATTCGCTATGTCAAATGGCAATTATGTCGTTATTTAATAATATTATACTAATTAAATTTAATTTTTAATTAGGTTTCGTATATTACAATAGGACAAATAAATCTATAGTTTGACTAGCTATTACTTATTTGCTCTAGCGGTGCTGGTCGTTCTTTCAAAGTTGGAATGAATGTACGTAGTTGCTTGTATTTTAAAGGCATATTTGTTAATAAGACAAAGCAACTAGCGATTTCTTTTTTTCTCATCTATATTTTTATTTTACTTTGTTGACAATTCGTACTGGTGCAATGGTCTAGATTTTATTAAGCTGATCCATTGGTTGGAAACGATCAAGTAGATTTTACATGAAAAAGTAGGGATTTTTCAGATATTTTTAAATTATTATGATGGGTAAATAGTTTAGTTTTGACCATAAAATATGCATAAGTATTTTGTTGAATTGTATATATATGAAAACACAATTATATATACATAAGTAAAGTGAGTCACTGAAAATTGAATGAGAGATGAGAGAGATGGAGTGAGGAAATGAGGAGTTGGGTGTGGTTTTTAGGATATAGAGTTTTTTTTGGGAGAACTGTAAGAGTTTTTTTTTAGGATAAAAAATTGTAGTGTTTTTTTGAAAAAAAAATGGCAATGTCTCCGATTTTGAATTTTTTTTGGGATTTGAAAAAAATCTCCCAAAATAATAAATATAAGAGAACAACTAGAAAGATACATACTAAATCTAATCGCTATCTAGAATAGCGAATGCTTGGGTATTTTCTTTTTTTAAATGTTAATATAATCATTATACTTCTATTATTAATGCATTTTGTGAAATAAAGAAATAATATGTTTAAATATATGCTTTTCTACTAAAATTAGTCGCTCTTTTAGAGTGCCATTACTTGGTTTTATTTATTTATGTGTTTCATAATAATAAAAATTATTTTACTATGTACATGCATTTCCTACTATAAATCATCGCCATTTAAGAAGGTGATTACTTGCTTTTTTTTGCTTCTTTTATTTAATTATATTATATTCATTAAATTTTTTTTATTAATGGTATCCTAATAATAACGAATTATATATTACATTGAATTTTATATTATTTATTAACGCTATTACTAATCGTCAGTTCAATGAGCGACTAGTTTAGTTTACATTATTTAATTAATAATATACTAATTACATTTAATTTTAAATTGTGTCTTATAATATTAACCGATATTATATTTAAATGTAGGCGTAAATTTTTAAGGCAAAGACTTTGATTAGCGACTACTTATTTGCTCTCAGGGGGTATTTTTGCATTTTACTATACCTGACAATTCATACCTTTTGAATGGTAGAGATTTTATGAAAGGAATCAGACAATTGGGAACGTTAGGTAGGTACGACACCTACCTGACAGTAGAAAGCCCGTTATTTCTAGAAGCATAAAGACAAGTTGACGGCTGCTGCAATTTTCAAAAATGTACATGGCATGTATGCAATTTGGTATTTCTTTTCATTTCTTAAAAAAATGAAAAAGAAAAATTGCTATCCATTGTTAATATTATTAGTCCTTTTTATTTTTCTTCCCGCTCTTTTGGTTTTTTCTTTTTCTTTTTTCCTTTTTTCTTTCTGTTTTTTCCTTTTTGTATTTGAAAATTTGTCAATTTGGATTGGATATTTTGACAAGAATAGTCTTGGTTTAAAACCATCTTAAGAGCTCATATATTTTACAAGATATTTTACAAATTTATAAGATATTAAATTTTATTTTAAACATAAAATTTTGAAGTATTTGCAGAAAATATGATTTTAAAACTTATAAAACGTAAAACATTCTCTTAACTTGATGGCTCCTTAGTCATTTCAGGAGAAATTAATTTAGGCATTGATTAAAAAATTGGATCGTATATGGCAGTTTGACTAATTGAACTATTGTCCATTCGATTATTCAATTCGAATTTTAGTAAAAATTAAAATTCTAAAAAATCGCCCTATTTAAAGAAAACCGTTTGAACTGACAATTGAACCGTTTAAACCATGAACTGCTTACGGTTTGTTTGAACGGGATCGATTTATTTTTTATCTTTTTCCTTTTATTCATGTTACAATTAAAAAATTGCTTCTTTTTCTACTTAGAATCCAAATTACGAAGAACAAGATACAAGCTAGAAGCATAAACATCAAAATACCCACGCAAAAAGCTCAAAATTAAAGTTGTGATTTGTTAAATTAAACAATATAATTGATGCTCTTTATGTCTTCTATTCATTTTGAATAATGAATTATTATTTGTATCATGTTCCACACTTACTCCATAAGAATCAAAATTAATTTTTTGGTATTTTATTACCCTTTAATAATATATGAAATACAAATGTGTATATTATGTAATTATAATATTACGATTCAATTAGAATCGATTAATGATTGAACCAATAATCATGAATAAATAACTTTTTCAATTTGATAACAATTTGATTTTTCAAACATTGAATTTAGCTAGAACTAAATTGTATCTTCAATTGCATTGACTCCTTTTATTCTTTAACTACACACATGAATTGAAGTAAGAATCAAAATAAACAATTAAACTGAAATAAAATTTTATTTATTATGACTGTATATTGTATTCTTTTCATATCTACAAGAATAATACATTAAAATAATTATTATTTTAATTATAACACAAAATACAATAAATATGCAGTTAAAAAGATTTACGTATTTATAGAAAATATTAAATTCTTTCATGCACAGTAACATCTATAAATTTTGATGCTAAAACATGATAATATATATGTATATGATTCTCCGTGGCCCATAATACATATTTAATTATATTTTTTGTCTATTAAAGAATGTTAACTCAAACATACCTTGCGTTGGTTATATTTACATTTTTTTCCCCCTTATTTATACACATGCACATTAGAGATTTGATGGGTTCGAACTCTTAACTCCACATTTTATTTGTAAAACTTATATTATTGGATAAAAAACCAGTCAACTTGGTTATATGTGTATATATATAATAGTTTGTAAAATTGTAGCTAGACGCACTTAACTCGTACTACGCCAATATATACATATATACAATAGTAAAACTCATTTTATGTATAATTATATATAAAATTATAATATATACATATATATTCACGCTCGCACGCACCCACACATATATAAATAATTATAAAATTTACTTTCTAAACATAAATATAAATATATAAATATATGTATTTTATATATAAATATATACTAAAAAATTCTGAAATTCCTTTGAGTAATGTTTATTCAAATTTTTAACTATTTAAAAATGTAATATGTCAAAAGAAAAAACTAAAGATTTCTCTACGAATTATGACATATATATTCAATTTTTCAACAATTTTTCTTCTTCTTCTTCTTCTTCTTCTTCTTCTTCTTAACTTTAAATTTTTTATGACAAATTTACCCTCAACTAATACACTTAAAACGAATTTTGGTTAAGTATTTTTCAAATTTTAATTATTTTATCGATTTTCAAAACAATGCTTTTGCTCGTAATTATCTGAGTTAATAAAAAAAATTGGAAACAAAAAATAACTTTATAATAATGTTTATCTATATATATAATAGTTCGTAAAATTGTAGATAGACGTACTTAACTTGTACTACGCCAATATATATATGCGCACACACACACACACACATATATGTATATACACACAATAGTAGAACTCATTTTATGTGTAATTATTTATAAAATTATAATGTATACATATATATTCACGCTCGCACGCACCAACACATATATAAATAATTATGAAATTTATTTTCTAAATTTAAATATAAATATATAAATATATGTATTTTATATATAAATAAAAAATTTCTGAAATTCCTTTTACTTACGTTTATTCAAAATTTCAACTATTTAACAGTGTAATATGTCAAAAGAAAAAACTAATGATTTCTCTACAGATTATGACATGTATATTCAATTTTTCTTCTTTTTAACTTTAAATTTTTTTATGACAAATTTACCCTCAACTGATATAATTAAAAGGAATTTTGGTTAAGTATTTTCAAATTCTAATTATTTTATCAATTTTGAAAATGATGCTCCTACTCATAATTATCTAAGTTAATAAAAAAAATTTGAAAACTAAAAAAGTAACACCCGTAAAATTTGGTGTTTTGGAAAGTAAGGATTTAGAAATCAAGATATTGGTTGGTCAAATTTTACGGCTTGAAAAATAAATAAGAAGGATTTAATTGCCTGGAAATTGAAAGTTTTGGGGTCGAATCGCAATTTGAGAAGACTTGATTGACCAACATTTGGAAAGTTTTGTGGGACAAAGTGGGAATATTTGGGTCAAATGGGTGGATGTGATGCACTAAGGAGTTAGGGGACTGGAATTGAAGTGGGTTGAACCTTGGAGGACTCAATTGGAACCCAAGCAAAACTTCTGGGGGTCAAATTGTAATATCTAAAAATAGCCCTTTGTATAACAATTTCACCCCCCATTTTTAGTTAACTTCCACATTCAAACCATCATTCCTGCCTCCGATGAACCCTCCCCAGCGACCGGCAAGTCACCAAATTGACCATACCCCAGTTTTCCTCCTAGCTCAAGGAGTAAACCTATACCAAATTTGCACCCAAACCACCGACAGCTCACCGAGAAACTTGGAGGTAAAGGTGGCACTTGGCAGAGGTGATGGGTTTCTCAACTTCAGCGATTGAACCATGGATGTGAATACTGGGTATTGTTGGATTCAGCTCAAAGAAGAAGTTGGTGGCCTTGGATTAAAGATTGGCACGGCGGAGCTGGTGGAATTGAAGAGAAACAACCACGGCGGTGAGTAGTGGTGCTGAGTGATTGGAGGTGAAATTGAGGGCCTTCACAACAGCGGAACTTGAAATTGACCTGGGTGTTATGTTATTTGAGTTGAAAGGCTTCAATTGGTGGTGGTGTTGACCATTTTCGGCGATGGCGGCGCGGTGGCAATGTTGAGGCAGATTCTTCGCCTCATTGAAACAATCATGGTGGTTTAATTGGTTTGTGATTCTGAAGTTTTGACTGGAAAATCTTGGGTAATGATTAGATTTGGCTTTAAAGTTTTTGTACTGTTTATTTTGCTTTTCGAATCTTGTGTATAGTTGAGGAAGTTGTAAGAATTTGATATGAGAGTTAGAATATGGACCATCCATGTGAAATTTTATAATCGAGTGGACCTAGATTTGCATTATTTTATGAAAATTTTGAGATTAATTGAGCTAATTGGAAGATTAAACCCTAATTTTGTGGACTTGAGACATAAGTAATAAAATTGGGTTATTAAGGATTATTAGACTATTATTATTGATTTAGTATATTGTCACAAGATTAACTTAATAGTTAAGGACTTGATTATATTATCCTTTTATCGAGATTGGCATAATTAGCGATTCTGTAACGATAGTGCCGAGCAAACCTTAAAATTACCGTATTAATCGAGCAATTGTTGATTTTAGACCATTAATAGTAAGATTGTAATCATTGGAGGTTATTAAGATCAAATAAGGATTTTGATCGTGGATTTATTCTTTTGGTCAGGTGATGAAGAAGTGGGTCCCACGGACCAATAGTCGGTGACTGCAATTTTCTAAGACTACGAAAGTGAGGGTCTAACCTTTTAGTTATTTATTTCGTATGCCCTATAAAGGTTTGCCAATCTGGCATTTGATTACACATATCTGGCATTTGTGATAAACCCTGCGAGGGTTAATCTTGTTTCTGTTATGTAACTGCATCTTGTTTATTGAAATTCGTGACTCGTTCAGAATCTTGCTTGTTATCTGTCAATTGTTTGGTATACCCCTATGAGGGTTGCTTTCTTGAATTTGTTCCTGATAAGAATTTAGCTTGTCTGTTATCGCACCAAGAACTCATACTGTTTTGAACAGTTTGAACTCGTTCTGCTTGTTGTAAGTTATTAATTCGCCATGTTGGTCGATTTGGACTGTTTTACGTTGTTTTGTTGCCTTGTCGTTAAATCAATTTGATTGGTTTTGATATGTGTACGAAGATATGTTTGGGCTGAGTGCCAATCCTAGCGGAATGCTTGGTTATATGGGACACGCTAGGGATACTCCTGGGTGTTAGTGATACTCTAGAGATACTCCTAGGTATCAACGATATGCTAGGGATACTCCTAGGTATCGGCAATGTGCTAGGGATACTTATGGGCATCAACGATGTTCTAGGGATACTCCTAGGCATCTATCATGTATCAAGCTATCACGCTTGGGTCAGACTGACTGACTGACTAGAATAAGGAGTGTCTGGTATACATGTTCTATTATGATATGTTGAATTGCATCAGTTAATTGGGTTTGTTTTACTTGATTGTATCCTGACTGCTTGTAATCTGATCTGTTTGTAATATGATCCTAACTGTAATCTCTTGATATGTTCTTGTTCTGACTATTAATTGATGATTTGTTGAGTTGATTCTTCCTCAATAGATCCCTACTGCTTGTTGTTGAAATTATCTCTCACTAAGTCCTTTAGACTTACCTCATGTATTATTCATGTTTTTCCCAGATAGGGATTAGGTGCTGGGCTTGAACTCTAGGTTGGATCGGTGAATACATTTTGTAATAGAATAGATGTGTATATATGCTTATGGGTATACTTTAGCATTTTGTTATAACTTAGAGACGTTGGGATATGTTAGGTTTGACTTAAATATCTGCAATATGTATATATATTATGTCAAATATTATGGGATCAGCTATGGCATGTAAATAGCACTTTTGTTGAAGTTTGCTTAAGATTGAAATCCATTGCTGTCTCTGATAAATTTTGAAAATTTTTCTAATGGGCCTACTGACTGTCTTATGAGTTAGATTTAAGATTGAACTCGTGACATCTCACCTTAGGGTTATCCTGAGTGGGGTGCCACAAAAAATAACTTTATAATAAATTTTTAGCGTTTTAGAAATTGTTAAGAGAATGTTTGAATTTTATCATCAAAAAATATTTCATATCTCCAAAATACTTTACTCTCCAAGTCATATTTGCAAGGATTTTTTTCCCCGTACTTCTTTTAGCATTTGTTGGGCATGCTGATCATTTGAGATACTCCATTTTGAACTTAATTTTAATAATAGTTAAGTTGACTATCTTCTAGTTATATTTGTAATTTATAAATACTGGATTTTATTTTTTAAATAAATATTTGAAATATATGAGTTTTTCTATAACGTTTTATGGATCTAAACTATGACGACTATATGTAAATTATATTATTAAATTAAGAAGCTTTAATTTAAAGTAACTAGGGTCGTCTTACTTCTATCATATTAGATTGATTTGAAGTCCAAAATATTAATTAAAAAAAAAACTTAATAAGTGGTATATAATTTAAAATTATCCAAAGTATACAATTAATTATTAGGATAAATTTGAAACCATGGTTCAAAATTACAACAAAATTATACAAAAGAAAAGCTACCCTTGCTTAGTAAAGGTATGCGCTGAGCGGTCAATTGAATTAATAACATTATCCTCGCATGTATAAATTGTGAAGTTGTGGTTTTGAATTATAAAGAGTTCTTAATATGTGTGTAAATGTGTAGAAAAAGAGAAAACGAGACTGTTTTTATTCTAAAAGTATCCATTAGTCATAGACAAAATAAAAGTTAAAAAATGAAAATCAAATATTACGAAAATACAAGTTAGTAATTAGTTGGCTAAGTTATTACTTCACTTGGTTTTAATTTCATTTACATAATTTTCATTATATTTCTTTTTTGAGAATATATACCAAAATTGTGGTTTATTAATTTCCTAGCATTATACAGAGGTAAAATACCAAATGACGATTACCTGATTATTTTTAATGCAAGATTAATCAGCAAATGTCATATAAAATATATTATTCTTCTGTTTCTCTTTTTTATTTTTTTACCATTGTTTGGGTGTGATCGAGGAAACAATAAGAAAAATATTCTTTTTATCGATACTACTTATAAAGTATAAGATGGTGATTAGTATGCAAGAATAGAATTAGGTGAGAATGGAATGACTTTAGGAATGGAATGACCTTAGGAATGGAATAAAGTTGGGAATGGAATGATATTTGTATAGTTTATCTTATGATTGGTATGTACAAGGAATGAGAAATGAATGAAATCGTCGTTTTCTTCTTAATTCAATTAAAATGATTGGTAAATAGGAATGGAATAAATTTTTTAAACGATCAAATTACCCTTTTGTAAAAAATTATTAAAATAAAAGTATTTATTAGTAAAATATTTTTTATATATTACTGTAGATATTTTTTTAGTAAGTCTATAATTATGCAGTTTATTACTTTTAATATTATTCAAATTACATCAGTAAATATATGCATTTTATATGTTATCAAGAAGTTATATATGTTTATGCAAAAAAGTAGAAGCACAATTTCTTTAAAATTATTATTTTTCAAATTATAATTTAGTAAGCTCTTTTGAATTTTTAAATAAAATATAATTAAAAAATTAAAAAATACTTTATAACTAAAGTGCTTAACTTTTTTTGTGATAAGTTTAGAATGATTTATTGTACTTTTTTATAAGCTTAATTTGAAGAATTGTTGATAGAGTGGACAACTTTTCATTTATTAGTTTTGTATATATTTTTTAGTCATTCGAAGATATGTAAATATATATAGTATTTTAAACTATATACATTTCATTAGCATGGACCAAGTCGATGATACTTGTACTTTTTTTATTATGAAAATTGAGATGTGCATAATTATTCTTATTTTTATTATTTATTGTTTTTTTAATTTTTATAATAATTTAATATTTTTTATAATATTACTAAAAAATATAGGGACACTTATTTAAAAGTACCAAACACACTTTCCACTTTTGTGATCAGTCCCCACTTGATTTTTGTTAGAAAAAACTCCCTAGTTTTATTAAAAGTTTAGAGATCACTCCCCACTCACTTGATTTGACAAAAATGTCCTTAAGTATAATATTTTTCATTCATTTTTTCTCACTTCTTCTTCATCTGGACAAGCAAACAGTAAACCATATCATACCAGAAACAGAAAGAACAGAAAAAACGCAACAAGTTCCACGGCGGGAACGAGAATAACGTTAGAGCAAAAAACCACCAACTCGATAGCTGCATTGTCTTTTTCTCTTTTTATTTTCATCATTTTCGGGTTTCATCTTCTTTTCGATTTCTTCTCAGTTGCTTCTGAGTTTTTTATATTTTTCCGACAATGTCAACTAGTAGTGAAGCAAGTGTGCTCAATCAAGTATTGGGGAGTTGCCGCTACAAAGACCAGCTCCATATAATGTCAATTAAGGATAGTATGACTTTAATGGATATGTACATTTATCTCGCAAGAAAATGGAGTGAAATCAACGCCGAGCACTTCAGTTTACAATATATAGCTCCACATCAAAGATTGTACGTGAGTTTAACTGATAACGATGATGTCATGAATATGGTCTTATTGCATTTGACATTGAAGATGAACATTGTTGACATCCTGGTAAACCAAAGGATGAATCAAGAAGCAGAGAAAAGAAGAGCAATGATGTTTTAAGGTAATACTTCTACAGAATCTAAACTGTACTGCAGTTTGTAAAGTTTTGTACTTGAAGTGTTCCGAAATTGCACTCTGTTTATTTGAAAATCTTTCTGTACTTGTAGCGTTCTACATTATACTTCATTGCAGTTAACATTGTACTTCATCTCACAAAAATTATACTTTATTATGTAAGTTTTATACTTCAAGTGTTCTACTAAAAGATTATCTAAAATTGTACTGCAACTTGTAGAGGTTTATACTTGAAGTGTTTCCAAATTGTAAGTAATCTATACAAAATTATACTTTCTGTTTTCTGAAATTATTCATTTAATCAAAACTGTACTGAGTTCGTAGGGTTTTATACTTCAATTGTTCGGAAATTGTACCTAATTTTACACAAATTTATACTCCAGTTATCTGAAATTGTACTTCATTTCACTAAAATTGTACTCTATTATTTAATTTTTATACTTCAAAGTGTTCTACTAATTGATATCTAAAGTTATACTGCTATTGCTAACGGTTTATACCTGAAGTGTTAAAAACTATACTTCTTTTTATTCAAAATAGTACTTCAATTTTTTGAGATTATACTTTATTTTACAAAATCTTTACTTATTTATTGAAGGTCTATATTTTAAGGGTTTATTTATCGATTATCCAAAATACACTGCAGTTGCTAGGGCTTAATACTTCAAGAGTTTGAAATTGTACTTCATTTTATCTAAAATTGTACATTTATTTTCTGAAATTATATTTTCTTTTGTACTTCATTTTATAGAAACCTATACTCTTTTCATTGAAGTTCTATACTTCAAGTGTCCTAAATTGTACGTCATTTTATATAAACTTGTACTTCAATTATCTGAATCTACTATTTGACTTTCATGTTTTCTACTAATAAATTATCCAATTTGTACTGAAATTGCTAAGGTTTTATACTTCAAGTGTTCAGAAATCGTTCTTCACTTAATCAAAAATTGTACTTCTATTTTTTAAAAGTATACTTCATTTTATACATCATTTTATTTAAATCTATACTCTTATCATTG
Source organism: Jacaranda mimosifolia (assembly GCA_018894105.1). Lineage (NCBI taxonomy): Eukaryota > Viridiplantae > Streptophyta > Magnoliopsida > Lamiales > Bignoniaceae > Jacaranda > Jacaranda mimosifolia. The sequence continues at coordinate 11,991,781 of CM032130.1, read as the reverse complement.
AAGTTCTATACTTCAGGTATTCCCAAAATGTACTTCATTTTACCTAAACATATACTCCATTCATTGAAGTTCTATACTTCAAGTGTTCGAAGTTGTACTTTATTTTATCTGAACTTGTCCTTCAATTGTCTGAATATATTATTTAATTTAGAAGCGACTACAAATGGATTATCAAAAAATTATACTGTAATAGCTAAAGTTTTATACTTCAGGAGTTCTGAAATTGAACTTCACATTATCTAAAATTGTACTTCGATTTTCTGAACTTATATTTCAGTTCTTAATAATTTCACCTAAATCTGTATATTCTTTTCATTGAAGTTCTATACTTCAGGTATTCTAAAATTATATTTCACTTTGTCTAATATTGTACTTCAATTTTTTGAAATCATACTTCATTTTATACATCATTTTACCGAAACTTGTACTCCATTCATTAAAGTTCTATACTTCAAATGTCTGAAGTTGTACTTCATTTTATCTGAACTTGTACTTTAATTATCTGAACCTATTATTTAATTTTTAAGCATCTACTAATGTATTATCTAAAAATTATACTGCAATAGCTAAGGTTTTATACTTCAGTTGTTTGAAATTGTACTTCACTTTATATAAAATTGAACTTAGATTTTTCAAAATTATACTTCAGTTTTTACATAATTTAACCTAAATCTGTATTCTTTTCAATGAAGTTTTATACTTCAGGTGTTCTCAAATTGTACTTCACTTTGTCTAAAACTATATTTCTATTTCTTTAAATTATACTTCATTTTATACATCACTTTACCTAAACTTGTACTCCATTCATTGAAGTTCTATACTTCAAGTGTCCTAAATTGTACTTCAATTTTTTGAATCTATTATTTAATTTAGAACCGACTACGAATGGATTATCAAAAATTTATACTGCAATAGCTAAAGTTTTATACTTCAGGAGTTTCGAAATTGTACTTCAGGTTATCTAAAATTGTACTTCGATTTTCTGAACTTATATTTCAGTTCTTACATAATTTCACCTAAATCTGTATATTCTTTTCATTGAAGTTCTATACTTCAGGTATTCTGAAATTGTATTTCACTTTGTCTAATATTGTACTTCAATTTTTTGAAGTCATACTTCATTTTATACATCATTTTACCGAAACTTGTACTCCATTCATTAAAGTTCTATACTTCAAATGTCTGAAGTTGTACTTCATTTTATCTGAACTTGTACTTTAATTATCTGAACATATTATTTAATTTTTAAGCGTCTACTAATGTATTATCTAAAAATTATACTGCAATAGTTAAGGTTTTATACTTTAGTTGTTCTTAAATTGTACTTCACTTTATATAAAATTGAACTTAGATTTTTCGAAATTATACTTCAGTTTTTACATAATTTAACCTAAATCTGTATTCTTTTCAATGAAGTTCTATACTTTAGGTCTTCTCAAATTGTACTTCACTTCTTTTACTTCTATTTCTTAAAATTATACTTCATTTTATATATCATTTTATCTAAATCTGTACTCTTTTAATTGAAGTTCTGTACTTCAGGTATTCTCAAATTGTACTTCATTTTATTTTAGCTTGTACTTCAATTTTATGAATCTCTTAATTAATTTTCAAGTGTTATACTAATGAATTATCCAAAAATGTGTACTGCAATTGCTGCGTTGTATACTTCTATTATTTTGAAATTGTACTTCGTTTATTTGAAATTATACCACAATGCTGAATTATTCTACATATTGTACTTTATTTTACCTAAAATTGTACTTCATTTGTCAACCTCAAGGGATATAGTCGAGGAGGAATTGGCTCGACCAATGCATCGCACAATGAATTGGCTTTAATTAGCAACTCAATTGATGCATGGAGGAATTGCATATATGGAGAGGGTCAAACATTCAATGATGCTCAGGAGTTCAGAATTATGCAGTTTCTACTTTGCGGTTGTTTAAATACAAGAAAAATGACAGCAAAAAAATCATAGCCGTTTGCAGTGATGAAAATTGCAAATGGAGAATCTATGCATCAAGGCATGAAGCTGATAAATTATTTGGCATTCGAAAATGCAATCTAGAGCACACATGTGGTGAGGCTAATCTTCGGACAAGGGGACATCCTAAAGCTGATTCCACTTGGGTTGCTAATGTAGTGAAGGATAAATTGAGATCAGAGCCATGTTATCGGCCCTCTACCATACTGAAAGATATTAACAGAGAATACGGTATGGAACTTAGGTACCATAAAGCATGGATGGGTAAGAAATTAGCTATGCATGACATCCATGGAGCTGAGAAGGGATCTTATGATAAGTTGAGGTGGTATTGTGATGCTGTGAATAGAACATACCCTGGAAGTATTGCAGACTGTGAGATTGACCCAATCAGTCAAAAATTTCGTCGGCTATTTATATGTTTCAGTGTCTACCTTCTTGGCTTTCTCAGGGAATGTAGGCCATTGATATTCTTGGATGGCACCTATATTAAAAATAAATACAAAGGAGTCTTACTCAACGCTGTCAGTAAGGATGTTAATGATGACTTATTCACGATAGCATATGCAGTTGTTGACTCTGAAAATGATATTAATTGGGAGTGGTTCTGCTTTAAGCTAAGAAGTGTCTTAGATTCTGAATATCTGCCTGGCTTATCAAGGTTTACTTTCTTCTTCGATTGACATCTAGGTCTTCTTAAGGCCCTCCCCATGATATTTCCCGATAGCCACCATGCATATTGCTTGAGATACTTAGTGGATAACTTTAAGAAACAAGTAAGTGTACTCTATCTTTGTTTGTGAGACAATTATGTGAAATAAACTCTACTTCATAGCATTAATTACATTACTGTTCTATTATTTCAAATTCAGGTATTAAGGAAGTACCCTCTACATAACAAGAAACATTGGTGTTCTGTTTTTATGAAAGCTGCATATGCACCTACAAGGCAGGAGTATACCCGATATATAGACAGTATGTTGGAGTCAATGCCGCTTGCCAGAGACTTTATTATGCAGTCTGACCCACCATGTTGGGCAAATTCCTTATTCAGTAGAGATCGATGGGGGGTAATAAACAATAATCAAGCAGAAAGTTGGAATAATTGGGTTAAACCAGCCCGATTTATGCCAGTTGCAGCCATGGTTGATCACATACGCATGTAAATAATGGTTGTGATGCATGATAGACGAGAAGAATCTCATAAGATGGTTGGACAATTATGTCCCAAGCAAGAGAAGAAGTTGGCAATCAATCATATGTGTTCTCGTAACTTAAAAGTTGTCATGTCTAGCGGTTGGAGCTTTGAGGTGATTGAGCAAGATAAATCGTATGCTGTAGATTTACAGAGCAGAGTTTTTTCATGCGGAGTATGACAGATTGATAAAATACCATATAGACATGCTTGTGCTTGTATCGAGTTAAAGTCACTTTCACCGTATGACTTCACCGATCAATACTACCGAGTTGAGATGTATCAACAAGCATACCAGGCAGTTATAAACCCTATTCCTACATTTGATATACAGATGTTCCCTGTATGATGATGACGTCATTCATGCACCTGATTGTCGATCTTAGCCTGGGCATAGAAGGACACAGAGGATTCCATCACAGATTGAGAAACGTGTAATTAAGTGTAAAAGGTGTGGTAGAACAGGGCATAATCGTCGAACTTGCAAAGAATTAGTAAACTAGTTAACTTTTGTACCTCAATACGGGACAATTGTACTTGATTTCTCCGCATTTGCGCCTCACTTGGGCAATGAAGCAGGTGATTTAGCGTGAAATTAGCATTCTTGTATATTGTCCAAGACATAGTTAACTTTTGTACCTCAATACGGGATAATTGTACTTGATTTCTTCGCATTTGCGCCTCACTTGGGCAATGAAACAGGTGATTTAGCGTGAAATTAGCATTCTTGCATGTTGTCCGAGACATAGTTAACTTTTGTATCTCAATACGGGATAATTGTACTTGATTTCTTCGCATTTGCGCCTCACTTGGACAACTTTATACTTAATTAATATATTGGTATTTTTACTAATATTTTTGAATTGAAATTTGTTCAAAGATTTGATTTTTATTTCTTGTTAATTAATAATCAAACTATTGAAGTATGTGTCCAATATTTATCATATGAATAAAATAATATTAAAAATTTTAAGTTGTTAATCACTAGTGTTCAACGGATGAATGTTATCAATCGCAGTAATGAAAGAATACTTATGCTTTCAAAGATGCTATCCACCCTATCATCCGTACAAATTCGTACTTCACCAGATCCGACAATCTCAAATTATTGTACTTGCCCATCATTACAATTATTGGAGAATAATTATTCAATTTGAATAAGTGTACTTCAAGAAAACAAATCTTATACTTGAATTGTCCGATTTTATACTTCATATCTCTGGAATTGTACTTTGTTTGTACTTTGTTCCCTTGATTTGTACTTTGTTTCCCGTGAATTGTACTCAAGATCCCCGCCTTGTTTCAATTGAATTTAAGTGTTCTTCAGCGACACACATTTTATACTTTCTTTGTTCCGGGTTTGTACCTCGTTTCCCCTGAATTGTATTCAAATTCCCTGCCCAGTTTCAATTGAATTGAAGTGTACTTCAACGAAGCACATTTTATACTCTGTTTATCTGAATTTGTACTTTGTTTCCCGTGAATTGTACTCAAGATCCCTGCCTTGTTTCAATTGAATTTAAGTGTTCTTCAGCGACACATATTTTATACTTCCTTTGTTCCGGGTTTGTACCTCATTTCCCCTGAATTGTATTCAAATTCCTTGCCCAGTTTCAATTGAATTGAAGTGTACTTCAACGAAGCACATTTTATACTCTGTTTATCTGAATTTGTACTTTGTTTCCCGTGAATTGTACTCAAGATCCCTGTCTTGTTTCAATTGAATTTAAGTGTTCTTCAGCGACACATATTTTATACTTCCTTTGTTCCGGGTTTGTACCTCATTTCCCCTGAATTGTATTCAAATTCCCTGCCCAGTTTCAATTGAATTGAAGTGTACTTCAACGAAGCACATTTTATACTCTGTTTATCTGAATTTGTACTTTGTTTCCCGTGAATTGTACTCAAGATCCCCGCCTTGTTTCAATTGAATTTAAGTGTTCTTCAGCGACACACATTTTATACTTTCTTTGTTCCAAGTTTGTACCTCGTTTCCCCTCAATTGTATTCAAATTTCCTGCCCAGTTTCAATTGAATTTAAGTTATAAATAATTAATGGAAAATTACACTTACATACAAAATAATATTATAAACAAATTATGCTTCAATTTACACATGTATTTACATACAAGTGATTCAAATCCTGGCATTTTCATGACTTAATATTGTATATGCCATTTTCGCACGATATTTATCAATTTCAATTTTTCTAGCATCCCTCCAGAACTCGGGGGTGTCTCTAGCAAAACATTCTGCCTAAAGGCATACATAGACACCACAATCCACTGTACCCACTTGCTGCCTGCCCTTTCTCGGCTTTATCTGTTCATCCACATGACTCCCCAATGAAAGCTTCATGTACCGAGAATAGAATGAAGCCTACAAAAATATTGATCAGTTGTTGACTCCTTAATTTATGAAGAAATCATAGGGAAAGAAAGTAAACTTACAATGGCAATAGCTATCGGTTTGTATCTGGCGGCCATTATTGAATTCATGTATAAGAAAAAATGAGTCGAGGTATCGAGGACAACCAAGAACCAGTGCTGGTGCCGGCAAATCGGTAGGATTTGTAACGACACTTGTTTAAAACATCCACCGTGAGCTCTTCCAAGTCTATACAGGTGAAGTTGTTCAGTTTAAGCTTCAACTCCACAAATTCTTCATCTGTAATATCCTTGATGTTGCGTTCCTCTAGTCGGTCTAATATATCAGCCTATGAAGTATAAAACAAATGGTTAGACTCATTTGTCACCGTGAACTAAATTAAGTTAGGAAACCGCCACATACTTGCGCTATTGAGAACGTAAACCACACTTTGTGGTGACACTTCTTCCAGAAAGATGGGCTACATAATATTGACATGTAACAGTCTACTATGTCACTGGTAAGTTCTCCTCCAAATAAGAGCTCACAAAAGTTTTGTCCATCCAGAAACTATCTTGCTCCTTCCCATACAGTCACCCTACACAATTGTTAATTGTTAGTTTAGATACCAATTTATCCAACAGAAAAATAATAAGCAAATTTTGTTACCTCAAATTATCTCTTCTGACAAAGTTGTTGATGACTTCTTGCTCTTCTACTGGAATAAGAGCAAGACCTCTATAATCAGTCCTTCCTTTATAGGGATCGGCCACTTCAGTCTTTGGGATGGTTGGTTCATCTGCCACCTCGAGTGGTTCATCTGCTACCTGGATTGGTTCATCTGCCACCTGGGGTACAAAACACAGCACATAGGTACAAAGTATCAACTATTGAAGTAGAAAATATAAGCACATGAAGTACATATATCACCAACATGGAGTACAAAAATTTAGCACATTAGGTATAAAGTGTCAACTATTGAAGTAGAAAAGATAAGCACATGAAGTACAGATATCACCAATATGGTGTACAAAACTCAAGCACATTAGGTATAAAGTGTCAACTATTGAAGTAGAAAAGATCAGCACTTGAAGTACAAATATCACCAACATGATGTACAAAACTCAAGCACATTACGTATAAAGTGTCAACTATTAAGGTAGAAAAGATCAGCACTTGAATTACAGATATCACCAACATGGTGTACAAAACTCAAGCACATTAGGTATAAAGTGTCAACTATTAAGGTAGAAAAGATCAGAACTTGAAGTACAGATATTACCAACATGGAGTACAAAAATTAAGCACATTAGGTATAAAGTGTCAACTATTGAGGTAGAAAAGATCAGCACTTGAAGTACAGATATCACCAACATGGTGTACAAAACTCAAGCACATTAGGTATAAAGTGCCAACTATTGAGGTAGAAAAGATCAGAACTTGAAGTACAGATATCACCAACATGGAGTACAAAAATTAAGCACATTTGGTATAAAGTGTCAACTATTGAGGTAGAAAAGATGAGCACTTGAAGTACAGATATCACCAATATGGTGTACAAAACTCCAGCACATTAGGTATAAAATGTAAAGCACAGAAGTACAGATATCACCAACATGGAGTACAAAACTCAAGCACATTAGGTATAAAGTGTAAAGCACAAAAGTACAGATATCATCAACATGGAGTACAAAACTCAAGCACAATAGGTATAAAGTGTCAACTATTTAAGTAGAAAAGATCAGCACATAAGTGCAAGTATCACCAACATGAAGTATAAGATATCATCCATTAAGTGCAAATATCAACTAATCAAGTATAATATATCATAACATTTATTACAAAGAGACAGTTTACAAATGAAATGCAAGTAGCAAAAAAATAAAACATTAAGTAGTGTACAACACCTTCTTCTCTTCTTGTTCTTTGTTTTTTCATGCACGAGGACGAGCACAATAGGTCTTTGTCACTTGTCTTCCTCTTTTGGCTGGTGTGGTGCTCGGGGGGCTGACAAAATCTGGAGATTTCTGTTTTGGCTTCCTGTCTTCTCGATTGCGCACATTTGTCACAATCGAGGACATGACATTTGCCACTTCAATCTCAGATTCCTCAAACTCAGCCGCTTGAATTGGTATATAATGTTCTATCTTCAAAGGTAAGGGAGAATCTAAATGATCATGACATTGTTTGGTTCGACTTTATTCATCCAACATGTCTTCAGGATCATCCCCTTCTTTCTGTACATCATGTACCAAATCAAGTTCCCCCTCATGCACATACTCACCAGCTTCCTCCCCAAGCTCCACCCCATCAGTCTCTTCATCAGTTAGATGCTCCTCATCACCCTGCTCCTTCATTGCCATGTATTCAAATGAAGCAATTTTTATTTTCAATGATTTAATTTCTTTACCTTTCGCTCCTTCATTGCCATGTATTCAAATGAAGCAATTTTTATTTTCAATGATTTAATTTCTTTACCTTTCGCTGCAATAATTGCTTCATATATTGTATGATCACAGACATAGACTTCACTGATGGCAGTACTAGCAGCCTCTGATTTCTTGATCAAATCTGCCAATTCTAACTCCTCTGGAGCAAGGTTGAGGGCTACAACCTATTATAATGGAAATAATTATCAAATTCAAATTATTATACAAAATAAATAATGAATTATTACAATTATTATCATATCTGTTGTAACTTGCTTCAATTTATTCTCTGTCTGCTCCAAATTTTGTGGGAGTTTGCTATCCTTCCATCGGTAAAAGTGTGGAAACTCAAACAAACTCACTGGTGAAGCCAGTGACGGGATGCGTTCATAAACCCATGCCTGTCATACATAAATCGCAAAATTATACTCACTTGAATATAAATATAATCAATGTCATTAGAAAAATGAAGCAAACACTTACCATCAAGCCGACTGTACGCCCATTAATGTACTTCTTTCTTCTTTCTCCACCTTCTCCTAAATGGTTCTTCATATCTTGCACAAGAAAACTGTATGCAGCTATGCCCCATGCATACAGACCAACTCTAGACAAATTGTCCAAGTATGGTAGGAGAAATCGTGGAGTCCAATAATTAGATGTTGGAAACAGAATACAATTAAAAACAAAAACTATGTACAACCTACAAAAATTATTCAAGTCCTCCACACTATTCTTATATACATACTCCTCAAGTTTTTTTGCTATTTCAGATCTAGTTATATTCTGCAGCTTTCCAGAAAAAAGGCGGTCAAAGGTTGAAGACTTCAACTTCAATGTTATATCAACAGATTGCCCCACGTGTGGCAACCCTAAAACCATTGAAAATTCAGCTGCAGAAAAAGGAACCTCAACCCCCTCCACAAAATGAAATGAGAGATTTTTTGGGTCAAACCTCCTAACTATAGCTTCAAGCCAAATGGAGCTTGAACTTAACTTAGGCATATCCATGTATATATAGAAAAGGGTCTTCTTTAATGCATCAAAATGTTTGGACCCCATCTTGGACTTCACAAGCTCCAACTTACTCTGAAAATATTGGGGGGAGCAACGAGAACAGACCTCACAATGTCTTGGCTTTGCTGCAATGAGAAAAAAAGAGAGTATATAAACAGATAATAAACTAACCCTTTTAGATAGAGTGTACTACACTTTCAGTTATTCTATACTTCATGCTTGAATTTTTTATATTACAGTTGCTTCTAAAATGTAATGCAGATACACAGATTATATACTAGAGTTCCATTTAATGTATACTGCATGCTTAAAGGTTTTATACTTCAGTTGCTTCTAAAATGTACTGCAAATACAAAGATTATATACTACATTTTCAGTTAATGTATAATGCATGCTTGAATGTTTTGTACTAAGATGCTTCTAAAATGTACTGCATACACATATGCCTAAAGTGTACTGCCAGTTTGAATGTTTTATACTACATTTGTTTATAAAATGTATTGCACCTACAGAGATTTTATACTACACTTTTGCCTAAAGTGTACTCTAAATGCTTCTAAATTGTACTACAGCTATTCAGATTATATACTACTTTTTGCCTAATGTATACTACAAGCTTGAATGCTAAATACTACATACATTTGTTTCTAAAATGTACTGCAGCAACACATATTATATACTACACTTATGACTAAAGTGTACTGTCAGTTTGAATGTTTTATACTACATTTGTTCCTGAAATGTACTGCACCTATAGAGATTTTATGCTACACTTTTGCCTAAAGTGTACTCCAAATGCCCTAAAATGTACTGCAGTTATGCAGATTATATACTACATTTTTCCTAATGTGTACTGCAAGTTTGAATGCTTTATACTACACATATGCCTAAAGTGTACTACCAGTTTGAATGTTTTATACTACATTTGCTTCTAAAATGTACTGCACCTACAGAGATTTTATACTACACTTTTGCCTAAAGTGTACTCTAGATGTTTCTAAAATGTACTGCAGCTATTCAGATTATATACTACATTTTGCCTAATGTATACTGCAAGCTTGAATGCTTTATACTATATACATTTGTTTCTAAAATGTACTGTAGCAACACAAATTATATACTACACTACGCCTAAAGTGTACTATCAGTTTGAATGTTTTATACTATATTTGTTTTTGAAATGTACTGAACCTACAGAGATTTTATGCTACACTTTTGCCTAAAGTGTACTCCAAATGCCCTAAAATGTTCTCTTGCTATGCAGATTATATACTACCTTTTTCCTAATGTGTACTGCCAATTTGAATATTTTATACTACATTTGCTTCTAAAATGTACTGCACCTATAGAGATTTTATACTATGCTTTTTCTTAAAGTGTACTCTAGATGCCCCTAAATTGTACTGCAATTATACAGATTATATACTACCTTTTCCCTAATGTGCACTACAAGTTTGAATGCTTTATACTACACTTATGCCTAAAGTGTATTGCCAGTTTGAATGTTTTATACTACATTTGTTTCTATGTTACCAGATTATATACTACACTTTTGCTGATGTGTACTGTATGCTTCGATGTTCTGTACTACAGATAACACACTACCACATTCAGATAGTTTTATAATATAATTTCACTATATAATTTTAGTTAAAAAGAAGTATAAAGCCCTAAAAGGTGAAGTGCAACTTTCATTACCTTCAAGTACAAATCAGAACTTCCCATCTCACAATAGAAGTCATATATATCAAATGGGTTCAAGTATTTAACGACTAAAAAATGAATAAAAACCCTAAACATGAGAAAATAGACAACAAATCAGTGTAACACTGAAAAATCACGGACATTTGAAGTTTCAAATGCAGAAAACATACCTTTGTTCCTTTTCGTTACTTCTTTTTGTACTTTGCTTCTTCTTGCCGCTATTTTTCCTTCCATTGTCGTAGAAAAATGGCAGAAATTTTGTTGCTGTTGTTTTTTTTTTTAACTTCTTCGTCTTCTTCTTCTTGCGTCAGTGGCAGAGGAACGGTTTCGCACCCTTTTGTTTTGGCGCTTAGAGAAGTTGATTTCAGGCAAAAATATAAAAAAAGAAAGCGTTTTTCTTAAGAGATAACACATTTCCCAAATATTTTTGTTGTTTTTTCCAGCTGCAAGGGTATACAAGTCTTTCTAAAAGATGTGGGGAGTGATTCCTAACTTTTGTGAAAAAGTGGGGAGTTTAGTGTGTAAATATTTAAATGGGGACTAAACACTAAATTAAAAGTAGGTTGAGGGATATTTTTCTAATTAACTCAAAAATATATGAATAAAATATATAATTAAATAATTAAAACACATAGCAATCAAATAAGTTGGAATATAATATCAAATATTTACAAAGAGCAGATTTCTTTTCTTAAATATAAAAGTATTTTGTTAAATTATGGACTGTAATTTTGTTAAAAGAGAAAAAATATAAGTTCATTCCCGATGGATTGGTAATAGCTAAAACCATAGGGGAGGAAGGAAATGATTAAACCCATCCTTTTGGAAATGGGGATTCCAACGGAAATGAGCATTCCCATCTCTAAATTATACCAATCATGAGTTTTGAAATTGACTTAAAAATATCCTTTCCATTCTCATCTCATTCTTGCGTACCAATCATACCATAAGTGTGTTAGAATAACTATTTTGATATATTTTTTAATATATTAATTAAATTAATCTTATTTAAACTAAAAAAACTGTAAAAGAAATTTTTGTTATTTTTTTCTCTCATTTCCCACGTGATATATATACTTCTTCTTTCTCCATTTTAATTATCTAGCTATATTGGTTTTTTCCCCCCTTCAATTTTACTCCACATTTTCTCTTGATTGCGTTATTTATATAATAAATGTAAACAAATATATTTAAATAATTCATAAAATATAATACAATATAAAAATAAATAAAATTTTGTAAATTATATATATGTATATTAAAAATTTAAGCATGTCCAGTTGATATAACTAAAATTGTCACCTAATCCCATTGAGGAATATTGACTTAAAAGTTCAATTGTGATAATTTATGCTCTTAATTATTAGTCCCCAAATTTGATGCCTTTCCATGTCCATACTGTCTATATCGATCTACAAATAATGGACCACAACGTCATAAATTTGCCTCCATGTTCGTACTTGACAAAGTCATTAATTAATAACAAAGCCAGGGTACCAAAACAATTAACCAATAAATCATAAATATGAATATATATACATATATATATACATCAATAAAAATATAAGATGGTGATTGGTATGCAAAAATAAAATTAGGTGGAAATAAAATAACTTTAGAAATAGAATGAAGGTGGAAAAGAAATGGTGTTAGTATAACTAATCATATGCTTAATATGTACTAGGAATAAGAAATGAATGGAATTGTCATTCCTTACTTAATCCGTTCTCATAATTGGTATTAATAATAATTGGGTAGGAATGGAATGAAATTTTAAATGACTAAATCACCCTTGTATAAAAAATTATTAAAATAAAAATATTTACATGTATTTTTTTATATATTATTATAAAAAATTTTGCGGGGTAAGTTTATAATTATATAGTTATAATATTACTTTTAATGTTTCGAATTACATTAGTAAATATATATATATATATATATATTTTGTATCCCATCAACTATGTTACGTACATTTATGCAAAAAAAAAAGTATAAACACAATTCTTTTGAAATTCTCTTTCTATAATTATAGCTTTCCAAGCTCTTTATACTTTTTCTTAAAATATTATTAAAAAATTATAAAACATTTTATAACTAAAGTGGTTAATTTTTTTGTGATAAGGTAAGAACGCCTTTATTGCACTTTTTTATAAGTTTAATTTGAAGAGTCACCACGACTCTTCATTTATTGATTTGGTATATATTTTTTAATCATTGGAAGAGATAGAGGTATAATTAATGTTTTAAATGATACAAATATATTTTTTATTAGGCATTGACCAAGTCGATGATTCTTCTATTTTTTTATTATGAAAATTGAAAGACGCATAATTATTCTTATTTTTTATTTTTATTTTTTAATAATTTATAATAAGTTAATATTTTTATTAATTTTAATAAAAATATATATGAGTAAAATATATAATTAAATCAAAACATGTAACAATCAAATAAGTTAGAACATAATATCAAATATTTACAAACTGATTTTTTTTTTTTTAAATATAAAAGTCTTCTGTTAAATTTTGGAGGTAATTTTGTGAAAGAAAAATATAAGTTCATTCCTAATGGATTGGCAATAGCCAAGCACATGGGAGAAGAAAGGAAATAGCTAAAATCATACTTTTGAGAACGAAAATTCCCATATCCAAATTTTACAAATCATGAGTTTAAGAATGAATTTGGGAATGCCCATTTTATTTACACCTCATTTTTACATACCAATTAAACAATAATGCGACATCATTTAATATATTGCAACTGTGTCAATTTTGGGTTGGTGGGGGGAAAAAAATGGGGCTTCCGAGAGATTGTATAATGTTTTGAGGACAAAATTATATTTTATTATATATATTCATTATTTTGAAATAAAAGATAAATTTTATGGTAAATGTCTTTTCATATAAAATTTTGTTCAATTGGTGGTCACATCAAAATTGTATATTATTATATATTATTTTATTGAATAAAATAGCTAAAAATATATATCTATATTAAAATATTAATTAAAAATATAAATACATATTTTTTATTGATGAAATGATTTAAAATTGTTGTAATTTTTAAATAATATTTTTTCAAAAATTGAATTTTGAAAGAAATAATTATTTATATTTTTGAAGAATCTTTAAAAATGAAAACATTCTCCAAAAAAAAAAAAAAAAAAAAAAAAAACAGATATTGCCAATATATTTTAGATACCCAAAGCAAGGTGCTCGAACTATTGGATGATGTATAAACAAAAAAGAAATCATTAAAAAATTTCTGCTTGGGTGTTGGGTCATTCTTAAGACCGTCATCACCCATGCAGTAATAGATATGAAAATTGAAGTTTGATCCAATGGAATTTTAAATAAAAATTGAAAAATAATGTATTATTACATTATTATTCTTAAAAATAGTTACTAAAAATTAATCATGTCACATAGTTAATTTTTAAGTGAGAATTTTTTCTTATTAAAACAATCAATTAAAAAGTTAAGCCTAACGTTAAAGATCTTAAAATATGAAATAAAAGTAATAATGCATTACTATTGACGTAGATGAGAATCCAAAGATGGTATGCAGCTCCTATATATGTACGGCTTTATATATTCGAGCTTGAATATGGGGATTTCTTTAGAAAAAGTTGAAGCAAAAAGTAAATGAGATGGATTTTTGATTCAACAAAGCATCTACTTAAAAAACTTGCTTTAGTTCAAATATAATTCGGTCACCATTTCTGTTATTAAAAATGACATTTATAATATTAGAGTTTTAGTTTTATTCTATTGTGTGTGAATATAGATTTTAATATCTTGCACTGCATTTATTGTAATTTTCCTAATGTATCCTTAGGGCATATTATTACTATATCATATGGCCCCAGTATTATTTCTAATTCAAACATTTTATATATCTATATGAGTTTGTCAATTGCTTGTCCTTCTTCATTAGATTTGATACAATAAGTTCAACGGATATGTTGTAATCCTCTTCTCTCTTCATTTTTGTCTTTTCCCTTTATCTTTATTTCAGAAATGCTGTAGAGAGATGTGGGGGTGGAAATAGAGAAAGTGGGTAAGGATCTAGAGGTAGTCGGCTGGGAAATAGATCTGATTAACATAGGAATAGGATTGAGGGGTTCAACTCAAAAGGAGTTGCGATTGGCCAGCCAAGTGTTGGCTTTCTATCTTTGTCTGTTGGAGCACTGACGGAATGGTCAACCGCCCATATGGAGGGTCTCCCAAGGCGGCTAACCCTCAGATTGATTTCCCTGTCGCTTGCATGGTACATATAGTTTATCGGGTACTTAAGTCATCCAAAGAAAAATAACAATTGACATGCTACCAAATGAAGCAAAAGGGAAGTCATCCTCATCATGAAAAAAATAAAACACTATAAATAAATATGAATGGCATTTTTTAAGAAAAATTAGTGGCACTACTTAAATGCCTTTCAAATATATTTAAATTGGTATTTTCAATCAAATGTCACTATTTTTTTATCACTTATTAATCAAACGCTACTAACATATTGTATTACAATGACATTTTTCAACAATTATCACCATATTACTCTTGTGTGTTATTACACTACCGAATATCAATAAGTTAGTGACACTTTTAAAAAAAAATTAGTGGCACTAATTAAATGCCTTCAAATTATATTTTTATTGCCATTTTTAATCAAATGTCACTATTTTATATGTAATCTAATACTCAAATGCCACTAATTATTATAGTGACATTTTTTGTGACTATCACCATATTACTTTTGTGTGTTATTACACTATAAATGCCACTAAGTTAGTGTCACTGAATACCTTAAGACATTTTTCTTCAAGTGACACTATAACTACATATTAGTGGCATTTTTCTTAAAAAAAAAGTTAGTGACACAAGTTAAATATCTTTGAAATACATTTATCTTGGCATTTTCAATCAAATGCCATTATTTTGTCTGTCATTTAATAATCAAATGTCACCAGATATTAAATTATAGTGGCATTTCTTTACAACTATCACCATGATACTTTTTGTGTCATTATATTGTAAAATGTCACCAAGTTAGTGCTGCTAAATGCAAATTTTTTTGTAGTGAATCTACAAACTCCAACCCCAACTTAGTCTAGGACTTTGATTTGGATTAGGTTCTATTTTCCAACATCCCACTCTCAAGACAAGACATGACTCAAGGCAAACTTGTGAAAAAAATTTCTAAGTCCTTGGATGAATGCAGGGGAGTTGGCATGACGCCTCCTAAACCATGCAAGACAATGAGACCCAAAGAACTTCCGCTTAGTCAAAAGTTGAGGTGCTTCGGATTTTCGCACTGAGAAAATAAAATTAAATACTTTATTAAAGTTTAATCAAATAAATTAAGACAAGGTAAACATTAAAATTAGACCTTTTTTATGCTTTCAACATTAAAATAAAATTTTCAAATTGAAAGTAGGTGGGCTTGATGATAGCCAGATTAAGTCTGTAAAAGTTAAAAAGCAAAAATGGATTGAAGGGGCCCAATTAATTAAATAACAAGTGAATTAAAAGACTGAAGAGCCTAGTTGATCAAGCCAACCAAGATGGACATTTAAACCTTAGCCAGCTGAAGCCCACTAAAAGTAAAAGACTATAAATATTAAGAACTAAAATCAAAAGAGGACACAAAAAATCATTTATAAAAAATCAAAAGTTCGGACTCTTTGCAATACGTTCCAAAAAAAGAATCAAGAAAAACTTACTGAATCTCGGAAAGAATCTTAATTCCGTCACCGAGCAACACCAGTAATCAAATTACCAAATAAAATAAAAACATAAATTCAATTAGATTCATAAACCTAATCTAACTTTTTTTGAAAATATTTATTAAGTTATTTTAATATAATGAAATAAGAGAATAATAATATATGTATATAAATTTAAAATTAAGAATTAAAAGTTAAATTATATAAAATTAATAATTTAATTTTTTTGTATGATTTTAAGAAACAAGAGAAGAAATGGATAAATAAGAAATACAATTTGTCTAGCTTTTAAATGCCGAATAACATAGATACAATGGACAATAGATATATCAAAATATATTTCCTAAATGCACAACGTGCGAGTGATATACATTTATAGACAGGAGGAATTAGAATACTTCGTTCTTTTATCACATGTGACTTCAATGCCTTTTTTTAATTTTTATTTTTATTTATTTGTGGAGAAATCTTTGTCAATTTCAATTTTCGCATAGTGGTAAATTGCAATTTATCCTCTGCAGCTCTTTAGTCCTTTCAATTGTGTGGATCATATAACTAAAAATTAAGAAGAATCAATTATGCATGTGTATTTAAACTTCATATCCTTTTTTTCCATCCATTTTGAATAGTTTTTCACTCAAGCTTTCATTAGGATGTATTTATAGGGTATAATTCTCTTAAACTTGCACGATAAATTGACATCTAATTCAATGGGAAGAGCTAATAATACACACTTTTTCAGGCGGTGGCTGGAGGAAGTAAAGAAATAGATAAAGGAAGAGAAGAAAAGGAGGAAGAAAAGAAGTTTTAATTTACAGTTTCTGCAGTTTCGCCGGAAATTTTAGAAAAAATAAGAAAATAAAATTATAGTTTTTTCTTCAAAAATCTTTGAAAAATCCATTGCAAATAAAATGTTATAAAAATTACAACAGATTTTTAGATAGAATATCTGTGTGAAAACTACACCATTAGCACATAGTCGTCCATGATGAACTTTTTAGAATTCCCAACGAAATGTGTAGACGAATTTTCCCCAGGAAAGCGTGCTTGGTGGTGCACCACATATGAAGTCCTTCTGAAAATTCTTCGGTATTTTAATAATGTTACAATTAATCAAGGTTAGAAGTTACTTAGGTCACGTAATATTTATAGTCTTGAAAGGTTTATATTTTAAATTATTTATTGTTTAATGAATCAACATAATTTTCTCTATTATTTTTTGTGTTTGATAGACTTCTTTCTAATACTATTATTCGTAATTATTATAAGCCAAATGGCACCCAGATCTTGATCAATAGCCTCTAAAACATTGAATAACATTCAAATGCTAAATAAAATCAAAACTAAATGTCAAATGACATGCAATGGCCGATTGCCTTCAAAATGGACATCCAAATGTCGATTGGCCTTTAAAAATTTCAAATGACATTCAAATGCCGAATGGCACCAAAATGAAATGACCAATGACCTCCAAAATGTCGAACGATATCCAAAGATTAAAAGGTACCAAAACTAAATGCCAAATGTCATATAAATGTCATTCGACTTCAGCCCTTGTTGCTACATAAGGTCCACGATTCCTTAGCCCTTCTTCTGTCGATGCCTGGATTGTGACATATTTCAAGAAGGAGTCTAAGGATACTCCACCATACATCCGTGCATAACCGCGAGTTGGAAGAACATGGTTGGTCCCACTTGCATAATCTCCAACACTCACAGGGGTTCATGGACCCAAAAATACAGAACCTGCATGTAGTGATGGAGCAACAATAATGGCAAAAAAGGTATAGATATCACGACAAGGATATTAGAGAGAAAAAGGCAGTAGACATAGTGCGAAGCACACACAGAATGATTACCTGCATTCTCGACAGAACTTTCCCACTTCTCAGCATCTTTCACATTGATAATCAAATGCTCAGGTGCATACAAGTTAGAAAAAGCAATAGCCTGGAACACCAAATACAGTAGCAGTTCAGGAAAAACTGAAGCTTGACGAGCCATGAAATGTAAAGACCAAACAACAGTCAAGCAAGAAATTAACTACAGGAATTGAACATGGATGCAGTGACAATGAATGATGAGAACATTTAAGAACGAGAAGCCATATGACGCCTGGCAGAATTTAGCCCCATCTATACTAGAACACTTTTAGGCCACACTCACACATATAGACTACAGTCTCAGCTCAAATTTGCAATAAAGTACACGCCCATCCATTTATATGCATATTATCACCTGATGCATATAATACAGTATATCATAATGTGCTAGATACTTCAATGGGACAAGGGGTCAAATGTACATGCAAGACAGGTAATAAACCAAAATTCCAATAATGACAACTTAACTATCCTTCCTACAAACTACTTTAACATGTTAAGTGGAATCTCTTACCTTAAGAGATTATAGAATTTTTATTTTTTATTTTTTATTTATTTATTTCTTTTACCAAAGATCATAGGATTTTTGTAGGACAACAACACTCCTTTTATTCTTTTCCTTGTATGACCCTTACTTCACTCAATTCTCTAGTTTTTTGTTATGCTTAAATTTGGATTGAAATCCCTGTATATAGAAATCTAATCTAATATCTTATGGTATCTTTTATTTGAATCCCTACATATAGAGAAACCTATTTGAAACTCTTAGTCTAGATAGGTACAAGAATTAATCCTTCCGGATGAGCGTGAAACATAACCTTATAATCTCTCAGGTTAAATATAAAAATCGACATTATCATCTTCAAGATAAACATAATTCTTAGGCTTATAAACTTAAGAGATAAATACAAAACTTAACCTTATTATCTTGAAGATAAATTGAGACTTAACTTTATCACTTTCAAGGATTAAGACCCAAAAGAATATAATTATATGCAAACGTATATTGTGAACATAAGTGGTAATTAATTGCTCCATTAGTATGTAGAATAATTAGTAATAAATCCATGTCCAACAAGGTCATATGACAATTAGACCAAACTTCAGCCACCCAAGTACAATTATCCTTTTCAGAAAATACTTGTTGGATAATAATGGAGTAGTTTGTAATAAGATTCACACTTGCGCTGATCTTGGAAAGTGATGAGGCTAGTTTAGTATTTATAAGGTCAAGGGTCATGTTTATATATCTTCGAAGGATAAAGTAAAACCTTATGTTCATCTTCTAAGTGATAAGAGTAAATCTCATGTTTATGTTCAAAGTGATACAGTCAGATGTCATATTATCTAAAATGAGAAACTGCGAAAGCGGGAATCAATGAAGAAAGTAAAGCACAGGGGATGAGCCACATGTTTTACTTGTAAACTAGTTTCTATATGATAGTTGACTATAATGCAGTTAATTGTCTTACATCAACCTAGTGTAGTGATTGTAAGCATTTTATGCCTAAATTATTTGAAGATGATAAATGAAATTGGCCCTTTTCTTTTAGCAAGTTAGATTCACTGCGAGTATGTTATTTGTCTATTATGGAAAATAATAACTATAGTATATGGTGTATTATTAAGCAACTGCTAGTTACCTCTTTTGTAGACTACACTAAAAGTAACACGCCAATCAGTTTTGCTTGCACCGATAAAACAAGGATTTCATACCACGGCTTCCATATTTATATTTTCTGACTGCTTTCCTGTATGCCTTATCCCAGATATACAAGTATCCAAGAAGAGCATTTTCGTGTTATGATCTAACAGAAGAGAAACAGTGCCTATAGTAGGGTTTCACTGCACTCATTAATTTAAATAAGTACTGAAGTTAGACTTAAATATGTCGCACAACTACCAAATTTTAAATGGGAAATGGTGCCCATCTCTCGTAGAAAGAATATAACTCAAGTCAAACTCACACAATTGACAAGAAACAGATGGAGTATATAGCTAGGTTTCCATGTATGTTCTTAGAATTAAAGACAAGGATATTCAACTAATAATGTCTTAGGGAGAAAATGATGCCAAAAGATAGTCACTGTAGAGAGGCCTCCACTTATTTTTCTTCATCCAAACAAAGTCTTTTCATATATAAAATGAAATTTGAAGATTATGCAAACCTCAACCATATCGCGGGCAAAAACAGTGAAGCTGTGACTTAGTGCTTTTGAAGCAAAGTCTCCTCGAGGCAGGCGTTTACACTGCTTGTTGATTTCATCCTCAATTGCGGTTATATCCACACCATCTCCAGCACCTACAAGAACAACTTGGCTGTCAGGACCATGCTCAGCCTGAAATTAAGAACACATCTTTTGCATGGTCAAATAAAGAAACAGAATAGGAAATTAAAAGAAATCAATTTAACAGAAATACACAAGTCAGTATTTCGCTAGAATATAAATGAACAGAGAAGGACACTATTGAAACCCAGGAGGATCTATTGCGAAAACAATGAAATAATAGTAAAGTAATTCAATGTAAAGTGACAACAAGATTTAACGTGGTTCGGCGATGTGCCTAATCCACCCGACAAAGAAAAGGAATTTTATTGATCTCAAATCAAAGTGCAAGTACAAACTTGAATCCCACAAATCTCACGAAAACACCTAACACCTTCGTTCTAAACTCCGTCTTCAGAAAATTATTCAAAAGCAGTAAAGAAGCCCTTGTGTTATGTTCGTGATGATTTTTTCGAAAGAAAAAAACTAATATTTATAGTCAAAAAATTACTTGACTACTTTACCTAGAATTAGGAAACCCAATACAAGAATGCGTCCTAATTCTAGTCAAACTTGGTCTCCTTGTCAAATTTACCTCAATTTCAAGACAAAATCAACAATTCTTCACCTTGACTTGAAATTCCCATTCATCTTCTTTGTCCCTGCCCCCAATAGGGCTTGTTATCTGAGTCTGCAAATATTAATCAAATCCAAGCAATGCTCGAATTTGATTCCTGGAACAGCCTTAGTCAACATGTCTGCCGGATTATCCTTAGTCCCAACTTTGTCAACCAACGTGACTCCTTGGGACACCATATCCCGAACAAAGTGATACCTTACATCTATGTGCTTTGTTCTCTCATGAAATGCTTGATTCTTTGACAAGTATATGGCACTCTGACTGTCACAAAATACCTTAGTGATATCAGAAGTCATACCCATATCATCGATCAACCCCTTTAGCCAAATGCCTTCTTTAACGCCTTCAGCTAAAGCCATGTACTTAGCTTCTGTTGTGGACAATGCAACTGATGACTGCAAAGTCGCCTTCCAGCTAACCGTACAACTTGATACACAAAACACATAGCCCGTCATGGACCTTCTGCTGTCCAAATCTCCTGCATAGTCCGCATCCACATAGCCAAGAATTCTTGTAGTAGAATTCGATTGACTATACCTCAAACATCTGCCTGCAGAGCCTCTCAGATACCTCATGATCCATTTCACAGCCAGCCAATGAGTCTTTCCTGGCTTGTGCATATACCTGCTCACAACACTAACTGCATGTGAAATGTCTGGCCTAGTGCACACCATGGCGTACATCAAGCTACCCACTGCACTAACATATGGCACATTTGACATGTGCTCCACCTCTTCCTCAGTACTCGGTGATGATCTGATGAGAGCCTGAAATGAGCTGCAAGTGGCGTACTAACTGGCTTGGACTTATTCATCCCAAATCGCTCAAGTACTTTCTCAATGTAATGTTGTTGAGACAAGTACAACAATCCTGCGTGTCTATCCCGGATGATCTCCATGCCCAGAATCTTCTTTGCACCGCCCAAATCCTTCATCTCAAATTCTTCACTTAACTGAGCTTTTAATTGGTTGATCTCAGATATGTTTCTAGAGGCAATCAACATATCATCAACGTACAACAGCAAATATACGAGAAGGCTATCACTACAAATTTTGTAATATACACAACAATCAAATTTGCTTCTAGTATATCCTATCTTGGTAATAAAAGTATCAAACCTTTTATACCACTGCCTGGGAGACTGCTTCAAGCCATATAATGACCTCTTCAAAAGACATGCTTGATTTTGTTTCCCGAAAATAACGAATCCTTCTGGTTGACTCATGTAGATTTGTTCCTCCAACTCACCATGCAAAAATGCTGTTTTCACATCCATCTGCTCCAGTTCCATATCAAACAGAGCAACCATGGCAAGTAAAACATGAATGGAAGTATGTTTTACAACTGGGGAGAATACTTCATGAAAGTCAACTCCCTCTCTCTGAGTAAAACCCTTAGCAACCAATCGCGCCTTGTATCTAGCATCTTCAACACCAGGAATTCCTTCTTTCTTCTTGTAGATCCATTTGCAACCTACAATTTTCTGCCCTTTAGGTACATCAACCAGCTCCCATGTGCTATTTTTGTGTAGAGACTCCATCTCTTCACTCATAGCTGCAACCCATTTATCAGAATCTGGCCTGGAAATTGCCTCTTTGTATGAGACTGGATCATCTCCTACAAACTCCTCAGCTGAACTCAAAGCATAAGCTACCAAATCTGAGTAAGCATACCGTTGTGGTGGTTTGATCTGCCTCCTATCTCTATCGCGAGCCAAGCGATAATTTTGTAGTGGTTCATTTTCCTGTTGTTGATTAGGTGGTAATGTGCTCTCACCAGCTTCATCTACCACCTTCTGTTTCTCCTTTGAAACTTGTGGAGGATCAATATGAATCTCCACCTTCTCCTTAACGCCCTGTTGACCGCTTTCCTGCTGCTCTACTTTCTTCATCATTGCAGACTCATCGAATGTCACGTCCCTGCTGATAATCATCTTGGAGCCCTTGTCATCATTACACCACAAACGATAACCTTTGACTCCATCTGCATAGCCTAGAAATATGCACTTCCTAGCCCTTGGCTCAAGCTTCCCATCCCGGACATGAGCATAGGCTGGACACCCAAATACTCTTAGATTTGAGTAATCAGCAGGAGACCCAGACCAAACTTCCATTGGTGTCTTGCAGTCCAAAGCGGTTGATGGTGACCTATTCACCAAATAACAAGCAGTGTTAATTGCTTCTGCCCAAAAATCCTTGGACAATCCAGCATTAAAGAGCATGCATCTAGCTCTTTCCAAGATAGTCCTGTTCATCCGTTCTGCAACTCCATTCTGCTGTGGTGTATGTACAACTGTGCGATGCCTCACAATTCCTGCCTTCTCACAGAATTCCTGAAATTCCTTGTTGCAGAACTCCAATCCGTTGTCAGTCCTCAAGCGCTTGATCTCCTTTCCTGTCTGCTTCTCAATTAAAGTCTTCCATTGCTTGAAGTTGACAAACACCTTATCCTTATGCTTCAGCATGTACACCCATACTCTCCGTGAGAAATCATCTATGAATGTCAGCATGTACCTTGCACCTCCCTTTGAAGGAACCTGAGAAGGCCCCCAAAGATCCGAGTGAATGTAATCCAAGGTACCTTTGGTTCTATGAACTGCAGTACCGAATTTCACCCTATGTTGCTTGCCTAGCACACACTGCTCGCAGAAATCTAGTTCTGCAGTCTTTTCTCCGCAAAGCAAACCTCGTTTGCTCAGTTCTGACATTCCTCTCTCACTCATATGCCCAAGTCGCATATGCCAGAGTCTCGTAGTATTATTGACTGACGAAGAAACCGCTGCAGTACCAGAAACCGTGTTTCCCTGCAATATGTAAAGGCCGTTCCGCTTTTCTCCCTTCATGATAAGCAATGCACCTTTGGAAACCCGCAGAACTCCATCTCGAGCTCTATACTCACAACCATTCTTGTCCAGAGTACCAAGCGATATCAGATTTTTCTTCAGATCTGGAACATGACGCACATCTGTTAGGGTCCTTACTATCCCATCATGCATCCTGATACAAACTGAGCCAATTCCTACAACCCTGCAAGAAGCATCATTTCCCATAAGCACCTTACCACCATCAAATTTTTGGTATGTGGTAAACCAATCTTCTCTTGGGCACATGTGGTAGGAGCAGCCACTATCCAAAATCTATTCAGAGTTTAGTAAAGTTTCAGCAACGTTGAGAACAAGCCCACCATCAGACTCATCCTCAACAATTCCTGCAACATCATCCCGTTTCTGATCAGAAGTTTCATCTGCATCCTTCGCCTTTCCTCGTTTCGGATAATTCCGTCTCCAATGCCCCTTTCCACCGCACCTAAAACATTTGTCACCATTTCTAGGCTTGGTTCGAGACTTCGATCGGCCTCTACTCCTTCCCCTTTCTCTTGGTCTCCCTCTTGCCACCAATCCTTCCCCACTTTCACCATCGTTGCTGCCCAGGACATGTTTTCTCAACTCGTTGGAATTCAATGAGACCTTCACATCCTCCATTGAAATCGTATCTCTCCCGTACAACAAAGTAGTAACCAAGTGCTCAAAAGATTTTGGCAGAGAACATAAGAGAATTAAAGCTTGATCCTCATCATCAATTTTGACATCTATACTAGCGAGATCCAGAATCACCTTATTGAAAAAATCAATATGTTGAGTAATAGATGTACCTTCCTTCATTCTCAATGTGTATAGTCGCTGTTTCAAATACAGTCGATTTGTCAGGGACTTCGTCATATATAGACTCTCCAGCTTCTTCCATAAATCTGCTGGCGTACTTTCCGTGGCGACCTCTCTCAGTACGTTATCCGCCAATGATAACACCAGAGTACCGTAAGCCTTCGCCATGAACTCATCCTTCTCTTCGTCCTTCAGCGTTTTCGGCAAGAAATCTCTGCCCTTTAGCGTTCTCTGTAATCCTTGTTGACACAGGAGGGCGTGAACCTTCATTTTCCACAGCCCAAAGTCGTTCTTCCCATCGAATTTCTCTACCTCGTACTTCATTCCTGACATCTGATCCAACCTGCTCCGATACTAGTTTGTTGAAACCCAGGAGGATCTATTGCGGAAACAATGAAATAATAGTAAAGTAATTCAATGTAAAGTGACAACAAGATTTAACGTGGTTCGGCGATGTGCCTAATCCACCCGACAAAGAAAAGGAATTTTATTGATCTCAAATCAAAGTGCAAGTACAAACTTGAATCCCACAAATCTCACGAAAACACCTAACACCCTCGTTCTAAACTCCGTCTTGAGAGAATTACTCAAAAGCAGTAAAGAAGCCCTTGTGTTATGTTCGTGATGATTTTTTCGAAAGAAAAAAACTAATATTTATAGTCAAAAAATTACTTGACTACTTTATCTAGAATTAGGAAACCCAATACAAGAAGGAGTCTTAATTCTAGTCAAACTTGGTCTCCTTGTCAAATTTACCTCAATTTCAAGACAAAATCAACAGACACAATAATTTAATTCTTTATTATCTTCGAAAAGAATTTGGGTTACCATATGCTTCAACCAAGTTCTCAATTTTATTTTAACTGTTAACTTTGTTCGGGGATAAACAGAGCTGCTAACCCTTTTTTATTTAACTACACCATGACAGCAGATTACTTTGCACAAGAAAATAAAATGAAGCAAAAACCAGCAGCAAGAACTGTATAAAAGGGTAGTCACCTGTGAAAGCAAATCTGCTGCAATGTGAACAGGGCAGGCATGCTCATCAGCAATAACAAGCACTTCTGATGGTCCAGCAGGCATGTCTATTGAAATCAAAGCCTCACTGTTCTATTGTGAAAAGTAGCATTTCAGCATTATAGAGCAAGTAAATATGTGACTTATTATTAAACAGTTCGATAAAATAATAGTTTAGACAGTAAAATAATGAATACCTGAAGAATCATTTTAGCAGCTGTGACATACTGATTTCCCGGCCCACATATCTTCTCAACCTGCAGCCCCAGCAACATAAACTTGTCATAGATACATAGAAGCAAAAGCATGTGGTTTTACATACAGGTTCACATTTCACACACATTAGATGAGACCAGACACATTAGCTCTGCAACTTATTTTAGGGCCATGAAGGCATACAATATGGCAGCAAAGAATTCAAGATTGAATAAACACAATCATCATGTTAGATAAGTGGGTTAGGAGGGAAGAAATCTAAAAGGTGGTCTAGATGCTGTCTGTGCTTCAGCAGAGAGAAAACCAAAAGCTGACGGTACCGTTGATGAGATGTTACAAGTTAAAAAGCCCACAGGACATTGCACATACCTACAATGCAGACTGAGCAGGATAATACGTATGTCACCTTACCATGTAAGTACATAGGTTGTTCCAGGACTCGGACCTGTAACATGTAAGTAGGGTTACCACTTAAAAAATTAGTAAATTTTCATGGTTAGTTCTTGGAACTCAACTACTCAATATTAAGTTTTCATGGTTAGTTATTCGAACTCAACTACTCAAATCAATTCCGTAATGGACCCTTATGACAAGTTGGACAGGGCATGCAAATCTGGAAGTTGATGGAACATGGACTGCAGGCATCATTTCTGCGTGCAAAAGTCAGCAACACTGTCAAACATATAGTTAATCATTACTTAAATGTGTTGCAATGATTTTGCACTCTACTAGACAAAATGAGCTATACGTTATGGCAAAAACCTTGTCCATGTTACCAAGGGCAGCAGTCATGCGGAGTCAGATCAAATGCAAACAGACACAAACAGGGGCATGTAAAGTGATCGAGGAACATCCTTAATGGAAAAAGCCTGCTCTGCAATAAGTAGGCTAAAATGATCATTTATGAACATATTTTGCCAAGTTAATCCTTCAGTTTGACTCACATCCAGATACAAGAGTCCCACAAGAAAAAAAAATTATTAAAGATCTTTAAACTTGACCATCTTTTTATTAAGGGCAGTGTCGACACTGGTGAGCAACATGTCTGTATGAGACCACAACTGCAAGGAAAAGAAAATTATACTAGTTGGAAGAAACATTAGACTCTGTCATGCAGTCATATAAATAGCTTCACTACTTTATTTTTCAATTTCTTCCTGATGAAGCATATTTTTGGTGAGTGGGATCTGCTCGCTGACTAGAGGATCAATTGACAGAAAGATAGGCTCAGGGAGTAGCTGAAAGAGCGGGTTGAACCCTGCAACCAATGAACACGCGTTAGGCTAGCCGAAATGTCCTCGACTAAGACCCTCCAATGCTTAAATCAGTATATACTCAACCGAAAAGTAATTTGGTAGAGTAACAGTTTATGAGAGTATAAGAGCGTACCTTTCAGGCTAAAGTGAGGACATTTATAGTGCCTATTGTCCAAGAGAAGGATGCTGAACTAGCGACGGCCTCACTGAGAAGAGCCGCCTGGACGACTTGTTAAAGAAAGCGAGAGCTAAAGTCGAGGATGCCTCTCTCTCTAGTTTGGGCATGGGCACAAGGCTACGAGAGCTGCCTTCATTATGCGAGGGCTAAATTTTTCAAGATGATGTCTGACATTCGCAAGGAGGCAGTGCAACAGTTTATGTTGACTCCTGCCTTTATCGACACCATTGTGGTGTTTAGCATAAACGATGCCAAGGAAGGGTTCGAGAAGGCGATAAAGCAGCTCAAGTTCCTGGGCTATCAATTCCGTAAGGAAGATAAGGCTTGACTAGTGTGTTTAAGAAGGAGCAACTGGAAGACTATCCGAAGATGCTCCAGCAACGAAACCTCCGATTCACTAGAAAATTCCTCTCGTGGGTCAATAATTCGAATTCGCCAATGAGTTCGCCTACGAGATCAAGAACAAGGAGGTGGATATGGCCAAGTACTTCCCAGCCGCCGAAAGTTAGTTCTTGGGCGATGAGGCTGGTCAATCTTGCCCAATCAGTGTGCCACTTTCTGGGCAAGAGCAGGAAGTTGAAAGTCCGCGACAAGTCGTTGCAGTCGACACCACAGGCAAGGATGAGCTCGACAAGGCCGTGGATGAGGTCGCGGTGAGGCAAGAGAAGCCACTGCTCGTGCTGGTCTGGGTGAAGGGGCTAGGTCTAGCTTATTGTTTTACAAATTCTGATGATGTAATCTGAACAATTTCTCGATTTGAGTTGTAATCTGAACAATTTTTAGTTCTGACTTGAAGAATTTGCAGTTTTGAACAATTTTTAGATTTTATCGATGCTTCTTGTCAAATAGAGTATTCCTCTTTTTATTTTTCGTTGTTTGCATCATGTTAAATTGATTTGTAATGAGAGTTCGAACCCTTCTTTGTGTTAACTGGTTGAAACCAATTTAAACCATAAATTGTATGGTCGTTTGCTGTCGACTGTGTACTTTGAGAAGACTGAATCCCGCACAATTTATAATTAACTAATCTGTGCTAGTCAACTTTTATGAGACGTCGGGATCTCATTCTAAAACGAGAATTTGGTTCTTGTGCCCTTAGAGAAGACTGGATCTTGTGCAATTTATGCTTATTTCATCTATGTTGGACAATTAAAACAATGAGAAAACAGGGTCTCACTTTAAGGCAAGAACTTGGTCAAGCAATCAGGATTATAAGATACAAGTATTTCGAGAAGATAGGATCTCATTTATACATAGTATCTCTCAAATTTGTAGCATTCCATGGTCATGGTAGTTCGTTACCCTCCATGTCTGCTAAGCGGTAGGAGTTGTTTTTGGCAACTTTTACAACAGTGTAAGGGCCCTCCCATTTCAAGTCGAGTTTGCCAACATTTTTCAAGACCTCCATTTTTTTGAGAACAAAATCACCAACCTGAAAGCTTCTTGGTCTCGGACAGGGTTGTTGTAATTTTTTGCCATGACCAACCTGTACCTTTGCATCTTTGTGTATGCTTGTTGACATAGCTCATCGACCATTTCTAGATCGAGTAGTCTTTCTGATTCGTTTCTTATCGGGTTGTGATGGATTACCCGAGCCATGTGTAGTATTAGTTCTACGGGGATCACAGTGTCCGAACCATAGACCAGGCTATAAGGGCTATGACTTGTGGTTGTTCTTGGGGTTGTTCTCTGGGTTCACTACCAAAAAAATGAGCTTTAGTAACCGATTAATGATCAATTTAAATATAGTATTTTAAAAAAATAAGTGACCGAATTAGTTACCGCAAAAAAGTGGTCATTAAATCGATCACTAATTAGTGACCGAACTCTTTTTTCAGTCACTAATTTGGTCACTAATATTAATGACCGTATAAAGCGGTCACTAATTAATGACCATGTTTTTCAATCAATAAAAGGTCACAAATATAAAATTTTATTTTTTGTATATTCTTGTAATATGAAAGCATAAAATTTATGTAACACTTATATAAGTAATAAAATATTATGTTTGCTATTAACATATATATATATATATATTTGATAATAATATATGTATATATAAAAAATATAAAAATATACGTACATATACAAATATATAACCACTAAATATTTCTATATAATATCCATATAATTGAACATTAATTTATTAATATATATAGATACACAAAGAAATAAACAAGAATAATATTCTTATACAAAGAAAAAAATGAGAATTAATTAATATATACACATCAATAATATATATACATGTATTGTGAGTAAATAAATACTTATAATATAATTAATAATATTATATATTAATTCGTATGTATAAGCATATATACATATTACCATATATATGTGTAAACTATTTACTACTATAAATAGTAATAAATATTAGTATTTATTATGTAAAAAAAAGAAAAAAAAGACTATTTATCACTATACATATTAGTATGTATATACTATTTTTAATATGTTTATAATATATAATGATAAAATATACCTAAAATTTAAAAGTAATAGTTATAAATAAATATTTATAATATAATTAATAATATTATATATTAATTTGTATGTATAAGTACATATACATATTACCATATATATGCGTAAACTATTTACTACTATAAATAGTAATAAATATTAGTATTTATTATGTAAAAAAAAGAAGAAAAAAAGACTATTTATCACTATACATATTAGTATGTATATACTATTTTTAATATGTTTATAATATATTATGATAAAATATACCTAAAATTTTAAAGTAATAGTTATAAATAAATATTTATAATATAATTAATAATATTATATATTAATTTGTATGTATAAGTACATATACATATTACCATATATATGCGTAAACTATTTACTACTATAAATAGTAATAAATATTAGTATTTATTATATATATAAAAAACTATTTATCACTATGCATATTAGTATGTATATACTATTTTTAATATGTTTATAATATATTATGATAAAATATACCTAAAATTTTAAAGTAATAGTTATAAATAAAAAATACAGCGCGTTATTATATTGTATAAATATTACACAAATATTAAATGAATAATTGCTATTTTTGTTAAATTTTAAAATGCAAAATAATAGTAATTTATGCATAAGAATATTATAATTACTTTTTAACTTGTAAATATTATATATATTCTATTGTTGAGACAAATACATGAAAATGCATGTGGTGTAGTGGTTAGTTACTCATTTGAGGATAGCAAAGGTCTTGAGTTCGAATCCAAGAGGAAGCAAAGTTGGAGAGAAATATTTTTGACTCATTAAAATTAGTGACCACCTAGTAACATACTCAATTTTTTTCAAATTTTTTTAAATAATTAGTGACAGCCATTTCGGTCACTAATTAGTGACCGAATTAGTGACTGAGACAAATTAGTGATGAGGGTTTTAGTGACCGATCGGATCGGTCACTAAACCTATTAGTGACCGATTTTTCGATCACTAATGCCCTTTTTTTTGTAGTGGTTCTCCTCCAAAAATAAAAAATAAATATTTGTTATATATCAAAATATGTGTTCAATTAAATTGTAATAGTAAATTTAGTATGACAACAAAAAAGAATAGATGAAGTCTTACAATCACATGTTGAATTGATGAGGAAAAAACAGATATTTCATAAATGCATTCATATAATTAATATGATCAGTTCTTTCTCAAAAATAAAAGACAAAAATATTTATTATATATCAATATAGATGTCAAACTCAAATATAATATTATATTAAAAATGTGATAATGAAAAAAAAATAAATTAAATCTTATTCAATTTTTATATTTTCATTTATTTGTATATTTATTAAAAATATTTTGGTTAATTTTTACATATGATGTGAACAGTTTATTTTCTTGAAAACTAATAGTAAAAGATGCTTTCATATTGTATCACAAATTTGTGAAGATTTCTTAACTTTACTTATTTAATTTAAGAGACAAAAAGTGGGTCAAATATATATATATATATAGTCAATAGCACTACTCGAAGCAATCAAAGAGAATCAAATAAAGTTTTATTTCTTTAAATAATTTTTTTAAATAAATTATTTTTCAGTTAAAATAATGGTGTGGCATTTCTAACTTTCAATAATTGTTTTAGAAGGAAATAGGATAAATACATATATATATGTATATAATTAGTTTTTTCAAATAACCTTATGAATGATTAAACTAAAACTTTCATTTGGGGCACGATAGAGGATAGGGAAAACCTTGTCAAGACCAAGTTTGACATGACCTAACTAAGCATATAGCAAAAATCACTAAAATGTACAATAATGACATAACAAATATGATTTATTCATTATATAATTGCGTTGAACTTGGTCGTATTTAATTAAGATTTCAATTTTTCCTAAAAAGTATGTATTTGTTGGATTGTGTAACACCCCTAAATTTGGTATCTTGGGAAAAACAAGGATTTAGAAATCAAGATAATTGTTGGTCGGATTTTAGGGCTCAAAAATAAATAAGAAGGACTTAATTGCTTGAAAATTGAAATTTTGGGGTTGAATCGCAATTTAAGAAGGCCTGATTGAATAACATTTAAAGAGTTTTGTGGGTCAAAGTGGAAATATTTTAGGTCAAATGGGGCAATATGAGGCACTAACTTAGTCCACGGATTGAATTGGAATTTTTCAACACTTTAGAGGACTTATTTGAAGGCTGAGATGAAGTTCTGGGGGTCAATTCGTGATTTTGAAAAAATATTCCTTATATATAATTTCCCCCCCATTTCTTTCATTTCCACCCCGCATGCAACCTTGCCATCTTCTCCGGCGACTTTCTACTGACGAATGGCGAAACCCTTCAAGCCATATATTATTTTGCTCCTCTCAGCGCAAGCAACACATGGGTACCTTTTTCTTCCAAAACCATCCGGTAAAATGGCCAAAAGATTGGCTTGAAAATTGAGCCATGACAGAGTGTGACAAGCACGGTAGAGCGATGGTTAAAGTTGGTTCCTGGGTGGGGGTTTTGGTAGGGCTCAACTCAAGGATCACATTGGTAGCTTTGGATTGAAGATTGACACAGTAACAGAGAAGGAATTGATGAAATTCAGCTACTGTGGTGAATGGGAGGGCTGAGCCTTCGGAGCTGAAATTGAAGGCTTTTCGGGCAGCGAAGCCTGAAATTGGCGTGGGCATTTTGTTGGGGGTGCTAAAAGGCATCGATCGGTGGTGGTGGTATGCAACTCCGATGGCGGCACTGAGACAATCTCTTCAACTCGTCAAGACGATCGTGTACGTCGCATTAGGTCGTGGTTTCGAGGCTCCATTAATTAAATCTTGGGTAAAGATTTGGAATTGGAATTGATACCTTGTATAGTCATTTCTTCTAAATCTTGTGCATTGTTGAGGAATTGATGTAAGAATCTGATATGGAAATTAGGATGGACTATGCATGTGAAATTTTGTAACTTAGTGTACCTGGATTTGCATTATTTTATGATAATTTTGGGATTAATTGACTTAATCAGAAGAGAAAACCCTAATTTTGTGAATTGAGACCTAAGTAACAAAATTGGGTTATTGAGGATAATTGGACTGTTATTATTGACTTGGCGCGATATTACGAGGTTAATTTTGTAATAAAGGACTTGATTATATTCCTTTATCAAGACTAGCATAATTAGCACATCCTGTAATGTTTATGCCGAGCAAACCCTAACTGTCGTATTAATCTAATAACTATTGACTTTAGATTGTTAATAGTGCGATTGTAATTATTAAGGATTATTAGGGATGAATGAGGATTTTGACTATGAACTTATTCTTTTGGATTAAGTGACAAGGAGTTGGGTCCCGCGGACAAGTTGGCTGTGACTGCTTTTCTGAGACTTTTAAGGTGAGGGCCTACCGCTTTGGTACTTGTATTGATTAAACCTGTATGTTATTCGTATCGAAAAACCTATGAGGGTTTAACCTCTTAGGTATTTGTTTTATACCCTATGAGGGTTTGCCAATCTGGCACTTCTTACACTTATCTGTCTTTGTGACAAGCCCCTGTGAAGGTTAAACATGTTTCTGTACTGTAATTGCATCTTGATTATTGAAATCTGTGAACTGATTCAAATCTCGTTTGTTATCTGTGATTGATACGTGATGAGGGTGAAATCCACCGGAAGCTGGATTAAGTAAGTATTTTGATGGGATTCGACCTCTCTGGTCGATATATGAATTTGGATAGGCTGAATCCTACAATCACTAGCAAATGTCATGCTAGCCGATGAGCCCTCGGCATAGGCACTCCGGTGCTCAAGTCAATATCGGTCGACTAGATAATTTGAGCAGCATAGTAAGGGCTTTTTGTAAATATAAGAGCATACCTTTGTAAGGTTAGAGTGGGGGTATTTATAGCCTTCTCTCCTTAGGGATTTTCCTAAAATGTCCTTGATGTGTAAAGAGGGCTCTTGTCCTTGCCTAAGAGGCAATTAGTCATCTCCCATCTCTGTACTATTCCAGGTGGCTGATTTCCCCAATTTTAGGGACAAGATAGGACACTGTTGACGCGCCTGCCGCGCCAGGCGGTAATGAGCCGGCATGTGCCATTAATGCGGAGGCGTGCCACCTGTCAGTGCATTTAATGCGGCAGAGATGGTACTTCATGCTTCCGACCTCTATGGTCGGAAGTAAAATTAACTTGATAATGCGCAGGAGTATGGATTAGCGGTGCTGGTCGACCTATCGACCCGTGGCCTTAAGCGAATCCTGGTCGAGTGTTCGTTTGCTTGCGTACACCGTCGATCATAGAGGTCAACTTGGGTTGAGAGCACCGTTGGGCCTAGGAAGTAAGAAGGGCTTGGTACGACGCCTTTGGGCCTACGTGGTTTGGGTTGAGCCACTTGAGCTACCCCATATCAATACGTATACCTCTTTGAGGGTTGTATCTTGATTTTGCCTCTGATAAGAATTGTTATATCTGTTTTGGCGCCCAGAACTTTCGTCTATTATCTGTTACCATTCCGTTATCTATTACCGTTCTGTTACCTGTTACTGTCTTGTTATCTGTACCATTCAATACTATTATATGTTGCCTTGCCGGCATATTTGTTATTCCGTATAGCGATATATGGCCTTGTTGGCTTATTTGATTTATTTGACTGTATCGCCTTGCCCGCATTTTTGTACTATCATGTACTGTTATCTGTTGCCTCACCCGCACAGTTATTTTATCCGATATTAGCGATGTGCTAGGGATTTCCCCCTAGGCATCTGCGCAAACTATTTATTGACACTTGTTATATGTGCGGAGAATTGTTAGGCCAAATGCCAATCCTGGCGAGATGTTTGGATATATGGGACACGCCAAGCAGTCCGTTTAGGTGTCAGCGATACATTAAGCAATTCGCTTAGGTATCCACGATGCGCTATGGATTTCCCCCTAGGCACCAACAATGCGCTATGGATTTTCCCCTGGGCATTAGCAATGAGCCATATGGACCGTATGGGCATCTGCTATGTACCAAGCTATCACGCTTTGGTAAGGCTGATTGACTGCTTGGGATAAGTTGTTCCCAGCTGTTGAGCTCGAGACGTGCTGATAAGTTGTTTCTAGCTATTATGCTCGGGGCATGCTGATATGTCTGACTGACTGATTGACTGATTGACCGATTGACTGACTGACTGATTGATTGACTGACTAACTAGTATAAGGAAAATTTGATATGCCTGTCCTGTTTTGATTTGTTGAAAGGCATATGTTACTCGAGATTATTTTGTTTCGACTGTATCCGATTGTTTGTAAACTATTTAGGGAGCAATGAGGAATGAGAGATTCCTATTTGCTAAAACTATTATTCGTATTTGACATGTTCTTGTTCTGATTGTTAAATTATGATCTGTTGAGTTAATTTTTCCTCGATAGATCCCTACTACTTATGATTACGGTCATCCTTCACTAAGTCCTTTAGACTTACGCTCCTGTATTATCTTGATTTTCTCAAATAGGATTTAGTGATGAGCTTGGACTCCAGGTTTGGATCGACGGACACATTTTGTAATAGAAAAGATGTTTGTAAATGCTTATGGGTACCCTTGGACATTTTGTATAACTTAGAGATGTTGTGATATGTTAGGCCTGAATTATATATCGACAGTATGTACATATTATGTTGAATGTTATAGAATCATCTATGGCATGTATATAGTACTTTTATGGAAGTTTGATTAAGTTGAAGTCTACTGTTGTCTCTGATAAGTTTTGAAAAGTTCTGACGGGCCTATTGATTGTTTATAGGTTAAGATTTAAGTCTGAACAAGTGACATCTTAGCTTAGGGATTATCTTGAGTGGGGTGCTTCATAGGTGGTATCAGAGCCTAGGTTTGTCGATGACCTAGGTATTGAATGTTATTAGGATTCATATCAACCTTTTATTTGGTTTAGTTTGAACCTGAATCTTTGGGTATAGTGTTTGATACCAGGAGGTAGGAGATTTCACCTGGGACAGCCGACCTAACTGTAATCTTCACTTCTGAAGATCAAGTATTGAACTATAGAATTGAGCTTGATTAATTTTGAGTATTTTAGGTATTTTGCGTATTGGGAAGCTCCTATGTGATTTAAGGATTTAAGATGAATGTGATAAGTTGATATTAGTAAGATGAGTTTGAGTAATGCAGGATGTCTATAGGATCTTGTCGTGTATCGTAGAATGATTAAG
Source organism: Jacaranda mimosifolia (assembly GCA_018894105.1). Classification (NCBI taxonomy): domain Eukaryota; kingdom Viridiplantae; phylum Streptophyta; class Magnoliopsida; order Lamiales; family Bignoniaceae; genus Jacaranda; species Jacaranda mimosifolia. The sequence goes on along the minus strand of CM032130.1, from coordinate 11,955,559 downwards.
ACTTGTATATCCATGAGTTTGGTTTGCTTCCATCTAATCATTCTCCTTCTTTTATTCTTAGAAGTTTGGAGGAGTTAGAGTTGATGGAGTCGCAAGGAAGTTTCGGTGTACCTGCTCCGCCCAAAACTGGACGATAGGGAAGACCTCCCGGGCGACTGGTCAATGGTCGACGGGCTCTAAGATGAGAGGCACATACTTATCCAAGCCATATAAGAAGAAGAGGTTTCGCAAACCCCTTCAGTGGGTCAGCCAGCAGACCCTGTGTATCAAAGGGGACCGAGATTTAGGCCACAGGCTCAACAGCTAGGTGGTACAGCAAGAGTTGTTAATGAGATGGTTGAAGATCAGGCGTTGGAATGATTCCTACTTCTTCAGCTCCCGAAGTTCTTAGGAGACCCTGATGATAGAAAAGTCGAAGAATGGATCGAGAGTTTAGAGAATATCTTCAGGATACTATGATATTCAGATGAGGATAAGGTTCTATTTGCTACGTTCCTTTTAGGAGGTTCCGCCCGAAGTTGGTGGAAAATGATTGATTGCAAGTGGACGACTGAAGGAACCCATCGAACTTAGGAGAATTTCACCCGACACTTCATGAATAAATATGTGCCAGACGTGGTTAAGCAAGCAAGGGAAAGAGAATTCATGAATCTTATTCAGGGGGCACAATCTATTAGTCAGTACAAGGCTACTTTTAGCCGACTAATATAATATGCTCCCTACATGCAAGATGACGAAGGTCCGACAGACCCAATGGTTTGTACAACGGTTGCGGCCAGAATTGAAAAGGGGTCTAGCCACTTGTGATCTACCGAACTTCAACCAAGCAGTCAGTAGGGCACTGCAGCTTAAGTTAGAACTGCAGGAGATCCGAAAAATTAATGATAAAAGCCGAAAGGGAAAGATGCACCTCGATAGACAGAGTAATGCTGAAAAAGATAACTGAGGCTACATGTTGGAAGTACTACCCAACGAGCTCCTCAGACTAATGAGACAACAAATCTAGCTCAAGGAACAACACGAAAATAATGTAGATTCTGTGGGGGATTTAATCATGAGAAGACTGAATGTTGGAAGAAACAAGGCAAGTGTATAGGTTGCGGTAGCGACCGACATTTCCTGAAAGCTTACCCCAGGAGAAAAGGCCCCACACCTACAGGGAAAGGAAAGTAGGTAGCAGGAGCTAGCAAGAGATAAAATGTCCAAGCTCGTGCCTATACCCTGATATGAGTAGAAGTACCGGATCCTAACGAAGTGATAGAATGTATGGTTTCTATTTTTGAAATCTATGATAATGCCTTATATGATCCTGGGGTTTACATTCTTTCATACTTGTCGTATTTCCTCGAACTAAATATGCAACCCAAGGCTATGGTTTATCATAAAGAAGTTCAAACACCCATAGAAATAAGGTTAATAACAGACAACATATATCGGAATTCGCTTAGATGATGATTGGGGATGGGGTATATCCATCCAACCTCATACAAATGCCTATCCAAGAGTACGATGTGATACTCGATAAGGGACTAGCTATATAGTCATCAGGCACAGGTAAATTGCTGCGTCAAATGCATTGCTCTTGGAGATGAGATACCAATACCAACACACCTTTCTGTAGATAATGCCTCCCCGATGCCAGTTATATCTACGCTAGAGACCAGAAAGATTTTGAGAGAAGGCAGACGAGGATTCTTGGTGTATCTTATCAACAAACCCCTAGACACAGATTAAAATTAAGGAAATGAAAGTAGCTTTTCTTGGGCATATTATCTCCCAAGGTGGAGTAGAGGTTGATCCCTCTAAGATAGAGGTGATAGTCAACTGGAATGAACCAAAAAATATGATAAAAGTTCATAGTTTCATAGGTCTTGCCGACTATTATCGAAGATTTGTGCAGGACATTTCTAAAATAGCTGGCCCGTTGACTAAATTAACTCAAAAAGGTCAACTATTTGATCATAATGAGGGTCTGAACATGAGACAACGTTGATTGATGGAAATTCTAGAAGACTACGATTCTTCCATCATCTATCACCCTAGGCCTGTAAATGGGTAGGGTATCACCCTACCCATACCCATACCCTAAAATACCCATACAAAAATACCCAATTTTTACCCTACCCTAAAATACCCAAAAGAATGAGACCCTAATCCTACCCTACCCTAACTAACCCAAGACCCATTGGGTCTAGTTTATTAGACTTATGTTTTTAATGTATACACTAATTTTCTTAATATATACTAAAAATATTATTTTGCATATGACAACAAAAAATAATTTTTTTTCTATATTTAATTTAATCATTAAATTTAAATTAATTAATTTTAAACTTTTTGCTAATTAAATTAACTATTTTATTAATATAATAGTTAAACTTTATTAATATTATTAGCAGTTAAACTTTTTACTAATTAAAAAAAATACAGTTTAAAAGTAGTTAATTAAAACAGTTCATAAAAACAGTTTATTAAAAAAAGTTAATAAAAACAGTTTATTAAAAAAACAGTTAATAAAAATAGTTTATTAAAAAAACATACAGTTTATTAAAAAAATAGTGAATAAAAATATTTTATTAAAAAAATACGGTTTATATACAGTTTATTAAAAAAATAGTTAATAAAAACAGTTTAAGAGCAAAAACTTTTTCTATATTTAATTTTATAAAAACAGTTAATTTCTATATTAATAAACTTTATTCATTAGCAAAATTAATTTTATTAACTGTTTTTATAAAAATATTTATTCCATTATTAATTTTATTAATAAAAAGTGTTCAACTGTTGCTATGCTATTTCAATTTTTTTTTTTTAAATTGCAATCTCAATTTATTAATTTTATTAATTTAGTTTAATTTTTAATAAAAAAATTTATTTAATTGTTACCGCTCATTCACATATTTATAATTTTTATATATAAAAAGTTTATCATTAATATAAATTTGATTTCAGTATAAACAATTTTTAGATTCATAAATTAAATTTAAATTTAAATATAAAGTAATGGGTAATGTATGGGTATGGGTACATGGGTAATTTATGGGTATAGACCCTACCCATACCCATTACATTTTATTTAATAAGTATGGGTACGGGTATGGGTATGGGTATGACATTTTGGGTCTGGGTAGGGTAATACCCTACCTATTTACAGGCCTATATCACCCCAAAAGCAAATGTAATGGCTAATGCATTGAGCTGAAAGGCTGGAATGACTCACTTATTGGCAACAGAAGCATCAAAAAGCCTAAGAATAGATGTTGTGTTGAAATTAATACAACAAGTGGGATTGCAGAGATAAGTGCAGTCCGAATTACAAGGTGAAATGCGACGAGCCCCAAGTCAATGATATATGGATAATGAAACAAAAGAAAATGGTTTGGAAGTTCTGAAGAGTATGAGTCCAATACTGACAACTAAGGTATTCTTCTGTTCCGTAAGAAAATATGTGTGCTAGAAGAAGTGAAAGAGAGGTTGTTAGATAATGCACACAAGTCAAGATACACGATGCATCCGAGAGGCACGAAGATGTATCTTGAAGAAGCAATTCTGGCAGAATATATTGAAAAGAGAATGCAGATCGATTAACCGAATCTGCTTATTTTCTTCCAGTCAGAATAGTACTCAAATAAGAATCTGGGACCAGATTCTTTTAAGAGGGAGGTCTTTAACATCCCTAAATTTGGTAATTTAGGAAAAATAAGGATTTAGAAATCAAGATAATTGGTTGGTTGGATTTTAGGGCTCGAAAAATAAATAAGGACTTAATTACTTGGAAATTGAAAGTTTTGGGGTCGAATTGTAATTTGAGAAGACCTGATTGAATAACATTTAAAGAGTTTTGTGGGTCAAAGTGGAAATATTTTGGGTCAAATGGGGCTATATAAGGCACTAACTTAGTTGAGGGATTGAATTGTAATTTTTCAACACTTTGGAGGACTTAATCGAAAAATGGGATGAAGTTCTGGGGTTAATTCGTGATTTTGGAAAAATATTCCTTATATATAATTTTCCCCCCATTTCTTTCATTTCCACCCCACATGCAACCTTGATTTCTTCTTCGAAAACTTTCCCCCGGCGAAGGGCGAACCCTTTCAAGCCATATATCATTTTATTCTTCTCAGCGTAAAGAACACGTGGGTACCTTTTTCTTCCAAAACCACTAGTAAAACGGCCAAAAAATTGGCCTGAAAATTAAGTTGCGGCAGAGTATGACGGGCTCGGTGGAGCAACGGGGGAAGCTAGTTCCTAGGTGGTGGTTCCGATAGGGCTCAGCTCAAAGATCGCATTGGTAGCTCTTGATTGAAGATTAGCGTGTTAGCAAAGGAGAAATTCAAGAAATTTAGCCACAATGGCGAGTGGCGATGCTGAGCTTTCGAAGCTGAAATTGAAGGCTTTCGTAGCGGCGAATCGTGAAATTGACGTGGGCGTTTTGCTGCAGATGCTGAAAGGCAACATCGGTGGTCATGGTACGTAGCTCCGACGGCAGCGCTAAGACAGTCTCTTTAGCTCGTCGAGATGATCATATACATGGCATTAGTTTGTGGTTCCGGGGCTTCGTTAATCAAATCTTGGGTAAAGACTTGGAATTGGAATTGATACCTTGCACCTTTCTTCTAAAACTTGTGTATTGTTGAGGAATTAATGTAAAAATTTGATACGGGAATTAGGATGGACCATGCATGTGAAATTTTGTAACTTAGTGGACTCATATTTGCATTATTTTATGATAATTTTAGGATTAATTGACTTAATCAGAAAAGAAAATCATAATTTTGTGAATTGAAACCTCAGTAATAAAATTGGGTTATTGAGGATAATTGGACTGTTATCATTGACTTGGCGCGATATTATGAGGTTAATTTTGTATTAAAGACCCAATTATATTTCTTTATCGAGACCGACGTAATTAACACATCCTGTAATGTTTATGCCGAGCAAACTCTAACTACCGTATTAATCAAATACCTATTGACTTTAGATTCTTAATAGTGTGATTGTAATTATTAAGGTTTATTTGGGATGAATGAGGATTTTGATTGTGAGGTTATTCTTTAGGATTAGGTGACGATGAGCTGGGTCCCACAGACAAGTAAGCTGTGACTATTTTTTTGAGACTTTTAAGGTGAGGACCTACCACTTTGGTACTTGTATTGATTAAACTTGTTTGTTATCCGTTTCAAAAACATTGTGAAGGTCTAACCTCTTGGGTATTTATTTTATGCCCTGTGAGGGTCTGCCAATTTGGCACTTCTTACACTTATCTGTCTTTATGACAAACCCCTGTGAGGGTTAAACATGTTTCTATACTGTAACTGCATCTTGATTATTGAAATCTATAAACTGCTTGAGATCTCGTTTGTTATATGTGATTGATGCGTATACCCCTGTGAGGGTTGTATCTTGATTTTGCATCTGACAAGAGTTGTCATGTCTGTTCTAGCGACCAAAACTTTCGTCTATTATCTGTTACCATTCCGTTATCTGTTACCAATTACCGTTCTGTTACCTGTTACTGTCCTGTTATCTATACCGTTCTGTATTGTTATTTGTCGTACAACGTTATGTGGCCTTGTTGGCTTATCTGATTTTGTTTATCTTACTGTATCGCCTTGTCAGCATTTCTGTACTATCTTGTACTGTCATATGTTGCCTCGTCGGCACACTTGTTTTATCTGTTATTAGCGATGTGCTAGGGATTTCCCCTTGGGCATCTACGCAAACTATTTATTAACACTTGTTATATGTACGGAGAATTATTAGGCCAAGTGCCAATCCTGGCGAGATGTTTGGATATATGGGACACACCAAACAGTCCGCTTGGTTGTTGGCGATACGTTAAGCGGTTCGCTTAGGTATCCGCAGTGCACTCGGGATTTTTCCCTAGGCACCAGCGATGCGCTAGGGATTTCCCCTGGGCATTGGCTATGTGCTAGGAATTTTCCCCTAGACATCTGCCATGTACCAAGCTTTCACACTTTGGTAAGACTGACTGACTGCTTGGGATAAGTTGTTCCCAACTATTGAGCTCGAGACGTGCTGATAAGTTGTTCCAAGTTGTTGAGCTCGAGATGTACTGATAAGTCGTTCCCAGTTGTTGAGCTCGAGAGTGCTTATAAGTTGTTCCCAGCTATTATGCTCGAGCCATGTGAATATGTCTGATTGACTGATTGACAGACTAACCAACCAACTGATTGACTTACTGACTGGTATAAAGAGAATCTGATATGCCTGTCCTATTTTGATTCATTGGACGACATATGCTACTCGGGATTGTTTTCTTTCGACTGTATCCGATTGTTTATAAACTGCTCAGGGAGAAATAAGGAAGGAGAGATTTCTATTTGCTAAAACTATTTTTCGTATCTGATATGTTTTTGTTATGACTGTTAAATTATGATCTGTTTAGTTGATTTTTCCTCGACAGATCCCTACTGCTTATGATTATGATTATCCCTCACTAAGTCCTTTGGACTTATCCTCTTGTATTATCTTGATTTTCTCAGACAGGATTGAGTGATGAGCTTGGACTCTTGGTTTGGATCGGCGAACACATTTTGTAGTAGAAAATATGTTTGTAAATGCTTATGGGTACCCTTGGACATTTTGTATAACTTGGAGATGTTGTGATATGTTAGGTTTGAATTATACATCGGAAGTATGTACATATTATGTTGAATGTTATGGAATCATATCTGGCATGTATATAGTACTTTTGTGGAAGTTCGATTAAGTTGAAATCTGTTGTTGTCTCTGATAAGTTTTGAAAAGTTCTGATAGGCCTATTGATTGTCTATAGATTAAGATTTAAGTCTGAACATGTGACATTTCAGCTTAGGGATTATCCTAAGTGGGGTGCTATAGATTGATAGTTATGTAATTCAAATTATGAAACTTAAAAAATATTTATTCGATTTTAATAATAACATTATATGACATAGTGGAATATTTTATGCAATATATAAAATAGAATATCAATAAATACATTTCACTAAATAAAATATCATATTAATTTATGTGTCTCCATCTGGCATCTATACCCTTTGAAAGTATATACCTGCTAGATGTGAAATATATACTCATTAAATACATTGTATTCAATAGTCAAAAGTCCTTTTTTTATATTGCTAATGTTAAATAATTAATAAAATATAAGTATTTATTTCAAACAATAATTTACATTTAACTATTTGTGTATATATATTATATTAATAACTGACTTAATTCATAATCCAACTCTTACAAATTTATGAACTGGAAAACTTTTAAAGAAACAGTTTTCACACATTTTTTTAACTAAAAAATTTATAAAATAATAAAATATTTTTATTCTACACAATGAATTTTCAAGGTCTAAAATTTATCATAATTTAATTTCCTCTATTTTTGACTTGACTAAGAAGAGACGAAAGTGATAACAAAATCATTAGATAAATTGAACACATGAAAAAGTTTTTCTTTTCCTTTTTTATCCTTCTAATCTTAGACTAAAAACAAGTGGTCCATTAAAAATCTACGATAAAGTAAGTAATATAAGCTTTACTCCTTTATCTAAATTTAGAGGAAGCTAATTTATAAATCATTTGAATCATATTTTTAATTTTATTTCATAAAATAACAATTGAAATTTACTAGGTAAAAAAAATAAAAATAAAAATCAATTAACAAAAAGTAAAAATAGAAATTAAACTAAAATTACGAAATAACAACTGGCACAAATTAATTCATTGAGAACGATAGAAAATAAAGTAAAACATAAAAGTTTCATTAAATATTCTCCAAAAATGAAAGAATTCAATAGTCGGCTACTATTAGTCATTAGATTTTAATATATACATATCAATCATGTCTTTTAAATGTTAAGTTCTCAAAGATATATTTTTATTTTAGTAATTATTCAATCCACAAGTTTTCATTATTCCATTTTTCAGTAAGGGGTTCTTAAAATGGTAATGAATCGATAAACTTTCGCCTTGAATCAACTTCATATTTAGTTGATTTAGCATTTGGTATTCTGATATATATATATTTAAAACATCATCATCTATAACTATTTAGAAAATTTTCACCTATATTTTTAGATACATTGACATAATTTTCTAATAATATTATTATAGCATATTTATTTCAACAATAATGACTAGATAAGATGAACAAGAAGTATGTCATACTGAGTACTATAGAGAGATAGAAATACATAAATAAACTGAAAATATCCAAGAAAATGAGAAAGTTAGTTTAATCATCTGAAGAGGAAAAAACATAAGAAGTAATAAGTTAGCACCTCTCTTTTAATGTAGATTTGAATGAAAATGAGTTAGTTAATAAAGAATTCAATTGTCAATATTGACTAATTTATGGCTTATAAGAGCATAGAAGATTTTTTATCAATCAAAATGTTAGTAATTTTTTAATAAATTTGTACTTTATGATATTTTAATAAATATCATATATGCAAACAAATATTATTATAGTATGCTAAAAGTTTAAGTTTTGATCTCATTTTTTAATTAGATTTGAGAATTTATGATCCTGTGTGCTCAAATATTCATAATTTGAATAAGGTACTTAATTGCATCCATTGGATGCCGTAAGATTTAAATGTCTCACATATTTTATTGTGGCAATGGAAAGAAACTACACTTGCTCAGATTTAAATGTCAAATGATTTGAATAAATTGTTTGTTTCTCTATCGAAAGAGATTATGAACTTTCGAAAAAATATTTAGGTTTGAACTACATATTCTCCTTTACTTCATCTAATATAAAATTAGATAAAGAGCTTGCATCTACAAGGGTGGAGTTACACTTTTCGAGTACAAGGCATGGTATATCGTGATATTTGAAGGTCAATTCCAAATGAAAATAAGCATAGCGACTTTTAGTTGTATATTGCCAATCCTGAACATGAGCTTAAGAATAGAAGATACTAAAAATATCATATTTATAAGAAGTAATTATGAGAAAACTAAATTTTATGGAGATAAATCCACATGCAAACATCAAAATTGAATGGACGATATTTAGCTTCATATTTTAAAAAGCATGAAATTAGACCAATTTAATTTATAATTCTCCAAATACTTATCAAGTTTCGGCAAATTTTGGTCGAAGAAAATAATGAATATGGACAAGTGACTCTTCCAAGTACTGCAACCATTGTTGGAGAACAATTAAACAAACTTATATTTTATTTTGTAGTTTATTATTTATTAGTCTTACTTTGTAAAGAGATACTTGTTTTCTTTTTGCTATAACTTACAAAGTTAAATCAACGCAAAAAATAATTCATGAGGCACTTATATAATTAAAATTTTGAATTTTTAAATCAATGTAAATATATATATATATATATATATTTGTCTATTCCTTATTATCAAAATTTTAAACATTTTTCATGTGGAATTTTTCATTTCTATATATTGTAATTTATTTATACAGAGATTAAACTTCTGCTATTGATCATATGGAAATTCCTATGGGAAAAATATTATTTGTTAGTTCTTCAACATAAGTGACATAAAATTGGAGACTAGAAGATTGGATTACTATTGTCATAACCTATCAAATTTAATATCTGAATTACAACAAAAAATGATGGTTATTATCATAAAAAGAAAGGGAACAATAGTGCAACTGGAAAATGGAATTGTTATTCAACATCTTTTATTGGGGTTTAAGAGATATGAATTATATAACATCTTAATGCATTGATATTAGTCCAAAGATTTGGAAAACTAGATTTTTTTTCAATTAAATTGGCTTGCATTCAAGGATGGAAAAAGATATAAGAAAACTTATATGATTGTCAAAGAGCTGAAGGTCAACCAAATTTAACCTCTAATTTTTTTTGAGCAAAAGTATATTATTTGAAAGATAAATTATTTAAGAAGCAAATTTCGGAAAAGTTGTTGTATATGTCTATTAATTGAAATTTAGAAAAGAGGATTGCACGTGTTTTTATGTTGATAATTCTAAAGTCTGAGTATAAAAGTACAAGATATATTACTATGATCGTTGGGGTGCAAAAGCATGGGGAGGGAACAGGATTAGATACTCTAATAGTCCATGCAGTAAACGATGAGTGTTCGCCCTTGGTCTACGCGGATTAAGGGCCCAACTAACGTGTGAAACACTCCGCCTGGGGGGTACGGTCCAAGACCGAAACTCAAAGGAATTGCTGGGGGCCTGCACAAGCGGTGTTCATCTGTACAAAACTTTCATATCTAGAAAAATATCACATACTCTATAACTTAGTTCTTAAACAAACAACACATAGAACTTGTGGAGATAGAAACAAGAATAATGCTTGTATGGTGGATGGAAAATGCGAATATCATTATCGACATTCATATCGTGGAAGCATAATTCAAAGAAAAGATGTGTATCTAATTTACAGAAAGAAATTGAATAACAATTGGAGTTCATAATATAGAACTCAATAATTAATGGGTAGTACCTTATCCAAGTACAATTGTCACGTCACATTGAGATATGTTTTAGAGTGATAACAATAAATATTATATAGATATATTTATAAGAGATACGATAAAGTGGTTATCAATATTACCGAAAATGATGAAGAAAATATAATTTATAAAAATTAAGCATTTTCAAGATGCTTGCTCTGCCCCAAAAACAATATGTGATTTTTTTATTTTTATTTTTATTTTTTTGATGCTATATGTTGATTTTTTTTTTAGTTTAACTTGAATCAAATATATATGCAGCTATTGATTTACAACTATCTTAGAAATCAACAATCTTTCTTTTATTGCATAAATTAAAGTTTATATAACATTCTCATGTGGGACTACATTTCCAAAACAATGCTCACAAAATACTTCTCTATGTGCTAAAAGTGAAAATGCAAGTAATATCTCTATAAAATTTCTAGAACACTATATTTGGGACAAATGATGTATATGCTAAACTGAAAGGAAGACGAAAATGTGATAGGTTATATATACAGTGCAAATCCCCATAGGGGAAGAAATATATTAATATATTACCTTAAATTGTTTTTAAACCATATTAGAGGCCCATTATCTTTTACAATTTTAAATGACAATTTATTTTTTATTCATCTCTTTGATAAGTATTTTAATCAAATATAAATAGCAAGCAATTCATAGAACAAACATAAAACAAATTAACAAATCATGTGCATTGCACGGGCACCTTTCTAGTAAAAATAAAATGTCCAAATTATATGTATCTTGTCAGTACATATAATTTAATTTTAAAATTTAAATATGAAAATAAGCAATATATAATTCTTATAATTAAATCAAAATCAAATGATGGAATTGTACATAGAAAGATTACATAATATGAAATTTTAGTTTACTTAAATATTATAAAAATTAAATTAAACGGCAAAGTAAAGCTTAATTAAAACATTTAAGTTTGCGCCCAACTAACATTTACTTGAATTAACTCAATATTTTTCTTATATTTATATTATTAATTTTGTTGGAAAAATTTTAATATTGGATCAACTATAAAAAGCTTAAATTTATTAATACCTTGTATTAAAGAAATACTATGTACGCAATAGTACAATTTTGAGTCTTTGGAATAAATGGCATATTTGTAAAATGTATATTATAGATGTAACGTCCATTAAAATATGTATGTAATAATAGAATTGACTAATACATCATTTAAGTAGTCCTATAAAATATACATAATATCTATTTGATTATGTAGTCTTATCACTCATTTCATCCCATGCTTCATAGTCATTCTTCATTCCATCCAACAAAGTAAATAGAGCTATAATGACTATTATTAACTGATTCATCATTTGAATAATCATATGAAATATACATAGTGTTTATTTGATTATATAACTTGATAATTCATTTTATCTCATATTTCATCGATCATTTTTCATCCCATCTAACAAAATAAACATGCCTATGAGTTTGGGAAGAAAATAACTGCATATTAGAAATAACTGACAATATAAAAGTAAGCAAAAATGCTACATTTCTGTATATATACTCTTCATTATGTGTAATAATATTGTCACAAGTATTTCCTCTGCGCTTCAAACAACACTAATGTACAATTACAGCCTATGTGCAAAGAATGCCACCTAATGAACAGGAAATACAATTCATTTCCTCTGTGTACTTTTGAAGGTAATAAACAAAACCAGGAAAGGACAGTGGGTAAGTTGATGCAGCAGCCTAAGGAAATTGGAAAACATTTTACAAAAATAAGTAGGATACCAAAAATAAAAGAAAGAAAAGGAAAACAAGGCTATGTACCCATTTATCTCTGTGGAGGATGATCAAAAATTGGGTTCATCTCTATTTGTGCATCTCGAGACTCCCTTGAGTTTCCAAATTTCTCGGCTTCTCTTGCAATCTGGATATCATTCGGTTTGTAATACTGAACAAAACTTTTTCCGGCAAAATGAGGAACCAGTGCTCCTACTGTGATACCAAGCAAGCATACCCACAATAGTTTGGTCTTGGCAATATGGAAAAAGGCCCTGCAAAAACATGGACCATCAGTTTTCATTTCACTTTCCAGAAATACAAACCTCTATTTTTAAGGGCTAAGGCTTGTCCATAAGTGAAACATAAGATTGACTAGAATTTATGTCAGTAAAATTACCATAAAATTTGAAGTTACTAAGAAGGTGTATGGTTAGCTTATAAGCTCATTAATAATTAATGACCTTTTGGAGCTTATAAGATGACGTGAAGTGTTTGGTAAAAATTTATAGAGAAAGAGCTTCTAACCTTCTAAAATAAGATGTTAGGATCTTATAAAATATTTTTATCTGACTTATTTTTAAAATATTAGCAAGCTCATGTAATTTTAACTATATTAATTACAAAATTATCATTACTAATGCCTTATAAGCTCCAAACTCTTCTTTTATCCAAATAATTCAAGATCTTATTTTTAAAATAAGATCTGACGCCTTTTAAACTCCAAAAAAACTGGTCATAAGATGTAGGATCTTATAAGATCTTTTAAATATGCTTAGCCAAACACCCTCTAAGAATATGTGACAAACGAACATGCGTATTGGTAGCTTTCAATTGAGAAAATTGAGTGCAAAAGTGATTGGCAAAGTTACCAGTAACCGGGCAGGATGGGCAGAGCATCAATAACCATGAGGCAAATGAAAGTTGCAATTATAGATCCCCAAATTGCTGCATGAGTTATCCAGTACCACCTAATCACGTCCATGGCCAAATGTATATTAACAATTACTACCACTGCAAGCGTCCAAAGATCTCCTATGCTTGAACCATCAACATCACTTTCCCAGTAAGCAAGGAGGGGCAGGAAAAACACAGCTATACTTTGCCATAATGTGTCCAACATTGTCAACCAGAATAATGTCCCGTTGTAGCTTTCTTGTCTTTGTCCAGCACCATAAAGTTGAGGATACTTCAGCAGAGTAGTTCTACTTAAATCCTTATCAAGAATTCCTATGACTATTGTAGGCAAAGATGTGTATATTACTGAATACAACACGGTGCTCCAATCAGTTATTGCAGTCGTCAATGTGAAAGCCGTGAAGAGCACATACCTGAGGACAAGCAAGCTATGTCAGTCAACAGGCCAATTTTCCCACAATTTTCATTTTTACAGCTGATCTAACAGCTTCATTATATCATTCTTATTTTATTAATCTATTTAATCCTATAATAGTTGAATAATCTTTTACTTTGACCATTTTTGGGTCCCTAAATGCTATAATTCTCCACACCCCTCTTCCTGCATCTCTTCCCAAATTCAGGTCAGAAAAATAAGAAATCTGAACTATTATCTCAAAGAGAAAAATAATATAGTAGCATTTCTTAGATGATTTTTGGGGTCATCAAAACCATGAATAGAGAGTTTTTTTCTGCTACCACTTGTAGAAAATATGCACCCAGATGATTAACAGTGTTTAAATGCCTATATTACTACATAATTGCCCATCTTAAACATTATAACACAACATGGCCTAAAGGAGTCTAGATTCTATTGAACACCCAATGTATGCTTACCAGAATAAGACCAGAACAAGAACAGCATTCCTGTAGAAGTTGTACAGTATCATGTAGCTCATCCGTTGATAATTCCAGTGTCCATGTACCAACAGTAATGGGACCAGAAATCTGAATTGACCCATAGCAAAATCTGATGCCATTACTGCTTGACGTCCCTCCTGTCCACTGATCCCAATACCAACATCAGCCTTTTGAATCATTGAAACATCATTTGCACCTGAAAACCATAGAGGACCATTGTTAATTGCTTCTTGTTTCTTGTTTTAAGACTTTTAAATTCTTCCCTAGAACAGTGAGACAATAATGCGTACCATCACCAATGGCGAGGGTCATGTCATCAGTTCTATCTTTTATGAGGGCAACTATTCCAGCTTTTTGCAATGGAGCCACCCGACAACACAATACCACAGTACATTTGCTAGCTAATTCGAAAAGCTGCAAAAGGATCAATATAAATAAATTAAAGAACCATAGTATAATCATACACTACGAGAGAGAGAAAAACAAAGAGGAATCTGGGGGATGGGATGGGGTTTGTCCTCCACGCAATTACCTGCTCCTCAAGTTCAGAATCCAGAATATAAACAAGGCTTGTTCCATCAATGATTAATGCTAGTTGACTACTTCCAGCCCCAGGACCTCCACGGGTGGCATCAGGAGTTGTGAGCTTCTTATAGAGTAGCAAAGCATCTTCCAAGCTCTTTCTACATGAGTCTTTAGAGTTGTTGTTTATCACTATCTGGGTCATCTTACTTGTCAAGAGCTTAGAAGAGTAGCCAATTGAAATTGCTGTTTCTTGCTTGTCCCCGGTTAAAACCCAGACTTTGATACCAGCCATTCTTAAAGACTCAATTGCATCTGGCACACCATCCTGCAACTTGTCCTCGATTCCAGATGCACCTAATATATTAAGATGGTTTTCTATTTTGTTGGCAACTTTACGAAGTAAAGCTGCTCTGCCCATCAAGGCTGTACTTGCTGACTCATAAGATGACTGCCATTCTTCAAATTCAGATGTACTCAATTCCCGCATTCCAATAACAAGTGTTCGCAAGCCCTTTGAGGAGTAAGAGTGAAGATGTGCTTCAGTTGCTTTTATCATGTTCAAGTTCAAGGATTTATCTATCACATTGAACATGGATATATCGGCACCTTTTACAAACACCTTTACTGTCTTATCTGGGCATCCTAATATAACTGACATCCTCTTTCGATCACTATCAAACTCATGCAATCCCAAGACGTTGAACCTGCACTGCCAATTAATGGGTCAGAAGAAGATTAATATCCACAGTGAAAGTTTCAAAAAAAGAAAATGAAAAATAATATCATACAAGAAAGACGAAAAAAAATGGATAAGTTATGGAACTTAATGAATTAGACGTGATACTAGCAGAAGACCTCTGCTAAGACACCAAAAAAGAAAACAAGGGAAACATAAACAAAGCTACAGTATGTTTTATCAGTACAACTAGAACCTCCATTGTATATATTTCACCAATGAGATGAACAGATACTTCTTGATGATAACTGACTGTTTTTTGTTGGCTTTCATGCATAATACTAAGGAACCATTGTCACAGAAGGAGCTTGTTAGCTAAATCAACCAGTAACTTCTTATCTCAATGGCAATTTAGATCACAATAGTATGACTGACAATATATGATTGCAGTTGCATATGATATTACAGTCAAACTAAGTGGAACACTGATGGCAATAAGACAGGAAGCATAGTGAAATAGTCCCAGATTGGATGATGAAAGCAGCTATATGGGTACCTTTGCCTTTCCCCTTGAAAATCAATAACTACGTGACCTGAAGTTCGTTCAATAAGCATAAAACCATAGGTGGCAGCAGCATAGACCAATGCCTGTTCATCAGGAGACTCTCCCTGGTATTCTATCAATTTTACAGAAGGATCAGATGTCTCAATAGTCAGAGGCACGATGGTATTGCAAGCAGCCAATGCCACAAAAAAATCATGAATATGTCTGCCCTCATCTGTGTTTTCTCTTTTTGACAAATTGAGAAGCTCTGGATCCACTTTTACTTTCATCTTTGGCCTCAAAACCAACCCATCAGCTGGCAACAAATAAGACACACAAAAAAATTATGGTTAGCATGAAAACAATACCACATGCTACTATACAGATATTCTCATGGAATAAAAAGTGCTGGAGCGAGTGAAACATGCAGAAAAACACACACAGAGAGCAAGAGAGACAGGAATCCTAGTCATAATACCTTGAACTGAGTATCCTATTTGCCCATCTTCAGTACTGGCCTTCCCATTGCCATAGTCTATTCCCCCAATGCTTGCACACTGAAATTCCATCTTGTTCTCAGTCAGCGTGCCAGTTTTGTCGGAGAAAACATATTTTATCTGTCCCAAATCTTCATTTATATTCAAGGCCCTGCACTGGAATCTTGAGTTGGAGGATTGATCAAACATCCGGTCATCTCGGATCATAAAATAAGCTTGACCAACACGAACCAGCTCCATGGATATGTACAATGAAATGGGAATCATAACTTGGAAGACGATGACAGACATGAGGAATACAAAGAATATCTCCATGCCCCAACCATAATATTCATAGTTGTCTACTTCAAGCTCTGAGTAGTCCTTTTTCCTGTAAAATTGCATCAGATCCAGCTCATCATTGTGGCGTCTCAACCAAACTCCATGACAGATGCAGACTATTGTGCACAGTGTAACAAGGAAAATTGAGAGAAAAATTATTTCCCGGTTCATACGGGTCTCAAGACGGCTTCTCTTGGATGGAGCTCCAGAGTTGTTGAGCATTGCTTTGGTCTCTCTGCCAGCATAAACTGCAACCCCAATTGCCCATTCGGTGTTCTTGAGCTCACAACCACGTAGGATTATATTAGAAGGTCCAAGGGAAATGCGCTTTCCATCAATATCCATGTTTGCCTGGAAACCATATATGTTCCTATTGGGTTTTTCGCACTTCATCACCCCACTAATCTTCTCCTTCTCTGGATTTTTCATCTGAGTCTCTTGCTTTGCATATCGTGTCTTCAAATTTGATTCACCATCCAAATTGGTAGTCTGTACATAAGCAACCCCAGTAGCGTCACTTGTTGAGAGCAATACCATGTCACAAGGAAGGGTTTCATTTCCAGAAACTTTAATGATTTCTCCAACACATATGTGCTTCCATTTTTTCTGCTGAAGCCGTTCATTAGAAAAAACCCATGCCAATCTGTTGTTCTCAATCTTGTCCGCCCGGTGCCGCCTATAATCCTCATATGCATCCTTAATGGCTGTAACAAATAGCACAAAGGCTAACGGCAAAATTGAAGCTTCGCGGCCAAAAACAGCCAGCTGAGGAAGCTGATTGAGAATGGCAATCACAAGAAAGTATATGTAGGCAACTCTATGGAACTGTTCAAATAAATTCTTCGGCAAGAAAGTCAGGATAGAATATTTTGCAGTCCTGATCGAGTTCCCCGCAAATTCAAACTTCTCATTTGTTCTCCCAGGATCATTAATATAGACTAACCGTGCATCTTCATCATTAATCTCTTTATAAGAGGTGCTGAGCCCTCCTGAATCAGCACCACTCGAGCCATGCCTCACAGGTTTTGACCCCAGCTCGCTAAAGCTCACCTCCCTGATAGAGTGGCTGCCAGAGGTCTTAGACTGAATTGATTGAATTGAGGAAATACTTCGTTGGGAAGATGAATTCCTCATAAAATCAGGAATTTGATAAGAGTTTTCACTTATCTCAATCTGGGAATTTGAATCCATCCCAGAAGAAGGTTTAGAATAAGAAGAAATGGGTGTCAAATTATCAACAAGAACAGGAGTATAGGGAAGCTCTTCTTTACCAGGAGTGTGAGGGGAAGGAATCAAGAACGGCCGCCGTTGTGATGCCATGATCTAAAGATCAAACACCCCTTCGGCAGCTTACAAAAAGGCACAGAATTCATATGAAAAAACCTAAACTCTGACCCCACCCAATTGTCTACAGAGCAGAAGAAAAACAGCCAAAAGCTCACAGATTTATATAGAATTGGTACCCAAAAATCACCAGAGCAGAACCAAAACAACTACAACCCAGAAATTTATACAAAACCCAAACTCCGATCCCCACCCAAAAATACCAGAGCAGACAAACCAAAAGTCGCAAATTTATACAAAACACAGATGCTGATCTCAACCAAAGTCCCAAAAAATCATAAACTCAAGTGCAGGGCCAGTTAATAATTCCAAACAAAATCACAGCCTAAATAAAGTTATACCACTCCCAACTCAAACTAAGCAAGAACCCAACTTAAGCACAAAAAAGCTCCCCAAATCCCAGTACAACCAATTCTCTTCGTTAATATATACTCTGTAAACTAGAAAAGAATAATCTTGACAAAGAATAAAGTAATGTATGGCTAAACTATATCATTGACTAAGCTGATGTGCGAGAACTTACTTCTATGAGATTATAGAGCAAACAAGGCAATCGTATGGAAAATAAGAGAAGCAAATTTTTCCACAGGGCAGCGTATAATTTGGTTCGATGTGATTGGAAACCGGTGCATTTATCACTATCCTGGTATTGTATGTGAGAGAAGACGGAGAAAATTCAAAGGTCAAAGGCATGATTTTCTTGAAACAGGGAAAAAAGGGCGAAGATTGCAAGAAAATGGGGAGAGAAAAAGAGAGAACAGAACGAAGAAAAGAGAGTCGTAATAGGTGGCGATAATGGGATCAACAAAATCTTGATTAGCATTCAATTCTTTCAACTGATCTGAAAATGGAATTGAATTTTAAATTAGTTAATTATTAAATGTAATGTAAGAAAAGTCGTCTTCCGGTGGTACTAGCTGTTCTTTTTTGATTACTTGTTAAGCCGTTTGTTTCTAGAAGCACAAAGACAAGTTGACGGCTGCTGTAATTATCAGAAATGTGCATGCATGTACGCAGTTTTGGTATTTTTTTTTCATTTCTTAAAAGAAAAATATTGCTGTCCGTTGTTATCATTATTAGTCATTTTTATTTTTCTTCCCGCTCTATTGGTTTTTCCCTTTCTTTTTTTTTCTTTTTTCTTTTTGTTTTTTTCCTTTTGGCATTTGAAAATTTGTCAATCTAGGTTGGATATTTTGACAAGAATAGTTTTGACAAGAATAGTCTTGGTTTAAGAACATCTTAAAACCTCATATATTTTACAAGATATTTTTAAAATTTATAGCATATTAAATTTTATTTTAAATATAAAATTTTGATGTATTTGCACAAAATATGATTTTAAAACTTATAAAACGTAAAACATCCTCTTAACTTGATGGCTCCTTAGTGTAATGATTAATCATTTCAGGAGAAATTACTTTACGCATTGATCAAAAAATTGAACCGTATCGGGCTGTCTAACTAATTGAACCAATGACCGTTCTATTGTCCAGTTTAATTTTCAATAAAAATTAAAATTTTAAAAAATAGCCCTATTTAAAGAAAATCATTTGAACCGTAAGTGGAACCACTTAAAACGTCGAACTGCTTGCAGTTTGTTTGAATGGGATCGATTTATTTTTTTATCTTTTTCTTTTTCCTTTTATTCATGTTACAATTAAAAAATTGCTTCATTTTCTGCTTAAAATCCAAACTACAAAGAACAAGATACAAGCTAAAAGCATAAACATCAAAATACCCACACAAAAAGCTCAAAATTAAAGTTGTGATTTGTGAAATTGAACAATATAATTAATGCTCTCTATGTCTTTATTCATTTTGAGTTAACATTCTTTAATAGACAAAAAATATACACATGCACATTAGAGATTCGATGGGTTCAAACTCTTAACTCCACATTTTATATGTAAAACCTATATTATTGAATAAAAAATCATTCAACTTGGTTATATGTGTGTGTATATATATATATATATAATAGTTCCTAAAATTGTAGATAGACACACTTAACTTGTACTACACCAATATATATATATATTTACATATATATACAATAGTAAAACTCATTTTATGTATAATTATATATAAAATTATAATATATACATATATATATTCACGCTCGCACGCACCCATACATATATAAATAATTATGAAATTTATTTTTTAAATTTAAATATAAATATATAAAAAAATTCTGAAATTCCTTTGAGTAACGTTTATTCAAATTTTCAACTATTTAAAAGTGTAATATGTCAAAAGAAAAAACTAATGATTTCTCTACGAATTAATTATGACATGTATATTCAATATTTCAACATTTCTTCTTCTTCTTAACTTTTAATTTTTTATGACAAATTTACCCTCAACTGATATAATTAAAAGGAATTCTGGTTAGGTATTTTTCTAATTTGAATTGTGTTACCGATTTTGGAAATAATGCTTCTGCTCGTAATTATCTGAGTTAATAAAAAAAATTAAAAACTAAAAATATCTTAATAATAATGTTTATAACCTTTTAGCATTTTAGAATTGTTAAAAGAATGTTTGAATTTTATCATCCAAAAACATTTCATATCTCCAAAATACTTTTATTCTCCAAGCCATATTTGCAAGGATTTCTTTCCCCATACTTCTTTTAGCATTTGCTGGGGATATTGCTGATCATTTTGTCAATAGTGAATGCTCCAATATTTACATACTTTTCCAATACTCGAACTTCTACATTTTTCAACCTTTTTCTATTATTTTTAAATACTCATAATTTTAATACTACCCTGCACGATCATAAAATTTTTCATTTCGTCAAAAGTAAATTTTTTTGCAAACACTCCTGAAGCTTACACAATTATATTTAAAATTTGTATTTAACCTATTTTTGATGATGAATAAATTCATGAAATAAATAACATGTAAACACTACAATTCATGAAAATGTAGTTACACAACAATAAACTCCGTACTATGTTATAATTATAAAGTCCATTATACAACATTCACGGAAAAAAGAAAAGAAAAAAAAAACTCCAATATACAACAATACAGTTAAAAAGAATTAGATTAATATTTCACACACATATATATATAAATATACTCGTATACACATTTGAGATATTCCATTTTGAACTTAATTATATTTATATGTGATAATGTGAGTATACGTGTATTAAGGTCTTTTATTTGTTTCTCATTATGGATTATGATTTTAGCCTTGGATTTATTTTTTACTTACATATTGTAACTTATTTTAGAAGAAAACATTTTCTAGTGTAATAAATAATAATAATTGGTTTCATTGCATCCATAGTATATATATTCCAGAGTCAAATTTTAGAAGAAAACATTTTCTAATGTAATAAATAATAATAATTGGTTTCATTGCATCCATAGTATGTTGGAATTAATTAAGACTCTAGATAGTATGTTAAGTGGAGAAGAGATGAGAATTCTTTGGGATCTCAATTCCACATTGGAAAAATAAGAAAAGGAGAGTTCCTTTATTAGGTGAATATCTTGTTATGCTTTCAGATTATTCTAAGGTTTTGGAGAGTGTCCAAGTGGATGGGAATTATATATTTTGTTTGAATAATATATATATATATATATATTTAATAATCAAGACTTAGCACATAGCACTTTGCACGACGCAGTGTGAATTAAATTCAAATTATATTTTAATTTAGTATTTAATTAAATACGTAATTTAATTAATTATTTAAATTACGTTTTTAATCAGAAACAATGTGATTGTTAGGAAAAAGACAAGACTATTATAATCAGTGTGTTGTTTAAACTAACAGTCATAATTGTGTGAATAGTTGTTGTAATACTATATAAGGGGAATTAATCCACACAAATTATGTATGCATTTTTAAAGCAAAGTATTATTACTCTCCAGCAAAAGATATTTCATACTCTTTTCAATCATTCTCAATATCAACAGAATTTCTTAAGTAGGAATTTCAGAATGCTGACTGCAATTCCTTGGGTGCCTTAGTTGAATCCTAGGGGTGAATTGCCATAATCCCTGCAGCATAAATAGTGGGGGCAATTATCACCTTAAGGATAGTGTAGGGGTTTCTGCACGCAATTAGGCACATTAGACTTCGAACTTTTCAACATATTTTCTAGCAATCTTAAGGTGATAATTGAAAAGATTGAAGGAAGGACAAAAAGTTCATTTCAAGTGGTGGATCAGAATCTGGTAAAATTGGACCGATTTGATGGGACAAACTTCAAGCGATGGAAGGACAAATTGATGTTCATGCTCACTACATTGAAGATTGTCTTGTGCTGGATCCAAATTTGAAAGATCTTCCAACACCACAAGATAACGATTTAGAGGCACTCAAAGCTGAAAGAAAGAAAAGGTAGGATGACGAAGTACTGTGCCGTGGCCACATCCTCAATACACTGTCTGATCGTTTATACAATCTCTTCACTAACATTCAGTCACCAAAAGAAATTTGGAAGGTACTGGAATCTAAGTACATGGCTAAAAAATAAGGAGCAGATAAGTTCTTAATTATGAAATTCTTTGAATTCAAGATGGTTGATAATGTGTCTATTATGGATCAAGTGCATGATTTTTCTATCTTAATATCAAAACTAAAAGCTGGGAGTTCTGAATCATTACAAGTAGGGGCTATAATAGCAAAATTACCCCCTAGTTGGAATGATTACAGAAAGAAAATGCTTTATACAACTGAAGATTTTAATTTGGAACAGTTTGAAAAGCATTTAAGGATCGAGGAGGACACTTGAAATTTGTAGAAAAGGCATGCTGAAACTTTCTCCAAGGTGAACTATGTGGATGAAAAGAAGCCTAGTTCAGGAGGAAAGAAATCTGGAGAAGACGTGCCTAATGGAAGGAAAAGGAACTTCCAGGAGACTGTTGGTTCTGAAATAAAGAAATACAAGACCAACAAATCTTGCTATAATTGCGAGAAAAAGGGCCATCTTAAATGTGATTGTCGCTACAGAAAGAAGCAGAGGACAGAAAATGCCAATAGTGCAAATATGGTTGATACAGAAAATGTCATTGTTGCCATGATTTCTGATTTGCACATTGGTATGATCACTGAATTGAACATGGCTACTACGACGAAGTCTCTTGATTGGTGGTACGATTCTGGTGCTACTATCCATGTGTGCAATGACCAAGCACTTTTCAAGACCTTGGAGAAGGTTGATGATGGGCAAGAAGTGATGATGGGAAACGGCAACACCCTTAAGGTCCTTGGCAGAGGCACTGTTGAACTATCTTTCACTTCTGGAAAGAAATTAGTACTAGTCAATGTTCTTTTTATTCCCCAGATTAGGAAAAACCTTGTATCTGCAAATTTGTTGTTTAAGAAAGAATTAAGGTTGTTCTAGAGTCTGATAAGGTTGTATTTTCTGAGAGTGGTGCCTTTGTTGGCAAAGGCTACTCTTGTGATGGCATGTTCAAATTGAGTGTTGCTAATAAAATGAATGATTCGACTTACTTTGTTGACACCTCTTCTTTTAATTTATGGCATGGTAGATTGGCACATGTTAATTTTGGTTATATTAAGTATATGTCAAAGCATGGTTTAATTTAATTTCTTGTAATGATACTAGCAGTGAAAAGTGTGAAATATGTATACAAGCAAAAATGACCAAGAAACCATTTCCTTATGTTCAAAGATCTTCTGAATTATTAGAACTTATTTATTCAGATATATGTGAATTAAATGGAATTTTACTAAATGAGGAAATAGATATTTCATCACTTTCATTGATGACTATTCTCGATATACTTATGTCTATTTAATGAAAACAAAAGATCAAGCTTTTGATATGTTTATGCTCTATAAGGCTGAAGTAGAAAATCAAAAAGAAAAGAAAATCAAAATTTTAAGAAGTGATGGGGGAGGTGAATATTTTCCTTCCGAATTTAATTCTTTTTGTGAAAATAATGGCATCATACATGAAATGAGTGCACCATATACCCCTTAACAGATGGTTTGGCAGAAAGAAAAAATAGGACCCTAATTGATATGGTGAATGCAATGATCTTGAATGCTAAACTGCCTAATAATTTATGGGGTAACTACATGTCATGTACATAATAGAATACCTTCTAAGAAACTTAAAGTATCTCCATATGAATTATGGAAAGGGAGGAAACCAAACTTAAGTTACCTTAGAGTTTGGGGTTGTCTAGCCTTTCATAGAGTGACAAAGCCTAAGTGGACAAAGTTAGGACCAAGAGCTATAAAAAGTGTGTTTGTAGGATATGCTCAACATTCTAAGGCATATAGATTATTAGACTTAGAGTCTAATGTGATAGTAGAATCAAGGGATGTTGAATTTATTGAAAATAAATTTGGCAATGATTCTAATGCAACTATACAAACACATCAGCGAACTGATCAAAACACATTACCTAGTAGTAAAAGGAACATAACTGAGTCTCCTAGTGAACCTAGAAGAAGTCAAAGGATCAGAAAAGAAAAGAGCCTAGGACCAAACTTTGTTGATCCCTAGTCTATTATTTTCTTAGTTGAGGGTAATAGGGAATCGGTGCTCAACAAATTGCCTATTACATTGAATGTAGAAGGAGATCCTAAAACCTATAAAGAAGCTGTGACATCTAGAGATGTAGCATTCTGGAAAGAGGCAATCAACGATGAAATGGACTCAATATTATCTAATAATACTTAGGTATTGGTAGATTTTCCCCCTGGTTCAAAACCTATAGGTTGCAAATGGGTCTTCCGAAGAAAATATAATACAAATGGGTCTATTCAAACTTTTAAGGCTAGGTTAGTGGCAAAAGGTTTTAGACAAAAGGAAGGCATTGACTATTTTGATACATATGCACCAGTAGCTAGAATAACATCTATTAGAGTATTGTTTGCTCTAGCATCTATTCGTAATTTATGTGTGCATAAAATGGATGTCAAAACAGCTTTCCTTAACGGTGACTTGGATGAGGAGGTATATATGGAACAACCTGTGGGATTTACTCTTCCTGGAAATGAAAAGAAAGTATGCATGTTGGTAAAGTCATTATATGGCTTGAAACAAGCACCAAAACAGTGGCATGAGAAATTTGATTCTGTCATTTTGTCTAATGGGTTTAAGCATAATAATGTGGATAAGTGTATTTATTCTAAATTTACAAAGGATTATGGTGTCATTGTGTGCTTGTATGTTGGTGATATGCTGATATTTGGGACAAATATGAATGGCATAAATGAAACAAAGAAGTATTTATCCTCGCGGTTTAAAATGAAAGATCTAGGTGAGGTAGATACTATCTTGGGGATTAAAGTTAAGAAAAATAGTGGGGGTTATGCTTTGTGCCAATCCCACTACATTGAGAAAATTGTAAAGAAATATCAACATTTGGGAATCAAAGAGGTAAGCACCCCATATGATAGTTCACACAAATTAGTGGAGAACTCTGGGGAGCTGTTGCTCAAATTGAGTATGCTAGTGCAATTGGTAGTTTAATGTATGCAATGCATTGTAGTAGGCCAGATATTTCATTTGTTGTCTGCAAGCTTTCCATATATACTAGTAATCCTGGTGCTGAACATTGGAAAGAAATTGCTAGAGTCCTTGGATATCTTAAAAGAACTATAAATTTAGGACTGCATTATGAAAATTACCCAGCGGTGTTAGAGGGATACACTTATGCCAGTTGGATAACAAGTGCCAGCGACAATAAGTCTACGTCTGGTTGGGTATTTACCCTTGGTGGAGGAGCTATCTCTTGGGCTTCTAAGAAACATACGTGCATAACTCATTCCACTATGGGGTCTGAGTTTGTAGCATTGGCAGGAGCAGGTAAAGAGGTAGAATGGCTGAGAAATTTATTACTAGAAATAAAGTTGTGGCCAGAACTAATGCCAACCATTTCTTTACATTGTGATAGCGAAGCTGCTATGTCTAGAACTTATAGCAAGATCTATAATGGAAAATCTAGACATATAAGCTTGAGACATGAGTATGTCAAGCAATTAATTCTTGAAGGAATTATAACCATAATATATACAAGAACAAGTAATAACTTGGCGGACCCATTCACAAAAGGACTTACTAAAGATTTAGTAAAGAAAACATCAATTGAATGGGCTTAAGACCCTTTTCCTAGAGTCACCAATAATAGAAACCCAACTTTCTCTAGCATTACCACTAGTTAAAAGTTCAATGGGTAAAAACAAGTTACTGATAAGTGGCTGTGAAGGTACTAGGACAACTTTCAAGTAAGCTAGTACGTAATATTTGGAGGCTGAGTATAACTTTTAATGAGGCTTAGGTGTTTGAAAATGACCAAAATTATTCAAAGCTTAAGGGAAACCTCACCTATATAAACATAAGGAGTGATGCCGCTCCTGGCAAAGGTTCAAGGGTTGACCTTTGGAAATGTTATGAATACTAGGATGCAACACATGGCCATATTGGTGCTATAAGAATCTCGGTGAATTTCTAAAGGTGTTGGAGAGTCTTGTGTGTGGTACTTCCGGTTCTAATGCAAAGAATAATAGTTCAATCGCTTAAGATATCATCTATTCTATTACAACTTTGAAGTACTTACACTAAGGAAAGATTCAAGTCGAGAGACATCTTTCTTATGCATGATTCTATAAATTCTTAACATCACTATCTAAGTGGGGGATTGTTGGAATTAATTAGGACTCTAGATAGTATGTTAAGTGGAGAAGAGATGAGAATTCTTTGGGATCTCAATCCCACATTGGAAAAATAAGAAAAGGAGAGTTCCTTTATTAGGTGAATATCTTGTTATGCTTTCAGATTATTCTAAGGTTTTGGAGAGTGTCCAAGTGCATGGGAATTGTATATATTGTTTGAATAATATATATATATATATATTTAATAATCAAGACTTAGCACACAGCACTTTGTACGACGCGGCGTGAATTAAATTCAAATTATATTTTAATTTAGTATTTAATTAAATACGTAATTTAATTAATTATTTAAATTACTTTTTTAATCAGAAACATTGTGACTGTTAGGAAAAAGACAAGACTATTATAAGCAGTGTGTTGTTTAAACTAATAGTTATAATTGTGTGAATAGTTGTTGTAATACTATATAAGGGGAATTAATCCACACAAATTATGTATGCATTTTTAAAGCAAAGTATTATTACTCTCCAGCAAAAGATATTTCATACTCTTTTCAATCATTCTCAACATCAACAGAATTTCTTAAGTAGGAATTTCAGAATGCTGACTGCAATTCCTTGGGTGCCTTAGTTGAATCCTAGGGGTGAATTGTCAAAATCCCTGCAGCACAAATAGTGGGGGCAATTATCACCTTAAGGACAGTGTAGGGGTTTCTACACGCAATTAGGCACATCAGACTTCGAACTTTTCAACATATTTTCTATCATAGTATGTATGTGTGTGTGTGTGTGTATATATATATATATATTTCAGAGTCAAATATTTTGAGTTCGCCAACAGTAATAATATTCTATGAGGATGTTTCCTTAACTTTATATAGTGGTTAAGTTCTCTATCTTCTAGTTATATTTGTAATTTATAAATACTGAATTTTATTTTATAAATAAATTCTTGAAACATCTGAGTTTTTCTGTAACATTTTATGGATCTAACTATGACGACTATATGTAAATTACATTATTAAATTAAGAAGCTTTAATTTAAAAGTAACTATGGTCGTCTCACTTCTATCATATTAGATAGATTTGAAGTCCAAAATATTTATTATAAAAAAAACTTAAATAAGTGGTATAAAATTTAAAATTAATTATAATTAATTTTAAATTTCCCAAAAATATACAATTAATTATTGGGATAAATTTGAAATCATGGTTCAAAATGACAAGAAAATTATACAGAAGAAAAGCTACCCTTGCTCAGTACATAAAGGTATGTGCTGAGCGGTCAATTGGATCAATAACATTGTTCTCATATGTATAAATTGTGAGGTTGTGGTTTGAATTATAGCAGGCTCTTAATGTGTCTGTAAATGTGTAGAAAAAGAGAAAACGAGACCATGTTTTTATTCTAAAAGTACTCATCAGTCACAGATAAAAGAAAAGAAAATCAACTCTTACAAAACTACAAGTTAGTTATTAGTCGGCTAAGTTATTACTTCAGTTGGCTTTAATTTCATTCACATAATTTTCATTATATTTCTTTTTTGAGGAATTTAAATATTACATACCAAAACTGTGGTATATTAATTTCCCAGCATTATTGCAGAGGTAAAATACCAAATGACGATTACCTGATTATTTTTAATGCAAGATTAATCAGCAAATGTCATGTAAAATATATTATTCTTTTGTTTCTCTTTTTTATTTTTTATTTTTTTACCATTGTTTGGATGAGATCGAGGAAACAATAAGAAAAATATTATTTTTATCGATAATACTTATAAAGTATAAGTGTGTTAGAATCACTACTTTGATATATTCTTTAATATATTAATTAAATTAATCTTATTTAAACTAAAAAAACTGTAAAAGAAATTTTTGTCATTTTTTATCTCATATCCCACTTGATATATATACTTCTTCTTTCTCCGTTTCCCACTTAATATATTAATTAAATTAATCTTATTTAAACTAAAATAACTATTTTTCTTCTCATTTTTTTCTCCCTTCAATTTTACTCTACATATTTTTCTCGATTGTGTTATTTATATAATAAATGTAAACACCTATATTTAAATAATTCATAAAATATAATACAGTATAAAAATAAACAAATTTTTATAAATTATATATGTATATTAAAAATTTAAGCATATATATAAATATATACATCCATCATGTAGTCACTATCAATATATAAAATGTCCAGTTGATATAACTAACATTTTCACCTAATCCCATTGAGGAATATTGACTTAAAAGTTCAATTGTGATAATTTATGCTCTTAATTATTAGTCCCAAATTTGATGCCTTTCCATGTCCGTACTGTCCATATTGATCCACAATGACATAAATTTGCCTCCTTGTCACAGTCATTAATTAATAACAAAACCAAGGTACCAAACAATTATCCAATAAATCTTAAATATGAAATATATATATATATGCCGATAAAAATATAAGGTGGTGATTGGTATGCAGAAATGAAATTAGGTGGAAATGAAATGATTTTAGGAATGAAATGAAGGTGGGAAAGGAATGATACTAGTATAACTAATCCTATGCTTTGTATGTACATGTACTAGGAAAGGAATGAAGGTGGGAAAAGAATGATGTTAGTATATGTGTTGGGAATAAGAAATAAATAGAATCTTCATTCTTTACTTGATTCCATTCTTATGATTGATATCAGTAATAATCGAGTAGGAATGGAATGAAATTTTTAAATGACCAAATCACCCTTGTATACAAAGTTATTAAAATAAAAATATTTATAAGTATTTTTTTTATATATTATTATAAAAACAAATGTAGGGTAAATTCATAATTATGTAGTTATAATATCACTTTTAATGTTATTCGAATTACATTAGTAAATATATACATTTTATATCTCATCAACTATGTTATGTATATTCACACAAAAAACGTATAAACACAATTCCTTTGAAATTCTCTTTCTATAATTATAACTTTGCAAGCTCTTTATACTTTTTGATAAAATATTATTAAAAATTATAAAATATTTTATAACTGAAGTGGTTAATTTTTTTTGCGATAAGGTAAGAACGTCTTTATTGCACTTTTTTATAAGTTTAATTTGAAGGGTCATTGATATAATACACGACTCTTCATTTATTGATTTTGTATATACTTTTTAATCATTGGAAGAGATGCAGGTATAATTAATGTTTTAAATGATACATAGATATTTTTTATTAGGCATTGACCAAGTCGATGATGATTCTAATTTTTTTTTATTATGAAAATTGAAAGATGCATAATTATTTTTATTTTTTTAATAATTTATAATAAGTTAATATTTTTATTAATTTTAATAAAAAATATATATAATTAAATCAAAGCATGTAACAATCAAATAAGTTAGAACATAATATTAAATATTTACCAAGTGATTTTTTTCTTTCTTTCTAAATATAAAAATCTTTTGTTAAATTTTGGAGAGTGATTTTATGGAAGAAAAATATAAGTTCATTCCTGATAGATTGAGAATAGCTAAACCCATGAGGGAGGGAGAGAATAGCTAAAATCATGCTTTTGGGAATGGGGATTCCTATAGAAATGAAAATTTCCATATCCAAATTATACCACTCATGGGTTCGGAAATAGGCTTGAA
The DNA here is from genome assembly GCA_018894105.1 of Jacaranda mimosifolia. Taxonomy (NCBI): domain Eukaryota; kingdom Viridiplantae; phylum Streptophyta; class Magnoliopsida; order Lamiales; family Bignoniaceae; genus Jacaranda; species Jacaranda mimosifolia. The sequence continues at coordinate 11,925,346 of CM032130.1, read as the reverse complement.
AATACCTATTTTATTCCCACCTTATCCTTGCATACTAATTAAACAATAATGCGACTTCATTTAATATATTACAACTGTGTCAATTGTGAAAATGGGGCTCCCGAGATATTGTATAATGTTTAGAGGACAAAATTATATTTGATTATATATATTTTGAAATAAAAGATAAATTGTATGACAAATGTCTTTTCATATAAAATTTTGTTCAATTAGTGGTCCCATCAAAATTATATATTATTATATATTATTTTTATTGAATAAAATTGTGACACCCCTAGATTTGAAATTTGTGGAATTTTTATCCTTATACTTTATTTACTTATTTTATTAATTTTGAAAGTTTTGAGGGTTAAAACATAAAGAGAAAAGACTTAATTGAGCAACATTTTAAAGTCTTGGGGGTCTAGATGGAATTATTCTTGGTCAATCGGGTCAATGTGAGGCACTAAAATAGTTGGGGGATAATTCGAAGTTGGCTAAAATTCTAAAGGATCAAATTGGAAGCTGAGAAAATTTTTTGGGGGTCAATATGAATTTCTAAAAAAATAGTTCTTTATATAGTGAAACCCATCCTCCCCCCCCCCCCCCCCCCGGCTCTTCAAATTTCCGCATGCAACCACCACTCCCCTTCTCCGGCGAATTCTCCCTAGCGATGGTGAAACCCATCAAACTTTACACCAAACTATTCCTCTCAGCACAAGGAATGCATTGATACCAAATTCTCCCAAAACCAACTGGTGGAGTGGTCGAAATTTGAGCAAGAAAACTTGGATACGGTGGAGGTAGCAGACACGATGTCGCTGGTGGCGGAAGCTCGAGTTTAAGTAGTGGATTTTGATAGGTTTAGCTTAAGGAGCATCCCTGTGCTTTCAATTTTGTGAACAGGTAGGCGACAAAGGAGAATTTGACGTGGTGGTGAACGGCGGCGAATGAGAGTCCCAGTTAGGTTTTCCAGCAAATTAAGCAGTAGTTCGGCATTGGTTCTAAAAATTATCTTGGGCATTTTATTGCTCTCCCTAAGATGCATCTTTTGGTGGTATTGCAACTCAATTTCGGCGGCGGCACACGACAAAGCTCCGCGGTCGGCGCTAGCGGTTCGACGACTTTCGATCAGAATCCTTGGTCCGACGATCTGAGTACATGCGAACCACTTTTGCATAGTGATTTAACATTGAACTTGGTCAAATTGGGTAAAACATCGATTAATTGGTTAATCGATTCCTGATTTAATCTTATCAGATTATTAAGTTGATTTTAATTGTAAATTTAAGTTGACTAGACCAAGAATGGTGATTATAGATTAAAATGATCGGATAGGAATTCGATTGTAAGTATATGTGGACCTGGATCATGAAGTAAAAGCTAATTATCATCAAATTGGGCTAATTGATGTAATTGAGGAATCTAAATTTTATAATGATAAGAGATGATATGGAAGAATATGAAATGAGATCAGGAAATGAGACATGCATGGATATTTATATAAGCCTAATAGTTGTAATATTATATGATAATCTTGGTTAATTAAGTTAAATAAGATGATTAAGACCTTAATTTCATGTGATTTGAGACCTAAGTGGCAAAATTTGGATATTAATGATGGTTGGATTATTATAATCAATTTTATGTAACGTTGTAAGGTTAATCATATAATTAAGGATTTGATTATATTCCTTTCCACGAGAATAAGTATGGACCTGGTATATATCCTTGTATTACCGACGTAACTAGTATGTTACTTGTCGATGATGTCGAGACTAAACTCTAAAATACAGTATTAATGGTAAAACGATCGATAGTAGAATGCTATCCGTTCGATTATAGTTATAAGGTCAAAACAAGAATTTTGATAGTAAACTTTCCCTTTGGATAGGTGTCGAGGAGTTGGGTCCTGCAGACTAGTAGGTAGCGATAGCATTTCTAAGGCAATTGAGGTGAGGGTCTACCGATTTGGTACTTGTTTTGTATAAGCCTATTCATTATTTGTTGTACCCCTATGAGGGTCTATCAATCTGGTACTTGTTTTGGATACAACTATTCGTTATTTGTTCTTATACCCTTGTGAGGGTCTACAGATTTGATATTTGTTATGGATACCTTTGCGTGGGTAAAGCTTGTCTTTGTTCTGGGAAATAATTTATTCTTGATTATTGAATTCTGTAATTTGTGAACTCTTGATTGTTACCTGTTAAATGTTTCGTATGCCTCTGTGAGGATTTGATTCCTTGACTTTGTTTCTGGTAAAACTGAGTATTCTCGTTCTGGCGCCAAGAACTTCCGGTATCTTACCTGATATCGATCAGTTTGAGTCCGTCTTGCTTATCATGTGCTTGGCCTTATTGGCTTATATGGCTTTGATTCATATACCATTATTCACCTTGTTGGCATATTTGAATTGTTCTATGTTGTTATCTGTTGCCTCACCGGCACACTTGATTTATTTAGTACACCATTGTGTGGCCTTGTTGGCAATTCATTTATTAATTCATGATATATGTACGGAGATTGTTAGGCTGAGTGTCAATCCTAGTGGAATACTTGGATATATGGTATACGCTAGAGGTCCTTCTTGGGTATCAGCGATGCGCTAGGGGTCCTTCCTAGGCATCAGTGGTGCGCTAGGGGTTCTCCTTGGGCATCAGCGATGTGCCATGCAATATGCTTGGGCATCTGCCATGTACTGAGCTGTCATGCTTGGATTACGATACTATGATGGGGGAATAAGGACAATCTGATATACATGTTGTGCTTGGAATTACTTGGATTGGATATTATGCTTGGGTTTGCTTGCTCCTATTTGTACTCTGATGAAGGAGCAATAAGGACAGTGTAGTTTTCCTAGTCTAGATCGGGCTAATGTCCAGGCTGAACGAGTCGATGAAAAACCTCTCGCAGTAAATCGGTTGAGATGGTCGATAGCGATACCTCCCGTAGTAAATCTGTTGAGATGGTTGGGTCATTCAAGCCGACGGTAACAATTCTCGATCTAGCACCTACTAGTGGCCTTGAATTTGAAAATGTCTTTGTTTTGGCATATTTGTGTTTTTTTGAATGTCATGCCCATTTATGTTCCATTGAACTAATGATTCTTCTACAGATCTACTTGTTTGCTCATTGCACTTCCCTCATTGAGTCCTTACGATCACTCTCTCTATTGTTCTTGATTTTTCCTAGATAGGATTAAGTGAAGAGCATGAGCTTGTGGCTTGGTCTGGAAGATCTATTAGATTAGGTGATTATATGTGTTTATGGGTTCACCTGATCGTGATGCTATAACCTAGAGAGGTTGTGATATGTTAAGTCTGAATTCATAATCTGCGGTATGTATATATTGTGTCGGATGCTATGGGACGACTTATGGCATGTATATAGTGCTTTTGTAGAAATTTGTTTAAGTTGAAGCATGTTGACGTCTTTGATGATTTTGAAATTTTCTTTTTGGGCCTATCAACTGTCTTGTAGCTTATGAATTAAGATTGATTTGGTGACATCTCAGCTTATGGGCTATCATGAGTAGGGTGCCACAAAATAGCTAAAACTATATATTTATTTTAAAATATTCATTAAAAATGTAAATACATATTTTTTTATTGATGAAATGTTTAAAATATTTGTAATTTTTAAATAATATTTTTCCAAAAATTGAATTTTGAAAGAAATAATTATTTATATTTTTGAAGAATCTTTAAAAATGAAAACATTCTCCAAAAATATTTTAGATACCCAAAGCTAGGTGTTCGGACTATTGGATGATGTATAAATACTAAAAAAAAATCATTAAAAATTTTCTGCTTGGGTCATACTTAAGACCAGCATCACCCATGCAGTAATAGATATGAAAATTGAACTTTGACCCAATGGAATTTTAAATAAAAATTGAAAAATAATTATGTATTATTACATTATTATCCTTTAAAATAGTTACTGAAAATTAATCATGTCAAATAGATAATTTTAAGTGAGAGCATTTTTCTTTATTAAAACAATCAATTAAAAAGTTAAGCCTAACATTAAATATGTTAAAACATGAAATAAAAGTAATAACGGTTAATTAGAAAAAAATCCCTAACCCTACTTTCATTTTAGTGATCAGTCCCCATTTGAATTTTTACACACTAAACTCTTCTCTTTTTCACAAAACTTAGAAATCACTCCCTATCTTTTAAAAAGACCTATATATCATTGTAGCTGGAAAAAACAACAACAATACCAAAGAAATGCGTTTTTCTCTTCAAGAAGAACGCTTTCTTTCTTCTTTTTTTTTCTCCTGAAATCGACGACTTCTCCATGCGGCCGAACAAAAGGGCGTGAAACCGTTCCTCCGCCATTGACGCAAGAATACAAAGAGAGAAAAAAAAAAAAAAAAAAAAAAAAAAAGGACACCAAAATTTTTGTCATTTTTCTGCGACATTGGAAGGAAAAACAGCAGCAACAAGAAGCGAAGTACAAAAAGAAGTGAGCGAAAGAATCAAAGGTATGTTTTCTGCATTTACAGTTTTAAATGTCCGTGATTTTTTAGTGTTACACTTATTTCTTATCTATATTTTCATGTTTAGGGTTTTTATTCATTTTTTTGTTGTTAAACACTTGAACCCATTTGATATATATATAATTTTTGTTGTGAGATGGGAAGTTTCTGATTTTTATTTGAAAGGCATGAAAGTTTTACTTCACTTTTTTTGGGTTTATACTTCATTTTACCTAAAATTATATGGTGAAATTATCTGAAAGTAGGAGTACATTATCTGTATAGTACAAAACATTCAAACCTGCAGTACACATTAGGCAAAATTGTAGTATATAATATGTGTAATTGCAGTACATTTAGTATAAACAATCAACCTTGTAGTACACAATAGATAAAAGTGTAGTATATAATCTGTGTAACTACAAAAACATCGAAGCTACAGTATAGAATAACTGAAAGTGTAGTATATAATCTATGTAACTGTAGTACATTTTAGAAGCATTTGTAGTACAAAAGCATTCAAGCGTGCAGTATACACCAACTGAAAGTGTAGTATATAATCTGTGTAACTATAGTACATTTTAGAAGCATCTGTAGTACAAAAAATTCAAGCCTGCAGTATAGAATAACTAAAAGTGTAGTATATAATTTGTGCAACTGCAGTACATTTTAGAAGCATCTGTAGTACAAAAACATTGAAGCTTGCAGTATAGAATATAATCTGTGTAACTGTAGTACATTTTAGAAGCATCTGTAGTACAAAACATTCAAGTTTGTAGTATAGAATAACTGAAACTGTAGTATGTAATCTGTGTATCTGCAGTACATTTTAGAAGCATATGTAGTACAAAACATTTTAGAAGCATCTGTAGTACAAATCATTCAAGCCTGCAGTATACATTAATAAATATAATATGTGTAATTACAGTACATTTTATAGAAGCATCTGTAGTACAAAATATTCAAGCCTACAATATAGAATAACTGAAAGTGTAGTATGTAATTTGTGTATTTGCAGTACATTTTAAAATCATCTGTGGTACAAAATATTTTAGAAGCATTTGTAGTACAAATCATTCAAGCCTGCAGTATACATTAACAAGCTTGCAGTATACATTAACTGAAAGTGTAGTATAAAATATGTGTAATTGCACTACATTTTAGAAGCATCTATAGTATAATAACATTTAAGCCTACAGTATAGAATAACTGAAAGTACAAATCATTCAAGCCTGCAGTATAAATTAACAAGCCTACAATATAGAATAATTGAAAGTACAAATCATTCAAGCGTGCAGTATACATTAAAAAGCCTGTAGTATACACTAACTGAAAGTATGGCATATAATCTGTGTAACTACGGTACATTTTAGAAGCATCTGTAGTACAAAACATTTTAGAAGCATATGTAGTACAAATCATTCAAGCCTGCAGTATACATAAACTGAAAGTGTAGTATATAATCTGTGTACATGCAGTACATTGTAAAAGAATACGTAGTACAAAATCATCGAGCCTGCAGTATACATTAACTCAAAGTGTAGTATATAATATGTGTATCTGCAGTACATTTAGAAGTGACTGTAGTACAAAACATTTATGCCTGGAGTATACACTAACTGAAAGTGTAGTATATAATCTGTGTATCTGCAGTACATCTTAGAAGCAACTGTAGGATAAAACATTCAAGCCTGCAGTATACACTAACTGAAGCGTAGTATATAATCTGTGTATCTATAGTACATTTTATAAGTATCTGTAGTAAAAAATATTCAAGCTTTTAGTACACATTATCTAAAAGTGTTAGTTTATAATTTGTTTATATACTAATTTTTCTTTATCTAATTGCAGCAAAGCTAAGACATTATGAGGTCTGCTCTCGTTGCTCCCCCCAATATTTTCAGAGTAAATTGGAGCTTGTGAAGTCCAATACGGGATCAAAACATTTTGATGCATTGAAGAAGACCCTCTTTCTATATATACATGGATATGCCTAAGTTAAATTCAAGCTTCATTCGTCTTGAAGCTATACTTAGGAGGTTTGACCTAAAAAAGCTGTCATTTCTTTTTGTGGAGGGGGTTGAGGTTCCCTTTTCTGCAACTGAATTTTCTATGGTTTTAGGGTTGCTACATGTGGAGCAATCTATTGATATAACATTGAAGATGAAGTCTTCAACCTTTGACCACCTTTTGTCCGGAAAGCTGCAAAATATAAATAGATCTAAAATAGCAAAAAAATTTGAGGAATATGTATATAAGGATAGTAAGGAGGACTTGAATGATTTTTGTAGGTTGTACATACTTTTTGTTTTTAATTGTTTTCTGTTTCGAACATCTATTATTGGACTCCGCAATTTCTCCTACCATACTTGGACAATTTGTCTAGAGTTGGTCTGTATGAATGGGGCATAGCTGCATACAATTCTCTTGTCCAAGGTATAAGGAACCATTTAGGAGGAGGTGGAGAAAGAACCAAGAAATACATTAACGGGTGCACAGTCGGTTTGATGGTAAGTGTTTGCTTCATTTTTCTAATAACATTGATTATATTTATATTTAAGTGAGTATAATTTTTTGATTTATGAATGACAGGCATGGGTTTACAAACGCATTCCGTCACTGGGTTTACCTGAGAGTTTGTTTGAGTTTCCACGCTTTTACCGGTGGCAGGATAGCAAACTCCCAAATAATGTGGATGAGGTAGAGAATAAATTGAAACAAGTTACAGTAGATATGGTAATAATTGTAATAATTCATTATTAGTTTTTTGTATAATAATTTGAATTTGATAATTATTTTCATTGTAATAGGTTGTAGCCCCTCAACCTTGCTCCAAAGGAGTTTGAATTGACAGTTTTGATCAAGAAATCAGAGGCTTCCAATACTGCTATCAGTGAAGTCCATATTTGTGATCATACTATATATGAAGCAATTATTAAAGTGGAAGACGAAGAAATTAAAACATTGAAAGAAAATATTGCTTCATTCGATGCGATGCCAATGAAGGAGCAGGGTAAGGAAGAGCATCTAGCCAAGGAGGGGGTTCATGACAAGAAGCCGGTGAGTATTTACATGAGGGGGGACATGATTTGGTAGATTATGCAAAGAAAGAACGGGATGAATTTGATGGTACGGTGGATAAAGAAAGTTGAACAAACACCGTCATGATCTTTCAGATTCTCCCATCCCTTTGAAGATAGAACTTATTATACCAATTCATGTGGCAGAGTTCGAGGAATCTAAGATTGAAGTGGCAAATGTCATGTCCTCAATTGTGACAGATGTGCGTAATTGAGCTGACAAGAAGTCAAAAAGGAAATCTCCATATTTTGTCAGCCTTCCGAGCACCACACCAGCCAAACGTGCAAGACAAGTGATAAAGACCTATCGTCCTCGTGCACAAAAAAACAAAGAACAAGAAGAGAAGAAGGTGTTGTAATCTACTTAATGTTTTGATTTTTTTTCTATTTGTATTTCGTTTGTAAACTATCTGTTTGTACTAAATGTAATGATATCTTATACTTGATTGGTTGATATGCGTATTGAATTGATGATATCTTATACTTCATGTTGGTGATATTTGTACTTAATGTGCTACATTTTGTACTTGATGTTGGAGATATTTGTGCTTAATGTGTTGATCTTTTGTACTTCATGTTGGAGATATTTGTACTTGATGTGCTGATATTTTGTACTCCATGTTGGAGACATCTGTACTTGATGTGATGATATCCTATACTCCATGTTGGTGATATTTGTAGTAGATGTGCTGATCTTTTGTACTCCATGTTGGAGATATATGTACTTGATGTGCTGATCTTTTGTACTCCATGTTGGAGATATCTGTACTTGATGTGCTGATCTTTTGTACTCCATGTTGGTGATATTTTCACTTGATGTGCTGGTCTTTTGTACTCCATGTTGTGATATTTGTACTTAATGTGCTGATATTTTGTACTTCAATAGTTGATACTTTGTACCTAATGTGCTGTGTTTTGTACCCCAGGAGAAAGAAGATAGTGGCACAATCCAGGAGGCAGATGAACAACCCAGCTCAAAGATTGAATCGCCTAATCCCTATAGAGAAGGGCTAATTATAGAGGTCGTGCTAATATTTCAGAAGAAGAGTGAAAAGTCATCGACAACTTTCTCATAAGAGATAATTTGAGGTAACAAAATTTGCTTATTATTTTTCTTTTAGATAAATCGCTGCCTGAACAAACAATTAACAATTGTGTAGGGTGACTGTCTGGAAGGGAGAAAGACACATTCTAGATGGAAGAAACTTTTGTGAGCTCTTATTTGGAAGAGAACTTATCGGTGGCATAGTGGATTACTAAATGTTGATATTATGTAACCCATCTTTTGGCAACGAGAGTCACCACGAGGTGTAGTTTACGTCCACAATAGCGCAGATATTTAGCGGTTTCCTAACTTAATTTAGTTCACATTTCCAATGAGTAACCATTTATTTTATACTTCATAGGAAGATATATTAAACCGACTCGAGGGACGCAACATCCAGGATATTACGGATGTAGAATTTGTGGAGTTCATAAATAAATGTAACTCCTTCACCCGTAAAGATTTGGAAGAGCTCACGTTGGATGTTGTAAACTAGTGTCGTTTCATACTCCTACCGATTTGTTGGCACCATCACTGGTTCTTGATTGTCCTCGACACCTCAACTCATTTTTTCTTGTACATGAATTCAATAATGGCCCCTTGATATAAACCAATAGCTAGTGCCATTGTAAGTTTGCTTCATTTCCCTACGATTTCTTCATAAAGTAGGGAGTCAACAACTGATCAATATTTTTGTAGGCTATATTCTATTCTTGGTACATGAAGCTTTCATTGGGGTGTCGTGTGGACGAAAACATGAAGGTAAAAAAAAAAAACAGACAGCAACAGGGTTTAGTAGATTGTGGTGTCTATGTGTGCCTTTGGGTAGAATATTTTACTATAGACACAATCGAGTACTGGAGGACTGCTAAAATAATTAACATCGATGAATATCATGGACATATGGCACATACCATTTTAAGTCATGAAAATGCTAAGGCTTGAATCATACTTTGTATGTAAATACATATGTAAATTGAAGCATACTTTGTTTATAATATTATTTTTTATGTAAGTGTAATTTTCTATCAAGTATTTATAATATTTTGATTTCAGTACAGTATGATGGAAACGAAGTACAAATTTGGAGCAAACAAAGTATAAATGATGTTGCATTGAAGTACAATATAATTCATTTGAAATTTGCCTGTTAAATTGAGTACAATATCAGGGAAATGAAGTACAAACCTGGAATATACAAAGTATAAATGATGTTGCGTTGAAGTACAATATAATTTATTGAAATTTGTCAGTATCAGGAAAATGAAGTACAAACCTGGAACTAACAAAGTATAAATGGTTTTACGTTGAAGTACAATTCTATTAAAATGAAACTGAGAAGAAATGAAATACAAACCTGGAACTAACAAAGTATAAATGGTGTTGGTTGAAGTACACTTCAATTTAATTGAAATTTGTCAGTGAAATTCAGTACAATATCAGGGAAATGAAGTTCAATTTGAGTACAATATGAGGGAAATGAAGTGAAGTACATTTCAATTCAATTAAAACTGGGCAGTGAATTCAGTACAATATGATGGACAAACCTATAACTAACAAAGTATAAATGGTGCTATGCGGAAGTACGATTCAATTCAATTCAATTGAAATTGGGCTGTGAATTTGAATATAATGTGAGGAAAATGAAGTACAAACGTAGAACAAATAAAGTATAAATAGTGTTGTGTTGAAGGACAATTTAATTTATTTGAAATTTTGCAGTGAATTTGAGTACAATATGAGGAAAATGAAGTACAAACCTAGAACTAACAAAGTATAAATGGTGTTACGTTGAAGTACAATTTAATTCATTTGTAATTTGACAGTGAATTTGAGTACAATATAAGGGAAATGAAGTACAAACCTGGAACTAACAAAGTATAAATAGTGTTACGTTGAAGTACAATTCAATTAATTTGAGACTGGACATTGAATTTGAGTACAATGTGAGGGAAATGAAGTACAAATGTAGAACCAAAAAAGTATAAATGATGTTGTGTTGAAGTACAATTTAATTCATTTGTAATTTGGCCATGAATTTGAGTACAATATGAGGTAAATAAAGTACAAACCCGTAACTAACAAAGTATAAATGGTGCTATGCGGAAGTACGATTTAATTCAATTGAAATTGGGCTGTGAATTTGAGTACAATGTGAGGAAAATGAAGTACAAACATAGAACAAACAAAGTATAAATGGTGTTGTGTTGAAGTACAATTTAATTCATTTGTAATTTGGTAGTGAATTTGAGTACAATATGAGGGAAATGAAGTACAAACCCATAACTAACAAAGTATAAATGGTGTTATGCTGAAGTACGATTCAATTCAATTGAAATTGAACTCTGAATTTGAGTACAATGTGAGAGAAATGAAGTACAAATGTAGAACAAACAAAGTATAAATGGTGTTGTGTTGAAGTACAATTTAATTCATTTGTAATTTGGCAGTGAATTTGAGTACAATGTGATGGAAAAACATAGAACAAACAAAGTATAAATGGTGCTATGCGGAAGTACGATTCAATTCAATTGAAATTGGGCTGTGAATTTGAGTACAATATCATGGAAATGAAGTGCAAACGTAAAACAAACAAATTATAAATGGTGCTATGTTGAAGTACATTTCAATTCAATTGAAACTGGGTAGTGAATTTCAGTACAATATGATAGACAAACCCATAACTAACAATGTATAAATGGTGCTTGCGGAAGTACGATTCAATTCAATTGAAATTGGGTTGTGAATTTGAGTACAATGTGAGGGAAATTAAGTACAAACGTAGAACAAACAAAGTATAAATAGTATTACGTTGAAGTACAGTTTGATTCATTTGTAATTTGGTAATGAATTTGAGTACAATATAAGGAAAATGAAGAACAAACTTGGAACTAACAAAGTATAAATAGTATTACGTTGAAGTACAATTTAAATCATTTGAAATTTTGCAGCGAATTTGAGTACAATATGAGGAAAATGAAGTACAAACCTAGAACTAACAAAGTATAAATAGTGTTATGTTGAAGTACAATTCAATTTATTTGAAACTGGACATTGAATTTGAGTACAATAGGAGTGAAATGAAGTACAAATGTAGAACAAACAAAGTATAAATAATATTGTGTTGAAGTACAATTTAATTCATTTGAAATTTTGCAGTGAATTTGAGTACAATATAAGGGAAATGAAGTACAAACATTGAACTAACAAAGTATAAATAGTGTTACGTTGAAATACAATTCGATTCATTTGAAATTTTTCAATGAATTTGAGTACAATATGAGGGAAATGAAGTACAAACATTGAACCAACAAAGTATAAATAGTGTTACGTTGAAGTACAATTCAATTCATTTGAAACTGGACATTGAATTTCAGTACAATGTGAGGGAAATGAAGTACAAAAGTACACTTCTGTTAAAATGAAACTGGACAGCGATTTTGAGTACAATATCATGTAAATGAAGTACAATTGTCAAGAAATCATGCATAGATCTCCCAGATTGAGGTACAAAATCACTGATATCTCGGACATCATGCAAAATTCACGCTAAATCAAATAGATAATTGCTTAAATGAAGTATAATTGTCAAGAAATCAAGTATAAATTTCTCAGATTAAAGTACAAAATTTAGCTAGTTTACTGATTCTTTGTAGGTTCGACGATTATGCCATGTTCTACCACACCTTTTACACTTAATTACACATTTCTCAATTATGATAGAATCCTCTGTGTCATTCTATGCCCAGGATGAGATAGGCAATCAAGTGCATTAATGACGCCATCCTCATCTAGAGGGAACACATGCCTATCATACATAGGAATAAGGTTTATCACTACTTGCTATGCTTGTTGATACATCTCAACTCGGTAGTATTGATCAATAAAGTGATACGGTGAAAGTGACTTTGACTCGATACAAGCATAAGCATGTTTGCATGGTATTTTATCAATTTGCCATGCTCTGCACAAACAAACCCCGCTATGTAAATCTACATCATACGATTTATCTTGCTCAATCACCTCAAATCTCCAACCGCTAGACATGGCAACTTTAAGTTACGAGAACGTATATGATTGATTGACCAACTATCTTATGAGATTCTTCTCATCGATCATGCATCATAACCATTATTTGCATGCATATGTGATCAACCATAGCTGAAACTTGCATAAATTGGGTTAGTTTAACCCAATTATTCCAACATTCTGCTTGATTATTGTTTATTACCCCCATCGATCTCCATTGAATAAGGAATTTACCCAACATTATGGGTCAGACTGCCTAATAAAGTCTCTGGCAAGCGACAATCACTCCAAGATGCTATCTATATGTCGTGTATACTCCTGCCTTGTGGGCGCATATGCAGCTTTCATAAAAATAGAACACCAATATTTCTTGTTATGTAGAGGGTACTTCCTTAATACCCGAATTTAAAATAATAGATCAGCAATGTGCTAAATGTTATGAATTAGAGTTTATTTCACATCATTGTTTCACAAGCAAAGACAAAGTTCTTACTTGTTTCTTAAAGTTATCCACTAAGTGTCTCAAGCAAAATGCATGGTGGTTACCGAAAAATATCATGGGGAGGACCTTAGGAAGACCTGGATGTCGATCGGAGAAGAAAGTAAACCTTGATAAGCCAAGGCAAATATTGAGAATCTAATACTCTTCTTAGCTTAAAGCTAAACCACTCCCAATTAATATTATTTTCAGAGTCAACAACTGCATATGCTAGCATGAATAAGTCATCATTAGCATCCTTACTGACAGTACTGAGTAAGCTTTCTTTGTATTTATTTTTAATATGGGTGTCGTCTAAGAATATCAACGGCCTACATCCCTTGAGAAAACTAATAAGGCAGACACTGAACATGTAAATAACCGACGAAATTTTTGACTAATTAGGTCAATCTCACAGTCTGCAATACTTCTAGGGTTTCTCCTCTTCACAACATCACAGTACCACCTCAACTTATCATAAGATCCCTTCTCAGCTCCATGGATATCATGTATAGCTAATTCCTTACCCATCCATGCTTTATGGTACCTAAGTTCCACACCATATTCTCTGTAGATATCTTTCACTATGGTAGAGGGTCGATAACATGGCTCTGATCTCAATTTATCCTTCACTATGTTAGCAACCCAAGCGGAATCGGCTTTAGGATGTCCCCTTGTCCGAAGATTAGCCTTACCACATGTGTGCTCTAGATTGCATTTTGAATTCCAAATAATTTATCAGCCTTATGCATTGATGCATAGATTCTCCATTTGCAATTTTCATCATTGCAAACTGCTATGACTTTTTTGTTGTCATTTTTCTTGTATTTAAATGACCGCAAAGTAGACACCACATAATTCTTAAGCATAATTTTGAACTCCTGAACATCCTTGAATGTTTGATCCTCTCCATATATGCAATTCCTCCATGCATCGATTGAGTTGCTAATTAAAGCCAATTCATTGTGCGATGCACTGGTCGAACCGGTTTTCTCCTCGACTGCATCCCTTAAGGTTGACAAATGAAGTAAAATTGTAGGTAAAATAAAGTAAAATATTTAGAACAATTCAACATTGTGGTATAATTTCAAATAAATTAAGTACAATTTCAGAAATAATAGAAGTATAAAACGTCAGCAATTACAGTACAATTTTGGATAATCAATAAGTAAAGCACTTGAAGTATAGAACTTTAGGTAAAATAAAGTATAAAAAAATAGAGAAAGAGAGGAAATTTTTAAGTTATCTATAGAACGTGCGACACCTACAGACATATCAAGTGCCCTTGAAACATAGAATTCTACAAGAAATTCTAAGTGATCTTTGGAAGCAAAAGTTTTCATCAAAGATTGTTAGTGATCTCCATAATGTAATGTTTCACAAAAAAATTCTAAGACATTCATTGAGTGTAGAGCTTCACAAAAATCCTAAGGTATCTCTGAGAGGTTAATTTTCACGAAAAATTCTAAATCGTTTGTAGAGCATAAAGCCATGTTGAGGATTCTAAGTGATTACCAAAACATGAAACTTCAATAGTCTAAGTTAGTAGCAAGATGCGCTGCTGAGTGCCTAAGCATGTTGTCGAGAGCCCAACAAAGCGAGTGCTACCTCCTCACATCCCACAAGTGCCATCTCCACGTGCCCAATGTATGCTATCTCCATATTGAATCTACAGAATCCAATCCCGACTTGGTCTAGGACTTTAATTTGGATTAGGTTCTATTTTCCAACATCCCACTCTCAAGACAAGACATGACTCAAGACTAACTTGCGAAAATTTTTTCTATGTCCTTGGATGAATGCAAGGCGCATGATGCTTCCTAAACCTTGCAAGACAATGAGACCCAAAGAACTTCAACTTAGTCAAAAGTTGAGGTGCTTCAAATTTTCACACCGAGAAAATAAAATTAAATACTTTATTAAAGTTTAATCAAATAAATTAAGACAAGGTAAACATTAAAATTAGACCTTTTTTTATGCTTTCAACATTAAAATAAAATTTTCAAATTGAAAGTAGGGGGACTTGATGATAGGCAGATTAAGTCTGCAAAAGTAAAAAAGCAAAAACGGATTGAAGGGGCTCAATTGATTAAATAACAAGTAAATTAAAAGACTGAAGAGCCTAGCTGATCAACCCAACCATGATGGACATTTAAAACTTAACCGGCCGAAGCCCACTAAAAGTAAAATACTATAAATGTTAAGTCCTAAAATCAAAAGAGACACGAAAAATCATTTATAAAAAATTAAAAATTCGGACTCTTTGCAATATGTTCCAGAGAAAAGAATCCAAAAAAACTTGCTGAATCTTGGAAAGGATATTTAACTCCGTTATCGAGTAGCATCAGTAACCAAATTACCAAATAAAAAATAAACAAATTCAATTCAATTAAGAAGCCTAATCTAACTTCTTTTTAAAATATTTATTAAGTTATTTTAATATAATGAAATAAGAGAAAATAAGAGAATAATAATATATGTATATAAAGTTAACATTAAGAATTAAAAGTTAAATTATATAAAATTAATAATTTAATTTTTTGTATGATTTTAAGAAACAAGAGAAGAAATGAATAAATAAGAAACACAATTTGCCCGGCTTTTAAATACTGAATAATAAATATACAATAGATATATCAAAATATACTTCCTAAATGCACAACGTGCGAGTGAAATACATTTATTGACGGGAGAAATTAGAATACTTCGTTCTTTATTCACGTGTGACTTCAATGCCCTTTCTTTTTTTTTTTTTTTTTTTGAATGAAGAAATTTTTGTCAATTTCAATTTTCACATAGTGGCAAATTACAATTTATCCTCTAAGGCTCTTTAGTCCTTTCAATTCAATACGCGTATAAATGTAAAGAAACAAATTGATTGGGGGCTAAACCATCCATTTAAGGTACTGCTTTGTATTGCTGCATTTGCTTTTATCTTTTATTTTTTAAAATCAAACCGACAGAATTTAAAAGTTAAAAACATGTTATGAGGTGTCTTTTTCTCACTAATATTATTTTCATAAACTAGCCAAATATTTTGTAATATCCATGACTTCTGTTTTATTATCACATTTTATTTTTAATTTTCTTCTTCAAAGGAAAAATCATTGGAGACAAAAGCCGTAGAAAAAGTTCTACCAGCAGGAGGCAGATTTGACTCAATAGAACCTTCTACACCTTCCAATTAAAATAATTGTTTTGCAAGCTAATGGATATGGGCTTAATTAAATTCCTTGGTTTGATGTTTTGAAAGCCACCGGTCAAGATCCTTTCATACGATGCTGCTCTTGATTGTTCATTCCTCCCCAATAGCTAACTAAAAAGCCGTTTTGTTTTAGAGAAAAAGTTAAAAAGCCATTAGTAATAACAAGACCTTTTTTTTCAAAAACTTAATAAATATATTTTGTTCAATTAAATAAAATGATTAGTTGCTACTTGCCGATCATGGCTTTTGCTACACATAAGTGAAATCTGCAGAATAATCTTAAGGATGCAACGAATAAAGAAAAATAAAAATTTTACACTGATGGTACCCAGTGTCCCCCATTAAAAGGAATTGAGAGCCGAAATAATTTATAAGCTATTCTCCCTCTCCCACACTTTGAGGCGCCTTTTTAGGGTAAAACCTCTCATTATATGCGTTTCGGTGAGACAATACCTCAAAATAATTGGGCCTTCATATCTGGGAACAGATCTGTGTAGGGCTACAAATGAGCCGAGGTTGGCAAAAATTTCAAGCTCAAGCTTAGCTCCTCTGTAAAATATGTGAGCTCGAGTTCATCGAACCTCTAATTTTAGGTTTAAGCTCAAGTTCATTGATGAATATCGAGCTCAAGCTCGAGCCATGATCGACCTCGAGCTCAAGCCTAAGCTTATCAGACATATGCTAACACTGACCTATAATGCATATTTTTACACCTTAAAATATAAAAATGAATTTGTAAGCATATAATGAATTTTAGTTGGACAATTAAATTTAAAGAATGTATTATACACATAAAGTGAAAAATAATAATATAACTTTGGAATTAAAATATAAAATATTAATAATATTGATACTGGCCAATATATCAATATTGAGTCAATGTTATTAAATATAAGAAAAATAATCAATGACTTGTTAATTGTTATAATAAATATTTTTTATAAAGTAATCATATATTTGATAATTATGCAATTTACTAAAAAATTATTAATTTTTATAAAATTTAAGTAAGTTATTGTTATGACTTTGAAGTTTGAATATTAAAAATATAAAAGTGAAAATTTTAAGATAATCATAAATTATTATTCCATAATTACAGTATTAAGTTTGAAATGCGTTAATCATACATAATATATCATACAATCTTAGAATAATAGGTAAATCTCATAGTTATATTATAAATCTATATATATCTAATAAATGAAGACTCGCCGATTTTATCAAAATTAAAAAGGAGTCCAATTAAGGCATTCTAATTTCTAGCCTTGTCACAAAAAAGTTAAGCACTCTAGTTATAAGATATTTTATATTTGTTTAATAATATTTTATAAAAAAGTTCAAAAGACCATACTAAATTATAATTACAGAAAGAGTAATTTTAACATAATTTTGTTTTTTTTTTTTTTTTTGCGTAAATATGTATAACATAGTTGATGAGATATAAAATGCATATATTTATTAATGTGATTCAAAAAACATTAGCAGTGTATTAAAATTTCATAATTATAGACTTACCCATAATTTTTTTTACAGTAATATATAAAAAAACTTACTAATAAATGTTGTTATTTTAATAAATTTTTACAAAAGGGTAATTTGGTTATTTAAAAAGTTTCATTTCATTCCTACTATTTATTGGTAAATACCAATCATAAGAATGGAATCAAATAAGAAATGACGATTTTATTCCTATCTCATTTCTTGTACATACCAAGTATAGGATAAATTATACCATCATCATTCCTTTTCCATATTCATTTCATTCCTAAAATCATTCCATTCCCACCTTATTTTATTCCTAGGGAAAATTGCATTTTTTGTCTCACTGAATACAGGGGTTTGCATTTTCGATACCTAAGCTGACACTTTTAGGACCAAAATCCTATTTTTTTAGCACATTTGGGACATCGCTCTAACATCCCTTAGTTTTTTGGCAAAACCATTAAATGAAAAAAGATCAATTACTCCACAACCCCATAAGTTTGATTTATTTATAAATACCCTCACAAAATGTGAAATGCCAAATCAATCCTTACTAAAAAATTAAGAAAAAAAGTAATAATAAAAATCATAAATATAAATACCACAAAACCCTCTATAAAAAACATTTAAAATCTTATATATATTAATATAAATGTATATTATATATATATATATATGTGTGTGTGTGTGTGTGTGTATACAACCAACCCCCATCCCCCAACCCCACACAGCCGGCCATGGCCACTGGCCGCCTAGCAATCTAGCAGCTGCTATAGCTACTTGGCCATGGCTACTAGTCGGTCAATTGGCCGATTTTCCAGCAGCTAGCGGCCATATCTGGCCATAGGTTGGGGCCGACCATGCCCTGGCCTAGGGGGCAGGGTGGGGGTGGGAGGGAAAGAGGGAGAAGAAAAAGAGATACACACACACACATAAATTTTTACTTATATTGTAATCAAAATAGTTTAAATTGATTTTTTTACTTACTTTATTTATTTAAAAATATTTATTTGTTGTCTAAAATAATTGAGAATATTTATTTATTGAAAATTGTTAAAATTATATTGTTAGGATGAAAATTTTAGATTTTATTTTTATTTTAAAATTATTTATTTTGATTAATAAATAAATTTATTTTTTAATTTACATATGCATATCAAGAATATGTTAAGATTCATGCTCTTGCCCTCCTACATTATGTGAATTATTAATTATATTATTTTAGATTTTATTTTATTTTTAATTATTTAACTTAATTAATAAATAAATTTAATTTTATTTAACTATATTATTTTACATATGCTCATTATTTTAATATTATAAAATATGTAATTCAAAATTCTGAAATTATGTCATCTAAGATGATGGATTTCTATTTCTATTTTTTTTTTTAATTTTTTGTTTTTTAATTAATGTTTAAGAAATTATTTTTGGATGTATAGATAATTTAAGAAATCTTCAAAATCAAATTGAATTTAAAGTTATTTAATGTTTAAGAAATTTTATTAATAATAAAATATATTCAAATTTATTATGAGGAATTTAAATAGTGTTAAAATTACACTCCCACAGTATAAAAAATATTACAGATAAGTTTAAGGGTATTTTTGTCTAGAAAATAATTGGAACAGCTTTTGAAGGACATTTTTGAATTTTTACATAAATTTTCGGGTGGCGTTTGTAAATTTGTTGATGAATGCTACAAGTGCTGCAAAAATGTTAAATGTAAAGCGAAATACTAGGGGATCATTTTAATTTATTTGGATATATATATATATATATAAATCAAACCTTAGGGGTTTTTATGCAATTTATCAAAATAAAAGTGTCACGCGCGTGAATGTCACGTGCCACTTTTTGTCCAAAAACTAAAAAAAAGTGAAACAATGTCCCAAATGTACTAAGAAAAATAGAATTTTAGTTCTATAATTTAATTCTATAAGTGTCAATCGGAATTACTTAGGTACTAAAAATATAAATTCTCTTATTTAGTAGGCGGTTAATTAGAAAAAAATTCATAATCTTACTTTCATTTTAGTGATCAGTCCCCATTTGAATTTTTACACACTAAACTCCCTATTTTTTTCATAAAACTTAGAAATCACTCCCCATATCTTTTAGAAAAATACATATATCCTTGTAGCTAGAGAAAACAACAAAAATACCTGAGAAATGCGTTTTTCTCTTCCAGAAGAATGCTTTCTTTTTTTTTTTTTTTTTTATTTCCTGAAATCGACGACTTCTCCAAGTGGCCAAACAAAAGGGCACGAAATCATTCCTCTGCCATTGACGCGAGAAGAAGAAGAGAAAAAAAAAAAAAAAAAAAAAGACACCAAAAATTCTGCCATTTTTTCCATGACAATGGAAGGAGAAACAGCGGCAACAAGAAGCGAAGTACAAAAAGAAGTGATCGAAAGAAACGAATGTATGTTTTCTGCATTTACAGTTTTAAATATCTGTGATTTTTCAATGTTATACTTATTTCTTGTCTATTTTCTCATGTTTAGGGTTTTTATTCCATTTTTAGTTGTTAAACACTTGAACCCAATTATATATATGATTTTTGTTGTGAGATGAGAAGTTTTTGATTTGTACTTGAAAGACATGAAAGTTGTACTTTACTTTTTTGAGGTTTATACTTCTTTTTACCTGAAATTATACGGTGAAATTATCTGAAAGTGGTAGTATATTACTTGTGGTACAAAACATCCAAGCTTACAATACACATTAAGCAAAAGTGTAGTATATAATCTGTGTAACTGCAGTATATTTTAGAAGCAAATGTAGTATAAACATTCAAGCTTGCAGTACACATTAAGCAAAAGTGTAGTATATACTCTGTGTAACTGCAATACATTTTAAAAGCATTTGTAGTACAAAATATTCAAAGCTGCAGATTAAATGAAATTGTAGTATACATTAACTGAAAATGTAGTATATAATTTGTGTATCTGTAGTACATTTTAGAAGCAACTGTAGTACAAAATATTTAAGCCTGTAGTATACATCAAATGAAAGTGTAGTATATAATCTGTGTAAAGAGGAGCTAAACTCATCCTGTGCAAAAAAGAGATCAGAGTTGAGTTGGGGCACCGCATACACTTCGAGTCCTTGTGTATATGTTGACGAGGACGTCAACGGATCGAGTGAGGGAGAATGTCATGGGTCGCTCATTGGAGAAGAATGGCAACTGTGACTTCAAGGGACATTAGGAGCGACAAGGCGTTGTTGGCTCACCCGGTAAGGCGAAAAAGTCCCATGAGCAGAGACTCTTACGAGGTGTGGTTTGAAAAACTATTTCAATGGCATATTCCTTGAGTTATGAAGATACTTCCCACCAAGTTTGAAGTCATTCCGTGTCCGTTTGGACACCGAACATTGAGGGCGACCTGGAGCGGTCTTACTGCCTGCAGGTAGTGCAAAGATGCATTGAGCAGAGTGGCTTGGAAAAGGAATTTTGTGAAACTGTTTCAGTGGGGTGTTCCTTGAGGTGTTGGCAACATTCCCACCAAGTTTCACCAGTAGACGGTTCCGTTTGGATAGGAAACGGCGAAGATCTTTAGAATGCGGCAGTGTAGTGGCATTGCTGTAATTCCATCTTATTGCGAGGGCAATTACTGTTCCATGGAGAATCAGACGGGGCTGGAACTTTTTGGAGTTAATGTATAAGCCGAGAGCTATCCAACGGTTCAAGCGGCAAGTGATTTGGACGCCGGGATAGGAAGTTGCGAAAATGTAGTACAAAACATTCAAGCATATAGATTAAATGAAATTATAGTATATAATCTGTGTATATGCAGTATATTTTAGAAGCATATGTAGTACAAAAACATTCAAGCATGCAGTATACATTAACTGAAAATATAGTATATAATCTGTGTATCAATAGTACAGTTTAGAAGCAACTGTAGTACAAAATATTTAAGTATGCAACATACATTAAATAAAAGTGTAGTATATAATCTGTGTAACTACAGTACATTTTAGAAGCAAATATAGTATAAACATTTATACTTGCAGTACACATCATGCAAAAGTGTAGCATATAATCTATGCAACTGCAGTACATTTTAGAAGCATCTGTAGTACAAAACATTCAAGTCTGTAGATTAAATTAAATTATAATTTAATATTTGTATATATGCAGTACATTTTAGAAGCATCTGTAGTACAAAAACATTCAGGCATGTAGTATACATTAACTGAAAATGTAGTACATAACCTGTGTATCTATAGTACATTTTAGAAGCAACTGTAGTACAAAATATTTAAGCCTGTAGGGTTTGAATCATACTTTGTATGTACAAACATATGTAAATTGAAGCATGCTTTGTTTATAATATTATTTTGTATGTGAGTATAATTTTCCATCAAGTATTTATAATATTTTGATTTCAGTACAATATGAGGAAAATGAAGTACAAATATAGAACGAACAAAGTATAAATGGTGTTATATTAAAGTACACTTCAATCCAATTGAAATCGAGCAGTGAATTTGAGTACAATATGATGAAAATGAAGTACAAATATAGAAAAAAATAAAGTATAAATGGTGTTATGTTGAAGTACACTTCAATTAAATTGAAATTAGGTAGTGAATTTAAGTACAATATGATGAAAATGAAGTACAAATATAGAAAAAAATAAAGTATAAATGGTGTTATGTTGAAGTACACTTCAATTAAATTGAAATTAGGTAGTGAATTTAAGTACAATATGATGGAAATGAAATATAAATGTAGAACAAACAAAGTATAAATAGTGTTATATTGAAATACAGTTCAATTAAATTGAAATCGAGCAGTGAATTTGAGTACAATATGAGGAAAATGAAGTACAAACGTAGAACAAACAAAGTATAAATAGTGTTATGTTTAAGTACAGTTCAATTAAATTGAAATCGGACAGTGAATTTGAGTACAATATGATGGAAATGAAGTACAAACGTAGAACAAATAAAATATAAATGGTGTTATGTTGAAGTACACTTCAATTAAATTGAAGTTGGACAGTGAATTTGAGTACAATATGATGTAAATGAAGTACAAACGTAGAATAAACAAAATATAAATGGTGTTATGTTGAAGTACACTTTAACTAAATTGAAATCGAACAGTGAATTTGAGTACAATATGATAGAAATGAAGTACAAATATAGAATAAACAAAGTATTAATGGTGTTATGTTGAAGTACACTTCAATTAAATTGAAATCGGACAGTGAATTTGAGTACAATATAATGAAAATAAAGTACAAATATAAAACAAACAAAATATAAATTGTGTTATGTTGAAGTATACTTCAATTCAATTGAAATCGGACAATGAATTTGAGTACAATATGATGAAAATGTAGTACAAACGTAGAACAAACAAAGTATAAATGGTGTTATGTTGAAGTACACTTATTGCAATTGAATAATTAGTCTCCAATAATTGTAGTGATGGTCAAGTACAATATTTTGAGATTATCGGATGAGGTGAAGTACGTATTTGCATGGGTTATAGGGTGGATATTATTGTCAAATGCTCATTTGTTTACATCTTTGAAAGCATAAGTATTCTTTACATTACTGCAATTGATAACATTCATTGAACATTAGTGGTTAACACTTTAAAACTTTAATATTATTTTATTCATATAATAAATATTACACATATTTTTAGAGTTTGGTTATTAATTACTGAGACTTAAAAAGCAAATCATGGAACAAATTTCAATTCAACAATATTAGTAAAAATATTAAGAAATGGAGTACATAATGGCCAAAATGAAATACAAATGTCATGAAATCAAGTATAAATCTTTTAGATTGAAGTACAAAAGCGCTGACATCTTGGACAACATCCATTTGCTAACTTCCATGCTAAACCAGTACATTATTGCCAAAAAGAAGTACAAATGTCATGAAATCAAGTATAATTCTACCAGATTGGGGTACAAAATAACTTATATCTCGTACAACATGCAAAAATGTCAATTTCACGCTAAATCAAATACATAATTGCGATGTCATGAAATCAAGTATAATTTTCCCAGCTTAGGGTGCAAAATAACTGATATCTCTGACAACATACAAAAATGCCAATTTCACTCTAAATCAAATACATAATTGTTGAAATGAAGTACAATTGTCATGACATCAAGTATAGTTCTCCCAGATTGGGGTACAAAATAACTGATATCTCGGATAATATACAAAAATACCAATTCCATGCTAAATCAAGTACGTGATTACCGAAATAAAGTACAAATGTCAAGAAATCAAGTATAAATCTCCTAGATTAAGGTACAAAATTTAGCTAGATTACTGATTCTTTGCAGGTTCGACGATTATGCCCTATTCTACCACATCTTTTACACTTAATTACATGTTTCTCAATTTGTGATGGAATTCTCTGTGTCCTTCTATGCCCAGGTTGAGATTGGCAATCAGGTGCATTAACGACCATTAATGACGCCATCATCATCTAGAGGGAACATATGCATATCATACGTAGGAATAGTATTTATCACTGCTTGGTATGCTTGTTGATACACTCAACTCGGTAATATTGATTGGTAAAGTCATACAATGAAAGTGACTTTGACTCGAGAGTACAAGTTTTGATAAAATAAAGTAAAATTTCGGAACGCTTGAAGTATAGAACTTCAATGAATATAGTACAAGTTTAGATAAAATGATGTATAAAATGAAGTATAATTTCATAAAACATAAATACAATTTTTAATAAAGTGAAGTACAATTTCAGAACACCTGAAGTATAAAACCTTAGCAATTGCAATACAATTTTTGGATAATCCATTAGTAGAATACTTGAAACTTAAATAATAGATTCGTATAACTGAAGTACAAGTTTTGATAAAATGAAGTACAAGTTCGGAACACTTGAAGTATAGAACTTCAATGAATAGAGTATACGTTTAGGTAAAATGATGTGTAAAATGAAGTATAATTTTAAAAAATAAAAGTACAATTTTAGATAAAGTGAAGTACAATTTCAGAACACCTGAACTATAAAACCTTAGTAATTGCGGTACAATTTTTGGATAATTCATTAGTAGAACACTTAAAACTTAAATAATAGATTCAAATAACTGAAGTATAAGTTTAGATAAAATAAAGTACAATTTCAAAACACTTGAAGTATAGAACTTCAATGAATAGAGTACAGGTTTATGTAAAATGAAGTATAATTTTAGAAAATAGAAGTACAATTTTATATAAAAAGAAGTACAATTTCAGAACAGTTGAAGTATAAATCCTTAGCAATTGCAATACGATTTTAGATAATCCATTAGTAGAACACTTGGAGTATAAAACTTAAATAATAGATTCAGATAATTGAAGTACAAGTTTAGATAAAATAAAGTACAATTTCAGAACACTTGAAGTATAGAACTTCAATGAATAGAGTACATGTTTAGGTAAAATGATGTATGAAAGAAAGTATAATTCAAAAAATAGAAGTACAATTTTAGATAAAGTGAAGTACAATTTCAAAACACTTGAAGTATAAAACCTCAGCAATTGCAGTACAATTTTTGGATAATCCATTAGTAAAACACTTTAAACTTAAATAATAGATTAAAATAACTAAAGTATAAGTTTAGATAAAATGAAGTACAATTTCGAAACACTTGAAGTATAGAACTTCAATGAATAAAATACAGGTTTAGGTAAAATGAAGTACAAAAGAAAGTATAATTTCAGAAAATAAAAGTACAATTTTAGATAAAGTGAATTACAATTTCAGAATGCTTGAAGTATAAAGCCCTAGCAACTGCATTATATTTTGGTTAATTGATAAATATAACACTTAAAGTATATAACTTCAATAAATATAGTACAATCTTTGATAAAATGAAGTATAATTTTAGAAAATCAAAAGTATAATTTTATATAGAAGACGTATAGTTTAGGAACACTTCAAGTATAAACGGCTAGAAGTTGCAGTACAATTTTGGATAATCCATTAGTACAATACTTGAAGTATAAAACTTACATAATATAGTACAATTTCAAAACACTTCAAATACAAAACTTTACAAACTGCAGTACAGTTTAGATTCTGTAGAAGTATTACCTTAAACAATCATTGCTCTTCTTTGCACTGCTGCTTAATTCATCCTTTCGGTGTACCAGGATGTCAATAGCATTCATCTTCAATGTCAAATGCAGTAAGATCATATTCATGACATCGTCATCATCAGTCAAACTCATGTACAATCTTTGATGTGGAGCTATGTATTGCAAACTGAAGTGTTCGGCGTTGATTTCACTCCATTTTCTTGCGAGATTAATGTACATGTCCATTAACTTGATTAAACACTCCTACTTCACTACTGGTTGACATTGTCAGAAAATATAAGAAACTTATAAGCAACTGAGAAGAAGAAGAAACTCGAAAATGATGAAAATAAAAGAGAAGAAGACATTGTAGATGTCGAGTTGGTGGTTGTTGGCTCTGACGATTATTCTCGTTCCCGCCGTGGAGGTTGTTGCTTTTTTTTTTTTCTTTCTATTTCTGTTAATGAAAGTACGTATTCAAGGGTTTATTGTTGCTTGTGTGGATGATGAAGGAGTGCAAAAAAAATGAGTGAAAAATATTATACTTAAAGGCATTTTTGTCAAATCAAGTGAGTAGGGAGTGATTTCTAAAATTTTAATAAAATTAGGAAGCTTATTCTAAAGAAAATCAAATAGGGACTGATCACTAATTTGAAAAGTGTATTTGATACTTTTAAATAAGTGGCCCTTTTGTAGGTCCTAAAATGTAATTTTATTTTTTTATTTTTGTATATCAATCACCACCAAATACTTTTTTCTGGGAAAGAAAAATCAATGGAGACAAAAAGCCGTAGAAGAAGTTCTATGAGGAGGCAGATTTGACTCAATAGAACCTTCTGCACCTTCCAATTAAAATAATTATTTTACACGCTGATTGATTTGAGCTGAATTAAA
This sequence comes from Jacaranda mimosifolia, assembly GCA_018894105.1. Classification (NCBI taxonomy): domain Eukaryota; kingdom Viridiplantae; phylum Streptophyta; class Magnoliopsida; order Lamiales; family Bignoniaceae; genus Jacaranda; species Jacaranda mimosifolia. The sequence continues at coordinate 11,898,592 of CM032130.1, read as the reverse complement.
TTACTTGGTTTGACGTTCTGAAAGCGACCCGGGCAAGATTCTTTGATTTTTCATGCGGTGGTGCTCTTGATTGTTTGTTCCTCTCCAATAGGCAACAGCTAATTAAAAAAACCGCGCTTTTTTAGAAAAGAATGTTAAAAGCCATTAGTTATAACAAGACCTTGTTTCAAAAATTTTTAAAAAGTAATTTTATTTAATTAATGAAAATAATTAGTTCCTAGTTGCCGATCATGACTTTTGCTAATGCTACGTATAAGGCAAAATCTGTGGAATAATCTAAAGGATACAAAGAAAAAAGAAAAATATAAAATTTACACCAAACTTAAATTAGGAATATTATTTTTTTCAATATTTTGGGCAAACTCATTATAAATCCAGCCATATCGACGAGATTAGTGTGTAGCTCGGGTTGGAGCAAATGTTGTTATAATTTACTTCTACATATGTATTCAATTATGTTAAAATTTTAATTAAATATACAATCAATTTTTATTAAATAAATTAAGTCTATCTATGATTTTAGGACACAAGTCTAGCTCTAGCATGTTGAGAATTAATGCACTATGAAAGGAAGAAAATGGTTTTAAGATTAAGCCCCAGACCCAGCCCCATCCGGGCCCACCCCGCAAAGAAAGGAAAAACTACAAATTTCTAGAAGGAGAGAGTTTTTATTTTTCTTTTATTCACATGAATTCCTTGTGACGCGTACGGGAATTTTGAGTTATTATGAAGGCAGGTTAATTTGACAAAGCATAGAACTTTCTATATCGAATTTTCTTTGTTACATGTTTGAAACTCAAAGCCATCATAAAAGTTTGTCTTTGAATTTGGAGTTAAATAGAATATATTGGTAATGTTTGTTTACAAATTATGTGTTTTGGATTATATGTTTTAAGAGAATGAATTTTGGGAGTGGGGTTGGGGAATGTGAAATTCGTATTGAGGAATGTGATGTATGCTTGTTTATGATTTGGGAATAGTAAGAAAATTATTTTGAAAAAATTTGGTATGTTTGTTTATATTTTGGGAGGGAACAAATTCTACTGTAACAGTCAAATAAATGCCTTTTTGTTAGGGTTTGAGGGTGTAAATGGATTTTAGCAGTATTTTTTATTATGATATAATAATAAAAATTGTGATATGTAAATGTATGTATATGTGATGGTAATGATTGTGATGTAAAGAATATGGGGTTTTTGGTCATTTGCCAATTAAAATGCAAGGACAATCTGGTCATTTTATAAACCCATTTTGCGAGAAAAGGAAGGCACATATTTGGTTACATTCTCCCAGAACAATTTTGTTCTAGGAGAATGTAACCAAACATAGCCATTATTATTTTACTGCTTGCCGGTTTAATTTTCATTGTTTTTTTCCACAAAATTTTCAAAATCATTCTTCTAAGAAACATATTATTTTTTACAATCAATTTCATAGTTTTCTTAACAAACAAAATTTATATTCTAACTTAAGTACTGCAAGATTTTTGCCGGAAAAAACCCAATACACACTAACATGTCCTTTCGTCTAAGATTTAAATTAAGGAAAAAGATTTGTGGATATTTTATTCATGGAAAAATTAAGGTATGTAAGTGAAAAAAATTGAGTTAAGGCATAGCAAGAATTTGCAAACAGATAAAGAATTAGAGATAAATTTCTCTTTTTAGTTTTGCATGGAATATAATGTATGGACCTATACACATACATACTTTAGGTAAATATGTTTGGTTACTTTGAAAATTTAGAAGTTTATGCATGAAAATTTCATTAACTTTATATATATGAACAGCTGGTACACCGTACATGCATGCTAGTAATTTTTATATAGAATAATTCTCTAATTACCGTTTGATGGTAGTAAATGTTATATAAAAAACTAGCACTTATATCATGCATGAATGACAATGTTTTAACAAAAATTATCTGAAGATTGTAATATGTTGGCATAATAAAATTTTCTCTTAAAAAACTTATGCAAAAAGAATTAAATCAATGAATTGTGTGGATCATATAACTAAAAATTAAGAAGAATAAATTTTGCGTGTGTATTTGAACTTCATATCCTTTTCTCTATCCAGTTTGAATAGTTTTTCGTTCAAGCTTTCATAGTGTAGGGTGTATTTATAGGGTATAATTCTCTTAAAACTTGCACGATAAATTGACATCTAATTCATTGAAATCCAGCAATGGGAGGAGGTAATACACACTTTTTCAGGCGGCGGGGACTATAGATGGCAAGGGGGACGATGGTGGCTGGCTAGAGGAAATAAAGAAACAGAGAAAGAACGAGAAGAAGAAGAGGAAGAAAAGAAGTTTTAATCTACAGTTTCGCTGGAAATTTTAGAAAAATTAAGAAACTAAAATTATAGATTTTTTTTTTTTTTTTTTTTTGAAACGTCCACTGCAAATGAAATGGTATAAAAATTACAACACATTTTTAGATAGAATATCAATATGAAAACTACAGCATTAGCGCATAGTCGTCCATGATGAACTTTTTAGATGAAAAATCAATTTAAAAATTTCAACAAAAAATTCCCAACCAAATTTGTGGACGGATTTTCCCCCGAAAAGTTTGCTTGGTGGTGCACCAGCACCACATATGAAGAACATTTTTTGCGGAAAGTCCGTCTAAAAATTCTACTAGAAATTAAATTCTTTGGTATTTTAATAATGTTATAATTAATCAAGGTCATATCAGAAGTTATTTAGGTCATGTAATATTTATAGTCTTGAAAGGTTGTTTATATTTTAAATTATTTATTGTTTAATGAATCAACATAATTTTTTTTTTCTATTATTTTTTGTTATTGATAGACTTCTTTCAATACTATATATTCGCAATAATTATATGCTGAATAGCACCCAGATCTTGATCAATAGCCTCTACAATATCGAATAACATTCAAATGCCAAATGAAATCAAAACCAAATGCCAAATGCCATGCAATGACCGATGATCTTCAAAATGTGGAATGACATCCAAAGTCAAATGGCACCCAAAGGTCGATTGGCCTTCAGAAATTTCAAATGACATTCAAATGCTGAATGGCACCAAAATGAAATGACCAATGACGTCCAAAATGTGGAATTTTTACAAATAACTCCGTTGTGTTAAGAAAAATAGGCAAATTGCCCCCTTGAGAAAAAAAAAAAAAAAATCTACAAAACACCTCCCTGTGTTTTCTAAAATCATGGAGCGTGCCTCTTTTTGGTGTTGGTGTTCACCACGCGCCTATATATGCATCTGGTCATAGTTTTTTATGTTAAAAAAGTCCATTTTACCCCCATCTTCCCCAACAAATGAAATTGTTTCCTCCCCCCTCAGCTCAACAGACCCAAATGTAACATCCATACTGAAATTTCCAATTTTCTCTTTTCAATCTAATTTTTTTTTTTTTATATCAAGAATGACATCTTCTTCTTCCAACAGTGCAAGGAATATGTTCAGATTGAGCAAGCCTACACTTGACCTGAGGTATGCGAGGCTTCCAGTATGTAGATGCCTGGCAGAAGCTGCTCTTCGAGTCATTGTGAATGAGAGGAAAATCTCATTCGGAAGCTTTACTACTGTTGTTCTCTTCAACAATGCAATTTCTTTGAATGGTGTATGCCAATTAGAGTAACATGGTCTCCAAGTGGTCTTCCAGTTACATGCCCACAGGAGTGTGGTGTTGATCCATGTTATGGTGATGAGGAAATTGATTTGGCAGATGAAGAAGTGGTTTTTGGGGTGTCACGTGTGGCTATGTGTAGGAAGGATGGGAATTTTGCAAATGTTGTCCATGTCTATTGGATCTTAGTTGTTGTGTTGTTGACAATTTTGGTGGTTGTAGTGATTATGAAGTGAAGAATTGTCAATTGTAAAAATTGCTAATGTTGTTTGTGTTATAAATGGAAGTTTTAGTTCTTACATTTATGTCTTGTTCACTGTCTGGAATGAGAGGGGTATATTGCTATTTTATAACTGAGTTATGCAATCATAGGGGGGTAAATTGCTAATTTTTCATTAAAAAAAAATAAAAATAAAGAATCCATCTTGTATATTCAAACATCCAACCAAGAAGCAACATCCAACCAATTTAGTTCACAATCACCATTGATCCAACAAGAAACCAATAAAATCAAAGTTGTGATGACAAAAAAAAAAGTGCAAATTGGTAAAAAGAAGACAAGTGACAATATTTTGATAAGAACAAGTCACAATGTTCAATAAAGTGCTTCAACCACTCAACATAAGAAATAAATACATCAAATGTATTAAACATATTCCAAACCTTACACAAGTCAAAAAAGGCTTCTGTTGCCTCAAAAGACATGCCCACAACTACAGACCTACGAAACATATAATTTTTCCCAAAACACAAAAAACCATATCTCTAGCAGTCCAGAACAACAATATAACATCTAAAGTTGTTGTGCTCTCCTCTCAGCTGCTCTTTTCTTGATATTTTGCAATCCATCATTAACTCTTTGCTCCTTCTTTCTCTTGTTGCTTTAGGATCATTTGTAGCCATAGTGGGAGATTGAATTGGTGTAGATGGTGTTGCTGATTCAATTGTTGGTGCAGGCACTCCAGTTGATGCATGATTCATTGGAGGTGCAACAGATCCAGTGGAAGCACCAGAGACTCTTTGAATTTTTGCAATAGATCCCCTTCTTCCCTTGCCTCTTCCCCCAAGTAATGCTACATTTCTGGGGCTTTGGTAAGTTCTACCTTCACCTCCATGAGTACCTTATTTCTGTAGAAAGAAAAAAAATGAGGTATAGCTAAATCAAACTATCAAAGGAGCAACAATACTCTACATTTTGGTAGTTAGATACTACCTTCAATGCTATAGGGTTTTTTTTGCATGTTTATATGTGATATTATATAACATAGGGGGCTGTTTTGCCTATTTGAAATAAAATGTATCAAAACAAGCAACAACCAAACTACTGCATTACCAGTAGCGTAGCAACAACCAAAGGCAATCTAAGTATGTCCATTTAAAATAATTAACTAAACTACCAATGATAGCAGTAAAAAAAAAAAAAAAAAAACTATATTTTAAAGAGAGACCAACTGAAACATAATATTTCAAAGATCTAAAAACACAACACTATTTATTACTGTTCTTGAATGCTGTGTTGGCAGATCCACAGTATTTCTGTGAGTTGGATCATCTTGGGTAACTGGAGGAACTTCGGAATCTTGATTATTCAACTCTGAAGGGGCTGCAGCATGTGGGGGTATCAACAGCCTGCAAGATGCATACAACAATGTCAATAAAATTTATTGAACATACATATATGCAACTATAAGTTGAAGTCTAAAAACTTGACTTTGTAATGTTTGGACTTAGGATGAGTGGGGTTCTTGTATGAAACTTTATTGTGACCTTTTTGTAGACAATTTTTGCATGTATGCGTAAGCCCCTTTCTTATTGATGTAGTCCTATGCAATTCACCAGGACCTCTTCTTCTTAGCTCACTTGGTCTCCCAATTTTTTGTTTGATTTGAGGTGGCTTTAGAGGTTCAAAATTTGTTTTAATGTAGTCCTTTGGCCCAGGAACCCCATGGATCATATGGTCATACACCTTCAAGTATGTGTCCTTCTTATATCAGTCATCAACATAATCTTCCAAATTTAATCTTCTCTCTGAAATAGCTGCAAAGGCATGACAACATGGATAAGCATTCAATTGGAACATCCCATACGTACGTTTTTTTTCTCCAAATCCACAATGTATTTGTCATTTGGACTATCAACCTCAAACTCTTTGCCCCTTCGCCACCTAGCATAGCCATGCCTAGTCACTCTTTAGATCTTATTGATCTTATTGAGGATATTTGGGCATATACATCCAACATATTTCTCTATTCTAGCTCTCTTTGTCTGAATCATTGTCATTAACTTACTCCTAATGCTTTCAAACTTAGTAATTATTGGTTTGTCCCTAGCATCAAGAATATAGCTGTTAAATGACTTAGAAAGGTTATTTACTAATATATCACCCTTACAATAAGCAGAAAAATATGATCTGGCCCAGTGTTCATGGGGAACTTTCCTCAACCATTTAACTGTTGTCTCAATATTTTCACTTACCTTTAGATCCTCAGCCTCCAACAATTTCATATAATGCTCAAAATCTATCTTCTTGCCAACAGATGCTGCCTTCCAGAATAATTCCTTATTCTTCTATCCATTGAACTTTTTCTTAAAGTTATCATTAAGGCTATAAATGGATATTCGAAAATTCATTTAACGTTTGCATTTGTATTTGTTTATACAAAATTTATCTGCATCTATTTAAAGTGGATATTATTCGTATTTGATTAGTAGATATCCAATTATAAATAGATACGGATATGGTAAATGCATATTTGATCTATTTAATATTCCCTCCGAATATATATTTATTAAATAATATATTATTTATATTTTTTAATAAAAATCTCATAATCCATATATGTGTATATGAATTATAATTGAAGAATTGTAACGCCCCGACTGGGATGTGCCTGCTCCCGCATGAGGTGCTACTCAAAACTATACCAAAAGCTTTCTGAATAACAGAAAATATATTTCTCAAAAATCCAAAGTATTTAATTTCTACAACAAACCTCTAACAAAGGTACCACTATAAATCGAAATATCATGAATCACCCCTAGCACTTCTATCATCCTCATTACCTTATGTGTCACCTGGGTTAGTCTATCTTTATTTCTCGTTCTTGTGTAGGGTGAAGAACGAAAGAAACCAGTGCAAACTATGTAAGTCTGAATGACTTAGTGAGCAGTTAACGAAAGAGTAACGTAAAACACAGAATGGTAATCCTCCCACAGGTACTAAATCAATAGAGAATAAGCATACCATAGTTGATAATAGATCAGTAAAATTCTAACAAACTCGCAACTTGAGAATACAAAATAATGTTAGAACAGTAAAAACTAAATCAGCCAAGAGCAATAGCGATTTTAGATGATATACTAGGTATAACATAGGCAAGGGAATACAACAGACGAGACCGAATAATAACTAGATGGTATATGAATGATATTTTCACGAAACCTACTATTGGTAATTCTCCTACCTTATCTCTCCATTTTCCAAAAACGTGAAAATCCTTATCCTTCCAATCCTGAGTGATTGGCTCTGATAAGATATAATAACCAATACACATGGTTAGCTACATGCCTCATCCCCCTATAGCTGACTACGGAGCCAGATGTACTCAGAAGGGTATCAGCTGGAGATTGGTTGCTGTCGGTCTGTTTCGTGCGGTCTATCTCACAAAGCCAATCCCAAGGCCACCCCCAAGGGTATCAAATAATCAGTGTATCAAGAGCTTCCAATAGCATTTCACATAACTCATCACTCTGCCATGACAAACCAAATTAGATGTTCAACATCTAACTCGTTTCCATGAAAAAGTCATGGCTATGACGGAAAATATATCTCAAAATTTATTTCTCAATTTTCATACACCATTGCTAAATTTCAGATAAAATAACATAATCAAGAACCAGAGGGCGATGTGTGATAAATCTCAGAAATATCTTGCTTTTCAAAGCTTGTATGAAAAGGATATTCAGTTTCGAAATTCAATAACTCGAAATGGGCAGGAATTCAAACAAGCCTAGCTCAAGAATCACATATAAAGAAGAAGAAGAGTACAATTGGACTATTAAGATTAATGCACAAATCGAAGGTCAACAAGGGAAAAATGAACACCAGTTTCTAACAAAGAACTGGTCCAGTAGCAGTGACATATTTATTAATATATAAATGAAAGGAAAGTATATCAAAGAAGATTGAAAGAGTTTGGGTAATAACAACTCGAGGATTTCAAACCAGAAGAACAATTCAGATAGACTATCATATTTAACCTAAGAGCCAAAGAATAGCATAAAATGAACAAGTATCAACCATTAAATCTCAATACAACCAGAATCAAAATAACTAATATTTATGTTCTTTCCCCAGCAAAGAAGGCTAATATAAATGCACCTGGCAAACATAGAGAAATTCTTAGTTGTATGATCACTTAGGTTCTGGCTTCTTAATCAGCTGAAAACTATCATAAGATAACTCAAGTTATCATTCTATTGATCTTTTGGTTCTTAAATATAAATATAACTGAATGTATTAATCAAACTTAAGGTTATTTTGACACAATCCTGATAATCCTTAATTGTTTGGACAATCCATCACCCTGTTTCCTAATCGATTCAAAGTTCAGAGTAAATGACCTAAAACTAATATTGTGTTGATTTCTGAATCATATTTCTTAATATACTTGAACATCCTTATCAAGTTCCTCGGTTACTTTAACTGTTCAATCATAATTTCCTCAAGTTCCATGGTTCACTGAAATGTTTAACATAGTCATACATTATTGTTCCTAACTCGCCGAATTGGTAAACAAGTAATTAAGATCTTACTTAAGGTCTTTACGGTATTTCTTGGAGATGAGTAAATTCGATACTATAATAATTATGAAATTAATCCATAACTTGAGTTAAATTATAGTTTGACAGTCTTACTTCATGTCAGGATTAGGTTCAAGTTCAAAATTCCAATCACAATCGGTAAATTAGTCGAATTAAAATTCGATCATGAAATTTAACCAAATTGAATAAAATTGAGATCCAATTTCAAGCCAAAAATAGTCCTGATGAGTCTGGGAGTCAAAACTGGACTGAATGCCCTATAGTTGCCGCCATGCGCTGCTGCCCAACCGCCATGCGCCATTGCCGGAGATGGAAATCGCCACCACCACCATGTGCGCCTCACCATGTAGTGCAAAACCCCCAAAATAATTTTACTAACTGCCACTAATTAGGCCATTAATTGGCCATACAAATCTGCGGTCAAACCTTAGCATCACCAACCACCACCACCTTTAATTTTACCACTGCCGCACGTCAAAATACCAAATTAACATCACCAACCCCTTACCCATAGCCCCATGACCAAAACCCATCTAGTTCCTATCAATTTCTGCCGCTTCATCCACTATCGCCCTAAGCTCGTCGTCGCCTTCTTTTTCCAACTGTTTCACCGGTTGTTTTAGGTAAAACTTGTTATGGTTGTGCTCCTTGAGCTGAGAGGAATCAACTATGCTTGTAGTTTTGAGTTTGGCGGTCGTTTTCTAGCGATTTTCGGTGGGGTGGGTCTAGGGTCAATTTTGAGAATTTGAGAAAATTTTATCCTCAAATGTATATATATAACTATCTCCAGCCTCTTACAAATCGACCCCAAAATTTGCTGGCTGACTTCAATTACCCCCCTTAAACTTTTAATCGCCTTTCAGTTTAATCATCGGACTTCAATTCAACCTTTAAAGTTTATTATTTGTACATTAACCCCTAGGAATTTTAAATTATGCTTAATTAGGCCAAAACTGGTTTATTTTAAAGTCCTTAAGCATTTATTTATCTCATATTGACCCCCTAATCTTTATGATTTCAAACAATCATCATTTTCTTATTTACAATTTAAACCCTGGGTTACAAATATTTAATTCTGTACTTTAGTTAAATCTAATCCAAAATTAATCTAGCCAATTTATCGATTTCACATTTTATTATATTTTAGGATTTCAGAATTCGGGGTGTTGCAACTCTCCCCCCTTAAGGGAATCTGGTGCCTAAATTCCAATCAACCTCCATGAAAATTCATAATAATGCTAAGGCATATAATTTCTTAGAGAAGGGATAGATACGGGTGCATTCTTTCTAAAGTTTAGATAATGAGATTGAGAGGGTTATATAATGCCTGGGTTCTGATTTCAAGATCAAATGGATAGATATAAGAAGGTGAGGCAGCATTCAAAATTATATGTAGTTTCCTTAAATACGATGAACATAAACTATACCTTAGATAACATCATTTGAATTTGGTGAGCTTTTCCTAGTAAGGGCATTGGTGCGATTTTGATTACTCGGTCTTCAACTAAACTTCATAATTTGTTTTCCTCTGCCCTCTTTGGGGATCTAGGATTAATTTCTTGTTCTTAGGATAATTCTTAACGTGGCATTTATTACTTCTACATCTTATGCAATTCTTGTGCTTTTTCCAACCTATGGGTTCTTTATGTCTGGTGTCGCCACCAAATTCATAAATTGCTCTTAAGTTTGGTTGGGATGGATGAGAATCATCCTCAATATGAAAGAGATGTCTAGATGCTTCTTTATCTTGAGTTTCCTGTTGTTTCTGTCATCTATCCACACTCACTTGAGTCTTTCATTTTTCATCATATGTTTGGCTGTCTTTCATATTTCATATATCTGGCAAACTCATCTATTCCTATGTTTCGAGTCTTTCCATTGTATGTGAAATCATTCCCTCATGAGTCCATATTCATTTCAAGGCATGGGCATATTTGATATTCTTTTAAATTTCCCAAAGAAAGATAAAGCTAATACCAAGTTTAATCTACTCTTTAATTCTCGAAATTCACTACATTTTCATTCATTGAAAGACTAGCCCTTCTTCAATTATCTCAATTAAGAGATCCATGATTTTGGAAGAACACATTTGATATGAATTGTCAAAGCCTAAGAAACCTTTGTACTGGACATATTCTTCAATCTTCTTTAGCTTATTGTGGCCCCTATTTTGGTATGATCAACTTCTATTTCCTCTCAGGGAGGCATGCGCTTCGCAATACTTCAATTCCAAATAAAGCTTCATATTTGCAAATTAGATATATAACTCTATTCCTCTCGTTCTTTTGATTCGAATCTCTATAGTTAGATAACATGCCATAATTCATACTCTTCCAGGAAATTTCCTTAGTCCTCAAGAGGGATGTTATTTTAATGAGATAATCCAAAGCGACAAGTTATATATTCTTAGAGGAATAATTCTACATACAGGATTTAAGTTTTCTTGGGGTATCTATGATCTCTTTTTTGTAGTCTAATTTTTCTATCGAGAGTGTAGCGCATAGAACAATTTGGTACATTCTATAAGTGAAATAATAATTGGCACGAGCTAACCCTCTTCTTCATTTCACAGGATCTCTTCATCCCTCTCCTCATGTATTAATTCCGCCAATCTCTCTTATTTAGGTGAATCATATATCATCTCCTAGAAAAATTTAGAATACACGTGTGATATTAACAAGCAAGGTCTAAAGGATTTTATATTTCTAACATATCCCCAATCTGTCTTCCATCGTCTAAAAATCTTGGTTCTAATAGGGTCACTTTTCTATTTTCGATTGATTATAACCTTGATCTTGGCAAGGTTACCCTAATGTTCTTTCATGGTGTTACACACCTTTAAATATACCTCTTTCCCAATTGATATTCAATCCATCAGCTTGGTATATAATTTTTATTCCGACAAACATATGCATCACCAAGCAAAATTATAGTATGGCTCTTTTATTGAGTCCGAGTATACATGGTGTCCTTAATGGAATCATCAAAATTGATTCAGCAACTCAGAATATCCTACATGTCATGTCGGTAAATACTATAGGAGTGTTGTTTACTCTGAATTGCATCTTTTCAATTTATGACACCCATATCATGAGGTGGGAGGTAATTTTCAGTATATCTTTTCCTTGAACTTCTAACTACATGTATTCTTAACTTGGCTCAACCTTATATAAACTATATACCCTTATATTAAGTTGAATAGTGCGTGGGGGTAAGGTATTGTGATCTCATATTCAATAAGGCTTGCTTAGTTCCCACCCTTGTCCCGTAAGCTGTTATCAATGATACTTGGTCCTTTCTTGATCTCTAATGACTCTTCCTTATTTTAATCAATGTCATTGTGTTCGGATTGCTAATCTTTTCATAAATTCTGAAGAATGAAATCCAAGAAATTATGTGAGGTATTTCTCGTAAGGTCTTTATAGTTATTGGGCCTGATCTTGTTTATTAATAAACCACATACGTATCATTTTGCTACAACCAAAATCCTGTCCTATATTATCTTGCTTTATAATCTATTCATGAGATTGTCATGAGGGAGTTGGTGTCACTGTCTATCTCTTCCCGAAGGTCTCCGCTCATGGCATTTACATTATGGTATTCGAACTGGCTGAGTCAATTGATTGGCAACTATCTGCTGTAATGCATCATTCTATGTTTATGTCTTCTGGCACATTAAGATTCTGGACTTTTGAAACTAATCCTGGAGCAAGGGAGTCTTTAGTTCAACCCGAGATATTCCCAGACCAGTACTAAAGTTGCTATGTTACTACAGAACGTAGGGCACTAAATATGTAGTAGGGTTCTAATGATTCAAATATGTGCACACGATTATGTTTATACATGAGCTGTTGAAAATATATGCATATATATATGTCTATCTAGTTCTTAAGAATACTAGGACTTCTTTTATTAAGCATATCAATTGCTAAATCACATCAAAGTCGCTATTTCATTTATGAAACTATAGGATACCAAAATAAGGTGTAAGACTTTGTGGAGCTTAGTTATTATGTCCATTTGTAGTTATATCGGAGCCTTAACTGAAATTCTATCAGTGTGTGTATACGAATCTTATTTTTAAGGGTGTTAAGATTTTTAATCAAAGTTGGAAGTATTCCGTCTTTCTTCTCAGATTAGTAAAGCATTTCTGCAAGCTTTATATCCTATGGATAGTCATACATCTTTCTTATCCCTTATCATTCTATAGCCCTTTTGATTAACTCACTTATGATTATTACTCGAATTTCCCAAGTAGTTATGCCATTCAAGTTACGACCCTACGTACAGGTCAGACACTATTAATACCAACTATCATTCCCAGTATCGAATTCAACTCTTATTGAAAACAACAATCTCCCCAACAAGTTAAGTTTTCTAAGCATATATGCATAATATATATACCTATTCTCAAGTATTTTCCTTCAAATCATTCTTCGTTGATTCCTATATCTCTATCTGATATTTCCCTTTAAGACTCCACTACCAACTCTAGATGTCTTTTTGCATTCTTCGACAATTGTTATCCTCTTCTCCTCAAGTCACAACATTTTTTTTATAACTTTATTCTTATGGGTAACTTTTCTTATTTGGTTTGTTGTCATCTTTTGCTCGTACTAGTGAGCTTTCTTACTATTTATAAACTAATTTCCCCAAACATTTAAGTCATAACCATGCACACTTATCAGTAATATTTTCCTCAAAAGGTTTTCTCGTGGGAAATATTCCTTATTCCTCCTCAAACGCCATGACGCAGTTATACCAATCAACTTCATAGTTGAAGTATTGATTTCCTTGAAATAGCAATACCCTATGGGCTTATGGACTCAACCATATGTAGAAGCCAAAATATAGATTATTTCCAAATGATCTTTAGCTTCCCAAGTTCCATTATCACTAATACATCAACACCACAACATAGTACCAAGAATATTATCCCACCGTATATCACCAGAGTCAAAAGTAGTGGATCAAATACTGGTTGGCCATCCTAATACCAATCCCTTTCTTTTTTGACATCAAGCAATATCCCATAAGTTCACGTCCTAGCTAGATTTGCATGTTGATTTTAGTCCTATTTAATCCCAGTGTTCCATATTCCAGGAAGGTCCAAGTTATCAGCAGATTGCTTCTCAATTAGTCATGCCATTTAAATCACAATATTCTCTTATGTCCAAGGTATTGATAAAAAAGATCTTTTACTCAGCCAAGTCAATTCTATCTAAAATGGTCACCAGCTTACATATCGACTAGAATGTTCTCAAACAAGTTTGCATCTAACACAAGTCCCTAAAAAATATTATTTCTCCTAAATACAAGAAGTCACATGCTTGATACCTCAGGAGTTACAGGTTATAAATTGGTCTCGCGAGCAAACATAACCCTTCATGTCATTTGGGATCGAACATTATCCCAAAAATTCATGTCCTAATCGAATTTCAGAGTTATGCTTAATCTTTACTAGCCCCAAACTTTCATATCTCTTTCAAATCTTAGAATCAAGCTTACTCTCCTCTAATCAAACCTTTCACATTCCGAGGATTATATCTTAGTATAACTCAGGTTTTCAAACCTAAGCTCTGATAACACCTCTGCAATGCCCTGATTGGGAGGAGATTGGGAGGTGTCTGCTTTCGTACGAGGCGCTACTAAAAACTATATCACAAGCTTTTTGAAAAACAAAAAATACATCTCTAAAAAATCCAAAGTATTTAATTTCTACAACAAATGTACTACTATAAATCGAAATATCATAATCACCCCTAGCACTTCATCACCCTCATTACCTTATGTGTTGCCTGGGTTAGTCTATCTTCATTTCTCGTTCTTGTCTGGAGTGAAGAATGAAAGAAACTAGTACAAACTATGTATGTTCAAATGACTTAGTGAGCAGTTAATGAAAGACTAACGTAAAACATAGAATGGTAATCCACCCACAAGTACTAAATCAATAGAGAATAAGTATACTATAGTTGATAATAGATCAGCAAAATTCTGACAAACTTGTAACTCGAGAATACAGAATGATATCAGACCAGTAAATATCAAATCAGCCAAGAATAATAGCGATTTTGGATGATATACTAGGTATAACATAGACAAGGGAATACAATGAACGAGACCGCATAATAACTAGTTGGTATATGAATGATATTTTCACAAAACCTGTTGTTGGTAATTCTCCTACCTTATCTCTTTATTTTCCAAAAATATGATAATCCTTATCCTTCCAATCTCAAGTGATCGGCTCAGATAAGATACTATAACCAGTTGACATGACTAGCTGTATGCCTCATCTCCCTATAGCCAGCTACCTCCAGCTGACTACAGAGCTAGATGTACTTAGAAGGGTATCAGCTGGAGATTAGTCGCCGTCAGTTTGTTCCGCTCAGTCCATCTCACAAAGCCGATCCTTAGGGTCTACCCCAAGGGTATCAAATAATTAATGTATCAAAAGCTTCCAAGAACATTTCACCTAACTCATCACTATGCAATGACAAATTGAAATCAAATGTTCAATATATGACCCATTTCCATGAAACAATCATGGTTATGATGAAAAATATATCTCAAAATCCATTTCTTAGTTTTCACACACCATTGCCAAGTTTAAGATAAAATAACATAATCAAGAACCATGAGAGCGATGTGTGATAAATCTCATAAATACCTTGCTTTTCAAAGCTTGTATTAGAAGAATATTCAGTTTCGAAATTTAATAACTCAAAATGGGCGGGAATTCAAACAAGCCCAGCTCAAGAATCACATGTAAGGAAGAAGAAAAGTATAATTGGACTATTAAGAGTAATGCACAAATCAAAGATCAACAAGGCATAAATGAGCACCAGTTTCTAATGAAGAACTGGTCAAGTAGGAGTGACATATTTATTAATATATATAAGAAAGGGAAGTATATCAAAGAATATCGAAAGAGTTTGGGTAATAACAACTCGAGGATTTCAAACTAGAAAAATAGTTCTAACAGACTGTCAGATTCAACCTAAGAGCCAAAGAATAGCATAAAAAGAACAAGTATGAACCATTGAATCCCAATACAACTAGAATCAAGCAATAATGCATAATAACTAATATTTATGTTCTTTTCTTAGCAAAGAAAGCTAATATAAATGCACCTGGCAAATGCAAAGAAATTCCTAGTTGTATGATCACTCTGGTCCTGGCTTCCTAATTAGCCGAAAATTATCATAAGATAACTCGGGTTATCATCTTATTAATCCTTTGGTTCTTAAATATAAATATAACTGAATGTCTTAATCAAACTTAAGGTTATTCCGACACAATCCCGATAATCCTTAAGTGTTTGGACAGTCCACCACCTTGTTTCCTAATCGATTCAAACTTCAGAGTAAATGGCCTAAAACAAATATTGTGTTGATTTCTAAATCATATTTCTTAATGTACTTGAATATCCTTATCAAGTTCTTGGGTTACTTTAACTGTTTAGTCATAATTTCCTCAAGTTCCATATTTCGCTGAAATGTTTAACATAGTCATACATCATTGTCCCTAACTCGCCGAATTGGTAAATAAGTAATTAAGATCTTACTTAAGGTCTTTACGGTACTTCTTGGAGATGAGTAAATTTAATACTGTAATAATTATGAAATTAATCCATAGCTTGAGTTAAATCTTAGTTTGATGATCTTAGTTTATGTCAGGAATAGGTTCGAGTTTAAAATTCTAATCACAATCGATAAATTAGTTGAATTAAAATTCGATCATAAAATTTACCCAAATTAGATCAAATCGAGATCCAATTTCAAGCCAAAAATAGTCAAATGAGTCCGGGAGTCAAAACTGGATTGACTGCCCTATAGCTATTACCACACGCCACTGTCAGAGATGGAGACCGCCACCACCACCAGACACGCCGCACCACGGTGAGCAAAACCCCCAAAAAATTTTACTAACCACTATCAATTAGGCCGTGAATTAGCTTTCCAAAGCTGTGGCCGAGCTCTACCGCTGCCGACCCCCACCACCTTCAATTCTACCACCTCTGTGCGTTAAAACCCCAAATTAACATCACCAACCCCTTACTCATAGCCCTGCGACCAAAACCAACCTTGTCTCTGTCCATTTCCACTGCCAGAAGGAGTGGAACTGCAACTACCGTCATGAGCTTGCTGTTGCCCCCCCTTTTTTCCCAACCATTTCACCAGTTGTTTTGGGTAAAAGTTGGTATGGTTGTGCTCCTTGAGCTGAAAGAAATCTAACCATGATTTTAGTTTTGAGTTTGGTGGTTGTTTTCTGGCAATTTGCCGGTGGGGTGGTTCTGGGGTCAATTTTGA
Source organism: Jacaranda mimosifolia (assembly GCA_018894105.1). NCBI lineage: Eukaryota > Viridiplantae > Streptophyta > Magnoliopsida > Lamiales > Bignoniaceae > Jacaranda > Jacaranda mimosifolia. The sequence continues at coordinate 11,881,842 of CM032130.1, read as the reverse complement.
GAATTTGAGGAAATTATGTCCTCAAATATATATAACTAATTTTCCAGCCTCTTACTAATTGACCCTAAAATTTGCTGGCGAACTTCAATTGCCCCCTTAAACTTTTAATTGCCTTTTAGTTTAACCCTCAGACTTCAATTCAACCTCTAAAGTTTTATTATTTGTACATTAACCCCCAAAAATTTTAAATTATGAGCAATTAGGTCCAAACTGATTTGTTTTAAAGTCCTTAAGCTTTTATTTCTTTCACGTTGACCCCTTAAGCTTTATGATTTCAAACAATCAAGTCCTTTTCTTATTTACAATTCAAACCATCGGTTATAAATATTTAATTCTAGACTTTAGTTAAATCTAATCCAAAATTAATCTAGCCAATTTATCGATTTCACATTTTATTATGTTTTAGAATTTCAGAATTCGGGGTATCACAAGAATTGGGAAGAAAAAAGAATAAATTTAAAAAATTATTGTAATATAGAGAAAAAAATTGACGAATAAAGTTTATCAACATAATTATTATCGGTTGACTTTATTATTAATATACTTCAATGCCATTGTTATTATTAATAAGTACTAATAATTAATTATAAATTTAATTATTAATTAGAAATTATGTTGTTTGTTTGATTGCTTTCTTTTTAATGAAATTATATAATTTCTTCTATTAATTAAAACATGTATTTGTTATAGGTTTATAGATTCACGTATTTGGATATTTGTGAAAAGATATCTAAATAATTATCATCGAATATAAATATAAAAAGATAATTCTAATACAAATAAGTTTAATAAAATATTAATAACTTTGAATAATTAAAATTGAATATGATATATCCAAATTCGAGCGATATCCGACAGATACAGATTCAGATATCATTTTTAAATATCCATCAAATCCATATCAATATCCAAATATGATAAAAGTTAAACGGATACAAATATAAAAATAGTGTATCCAATCCATTTAATAGACGTTCACATCCCTAGTTATCATATATATGTCTCAAGCAATATCTGTGTTCACTGTTTGGAGCTAAGTCCCTTAATGCCTCTATAAGACCTTTTTCCCTATCAGAGATGAAAGTTTATCTCACATGTCTCAAAAACTAGGTCCATGTGTCTCTTTTCTCCACTGGGACAGCTGCCATGGCAATAGGCACCATATTATCATTGGCATCTCTTCCTACAGCAACCAGAAGTTGTCCTCCATATGATCTTCAAGAAACATCCATCCAGACCTATTATATAGGTCTACAAGCTTAAAATGCTTTTTTCATGGTATGAAGTGAGAAATACATTCTCTCAAAAATAGAAGGCTCACTACTTTCAACCTTTCTCAATAAAAGCTTGCTTCCAAGATTTATCTCTCTAACTGTGGCACAATATTATCCATTCCTCTGATTTTTTACAAGGCATGTCTTTTAGCTTTAATCACTTTCCATGTACTAACATTAAGATTCACCTTTCTTTAGATAGTATTCTTCAACTTATCTAATCAAATATTGGGGTTGTCCTTGATAATATTATCCACTCTTTTGGCCAAATATCTTGCCTTTGCAAGGCTATTTTGATCAATTCTTAGATAAGTGTGTGTTCCTTTGATAGTTTTGACTTGAAAAGTTCCACTTTGCTGGACTGGAGAGGCATGGATCCTCCAACTGCAGCTTTCATTCTTGTATTTAGCTGTTATTTTAGCCTTTTCATTTTTAATCCAATCAAGTTCAAACCCTTCCCTCACAGCCCAATCCCTCAAGGCTTCTATAAAGACCTATGCATTACTGAATTTCATCTCTACTGCCATCTTGAAGTCTTTCATGTCTTGACCATCTCTGAAATATGGATACTTTGGATCTTCATTATCTGATCCACTTAAACTTCTCAATTCATCTTCAGTCCTAGGGTCACTATACCAGCCTTCATCCTCTACATGTTGAGCTCTTTGTGGCTTCTTGCTCTTCCCTTTCTTTACCTTCATGACCTTTTTCAACTGATTCATTAGCTCTCTTCTAGTGATGTTCCTTTCCAGGAATATATCATCATCACTAAAACCTTCCAAATCCTCAAGTACAAGGCTTGGTGTGTCTGAGTCAATCTCAATGCCACTCTCTGATTCATCTAGCTTATAATACTTATCCTCTGAATCTGATGGACTAGCAAATTCAATTATGTCATCTTTAGGTTGAAGATCTGCATCTCTATCTTCTTCTGGACCATGACATGAAGAAGGCTCTTCAACTCTGACCTCATTAGGTTGAAAATCAAAGTCAAAATCTTCACTAAAATGAAAGTCTTGCCCAAACTCAAAATCTTGTGCATCAGGTACATCTTCTTTAGTAGGATCATGATGTTTTTCTTGTTGTGCAGGTGCATTTTCTCCATATTGAGCAGTAGCAGGTTGTTCTGAAGGTAAATTAGGTTGCTTTCCTTGTTCAGGTACATGTTATTCTTCTTGTGCATCAGGTAGAACATCTGCAATAGGATCATGATGTTTTTCTTGTTGTGTAGGTGCATCTTCTCCATGTTGAGCAGTAGCAGGTTGTTCTGAAGGTACATCAGGTTGCTCTCTTTTTTCGGTTACACCAAAATGAACACCATTTGCTTCAGTCAAATCAATTGCATCATGTTGTTCTTCTTGCACATGTGCTTGTTTTTGTTCATAAAGTACTTCATCTCCTACCTCTTCTGGTTGAGGTGGTTGTGTACTCAAACCCTCAAACTGCATCTCATCTGGTTGTGTCTCTTCATTTGTAGAATTGGCTCCTCCAATATTTTGATCAACTTCCATGTTGTTGCTTTTTTGAAGTTCTTCCAAGCTTATGATATTCCCATGCTCATCCATAATTTAGATTGGATCTGCTATCTCTTCCACGTACATCTGCACAGATATATCTAGACCTCTATAATGCTTTTGAAGGTCAATTATGTTGCAATCAGTAACCTCATGATTAATTTTCTTGAATCAAAGTTTAGATGGAATTCTAGGTATTTTATAATAGAAGTTAACTATCCCTTTTTTCCCTCCATGTCTTACATATATGTCCCATAGAAGATCCAAGTTCATACAGTCCAAGTCAAACTTTGGTATGTGAATCAATGTCCCTCCTTGATATATTAATTTTGATGTTCTCAAAAATTTACCCCCAATCCAAATTTGTAAATCATGATACTCAATCATCTGCATACAAAAATAAGGCAAATAATCAATGTAAGCATAGTATAATGCCATTAAATAATCTAGGATAAATGCACTGTCAAATAAAAAAATAGGATACATACATTGCGCGCGACTAAATCCTTAGCTCTAAGGTCTTTAACCACTCTTTGAAATGGTCTGGGCTTTAGATTTGACTAAATCAACTTGCAATCACAGTAAATGGTTGAATTTCGCGGGCAATTTAGGGATATCTTGGCTACTGTTCTTGATTTTAGGGTTCAATTTTTTCGCTCTCTGGAGAGTGTTCAAATTTGGTCTGAAAAATGAGCTATGAACTGTTCATTTTCATCTAACGATAGTTCTATCCATTCAATATCAAAATTGCTAACAATTCTTCAAAACAGGCTTTAGGAGGCGGTGAGCATGATTTTTCAAACACAGGGAGGTATTTTGAACATTTATTTTTCATAGGGGGTAAATTGCCTATTTTTTAAAACACATGGGGGTAAATTGCAATTAGCCCCCAAAATGTCGAACAATATCCATAGATTAAAAGGTGCCAAAACTAAATGCCAAATGCCATATAACTTTAAAGTCAAATGGCCCTTAAGATATGGAATGGCATCAGAATTAAATACTTATGACATCCAAAGGTGGAATGACCTTCTAATTTTAAATGAAAACCAAAATGCCAGATAGTATGAAAATTGTTGGGATATCCTTATATTGGTTTAGATAATAATTATTTTACGAAATGATTCTTATTAATGATCTCTATTTTTGACATATGATGCACAACTATTTAAGAGCAATTTAAAGTAAGAAATCTATTGATTCAATTTCAAAATTTTTGCGAAATAATCACCCAATTCATGCCTGCAAAAAGGAATGAAAATTTGCATGATTTTATCAAAGGCAAGGAATGAAAGTTTCTTTTGGAACTCCACATAGCACCCTGCAATTAGGAAAGAACTATTTAAAGGAAAATATCTTCTGGATCAATCTTCAAAATAATTGCTTAATTCATGCCTAAAATGAAGGAAGGAAAATCCAAGGGCTTGTTCACTTGTGCTTTGGGCATTTTCTAGAAAAAAATTTGGGAGAATGAGTTTTTGGGAGAAAACGTGGAAAAAGTGTCAGTTGTTTGTTTATGTTTTGGGAAAATAAGGAAAATGGATTGAGAATGAGTTGTTTGTTTGTTAATATTTTGGTGGAGGGACAAATTTTACTGTAGATGTCAAATCAGTTATATTTTTGTTGGGTTTGTAGGAAGAAATTATTTTTTTTATGTAATGTGTATATATATATATATATTTGATGGTGTGTATATATACATACTTGAGTATTAGGTAGGGTAGAGTAGTGTGTAGGATTTTTTTGAGATTGAATTCTGAGGGTTTTTTGGGTATAAATTTTTTGTATTTGGGGAAAATGATTGGAGAATGTGAATATTTTTTGGGATTGTTTTGGGAGTTGGGAAATATTTTCCCAAAATTCAAGTGAACAAAGCCTAAATAATTCTCCAGAAGCAGGTAAGAAAAATGGCCGTTGGAACATCAATATTGCAACTTGCAACCAAAGAAGGAAAGTTACTGTTAGAGATTTACATAGTAAAATGATCATAATTAGTTCTATTTACTTAAAGAAGAAAGGAAAGGGGAAAATGCCATTGGAATTTTTATATAACCTAAAGTCAAGAAAGGGGAGTTATTATTGGTACTTTATATGGTAACATACCTTTCTAGAAGATGTACAAATCGTTAATAAACTACGCCTATTTAAAGGAGAAAAGAAATAAGTCATAATAACTTAAGCCATTCTCCAATAATCAGAACCGTATAGCTTTTTGTTTGGAAGTTGCCTTCGCTTTCCATTGTTCTATCTGTTAGGCTATTTTTGGCAAGAAAATAGTTGTTTGTGCTTGTTGATTCATTTCTTATTATCCATTGTAGTACTCTCTAGATCTTTAATAATATATATTGCAAATTAAAAATTCTAATATTATATTTCAGGTAGTGGATGTAGGCTTACTGAACAACTATAAATTCTTGTGTCTTTTATATTTGCTATTTACTAGAATTTCTTCAATTACTATTTTGGATTACTAAAACATTTTCTTCATAAAATCTTTTAGAATATTTGAAAAATAAAAATATCTTATTGCTTTTAAAGAGGCTCAATTTACCCCCCCTCTTGACCTCTTTTTCACTATCAATTGGTACTAGAGCCGTGTGGCTCATAAAATAATTTCTAACCAACTTGAGCTTAGTGGATCCTAATGGCTACATCTAGTTTTGATATTTATGCAAAAGGACAGGCGCATACTTGTCCATCTTTGTTCTATAGGACAAACTACTCCACATGGAGGAATTAGATTGAAGAGTTTATCATATCTCTTAACTATGATTTATCGAGTATAATCATTGACAGGCCACTTATTCCAACAAATAAGAGTACGTCCCCAAAACGTAGAATAGAACTTACCAAGGAGGACAAAAAATTTGTTGTCCATGAATGCCAAAGCTAAGACCATTCTTTCTTGTGCATTGGTTCAGGAAGAATACCTACGAGTCGGCACTTGCTCCTTTGCGAAAGAGATGTGAGACATGCTTCAAATCACCCACAAAAGGACATCTTTGGTAAAACAAGAAAGAATCGCGTCACTTACTCATCAATATGAAATGTTCTCCATGAAAATAGATCGATTAGCCAAATATATGCATAGTTCATGGAGATAGTCAACCTCATGTTTGCACTAGGGAAAGTAATATCTAAAAGGGAGGAAGTTCAAAAAATTTTGTGATCCTTACCCAAGGCGAAATTCATTGCAATACATGAGCCAAGAATTTGGGACTTACTAATGGAAAAACTGAATGGATCACTTACCTCTCATGAAATGACACTCTTGATGAAGGAAGAAAGTTCCAATAGTAAAAATAAAAAGGAATATTGCATTAACTCATAGCATATTTACTAGAACGACGATTCAGGAGATTTATATAAAGATGTCATAAACGAAGAGATAGTAATGATCAAAGAGTGCCTCATACAACTAACATAGGTAAAGAGCCAATTCAAAAGAGACACCAAAACAAATTCCAAGAGAAGCAATGTTGATTATCAATGACATGGGTAGATCATTTGTCATGAATGCCATGAAATTGGACATGAAAAGGCTTGATTGTCCAAAACTTAAAAGAAATCCCAAATTTGAGAAAATTTTCAAATCTAAAGTGATGACCATTACATGGGACGATTCTAGCTCAGGCCAGTTCAATAACAAAGACGACTGCTTCATGGCCAATAGATAGGTAACTTTTCTCTCTAAAATAAATTTCAATGATTTTAACTTTGAGCATAGAAGTTCCAGTACATCTGACTTGCATGAAGAGTATCACAATGAGTTAGCAGAACCTTAAAAGGAAATTAACTTAGTTATCAAATTCAAAACATTCTTGATGAAAAGCTGAACTTGTTCAAACTTACAATAAGATTATCAAAAAGGATATAGATAACATGAATAGACTTGTCGAGAAGATTCAGGATCTTGAAAATGAAAATGCTTTTCTATTGGGAAAAAACTATAATCTAAAGTGAACTGTTAAGGGGAAACGAAAAGAGACTAAAGATTGAATATATCATTTTGTTAACCATTCTAAAAATAGAAATAAAAAAGAACCTGTCATAGTGGTGAAAGACATATTGAGAAGACATTGGAACTAAATACATGTGGTTCTAAAATCTAACAAACAAAGACTTAATACTACGTAGTACCTAAAGTAACTTCAATCTATGTTGTGGGAAATAATTAAGGAAGCCAATTGAAAAGACATGGTATCTAGACAGCTGATGTTCCAAATGCATGACTGGAGATAAAACCTTATTTACAAACTTACAGGATTTCAATGGTGGAAACATCCTATTTGCTGACAACTCTAAAGGAACAATCATAAGTAAAAGAACTACTGGAAACATGGGTGGAAGGCCCATTGAGAATGTGTGACTGGTAGATAGGCTAAAATATAATATACCAAACATCAGTTAACTTTGTGATAGTGAATATTTGGTACAATTTCAGTCTTCATGTTGCATTATCACAAAAAATGATAAAATCTTATTTATCGTTGTTGAGGATAGAAACATCTATTGCATTAATCTAGATGATCTTTCTAGTTAGAATGTTGAATGTCTTGTGGCCTCTAAAAATTCCAGTTGGACTTGGCATAGACGTTTAGGACATGCAAATATGAAACTTCTTGATCATCTTGTTAATAAAGATCTTATTAAAGGAATCCCCAAAATTGGCTTTGTTAAAGATAAAGTATGTGATACACTTGGAAAAGAAAAATAAATTAAGACATCATTCAAATCATTAAATGAGATCCCCTTATCCAGGCCTCTTGACTTTCTTCACTTAGATCTCTTTGGACTTTTGAAAACATGTTCTCTTGGGGGTAGTAGATATGTCTTCATCATTGTTGATTATTTCTCTCATTTTACTTGGGTACAATTTCTTGCTCATAAAAATGAAGCATTAAAATCATTTATATTTCTTACTAGGAAAATTTAGAATGAAAAAGGATATTCCATTAAAACAATCAAAAGCGATCATGGAACAAAATTCGATGATAATAATTTCGTGATATTCTATGATGAAAATGGTTACTCTCATAACTTTTCTGCACCAAAAATAATGCATAGTGGAAAGAAAAAAATAGGATCCTAGCTTCAATCAATAGCTCGTATATTGCTAAATGAATATGATTTACCTAAATCTTTTTTGGGGAAGGTGGTAAATATAGCATGCTACATCATAATAGAGTATTCCTAAGACTTTTTATCAAAAAGACCTCTTGTGAGTTACGAAATGGTAAAATACCAAATGTCTCATATTTTTGTGTGTTTGATGCAAATGCTTTATTTTGAATGATAGAGATCATCTTACTAAGTCTGATAAAGGCATATTCATTGGATATTCTATTCATAGCAAGGCTTACTGAGTATTTATCAAACAAAAAAGGACTTTGCAAAAATCCATACATGTTTTTGATGAGACTAATCCATCTCTGGCCAAGGACACCTTGAGCATAGAAACAACAGGCATTGACAAAGTAATTGAAGTTGAGTAGTAAGAAAAGAAAGCTGAAAAATGAAGTTTTGAGAAAAAAAACTAATGAAGTTTCAACTAGAAATTCCAATGCGCAAGAAGAGGAAGCTAAAAAGGAATAACTGAGAAAAACATTGATTAAGTTTCCACTGGAAGTTTCAATACACAAGCAAAAGAAAAAAATGTAGAATTTCAAATACAAATCAAGTCATCCAATTGGCAAAATAATAGGGAATTCGCAAGCAAGAATCATAACACGATCTAAACCAAAGGATGAAAATGTCACTAATGTGGTTTTTCTATTTCTTATAGAACCTCTTAATACATATGAAGCTTTGAATGACAGATATAGGAAGAATGCTATGATGGAAAAACTTTCTCAATTTAGTAAAAATATGGTGTAGAACTTGGTTGAAAGGCCTGCTGACAGACTAGTAATCGGAACTAAGTGGGGATTTAGAAATAAACTGGATGAAAAAGGTAAAGTGGTAAGAAACAAACACGATTTGTTGCAAAATGATATTCCCAACATGAAGGTATTAACTTTAATGAAACTTATGCACCCATAGCACGACTATAATCTATTTGCATGTTGCTTGCATATGCATCATATGAAAACTTTACACTTTGAATGACAACCAGGATTTCATAATTTAGAATTTCCTAATCATGTTTTCAAACTATCAAAAGCACTATATGACTTGAAATGAGCTCCTAAGGCATGGTATGAAAGATTAAGCACATTTTTACTTTCCAAAGGATTTTCCATGGGCACAATTGATACAACACTTTTTATGAAGAAGGTTGATAATGATACACTAACTGTACAAATATATGTGGATTATATTATATTCAGAGGTACTAAAGATAATTTTTGTGAAGATTTTGCTAATTCCATAGAAAGTAAATTTGAGATGAGTCCCGTGGGAGAAATTAACTTCTTCTTTGGACTTTAAATCAAGCAAAGTTCTGCAGGTATATATATGCCAAGAAAAATACACAAAGAAGCTACTCAAGAAGTTTGGAATGGAAAATTGCAAAGAAACTCTATCCTAATAAAACTAAATATAAATTTGGATCTTGGCTTAGCAGGAATGAGTCGTTCAAATAATGTATAGAGGCATTATTAGAAGTCTATTCTATCTTACAACAAGCATACCAAATATCCTTTTCTCTACCAGCTTGTGTGCTCGATTCCAATAAAATCCAAAGGAGTCTCATATTCGAGCAGTCAAATGAATTTTATAGTATTTGAAAGGATCTCTTCACCTGACATCTAGTATCATCGCTCAAACTCTTTCTTCCTTTTTGGTTTTGACGTTGACTATGTAGGTTATGAAATTGATAGAAAACATATCACAAAACATGCTAATTCCTTGGAGAATGGTTAGTTAGCTGTGCAACAAAAAGCAAAGTGAGTAGTACTATCAACAATTGAAGCAGAATACATGCCACTTGGAAATTATTGCACTTAAATTCTTTGGATTGAACAAATGCTCCGAGATTATTGTATGGATTTCTTCAATATACCTATTAAGTGTGATAATACCAATGCAATTAATATTATGAAAAATCCCATTCATCACTTCAGAACAAAACACATGGAAATTAGGCATCATTTTATCAAAAAGCATGCGAATAGTGATGTTATTTGTATAAATTTTGTGGAGATCAAGTACCAATTAGCTATTCATCTTCCTATCCATTCACTTACAATTCTTCTGTTTCATCAATTTTGTTTGGATCCGCCTTTTCTTTTGAAAAAGGAAAGAGAAGGATCTTCTTTGATGGATCCTCTTATTCTTGTTTAGTTCCTTTCATTTCAAAAGCTATTTCTATTTCTATATCTCTTTCTTTCTCACTTTCCACCTTTTCTTCCCTTTTTGAGGTTTCTTTCAGTTTAGAGGATAGTGTTGTTCCTTATAAGGGGTTTAGTTTGGTAGGCACTAAGATTGCTAGCTCTTGTTTTGATGGTTTGGGGAGAAGGCATAGTGGAGCCCATCTGCTCAATTATGAAAACTATAAATAAACAAGTGGTTGTCTGTGCAAGTGTTGAAATAATTCTTATTTCTGATTGCTTCGATCTTTCGATAACTAGTAAAGAGCTAAGATCCTTTTTATGGGCCTCCAGGAAGTTGATTAAGCGATATTTGAGAGTTGCGAGGAAGTCCTGATTACAAAAGAAAAGAAGCTTTAGTGAAAGCAAAATCAATTATTATAGCTAATAAGATATAAATCATGGTGGAGCTATCATTGAACTAAATCTATTATATGTGAATTCTTTGATAGAAAGATTGGGAAATCTTATATTACGTGAAGAAGATTGATCGATAGTCCATGCCATTGGTTCCATTTATTATATATCAATAAAATGTAGCTATAATAAGAAGATATCTATCGATGATAGCTATTCGAGTATGGTTGACCTCTACTCTAGGGCAAGTGAAAAGGGAACTAGTTATTTTCTTTCTTATTTGTGAATTGGCAAGATGACTAGTATCAAATGGTATAAGTGATCAACCTCCTTCCTTTCTGACAACGGCCTAAACATAACCTTCATCAAAAATGATCTTAGTTGGCTTTTCGTCTGATGCACAGGCAGGCGCGCAGAGATAGATTGGAAAGTGAGACCAACTTGTCAGTGACTTTCTGTATGTATTTGTGTTGAGCTAGTTTCAAGTTGTGCCCAAGGAAACCTATGTTGGAATAGTACCCCACAAGCTAATTAGATTAGCATGTTAAACTACTCCACTTGTGATTCAATCTTCATTGAATGTTATTCTTATTAAAATAGTTATTTTTATCTTATGCTTTTTACTCTTCATTTGCTTTTGGTTAATGCCCTCAAATCATATTAGACTATGGGACTCCCTTATGTATATGATGGTGATCATGAAACAAGTCTATATGGTTGTGATTTTAAAGTATTCCAACTCATAAAATCTTATGAGATGGACGTCTAAAATTCGGATAGACTTGTACTAACAATGCATATTCCAAGGGGTTGAATATTGCTCTGTTTCATGAGCAATCTATGTGAGGCACGGATGCATGTTGGTGGGTGCTTGTTAGAGAACAAGTTCACTGAAGACATGCCCGAAGAATCTACTACATAGTCGTAGTGGCACATCGGTGGTGGCAACTTCTCAAGCTTACAATAGTGCATATAATTAGTCCTTAGACTTGAAGATCCATACTAACCTTGTGTTTAGGTCCTTATGCTTTAACTTTTCCCTCACCTCGTAGTTGGTCATATGGGGTTGAGATTGGGCATGAGCTACTTAAGCATGGAGGTTTGTGAGATCCAAGATGAGATCCATCTCCTTGTTGTTGTGAAGAAAGAATGCATCTTTTATGTATTCTATAATGATCGATTTCAAAAAATCTTTGCACAAAGTAGTCTGACAATTTGGAAAAGGTGTTTTTCAAAGTTGAGGTCATAAAGGGGAATTAAACATTAGATGTCGAGACTTAGTTATTGAGGCTATTAGGGAGCCGGCAAATATCTTACCTTAGGCCTCTTTTAGGAGATAGGAGACGAAAGGTAAGTGAAAGCTATAATGGTTCATCAAGACATATTTCATTCATCCAATTAGTTGGGTTCCATGGGCTTGTTGCTAGACGTCGACCATGGAGATTGGGTACTCTTCAATTAATATAGATTAATTGAAAGTGTTATTAGTTTAAAGGAGTTTAAACTAATGTGAACATTTCAATATTCAAAATATCACAATAAGTTGTGAGCCCATGTCCAATAAATGGATGAACCTAATGGGTCACACACAAAAGCCTAAAGAAGCTCTTATATGATAGGAGAAATTTTCTAAGGAGTTAGAAAAATTCATCCTAGGCATTTTGGAGGGAAAGCAGTCGGCTTATTTAATTGATCAAAAGTGTTAAATTAATCAAAATAACTTAAGGAGTTAAATTAGACCAATTAAATTAAGGTGATAATTTAATTGATGCCATATGACTATTAATTGGTCAAGTTAACTTAAAGAGTTGAATTCATTAACTTAAGGAGTTAAGTTAAATTAATTAAATTATAGAGTTAATTTAATTAAATTGAGAATTTGAGTTTTGAAGGAAAATCAAATGGAAGAGTCCATTTGAATTTAATTTAATTAGCATTTCATTTAATGAGATGAAATACAAATGTTAATTAAATGCAAATGCACATGAAATGTAATTGCATGCGCAATTTGGCAAGTTGACCAACTAGCATGGAAGGTGTGATAGAAGCATCCAAGAGCTTCCATCCTCTCTATAAAAAGGTCGTGTGGCCAGCTACTTGGAGTGGCTGGCATTCATCACATTTTTTCCTAAAAAATTGTGATATAATTCATGTGTTGAATAATCACACAAAATTTTCTCCTCCAAAACCGCCACTCCTGACCTTCTTCCTCTGTTGTGCCAGAACAAGTAAGATTAAATTAGAGCTTACCTAAGCTGTGTTGATTTGATCATTAGATATCTTACACTTGAAGGACTTAGAATTCCTTAGTGGATCATCAATTGCGTCAATTTTTAGGAGCACCATTGGGCGACCAAAGAGTTTCTAATTTCAGCAAAATTTGGCCAACGACTCATGAGAAGATCTGCAATTTTTGCCCATTTTTGGAGCTTTGGAAAGGGTGCAATTGGATCAAACAGTTGCTATGTGTAGATCATCTATTGGAATAGTCTTTGGAGAGATCTAGTGAAATCCTTTGTTTCCATTTGCAAAGGTAAATTTTTTGCCTTCAAATCCTTATTTAGAGCATGATTATAATACTTGGGATGAGATGATTGGTTTAATTATTGCCTATTTTTGGTTTTAATATTTGGATCCCAATCCATCTCTATCTTTCAATCTAGGTTTGTGATCACATGGTAGAGTTCCCCATAGGTTTTTCTTTCTTTAGTCTGGTTCCGTAGGTTCATGATCATCTCTAAATCCTCAACTATCTTAGTTCAATCTCCGAATCCCAACAATAATGATTTTGTACCAAAAACCTCATAGCCTAAACTCTTAGAGTATGATTTCGACTATTCTTCCTATTACAAGTTAAAAGTACAATAAAATAAGTGAGGCCAAGAACATTTCGAAGACAAGAGAAAAGAAGAGCAAGAGGGAGCAAAATTTGAAGCTTCAAAAGTCTTGTTCACCTTAGGCTTTTTTACAAACTGAAATGGAATTCCCTGGTAATTAGAAGCAAAAGCACAGACCATCACGGGACCCTAGCAATGAAGAAAATGCATGTGTTCTAACTATACCTATAAGAGGAATCCTAACTTCGAAGAAGTCATCCTTTGCAGAGCTAACTTTGGAACCATGTCCTTTCTTGACTTCTTATTGTGTAGATAGGCTTACTTTACCAATTAATCTTTATTCTTTCCATTTGGCATTTCTTCCCATAGCTTTTCCTTCACTCGCCTATCACTGAGCTTGAACTAGAGACAAGGGCTTTAACCCTTAACCTCTATGGAAACCGAGATAGCTGTATTCTATAGTAAAAATGCTTATTAAACCTAGGTAAATGGCTAAAGGTGTACTTGGGCTTTAGGAAAGATGTCGGCCAACTGTTCTTCAGCTAAAACTTGCTTGATTGGACTTATGCCTCCAAAAAGGTAATCTTGTCTAGTATATTCTATATAGTTTGCAAGAAGGGCTAGAGCTAGGGAATTGGCTAATGGTAACTCCTCAACCCGAGTTGAGAAGATAATAGTATAGCATAAGCAATTAGCTATGTTCATAATATCTAGAAATTTCACTTCGTTGGTGATAGTTTTATCTTTTAATTAAATATTCGATCGAGACCATTTATCAAGACAGGCACGGATTGAGCATCAATGGATCTCTTCCTTATTTGATTCTCTTTCTTTCCAATGATTGAATGCATTGGAAGTCCCGTAACTCACCCATCATGAGTTCAGTGTTGATTATGCGCCGATAACAAAATAAGGAAGAAGCTTGAGTCTGCTTGGCCACATAATAAAATAGAGATTTTCATCTAAAAGTGGAAAACAAAAAAGAAATTTCCTGGGAAGAAAGATAAGGCTCCATTCAAGGAAGGTACTACAACCATATCCCATGCTCTTTTTGTGGATTACTTGATGTTTTTTCCTTCTTCTGCAACTGTTATTTCAACTGGCTAACTTGAACAATATCTTTTCCATCTTTCTCTAGATGAGGCCTTGTAGCTTTTTTTTTTCTTCTATCAAAATAACCTAAAGCAAAAAACCTGCAGATAGTGCTGTTTGAGTAAGCTATTCCCCCTTTCATCTTCACTAAGGCTCTTGCGGAATATCGATTTAATGTTCTCAAGATCCGGCGTGGCATAATCTCTTCTTGTATAAAATATTTTTTAATTAACTAGGAAATAAGTGACCCAACATGGGAATCACCAAATTCTGGTTGACTTTCTATTTTTCCCATAAGATACTTAGCATTTTCAACTTCTATCATTGTTCCTTATCTTGACGATGTTCAAATTGATTTTACCTCTCTTCGTAATGATTTAAAAAGAAAAATTGAACTTTCGACATCTTTGTAGTAGAATATCTGACATTTGCCATGATCATTAGTCCTTTTTAATGCTGAAGGGAGGCTTTGTGCATGTGACAACTAAGCATTTTGATGAGTACTTTCATTTTCATGACTTGGATATTACTCTTGGATATTGCCTTCGTACTTAAGATTGTGTTATGATATGTTTTTGGCTATTGAAATTAGAATTATGACTGAAATCTTATGTTAAGACTGGATTTATGCCTTAGTAACATGCTTTGTTGTCTTACATCTTATTTGATTAATTGTTGATTATATCTTGCACTATGGTTTTAAAGATACTACTTTTAGTAAAAGGGGGAGTATAAGTTTTGCTGAAGTTTCTATCAATAGTTCAGTTTTCTCTTGATAAAGTCTTGCAGATATGAGGAGCACAAATTCAAGGGGAGTGATTATCATATCCTCGCATGAAAAATGGATTATATAAAAAAGTGAAGATTGTTGGGATCTCCTCACATTGGTTTTGATAATGATCATTTTGCTAGAAGACTTTTATTAATAATCTCTGTTTGACATATGATACAGAGCTATTTAAAAGCTATTTAAGATAAGGAATGATAATTTGCATGATTTTCTAGAAACAAAGAAGAGAATTTTTTCGTTGGAACTTCATAGGAAACCTGCAATCAAGAAAGAGCTATTTGAGGGAAGATATTTGCCGGATCCATCTCCAAGATAATTGCCTAATTCATGCCTAAAATGAAGGAAGGAAAATCCATGTGATTCTTTGAAAATAGTTAAGGAAAGTGGCTATTGGAACTTCAACATGGCAACCTACAATCAAAGAAGGAAAGTTATCGTTAGATATTTACATTGCAAAATGACTAGAACTAATTCCATATACTTAAAGAAGAAAGGAAATGAAAAGATGCAGTTGGAATTTTATGGCAACCTGAAGTCAAAAAAGTTATTGTTGGAACATTATATGGTAATATAACCAGTCTAGAAGATGCAAAAGATCCTGAATGAACTTTGTCTATTTAAAGGATAAAAAAAAATGAGTCATAATAACTTAAGCCACTCTTCAATAATCAAAATCCTACAACTTTTTGTCTAGAAGTTGTCTCTGCCTTGTACTATTGTCCTATTTATTAGGTTGTTTTTGGTAAGGATATAGTTGCTTATAGTTGTTGACTCATTTCTTATTATCTATTTTATTATTCTCTAGATCTTTAATAATAGTGTAAGTTAAAAATTCTAAAATTATATATTAGAGGCTTGTTGAACCACTATAAATCCTCGTGTATTGTATATTTGTTATTTACTTGAATTTCTTCAATTATTCTTTTGAATTATTAAAACCATTTTCTTTATAAAATCTTTTAAAGTATTTGAAAAGCAAAAATATTTCATTATTTGTAAAGCGGCTCAATTCACCCCTCTCTCTTGACCTCTTTTTATTATCAAAAACTATATTTTAGATGGCATTTAAAGATTAAATAACTTTCAAAATATCAATGAAATCCAAATATAGAATAGTATCTAAAGTTGAATAATCTCCAAAATATCGAATGACATCCAAACATTGAATGGCATCAAACTAACTACTGAATGGCTGTCCAAAGATCGAATGACCTCCGAAAGTGGATGGCATAAAAATGTTAAAGCAGGATTGTATTCTAGGGCATCAATTTTAAGGTCTAGAAACATGCATCATATTGAATATAGAGACATCATATTGAATATAGAGTCAAGTTGTGTTTGAAAATAGTGAGTAAAAAGCTAAAGTAAAATCCTACTCGAGGATATTGATAACAATGATGTTAGAAATTTCCATGAAGTATCAAGTTGTTAATAGCAAAATAAATTATACTCAAGAGCATCATGTCTGATTTTTTAGACATCTGTAATTATTTTTTTAGGTTAATTAATTATTTTATGATGAGCATATTATTAGGAGGTCACTTGTATAGCATTTGTTTGTTACACTAAAATTTTATTTTGATGAATTTATGATCTCTGCGAAAGTTATTATAATTTCATAATTCATCATCATTGTGAAATTATCATATGTTGGAGACACTAGCTAGGTTGATCTAAATTAGTAGAGTTAGATATGTATGCAATTAATGTAAATGTTAAAAAATGCAATATGTATACTAAACAAATAAAGAAAATTCATTCATTAAAGAAATCCTAAACTATTTCATCATGAAAAACAAAAAAAGTAAAGCTACGTCTGGGACTAGAAATTGGGGCATCCTCTTAGACATCTTAGGCTAAGAGTAATGATGATATATAGTAGGAAAAAAGATCTAAGATTTTTTCAACATATAGGATAGCTTGTATTAGGGTTGTGAAATAGTTCGGTGCAATCCAATCGTGAATTGTCACCAAGAATAACATCTATTTTCACAATTTGGTTGATTCTTTAAATGTGAGAGTGGTGGGGAGTGATGATACAAATTAGCCCTTTGTCCTTGGCCAGGTCAAAATCAATATTAAGGTATCTTAGCTTAGAGCTAATAGGGTTTCTTAAGAGATCTTCTAGAGTGAGTTGAGCTATTAAATTTAAGTAAATTCTTAGTAGGTCAAGTATATTATTATGTCGACCTAAGTCGGTTAGCTTAAGTTGGAAGAATTGCCAACAAGGTATAGTTTGTTACTACTAGAAAATCCTATTTTAATGGACACACTAGCAGATACTAGTCCACCATAAATGTGGTTACTAACACCTAGTCAATAAATTGAATTTGTGATTGCTTATCCCATCGGTCACAAGTTTGTGATTGTAAGGACAACTATTATTGGTTTATCTTGGTTAACTAATTTGATTGTATAAATTTTGTCATATAACAAATAGGAGGTCACTGATCATTGACCGCTTAGTGACCAATGTCTATGGTCACAAAATGCTAGCCTTGTGATGGTCAGTGAATATTGTCATATTTAAGTCACTAATATTTTAAAGTGATCACTCTATTTGTGACTGCATTATGACAGCTAGTGTGGTCACTGATTTGTCACTGTGCTTTATGGTCACAAAACTTTCAAAAATAATGTGTATTTTCTTCATTTGGTGACCGCTTGGTTTTGTGAAAATATTTTTGATTTCTAGTGCTGAATCTCATACTTTTAGTTAACATGGTTTTTGTTCTCATTAGTAACAATCTAAAAGTACACAAATCAAAATAATAATTCATCTTCCAAAAACACAAATAATAACCAAATTCAGTAATATTATATCCAAATACATAAATAAAATAAAGATTTTAAAACATAAATAAGTTCATTAAGTCCAAGCATGCCAAATTAATTTGAAGAGAATTATTTACATTTCTAACATCATCATCTCTTTCATTATGGGAGGAAAAAGTACCTTGAACACATTTAATTTTTCCTTCATTGCTCTTAGCACTATTATAGCAGCCTCATCTCTTACCCTTGATTCTTCAGCTATCCTCTTTGTCTTCTCTCTCACCCTCATAGCCTCCTCCATAGTGGTTGTCGTCCTTGCTGCAGCCGCCTCACTTTGTTTAGCTAATTCTTGATCAATTGCTTTTGAAAAAACATCTTACAATTGATCTTAACTAACATAAGTTGATAGGGATGTCATAGATAGTGACTCAGAAGAAGTCCCAACAACAATAAGCTCATAGTAGTGGCCAATGCTCTCGAAGACATACACTCTATCCTTGCTTGAACCTTCACTGATCTCAAGCCACTTTTTTGCACCAAATGAACTTTTAGGAATAAGGTTGCTGCCATGTTGACTAATATATTCTTGATAATACCCATCCTATTCGAACATCCAAACATTAAAAACATAATTAACCCAAAAAGAGAAAAATTTGAGTCTTTGTTAGAACTAAAAATACTTATTTACATAAGTAAAAACACTTTCTTAAACAAAAACGATAATAAGGAAACATGCATTGTCAATATTGTATATTGTTTGCTTTTGTTCTTAGTTGTGATTCTATGTTATAGAGTTGACTTAGTTTTCCATTTTATGTAATTTTCCTTTTATGCTATGTAACTCTCTTGTATAAATGCCCCAATTGTCAATGATATTCTTCAAGGATTTTCGTCATCTCTAGAGTCTTTACATGGTATCTAGAGCCATAGCCTTACGACCTTTTTTGTTTTTTATTTTTCTTTCCTGCCTCACGACCTTCTCTTTCTTCAATCGTAAGCAATGTCAACTAAGTCTGCTATACCAAATTAGCCTCCCAAACCTCTAAGTCATCTTCCAAAAATGATGGCTCTTCTTGTATCCCTCTCCATTTAGATGAATCCTACATTATAGCCATCAACGTACACTCCCACTTTTGTCCCATTAAGAGTTACAACTATTAATTACTTGTCTTAGCACACAGAATGGGAAAGACTTCCACCACCTATGACTTCGAGAAATTCATTGAGACCTTCCCAGATAATCATTCGAACACCACCTATTGGAACCATCAGGATAAGCTCATTCATTCTGCTACTGTCCCTACACTCCCACCTAAATCTGTTTGTCATTGCCTCCAAGATGTCCTATGTTGTTTGGGAGTCTATGAAAAACACTTATGTCAAGCCAAATAGGTCACATCTCATGGAACTCTAGGAAAGTCTTTCCAAAGCCTCAAAGACTCCAATACCATCAAAAGTTATATACAGAAGATGAAACATTTAGTCGATCAGTTAGCTATTGCTGACCACCTACTTTCAAAGGATGATCTCATCCTTCACATTTTGAATGATCTTCCGCATGAATATGACCTTATTCCTTCTGTGATTCAAACAAAAGACTCACCTATCTCCTTTGAAGAACTTCATCAAAAGTTGCTAGATTTTGAAACCCAAATGAATAAGTGGAAGATTGCCATCCTGTCTTCCTTTTCCATCGACGTTGCCACTAAGCAAGGGTTTCCGTCCACCAACAAAAACTAAAAAAAGTTGCGGTATTGGGAATTCCAATAACACCAATACTGATAGAGGAAATAATAGGGAACCAAGCAATTCTAATTCCATTTTCTGTCAACTATGTAACTGTCTAGGCCATACCATGAAATAGTGTTGTTGTCTTCTTAACATTGTCCCATGGCTTTAGTAGTCCACTTCTCTGTAATCTCAAAAATAGTTTTCCCCGTGAGCTAACCTTGCTATGGCTTCCCATGGCTCTTTTATTTCTTGGCTTCTTGATTCAAGTGCTACTAACCATGTTCCAATGAGCTTTAGAGTTTGTCCTTACACTCCGAATATAATGGCAGTGAAGATACTATAGTTGGTGATGGGACTTCTTTACCTATTACTCACACTCGAGGCCTTTTTTCTCTTCTTCTCATAAGCCTTTGACTTTAAAGAATGTTGTTTGTGTTTCTTTTATGTAGAAAACCTTATTTCTTTTTATCGGCTTTGCTGTGATAATAATATGTTAGTTGAATTTTCAATCTCTGCCTTCATTTAAGGATCTTTGCATGGGAACACCATTAGTGCAAGGGAGACCTAAAGATAGAACCTACAAGTGGTGCTAATTCCAAATTTTCTCGTACTCCTACAAAATTTGAACCCTCAGCTCACCTTATTCCCAAAGTTTCATTTGGCAATGGCATTGACGTCTCAGTCATCCTTATTCTATAATTTTGAAGCATATTTTTAAAAAGTTTCTCTTTCTGATTCTATTTTAAGCAAAGACTTTTTTTTTTTTTTTTTTGTAATTCTTGCAAATGCACTAAAATACACAAACTATCATTCTCAATTTTCTCTCTTTCTGGGAATGCACCATTAGAATTGCTTTATACAAATGTCTAGGGTCCAAATCTCATTTCATCAATTGATGGTTTCAATTATTAATTAATTTTTGTTGATCATTTTATAAAATATATTTGATATTTTTCTTGTGAAAAACCAATAAGATATTTTCATTATCTTTTCAAAATTTAAGAAAACAGTTGAGGAATTCCTTCAAAAGAAGATTATCTCTATTTATTCTGATAATAGGGGAGCAACTCTTTCAAACAAAAACTATCTCTATTTATTCTGATAATAGGGGTGAATTTGTTCATCTCAATCAACTTTTACCTAAAGATGGTATTTCTCATTTTTTTCACTCCACCCCACACTACGGAACATATTGGCATGGCCAAGCATTGTCATGGGCACACTATTGAAACTGGGCTTACCATTTTACATAGGGCCCAATTAGCCCTCACCTTTTGATTTTTTACCTTTCAAACCTTTCAAACTGTAGTTTATCTCATAAACGTACTCACAACGCATTCCCTATATATTGATAGCTCGTTTGCTTGTTTGTTTGGCAAAAGCCTAATTATACCAATTAAGCTCAAAATTTTTGGTTTTATCTGCTATCCTTGGTTGCGGTCCTATATGAAACACAAATCAAAACCCTGATCCAAGCCATCCATTTTCTTAGGGTAATGCAAGCAACAAACTACTTACCTTTGCTGTGACCTTTCCCAAGCAAAATTCCATCTTTCCTAGCATGTTGAATTTGTGGAGAGCAAATTTCCTTTTTCTTCTCTTGATCATGATTTTCTAAGACTTTCTACCCAAGATATTGACTACTGGTTACCTGCCTACTCTATTATTTCCTTATTTAACTCTACTACCGAATCTCCATCCGACCTTTCCTTTTCTCGTCAACTAGATTCGGTAGTGTCTTAATATTTCCTGCATATTATTTGTTGAACCGTGTTTATTGAATTTATAGCTTTGCTATTTATTCTATGTTGGGTACTCGAATTTATTGCTAGATGAATAATTTTACAGGGACACTATATTTATTTTAAATTGAGTAAAGTGGCACTCGATTTATGCAGAAACTGAGCCAGTACTTCTGCATGAAAAGAGTAAAATTTTTTGCACTCTGCAGGAACTGTACAAAAATAACATACATAAAGTGGAAAAAATTGCATTCTATTTATGAAGTGATTATGCAATTTTCTTCACATAAAGTGTAGAATTTTCTCATTTTTGGATGCACGAGTAGAATTGCACAAGTAGAGTGTAATATTTGTGCAAAAATATAGTCTATTTCTAAAAAATATCAAAAAATAGAATGAAGAAGTTGCACTCTATTTTTGCATAAACTGAGTGAGGTTTCTGCATTCTATTTACAGTACTCTGTTTGAATATATAGGTATCCATAGAACACGAGAAATAGAGGGATAATTTGGGGAAAATTTTTGGAATTAGATTCTGGAAAAATTCAAGCTACAAAACCGAGGTCCTCCACTATTTATATATAGATGTAAAGAGTAACTAACTAACTAGTGAGAGGATTAGTAACTAACTAAATCTCTTTAACATACACAGTGCATAATATATACATATATAATTAAACATCTCCCCCTCAAGTTGGAGCTTGATGGATGTCACGCAAGCCCAACCTGAACAGACTAGTGTGGAACGAATTTGTGCACAAACCCTTTGTGAAAATGTCTGCTAGCTGGCTGGAAGTGGAGATATGTCGAGGAAGGACAAAGCCTTGCTTGTACTGATCCCAAACAATGTGACAATCGATGTCAATGCGCTTGGTTCGTTTATGGAAGATTGGATTCTTTGTGATATGAATTGTAGCTCTAATAAACGAATGGGGAGCTGACTAGTAATGTGAAAGTCATTGAGAATGTAGCTAATCCATTGTAGCTCACAAACGATTGAGGCCATGCTTTTGTAATCTACTTTTGCTGAAGATCTAGAAACAATGGTTTGTTTTTTCGTCTTCCATGAGACTAAGGAGGATCCTAGAAAGACACAATAACTAGTGAGAGACCGTATACCATCAGTACAAGATGCCTAGTCTGCATCACACTAAGCTTCCAATTCTAAGTGGTTATGTGCAGCAAAGAAGAGCCATTTTGAAGGATAACCCTTTAGGTATCGTAAGACATGCATAGCTACATTCCAGTGATCAACTATGGGGAAGTTAACAAACTAACTTAGTTGCTGAATGCTGAAGGTGATATCTGGTCTGGTGAGATTGAGGTATAAGAGCCATCCAACTAACCTTCTGAATTGAGCAGGGTCTAAGTATGGAATTCCATTTGCAGTCAATCTAAGATTCTTAGGAAATAGAGTGCAAATAGGTTTGGAACCTACCATACCACAATCCTTAAGAATGTCCAAAACATATTTTCTTTGATTGAAGTAAATCCCCAGTTCAGATCTTGCTACTTCAACCCCTAGGAAGTACTTAGCACAACCAAGATCCTTGATTGTGAATTTAGAGTCCAAAAACTGCTTAACACTAGCAATCTCTCCTTCATCATTTCCATAAATTAATACATCATCAACATAAACCAATAGAACTGTGAAGGATTTTTGAGACTGCTTGGTAAAAAGGCAATGATCATAACTAGATTATTGGAAGCCAGAAGTCTTGAACGGAGCAGTTAATTCAATATTGCACTGTCTGGAGGCTTGCTTCAAACCATAAAAAGACTTTAGAAGTTTGCATACCTAACCAGATTGAGCCCTTTTATAACCTTCAGGAGGAATCATGTACACCTCTTCTTCAAGAAACCCACGAAGGAAGGCATTATTAATGTCAAGTTGTTGTATGCTCCAGTTTCTAGCAGCAGATAAAGTAAATAATAGTATCACCATAACTGATTTTGCAACAAGAGAAAAACTCACCAAATAATCAATTCCAGCCACTTGGTTAAAACCTCTAGCCACCAATCTTGGTTAGCATTTTTCTATTGTGCCATCGGCCTTCAACTTAACTTTATACACCCATTTTGATCCTATAGCCCTTTTTCCAGTAGGCAAGGAAACTAGCTCCTAGGCTTGGTTAGATTCAAGAGCCTCCATCTCCTTGTTCATGGCATCAATCCATTCTGGCTGAGTACTAGCATAAGCATAGGTTTCGTGTTCTTTTATATCGTATACATTTGCTAGAAAATCCAAGTATTTAGGGGATAAGTTGGCTTTGGTGGAAAAAGAAAAAGTATTTAGAGTGTAAGGATTAGTATTGGCATTCTTGACATTTACAATTAGGATAGTTAATGGCATAGACTCATGATCTTCATGCTCAATGATATTTAATACATAATCATTAAGTTAGATTGGCCTTTTTCTGACCCTGCAACTATGTCTTAAAGGATTCTAAGATAGTGGTTGATTAGGATGGTCACTGGGACTAGAACTTTGAAGGGAAGGAGAAGCAACAGTAACCTTAGATGGCAAAGATGATGACTGGTTATGATGAATGGTAGTATCAGTCTTGGTAGGCTCCTAAGAAATAGGTATTAGTAAAGATAATTCAGATGGTTCAGTAGGTTGAATGTGTTTGAAGGGAAATGTATTTTCATGGAACACAACATCTATGGACAGCAATATCTTGTGATTGATAAGGTCATAGACTTTATAGGCTTTCTAATCTATGTTATACCCAAGAAATATACATTCAAAAGGCCTAGAAGCAAACTTATCTTTATGAGGTATAGGGTTGGTGGCAAAGCACAGGCAACTAAAAACTCTTAGGTTTTGATATTCAGGGGTTTTTCTGTACAATCTTTCAAAGGGAGGTTTCCACTCAAGGATCAAAGTAGGTATTCTGTTCATGATATAGGTGACCATAAGAATGGCTTCCCCCTAGAATTTGAAGGTAAACTGGATTGAATCATGATAGCTCAAGCTATTTCAAACAAGTGCCTATGCTTCCTTTCTACAACCCCATTTTGTTGGGGACTATAAGGACATGTTTTCTGGTGTATGTCAAACTATCCAAGTAAAGTGGACATCTCATTGTTAAGAAATTTTGTCCCATTGTCACTTCTAATGGTCTTTACATAGGTCTGGAATTGATTTTTGGCCATATACAAGAATTGAGATAAATAGGTATGAGTTTCTTGTTTATTTTTCATCATGAAGGTCCATAAGGCTCTGTCGTAGTCATCAACAATAGTTAATATGTAATGAGCACCTGTCAGGGAGGGTTTTTTGTATGGTCCCCAAAGGTCTATGTGCATGAGATCAAATATCTTTGTGGTACAAGCATTATTGACATGGAATGGAATCATAGTCTGTTTGGCAAGAGGACAGATATACCAGGTAAAATGAGGATCACTATCTTTGTTAATAATTTGAGGAATGTGTTGTAAAGAAACAGTAGAGGCATGCCCAATTCTGGAATGCCATGGAGAAAAATTACAAGAGGCATTACAAGAAACAACATTATTGACAAGAAACTGACCAACATTTCTAGATGAATTGCTAGTAGTGAAAGCTTTACAATTGTTTGAAAGAAAACATGAGCTATTAAGAGCATATAGTCTCCCTATAACTTTCCCAACTGCAAGGATATCCTCATTCTGTAGGTCCTACAAAACAAATTTGTTTAGGTAAAAAATGAATCTAATTTGGGTATCATTGATCAATTTGTTTACTGATAGAAGGTTTAATGTAAGGTCAGGTATATAGAGGATATCCATGAGGTTTAGTTTGTGAGTAAGCTGACTAGTTCCTATATAGTGAACTATTTTCTTTTTTTCCATCAGGTAAGTATACTGGAGTGGGCATAGTAATTTTTCTATGAGTAGTTAAAAGATCTAAGTTATTGCAAATGTGGCTTGAAGCCCTTATATCCACTATCTAAGATCTTTCCCTATGCATTCAGAAATACTGAAGGCATAGTGGACAAACATACCTGCAAAGTTATTCCAATGAGCAAAGTTAACTTGATCAACATCTGTTTGTTGTTTTCCCTTCATGGCCTTAGCAACCTCCAGTTGGATCAAATTAGTCAAAGTTGATGTCCAGTCAAGGCTCTTAGAGTTATCTATTTCTGTCTTATACTCAAGAGGAGTATCAACATGGTTCACTGACTGTTTTCTTTGGTTTTGTGCCTTCCTCTCCCTCAATTCCTTATACCAATCCAAATATCCATGCAATTTGAAACAATTCTCCTTAAGCTGGCCATCCCTTCCACAGTGTGAATAGTGCCTATCATTTCCTTTCTTCAATTCCTTCTTAAAGCTTTGCTTGTTACTGGTATCATTTTTGAAAGAAAAATTGTTTCTAGTCATCATAGCAACATTCTCAACCACATCACTGTAGGTAACATTAACTTCTCTCTACTTTTCAACTCTGAGAACCATATAATATGCCTTGTTTACACTAGGAAAAGGTTCCATGATTGATATTTGGTTTCTAACATGATCAAAAACATCATTAAGCCCCATCAGAAATTGCATCAGTCTATTGAATGAATTTAGATCAGCTACATTTTTACCAGTCCCACAGGTACATTCAAGAACAGGCATCAGAACATTCAACTCATCCTAGAGTTTTTTTAATTTTGTGTAAATACTGCACTACATTCATAGTCCCTTGAGTAATTGAGCTAATTTCACGCTGCAATTGGTAAAGGAGAGGGTTATTACACTCACCATATCGTTTTGAGATTTCATCCCACATTTTCTTAGATGTAGTCGTGTACAGAAAGGCCTCAACGATATCCCTTGAAATTGAATTGAGTATCCATGATGTGACCATACAGTCAACCCTCACCCACTGCTCATAATCCATTGAATCTTCGCTCGGCATGGGGCATCTCCCATTAATAAACCCCAATTTCACCTTAGCTCCTAACGCGATCTTCATGGAGCGACTCCAGGAGAGAAAGTTCATTCTTGTCAAAAGAGAGATAACTAGCGTCATGCCAGGATGACCTGATGACTGTAGAGAGGTAACTAAATTGAGGATTAGTAACTAACTAAATCTGTTTAAAATACACAGTGCATAATATATATATATATATATGCACACATAATTGAACATACTCAATTTATAAAATCGAATGTAGTTTCTATACTCAATTTCTGGAAATGTCTTTTCTATTATTGCATAAAAGTTATGGTTTTGTTGTTGAAGTCACATTTATATAGAAAGGGAATCATTATAAGTTTTATTTATGTTGATTTTTTGCACTGGTATTCTTGGGTTAAAAAGTTTGAAAGTTGTGTCCTAAAATAATTTCAAGTTCTTGACATATGTGATTTATAGGATTTGAAAATTGAAATGTGAAACCACCCTACAAACAATGGCTGATATAGTGAAGTTAATTAGGCCACAAGTTAAGATATGTGAAGGGAATGAGACATGGAGTTGATAATTTGAAGTCTCCTTTTCACATTCAATGTGTATCTGAACTTTTTTCAAGTATCTTGACTTATTAGGTCCCTTATAGTTTTAGGCTAGATATCCAACAATTGAATTTGGGCTCTAAACCAATTAAAATTTAAGTGGATTTATTAACTAATTGAAATGAATTAATTTTCGAGCTAAAAATTAATAAGTCCAACTGGTAAATTATTCTCCATCTTTGACAAGCCTCATTACATGTGTTGAATAAAAAAGTTCATTTAATTGAATTAATTTAACCTTTTAAATTAACCCGACCTAAATAGTTGATAAATTTAATAAATGATATAGACTTAATCACCTTTACATGTGATTCAGTAGTTTCACCAATTAACTAATTGCATGCCCAACACTCTGATGATTTCATTTGTAAATGATTTGACTTTTAACTATTCCAATTAATAAATATTCTTTTGTATGAAACTACTTTTGCTTTTTAGACCTCTGTTAACTGAGACTCAGTTTATCCAAGGTCACTTTCGAGAAGATATAGCATGAAAGCTACTCAAAAATTATCTCTTTGCATCGAAGGTACTCAGACAGGCTACAAGTATTGCACATTGTGCCTTAGATGAAAAGTAGAGGTTGTTGTAATAGCACATTCAACTTCTAATTTGCATGGGAACTTATAAGCATCAACTCTAAGTCTGTGGCTTGGCGATAGAGAAATAGTTGTAGAGATATCTATCATTTTCTGGGGGTTGTAAAAAATTGGAAGATATTAGAGCTTATAGAAACCACAGTTGACGGCTTATCCATTTGTTATGCCTAGTTTACTCAAAAAAAAAGGACTATTGTTGGATTTAGGACGTTAACATATATATATATATATATATTAATGATAATAATAATTGTATGTAATTTGCTATTGCAAAAGGTTTGACTCAAATTAAAGTGATCTAATTATTAGGTAGGCCCTAGAGTTACCTTACAAAGTATGCGCTTATATGTGTAGATACTCTAATTTATAATTTCTAATTTCATGATGGGTCAAACTCAAAATAAGCAAAAGATATACAATTATATTTGCGGTCCCTAAATTATGTGTATGATTCTTTTATGATATCCCATCATTAGAAAAGAGACAGTAGCTTCTCCCAAAATTCATTTGCACTAATTTGGAAGAGCAATAACCGCAAGAATCAAAGATTTCATTGGTATTCATAGATCCAGTTATGCTTCTGGATCCAATTTGAGTTTTGATGATTTAACATGATGGTCCTTGGGTTTTGTGTGATGAGTTTCATAGATCTGATATAAGTCATTCAAGTGATATCAGAGCCATTCATGTTGAATAATTGGGAAATCCATTGTTTTAAGTTAGATCTACTTGAATTTAAGAATTCATGGGCTTAATAAAGTTTTATTAAAAAATTTTATTCATCTTTAAAATATTTAATAAATTTCATAATCATTAAAATCGATGCCCAAAAGTTTAATCTTGAAACCAAGTAGATGGAATTTTTTTTTATGTTTTGCCGCAACGAATTGCGATTTTGAATTGAAACTCTAGATAGCTGCGGGTTGCACTATTGATATTAACTGTAACACCCTTAGAAACCATATTATTGATATTATTTATTTAATAATATTTTTATAAGTTTTTATTGGATTTTATTTAATTTTAAAAGTTTTGGTGTCAAATCGCAAGTTGAAGAAACCTTGATTAACCAATATTGAAGAGTTTTGTGGGTTTAATTAGAAATACTTTTGGTCTAAGGGGTGAATGTTAGGCTCTATATAAGTCCAGGGACTGAAGTTGTAATGGGTCAAACTTTGGAGGACTTAGTTGAAAACTGGATTAAACTTTCTAGGGTCAATCTGTGAATAAAAAAAGATCAATTTTATAAATATTGAATTTTCAATTGGACCCCCCATTTCCATTTTCTTCTCCACCGAAACCCACCATCTTTCTCTCCAGCCACTTCCTCCGGTGACTGGCAAAACCCACCAAACTTTGCACCAACCTCTTCCTCTCTTCACCGTGAACTCATACATATCTTTTTCTTGCAAAACCACCCAGAAGAACAACCAAAAAAATGCACTCGACGGTGGTGAGTTTGGGCGATGATAGGTTTCTTCGTTCCGACAATTGAAGCCAAGATTTAAGTACTGGGTTTTGTAGCCCTCGGCTCAAGGATCACATTGGTAGCTTTGGATTGAAGAATGATGCAGTAATGAAAGAGAAATTGAATAAAAATAGGACAGTGGTGGTGCTGTGGCGTCGGAGCTAAAATTGGGAGCCTTCCTAATGGCAAATCGTGAAATTATTTGAGAGCTTTGATTTGTGGACTGAAGAGCATCTTCTGGTGGTGACGGTGACCAACTTCGGTAGTGGCGCTAGGACAGTTTGTTCATCTCGATGTGGTGGTCGCATGCACGGAGTCTGATCGTTAAGATTACATTTCGATAATAAGATATTGGGTAAAAACAAGAAACTTGTGTTAAAATTGTATGCATGTGTATGTATATGCCTCCAAACCTTACGATGTATCGTATAAATGAAGAATACGTGAATTGATTAGGAAATTGAGTCATACATATAATTACATAAATTAATGAACCTAGATTTTGTTATATCGCGTAATAATCTTGATTAATTAGGTAACTAGATGAAGAAAATCCTTGCTTTATGAATTTGGAACCTAAGTGGTGATAATTGGGTTAATTGAGATGATATAAAACCAAGATTTGGTTCATGTATATACCATTATAAGTTTAATGGACTTGGATTTGTGTTATCATGTAAAGTTGAGTTAATTAGGTAATTAGGTTCTAACTTTGTATAAATGAGTACTAGGTGGTGAATTTGGACTATTAATAATAGTTACGTTAATATAATTGACTTTATGTCACATTACAAGATTAATTCTACAATTAAGGACGCAATTGTATCTCCTTATTGGAACCGATGCAAAACCCAAGAATATTTTCCTTAATAACGGCATACTTAGGAATAATACCTATTGATCATGTCGAGGCTAATCACTGAGGACTAGTACTTATAGTATAATGACTAGTTTTAGACTACTATTGTAGGATTTTGATTATGAGGACAATGGGGATTTTGACAGAAACCCCTTTCTTCTGATTAGGTGACGAGGAGCATGATTTCACTAACTAGTAGATCATAGTAGCTTTCACATTTCGTGATTTTAAGGTGAGGGCCTACTGCTCGGGTAATTGACTTGATTACAGCTTACTCGTCAATTGTTGTACCCTATAAGGATCCACCGATTTGGTAATTATTTTAGTAAATCAATTGCATCGTGATTGAACTCTATGAGGTTCCATTATTTTGATACATGTCTTTGACTATCATTATCATTTATTGCTAATTTCTGAACCCTATGAGGTTCTATTGTTTTGACTATCGTTATTGTTTATTGTTGATTTCTGAACTCGGTGAGGTTCTATCGCTTGACATCTAATCTGATTAATGTTATTGTTGCTTTCTGAATCCCGTGAGGTTCTATTATCTTGACTACCATTATCCTTTATTACTGAATTCTGAACACTGTGAGGTTCTACCGCTTCTATTCTTATATCGATTGAATTATATCTGTTATTGATTGTTGAAACCTTGTAAGGTTCTACCACTTCAGTAATCATTTGTGCACCACTATGAGGGTTAATCTCGTTTGAACTCGTGAATTATATTAGTTAATCATTTTGTATACCTTGAGAGGGTTTGTTCAGTTATTCATACCTTGATTCGAATTGATCATTTTCGTTCTGATGCCTAGAACATGTTATCGTATTCAATATTGATCAGAATGAATTCGTTCTGCTGTCACATGTATGGCCTTATCGGCTTACATGATTTATTGTTGATTCGCCATGTCAGCTTATTTGAATCGTGTTGATAAGTGATCCCAGCTGTTATACTCGGGACACACCGTTAAGTCTGTTAAGTTATTCCTAATCATTGAGCTCGGGACATACGGACATGTATAACAGAAATAGGGAAAATTGATAAGCTTGATATGTTGATCCCAGCTGTTGTGCTCGGGATGTGTTGTTATGATAAGTTTGTTATGTTGATCCCAGCTGTAAAGCTCGAAACATGCTGTTATATTGATCCCAGCCGTAGAGCTTGGGACTACTGTTATGTTGATCCTAGAAATTAAGCTCGGGACGTGCTATTATGATAGATTTTATTGGAAACTATTATTGACTGGAAACTCTTATCGACAATTTTGTTATCTGATTGATTTGTTATCAATTGTTCTATTATCTAATTATTTTGTTATTTGGTTGCTCTGTTATTTGATTGTTCTGTTACTATTCTATTATCAGACCGTTATTGCCAAGTTGTTATGCTTGAGCTACTATTATTGCCGAGCTGCCATGCTTGAACTGAACTGTTACTATACTATGATGAAGGTACAAGGAGAATCAGATATGCATGTTGTCTTTGAATTAATTGAAATGCATATACTATTTAGATTGTTATTCTTAATTGTACTATGCTCAAGGAGCAATAAGCCTAGAGTGGTTTCCAGTCTAGATTGGGCTGATGTTCCGGGCCATTAGAGCCAATGGTAAATCCTCCCGACTATGATCGGTTGAGATATCCCTAAACCTCCCATGTAGGATCAGTCGAGATGACTGGGTCGATGAGCCAACGGTCACATATTCCAAACTAGCATTGATTAATAGTTAAACCGTTAACATTCTTATTCTGGCATATTCATGTTTTCTTTATTTTCATGCCAGTAGTACTCTGTTGAATTACTGATTCCTCGACAGATCCGTGAGCTGCTACTTATTATCCCTCACTGAGTCCTTAAGACTCACCCCTCTATGTATTTTTTGATTTTCCTAGACAGGATTCGATGGACTTGAGGTTCAGGCTTGGATTGAAGGATATATTTGATAATGGGATAAGTGCTTGAACGTGCTTATGGGATCGCTTGGACATCAAGCCTTAACTTAGAAAGGTTATGATATGTTAAGTTAAGTTGAAGATTTGCAACATGTATAAATTGTGGTGAATAATATTTGACGATTGGTTTGTATATATTATGTTTATGGTATCTTAGTAGTGCCGCTTTAAGTTTAAAACATGTTGTTGTCCTTGGAGATTGTGAAAAAATTTTATAGGCCCATCGAGCATGAAGTCTGAATGACTTAAGACTGATTAGAGTAGCACCTTGGGCCGAAGTAGGCACCTCCCAGTCGGAGCGCTACATTAACTGAATTTGAAAGCTATTTCATTGGTGGTGTGCGGCGGTGCTTTGTGTATATTTGTTGTGTGTGAACTTTTCATGGATAAAACATTCAATCAAGATTTGTTGAATGCATTGAATTTCTACCATGATTTTTTTTAATCTCTTTTATCCAGTAAAGATCAAATTGATTTACATGAGTATTGATGTATATGTTTTGAATATATACATGTTTGTTTCTTTTGATAAATTTATTCAAAGGTAGGTTGATTTAAACAAAAAAAAAAAACGATTTTGGGGAATTTTAATTTGAATATTGGTATGTTTATATATAGATATAAATTAATTAGGGCAATATGTCACCAAAGTGACCTCTCGTGTAGAAATTAATTTTTTTTGAAATATAAATGATTATATGCATGTAACTTATGTAAATATTGATGTAACTCAAGTGATTGTCTTGTTCGATTTTGAGATGAATATGTCTGATGATTGTATATACCATAAGTTTAGTGGGAGTAAGCATATTTTTTTTATTTTATATATATGTCAATGGCATACTGCTTGCTAGCAACGATGTAGGTTTGTTGTACGAAACCAAGATAGCAAGGAATTTTGAGATGAAAGATCTTTGTGATGCAACTTTTATATTATGGATTCAGATACACTGGGATCGCTCTTAAGGTATCCTTGGATAATCACCAAAGGCTTATATCGAAAAGGTTCTTAAGAGATGTAGCACGGGGGATTGTAAACCAGGCGATACCCCTGTAGTTAAAGGAGACAAATTTAGTCTCAATCATTGCCCCAAGAATGCTTTTGAGAAGAAAGAAATGTAGAAGATTCTTTATGCATCAGCAATGGGGAGTCTAATGTATGCTCAGGTTTGTACGCATCCAGATATTGCGTACATTGTTGGGATGTTAGGTAGATATTTAAGCAATCTAGGAATGAATCATTGGAAAGTAGCCAAATGAGTCAAGCGGTATCTATGAAGAACAAAATATTACATGCTCACATATAGAAGGTCGTATAAGTTAGAGATCATCTAATATACAGACTCCAACTTTGTAAAATGCCAAGATAGTATGAAATCTACTTTGGGCTATACCTATATGCTTGTTGAAGGAGCTATTTCCTAGAAAAGTGCTAAGTAGACACTTGTAGCTCCTTCCACAATGGCAGTTGAGTTTATAGCGTGTTATTAGGCATCTAATCATGGAATATGGCTACAAAATTTTGTCACTGGGTTGCGAATTGTGGACACAATTAAAAGGCCACTTAAGTTATTTTGCGACAATAAGTCACCAGTTTTATATTCCAACAACAACAAGAGCATGACAAAGTCAAAGCATATAGACATTAAGTTCCTAGTTGTTAAAGAAAGAGTTCAAAGTGGTCAACTGTCTATAGAGCATATTGGCACAAACTCCATGGTTGCAGATCCACTTACAAAGGGATTACCACCCAAGGTCTTTCATGAGCACACCGCTCATATAGGTGTCATGTCATTTGAGGACATTCCATTTTAGTGGGAGTTTGTAATTCTAAATGCTTTTTTGTATAGACACTTATTCGGTTATTTCAGTTTGTGGCGTTTTGAGGTTATTTTTAGCAGAAATAAAGTTTTTTCCCAATTTATTGCACTCTGATTTTGGTATGATTTGATCTCACTAAGGTTTAAGATGGGCCAGTTGAAAATATGCATTTTTAGATCACATCGCATGTAATTTCCATGCTAAACATCCACACTAGATCTGTGTCATTTGGTTATGTTAATATATGTGATCATAAATGGATTTAATTACGATAATTGTAGTGAAAGTCACCTTGGTTCTATGTTGACATAATCGATGGACGAGACTGTTTAAAGATAATATCGATTATGACAGCAAAGTTTTGAGCTCATAAAGTTATATTATGGCATACAATTATAAGGTGATGTGTACACACACACACACACACACACACATATATATATATATGTAGTTCAAGTCGGAGATTGTTGGATTTTGGACGTTAAGATATACATAAAAAACTATATATATGTATCTATATATATATGTATTAATGATCATGATAATTGTATGTAATTTGCTATCATAAAAGGCTTGACCCAAATTAAAGTGATATAATAATTAGGTGGACCTAAGTTATCTTAAAAAGTATGGGTTTATATCTATAGATACTTTAATTATAATTTCTAATTTTATGATAGGCCAAATTAGAAATAAGAAAAAGATATAAAGTTATATTAGGATTATGGTCCCCTAATTATGTGTATAATTCTTTTGTGATATCCTATCATTATAAAAGAGAGAGTAACTTCTCCCAAAATCCATATGCACTAATTTGGAAGATCAATAACCGCAAGACTTAAAGACTATAATGCATGGACACACCTCAAAATCACTCCGTGCAGTGTCAGACATGTGTCGGACACCAACATGGCCCCGACACGGTCCTGATACGTATCGAACACGGCAATAAAGTGTACAAAAATTAAAATAAAAAAAATAAAATCCAATACGGTGTCGGACACGGCTAAAGGATGTATCCGACACGGCCAGGACATGGTGAGGCTTTTTTTATTAAACTTTACAAAATTTAAGGGTTAATAAATAAATAATTAAATGGCAAATGAAGTTAGTTAAAAACCTCACTATGATTATAATATCATAATAAATTTGGATGATTAGACACACTACGAAAAAAAATTATAAAAAATAGTAAGTGATAATTGAAAACTTGACACTAATTATATATATATATGTGTGTGTGTGTGTGTGTGTGTGTGTGTGTGTGTATATAAGTAACAAAAAAAATTTGTTCTATCACCAATAATAATTTTTACACATTTAATAGTAGCAAAAATTGTATTTAAGTTATCACAATTGATAATTGATGGCAAATCTTTAATGATAAGCATAAATCTTTTCAAATGTTATTAGTTATAATTTTTACATTATCACTTATTCTTTTATGACGAATATTACATTTTTTTGTATTGAATATTTCCATTATATAATTTACAGGAAGTCTAATACTTATTGCTATATAGGGGATTCGTTATTTATTTGAATTTGAAATATATTTATTTAATATTTATTGTTGATTTATATATTTTATATTACATGAATTAATATGATTAATAAATATTTATATATATAATTATATATATTATGATAACTGTGTCGGTGCAGTGTCGTGTCCTAAAATTTTAAAATTTTAGTATGTCGCTATGTCCATGTCGTGTCGTGTCTATGTCGCCGTGTCCGTATCCGTGCATCATAGCTCAAAGATTTCATTGGTATTCATGAATCCAAGTATGCTTCTGCATCCAGTTTGATTTTTGATGATTCAACATGATGGTCCTTGGATTTTATGTGATGGGTCTCACAGATTTGATATAATTCTTTCAAGTACCTCCTTCTTGTGGTCGATGTTTGGCAACAAGTCCATACATTTAAATCAATAGGTAAAGTAACATTTGTGAACATTGCCTCTTTCGGGTATAATACAAATATGATTCTTCTATTGTTCAATCTTCTAACTGAGGCCTAGAGTTCAGAGAAAATATCTACACGAACCTAATAGCTTCAAGGACGATGCATGTATTCCTAGTATTGAATTGTTTTGGGGCTTCTATGTTTAGTGTTTTTTGCATATTATATATTGAACTGTGCTTATGGATTTTATAGTTTTGTTATTTAATCCCCATGGGACTTTATTGCTAAATGAAAGATTTTGCAAGCACAGAAGTTATGATGACCTGAGTAAAAATGGCATTCTAGGCATGCAGGAAAGTCCACTTTGTTTCTGTATCATAGAGTGCAGTTTTCTGCACTTATGTGCGATGTTTCTTCATACACACGGTGCAAAAAACCGCACT
The DNA here is from genome assembly GCA_018894105.1 of Jacaranda mimosifolia. Lineage (NCBI taxonomy): Eukaryota > Viridiplantae > Streptophyta > Magnoliopsida > Lamiales > Bignoniaceae > Jacaranda > Jacaranda mimosifolia. The sequence continues at coordinate 11,845,872 of CM032130.1, read as the reverse complement.
TTGTTTGTGCAGGAATCGTGCAAAAACGACATACATAAAGTGCAAAAAGTTGCATTCTATTTGTGCAAAAAACTGTGTAATTTTCTGCACATATGGAGCGCAAACATTTCCAATTTCTATGCAATTAGAACTGCACGAATAGTATGTATTCTTTGTGCAGAAATGGAGTCTATTTCTTCAAAAACTCAACAAACAGAATGCAAAAATTGCACTATGTTTCACAAATTGAGTGCAGTTTAATTTTGCACTCAATTTCTGGAAGTGTTTGTTTATTATTTGATAAAATTTGTGGTGCTCTTTTGAAGTCACCTTTACATGGAAAGGAAATTATTATACATTTCATTTATGTTGATTTTTTGCACATATACTTCTGGGTGAAGTTTGAAAATTGTGGCCTAAAATAATTTCAAATTCTTTAGATAGATGATTTATAAGATTAGATGGTAGAAATGTGAAGCAAAGCTGTGAAAAATGGTGGAGAACCAATTTTTGAGGCTAACATAGAGAATTCTAAGCTAGCTAGGCCATATATAAGGCAAGATGAAATGGGACATGGCGTTTTTAGAAAATTATAAATATATATTTAATATCACTAAATGTTAATAACTTTTTGCTAACTGAACTCATTGGATTAGTTTATTTAATTATTAAGTTTATTGTTCATGTAAAAAATGCATAAAGATAATCTTTTATGATTTATTGAACAAAAATAATTTTTAACTTGTTACATGTTAAAAACTTTTTTTAGCTAGTATTATGTTTGCATGCTAATTTGTTTTGGATAATTTTGGAAAAGAAATGTTTTGAGTTCTAAAAATTTTCTAATTAACTAACTGAATTCTATTTTTAATTTAATGTAATTAAGATGGTAACCATCATTCAGTTTACTTTGTGGACAAAATTTTCAGCATCATACTTGCTCCTCATCATCATCCCTAGCTATTGGCTCCTAACTAAAATAAATTTCTAGTGCTGCTTATATTAACAATTAATGCCTTTCAGGTATCTAAAACGATAATAAGCGGCTTAAAATATTGATTAATGCTGCACTCGATCACTTATCAACTACTCCAATGCTTCTCAATCACAAAATTAAATTCATTCTTTCTCAAAGATGCAATTAAATTAAAGGAGCATTGTAATGTTTGTGCTGTTGTGCAAGGATATATCGAAAAATAAAGCCAAAGAAATGATGTTTAAAGTTTTATCCCACGAGTAAGCATTGCATTAGCAATATCTCCTTCTTTCAGTTATAGAATTTAATTTGGAAGACTTCAGGAGAACTATTTGAAACATGGATGCCTTTCCTTCGTTCCATTCCACCTGTTTGTATGGAATCCGATGGCCCTTTTATAGGTGTACCAACTACCAAGTAGAATAGTCTTTAACTATTTCAAAATCTTTTATATTATCTCATTAATATATACTATAAAGAGATTATATTAAATTTTTTATTCGATAAGAATTCATGCTACGTGGCATAATTTGATTGGCCGCTATCTTATTAGACTTCAAAATGCTATTTTATTGGTCGGAATATCTCAACTTTATATTTTGCTACATTTACTTTGCAAAATACATATTTGAACATAAATTACATCAATTGTTTATATTTCAAATTGAATTTGATATTCAAATATATAAATACAATATTAAATTGATTGTTAGTATATTATTTTACAAATAATCTCTTTTAATTTTCCGTAGATGCTACAAGAAAATTGGCATTTAGTGGCACTAACTTGGTGACATTTTATAATATGATGACACAAAAAATTATTATGGTGATAGTTGCAAAAGAATGACTCTATTATTTAATATTTGGTGGCATTTGATTATTAAATGACAAACAAAATAGTGATATTTGATTGAAAATGTCAAGATAAATATATTTTAAAGACAGTTTTTAGAAAAATGCCATTAATATGTAGTTATAGTGTCATTTGAAGAAAAATATCATAAAGTATTTAGTGGCACTAACTTAGTGACATTTATAGTGTAATGACACAAAAATAATATGGTGATAGTTAGAAAAAATGTCACTATTATAAAATATTTAGTGGCATTTGATTATTAGACGACACAAAAAACAATGGCATTTAATTAAAAATGCCAACAGAAATATAATTTGAAGGCATTTAATTAGTGCCACTAATTTTTCTTAAAAAATATCACTCATATTTATCTATGATGTCACTTAGGAAAAATGCCACAAAATATTTAGTGGCACTAATTTAGTGATATTCAATAGTGCAGTGACACACATGAGTGATATTGTGATAATTGCTCAAAAATATCACTGTAATACAATATTTAGTAGCATTTAATTAGTAAGTGACAAAAAAATAGTGACATTTGATTTAAAATGCCAATATAAATATATTTACAAGGCATTTAAGTAGTGCTACTAATTTTTTCTTAATAAAATGCCGCTCATATTTATTTATAGTGTCATTTGTAAAAGATACCGCAAATTATTTAGTGGCACTGATTTAACGCTGCTTTACAGTATGGTGACACATTAAAGTCATATATTGATATTAATAAAAAAATGCTATTATAATATAATACTTAGTGGTAATTGATCAATTAATGTTATAAAAATATAATTATATTGAAATTACTAACATAACTATATGTTAAAAGCATTTAACGATCATCACTTCCTTTTTCATAAAAAAAATATCACTCATAATTTAGTTATGGGGTGACATGAAATAAATATCACTAAAATAGATAAAGTGTATATATAGTTATTAATAACTGTATAATTTATAAATTTATATCTTATCATAATACATTGATTAAATTAACTATTTAATATAATTTTAATGTATTGACTAAATTAACCATATTTTTCAAAAAGTATCAAAATTTAAATTTTTGCCCATTTTTTCTCCTCACCTATATATTAGTTTTTTGAATATAGTCTATCTCTAAATCTGATGTCTCACTCTTTTTCAAATGCATTATCTAATATAATAATTTCGAGCATATATTTAAATAATTGAGAAAATATGCTTTTAAAGTATAAAAATATAATTGTATTTTTGAAAATTTATATTGTACATTTGGTGGGTAGCTTGACTGTAATCTCACATCTTTTTTAGTAAAATGTTGCAGGTTTGAGTCTTATACATAGCAATTGGAGCATATTTTAGAGTCTCATAAATGGAGTGTTGGATGTTGCTCAAAAGAATCTTTTTTGTTATTTACTTTAGCATGTTATTCAATTAAATTTTATGGCATGTTAGTATGTCATTTAAATGAATCTTTTGTGGCATTTTAATATCATTATATGTATTTTTTGTGGCACGTTAGCATGCCATTTAAAAGTATCTTTACGACGGTTTAACATGTCACTTATTGTATTTTTTATGGTATGTTATTTTGTCATTTAAAGGGACTTTTGTAGTGTTTTAACATGCCACTATATGTAATTTTTAGTGGCACATTAGCATGTCATTTAAAATAATTTTTAATAACTTTTTAACATGTTATTTAATGCATTTTTTGTTATATTTTAACGCGTCGTTTAATGCAAATTTTGTTGCATTTTTATTAATGCCAAATAAAAGAAATTTAATGACATTTATACATTTACCTACAATGCCACAAGTGACACTTTTAAAAAATATAATCAAATATGAAATTGCCACTATAATACTATTTAATAGCATTTTATAATATTTTTAATGCTTAATTTTATTGTAGTGAGAATTAAATCTAATTGAGAAAAGTAGGTTAATCAAAATATAATGCATTACTATTGAAAAAGAATTTACCAATTGTTAATAATTTATCTTGTAGTTAGTAAAGAAAATATGTTTTTATTTTAAGTTGAATTAAGTTGTTATTTTATCTCAACAAATCTTGTATTTTCACATAAAGATGAATAATCAACAGCTATGAGATTTTTTAATTTAATTAAAGAAAATTAAAATTCCAAAAATTCAAAATTTGATCAAAATCACATAATTGTAGGCAAATATCACATTTTTCTATATAATAGTATTGATGCGTATAATATTTTATTATATAGTATATTTGATGTGGATAAATTTGACTATAAGGACAATTTGATAAATTAATTAAAGATGGGCCAAAAAATTAAATCAACTAATTAAGTAAAAGGGTTAGAAAGCCCAAAGATAATATAAGCCCACGAAGAGGGGCAAAAAAAAATCCTTAATGGGCTTAAGCCTATCAAGATAAAAACTATAGATATAAGGTCACAGAAGGAACTTACGCAAAAGAAATCATTTGCAAAAGAGCCATGGACCTTCAAGTACTTTCAAGAATGGAGAGAGAAAACGAATTAATATTTTGTTGTCTACTAGAAAGGATCTCACTTTATTTCCATGCATCATTATTTTATCCTCGTCTATGGCAACAACAATCATGTGCCTCTTCCAAATCCTAAGCCTCTTGACTAAATTCTACATCAAAAGGAGTCAAGGGTCTGAAATAATTTATAAGTTATTTTACCTCCGCGGCACTTCAATGTGCCTTTTAGGAAAACCCCTAATATATGTGTATCGGCGGGATAATATTTTGAAACAGCTAGGCCTTCAAATTTGGAGATATGTAACTGCCCCATTCGGAATAGCCCTTATCTGAGGTGCCACTCAGTTCAATCTTAAAATTGAACCCAAAATACAAATCAATAGGCCCATAATCAAACATTTTAAGCTCATCAGAAATAGCAGCTGGATTCGCACTTAAATAAAACTATAACATACAACACAAATACTATGGTACCTACCACAAAATCTCAAACTCAATCTTAACATAAGCAGCGGAATTCAAACTTAACTAACTCAATAAACCATTAAGTACATGCCATAACATGTCACAACATCTCATATCCATGCTTAGCATTCAGGTGATTCCATGTATACAATCAATACCTGATCTATTACAAAATATATTCTTATCCAGCCTGGAGTTCAAATTCTTCACTTAATCCCTATATGAAAGAATCAAAATAAACGGGGGGGGAAGGGGGGATTAAGTCCAAAGGACTTAGTGAGGGATAGCTATACATGATCATTTTGGCATCATCTATGAGAAAAAGAGTCCTAAACTATTGAGATCGTGAACACTAGGCATATCAATTTCAATAGGCAGCTTAAGACAAGCCCCCCACCATCCCTACTGCAACTACTAAAGGTCGAAAAATTCAACCAAGATGTGGGTGGGCGAAGCTCCGAACTAGATCAAGTAGCTACTCTTACAATCATTTAGCTCAAACAAATAGTCACCAACCAAATCTCAGTCGTTTTCCAAAAGCAAAATCAATATCCTACTCTGGCCAAAAGTGCCACACCATACCTTTCCCTAATTACCAAGTGAGCCCAACGGTAAAACCCAAATAGGGATAAGCCTAGAGCCAACTCAGAACAACATAGTAGAAGCCTAACCTATAACTTCCTAGAATGTGCTAAGCAAGCCTTCTAGCCACAGGCAAAAGTGGCCACTTTAGGGGAAGAAATCACTCAATCATATCGAGCCTCATAGTAAAAAGAGGTTGAATGCTAAAAGGCCTAGCCTAGTAGAAATATGTATTAGGGATACCAAAAAATAGGAGAAAGTATCCTATTAATTCCAACAACTCAACAAACGTCTAGAGAAATTACCCCATTGAAACTCCGAAAGATAGCTTACAGTTGAGTACTGCACCAGCACCATTGAGAATGCTGGTCTCTGTTCTTTCTAAAAATTATCAAGGAGCGCATAGGCATCAATTCTAAGGTACCTATAGGCATACTTTGTATGATGACTCCACAAACCCAAACAAGCACCTCTTTCAATTTAAACTTATAATGCAGTTGTATAGACACTACAACCATGTCCATACAAAAATGCTAGTTACCACTTTTCAAGGTATTGTTCAAGAGTGGTTTTCAATCTAGAACCTACATTGATCTACTCTTATAATCAGCTCTTGGATAAGTTTTTACATTAATTTTTAAGTAGGAGAAAGACCTAGCTATCACATCCCTACCTCTACATAGTCAAGCAGAACAATAGAGTCTCCTACCAAGAGTTTTTTGCCCAATTTAATATGAAAGTACAAAGAATCAACAACCCAGGCAGCAAGTTCTTGATCAATATCCTATTTCTTGGGTTCAGGTACAAGGAGTGCACCAAAGCTCTAGTCAAAGTGTGACCACACGGAGGAATTGCTCGACCTAGTAGACCAATACATAAGTTAGGAGGACATAAATAAAATAAAGTATGGTGCTCCAAGACAAGACAAGAAAGTAAAAGGAAAATGAGATGGGAAAGATGATCGATCCTAAGAAGATGACCATTAATAATTGATCCGAAGGTTTCTTTACTATACCCTCTAAACACCATCGAAAAGTACTTGAAAGTACTATTGGTCATCCAGCATGATGGCACTCTAAAGAAGCTCCAAAAGCTCCTGAAATACCCCTAAATAAAGATATCAAAGTAGATTCTACTTATTCCACAAGCAAAAAGGACATAATTTTGAGGATTGCTTCAACTTCATGATAAGATCGAGCTTTTGATACAATAAGAATTTCTAAATAAGTTTATCGAACATAGCACAAGCACCATAACAATAGAATGACTGGATTCCCCATAGAGAAAGGTCCAGAAGTTCTCAAAAAGATGAACGATCCTAGCAAAAGGTTGTTGCAGATCATGTCCCCCTTCAAGGAATAATTGATACTATCATGGGGAACCCTCGAGTGGAGATTCTAAATCTATGCAAAAAAAATCGGATTGACATGCAAAGACTGACACATTAGAAGAAGTTTTTCCTACAAGTTTCCATCAACTCCAAAGTCATTTCTTTTTTAGAATTAGATTTGATCCATCTTGGCGATTGAGCTGTAAAATCCTAACAAAACTATCCTTTAGTCTTTGCTATTGAACTTGCAAACATTGAATTCAGAAAAATTCTCACTAATAATGGTAGCTATGCAAACATCATTTTTCACTCCACTATGACGAAAATGGAAGTATTAAGTTTGAAGCAGTTCATACCCTGCTCATGGGATTTAGAGGCACCCCTAACTGCAATCCAGCTATCGACTTTGGACTGAACTAAGGAGGTGAACACTTGGTGAAATATTTGGTTATTGATGCCCCCATTCACTTATAATGCCATCACTAGAAGGCCAACGCTCAATGATTTTAGGGAAATTGACTCAAGTTATCACATGAAGGTCAAGTTCTTAACCTCAGTCGGAACAGAAGAGCTTTTGTACAACCTTAATGAAGTACAGTGGTACTATACCATTTTAATTGATGTTATCTCCTAAAAATCCCACCCAAAGAGCCTTATCTAGCAATGCTCCAATTCCCATTCTACTAGTACATACCACCTCCAATAGGAAAAAAGAAAAAGAAGAAATTAAATAGACCAAAATCAAGCCCACATAGGAGTTCAAGATGATTCAGCTTGAACTTAGTAACCTAGAGAAAGTCACTTGCACAGAAACCCACACTAACTCAAACATCAAATGTAAGCTTGTGGAATTCTTCCAAAAGAATGTCAACATTTTTGCTTTGAACGTGTCAAACCTGCAAGGGATCGACCTAGAGATCATAGTGCAGTGCCTCAATATCAACCCATCATTCAAGCCAGTCACACAAAAGAAAAGCACCTTCATGTTGAGAGAAACAAAATCATCAAGAAAGAAGTGCCCAAAATCTTAGATACAGGATATATTACTAAAATTCAATTTATTGATTGGCTTTGTGAGGTAGTGTTAGTATCTAAAGAATAAAAGCAATTGGCAAATGTGTAATCATTTCATATATTTAAATAAAAGCTTGCCCTAAAGATCCTTACCCACTAACTCAAATAGATTTATCGGTCAATTCAATTGTAAGGTATGATATCATAAGTATGATGGATGCCTTTCAAGGCTACTATAAAATATTTATAGCCACTGAAGATGGGGACAAAACTTCATTTTACTATAAAAAATAGATCTATTGTTTTCTAATCATGCAATGTATGCTCAAAAAAGTAGGAGCAACTTACCAACAGTTGAAAAAATTTATGTCCAAGAATGAGATCAAAAAACTATAGAAACGTATATGGATTATATGATCGTTAAAAGTGAAAAAGACATAGACAACCTCTGGAATCTCGATCACATATTCACCATACTTCATAAATTTGGAATAAATCTTAATCTACACATGTACTTTTAGGGTACAAGAGCGCAAGTTCTTGGGTTATATAGTCAGTCAAAGAAGCATCTGAGCCAATCAATGAAAAATCCAAGCAATACATCATATTACACCCAGATCAATAGAAATATCCAGCGGTTAGTTGGTTGAACCATTGCCTTCAATCGATTCAACTCTCACCTGGCATATAAAAGTCTCTTTCTTTTCAAAGATACTAAAAAATACAATGAAGTTTGAGTAGATGCAAGAATGTTTTCGAGCCTTAGCAATGCTCAGGGATTACCTATTGACGCCACCATTAGTTGCCAAGCCAGTTCTTGGGAAGACATTATACTTATACTTGGTTGTCTCTACAGAAGCTGTTAGTTTGGTCCTAGCATATATCAACAAAAATACGCATCACCTGGTCTATTATGTAAAAAATGTGCTCTTGGGAGCAGAATGCAATTACCTTAAGATCACAAAGTACACTCTTATCTTTATTGCGACCGATAAAAAGCTAAAAATTGTACTTCTAATCTCATTCTATAACTATTTTAACTTACCAGCCTTTGAGACATGTTTTCTCCAAATTAGACACATTCTGAAGATTAGCAAAGTACGTGACCAAGCTAGGCGTTGGACATTACTTGTGAGTTAAGAATTGCCATCAAAGCTTAAGTCTTGAAAATTCTCCTAATTGAGCTTAATGACCTCCCTGATGAAGATGAGCGCTCCATGGCATTATAGACTATCCATGTTGATAGATCATTAACCTTAATTGGTGGTAAAGTAGGGAGTTCGTGTTGCACCCCTAATGGTGAGAAATATGTTTTTGCTTTATCACTTGACTCCAGTTACTAATAATGAGGTTGAATATGAGGCACTAAATGTAGGTATGAAAATGGCAATCGAGGGTGAGGTGGAGTACTTAGCAATAATCACACACTTCCAGCTCATTGATGAATAGTTCGAGGGAAGTACTTGACAAAGGTGAAATAGCTCCAGAAGTAGTTCAAGAAATTCTCCATCAGCCATGTCCCTTAAATGGAGAATGAAAGGGTAGATTTGTCATCCAAATTTGCTAGCTTGACCAAAGGCACTGAGGAAGAAACCTCACCTTTTTGGTCACCAACCAACTAAGCTCCACAAGTAGACAAGTAGGTTCTCTCCGTCGAAGAAATAAAGCCTAGTTTGTAGGATGAAATTATTTGATCTTTGAAGGAAGGAAAACTCCCCAAGGATAAAAATAAGGCTCGACAAGTTAGATACAAATTAGTTAGATTTGCCTTGCACGTGTTTGGACAACTTTATAAGAAGTTGTTTTCTAGCACTATTGAAGTGCCTGAGGTCCTCCGAAATGCCCAAAGTGCTCAAAGTGATGAAAGAGATGCAAGCAGAAAGTTGTGAGAACCACTTTAGAGGTTGAGTAATCGCACATAAAATTTCAGCAAGGGTATTTCTAGCTAACTTTATTAAAAAATAGACAAATTGAGCCCGAATCACAATTTCTCTCAGCCTGAGTCTACATGGCACGTGACATGGTACTACATCAATAGACTTTTCCTATGTGGCAACTTCACTTGCCACTTCAATAATCCAACTGGACACTAAATAATACACATAAGCATTGAAAATAATTCAAACTTACACATTAGAAAATGAAAAATCAAACAAAAAGAAAATACATAAGTTTTAAAAAATATTTATATGTATTTAAGTATACACATATACTTACATATACATAAAGATAACATATATATATATATATAAATCCACGTCAACTCTCATCGCCGTCGCCCTCTCCAGTAGCACCCCCAACCTGCGGCCGGCACTACCAGCGACCTGGCCGAACACCAAGCTGCATTGCAAGGTTGGCTAAACGGCCAGCGCCAGTCGCTGGTATGGTGGCCATGGCCATGGCCAGGCTGCCCCTGCTGCAAGCAGCCTAGCCGCTGGCCAAACGGCAACAAAAGGCCAATGCCAGCTGTTGTCCGTGGCCATGGGCATGGCCAGTTGATTGGTCAGGAGCCAGTAGCTGCCACCATGGCCAGCAGCTGCAGGGGGAGGGGTTGAAGGGAAAGGGAAAAGGGAATAGGGGGTAGGTAAGTGGGCAATGCATATTTTATTAAAAAAATATTTATTTATTTTTTAATTAATAAATAAATAAATTAAATGTGTTCAAATATGTTTATGATTTTAATATTGCTAAGTATGCTTTTAGAATTATACTCTTAAGATAATATAATTTAGATTTATATATTTTTAATCAATAACTTCAATTGAATTTAATTAATTATATTAGATGTGTTTATTAATTTTGAATTTAAAATTACTAAAAATATAACATCTAAAATGTTAGATTTATATATTTTTTTTTTTTTTTTTTAAAATTCTCAAAATTTCTTTGAGGTTAAAATTTTGAGTTCAAATGTTTTTTGCAGACATCATACTTTCCTTGGTGGTAGCATTGGCTTCTAGAAGAAAAAAAATATAAGATAGAGATAAATATCAAGAGGTATTTGGTAATTTAATTTCTGATATATAATTTTTAAACTTCTTAAGTACCTACTCTAATGTATTTTCTCTTTTTATCCTTTGTTTAATTAGTTGTTTTCTTTTTTTGATGCGTATTTTTTATTTCTTGATGTGGCGTTTATCAATTTGTTTTAGGTGGCTTGGCAAATTTATTTTTTTAGCTGTTAATTGCTTATGCCACACAAGATGCCACACAAGAGAGTGTTAAGAGATATTGCTAACACAGTGCCACATCACATGCCACACAGACTTGGGCTAGAGGAAAATGAAATTCGGGCTCAATTTGTTCTTAAATTGCCAAATTTCAAGAGATAGTGTACCTTTTATAAAGCTCAAATAAATAAAGTTCTAGTTTGCTAGTAGATTGGAGTTACAGGACTTAATTTGCATTTTTCCCTTTTGTTTTCTTAGTTTATTTATTTTGGCCTTTGGTTATTGTGCATTGTTGCTTGCAGCTTTCTGTATTGCTTGTGTGTTTGTTTTGCTTTTGTTGAAGGATTGATTGCAGGTTTTGGCTGTGTTGGAAAGTTGTGCGTTGGTTTTATTTGTGTTAGGGAATGTTGTTTACAGGTTTTGGTTTAGGTTGTGCTGGAAGCATGCTTTGTTTGGTTTTTGGTTGTTTGCGTATTTGCTTGTTTGTGTTTTTGCTTGGTTTTTGCCAAGTAATCTGAACTTCCTAACACTGAGTTTGGGATACATGTTCTCCACTTTCATGGTAGATTTATTTAAAACTTTATTCAAATTCTAACACATACTTCTTGCTTTATAAGTAACTTTTACCATAATTTTTAGTATTAATGTTATTCGTTTATGAAAAAAAAAATCATATATTTAGGTGTAACATATATATTTTGTACTAGTAACACAAAATATTTTAATCTCCACTCCGGCACAACAAAGAGAACAACTAGCATTAACTTAGCTTTCATATCCTACCCAACACGGCAAGATTTTTCTTCTATTAGTAAATATTGTATCTAATAAGTCAAATTTGAAATCTATTGTCAACATTTTCTGATTTGAAAGCCTAACAAGAAGATAAGCGAAAAAAATCAGCAAGTTTTATTCTTTGAAGAGGTCCATTTTGACGAACACAATCACTTGAAAGTAGTATGCATGTGGGGCAGTTGAGTTGAAATTATATGTACTTAAAATAGAATCGTTGTCCATCACAGATACTATGAAGCTGGTTTAAGTTTGTCGTGATGCAGGAAATTATAAATAACCTGATCCAAGGTCATCTATTTAGGTTAAATCGATTCAGTTTATTTAAATCATTGATTTCATTAGTTGGGTCAGTCCTTCAATCTAGTTAGATAATAGAGTATCAAATTTGAAACATAACATATGGTTATGAGTTGTTGGGAGATTTTGATGAAAATCCTTTAAAGTAATCAAATAAAAAGATGGAGCTTAAGTGCTGTGAAGATAATAAGAAAAAGAAAAATAATTGTCATTAGTTTTGAGGTATTTATCAAAAACAATTGGTGCAGCCTATCATGTCATGTCTAAGTAGCTTGATAGTAGCTTGGTGCCACGTGCCATGGTTGGGCAGCTTACGTCGTAGGTCACCCAATAGGTCAAGGATCGGATTAGATCAACTCCACAGTAGTTTAAAAAAGAAAGAAATGAATCCTAAAATCATTTGGGCATTTTTTAATGAAATCAAGGGCACAAGTGTAAATCTCACCAAAAACCCATATCAAATTCTTAGCAGGTTTGAACCATCAGAATTATTATATGATGGAAAGAAAATGCTACTTCACTTTTCTTTTTCTTTTTTTTCTATTTCACTAATAGTGTAGTATTCATCATTCTGGTGTCGCTTTCTTGTGTTACACTTTACTCTTTTTTCTTGATATGCTAAGTAGGCTACTATTTCAATGGAAAGATGTTTACTCTTAGTTTCAGGCTTCATACTCAACTACCTAATAACTTTCTCACTAATTTCATCCAAGCATTTGAATATCACTACTAATCAATCTTCTCTTCTTGTCCTGAAATCCCATATCGACTTAGACCCTCAAATATCTTGAGCCAAAACTGGTCTATTATTTCCAATATTTGCAACTGGATTGGAGTTTCTTGCACCCCTATTCACAACAGAGTTATTTCCTTAAACATTTTAAACATGAGCCTAATAGGAACCATTCCTCCATACCTAAGGAATCTGTCTTTCCTTGTTTCTCTTGACGCCAAAGGCAACAGTTTTCAAGGAATCCTACCTGCGGAGTTAGCTTAATTTGCACCAGCTAAAGATTCTTAATTTCACTTATAACAACCTCTGTGTAGAGATTCCCGCCTGGCTTGGATTCTTACCACAACTCAAAGTCCTGTCTCTAAGAAATAATCAGTTTTCTGGTTTATTACCAGGATCCATTTCCAATCTGTCAAAGCTTGAGATTTTAGACTTGTCATATAATTCAATCCGAGGGAAGATACCTAAAGAAATTGGCAATCTTCAAAACCTCAAGGACTTGAGTATTCAGTACAATCAGCTGACAGGTTCTATACCAGTTGAGCTTTTTAATGTATCAACTTTAGAAACCTTTGCCCTGACAAAGAACAATTTGTCTGGTGAACTTTTTGACAACATTCGTCGTCATCTTTCAAGACTTCAGGGTATTTATTTGTCGTGGAATGCATTATCCGGACATATTCCTGTTAATTTTTCAGAATGTCTACACCTTAGAGTTCTTTCATTGTCCAATAATGCATTTATTAGGCCTATACCAAGGGAAATTGGCAACATTACAATTCTGGAAACATTGTATCTTGGTGCCAACAACTTAACAGGTAACAGATTTGTTTAAATTAATGATTATATTCTAATTTGATGCTAAAATATTGTTCGTGCAATTGTAACCTCAATTATAAGAATTCTATGATGTCACATAAGTGCAATTCCAGAAGAGATTGGCAATCTTCGTAAGCTGAAGTAGTTAGGCATAGGGAAAAATTTATTCTCCAGCTCCATACCTCTTACAATATTCAACATTTGATCGTTGGTATTAATTGATTTAGCTAGATCTAGCCTATCTGGTACACTGCCCTCAGACATATGCTCTCATCTTCCAAACCTTGAAGAACTCAATCTGTACTGTAATGACTTACACAGGCTAATAACCTCAAGCTTAGACCAATGCTCAAGACTTCATGCTTTATCTCTGAGGGACAACAATTTTACTAGACCAATAACTAGAGAAATCAAAAATCTGATGATGCTGAAGACGTTGCATCTTTACCATAACAGGTTAACAGGTGAGACAACTTTTAAGTTTACAAATACAAACTTGACCATCATCATGGCAATTATATATATACATATAGACTTAATAAATTGGCAGGTGAAATACCAAGAGAGCTTGGTAGACTACAAGAATTGGAGCAACTTCATCTTGCAGTTAACTTGTTAACCGGCTCCATACCAGAAGAAATAGTCAGGATCTCAACATTGAATCTACTTGCACTCACAACAAATCGACTTTCAAGCAGTCTTCCAACAAGCATAGGCAATAGACTACCTAATCTAGACTTAACCTCTCTTGAAACTAATCTTCTCAGTGGAGTTATACCAGAATCTATTTCAAATTCTTCAAAACTCACTTCAATAGACCTTGGGAACAATAACTTTATGGGTATTATTCCTAGTTCTCTTAGTAATTTAAGACTCTTGGAAAGCCTGCTTCTGCATGAAACAATTTGAAAGGTCTGAGTTTTATCACTTCCCTAGCAAATTGCAGATCTTGAAAGAGTTTTGGGTTCACAATAAATCCCTAGATGATTTTCTTCCACCTTCCATCAGAAATCTATCCACTTATTTATAGTTCATTCTAGCCTGCAATAGCACAACAAAGGGTAGCATTCCAGCTAAAATTTCAAACTTAACCAATTTAATAGAGTTAGATTTGTCCAGCAATAACTTGAATAGTTTTCTACGATCATCACTTGGAGGTCTAAAAATGCTTCAAAGTATAGTTCTTTCTAACAACAGAATAAGTGGTTCCATTCCACTAGGTATTTGTGAATTGCACAACTTGGGAGCGTTCCATTTAAGCAATAATCAAATTTCAGGCCCAATTTCGGAATGCATAACCAATAGTATTCCTCTAAGAAAACTTTATCTTGATTCTAACAGATTGAGTTCTTCTATACCTTCGAACCTATGGAGCCTCAAGAGTCTTTTGGAGCTCAACTTCTCATCGAATTCACTGACCGATTCTCTATATCTATAAATAGGAAATATGGAGGCTGTAGTAGTGATTGATTTGTCATTCAATTAGTTGTCAGAAAATATTCCAAGCACTATTGGTGGGCTAAAGAACTTGATCAACTTTTTCTTTGGCACATAATAGATTGCTTGGATTTATTCCAGAGTCGATGGGAAACAATTGAGCTTGGAAACACTAGACCTTTCTTAATAACAATATTTCAAGATCAATTCCCAAGTGCTTGGAGGCACTTAAGTATCTGAGAAACTTCAATGTTTCTTATAATTCATTATCAAGGGAAATTCCTTCTGATGGTCCTTTCTTAAACTTTACGAGTCAATCTTTTATGTTTAATGAAGCTTTGTGTGGTGATCCAAGAGTTCAAGTTCCTTCATGTCCCAAAACATCATCTCATAGATCCAAAAGCCAGAAAGTTCTTCTAGCTGTAATAATACCATTAGGCATCTTAAGAATATTTGTTTCACTTATCTTGGCATTCATAGTAATGAGACATCAAAAGAAAGGCAAGATTCCAGCTAGAGAAGATTCTTTCCATGGGGCAGTACCAGGAATGATATCGTATCATGAACTTCTATGAGCTACTGATGGCTATAACGAAAATAATTTGCTTGGTAAAGGGAGCTTCAGATCTGTATACAAAGGGACTCTTAATGATGGTACGATGTTGGCAGTGAAAGTGTTCAATTTGGAGCAAGAAGGAGCATTCAAGAGTTTTGATGCAGAATGTGAAGTACTAAGAAACCTTCGCCATTGTAATCTTAAAAAAGTCATCAGTAGTTGCTCTAACCTGTATTTTAAGGCCTTAGTTCTGAAGTACAATCCAAAAAGGAGTCTAGAGAAATAGTTGTACTCTGAAGATTATTTCTTACACATCATGCAAAGATTGAACATAATGATAGATGTGGCATGTGCATTGGAATATCTTCATCATGGTCTTTCAACAAATATGGTTCACTGTGATTTAAAGCCTAGTAATGTGTTGCTAGATGAAGATATGGTTGGCCATGTAAGTGATTTTGGTATTGCCAAATTGTTGGGGGAGGGACAGAGTATTTCTCGCACCAAGACATTAGTTACATTTGGTTAAATGGCACCAGGTGAGCCTCCTACCATCTCTTTATCTGATTTTAGTCTCCTTGCAATTTATAGTGTACTAAAATTTTAAAATATTATTCTTGTACTATTAGAGATATATCAAACATCGTGTCAGACACGATATGCCTCCAACATGTAACCCATACACCACTTGAAGATGTATCCAAAAAATTTTGGGGAAAAAATTGGACACTTTTGATGGTGTGTTGGACACACAATAAAAGGCATGTCCGGCACATGTTTGACAAATTAGATAATTTTCTCAGTATATTTTAGAAGGTATATGATGTTAAAAGAATTAATTAAAAGTTAAAAATTTCTAAAATTACTTGAAAAAGAACAATGCCTCATTGAAAATCACTCTTCCTTAATATCTTTTGTGAAAGTAAAAATTTATTTTCCCTAAATATATATAGAGATCATACTAATAAAATCCAACACAATATTTAATTTGTACTTATTTTTCTTTACATGTCATTGATGTCTTTCTAAATTTATTACTAATCACATATATATGTGTGTGTGTGTGTGTGTGTATTTATATTATATTTATATGATGAAAAGATTATGTATATTGAACAATTGTGTCAAAGTCATATATGTGTCCTAAACTTTTTAAGAATTCTATGTTGCCAAGTCTGTATCCACGTATTATGCCTTGGAATTAATTAGGGTTTGATTTTTTTAGTTTCTTTTTGAGTAAAACTGTATGTAGTGTTTTGGTGATTGCAAAGTATGGATTGGAGGGATTAGTATCAACAAAATGCGTTAACTATAGCTATGGCATAGTGGTAATGGAGATATTTTCAGGAAGAAAGCCCAGTGATGACATGTTTGATGGGAATTTGAGCCTTAAGAGATGGGTAAATGATTCTCTTCAAGACGGGAATGGGATTGTCCGAGTTGTCGATGCCAACTTACTAAGTACCAACGATAAGTATTACAGCAATTGCGTATCATCTATCATGGAAATAGCATTGAATTACTGTGCTAATAATCCTGAAGATAGAACTTTTATGACACAAGTAGTGGTAGGAGCACTCAAAAAGATCAAGCTTCAGTTTCTTGCCTATATATGACACAACTTTATCAGCATTCTGCATTCTGAAAATAGTACTACGATTAAAACAACTTTAGTTTAGCCTGTGTTTTGTAATACTAGTTGATCTGAATTTTTGTCTTCATTGAGTTGGTAAACTATAGATTTTTGTTAAGGAAGAGATGAAAGTATACTGACGGAATGAGCCTGGAAGTGGAAGCAGAATAATATTAATAATTATTGCATTCATCTTATGTAACCAGAGATGGTCTGATGAATGCTGAAAAGAAACATGTGTATATAACTGGATATAGACAAATGACTGGAATAGAAAATTGAAATTTTATTGGAATAAAATGTGCAAAAATCTTAACACAAATTACAACTAATAAACGAGTCTGTATCGAGTGGACAAAGCTCCAAATGGAAATAACAATAGCAATTTTTCAATGCTCCTAATACTAATCCTAAACGGATTTTATACTAAAGTAACATAACTAAAACATCTAAAAATAAGGAAATGGTGGATGTAGTGGTGGAATGGTGTAGTGGACTGATGTAGTGGACATCTGTTGTAGTTGAGAAAATCAAGGCATATCTTGGACCAATTCTTCCGGCTCCTAGTGTGAAAGAGCCAGCAACTGGGCTAGTTGGACTTGATCAACTTTTATCTTAACCACTCCATGAGACTTTCTTCTAGAATAGGTGCGCAAAGGTGGACTCTTATCAATACACCCCCCCCCCCCCCCCCCCCCCCCGGGAAAAAAGCCTTGTCCTCAAGGCAGAAAGAAGAAAATTGATTAACCAGTAAAATTGATTGGACTCTCAGCTGGCTTCTTCATTCGGTCGTCGAGCCCATTGGACCAAAAGTTCAAGTAACTGTACTCCAGAATTTTTAACCCATCATGAGCAGGGCGGAATAAGGATACATGGAAAATGGGGTGCACCTTAGAGGATTCTGATAGCTCCAACTCCTATGCCACAAGCCCTACAAGATGAATAATTTTATAAGGACCAAAACATCAAGGAGAAAGTTTTTCATACCGTCACTTAGCTAAGGAACGTTGACGATATAGTTGGATGCTTAGGAAAACCACATCCCCACATTAAAAGAAAGCTCTCTTCGCTTCGAATCTACTTGTCCCTTCATGCGACATTGAGCCTTCAAAAGATTCTCACGGAGAATTTTCAACATAGCATCCCAAGTCAAGAGTTGTTCTTCTAAGTCGGCAATATGAGTTTCACCTTTGACAAATAGGTGAAGAGCTTGAGGGTCCTTGCCATACAGTATCTTAAAAGGAGCAGAGCTCATGGAGGAATGAAAACCAGTATTGAAAGAATATTCTACCCAACATAGAAATTTACTCCAAGAATGTGGTTGCTCTTGCGCAAAGCATCGCAAATAAGCCTCTAAACAATTATTGACTACTTCAGTCTGACCATCAGATTCCGAATGATAAGATGTTCCCATACGAAGATGAGTATCACTAAGCCAAAATAATTCTTTCTAGAATGCACTCATAAAAATAACATCACAATCAAAAATGATAAGAGTAAGGAATACCATGGAGTCAAATAATTTCTTTACAAAATACTCCGGCTACATGCTTTGTCATATGAGGGTGAGATAAAGCAATAAAATGACTGTACTTACTCAACCGAACAACCACAACCAAAATAGTATCAAATCCTCCCGACTTGGGAAGGCCAATGATGAAATTGAGAGAAATATCTTCCCAAACTTGTGTTGGAATAGGCAGCAGCTGCAAAAGACCGACAGGGGCGAGTGTCTGATACTTGTTCTGCTGATAGATTAAACAATTCTACACAAACATCTTCACATCCTATTTCATTCAAGGCTAGAACAAATTAGATGAAAGGTGTTTGAGTGTTTTCAAATACCCTCCATGTCCACCTGTGGGTGTCTCATTTGTCTCTGCTAACAATTTTTGATGCAAAGTTGGATACTCTGGAATAACCAACCGATCCTTGTAAAATTGCTGGTTGTCTACCAAATGGAAATCCAGACTAGTTAAGGAGTCCTGCTTGAAAGGTGTCAATGTTTCTCATGTATATGCATCTTCCTGCAAGGCATCTTGAAGATCCATAAATTCCATAAAGGTCGGCATGGCAAGATGGAAGAAATTGGCATGTTAAGGTCATCGTGATAAAGCATCTGCACCCTTGTTCTCTTTTCCAGCCTTATAAATGATAGTAAAGTCGAATGGGAGCAATTCCATGATAAGGCGCTGCTGTTCATTTGTGGTAATTCTTTGATCAAGCAAATACTTCAAGCTGTAATGGTCAATTTTGACAAAGAAATAATGTCTCAAAGAATAATGCTTCCATTTTTGCAAAGCAAGTACCAAAGCTAAGAGTTCTCGATCATAAGTAGATTTATATCTATTAGAGAAGGAGAAACCCTTACTAAAATAAGCAATGGGGTGATCTGATTGCAGCAATATAGCTCCCACTCCTCCTGTCGAGGCACCACACTCAACTGTAAAAAGCTTGCTAAAATCAGGTAATTGTAACACCAGAACAGTAGTTAATGCAGCCTAGAGGTTCCAAAAAGTTGATTCTGCTTTGGATGTCCATTCGATTTGTCAAATCAGTGAGTGGTCTGGCAATCAACCCATAATTACGAACAAATCACCGGTAATATCCTATCAAACCCAAAAATCCACGAAGTTCCTTGACATTGCTTGGCATTGGCCATTCAAGAACAGCTTTAATCTTCTCCTGATCCACACTGACACCCTCTTTAGAAATAATGTGTCCTAAAATATCTACCTGTAGCTGCCCAAATAAGCACTTCTTTGCATTTGCATAATAAGAATTCACCTGAAGGAGTTCAAGGGTAATTTTTAAATGGGTGTTATGTTGTTTTGGGTTAGGATTGTATACTAAGATGTCATCGAAGAACACAAGGATAAATTTTTGGAGATAACGGCGAAAAAGGTCATTCATGGCTGCTTAAAAAGTGGACAGGGCATTGGTTAAATCGAAGGGCATGACAACAAACTTATAGTGACCTGAGTGAGTTCGGAAAGCAGTTTTGTGGATATCTTTTGGTTTAACTCTTATCTGGTGATACCCGAAATGCAAATCTATTTTAGAAAAGATAGAGGCCCCATGTAGTTCATCCAAAAGTTCATCTTTGTTAGGACTGCGATATTTGTTTGGGATAGTGATTTGGTTTAAGCACCTGTAATCAACATAAAAATACCAAGTTTTATGTTTTTTTCTAACCAAGAGGGTCAGGCAGGCAAATGGACTAGAACTGAGTTGGATAAATCCTAATTGCAAAATATTAGCTACCTGGTTTTCAATCTCTGATTTTTTGTAATAGGGATAACGGTAAAGGCATATATTTGGGGGTTTAGAATTGGGTTGTAAGGGTATGGCATGGATGTGGGTACGAAATGGCAGCAAGGAGGATGATTCGTCAAATACAGTGCTGAATTCTTATAAAAGCAATTGGATACCTGGAAGAGGACTTATTCCCTCACCGCCGATAGAGAAGGGATAATAATCTTCGATGATGGTTAGACTCAGAAGTTGGACCCCAATCCGTAGAAAAATTTTATGGCACCAAATCATATCGCCATTACCTATGTGTACACCAAAAGGAGATACATGTTGCACCAACAATTATGATCCTGCAACAAGTGACTCGGCTATGAAATTGTGAGTTGACCCACTGTCGACCAAGAGAAGAACTTTCCTGCCCACCAATGTACCTTGAAGCTTCATAGTAGCACCAACCAGTTTGCCCAGAATCGCATGAAATGAAATCTCAGCCAAGTCCGTCGGAATTGATTCTTCTATACCATTTCCTCTGTTAATTCTTCTCACCGCTCGCCATCTTCTGTAATTTCCATCAACGAAAGGGTTGAGGGTTTGCAATAATGTCCGAGTGCAAATTTCTCATTGCATCTGAAGCACAGCTCCTTTGCCAACCTTATTTGACGTTCAGCATCCCACAGTCGAGATGTAGGAATTTTTGGTGATTCTTGGGAAATATTCTGAGAAGTGCGTATTAGTGGGGAGATAAGCTTCGCGAGAAGTCCTAGTAGCGGAAGAAAAACGCTTGGATGAATTAGACCAAATGGGCCCTTTGGGCCTGCAGTTTGAGCCCAATGCGGTTTCATATTCTAAGGTAAACTAATCTGGGCTTATGAATACGGACATCTGCCTTGAGATCCTCCTTCAGTCCATTAAGGAATACACCTAGCATACAATGTTCCGACCAATTCTTGACTCGAGTCGATTGTTTGGCAAACTCTTGGCGATATTTTTGGATTGTACCTGTTTGTCGAATACTACATAGATGCTCATCGGGATTTTGAAATTCTGCTGGCCCACAATTTTCTTGTAGAGCTTTGATAAGTTCCTCCCAATACAACAAAGTGCATTCACTATTAATCCAAGCAAATAGATCAAGTACATCTCCTTCCAAAGACATAGCAGCAATGTCCACTTTCTCTTCATTAGGAGTTTGGTAATAGCGGAAATATTTTTCTGCTTTTAGAATCTAACCACGAGGGTCACCTTCTTCATATCGTGGAAATTCTATCTTCGTATGAGGTCTCTGTGAAGGATTCTTAATCCACCAAGGGTCGTCCATGTCATCCTCTACTTCGTTGTTCCAATGTGATTTACTTTGATTTTGCAATCCCAACTGAATTTCTGGTGTCTTGCCTTTATCAGATTCAGTCCGGTTGTTACTAGCTTGGGCCTTCAGCACTGCCACATCTACCACCAATATATCAATGGCATTGAGTTAGGAAACAATTGAAGATAATTGTTGAGAAATAGGATCAGCAGCTTGGTCAGATTGGTTTGTAGGTGGATTTGTGTGTTCATTAATTAAAGCAGAAGTGTGGGTATTCACCATATTGGATTAACCTGGCTATGGTGCCAAAAATGATAGAGGCTGAAAAGAAATATATATATATATATATATATAAATGACTGGAATAGAGAACTGAAATTTTATTGGAATAAAATGTGCAAGAATCTTAACACAAATTACAACCAATAAATGAGTTCGTATCGAGTGGACAAAGCTCCAAATGGAAATAACAATAGCAATTTTTCAATGCTCCAAATACTGATCCTAAACAGATTCTATACTAAAGCAACATAACTAAAACATCTAAAAACAACGAAATGGTGGACATGGTGGTGGAATGGTGTAGTGGACCTCTGTGGCAGTTGAGAAAATCATGGCATATCTTGGACCAATTCTTCCGGCTCCCAGTGTGAAAGACCTGGCAGCTGGGCTAGTTGGACCTGGTCAACTTTCATTTGATCCACTCCATGAGACTTTCTTCTAAAATAGGTGCGCAAAGGTGGATTCTTATCATAGTTTTATTCAAAATGTGAGGAAACATCAAGAAAAATACAAATATTACTTTTATTTGTAAAATTCAAATTGAAATAGTTAACCCAATCATGTTGTTGATGCTCATAGGACTTTTGTGATGTGATTAAACGTAGTAGTTAATAGATGTAAGTTTGTTTGCCTCTTTTTTCACAATAGAACCATTATTCTCGGTTGGCATAAAGATCTCTCTCGCGGGTCAAGGGGATGCATTTCTACTACTAGTAGTATTGGACAAACTCAAGTGGAATAATATATTCTCTTTTTTTTTTTTTTCCTTATCTTTTTTTTCCCCCCGTGATGACTAGGAACAAGCAAATCACAAGTTTCACTTTGAATTTCAAACCTCGGCATCCTTCTAGCCATGGCTTCATAAATCGTATTTCCTACCAAATGTGTGGGGAGATAGAGCATCATCTTTCGTGGTTCACCATGTAGAGGATTAAATGTTAGTCTTTTTCTATTGATACCATGAGTTAATGGAAGTACATAGGTACGTATCAATTCAGATAAATTACTTCAATGATCCTAAATGGATGCTATAAGCTTTTAAGAAGGTTAGACCTTGATAGATCCGATAAAGGGTACGAGCCCATTCATTAGTTGGACATGAATCTACAAGTAGAAGCATGGCATAAATGAAAGGTTGTAATCTATAAGGCATGATTAATGTATGGAAGATTACACACTCGTAAGGTAAAACAATGATTTTGAGAAAATCTTCTAACTGGCTATATTGCATGAATCCATTAAAATCTTGTTTAACTTTACCACATAGTGGGACTATGAGATGTGCCGAATGGATGTGGAAATTGTCTTTTTTAGTAAATAAAAGGTCTTATTTTCACATTTAGGAGAGCAAGCCCAACCGTGTTGCAAGCTTAAAGAAATTATGCCCTAGATTCAAAAATATTATTAGTTAATCAAAGTTTTTGATTTATATCAAAATTTATGTAGCGAAAACAACTAGTGAGAAAGCAATGGATCATAGCATTAGTTATATGTACAATTCTTTATAAGGAATCAAAAGAAACATCAGTTTTTGATTATGGATTCATCAAAGTAGATCGGAAAGGATGTTTTACAGTTTCCTAAATCCAAGTATATGAATATAATATTAAATAGTATAATATGGAAAATTCAAAGTAAAGATTTTTAACTTAATATTGAATCGATTTTCATTTTGGTGTAGACGATTTTTTATGAATCTTACCAAGTAGGAAGGGTTGAGCTTCCAAAGAGTTTCATGCAAGATACCGTAACCCCATGGCAAGGACAATTTTTGTGGCTTTAAGAACATAAGAGAGGAAGTATTCAGAAAGAAAAGTTTTATCCTAGAGTTGGATAGAATTGCCTAATATTGTCAATCCTATTGTTATGATGACAACAGGATAATTGCGAAGCAATAAAGCCAAATCCGAATACGTACATGGCAATGCCAATAGATTTAGAATTAATGATAGATGTGACATTCTAAGTGGACACAATTGAGTTAAAATGAGAATGTACCAAACACATTATAAACCTTTTAGCACAAAAGTCTTGAAAAGCATCTTAGGAAAGATAGGTCTTGACTTATCAACAATTGGTTATAAGTGGAGATTGATAAATGCTCAATGAGCTAATAGAGAGTAACAAATAAACTACTCTTGTAAATATAATTTTATTATACTTATTAAAGTATGGGCCATCATCATCTCACTCGGAAAATAATATTTTTAGTCAAAATGCATTTGGGTGGAACCTAAAATTTACATCACTCCAACATCGAGATATAATTTTTGAATGGTGATCATAAAACAAGTCTTGATGAAAAATTAATCTAAAATTCTTTCAAGATGTAGAATCTATAAAAATAAGGGCATCGATGGATCAAATAGACTTGATGAATGATGTAATTATGCATCATTTCATGAAAGATAAGTACGGAATGCTAGTACACACGAGTATTTGTTAAATTAAGTTTACTAAAGGTCTTCATTTAAGAAAATTCCATTTGGGAAGCATATGTTGGGAATAGGTTTGGAGAATCTCTTACTTTGAAAATCCTTTGGCAAGGTTGTGTCGCTTAGGAGGTGTTCATCAAGCAAATCAATTCAATAAGAATATGCACAGTTGTTGAGAATATTAGATTGCGTCAACTCTATGCCTCAATCAGGAGATAGGATAATGAAAATGGTATCATATTCATAAGCACAAAGATTCATTTATATACCTCACCCGTATAAACTCATTAGCTTGTTACTAAATACAAACTATGGAGAGTGGTTACTCCTGAACAAACAAATTTAATCCAGCTAAAGAAGTTTAAGTGATTAATTATTCATAAATTAAATTTTAAGGTGTTGCGTGTTCACAACTAATCAATTGATGGACCTACAGAATTACACGCAAGAATTAATGAAGCTTAATATGACAGCATTGAGTTGATAACTCCACGGGCTTGTTAATATATCATCCTAATTTGCATAGTGCTACAAGGTTTCCTAGGCTCTTTAATACCACTTCACAGTAAGTTTTGAAAGAGGATGCTTTACATCCAGTGCACATAAAGAGACCACACTCGTACAGAGAACAAGAAAGCACTTTCAGAAGAAACAAAAAATCATCTTGACGACAGGTGAAAATTTTCAATTCTCTTCACACAAGAACGAACTAAACTGAGATGATACACCAAAAGTTGCTGGTATCACAAATGAATAGGTTTATGCACATCAGATATAAAAACTGGCATTGTACATAAAAGCAGAAAATTATCAGTCCATGATTACCCCAACTTCTTGAGGACTTCTTTCACCTTCATCTTCAGCTGCACTTTTATCTAAACCATCGGCTTCACCACTGCTGCTGTCATCCAATCCAAGTCAGAAGTAGAAACTATATGGTTTTGTACACTACTTGCAGCAATGCCATCACAATTATCGCTTTTTAGTTTCACCACCTCAGGTTTCTCTTCTACAAGCTCACTTTCATCGCCTGATTCTTTGACAATAACCACTGGCAATTTTAGAGGTTTCTCAGGCCAACTTTCAAAGAATGAATTCATCACCACGAACCTAAAAACCTGTAACAGATGTTTCTTGTCTCTTCTGACATCAGAACTTAATAGTTTCTTTAAGAGAGATGGCTCCCTTCTACTATCTGGACGCAGGTTAGTTGTGCAGCCATTAGCAAATCTCTGCTTCTTAGTAAACCGATTACTTTGATCCTGCAAATTTGCTGAATTATTGGTTTCAAACCTTTGTCTCTTAGAGAACCGGTCATTCTGATGGAATTTGCTCTTCTTGTCAAACTTGTTATGATATATTTCCCTCTTACCAAAGGTCTTACATTTTTGTTCCCTACCATCTGTCTGTAGCTCTGAGTCTGATAAGTAACAAGATGGTATTTCAGCAACTTCACAACCTAATTCAGCTTGCTTTTTCAATATCTCCTTGAGTTGCTGCAACAATTTGTGACTTGTTATCTCACTTGCATAGAAAAATAAGAATCTTTCAAAAAGTGAAGAAAACAGCTATTGGAAGTTTTCTAGTTACAAATGAACAAATTTAGCTGGTCCTAAGCAAAACACAGGGACAATCGCATGAAGGGAAAACAAATCTATAAATGCAGTATGCAGAACACTCAACATGCACATATGATGGAAACATTAAAAATGTGTCTAAGAACATTATATATGATAAGATTAAGCCTGGATCCACCAACTTATTAGAATGCACCCAGCCCATTTTCCCTCCACAAATCATGCAACTGCTACCAGCAGCTCCTCCACCACCAATGTGCTCCAAGGTCTGAACTGAGGCAGTGCTTGTAATTTTGGCATTATGAGATTGGTCATGGAAATGGCTGGTTTGGTATATTTACTCCTCTTTCTCTCCTGATGCCCCGATTGTAGTAGATTTGCAGACAGAGTAAGGGAACAGATTGTCACACTGCAGTTAGTTTTTTCTCTTCCTTTACGGGGGTAGTGATGTTGATTGGTAGTGTAGGCATTTACTTATTTTCAGTGTCTGTAGTATTTCACAAGGTGACCAAGCTAATGCTGGTCTTCAGTTCAGTGGCTGTAGTGTGGCAATAATGAGTCATTGAATTGTACAGGTATTCATGGGTAACAGGAAACAGACAGAACATAGAAGGTGACTAAAGTTCCTTCCTTTCCAATTTGTTAGAGCTGCCATTCAGAAGATTGATAGGCTACGCTAACAATCAGGGAATCTTTTGTACATGGCAGTTTATTTCAACGGTCTAGCCTCAACATTGTGCTTTAGTAACTGAAAGTACAGATACCTGTCGACGTATCTTTGCGACTTCATCCGTGACCTCTGCCTGTGTCGGATTCTCTTTCAACTTCTGCAATAAATAAAGTCTATAAACATAATTCTCCTACAGATGATAAGTTTAAGTATCACATAGCTATAGCCTATAGACAAACCATCTTTATGTTGGCATTCGATGGGTAATTTTTCCTGCGTTCTTCACGCCACTGTCGAATTTCTTGTTCTGTATAGTTTAACACAAGAGACCTTGATTGAAAAGGCAAAGGCAAATCCAAAATGAGAAAATCTAATGCAACAACACAATACAGGGTCTACACTGAGAACAAAGAAAAGAAAACACATCTATGGGGGAAAAAGAAAAAGAAAAGGTCAAAGCAAATGACAAAAAAAAGGACATCTGAGTAGCTAATAGAGGAGTCAGTGATAGAGCAATACACATTTCTTTGAATTGTCCCTATTTGATATTTGTAAGCACTCTTTGGAGTTGAGGCTCTGGTCCTACAACTCTCTTCATACGTATAGTTTCCCTTCAATCTTACCATCTCACTAAAAGAAATAGTTACCTATTACTTTTCTGCTAAATAACATCCAAAAATATGAAATTAATCAAAGTTACCTCTTTTTTCCTCCTTGATTTTGTTCAGAGGAATTGGGAAAGGTAAAGTTCTTCACTCCAATATTTTTGTTCCCTGTATAAACACAGGAAGAAAATCTTAGGAAATGCAGACCCCCTCAAAACAGACTTGCAATAGATGCAAAACCTTCAAGAAGATATGAGTAGCTAAAAGCCGTCAAAGAAGTTGGGTACACATACAGCTTATGATATTATAGAACAAAAAAAGTTGCTGCCACAAACATCGATGCATAGAGAACCACAAGCTGTCAAATCAAAAACTTTTATAAGGTTTGCACAGCTGCAGCAGATAGCACAAGTGGACAAGCTTAGAGGTGGTGTTAAATAATTCTAGATACTCTTTACCTAACATATGGCACATCAGCAGTTTTCCACAAAAGTACTGCAGATGCATAGAACCTATAAGCTTGAGGAAATTTTTTGGTTAAAAAGGTGACAGATAAGATTCAAATGGCTCCTTTGGATAGACCATAGCAAGAAGAAAGTTCGTCAACATAGCCATATTAAAGAAAGACTATAAAAGGTTGCTAACCTAGAAAGTTAATTAGGACAGTAACTAAGGACCTGGATATGGATATTCACACAAAGAACCTGTTTACATGCACCTGTTCAGGCATTTTGCAATTACAGTAGAAATTAGACAAAAGTTTGGAGCTAGTTTGCAAATTGGTGAAAACATACTTTTACATGGGAAATGATGCAACATTACCTACTGATAGATATCTTTAGAGCAAATGACAATTAAAGTGAATTGCAGAAGCAGGGAGAACAAACATAAGGTTTTCCCTTGCCAATTTATAAAGTTCTTTCACCATGATTCTAAATTCTGCAAACAAGCAAGCGCACAAGAGTGAGTCCTCCGCTCCCTCCGTACCACACACACTCCCCAAGTGCTAATTATCAAACCAGAAACAAAACCTTCAAGTCTGAGAAGACCACAATGAGTAGCAGCAAAAGGTCAGGAGAAAGAGATGCTAAGTTATCTTCCAAATCATATATTCTACATGCAAAAATGATAGTGACGATCACTTTTTTCGAGCGGCAAAGCTATGTTGGGAGGAAAAAAAAATTAGTCAAATACAACAAATCAAGGGTTTTTCTTGGTTCAAAATTTGGTTTTTTCCTAATCTATAAATATACAAAGATGAAATTCCAATTTCCAGCAACATTTTCAGTAGGAGAAATTGGTATCTGCTATCAATACAAACAACATGCAGAACCTGATACATATTAAATCAGTAAAGAATAAAAAGAAGTCTCACATTTTCCTTGCTGATCATTATTAACTTTAAGATAATCCAAAAAGTATCAAAACATCCACAAGTTGAGAAAAAGCCCCACCTTTTCCTCGATTTTCATTATTGAACTTGTTTCCTTGTGTATTATGTCGATGCTGAAACTGCCGCTTGCCAAATCTGGAGAAATTTGAACGCAGTTTAGTAAACAAATCAACTCATCCAAAATTTCCAACCTACCAAGAAGGAAATTACTTTAGAAAATAGTAAAAGCAAGCATACCCTTTCTGTGATGCATCATGTTTATGATTCCCAGTGAAGTTCTTGTTATGAGGATTTCTCCAGCTATTCTTTCTGTTATTCATCCCATTAACTACTCCCGTATTACTCTGCAATATGTAATGCAGTTTGAAATAACTCCTCAATGAAAATAAAATAGTTTCAGTAATAAGAACGCTGACAGGGTGACATGTCAACATGAATATTTTGGTCAATAGGGTTCAAAAATATAACAAATGAAAATCCCCAATGGCACAACCAACATAATTCATTTCATTTATTAAGCATAGAAAATAATTTTCAACCAACATAAAACATTTTATATCCAAGCAATGAAACTAGTAAAGTAACTATTCAACATTAATCATAAAACATGCTTACACTAATCGAACTAGTAAAGTTAACATTCAGCATCAGTCATATGATAGAACTGGTGAACTGTTTCAGTGAAAGGTGTGATCATCACCAAAAGACTTCAGCACACAAAGACACAAAGAGCAAATAGTGGCTTCAGTTGAGAAGATCAGAAGCAGATATTGAGATCACATTCTTGGTTGTCCACTTACAAAGATCCAGGTTACTTAAGGTATTTATTTTTGGCATTTTCAGAGTATATACTAAAACTCAGTTAAGAAAAATTATCATTATGCACAATTTATTAATCACAAGTAGAGCTGAAGGCATCTAGCATCAACCTACCAATCAAAAAGGTGGATAAGAGACTACAGAACAAAGACAAGTTCTCTCCCTGCTCTTTAAAGTATCACCATGAATTAAGTGGAGCATTATAGTGATTAAATACATCAAAGAGAATGTGACTTATAGTGATTAGTTAAAGTTCCTAATGAGATCACACTATATTCTAAATGAGACTCTACAAACCTACTGCAGCTTACATCAATATGTTGATATGATTCAGATATAGAAACAGCAAAGAAGAAAGAGCATATTTTCATCTCTACTGTGTGACTACAAGAGAAACATGACATTTCAGCCATACCAACTTTTATGACCCAGATTTATATAAACTTTTTGCTACTTTTTGGGGATTATACAACTCAAGATAATGGGTAAAAGGATGTTCACAAGAATAATTACTCTATAACATTTTCATCAAACAAACGACATAAAATTAATACATTCTTTTTCAACTTAACTAAGATGTGCATTAGCAGCTAACCCTGCAGAGCTGGAGGAATGAGAAAAATCATTTTCTGTGAAATAAGAATACGGAGGAATATGAGGGCCTAGGAATTCCTTCTATCAAGCATGAGGTCTGGAATAAGCTTAGAATCTCAAAGCCATTCCAAGCCCATGCATTACATCAAGTGCAACAAAAGGATAAATTTCATACCATTGGCAAGACTAATATTAAGTAGGATCCTAATCCTATTCTTGTTCTTGTACTACTTTTGCTTTCATTTTCTTCAATAAAGTAAGAAAAAAAATGTGATGGCTTTCACCAGAATTTTTTTTTTCTTTTCTGTTGTTTTCTTTCTTTTATTTTGGGGGGAAAAATTTACTGCAGTTTTCATGTGAAGTGAGAGAGTTCTTCTGTTTCCATCACTAGGACAAAATAGCTTAAAGATTATTACAAACAATAAGCACTACATCCACTATGTCAACATAGTTCACTATGCCTTCTCCAGTTTCCATGAGGAAATAACTTAATTATAGTTTTATGCTACACATATATTATCATGTTATATCGCAGCAGTGTAACCAGAACTGATACCATATTACTTCAAACCGTATTTAAGTCTCATTCCTTTTGGTAACCAGGAAGTTAAATATACATGTCTGTACTCGGGTATCATGTTGATACTTAGTAGAATTTACACTTGAAAATAGATATAACTACTGTTCAACCATATGAAACAAAAGCAGGAAAATCATTGTGCTAGAACTAAAACAGAATTTCAGTGACACATGCATAAAGTTTATACAAATGATTTGACAAAGACAACTTAAGAAGCAACCTGAGATTTTGCAGCACCAGGAGAAAAAACATCCGGATTCTGTGTTTGATGGGAACCAAAATCCTTTGTTACAGCAGCATTGTGGTTTATATGCATTAAACCATTCCCATCTACTGACTGTTGCACAACATTGCGATTCGCCACACCCAATTGTGCATTCGCAAAAATACCAGAATTAGGACGGCCACAATTGGGCATTTGCATTTGCAAAAGATGGTTGACATTTTGCACAAAATTCGGAAAATTTATTTGCCCATTCGGCAAGAACTGAGGCGAGCTTACGGCATTATGAGCAAAAAGCTGGGGCAAACTGTTAGTATTAAGGTTCTGCAAAGAGCCTTGTGGAAAGGGGAAAAATTGGGTTGGGCCGAAATAGGTATTTGGGTTGGTAAAGGGTGGCATTGCTAGCTGAGGACTATTGAGTATTCCCACTTGAAATTGAGGTCGAATTTGCATAGAATTAGGGCGAAAACTACCTTGGTTCCCCATAACCTGATTAATTATTACCAAAAACGTGAAAATGCATAAGATAAAGTAGCAAAAAGAAAATCTTGCAAGATATAACTAACATGCTCATGCCCCCCCGCGCGCACACACACACACATACACATATACATGCACAAACAGATAGAGAGATACCTGTTTTGGTGCAGATGCATTGGCTCGATTTATTCGGGGTTGATTATTAGGGTTGTAGAGATGAGAATTGAAGGGAGGAAGCATCTCTGCTCTCAGCGCGCGTGTCTAGTGTGTGTAGGGTTTTAGAGATTTTTCAGGTTTTATGTTTCTGGGTGTTTTTACATTCGGCTAAGACCCCTGAAGTTTACATAATTCGAATTCAGCCCTCTGATAGTCATCATCTTTCACTTAGACCCCTTCATCTATTAGAGCTCTAATTTTATTGTATCTACAAAAGGATACCCTAACTTTGTAGTCATGTGTTATGAGTTTAACTAACCAAAATGTAGCAATTTCAGCCCCATCCAATACTCAACAAGTACCCAGTCCACCCCATTTTGTACAAGATAGATTGAAAACCTACTCCGCATAGAGTCGAGCGATTTTTATTGTGAATTTGATGCGGAACGGAGTGGGATCTGGTTTTGCATAAGGTCAAATGATTTTTTAATGTGAACTTCATATAGGACGAAGTGGAATCGGGCTACTAAACTCGAGCCCACTCTCATCCACTTTTTATTTTAGCACTCTTATCATCTCAAATCTCAAATTTCATGTTGAATGATTATATTACGATTAGTGATGAAAGTGAAGATGGTGAAGATTTGCATGTGCCACCAACATGTGGCACATGACAGAGAGTTATGTTTTTAATATACGCATGCCCTAAGGCTATTAGGTTCGGATTCTTGATCTCACACTTTATGTGTGAGACCTATGCCATTGGATTTGGTTGGAGATTAATGCTAGAGTATCAAGTGTTTAACTTTACCATTTATATGATTAGACCTCTTTCTATTTTAGTTCTTAGTTGAAATATTTGTGATTTCATGTTAAATTAACTTCTATGAGATTGGGAGTTGAATAGTATTTTGTTTTATTTTTATATTTTAATTGTTAATATTGTCATGTCGATTGGACTTTTTCATATTAATTTTTATGAGATTGTTATTGGATTATCAAATTATGATTAATTAAATTTTTCAAAAACATAATGAGTATAGAACAGGTGAATGTAGGTTTTAAATAGTTAGTTTGGGGTGGATTAGAGTTTTTAAACTTAAAAACAACAAGAAGAGGTGGGTTTTGAGATTTATTTATTTTTATAGTACTAAGTGGGTTTGAATTTAGGGAAAACCCACTCCAACTCGCCCCAATACCAAGCCTATAACTAAACAATGTTTATTTAATAATAATAATAAGTATGATCTTACTTTATATCTAAACTTTTAAATAATTATATCTTTATGTAGAATGATTTTTTAACATGTTACTTTGTCAAGGAAAGAGTAAGTGTGGACTTCAAATAATCAATTGATATGATAAAATAAAACTCCAAAGGCAAAAAGGTAAAAAGCAAATAAGATACCGAATTAATTTAATAAATAAATAATAAAGGGCTAATGGGCCCACTAAGATGGACTCCCAAGCCAAGTAGGCCGAAGCTCACCAAACACTAAATTAATATAAATACCAACTCCCAAAGCCAAAAATGCACTAAGCAATCATTTTTATAGCCCAAGTTTTAACTTTATGTAAGCGCGTTTTAGGAGCAAAAGCTAACACTTACTGATTTTCGAAAAGGTTTATTTTCATGCAACATCATCTGGCGCCATCGGTGGGAACTCCCTTATGTTGTAATGAATGCTAAGGATACGGACAATCGACTGGATGTCCAACCCTGTGCAACAGCTAAACGAGCACCAGACATGTATCCACTACTGAAAGTGATACCCAAGTAACATGCTTCGCTACTAGAGGACCAATGTTGCAAATGACTTAATTAGGAAGCACTATTGGTACTAGTGGAAAATGCCTGCGCACAAGTTGCGGCCAAAGTAATGGTCCTGACGACCCTTGTCAACAACAGTAACCCCAATCCTCTCAGTGGAGCCATGAACCATCATCATCCCCGAAGAGGACTAGACGCAAGGCGAACAAGGAATGAGGCACAACTTCTCACTAAGTTGGTGTACAGTCTTCCCTCCGAGTGGATCAATTGCAATAGTTAAACACCATAGCTAAAGTTCATATTCTCTATGCCATCCTTCAACGCTCAAGAGGCATAAGAAATGAATACCTTCCCTTTATTATTGCTCTCCCCAAATGCATCCCCTATAACATCCTCGGAAAAATCATATTATTAGTAAAAGTTTATTTAAAATTTATTTGTATAAGTTTCATAAAATTTAATTAATTCTCAAAGTTTTAGGAGTTAAAATACAAATAGAAAATACCTAATTGCACCATTATTTAAAGTTTTGGGGCCTAAATACAATTATTTTGGGTCAAAGGGGTCAAAGAGAGGTACTAACAAGTCTTAAGGTTAAAATAAGGCACTAAAATTCCTAAGGGACCTAATTGGAAAAAGAACAAAAGTAAGGGGTTAATCTCTAATTAACAAAAGTTGAATTTTATAAAAATAACATTTTCTCCTTTCTTCTTCGTTTCACCCGCCTACCCTTCACCATTTCTCTCTCATAACGACCTCTCTCCGTCGATCAAACCTAGGTAAATTTGATATCAATCTCTTTCTCTTTGAACAAGGAACACAACCATACCAATTTCACCCAAAACTAACCAGTGAAGCAGCCAAAAAAAAAGCTCAAAGTGGCTGCCATGGCGAAGCATAGTGGGTCCGGCAGCTTTTTGCGGCGACCAAAAGGTGGGTTTTGATGGGTCCAGCTCAAGGAACAACATGGTAGCTTCAAATTCCAGAATCGACTACTGGCGACAGAATTAGAGAAAAACAGGACGGCGGCGTTAGTGGCAAGCTGACGATTTTTCGGCAAATTGACTGGCCAATTGATATCTGATTCAAAAATTAGTTTGGGGGGTTTGTTAGAGTGCAGCAAAGCGCACAGTTTGGGGTGTCACAACCCAATCCTAGCGACAACGCACAGTAGCGCAGCAGAAGTTCGACGGTCGATCACCAATCTCATCATGACAACAATCGGAGTACATACAGGCTAGTATCGTGCAATGATTCGGCCTCGAGTTTGATCGATTGGGTAAAATATCGACTAATCAAATAAGTTGATTCCTAATTTAATATGAGTAAATTGTTAGGTTGATTTCTAATGTAATTCATGTCAATTGGATGAAAGCTATGACTATTAAGTGGAATAATGATATAAGAATTTAGTGATAAGTGATGTATGGACCCGAATTTGATTATAAAAAATTAATATTTATTGATTGAGTTAATTGAAGCAATTGAGAAGTTGAAATCATGAGACGGGAGCAGGACTTGAATATTTTGAATACATATGATAAAATGAATGAGGGCTAAGTTTATGTTGATTTGACTAAAAATTATGATTTTTGACCGAATATGAGACATGCATGGACTATTATATGAACTTAGTGGGCCCAAATGTGTATTATTATATGATAATTTTGGTTTAATTAAGATAATTGGGCTATTACTTTGATTTGGGATAATGATATGAAGTTAATTATATAATTAAGGACCCGATTGTATTCCTTTATCGAAATCGGCGTTATTAGCATGTTTTATCGAGGCTATCAATTTAGCTGAATAAATATCGACTCTAGACGGTTATTTGTATATCTTGATTGTAGAACCTATTCTTTTAGATTAGGTAACGCGGAATTGGGACCGCTAACTAGTAGATTGCTGATCGTGACCTGTATTTTTGAGACAAGGAGGTGAGATTCTGCCACTCTGGCCTTGATTATAACTATATGTTGTTGTGATAAACCCCTGTGAGGGTTCCTGTTTTTGTATCAACTGTATCGTGTTATTGAAATCCGTATATTGCTTGAAATCTCAATTGTTATCTGTTTTCTGATATGTACAACCCTATGAGGGCCTGTCAAACCTATTTTTCTAAGAAGTAATATTCCTTAAACATTGAAATCCATGATTGTTTGAGTTCCTTAATTTTATCGATCCTTGCTCTGTAAACCCTTATGAGAGTTCAACATGCCTTTCTTCTGGGAAATATATGAACTTTGATTGTGAAATCCTTGATTGCTTTGGATCCCTCGTGTTATCAGTTATTTATTTCGTAAACCCTTATGAGGGTTTGTTTATAATTCTTGCTACTGATATTATTTAGCACAATCTGTGGCCTTGTCGGCATACTTGAATTCATTCTGTATTTCAGCCGATTGGTTGGCATTCTTGAATCTATCCTATATATCGATTATTTAGCCTTGACGGCATAATTAATTATTGATTGTATCGATCGAGTGGCAATCCCAACGGCATGCTTGGATTATTATTACAGAGTGGCCTTTGTTGGCTAGTGTATTGTATACATTGTTGTTCCAGACATGTACATTGTTATATTCATGTTGATTGATTAAAAGTTAAATTCTTATTTGTTGGTATTATATCAATTCAACCCATGGGGATGTGCTTGGGAATTCAACCAGGAGAAACACCACGGGAAGTTAGGCCCAGGGCTAGGTCCGGAAAGACGGCCGGACGGAAAGAACCGACGATGACAATCTCCCAACTAGTATCCACCTATGATCCTTACTCAACAGGGAGCTGGAGGTAGTGAATTGTGAGTGGTGGGATTCAGCATGTAGTCGGCCATGCCATAAAAGCAAGTTGTTACATGCCAAGCTAACTGCTCGAGCAATGGAGTGATAAGGAAATCTTATTTATATTGTACTAATGCCCGATACTAGCAATTATAACTTAATTTAGGGGTAATAAGGACATAATGACCAACAGCCTGTTAAAAGTCGATATCATGTGTGTCATGTACATTGTTGATTTATATTAAAAGCTCTTGCTTTTTACTGAATTGTTCATTAATTGTCGTATCACAATAGTTTTCCTTTCAATCTTGTCATTTTCCTTCCCTTGCTAAGTCCTTAGG
This sequence comes from Jacaranda mimosifolia, assembly GCA_018894105.1. NCBI lineage: Eukaryota > Viridiplantae > Streptophyta > Magnoliopsida > Lamiales > Bignoniaceae > Jacaranda > Jacaranda mimosifolia. The sequence continues at coordinate 11,809,481 of CM032130.1, read as the reverse complement.
ACTTACCCTCCTTGTTATTCTTTATTTTTTTTCTTAGACAGGCCGACGTGAGAAGCAAGGACTCATGCTTTGGTTGAAAGTTTATTTTGCAATAGATTAGGTGTTATGATTTTGCAGGTAGTCTGCATCTAATCGAGATTGCCATCTAAGAGATGCCATGTGAATGTTTGTATTGAACCTAAGACACTTGGTTGTACATATTTCACTCAATGAAGCGACCTTTTGGGTTAGTGCGAGTTATTTTTTTTCCTTTGAGTTGGTTAAATTTCAGATTTCCTAGTTATCATTTGATTTATATTTCAAGCTTGAATTGGTGGCACCTCCGCTTATGGGTCACCCCAAGTGGGGGCGCTACATCCCTTTTGCTCAACTATCTTGGCAAAATAGCTTCTCCATAATATGAAGATCACTAACCTCCTAGAGTTTGCTAATATGAATGACTTCGATGAACACTTGGACAACTTTCTATGCGAATGGAGCTCTATGACTTAAGTGAGGCTGCATTACTTCAATGTTTCCGCACCATATTTTACCAAACATACTCTAACTTAACTCAGGCAAATGCCAGCAAGATCCATCATCGACTAAAAGTAGTTAGCAAAATATTTCCTCGACAATTTCTCTATCAACTACAAGTACCCTAAGGCAAGTAGCCTGCATATTTACCAGCAAGTAGAAAGATGGAGAAGCCTTGAGGGACTATATTAATCAATTTATTCAAGCGGTTCACGAGATTTTGCATATCAGCTAAGAGCCTTTGTTGAGTATTATCAGCAAAACTTGAAGCACCGAAAATTCTAAGAATCCATAGCAAGGAAGTCGTTTGCCATCCTAGAGAAACTCCTTATCTGAGCAAAGAAGTATATCCAAATTGAGGCAGTGATGGCCCTAGTACACATAAATAAGCACCAAACGCAAGAATAATAAGGTAGCAAAAACAAGAAGATAGAGAATCATTGGTGCAGCCATCCTAAATTGATCTCTAGATATACTCTCTTGAATGCGTCAAAGATGTATATACTCATTGTTGTTGAGAAATAAGGCTTAGTTTAATCCATTTCCAATGATAGTGGACAGCCCCAAAAGATAAAAGTCTGAGAAGTATTTTTGTTTCTACCATGATTGAGGACATTCTGCTGAGGAGTGCTCCAATTTGAAGGATGAAATAGAGAAGCTTATTCAACATAAGTACCTAAAAGAATTTGTGGCCTAGAGGTATAACAGACCTAAGAGGCGATCCAAACCAATAAATGGTGGTGACAACTAATGCTCTTGGTGAATATTTAGGCTCTAGGGAATGGCAATTCCATCACAAGACTAACAACTTGCCTACTATTGGTGTTATCTTAATGATCTCATTAGGACCCGCAGAACATAATTTCCTTAATGTAAGGAAGACACTCACAAAAATAGCCATAATGGCATAAGCTCACAACCAACTCTATATGTATATAAAGTACGCCCCTGCTTCTCGACATTAGATTTAGAGAAGAAGACTTGGAGACAAGATAAAAAGAATATAATGCATACTTATGATCTTAGCCTCCCTCGCCAACTTTTAGGTAAAGAAGTTTTGGCAGATAGTGAGAGTTTGGCAGACATCATCATTTGCGATTCCTTTCTTCATCTTGGCATGGACAACATCTATGCAGAAGATTAATAGCCCCTTAGTAGGATTTATCAGCAATATCATAGAAGTACTTGGAAAAATCTTCCTCCCTCTTTCTTTGGGCATTCATCCTCGATCACCAAGATAATGAAGTTTCTAGTAGTGAAGGCTACGTATGCCTGTAACATCATTCTTGAGAGGCTTACCTTGAATCTTTTCGCGAGCGGTAGTGTCTACCTATAAAAATGAAGTTCCTTACTCCCGCTGGAACAGAAGAGGTAGTTGGCAACCAAAACACTACCAGAAAATGTTATATCAGCATCTTAAAAGGGGTGAACTCCCTACCGCAAGCCTAGACAATCTAGAAGGGAAGCGCATAAGCTATGTATGAGACAAATTCAAAGGCCTAGCCCTAGAGGCTAGTACTATTTTAGAGCACCCTTACAGGAGGTCAAGTCTAGAAGGAAAAAGTCTAAGTATTGCAATATCGCAGTAGGAGTAACCTTTCAAAAGGAAGAAACCACCCTTAATAACTCAGATAACAAGTTAGAGATAGGGCAAGTTCTTAACCTGAACAAATATGCCGCCTGAGATGGAATAGACTTACTTTCAAGATAAGTTGTTTAATTTAGTAGATTAGATTTCTATTTTTATATTTGACTTTCATTCTCAGTAACTTAGTAATGTTTTCTGTTTATCATAAATAAAAGCTTGTCCAAACTAGGAAGATGACAATTATTCTTTTGCAAGTGCAATAAAACATTCAAGTTTTCTTCTACATACTTATCTCATGTTGTAAAGCAATAACTATTTACAGTAACAACAAGTTGTAATAGGACCCCAAAAGGCACGTGCAAAAACAAAAACACAAGCAAATGACGACATCTCCATGAGAGACCCTGAGCATCTCCTCCATGGAAAACTCTAGATAGTTATAAGATCCCTAATAGGGCATGTAGCAAACCAACAAAAGACCAATATAAGAACCCTAAAAGGGCACATAGAAAAAAACAAAAGATACTATAAGACCCTCAAAAAGACATATGGAAAACTGATATAAATTGTTGTAAGACCCCTCGAAAGGACACATGACAAACTGCCATAAGACCTCCAAGGGGGTGCAAATGACAAATACTATTATCAGAACCCCCCAAGAGGGCACATAGACAACAATATTAGTATAAGACTTCCAAGGGGCTATATAAATATTAACATTAATGTAAGACCCCCAAGAAGGCTCATAGAAACTAAGTTTGTTGCAAGACCCTAAGGGAGCTTGCGATCACTTTGCGTACAACAAAGTCTGAATAAACATGCAGAAAATCAGTAAAAGCATTAAACCATGATAAGGCATAAGTAATATAAGAAGATCAAGACAAGCATAAACCATGCAGTCATAAAAAAAAAATGAAAAGAAAAAGCGAAAAGACCATTCAACCATCCCTAAAAAAATAATATTTAATGCAGTTGGAATACTCAAGTAGCAAATAACGCTTTGCCTACACTTGACAATCTAAAATCAAAGGACAACTAACATACTACTGAAGGAAAATGAAAACGAAGCTGTACTCAACAAAAGAAAAGGAAAAGACTAAGTCTTAGTCTAACTCCTACTCAGCTACTTGTGGAGCCGCAACAACTTAATTCTTCACCATGATCTTAATGTTGGCCTCTAATGATTCACCAACTACTTTAGTAGAGAGGTTAATCGAAATAGCAAGGTTAAGTAGCACTAAGTCCTTTGGAGAGTACGCTACAGTCTTACTAAGCACCGCTGACAACTCTAGATAGTCTACTCGCATGTCACATTAGCTTCCACTTTAATTGCCTAAAAGAATTTGTTAGAATCGTTAATTTCTTTGACTACCTTCCCTTGGGCAATAGAGATAAGTGCCTCCCCATGAAAGGACTCCAGAAACCCCCTCCTAGTTTTTTTAATCTTTCTCTCGAGCAAGTCTCACAACCTTCTCCTTAAGCTTAGCTATCATATTATAGCCCCTATACTTGACAAGATATCTACACTATACCAAGTTCAAAATCTACTCCAAAAATAGCAAATAAACTAGTTAAACAACTATGCATAGCTGTAAATGTAATATTCAACCAAAATAAGCTAAGGAAAATGAAATGCACTTACCTATATTAACTCCCAATAGCAAGCTATATCAACTGTGAAAAAGAGAGTATCTCAAACTTCTCCGAATCATACTTATTAACCCTAACCCTGAGGATTGTTAATACTAAAAGCAGTCTATCAATGCATAATAAGAGTTGATACCACAACTCCTATGCAATCTTAGCAAAACAATCCTTTACCCTTACTACTGAGGTGTCGCAATAGGAGGTGAAATCTGAGGCTCTATGGAAGACCTCCATAGGGTGCTAGAACACCACCTATTGGGGATAAACCCTAGTGTCCTGCTCTATTGAAGGCATCTCATAAGAACCATATTCACCCTCCTAGTGTGAATCTTTCGCTGAGTTTATCTTTTCCCTACCATGGGCAAGCAAATTAAACTAAGTTCAGCAAAACTTAAAAACACTAGAAAAACAATATAAGTGTTAAAGAGAAAGCATGAGTGCAAAAACAAGGACACAAATAAAGAAAATACCAAAAAATCTACTAAGGACAAGTAGCACATATAAGTGACATCAATTGGGGGGGTGAACAACCCAACCTCCTCAAAGCACTGACAAAGGTCACAATGAACCTTCCGCAAATATGTGAATAAAGGCAAACTATTCCAAACACGAGGGATCGCCCCAACCCTCATCTCTCATAAAGAAACATAACTCTTCCAAGGCCCTCTAGAAGATGGCAATGTACTTAGAAACCTACAACTCTTCCAAAAGTGAAAAAAGGCCTCATTTGGATCTTTTCTTACTATGGAAAGAGCATGAAAACTATCCAAAGAAATGGGAAGACCCAACTTCCTAAGGTATTACTAGAACCCTACAGAATATGCAAAGGAGTTTAGAGTGAATTGACCGGAATACATCTCATAACCCCTAACTACCTCTAACAACAATAGAGTAGAAGGAAGGGAAAATCCTGTGTTAAAGTACCCAGTGAAAAGGTAAAGTACCTCAAATGAGGTAACATAATACGATCCTCTGAAGAAGAAAGAACAAACCCAAACTCATCGGTGAGACAAACTCTACTTCTGAATAATTTTAACTCCCCCAAATAAGCAAACACGATGAACTACTGACACCACTAAGACTTTTGTAAACAATAAGACATCCTTAGATCCCTCTTCAAAAAAGTTCTCTTCTCTAGACTTAAACTTTGAATCAAATCTTAACTCTAATGAAGAAGACGACTTACTAACTAAATATTAATGAACACACTTTTGATACTCCACGATCTATAACTGGACAGAAATGTATTAAGAAGGGCTTACGAACTCAAAAAATGCATCAACACTATGAGAAAGACGACCTCTATGAACATGTACCAACTTAACACCAGCATGACCACCTAAAATGGTAGGTACCCTAGCGGCAAAGCCGCCAAGAAGGGTACCCGCTTTAGCAGCTGTCTATACTAAGGACGCCTCGCGGACAATCGCTCTGCAAGCAACCGCCCTATAGTAAGTTTTTGACTGGGCAACTGGCCACTCCTCGAGGGGCAGCACCCTTGCCGCCCCTTACTCCATGTAGGCAGTCATTCTCTTATTGCTGGCTGCCGCCAACTATAACTATACCTCCAAACTCCGACTTTGATTCTGTCCGACAACCCCATATCTTGCTTTCAAGCTTGAATCTCTCTCTCTCTCTCTCTCTCTCTCTCAAGTTGAGACTCTCTGAAAGTAATTGACTCAAAAGTGTTAATAAATTTGAATAATAGGGAGGGGTAAAAGAAAACATATATAATTACCTTTTGAAACTTGTCCTGCCTACAAATGCAACTTCTCAAATCTTGAGAGTTATCAAATTGCCAAGTCCTTGGAGGATGCAATTCGCTAGTAAAACGCTATCTCTAAAGATTACAAACCAAAAAGACTTTTAAATTTCTCAATCACTTAATTCTTGATTTACTAAAACTATTTCAGAATTAGCCTATAGGTAATGCTACAAGATAATGAAATTAGTTACATGGTAAGGTAAATAAAATTAACTCTTAGGTTATACTTTCAGTATGAAAAGATGAATTTTCAATGGAAAGTGGGGGGACTTGATGATACAATAAAATAAGACCCTAATGGCAAAAAAGTAAAAAGTCAATAAGAGGTTGAATTAATTAAATAAATAAAGGGTTAATGAGTCCACCAATTTAAGCCCACTAAGATGGGCTTCCAACTCAAGTGAACCGAAGCCCACCAAGGACTAAATTACTATAAATACTGATTTTCAAAGTCAAAAGACATCTAAGTAATCATTTTTTTCATATGAGAATATAAGTGTCCACTTTCCTTGATCACAAGCTTGTTTTGTTGATTTTGTTACTTTCATATTACCAAACTAATTTTAGGTGTCTCAAGGCACCCAACTTTTAAAACAATTGAAACCTTCTTTTTCTCGATCTTAATAGATCAATAGTATATATCATTACATTACAAACATCAATTAGCAATCATTTTTTTAACAACTATTAATAATTTCTAATTATTAAAAACTATTATCAAAGAAGAGAATGGCTTGTGCTATATTCAAATTCAAGTATAAAATTGATGGTTTTTGGGTTTAACTTTGTGATTTAAACTAGGCTTCATTATTTTTGATTAATTTGTGAAATGAAAACAATATAAGATCATTTTTAAGATTTATGTAGTTAGCCACAATGTAAATGTACCAAAATTAAAAAAGGACCAAAAAGATTTTTTTCATATTTTCTTTTGCATCAATATTAGGGTTGTAATTATCAAAAAGTTATATGGGTGCCTCATTTTAGAGAAGTATTTCAATAGCAATTTTTTGTGAGTATATATTTGTCAAAGTTGATACGTTCCTACAGGCTTAATCATACTTAGTACAAAAAAAGGGTAAGTTTTATTGAAATGTGAACCTATTGTCATATTTCAATTGCTCTGTACATATATATATATAGATATGTATTTTTTTATTTTTATTATTTACACACACCCACACCAAGAGTTCGTTAGAATTCAAGTTTTGAACCTCACACTTATACATGTAAGAATAATGCAACTAAATCAATTGACTACTCGGTGATATACCTATATATGCATTTATATACCTACATATCTGCTGAGAGTCTTGATCTATTCTAAATCAAGTTTATTTGCTTAAGGCTTCCTTTGTTTATATTACTTTTGGTATAACAAGTTTATAAAATGGTTATAGCATAAAAAAATTTAGAAATCCTATGCAACACTATTATTATTAGTAAAAACAATATTCGTGCATCATATGTGCAAAATGAGTTGATAGAAAAATTCTTTATTTGCATATTTGATGCTCAAACACAACCAATAATATGTCCATATTTTATAATAGATTAATGGAGTTATAATATAGTCAAGGTCAAGATGTACAAAAAAGTTCCATTTCTCATGCCCCACGAAATAGGAAAGGCCATTAAAAAGTCTATATAAATATATAGTAATTATGACACCATAATATTTCCATGATAGAAGTATTAATAAGCTTGTAAGCTTTTTAGTGAATTTGAAGAGTTTTGAGCAACTCAGACTTTGAGACTACTTAGGAGTTTTACTACCTTAAAATAGATATGGTGAAAAAAAAAATTATGGTCAAGTGATGCAAACAACTCAAATTACATCCAACCCTTTGCTAGAGTCGAGCCTATTGGTACTTTGAAAGATCATCTACTAAAGTAGATTAAATAGTGAAAGCAAACTCATCACATTCTTCATCTTTAATACTAGATCTAAAAGCTTCTTGATCTTTTTAACAATTGAACTCCTTGGACACAAAGGTAGAGGCCCAATAGGGTGAAGACTCTTTCTTCCATCATAGATAAGCAGCCTCTTTCCAAGATGGGATTCCCCATATAGTTTCACTAACTGCTCAACCACAACATGATCATGGTTTCCTAATCTTGATCTTCCACCTTTTTGAATTCCATCTTCGACATTAGTAGAGTGTTAACTTCTACACCATTCAATATTTTCTATAAATCTTGGTCCTCGAGATATGACTCGATGCAAAACTTCCATTAGTGATAATTGTTATGGTTGAATTTCATAATTCTAGCTATAAAACTTACTAGATTCATATTTAACAAGAATCATCCCTAGTATTTTCCCTTATATTAGCTATATTTTTACAACTTCATTATCATAAATTGTGAACTTCAAATTTTAACAAAGTTCTGGATACTGTTTGTCATGAATTTATTTTTTCATTGTCCACATAACAATTTCATAGTCTCAAAATTGTGAAGGTCTTTGTGCCAAATATGTGCAATACAAGTGCAAACACAACATCCAAGTTTAGTTAAATCAGAAAGCGTATTTAATTTAATTCTCAAAGCTAGTTGCTTATGTATAGGTTGTGTCATTCATTTGACTCGAGCTAGAATCAAACTTCTTTGATACAACACATGAATCATGAGAAGCACCTCAGAAAAAAATAAAAGAGAGGAAAGGGACTATGATTAATGGTCCATCAAAAAATGCTAAGGTTAATGTATCAGAGAGTATCAAAGATATGAGTGTGACTATCACTTTTTCGAGTGTCATAGAATGCATTCATTCCAGAATTTGAATGACCAACCATATTCAGTATTTGTTATTCCAACAAGTTTAAATATCAACTTTTCTTGCTTTTGGTACATCTTTGAGACACTACCCATTATCCAAATAGATATACTTAGGTAGATGTATATTGTTTATTATACAATGCAATTCAAATTAATTATGCATAATAAATTATATAACAACAGCCTATAGTAAGTTCATTAAATCATCCAAATGAACTTATGTCGGGATCTGAAGCTATGGTTTTCTGTTCCATGGTACCAAGCTCATTGAGCTTGCTAAATAATTTTATACAACATTGATTTCAATTTCGAGCAAGTGGACCTTCTCAAAGGATTCTCGAATGACTCTTTTTTGCCTCTTCAATTCTCTCTGGTCCTAAATTAGAGCTAACTTCATTTGTTCTATGGCCTTTTTGGATAAAATCTTCATCATGACCTCCAATTTTAGTCAAGGGTGATTTTATGCAAAAAGATTGTTCATCATCCATAAAATCAATTCTATTTATTTATGTTCCACATATCTCTTAGTATCTTAGGTTCTAAACCTCTTAAATCACCCTTTATATTAGTCTTTATCTCCACTAAATCCCTCGCAGCTCTATCTCCAACTGCATTACATATTCCCTTCTAATTTTTCTATCATTCTTTTTTATTCTCTTTGAATCAAATTGCTTAGCTCTTTAGCAACTTACTTTATAAAGAATTCAACATGCTATAGTAAAGTAAATGTCGTGTATCTCACACCAAGGAATTGACTCTGTCTCTTACTAATATATATAGGTTTTAATGAGGAATTTAATATTATAATATGGGGAGAAAAGATCTAGCCAATATATACGTATAATTCTAGGACCCTCTGATTGTAGGATTTCTATGTGTGTCCTTATGACAGCTGTTAAAATTAAGTCTATTAAAGGCCTTTTAACAATAGTTGGTCCTTGAGATAAATTTGGCCAAGAAATATTTTACTACAAATTATGGAAATAAGTATGGCAAAAGATAATGTATGAATACAATAGCTAGCAACATTGTTATAGTAAAAGACACATTGCATATTATGTTTGCTAACAACATTGACTTCTTTTTACACAAATTCATGTACAAACACATGTTAAAGATTTTATTTAAAATAGTAAAATCATAACATAGTCAAGTTTAAGATGCAACTATCTTGACATATACTTGTAACGAAAGAATATGGAGAAATCCTTGTCATTCAAAAAAACATTCTAATCTATACTATTAATATAGAGCTTGCTCCTTTTTTGTATGTGTTTTCAGTTACTTACCCAAAATACCCTTATTTTCTTTGTTAGTTCCTCATGTTTATATAGAATAACTACTAACCCACTACTAGATAATATATTCATAAAGGTTACACATAGTTATACATAAATTTATTGCTCTATAGTTTTTTTTTTCCTTTTTTCATATTTTCAACTTATTCCTACAGGTACTATTACTCTCATCTGCATGAGTTTTCTCTAGTGTTAATTGATTGATTTTTTTTTATTGTAGCAATTATTTTTAAGCCATTTGGGTTTTGAAGTTAAATCATCATAGTACGGTTAGTTTTCACTTTTACTAAATGCACACATCAAATGTGCACCAACTGCTAGTATCTCATAATATTAACATCAATATTGTTTTACCAAGTATATAGTATGGATGTCAATTTGGAGATTAAACAAGTCATGCTCATAATTCTCATCTCTTTTCTTCAAAAAGTTAAACTAGCATAAGAAAAATAATGTAAAAATGTAAAGTTGTATCTTGTGTATGGAAGAAATAATTATGTCTCAAAAGTTTGTCCAATAATGATAATCAAGTACATTTCTTTGGAAGATTTCACCAAAAACTAAAAAAAAAAAAAAAATTATAAACTTTTTCATTGTAAATATTAGTTCATATAATACATGTACCATAGAAATATAATTTTCTCATTCAAATTGTCAATCATAAATACCTTAAATATATATATATATATATATATTCTTAGAAAAATAATAGTAACAAGATGCATAATGTCAACCAAAGTTGATTTTAGACTTCTCAAAGAGAAAAAAAACAATAAAAATAAAAAATATCACTATATATATATATAATGCTTACTTGGATATCATTGTTGTTGTGGTTCACTAGTACTTGTACAACGTAAAATTAAGTCTAGTAATCCTAAGTTGAAAATTGTATTTTTTTATCATAATTAGGAAGCACTAAGAGAAAAGTTGTTATCACCTAGTTAGCACATTATAATATAAATATAAATATATATATATATATATTCTAATGTATAGCATCACAAGTTAGAGCTAATTTTTTGTTGGTAGAATATGTCATAGGAAACATTCTTGCTTTTCTTACATATTGTAAGCATGGAGATATTTTCCTATATAAAACTACTTTGGTGTTTTTCCTAACCAGCAACATATATGCCAACATGACCATTAGTTATCTAATTTAAAAAAAATTCACTCTAAAAGATGTAAAAAAATAGAACTATAAGTAAAACGACACGATGTAAGTTATCCACAAAGATCTTGTGCATCATATGTACAAAATGATTTGCTTGAAAAGATACTCGGAATATTTGCACTGTTGATGCTCAAACACAATCAATAGTACATACTTTTTTGTAGGACAATTATGGGTGTGCAAGAAAAATCAAAATCGATCAAATCAATTGAACCAATTGGAAGAAAAAAAAGACTGAAACAAATCGAACCAAAGTATATTCACCCTAATTTTTCGATTATATATATAAAAAAATCTAACTTTTGGTTCAGTTTGATTTTTTTGCTCGATTAACTGAAACCAAATTGAAAATAAAAAAGAACTGGTTTGATTCGATTTAATTGAACCAAAACTAGTGTTGTTAGTTTTTAACTGATCCCGTGCTCTTAATTTTTTTTAAATATTAGTTATTGAATTTGAAATTCTGTGCTCGCAGAAAATTCTAGTTACATCAGACAACAGCCCGACTTTGTCCGTAATGCAGAGTTCTAGCTTGAATCCTTATTGAAGAAGAAAAGAAATAAACAGTCAAATTCATGTAAGAATTCACTTGTGAAACAGATAGACAAATCAACTAATAATCTAATATCTTAAGAGATTAGCATGACTTTAGCAGAAAATCATTGGTTATAACATGAATTGCAAATATGAATCAATTAGGATGTAGAATCTAACACATTAGACACTAAATTAGATGTTGTTTGCCCTTACTTCAGACACTCTTCTTTCTATTGCTACTTCAAGACATTGAATTGCCCTTTTCTCTCTATATCAGAGTTCATTGGGGATCCATCAACATGCTTTATATAATATTCCTTCAAAAAATGAAAACGTTTTCCAGACCAAATGGAGAGCTCTCAATGATCTAAAAGTGACAATTGTATATATTATTTAACCACATATATACCTAATAAGCCTCAAGGCCCTCAGCATCGATATTTTCATGGAAATTAGATATTGCATGTTTGTGAGAATAAATTGGTTTTCAACCAAAACTGAATCAATTAAAATTGGTTAACAACCAAATTGAACCAATCATGGTTTGGTTTGGTTTTTTATTTTCATTTAGAAAAAATAAAATTTTGATTAACCAACTGAATCTTTCAATTTAGTCGGTTAAAACAGAATGCACACCCTTAGGGACAATGGAACTATAGCATAGTCAAGGTTAAGATGTTTAATATTTTAACAATCAACAATACATATATGTTAAAGTTGCAACAAAATAAATTAAAAAGTTTCCCTTCTTCATACCTCTAAAGAAATTTAAAAAAAAGGCACTAAAAAGGTCTATATAAGTGTCTAATAACTGTAACATCTTAATATTTCTATGTTAGAAATATGAGTTGATCTTGTCAATCGATAGATCATTTTTCATTAAAATCAGCCGCTTAGAATTCTTCAAGTAATCTACATAATAACAACAACTTTACAATCGTAAATTGTGGAAATACAGTACATCTTGTATTTCAATTTTTATATTGAGATTATGGAGAAACTAGCTTGCTGCAATGTCTAAGAAGAGATTGAAGGGTATTTTTGTAATTCAAAAATCAAAAGAGGGGGCTGCATGTGACATACGTTGGGCAGGATGTTTATGGAATTTTAAGTTGGCGATAAAAAGGACTTGGTAGAATCTTTTAGCTTTTTGTATTTCTTCTCATTTCGATTTCGGGTTCCATCCTATTCTTTTTCTTCATTGTTTTATCGTTCCTTAGCAAACATTTTTCTACATTTTCAGTGTATTTCGTTCTCAAGTGAGCAACTTTTCCCAATTGAATGAAATTATTTTCCACTTTATCTTAAATTGGGCTAATTATCATGCAACTTTTTTTTTCAAGTATTTGAGTTAGGCCATTGCATTATGGTATCTAGAGCATCATTTCTCAAACCTTATTTTTACTCATGGAAAACTACACAAAATAGATTTTATAAAAAACTCCAATAAGTTTGATGAAAGACCGATGTCACTATTCAACAGCTTCAAGAATTCACAGACCAGAAATTTACAAAGCTTGAAAATCTCTTAGTATTTGTGTTGAAGAAACCAATAGGATAAAGGAAAGGAGAAGGTTATGGATGAAGAATTGAGTGTGGGCAGTCCATGTGTGGAGAGTTCTATACACCCCCACATAGAAACTTATCTACTGGAGCAAACAACTGCAAACAACAATATTAGCCATATAAGATAGAATTTCTAGAATTCTTTGATGAAAGTCCTAGAACATGGATCAGATGAAGCAACAAATTTTTTCAAAATTTTCACATGGATGACTTTGCAAAGGTCAATTATGCTGCCCATTGCTTTAGAGATAGAGCATATGTTTGATTCATGGAATACATTGAAATGTATAGCGATATTCCTTTGGAAGAGATTATGCAATGTGTGACTTGAGAGGTTTTCTGCTATAGGCTGTGAAGACCCTATGATTGAATTCAACAACATCTACCAAGAAATAGATGTAACAACTTACCATGAGCACTTTAATGAGTTGGTGTCCTTTGTGAGGGCCAAACAACCAGGACTCCTAATGATTTTTTTGTATCAAAATTCTTAAGAGGGTTGAGAATAGATTTGAGATGTAAGGCACAAAAATTTCATCCCGAAGCCTCATGGACGCAGCAAACTTAGCCAGGCTTTAAGAGTGCAAACTTGATATCTCCTATCCCAACCTAAAACACATAAACTTAAACATTCAGAGCTCCCTTTAGTCATAACCTATTAAAGCATCTCAAAAAACCACCCGACCTACTTTTCAACTAAAAACTTCTTACTTATCCAATCAAGTAAACAACCCTGATAAAAGTCATAGTAGATTAGATTCAAATATCCCATACAAGAAGCTAACATCTAGTGAATACCAAGCCAAAAGATACAAGGGCTTATGTTACTATTGTTATGAGATATATACACTAGGGCATAGGTGTAAGACAAAAAAATTAATTTGGTGGTGGCAGTGGAAGAAGAAAAAGGAGGTGAGACTAAGGAGTTGAAAGAACAAGTGATTGATGAGATTGAAGAGGCATGTGCAATGTCTGTGAATGCTTTGGTGGGAGGAAAGGTCCTACAATGATCAAAGTGCAGAGATACTACAAAAAAAGGCTTATATCCATTCTCTTTGATAATAGAAGCACCCATACCTTCCTAAATAGCAACACAACAAGAGAGATCAATCGTCTTCTTGAGAGCATAAATCCATGTATTGTTACGGTGGCAAATGGGGCTCAATTGGTCAGTAGAGAAAAGTGCAGTAACTTTCAATGGAGTATACAAAGGCATTCTTATCTTGCTAATGAACTTAAAGTAACTCCATTGGGAAATTGTGATGTCATTTGAGGTTCAGATTGGATGTGGCACTTTGGCCATATTATCTATGGCCATAAAAAGGGAAAGAGACACCTTGTACAAGGATTAAAGTTGGATTCTTAATTATATTTTTCACATACCATCATCATGAGACTAAACAACCTTAAAGCAACACCACATATGACATTTACTTTACCCAGTCCAAAGCCAATTGGTACTCAAAACTTGGATAAAGTGAGGAATTACTAATATGGGTTAAGATAAACAAGCTAAAAGTTGAAGTTTAATTCACTAACCTAATGGGACCATTGGATTTGATGGACTGGACCAAGTAAATAAAACCATTTGTGGCTCAATCAACCCTTTTCCCATTATAATAAATAATTCTAGGTTTGATATTATGAGGTATGCAATTTTTTGTTGTTTCAATACTTTCTCTGTGTATTATCCTTATTCACAAATATTAACTTGAGCATCGTAGGATTTTGTTGGGCATATTCCGATGGCCCTAACTGTTCATTGTGGATATTGGGATCACGTTTTGTTTTGGTACCCAAAGACAGGAGAGTCCGGATCAAGAGAGATTCTTGTACTTACATTACATCTACTTTTATAAAAACAATGGTAACAATTAACGTGGAGAAAGCAACTAAAGTTTATTATGGGCTTCTCAAAGAAAATAAAACCATATTAAAGAAGAATTTAAGTATAAATGTAAGTATTACATATATGTCTTTTATTTGGATATTATTTTTTTCGTGGCTTAGTGGTAGTTGTGCAACATAAAAATTAAATACACTGACTATAAATTGAATTAAGATTTTAAATGATTAAATCATTAATTAGAGAATGTAAGGAGATAAGTTGGTACATTTAAGCAAGACATTATAATGTCAGTAAAATGGCAAGTTTAAAACTAATTTCTACTAAAAAACATAAAGTTGGAGAACTTCCAATTTCTTGCATGATGAATGCATGTTGAGGTTTTTCCTTATAGAAATTTATCGTATATGTGTTTTTATATAAGAAATGTATCAAGGTGATCATAAATTATCATATCTCAAAATTCTTTGATGATATGATATGAGAATTTAAATTTAGTATTTGGTTATATCTTTTATAAATGACATAATGACTGTAAAAGAAAATATTGTTAATATATTAAGTGACAATGCGAAAATTGTCATTAATTATAATGATGTGATAGAAAACCCTTTTTTTTTACTCAATAGTGATTTTTGCATGCTTAATTATGAAAATCATTTTAGTTCTCATTGTTAACAATTAATAATACTTGTCTAAGGATAACAAAAATATAATCTCAAATTATTGTGGTACAAAGGTAGTTACTATATATGTATCATTAATTGTCAATAAGATAATTTAGAATGCTAAGTCTCTCTCACTATTAAATTACTATAGAGATAAAATAAAAAAAATTGTGACCAAATATAATGCATATCATTAATGACAAAATGTTTTCCTAAGAGATGTGCAAATTTGTAGTTTTTGTCCCCATTTAATAGGGAGCTTAGCAAATTTTGCTCCAATATCTAAGCAAATCGTTCTATATCCTTTTGAAAGCACTCTATTAAAAATCTAATGGAAGGCACACCGATTCATATGACCGTTAATTTACAATATTAAAAGGAAAATATACATATTTGTGGCATATGCTACACTTGGAAGGAATATTACCTCTAGTATTTAGAAAACTTGAGCAAAAAATTTGCAAAAACACCTAAAATATTTTTATAAAAATAAACTAAAATTATGAAAAAATAGTGTACATTTAAAATATTTCAAATGAAAAGTTAGGACAGAAAATTTCATTATTATTGGATTATTATACTCATAAATTTAATGTAAGTTAATCATTGGTTAAATAATTCTTGATTAATACTAGAGTTTGATTAGTCAATGATTACTGAAGCCTAAATATAAATACAGAATCAGCAAATAATAAAATTATTTTATTTAATAATTTATTAAAATAACATTGATTGACATGAGATACTTTATGTATATATACCTAATACACTTATTTAATTAGTTACTGTTAGACTTTGTTTTCATAATCAATTAAAAACTTTTCAACTCTTACAAATTTTTCAAAATTCAGAAAAATAGTAAGGAAAAAGAAGAAGAGGAAAAGGAAAGTATCAAAATATGAAAAGAATGAAAATTGAAAAAGGAGAAAAAACAAAAAGGATAGAAAAAAGTAGAAGAAAAATAGTAAGAAAAAAAATTAAAAGAAGGGAAATTAATCTAAAGAAAAAAGAATAGAAATAGAAAATAAAATTTATTGGAAGTTCTATAATTATTCATAGAAAGTGTGTTAAAATAAGGGGATTTTTTAAGAGAGTATCAAATCCCATTTTCATTTTAGGAGTCAGTCTCCACCCACCAATTTTATAGTTTTAGCTCTCCATTTCAATTTTGCTATTTGAGTTCATTCCACACTCACTTGGTTTGACTAACATGTCCCTCAATATCTTATTTCCTCTTCTTGTTTTCTTATGTTTAGCTCTGGGATCTCTCTCTCTCTCTCTCTCTCTCTCTCTCTGACTCATTCCCGTGAACTCGTGAAGATAGTTTTTTTGTTTTGCTTTTCTCCATTCTCAAATTGTTTCAACAGGAAGAAGCCCAAGATCAGTAACCTCATTGTTTATATTTTATTTTGAGTTGAAATTTTATAAACTTGCAGAACAATGGGAAGAAGAAGGTAAGTGCTCATCAATTTGAGCTTAATAAAAATATTTTCGAGTGGCCAAGATGCTAAAATTAAGCTATTAGGAAGTTATGTTTATAATGGGAATTCTACATTTTGTCAAATTATGAAAGTATGAGTTTGATAAAGTTATTATTTTGTATTCGAAAAAAATGGTCTGGAATTAGTTTTAAATTCAGCACATTTCAATATTTTGCTCTACATCAGAAAATATATGTCGCTTTGAATACTGATAATGATATTTTCACTATGGTTCGATTGCATATGTGCCTAAAAATAGCCATTGTTGATATGATTATCATCTGCAAAATGAACCAAATGGAGATGGAAGGAAAATCAGCTATATGTATTGATAAGTTTTTCATAATTTCGTATCAATATTGCATTAATTCTTCAGTATGCTTTGATGTGTTATAATCAGTACCTAATTGATATATGTTTTGTTTCTTTTATAAGATACTTTATTTATACATTATCATACTTAATTGTTCAATGATTAATACCATATTAGTTCAATTTAGCACTTCCACCTGATACTGCAATACTTTTGCTCAATCTGCACATTAGTAATAGTTGGAGTTTTGAGATGATTGTAATTGTGTTGTGGATTATAGAGTTGGAACTATAAGGTATAATAGGATGATAGAACGCATTGCTAAATGATAGAATACTTTGCAAGCAAACTTGTGCTTCTATTGAGTAAAAGTCACTTTCTTACTATTTAGTGGAAATTGATATGGTAAGGGATTTGCTTACCATTTTATTGCAAATATGTACTTGTATTATCTTTTGTCATTACTTATTAAATAATATCTTAATTGATTTTATTTCTCTTCAATTAGAAAAAAGAGGATGTAGAGAAGATAGAGAATTAAAAGAAGTTAGATTATGAATAAACCGTGTACATGTGCTTATGATAACTTCTAAATTTGTTTTTGTCTGGAGGACATGTCACGTTGAAGTATTTGTATTGTAGTGTATTCTTAATTGGAAAATTTATATAAAATTATTTGTATTGTATGATTTGTATTATATGGACATGTTGTACTATTATTTTAGTGTGGTAGGAATCATGAACGAGTATTATTTTCAGCTATCGGAAAGATTTATTTTCGGAGCTATTATCCAAATTTATTTTTCATTTTATCATACCGATAATACCTTATGTCAACAAAGTAATACTTTATTTTGGTATGTATATACTCGACTTCAACAATATAACACCTTATATTCAATTAGAGTGATTCTATATTGGTTGGGAACATGAACTACTAGTGTGAAGCCCCATTATAAGTGATAAAATGCTTCATTTGGAAGTCAACATTGTAAGGAAAAACATGTTTTCATGACTATATCAACATAATAAGGTCTAAAATACTTAAATTGAAAGACATTAAAAATGTGTATAGTGATACAGGATAATAGAAATATAATATCTCATTTTTTAGCAAAATAATACTTCATTTTTCCAATAGAATACTTGATTTTCAGAAGATTAATACCTTATCTTCAACATCTAGTATCGCAGCAAAGTAATTCTATACTTATTAGTCGCATGGTCTAATTTACCTAAACTTACTAGTGAAAACACATACAAAACCATCCAAAAATAATAAAATCATAGGTAATGTTTGGTTATGTTTTACATGTTTTATATTATGTATTTTGGGAGAATGGATTTTGGGAGTGGGGTTGGGGAATGTGAAAGTTATGTTAGGGAATGTGATGGATCTTTGTTTATGTTTTGGGGAATAGTTAGAAATTTATTTTAGATAGTGTTGGTACGTTTGTTTATATTTTGGAATGAGACATTTTTTATTGTAGCAGTCAAATCAATGTCTTTTGTTGGGTTATTGGGGTGAAAATGGAATTAAGTAATTTTTTTATCATAAGAATAATAAAAAAATATATATGATATATGCATATTTGAAAATAGGAAAGTTTTGGAGATAATGAATGATAAAAGGGTATTTTAGAAAAATCTTTTTTAGTGTTTTCAAGGAAAAATGAGTGTATATTTATTTATATTTTGCCAAATATAAACAAATATTTGTTTTGGCAAAATATAAACAAATAAGGCCATATTTTCTTCACTTACTAATTGAGATATGCACATGTTGAAATGGTTGAGGACACAAACTATTAGTGTGAAGCAAAATCATAGGTGGTAAACTGCTTCATTTGGAAGTAGACATTATAAAGAAAAACATGTGCTCGAGGCTATATCAACATAGAAGGTCTAAAATATTTAAATTGAATGACATTTAAAATACATATAATAATACTGGATAAGAGAAATATAATACCTCATTTAAGCAAATAATAATTTATTTTCCCAATAGAGTACTTGATTTCTGAAGATCAATACCTCATCTTCAGTATCTAATACTGCATCAAAGTGATTCTATATTTATTAATCGTATGACCTAATTTGCCTCAACTTACTAGTGAAAATACATATAAGACCATCCAAAAATAATAAAGTCATATTTTTTCATTTAATTATTGGCATATGCACGTGTTGAAAGTGTTGGGAATACGAGACGACATTTCGGAATAGAGAATCTATATCAATGGAAGGTCTAGATGGTGGAATAAAGGCCTCCATTGCTATTTGATCCGGTGTGGTTAATAAAATGGGTCTATTAAGTGAAGGTACGGAAAGAGAGGGATTCGAACCCTCGGTAACAAAAGCCTACATAGTAGTTCCAATGCTACGCCTTGCTACTAGTGTGGAACATCAGCTAGGTGGTAAAATGCTTCATTTGGAAATCAATATTGGAAGGAAAAGTAGGTTCTTGAGCCTATATCAATGTAAAAAGGTCCAAATTACTTAAATTAAATAGCATTTAAAATGTGTATAATTGATACTGGATAACAAAAATATAATACCTCATTTTAGTAATATAATACTTTATTTTTTCAATAGAATACTTGATTTTAGAAGATTAATACCTCATTGTCAGCATCTAATACTGCATTATACTTATAAGTCCCATAGCCTAATTTGTCTCAACTTACTAGTGAAAATACGTGTAAGACCATCTAAAAATAATAAAATCATATTTTCTTCATTTAATGATTGTGATACATACGTGTTGAAATAATTGGGAACACGAAATACTAGTGTGGAGCACCACCGTAGATGCTAAAATGCTTCATTTAAAAGTCAACATTGTAAGGAAAAGCAAGTTCTCGAGGCTATACAAACGTAAAAAGGCATAAAATACTTAAATTCAACAATATTTAAAATGCATATAACTGATACTGAATAACAGAAATATAATACCTCATTTCAGCAAAATAATACTTCATTTTTCCAATACAATACTTAATTTTATAAGATCAATACCTCATCTTCAACATTTGATACTGCATTACAGTGATTCTATACTTATTACTTGCATGGCCTATTTTGCCTCAACTTACTAATGAAAATACACATAAGACCATCCAAAAATAATAAAATCAAATTTTCTTATTTTAATGGTTGGTATGCACGCATTGAAATAGTTGAGAACATGAGCTACTAGTCTGAAGCACTATCATAGGTGGTGAAATGCTTTATTAATTGAAAGTTAACATTGTAAGGAGAAATAAGTTCTCGAGGCTATACCAACATAAAAAGGTCTAAAATACTTAAATTAAACGGCATTTAAAATGTGCATAATTGATACTTGATAACAGAAATATCATACCTCATTTCAACAAAATAATACTTCATTTTTCCAACAGAATACTTGATTTCAGAATATCAATACCTCATCTTTAGCATCTAGTACTGCATTAAAACGATTCTAAACTTATTAGTCGCATGGCCTAATTTGCCTCTACTTATTAGTGAAAATACATATAAGACCACAAAAAATAATAAAATCATATTTTCTTCATTTAATGGTTGGTACGCATGTATTGAAATAGTTGGAAACATGAACTACTAGTGTGGAGCACCATCGTAAGTGGTCAAATGCTTTATTTGGAAGTCAACATTGTAAGAAAAATAGGTTATAGAGGCTATACCAATGAAAAAAAGGCCTAAAATACTTAAATTGAACGATATTTAAAATGTTTATTTTCTCATTTCATCAAAGACAAACCAAGAAAAAATACCTTAACTTGAGAAAAAATACCATTTTTTAAAATTTTTTATACTTGATGTTTGAAATATTATATTGAATTGGCCTTGCTCTGTATGTTTTTGGCATGTTTCAGTACTTGATTTTTTTGGTTGAAACAACACATAAGACCTATAATACAATAAAATTATCTTCTCTTCAAGTAATGGTCGTGATAGTACGTGTGCAAATGGTTGGGAACACAAATACCACATCTAATCACTTGTGTTCTCATCCATGTTAGTATAAATCATTGATGTATGAGGTAAATGTGCCCTTTCGACACCATCATAAAAAATGAATAAACCTCTCATGACCATATTTGTTCTATGACTAATAAATTATAGTTTGATATAATGCGCGCAATAGTTTAATTAGTTAAATTCAGCCTAATATCTTATGTATTGAGAATGATACTATAATCGAGAAAAAAGTATTGTTCTTTCAAATTTTTATACTTGACTTTTGCAATAGTATACTGAATTGACCTTGTTTTGCACTTATTTGGCGTGTTTTAGTACTTGCTTTTCCTTTGGCTGATTTACCTAAATTTGAAAGGTGAAATAACACATAAGACCCTCTAATACAATAAAATCATCTTTTCTTCAAGTAATAGTGCTGATAGTACGTGTGCATTATGATTGGGAACACAAATACCCATATTTAACCACTTATGTTCTCATTCATACTAATATAAGCCATTGATTTATGAGGGAAATATATCATTTCGACACCACAATTGAAAATCAGTGAACCTTTCATGACTATATCAGTCATAGGATTAATAAATCATGGTTTGATAATTATGTAGTGGCTTAATTAATTAAATTCAATCTAATATCTTATGTACTGGGAATGATATCGTAAATCAAGAAAAAAAATACCATTCTTTTAGATTTTTATACTTGATCTTTGCAATAGTATACTGAATTTACCTTATTTTGTATGTCTTTGGCATGTTTTAATATTTATTTTATACTCGTTTTTCCTTATACCTGGTAGCATTTTTTTATTTCAATACTAGTTATAAATATGGATACCCTATACACCTTGAAATATACGGCATTTTGACCAACCTGTAACATATACATTGTTGCCAATATCTATATAAATAAAATTTTAAATTACATCATAAACTTTAAATACCATCTACTTTAATCATCCAAATACACAAATAATAAATGTTCCATACAAGGTCTAAAATATTGAAACATTCACCTCGATATTTGTATAGAAAAACTAAATTTATCCAGATAATAACCATCCAAACATCATCATTCAGCCCTGAAACACAATAAACCATGCTGATCAGTCAACTTTTTTTAGTAATATGCACTTGATATGTGTCCATAGAAAATTTATCTGCATAATTCTAGAAATCCTTGGTATTTTTTACAAGACACTATGTCCAAAGATATACATTAACTTCACAGTCCAGGTCCCCATTTTTGGGGCAATTAAAATGTATTTGCACTTCTTCTTGTGCCATAATATACCACAATAAATGTTGGAGGTATCCAATAAAAAATTTGGCCTACAAAGGTATCCGTTATTTTTATTTAAATATTTAGATGAATGTATTACGAATATAAACAAACTTACAACAACTTTTATCATTCCTTTTGTTTGGGGAGACCAAGATGAGTTCATCTTTACGAACTTTTTCTTAGTCGTGTTAAAAGTAAAGATGGACCAGTAACAATTGTTGTTAATGAGGATTATAATAAATTGGCACTTGTTCATTACATAAATTCAGCCTTTCCAATAACTTGCGCGTGCTAAGTTGAACAATAAATCCTGCAAATTCATCTTGTTTTAGAGCACACTTGTTGTTTGCTTTCTCAAATTATCTCACATTTTCCTCCTGTCAATAGTTAATATTAGAGCTTGTTAAATTAAGTTACTTGTATTTCAAAAAAATTAAAACAAACACTATATACCTGCACTGACATAATTATACACCAAGTATCATTGATCATAATTTTTTTTCCGAATGAGGGGCTACACAAGATCTTCATATGACAATCAATTAAATCTAACATCAACTCTTTCCCGAACAAAATATTATAAAATACAACTTCTCCAATATGCAAACTAGGTCCCTCCCAAATAGTTATGCTAAAAAAATAAATCATCATATTACCCAAATAAAAAAATTAATTATAAAAAGAATAGTGAGTATTATGTATAATTACTCTAATTTATCTTGATGCAAATACAAGTTAATATTTACCCGCTCATTATCAGGTATCTTAGACTGCCCTCTATAATTTGCTCACACTCGAAACTAACTGAAGAAGTCCTCATCATCTACTAAATTGGTTCTGCAGATCCAACCTCTATCAATTCAGTATTTTGAACATTCTTCTTATTTCCTATTAAAGATGCAGTACACAATCCAATAATTAAGTCTAATTATGTAGTATATTTTCTAATGCAATTCAACATTTACCTCACTTACATCAAGTATAAAAACTCATATATGCATTATTTAAAATTTGTATACTCATACCTTTATCTTGTTGCACGATCCTTATGAGCAATCATCTTTACCCTTGTCCTTCGTGGTTTGGTGTTGGGGGAGGGAGGTAACAAAGTCCATTTTGTTTCGTTTTTTCATCTTGCCACATTGTTCTATTACATCTTTAACAATGAAAAGATGGTCACATCTAAGTGTGGAACATCCCCTAATTCAAGACTACCTTGGCTATGTAGATCGCTCTCTAGCTTTAGAACTATTTGGGACATCTAAACCATCATCATTATGAAATGTCTCAAGAGTGTGATTATTAGGACTTTCATTATGCATTCACCATTATCACCACCATTACCATCACCAACACTAGCATCTTCTTCTTCTTCTTCATCTTTGTTTTTCTTCTCTATGTCGCTTCCTCTTCTTTTTCCTTCTCTTTTTCCTCATCTTATTCTTATTTCTCTTCTTCTTCTTTTTCCTTCTCTTCTTCCTCTTCTTCTGGCTCTTTCTCCTTTGCTTTCTCTTCATCTTTCTCCTCCTCGGCCTCAACTCCAATAGTAAATCCCTTATTCTTAAAATAGAAAAAACTTTTATTTCAGTAATTCTATGTCTTTCTCTTTTGCATTTAACAGTCTTTGCAAAGCCAGACATATCAAAGGTTGATGCTCCTTGATGAATTGGTAACAAAGATTTCTCCTTATCGAGGAATGGATAAATGTGCACAACTTGTCCACGCAAGACCTTACAACTTAGTTGTTATTTCATATGTACACCAAACTATTATAACAACAAAGATAAACGATATAAGTTAGGAAAAATGCGAATTATTCCCTGTGAAATTCAAAATTGCTACAAAATTTCCTGTGAAAAAAAAAATAGAGTCTGATCAATTGCTCGTGTTTCTTTGAAATTGCCACAATACTGCCTAATGGGGGACACACCCTCAAAATGAAATTGGGACTTTGCATATAAATTGTCTAGAATGCCTTTTAGGGCTTATTAGGCCATTTTTAAACAAAATTTTCGAAACTCTTTTTTCTTAACCTTTTCTTTTTATTTTTTAGTAATCTGTATTTCCCCAAACCCAAAAAGCTAACAACAAATAATTGAAAAATGTCAACCAACTTTTTTATGAGTTAAGTCAAATCCCTATATTAAGAAAAATGGACATGGAATTCCCATGTAAAAAAAGAAATTATCCATGCAAACTTGGTAAGTTTAAAAAAGGGCCATATTGCCACCCTATATAAAGAGAATTTATATATTCAAATCCCACGTAACCACTTTATTGTTTTCAATTTTTATTAATAAACTTAATCCTCTGCGACTATAGGGTAGATTTTATAGAATATATTATACAATAATTAATATACATCACCCATCAGAAGTAGCAAAAGAGGAAATGAGAAATTAGAAGGATAACTTGGACCATTTTATATAATATATAATCATTCCTTTATTTGATATTGTGGTGCTTGTACATACAAAAATTACAAAAGCATCAATGAATGATCCTTATACCCATAAACTAATTTCCAACAACTAACAAAAAAGCAAAAGGAAAAGCCTAGCTTACAGTATACACCACCATCAACAATCAAAATCAAGTAAAAAACCAACAAATGCATATGCCATATCCATCAGCTATGTCGATCAACAACAAAAGAAAAAAAGATGGAGCAAAAAAAAGGGGGGCGCTAAATACACATTACCTCCTTGTGTAATTCAAAATTGCCACAAAACCCCTGTGTTAAAAATAGAGTCTGTTTAGTTCCTTGTGTTTTATAAAAATTGGCTCACTCGGCCCTTTAACACTATTTAGTGAGAAATAATATGAAGATATGGAATTACCTTTGGGGAACAAAAAAGAAAAAATATTACATTTTTCCCTCTTCCCTCCATAGCTCTCAGGCATGAGGATTAAAAGAAAGACTCTTGCATCACAATTCGAAAACTGAAAAATTGAAATCCCCCAAAACCTGAAAATCACTCCTTCAATCACATCGTGGGGCAATCACCAAGGGGAATCCACTCTTGCATTGCACCATGAGGAAATCATACATTATAGAAGGCATAGTCAATGGAAGAAGGATCAGTTTATGAGAAACCCTTCCAAGTATATTGGCGTTGATCTTTTCCATGTAGTATTCTTCTTCTGTTTTTGCGAATTGTTATGAGATGTCATTTCTCTGTGAAATGTATGTTTCACTTGATATTTTATGTGCGAAGCATGTCTGTATATCCTTATGGGTTTGGTGCATATTGTATTTTTAGAAACTCTCCAAAGCAACAGAAGATTATTTGTTTTGTTTTTGAGTTTCTCTTGCTCTTTAAGGTTTATTTTTCTTTTCTTCTGTCCTAGTGCTGTTCATCTTCTCTAAAGGAGAAGAACTACATGCTGAATGTAGATAACAAACAGAGGAAGTAAACTATGTTTTTGGAGAATTAATTTTTTGGATTTGTAGACATTCTTTTTCAATTGTGTTTGGTGCATATTGTATTTTTAGAAACTCTCCAAAGCAACAGAAGATTATTTGTTTTGTTTTTGAGTTTCTCTTGCTCTTTAAGGTTTATTTTTCTTTTTCTTCTATCCTAGTGCTGTTCATCTTCTCTAAAGGAGAAGAACTACATGCTGAATGTAGATAATACATGTTGAATGTAGATAACAAACAAAGGAAGTAAACAATGTTTTTGGAGAATTAATTTTTTGGATTTGTAGACATTCTTTTTCTATTGTTATAGAATTTGAAGAAGGAATTTTTGAATCTCATGCATCTATAGAAGATTCCTAGGAAGAATTAAAATATTACTTCCATTGTTAACTCCCAATGAATGTTTGTTTTTGTTGTTATTGTTATGTATGCATAGGTATGTGTATATGTCTGAAACAGTCAACGAAAAGGTGATTGATGTTGATTTAGTTGTTTTCTAAAAACACGTGGGGTTACTTTGCCCTTTTATATCGTACTTTATCCGAAGAAAGGGGGTGATAAGGCCTATTAGTATCATATGATTGAATGGGGGTATTTAGCCCCCTTTTTGAATATGAAAGAGGGTAATAAGACCTATTATTATCATATGATTGAAATGGTGGTATTTAGTCCCTGTTTTTTTATATGGAGGGGTAGGGTAACACTTACAATGTTTTCTGGGGGAGTAATATGGCCTTTTAAAGATATATACTATGCTTACATTTTGAATATTATAATGGATTAATTGACTATTTCATCTACTTCATTGCAGGAGAAATGGATTACTGCCCATACAATGACATTGAAATATGGGTATGAGGCACTTTGTGAGCTCTCCCAACGTACAATACATAGGTGGCAGGAGTAGGGTGTTTAAAGACATCTTAATTGACACCCTTAATCTACAATTGCTTTATGACATGTATGTATGGTCTGGGGGAAATGCGGTTGCTGTTGTTTTTTATTTCAAAGTCCCTTGATTGTCTCTTGAGAATGGGCTAAGGGTGGTGCTAAATGAGCAAACTATTGGTGAGATTGTGAGGTGGTACAGAGGTGTAGATCAGGCTTGCCCCATATATGTTGAGGATGTAGGCAACCCTCTTATTGTGATAAATACACAAGGAAATATCATAGCCAATGACTACTCAGAGAGCCAAGACAAACATGTTTAACGGATGATTACTGGAATAACATTTCATGGTCAGGAGAAGCCTCAAAATGAAGGGCAGTTATCCAATGTAGTTGTTGAAGAACATGTTGCTGATCCAAATGTTAGAGATGGTCATCATACTGAACTAGAGGTAGTTGGTATGATTACTGATGTTCCATCAAATGAAATTAATGCAAATATTCCTTGTGGTGGGACTTCTAAAATTGTTAATTTGGCACTTAATGAAAATATAGCACCGGCTACCGATAGCCAAGCTGCTGAGTATACTATTGCAGATGTTATTAGACATGTTGATGCAGTTGTTAATGAGGCTGCATGTCTTGATGGTAAAGGTCATGAGGGTGCAAGAGTTGAAGGTGTGGGCAATGATGCTAGGGTTGATTAGGCTACAGGGGCTGATGGTGTTGGCAATGATGCCAGGGTTGAGGGTGTGGGTACAGAGGTTGAGGAGATTAGTAATGATGCCAGAGATGAAGAGGGTGTAGGGGTTGAGCAAGAGGGTCTTGGCAGGGTTGATGAGGGTGCAGAAATTAAGCAAGTGGGTGTAGTAATTGATGGTGTAGGGGCTGAGCAAGAGGGTGCAGTTGCTGAGGAGAACGTTGCAAGGGCTGAGCATGTGGTAGTTGTGCTTAAGGGTGGAGGGGTTGAGGGTGTGGGTGCAGAAGCTGAGCAAGTGGGTGCAGTGCTTGATGGTGTAAGGCCTGAGCAAGGGATGCAGTTGCTGAGGAAGAGGTTGCAGGTGCTGAGCATGTGGCAATTGTGTTGAGGGTGGAGGGGCTGAGGGTGTGGGTGCAGTGCTTGATAGTGCAAGGGCCGAGCAAGAAGGTGCAATTACTGAGGAAGATGGTGGAGGGGCTGAGCAATTGGTTAATGATGCTATTGGAAGCAAAGGTGTGGTATGTGATGAAAATGAGGCTTATACACATGGTGAAATAAATGTTGCCTAATATCAGGATTATATGAAAGACATGAGAAGATTTGAAAGAGCAGAGAGGAAAAGAAAGAGGGCGCTAGATGTTATTTTTGGCAGCAATGATAGCAAATCAAAGAGGAGTAAAAAACCTCAAAGGAAGTCCACTCAAAGGAAAGAGAAGAGGAAAAGAAAGGTGCAGAATGATATAGATGTCAATTTGGCTTGCTTATTTTAGGTTGATGAAAATATTGCAGAAGAAGGGCCTGTTGAAGTAAGGGTTGAAGAAGCAGAGGAAGCACAAAACCAGACAGAGCAAGAGGAAAATCAAGGTGGGGTTAATGATGATTCATTATACTTATCAGCAAGAGAAAACACCTTTTTATAGATACATGAAGCATCACATAATGTTGGATGTGATAAACTATTGGACATGCTGATGTTGCAGGGGAGGATCAACATATTGAGCACCAGTCAGCAAGCACAGGGAATCATTCAGATGATTCAAATTATGTTGATTCAGAAGATTATAGGAGTGATGAGACTTGTGATGTGCTGGATTCAGATGCATTACTGAGATGTTTGAAGACGTTGAAGACTCCTATGATGATAACATTTTTGCTGAAAATGAAAGACAAGACAACAAGTCAGTGATGGTGTAGAAAATTAGAAGGATGCTTAAGAGAAGGAGCAACAAAAGAAAGGGTAGTGCAGTCAGACGAACTGAAGAGGAAAGTACATAGGGTGTTGATCCTGATGGCGATTGGTATAGTGAGCCAGGAGATGATTCTGATCTTCATAGTCTTCATGGTTCAGAAGGTGAAAGTCCAAGGCATGCTACCTTTAGAGAAGGTGTGGCATGAAGTACTTTCAACCAGTGGTTGGAATGAAGTTTGCAAGTGCACAGGCATTCAGAGAGGCCATTGCAGACTGGTGTGTTAGGAATGGTATCAGACTTAAATATAAGAAAAATGAAAACGTAAGGATCACAACAGACTGTGCAAATTAAGGATGCAATTAGAGAATCTATCCATCTCCAGTTCAAAAATCAATGATATTCCAAATCAAGAGCATAAAGGGAGAACACACATGTTTAAGGGTCTGTGAGAATAAACTTGCAACATTCAAGTACCTTACAAAGAGAATGGAGAGGATAGTGAGAGATCATCATAGTGTGAGCATCCAAGGAATGGTGAATCTTATAAAAACTAAATGCAATGTTAGGGTGGGGTATTGGAAAGCAAAGAGGGTTATAAGAGAGATACTGAACTTGGTAAGGGGTAGAGACAGTGTTCAGTATGAGTATTTGAGGGACTATGCTTAGACTATGGTTGCATTCAATGAAGGAAGTAAAATGATTATAAAGAGGAGCTAAGAGATTGAAATCCCAACATTTGAAAGGCTTTATTATGGCTTGACTACAACCAGGGATGGGTTTTTGATGGCGTGCAAACCAATTATAGGCCTTGATAGATGTTTTTTGAAATCACATCATGGAGTCCAGCTGTTGGTAGCTGTAGGAAGGGACGGGAATGACAACATGTTCCCCATTGCCTGGGCTGGTGTACAAGTGGAAAACAAGGAGAATTGGACATGATTTCTGATACAGCTGTTGGAAGACATATGAGGATTTGGTGAGAAAAAACGGGTGTTTATTTCTAACAGGCAGAAGGGTTTAGTGAAAGCTATAAAAGGTCTACTACCTGATTGTGAACATAGGTACTGTTTGAGGCACATGTATGATAACTTCAAGATAAACTATGGAGATGACAAACTAAGGCAGCTTTTCTAGAGTGCAACTAGCACAACAAACAAGATTGAGTTTGAAATGTGGATGAAAAAGATTGAGGATGCTGACCCAAAGAAGTCCCCAGAATATGAGACTACTGCAGAATGGTTGAGAAAGGTGCCTGCAGAGTACTGGAGCAGGAGCTATTTCTCTGGAAAATGCTTGTCTGACATAATTCTGAACAATTTAAGTGAATCCTTCAACAGTTATATCCTATATGCCAGAGATAAGCCAATCATTAGCATGTTGGAATGGATAAGATGCAAACTTATGGTTAGGGTGTAAATGAAGAGACAGGGCATGGAGAAATTTCTAGGTAACATCTGTGCCAATATTCTAAAAAAGATTAACAAATGTCAAGTGGTGGCAAGAAATAGGGTAGATTGGGGGATTAAAGAGTGCAAATGTGGGATGTTTCAGTTGAATGGATACCCTTGTCCACATGCATGTGCAACCATTGCTGAAGGTAGGAGAAATTTGGAGGATTTTGTCTATGTATGCTACAAGAAAGAGACCTACTTGGCTGCTTACAGTAGAATGATACATGTTGTACCTGAAAAGAATGGATACATCAAGAGTGATGCCATTGACCCTCCTCTAAAGGCACTTAAATTGAGAGTCAAGAAAGGAAGGCCAAAGAAGCTCAGGAGAATGGGGCCTAGTAAGGTACAGGTATCAAGATCCACAAGAAAGGATCTCACATATACTTGTCAAATTGCCTCCAAAAAGGGCATAACAGAGTAACTTGTAAAAATCTAACACATCCTAAATCCAAGTTGTACAAGGTTAGATGAAGTGAATCTTACCTTGCTCTATTTTCTGAAAGAGGGTGCATAATGTTTTTTAATTTGTTAACATCATATTTGTTTCATGTCAGGGAAACGAGAGTAATGAGCCTCAACATGCTGAGGGCAGTACAGTTATAGGACAACCTGAAGTTGGGTAGCACAATCCTAATCCCACTCAGGTATTAATTCATATTTCAAACTTCTATTTAATTTTAATTTTAATTTTAATTTAATTATTCATTTCTATACTTCTGGGTTGCCACAATGACTGAAAATGCTAGTAGACTCTCCTCGGAACAGGAGCCTTCAAATTAGTTGTGGGCATTTGGGTTCGGGTTTCGGGTACCCGGACCGGCCCGATTGGGTAGTCAACAACTGAAACTCGGTTGACCGGGTTTAATTGGGTACCCGAGTACCCGGTTCTCTAAAACTGGGCCGGGATTCGGGTAATGAATCCGGGCTCGGTCGGGTACCGGGTAGCCGGTTTAAAATTATTTAAAAAAAAAGGAAAAAATAGAAACTTAAAAAACAAAGGCAGAACAGAATGGCAAAAACATTTCTGCCCCTGTTCCCGCCCCCTTCCTTTTTCTTTTCTTCCACTTCCAGCTTTCCCCTTTCCCTTCCCCCTTTCCCTTCTCTTCCGTTGCCGCCGCCGGCCACCGACCACCACCACCCGCCAATCTAGGTACGTAAATTAGGTAGAATATTTAATATTATTTGAATTTATTTGCAATGTAATAAAATTTTTAGTTTACGGTTTTCTTGATAAAATTTAGATTTTTTTTTAGTTTTTCACTTTTCTTGTAAATTTTTTGTATATACATGTATATTAGGATCTACTATTATCTATTATATATGCATTTGTTAATTATTTAATTTTTTAGTTTATTGGTTGGGTGGAGGATTTAGTTTTTATATGAATGAATGATTTGCTTTTATTTTAATTTTTCCTCTATTTTTATGAATGAATTTAAATATTTAATCTTTCAATTTGTTATCTTATTTTTTAATTTTTATGTTTATTATCTATTAATTTTTTAAATTGATATATAATAAAAATAAGATCATACAAGTATAGAAAAATTAATTTTTTGTTAATTGCATTGCATGGATTCATCCAAATTACCGAATTAACGTATCCCCTCGGAAAGTGAAATGGAAAGTGGTAATCCAAAAACAAAAGGAAAGGCCAAGGAGGTGAGTTTTGCTAATCTAATTGATGAGGAATTAAATTTGTTAGATGACTTAGAGTATGGCTTGAATGATGATAATGGTTTTATAACTCGAGGTTTAGAGGGTCCTGCCGAAGATTCTTTTGTTGATGAGAATGTAGATGAGGAAAAGGAACCTCTAAAGAAAAAAGTCAAAAAAGAAATTGCATCTAGGTCACCATGGTGGGAACACTTTATTAAATTCTTTTGTGAAAATGATAAATGCCAAAAGGGAAGATGTAAATATTGTGGAACACGTATTAGGGCGGATCCTAATTTACATGGAACTAAAGGGCTTGATAGGCATTATCAATCATGCAAGAAGAAACCTCATGAAGTTACAACTAGACAAAAGATTTTGAATTATCAACCGATTGGAAAGGGTCAAAAGAGTGGAGGGGTTTTATGGGAATTTGATCAAGAAAAAATTAGAGATGCATTATGCCATTGGTTTATTGTTGATGAGATGCCATTTAGGACAGTTGAGAAAGACGGGTTTCGACATTTTATGTCAGTTACATGTCCTCAATTTTCTATGCCATCCCGAAGGACTATAACTAGAGATATTTTCAAGATGTACATGAATGAAAAATCCAAGTTGAAGTCCTTCATTGCCACACATGCACAGAGAGTTTGCATTACCACCGACCCATGGACCTCCCTTCAAAGAGTTCATTATATGTGTCTTACTGTGCATTTTATTGATAATGATTGGAATTTGGTGAAAAATATTTTGAATTTTTGTCCTATTTCTGGCCACAAAAGTGAGGATGTGGGTAAGGATGTTGCTGCATGCTTGAATGATTGGAGTCTTGATAAGATCTTTACTGTCATTGTGGATAATGCTTCATCAAATGATGGTGCAATTGCTTATTTGAAAAAGAAATTTGATGGTCGATCAGATAGTATGATTTTGGGTGGTAAATATATGCACATGAGGTGTATTGCACATATCGTTAATCTTGTTGTGCAAGATGGTTTGAAAGGAAAGGATGAGAGCATGGCTATTACTCGTATTAGAGGGGCTGTTAGGTATATAAGAGCGTCTGCAGCAAGGTACAAAAAATTCAAGCATTGTGCAAAACTTGAAAAATTGGAAACAAATAAGATGTTGTCACTTGATGTACCTACTAGATGGAACTCTACCTATTTGATGTTAGATGCCGCTTTGTCTCTTAGAAAGGCCTTTGAAGCATATGAGGACAGTGATTGTGCATTTAATATTGATCTCGATGATGGAGTTCCTTCACATTTTGATTGGGAAAGGGCAAAATTGTTGTTGAAATTTTTTGGGCATTTTTTTCATCTCACTTTGAAAATTTCTAGCTCTTTGTATGTCACATCAAACACCGTATTCAAAGAAATAAGTGCAATTGATAGGCTTCTTTCGAGGTGGATGGAGAGTGGTGACATTGAATTGAAGGAGATGGCCAAAAAATGAAAGAAGAGTATGACAAATATTGGGGATCAATTACAAAGATCAATAAGATTTTATATTATGCAGTGATCCTTGATCCTACTTTGAAGATGGAGTTCATTGAGTTCACATTTGATAGAATGTGTTCAAATTTTGGAACATGTGATAGTCCATCTTTTAGGGACATGAAAGAAGCCGTCAAGAATGGATTTGATGATTTATTCAAAGAGTATCAAAGAATGTATGCCCATGTACTTCCAAAAAGCCCTAGTTCTAAAACAAGTGGTGAAAGTTCTAGTGCTGGGTACACTTTGAGTGAGGAGGATGAAGGAGCATATGATCTATTTGTTGAGTTTGACA
Source organism: Jacaranda mimosifolia (assembly GCA_018894105.1). Classification (NCBI taxonomy): domain Eukaryota; kingdom Viridiplantae; phylum Streptophyta; class Magnoliopsida; order Lamiales; family Bignoniaceae; genus Jacaranda; species Jacaranda mimosifolia. Next base: position 11,775,924 of record CM032130.1, on the reverse strand, counting down.
AGATGAAAAATAAAAAGAAAGGTAAACAAGGGAAGACTGAGTTGGAGAAATATTTGCAAGAAGAGTGTGAAGAGGGTGGAGATGGTTTTGACATATTGCAATGGTGGAAAGTGTCGGCTCATCGATTTCCTATACTTTCTAGGATGGCCCGTGATATATTAGCGGTGTCGGTCTCCACAGTTGCTTCAGAGGCTGCTTTTAGCATTAGAGGGCGTGTGCTTGATGCATTTAGGAGTTCCTTATCCCCTAAAGTAGATCAAGTTCTTATTTGTGCCCAAGATTGGTTTCGCTCGGCTTTGAAACCAATTAATGTGGAGGAAGATTTGTTTGAGCTAGAAAATCTTGAGCAAGGTAACTTAACTAATGTAATTCTTTTTATTTTTAATGTTATATCTTTTTATTAATTTCTTTTTAATCTTGTTGCTACTTTTGTAGAGTTGACACAAATGGGGGCCGATACATCCATCCTCGGTGCATAAGCATTTGAGCGGAATGGAGGAATGCATTAGAGATTGTTTGTGAATGTTGATGATTTGATATCAATTATCATGTTTAAGTTGTTTATGTGATTTGAATTTTGGATATTTGAAACTTGAAAGGATGTTAACTTTGAAAAGTGGAATGGATGACTTGAATAGTTGATGTTAAGAATTTGAATTGTTAAGTTGAAAGTTGAATTGATGCCTTGGTGTTGTAACTTGTAAATTATAATTTGTATAATGGTTTGAGGAATTTATTTTTTTTTCACTTTAGAATTTGGAGTTGAGCAATTTGAATATTTGATTTCTCTCCAATATGTATAGCAAATTGTATTTGTCAATTGTAATTTGCTTGGAGTTACAGAGTTGAGTTAATTTCAATTAGTTTTATATGTACCAACAAATTCACATTTCAAAATTTATATTATCAAAAACACAATTTATATTACAGAAAAAAAAAAAAGGTCAATCCCGCCTAAAACTTGGCCAGAAAATAAACCTTCAAAATCTGGCCAAATTTGGCCAGAAAATTAACCCACAATCTGTCCAGATTTTGAACCCACAATCTGGGTTCATTTTCTGGCCAAAATTTGGGCCAGAATACCCGGTACCCAGTGTCGGGACTGGGTACTCGGTACTAAATCGGGCCGGGATCGGGTAGTAAAAAGAATATCCCGGACGATCGGGTACCCGACCCGGTCGTCCAGAACCCGGTGATCCCGGCCCGTTGGCCACCCCTACCCACAATCTGGACAGATTTCTGTCCAGATTGTGGGTTTATTTTCTGGCCAGAATACTCGGTACTAAATCGAGTAGTAAAAAGAATATCCCGGACAATCGGGTACCCAACCCGGTCATCCCGAACCCGATGATCCCGGCCTGTTGCCCACCCCTACTTCAAATGCAAATCAGAAGAAGGCTAGTAGATGATAAGAATAATTTAATTTTAATCTTTATCTTTTTAACTAATATAATATGGAAAATATATTATTATTTCAATTCATTGTTTTAGGAATAATGTATAAGGGAAGAAGGAAAGAAGCCTTATTTAGATGCAAAGGAAGAAAGAGCTCCAAGGCAGCTCGAGCTCCAAATGCAATAGAACGTGTGGGTGAACTTGCTCCAGATCTGGAAGGTAGTGCTGCAAGAGCAGGTCCATCTACTCCTACTCCGGAGTGTAACACAGGCAATGAACCAACTAGGAAGCAAAGATTGAGCGAGCCACAACTTTCAGATATATTGGCAAGCATCAGGTCACAGAGAAGGAAAAAAGTATCCAAAAGATGAAGTCTGGAGATTGAGTCTGCGCATATTTTTGGTTTTTTTGATCTGGTGCATTACTATATTGGCACAGCTATTGCATTTAGCTCATATTCGGTTGCTTATTGCAAAATTATTCTTAGTAGTGTACAAAGTAAGAATGGTGACCTGCTTTTGCTTTTTTGGTGGATTTTGGACCTAAGTTGATGTTGACGGTTGATGGGTATGTATAGGGAGGCATTATGTTATGGTTATGTATGTAGTTACACCACATTATCAAATGAAGGAATAGTTATATTAAGTCCAATATATGCCCTCTTCCTTTTTTGTCTAATAGCCCTTTTTAAATGTTAATGGGCCCTGCGGCTCATTTGTTTATGTTAGGGGGTTCATAGCACATTTGTTTATTATAAGGGGGTTTAGGCACATATTTTTCGTGGCATTTTTTTTTTTTTTTTTGCGCAATGACATTTACCTTTGTGCAATTGCAGTTACTTTTGGTATGAATACATAAAAAATAATGAAAACACAAGATTTGTCTCATGCCCTTTTTAAGTTATGGTGGCTCATTTCTTGCTAAGGGGGTTGACAGGCACATTTGTTTACGTTAAGGGGATTGCGTGGCCTATTTTTTTATTTGAAGGGGGTCGTCTGGCACATTTGGTTTATGGGGTTGTGTTTATTTATTAGGGGTTTTTGGTTTTTAATTTGCTGTGAGCCAACATTTTTGGGGAAATACAGATAATGGAAAACAACAATGAAGCACAATAATTTAAATAACATTGAAGGAAATAGGACCAAACTGAATATTAAAATTAAAATCAAAATAGGAACTAGGACAATAATTAAACAATGAAGCCAACATTGAAGGAAATAGGATAATAATTTACACAATAATAATCATACAAAATTAAAATTAAACTAAATATTCCAAAATAGGACCACAAAATACCTAGTCTAGTCTAAGTCAAACAAATGACAACATTAGTTACATGGGGGTATTTAACACCTTTTCCACCACTGACTTTTCAACAACAGCATAGTGACAACAATGAAGGCTGCCAACAGAATCCATAAAACATGTATGTAAGTCCATTTTTTTTTTACACTTCCTGCTGGTGGAGTACTTGGAACAATTGAAGAAATGACTTCATTTTTCTGCGTTATCCTCCGATTGCCCTTCCTCTTCGTGGTGGTATGCCCACTTTGGAGGAGAAACTGGAATGCCCATAGGAAACCATGTAGCACTCAATGGATTACACCAACGAAAAAAATCGCAAACTTCATTGGAACGTCTGTAGTAGAGTCTCCCTTTTTGTGGGCTTCTGCTCAAGTTCAACTACTTTTATGCTACATTTCAGGTTACACTCACAAATTGGCGGAGAGATAAATCTCAAATCCATCGCCTGCTTTGATTCTTGGCTCTTGTTACAAGATGAGCTTGCGGCCATTCAGACAACACCAACAAGAAGAGAGAAAGAGCAAAGGAAAGACAAAAAACAAATAGGAAGCTCCAGAGAGAAATGAGAATTGAGGGAGAGAGAAAAGAGGGAGAATATTTTTAATAAATGAAAATTTAAAAATTACATTACAAAATAGGCCAACTAAACCCCAGGAGGGCATTATAGACAATTCATAGCCGAAATTGCTATCCTTCATGCAGACACAACGCGTGACCCCCCATCTGGGGGTAATATGACAATTTTGACAAAACACAAGATATTAATCTAACTCCATTTTTAACACAAAGAGTTTCATGGCAATTTTAAATTTCATAGGGGTTTTATGCATATTTTTTCAAAAAAAAAAAAAAAAGAGGTTACCCCCCCATATATTAAGCCACCAAATCAAAAAACAAAAATTTCAATTTAAGTGAGGACTGTTTTGCCTTTTTTCACTTAAGTTGAGAGTGACTCAAAAACGAAACTTTGAATGGGGAATAAAGACAAAAAAAAAATTAAATGAGGACTAATTTTTAAAATAAAAGTTGCTTTCGTTAAAATACTTTTTCAACTTTAGAATGAGTGTAGCTGCATCGTATTTTTTTCATTCAAATATTAATGGGGGAATCAACAGTGTAAGGAAAAGTCGAAAAGACATATATATATATTTGTTAAAATGATTTTAAATTTGTAAATTTTCTGCATTAGAAAAGTAATTGGAAGACTATTATATATAATATATATAATATGAAATATATATGATTTTAAATTTGAAATCTGCCTGAAATATGGACAGAAAATGCAATTTTTTAGTTGACAACAAGAACCCTCCTTCTCCTCCTAAGTTCCCTTTCTACTTCTTTCAGCAATATCAACAATCACCTGCTCCATCCACCAATGGCCGGAAACTTCCTCCCTGCGGCGGAGCTCACGGCGAGCGGCCGCCCCGTATTAAAGTCCGGAGAGGTAGAGTGCTCCCTCCTCTCCGCCGTTGACCTCCTATCAGAAGACCTCCCCACGTTCCCCCACCTCAAATCCGGCCTTCTCATCCTGACCACACACCGTCTCCTCTGGATCCCACCGGAAACCACCACCCATACAAACTCTTCTTATTATATCCCTCTTTCAGCAATCCAACACATTTTTTCCACCAAGAAATCGATAAAATCTATGTTCCACAGCCCCAGGATCCGTTTCCAGGTTTCTGCTACTCCGGAGGGGAGAATCACTGAGAGCGGTGGTCTAAAATCTGTGGTGATCACGCTGATAGTGAGAGGGAAAACCGACCCGGATTCGTTCTTGGGCAAACTTTCGGACGCTTGGGGAGGAAAGGCCTGGGAGGCAAGTGGGCCGGAGTCGGGCTCGCATTCAGCAGACGGCGAGGGATCCTCTTCGGGGTCGTTGGCCGTGCGAGTGCCGGTGGTGGGGGTGGCGGGGATATTGAGGAAGGAGCAGGAGATGTGGGAGAGTACTGACAAGAGCTTGCAGGATGCTTTTCAGGATTTGAATGCTCTCATGGTCTGTAAGTGTGTTATAAGAATTCCTGCTTATATTGAATTTCATGTCTAATATTGATTGTAAGCTGACTTTTGGCATTAGTTTAAGTTTTTCAATTTCTTATAAATTTTCTGATACAATTTTTCTAAATGAATTTTCCCACATAGGGCAAAAAGAATTCATAAATTACACACTGCCGTTATGCATTGTGTTAATCAAGTGGTTCGGTACTTGGATTTCCCTAACCTCATGAAGTAGGACGTAACTGTGGCAATTTGATGAAAGGTCACGAAATGCATCAGCTGCATCCTTATTGAATCAGCTACATCCTTATTGATCTTATTGATTGATGATGCACATTAAAAAAGGAAAAAAAAAAAAAGAACACTATGTCAAATTAGACTAACTTTGTTTGACAAACAAAAGGCAAGTTGGACTGAGGTGGTGAATAGAAATATACAAAAGTTCCCTCCCAAATTTTCTTGTCCCATATTTCTTATATTGCAGTTAACTTATATAGTTCGATACTGCAAGAGTGGATGTTATCACAATTCAAAATTTGGAATTTGAATGGCGAAACAGGAAGTACATAATCCTCTCCTAAAGATATGTGCAACGTCTGCCAAAGTAGGCACATAATGAAATTGCCTGAAATGAATATTAATCACAGTTAAGTTGTACGAATGAGTGGCACTGGCATTATCGTAATATGAAGTTCGAGGAAAAATTTTAGATATCATCCAAAGAAGCCAAAGAAGATGGATGAAGTAATACTGCATGTCCAAGAGTACTTTTCAAGTAGGCGATAAATGCAAGCCAAAGATGAGTGGCACACAGGGATTGAGTGAGCGGTCAGTTCATGTGTTTTGCTTAAGACATATGATACACTAATTGTGGAAGCTACCGAAATAGGTTTTTTTTAAGCCCACGGCCCCACTCTTTGTGGGTTCTTGATATCTAGTTTTTAAGGCAGATTTAATTAATGATCCGAAGAGATACTATTTACAACTGAAAATAGAAACTATCCATGTGAGCTGCCATTTGTATCTGTATATCCAGTACCATTTAATTTTATGGAACTGCTAGGTGATGATTTGATACTAAACTTTTTCTCCATAGAATAGAGGATGTTTGTTCTTTCTTCTCTAATTAAGTTTTCTGCTTTTCTCATTTTAAAAACAGAGTAAGGCAAAGGAAATGGTGATGCTAGCTGAAAAAATGAGACTTAAACTTCTATCGGGCTCAAATAATCAAACCAGTGGGGCAAATGATGATGAGATGGGTACTAAGGAAGAGATGCAAGATTGGTTGTTGAGTGTCGGTATTGTATCTCCTGTTACAAAGGAGTCTGCTGGTGCTTTGTATCATCAACAGCTATCTCGTCAGGTATGTTTTTTTCAGTTACTCTGTCTGTTACTTTGTGCTCCATGTTTGGCCCTTTTTATCCCGGAAAATCAATAAGTACTATTTTCACTTCCACATTTTGTTTTAACTAGTTACTTATCAAAATTTTGTAGAGAAATGTCTAATTTCGTTTTCACATTCTATTTCTTCCCTTGTAATATATACATTAAAAGGAGGGAGGAGGGAGGAGGGAGGACAGAGGAGGGAGGAAGGGGGATGGAAGGAATTTTGTTACTACATTAGTAACTATAAGCGAATTTTCCGACTACTTCTAGTAACTATGGACAAGCTTAAAGTTGTGTCTAAGCTTTTTCCATTATCTATTTCATGTAATGGTGCTTTAATTATATAACATTTTTATCACTTTGTTTTCAAACCTAGAATGCTCATCACTTGAATTGATGCTAAACCCTTCCCTGTGAATCCTCTCAATCGTAGTGTATTTCTCTTTTAATGTCTTCAATATATCTTCGCACTTCAACTGGTTGCATGGAGCAACCAAAAGAATTATTCTTGATTTGGTTGATTACATGAGGGGTGCTACACTTCTGTAGGGGTGTAAATAAAACAAGACGATTCGCGAACAGTTCGAGCTTGTCAGTTAAACGAGCTGAGCCGAGCTCAATAATATTCGGCTCGAAAAGCTTGCGGACCTGAACAAGCTTTTTTATATTTTGTATATACAGTTATAGATAATAATAATAATAATAATAATAATAATAATAATAATAATAATTTGTTTGTTATTTTTAAGAAAATAACAAATTTTTTTGCTAAGTTTATAATTATAGATTTTATGTTGAGTCTAAATGAGTTCGAAGTAATCTAAACCTGTACGAGCTCGAGTTCATCCGAACTTATACTAGTGGAGCTCAATAAGGCTCGCCCGAGCCTTCGTCTATTCAACGAGCAGAGCTTGAGCTTGCTATATTCGGGATCGACTAGGCTCGTTTAGACCCCTACACTTATGTGAACATTATATGTGATGAAACAGTCATAAGGGTCCTATCTCTTGATTTGGTGAGTTACACGTGGGTTGCTACACTTATGGAACATTCTATGTGATGAAGCAGTCATAAGGGGCCATAGGACTTTGTGCATGAGCAATGGCAATGCCTTTGTTCAATTCATTTAGAGGCTAATGGATTTGCATAAATTCTAGCAAGTGAAAGCCGTGAAGGCACATCCTTTTTATCTTTTGGATGAGTGACCTCCTTTATAATTAGACTTGTCCTGAATGGGTCTTTCTATCTTTCAAGAAATTAGCTTTCAGGTCTCTGTTCTGTATAAGTAAATGAATTAGTTATGTCTTTGACAGCATTCCCATGCATAATGCATAATTTATAAGTTTTTGGCCAGAAGCAAAGAACTTTATATGACTGTATTCTTAAAAAGTTCTTGTAATCTTGTTCCGTTTTTAATGGGAAATGACTATTAGTTGGATTTTACTCCAATCGTGTTTAAGTACCCACTACCCAGAGCTTAAATTAAATTTCTAGAGTTGTGGAATCTCAGATGACGAAAGGGTTCAAGATCAAATCACGGAAGGATAGTGCACAGTTACTTGAAATTCTTGGTTGAAGAAAAGACATATATTGTGATATTGTACAAGTATTGTACAAGTGAAATTATATTGGGAGAAGATAAAATGTGAGCAGAAAGAGCAATACTTCATGTTGTGTTTTTCATGCTTTGATGTTGTAAATTGAATATCTATATTAAGTGGACTTTAATAGCTAATCTGCTGAAGCATATTAAGTATATTGATAAATTTTCTACCATGACAATTCTTAAACCCATGAAACAACAATCTGGAAGTAATGTGCATTTCCCAACTGAAAATGTGTGAAACGAAGTAAAAAAGCTTTGATCTGTTGCGTTTATTTCATTCATGACAAGAGTGGTGCACCAGTTTCTTTCATTTTGGAAAGTAGTAGATGGCTGCTTTGTTTCAGTTGCGTATTTATCGCATAAGGTGGTCTGCTTATTTTTTTAACTATTATTGGATGTGGTCTATGATCATTGAATTGCTATTCCATTTGGTTATCAGCAGAAAAAGTACTCTCAAGAGAATGAACTCATGTCATAGAAAAGGGCCCTTACTGGTAGTTGATTACATGGAGACAACTTATTTTAGAATCTAGCTTTAAGACAGTGGTGTACCTTTATCATGAACTGTTCTGGCTTCTGCATAGTGTGTCCGTAACTTTCTTTTTCATCATCTTCAGTGTGAATTGGCTGATGATACCTGTCAACCATTCTTTTGGGATCATTAGAGTGCTTAATCACCACACCCTGTCATATCTATAGTTGAAGAATCTCACTTTTAGTTTAATATTTGATGGTGATGCTGATGACAACCAGTTATATCCATAAATTATTGTTGTTTTCTTCTAGTTATTCATACTATTTAATTTTATCATCAATTGTCGTTTTGCTATCGTTGTTGTTGTTATTAGTATATGCTATACGGAATATAGCATTTGCATCTGAATTTAATATGTGAGACCTTTTGAAGGTTCATATTTGAATATCCATATCAGTGATTTTCTTTCACTGGCCAATTCACCATTTGGTATGCTAAGAATCCTTTATCATACTTGACATTATAAATTCACTTAAAGATAATTGGCAGATCTCCCTGAACCTGTGCATGCAACTACCCATGTCAGCATTTGAGTAAATGGCAGTTTACCTCCCTGTTTCTGGAAAGGGGGTAATTACACCCTGAATTTCAGAAAAATGCATATAATCCTATAATGTATTCAAGAAAGGGACAAATAACAGTATAACACCCAATTCAACTTTATCATTTATTAAATTGAAAAAATGACCATCTTACCCTTATACATGTGCCAATAATTTTTTTACTTTCATGGTTCATAATTTTACTGTAATGATTATTAAATAAACATATTTAAATATATCTTTAAAAATAACATATATGTTATTCGAAAATATACAAGATATGTAAATATTCTTCATTTATAGATTTCATTCCTTATATTTAGATAAAAGTGCAAGGTGTTAGCATATCAAAGTTCTATATGCTTATACAGTATAGCAGATGTTTGACATTTTTCTTTGATGTTTTTACTGATGACGTTGTATCAGATAAAACCTTAAAGTTCATAGTATTATGTTTTTCATTTAATTATTCAAACTATCTTGAATAACTGAATGCGAATGTTAATAAAAAAATAATTTTAATCATTCAAAATAAAATGCACATTGTTAACAGATTTTCTACATATGTATACTTAATGATATGAACCTAATATTCATGAAAAGAAAAAACAAAAACAGAATATCATCTTGTTGGTCATTTTGTAATTCAGTAATTGGTAAGAGTTGAGTTGGTGTTACTTAACGTTTTCTTGAGAACACATGGAATTCTATGCCCTTTTCAGAACACAAGGGGTCATCTGCACCTTCTTAAAAACACAATGGGTAATATGCCCCTTTTCAAGATGACAAAGGGGTAAAATGCAATTTACCCAACACATTTCTCAGAAATATCTTTGGGTAATTCATATTTTCTCTTGATTTACCCCTGTAAATATGTTGATAAAATTCAAATATATAACACAAAACTTAAATCTGAAATATCCTTAGAAAACATCTTGCTATTGTTGGATAAACTAAATACAAAGTAGTATTGCGGAAGTCTTTCAAATAATTATAATTCTAGGACTTGATCCAAATTTAAGCTCATATAGTTTCTTATTGTTAATGTGATATTAGCAAGGTTTGATAGACTCTGAGATGGGTAGTATTATCACTTTGCTTTAAATATAGTTCCTTTCTCCTTTTGCTTCTTTACATAATTAAATTTGATGAAGCTATGTCTTTTTAGCATTAAATGGGTTTTCTACATGTCTTTTGGCATTTGCTTTGGTTATTTCTGTAACTGAGGGTAGGAGGTCTGATGCTGCTTTTCCTATATGTGCATCCTTTAAAACTTAACTGAGTCAGGGAAATCTTTAGAAAGGAAAATAGGCTGGAAGAATTCCTCTTTCTTTATATATTTTCTTTTCCTTGTAATGTGAAATAATACTGCTGAGAGTGTCACTCGCCTCATGCAACTCAGAAAGCTTTTTCCTTGATGTGTACTGGTGACTAAGGATCTGTTGGTTGTTAGTTAGCAGATTTTGTCAAGATGCCCTTAGAGAGAGCTGGAGGAATGATTAATCTAATTGATGTTTATTGCCTCTTCAATCGAGCCCGTGGCACAGGTTTGCTTATCTATTTGTCTCTTTCCTTGACTGCTGTTTGAAGCGTGTCATTATCATATTTAGATTATTCTAGACACAATTTATTGATTATATGATGGCATTACATCCTTGCACAGAACTGATCTCGCCAGATGATTTACTGCGAGCGTGTTCTCTCTGGGAAAAGTTTGATGTGTATGTACCTTTTGGTGTCAAACTTCTTGTTTTGATGCTTTTGTCCTCTTCCGATCAACACTATATCCAGTAGCTTATAATTCTAATTGTTTCTTTTGTTCCAATAGCTCAGTCATGCTTCGGAAATTTGATAGTGGTGTCATGGTGATCCAGAGTAAAACCCACAGTGACGATGAGGTGATTCCTATTAGACATACTGGTTTTACGTATGAATATTTCTTTGTGGCATCTCCTTTTGACAGTTTGTGGATACTTCATACTTCCATTATGTCAAATTTCAATCTTTTCCAACATCTGATGTCTAAGAACATAGCTTAAGATTAAGAAAGGGAGCTGAAAGGAAAGGGGAATTAGTTGAATAGTGAATGCAGTGGCTTACTGTTTGGAATCGAGGAAGATATTTGGGCATCATTGCCAGCCATTATATCTCAAAGAAATCAATCTTCAATGCCATGTGGTCCAAATAAGATATGCTTAACTATGGAACTTAGTCACTATAGCCTATGGCTCCATATGTAAATCGCCCAAAGATGTTTAAATTTCTTTGTCCGATACTGCTCCTATTTTTATGGTGGGATATTAAAGGATTCAATTTGCTGTCCTCGCCCATTATCTCCTGCTTAAAGGAAGTTTTTGGCTTGCTTAGAAGGAAAATAAAATTAAATAGCACTGAGCAGCCCCAACCACCAAAGAGAGTTAAAACTTCCAGACATCTGTCACCAGTCACCTGCGGCCACCCAAGTACTCAGCCTTCAGCTTCCATTTAATTATTTTTTCCTATCCTTCTCCCATTGCCATCACCATTCGCCATTTCATCCTCACCAACCTCTCAGATCCTTCTCTTTGCCACATCTTTGTTCTTCTGGCATGACTGCACCCACCACCCTCAGATTTATTGCTTTTTTGACAGCTGATTTCTAAAGCATGACTTTTGAGGAAATGGCACACCTTAGGCTGCGATTCCTCTCTGAGTTGTGGGATCATGACTTAAGAGCCAGAGTGCCAGCCACCTTTTGGTGAAGTGACTGAGGGCCATAGTCTTGACATGAAGAAGTTAATGTGAAACTGCCACATTTTGGTGAAGTGACTGAGGGCCGTAGTCTTGACATGAGCAAGTCAATGTGAAACTCAACCGAGAGCAAACATTTATTTCAGGGAATGTGTGGTAACTTAAAACAGATGCTGCAAATTACTTACTGTGAGGCACTAAAATCTCCTGAATCTAGAGGAATTCCTAAACCTTCTGCAACTTCAAACCTACTCACCTTTTGAGCTGATTCATGGAAACATCTTCCCACTTTTCTACCTCAGAGTTGTGAAGCTCCAAGCTTCTATAATCCTCTATTTGACCACTAATCAAATCAAATTTATGTAGTATCTGAATTCTGAAGCACCCCCCCCCCCCAACAAAAAAATAAATAAATAAAAAATGGAGGAAATTTGAGTAAAATATTTGCTTGATCGACAAAATTAGTAAAGATTTTGTGATCCATCATGGGTTCAAAAGGGGCGTGAGAGTTTCCACTTCCTTATTTTGAAATGTTGATCTTCTTTCAATTTCTATTGTTTTATTAAATGGGATTAACATGAGTAGCTTAGCTTTCATGATCTTAGCAGTAAACTGTCCAATGCTGATGTAAATGGTGAAGTATTTTTCCTATATTGTTTTATTGCTATCCTGACGTGCTTCTCTTCTGAAGGTATTTTCTAGGATTGGGTCATTGATAATGAAGCCAGAGGCATTACTAAATGGGATTAGTGCCAGTGATGCTGCAATGACTCTGGGGGTTGCTCCAGCTATGGCTAAGGAATATCTCCTTGCAGCTGAAGGAAAAGGCATGATATTGACTATCATTCTTCAGATGCTCAAATACTAGTTTGATAATTTGCTGATAGGTTTTGCTTGCAGGATTACTTTGCAGAGATGTCAGTCCTGATGGCTTTCGCTTTTACATCAATCTGTTTCTAGAACTTAATCCGGAAAATATATACCTGTAAGTGGAGAACAGGTGATTCAGTATTTGTTCTTGCTTTCCAGCGTTTTATATTTGGTTGATAGTATTCTTCTAGTGTTATGATTGCGATGAGTTGGGAAGTAGTTAAAGTTTAATCCTTTGGGTATAAACCTTCTCTTATACCCAAACCATAGGAAACATATAATATGGGAACTACACAGAGAGGATAGTTCTTCCTATGAGAAGTATAGATTAGCATACAACTGCCTTCCACTCCCTTTAAACACCATGAATGAAAAAGGGTCCTACATCCTTTAAACACCATGAATGAAAAAGGCAGAGGTGCACCTAATGTTAGAGTCGTGGCAGGAGGAAGTAAATTACGCAATCCGTAAAGCAGGCTACTTGCATGTCCAAAGTGCTATAATATGTCAAACAAGAAAAAAGGCAGGGAAGATCACACAACTGAGTTGTATAATCCTTGAAGATCATGAAACATGCTTCTCTGTCTTTACAGATTACTTGAGTTCTGGGATAGTACAATTTTAAAGCAAAAAGCAGATATGCATATCAACCAGTGCTCTTTTGGGTGTGCTTGTCGTTGAATTCTAGTATATTATATGATATATAGCAATATCATAAAATTAATGATCCATGTTATCAAAGATGTTGTACCATAGCTATCTTAGTATATACCATAGCTAATATGTGGTATTATCAGAGGTGGGGGTTGGCGTATGTCTCAATCTGAAAATTTATGGGACCTAGTTTGGCTGCAGGCTTGCTTCTTTGGATCCTTTCCTATTTGTTTTCCAGACCTAGTCAATGATGCTTTTCCAGCAACTAGTTCCTCCAACATTCAACATGTAGTTATTACATTCCATCTCTAAATTGTTTGTCCTAATCCTTTTTTTTTTTTTTTTTTTTTTTCCCGGTGCAGGGTGAAAGATCACAGTAGATATAGCACATGGATTAGGGCCGTCTCATCCACGTGAAACATTGTCTATCCAGTATGAACTTTGTACTCATCTCAGAAACTAAAAATTGCATTAGCATCATTGAAAATATCTTGTGTGACTCGTCTCAGTCTCTCAGAAACTAAAAATTGCATTAGCATCATTGAAAGTATCTTGTGTGTTCAGTCAGGGTGGTTTCTCCAGCAAACTGTATTGCAGGTAAGGTAGAGTCCTGTTGTGATGGTTGACGACGACAGATGCTTATGGTGGTGGTTGCTTATTCATTTGAAAGCATAGGGCTCATCAAAATTGGAAGGGAAGTTTCATTTTTCTGCCTCTAAGTGGGAGAGGGGGGAGGGATGAAGGGGCAGTCTCAGGGTGCAGTAACAAGTATTTTTGAAGCCACAATGATAATTGCCCCTCACGCCCCAAAATATACACATATAATGCAACTTGTATTTCTCCTGTACAACTAAAATAATAGGGAATGATTATAGATGTAATCGATCTTTGACATATATTGTGTAACACCTGCTCATTATGTGCCTGAGGTTTCCTTTTTTTTTTTTTTTGGTAGATCGCTTAGTTGAATTCATTTTTGGCATAAGAGTGTCTTATTAGTGAGTTATTGTACACTCTTTTGGGGGTGCTGCTTCAGAAGCAAACTTTCTAATTATTTCTGCACCCTCCTCTCCTCCTTTATTATTGAGCGATTATTTAGGGTCTTAACTAGTGATTAGGGTTGTTTCCCTCTCAATGATGAAGTTTATTCCCCACTATCTTACTAGCAAATCTCAACCTCTATTATTCGGAGGTCATATGTATTCAAAATTTATTTTGATTTGGCATTGCTCTCACGGCCGCGCCATTGAGCTGAGGCGACCTCACTGGTAAATTTCAAGTTTGGTGCTTTCTTTTCTATTCCATCTTCCCCAACTATTCAGGGATTAATAAGATGGTGGAAATATGGAATCAAACGGCCTCATGATCTGATTGCTTTGTTGAATCTGCAGGCAAACAGAAAATATTTCTGCTAATACCAAAGAGAAGTGAATTTGCTATATGGGCTCTATTCTATTTTTTCACTTTATTGTCGTATTTATTTGGTTCGATTAAGTATTTGTTTCTTGAAAAATTTTGGTTTAACATCATCAGAGATGACAGCATAAACTGGCCAAGGCTCTTGAATGACTGATTGATTTTAGGTGTAATAATACTATTCCAAGTGTTATATAAGAGCTATAAGAATGTAGCCGTGTAATATTGAATTTAATTTATTTTCAATTTTTTCAAATAAAACTAAATATTTCGTCCAAATCATTTTAAATTACTACATCAATAAGAATTATATATATTTATATCTTTTAATTATTATTTAAATATGCATATATTTTTTAATTGTTATATTAATATAAAAATAATATGTAATAATATAAAATTTAATGTCACACAACTAATCAAATAAAAATTTACAGTAAAACACATTTATGGTAGAATTTATCTTGTTCTCAACAAATATAACCTAATTTTCAACACATTCTCAAATCTTATTGTCAAAACATATTTTCTCAAACCATTTCTCAAAACACCCTGAAACAAAATCAAATATTATTGTAATTTTTTTATACTTTTACACTATTAATCTTAAAATTAGTAGTTAAGGTTGAAATAAATAATCCTAAATTACATTTCGACTGAAATAATATTTTCTTTAAAAAGTTAAATTTTACGTTGAGATGTTGTACAAACAAAATAATTAGTGATAAATTCAAAAAAAGAGATTTGTATGGAAAGTTAATAATTTTATCTTAGAGGTGCTTGATTAAACCTATTTAAAAGATCTCATAAAATTCTAGATCTTATGATCTTATAAGATGTTAAATTTTATTTTAAAACAATCTTTAGATAAAATAAAGTTGTGGAATCTATAGAATTTTATTATTAATTTGGTAATTAATATGGTTAAAATTAAAAAAATATAATTAAAATTTTAAAATAAGCTAATTATTTCTTACTTCTTTTTAAAAAGATATAGAATTTTAACATTCTAACTCAGGAAGTTAATAAGCTATATATATATATATATATATTTCAGCTTTTAACATAAAATATTTTAAAAACAGTTGTTCACCCCAGCACCCTCTTATTATGAATATAAAATATTTTAATTGTTACATGAAACTTTATTAACATTTTATATTCTATAATACTATATTACTGTTATTTTGTTCATTGTTGAAATTTTCTTATTATAATTCTCTTTGCTATTCGTATGGATAAGAAAAAGGGGCACTTATTAAAAAGTATCAAAACCACTTTTTAAATTCATATTCAGTCCCCATTTGAATTTTTATAGAATGAACTCCCTTGTTTTGTTAAATTTTAGAGATCATTCCCTACCCACTTGATTTGGCAAAAATACCCTTAAGTACAATATTTTTCACTCATTCCCAAACACTAAACCCTACCTTCATCTTTCATTATCAGAAATAGAAAAAAAAAAAAAAGTCGAAGAAGCTAATTGAGCTTGACGGCGGAACGAGGAGCCTGACGACACCACCACCACTAGCGCAACCACCACATTTCCACCTTCTCAGTTTATTTTCATCATTTTCAGGTTATTTTCTCAGTTTATTTTTGTTCTTCACAGTTTATTTTCTTAGTTTATTACCAGGTCATTCTCTCATCTTGTATTTTTTTTTTCTTAATCAACAAAAAGAGTGTTTGCCGAAGATGTGGGTATGAAGAAGGAGATGAATTTTGAAGAACTTCGGACTGTATCAGTTGTATTGAAATTGTAGTAGTATATAATCTATTTATGTAAAGTACATTTTACAAGAAATTATAGTATAAAATATTCAACATTTCAGTACATTTTAAAAGAAACTGTAGTATATAATTTGTTTATTTAAAGTACATTTTACAAGTGATTGTAGTACAAAATGTTCAACCTTTCAATAAACATTATTTGAAAGTGATAGTATATAATTTGTTTATCTAAAGTACATTTTACAAACAATTGCAATATAAAATATTCAACCTTTTAGTACACATTATCTAAAAGTAGTAGTATATAATCTGTTTATGTGAAGTACATTTTTCAAGCAATTACAGTACAAAAAATTCAATATTTAAGTACACATTACTAGAAGTGATAATATATAATCTGTTTATATAAAGTACATTTTACAAGCAATTATGGTACAAAATATTCAACCTTTTAGAATACATTAGTATAAGTGGTATTGTATATGAAAAGTACATTTTACAAGCAATTGTAGTACAAAACATTCAATATTTCAGTACACATTATCTAAAAGTAGGAGTATATAATCTGTTTATGTAAAGTATATTTTACAAGAAATTGTAGCACAAAACATTCAAGTTTTATACTTCAACCTAAAATTGTACTCTATTATTTAAGTTTTATACTTCAAGTATTCTATTAATTGATTATCAAAATTGTACTGCAATTGCTAGCGTCTTATACTTCAAGTGTTCTAGAATTGTATTTCTTTTTATATAAAATTGTACTTCGTTTATTTGAAATTGTACTTCATTTTACACTTCATTTTACATAAAATTGTACTCTATTATTGAATTTCTATACTTCAAGGGTTTTATTTATTAATTATCCAAAATTATACTGCAATTACTAGGGTTTTATTCTTCAAGTGTTCTAAAATTGTACTTCATTACCTAAAATTATACTTTATTTTATATAAAATTGTACTCTATTATTTAAGTTTTATACGTCAAGGTTTCTACTAATTGATTATCCAAAATTGTACTGCAATTGTTGGCGTCTTATACTTGAAGTGTTTTGGAATTGTACTCAATTTTTTATAAAATTGTACTTTGTTTATCTGAAATTGCACTTCATTTTACCTAAAATTGTACTCTATTATTGAAGTTCTATATTTCAAGTGTTCTATTTGTTGATTTAGCATGAAAATGTAGCATGTTCATGTTGTCCGAGATATCAGTGGTTTTGTTCTTCAATAAGGGAGATTTATACTTAATTTTGGGACATATGTACTTCATTGTGGTAATTATGTACTAGATTTAGAGTGAAAAGGTAGCATGTGCATGTTGTCCGAGAGCATGAACAAATGTGTGAGACATTACTAGGGGTGGGTGTTCAGATCGGGTAGTTCAGGGTCGGGTACCCGATTTTTCGGGTAGCAATTTTAGCTACCCGACACCAACCCAAAATTTTCGGGTATCCGAATATATCGGGTACCCTACTATTTCGGGTTCGGGTACTCAACATGATTTTTTTTTAAAAAAAATTAATATAAATATTATCTAAAAAGTCTAAAAAAAAAAAGGGAATTGAACTTTGGCCTCTGTTAGACTAACAAAGGCCAAAGGCCAAAATTTGGCCTTTTTTAAAAAAAAAAATACACACACACACACACACCATATATATAAAAATTGGATATAATAAGCATTATAAATTATATATTTATGTATAATAAGTATCTTTACATATATTATATATATTGGATATATATAGATATATATGTATTTTTATATACAATACATATAAATATACTTATTATATATATTATATATAATATATATTTATTTATATATGAATTAAAATCGGGTACCCAAACTACCCGATCGGGTAGGACTTCCTACTCGATATCCAACCTGAAATTTCATTCGGGTATCGGGTACCCGATCCACAATGTTTTTAAAATAAAAAACCCGATCCGATCAGATCAGGTCGGTACCCGAATTACCAGATCCAAACGCCCACCCCTAAATATTACTTCAATAAGGGAGATTTTATACAAATTGTATTTCAATATAACACCATATATACTTCGTTTGTTTTATATTTGTACTTCATTTATATTGAAAATATACTACCAGAGTATTAACAAATGCGTGAGATATTACTTCAATAAGGAGGATTTATACTTGATTTCAGGACAAACGATAATCTCAAGATATTGTATTTGACCCTCACTATAATTATTAGAGACTAATTATTTAATTGCATAAAGTGTACTTCAACATAACACCATATATACTTCATTTGTTCTGTATTTGTACTTCATTTATACTAAAAATATACTATCAGAGCATGAACAAATACATGAGATATTACTTCAATAAGAGAGATTTATACTTGATTTCAGGACATATGTACTTCATTGCGGTAATTATGTACTTGATTTCTTGATTTTTGTATTAATAGTGATGAACTTGAGTTTTGTTCCATGATTTGCCTTTTATTTCTTGGTAATTAACAACCAAAACACTAAAAATGTGTGTAATATTTAGTATGGTATGAATAAAATAATGTTAAAGTATTAAAGTGATAACCATTAGTGTTCAACGAATCAAAGTTATAATTCGTAGTATCCAAAGTATACTTATGCATTGAAAGTTGTAAACACATGAGCATTTGACAATCATATCCATCTTATAACCAGTACAATTATGTACTTCACTTAGTTCGATAGTCTCAAAATATTGTAATTGACCCTCACTACAATTATTAGAGACTAATTATTCAATTGCATAAAGTGTACTTCAACATAACACCATATGTACTTCGATTGTTCTGTATTTGTACTTCATTTCCAACATATTGTACTGAACCTCGCTACAATATTTCACTTTAATTGAAATGTACTTCAACATAACGTCATATATACTTCGTTTGTTTTGTATTTATACTTTATTTCCCGCATATTATATTTAACCTCACTACAATATTTCACTTTAATTGAAGAATACTTCAACATAATATCATATATACTTCGTTTGTTCTGTATTTGTACTTGATTTCCCACATATTGTATTGAACTTCGTTACAATATTTCACTTTAATTGAATGGTACTTCAACATAACATCATATCCATGTATATATAAAAAAGAGTCTTCTTCAATGCATCAAAATATTTTAACCCCATCTTGGATTTCACATGCTCCAATTTAGCCTGAAAATATTGGGGGAGCTACGAGAGCAGACCTCATTATGTCTTGCTTTTGCTGCAATCAAATAAAGAAAAATTAGTATATAAATAGATTATATACTACCACTTTCAAATAATGTGTACTGAAAGATTGAATGTTTTGTACTATAGTTGCTTGTAACTTGTACTTCAGATACACATATTATATACTACCACTCAGATAATGTGTACTGAAAGGTTGAATATTTTGTATTATAGTTTCTTCTAAAATGTAGTTCAGATACTCAGATTATGTACTACCACTTTCAGATAACGTGTACTGAAAGGTTGAATATTTTGTATTACAGTTTCTTCTAAAATGTACTTCAGATACTCATTATGTACTACCACTTTTAGCTAATGTGTAATGAAACTTGAATGTTTTGTACTACAGTTGCTTTTAAAATATACTTCAGATATATAGATTATATATTACCACTTTCAGATAATGTGTACTAAAAATTTGAATGTTTTGTACTACAGTTGCTTGTAAAATGTACTTCAGATACATAGATTATATACTACACTTTCAGATAATGTGTATTAAAAAGTTGAATATTTCGTACTACACTTGCTTGTAAAATGTACTTCAGATACGCGGATTATATACTACCACTCAGACAATGTGTACTAAAAGGTTGAATATTTTGTACTATAATTGCTTCTAAAATGTACTTCAGATACTCAAATTATGTACTACTACTTTCAGATAACGTGTACTGAAAGGTTGAATATTTTGTACTACCGTTGCTTCTAAAATGTACTTCAAATACTCAGATTATGTACTACCACTTTCAGATAATTTGTGCTGAAAGCTTGAATATTTTATACTATAATTGCTTCTAAAATATACTTCAGATATACATATTATATACTACCATTTTCAAATAATGTGTACTGAAAACTTGAATATTTTGTACTACAGTTGCTTCTAAAATGTACTTCAGATACACAGATTATATACTACACTTTTAGATAATGTGTACTGAAAGGTTGAATGTTTTGTACTACAATTATTTCTAAAATGTACTTCAGATACACAAATTATATACTGCACTTTTAGATAATGTGTACTGAAAGCTTGAATATTTTGTACTACAGTTGCTTCTAAAATATACTTCAAACATACAGATTATATACTACTGCTTTCAGATAATATGTACTGAAAATTTGCATTTTTTGTACTACAATTGCTTTTAAAATGTACTTTAGATACACATATTATATACTACACTTTCAAATAATGTGTGCTGAAAGGTTGAATATTTTTGTACTACAATTGCTTCTAAAATGTACTTCAAATACACAGATTATATACTACACTTTCAGATAATATGTACTGAAAGCTTCAATATTTTGTATTATAGTTGCTTGTAAAATGTACTTTACACAAACAGATTATATATTACTATTTTCAGATAATTTCAGATATAAGAAGTATAAACTCCAAGAAAGTGAAGTATAACTTTCATACCTTTTAAGTGCAAATCAGAGATTTTTAAATATTACAACAAAAATAATATATATAACAAATGGGTTAAAGTTTTTAACAACTAAAAAAGAGTTCAAACAAAGAAAGATGAGAAAATCTATTTGCAAAACTTATAAAATTGAAAAATACACACATTTGACAGAAAGCAAAGTCCATGAAATGAGTAGTAGAAAACATACCTTTCTGAACCATGTTCTTTTCCTTATGTTCTTCGCTGCTTGTTGGTGCTTCTGATTGTTCCATTTTTGCAAGTTGCAGAGTAGTCGGGCTATTTTTTTTTTCCCCCTTCTTGCGTCGATTTCGTTTTTCCTTTCCCGATCTCTCTTTCGTTCGCACCCTTTCGTTGGCAGACGAGATACTGTTTTTCACACCTTTTGTTCTTCAGAGGAGAAAACGGTTTCTAAACAAAAAAAAAAGTGCTTTTGAAGAAAAGTTGTCATTTGATAGAGTGGGAAGAAGAAACCGCCATTTGCTGTTTTTTTTTTTTGGTTATTTTCGCTAGATACAAGGGTATTTAAGTCTTTCTCAAACATTTGGGGAGTGATTCCTAAAGTTTTGAAAAAAGTAGAGAGTTCAATGTTTAGAAAATCAAGTGCAGAGTAAAATATAAAATGAAAATAGGTAAAGGAATTTTATCCTAATTAACCGTAAGAAAATTTCCATTGCAAAAAAACATAATAAATAAAGAAAATAACAAAAACGAAAATATAATTAACCGTACTTCTTCGTTCAATGTAATGGAGTTAACTAACCATCAGTATTCTGGTAATTTGTTCATCTTAGATCTCTTCCAAGAAACCCTTGGCCAAAACCCTCCATTTTCATGCTAATCGAACATACCACAGTGGATAGAAGAATCAATACTCATAAAAACTGAACGCCAAAAAGATTGGAAGAATGGAGGATTTTGAGAAGAAGGTCTTCATTTCAGAACCTGAGAGCAGCACCATGGAGATTCAAGTTGAAGACGAAGAAAATAAAGGGTCAAAAATTAACAGCGCCTCGCTTACAGTAATAGAGTTGCTCCGTAAGTTCCTCGCCGTTCAGCAGCGCCGAGCTCTCGCCTATGCCCGCCTTAAACGGTACTCTAAGTGTCTGTGTGTGTGAAAGTAGTAGTCTATTGTTTATAGTATCCAATTTATAGACTAAACGGTTCGAACTTTGCCATGATTATAAGAGAGTGTGTGTGTGTGAGAGATTCAGGGTCGGATGGAGGGGAAAATACTATATATATAGGATCCATTGCGTAAAATTTCCGTCCAAGGAGCATAGAAGATTCAGACGGTCCTTGAATAAGTATGTCTTCGGCGTTTTTGTGTGTGGTCTATGTGTTTGTGAAAGCAATACATAGAAAATGGATTACCCATTTCATAATGTTTTCTATTTCGTGGACTGATAGTTTCAGGCTTTCCCGTGATTACAAGTGTTGGTCTTGGTCAGGATCCTGAATGAACTTTTCTCTAGGACTATTGTAATTTTCTTCTTCTTCTCATTATAGTGTGATTTTGCTTCTTAGGGTCTTCCTGTGGCTCTGCAGTAGACCTGATGATGCCAGAATTATATACTACGCGAAACAAATTCCTTCTTGCAGCTGAAATGAATACTTTTGTGTTTAGTTTTTTCTGAAGCATGTTATACTGATAAAATAGATGTTTTTATCTATTTATTTCTGGGTTGCGTTTGAAGTTGGATACCTTTCCTTTGGTTTGCAGCAGTTTTATATATTTTAATTAGTCCTGAAATGTTCCTTCTTCTGTATGGCAGGGGATTTGAAGATTATATGGTTTCAGGGGGTGAATTAGCTTACCAACAGCTTTGCAGTGAGATAACTGTTGAATTTAATGATTGTTCAAAACAGGTTAGTGCTAGTAGATATCAATGATATTGGAAGTCATACTGACTGCTAGGTCAATACCAATAGCAATTATCATAAAATAGCAGTGAATATGATAACAAGAAAGACACACAATACTTCTGTGAAACTCGGTCAATAATCCTATTTAAAAAGAACTCTATCTAGTTTATTAATGTGTTACTTCCTATTCTATGGAGCAGTAGTGGGCTTTACGAGAGCATTTGTTCTTTGAGTTTCTTAACTGGGCTTGGATCTCATCATATTTGTAAAATATCTTTGCTGATGTAGGTCCTTGAAATGGAATCTCTATTTGTAAGTCCTGATTGTTGCAGAGAGGATCTAGCTCCCTTGCTCAAATCAGTTCAAGCACAAGAAAAGGAAAAATTGCATTTGGTATGTCTTCCTCATTCAATTGGCCTTTACTGTTTTGTCTTGCTTTCTGGGGAAATATTTGAAAATGCTTTCTGAGCTTTCTGATTAGTGGTGGTTATATCCAATATAGGAGAGAATCTGGTGCTAAGATCAGTTATCCAAGTAAACGTAAAACTTAGAAATTGAAAGTTATAAATCTCTTTAAGTCATGCCAATTCTTCTTGTACAATTTTAGTCAGATCATTCCGGTCTTTCATATGTGCCTTCCATACCTTGTACATTCATTAAGACCTGGCCTTTTTGTGATGTAATTCATAACAAGTCAATTATCCAGGTTTTGATCCAAAGACAAACTCTTTCATCTTTGTAGTTGGATATTTGCATTTTTGTTGAACTGCAACAGTGAATATATGCGTGCATATATGTCATTTTATTTTTTATTCTTTGTTTAAGAAGTAAATGACCGTGTCATGTAATCTGTCTGGTTTGTATTTCATTTGTAGCATACTTGTCCACTTCTATATTATTTCATCTCCCGTTGTCACAATTGACACAGCATATGTTCACTGATTTGGATTCCATTTCAATGTTTCAACTTTCAAGAAAGGTTATAAAGAATTTTACGCTATTAGCCAACTGACATTCCATGAGAAGATAAACAATGATGACTTTTAGCAAAACTGAAGGGCTTTCAAGTTGGTCTCTGATGCTTGTGTTATTTTTTTGGTAAAATGGTGAATTCAATTCACATATGTACTCTTGTTATTCACTTTGGGGATCATGATTGCTGAATACTTGCATTCTTTAGCAAAGTTTTTCCTCTTGTTATTTCTTTAATAAGGTTTAATACAAACTGTGGTAGCGAGTTAAAAATTTGGGGGTTTTGTGCTTCGTAGTTTATCCATAATTATTGGTTAGTTTGTTCTAGCATGCAAGAAGGATGGAAAACATGCTTTTATAAAGCTTGTAATTTCATTATTGCCAGTTAGGACTTCTCTTCCATTAGTAGTTCAAATCAACTTTTGATAAAATGTTGCTTTCACCAAACAAGTGCATTATCCAATTAATACCTAACTATTCAGCTCATAACCTATGGCTAATGTAAAGTGGTAACAAAGAAAATTAACTTACATATATACTTACAGTCTACAGATTTTCTGGGCTAAAGTCAACCCCTGCCTTGTGGTTCATGTTTTATATCTTAATAATCTCTTTTAATGAATGCAATTTTCTGGAGCCAACTTGGTTCCATGTCCTCTGCAGCCTGTTATAACTTTTCATGAGCTTTATTTCTTCGTAAAAAGAATAGCAAGGCTGTAATATTGATTACTTCAGTTAAAATTACGAGTTTTAAACCTTTATATATGTCTTTTATGATCAATTATATGGGTTCAATCTATCATAAATATTGACTAGTTATTTTTCTGGTTTAGATGGCAATTCAACAAAAAGTTTGAGGAATTTAATCTAATTTCAGTTCAAGGATTCTTCAAGTTTATGGGTGTTGATTAATCTGACTATTGAATAACTTTTTCACAAAATATGGTCTAACTAAGAATTGCTTCACCTAAATAATGAGGCTAATTTGAAAATCATGATGATGGTCTACTGAGTGATGCTACGAGCAGTTCTTAGCGGTGGATATTTGCTAGAAAGATGTCTTCGGCAAAACACTTCTTCTTCATTGATTGAAATATTTGTTTGAACCAAAAAATTTAAAAATTTATTATATGTGCCCTTTTGATGGCTTTTATATATGTGAAACATCTTTTAATAAATGATAGTGCCAAAATATGTTCAACAGCGAATTTCTCATAAATATTATTTATTATTGTTTCTCCTCTCGACATTGTTGATTGCGAAGGGAACAAATACTCTGGCTATTTTTCTGTAAAAAATGAAAGGGATTGTATGCCTTTTAAGGGCAACACTGAATACAGTTTCTGTTGTCCACTTGACATGCTAAAGTGATTACATAGATTCTACTATACAACATGCAAAAAGAGCGTTCCACCTTTTCCTTAAATTGATAAAAGAAGAGAAGGAAAAGATTTTTTTTTTTTTTGTTTTGGCGTTTTTGCCTTTCAACTCTGATTATGATGCACTTGTTACATTTCTGCAACTTTAATACTTGGTAATGTCCTAGCTACATCGGGTATCAAAAGTCTAATGTGTTTTGAGTATTTAGTGATTATCTTCCTAAGCAGAAGATTATGTGGTACTTGTTCTGTTTCCCAACATTTGGTGTTGCATTTGTTTTCAGACAGCTACAATTCAAGTGCTGAAGAAGGCTGGTCGTCCCTCAGAACGTTTGGTCAGCCATGAGAACTGCAGATTTAGGCATTCAACTGGACACGAATGCGTCCACATCCAGCAAATAACTGAAGCGTCCGGGACGGAAGAGGCTGAGGCTGATGCTCAATATGATAATGCTCTCAAGGAAGCCATTAAAGGCGTGCAAGATGCAGTCATTGCCATAAATGAATACCTGGAAGAAGTCAGGTATGAGATTGCTGCGCTTGAAGCTGAATAACTTTCCTGCTTTTAGTCGCATAAATGCGATGGCGCTGTAATGAAATGCTTTTCTTGGGGACTTTGATACAGGAATGTAAATTACATATAATTTATTATATGTACAGATGTCTAAATTTGCTGCTGTGCGACCTGTAATGGTGGGTTTTCATTTTGATACACACACACACACTTGAGATTTTCAATTTTTATTGTCCTAAGATGATTTTAGAATAATGGGAGCCCAACAACATGGTTACATTTTGTCCTTGCTTATCTTTACTCAAATAGAGTGTTATCGGGGATCGCTGCGGAAGGATGGAAAACATGGAAAGAATCTTGACGAAATTTTCTTTCCCCTATAAACAAGACCTTGTATATTGTAACACAGGTTACAACTAATTTAGGAATAACGTCCCTTTTAAAGGGAAACACTTGAGTGCACAAAAAATATTGTTTTGGTTGGGGGTTGGGCCCGGGGGAGGGCGGTGGGTTTGTAGGAAATGTCATCTTCATTGTTATCTACCATAACCACAACAATATTATAATATGTATTATCATTAAAATAAATGTAATAGTTTAGACCATGTATATCTAGTATAGGAATAAATTATCGTATATTAAATTACAATTACCTTGTATGTGTGAATGCCGAGCGCATATATGATTACATGACATAATCAGTGTAAATATTACAGATAAGTGCAGTAGAAACTATTATGAAAGTAGATTAGTTAAAATCAAACAAGTGAAAGTCAAGTTTTTCTCTTGTGGGCTTTTAACTCCACATTAGGCAGGGACTCATTGGCATGTCGGATGCGTAATTTAAATATATAAATGTTTATTTATGTCTATATACAAGATTTTTATATATTTAATAAAGTACATGTTCATATGGATGAACATAAATCTCATAATATACAAATTTTAGTAAATATTATTCTAGTAACACAAAAAATTGATTCATTCTCAACTTATTGTGAATAGCCAAATTCATGGAGGAGGGGCGATTGGTGAATGCTACTCCTCACTTTTGGGATTCATATTCTCTACAAAAATGTGTTTACTTATATCAAGAATGACCTTGACAATGATCATTCCATTAATGATCTGTTATCGCACACTAATATATTAGAATATACTCTGTGTGCTATCATAGATTAAACTATACATAATTAAAAATATAATTTATATATATTATTTTAATTTTATGTTAAAAAAATTTAACTCGTGCTATATGTTTTGATCAAATAAATAATACATGACTAAAGATTTTTCCACTAAATTATACTGTATGAAAATTAATAAAGATAATAAAAATTCATACTCGTCACAATATTATAACATTTACAAAGGCACAATGTAAACTTATGAACACTTATATTTTTTCATTATATAAATTTAACAAAAACAAAAAACTAAAAATTATATAGTGCCTGAAAAGCCGAAAAATTGATGAATAACATTGGGATATAAAAACCCACTAAACAAAAGAAGTAAACTTAAACAAAAGGCAAAAGATATTGCTAAGTTATTCGAAAAAGTAAACATTATAGGAAATAAAAATTAATTTATACATAGGAAAAGATATGTTCAGACATCACTATTTGATTTTTTTTCAACAAGTTGCTCTGATTTAGATCATCAAAATTTAAAAACGTAAAAAAAAAAAAAAAAAAAATCAAGATCTCAATGATGGTGCGAGTGACTTTAATTTGTTAAAATGTGATTATAGAAATGAAAAAGTTATGATATTTGCACGTGTTTATATTTTTCTCCTTTTACAAATAATTTATATATTGATAGAGAAACAAAATATCTTTTATAATAATATTATAAGTATAAAAATCTTTAGTTAATCAAAATATATATAGACACCACGACACACATGATGTTTTACACAAACACAATTTTTTTTTTTTTAATCTGCGCATATTTAGAAATAGACAAAATCAGATAGCATGGATAAATTTAACGTATTCCATATATAAAACATGCATAAATTTTCATTTATTCATTTGATAGAAAAATTAGATTAATTTCAACTTCTTACCAAAATCATATACTTCAAATGTCACATTATTCTAGATAAATAATTAAAATATAAAACACATATAAATAATCTTTGTTTTTTTTAATCTGAAGAAATCGAAAAAATTCCATTCAAATAATAGTAATACAAAAATTTAATAACGAAAATCTACCTGATAAAATAAAATATCTGATTATGCATATTTTAAAGTTGTTTAATAGGATTAAAATATGTGATTATGAATATTAAAAATTAGCCAATGGGATAATATTCTCTAACTTTTGATAAACAAAATACTAAGTTCTAGTTATAATAATAAATTAGTTATATTAAAATAATATTTAAAAAATAAATTAACAAAACTAATGAAAATTTAAATTTTTTTATTTTAATTAAAAATTTAAAATTTTAAAAATTAAAATTTCATCAAAATTACACAATTATTGTTAAATACCGTTGTAGCATAGATAATTATAAAGATATTCTTTAATTGCAATCATGTGAGATTATAAATCTCTCGATATTGGGCTTCTCCTAAATTTTCTCTCTTGACTCTCTCTTCTATGGTTCTTTCTACATTTTCTATTGGAGCACCACAAGATTCTATGGATTTAGGTTGAATAGTAGTTTGAATGACAATAGTAGTTACTCGATCATCACTATAGTGAAAACTTAGATTAATTTAGACAAAAAATGGTGTTAAAGGGGCGTATTTGTAATTTGTTTAGATCAAAAGACTTTAAATTGATTGTGTTTTGTGTGTGATTTTCCAGCAAAGGCTAATATAGTGTAGAATACGGAAAAGAATTTCCCTTCTTTAACTTTCAGCTAAAACTGCCACACACACACACACACACACACACACACACACACATATATATATATATAGGCGCAGAAGCAATTAAATTAAATTTAAAATTTAATTTATTTGTAATTCATAGATCCCAAAAAAATTTAATGTAATATCTAATGCATAGAAAATAAATAAACAAATACTTATATATGTGATTTAATGAAATTTGTTTATGTCTATGAGAGTTTTTGTTCTTTTACTTCAAAAGAAAATTAATAGCGCAGAAACTACATTTTAAAATTGATACCCAGATCTCCTCAATTGTCAAAGTTACTAAAAGAACTTTTATAATTTTTTTGTTGGTTTATTCGTAGCTCAAAATAAATATCTTACAAGTCTTATAAGTATCACAAGTGTGTCCGAATAATTAGAAAAACACTTCTATTTGTATTTGTAAATTACTTGATTACTTCTTTTCTACATTTAGGAATCCCAAATTTTACTATGCTAAAGAAAATAAAATAAAATCATTAGATACTAAGAATTTTAATTAAATTTGATTTTTAAATAAATGAGTCAAATTTCAAATTAATAAATATATAAAAATAGGATTTAGCAAGGGTATAGAATATTGAGTTCCTTATAAAAGGTCACCTTCGGAAACGTTCAATTACTTTGCCCCTTTATCAAAACTGACAGTTTGAATCCATTATTTCAATTTATGTATCATCTCCTATTTTATTTCATGAATATGTAATATATGTATTAAATACTCTTTTGTAAAAATAATAAATTTAAAATTAGATATACTTGGCACATGTTCAATAACTTGGAATATGAGATGAAATACAAAATAGAATAGAAGATTCTAAGTGGAGAACGTGGAATATGAAATGTAATAGAGGATTCAAAATATTAAACTAATCACATGAATCTATTAATACAATCACTTTCTAAGGCCACATCTTGATCACATTTTATGATGATGATGGGTTTTCTCCTTATAATCCAGAACTGATTACAGATTACCTGAATCACTTGTAATTAATTAGGTCACATTAATCTCAAAATGTTCGAAAACTTTACAAGATATATACCCACTACATCTTAATTTGTAAGATCACATTCTCATAATTACTTCGTTATATTACGGTCCTGCGCGCTATATATCTCCTTTAATTATCAAAATTTGATTACAAATTACTCAAATAACTTGAAAGGTTCAAGGCATGTTTGTTTTCATTTCTAACCCCTATTTTTATTTTTATTACTATTTAAAAATTAAAAATCATCAATTTCTATTCATTTTTACTCAAAATATTCATTATTTTCATTTTTAATTTTTTTTCTTCTAAATCTACTCTATCATCGTATAATCACATTCAAATTTGATTTGACATAAAATAACTACTATCATTTTAAAATTAATAAAATATATATAGATTTTTAAATATAAAATGTATAAATATTTATCAACTAACTTTCAACCCTATGTCTACTCTAATCATCATATTTTGATAAACATCTAAATACAAATATCATTTTTATTTACAAACCATGACTATTTTTTCAAACTCTTACAAACACATAAAAATGAAAATGGCTTTGATTATAAAACCAAACGGGCAGGTATCACTCCCAGCTTTTAGGGTTGTCTGATCATTTCTTTTGAAAAAAGAAAAAGAAAAAGAAGCAAAAAAGAAAAAGAAAAAAGGAAAAAAAGGAAAACAAGGAAAACATAACCCCTATAAATTAAACTGGCATGGTATGCAGAGTGCATACCAGATCACCTACGTATACAAATTAAGTTTGTGCAATAAATTAATAATAAAACGAAAATGAATTGGGTGTTAGTCAAATTAATAATGATGATGGCTCTATCAGTACTGGCGTTCACCACCTGTGACGCACTGTACTCGAAAACGCATATGACGGTTGTAGATGCGATCAACGGAAACGCGATCAACGTTCATTGTTTTTCAGGGGACGATGATTTGGGATATCATCAGCTTTCATTTCAGCAGCAATTCTCATGGAGCTTTCGGTACAGTCTGGTCACCGCCACTGAGTTCTTCTGCACCATTCACACGCAGTATGGTTCTGGCAGTTATAAGGTGTACGGAACTGACATTATGTTGAACCGATGTGGGCTGAAATGTGTGTGGCAAGTCCAGAACGGCGGTCCCTGTTTGGAGCAATCGCGTGGTGCTGGTCTTTGGTGTCTCCCATGGAAGGGCGGACATGATTATTATAATAACTCGGCAGCTGCAGGTGATCTTTCACCTCAAACAAACAGTACCCGCAGGCATGCAGCCCGCAACTATACTATGAATATCTATTAAACCAGCTGATCAGCATGCATCGGCCGGGGATCTTACAACTATATATTAATTACCATATTTTTGTGTTTTTTTAAAATTAAATAAAATCTTGTAATTAGTTATCCTAAAGTTGGAAAAATAATGTTAAAGTAGTATTATATATACTCTTTGATTACTTCAATGGGATTTTGCGTAGGCATAACAATGGGGCGGGACAAAATCCGAACCCGTCCCGAATGGGACGGATTTGGGATGACTTAATGGGGTTTGGGGCGGGAGTTTTTTAGCCCGAATTATTTGGGGCAGGGTATGAGGTTTACCGACCCGGCCCCAAACCCGCCCCGCCACCCTGCCCTGATAATAATAATAATAATAATAATAATAATAATAATAATAATAATTATTATTATTATTATTATTATTATTATATATAATTTGTTTTATATTTTTTTTAATTAAAAATAATGTCCAATTATGCTCGATGAAGAGGAAGATGTTGAAGAATATGAGATGAATTAATTTAGATGAGGATTAGAACTATATGGTGGAAGCTTGTTGGACTTAAAATGTTGAATTTTTTTGTTTCAGTTTACTGTCAAAACTCACAATGTACAAAAATTTGGATGTTGTGCTGGTTATTACTTCTATTCTATTTTTAACTCCTATTTTGCTTCTAGAATCTTATCTTGTTTGCAAGGATTTTTCATTTTTATATTTGAAATTTGAATTTTAATTGCTGTTAAATAGTTCTAATTTGATGTTTTCATTGACTTATTCTAATTTTTTTAATTCTTTCCGGATTGGCGGGTTTAACCCGCCAACCTGAAGGGATGAGGCGGGGGTGGGCGGGATATGGGGCGAGCCTAACCCGCCCAAATTTGCCCCGTTGCCATCCCTAATTTTGTGTCTGACGACTCTTTATTAACAAGTATTAATCTTGGTTTTATATACTTTGTCACTAATTAGTTTTGTGATGAAAATAAATGCATCATAGAATTAATTTTGTGATAGAATTTCCATCACAGATCGAAAAATTATACTTAGAATTATGTAATTTATGATGGAAGCTTCATGTCAATATAGACTCTTCATCAGAGACGGATCTAGAAACGAGAGTATGGAGGGGCAAAAGTTATACAAACGTGAAAGCTCAAATACAAATTTTATAATTTGTAAATTCGAAACACATGATTTTCATTGAAGTTAAGCGTAATGATCTTTTATATCATAAGTTTAACCAATAATCAAATCAATAAACTTTTATTAATATTTTTTTCAATATAAATAATTAAATAATCGGCTAAAAAATTATCTTCCATTTTATTTTTTAGCCTCTTTTTCACAATATTTATAATGGAGAAAGTTTTCTCACTTGTAGGCATTGAAAGACAAAAGAATTCAAAAAAATTCTAAAATATTCACTTATTCTTATCTCTTTGTTTCAAGGGGATCTTATTTAAAAATATCCAAACCCACTTTCAATTTAGGAGTCAGTTCCCTTCCTTCCTTTTTTTTTTTTTTTTTTAATCTCTCCTTATTTTAACTTTGTGTTTTGAGTTTACTACCCATGCACTTAGTTTGACCAAATATCCCTAAAAGCTTGTTTTCTCTTCTTTTTATTTTTGTTTATTTCACACCATTCTTTCGCTTTCTTCTCTCCCACGGCTTACTCCTGCAAACATGTAAGATCATTTTTTTTCTTTTTTATTTTATTTTCTTTTTTTTTTCAATTGTCATTCGCCATTCTCAAATTGATTTAGCAAGAAGACCAGTAGCATCATTTGTCACCATTTTATTTTGAGGTGGAGTTTAATAATCTCATAACAATGGGTACGTAGAAGAAGGCAAGTCTTTGTCAATTTGAGCTTAATAAAAATGTCTTTGAGTATCCAAGATGCTACAACTCAACTATTAGGAAGTTGTGTCTACAATGGGGAATTCTACATTTTGTCAATTTTTGAAGGCATGAGTTTGATAGAGCTATTGTTTCAGATTGGGAAAAAATGGCATGAAATTAGTTCTGAGTTCAATAAATTGCAATATTTCACTGCACATTAGAAAATGTATGTCACTTTGGAAATTGGTAATGACATTTTGAATATGATTTGATTGCATATTTTGCTTAAAATGGGTATTGTTGATATGTGGTTGTCTGAAGAAATGAACCAGATAGGCGTGGAAGGAAAATCTACTATATGTATTGGTAAGTTTCTTCATATTTTCATATTAATATTGCATTAAGTTTTTGTTATACTTCCGATGTGTTACAATTAGTGCCTAATTGCTATATGTTCTGCTTCTTTTATAAGATACTTTATTGATACATTATTATACATAGTACTTCAATGATTAATACGACATTAGTGTAATTTAGTACTTCCACTCTGATACTATAATGCTTCTGCTCAATCTGCACATTAGTAGCTTCAGGAATTTTGAGATGATAGATAATAAATTGTGTGTTGTGGATTTACGTAGTTGGAGTTGTCAAGTAGAACAAGATGACAGAACACATTGCAAAATGATATAATGCTTTGGAAGCAACCTTGTGCTTTTATTGAGTAAATTGACATGATGACGGATTTGTTTACCACTATATTGTATATTTGTACTTGTATTACCATTTGTCATACTTATTAAATAATATCTTGATTGATTTTATTTCTCTTCAATTAGTTAAAAGAGGATGCAAAGAAGATAAATAATTAAAAGACGTTGGATTAGAAATAGACCATGTACACATGCTTATAACAGCTACTAAATTCGTCCTTGTCTGGAGGACATGTTAAGTTGAAGTATTTGTACTGTACTACATTTTAATTGGAGAATTTTTATAAGATTATTAGTATTGTTTGATTTGTAAAATATGGGCATATTGTACTATAGTTTTAGTGTGGAAAGAATTATGAACAAGTATTCTTTTTAGCATTTAATACTTCATCAAAGTGATTTTATACTTAAATGTTGCATGGCCTAATTTGCGTCAAATTACTAGTGAAACTACATATAAGACCATCATATTTTCTTCATTTAATGGTTGGGATACACATGTGTTGAAATGATTCAAAACAGAAACACCTACATCCAACAATTTGTACTTTCATTTATAGTAGTGTGAAACCATTCATGCATGATACTAGAAATTCCTAATGTACTAAGAATGATTCCAGAAATTTGCAAAAAAAAAAAAATGCAATTTTGGCATTTATGTACTTCGAAACTGCATTTATGTATTGAATTTGATAATGTTTTGTACTTGTTTTGCGTGTTTTTGTACTTATTTTTCCAAAGGTTGAGTTTAGCTTCAATTGTATGCTTGAAACAACATATAAAACACCATAATGTGACAAATATCATGACTCGTTGAAGAAATAGTCGTGATAGTAGGTGTTGAAATAGTTGGGGAACACAAATACCCACATTCAACCACTTATTCTCTCATTCAAGTAGTGTGAAACCATTCATGCATGATACTGGAAATCTCTAATGTACTAAGAATGATTCTAGAAACCGCAAAAAAGTATTCAGTTTTGGTGTTTATGCTCTTTGGAACTGCATTTATGTATTGAATTTGCCAATGTTGTGTATGTATTTTGCATGTTTCTATACTTGTTTTTCCAAAGACCGAGTTTAGCCTCCATTCCATGCTTCAGGCAACACATAAGACACTCTGATGCGACAAAATCATGACTTGTTGAAGAAATGTGTTGAAATGGCTGGGAACACAAACATGCACATCCAACCACTTGTGCTTCCATTCATAGTAGTGTGAAATCCGCAAAAAAGTACATAGTTTTAGCATTTATGTACTTCAAAACTGCATTTATGTAGCGAATTTGCCATTGTTATGTATTTATTTTGCTTGTTCCTATACTTGCTTTTTCAAAGGCTAAGTTTAGCCTTAATTTCATGCTTGGAATAACACATAAGACACCATAATGCAACAAAATCATGACTTGTTGAAGAAATGATCGTGATAGTACGTGTTGAAATGGTTGGGAACAAAAATATACTCTCATTCAAGTAATGTGAAATCATTCATGCATGATACTGAAAATCCCTACTGTACTAAGAATGATTTCGAAAATCCGTAAAAAAGTATGTAGTTTTGGCATTTATGTACTTCGAAGCTGTGTTTATGTACTGAATTTGCCAACATTGTGTACTTATTTTGCGTACTTCTGTACTTACTTTTCCAAAGGCTGAGTTTGGCGTCAATTTCATGCTTGGAACAACACATAAGACACCCTAATGCGACAAAATCATGACTTGTTGAAGAAATGATCGTGATAGTATGTGTTGAAATGGTTGGGAACACAAACATCCATATCCAACTACTGGTCCTCTCATTCACACTAATTGGCAATGCAACTTGATTAACTGACTAATTGGCTAGCGACAACTTTATTACCTATTATAAATGAAATGGGTAAGAGTACGGTTTATACCATAAAATACCCAAATATCCAATATCCAAAAAATACCCAACATCAAATATCCATGTTCCAATTCCCTCATTCCCAACTTTAATCTTCTTTACTCATAAAACTTTATTTAGTTACGATTTTCGTCAAACCTAAACCCAAAATATATTAAAAATAATTGATTTTGAATTACGAATGTTTATAATCAGATCTGATCAATCAAATATTTTAATCGGATAAAATTTGGATCGAATTCAAATTAAAATTTGATCTATTGACAGGCCTACCTCAAAATTGGGAAAATCGCAAATTTGGTCCACCAACTATACCCTCTTTCGATTTTGGTCCATGGTGTTAGCACATTTGGTCCATTGGCCCGTATATTTTCGCACATTTGGTCTAATTTTTCGCAATTTTGATCCATCGGGCTGATTAATTTGAAATTGAGCCAGCCAGATGTCCAGTCAGCAGCAACCGGGCTCTATTTTTGGGCATTTTACGCCATTTGGCGTGAATTGGCCACGTCATATGCTGAATTAAAACATTTAATTTATTAATTTGTTAAAACTTAAAAATATCCAAGGATTTCTTCATCCCCCCCCAACATTTCCCCCCCATTTTAATATTTCATCTTCCTCTCCTCGCGCTAGAGAAATTGCTTTCTCTGTTCTTGTCATCTTCCCCTTTTCTTCTCGTCACTTTTTCAAGCTTCTCTCCTAAATTGATTGTGTTGTTTATTTTTCCTTTTTTTTTTCCTGTGATTTTTCCCAAAATGCCATCCTCTTCATGCTCGTCAGCTTCTATAAGGTCCCTGGAATGCATATGTGGCGAAGATGCCTGGTGAAGACCTCATGGACTGATCAAAATCCTGGTAGAAGATTTGTTTCTTGCCCAAGATACAATGTAAGTGGCAACTTTTTTGTGGGGTTAGGGCAATTAGGGTTTTTCTTCAGTGCTAATGGGTATGGGTTCTGTAAGTGACAACTTCTAACAATTATTCTCTTTTTTCTTTTTCATTATTAAGAGGAATGGGTGTGGATTCTTTGACTGGGTCGACTCACCCATGTGTGCAAGATCCAAAAGCATTATTCCAGGTCTTCTGAGCAAGATCAATGAGTTGGAGACTGAGAATCAGAAATTGAAGATGTCTAGATGGGATTGGAAGAAGACCTGCAAGATTGTATTTTATGGGATGTTTGTTGCATTGGCGTTTCTTGTGGTCATATTTGCAACAATTTTAGTGTAATGACTTGATGGGTTAAACTTTGGAGTAATTGTAATGGAATGTTAAGTTTATGTAGTTTATGATCTTTTTTCCCCTTTCTTTCTTTGTTTTTATTGTAGTTGGATGGTTTTTTTATTGAAGACTAGTTTTAATTGCATTATCTGTGTAGTGCCAATTTTTATTGAAACATGTTGCTTTTATAGGGTAATGACTAGTTTTCTTCTCGTCACTTGTGTGTGCATGTTGCTTTTGAAATTCCTAAGATTTGGTCATACATTATAATAGAACACTAAATTGTCAATGTAAAAAGGTAAATACTCATTACTTAGTTTAAGATATGGTTCATTAATCTTAATATAAATGTACAACAGCTGTAAATTGCACTTAGTAAAATATTAAGCTTAATACTCAAAATGCTCATTACAAAGAGTAATAAATATTCATACATTTAGTTTGTCATAACCACAACAAAACCCAACTCCAATCCCTGCCAAACACAAGTATTCAAAAGCAATAACCACTAGCAGCAAAGTGAATCCCTAAACATTGTTCCAATCCCAGCCAAAAACCAACATTCACCAGTAGAAACCAAGAAGTATCCAAAACCACATCTAAGTATTAACATGACATGCATGAATATCAAGTTACAAACATTGAAACAAAATAAATTCTTCAAAAGCCTTAAGTATTATCACTTCTTTTTCTTTCCCATTGCCTTCTTCTTCTTCCCATTCAAGTTATCCATAGCTTGTGTCAAGTTGCTGAGCTATATAACTTTCCTTTTTCCTTGGGCAGTGGTGAGGTTGCTGCCACTTTGTGACATTTGCAGTTGTTGAAACATGGAAGGTCCAGCTACCTTCTTTGTTTTATCAGGAGCACTTTGACTGATTTGCTGCAAAAAGATTCAACAATTAGTGACAAGACAAATGAATAAACAAGACAAATGTTAATTTTTATCTTTATACCTTTGTTTTGCCTTTGGCTCTTGGGGACCTTCTAAGCCTACCAGTTTCTTCTTCTCCTTGCTTCACCTATAGGCTTGCACAAGCAAGTCAACATATTGAACTTGAATGTATATATAACTACCATAATACTAAATTCACCTAGTTATATCAATATACCTTTGTTTGACCCCTTGGAGATCTTCTTGCAGCACTAGTGGGGATCTTCTTCCTAGCCTGTCAAATATCACAGATAACATAAGTAATAGCTTTTATTATTGGACCATTAATATAATCTTTAATGAATAACCCAAAGATCATAACATTTTGTTAACCTTATCTTGCATACTAGTTTCTGTATTCACTGGAAGTCCACTGGAGGAACCAACATTTTCTGTGACCTGAGAAGCAACATATTCACCATTAATACACATTAATTACATTGATTTACATTGGCATGAGTTTGTTGAATGAATAATAACATGAAGGTCATACCTTTAAACTACTTGTACAGGCTTCAGAAGTTTGAGTAGTAGGCAGTTCTTCCATTTCTTGGGCATCAATTGTCAAATCTGTGACATCTTCATCCAAAGGATTTGTCTTCAGTGGACACTTCCTTTGGTTGTGTCCTACTTGGTTACAGAAACCACACTTGATGACTATCACTCTCTTTTTCAAGCTTGTTGGTTGGTCCTCAACTCCAGGCCTCCCTCTACTCCTTTTCTTTCCCTTTTCCACAGGCTCCTCAAAGCCTTTTCTTTTTGTTTTAGTGGGCCTCCCTTTGGTCTTTGTGAAGTTTGGAGGAAGAGGGGGTATGTAAATGGTCTCCCCCCACAAGTCTTGACCATTAATACCCATAATTGCACTTTCATAAACTTTTTTGTAACATTCAACACTATAGTACTGAGATAAATAAAGTTTAGGATCTTGCCTTTGATTGCATATTGCACAATAGGCATGGAGGCAAGGAATCCTTCTCAAATCCCATTTCCTACAGCTGCAGCTCCATGATTCCAAATCAACACGAAATTGCCCTCCATATATATGTGTGATTTGATAATGCTTATCATCAGACTTCCTAGGGATGTAGTCTCCTAAGTTCTTCACATTTTCATTCAAGATTTCCATGATGGTAGGACAAAGATCATCTCTCCAATTTTTGGCTTTATCCCTATTCTTTTGCAACCTACTCATCATGTACTCTCTTATCCATTCAAGCATAGTCAATATTGATTTCTCTCTGGCATAAAGGATAGAACTATTGAAAGATTCACAAAAGTTATTCAAAACCATATCACCTTTTGACATTGGAGTGAAATGAGATTTACTCCATTGTGAGGGTGGCTTGTCACTCAACCATTTAGCAGCTATAGGATCAAGGTTAGCCATAGCTTGTATGTGCATCTTAAAGTGTCCAACAGTTGTACTATTGGCTGCTTTCCATAACATATCCTTAAATTGCAATCCTTTAAACCTAGCACTCATGAAGTTCTTCCACATATGCCTAACACAAAATCTATGCTCAGACTCTGGAAAAACCTCATCTAAGGCTTGAATTAAGCATTTCTGTTTATCAGACATGAATGTAAATTCTTGTGGTTGATTTATATGAAGATCTTGTTTTAGTAAGGTTAAGAACCAAGACCAGGTATCTCATGCTTCCATATTCACCACAACATATGTCACTGGATATGGTTTGTTATTTGGGTCAATACCAATAGTTGTAAGCAAAACTCTC
Organism: Jacaranda mimosifolia; assembly: GCA_018894105.1. NCBI lineage: Eukaryota > Viridiplantae > Streptophyta > Magnoliopsida > Lamiales > Bignoniaceae > Jacaranda > Jacaranda mimosifolia. The sequence goes on along the minus strand of CM032130.1, from coordinate 11,736,842 downwards.
TTGTGAGGCCCACTTGATGACATCCATCTACACCCAAAATTGGTCTGCAACCAGCTAAAAACCCAGTTTTCAATGCCCCAAAGCAACAATAGAAGTGTGTGAAGATGTGCTCCTCACTACTGTCATCCATCCCTAGAATAACAGTAGACCCTAGGTTGGACCTTCTCAATTCAGCTGTATAGTCCCAAAGTTTGGCATATTGAGCTTTAGGATCCCCCTCAATCATTTGAAGTGCTTTCTTCTTAGCTCTATAGGCTTGATGCCAAGAGACACTCACCCTCACATCCATTTCTAACTCATGTCTAAACCCCTCAGTACTCCTAATTGGATCAATTTTCATCTTATTGACAAATCTCTCAGCAAGGTAAGAAGATGTGACATTATTAACATCATATGTTGGCTGGCATGTATGTGTGGGGTAATATGTGTTTATTTGAAAAATAGACTCATCCTCCACTCTATATGCATGCATTTTCCACCCACATCCCTCAGACTCACATTTGGCATACACCCTCTCCTTGTCATTCTTTTTTATTTTGATGTTTCTCATGCTTTGGATGGCTTCAGCATGTACAACCTTCCTAAAATCTATCTTGTTCCTAAATTTCATGCCAAGTTCAAATTTAGGAGTGAGTTTTTGGTTATAATTAAAGGAAGGTGCAGAAGGGCTGTGAGCTTCCCCATCAGACTCCACATCACTGTCCAATCCTACATCACTATCACCAACAATGTCTTCCTCACTCTCACTATCACTATCACTATTATTTCCATCCCTCTGCTCATCTCTCTCATTAACATTTGCTTCCTCCAGCCCAACCCATTCCTTATCTGGATCTATAAATTGATCAAAAAACATATCATCATTTACCCCATCACTGTCATCCCCAGAATGGTATAAAGGGTCACTCCCACTTAAACTAATATCATCATCACCACTCCAAGTTGGAGATAAGGTCACATACTCAATCCTACTCCCTAAGAAACTCTGAGTATTAGGTTATGTTTGGGTTGGGGATTGGGATTGGGATTGGGATTGGGTTTGGGATTGGGATGGGTACTGTGAATGGGATTATGTTTAGGTTTGGGACTGTCCAGCTATTTGGGTTTGGGCCTATCCACGTGTTTGGGCTTGGGGCTGTGGATGTGTTTGGGTTTGGGTTTGGGTTTGGGTTTGGGCTTGTGTTTGAGCTTGGGTTTGGGTTTCCATATTAGATTGGGAGTCAACTTGTATTTGGGATTGACATTTGGTTTGTGCTTGGGATTGGGATTGGGATGGGGATGGGCCATGGGGCTGGGATCTTGTTTCCACATATATCTTTACCTCTCTAAATTTGATACAAAACTCACCAATTGATTTAAAATCCGCATCACTACTAATCAGATTGAATTCACCATCTATTTTGGAATAGAACTTCCTAGGGGTCCCCACTTTCACACTATCACATAGGTAATTAACATTCTTAAAGTTTAGAATTTTTAGCAAAAAATAATCAAACTTAGCCACTTTGCCATTCTTGTACACAGAAGGAGGGGCAAAATCACAGCAGCCCCCATAAAATATACAAACAGTTATTTTTCCATAATTTGACTCTGCACAGTACACAAAAAAAATAAAAATTATTTGAACGTACACATAAACTGCAGAAAAGATTCCCAAACACACATCACTAACTTCTACAATCTGACATATATAAACCCACATGCATTATAAAGTGTAAGCCCTATTCTACAGTCAAACTAAACAATAAACAAGAATCAAATCTTCTATGGTCCCAACACAAACAATAAACAACTCAAATCAAGGCACTTTTCAACTAAAGTCCCCACATGCATATCGGTCAGAAGCAAAATGTGGTCCCTCTACACAAAAAACAAGCCCGAACATAAAAGGGAGGTGCTTTCCAAGTAAAAAGATATATGGACCCCAAAACCTTTAAAAACCAGAAATACAACACAAAAGGAAGGTTCTTTTAATGCTTACCATATACAGGAGGTGGCAAATGAATGTCTTCCAAGCGACGGTCCAACATTTTCTCAACAGCAACTCGAATGCGAACTTCAACAACCTTTGAACGAGCGTGAAGAATTTTTTACGCTGAGATTATACCTTTTCGCACTCAGATTTGCCTTTTGTTGGTGAGACTGAGAGCCGTTTTTGGGCGATTTTGAAGTGGATTGAGGGCCTAGGGTTTTTCTTTTTGTTTGCTTTCAGAAGTCTGATTTTGTGTTTCAAACAAGAATCAATTTTTTAGAAGTATTTTATTTGCGTTTTTATCTTAATTTTAGCCTTTTTAGTTTTTTAGGTTTTTCTTATTTTAATTTTTAAGTTTTAACAAATTAATAAATTAAATGTTTTAATTCAGCATATGACATGGCGCTGAAGAATTGGGTGACGTGGCCAATTCATGCCAAATGGCGTAAAACGCACAAAAATAGAGCCCGATTGCTGCTGACTGGACATTTGGCAGGCTCAATTTCAAATTAATCAGCCCAATGGACCAAAATTGCAAAAAATTGGACCAAATGTGCGAAAATCGACGGGCCAATGGACCAAATGTGAACCCATAACACCATGAACCAAAATCGAAAGAGGGTATAGTTGGTGGACCAAATTTGCAATTTTCCCCCTCAAATTACTCATTATCCAAATACTCAAATTTAACTAGTTAACCCAAATTACTTATATCAAAATTAAATTTATAATAATAATCATGGCATACTTGAAGTGTATATTTAAATTTTTAATATATATAAAAGAAAAAAATTAAAATTATTTTGAATTTATTTATCTTCAGTAGCTTTGGACAATGGAGAAAGAAAGATTTTTATATTTTGGTGCTACATATTCAAATTTTTAGTAACATAAAATTAAAAATTTTCTACTATTTACATATATTTGATTGAATATATTACATGAAATAATAATATTTCAAAAAAAATGAAAAGAATAAAGTTAAAGAAAGAAAAAAATAATATCTTAGAGGAAAAATAGAGAGAAAAAAACATAATATGGGGAAGAGAGAAAAAAGTGATATATACTCTTGTAGTTCTTATTTGTTTAATATAACAAAAATTAAATATATAAATTATAAATTAAATAAACGACTAAAATTAAATACATACTCTTTTTTTAATTTAAAAAGATTGAGTTAACTTTTTAAAAATATGCCAAAAAAATTAGCCAATATTAATAAATTACTCTAGCATTCAAATATTAGGTAGTTTTAGCATTTTAATTGACACTACAAAAAATTGAAAAAGATGAAAAAAAAAAAATCAAATCAAAATACAATTAAAAAATTGGGTCTAATAGACTAGACCCAACCATAGACCCAATGGGTCTAATTTAGGATATATTATTTGGGTATTTTAGGGTATGAGTCTAATTGAGTTTATGGGTAGAGTAAAGTAGGATAAATATGGGATATAATTATTTGGATATATTAGGGTATGATAAATATGGGGTCTAACTATTTGGGTTTGGGGAGGACAATACCCTACCCATTGACAGGTCTATCTTACATATTATCTAAAAAAATGATGACAAGAAAATGGTTTCTATAGTGAACTGAATAGTAGTAGTCATTGGAGGAGGGTATTCTCATTATGCGACTCCTTCACTTATTATCGACCAATTCTATTTATGTTATAGAGGAGAGGTCATTTACACTTATAAATAGAAGTCATTTCTTACTAAAATCAATTATAAAAAAAAAAAGGAAAAAAAATACTTATAATCACTAAAACCTCTATACTAAAAAAGAGAGATTCATTATTAAAGAAAGATGTTCTTGTGGTGGAGTTTTGAACTCAAAAATTTGTTAGAATTTGTCGAGTTATATGATGTTGTAGAGCTATTGCATCTGAGAGGGCACAAGCCAAGACAATTACTACTAGACCAATAACAAATTCCTACTACAATAAGATAAACATTATCTTTCTTCATATCCATTTGTACAAATTAATCCATATATTTTATATTTATCCTTTTATTAGAGCATTTAATATACATGATCCTTGTATATTCAAACACTGCTTAAAAAGATAATTGAGCAATAAAAAGCATTTCCCTATTTTTTGTGTATCAACTGCAATAAGATTGACAATCTATGAGTGCGCGCATACTTTTTCCTTTTTGATGTCAACACATTTTTTATTTTTTTTTCCATTTTCTTGAATCAGCTCTTTACTAGATTCACAATTATATTCTTTTGCATAGTTTTGTGATTCAATGGTCACTTTGGATTGGGAAACACTTTCGTTTTATAATTGAATGTTAACCCTTATTTCTTTCTTCATAATTCTTTAATGAACCTACCAATTGTTTGTAAGGTTAAGCTAGATATGTCCTTTATCTCATTTGATAACCACCCCGATACCACCGTAGTTTCATGCAAGATACTCGAGATCCTTTAACTATGGTATGATTTGATAGGTTTGCCGATTAAAGTTGATTCATCACTTCTATTACTCAAGATTAGCAGTCTTGTCCTTTGATGAGGATTAGGATGACCTCGACGTCTAATCATAATGTGAAATAGATTAATTAAGCCTACATATAAGAGATCCTTTTAGGGTTCGTATAATCTTGACTATGATCTTAAGTTTTGAAGCCACAAATTTAGTAAGGGTGCTGGATAGTGTTCTAACAATTTGATGCTTTAGTCAATAACATGTATACAAGTATTGTTGAGAGAATAAAGAGTAAAGAATTAATTGCCGTAATTGACAAATGATAATCATTAGGCTATTCAGAGTAACTAACCTACATGAGTAAAGTATAGGGGTGTAGGATGAGTCGAGCCGTTCGTGAGCTGGTTCGATTATAGCTTGACTCAAACTCGATCTTTACTTTAGTTGTCTCATGAGCTTTTTTCTATTTTTAAATATTTTTTATACAATAATTAATATACATATATTAATAATTTACTTTTTTTTCTTCTAATTTTAAATATTTATTGTATATGATTAAATAATTATAATATATTAATAAATACTGTATCAATAATTACAATATATTATAATTTAAATCATTATAGTAATTAATATAGGATATATTATAATTTAATATATATTTTATTTATAATTATAACTTAAATTATTTTATTAATTATTATTAAATAATTATAATATATTAATAATTTAATATTTTTATTTAATTTTAAAATTTCTGGTGAGCCGAGCTTGAGCTTAAAATATTGGGCTTGAGCTTGCAATTTTTGCTGAGCTCGACTCGAGATCAACTCATTTACACCCCTAGTAAAGTGCAGCTGATGTGTTGGCTTAATCCAAGCCATTGATACATGAGTTGATCTAATGGTTGGTTTCATATTACATGCATTGGGCTTGGCCCATTATAGAAGTGTTTGAGATGAAATATTGGGCCCTAATCTGAATGTGATATTTAGGTAGTGATTGGTATGCATGAATATAATCATATGGGAATGGAATGACATTAGAAATGGAATAAAGGTGGGAAAGGAATGGTGCTGGTATAACTAATCCTATGCTTGGTATGTACTAGGAATAAGAAATGAATGGAATCATCATTCCTTACTTGATTCCATTTTCATGATTGGTATTAGTGATAACCGGGTAGGAATAAAATGAAAATTTTTAAATGACCAAATCACCATTTTATAATAAATTATTAAAATAAAAATATTTATAAGTATTTTTTTTATATATTATTATAAAAAGTTTTTGTAGGGTAAGTTTATAATTATGTAGTTTCAATATTACTTTTAATGTTATTCAAATTATATTAGTAAATATATGCATTTTATATCTCATCAGCTATGTTACGTACGTTTACACAAAAAAAATATAAACACAATTCCATTGAAGTTCTCTTTTTGTAATTATAATTTTGCAAGCTCTTTTATACTTTTTGATAAAATATTATTAAAAAATATAAACTATTTTATAACTAAAGTGGTTAATTTTTTTGTGATAACATAAGGACGCCTTTATTGCTCTTTTTTATATGTTTAATTTGAAGTGTCATTAATGTAATCCACAACTCTTCATTTATTGATTTGGCAATCGTTGGAAGAGATGCATGTATAATTAATATTTTAAATGATATATAGAAATTTTTTTATTAGGCATCGACCAAGTTGTTGATGCTCATATTTTTTTATTATGAAAATTGAAAGATACATAATTATTCTTATTTTTTATTTTTAATAATTAATTTTTAATAATTATATATTTTTATTAATTTTAATAAAAAATATATGAGTAAAATATACAATTAAATCAAAACATGTAACAATCAAATAAGTTAGAACATAATATCATATATTTACAAAAGTGATATATATATATATATATTTCAAATATAAAAGTTTTTTGTTAGATTTTGGAGAGTAATTTTGTGAAAGAAAAATATAAGTTCATACCCGATAGATTGGGAACAGCTAAACCCATGAGGGAGGGAGAGAATAGCTAAACCCATGTTTTTGGGAATGGGAATTCCTATGGGAATGGTTATTCCTATCTTCAAATTATACCAATCATGGGTTTAGAAATGGACTTAAGATCATTCCTGCATACCAGTCGTACCATTAGTCTTTTAGGAGCCAGTATATAAATAATAATGAATAATATCCACATCTCGCTTCATCTTTAAGTTACTGAGTTGAGGCTGAAGGTTTCCGATATTTGATAGCATAGACTAATTGCAAATCCTAGAGATTCTTGTTCCAAATCTGCCATGCTTCCTTTGCACTAGTTGTACACATGATTAGTTTGGCAAAAAATTGGTGCTGTTGTGGCATTACTGATGTACGATCGACTCTTCAAGAAGCTTATTATCTGCATTAATTTGTTTGTGGCCTTTTATGTTTTGAAACACAGTTTCTTCCATAAACATCAATTGTAATCGAAAACATGAATTCTTCCTATCTACGATTTTGAAAAAAATAAATCTCACACTAGACATACATGATGTTGAAGATCCAACCATAATATAATCTCACTAGAAATTAATTCTCACAGTTGATATTTCCGCAAGTACAAATCAATATCTCCCACTATAAGTTAGTTTTTACGAACCCCTCGACTCATTTTCTTTCCAATAAATACTTTATAATGAAATTTTTTCTCTCTGCATCTCATAATGTATAGGGGAAAGGGCCAATTTATATCCATTTACCGTTAATGCGGTGCGTTCATCAAATAACCAAATAAACAAATAAAATTTAATATGCTATTAAGATGACTATCAATAATGAAGCCAAACTAATTGATATTCCTCGAATATTAGAGCGTTGTAAGGTTCTCTCACCTGCTCTGATGATAAATACTTAATAGAATATATAGGCATAAGGCGTGAACAAAGAAATTAAATTCTTTTTGTTCATCTTAATTACCTACATTTTGATACTTTGCAAATTGAGAGTTTTGCCGATCACATGCTATCTGTGCAATTTAATTTCTTCCATATACTAATACATTTGCAACTCACAAAATAGTTCCATATGTATATGATGTAAAATCATCATTGTCCACATTAAATTATCTATTGTAATAAACTAGAGTATTGTGTGTAGACCATCATAATTAACAGAAAATATCAATATATGTTAGAAGCACTTTACTAGGCTTAAGTACAAAAAAATCACAAAACATCAGTTATATATTATTGCAACCAAGACCCATTCAATGTATATGTTCTTTAAATATTTTTGGTTGTAAGCTTTTTGTTAGAGGATATGCTATTATCATATTATCCCTAATATATTGAATACACTCTATTTGTTATGAAACCACCTCTTGAATGAAAAAATACTTCAGTTCTATATGTTTGGTTCTTTTAATCCCTTGATGATTTATATTAGTTTGATCATGACAAAATTACATTCCTAAAATTATGTGTTGAAAGCATGAAATTAAACTGTGAATATCTTTCCATATTATCTGCTGGAATCTATCTCTGCGTTGGAATTTACTTTCCATAATTAAAAGATCTCTTGAAGATTCTAGCCAAATTAATATCTTTGTGATTTAGGAAAGAAATCATTCTTGCTGCTCTTATTGATAAATCCACAAATTCATGGTGCTAATGGATTCTTACCATAATATCTTGTTTTCTTATTTGATTCCAACGGACACTTACCTAATTAAGGATTTATAGCCATTGAACATGAGCCTATAAATAAGATATGAAGCATTTTTTAGTGTGAATCACCAAGTCAGGAAAATTAAAGATCCTAAGAGTGTTTTGAGAAGTTGTGTGATACTCTCATTTACATTGTGCTTAAGCGTTTGCTAATTCCTTGCTCTACTTGTGTTTTCGAGGGACCCTGTGGTGAAGAAGGTTAAGAGGAGTTTGCCTTCGATGGACCTTCGAGAGACAAAGACAAGGCGGCTTGTGTCTCAAAGAACCTAGTAGTGAAAATGAACGAGAGTCATACTTGCTCTCAAGGGACCTCGTGAAGAGAACAAATTGGGTGCTTGGTTGCTGTAAGGACATCTAGGTGAAGAAACTAGTAGAGTGGTACTGTCTAAAATCTTTTGCAGTATTTTGGGTTTTGGTCTAGAATGAGAGTCTAGAGCTTGTCGTACTGAGTGGAAGCAATTTGTGTATCAATCCATAGAGGTTGTGCAAGGGAAACTAGCAAAAGTTCCCCCAAGCCTTTCCACAAAGTAGTTGGCTTCGCAGTGCTCTAGAATCTGCCTTATCCCGTATGGGATTCCGATTTAGCTCTTTGCAAAGAGCTAGTTTTCACCCTGCTAAGGTTTTGATCTTTAACTTTCATACTGTCAAATTACTGTGTTTACTTGTAGAACATTCTCATATATTAATTAATTTGATGGGTTCAAAATTCTAAGTGAAAGCTTAGGTAGAGGAGTAGGTTTGCTGAACCTCTATAAATTCTAGTGTCTATTTACTTCTATTTTTACTGCTATATTTATCATTGATTTGACTGGTTATTTAACTGATATTTACAAATTCTAGTTAGTGACTAAAACTCTTTTCTGCAAAAGACCTAAACAATTTTGAAAGGCCAAAAAAATTTTAAGTGATAAACTTCCATTGTATTAAAACTCTTTAAGCCTAATTCACCCATCTCTTAGGCTATAATCACTCTTAATTGACATCGAAGCATTGGTTTTCTATATTGTGGTGTAACTACCTGAGTAAATAATCCTATGGCCACTAATACTTTTGATGTCTTTGTAGAAAGGCAATTGCACAACTAACCTACACCATTTGATGGTTCCAACTATACTATGTGGAAAAACTAGATGCAAGAATATATAATTGCCATGGATTTTGATTTATGGGATGTGGTCAGTGAATGGCCGACAGTTCCAATGAAATTAGTTAATGGACAGATGGTTCAAAAGGAGTGATGAGAACTAACCAGTGATGATAAAAAGGCATTCTCAATGAATGCGGGGGCAAAAAATATTCTGTTGTGCGTTCTTAGAAAAAAGGAGTGCAACCGAGTCAGTACATGCACTACAACAAAGCAAATATGGAAAATGTTGCAAGTGCCCATGAAGGTACCAGTTAGGTTTGACAAGAGAGGATTGCTCTTCTCATCCACAAGTATGAATGTTCCAAATGAAACCTGATGAAACCATAAGTCAGATATATGTGCATTTCATGGAGATTATAAATCCTATGTTTGCATTCGGTATAATTATAAAAAAGGTTGAGCAAGTCCGAAAGATTCTTAAATCACTTCCTAAGGAATGGACGCCAAAAGTCATTGCTGTTCAGGAAGCTTGTGATCTTAGCAGGATGACCATAGGTGAACTGATTGGATCTCTCACATCCCATGATATGATGTTGTTAAATAAAGATAAAAGTTTGAAAACAAAAGCCAAAAAGAATATTACTTTTAGTACCGGTCATGATTCTAACTTAGAACTTCAAGAAAATCTTGATGAGGATCAGGTTGAGAATGAGATTGTTCTGATTTTTTGGAGATTAAAGCATCTAACGAACCTGAAAAGAAAATTATGGAACAATAGAACAAAATTGAAAAGAACCAGTCTAGAAACATGAAGTACCGAGCCACCCTGTTGCTACGAATGTAATGAAATTGGACATAGAAAGCTAGATTGTCCCTAATTGAGAAAATATGGGACGAATGGCAACTACATGGGACAAATATGATGGTGAAAAATTTGACAATAAAGAGAATTGTTTCATAGTAAATCAAGTACCACTTCATATTATGATTATGGTTCCAGTGATGAAATCGACATTGATGAGGATGTGCGAAAATTGCTTAAGCTTTATGAAATTCGTGTCAAAATACTTGTTGGTAAAAATAAAGATTTACAAGATAAAGTGGATTATTTCTAGGAAGAATTAGATAGAGCTCATAAAGATAAGTTTGAAATGCAAATGACTAAAATAGAGAGAATTTTGATGCTGAATGTAAAAGAAAATAAATGATTGTCTCACTAAAGAAAATAACTCATTGAAGAAACAAATTGGGAATATGAGCCGTGAAATCAAAAGAAAAATGGTTGTTGAAGAATGTTGTCATGCTAAGGATAATCTAGGTAAATGTTCCACAAGTGTTAAGCACACACAAATACCTATTCCACCAACAAAAAATGTGAAAAAGGGACGTAAATTTAGAAACTATATGAATCAAAAAAATACCAAACCGATTTCAACAACTTTCAGAAAGAATTTCAAATATTTCGAAAAACCTGCTTTACTTGTGGTAGACCTGGTCATGTCAATTATAAATGTCCGATTGAAAGATTCATTAGTACCAAGTTTATTTGGGGAAGAAAATTATCTACCACTAACCATGAAGGAAATAACATAGTTTGGAGACCTAAAACAAACTAATCCCTTGCAGGTTCATGCGAAGGAACATTCCCGAAAACAAAAGTGGTACTTGGACAGTGAATGTTCCAGGCATATGGCGGGGGATGCATCCATGTTTCTTAAGCTTAATAATTGTCTTGCAAGAATGTTCTTTTCACAGACAATACAAAAGGATGCATAATAGGTAAATGTACCATTGATATGCAGACTGGTACTACTATTGATAATGTATGGCTTGTTGAGGGCCTTAAGCATAGCTTGCTTAGTATCAGTCAACTATGCAATAAAGGTTACGAGGTTAAATTCCGTCCCACTCACTGTGTTATTAAGAAAAATGAGAAATTGATTTTTACTGCTACCAGGAATGGAAATATTTATTGTATAATTCTTGATGGTTTAACCTGTCAAAATATAGTGTATTTAGTTGTTTCAGATGAAAAATGCTAGAAGTGGCATAGGAGATTGGGCCCCCTAAACATAAAGCTTGTATCTTCTCTCACAAAGAAAGATTTTGTCAAAGGTGTACCAAAATTAAATTTCACCAAGGACAGAATATGTGATGCATGCCAAAAAAGGGGAAGCAAATTCAAACGTCTTTCAAACCGAAAAATGAGGTCACAACTTCCAAACTATTGGAACTTTTACATATTGACCTATTTAGGCCTATGAAAAGCACTTCCCTTGGAGGTAAAAGATATATGTTTGTCATAATAGATGATTATACTCATTTTATGTGGGTTCTTTTGCTCATAAAAATGGTGCTTCAAATGTCTCCATTCCATTCACCAAAAGGTTTCAAAATGAAAAAGGGTTATTTCATTAAGAAAATTCAAAGTGACGATAGAACCGAGTTTGATGAATTAAATTTTACTTTATTTTGTGAATAACATAGTTGCATTCATGATTTTTTTGCTCCTAAAACTCCCCAAGAAAATAGGGTGTTCAAAGGGAAAATTGGATTTTGCAAGAAGTTGCTTGAACCATGCTTAATGAATATGATCTTCCAAAATCCTTTTGGGGTGAAGCTATGAATACGGCTTGTTATGTGTTAAATTGTGTTTTCTTAAGACCTCTTTTGAGAAAAACCCCATATGAATTGTGGCACGGTAAAATTTCAAATATTTTTTATTTTCGTGTCTTTGGTTGTGATTGTTACATTCTCAATGATAGAGATTATTTGACAAAATTTGATTCCAAAGTTGATAAAGCTATCTTTATTGGTTACTCAATGCATACTAAAACATATCATGTGTTTAATAAGAGGAAAAGAAAGGTTCAAGAATCCAGCATGCTACGTTTGATGAGACAAACCTATCTTGTGCCAAGGAAACCTTGAGCATGGAAATTGCAGTCACCCTACTGTCATAATCATAGGAGATCCTCAAGCTGGGATAACTACCAGATCTAAAGCCAGATAATTTCTACCAGATGAATCCAATTGTGCCCTCATTTCAATGATTGAGCTTAAAGATGTTAAAGAGACACCAAAAGATCCATTTTAGATTGAAGCAATGAAGGAGAAACTAGCTTAATTTGAAAAGAATGAAGTCTGGAAGCTGGTAGAACGACCACCATGCCATTCAGTCATTGATACTAAGTGGCTATTAAAAAATAAATTGGATGAATCCGGGAAAGTTGCCATAAATAAAGCAAGGTTGATAGCAAGAGGCCACAGTCAGGAAGAGGGCATTGACTATGATGGACCATTTGCTCCAGTTGCAAGGTTAGAATTAATTAGAATGCTTCTTACCTTCACATCTCATAAAAAATTTATGCTCTATCAAATGGACATAAAAAATGCTTTTCTAAACGGATTCTAAAAGAAGTTATGTTGAACAAATCCCCAGTTTCAAAAATTAAAATTTTCCTCATTATGTTTTTAAACTGACAAAGGCTTTATATGGACTAAGATAGCCCCCTAGAGCTTGGTATAATCGATTGAGTAATTTTCTCATAAATAATGGTTTTTCTATTGGAATCTTAAATACCACATTGTTCACTAAGCACTAAGATAATGGTTCTCTTATTGTTCAAATTTATGTCGATCACATTATTTTTGATGCTACTAATGATCTGCTCTATCAAGAGTTTGCTGAGAAAATGAAATAAGATTTTGAGATGAGCTTAATATGAGAGTTCAATTTCTTCTGGGGACTTCAAGTGAAGCAAACTCAGAAAGGGACATTGATCTCGCAAGAAAAGTATATAAAGTAGCTTCTAAAGAAGTTCAGAATGTGTGAATGTAACCCTGCAACCATTCCCTTAGGTACAAATACCAAACTGGAACTTGATGAGGACGGTAAGAGTGTAGACGAAAAGGTCTACAAAGGTATGATTGTTAGATTACTCTATTTAATTGCAAGCTATCCACATATTATGTTCTCAACATACTTATGTGCTAGATTCCAGTCTGACCTAAAGGAATCCCATTTGAATGTTGCTAAAAGAATATTGAGATATCTTAAGGGAACATCTAACTATGGCTTATAGTATCCACATTCTAAATCTTTTAATTTCATAAGCTATTATAATGCGGTTTATGCTGGTTGTAAGATAGATAGGAAAAGTACCAGTGGTGGTTGTCAACTGCTGGAAAATTGCTTGGTTTCATGGTGCAGTAAAAGGCAAACATAGATCCACAATCGAGGCAGAAAATATGGCCTTAGGCAATTGCCACACACAGGTAGTATGGATGAAGCATAATTTACGTGATTTTGGTGTGAATGTGCATTTGTGCCTATTTTATGTGACAGTTCAAGTGCTATTAGCATTTCTAAAAATCAATGTTGCACTCACGCATGAAACACATTGAAATTAAACATCATTTCTTGCATGATCATTTGAATAAAGGTGATTATTCAATTGAATTTGTTTTTACTGAAAATTAGCTTGCAGATATTTTTACCTAAGCTTCGGAAGAAAAGAAATTTGTTCACATTAGGGAAAAATTAGGAGTTAAATCAAAATCTAATTTTGGTAGGATTTGTTAACTTATTTAAATATGACAGTTTTTTTGAACTCAAAATAATCGCATCTCTTCCATTTTCAATACTCGTTTTGCATGCCTAAAAAATTGGTCATTTTATTCATGATCCTTTCCACTTTCCAAAAAACCGTTTTCTGAAAAGCTCTTAAACTTGTCATTTCTTCTTCCCGCTCACATCAAAGAAAAACCCTCATTTATTTTCCATTCTAAAAACTTTCGTTTATATCTTCTCTTCCTAAGCAAAAAGTCACCATGTCTAAGCGCTCTGCCAAATCAGACACTGGAGCTTCATTCTCCAAGAAAAAATGCTCACCATCTCTGTCTGAACCCGTTCCTGTTAACATTCAGATCTCCGAAGCTCCAATGTTGTTAAAATGGTACAATGATTCCAGTGCTGATGAGGGTCAGTCTTTCTCTTCTGAAAAACCGGTCTATCTTAGTAGTGAAGAATTAGGCGGTAAGGATATCTCCATGGGTAATCCTGAAAAACTCATTGGTTCTAAAGAAGATGTTTCTAGCCCTAATTCTACTTTTTCAGTTCATCCTAGAGACGTTAAGGATTAGAACTTTAATAAGCTTCTATCTTCCTTAAAATTGCACTTCTCTGAAGTACAAAAATATTTTAATGAAAAAGTTTTTGCACACAATTTAAATCGTGGTAAGGCCATCAAATTTGATTCATTGCCAAAATTTGATGTAATTGACTGGGTTTATGGTTTGAAATTGGATAACTTAATGAAAATTGATGAACATTCATATCCTTTCTTGGGTCAAACTATTCTACTCAAATTTCACCTTTATTGAATCTGAATATGAGGTCTCTATGGAATCTCATGTTTTTGAGAAAAAGATTGTGTTATCTCCCTCCAAGTCGAACTTTTTACTTGATCTTCCATATAATGGTACAAACTTCATTAACTTTGGTGATATGGCTGGTTCCGATATTTCTTATGATGATATTTGTCAACTCTTTTGGGAAGGAAAGCTATAGTCTTTTTTTGTTGGTGCTGGTTTGAATAAAATGAAAATTAAACATATTTTGCTTCATAAGTTGTTTAGTTATTTCATTTTTCCCACTTTGGTTTCAAGTGGTGGTAGTACCACTGATCCAAAATTCCATGAACTAGGCTCGTAACACCTTACCCAGGCCCAAAATGTCATACCCATACTTATTAAATATAATATGATGGGTATGGGTAGGGTCTATACCCATAAATTACCCATGCACTCACACAAAAAAATTACTCATTATTTGTACTTAAATTTAATCTATGAACATAAAAATTGTCTATACCGAAATCAAATTTATATTAGTAATAAACTTTTTATATATAAAAATTACAAACATGTGAATGAAAAGTAACAACTAAATAATTTTTTAAATTAAACTGAATTAATAAAATTAATAAAGTTAATAAAGTTAATATATTGGGATAGAATTTTTTTTTTTTTTTATAAAATTGGAATAGCAATAGCAACAGTTAAACATTTTTTATAATAAAATTAATTTTAATAGTGGAATAAATATTTGTTATAAAAACAGTTAATAATATTAATTTTGCTAATGAATAAACTTTGTTAATAAATTTTTTTATTAATGAATGAAAAATTGAAAATAAAAATTAACTAGTTTAAATTTAATGATTAAATTAAATTAAATATAGAAAAAGTTTTTTTTTTTTTTTTTGGTTATCGTGTGCCAAATAATATTTTTAGTGTATATTGAGAAAATTAATATATACATTAAAAACATAAGTCCAATAAACTAGACCCAATGTGTCTTGGGTTAGATAAGATATGGTAGGGTTAGGATCTAATCCTTTAGGGTATTTTAGGTTATGGTAGAATATAGGGTATTTTTGTTTGGGTATTTTAGGGTATGAGTATGTGTAGGGATCATTTATAGGCCTACCATGAACCTTTACCTCATGGCCAAAGCTGTCAAGCAAAAATCGGTTAACCTTGGCTTTATCATTCTAAAATATATGATTTTCTCTTTCACCCATCAAGCCAAAAACCTTCCTTATTCTATGCTTCTCACAGATATTTTTAAGAGTGATGGAGTGTTCTTGCCTGATGCTTAGATTGAGGGGGAGCGTGATCATAAAATATTGGACTTTGCTAGCCTTACAAAAATGAAAATCTAGTATACCGACAATGATGGTTGGTTCAGAGGTATTGGAAAGGTAACTAGCAGTGACACTTTGCATCCCCGAAAAACCAAAAAACCAGTTATTATTAGTTATGAATCTAAAGATTGCAGCCATACACGCACCACTCCTATTAGAAAATCCAAAAGGGCTCAGGGCCAATTTGATAAGAGACTAGACGCTAAGGTCCATGATCTTGGTAAGGCTGTTGAGACTCTTGCTGGCCGTTTGGAAACTCTTGCTGATTCCATGGATTACAAGCTGGAACGACTTCTTCAAAAATCCAGTCAAAATCGTGCCAGCGTTATTCGATTGAAAGAGAAAGTTAAGTTTATCTGAATGCTTCTTAGGCCCCTTTTGATGATGAAGGCGAAGAAGATTTCAATTTTGGAACTTTTATTGCTGTAACTTATTTTGAACTATTGCTAGTATGATGAATACTTTTTGTGTGGGCTCGTAATTTTTGGATACTTTGCTATTTTCAAGCCTGTAAAATGAATTAATGCTTTTGTTTTCCATTATCTGCTAGTATTCATTGTTTCCTTATTTTTTAAGCACATATGTAGAGGAAGCATAAGCTTCTCTCAAACTCTTGGAAAAACATTAAGACAGGGGGAACACAATCTGGGAAAACTTGGCACATGAACAGAGGAAGCACATGTGATATCCTTCCTCTCATTCAATCATAAAAAAGGGAGATTGTTAACCTCTTGATGATTAATATTGTTTTGATTATGAAAAAATTACATTCCTAAAATTATGTGCTGAAAGCGTGGAATTATATCGTGAATATCTTCCATATTATTTGCTAGAGTCTATCTATGCATTGGAATTTACTTTTCATAATTACAAGATCTCTTGAAGATTCTAGCCAAACTAATATCTTTGTGATTTAGGAAAGAAATCATTCTTGTTGCTCTTATTGATAAATCCGCAAATTCATGGTACTAATGGATTCTTACTGTAATATCTTGTTTCCTTATTTGATTCCAATGGACACTTACCTAATTAAGGATTTATAGCTGTTACATGAGCCTACAAATAAGAAACTATGCAACATTGTTTAGTGTGAATCACCAAGTTGGCAAAAAGATCTTAAGAGTGTTTTGAAGAGTTGTGTGATACTCTCATTCACATCGTGCTTAAGTGTTTGCTAATTCCTTGCCTATTTGTGTTTTCAAGGGACCTTATAGTAAATAAGGTCAAGGGGAGCTTGTCTTTGATGGACCTCGGGAATACAAGGACAAGGCGGTTTGTGTGTAAAGACCTAGTGGTGAAGAGGGACTGGAGTCATACCTACTCTTGAGGGACCCCTTGAAGAGAATAAACTGGGTGCTTGGTTGCTCTAAGGACCTTTAAGTGAAGAAACTAGTAGAGTAGTATTGTCTAGAAGAGAGTCTAGAGCTTACAGTGCAAAGTGCTAGCAACTCATGCATCAGTTCATAGAGGTTGTGCAAGTGAAACTAGCAGAAGTTTCCCTGGGCCTATTCACAAGGTAATTGGTCTTGTAGTATTCTGGAATTTGCCTTATCCCGCTTGGGATTTTGATTTAGTTCTTTGTAAAGAGCTGATTTTCGCCCTGTTTCTAATCCTGTTAAGGTGTTTCTAATCCTTAACTTTCATATTGTCAAATTACTATGTTTACTTATAAATCATTCTCATTTATTAATTGCTTTGACAGGTTCAAAATCGTAAGTAAAAGCTCAAGTAGAGGAGTAGGCTTGCCAAACCTCTATAAACTCTAGTGTCCATTTACTTCTGTTTTTACTGTTTTGTTTATCATTGGTCTGACTGGTTGTTTAATTAGCATTTACAAATTCCAGTTAATGACTAAATCTATTTTTTGCCAAAAACTTAAATAATTTTGAAAGGCTAAAAAGTTTTTGAGTGATAAACTTCCGTTGCATTAAAATTCCTTAAGCCTAATTCAACTCCCCTCTTAGGCTATAATCACTCTCAGCCTTCTTTTGGATATTTGTTATTTTTGGAGAAGAAAACCATTATAGAATTATCATAGTAGATAAATAGTGGTTTGGTTATGGTGCCGACAGCTCCAAGTCGCTAACATTATATTTCACAGCTATAATGCATGGATTGGCTTCAAACATGTCACAAACTTTTCTTTTATATTGGATGAGGAAACAAAGATTCTTTAGCACTTTTCCGCGAAATTGCTATTTCATGCAGTGTTCGAAAAATCGAACCGTTCATTGAACCGAAAAACTTACCGCTTCACGGTTCACTGGTTCAACCATTAGTCGGATCGTAATTGAACTGCAATTGAACTGTGATGTTATAATTATGTAATATATATATTTATATTATATATATTACTTAAAAATTAATAAAATGTCAAAATATAAAACATAAAGAGCTTAAATGATATTATCTAACATTACAATCCAAATTTCACAATTCATATTATAAATGATCACAACAATTTAGATATATCAAGTCTAGAGTTTAAAGTTGAGAGTGTGTAGATTAATTCTAAACTCTAAACTAAGGCTTTTTTTGACTTTTAGATAGATTGTGAGGTTTACCTTAACCTTCAAACTTTGTACTTAGACCAAAAAAATTAAAAAAATTCGTCGGCCGGTTTACAGTCCAACCGGTTCAACCAGTCGGTGCAATTCGGTTTTTTAGACAGTGATTTCACGTAATAGAAATCGATAATAAAATGTAAATTTTTTTTAGTGTCAAGACATCCAGAAAAATTTGAATTTGAGTATTTAATTACTTTTAATTGATCAGTATTCTATCTATGAGCATATTTTACTTTATCTCTTGTAGGTACCTTATCGCTTTTCGTGTATTTTCTAATGGCCATGCTAGAATCAATTTGATATCTTTGTAATATTTAGCTAAGCTTATGTCTGGCCTTGTACAAATTTATACATACATTAAATTTCTGATGATAGAAGCATATATATGGAGTATCCATTTCCTTACATCATTCTTTAACATTACATAAGACAAAACATTTTTAGTTAAGTACTTATCTATCGAGATCTTTCAAGAACTTTCTCAGTATAGACTTTCTAAGTTAATTCCAACTATATTTATGATCTACCATGGAATATTTCCATTTCTATAAGATGTCTCTCCCATATCTTTCTTTCAAAATTCTTAGAGAAAAAATCTTTCTTCTCACACAATATGGCCATATCATGAGTAGCAAGTAATATATCAACATATAAGCCCAAAACTTATTATACCACTAAATCTTTGGCATACATGATAAGTCCAAATTTACATTTGTATTAAGTATTAATTTGTGGAATTAACAAACAATTTCTTTCTCTATAAATTGCTTTCATGTGCTAATTTGGTCAAAATTTGTATTTGCAAGGTACATGAGAAGATATTTGGAAAATGCTAAGAAAATATGTTGAAGGGCAGTGTTCCTCGTGCCCAGTATATGTTAACTTAATTTTAAGGAATGATGCTCAGAGTTTGACTTAAAGAGGGGCAAAAAAGAAACTTCACGTGCTCCCCCCGCCCTCCCTTTTTTTTCTAGAATATTTCATTACTTACATAGATAGAATTTTAAACATTTAGTAAGGGTTTTGCCTTTTGGAGTTTTGAATTGAAACTTGAAACTTAGTATTAAATACATGATTTTTAAAAGAGGAGTAACAAGAGATCAAATTCATCTCTGGAGTAGAGTTTCTCTTTTTCCTTTTTTAAACTCTTTTCAATTTTAGTAATACTTATGATATTTTATTTTATCCATGTTCTGCTTAACAAATCACTCATGAAATAATTCATTATTTTAGGATTGTGATGGATTCATTTGGATAAATTTGTTACTTCTTGTATATATGCATTTGAGTGACTGATTGCATAATTTGTTTCAAACTCAATAAGTTTTTGGTGCTGTTGCTGGGGAACTTAAAATTATTTCATTTTTGCTAATATTATTTTTAAGCACCAGCTTTATTCGGACCTTATTTTTTATTTATTTTGTTTATTTTTTTTCAGGAGTCCCTACAGTTGTATATACGAGATAAAAGCTCAAATTAGTGCTATTTGATCTAGAAATTAAGAGGGCCTTTCGAATATGCAAACGAGCATTTCAACAGACAAAAAAAGATACTACAGAAATGCAAATAACAGGCTTTTACGGGGCTATGCTGTTCTTCAAGTTTAGGGCTTTGGGCTAGCATCACAAGACCAACCATTCATGTAAATAGTTTTGAGATTAAACTCGCTGTCATTCAGTTGATACATAACTCAATGCAGTTTGAATGGACTCCAATTGAAGATCTAAATGCTCACATAGCGAGTTTTCTAGAGATTTGCAACACCTTCAAGTATAATGTGGTGTTAGAAGATGCAATAAGGCTGAGGTTATTCCTGTTCTCATTGAGGGACAAAGCTAAGAGTTGGTTGGTGTCATTACCTCCAGGGTCTATCACTATTGGGAGAAGTTAGCAAAAGTTTTTAGCTAACTTTTCTCTACCATCAAGGACAATTAGGTTGAGAAACAAAATTACATTCTTTGTACAATATGATTAGAAAACCCTCTTCGAGGCTTTGGAAAGATACAAAAATATGCTCAGAAAATGCCCTCATTATAGATTGTAGAAATGGCTTCGGGGACAAATGTTCTACAATGTTTATTTGTTTAATCTAGAAACATATTTGATGCTGCAGGAGGAGCACTTATTGTGATGTGGCATGGGATCTTGAAGTCTAAATCTCGACCTAAATGTCAAATATGGTTCTTGTTCTCAATCTTAACCTCAAATTGGATCATCTCTACACAAGTGATTTGGGTTTCTAATCTGACCACAGGAGCACACATCAGGCTAGCTGAGATCGCCTCAGCTAAGGCCCTTCGATGCCTAAGTTAGTGGAGTGCTTAGGTGTTCAGATAAGAACTCGAATGTAAGGTCAAGAACTTAAGTAAAAGATGGTAAAATATAGCATGATCTGTTACTATGCATGGTGTTATCCTTTTTTGTATAAATCGATGTGGCAAATCATTGTTCCTTAGATTTAGGATCCATCGATAGTCAATAGTCTTAGTCATGACTTAGATCGAATCAGTTCTTCTGGGTCGGCTAAAGACTCGAGTAAAAATGCTTGGTTCTTCATCCTATTAGGGTATTTTGCTAAATCCTAGGGGCAAATTGGTCTTTCTAATTATTCTCATTAATTAATACCATCATTAACTCCCCTACTTTCAAAGGGTATTAGTTCTTTTCTCTGCTATGGAGAATAAACCTATACACAATGGAAAGTAGGTGTTGGATCCTCTTAGCTGTCCGATTTGATGCTATCCATCTTGATTGTTGATGTTGTAAAAGAACCATCATATCCAGCTACTTATAAATACTCCCTTGAATGTCCTTGTAACTCCATTTTATTTCTCCCTACTTACTTCAGCACTTCTCCTCGGTTCAGATTATGATCTGTCTAACCATTTGCTGGGGATTACCTCTTACTAGGTTTATTTTCCATTAAACATGAGTTTGAACTAGAGCTCTTCTTCCAATAAGACTCCCAGCCTTAGTCAGTCTAGGTCGAGTGAAAGCAGTTCCTCTTCCTAGGTTTTGGATGATGTGACCTCTCACTAGCTGTCTTCACCTTCTGGCTCCTACGCGATCCCATCCCCAATGGATCCGCAAGATCCGAATCCCATGGCTAGTACCCCTGTAGAGGGTCCTTCATCTGCCTCTACGGAAGAATCGATCTCGGACCTTGAGGCTCAAGAATACCTTATATGTCCCCCTGGATGGTCATAATTGTGAAACTCGAGGCTCTCTAAGTCTCAAAGGTCATGTCTAAGTTCTTCATTTCTGTTAATTATGAAATAATGTTTCCCAATAAATCAGATAGGATGCATCTTCCACCTGAAGGCTATGCACCTTCCATGTTGCTATGCCTAAAGGGGGTCTCAGGTTTCCCATTCCTGACCCCATTGAAATATCTTTTTACAGCTTAATATCTATCCAGCGTAGTTGGTTCCTAACGTATTAAGGCTCATACTCTGTTTCTGTATATTAATGACCTATTTCGGTGTCGAACCCTCTTTCGCACACTTCTGGGCTCTTTATTCCATAACAACCTCTGCTCAAATTAGGGAACGCAGGTAGACTATCTCACCATAAGGCCCATGTGTAAGTTCCTTGCTAAGATCCCCATCTCTTTAGGTCATTGGAAAGAGCGATTCTTTTTCATTCAAGCTCATGAGCTCATGTTGATCGGCTATGGCTGTTCAGGTCCGAATGAAAGTAGAGTAAGCCTAAACCCTCTGCGTCGGATGAAGTTACCTAGAGGGAGGATTACATTGGCATCTTGACTAACTATTTATGCAAGGTTGGCGAGCTCCTTACAAAACAAGTGCTCAAGATCAATAGTCTCTCATCAGCCAACATCCGAGTTTGAAGATCTCTCAATGATGGTTCTTTCTGCTGTTTTTCTTTCTTTTTTTTTTTTTTTGGGTTCTGGCATCCTTTATTCTTTTCCAGCTATATCGAATCGAGATCTCCAGATAATCAATAAGATGAAGGTTTAGAAAGAAGCCCTACTGGCCAAGGCCTGGTCTTCTAGGCTCGTGCCATCCCGTATATGAGCCCACTCAACTGGTTGAGGTTGAACAACCCCCATGGCACGACCCAACTTTTCCCTCCGATGCTAAAGTTACTGATGTTGAGGTCATACCTCGAACCAAGACCAGACTACAAGTGTCGAAGAGATACAAGGGGATAATGGAAAGAAGTGCAAGCATGGGTCTAAGGGCAAGAGCTCCATTCTCAATTCTTGCCCTGGGGAGATCTATTTTGAACTTTACAAAGGATGCTTGATGACCTAAGACGAGGCTACGCTCGCCCTAGTCAATTTTGCCTAATTAGAAAAGAATGGTGCCCATGCCATGATATAGGTATGCCTTATCATCTGTTGTCTAACTCTTTAGGTTATGTTCAATGATGCTCAATTCCTTGTCTTTTGTAAGGGATTACTTATCTCCATCAGATCACCCAACAATGTTCTTACTAGAGGAACTGCTTTATGGTTTGGGATGAGGAGGTCGTGGAGCTCAAAGAAGCAAAGATAGAGCTTGTGGCTAAATTGAAGTCCACACAAGAATCTATCAACAACGAGTTGGCTTTCCATAAGGAGAAACTTAACGATTGCGATAAAAGGATCAAGGAACTGGAGCAAAAATTGGCTAAGATGAAGAAATCATTGGCATTTGAGAAGAAAGCCTCATATGAGTAAGGGTGCACTCAAGGTTGTGAGGTCTTCAATAATCTATTGAGTATCAAGAACTAATCTAAAAGATGAGACTAGAGAGCACTCAAGCCTTCAAGAGGTGTCGGACCTTTGAGTTCTTAGTTGAGGATAAAGCCTCAGAGGATGCCTCTATGGGGTTCTTGAAGTGCCAGGCCCAACTACCAAACTAGAAGGTATCATAGAGGGATTTGACCTGAAGAGGCTCGATCTTTTCAAAGATGCTAATATGAAGGTCTACTCTTCCACCAACCCCTCAACTTTAGAGGAAGAGCTTGTAGACGAGTTCGCTTGCCTGGCCCTTGAAGGGGGTGAAGACGCTACTCAAAAGGCATCTAGAGATAATGGGATTGCAGCCGGGCTCCCTACCCCACCGCTGCTGGAGGTACTGAGGAAGCTGCTGAAACTACTGTTGATGTCAGGGGCTCAGAGCTATGAAGCATGAACTCCAAGCCTTATGATTTTATTTTTGTTTAAGCCTCCAGTTCTATTTTTGGAGTTTGGGCTTGAGATCTTTTGATGTTTCATACCTTTGTTGTGAAGTTGAGCTGGGATATTAGCAAATATCTATAATCAAAATTTTGTTTAATGAATTATGCGGGTTCGTTTGCTGCGGATAAGATTGTTGAGCATTTGATTATCTTTTTCAGATCTTGATGTCTTTTTTAGTTTTGCGTATCTTTTTCAGATTAATGAAGGTCCTTTTCATTTGGTTGAGATTTATTTTGGTTGAGGTTTTGTGAAGGTTGAGAGATTTGCCTCGGCTAGGGTCTTGTTCTGGTCTGGGACCCAACCAAGTTTTTACGAGATCTCTTTAGGATGGGATCTTGTATAGATCTTGCAGGATCTTTTTGAGATAAGATATTACACAAATCTAGGTGGGGCCTTGCGTAGATCTAATAAGGCCTTTCTGGGGCATGATCTTGCATAGATTTAGGTGAGATTTCTTTTGGATGAGACCTTGCTCAGATATACTGAGATCTTTCTATGTTAAGGTCTTGTGCAGATCTTTGGTGCTATCTCTTCTGGATGAGATCTTACTCAGATCTACTGAGATCTTTCTGATAAGATCTTGCATAGATCTTGGCGAGATCTCTTCTGGATAAGATCTTGCTCATATCTACTTGGATCTTTCTGTGATAAGATCTTGAGTAGATCTTTGGAGGGATCTCTTTCAAATGAGATCTTGCTGAGATCTACTGAGATCTATTTGTGATAAGATCTTGCACAAATCTTAGCTAGATCTCTTCTGGATGAGATCTTGCTCAGATCTACTCTGATTTTTCTGTGATAAGATCTTACGTAGATCTTTGGTGGGATCTCTTTTAGATGAGATCTTGCTCAGATCTACTGAGATCTTTCTGTGATAAGATCTTACACAGATCTTGGCGAGATCTCTTCTGGATGAGATCTTGCTCAGATCTACTGAGATCTTTTTGTGATAAGATCTTGAGCAGATCTGGTGAGATCACTTTTGGATGAGATCCTGCTCAGATCTACTAAAATCCTTTTGTGAAGATCTTGTGCAGATCTTTGGTGTGATCTCTTCTGGATGAGATATTGCTCAGATCTACTAAGATTTTTTTGTGATAAGATATTACACAGATCTTGACGAGATCTCTTTTAGATGAGATCTTGCTCAGATCTACTGAGATATTTCTGTGATAAAATCTTGCCTAGATCTTGGTGAGATATCTTTTGGATGAGATCTTGCTTAGAGCTATTGAGATCCTTATGGGATAAGATCTTGCGCAGATCTTGGTGAGATCTCTTCTGGATGAGATCTTGCTAAGATCTTTAGGATCTTTTTAAGATCATTTTAGATCTTTTTCAGATCATTCCAAAACATTTGAGATATTTTGTCCACTCTTCTTAGTTGTATGTCTTTTTCAAATCATTTGAGATCTTTTTCAAATCCTTTTCGGCCCTTGGATTGATTGCTTCTGAGCTCCTTTGAGATCACTCTAGGACCTTTCCACTTTGAGATCCTTCGTGGAGTCTTTTTTAGATAGTATATGAGTTTGAGGTTTTAAGGTACTTGTCCTTTTTTGTTTCTTGCTCATTTCACTAATTTTTGGTAACTAAATTTATCTTACCATAAGAAAAGAAAGAGAGATGTAAATAAATCCCTATGCCCTTATCAAGAGTATAGAATAATTACCTTCATTATTTAGAATTTTAAATAGGAGCAAAGGCATCAAAATAATAGCTTAGATGTCTGAGAACTACAAATTCAATTTTCGTATTTCAAGCATAGAATTTTTTCAGTTATACCTTCTTAGTGGAGACTTTCTGCGATCTATTTTAGATCTCGACCTTATGTATCCCTGATCATTTTTAGGTATTGAAACATCCTTTATCCACTTGTGGTCTTTCATAGCATTTACCTCTTCCTCATGAATATAACATTGTGCAATCTCTATTAACTATTTTGTGTCTGTCAAGGGCTCCCTGGTTAAAGCTACTGTAAAAGCTCCCTTCTTGAGTCCATGGATGAGTATGCTAGTGATCATATCAATGCGTAGATCCTGCACCTCAACATTGTTAAACCTATTATCGAACCCTCTTAAAGTCTCATCCTTCCTTTGCCTTATGGTGAACAAGTATGTCACTAACCTCTTAGCCTTTTTCTTGTTAGCAAACTGATATAAGAATTTTCTTATGAGTTGGTCATATGACACTATTATCCTAGGAACTTGCCCTATAAACGATTCCTAAGCTCTTTCGCTTAATGTAGTGATGAAGATCTTTGTGTTTATGGCATCAGACTGCCTATATAGGTTCATGATATTTTTAAAATCTATCACATGCCCTTGCAGGTCCTTAGTTCCATCATATTTTGATAAGTTAGGAAGCTTGAAATGTTTAGCTATCGATTCAGTTAATATTTTAGCAGAAAAATGTGAGTTCTTTTATTGCAACGCCGTGGCCCCTTTCCTCTTGAATTCATCTATTTTCCTACTCAACTGCTCAACTTGATCATTGAACTCATTGACTTCATCCTTTGAAAGCGAGGGTTAAGGTCGCTTATAAGTGGGATCATCCCGGTTTAGCGTTATTGGTTCTTTCTTTGATGCTTCTTCTCTTCCATAAACATTGGGCTGGTAGTTTGGTCGTCGAGTAACCTTACTCCCTACTTCATCCAAATCTATCATCTCCTCGCCCCTAGAGATCCTAAGACCTTGCACACTTTTTATCAACGATGGGCTTGACTTTCTTTCTTGAAACAAAGGTCTATTAACTGGAGATAGGGCCACCTAAATGGGAGCTACCGCTGCAACTCAAGCTCTACATTCATGCTCTTCCCAAAACCTCTAGCTTATTTCAAAGCCTAGTCGCTCTAGGTCCCATCTACACAATTGCACGACTTGAGCCCTGCTGGGGTCTTGCATCAATGTTCCTTGCCCCAGCTCACTTGGGCATTTGGAGGTATTATGACGGTGGGAGGCGTGGGAGATGTGGGTGAGATGGGTGGTGATGGAGATATCGACGATATGGGGATTAGAGTATACATTGTTCTTCCTAGAGTTCCATCCATAACTAAATGTTTGCTCTTATTGTTGGTGAATCAAATCATAGTTCCCACAAATAGCTCTAGCTGATGAGGTATGGATCTTGAAGTCTTGATCTCGAGCTCAATGTCCAATATGGTCCCTGCTTATGATCTCGACCTCGAACTGGATCATGCTCCACACAAGTGATTTGGGTTTCCGACATGACCACAAAAGCACACGTTAGGTGAGATGAGATCGCCTTAGCTAAGGCCCTCTGATGCCTAAGTTAGCGGAGTGCTTAGGTATTCAGATAAGAACTTGAATGTAAGGTTAACTCAAGTAAAAGATGGCATGGCCTATTATTGTGCAATTTCTCTGTTTTATAGGCATGGTGTTGTCCTTTTCTGTATGGATCAAGGTGGCAAATCGTTGTTCCTTGGATCTAGGATCCATCGATGATCAATAGTCCAAGTCATGACTCGGATCGGATCGGGTTCTTTCAGGTCAGTTCAAGACCCAAGTAAAAATATGCGGATCTTTTTCCAGTGAGGGTATTTTGCTAAATTGCTAAATCCTAAGGGCAAATTGATCCTTTTTTTATTATTCTCATTAATTACTACCATCATTATATTGGTAAAACAATTGATTAAGCATTTGATTTACTTGAGGATATAGCTTCCAATAAATATCAATAGTCAATAGGGAGATCAACATAATTCAAGAAAATTGATCGGTTTCATTAAATAATGGATGCCATTACAGCATTGACTGTACAAATGGAGGCTTTGATGAATTTTTTTTTTGACACACTTGCAATTCATATATGACAACCAATATGATAAGCCTGCGCATGCAATTGAGAGCTCATAATTTGTTAATTGCGAGATTTATGGAGAAGCGCATTCAAGCAATGAATGCTTGTATAATCCTTGTCTTCCGACTAAAAAGGAGCTCTATTATCCATAGCTAGGGAGACAATAGATTTCAAGATTCGCACAATTGACTGTTGTCCTACCCTCGTAATCAAGAATTCAAGAAGGCTATGTACGATGGTGTAACCATGATTTCCAACATTTTGAAAGAAAGAGCAGTACGTTAAAGCCTAAAAGTTGGAATTAGGTCTTAGTTTTTACCAAAAAATTAAACATGCTTAAAACTGTTGGAAGTAGGTCTTAATTTTTACAAAAAAATTAAACATGCTTAAACTGTCAAGAGTAAGACTCACATAAAATTCAATAATAATAAATAGTAAAATTCCTTTTTCTCTCATTCTTTCTTCAATATGTTTCTTTGAGGAGATATATTTTAGACATTTAAATACAAATAAATTAAAGAAATTGTAGAGTTGATTTTCACACAAAAAGTTCATTACCATTTAATGGTGGAAAATCATTTGTACTCCTGTTAGAAAATAAGGTCCAACAGTGGGTGAATTGGAATTAAGGAATAAATTATTTTAGTACAATAGAGACTTGGAAATTTCAGATATAACTGGAAGTCCTTAATAGAGTAAAAAACAGTAAATAATAAAAGAAGCACACACAAATTTATAATAGTTCGACAAGCCTACATGCACTACCTAAGTTCTTCACTTAGGATTTTAATTTGCAGATTCCACTAATAATTCCAAAGAGAATTAGTATAAATAAATTCAATAAAATGAACAAGTAAGCTAAACAAACTGCAATTACACTAAACAAACTGATAGAGAGGGGGAAGATTATTCCAGAATCCCTGACACACAGAACCGTATGGCTGACGGTAGTCCCAGCTAGAAGGAAATAACACGCCGCTTTCTTTTCTCCAACAATGGTACCTCAAGAAAGCAAGAGCGAAAGCGAAACATTTTCGTAAGCAAAGACTTGTTCTTCTAAATGCATCTCTTTGGGATTAAATAGTGAGTCTTATTCATATAGGAAATTCCAACGGTGACTTGTCATAAATAGACTATTACAGTAACTTACCATATTGGGATGTCATTCTTCTATGGAAGGAGAATTTTTGGCCTTCATTGGTGGCTCCAAAATATACTTAACAATATGAGAGAATCCAACAATATCTTGCAAAAGTAATATGGTGAATTTAATATGGAAACAAATCATGATTTTCTTTAAACAAGGAAACAAATATTCAACAGTAGTTGTCATCTATCAAAACATAGAACTAAGGATTCCTAACACCACCACTCATAATTTAGAATTTCTCATCATTTTTGTGAATTTTCTTTCAGGAAGTCCCAAACAATCCCAATCATCATCGTTATCAACATCTGTGAAAAATTGGTTCACAAATTCTTCACTAACTTCTTCCACTCTTGCCGGCTTCCACTGAAAAATACAAAAACTCTAATTATATACAAACAATAGTGTAACTAATTTTCTAGTTGGCATGAATTTAACTTCAAGTCAAATGAATTTACACTGCATAAAAACCACTAAATAACCTTGATTTTCTTCACTTTTTATTTTCAATGAATTATTTTGTGTGGTTGTGATATAAATAAATAAATTTTCTTTGATAAATGTGGGAGCATTTTTTTATTTATATACATCAAAAGCAACATTACTAGTAGATCAAATGTGATAAACTTTTTCTAAAATCTTTAGGATTATACATTAACCCATTGAATGAATTCACTCCTAGTCCTTAATTTGATATGTTTGGCCTTTTGCTAACAATATAAGTGCATGCACCCTGTTTATGTATATACATAAAATATATTTATGTGTACAATGTTTCCAACTTCTATTATAATTCTAAGACGTGAAAATAAATGCAAACACATAATTTCGATCGATTACATCATGTGTTTGTGGCACTTTATATATATGTGTGTGTATGTGTGTGTGTGTATATATATATATATATTTATCTTTGTACCTTTGGACTTTTATCTTTATGGAAGAATGTTGCCCTTGCACCCTGCACGTTGCATACAAATACAAATTAAATATAGTGAATAGATTGATGGTTAAATTTGTTAACATTTGAGAAATTAATTCTTAAATTTATGTGTATGATGATATATACCTCAAAAAAATCATTGCAATGCTTTCCTTGTAGTAGGTGACGAGTAATGGTATAGTCACGTCGAAGACACTCTTCCAACTCTAAGCTTCGTCCTTCTCTAATCTGACCAAAATACCACCAACACAAGTAAAACTATATCTAGTTTATACTTGGGAATCTTTACAAAATCAAAATCCGTCATATTAATTATATAATTGTCTACGAAGTCAAGAATTAGTTAATTTTGTGTGATGGTATTGTTACAGATTTTAGGCAAATCTTAAGACTTGTTGGCGAAGCAGATTTCATTGAATTGATTGCCTTCACCATCCACTTATCTCCACAGCTCACAACTTCCATTTCCTTGTAATAAAAATACACAAAAAGTAAATTAAGGTTAATATTGATATTGATATACATATATGTAAAGAGAAAACAGAAAGACATAATGTATGTATAGTAACTAAACTTACAAGGGACGATAATATGTCTTCAACGGTATCCTTTGAAAAGCATTTGCTGATGAGATCCAATCTGTTCGATCATATGATAAATTAAGTTTCATGTTATTTGTTTAAAGGTTAGATAGAAGGAATGAGATAAATTTGTTAATGTCTAGATAGATACCTTGTGCAAGCACTATCTTGTTTTAAATTTGGTTTGTGAATAAATTTTTCAAAAGCATTAGGAGTAGCCAACACATCCATGTATTCGACTTTGCCTAGCTCATTTTCCAAAGATTCAAGATCCTGCGAGCAAAAGGAATTAACTTTAAATATCATATATATACTTCAATTTTTCAAGGACATTAATTGCACACATACGTTATGTTAAAGAGATCAAGTATTTGACATTTTGTTTCTTTTCATTCTGAGCAAGTCATACCATATCCGTTTAAATGTATTAATTATGTGCGACAAGAGTATCATACTATCATTAGCTAGTGTGGATCGGATGGACAAGTTACTTTAGTTTTTTAAAATGGGGTGCTTCATGTCCTATTAATGCTTTATACAATTTTATATTTCTTATTTGTAGTACTATACTTTTAGACTCAACAATTTTATATGAGAAAATCTATTGAACTTAATCAAGTCTATTATTGATTAATTTTTCATTAAAATATTGTGTTGAGGTGCTATAATTGAATCGATCTTTAGGTTTTGCAATTAGTTAAATTGGAAATCTCCCTAATAGCCAGTTGATTATGAAAGATCGTTAATTTGATAAGAGAAAAGACCTATCTGCTTACAAATTTATTTCTTCTAATCCATTTTCATTGAATGAGCGTCTGGACAAAATCTAAATAGAAAAACTTGCATTAAGAGTAAGAATAATTTGCTTCGAACTAATGATCGACTAAGCATCAAGTTGAATTATATTTCATTTTTCTAGTGAAAATTGAAATTGAATAATCTTAAAACATAGGATTACTGGACCAATGCCACTATTTATGAAATAAGTGCCACTGCTTTTTAGAAATATCATCATTTACACACTAGAATCTATATATTTATGAATTTTAAAATTTCAAGTGATTGAACACTAGTATGTCAATCTTAAACTACTGAAAGCAACCTACCAATTGATCGGGTGACACCACCCTGAGTTATATATGTGAGGTTTGGTTCAATCCTAATAGCCCCAGTATATATGCATGTGCATATAAAAAACAACAACAACAACAACAACAACAGCATTCACAACAACTTACACCACCGAGGTGTTTGACTCAAAGGATCATAAGTTCAATGCCGCTTCACAACTTAGAGGCGGATATTTTTGTCATACTATTACAAATATATAAATAATGGCCAAAGTTAAATTTTACTTTGAAACTTTCCCTGTTAGATCATTATTCATAACTTAATCTATGGAGTTAATTAATTTACTCCAAGTTGTGTATTTCTTATTTCTTTGTTAAATATGGGAGTAATTGTGCAAACCTCATAATACTCTTTGTTTAATGAAGGCATTACTGCCATGCTCTGGGATTATAGGTGCAAATTAAAGCGGGTGAATGTGGCTTTGATGCAATAAACTTCTGTAACAATTATTTTATATTTGTTCTTGCTCTGTAAGTTAGCTAGTTTAGGTAGTTTACACGAATTAATTGAACCACAATGTAAAATATTTGAACCTTTAAAGAGCAAAGTCACATTTTTATAGCCCATGCATGAAGCAAATTAATATACGAAGAATTATATATACCTTTGAGATAATAAAATGAGTTGCCAAACCGCATTCCAGCATTTCAGCCCCACTTATTCTTGCACCAGTTAATCCTAAATATTCACCTGCATGATGCAACCATATTCCACATATGAAAACTATTTCTATCACATTATCTTACATTGTACCTATAAATTTCCATTACTATAATGATTAAAAATTGATGAACATATATATCAGCATTTTCCCCTTATTTAAGCAAAAAAACTCTTCTTTTTTTTTTTTAAATTAGTATTTTGTTCTTATTAATTTTCAAAATTTGTATTGACTATGATATAATCACTTGACTCTAGATAATTGAAGTGTCTTTTTCCCCTCAAGTTCAACCTATTTCTTTATACAAGATAGTATATATATATATATATATATATATATGTTTTTTTTTTTTTTCCTTATCTTTTGGGGTTTTGGCACATCGTTATATATATTGGAAAACCAACATAATATTTTTCTGTAATTTGCTAGTCAAAATTATTCAATCTTTGTTAACAATACATAATAATCAAAGAATAGATGAAATAAAATTGTGCATAGATAGAGACAATATCATAATGAAATAAGTTCAAGAACAATACCAAAATGTCCAGGCAATCGAGACAGGAAGTAGGAAGCACCAACATCAGGATAAAGTCCTATAAAGACTTCTGGCATTGCAAACACCTTATGTGATGGCAAAACCAAAGAATGAGTTAATGGGAATGAAAAGGCTTCAATATATAGTCAATGTCATAATCTTAATGTATGTTCTGGCTTTGGTAAAATGAGTAAAATAAATTTTACATAATTCCAAACCTTAGTAGGTATATTATCTTTTATGATACTTCCATACATACTATGGAAACAATGCATATTTGATCTCTTAAGATTTTTAAGTTTAACCATTTTCCTATTGTCTTACAATTTTTATCCATCATCTGTTGATTTAATGGCAATTTTACTTTAATTGATCCTAGAATTCAGCATCAAAATCCAAAATTCAAAATTTTGGCATGAAATAAGCGTGCAATTCAATAATTTGTGTTTTGGAGCCAATTTCTAACATCTATTTGAGAGGATGGCAAAAAGTCATGTAATTTGTGATAAGTTTTATGTACTTCGGCATTCAACAAAATATGGACATTGGTGGATTCACCAAAGGGTATTATATCGATAAACTATAAGTAGGTATACAAGTGAATAGGCCCGTCAATAGATAGGGTTTTACCTTACTAAGGTCCAAAAAAAAAAATGCTATACTTAGATTCAGGCCACACCCACCAAAAGAAATACAATGGTATGGGTACTATGTCCATGAATTGTCCATAAACCCATACTCAACAATTACTATCATTATCCTAATAATCAAATTTAATTAAGTAATTTAAAAGTTACATATCAGATAGACTAATGATAAATTTTCAATATATATAAAATTAAAAAATATCTTTTATTTTTTATACAATAATATTTTCTCAAATTTACAGATATTTGTTTTAATATAATATATTGAAAAAGTATTTGGAAAAATGGAAAATATAAAATTGATCTTTCTCATTGTCACTAAGCACGTAAGCAAAGTTAGATAAAGATTAACTGCTACAATCTGCCGTTGTTTTATATTAAAAATAATTTAGCAGTTATTTATGTTTAGACTTCAGAAGGAAAAAATAATAACTATTTTATTTTGTATACCAAAGTTAAATGTATCAATTAATTCAATTAAATTAAATTAAATATATATATATATACACAATAATTAAATTTAAGTAATATATTTTGAAATGTAAAGAATCTTTTATAACCAAAATAATTAATCAAAACACTGAAAGATTATGTTCAACAAGCTAGACCCAACGGGTATTAGGTTATATAGGGTTGGGTAGGATATATGATCTTGTTTGTACCTTTTAGGGTAAGATAAAAATAAGGTCTTATCATTTAGGTATTTTAAGATATAAATTTGGGTAGGATGAAACCCTATTCATTGACAGACCTAAAGTGAAAACTTTGAGTAGATGGGCAGATAACTTACTATAAGGTTCACTTAGTCATAAAATATTACACTAAAGGCAAGATGTTGACCGTAAGGAACCTTCTTATAAGCAGTAACAATGCTTAAATCTATATTTATATTATTTGTCATACTAAATATTATGACTATAACATTTGAAAAATGGATATGAAGATCCCTTTCCTCAATAAAAATATTTTTCAAAAAATCTATATGGAGTAGGTAAAGGACTCCATATCTAAGAAAAAAAGCGAAAAGCTTACAATTTTCAAAGTTTCATGAATGAATTCGAACAAACTTCTAGAAGTTGAAAGATTCAATTCGATGAAACTTCAAATGCTTGATTTCTTCAAGAATAGGAATGAGCGAATGTTTCTAAGAAGGTGAGTGGGGGTGCGGTAACATTCATAGTGTTTATTTTGATAAAATCCTACTAAATGGAAATAGTGTAAGCATATTGCAATCAATAGTATATTGGTTATCTGCATATTTCTTCATGAAGGATTTCGATGAAACATGTTGTGCATTGAGGATCAAGATCTATTGGGATAGATAAGTAGGATGCTTGAGTTGTCTAATCATATACATAAACAAGATGCTAAAGAAGATTAGTATAGAAGGATTAAAGAGGGGATCTTTTCCTGTGAATTATTGAAATTCTATTTCAAAATCTATGCCTCTGTAGATTTTGTCGAAAAAAATAAATAATAGCTCATATACTTCATGTATCAATGATGGAAAATCTAATGTATGTCATGCTATGCATAAGAACTGATCTAATGTGTGCTTTGAGCTTCACGAGTAGATGTCAGAGCAATCCAGGTGAAGAGTTGTGGTAAGTTGTGAAGTTGCATGCTTAAGTACTCATGAAGTATCAAAGTTCTTTGAATCATATACAACAATGGAGAATTAAAATTGAAATGCTTTATACAGTCTAGTTTTTAGTCTGATATTGACGATTGAATGGATGTTTTGATTTCTATAATGCTAAATCGTGGTGGAATTAATTGAAAGAGCTTTATGTAAGAAGCAATTATGGATCTACCATCAAGACTGAATATATTGTGACATGTAATGCACGAAAAGGCTATTTGGATACAAAACTTTATTTAAGATTTGATTTTTGGTGTTTGAAGTACAATTTCAGAAAATAGGCTTAGATATATATAGACAAGTAATTCCAGAACAAGCTGAGATTTTAATTGGAGTAATGCCCGGTAAGTCAATTAGATTGACCAATTGCATGTGTATTCTTGTAAAAACTTCCCTTTTCATTCAATATCAACATAATGAAAATTCTCATCTTTATTTACAATTTGAATAAATCGTACATACCTATGGGACATAATCACATACATTTTTAGCAATCAGGAATATGACTATGATTTTAATCTTATGTCATTTCAAGTAGAGAATCATTAAGATGTAGTATCAATGATTAATTACAAAATTTACATTCAATGCATGCTCCTAAGGAAAATGCCTCGTTTTATTGACATTAAAATGAAGGACACAATACATGTATGTCAAGCTTGTTCAAAAATAAATCTACTAAACTACTCTACCTACAAATTCAGAATTAGAAATAAAATCTTGTCATATAAAATATCTACGTATAATAGTGCGTGCAATTTTAGTTCTTAGATTTGAGGCACTATGACAATCTTGTGCATAAATAGTTATACTTTCATTTAGTCTTTTATTACATGGATAGTGACAGGAGAGAAGTTCTAGGTGCAATTTAATTAATTATATATGAAAGCTAAGAAGTTGTGAATAAATGATTCATCGATATGCAGATGTAGATGAAAACCTCCTACATTTTACACAATTTTTGACTTGGACGTCTTTGGTCAAGGTAGGATGAATTATATAAATAAGTTATCTAATTTTATCATGCAGTCAAGTTCCTAAAAATGGATGCATACTTATTATGTTATTTAGATGTTGACTAATAATCCATAGCCTGAAAGGAGACCTTACTTGTAATTCGAATCGTTTGCTACTTAACCTTAATCTAGGTTATAATGGTATGCTGTTAGATGCTAATCATGATCGGTGGATTCTTAGGATAAAGAATTTGATATATTCTAAAAGAATTAATTGGGTTAATTGGTTAGGAAACTTTTAATTGCTCAAATAAATAACAAGAATTGTAAATCCAGTGCTAACTTACATATTGATAGAAGGAATCGCATAAAACTTGGATAAGTCCACTTCTTGTTAAGGTAAATAATTAAACAATTTTAGATTTAATTAATTAATTAATTACGTTAATTTGTTTATTGGGAAATAAAAAAATTAATTAATGTGATAGATCAATTTAACTAATTATTAATGAGAATAATTAATTGAACCTACCTAACAAGATTAAGTAAAGCACAACAGGAGTAATTTAATTGATTGAATTTAATTAATTAACATAAGGCCTTAATTAATTAACAATAAGATCCACTAATTAACCATTCAAAAGTTAAGGGACATTAATTGCATGTAATAGTAGGAGTAATTAATGTTTGGTGTCTATATATGTCCCTTATCAGAAGTAGAAGTGCATTATAACTTATGTATGATGATGTTCACACAACTTTGTATGAAACTCAAATATTAATTAGTGCCAATATAAATGAAAAGTCATCATACTATTATACTAATAATAATTAATTAACTAAATATGTATATGCATATGTTAGAATATTGGAGAAGTAAGAAGAGTGAGTAGGTACAGTATTCTCAGTGACAACTCGGAAGCTTGCATTCATGGATAGCCCCGCGCCACCCCCCATAACCACGCCATTCATCAATATAACCTTGACATTAATTAATATCAAGTTAATATAATAATTTAATTAATTAACAAAAACAAAGGAAAAGAAAATGATAAATATATATAATTAATCTTGAAATCACTTAATTACTTATTGGTAAAATTACAAAATTCATCCTGTAATTTTACCTTATTTGATTTTTCGTCCTATAAATTGCATAATATCAATTCTAGTTCTATAAGTATTAAAAAATTATCATTTTTCATCCTTTTTTCGCCGGAGCCGGTGAAACTCGCCGGAAAATGTGATGTGGCACACTAGGCATGTGGACATTACTTGTTTCTGCCTCATTGGCAGCTGATATGATAGGCTAAATTACAAAATTCATCTTGTAATTTTACCTCATTTGATTTTTCGTCCTATAAATTCCATAATATAAATTTCAGTCTTATAAGTATTAAAAAATTATCATTTTTTGTCCTTTTTTCTTCAGAGCCAGAGAAACTCATCAGAAAATTTGACATGGCACACCAGCCGTGTGGACATTTCTTGTTTCTGCCTCTTTAGACTGCCTAGTAGACATTTTTTGTCTTTTTCTTGCTTAGTTGGCATCATACATGTATTTTCTTTTCTTTTTTAAAAAAATTTCAAATACATTATATAATTTATATACACACACATACATATATATACACATCTATTTATATATATATATTTATATATTACATATCATCATTTTCCCTCCAAAACAAAATTTTCTTTTCCTTGAATATCCTTCATTATCCCCAAAACTTTCCCATTTTTAATATATACGTACATATATATACATCATATATATATTATTATTATTATAACAATAACAAATTACTCAATTTCATTTTCACCCCAAAAATCTAACAAAAAAACATTGATTTGGCTGCTACAGTAAAAAAAAATAAAAAAATAAAAAATCTCCAACAAAACATAAACAAACATACCAAAATTCTCCAGAATCAATTTTTAACTATTTTTCAAAATATAACCAAAAATTAATCACATTCCCCAAAACAATTTTCATATTCTCCAATAATTTATTATCTCAAAACACATAATAAAATTATACAAAAAATATAACCAAACATTCTCCTAATTTGTCATTAACCATATTATTTTAACTCACATATTTAAACTAATTTAATTAAATTTAAACATAAATTAAAATTCCTAACCCCCCCCAACCCCCGCCTTGCCCCATGACGGGCCGGCCATAGATATATTCCCCTACTTCCCCCCAACCACCCGGTGGGTGGTTGGCCGAGCTCACCACGGCTAGCTAGTGGCCAGCACCTAGCCAGGCCCAGCCACCATGGCCATGGGCTAGCCATGGTGAGCTTGCCCGTCGCCATGGTGGCTGCCTGCACAGGCCATCCATGGCCGACTCGTCATTGTGGGTGGGTGGGGGGGTGGCGAGGTAGGGGTTAGAAATTTTAATATATGTTTAAATTTAATTAAATTATTTTAAATATATGTGAGTTAAAATAATATGGTTAATGACAAATTAGGGAAATGTTTGGTTATATTTATTATGTGTTTTGAGAGAATAAATTATTGAAGAATATGAAAATTGTGTTGGGGAATGCAATTAATTTTTGGCTATGTTTTGAAAATTAGTTAAAAATTGATTTTGAAGAATTTTGGTATGTTTGTTTATGTTTTGGGGGAGATTTTTTTTTTTTTTTACTGGAGCAGTCAAATCAATATTTTTTTTGTTAGATTTTTGGGGTGAAAATGAAATTGAGTGATTTTTTTTATTATTATAATAATAAAATATATATATTGATGTATATATAATATATGTATGTATATATTAAAAAATGGGAAAGTTTTGGGGATAATGAAGGATATTCAAGGAAAAAAAAATTGTGTTTTGGAGGGAAAATGATGATATGTAATATATAAATAGATGTGTATATATATGTGTGTGTATATATAAATTATATAATATATTTGAAATTTATAAAAAAAAAAAAAAAAAAAAGACATGCAGGCTACCAACTAAGCAAGAAAATGACAAAAAATGCCTACTAGGCAGTCCAACGAGATAGAAACAAGAAATGTCCGCACGCCTGGTGTGCCACATCAAATTTTCTAGCTCCGGCGAAAAAAGGATGAAAAATGACAATTTTTTAATATTTATAGGATTAGAATTGATATTATGCAATTTATAGGACGAAAAACCAAATGAGGTAAAGTTATAGGACGAATTTTGTAATTTTGCCAGCCATGTCAGCTGCTAATGTGGCAGAAACAAGTAATGTCCACATGCCCGGTGTACCACGTCACATTTTTCGGCGAGTTTCGCCGGCTCCGGCAAAAAAATGATGAAAAATGACAATTTTTTAATACTTATAGGATTAGAATTGATATTATGCAATTTATATGATGAAAAACCAAATGAGGTAAAGTTACAGGACAAATTTTGTAATTTTGCCTTACTTATTAAAGGGGAAGAAATGAACAGAAAAGCATATATATGTTAATTAATTACCATTGGTTTCTTGTACGTTGCAATCAGATAATCCATCAAGAGTTGTTTCCTATAAAACTTGGATGCCAAACTCCAATGTCCTACCACATACATATATACGTACATACATTATTCATTATTTCGACAGTATCGTACGTACTTAATTTGCTAATATTTCAAGCATTATTAATTATATATTACTAAATATAATACGTACCTTCCGACACGAGTTGAACGAATCTACCAACATCCCCACCAGCACAGAATGCTTTCCCTTGTCCCTGCAGTATGCATATATAGCACCATGTACACTAGTTTTTATTTCAGGTCTAGGCAATATATAATTAGTTGTTATTATCCTTATATGCGTCTTTGTTTGTCTAAATAGTTTAACTTTTTGCTAAATCAATGTTTTTTCGTCCAATTTCTCATTTCAACATTTGCTTTGAGTATTCAGTTAAGCTCCATTTGTTTTTATGAATGGGACGTTGAGCGATGGGATTAATTTTTGGATGATGACAAATATTATAATTGTTTTATTGAAATATATTATATTTATTAATTATGTGAGATAAAATGAAAGATGAGAAGAGATATTTTAAATACATATTTTACATCTATGGATGAGATTAGTTGGATAAAGTATATACTAACCAAAATACGTACCCTTGCATATGAAAACAAAATCTTTATGCTCTTATTAAGGTATAATTCAAAGTTCGACTAGACAATGTTATATTCAAGTGACTTGAAAATGATTAAACATGCATTCAATGAGATATGACAAGATTTCCGACCATAAATTTTGGGGCCCATGGATCTGAGAGTTGGTGCCTACGTACCAAAAAAATCAAACATCACTCGAAATATTGGGTCCTAAGTGCCAATATTAGCACCATAGCAAAATATTAGTACCTCGGCACAATTTTCTAGTGTAAGGACATTTCTGATTTCATGATCATTTTGTAGAATTTGATATCTATATGTCTCATATAGTAGCTCAAATAGTCTAATTAAATTAATTTTAAGGACATATATGTAATCCGCAATGCAAATTAAATAGTGAGGACTTATTATTAGTCACATCCCACCAGCCCAAACACACAAGGTCTGGACATCCCTTTTCTTGGGTAGGATTTCTCATCATATATACTTTTATATATATATGCCAAACAATGGCGAGCTGAGGATTATTTGGCAAACTCACATCAACAAATGTATTTAATGAGTGAAGAGGGATGTTGGCCTTCATTTGTGTAAATTATACAAAATAAACACATCTTTAAATTTACTAAATTAACTTCATAGCAATTTTAGTTATTAACAATTGCAAAAGTCTCAGGATGAAATTTTGTCCAACCATATATATAATTCATCTTAAGCAAATGATGGCATGAGCTTTTCTTACATCATCTGACCCAAAAAGAGAAATAAAATTACACCTTCTGAGAGTTTTAGAAAATTATTGATTCTTCATCGAAAAAAATATGCTTTTGCTTTGTGAATTTGATAAACCTAAACTGAAAATTGATTGAAACTCAAGTTCAGTTCAATCTTGGCAACCAAATTTGTATTCATAAGACCATAATATTTAAACCTAAGGATTGCGACAAATTGAACTAAAATTGGAGAATGCATTCCCCACGTGTTTAAGAAAATATTTAAATTTGTAAGATAGAATATTAATCTTGTTCCGGGACTTTTAGAATTTTATTGAAATATTAATTTGCAATAAAGTAAATTATATCAATTACAATAAAAATAATTAGAAAAAATAAAAAAACCAACCATATATAACTGACGATTTGCATGAAATTAAAGAATATTAATTTCTTTTAAAACTTAATCAAATATATATAGCATTATGTTTAGAGGCTGTTTGGGGTGGGCTTATAAATCTCCTCAAAAATCTTATAAGATGGCAAAAAGTGTTTGGTAATTTTTTTTTTTAAAAGAGCTCATAAGCTTCTAAAATAAGATGTTATGAGCTAATAAGTTCTTTTTAAAAAAGTAAAGAGTTTCTAACTTATTTTGAAGATATATTAACAAGCAAGCTTAATTTTGATCATATTAATTATAAAATTGCTATTACTAACATCTTATAAACTCCAAGATCTTATTTTATGCAAACACTTTAAAAACTTATTTTTTCAAAAAGATCTAACATTTTATAAGCTAAAAAAATATCTTATAAGATCAATGTAGGAGTTCAGAAGATTTTTTAAATAAGTTTAGCAGACACCCTCTCATATACATAAACATAGGCATAACAATAAATTTGTATCACTTCTTATCTGAGCAAGCTAAAATTGTTTATAGTAACATGTATTTTAATTAAAAGAATATAATCTTTGATTGTCATTAGTTTTAGTTAATTTAAATGTTATGTAAGAAATGTAGTTATCAACACAATAAATATAATTTGCAAGAAAAAAAAATTCCTCATTTTTCCGTTTTGACATTTACTTTTTGTGAGACCAAAATAGATTAAGTTATAATCATAATCAATCGAGTGGCTAATTGATCTAGTAGTGTCGCCCTTATATAAGAATAAGATTTGGCGTTGAATTGTAACAAACCCTTACTGTGTATTAACTATGAACAACTATGTATTCTACATATATATATACATATATATTATTTATCTATTTTTATGAGTCACCAATAGTTTAAATATACCAAATGATTGTTATAGTAAAATAGACATAGGGATATATATTTTATATGAATAAATAAAACCAACAATCTTACCGTTAATATTACAAGTCTTACTGAATCATCAACCTCATATTGTTCCAGAACCCTCTTCATTCCCGAAACCTGTGTTTCAAACAAACTCTTAAATCATAATCTTGAAATGCTTTGTGTGTGTGTGTGTATATATATATATATATGTATTAGTTTATGTTATCAATATTATAAAAGAAATTGGAGCCATTCATTGGACATAACTATGTATTTGCATTTGGGCAAATTGGATTTTACTCCCCCATGAAAATGGAAAAAGGTCAAAAAAAACCCCTTATGAAAAGAAAAAAAAAAAAGGCGACAACCCCCTTATGCTTTTGAAAAAATAGCACACTGCCTTCTCCTTCCTATTTGAAACAATTTAACTCTAATTTTTATATATAAAGACTATATTACCCTTACTCATTTAATCTATTTTCAATTTATTTATTATTTTTCATATATTTTTATATAGCTTATATCATTCTCTTTCACATTAATTTTTTTACTATTAAATTTAAAAAGAATTATTTTTAATTTATTTATTTTCATTCTCTATTTTTTTTCTATATATTTAAATATAAATATGTAAATATATAGATATATAAAAATAATTTAATAATATTTATGGATATATTTATATTTTTGTATATAAATATACAAAATTTATACATAATTTATTATATATTTATGTTTAATATATAAATATATGTAAATTATTTAATAATACTTATGTATATATTTATATTTTTGTATACAGATATACAAAATTTATATGTTATATATTATATATAAATGTAAACATAAATATATTGATATATTTAAAAATATATTTATACATAAATATTCATATATTATATTTCATTTCTCTAATTTAGTTATTTTTTATTTTTGTATATATTTAAATATAAATGTGTAAATATATAAATATATATAAATTATGTTATAATATTTATGAATATATTTATATTTTTGTATACAGATATACAAAATTCATATGTTATATACTATATATAAATGTAAACATAAATATATTCATATATTATATCTCATTTCTCTAATTTAGTTATTTTTTATTTTTGTATATATTTAGATATAAATATGTAAATATATAAATATAGATAAATTATTTAATAATATTTGTATATATATTTATATTTTTGTAAATAAATATACAGAATTTATACGTTATATATTATATATAAATGTAAACATAAATATATTCATATATTTATAAATATATTTATTCTAATTTATTCTTTTTTTTCATTTATATATATTATATAAAAATATATAATATACTATAAGTATAAATATAAAGTATATAATATAATCCATTATAACTACATAATATATTTACATATATATATATATATATTTTAATAAATAAACATAAATATATAACTATATTATATTTACCTACCCCCACCCCCACCCGTCACCTAACCCCTCGCCCCATTACCTTTAATGGCTGCCAGGTCTAACCACCGACCACCATGGCCGGCCGCATTCGGCCATGGCGGCCGGCGATTTTCATTTTTTTTTAAAAATTATATACATTTATATAAACAAGTATAATATTAGTTGAACATCCAGATTTGCAGTGCCATTTTATCACAAAAACTATTGTACAATGCTTTTAGAATGTTAATAATTAGCCCTCGGGCTAGGCCTCATTAGCTCTGAAAAAGGAAAAAAATAAAAAAAATAAAAAAGAAGGAAGAGGGAAAAGAGTTAACATATGGATTATAAATAGGGAAATAACTAAATATTTTTCTGTTGCCAAAAGAAGAAAAAGTATTGGGGGCAAAAACCCAGAATGTTCTCACCATTTCATATGTAAGGGAATTGAACCGTTCTGGTCTGTTCAGAATAATCTTCCGCACCCAATTATTTCCTTCAAAAATTACCTAATTAAATTCGTAAAGAAGAAAAATTAAGTACAAAACCATATACAAATATATATGTGTTATTACTTAGTGACTATTCCAAAAAATTGCTAAATGAAATGTAAGCTTAGCAGCAAATATATATATATATATATGTGTGTGTGTGTGTGTGTGTGTGTGTGCTTAGAAAGGAAATGACCTGGTTAAGATCACGATCGAAAGATAATCGCAAAGCCATTGAGATCCCAGAACTAAGCTGTAGGATTAATGTTCACGAAAAAATTACACCAATTTAATGAAACGCAAGAATGAAAAATATATGAAATATCAGAAAACCTACTTATGAAATATATATATATATATATATATGTACGTGAATTGAGGCCCAAATGCAAAACTTACATATATATTGTAGAGTTGGCACAGAGAAAACAGAGTTCATACAATTCCCTCTACAATATTGCCAACTTTATAAGGCCAACCTTGGCACGCATTATTCTACTACAATTAATCAGCTAGACAGCTAGCTAGCTAGCATGCATTAATTCTATATGTACCAGCACAAATATATGAATATGATGGATATTTACAGATATGGATTGGGAGCAATTCTTTACTAGGTCAAGCCATTTGGATTTGGATTAGGCCTTTGGGTCAATCTACCTACTATCAAGACTAGAACCCATCGCAAGATTGTTAGGATCGTTAAAAGGGGTCCTAGCGAACTTTTGGACTATTTATAATTGGTTAACACTCTCTGAATTAGGTAGTAGCATCTCAACTATCCACGTGGAGGCCAATCAATGATTAGAAATCGATCAAATTGGATTAATATCGTTGATTCAGAATTGGGGCCAAGATCGATCCGATCCAAAAAAGTATAGGCTTACTTGCTTTAGCCTGCTTTTGGCTTTACTGGAATATC
This sequence comes from Jacaranda mimosifolia, assembly GCA_018894105.1. Classification (NCBI taxonomy): domain Eukaryota; kingdom Viridiplantae; phylum Streptophyta; class Magnoliopsida; order Lamiales; family Bignoniaceae; genus Jacaranda; species Jacaranda mimosifolia. The sequence continues at coordinate 11,692,117 of CM032130.1, read as the reverse complement.
TTTCTTCATTTTTAGGCTTCCCCAATCAAATACAATACAAACACAATATAATATGAATATAGGATATGTACGATTTACATTCTGCTATTTATTCAATATATGTATGTCATATAATGTATATATAAAAATAAAAAAATAAAAGCATATGCATATCTATACATATTTATGTAATAGTATAGATTTTATAAATAACATAGAAAAAGATATTTATATGGATGATGGTAGGAGACTTTTATTAATGTAATTATTGAACTATGGTAATATATATATATATATATATAAATGAAGAGAGAGAGAGAGAGAGAGAGAGAGAGAGAGAGAGAGAGAGAGAGAGAGACAACTGGGTGTAGATGTCACGCTATTTTCACAAAATATTTTAGGAATTATTTTATATTTTTTAACACTATGTTTGGTTCATGAATTTTGGTGGAAAAAAGAAAAGAAAATATTAAGAAAAATATTTTTGATTATTTCGTTGGTAAGGAAAATAATAAAGCAAGAAAAACGTGCAGAAAAATATAGAGTATATAAGAAAAATAAATTTTTCTCACAAAATGATGAGGAAAATGAGAGAAAAACCCATTTGAACTCTCTCTCAGTGTTCAAAAAATCGGACCGTTCATTGAACCGGAAAACACAGTTCATTGGTTCAACCGTTGGTCGGACCGTAATTGAACCGCAATTGAACCGTGACGTCGTAATTACGAAATATATATATTACTTAAAAGTTAATAAAATACCAAAATATAAAACATAAAGAGCTTAAATGATATTATCTAACATTACAATCCAAATTTCACAATTCATATTATAAATGATCACAACAATTTAAATGTATCAAGTCTAAAATTTAAAGTTGATAGTGTGTAAATTAATTTTAAACTCTAAACTAAGGCTTGTTTTTTACTTTTAAATAGCTTGTGAAGTGTACTTTAACTTTCAAATTTTGTACTTACACCAAAAAAAATTTTAAATTTTTTTTAATTTTATTAAAAATTAAATGAAAAAACCGATCCAATTCAATTGAACATTGAACGGTTCACCAGTTCACCGGTCCGACCGGCCAGTTTAACCGATTTTACAAAATGTGACCTTTTTTTCATTTTTTCGATTTTTTGAGAAAATCGGACCGGTTCACCGGCCGGTTGACAGTCTGACCGGCCGGTCCTGTCCGATTTTTTAAACAGTGCTCTCTCTTATTCTCCAACACATTCGTCACTCTTCTTTTCCTCATTCCTTTCTTCATTATTTTCTTTAACAACTAAACAAATTTAAAATTTTATATTTCTTCCTTTTTGTTTTTCTTTTCCTTAATGCTTTCCTTTCTTTAACAAAATCCTTAAACCAAACGTAGTGGAAAAGTTTAAAAGTGATACATATATATATATTTTGGCAATGTTCGGAACGTGTGAGAGATGTTATCAGTCACGCGCGCGTTAATGCGATGTCTTTGTCTTATGCATACGTATTCTATTAGAACTTTTAATCTTTTTTAATTTAATGGAACATGCATGTGTGGGAGTCATATAAGTATTTTTAATGTGTCTAATAGTGCACCAAGTAAATTTTTTCAGTATATATCATTACATTAATCCTATTTTCTGATCTTGAATTTTTAAGAAAATATTAAAATAGAAAATTTTTCATGCTTCAAACTATGTAATTTTATGTTTTCATTTTTCTATATTTGTATTTTTCTTCGTTCAGTTCCTTCAGCCAAACATAGCATAAAAGTTGAACAACATGGGCATATAAGAGTTTGGCTATGTGAGGCGGTGCCATACTTTTACGAAGACGTGACATGACATGAACATTAAGATTACCGGCAATTAGTTGGTACATTAATTGAAGTTAGGCTTGCGTATAGTCTTACTTCGGGGGGAAAAAATTCATGTGGCCAACTCCACGTACCTCTGACATGGGCATGCAAGATTTGTTATATTGAATTTACTTCTATAGTTTTAATGTTGTACATAATTGAATTCGAAGATTTTTTCAAAGATTATTGTTGTGGTGCAATGATAGAGACTAGTGTGATTTCTTCTTCTTCTTATTGTTATTCTTTTTCTTCATTTGATCGATGCAAGAGTTGGGCTCTATGTCTTGAAGACAAATTTGTCCAGCACTTGTGCTCACGATTAATGGCAATCGTTTCTCAAGACACCACAATCAATTCGAGAGATAGCAACACTACAAATCTCTCTAAAAATATATTGAACCCACTTTCCAATACTAGAATGATACTTAGGGCAAGTTTGGTTGGTGAGATTACATGAGATTAGAGAAAATAATCCTTTTCAATCTAATATTTGGTTTGTGGGATTATATATACACAGACTCGTGATTTATCATTTGGTCCATATATATAAACATAACATGTGGTATTATTAATCTCACCCCCACCCATGGGATAAATTATCCCATCTTCTTATGAGATGACTTATTATGAGATAAATTTAAAATCCAACCAAACTCCCTTAAAGCACTAAATGCTTCTAATGCTAACTGAATGATTGTATAAAATAAGCAAACTGAGGAAGTCTATTTATAGTTGTTGAAATATTGTTTTTGAGTAATTATGACTATTTACAAAGGTTTTCAAGATATATGTTTTGGAGTAACGCAAATTGTAAAGACATATTAGTCAGTACTGATTGTATCTGCTACCACACAACTCACAAAGAATCATAACTCTTCTTTCTAATTTCACTTGGGATTAACGACATTTCATTTTGCCATTTCCATTTTACAATTTAATCGTTTAAGTAGTCTACTTTGACATTAATTTCTTATTCACCCAAAATTGATTTTGAAAAATAACACACATTATGGACATATACGTGTGATGTATACTTCAATAATTCAAAGTAACCACTTAATTAATTCGTCATGCTTTCATCCACCCCACTTGCTAAATCAATTTTCCAACAATTGCAACATAGTGGCTCTTCTTCTTCGAGAACGTGCTCGCATAGATGCAATACTTGAGTCAAAAAATATGCCGTCTGATTTTTTTATTATTATTATGAAAATTAATACTTCTATTGGTTTGAGTTCTTGATGGGTCAAGTCCATTAGCCTTAGTGGCCATCCAGACGGTCCTTTGTAGAGCATCCCATAGTCATATTTGTCCTTTTTGCTAGATTTTTTACTTATGTACCCTAAAACATTAATGGAGTATAACCATTCACATTCTTTGATTTTCCTCCTCCAATTAGGTTCAAATACTACAATAGTTTGTTGGTTTGTTGCATGTTATTATGCATGTTATTTAATTTGTTAGAGTAGTTATATGTCCAGATCGAATTCAAAGCTCCAATTCTCATTTAGGCAAAACACAAGTACCATTAATTCAGTTGTTGACAGTTCAATTCTTTCATTTTTTATGTCATACGCAAAGCTTAGTTCATGGAATGCCCCCTACTACGGGTGAGCATCGGTCGGTTCGGTAAATTAACCGATCGAACTGATCGGTTAATTAACCGAAAATGTATAAAAATTATTAACTGTTTACCGCATCTAAATTTTTAGTTAATCGATAAAATTAACGGAAAAATTTCGGCTCGGTTTGGATAATTTACCAATTAACCAATCTTTATTTGATATTTTTTTTCAATATTATTATTAAACAATATAATATTATAGTTGAAACAAAAAATTAATTATTTCGATTCAAGCAAAAACAAGCAATCTAATTTTTTTAAAATCATAATAAAGAACTTTCAATATTATAGAACAAGTAACATGTATTAGTAAATAATACACCAAAAAATTGTCATACATTTTACCCATGTTTAGCAAGCTTTTGAGGAACTTTTGAATATCTTCTAATTAGGTTATAACAAGAAAAATCTAGAATTAAATGGACTCAATTCAAAAATTAAAATTTTATTTGACTGAGAATGTATTTGCATAAATAGTTTTCTGGTAAACAATTCAACAAGAATACAACCTGAACTTTATAAATCTAAAGCTACTCCTCATTATTTTTAGTTCACATATTCTTATTTCCATAGTTATATAATTTATAAAGAAAAAATTGAACAACCTACACAATGTTTGGGAATTTATAAAAATTTGATTAAATCGGTTTTGACCGATTTTTTATGAAAAATTAACCGAACCGAACCGAACCGTTAACCGAACCAAAAATTAACTGGACAAAACGATTTGGTAAATTCGATTTCGATTCGATCGATTAATAGATTTTTTCGATTAATAAAGAAGTTTGCTCACCCCTACCCCCCCCCCCCCCTGGCCCCTACTAAATAATTGATTGTTGAGAAACTGTTGCAGCTGTTCAATGCTGAAACCTTCACGTGGTAAGACTGTAATGTACTTTGACAACTATATGGTTGCCGAGATGTGAGTTTATGCACATCCTTAATTTCAATGATCGAGCATGGAAAATACTGTACAACTACCACATCCTTAATTAATTGCCATGGTCCCCTTTAGGTGGACCACATACGTCTCAATATACGTCTCAAATTATCATACATACTGATGAACACAGAAAGTAAAGAAACTATTTGCATATAAATCTCACAGACTACATAACTAATTAATAATAAATAAATAAAGCAACAAAAAGGAAATATATATATATATATATATATAATATGATCATTAAAAAAGTGGAAATTAACTAATCAAAATGAAGAAAAACATTGAAGATATATATGCCACACCCCATAATTAAAGCATATATATATATATACACACACTAGAACTGAGCGTAAAATTTAATCCCAAATAAATGAAACCAACAATCCAAAATTATATGGTTAAATAAGAACTCATCCAATTCCTAACAAACTCACAACATAAAACTCAAAGTATCAAAATTTTTTCGGAACTAAACACAATAAAATCCATGACAAATAAAACAAAACTAATGAACTTAATATAAAATATACTAGTCTACTGAAAAATCCAAAACTACGTCTTCACCCGTGATTCTCATCATATGCAGGATCCACCTCCTCACTAGGACTATGATCTATGTCTACCAGAAGGAAGTTAAAGAAAAGAAAAGAAAAGAGTGTGAGTAAAAAACTCAGTGAGTACCAAATGTGTGTAAAGTGAGTTCTTGAATTAAAATTATTTTGTACAATGGAAATTTTTGAGTAATACAAGTGGGATTCATAAAACAGCCTAGTAGTAACAGTCGAGAAATTTATAAATGATCAAGCAGTAACCAGTCAAAATTTTATTAAACGATTGCCTAGACTATCAACTTAAATACAATGATTAGTCAATTTTGTTGTAGCTAGCCAACCTTATGACTCCCACCGTAACAGTTTCTTATCGCTCCGGGCAAGGTGCGGCCTTACCAAAACAATGCCCGAACATTCCCGAAAATTCCCGAAAATTCTTATGACCCACCTCAGCCACAAATGACTTTTGTTATGCGCTGAGGAGATTAGGCCATAGGGGCTTGGGGTTCAATCAACAAGCTCGCTGCTGCCCGGTGAATTCCATCGCACATCCAGACCAAGTTGGATCCAATTCATAGTAACAGTAACAGTAGAAGTAATAGTAACAGTAATCAGTTGATCATCAAATTTAATTGCTAGTTTAGAAACATAAGAAAAGTCACAAAAATGTAGTTTTTCATTTATACAGAAATAAGACAACAAGAAAAAAATATCTCTTTTATCCAGAATAAAACAAGATAATTACTTCTTTTGTCCAGAAATAAAACAAGAAAAGAAAAAAAAATTATTTTGTGCGTAGTGGAATACATATAAACTGCAGTGTATGTTGAAAAAAATTACGAGCAAATTGTACAATAGTGTATATCATTTTGGATTTTGAAACATAATATCGTATGATACATAGGTTTAGACACTCACCTTTGAGATCAATCATAGACGTAAATTTCCTATCTCAAAATCAATTGAATCAACAGCTGAATCACCTCATTCATTTGTTAAATACTTCAATCACAAATTTAACTGATTGACAAGACAAAACTAGTACTGGCCTTATGAGTACCATAAGATTGTAATATCTTAAGACCCAACAACCCTATTTGATACTAGATAATTTTACTTTCTAGAATTTCAATCCAATACAATAAAACAGACATATCCAAAATCCAACAAATAGGTTAAGTTTTATCACCAGAAACTCAAAATCCTAATTTATAGAAGTCATCACCTTCAATCAATTTATCAAAATCTATTTACTAATCTATCATATCACACGCATATATATACACGTATATATAAAATTATACACCCACTAATTTTACCCATCAAAAATAAAGACCCACACACCTAAAAATTGCTCGCCCCTCTCGGTTCTCCCCATTTCCCCTTCTTTTATCATTTTTTTTTTTTTTTTGTATCAAGTCAACAATTGCGGCTGTTGTACATTTGAGGCCAAAAGTAGTAATTGAAATTTCAAAATTAGTCTTGTGGGAGTCAAAATTGATGGCTCCATAAAATAAATCATATCAATTACCAATTGTCCAAGCATATGACACATCCGCCACTACCATTAGCTATAGAGTAATCAATCTCTAAGGAAGAAAAACAAAACCAAGGTGCATGCTTTCAACCATTACAATCAAAAACTAACAAATCATGTTTAACACTTATAAGGATACCTAGAAAGCCGATTCTTCCTGCAAGAGTTGCAAAGTCGCCGCGGACTTCTCTCTTCCCTTTTTTTTTCTTTTTTTTTTTCGTTTTTGAAAAAAAAAACTAATTATGTGTGTGTAGGGTTTTAGTGGGTAAGTCTAATGTCTTGTATAGGATAAGTTGTTTACTTCGGCTAGAACTCTAATTATTAATCTCCTAGGAATAAGATAATCTTATAATTAATCTGACCACTATATTTTAATTCATGAGGTCTCAATTACTAATTCCTAGTAACAATACAATTTTAGTATAAAAAATTATAATAGTATTTATATATATATTTATTTATTTTATATATATCATCTTCTAACTAATATAACGATAATAATTAAATTTAACGAAAATATGGGTAAATATAGGATAAAGTAATTGTGAAATTCTAAGGTATTACATCCCTCTCCCCTTAAAGGAATTTAGTTCTCAAATTCTAACCTGAGTTAACAAAAAGTTCCAAATGATATTTTCACGTTTCCTCTTCGTTTTCCTATGTTGCTTTCTCCACATTACGGTTCCTCAAGAGAATCTTTATTAGTGGAATCTCTCTATTGCGCAGCTTCTGAATTTTTCGATCTAAACTTTGAACTGGTCTCTCTTCATATGTCAAATCCTTCTGAAGCCGCAAATCTTGGAGCTTAATAATATGCGAAGGGTCTAGGTGATATTTCTTTAGTTGTGAAATGTGGAAGACGTTATGAATCCCTATAAGGTTAGGTGGTAGAAGAATTCGATAAGCTACTGCACCGATCTGCTCTACTATCTCAAAAGGCTCAACTTACCTCCTTTGTCAATCCTTGCAAACCCCTTTCTTGGTGACACTTTTAAAAAGACCATATCTCCAACACTAAATTCCAAATCTCTTCTTCTATTATATACGTAGCTCTTCTGTCGACTTTGTGCAGTCTTCAGTCTCTACTTGATTAAGTGAACCTAATCGATAGTTTCTTGTATTATCTTCGGCCTAATTTCTCTCCAATGCCTAAATGTTGTTGGCGTGCGATACTCATCCATGTCCCAATGTAATGGTGATTAGCATTTTCTTCCATACAATGCCTTATAAGGTGTCACCTGAATACTCGATTTGTAGCTATTATTGTAGACAAACTCAATCAATGGAAGATGCTTAATCTAACCTTCCCCAAAATCTAATATGCTAGCTGGAAGCATGCCTTCTAAAATCTTAATAGTTCGCTTTGACTGACCATTTGTCTATGGATGTGTGGTCGTGCTAAATTACATTTTCGTCCCTAAATTTTCCTGCACTTGCTTCCAAAGTCTAGAGACAAACTTAGAATCTCGATTTGATACTATACTAATGGGTACCCCATGTAGCCTAATGATTTGGTCAGTTTAAATTTGTGCTAATGTCTCTACTGTATAGGTAACCTTGACAGGCAAGAAATAAGCTTATTTCGTTAGCCTGTCGACTATCACCCAAATACTATTATAGCCTTCTCTTATTGTAGGTAACCTCGTGACGAAGTCCATAGTGATCATCTCCCATTTCCACATGGGCACTTCTATGGTTTGTAGTAGCCCAGTTGGTCTCTGGTGTTCTGCTTTAACTTGTTGGCAGGTAAAGCACTTTCGTATGTAGTCAGAAATCTCCTGTTTCATATTGATCAACCAATAGTATTTCTTCAGATCTTGATACATCTTACTACCACCAGGATAGATCGTGTACTTCGACTTGTGAGCTTCATCTAATATTTCCTTCTTTAATTCCTCGTTCGCAATTACACAGACCCGTTTCTCATATAATAAGGTTCCCTTTTGATCCACTTCAAACTTGGTGTTAGGGATATCCATTGCATTCCTCTTAAACCTTTGTAAATTTTTGTTCCCTCCTTGTGCCTCCCTAATCCTTTGACAAATGTTCGACCTCAAGGTGATATTGGCGTATAGTACCATAAGCTTTAGTCCTTGACCTAGAATAGCAAGATTAGCTACTTGTGCCTTACGACTGAGGGCGTCAGCTACTACATTCGCCTTTCCTGGGTGATACTGAATTGAGTAATCATAATCCTCTAATAGCTCCATCCAACGACGTTGCCTTATGTTTAACTCATTTCGCGTGAAAAGATACTTCAGGCTCTTGTGGTCGGTGTACACTATAAAATTTGCCCCATACAAGTAATGTCTCCACTTCCATAGGGCAAATACAATTGCTGCTAACTCTAAGTCATGAGTAGGGTAGTTCTGTTCATAGGGTTTCAACTTTCTTGAGGCATACACTATTACCTTACTATGTTGCATCAAAACACATCCAAATCTTTCTTTCGAAGCATCTGTGTACACTACAAAATTCTCAATACAGAGCTAATGCTGGTGACGAGGTTAACATTTTCTTAAGCTCTTGAAAGCTAAACTTGCACTTGTCAGTCCACTTAAATGGAATCTTTTTCTAAGTCAGACTAGACAGTGGGGCCGCTATTTTTGAAAAATCCTGAACAAACTTCCTGTAATAGCCTGCTAAACCCAAGAAACTTCTCACCTCGGTCACTGTCTCTAGTCTTTTCCATTCTAACACCGCTTCAACCTTAGATGGATTCACCATAATTCCATCTCCAGAAATGACATGTCCTAAAAAGGCTACTTGATCGAGCCAAAACTCACACTTACTAAACTTAGCATAAAGTTTATGTTCCTGAAGTTTTTGCAATACCATCCTCAAGTGCTCTTCGTGTTCCTTCTCACTTTTCGAATAGACCAAGATATCATCAATAAAGATAACCACAAAATGGTCTAAATATGGTTTAAACACTTGGTGCATTAAATCCATAAATACTGTGGAGGCATTAGTCAACCCAAACAGCATCACCACAAACTTAAAATGGCCGCATCGAGTGTTTAATGCTATCTTAGGTATATCCTTCTCTTTAATCTTTAGTTGATAGTAACCTTGTCTAATGTCCATTTTAGAATAAACTTGTGATCCTTGTAATTGATCAAAGAGTTCCTCAATTCAAGGCAAGGGATTCTTATTCTTAATCGTGACATTATTCAAGCCTCGATAGTCTATGGACATTCTCAAAGTCCCATCCTTTTTCTTTATAAAAAGTACTGGCACTCCCCAAAGGGATAATTCGGCCGAATGAACCCCACTTTCCAGTAATTCTTGTAATTGCACCTTAAGTTCCTTAAGTTTTGCTGGTGCCTTCCTATATGGCGCTTTAGATATTGGATTTGTCCTTGATGGCGCTTTAGATATTGGATTTGTCCTTGGAAGAACCTCAATGGTACAGTAGCATATATCCTCATGGGTTTTGAAACATAATATCGTATAATACATAGGTTTAGACACTCACATTTGAGATCAATCATAGACGTCAATCTCCTATCTTAGAATCAACTGAATCAACAGCTGAATCACCTCATTCATTTGTTAAATACTTCAATCATCAATTTAACAGATTGCAAGACAAAACTCACTAGAACTAGCCTTACGGGTACCATAAGCTTGTAGTATCTTAAAACCCAACAACCTAATTTGATACTGGATAATTTTACTTTCTAGAATTTCAACCCAATAAAATCAAATAGACATATTCAAAATCCAACAATTAGGTCAAGTTTTGTCATTAGGAACTCAAAATCCTAATTTATAAAAGTCATCACCTTCAATCAATTTATCAAAATCGATTTACTAATCTATCATATCCCACACATGTATATATACATGTATATATAAAATTATACACCTACTAATTTTACGCATAAGAAATAAAGACCCACATGCCTAAAAATTGCTCACCCCTCTCGGTTCTCCCTATTTCCCCTTCTTTGGTCATTTTTTTTTTTTTTTTTTTGTATCAAGTCAACAACAATTGCGGCTGCTGCACATTTGAGGCCAAAAGTAGTAATTGAAATTTCAAAATTAGTTTTGTGGGAGTCAAAATTGATGGCTCCATAAAATAAATCATATCAATTACCAATCGCCCAAGCACATTACACATCTGCCACTACCGTTAGTTGTAGAGTAATCAATCTCTAATGGAGAAAAACAAAATCAAGGTGCATGCTTTCAACCATTACAATAAAAAACTAACCGATCATGTTTAACACTTATAAGGATACCTAGAAAGCCAATTCTTCTTGCAAGACTTGCACAGTCGCCGCGGCCTTCTCGGTTTCTCTCTTCTTTTCTTTTTTCTTTTTTCTTTTTTGTTTTTGAAAAAAAAAACTAATTATGTGTGTGGGGGGTTTTGGGGGTAAGTCGAATGTCTTGTATAGAATAAGTTGTTTGCTTTGACTGGAACTTTAATTATTAATCTCCTATGAATAAGATAACTCTATAATTAATCTGACCACTTTATTTTAATTCCTGAGGTATCAATTACTAATCCCTAGTAAAAGTATAATTTTAGTATAAGAAAATTATAATAGTATTTATATATATACATTTATTTTATATATATCATTTTCTAACTGATATAAAAATAATAATTAAATTAACAAAATTATGGGTAAACATAGGATAAAATAATTGCAAAATTCTAAGGTATTACAATATAACTAGCTAGGTCATGAAAAAAAGAAAAAAAATCCTAAAAAGTAAATTTGATCCTAAAAAGAAACTACATATTCTATTGTTCATTGATGAAATATGTTCATTATTAATATTAAAATTAAAGATGTTTGGCTAAATTTATTTAAAAAATTTTATTAACTTCTTTATCTTATAAGATATTTTGCAATTTATAAAATATTAGATTTTATTTTAAAAGTAAGCTCTTAAGATGCTTGAATACATAGAATAAGATTTTGAACTACAAAAAAAATTGATTTTTGGTGATAAAAACTTTCATATGGAAAAGTCATAATTTTATCACAATAAGTTATAGTGATAAAAAAAAAAAAAAATTATCACCAAAGTTTTATAATATATAGTTTCCTCGCAATTTTTCCCAGGCATTAGGTTGTTGTGAAGAAAATTGAGTTCCTCACAAAAACGTATGTGATAGAATATTTCTCCTCACAATATTAATGCATTTTATAAGACAAATTTCTCCTCACATTATATAGTGATTTGTAACATGAAATTCATTTCCTCACGAAAGAGGCACTGAAAGGCAACAAAAAGATAAATAATTTTGTCACATTAAAGACCTTTTCCTAACAAAAAAATGTTAACAAAAGTGACAAAGTATTTCCACACATAATCATTTTCAATCTAAAATGTAAATTTTTGAAAATTTATTAGTGAGGAATTATCGGAATAATTTCTCACCATATTATATTTATTCATGAGTAATTATTTAGAATCAGCATTTTCCTAAAAATAATGAAGCATCGAATATCTTCATCATGAAATTTCTTATTTCATCACTGATAAATAATTCTCATAATTCGAACCTAAAATATGTAGAATTAGCAAATCTAGAAGTTCATAGCAGCAATAGCATTTTCTATAGAAAAAATCCACAAGTATTATTTGGATTTCGAACAACAAATGTGAAGATAGAACATATGCCTAAATCTCTGAGCAACAGCACCAACCTAGTCACCAAACTAACAGAAGGCTCAAGTCTATACAACATCTTCCTAGTCATCGAAATTCAAATATGATGCCAATCAAAATACAACTAAAGCCAAATGAATTATAAATGTGCAACCATATCATTCCAAATTGATTATTCCAGCTTTATTTAGTAGAATCATCCTCTTCAATGGTTAGATCTATGAATAATATGCACAAAGAAGAAGAAATTATTAACACATAGAGATAAAGTAATAAAAACTCCAAATAGTGCAAAAAAGTAAAAGTTGTACAAATTTGTTGAAATATTACAAGTAAAACTTGTGTCGTGAAATACACTTAGAGGTACGCATTAATCTATTGTAAAAGGTATTCCATTTTCAACATCTGAATCTTCAAATTGTCAATCTTTTCTGAATATATCTTATTCTTCTCCTCACAAAACTTCTTAAGCCATCCTTTTTGTTTTTTATAGTTTTACTTAACTCCTCATATGCTTCAGTAAGAATGCTAATCTTTTTTTGGCATTATCTAACTCTATCATTGCTTTCAAATCAGTACCAACAAAAACATTTGATGAGCTGCTACCATAACACACCTCTACTGTATGTGCCATTCCTTCACATATGTTGATCCCTGGACTTTACTATTCTGCCTTAGAGATTGGCTCCCCATCATTGTTTGCAACGTGGCTTTTCATTTCAGCTATCTCATCCTATAAATAACATGTGTAAAAACTTGCCAACATTGAAAAACAGTAAAGTAACAAAAGATGTGAATAGTGCAATAATAAAAGCCCGAAAGGCAAGTGACAAAGAAGACCACATAAATGAGTTGCAGCACTATGTACTACTATGATTGTTCTAATATTGAAGCAAATAAAGAAAATGAATTTATCGACTACTAGATATTACAAACATCAATTTAACACAAAGTAGGGCAACATTTAAGAAAAAACTTGATATGGCCGAAGTTGAACATAAGGCCAATTTGGTAAATAATTAGAAATAGCAAATGGATCTTAAAATTAATTAATTGACTAAAAGGGCTAGAGAGCCAGAAGACAAGCGAAGCCCATACAGAAGGGTAGACAAACCCTAATGGCCACAAGCCCATCAAAGCTAAGATATATAAATACTAAGTTTCAAAGAGAAATTGGGGACAAGAAATCATCTACATGCTTTTCTTAAAGTAGAAAAACTCTCGAGAAGAGCATATCTTTGTGTGCATTCATAAGTAGACGAACCGATACTCTATTTCTTTTCTAGAAAGGACCTTGCTCCACTTTCGAGTTGTATCATTTTAGCTCTATTTGTAGGAAACTCAACTAAAAAATAAGGAATGCTGAGAGTGTAGGCAAGATCAAGAGCTCACAACCCCAACAACCAAGTAGGTCAGACATTAAAGAATATAGAGAGTCACTGACTTGGAGCACTACGCCAAAACTAGCTTCTTCTGGAGATCTTAGTCGACCTATGACCTAGAAGATGCTGAAAATCATACTAGATATGCTACTCAAGCTATGGCCAAAGTAATCACTTATTACAATAATAAGTGCCATTCTTAGGATTTGCACAATCCTTACACCAAAGCTAGGGGGCTTTTTTCTCTCCAAAGAGAACTGAGTGAAAAGCTACCACTGAGTATGATGCTCCTCCTCCTCCTTTACCCCAGCAAGGAGACATAGTGTCCTGCATGTGCCAGTAGACATGGGAGTTTAAACATACTCCTTGATATCGCAACCACCTAGAGGAGAAGAAAGCCAATAACACTCTTTGGCTACTACTCTCCCTCAGCACATTAATTTCTCTCTAGCCATCCTAGCATAGGCACTCTTTCTGTGAGTGAAGATAGCCCAACTATCGGAGTATGATGGCATTGTAGACCCTTCGGAACACTTAGACAACCTCCAAACAATGATGGTGCCACTATTACCATGCTGGAAGGCATACCACAAATGATTGTCATCACTTGAAGGATGAAATTGAGAAATTAATTTAGAGAGGATACTTCAAGGAATACATGACTCGAAAGATGTCCAAACTAAAGAGAGGCTCACCAGCTAAGGAGAGTGAAAGCTACAAACAGAGATCGAAAGACCACAGGGATCCTAAGGAGCATTAGCACCGCTATGACCCCAACAACTCCCCTATAGTGGGATCATCGTGGAAATATCCGAAGAACTAGCTAGAGGGGACAAAGGCAATTGTGTGCTGCAGGTGGTTAGCATTATAGAAATATGTAGACTATGAAGCACTAACAATGGTGATTGAAATGTGTCACTTGCAATGCCCCTTGGTGATATATGGTGATATATTATTTGTCGTAATTTATTTTGTATGTTTATTTTTTTCGTTAGGTTCCTGTGACTTGAGTAAAGCCTACCAACTCAGGAACGACACTCTTTTTTTACTAATAATTTCTCGAATAAGTATCTATCTCTTCACAATTTATTGTTATCTTCCATAACTTTGAACTTTGCAACAACTGTGCATCCTCATACGTAGTGTCTTCGAGGGTTTTTAGGTGTAAACTTACTATCGACTCCTTTTTGGCAACAATGGCATTCTTTATATCAACCATATTTTCACTGTTGGCATTTTTTGTCCTCTGCTTCTTTCTGTAGCGACAATCACGTTTAAGATGGCCTTTCTTCCAGCAATTATAGCACAACTTATTGGTCTTGTATTTCTTTATTTCAGTCCCAATAGTCTCCTGAAAGTTCCTTTTCTTTCCTTTAGGCATGTCTTCTCTAGATTTATTTCTTCCTGAACCAGGTTTCTTTTCATCCATGTAGTTCTTCTTGGAGAAAGTTTAAGCATGCCTTCTCTGCAAATTTCAAGTGTCCTCCTCGATCTTTAAATGCTTTTCAAACTGTTCCAAAGTAAAATCTTCAATTGTATCAAGCATTTCCTTTCTGTAATCATGCCAACTAAGGGGTAATTTTGATATTATAGCCCCCAATTATAATGATTCAGAAATCTCAACTTTCAATTCTTTTAATTTTGACATTAAGATAGAAAAATTATGCACTTGATCCATAATAGACATGTTATCAACTATCTTGAATTCAAAGAATTTCATAATTAAGAACTTATCTACTCCTTGTTTTTCAACAACGTGGATTCCAACGCATTCAAAATTTCTTTTGGTAACTGAACGTTAGTGAAGAGGTCGTACAAACGATCAGATAGTATGTTGAGGATGTGGCCTCGGCACAGTACTTCGTCATCTTGCCTTTTCTTTCTTTCAGCTTTAATTGCCTCCAAATCGTTATCCTGTGGTGTGGAAGACCTTTCAAATTTGGGTCCATCACATAGCCAATCTTCAATGCAGTGAGCATGAACATTAGTTTGTCCTTCCATCGCTTGAAGTTTGTCCCATCAAACTAGTCCAATTTTACCATATTTTGATCCACCATTTGAAATGAACTTTCTATCCTTCCTTCCATCTTCTCAAATTATCACCTTAAGATTGCTAGAAATGTATTGAAAGTTGGAAGTTGGATGTGCTTAGTTGCGTGCAGAAAACCCCTGCATTGTCCTTAAAGTGATATTTGCCCCCACTATTTGTGCTGCAGGGACTATGGCTATTCACCCCTAGGATTCAACTAAGGCATTCAGGAATTGTAGTCAACACTTTGAAATTCCTACTTAAGAATTTCTATTGATGATATTGAGAATAATTGAAAGAGTATGAGAATATCTTTTTGCTGGAGAGTAATAACGCTTTTGCCTTTTAAAATACATAATGAATTTGTGTAGATTAATTCCTCTTATATAAGGTTACAAAAACTATTCACAACAATTATAATTGTTAGTTTAAACAATACACTAATTTTAACAGTCTTGTCTTTTTCCTAACTATCACATTATTTCTAATTAAAAATGTAATTTAAATATTTAAATAAATTACATATTTAATTAAATTATGAATTAAAATATAATTTGAATTTAATCCACGCCGCGTCGTGCACGTGCAAAATGCTGAGTGCTAAGTCTTGATTATTAAATATATATTAATATTCAACCAATATATATATATATATATATAATTTCCACGCACTTGGACACTCTCCAAAAAACTTTAAAATAATCTAAAAGATTAAGAAGAGATTCACCTAATAAAGGGACTCTCTTTTTCTTTTCTTTTTTTAATGTGGAACCAAGATCCTAAAAGAATTCTCATATCTTCTCCACTTAAAATGTTACTTAAAAGTTGTAATTAATTCTAACAATCAAGTTGCTCGAGATAAGATGTTCTTGATCAACGTTGTTACTGGCAAGTCTTCTCCACTCCCCAACCAAAGGAAGCCTCCACCAGCTCTCCAATTGATCACCTTTCTCACTATGAACAATGCCCAGAAGCTCTCCAGAGTCAGTAAAGAGTCTTAATGTTAGAGTAGTACTCAATGAACCAATAGTAAGGGTGTAAAGGGATTTTTTTATTGAATGGATTAAATACAATGTTTCTATATTCATATTCGATTAACCTTTTGAATATTCGGATACGAATACGGATTCAAAGGATATTTATGCAATAATATTCGAATTCGTATTTGTTAGATATCAATCGAGTTCGAATATATCTGTATTCAATAATAATTATTTAGATGCATCCATATTCAATTAAAATTACTTGTATTCAAACTTAAATATTACTTTTTAGATATTCATATTTGATAAGAATTACTTGGATATCCATTTATAAATATCCGAATATATGAATCCGTTAACCTATAACAAATGTATATTTTTTAAATAATAGGAGTTATACAATTTCATTAAAAAAGAAGCAATCAAATAAATAGCATCATTTTTAATTAAAAATTAACTTTATAATTGATTATTAGCATTAATTAATATTAATAATGATATTTAAGTATATTAACTATAAAGACAACTAACAATAGTTTGTATTGATTAACTTCATTCTTCAATTTTTCCTCAATATTACTATAATTTTTTAAATTTATTATTTTTTCTTCACAATTCTTCAATTATAATACATTTACCATGTCTATATTCATTTACAATTAAATATTTACTAATCAAATATGGATAATATCTGCTTAAAACAAATACAGATAATATTTTGTATAAACGGCTACGGATGTAAATAGTAAATGAATTTTCAAATATCCATTTACAATCCTAGTTGTAGGCTTCGTCAGCAAATGGGTGGATTAGGTTGAACTTAGTTTAGGTTCAAGTAGATTGTGTTCAATATGAGTTTAGATAGATGGTGATCCAAAATGGATCCCAAAAAAAAAAAAAAAAAAAAAAAAAAATTATTCAAAGCAATTAACTCAAAAAATGATAACAATATTATTTTACCTTTTATATTGTATTCAATATACAATCAATAGAGTGATACAATATATTAAATTATATGTTTTTTTTTTAATATTTTTCATAATATGTAATTGCATTAAAAAGATTAATTATAAATACTTATTTAAAAATAATATTAATAATTTTGAAGTAAATTACATAATTGTTGCATCATTAGTGTATATCACATTTTTAATGATGAATTTATTAGTTTTCATTTTTCTTAAAATACAGAAATGAATTGCATTTTATTATCGGAATATAATATTAATTAATTAAGCAACAAATTTAAAAGAATTTGATCAATAAACAGAGCAACATGAAAGGGATCATTGATTCGGTGTCTTTAATTTTATAATATACATTTATTTACTATAAAGAAGCCTAACCCATTAGGCCAAAAATACAATGATCAATAATTTGATATTAATCAATAATTGCACTTGACAAAGGATGGGATTATGTTGCGTAGGAGTAAATTCTATGTGAACAACAATAATAATTGAAGCATATTTTGAAGGCAAACTCAAAATTACCAACAGCGAAATTCTTCCTAATAATTTGTTTAATGGTCATGGGCCCGATGTTTTAAATAAAAATAGCTAAAATTCTCTATTTCATTCTACACATATTTCATATATTATGAATATTTTATAACCAAAATAATTAATTAAAAATTAAATACATTTAATATAAATTAATTAAATAATAGAGGAACCAAAGTAAAATAAAAGATGGGGCTTATGCTCCGGCCTGCAAACCTGGGCTGGGGCTGGGCGTTGGGTGCCCATGAAAACCAAACATGGCCATGTTGATTGAGAGAATCAGTTACGGAATGCGGCATTAGGCGGAAGCAGTTAGACTTTCAAAGTTTGGCAAAGTCCAACAGTGAGTCAGGGAATTAGTGGGCTTGGTTCTCATTAATTGCTTGGTTTTCCTCTTCATAAATACGACTGCTTGTTTTTGTTCAACATTACCCAAAACTGCATACAGCAAACAGAATTAAGGAAGCGATTGCTTGCTGGAAAAATTTTTGTTTTTCGTTTTCTTGAGAAATGAGAGTGGGATGTAGAATTTTAGAAAAATGAGATTAAGAAATGAAGATGTATTTGGACATGGGAAAAAGACTTAACAATTAAGGTTGATGTGATATGATGTGATGATATGATTTGAGGTAGTAATCGATTACAAAAAATACGAGTGTGAGACTTTTAGGAAGGGAGAAATGTTGGTGAGTTTTGTTTTGGAGGTTTTAGAAGAAATATTGCATGTGTAAAAATATACTAGTAAAATTTTATGTCCATATTAATTAAATTGTAGATATAATTGTAAAATATTGTGTAATTAGTAGTTAAATATATTTTTATTTTATATTAACAGGTGTTCTTTTCCTCCTGTTTTTGTTTATTTATTTTGAAAAAAATAAAGTTGAATATTATGTACCTAATTAATATAATGTTACTTATTAATTAATTATCTAAATTTAATCGCAAAGTAATTTCTAATCAGTAATGAAATATATTTTATTTTATATTTGTAAATATCATTTTCTCATATACTAATAATGAAGTAAATACCATTACTACATTATATAGCTTTTAAACTTATAAATATTTGTAAAATATATGTTAATAAAACCTGATGAATATATTATTAAATTGTAATTTCTTGCCATTTTTTTCTAATTAGTAATTAAATAAATCTATTTATATATCACTAAATATAATATAGTCGTATTATTGCATACGTATTTGGGAAAAATTAAAATTAAAATTAAAATATAACTACTAAATTATATAACTTTGAACTGATAAATTTGATGGGTGAAGCAAACTTGATAGAAAAGTGTCTCAAAATTTATTTTATTATTAATTTTTGTTATTGTACATGAATCTTTTTATATTTGTTTTGATTTCCCACTATGTTTTAACTTTATCAACGTTGTCCAATATATTAATTTTCTTTAATTACAAAATATAACATTTTGGCTCATAGGATAATACAAACATAGTTCGTAGTTATATAACACTAAAGCATAGAACATGACGAAATTAAAGTACACACATGGTAGTCCTACATAAAGTTTAGTGTCGGACTAGTATAAAATATTAACAAATATAAAAAGAGACAGCATACATAGTCAATGACACGCACAGGCAGAAGTATAAGAACAGTATCAGAAGCAACACCATTTCCACCTCCCCTAAGTCTAACCAAGCCAAGCACGAGGAAATTGAGAAGTGCTCTCGTCAGTGGCATCTAATCCGTAACATGCACGACATGATGCCTCCTACATAAGTGTCAACTCCCATGCATCCCTCGGCTCCTTGACAAAATAGGAGGCCAGGTTACTTGTCTTCTATGAGCTTGTAATTAATATCGATAGTGTGGCTATGTGGTGGCATTGTAGGGACATAGGGTGGTGAAGTTAGTGTTGGCATCATCATCTGGGTCCAAAATCAGAACGGGAGCGGCTAAGGCATCAGCTAATAATGGAGCATCATCAGAGGTGCAGCTCGACCATAGACCATAGTTGATTGAAGGTGTAGCTGAGCTGGATAAATAATGGCTCTCCCGCAACATGGAAATGCCTCTGCCTCATCATCTCTTATGAGAAGTAGGTAATATATTGTTATTTGATGTGTTAAAAAAAACTAAATGATGCACTTAAACATGTACAAGGAAGTACATGATGCATTACATTACCTATATGATCCTAATACTATGCATCCACTCCACTCGGAACATTAGTTATTAGGTTTTGATGGACCCTGATAGCAGCGTAGTGTAGTTAACAAAAGCATAATAACATCCAAGTAGCTGAATGACCTTCCTTCTAACCATGTCCATAGATATATCCCTGTTGAATTTCCTCGATAACCAACATGGCATATAAAAGCAAAGATCAGAAATAGCAGCTAACAGGGAAAGATCTCTAGTGCTCGTAGCAGTCATCATAAGATGGAGAAGTCTCGTCTCCTGATCCTTAGTCCAATGCGGGTTACGGAAGTAGTCGATGATGGTCTGATTATGCTTATGAGGAATGCCTACAAAAATTATTTTTTTCAAACGAGAATTATATTAACGAGCGTTGATACTAATAATACAACAATGTATGAAAAATGCAAACATGATGAGAAATGAGATGGGTTAAATGTTGTATACATTGTTAGACTATACTATATGAGTCAATCATCATTAGGAGCACATAATGCAAATGTAAAATATAAACACCACTTATGAACATAATCAGATGAAAACAAATAAAATAGATTGTTTTTGAAGCATCAGACACAATAATACATAAAATAAAGAGACGGGCTTTTTATTATACAAGATTTACTGAATGTATGAATTTAAAAAACAATATTGATAGAGTTATCATCAAGACATATCTCTCGTAGCAAATACAACAAACAACACAACAATACTGTTGTTTGTGATTGCTTGTTGGATTTATTTATTTAATTTTTATTTTTTTTCATTTTTCTGAGAAATGAGAGTAAGATGTAGGATTTTAAAGAAATGAGTTTAAGAAATGGAGATGCGTCTACATGTGGAAAAAAGGAAATGACTAGGGTTGGTTATGATGCAGTAATGTGATTTATATTAGTGATAAGTTATGAGAAATGAGAGTGACAAATGCCAGTGAGTTTTGTTTTGGAGTTTTTGGAAGAAGTATTGTGTATGTAAAAGATATTAAAACAATATTTTATGTTCATATTAATTAAATTGGAAATATAATTGTAAAGTATTTTGTAATTAGTAATGTAAATATATTTTTATTTATATTAATAGTTATACTTCCATCCTATTAATTATTTTTTATTTATTGCAAAAAAAAAAACATTTAAATACTATGTACATAAATAATATAACGTTAGACTTATTACTTAATTGTAAAATATTCATCAATAAAAATTGATCATCATATTATTTAAATTGTAAACTGATTGCAAAGTATTTTCTTTAAACAATTAAATATATTTTTATTTTATATTTGTAAATATTACTTTGTCATATTATTGCATATTTGAGTAAAAAAACATAGACTTAAATATTATTGCTACATTGTATAGATTTTATACTTGTTAAATAATTGTAAAATGTATTAACAAAAACTGATGATTATGTTATTTAAATTGTAATTTTTTTGCCTTTTCTCAATTAGTAATCAAATAAATCCTTTTATATATTAGCAGATATAATATAATTGTATCATCATATATGCATTTGAAAAATCAAAATTATCATATAATTACTAAAGTACATAGCTTTGGACTTATAGATTTGATGTGTGGAAGTAAACTAGGCAGAAAATATCTTGAAATTTTATTTTATTTGTTTTGCAATAATGATTTTCATTATTATTTTTTGTTATTGTATATTAATCTTTTCTATTTTCTATTTTTACTTTTCCCATTATGTTTTAACTTTATTGACACCATCTGACATGCTAATTTTCTTCAATTACGAAATATAACATCTTAGCCCATAGGGACATTATATACGAACATAGTATGTAATTATATAACACTAAAGAATAGAACAGTACGAAATTAAAGTACAGACATAGTAGTCCAACATAAAATTTGGTGTCAAAGTAGCATAAAACGCTAAGAAGTGTAAAAACAAATAGCATACATAATCATATGAGAAGCACAACAA
Organism: Jacaranda mimosifolia; assembly: GCA_018894105.1. NCBI lineage: Eukaryota > Viridiplantae > Streptophyta > Magnoliopsida > Lamiales > Bignoniaceae > Jacaranda > Jacaranda mimosifolia. The sequence goes on along the minus strand of CM032130.1, from coordinate 11,669,990 downwards.
AAATACAAGAATAGTTTCGAAAACAACATCATAGCTATCTCTTCGAACCAAGCCAAACACCAAGAGATCGAGAAGTGCTCTCATTAGTGCTTCTAAACCCTAACATGCCTGAAGTGTTGCCTACTACATTAAGTGCTACTCTTGTGCGTCCCTCGGCTCTCAGACAGAATACGAAGCCATGTCACTCATCTCTCGTGAGCTCATAATATTAATAATATGGTTATGTGGTGGCGCTGCAGGGACATGGGGTGGGGAAGTTGGTGTTGGGATGGGAGGCCCGGAAAAGTGATCATCATTTAGTTTGAAATGAGGATGGGGATGGCTAAGATATCACCTAATGGTGGAGCATTGAAGAGGTGCAACTTAACTATAGCAGAAAATATAACTAGCTGGATGATGGCTCTCCAACGATATGAAAACACTTTTGCATCATCGTCTCTTATGAGAAGCACATAATATATTATTATTTTGATGATGAATTTCATGCAAAAAAATAAAATAAAAAAATTAATGATGCACTTAAACATGTATAAAGAAATACAAGATGCATTACATGACTTATGTGATCTCAATATTGTGATCTACTCACACAATATTAGTCATCAAATTTTGCTAGACCCTAAATAGCATAGTGTAGCAAAAGAAAAGTATAGTAATGTCTTCGTCGCTGAGTAACCCTTCTCTAACCATGTCCATAGATTTGTCCTTATCAAGCTGCCATGAGCACCAGCGTGACATATAAGAGCAAACATCAAACAAGTAGCAGGCAAGGAAATTTCTATAGCGCTCACAACAACCATCATAAAATAGAGAAGTACTATCTCCTAATCCTCAATCCAATATAAGCTATGGAGGATGGTCTGCTTACACTTATGAGGCATGCCTACAGAATTGTTTTTTTTAAACATTATATCAACAAGTTTTGATACTGATGAAATATTATTGTATGAAAAATACGTACATTAGAAATGAGATTAGTTAAAATGTTGATACATTGTTAGACTATTATATTAGTCGATCATTATATGCGGATAGGATATTTGGACAACAATGTTAAATGCAGTGGAGGACGATTGACCAGACCTAGTAATCTACATCCGGACTGAGATTCTGGTAATGAATCCAATCCCGATCAAGTACCAGATACCTAGTAGTTTAATTAAAAAAAACTAAATAAACTTAAATTTGTAAAAACTATAGCAACTCAATGCAGAATAATGCACGCCTCTCCTACCCAAACTTTCTGCCTCTGTTTCTTGCCTCCCCAAGCCCCACCCAAAACAACCTCCCAAGTCCCCCATACTACCCTCTCCCTATCGCCCGCAGGCCACCACCATCCACCAACAAGATAAGAAATGTTAATCGTTATATTAGTGAGACATTTTAGTTTAGGGTTTTCTTAGTAAAATTTAGCTTTTTTTTTAGTTTTTCACTTTTCTTGTAAAAGTTTTGTATATTCCATGTTTATATGCTCTACTATTATCTATTATATATGTAGTTGTTAATTTTTTAGTTTATTGTATACTTGTTAATGAATATAGGTCAAAACTCAAAAGTATGTTGGGTAAAGGGTTTATTGAATGAGAATTTATATATCTTTCTTTATGAGTGAATTTGATTCTTTGGACTTGTTATCTTATTCCTTATATTTATTATAAGTATCACAAATCGGTGAAGTGCCTCATTTGACTGAATTTCAAAGTGATTCAACTAAATCAAAAGCTAAACCCAAGACATCTAAAAAGGTTAGCTACTTAGCATCATTCTATTAATCTTTTAAATTGATATATAATAAAAATGAGTGTCAAATATAGAAAATTTAATTTTTGTTAATTGCATTTGCAGGGATCCATCCTAGTAGTAGGATCCTTTCAAATGCAAATGGAAAGTGATAATTCAAAAACAAAAAGAAAGGCTAAGAAGGTGAGTTTTGCTAATCCAATTAATGAGGAATTGGACTTCTTAGATGATATGAACTTTAGTTTGAATGATGATAATGATTACATAATTCGAGGTTTAGAGAGTCTTGTCAAAGATGAGACTTTTGTTGATGTGAATGTAAATGAGGAAGAATTGCCTCTAAAGAAAAAAAGTCAAAAATAAAATTGTATATAGGTCACCATGGTGGGAACACCCTACTAGGTTCTTTATTAAATGATAAATTTCAAAAGGGAAAATGTAAATATTGTGGAACATTTATTAAGGTAGACCCTAATTACATAAAACTAAAGGGCCTGATAGGCATTATCAATCATGCAAGAAAAAACCTCATGAAGTTGTAACTAGACATAAGATTATGAATTATCAACCTGTTGGAAAGGGACAAAAAGAGGGGTGTATGGGAATTTGTTTGAGAAAAATTAAATATGTATTGTGTCATTGCTTCATTATTGATTAGAAGCCATTTAGGATAGTTGAGAAAGAGGGGTTTTGACATTTTATGCTAGCTACATGTCCTCGATTTTCTATTCCATCACGAATGACTATAACTAGAGATACTTTCAAGATGTACATGAATAAATAATCTAGGTTGAAGCCCTTTGTTGCTACACATGCATAGAGGGTTTGCATCACTGCTGACATAAGGATCTTGATTCAAAAAGTTAATTATATGTGTCTTTGATAAGATTTTTATGGTCAATGTGGATAATGCTTCATCAAATATGGGGCAATTGCTTATTTGAAAAAGAAATTTGGTGGTCGATGAGATAGTATGGTTTTGGGTAGTAAATATATGCGCATGCGATGTATTGCACTTATCATTGATATTGTTGTGTGGGATGGTTTAAAGGGAAAAGATGAGAGTATGACTATTATTCGCATTAGAAGAGTTGTTAGATATATAAGAGCATCTATGTCTAGGTATAAAAAATTCAAATATTGTGCAAAACTTGAAAAATTGGAAACAAACAAGATGTTGTTACTTGATGTACCTACTAGGTGGAACTCCACCTATTTGATGTTGGATGCCCTTTTTATCTCTTACGAAGTCCTTCAAAGCATATGATGATATTGACCTTACATTTAATATTAATCTTGAGTATGGGGTTCCTTCATATTTTGATTGGAAAAGGGCAAAATTGTTGTTGAAATCTTTTGGACATTTTTTTTATCTCACTTCAAAAGTTTCTAGCTCTTTATATGTCACATCAAACATCATATTCAAAGAAATAAGTGCAATTGATAGGCTTCTTTTGCGGTGGATTAGGAGTGTTGACATTGAGTTGAGGGAGATGGCAAAAAAAATGAAAGAAAAGTATAACAAATATTAGAAATCAATTACAAAAATAAAAAAGAATTTAGATTATGAAGTGAACCATAATCCTAGTTTGAAGATGGAGTTCATTGAGTTCACATTTGATAGAATGTATCCAAATATTAGAACATGTGATATTCCATCTAGTAGGGACATGAAAGAAGTAGTTGGGGATGGATTTGATGAGTTATTCAATGAGTATCACAAAAAGTATGGGCATGTAATTCCAACATGTCCTAATTCTAAAACAAGTGGTGAAAGTTTCAGTGCTAGATATGCTTCAAGTAAGGAGGATGAAGGAGTTCATGATTTATTTGATGAGTTTGACAAGATGAAAAGTAGAAAGAAAGGCAAGTAAGGAAAGACTAGTTGGAAAAATATTTGCAAGAGGAGTGTGAATAGGGTGGAGATGGTTTCGATATATTAAAATAATGAAATTCGTTGGCTCATCGATTTCCTATACTTTCTAGGATGGCTTATGATATATTAGCAATGGTAGTCTCCACAGTTGCTTTAGAGGCTACTTTTAGCACTGGAAGGCGTGTGCTTAATGCATTAAGGAGTTCTTTTTCTCCTAAAGTAGCTCAAGCTCTTATTGGTGCCCAAGATTAGTTTTGCTCAACTTCTAAACCAATTAATGTGGAGGAGGATTTGTGTGAGATACAGAATCTTGAGTAAGGAAACTTAACTAATTTAATTCATTCCATTATTATTATTTGTATTATAGCTTTTTATTAATGCCTTTGTAACCTTCTTGCTATTTCCTGTAGAGTTGACATGAATGGGGGTCAATACATCCATCCTTGATGCTTGAGCACTTGAGCAGAATGCAGGAATCTATTGGAGATTTTTTTTTTAATTATTGTTGATGACTTGATATCATGTTTAAATTATTTATGTGATTTGATTTTTGAATTGTTGAAAGGATGTTGAGTTTGGAAAGTGGATTTGATGCTTAGAATTTGAATTGTTAAAATGTAATTTGAATTGATACATGGTGTTGTAGTTTGTATAATGGTTTGAGAAAGCTATTTTTTACTTTGGAGTTTGGAGTTGAGCATTTAAATATTTGATTTGAGCAATTTGTAATTTATTTTTAATTTGTATAACAATTTATGTTTGTAACTTGCTTGGAGAGTTGGAGTTAATTTTAATTAGTCCTACATGTGGCAAATACAAATTCACATTTCCAAAAAGAAAAAAAAATGATCTAGGGCAATCCATTTTGGCCAGATTTTGAATTATGCCAGATTTTGGATTCAAAAACTAGCCAAAATTTTGAATCAAAATCCAGCCAGGTTTTGGGCCAGATTTTGATTAATTTGGTCTAGTTTTGTTTTTATCTTTTTTAATAAAACTCCCGATACCCGAACTGGGTACCCTAGTCTAGAATTGAGTACCCAAGAACTGGGTAACTAGTCCCTAACCAGGCTGGGATCGGGTATTAGAAATTAGATCCTAGACAGCCAAATAATCCCAAACCCGATAATTGAAAATTAAATCTCGAACTCGGTAATCCTATCTTGCTGCCCACCCCTAACCAAAATCATTATATTTAATTTGCATTATGCAATATATGTTATGTATAGTAACTAATCCAAGTAATGAAGTCAAACAAGTTGATTATATGTAACATTTTCTTTTCATTTTGCTTCTTCGATTGCATGGATAATTGGTTCCTATTTTCTTAACACGTGAAAAAAGGCACGTTAGTAATAGGTACAATTATAACATGTTGACTTTTCTTATTCTTGGTTTTGACAATAAATTCTGTAATAAGTTCAATAATAGGTATTCATAAACAGATTTGGCGGGGTTTGCCAACTTAGTGCATGTTATTTCAACTATATGGCTAGCTTCCTTTGTGTCACGGGTCGCTCATTTGAGAAGAAGGCAACCGTGACTTGAAGGGGCGTTAAGAGCGACAAGGCGTTGTCGGCTCACCCGGTAGGGCGGAAATGGCCCATGAGTAGAGAATCTTACGAGGTGCGGATTGCAAAACTATTTCAATGTCATATTCCTTGAGTTATGAGGTTGCTTCCCACCAAGTTTGAAGTCATTCCCTGTCCATTTGGGCACCGAACGTTAAGGGCGACCGGGAACGGTCTTGCTGCGCGCGGGTAGCGCAAAGATGCATTGAGAAGAGTGGCTTGGAAAAGGATTTTTGTGAAAATGTTTCTGTGGGATGTTCCTTGAGGTGTTGGCAACATTCCCACCAAGTTTCACCAGTAGACAGTTCCGTTTGGATAGGAAACGGCGAAGATGTTTAAAATGCGGCAGTGCAGGGGCATTGTTGTGATTCTAGCTTATTGCGAGGGCAATTACTGTTCCATGGAGAATCGGACGGGGCTGGAAATTTTTTGAGTTAATGTATAAGCTGAGAGCTATCCAATGGTTCAAGCAGAAAGTGATTTGGACTTCGGGAGAGAAAGTTGTGAAAATGTATACATCCTCGGTATTTCGGTGTCTACTGCGGGAAAAAGAGAAATCTTTTTTAAGCCTACTATAAGGGGGACAGGCATGTCTGAAGGGATGTTGGGACGGTGGGCATGCCACGGTGGGCACCGGCCAGTCCTCCCCGTGCTGTCAAGGCACTAAGCAGGTAACTACTTGAAGGCGATGGGGAGCCTTCAAGGGCCGGCTCTAGACATCTTAAATGAGTGTTTAGAGTCCCCAGTCGGGTTGGGAATCGAATGGGCGGCGTGGGGCCAGGAGGGCCCGCGTTGGGTCTGGGATGGTGCCGAGAGGTTTGAAGGCGAAAATGCTATTGCCACGCGGGTTTCGAAAATTATGGGGCAACACCTCTAGGCCGATTGAGTGATCGAGATAAGCACCCAAATATCTCGTGAACTAACTCGCTAATCATGTGCTATGGGTTCTAGCCTTGCTGCGGGGGTTTGTTGGCTTAAGACATGCTGTCGTGGGGTGACGCCGCATAGCAGGCAAGTTGTGACATGTTGCTAGCAAGCGTGAAATGATGTCCCACGCTTCGTACGGGACCAATATAAAATGACGGCACATCACATAAGCCTTGGACTTACATGTGGCCCTACTCGGGCGAGGCACAAACGAAGGGTGCTACGGCACTGCCTAAGTGCTCCGAGCGGGTGACAAGCATGAGAATTACGTTTGTGGGCACGCGAGTAACCTTCAATGCCGAGACGAAGCGAGATTGCTCCTTGCCATCGAGAGATGCACGTAAGGGACCTTAGATTGAGAACGTGCATGCTGGCTAGTCGGGGACCGTTAAGGAAACACGCTCAGCGTGACGGACGCAAGCCTCCAATGATTGTGGGCATTCGGAATAGGCGAGTATGCAAGTACCGGGAGGCGTTCTGATGCTTAAGCTAGTAAGCTACTGGGCCGAAATGAGTAACAGGTTATGAGAAAGACTCGAGATGGACGTTGGCAAATCGAAGGTTGGGTGTAACCTGAGATGCCACACGGACAGACAGTTGTTCCGCTGCATGAGAGAGTCCGTCCGTGACTGGTGGTATCAGAGCCTGAGTTTTTACTGTGTGTGAGAATTCAGGCAAGAAGTGAATTGAGTCGATCAGATGATCAACCTTCTGAAACTCGGATACTATTTGAATAGGGGATTGACACACAAACTCGACATGAGCCAGTGGGTTGAAACATAGGACTTTTTGATAGAATCATGCCAGTTTGCAGCACAGATTGTGTTGGCTTGTTGTCTTGGGCTTTAAAATGCTTTAATGAGCTATTTGTGGATTTGATATGATTTTGGGGATGTCGGTTATTGATTGCTATCAGTTGGCATCCTATTTTTGAGCAGTAGGCGTTGCTTGTAGACACTAAGCTTTTAGTGCAACGGTTTGGCTCCGAGAGCACCATTATTGACGGCTATAGCTTGGGCGAAGCTTATTAACCCGAGTTCTAGTGCAAATGTCGGTTGGGTGAATTCCAGTAACCTGATTGTGCAATTGTGGTTGGTAACACTCAAAGAGTATTGCCGGAGTACTGAGTTATTGATATCTGCAGATTAAGTGAAGTTTATTAGCCGATTTGTAGTGTGACCATTATGATTGGGTAAAGTGCATTAGCCTGATTGTTTTGTGCTTATCAGTGACTACAGTTGAGCTTTGTGGGCATCATTGGTAACTTTGGTTGGCAGTTTGTTTGCGCTGGGCACATGGCTACTGAAAATTGCACGAGGCAAGGAATCGGTGGGCGCAATAAGATATTTTTTGGGCAGCCAGGTTGTTGACCGTTTTGTGGGAAATTTTTAATGACATAATTAGTATGAGATATTCATCTTGACTTCCATGAGGGAACATGCCGGAAGAGCCGGGTGGACTGAGTGAGCCACGTTTGCAAGGATAAGCATCCATGTTGCGGAGGGTCGCAAGTCAAGAGGTGATCAAGGCGATGTGGCCATTTTGGTGGATGGAATGCCACCTTTGAGTTGAGGAGAAACTTTCCATGAGGGAAAGATGAGCGTAATGTTGGGATGGCCTAGAGACGCCATAGCACATGAGGTGCGTAGAATTGGGAACAAGAGATTTCAAGTAGAGAAGTTACCAGAAGTCTCGGACACCGTGTAGCGACTTTATGAGGATTTGAGTTTCCCAGTTGGAAATGAGTATCTTGAGCAGAATTGCGTGCTCTAAACAGGGACGCATGCTGCTAAGATCGAAATTGAAATAAATTTCAATTCCATCTATGACAAGTGGATCCCGTGTTGGGTGCAGTCGAGTTGAGACTTGTTCTGAGCTTGAGTGGGGGAGCCACCAAACTGAGTTTGAGCTAAATTGGGGATGTTCTTTGTAGGGATTCCGACACCAGTATATGGGCTCTGCGGTCTAAGGATTTTTGAGAGGGGCAATCGAGAGTTGAGAAGGACATGAGGCCCATATGTAAAACTGAGCAGAGCAGCAGGCTCCATGAGCAGATTTTGAACGGAGCATCGGGCTCCTAGTGCGGTGCTAGTTGGTAGAGTTGGTCGAGCTGGGCGACCAAATTTGGGATTTGAGAGGGGCATGAGGTCCTATGAGCAGAATTGAGTGGAGCATCGAGAGCTTCTTTTTGCAGTATCAGTCGGTAGGGTGGCCGAGCTGAGCAACTGAGTATGAGATAAGGTAGAGAGCCCTCAGTCTCAAGTGTTGGGCAGAGGCCTTGAGTTTTGGGTTCAAGTTGGCTGAGGATAGTCACTTGAAGAGGCGAGTGTTTGCCGAGGGCGGCAACACCTCCAGTGGGGGAGAGTGCGGAGATCGTATGTGTACTTCCCATTTCTTGATTTGTTTTGAGCAGAGTTGGCCGAGTTGAGGGCTGTATTTTTTTGGTGATCATTGAGCAGCTGTGTAGGCTTCTTTTGGGGTGTGTCAGATGGCACTGTTCAGAGGAACAAATCGAGTTGTGCGGGGGCACAAGTTTTGAGAGCTCAGAGGAGCGAAAGACTCATCCAGTGCAAAGAGATCAGAGTTGAGTTGTGGCACCTCATACACTTCGAGTCCTTGTGTATGTGTCGACGAGGACATCAATGGATCGAGTGGGGGAGAATGTCACGGTCGCTCATTGGAGAAGAATGGCGAGTGTGACTTAAAGGGGTGTTAGGAGCAACAAGGCGTTGTCGGCTCACCCGATAGGGCGGAAATGGCCCATGAGCAGAGATTCTTACGAGGTGAATATTGCAAAACTGTTTCAATGGCATATTCCTTGAGTTATGAGGATGCTTCCCACCAAGTTTGAAGCCATTCTGTGTCCATTTGGGCACCAAACATTAAGGGCGACCGGGAGCGGTCATGCTGCGCGTGGATAGCGCAAAGATGCGTTGAGCAAAGTGGCTTGGAAAGGATTTTTGTAAACTGTTTCTGTGGAATGTTCCTTGAGGTGTTGGCAACATTCCCACCAAGTTTCACCAGTAGACGGTTCCGTTTGGATAGGAAACGGCAAAGATGTTTAGAATGCGGTAGTACAGGGGCATTGTTGTGATTCCAGCTTATTGTGAGGGCAATTACTGCTCCATGGAGAATCGGACGGGGCTGGAATTTTTTTGAGTTAATGTATAAGCTGAGAGCTATCCAATGGTTCAATCAGAAAGTGATTTGGACTCCGGGAGAGAAAGTTGTGAAAATGTATACATTATCGGCATTTCAGTGTTTACTGCGGGAAAAAGAGAAATTTTTTTTGAGCCTATTATAAAAGGGACAGGCATGTCTGAAGGGTAGTTGGGACGGTGGGCACCGGCCAGTCCTCCCTGTGCTGTCAAGGAACTAAACATGCAACTCCTTCAAGGCGATGGGAGCCTTCAAGGGCCGGCTCTAGACATCTCAAGGAGTGTTTAGAGTCCCTGGTCGAGTTGGGAACCGAACAGGCGACGTAGGGCCAGGAGGGTTTGCGTTGGGTCCGTGAGGGTGCCGAGAGGTTTGAAGGCAGAAACGCTATTGCCCCGCGGGCTTCGAAAATTATGGGGCAACACCTCTAGGCCAATTGAGTGATTGAGACAAGCACCCAAATATCTCGTGAACTAACTCGCTAAGCATATGCTATGGGTTCTAGCCTTGCTGCAGGGGTTTGTTGGCTTAAGACATGCGATCGTGGGGCGACGCTGCATAGCGGGCAAGTTGTGGTGTGTTGCTAGCAAGCGGGAAATGATGTTCCACGCTTCGTGCGGGACCAATATAAAATGACGGCACATCACATAAGCCTTGGACTTACATGTGGCACAAATGAAGGGCGTTACGGCACAGCCTAAGCGCTCCGAGTGAGTGACAAGCACGAGAATTGCGTTGTGGGCACGCGAGTGACCCTTAATGTCGAGACGAAGCGAGATTGCTCTTGGCCATCTAGAGATGCACGTAAGGAACCTTAGATTGAGAACGTGCATGCTGGCTAGTTAGGGATCGTTAAGGAAACACGCTAGGCGTGAAGGATGCGAGCCTCCGATGATTGTGGACATTCGAAATAGGCGAGTACGCAAGTACCAGGAGGTGTTCTGATGCTTATGCTAGTAAGCTACTGGGCCGAAATGAGTAACGGGTCATGAGAAAGACTCGAGATGGACGTTAGCGGATCAAATGTTAGGTGAAACTTGAGATGCCACACGGACAGACGGTTGTTCCGTTGCATGAGAGAGTTTCGCTGTATGAGAGAGTCCGTCCGTGACACTTTGCAACTACTATAAATGGGTAGGGTAAAACCCTACCCATGCCCATACCTAAAGAAAACTAAAAAATAATATCCATCCTTTACCCTACCCAATTAGACCCATTACCCATTGGGTCTGTGTATTGGGCCTGCTGTCCAAACCTAATATTTTCGAGTCGGGTCCAGGCCCGACCCGTTTCTCTCTCTCTCTCTCTCTCTCTCTCTGGGCTGTCTTCTGCTGCTGTCACTGACAGTTCTGTTTGCTTGCATGGATCAAAAAATTTGTTCAATCAATTTTTTGACATACCATTATTGTAAAAGTAAAAATTAAAATTATAACAATTTTCTTAAGTCCAATTATAAGAAATATATATATCTAAATTTTAACAAATCAATCTAAGTAGAACCATATTCAATTTAATTGTAAAAACAATCCCCAAGTCATCTCATATCCAATTTGATAAAATAAGAAAATGACAAAATACTTAAGTTAACAACTATATAAATTTTCAAATCCAATTATAGAAACATACACATGTAAATTTTAACAAATTAGTCCAACTAAAACCACTTTTAATCCAACTTCAAAATCATCTTCAAGTCATGTAATCTCCAACCTAGTAATTGAAAGGAAGAGAAAATTAATTAAATTGCTACTTAAAATAAAATAGAATCAAGTAAGAGCATTATTAATATTTACTTTCAACTTTCTTCATTAAAATCTTACTACACTTTCAACTTTCCGCATCACTTCCAACTATAAAAATTAAAACATGGTAAGAAAAAGATTATATTAATAAAATTAAGAAAAGAGCTAAAAAATATAAACAAATGTACTTACCATCCTTAGGAATTGGTCCAATCCAATCATCCTCTACTATTAATGCCTCTACCACATCCGGAAGCAAACAAGTACGTGATTAATCAATAACACAACCCCCAATACTAAATGCTGCCTCTGATGCCACAGTAGTAGCTAGAACTGGTAAAATATCACGTGCTATTTTTACCAAAATGGGTAGCTTAGGGCTATTTGTTCTCCACCAGTCTAAGATGTTAAATGTTTGTGCCCTAGTAAATCTAACTTCATCTAAGTAGCTATCCAACTCTGATTTTTTATTAACTGAAAGTCGTGATTCATTACACCATCTATCAAAATCACGTAAAGAAGCGCATGTCTCAACAGTTGTGCTACTTGTCAAAGTGGTCTCATTCATTGAAGGGGTAACACTACCTCCATAAGTAATGAATAACTTAACCAAAGTGCCACGAACCCTTTGAATATATGGATGAGCATTTGAACCATAAATTCTAGCGTAAAAATACTCGACCAAATCCATTTTAAATCTGGGATCAAATAAGACAGCAACAGCTAATACCAAACAACACTCATGGCAATATTTATCAAACTTCTCCTTCCTAGACCTAGACATCCTCCTAATAAAATCAAATTCAATGTCTTCCCACTCAGTTATCTTCAAATGAATATCAAAAATATCAGGAAAAAATACATTGAATGTTGGATACTTGCGACCGCTAAAATGGCGAGTAGCTTCATAAAATATTTGTAAACAAGCATGCACAATTTTAGCCACTTCCCATTCTAACTCAGATGGATTGAATTGATGATGCCTATCTATTCTTTGTAAACAACTAAATGCTTCTTTTAAAGGTAATGCCATCGCAAGCAACTCATAAGTTGAGTTCCCCCTATTAGGCACATCCATGGCCACTTGCCTCTTACCCTCTAAGTTACATTGACTTAATGCAGTGTCAAATTTTTCAGTTGCAACAAGAGACTTGTTCAAATATCTTACAATTTCACGAATTTTCTCAATTAATCCCTTAATTTGACTGAATCCATCTTGTACAATGAAATTTAATATGTGTGCACTGCATCTCACATGTAACAAGTCCCCATCAAAAGAAATTAATGAATCACAACTAAGCCAAGCTTTCAATCTTCGAATCATAGCATCATTAGCTGTAGCATTATCAACAACTACTGAAAACAACTTCTTTTCCAAATTCCATTCCAAAATCATTTCTTCCATGAAGTTAAATAAAGCTTCACCATCATGTGGATTTGGAATCTTTCTAAATGTAAGAATTTTCTATTGCAATTCCCAATTCTCATCAATAAAGTAAGTGGTCAAACAACAATACATGCGAGTGATCCAAAGTCCAAATATTTGTAGTCAAAGACACTTTACATCTTAGTCCATCTAACAATTTATAAACTTTGACTTTTTCCTCTTCATATATTTCAATCACATCACTTCTAATGGCGTTTCTACAATGAAGCTTGAAATTCGGATTCAGACCATTCAAAAAAATTTCAAAATATTCATGCTCACTTATATTGAAGGGATATTTGTGTTTTATGCATGCAATTGCAAAATCCCTTCGACTTTTCACTTGATCAAATATAAACTCACTCCTAGGACTTCCACCAAAACTATTCCTAAAATCTAACTTGAATTTTGGGCATGCATTCTGTAGGTATTTTTTCAAATGAGTAGTACCACGTGCAGCATTACCAAATAAAATTTTTTCACAGTAGTTGCATTTAGCATGCACAATATTATTTATACTGCTACCCTTTGTAAAATGTTGTCATACAACTTAGTGTTTTCTTTTTGTACCTTTAGGTCCAGTACTCACTTCTTCATTATCACCACTACCAAAAGATACATGCTGGCTAGATTGGTTATGTGATGTTGACATTACGAATCTAACAAAAGATAATAAATTAAGTTAATAAGATGGAACTTGAGTTTAATAACTCCAACACATTAGATCAAGAACAAGATCACCAGATATGCATTGCATCAACTACTACTACTTATTATACACAAAAGTATGATGAAGATGTAAGTTAACAATGTCCCATGCACATTGTTTCATCAAAAAATTGTAAGCATCTTGAGAAAGGGTGCTCTGTTAATCAGGAGATGATGGCTGTTCTAACTATTAATTTCTCCTCATCTGCTTGGAAACAAAGTTCCAAATTCTCATTTGAGAAGATTCTTATAGTCAAACCATTCAGGAAATAAAGAGAAGTTGTGGGAGATATGGTCTCAATGCTTGCAGGCCTACACTAAAGTGAGGGAAGACTTACATCTATTTTAGTTGTACAAGCAAGCACACAAGAGTTCATAAAATTCTTGCTTACTATAGGGATCAAACAAAAGGCAAAAAGAAGCCTTTATTTTTTTTTAAAAAAGTTCTAATAAAAACTAGATGTTACCGATTGACCATCAAAATGAAAATATAGAAAAAATTGAAAGCCGTTAAGTGACATGATATGATTAGGTTTGTGAAGCAAACGGTTTATATTCTTGTTTTCAGATTTAGAAGCTTAGAGATGAGGGTTTTTTTCCTTGCTTTTAACTATCAAAGAGAAGCTCAACTTACTTGGTTCTCAAAAATGTAGACATATTTACACTCTTACCTACAATAACTAATAATGTCACTAATTGGCAAGCCATATATAAAAAGATTTTATTATTCTTAATACCAATAATTTATCTGAAAATGGGTCCCAGCTCCCTGATTGAAGTGATAAAGAATGCAAAGTAGGACCTATACAACTCATAGAAGACAGAGTTCAAGCAATAATGTGAGACATTTGCTTTATCATAATCATTGGCAATTAGCATAATCATCAACATCATTGAGGAATCAATAATCTTGGATAACATCATTCCATTTGTTGAGCAGTGTATTCTACTCTATCATCAGTGTTCAATCTCACTGACTCTACTCCATATAACACATTAGATCAAGAACAAGGCGCTGCAACCTACATCTCTTTGGATCCCCTTTCTCTTCTCAAACCCCACAAAACTATTATTAGTCTTTGCCTTACTTTTAAAACATGCCACACCAATTTGAAAAGAAGCAAAAAAAGACCCCCAGTTAGAATTAGCCCACCTCTTTTATATTTTGTTCCCTTTAAATACTCTCCATGCCCACATCCTAATACCAAAAGCACTACAAAGAAAAGTCTCATCCATCATTCTTGAAAGAAAAACAAAAGAATACTTAAACTCCTCGTCAAAAATCAATCATCTCCAAGATTTCTTCAACCTTCTTTCTCGACTATACACCACCAATGGATGTAAGCAATTAGCACCACCATGAGTCTTTTCTTTTCTAATTCTATTATACTATACCATACTACTTCATATTTTTTTCACAAAAAACTAGTCTGTACTGCTCAATAGCCCTTTTTGTCAAAGCCCAACAACCAAAAGTTTCACTAAAAAGTTGCACTATTGTGCTGGGTTTCAGTAGAAAGTCCAGAGAGAAGCTCTCTATAGTGACTTAATTCTATAATAGAGCCCTTTGTCTCTAAACTCAATGTTTTCCCTAATGCAACTAGCAAACAACTAATGGAAACACAGAAAAATGATTTTGGCCATTGGGGGATGAAAATTAGAAAAAGAAAATACACAAACAGAAACACGATATTTGGATAATATGTACATCAATCACACTCTGATCATAAGAGAACATCAATTGATATATAGAGATGATACGTTTATTATATATCCAGTTGTAAAAAATACCTAAAATAATGCGGTAGAAGTTGCAAACGAGGGGAAGAGGGGAAGAAAGCTAAAGCAATGTAGAGATAAGAAAGAGAGGTTAGAAAAGTATTCAATTGAGGCCACGCCGGTGATGTGCCGCGGTGGAGAGTCTGGAGATGGCACAAGAGCTTAGTCTTTCTCGTTATTGGATCTGAAGAAAATAAAAGTTCTTATTTTTAGATTAATTTAGACCGTTGGATTTTGATAAAATCCAATGGTCTAAAATATTTAGGATAATTGGGTTTGTTATGGGTAGAAGTTCTACCCATACCCATCTAAGATTTTTTACTGGGCCTGGGTCTGGATAGGGTAAAACCCTACCCATTTACAGCCTTTACTGTTGCATATTAGTCACTAATATTAGGGGATAATTTGTAATTTATGAAAAAAAGAGGGCTTTTTGGTAATTATGCCTATGTAAGATTGTAATTCACTATTTTTTATTTTTTATGCCGATTGCTATAAGGGAATTTCAATCTTTTTACATTTTCCATCTTTATTGCACATAGTTTCCACATTAGGGGGTTACTTTCAATTTATTAAACAATTGGGATATTTTGGTAACTATGTTGAAACCTTAGGGATGTGATTGCAATTAACTCTAATTTGTATTTTATAATGTTGAATTGTATCTGGGGCTTAATTTTTTTCTAAACTTTAATCGATTTTTGATATATAAATTCCACAAACATTTTAAAGGTCTGTCATTTGTAGATTTTTCTTGTCAGTCAAATCTTCTATTTACTATTCCGTTTGTCAACAAGGAAAAAGAGTATATTACCACAAAAGTCTTCCATTTAGAAAAGATGAGGCAATTTGCAGTCCCATAATGCATATGGTTATACTATCGCGTTTTTCTGACTTATGGATTGTGGTTGTGGAAGCCTTTTGAACTCTACTTTTGTACAACTCAGATAATTTGCATTTTTCCTCCTCTTAAGCATTGATAAATTATTTCTATTTTATCATTATTATTGCTGCATCCACTTACATATATAGTGATTTCATTCCATTTCAACGTGGACTTTAGTATATATAAAAATTGAGATATTATTAGAATACGATTTTTGTGGAGAAAAAAGGAATTTGTGAAGCTATTTTTCCTCTTTTGCTTCCTTTTTTCTTTTTCTTTTTGTTTTTTTGTCAAAACTCTTTTCCAGACATAAATGAATGCTAGGAGGGTTTGACCTTATAAAGCAGTGAACGTTGCGGCTGCCCTTGGCATATGCAAGTAAGCTTGCTACTTTTGTTCGTTTGTTTTTCCTTTCCTTTCGCTTCTGCATTTAAGTGGTTTAATTTGGAGTCAGTTAATATGTCTCTTTACGCCCGTACAATGTTTATGCTGACGTAAAAATTGATAATACTTCCACCCTATGAGCTGTATAGCATGAATATTGATATAATGGAGCTCATGATTTTATGCCAATTAGGACTGTAAATGGATATTCAAAAATTCATTTACCGTTTATATTCGTATCCGTTTATACAAAATTTATCCGCATTCATTTAAAGTGGATATTATCCGTATTCAATTAGTAGATATCCTATTATAAATAGATACGGATATGATAAATGTATATCCAATCCGTTTAATATCTAATCCGAATATATATTTATTAAATAATATATTATTTATATTTTTCAATAAAAATCTCATAATCTATATATGTATATATATAAATTATAATTGAAGAATTGGGAAGAAAAAAGAATAAATTTAAAAAATTATTGTAATATAGAGAAAAAATTGAAGAATAAAGTTAGTCAACATAATTATTGTTGGTTGACTTTATAATTAATATACTTAAATACCATTATTATTATTAATAAGTACTAATAATCAATTATAAAGTTAATTATTAATTAAAATTTATGCTATTTGTTTGATTGCTTTCGTTTTAATAAAATTATATAGTTCATTCTATTATTTAAAATATGTATTTGTTATAGGTTCATAAATTCACGTATTTGGATATTCGTAGATGGATATCTAAATAATTATCATCAAATATGAATATAAAACAATAATTCGAATACGGATAAGTTTAATAAAATATGAATACATCTAAATAATTATAATCGAACACGGATATATCCGAATCCGACAGATATTCAACGGATACGAATTTGGATATCATTTTTAAATATCCGTCAAATCCGTATCCGTATCTGAATATTTGAAAAGTTAAACGGATACGAATATGGAAACAGTGTATTCGATCTGTTTAATATCCGTTTACACCCCTAATGCCAAATATAAGCTTTAGATTTCTTACAACCAGAATTGATAACTAATGCCGCTCGAAAATAGAATTATGATATTTTTCACAAGTTAGAGATTTTTAGGATTTTTTTTCTTTGAAATGCGGTGCAGAGAGTTCTCAATTTTTGAATTTTTCGAAAATGATTTTTCATGTGCAGTTCGATTTGGGGGCTTAGTATTTGTAGTTTTTTCTTGATGGACTTGGCTTCATTAGGATTTTAATACCCTTCTTAGTGAGCTTAATTAATTGGAATCTCTAACCTTTTTATTCGTTTAATTAAATGGACCTTTTTAGTTGGTTTTTATTTTTCTACCTTTGAAGACTCAATTTGCCGATCTTATCATCAATTATTGAATCAAGCGTTTTAATCTAGCCATCGGGCCAAATATTCATTGAAGTATGCCAACTACTAAACTTACTTAAAAGTGGTTTGAGTTATTGATCACATGATAAGTCAAGCCACTTGCTCAGCAAAATTAACTAGACCAGCCAATGTTGATAGCTTGAGATGGTCGACACAAATCTTTCGATGCTAATTGGAAAGTCCAGAGTGGAGTTAAATCTCTGGATTATAAAGGAGAGTGGGATCCTTAAACAATTAAAATAGTATCCATACATGGTAAAAAAAAAAAAATAATACTGAGAAATATGAAAAAGGGCTCCTCATATTATATAGTTGCCATAAAAGGTAGAATTTTTTATTAGAAGACTGAATTGTTATTACATATATAAATAAATGTCCATGCCAAAACCTTAACTGAGTTACGTTTTCATTATTGTTATTCTGGCTTCCTCTTTCTTTTTTCCTCAGCCAGGAAGAATCTATGTTATTTGCCTACTTCATTACTTAGGAACAAAACTTGTATTGGTGCAAAAAAATTAACCAACATCAATCAAACATATATATAATACATCGTCAATGTTAATAGATTAATTTAAACAACCAACCATTTCATAGTTTTGCTGTCACTAATTATCACCTAAATCCTTTTCATGGCTTGGGCTTTATAGTCATTTACCACTTGACCCCACCTTGGCCACAATTACTCCAAAATAAACTTCACAGTGCAAGCCAAAATTCCAGAACAATCTAGATGACATATATTTTTGTTCTTGTTTGGGGGTCACTTAAATTTTTTTTATTAATGAACCTTGTGATTGTTATATATGGTGCCACCTCATATATTTACTCCACACTCCATAGCCTTTTCACCAAGTAATTTTATTTAGAGATGCAAACGAGTCAAGTTAGTTTGTGAGCTTCACGAGTCGAGCTCAAATTAGTTCGACATAAGTTCGAACTATTTTGAACTCAAGTCAAACCGTCTATATCTGGTTCGAGACTTGCAAGCTATTATAGTTAAATAATTTTTTTATTTTATTAGTAAATATATATTATAATACTATTATTTTAGTTCGAATTCGAGCTCTCAATTGTTTACAACTTACTTTTCTAATTTAATCAAGTCGAGTAGAATCGAACTCACATTTTAATAAAATTTAATCGAATCTTAAATTTTATGCCCGTCGAATTTGAATTCAAATTTGAGCCTAACATCAAACTCAAAAATTTCTCTAAAACTCGACTGAATTGAATTGCAGCCTAATATTATTCCCAAGCTCAAACCTCCACCCTTCGCTTTAACAAACCAATGGATGGTGTGTCTATATATGTTATGTATGTCGACAGAGGACAAACTAACGCAAAGCCAGAATGGTGTTGTCGCATATAATAATTGCACAGTGCTGAGTGGTTTGGCGTGTAAAACAAATTGCTATTGAGGTTAAAATAGTAAATATCGCTAAAGCCTGTTTAATTAAGGTTCAGATTCAAAGAAACATATCTGCTGACAGAATTCACCAATCCAATCGCCCTCCCCTTTTTAGTTAATTACAACATTGTGTTTGCCATAATTTGAATTTCTGGAGAGAGAGAGAGAGAGAGATTCCCAATGAAATGCAGAAAAAGCACACGAGGAGATATGCCAAATGGTGGTAGGATGGCTGAGTGCTTAGGCCAAGTGTTGAAAATATAATCTTAACTCTGGTTTAATTAACCCTACCTCAACATCAATGCCTGGTTCAATCTTACTGCACATCCCTTGTCCTCTCTCTCTCTCAATTTGTTACCTCTTTCTTTTATTTTCATACGGATTAATTAATTTTCTCGCAACGTACTTTTAGCAATACAAAAGCAAAAATTAAAATTTTCAATATGATGCATAATTTTTTTTTCCTTATTTAACATCAAAACTAAATGAAAATCTCATTCCCTTCAAAAACTTCTAATAGAGAATGTATTTGTATATGTAAATTGGTTTAATTAGGTATTAAGAACATGCCAACAATTGTTTCTACTGATGTTAGAACACATCAGAAATGACCCTGCAGTCTGTATGCATGGTCATATATCTGCCAAATATTCTTCTGCTTTCTTGTGATCTAATATCTATTTAAAATAATTTTTCATTTTTCATTTATTATTATTTTCATTTTTTTGTGTACATATTAAAATAAAAATATACTTTTCTAAATTATTGTTTCATTTAAAAGGACGTAGTAATTACACAATGTGAGTATAAGCCTCAACTATTAAATTGATGATACCCAATGTTCTATATCAAAAGAAGTCGGGGGCCTAAGATAGTTTATAAGCTAATCCTCCTCTCCCAACACTTTCAAACATCTTTTCAAGGCAAAATCCCCCACTATATGTGTGCCAACGAGACAAAATCTAAAAGCAGTTGGGCATTCATTTTTGGAGACAGATCTGTGCAACATCATTTTGGCATTATCTATGAGAACAATGACTATGTACCTATTCTCAATTGCAAGGCCCTCAACTGGAAGGTTATAATGATACTCTATGTGCCAATTAAAAATTCCATGGCCCTTGACCGGAAGGTTATAATGATACCCAGTATCTTACATCAAAAAAAGTTGAGACCTTAAAATAGTTTATAAACTATTCCCTTCTTCCAACACTTCAAGGCGTCTTTTCAGATCAAACTCCCCACCACATGCATTGAACATATGTGCAACATCACAAATTAAAAATATTTAATTTTTATTTAAAATTCGATGTCAAAGTCAAACTAAATAACGGTTGAAATTAATCGACGAGTAGTGCAAATTTCAATAAAAGAACAAATTTTAAAGGTTAATGAATTAGGTGAATCAACAACACATTTCATTCATTTTCCCCACTTCGTACTTTTGCTCTTCTCCCTGTCTAAACTCAATTTGGTAAACCACTTTAGTTCTTATTTACCAGCACAAAACAGGCCCAGCACACACTCTCTTTCCCTTCTTTTTCTCTTCTTCTTTGATTCCACACCAACCCACCCATCTACACACACACACACACACATTTCCACCTTCACCTTGACTGTGTATATCTCATCACCATTAGAGAGAGAAAACAAGAGAGAGAGAGAGAGAGAGAGAGAGAGAGAGAATGAAGAGGAGATATATTGGTTCTTCTTGCTCTTCTTCTTCATCTTCTTCCTGCATTGGGTCACCAATTACAAAGAATGATGATAATATTGAAGCCAAAAGTAAATCCATCCAGCCCAAGAAACACCCAAAGCGTCTTAGAGCCAAGAAAGCTGTCGCAAATGCAGCTGATAATTCTGCCACCTCTCCTAAATCAAGAAGCTCCATTTACAGAGGCGTTACCAGGTAATTATACTCATAAAACGTGAATTAGAAAGTTGTTTGCATGTATGATTCGCATGCATGAAATTCAATTTCTTCGAAAAAAAAGTATATAATTTTAATAATTCTGTGGTGGTGGCGGTGGTTGTGCAGGCATAGATGGACTGGGAGGTTTGAGGCTCACCTGTGGGACAAGACTACATGGAACAGCATTCAGAAAAAGAGAGGAAGACAAAGTGATATTTTTCTTCTTTTTTTGATATATACATTTTTGTGAAAAAAAATAAAATAAAATCATTTTCTTGCCACATAATTTGTTTTATTTTATTTTTCAATTTTTTGAGGAGTGAAAAATGGAAAGTGAAATCAAGGAGATCTGTGATGTTAATTTATCTTAATTTAATCAATTAATTAATTAATCAACTGGTCCCATGTTAGTTAATTGTTATTATCTACTCTGCAGTAATTAAATTAAGTAATTAAAAATTCTAACTGTGTGCTTTTATTCTTGATGGTGATCGTGATGATCCTTGTCCATTATGGCGTCCATAATCACATTTCTCAATGCGCAGTCTATTTAGGTAAGCTCATAAGCTATATTTATTTAATTATGCTTGCCGTTTTATTTTTTTTTTTATTAACAAGTTTAGTCAAGATTTCCTTATAATAATAATAATAATAATAATAATAATTATTATTATTATTATTATTATTATTACTACTACTACTACTTTTATGTAGGGGCTTACGACAATGAAGAAGATGCGGCTCGAACCTATGACTTAGCCGCCCTTAAGTACTGGGGTCCGGCTACTGTTCTCAACTTTCCTGTATGTATATGCATACATTCACTGTTACATTGCTTATTTCTTTTACTTTAGAACTATTATTACATTAATTGTTTTCCAAACTGTGTCTGATTTGCCATCCAAAAGCAAAATTTAGATCCTCTATTTTATTTTCTATTTCATCTCCTATTTCATTTTATGGATATATAACATGTATATTATGTATTTTTCTTATAACAATAATTAATAGAGAATATGATGTACTTTGCATATATACATCAAGTTGTAATAGAAGATAAAATATATAGAGAATGGAATAGAGGATCTAAAGTGATTTTTAAAAACTGTCTAATTTGCCGTCTAAAGTCATTAATTAATGCATGCTTTTTTTTTTAATTTTTTTTATTTTTTATTAATGATAGGGCTAACTAGTTAAGACTATTAATTCTTTGTTTGACTGAAATGCAGCTAGAAGCATATGCAAAAGAGATTGAGGAAATGCAAAAACTGTCTAAGGAGGAGTATCTAGCTTCGCTCCGGCGCCGTAGTAGTGGATTTTCTCGAGGAGTTTCCAAGTACCGTGGTGTGGCAAGGTAATGAAAATTTGTCACTTTTATTTGAACTATTATTACAATTAGGTTCTTAGTATAGTTTTTCATGCTTTCCTCACAAATTTGTCACTTTTATTTGAAATATTAGTACAATTAAGAGATTCTTTGTATATCTTGTGAGGTTTTTCATGCTTTTCCCACACAAAACCTGTCAAGTGGGACCCGTTTGTTGTTTTAACTTCTTTTTCATGGAAAATGTTGATGGATGGGCTTTTTGGTGTGCATTGGGTGGGAAAACATGAGTTTGTGAGATATAGTCAACAAGTGTCGAGATTTAGTACATTTTTCCGTATTTGAAGAGGAAAAAAGAAGCACAACATTGACCACATTCTATTGGATTTTCACAGGCACCACCATAATGGTCGATGGGAAGCTCGGATTGGGCGCGTTTCCGGAAACAAATATCTCTATTTAGGAACCTACAGTATGTTCTCCTTTTTCATATACATATGTTTTGCTTTAATTTCAATCTATTACATTTCCTACTAGCTGAAAAAAAGACAAATTAGATAACATGGATAATTTGCGACGACAAGTCCAGAATGGAAATTGGACTAAGAGGGGTACAGCGGATCTTGTTAGAAAAAGACTTGTGTCCTTTAGAGCACAAGAATTCTAAATTGCCCAGAAAAAGATGGTGAACAATTGATTTTTTTTTTTCTTTAAAGACCAACTCTATGGAAAAAGTTGTAGAGATTTGCTTTTAGAAAAATCCTTCCGCTTTGTCTCCAGAATAGGCCAAATAGTTTAGTAGGGATTAAAAAAGAAATGATGATGTGGCACATGATGACTGGTCTTAAGACATTAAGTTATGGTTAAGGACAATCCCTTTGCATTAGCCGTACAGTGGAAACTTTCTGTTCAACTTTATAAAACTGAAATATTCCTTTTTGAGGGGGCTGGAGGGACACTTCTTTTGAAAAATAAAATAAACTAAAATATTTTATATTTGACTAGAAAGTTTATTTGAATGGATCCTATTCTTATCATGATTATGCAGCCACAATTGATATGTGGATCCAAAACATTTACGCCCCATAACGCTTTTAATTTTGCGGCGGCATTGCAAGTTTGCAGATAATCCATGGGGGTCATTAGTGGTGAGACCCCTCAAAAATATTGAAAAGAAATGGTAATCAAGTGGTCTAAGGCATCTTATTAGAGTCAATATATACATTTGTCTTCTTTCTTCCAAGACTGGTTACTATTTATCTTTGAATCATATAGCTGATTATTATGTTCTTGTTTGTCATAAACATTGATATAGAAGCTACTTTATTCTTTATTGGAACCTTCACTACAATTGTAAAATGTCCGAATTGGAAAAAGTTGATATTGTTTATGAAGTATCGTAATCTTTATTTCCCCCCGTCTCAGTGCTCATAAGCTGGGCAGCAGACACGTGTCGTAACTGAGCATTTAGTACTTACTTTTATCTTCGAGAATAGCTTTTGTGTTCTGCCTCGTCATCTCTATACCTTATGTTGGTAGTGTGACGGTGAGGGTAACATGTGTTCCATCTCTCTTCCTTTCTAATCATTTTCTTGTTCATGTGCATTGAGGAAAGCAGTAATGAAATACTCGGCAGGACCTGATAACACACTCAAATGAAATACTTCAAATGCCATAATTTATGTAGAAAAGAATCAATCATTGGTAGAAACTGAAAAAAGAAACACTATAATGCTGTTGGACACGTTGTTAATGCTCTGGTACATTTCCAGCTTGGTAGTTTTAGTTGATGGTATTACTGAAGTTCAATCACCGAAGAGAAGGGGAAAAAATAAGGGGAAATCAAATGAAAGAATGACTTCCTACTTTATGGAAATTCCAGGAAAGAAATATTGAGGGATCCAATTGGGGGGGATCTTAACATACAGATTCTTTAATGCCTCCTGATGATGGTTTTGAGGATGATAAAAGTGTCCTAAGCTGCGGGTAGTTTTGGTCGCAGTTAAATAAGATCCATTATATTCTTCTTTCATGAAGACTAGTGAGGATACAATAGCAATTTGATTTGAGGTTAAGAGGTTATCTTTAAAATCGACCATGTCCTTTCTTTTTCTGCAGGCACCCAAGAGGAAGCAGCAGCAGCATACGACATGGCAGCAATAGAATTCAGGGGTCCTAATGCAGTAACAAACTTCGACATCAGCAATTATGCTGATAGGTTAAAGAAAATCCTGCCGGAGTTGCAAGTAAGACAGAACGTGGCCCAACCGAAGGAAGAAAGCAATCCAGTGCCCTTTAACAAAGTGGAAACAGATGAAGCAGTTGGTCATCGACAAGACGGAAACCAAGTAGAAACTCAACCAATTAGCATCCCAAAGTTAGAGTTGATAGACCATAGCGACTCACAAGCGATGATCGTGATGGACCCCACTGAGGAGCACGAGCACCCTTGGGACCTTTGTCTGGATACTGATTTCAACTTACTTCCATTACCGGACGACATTCCTTTTGATAAAGCGTCCGAGCTACTAGGTTGGCTGGATGAAAAAAGTTTCCAGGACGACATTGAATGTATTTTCGATGAACCGTTCTATGATAACGAGTTCCTACAGGATGCAATGTCCGGTACTGGTGATTGTAAGATAACGGACAGAGTAGGTGTTCCGGTGGCTGAGGACATGAAAGGCCAGGATTTGTCAACGTCTCCTTCTTCGTCTTCGTTGTCGACAATGGCATCAGTTTGTAGCAACCTGTATAATTGATGTTGTTAGAGGTTTTGGGTCTGGGATCAATCTTCAACATTGTTAGTGTAATATGAAGTGCTTCTCCACAAGCTGAGCTTGAGATTAGACAGTAAAATTAAAGTTAGCCATGTTTGTTAGTAGCTAGTAATCTGTTACTATGATTGCTTGGTGCTTTTGAAAGAAGAAAATTCAGAGAGCTTTCCTGAGTTCAACTTTCAAGTATTTTTAAATGGTTACGTATCTTTCTCCTGTACAACATATGGAACTTTTAAATTTTAAAATTTCAAATTATCATTTCTTAATTTATGAAATTTAATTATAACGAAAGATCATAAGCTTTATTAAGAAGTAGTTGAAAATTTATGATAATGTCGAATAATCAATAAAATATTGTTTCATAATAACGAGATTCAAAATTATCATAATTTATGATTCGGCCAAATGACTTTAATTATGATCACACATCATCTTTCTATGTTGTTTGTTACAAAATTTTAAAACTCAAAATTATATTTCCTTAATTTATGAATTTTAACTGGATACGAAAGGTAAGATCTATGATGAAATAAGTAAAAGTTTACGATAACTTCAAATAATTGATTAAAATTTTACTTCATAATAAAATTAGATTCCAAGTTTTCGAAACTTATTTTTTAACTGATCAAACTTCTCCTTTTTATATTATTTCATGTGGAACTTTAATATTTTAAATTTTAAATTATTTGTTCTTTAATTTATAAAAAGTTAATTGGAAATGAAAGGTATATTTATGATCAATAAAATAACGATTCACCATCATGTCAAATGACTAATAAAAATTTTGCTTTATGATAAAAAGTTTCGAAATTAGCACAATGTTTTTGATCAACAATTCAGAATTGACAAAAGTAACTTTAATCCTGACCAAATATCCCTCATATATTATTTGTTATAGATTTCTAAATTTTAAAATTTAAAATTATCTTTTATTAATTTATTAAACTTAATTAAAACTTAATTAAATCTAAAGATATGATTTTTGAGAGTGATGTTAAGCTGGGTGGGGGGGGGGGGGGATTAGGACTTTTTTAAAATTTGTGCAACAAAAGTGATCACTCAAAAACTTTTTAGTAAAACAATGAATCTCGTAAATTAAGAAGTACTTTGAGTTAACAACTGGAACATGCAAAATCAATTTTAACTATCAATCGTAGCAATAATTATATAAAGTATAAAGAGCAAGTAAGGCGACACCAACATTATATTTATAGTGATTGGCCAATATCTACATCTACTATCTAAACTTCCACATGGGATTTGAAAATATGTCAGATTAATAGATATTAATGTTTATACGAATACAAATTAAGTGCAAATAATGAGATACCCAAATCCTAGACACAATAGAGCAAATTCTAAAGTGCTTCAAGACCAACTCATCTAGGATCAAGCCAAGCAAAACTTTTGCCAGCTAAATTTGTACAAACTCTATTAACTGATGCATAAGTTGCTGCTATCTGTACGGCAATCTCTAAACTCTCCTTTCAAATCAAAATTGTGCCGATACAGATGCTTTCAACATTGCTATCTCTATTGTATCTCTTCATCACTAGGTCCTTAAAAAAACACACCCCGCTCTCTACATCACAAGGTCCCTCAAGAAACAAACACACCTCCTTTCTCTTCACAATAAGGACTCTCAAGATTAAATAGTAAAAGAGTAAGGAAATAAACAAGTAACTATATTTCTCATGTCTGTACGTATAGTCATCTTTTATAGAGAAACAACAAAGGTTATAGATAAAGCAATATGGTAATTGGTTGTTGGAATAGAGAAAAAAAGAACGATCCATTCGATAATTTTATAAATTAAGGCATATTGTAACAAGGATGCAAGATTTAGAACTAGATGAAATGTATTTTCTTTAGATGAAAAAAATATGGAAGTCACAAACTGATGCTGTTGGGAAATGAAGCGAGGTCCTTTGGGAAAGACAATTGAATATTGGTTCGTTTTTTAAAGAATGTGCACAAAGAGATTTGCTCTTCTCGAGAGTTTTTCCACTCTGAGAGATTTTGCCAATGGTTTCTTGTGTCTCATTTCTCTCTAGGATTTGATATTTATAGATTTTAGTATTGATAGGCTTAGGCTCATTAGAATTTTTTTGCCTTCTTGATGGACTTAGCTTATCCTTTGAGCTCTCTAATCCATTTACTTAATTAATATTAAGGTTGATTTATCATATTTAGTTAAATTACCAAAATGTCCTTAGTCATATCATTAAGCTCCTCTATTTTCGGTGGGAAATTATTAATTTTCCATCAAAAATATATTTTAAGTTTAATTTATTAAATTCATCTTATACTAATTTTGAGTAATTATCCTTGGCTTAGGGGTTTGTTGAAAAATGGGCTGTTAGGAGATGGCCTCCTAGGAGGTGGACTCCTAAGATAAGGAGTCCTAGGAGGTGGACTCACTGGCTCCTAAGGAGTTAGCAAAAAAGAGTTCCACCTTGGCATGTCTTAAGAGAAAGAGGAAAGATAATTCCATTAGAAGTGCACATGGAGTTGATGGCATGTCTTAAGTGACTTGGCAAAGTTCAATGTAGCCTTCACGTAAGGACTTAGGTGAATTCCACACATCAAACATTTAGGAGTTTAAGAAGGTCTTGTGTTGTAGTCATCTAGGGACTTGAAAAAATTTCAATTGTTGTTATGGCATTAATATCAAGGTGTTGTACTAGAGAGGCGCATAATAGCATGGGTTTTAGAGTGAGCTTCCTTAGAGAAATGTGTTAGTGTTTGCATAAGGAAGCACGCGAAACTCTTGCATAAGTTTTCTTAGTGAGGAACTTAGCCACTCTTATGGCAGATGAGAGTATGACGTCATGGGAAGACTAAGACAATTTTGCATTATTGTCATCTGAGTTCTCAAAAAAATTTCGCATGATACTTATCCCATGATTTAGGTGAACATTCAAGTGGAAATGTGAGGATTGAAATGTTGAGAAGGAGTAAATGATTCAAGTCGCTATTATAGTTGAATCTAACTTTGAGAAAGGTAGATGAAATGAGAGTATCAACATTATGAAAGTTGCTGAGTAATAGTGACATCGTGGGGGGGGGGGGATTTAGAAAAAATTTCTAGGATGTAGGTGTAGGTGTCAGAGGATGTTGAAGGTGTACTTTAAGAGCTTATGCTCTGCGAAAAACTTAGAAAATATTGTTCAAAGCATCTCATACTTAAGAGACCTTTTGAGGCCTATATGTTGATCGTGTTAAGTGTGTAAACCTTCATTTGCTGAACTTTTATCTAAGTTGAGGTTTGGTAGGTTCCCTTGACCTATTGTTTTCTCAAGAAGTTTTGTACCAGTTGCCTTACGTTCATTGGAAGAATTAAATGAATTTTTCGAAGGTATGAAGAGTGTGGCTCATTGGCAATGAAAGAAGAAAATTTTTAGGGTAATGCCTTTATCTTTCTCTTCATTTTTATTTCACCCTAGTCTTGACGAGCTTTTATCTAGCTTGTTAAGGTCAATAAAAAATTCTTGGTTCACATCAACTTAAAAGACGATCATATCTTGAGAGTAGGACATTTAAAAGTAGGATAGGATTTGAGTTAAAGTTCCCAACTAGGGTGTAAAGAGGTAGTGCTTTCTTGGTTAGGCATTAGTGACGCCATCAGGCATGACTTAGAATTATTTATGGAGGTCTCATGCTTTAGTAACTACTTCAAGTCCTTAGCAGGATATTGTGCTCCATGAATAATTTAGAATTTTTCACAAAGCTTTGATTCTGTAAGTAGGTAATCTTCAAAAATGCTTATAGTACTGCGGTTTACGTCAGGCCTATTTGTCTCTCTTTGAAGGTTAAAGTGTTAATCAAACAGAGAATGACTTTTGCATTTGCCAAACTACTAAACATTGTGTCTAGTTGTGGGGATTAGAGTTCTAAGGGACATCAAGTCATCTCTTTTGTAAAATTGAAGTTCTTTGTGAAGTTAGGAATGAAACTTAGTATGACAGAAGTCTCATTGAGTAGTGGGAACTATGGCCACAGTGAGGTGTTATAATGAGGAGATAGCTACATCAGTTTGGTAGCGAAGTCAGAAAGAGGAAGAGTCAGCTATATTACTGAAGAAGCATAAGCATTTGAAAACGAGATTCGCTAAATAGGTAAAGAGTGAGGAGAAGTTCCTATGTCCCTCTACTAAGAGAACATTTCTCAATGTAGGTCATATAGATATAGCCAAGGAGTATGAGAGTTTTGGCAAGTTCTTTGATATGATAGATGAGGAGCAATGGTGATTTATGAGGAGACTATTCAGAGTTGTAGTCGCATTCTAGGTGAGACCAAGCGACACTTTGAAGAAGATTTATTAATACTAGATCCTACCATCTTGGATCAACATTGCTGCTTGAGAGCATGAGAAAGGCCCTAAGAATGGGGTGGAGGTTACAATAAAAGAGCCCATAGATTCAGCTCGATGGGGATGAAGACATTTAGTTAGGATAGCAATAAGTAGCACTTATTCCTAGAAAGCTATTTAGTATTTTTCTTTTCATATTGATGTTTTCCTTTGAAGCTAAGTATTAGTGGGACGTCTTGATGTTATGTTCGAGCAAGTGCATAGTTAATCTTATGGCTTATTGATATTGTATACTCATACTTTGAGAATTTAAGAGAGATATATGAAATTATCGCCATAATTGTTAGAAAAAAATGCATTATGAGTGTTTATGTGAAACGTCATCTTTGGGCGTGTATTTGAAGTGTAGATGATGGGGTGCAGATGATGTGCCAAGGCATGCGCCCCCTTTGCAAGGATCCCAAATGCCCATTGGGTACCCCGACGTAGTGGAGCCCCTCTAGGGGATATCCCAGCACCCGTTTGGTGCTTGACTGGGTCACCCCTCGCGGATGTTTCAGGCGCCCCTTGTAGGATGTCCTTTGGTGCCCTCTAGGCATCCAGCAGTAGGGATTATTTGCCTGTAGACCATCCGCTGAGGCTCAGAACTAGGGCAGCAATTTCTTTTCCTCTTTTTCTTTTTCTAAGCTCTCCTATTTGCATAGTTCTTTGTTACGTTTGTGAAAGCATAATGCCTTCAAAGATTGTCCTGGGACTTAGAGAAATTTAGGTGACAGAGTATGATGGGTACTCCAGCATGTTCATGAGACATGAATGATTACAAGCATTAAATGTAATAAAACTATTTTGGGGTGGCATAGTGCCCTTCTCTTAGTATCTTCATTTGTTTGTCTTAAGTGAACTAGAATTCTCCAAGGGAGAAATATTGTTATCTTTGCACTCAAGTTGAATGTAGACTGGGTATCGAGATAAGAACGAGCATACTTATAATTTTCTGAGAGGCTTTACAGTAAGTGTGTGAGACGTGCAAAGTCAGCAAACTTAGAGATTTTTCTTTGAATATTTTCTAAGTATTGGAGCGTTGTCACCTTTGAGGTGGACTTTCTTTACTTGATAACTTAGGTGTCTTCCAAGGTAATCTTCAGGGAATGTATTTAGAGTGATTGCTATGTGCTCCCAAAGAGAGCCATATTGAACTTTTTTAGGATGCTCAGAAAGGAGCTGATAGAGGACGTTTTCATGATGCCCTGCACTCCTAAGGGAAGCCGATATAGGACTTTTTAAAAGGATAACTACCATATACCTCTTAGGGGACTAATAGTGAGATTACATTAGCTACCATGTACCCCAGAAGGGTTGTTATAGTGGGTTTATGCCCAGTGACTGCCACGTACTTTTCAGACTCCTTGAAGAGCCTTATAGTAGGCTTATATCTAAAGCTGCTTCCAAATACTTCTTAATTTTCGTAGATTAAAAATCATAGAAGAGAAGTATTATGTAGAATATGAAAAAGTTTGCATTAAATAGGGAAATATAAATGAGAAGCTAAAGTCTTCCTCGAGTAGGTAAGCTTTATTCAAATTTAAAAAGAAATAAAAATTAAAGCAAAAACAAATTTAAAGTAAACACTTATCATAGGGAGATGTTATCGACAATGTGTTCCAGTTGTCACTATCTTAATATATGCGTGAGTCCACAATATTAATGTCCAATAGCACGCCTTTATTTGTATCTCACTGATTAGTCCTCCAAACATTACCAATATGACTCATACTATGGAGGTTTAATAAGGTTGTGATGATACTAATGCACCTTGAGTTGCTTGATCTCCACTCACAGCTACTCGCTTTCTTTTCTCCAAACTGGACCTCCCTTGAGGTGTCCTCTTTGAATTATTTCCTCAACTTCGTTCTTCAATTAATAGCACTCGTTTGTAGTGCATTCGCTAACATGGTGACAGCGGCACCATTTATCTGGTTTCAATTTTTTGAGGTTAATAAAGGTCCTTCGTGGCGGTCATCAGATGAGAATGCATCGTAATGCCATTGTCAACATTTTCATCCAGGACACAATGTAGGGTGTTTGTATGGTAATTGGCTAAGAAGGGCTATCTCTTTAATTGCTATTCTCCTTATGGCTATCATTTCTTTCGTCACACATGAGGAACTCCTTAGCTCAAGTGTATTGAGCTCCATTTTGATCAAGAAGTCATTTAAGTGTCATTAGGAGTCTACAACATCATCAACTCTCGGCAACTGGGCCATTATTTTTCCACTAAGAAATGCTTCTACTAGGATCGTTGGTGAAGATGAGCTACTCTACAGAGGTGTAATGGCAAAAGAATAGTATTGTCTTCCTACTCCTCATAATGGTTGTAGTCCCGAGGAACATGCTCGAACCCCGAATAGATGGGTATTGTATACTAAGTAATATTTGCTCTAGGTATAGAGTGCTTGTCTCCATGGTGAAGTAAGGAAAAGAGAGAGGTTTCGTGCCTTAGATCAACTCTTTGGTCCTCATCGTCCTCTGAGTCATAGGTATGACAAAGTCTCTAGGAGAATATACCTGTTAGGCATGCATCTCATTCAGTGCATATCGTGCATTAGAAGCTAACTCCAACTTTAATCGTGATAGTACTTCAAGTTAGACCAAAATGTCGATATGCGGGGGCAAGAACGAGTTCCTTAGGCAAGCATAAATGAAATCAATGCACCTCTCACTGCCATTAGACTTTAGTACCAATACTACATGAGCTAACCATTCCGAGTATTAGGATGATCGTATTCCTTTTGCTCGCTGCAGATCATTTACCTTATCTCTAAAGTCTGGGTCTAGGAGGGCTTTTATTCTGATGGTCCTCAAGGGATCTCCATGGTAACTTTCTATGCTTATTGGTTCTTCTTGTGCTTCGTCTTCTCATTCTTCGACTTTTCTCTCCCCTGTTCAAATCTTGACGAGTGGAAGGTCTCTCCTGCTAACATCTTTCTTCCTTGTTTACAATAAAAGAGGGTCTAAGTGGTCATCTGCTTCAATCGTAGCTTAGGCAATAGCACTCTTCATGAGGGTCTCTATGTTTCTTGTGTGACAAGCAAGACTAGTCTTTTGGGAAAAGGAGCTTGCTGTGCAAGTATCTCCTCGAATATGATTATATGTTAAGAGTAGGGTTTGACGTTGAACCACGTGGTACTTCCTACTAGTGACTCTCTATATTCTCCAATGCTAGGGTCACTTGATTGCTAAGTTCGCAAGCTCTTGGCCTAGCTACATCCTCTGGGTCCCTTCTTCTTCCTTTGAGTTTTCCAAAGACATTACCAAAATAATCCTACTTGGAAATAGAACAAGGTCATTTTTGAAAGACAATTGTGTTAGTTCTTTTTCTTAGGACGCGCATAGAAAGGTCTGCTCTTCTTGAGAGTTCTTCCACTTTAAGAAATTTTGCCGATGATTTTTCATGTCCCATTGGGCTTAGGTCCATTGGGTTTTTTCTACCATCTTGATGGGTTTAGCTTGTCCTTTGGACTCTGTAACCTATTTATTTAATTAATTAATTTAGATTGATCTATCAATATTTAGTCAAATTATCAAAATATCCTTTGGTCTATTTTTAGTCACATCAACAAACCAATCTAGATGATTTTAATGAATAAAGAACAATAGAATATAATTATTTGTGAAAAGGTTCCAACAGATTTTAAGAAGAATATTTTATATCAATTATGCAACAAATATTTTCATAATTATAACTCTTAAACTTACGCAAAAATCATCAAAGGGTTAGCAATTTCTCCATTTTTAATGATGACAAAGATTTTGATGTATGAGAAGTAGAAAGATTTCACCTAATTTCCCCTTCTTTCTATGCCATGCTTCCAGAAGATAGAAAAATAGAAAATACCAATTAGAAATACCATATAACCAATATAATCAAAGATAATTAGGGAGAATTGCAAATAAGTCCCCCGTTATAATCGAAATGGGCATAAAACCCTATGTTAAAAAAATTCATAGAAACCTACCATTTATTGTTAAAAATCATACACACTGCCCCAATTTCTTGTTTACTGCCCATTTAATCTAATTTTAGCATATAAAGACTAAATTATCCTTAGTGATTTCATAACAATTCAATTTAAATCATTTATTTTTTTATTTTTTTCTTGTTTCTCTTTTCTTTCATCTACCTACACCAACTAAATACTACTGATGTCATTCCATAGTAATCGCCGCTGCCACCATTGCCGCCACAACCATGTATAATGCCACAATCCTCGTCTATTACCCATCTACACACAAGTGAAAGAATGAATGAGTTTGCCTTTTTTTTGTTCTATCAATGGATATAAGGGAAAACAATTAAAGTTTTCTTATTCCTCTTCCTTATCTATAAAAATCCAAATTTTGATGCCTAACACCCCATAGATAGTCCGAATTGTATAGGAACAATAATCTATTTTAGCTCGAATGGTTTGTAAGGGAACCCTCCCCTCTTTGATCCATTCGACACATGCAATTTCTTTTCCGTCACCACTGCCACCATTGCCGCCACAACCATGTATAATGCCACAATCCCCGTCTATTACCCACCTACACACTAGTAACATCAATATAACCGTGGCCATAACAATCACCAGGGTTTGGGGGTGAATTCAAGTGATGGTGAAATGGAGATTCATATATGTATACATGTAATATATGTCGATATGATAATATATATCTATATATTTATAAAAAAATAGTTTATTATATAAATACATGGCGACCGTGCCAGATGGATCTCACTACATCTAAATGTTTGGGGATGGAAGTGGGGGGAACCTGGGGGATTTGGTGATGGGAAGGGTTAGTTGGTTTACATAATATATATAAATTATATAAATGTAGTATCTATATCTATACATAGGGAAAATTTAATTTAATCCCCATGTGAAATATGGTTGTAATGATTTCCCCCCTATAAAAAAAAAGTTAAAAAACTACCTGTCATTTTTTAAAATTAGGCAAAGAACTCCCTTATAGGTATTAGTGTGTCTCACACGTGCGTACATGCGAATTTTTAAAGACTTTTTACATATAAAAAGACTACTATACCCCTAATCTCAACCGTTGGATATTTTAAAAAAAATTAATGGTACAGAATAAATCTTATTTATAAAAAAATATAAAACTATATTTATTTATAAATATATTATATAATATAATATGCATATATATATATTCAATGTATACATACTTATATATATATTAAATGATATATATTTAATATTATTAAAACCCTAACCCCAACCCATCCCACCCCCTACCCGCACCACCATGACCATTGAAAACCAGCGGCCATGGTCGCCACAAAAAAATCGGTGGTCATGACTACCAGAAAAAAAAAAAAACCAATATATATATGTATGTAAATACAAAAAATATATATGTATAAAAATAATATATACAAATATAATTTTTTTTTAAAAAAAGTTGCCAGTCAGCTGCCATGGCAAGATGCAACTGACTATGGTAGTTAATGGTCGTACCTGGCTTGGTCGAGCTGCCATGGCAGCCATGTTTTTGTGGAGGATAGGGGAGTGGGGATAGGTTGGGGGGTTCTAGGTGGGGGAGTAGGGATGGGATGGTGGTAGGGGTGGGGGTAGGGGGTTAGAGCATAGGGGTGTATAATATATAATATTATATATATATTTATATATAGTATGTATATTTGTGTATATATATAAATATATTTTTTATATTTTCTTTATAAATATATAAGTATGGTTAATTTAAATCATTCACTTTCAAAAATCAACAGGTTATATGAAGAAGGGAGAAATTAATGAAAATTAGAAAAATAAAAAAAGAAAGATAAAATATAATAATAAAATAAAATGAGTAGCAAACAATATGAGAGAGGCAGTAAATATTTTTACCCTCTATATATATCTATATATTTGAAGTCGGTTACTATGGAAGTAATGGAGTCTGGGGATTGAAGTAGGGGATAGGTTAGGGAATTGATTGGGGAAGGGGTGGTGGGATTATACATATAATATAATATATATTATATTATATTACATACATATATATAGTTGACTACTATGGCATCCAGCTACATGGTTCGGGGGCAGGGATAGGGGTAAGAGTGGGGTGGGGAAGGAGGTGGACAATTTGGTGGGGTTGGGGTACTAGAATTACAATAGTAATATATATGTATACATAGATATTATATGAGTTTATATATATATTAATATATATTATATATGTATATGTATATATATTTTTGTATAAACATTAAAAATTATTTAATCTTGATCATTCATTTTTTTAAAAGAATCCAATGATTGATGGAAATGAGGGTATAATAATCTTTTTGCACGTAAAAACATTAACCACTTGCACAAAAGGCGCATGTGGTTCCCCTTATGCCTTGAAGGTGGTTCTTGCATGATTTTAAAAAACAAATGGCAGGTTTCTGTGATTTTTTTTTTACTGAAGGATTTTTTCCTATTTCGATAATCATAGGGGACTATCTGCAAATCTCCTAGAGTTATAATCATCATAACCGACGAGTGAAAATCCATCATCCATCAGTAATGTTAAATATTACATGACCAAGTAATAGCAATTAAGTAAGCTGGCATGCCAAAGTTAAAAATTATTCGAAAAAAACAAGGAAAATTGTTCATCTTCAAATTGATATTGAAGATGCCTGAAATTTGTTATGATACTAGGTGCTAGAGCAAAAATGAAAGAAGTAAAGTCATAAGATGTTATATCGATCGATTTCATTCCTTTGAAATAGCACTTGAGGGTGCTAGAACATTATCCTTTAGTACCTCTATACCATCAAGAATCCACGGAATATTAAATTTTTTTATCTTTTTCAAAATGACGAGATCAAGAACCTTGTCATCATGAATCCCTCAAACCAGGCTTCGGGAAGAAACATCTTTCATTTTTGAAGTGGCGACTAAGTAGTATGGAATAGGGTAAGTTTTTGATAGGGTGATTCAAGGAGTGCACCAAGTACTTATCACAAAATCAAAGTTAACTGATTCTTGCTAAACATCTTTGTCATTAGACAGAAGCTTAGAATATTTGAAACAATAGTATATGCATCACTACAAATCAAATCAAAAAGAATAGTGGAATTGATAAGCTTATAAATTATAATATGATCAATACTCATTTTATTTAATGAGAACCTCCTAGAAAGTGAGTATTGTTTTCCATTCTAAAAAATTTTGAACTTTCATTTGGAAAATCAAACAAGAATTTTATTTTTAAAGGAGTAAAAAAAAAATTCCTTTTCCCAAAGACAAAAGCATAACAAAAATGTTTGATTAGTTTCACCAAAAGTCATGTTGGAATAAAAAAAAGGTTTTACCAAGAGGGAGTGGGACATTCGTCCATTTCATTAGAATGTCCCAATGGACACCTCGCACCCTTTCCACTGCAACAAAATTTGGAAAAGAAGCAAACTTCACGCTTCAACCATGATTCATCTTTTTCTAAAAACTTTTTCATGATACAATTTTTCAATAGAAGGAAATTGAAACTTGAAGTATGATGGAAGCTTGTCGAAAGTCAAGTCTTCCATATTTTTGAGAGTAAGTGAAAAAGGAGGCAAGAT
The DNA here is from genome assembly GCA_018894105.1 of Jacaranda mimosifolia. Lineage (NCBI taxonomy): Eukaryota > Viridiplantae > Streptophyta > Magnoliopsida > Lamiales > Bignoniaceae > Jacaranda > Jacaranda mimosifolia. The sequence continues at coordinate 11,633,053 of CM032130.1, read as the reverse complement.
AAAAATAGGTGAATCTCCACCTTTGTTTGTATCACTAGGTTTATCAAGACTACCCATGGGAGTGTCCTGAATAACTAGTTCACATTAACCTAAAGAGGTTGGTTTTGCAGTAGAACCAAAAGAAATACACTTAAAAGACACCAAGCTCGAGTCTAAATACCATCTTAAGAGCCTCCAACAAGTCCCTTGAATTAGTCAAGGCAGAAGCTACTGTGACCTATGAGTAGATATCCAAAGTTGTTGCCGCATGCTTACTGAGAGTGGGCAGTGTCCTTTCAGAGGATTTGTTGTTACTTGACTCTAATATTCCAATCAATCTTTCTGTTGGAGTTGCTAATGAAACTTTGGAGGCTGGCGTTGATACTATGATAGAGGATCTAGCAGTTGCGACTCCACAAAAGTAGAGTAAGACTTGGACTATGAGTTGATTATTTTTTCATTTTCTTTTCTTGGTTGAGGAATGTTTCCTTTTACTGTATCTCAGAAGCTTTGGTAGTTAGTTCCTTTTGCTCTTTGGAGCCCCTTGTGTTGTGTCTTAGCTTAATGTTGTTGAAATGCACCCACTCAAGGGTCTTAATGTAGTTTTCATCATTGTTACGCACTTACCTTTGGTGGTGATTGGTAAGTAAGAATGAAATTAAGTGGGAATGGAATGACTTTAGGAATGGAATGAAGTTGGAAAAGGAATGATGTTAGTATAGTTTATCATATGATTGGTATGTATAAAGAATGAGAAAGGATTGGAATCGCAATTCCATTCTAATATTGATAAATAAGACTGACCAATAGGAATGAAATGAATTTTTTAAATGACCAAATTATCCTTTTGAAAAAAATTATTAAAATAAAAGTATTTATTAGTAAAACATTTTTTATATATTACCATAGATATTTTTTTGAGTAAGTCTATTACTATGCAGTTTTAATATCACTTTTAATGTTATTTGAATTACATCAGTAAATATATGTATTTTATATGTAATCAACAAGTTATATATATTTATGCAAAAAAAGTATAAACACAATTTCTTTAAAATTATAATTCAGCAAGCTCTTTTGAATTTTTTGACAAAATATAATTAAAAAAATTATAAAATACTTTATAACTAGAGTGCTTCACTTTTTGTGATAAGGTTAGAACGATTTATTGTAATTTGTTATAAGTTTAATTTAAAAAGTTGTTGATAGAAATGGACAACTCTTCATTTATTAGTTATATATTTATTTTTTAACCATTCGAAGATATGCGGATATAAATAATATTTTAAACTATATATATTTCATTAGCATAGACCAAGTCAATTATACTTCTATCTTTTTTTTTTTTATTATAAAAATTGAGATGCTCATAATTATTCTTATTTTTATTATTTATTATTTTTATTTTTATAATAATTTATAATAATTTAATATTTCTATAATATTATTAAAAAATATATGAATAAAATATATAATTAAATAAATACAAGTAGCAATCAAATAAGTTGGAATATAATATCAAATGTTTACAAAGTGAAGATTTCTTTTCTTAAATATAAAAGTATTTTGTTAAATTTGTGGAGTGCAATTTTGTTAAAATATATATATATATATATATATAGGTTCATTCCCAACGTATTAGGAATAGCTAAACGCATAGGGGAGGGATGGAATGGCTAAATCCATCCTTTTGGGAATGTGGATTCCGACGGGAATGAGTATTTCCAGTTCTAAATTATAACAATTATGGGTTTAGAAATGAACTTGGAAATGCTCATTACATTCTCACCTCATTCCTATATATCAATTATATCATTAGTGTTGTTGTCAAATTCATAACTGATACACATTCCCCTTTGCGAATGTTTTTGAAGTCGTAATTGTTCCATGTTCCCCTCTGGCTTATTGTTTGAAGTTGTAATTGGTATGCATTCCCCCTTGGGAGTATTCTTGAAGCCATTATTGCTGAGCACCTCTCTGGAAATCTTATAGCAATTTTTGCTTGCCACTCCCCCTTAGGGATCTTATAGTTGTCTTTAATGTTTGTCACGCACTTCTTTTGGGATCTTATAGTAGTTTTTTACGTAAGCCACGTGCCCTCTCGGGTGTCTTATAGTGATCTTTGTGCTCTGCGTCCCCTTGGAGTTTTATAGCAGTCTTTTACCATACACCTCCTTGGAAAGTCTTATAATGGTGTTGATGTCGTCGCCATGTGTCATCTAGGGGATCTTACAGTGGTGATGATATAGTGCACTAGTAAATTGCTATGTGAATCATTCATTTCTTAGTTAATGTTGCGCGCTTGCTAAGTTTTGCAATTTTTCATTATGTAGTAAAAGAGCAAACACAATTGAAGGGCAACATTAATAGAAAGTTTTTATGAGAATAATCAAAGGAAAAAGGCATCATTCCTCATGTGGGACATCTTTTATTCATAACGAAGGAAAAATACCTAAGTACTTAGAAGTAAAAACTAAAAACTTAAAAATCAAATCCTAATTGGAAGAATTCATAGGAAAATAAAGACTCCAAGGGCCATAGAAGGCATACTTATTCAGTTAGAAAGGTGTTTCCCCTCTCTACTACAAGGGCCAAGTAGTTAACATTAATATCTTCTTCATAGAGTGCTTCTTAAGTAACATTCTGCATTGTGTTTGCTTCATTAGAGATTGCTCTCTTGCATGAGTATTGTGATTACATTAGCTTTCAAGACCATGCCTTTGCCTTCATCCTTTGACTTGCTATCTCAACTCTCTTTTACATCAATCAGGCTAACAGTAGGGACATTTATTCATTTCAGGATGTTGGCATAGCATTCTTTGGCAGTATGCTGGTTGTCAGCAGATTCTCTCACTTTGTTTGGTGTGGGGGACTTTATCTTTATGTATAAGTTGAGTCTACAATAGGGAAAAAAGTATCACATTGTACATGAATGAAGTCTTCACAACTAGAAACCTCACCATCTTTGTGACCCACCCGGGATGAATGCTAAGGAAAAGGAAAGAGAAACTTCTTTGAGGGCCTCCATTGTCTCGGAAGAAGATTTGACTAGAGGAGCATTGATCTTCTACAATTAGGTGTTGTCCACGCTAAGCTAGAGGAAGGCATTATCAAAGATGATGTCTGACAAATCTTTCGTTGTTTACCAATATCCTTTTCACCCAAAAATTAATAAAGGAAGCAGAGATCACCAAAGCATCATTGTGTTTGCCATACTTAGTCTCTATATCTTCTTCTCTGAAGATGGTTATGAGAAATAGAGGATACACTTGGTATATTCCCAATATTAAGTCAACCGAATGGGCCTATGTTTGTCTTGCTGCTCGTACCAGTCTTTCCTTGTATTTAAAGAGTCACCTTTTGTAGGTCCTCCAAAGATTACAAAAATAATACTCGGAATAGGTAAGTTATTTGAGTTTTGTTGATGTTGTAGTTCCTTCGACTTTGATTCACTAGGTAAGCGTCAATGGCTTTCGTAATTTTCTACCAAAAATTACTTCCTAGGACTATTCTGTCTTTGAGCCACATACTCTTTCAAGTATCCTCATTGAATCAACCTCTCGATTTCATCTTTCAAATTTTGACACTCCTTAGTAGTATGCCTGCAGTCATAGTGGAAGCGACATTACTTCTTGAACTTCTATCTTTTTGGATTGTCCACCATCTTTAAAAGGTGTTGGATCAAGCCTTGTTATTTTGCCATAACTGGGATATTTGCCTTGGATATGGCAAGAGGGATGTATGTGGAGAATGTAAATTTTGGTTATTTTTACCTTATTCATACCTGCATTTTGTGCTTGTTGGCGTCTGCACAGTCCATCATCTCTTTAATACAGATGTAATTTTCTACTCAAATTAGGAGTTCTTCAAGTTCAATAGAAAGCTTCTCTATTGTGGATTCTTGAAAATTCTAATGCCTCAAGTTCTGTTGAATGATGCTGTGTAAGAGTTCCTATTTGATGTGAGGGATTTTGTGTACTTCTTGGACAAAGCGGTTGATATAGCCCCTTAAGGACTCTTCATCATTCTACTTGATAGTAAATAGGTGCATTGCCGTATTAGGGATCTCATGGTTGATAGAGAAAGTATGGAGAAAATGTTGCTCCATTTCTCCCAACCCATGACAGATCTAACTAGTGTCTGATTGAACTATGTCAAAGCATGCTTGGTGATGGTAGTACGGAACACTTTGCAACAATTTGCTTTGCTTAGATTATGAATTTCCATCCTATATAGGAAATTGTTGAAATGCTCTTTGGGGTCTGTCTTTCCATCGTACTCCAGTAGGTTGGTAATCTTCACGCCTTAAGGGAGCAACTCTATTAGGATGGCTAAGTGAAAGGAACTGCATTTCAAAAAAGCAACATTCAATGGAAGGTACTCGAGAGATATGATAGAGTTAATAAGGACTTCACTTATAATGGGTAATCATCGCGACTGGTTGGTTGACAGATAAAGTGGCATATCTACGTGCTAAGGCATGAGAAGGTGGTGCCCTATTCTTCATTCATCCTTCCCTCTATCCTCTCCAAGAATGACAAGACTTTTCTGCTCTGACAAGAGAATTAGAGTTGTTCACGGGGATGGTGTACTAGGCGACTGCTTTAGCTGTAGCTTGCTTGGAGGCACTTTCCACCAGTGCCATCAATGTTTCCTAAGCCATCTAGAATACTAGTTCGTTAGGGAATAGAGCTTGTCGCACTAGCACCTCTTTTGATGGTGGATGCACTCTAAATGTTTGCCCTTGTGCCAAATGGGATTGCATCTCCTGTAGGTTGTTCTCTGTATTTTCCCTCTATGGTACAACTTGAGCATTGGAATCTCGAGTTTGTTGCATTCTCAATGTTCTTTGCTTCAAGAGTTCCCATAAATGTTATTAAGATGATGTTGCATGGAAATATAATTAGGGTCCTTTCCAGAAGTTGGCAAAATTAAATGAGTTTCTATTTATGGGATTTTCTGTAAAATAATTTTCTCTGCTTGTTTTGACTTTGGAATTTAATATTATAGTGGCTAAGTGCTTAATGGACTCCAACATACTAGTGTTTGGGTATCCATCTTAATAGGCTTAAGTTATTGGGCTCATTAGTCTTTTACTTAATTATTTTTATTTAATTAGGCCCTTTTATTTATTCTTTTTACTTTTTTATGCTTAAGTTTTTATTATTTCATAACGGGAACAAATCAACAATTTACCATGTTTACTATTCATAATTTATCTAATAAAAATAATAATAACTTATTTTTGTGAAATATTCAATGACATACAAATAACTAATTACAAAATATTTTCAACTCAAATATCTCAATCAAACAAAATCCCAGAAAAGGTCTGGCAAATAATCTCAAAACTAAATAAAATTTCATGGCAACATTTCACAACCAAACAAAATTCCACGACAACATCTCACATGTAATATCATAACCTAAGAATTACTTACAAGAAATGAATTGTTGAATAAGCCTGCTAAAGTTCCTGCTCAAAATTAATCTTGTATAGGGATACAAGTTGAACCAACTGGCTCACCAAATAGCTCAGCTTTATACGAAAAAGCTTAGCTTGAGCTTAAGCCGAGCCTATTGAGCTCAAACTTGGGATCAAGAGCCAAGGTTGAGCTTTAACATTGGTACTGTATTGAAATAGAGTCGAGGTCCTATTTGAAATTTAGCGAATTAAATTGTGCTTCTACTCTTGGAAAGCGCCCACTTATGTAGACTCAAAGCTTGAATTTTTCTAGTAAATAATTAGATGCCTTTTCTGGCTTTCAAAGTTGATATTTATATTGATTAAGTCCTTAGTGATTTGTCCACTTGAATTTGGGTGCTAATCTTGGTTAGTTTAATTTATTGGGCTCATTGTCCCTTTTCTATTTGTCTATTTTATTAGCTCTAGTCCATTTGGATTTGGGTTCTCATCTAAGTAGGATTAATTTGTTAGGCTCACTGGCTCTTTTCTTATTTGTTAGGCTTAATTTTCTTATTTATTTTTTACATTTTTGCCCTTAAAGTATTATTTTTCTATATCATCAAGTTTCTCTTCTTTCAATTTGAAATTTTATTTACATATTGAAAGTATATCATAAAAGTTATTTATTTTACCTTGATGATTAATTTCATTAACTCATATTAGATTGTACTATAATCTAATTTTTGAATAATTCAAATAATTTAATAATGACTATCATGGTCATTGGAGACTGTTAAGTCGTCTTGGTTTGTTGTCCTCAAAAAGTAAGTCCTGTTTAGCGAATTGTATCCTCCCAAACACTTAGCCAATTTGATAACTCTTTGTTTTGAAAAGTATCTATTTTTGAGCCAAGATAGGTTTACAAAGTAAATTTTTTGCCTTTCTTTTTACTTTTCCCATCACTTATATTTTCTAATTCCTTAACGTTAGTAAGACCCCCCCCCCCTTTTTTTTAAGAATTCCACTTTGAGAGTGAGATATGTCTAGTTCTAAGAGAGAGAGGTCAGATAGTGGGACCAGATTTGAGTCAAAGTTCAAAAGTCCGATAAGAGTCAATGGCGGCCAACACTGAGGGGCTTGTCACCTCCATAGGGTATGGGCGGCAAGGTCACCACCTTGCGCGGCTGACTCGATGCTGATTTTATGCCAAAATAGAACATTCACTGGAATCATCCTCCTCATAGTATCACTACATTTCTTGAGTTTTAGAGCTCTTCTTTAGGCACATTGTCTAGTCTAGTCTTTGATCATAGAAGTGCACACAAGAACGTCTTCATTAGTCCTTAGTCATTAAGTTATCTTTTTCGTCAGAGTTAGGTTCTGAATCCAAGTCTAACTTTAGAGAAGAGAACTCTTTTGAGGAGGGGTTCGAGGATACTCCTAATGTTAGTGATAGCCTTGTTAGCATCAATGAATTATCTTGTTCACTTACTTTAGGGGAGTTACTGGTATTGAGACGTAAAGTTTGTAGGTCCAACGAGTTTGAATTCATTCTTCCTTCTTTAGAAGATTGCATTATATTGCCTCTTCCAAGGCACTCCATCATTTTTAATAGTTACTTTAGTAGTAGTTTTTCTATTCCTCCGATCCATTATTGTTAGAGATAGGAGTTATGATATGTATTTAAGTCAGTTCACTCTGAAACCCTTTGCATATTTTGTGAGGGTTTCAATGCCGCCTCAGGGACTTGGATCTTCTTATTTCTTTAGACAGATTTCACACCCTTTTCATGGTACAAAAGGTACTGAATAAGGTCTTCCTTCACTTTTTTCCTAAGGTAAAATTGTAAGTTTTTGAATGATTTTCCATCCTCTAGAGAACCTTAGAAGAGTTATTTTTTCTTTATGGGAGATGAAGGGTTGGAGGTCCCTCGTATTTAGAGTAGTTCATCATCATTGGTATGTCTGTGAAGGGTCCACTGTGACCTTTACCAATGCTTTGAGAAGGTTGGATTATTTGCTTATTCTTTTGACGTTACATATATATTTCCTGGTAGTACTCAATTAATTTTTGGCTTCTTTTTTATTTTGTGTGCTTGATATTGTGTTCATGCTTTCTCCTCAACACTTATGATCTTGGAAAGAAAGAAGGCTTATTTGGCAAGGATTCAGGCTTGGCGGACGAAAAAAATTCTTATGAGAGGTGTACAGCAAAGTAGCATTCTTAGGGATTCATTGCAAGTAGGCGGCATTCGAGCCACCCACGAAGGCTTTCTAAGGAGCCTTATGTTCCAACCCTTTCTATTGTACCTTAGACAAACCCATGCGATGGTTCCAAGCAAGTGATTTCAGGATGAGCTAGGAATTGTGTTTGGGAGTCTGCTATTAGGGCTATTTGCTTGTGATCCCCTTGCCTTTTTCACGCTGGTGAAGACAAAGGGTTGTTCTGCTATAGACTTCATAAGATTTGCAGTATCGACTCTCATTGAGATGTTGATGAGACTGCTTTTAGAATTGACAACTTGTAGAGCAGAGTTATTGAGTATGATTAGGGAAAGTTGAAATTATTCTCCTATTCGCAACTGATAGAGTGTGTCGCTGAGGATTTAGCTCCGATAAGACTTTCCCTTATACTTAATTTGTTTTGCTTTCATGTTGTATTTGCAGATGTGCGTAGTCATTTAACTGTATATTTGTTGTTTCTAGAATATATGTAGAACTTGGATGTGTAGATATTTTGCCAAGCATAAGGGACTATGACTACGATAACTAGGCCTATGTTTGTTTAGTTTTTGTGAAAATATTTTCCAACTGCACAAAACAATAACAAATGAACTATACATTCCCCAATTTTACTCTCAAAATACCTTTTTATTCCCAAAATAACCCCCAAAAGGGGGAAAAAATTAAATATAGTCCGATAATTCTTTAAATAATCTAAAATATTTAATAAAATATTAATCAAATAAATTAATATAACCATCCAAAAATATTTAAAAATTAATTATAATTTGCAAATATTATTTTTTTTATTTTTTTATTTTTGAGTAAAATATATTATTTACGAATAACTAATTTATAATTTAATGTATTATTTGCTAATTACAAAGTAAATATGTTAAGTATATTTCATAGTTAGATTATCTTATTTAATAAGTTAATATATAATTTTATTATTTTATTTATTTATTATATATTTAATTATTTCTTTACTAGTTTTTATACTAATTATTACATATTTACATTACATTTTTAATTTAATAGTATTTATATGAATTATTACATATTTATATTTAATTATTTATTTAAACAGTAAATATATTAATAATTACATATTTATAAGATATAAATAAATAATATTTTTGTTAACTTGTATATTTACTAGTAAATATATTATAAATTAAAATATTATTAAAATCTTATTTAAATTAGTAAATGCATTAATGATTACACCCTAATTAAAATATTATCAAAATTATTTCAAATTTTACTTGATTAATTACTATTAATATTATTAATTACAAAAAAATTTTAAAAAGTATTTAATTAGAAATGCGCAATAATATGTTTATCCATTTTTTTTTACTTAATTATCATTAAATAATATTATTTTCGTTTCATAATTTTTATTCATTTCATCAAATTATTATGTCATAATAATTTTCTTAATTATAAATTTTTTAAGTTTAAAATTAAATTAATTATACATCACTTCACCACAATCATATATCAATGATTACAAATATATACACATATACATCAATTAATCATATATATATATATCCACATATATTTATTAAATTTAAAAATACAATTTCACCCCGCAAGCCCAACAAAAAAGTTACTCATTTGACATCTATAGCAAAATTTATCTCCTGCAAAATAATTCCAAACAAATAATTCTATTTTCCGTACTTCCCAATAACAAAACCAAACAGTGGGACCATTCCCCAATTTTAACTTCCAAAACACTTTTATCCAGAACAGTTTCCAGAATTCACCTAAAATGCAACCAAACAGAGCCTAGGCTTAATAAGGAAGCTATGAGACTTACCCAGCAGCATGTTCAGAAAAGTGAAGAGTTTACAAAGCTGGCAATGGAACATAAGCAGCTGAAAAAGCAATATGTTAGAGAAGTGAAGACCGGGAACTTGGAGTCTTCAGCTAGAAAGGTACTTGTGTCTAATGCGTGTGAAGAGGCAGCAAAGGAGTTCAAGGGTCTTAACAAGTTTTTTAAGGTAGTCGAGGCAAAGGTTATCGTGATCTATAAGTAGACTATTTAGGATTGTCACCACATGCTTAGTGAGAGTAGGTCGTATTTAAAGAACTTATGACTGTTTGATCCCATCATTCTAGTCAACCTCTATATAAAGGTAGTTGGCAAATTGTGAGAGGTTGGCGCTGAGCGCACAATGGAGGATCCAATCATTACAGCTTTGCAGTAGCAAAGTAGGACTTAAACTAGGAATTAGTCCTTTGTCTTTCCTTTGTTTGTCGAGGATCAATTTACTTTCAATTTCTTTCAGTAACATGCTTGTTAGTTTCTTTTTTGATAGCAAAGTATAGGCTAGACATTAATTAATATTTATATACTTCAACATTGTTAGACTTTATATCTTTGTTATGGAAATTTGAGTAGTTTTGTGCTTTCTTTCGCACTTAATCATTTAGATGATTTTATCCTTCTTGTTTTTTTCTTGATGTTCTATGTTGTTTAAGCACTATTGCATTTCTGCACTTCTTTGGTTGTTTGTTCATTTTTCTTGACTTTGTTGTAATGAGAAATAGCTGCAAGTCTTCTTGGGGATTCTGCAAAAGACTTAACATTTTTTAAAAGGGGTTCATATTATCATGTTGTTGTTTTTGCCATGCCTCTTATAGGGGTCTTATTATATTCTTTGTTTATGATGCACGTAGCATAGCTTATCAATGTAGTGCTGCTTGTAGTACGCATCCTTGAGGGTCTTAGTACAATGTTGATGCTTTTACCTCCTTGGGGATCCTATTGTAATGTTAGCGATTTGTGCCCTCTTGGGGTCTTAGTGTGATGTTGTTGCTGCTCATCCTCCTTAGAGGTGTTGCAATAGTTATTGCAACTGCATGCCTTCTTTGGGGTCTTACAATAGCTTTGATTGTTGTATGCCCTCTTGATGTCTTATAGTAGTCTTTTTGAATTTGCGACATACCCCTCGAGAGTCTTATAATGGTTTTTTTGAGTTTGGCAAGCCCTCCTTTAGGTTCTTATAGTGGTCTTTTTGAGCTTTTGCCACATACTCCATTAGGGGTCTTAAAATGGTCTTTGTGCTGTCAGGGACAAAACCAGAAATGATAGGGTGAGGGGGTAAAAATATAAAACATGAAAGTATAAAAATAATTTTTATAATTTATAAATTCGAAATGCATATCTTCATCAAAGTTGAGGGTGACACTTTTCATATTGTCAAATTCATCAATTATCAAATCAATGTCAAAGTTTTTGACAATATCTATAAGAATAACAATCTCACATATATTTAATAATACAACATTTGGCCATAAATTTTATTCTTTTGACAAGATCTAAAAGCATACATAATTTCTACTTACTTTCAATTAAAAATAACACATGTTGCATAATGCATAAAACAAACACCTAAAATATATTACAAAGTTAAAGAATCAACATAATGATATATATAATATTCTAAATAAAAGAGAAGAGATAATAATAATAAAAAAAAAGAATAAATAAAACACATGTTAAAGACAAAAAAAAAATTCCAAAAGAATACTTTTTTAAAAAAATTCACTTACATGAATTGTTTTATAAGTCCCTATAAAGATTTTATTTCATTTAATTAGACTTCTATAAACATAGTTTTATACAAATAAAACAGAAATACTCTAACTAGTTCAATTTAGTAGTCTTTACTTAATTATTTAATATGGGCCTAAAACTTTTTGGGCCTTTACAAAATTAAAATAACTAAAAAAAAATTAATAAAAATTATAATTAAAATTTAAAAAAATAAAAAGTAAAATCGATTATTAATAAATATATAGATAACATGTGCATCCATTCAGATATGTTGTGTGTTTCTTTGAAAATCTTATAATAGTCTTTTGTCACGTGCCCCTTAGGGTTCTTATACTGGTATTGATGTCGTTCACCACATGTCCCCTTAGGGGTCTTATGATAGTACTGATGTTGATTGATCTTACAGTGATGTTGACGTAACACACTCATCGATTGGTATATGGATTCATTATTGTTCTTTTCGTTTCTTATTTGATATCATACACTTTTTTGGTAAATGTACCTCTTGGGTCTTGCCATAAATAATGTGTTCCCACAAATCATAATCATGTAGTAAAAGAATAAACAAAGTTGTAAAGAAACATTAGAATATTTTATTAAGACAATCAAAAGAACAAATATCATCTCTCAAGTTGGGACAATCTTTCATTCATGATGAAAATGAAAAAATAAAATAGAATACTAAGTCATTGGAAATGAAAACTTAAAACTAAAGGAGAAATTCTAACTACTGGAATAACTTAGAAAAAAAGGGAAACCTTAAGGTGCCATAAGGGGGAGTGTTTATTAAGACTGGGGGTTGTGTCACAGGGATTGAGTTGTTGACGATGGGATCCCCCTTCTCAAGGGTTTCCACAAAATGCAATCTTGCACTATTCAACTTCTCTCTTGGGGATCGCCTTCTTTTAAGGATATTATGATGATGTTCACTTCCAAGGCCAAGCCTTTGCCTTTGTCTTTTCAATTGCTCTTGTCATGCCCCTCAAAGTTATTTGGGCTGGCAGGAGAGATGTTTACTCTTTTTAGGATGTTGGCATTGAAACTGCGTAGGTCACCAATAGCTTCTCCGATTCTACCAAGAGTATGGAACTTTATCTTCATGTAGTAATTTGATACTACCACCCGAAAAAGGTTCAAGGTAGGTCTCCCTAATATAATGTTATAAGCAACCAGGGTCTTGACTACCAGGAACTTCACCATTGTTATGGCTCTTTATAGATAAGTGCTTAGGGAAAGAAAGAGAGAGATCTACGAGAGCTTCCAGAGTCCCGCTAGTGAATCCTACCAAAGAGTGTTGACATTTTGTAGTTGGGCATTGCTTATGCCAAGCTGAGGGCTTCATAAAAGACTAATTCCACCGAGCTTTTATTGTACATTAGAATCTTGTTCACCCAAAAGTCAACAAGGGAGATTAAGATTACCAAGGCATTATTATGCTCGCATCGCTTGGCCTTCATGTTTTCTTTTCCTAAGGTGATGCTACGAAATAGAGGACACACTTTGTATATACCTAGCATTGGCTCGAGAAAGTGGGCTTACGTCTGTCTAACTACTCTTGCGAGTGCTTTCTTTGCATTGGAGGAATCACCACCTGGGATCCTCCTAAGATCATTAAAATAATGCCTATAGTGAGCAAGTTATCAATTTTGTACTGAAGCTATCTGTCTTTGACTCTGACTATTCACGGCGAGCGTTAGCAGCCTCCATTATTTCCTAATCTAGATCATTTCTTGGGACTATCTTGCCTTCGATTTACATACTCCTTCAAGTATCCACGTTGGATAAGCTTCTCAATTTCATCTTTCATATTCCCATGCTCTTCAATAATGTGCCTTCAGTCGTAGTAAAAATGACACCATTTCTTGGATTTTTGCCTCTTATGATTGTTCATCATCTTCAAGGAGTGCTTAGTCAAGCCATGTTGTTCAACAATAATCAATACATTCATTTTCAATGTAGTAAATGGATAGTATCTGGAAAAGGATCTGGGAGGACCACACCAGCAATCTTTCAACTTCTTATAATTGTTGTTTTCTTTTTCAAATGATTTGCATTTGTTGGCATCCAGAGGGACACTTACCTCCTTAATCTAAATGTTCTTTTCTACTCAGATAAGGAGTTCTTCTAGAATGGTGGACAACTTTCCCACTATATACTCTCAAAATTTTTGATGCTTCAGGTTTGTTGGATGATGTTAGATAGAAGCTCCTAAATGATTTGGTGGATTTTATGCATCACCTAGGCAAATCAATAAATATAATCCTTTAAAGAATCTCCATCCTTCAATTTCATCATGAATAGGTAAGTGTTGTTTTGGATACTTGCAGTTAATGTAAAATTTATAGAGAAAAAGTTGCGCTAGTTGCTCCTAGCCAGATTTAGATCCTGCAAGTATTTGACTGCACCATATCAAAGCATGCTTGGTAAGAGTGGTATGGAATACCTTACAATAAGTGGCTTCATTGTAGAGCACTATTGGCTTTAGGAAGTTGCAAAAGTGCTCTTGGGTTCAGCTGTGCCATCAAACTCTGATAGATTGGCAATTTTTGTGCTTAGGGGGAACAACTATGTCAAGATGGCTTGGCAAAATAAGCTTTTATCTCGAGAGTGCAACAACTAACTTTTTGTAAGTATTGAGAGACTACTGAGTAAGTTAGAATTGCGTGCGATTGAAATAGGTAGTTGCTATGATTGGTTAGCTAGAAAGAAAGACTACATGTCCACATGCTAAGGTGGGAGAGAGGTGATGTCTTGTTCTTCGTTTCTCCTAAACTTTGGATGATGAGGCTTCCCTATTTCGGCTAGAGGATTAGGATTGCTCTTGAGGACGGTGTTCATCGGCTACAAAGCCACTGCTTTGGCTGCAGTTTGTCTAGAGGTAATTTCCATAGGTGCAAATAATGCATCCTAGGTGATTTGCAGCATTGGCCCTTTAGAGAACAAAGCTTACTACATAGGCATCTCTATGGCGGGTATGCTTTCGGTGCTAGATCCGTGGTCGAACAAGACTACCCTCATGGTGGATTGTTCGCCATGTTCTCACCACGTGGTGCCATTTGAGCACTGGAGTCTCAAGCTCTAAACTTGTTCTGCATCTTCATGTTCTTTACTTCAAAAGGGAGTTCTACAAATGATGTGATGATGTTGTGTGGAAATAAAGTATAGTCAATTTTGAAAATCACTTTAATTGAAAATGAACTTCTACTCATGCATCATGCTTGCATAAAGTTATAGCTAGAGTTTTTCTAATAAATGATTAGATTTTTTTTATTTTTTTTTGTGTGTGTACTTTGGGAGTTGGTATTTATATTGATTAAATTCTTAGTAGGCTTCAAACCACCTTGATTTGGGTTCCCATCTTTATAGGCCTAATTTATTGGGCTCACTGGCCATTTATTTATTTAATTAGGCCTTCATTTGCTTTTCGCTTTTTTGCCTTTAAAGTTTTATTTTTCCATATCAAATATAATGGCTCAAAAGCTCGCGACTAGCTCGTGAACCGAAGTATCTATATATAATATACAAGTATAAATATAATACAAAAGTTATACACAAAAAATATGTTCCACGTATTAAAATAATTTTCAAACTGTAATTCATTTATTCACTTATATAGTATTTACTAAATAATAATTATAAAATGCTAATTTATAATCTAGAAATTATAGCATGACAAGTTTGAATAGAAATTGTTTTATTCAAATAATTACAAAATAATGTATAGGTTTATAATATAACAATTGCTGTATATTATATATCATATGTGATTAAAAAGTATATATTTTTAAATTTAATACTACAAGTATGAATGAAAATTCACCGTTATCTTTATAAATCTATATTATTTTACATATATTTAATAATATTAACTCAATATGAAATATAGAAGCAAAATTAATATTATTAATATTATTTTAAATCTAAAGTTATACTATTGTTTATCATGTTGTGTATATAATATATAATATGATTGTATAATCTATATAACTCAAATTGATTAATGCATCTTTTTAAAAATCTAAGTCCAACTTAAAATTTATCATATGCTTACAAATCCATCTTTATGTTCTAATGGTTAAACTTTTGCATTATATTTGAGCATGGGTATATATTTGATGAGCTTAACTCAATTGTGGCTCGATTTCTACTGAACTCATCGAGCTAAAACTTAAATATTTATTAATGAACCTGAACTTAAAATTAAGATTTCGATGAACTCGAGCTCATGTTTTATAAACGAAACGATTTTAAAATTAGAATTTTTGCCAAGTTCAACTTAAATTTGGCTCCTTTGCAACTTTAATCTTGCGTCTCCAAAACTACTCTATGTCACTTTTTATGAAAAAGAGAATCTCACATCCCTATTCCCCAAAGCTGTTACATTACTTATTTTGAAAAATAAATCATATGTGTCCAAAATAAATATAAAAATAAAAAATGAGAAGTGAGAGCCATAATAATCGTTCTATCAACTTTGAATTACTACTTTTTATGAGAGATATATGAAACAAAGAAACATAAAAATTTGCTTTTTCTAATTCTAATTATCATATTTTATGCGAAGTGAACCAAGATCTACAGTACACAGACGGGTAGTAGCATCACCCATTTTCTTTTTCAAAAATATTAAAAAGCCAAGAAAAAGAAAGAAGAGAAAGGTGAGCTAAAGCAGACAGTTTTCGGTGTGGCCTCTGTGTGGGGGCAGTATCCTAACTCCATAGAATTAGTCTAATGCAAAGACACTGAATAAACCTTCCCCCAAAACACACACACCCATCCACACACCCACAGACGCTCAACTGAGTAAGAGAGAGAGAGAGAGAGACAGAGAGAAAATTAACTTGGTGATGAATGATTATGTTGTTGCCATTCTCAGAATTGAAAACCCGGGTAAGAATTTGCGCAATTTAACACATATTCCTTAAGAAGTGCAAAATTCTTGTCAATTTTTCTTTTACCTATTTGTTCAGCAATTTGCATTTCTGACTCGGAAGTAATTGAGCCCCTATTTTTTGGGTTTTTGAGGGTTCAATGATTTGTCGGGAATTGCTGTATTATTTTTTGATCTTTGCGTATTAGATTAAAAAGTGGAGAAGTGAAAAGGTTGTCATTTTTGTGTGGTTCTGCTGATTGATTCTCATAGTTTTTATTTTGTGGGTAGCTTGGGAAGTGTATTTATATGTTTAGAATGACATAATTTATGCGAGAGAGAAATTTTGGTCTGAAAGGTTTCTTGAATTATGTTTTAGTTAAGGGTCATAAATGCTTACTGAATCTGGAGATCCAAATTAAGTTTGTAATGTGCCTGCTCTTATGAAATCTTTCATGCCAAAAGATTGCCCCTTGATTGCTTTTACCAGTCTGCAGAGGATTTTCTGATTTCAAAGTACTATCCAACATCAAGCTGAACCCAGCGATCTGCTTACTTGATTTTACATATGGAAACTTTGTTGCAAGCATGTATATTTGCAACTGGAATGAGTGTGTTTGTATGTGTGATTTATTCTACTTTGACTGAAATGATGAACTGAGAGTGAGGCAGTGTATATGGTTTGCTCTCACTTCCATTCATCAAAATAATGATAATGTTTATAAACTGTATCTGAAACTCGTCAAAATCTTTAATGACATTTCAAAAGAAACGTTATTGTGAGTTTGCAATTCGATATTAGATTCTGCTCTCTTTCTTTGTTTGATGTGTATGCAGTGTTTCTGGTGAGCTCTTAGAGAGGAATTCTCTGTTCCCCTTACTTGAAATTGAGTTGCTTTACCATGAATATTCCCCCATTTTGCAGATTTTATTTTTTTCTGATCCAAGCTACTGTTGATTTCTTGCTCCCTTCCCTGGGGTATATCTATTATGTGACAACTGCAGATAATCCAACAACTTACAGGCTCTCTCTTGACATTATTTGTATAATGGGATGGATGACGAAGTAGTTGAGTTAGATATGGAGAAAAAGCAAAGAAATGGGGAAGCTCACACTCAACATGGTGAAGATGGGGCTCAAAACTTAAGTGGAAATTCTACTTATAATGCTGATGATGGAAATAAGAAACCATATGTTGGTATGGAATTTGAATCTCAAGAAGCTGTGAAGGATTTTTATGATGCATATGCAAGGCAAGTGGGTTTCAGCACTCATGTTGGCCAATACAGTCGTACTAAGCCTGATGGTCCGATCATTTCTTGGGAATTTGCCTGTTCAAGAGAGGTTTTCAAAAGAAAGAATGTTGAGAGCTGCAATGCCATGCTTCGCATAGAGAGAAAGGATCCAGACAGTTGGGTTGTGACAAAATTTGTTGAGGATCATAATCATTCTACTGTGACTCCAAGCAAGGTGCATTTCCTTAGACCTCGCAGGCATTTTGCTGGAGCTACAAAGACTGTCCTTCCTGAGACAGCTGATAACCAAAATGATATCATGGTTTCTGTGGATGGAAACCATGTTCTTTATGATCCTAACCTTGTTGTCAGGAACACATCAGCAGAGACAAATACTTTTGTAAGAAATAAGTCTCCCTCAGAAACAAATCCTGTTGTTAGGACTGCATCCTCCATTGAAACAAATCGTGCCACTATGAGTTCTGTTCCTGTGATGCCACTGCATTTTATTCAACCTTCTAGCAGAAGAAGAACTCTTGGAAGAGATGCTCATAATCTTCTCACTTATTTCAGGAAGATGCAGGCTGAAAACCCTGGTTTTTATTATGCCATACAGCTCGATGATGACAATCGCTTGAGCAATGTTTTTTGGGCTGATGCGAGATCAAGGACAGCTTATAGCCACTTTGGTGATGCAGTTATTTTTGACACAATGTATAGACCAAACCAGTTTCAGGTTCCATTTGCTCCCTTCACTGGAGTGAATAATCATGGACAAATGATTTTGTTTGGCTGTGCACTGCTTTTGGATGAGTCAGAGGCTTCCTTTGCTTGGGTTTTCAAAACTTGGCTCTCTGCAATGAACAATCGTCCTCCTGTTTCCATAACAACTGACCAAGATAGGGCCATCAAGGCAGCAGTTATTCAGGTGTTCCCAGAAACTCGTCACTGCATTTGCAAATGGCACATCTTAAGAGAAGGCCAAGAAAGATTGACTCACATATACCTTGCTAATCCTTCTTTTTATGGAGAGATTTATAGCTGTATCAACTTTTCTGAGACAATTGAGGATTTTGAATCATCATGGAGTTATATCCTTGATAAATATGATATCCGGAAAAATGAGTGGCTTCAAGCTGTATATAATGCCAGGAAGCAGTGGGCTCCAGTATATTTTCGTGACACTTTTTTTGCTGCACTTTCAACAAACCATGGAGTAAGCTCCTTCTTTGATGGGTATGTGAACCAGCAGACGACCATACCCATGTTCTTTAAGCAGTATGAAAGGGCTTTGGAGAATTCCTTAGAAAGGGAAATAGAGGCAGATCACTACACAAATTGTACAACACCAGTACTGAAGACACCATCTCCAATGGAACAACAGGCAGCTAATCTTTATACAAAGAAGGTTTTTGAGAAGTTTCAAGAAGAACTGGTTGAAACTTTTGTGCACACTGCCAATAAGATTGATGGTGATGGTACAGTAAGCAAATTTAGGGTGGCAAAGTACGAGCATGATCACAAGGCTTACATTGTCAACTTGGATGCTTCTGATATGAGTGCAAGTTGCAGCTGCCAGATGTTTGAGTATTCAGGAGTTCTATGTAGACACATATTGACTGTGTTTACTGTAACAAATGTTTTGACAGTCCCAGCACATTATATATTAAAGAGGTGGACAAGGAATGCTAGAGCTGATATGTTGGATGAGCAAGATACAGGTGTGCAAAGTATGGAATCTCTCACAGTTCGTTTCAACAATCTTTGTTGGGAAGCACTAAAATTTGCAGAGGAAGGAGCTGTTGCTTCAGAGGCTTACAGTGCAGCCATTGATGCTTTACGGGAGGGTGCAAGGAAGATTGCATTGGTGAGGAAAACTGTAGCCAAAATTAGACCTCCTACCTCTCAGGGCAGTGGAAGTTTCCAGGATATTAGTAGCAGGAAAGCCTCTGTACCAACTCCTGATATGATCCCATCATTATGGCCTTGGCAAGATGCTGTGCCTAGTGTCTTTAATCTCAATGATGCTGGAGTCCCTGTCGCTGATCTATGTCAGCCAACTTTGGCACCTATAGCTATAAACCGTGATGGCTCACTTTCTGATAATACGGTATGAAATAGAGAGATGTCTGATTTTTGGTTAGTTGATCTGTTATTTGTCAATTTATAGCTTTTACCTTATGTTGAGTGCTTA
This sequence comes from Jacaranda mimosifolia, assembly GCA_018894105.1. NCBI lineage: Eukaryota > Viridiplantae > Streptophyta > Magnoliopsida > Lamiales > Bignoniaceae > Jacaranda > Jacaranda mimosifolia. The sequence continues at coordinate 11,613,571 of CM032130.1, read as the reverse complement.
TTGAAACAGTATGATTCAGAATACAGTTCTTATGAATGATTATGTTTTTCCTTCTTACTATTCTTTTTACCTTCGTAGGTTGTTCTGACTTGTTTTAAGTCTATGACATGGGTTATAGAAAATAAGAATCCAGCAAGTAAAGTGGCTCTTATTAATTTGAAGGTGTGTACAGCTTTTTACATATATATATATGTGTGTGTATTATCAACTGTTTCTTATTGTTTCATGATGCTGATGCATAAGTCAAGAGCTTTTAGTGTACCTCTTCCTTATATAAAAACTTTCTGTTTTTGATGTTTTTATTTGTTTTCACTATACTGTTGACAACTTTGCAAGAGGGGCATACCTGTGTGTGCATGGATTTTCACTTACATCTACAGTTTTCTTTGCCCAAGGCAGCTCCAAGATTATGGCAAGGCTCCCTCAGGAGAGACAGAGGTGCAGTTTAGACTTACAAGAGTCACTCTGGAGCCAATGTTGAAATCCATGGCTTATATAAGTCAACAGCTTTCAACACCAGCTAACAAGGTTGCTGTTATCAATCTAAAGGTGCCTTCTTTTGTCTTTGGGAGAAAAATTCTATCTTTCAAATATTTATGATACTAGCATGGACTTTCATCTTTTTGATGCTTTTGTCTTTGATTTGTTTTGGTTCATTTTGTTTTATCTGTAAAAGTTAGCAATCTGAGAGTCGTCCCCAATAATATGTAGCTGCTTATTCTTGGTTTGAGTTTTTGATTGGTCTGGATTGGCAAATTCAGCTTGTAATAGAGAAATAGGGAAAACAGGTGAAAGTCTGGTTATGGTAGTTACAACCATTGCCTGTGAAACTCAGATGAGTTTGTATCTGGAAATATGAATAAATATTTCATGGTCTAAGTGAATGACAGCACCATGCTGCTGCATGATATTGTAACTAAGGTTGGAGCTCATTTTTCAGAAGATTTCAAACTGATAACTTGTGATAATCTTCCAAAATTGAAGCAACTAAAGGTTGGAAATGATTGGGGAATAACGAGCTTAAGGTGTAGATTTGTAGTGATTACTGCTTAGCAGTCGCTCATTTAGGTGTGTGATCTACTATGTTATGGATATAGTCACTTGAACTTCCACATATGGAAGGAGAGGGTCATATTAATTAGTCTTTTTTGCTTTTTGGTGGATAAGGAGAAGTTCACTATAATGGCAAGTGGCAAGTTAATCAATAATTGCAAACCCATCTTGTTAAATTCGATGTTCATTGATGCAATCTACCCCTGAATAATTCTACCTTTCTACTCAAATTGACACGATCATATTGTGTATAAACAGTGTCAAATCACCACATTCCTGATTTTTGGCATCATTTCTGTAAGCGGCTGCCGTCAGACTGGAAAACTCACCTTATTAATGTTTTTATATTGACCTTCAGATAATTGCACTGTGCAAAGAACTGTCATGCCCATGCCCACGTGATGTGGGCTCAGGAGCGAAATTTCCAAGTTGTTATAGGAACCCTTTGCATCCACCTATATACCATCCAATTTTCCTCCCACTACTGACATGGGATTCTATTCAACAGATCATAAAAATCGAGAAGAAAACAACTGACTTTATTGATGGAATATTATCTTGATAGCTTTCATGTGATGTCTACACAATTAAATTGTTTTCAGTGGTTGCTCCATTATTAGTTTTGCCTATATCATGTTTATACTTATTGGCTTCATTGAAGAGCTATATAGCCACTTTAGAGATGCATTCTGTCCATTATCAGGCTGATGTATGCTAAAAGTAAATTGTGATTAGGCATGTAAAAAGATTTTTTTTGCAATTCCCCTTGAGTAATAACTAAAAGCTTTCTTTTATCTGTAGTTATGGAGTGCTTCTTCGAAATCCATTGGTTAAATTGAATTTACAGCATACATGGTTGTCTAATATTAAATAGATATTAGCAGAAGTTATATCGTTTAATGGTATTAGGCAGTTAAGTCCATTGTTTAAAAATTGATACCGATGATTAAAAGGATTCTATAGTCTCCTGATTTTACCAGCAAATGAGGTTTAAAAAAAAAAAAATTAAAATGTTACAAGTTTCTATTACCTTTTTGGTTGAAGTCTTGCTTAAAAAAAATTGTTTCTCCAAATCAAGTCCTCATCAAGGGATTGAGAACTCATTCGGTTATCATATCTTAAATTAAAATTTATACATGGAGCACTAGAGGTTGCTGGAATTTTAACAGGAAAGGATGTTGTCTAGACTGTGCTTGAATGCGCATCGGGAGCCATATCTTAGACCTATGATTGTAATTTGTATTAGAATTAAAAATTATAGTCCCTTTGACAGGTTGCTATATAGTGTGCATAAGATACAGAACTATAAATAGTAAACTACCAGATATATCTAGAGAAATCTTAAAGGATGAAACCTCGAACTTGAATCTGTGCCAATTATTGAAACCTGAGTTGTTTCTCATTCTTTAATATCTATATATTTCTGAACTCCTATGTATAGTTGTGTGGATTTTGTCCTGATGAAATAGTTTCGTTTCGTCTGTGTTTATCTCTTCACTCCCTTTCTCCACATAGTTTCATGTGGTTTTTTCTTATGGTACCATGACAATATCCTGCCTTGCGAGAGAGAATTTTTAATAGTCTTAAGCATTCACAACGCACAAACAGAAATGACTCCAAAATATGATCACAGATCTATCAATGCAAATGATATGGTTTTCAGAAAATTCTAATAAAGGTTATGAACCCTGTAGCTTTTCAGATCCTTGTTCTGCATACGTCCTCGGCCATCTTTGTAGTTTATTCAATGAAATTTGTCTTAATGAAGGGCATAGGTAGAGAAGATGCCAAATAGGGCTTTCTATATAGTGTGGTGCTAGTGTTTAGCTCTCTATTGGATCATTTCATGATTGACTTCATATTTGAAACTTATTTCCAGATGCTTAAGATCAGCTAACTGCATAGAATACATTGGTAACTGACTAGAATTAGAAGAAAATTATAACGAGTTTAGAGTATGTTTGGTGCGATAGATTCAAGGAGTGTAGCAGTTGGGTGAAGAATTCATGCCTTTCTTTCTGATTTGTAGGAGGGAAAGGGGAGGAGGAGGCATGAGGCCGCCCCACTATTTCCAATCCCGCCTAATATGGAGGATTTGGAGGAGGGATTGCATTTGAAACATAAATATGTTCCCTTCTCCCTCATTTTCAGGATAAGAAGCCTGCCCCCACTCTCCCCCACCCCGCCCAACCAAAAAAAAAAAAAAAAAAATAAATTTCCAAACATATCCTTAGAGTTTCATAATGATTCATTCTGTTAGCTTTGCATTACTGTGGCTTTGCTGTGACCAATGTTGCATCTCTATGTCTTTCTTTAGCCAAGGTAACGTTTTGATGCAAATTAAATGCTACTTTTGCTTGTCAGCTCCAGGACAGCACCACAACTGGAGAAACGGAGGTGAAATTTCAAGTTTCTAAAGATACTTTAGGGTCAATGTTAAGGTCAATGGCTTATATCAGAGAGCAGTTATGATATGTAAGAACTGTATTCTGATTGTTTTTAATCTCTTTGTTATTGCTTCCCTTGCAATATTATAGTAGTTCTTCTTCTTCTTCCTCCTCCTCCTCCTCTACCCTTGTGTGTTGGGGGTTGGGGGGTTTTTTTGTGTTGGGGAAGGGAGGGGGGGAGGGGATTGAGGCAATCATGTCAAATGTAACATCTGATTTCATAAGAAGGTCGGGTTACATTGCTAAAATCTGGTTGAGAAATTACCATATTCAGATTGAACTGACTCTAATTTTTCAAGAAAAAGCATGGAATTGAAGAGTTTTGAAGATATGGAATCAGGATCTGTTTTCATTCTGAAGTGCTGACTTCTTTCTCACTTGCATATCCAACTATATGCTCCTCTCTCTCTCTCTCTCTCTCACACGCGCACACGCACACACACGCGCACACGCATGCACGCACACACACACACAGAATTACAGACACACATACATCTACATATATGGATGGGGTGGGTACTGAAACCACAAATGGGTCTCATGGCAGGTGTCGAAGTTTTAATTTTTTGGAGCCGTACCTGATTATTAACATGTTGCGTTTATTTTTTATCTAGGTGATTTATATATGTGCATATTTGAAATTATTTATAAATGTATGTATGTATATATATATATATACTCACATACTAACATAAATATAATACTCATATATTCAAGTAATAATATAAAATTAATAAATAGTTTATGCTTTCAATATATATAAAAGTAGTAAACATGTTTTTGAATTTTTTATTTTTATTTTTTTTCAAAAATTAAAACATGCACATCCAAAATTTGTAAGTAATTGGTTTTGTCAATAACATCATTTTCTTTTATTCTTAATACATTTATAATTATAATGCAGGTCTATTGGGTCTAACGTGCTCAACTCGTATCTCAGGTTTGAGGTTGGTTGGGTCCTTAATGTTGGCAAACCCACCTTAGACCTGATCCGTTGCCATCTGTTCGCATGCATTTGATCTCTAGAGCCTTGCTTTCAACCATTTTGAGATAGACTTGAACTCATGTCTCTTAATATATTGACACTTAGGCTAATGTTCATCAAACACCTCCAGAGACCAATAAACTAAACTGTACCGCGCTAGCACTGCTATTTTATAGGTTGGGATAAGTGGTAGTTTCTGACTAAGTTGACATTTTATTCCTAGTGATAATTATTTCAAAAAAGTAAGAATATTCATATTTTCTGATTTTCCAAACAAAGAGGACGCCAGCACCAGATATATATAATTTATAAAAAGGAAAAACAGCAACTATGTAACCATATTGGGTGATGTCAAATCTAGATTATAACATTTTTTAACTATTTTCTCTTGCTCATAACCAATGCAACCATCTATTACCTGATCTTGTTCTCTTAATTACCAACACATATTGTGGAGTGAGTTCACTAGCTCTCCATGGAAGTTAATGAAAATGGTTTGGTCTGTAATGCATGGTCGGCGGTTAAGCTACTTCTAAACGTAGAAATTGTTTTAGGTAAATAGGACTTCTCGAGACTGAATCTTTGTGATGCTAAAGAAATATTACAATTTATACGAATGAAAAAGTTGGCAGTTTGTATAGCCTAAGATGTAGGTGCTAAAGCGTGCAACTTTACATGTTATCTAGTGGCTATATAGTCCACACTGGTGTTGGTTTATAATTTTTAAGAAAGTAATTGTTTACAGTTTCTTATGATCCATTAAAGATGCTATATGGTGCAAGTGAATTTATTTTTACTAATTAGTTAACACTTGATGATTTACTATGAATTCCATGAGAAAAGCCAGCACAAACTAATCCACTTCCTATAGAGCAAGTGCTTTCTGTGCATACGGCCACAAGAATAGGAAAAAAATTCTTTGCCAGTTAGCCTGTTTCTATTAGCATTCTGAGATGGAATTTCAAAAATGAAAAAAGGAACTTAAAATTCTACTTGGTGGAAAGCATTTAGTCATTAGTTGGCTCCCATTTCTGATTTTCCTTCCAAAGATCTGGATCCTTGAGCATGCCACGCTAGTAATCTTGTGAGATCTAAAACATTATTTTGAAAAATGAAAGAGTAGTGTTTTCAAGTTAGTGGGACCTAATTGTTTTGCTTTAGTAGAGTTCACTGGCAGAGGAGACTAAGAGGTTGTTCCACACTTCCACTGCTTGAAGACTTTGAATATAACCTAACTCTGAAAATGTCAGGGTATGGTCAGCGTAATTGTTTTGCCTTGCATCTCGAACTGCATATTATAATTGAAATGCTAGAAAGTCTTTTCTACACTCGCTTTCTTGTTGTGGCTTTTGTCTTTTGATTTGCTTGATTTATATTTCTCTTGAATATGTGAATGGAGTTTTATGTTGCAAACAGTTCTCAGTTAATCTTGCTGCTGAGATTCCATTTTCCTTTCAGTAATTCCATCTAGTATTAGTTAATAGGCACTGTCGTGACTAGCAAAGAACCTTTTCATATTCTTGTGTTTGTATGTGAGCTGAAGAGTTCGTTGAACAATGTTATTGCTCTTAAGGAAGTGGATTGGTGAATGTAAAGTGTTTGTTTGGTGCATATCAATTGATACGTCTAAATTAGTAGGCCGTGGAAGAGAAATATTATTGTTGCCAATATCTCATTTTTGGCTGACTGAAGGAAATAATTCTGGGGAAGAATGTTTATAAGTAAAACGAATTCCTGAAATGAGGAATTGTCATGCGATAAGATCTGTTCCAACATGGTCTGTTGGGGGAAGGCTCTTCAATAATGTTCTTTCCTAGTCCATTTTAATCTTATTCTACTACTTTGTCAATTCAGAATCAGTTGAAAAGACTAGTTAAGTTACTATGATGAAAGCTCTTTCTTTTCAGATCTATTTTAGGGCGGGAATATCAACTTTGTTATGTCCCTCTCATTATCTTCCCTCTCCCTCTCCCTCATTTGAGAATATAGTGAACCTGTTAATTTATAGCAGGATGCTAACAAAGTAGCCTTCAAAGTGTGTGATATCATTTACGCTGGTGGTCTCTTATTTCGGTGTTTCTGTTTCCTGGTGGGTTTTTATGTAGTTTGGACATTGTGAAGGAAAATTCAGTAAGTGTTCCAGCAAACTATTGTGTAGAGATTTTGCCCGTGGAAGACTCTGATCTCTGATCCAATTTCATAACTTAATATTGACTATTTTTCCATCATATGATTATGCTTGACTCAGGCCCCGTTTATCCCCTAAAAGAGTTTTTGGGTGAAGGATAGGAGCATTATATTTCTTGTGTTTTGAATTCTTGACCACATAAAAAGGTTAAAAAAATGGAAAACCTGTCGGATCAGGTAAATGCTATTCTTCACTCTGAACTGAACTATAGGCATGTACATAAAAGATTACCGAAGGAACTATAATCCTGACAATTGTTGAATATGTGGGAATGACCAGCTTAACTGTATGCGTTCTTCTGTCTCCTTTCTGCCTGAAGTGCATTCTAACGTTTTGTTTTTGATAGAAATTTCTTTGCCCCTGTTTTTCCTCATGCAGTACATTCATCAGCAATTTGATCCTTTCATGGTTGCTTATGTCTTCATATGGTTGGTCAATTATATGCATGCTGTTTTCTGTTATTACATTTTTCTTTCCCCTTATTTGATGTGAAAAACTGCAGTTATTACTGTAAACATGGTCTATAAGAAAAAATTTCTACTCTTGATATAATTTGATGGAGAAATTTTGTTTTGTACAGCGACTAGAAACTATCCAAGTTGGGCCATAATTTTGTACATGTAGCAGGGTTGAAGGTTTGTTCAGTCATGTTGATGACCTTTTCTTGACATTGTTGTTGGATAATAGCCATTTTCTCTAGTAAATAGTAATTCTTTTTCTTTGCTAACCTGGCACGGAAGCAATATTTAAGACATACTCGTACATGCAAGTTGAGGAAACTTGGGAATATTCTGAATTTCTGCTGTGTGTTATTCGTTCTATAAGTTAGGTAGCTTCTGTCAGTTCAGCTCTTCTTCTTCTTCTGTTTTTTTTTTTTTGGTGGATATTAGTAAATCCTTCATGCCTATCTATGCTTTAGGTTTGAAAAAATCTTAATGCCAATAGCAAGGCTATTTCTTTATTGATCTTCTTCTTCTTCCTCCTCTTCTTTTTTGGGTATTGTACAACGAAATACAACGAAATAATTTCATTTAACATATCTTTAGTTGCCATGTAATTTGTTTGTAATTGTTCACTTGAGATTTGGCATATGTATTCTTAGCTTAAATTAGTGTTGCAGCAAACAGGACTCAAATAAAATGAATGAATGTTGATGGTTTAAACAGTTTGGCTAACTCTATGACCGATTGCTCATTACAATTGTTATACTTATTTTCTAATTTTAAAAATACGAGAAAAGTGTACACGTGAAAGGCATGTAACTTGTTAATTTTTTTATATTTATTTCTTCTATAAATTGTTTTTTATTTATATTCGATGCATATCGAATAGACAAATAAAAAACAAAAAATAAATTCTCATTTGAAATTCTAAAATGTCAGGCCTCTAACATAGTTTATTGTAATTCAAATCTTGAATTTAATGAATCATAGCGATAGTAATCAATAGGGACAAAATCGACAAAATAGAATATTTACATTGGTGTCATAATTTTAATTCTATATCCATCAATACACGTTCTAAATGGGAATTTTTTTTTTTTTTTTTGGAAATTGTTTTAGTATAGCACTATTTGCAGTAAAAAAAAAAAAAAAGGAAAAAAGCAAAAAAAAGAAAAAGAGCCATGGAGACTTGTTGCCCATCTATACATTGTGCCAACTGCCAACCACAAAAGTCGGTTTGAACTCTCGATAAAAAATAATAAAGAACATTTTTTAATCAGACTACTCTTTATCTCTCCTTTTAGTATAATATTCATTATTCTTTATTATAATTCAAATCTTGAGGTCATGGAGATAATAATCAAACTTGTAGTTTTCAATTTTATGTTATTCAGTTGAAGAACTTACAATAAATTTTTTTCCTCAAAGGAATTGCTACAGAATCGATAGAAGAAGTTTGATCTTTGTATAAATAAATTATAATTTGCAAATATGAAAAATGTTTAAGATTTTGATAATAAGGAGTAGACAAATATATATCAACATTAGCTTAAAACTTCAAATTTTTAATTGTATAAGTGCTTTATGGATTATTTTTTTCATTGGTTAAACTTTGTATATTGATAGCAAAAAGAAAACAAGTATCGCTTCCCAATATAAGAAGAATAAATAATGGAATAAACTATTAAATAAGATATAAACCTATTTATTGATCTCCAATAATAGTTGCACTAATTGTAAAAGCCACCTTGCTGGATTTATTATTTTGGATTGCATCGTTTGATATTTTGGTACCTTTTTTTGGAATGTTTAAGTAACATTTTGTATCATCTCCTGGGGCCGTGTTTAATTTTCCCACTAGTAATCTAATGTAAGACCAACCTGCTGAAAATTATGTGAGATTATCATAATATCAGCTAGTGTAATCTTATATTTGATATTGTAGATTACATCTGATACTATAATGTATTTAAGTCTTGGTTTCATGTTTGATACTAGCGATTAAGCCCTACATTATTTCATTTTTCCAATCGCAACCCTATATTCAACGAGCTGTTTGATACATAAGAAGATCCATAAAAATTGATTAGATATTTTTTCATCAAATTTTGATTTTTTACTCAAACATGTGCCTATTCATCATGGATGTACGAATAGGCACTAGAGTTGGCAACATTTGTGTATATTCATACAAAATGTCATCGCTGAGGCGCCACACAATGCATGATTTATTACCAAAAAGATGATTGCATAGGTGCGATATGGAAAATGAAATATGCACCAACACTAATGTAGTAGAGGCATTTCTCTCAATCATATGCACCAAGTGTGCAAGGAACTTGCTTAGGCATCACTAACATAAATAGGCACCAAAGTTAGCGATATTTGAATCTAACTTAATTTTAGGGGTTTCATGGGAATTTGCTAATGGAATTTGAAGAATATATTTGTAAATTCATAGGATAATCGGCCAGGAGAAATTACGAATCTCTTCCCGGACCCCAAAATTTGATTACACCATAAACCCATGCATAGTGCGGGCTCGGTGTGGGTTCGGACATAATACGCATAAGCCTGATCACCTTAATCAAGCATATCAAACAATACACTAGCCGCCATCAAAACAGCTAATAGGATACATTAGATGGAATCAAACGTGGCCTGGGAAAAGAAATGAATATTATAGTAAGTTGTAATATTCATAATAATATGTTATTCTATGTTAATGACCTTAGTGTACATGAACAATAATATTTTGTTCCACTTATATATTTTGATTTTTTTCCTTTGCCCCAAACTGTAGCAACTTGATGAATATCTAGAGAGATATAAATTAAATTAGTTTAATTTCATGTTTTCTAGGATATGGAGCTGAATATCGTTAATTGAAATCTGATCATTTAACCTTTGAAGATTTTTGCATATGAATTTATTTTCATAACATTTTATAAATTTCTCATAATTGCTTCTCATGAATCTGATTCTTTTAATATTTTCTTTTCTTAAGCTTATTTTCTATATTTTGGTAAAATACAACTGAGGGTTATCATACCTATTCTCATTTGAAAATTAACCCCTGAGAGATCATGATATACCATGCCTTGTGTTCGAAAAATGTAACTCTATCCTTGTAGATGTAAGTTTTTTTATCTAATTTCACATCAGATGAAGTAAAAAAGAATATGTGGTTCAAAACAAATATTTCTTTGAAAGTTCATAACATCTTCTGATAGAAAAATAAACAATTTATGCAATTTATTTGACATTTAAATTGAAAAAAGTTTGATTTTTTCTATTGCCACAATAAAACATACGAGGCTTTTTTAATCTTACAGCATTGCAATAGATGTAATTAAGTACCTTACTGAATTCATGAGTCTTCGAGCACTTGGGATTATAAATTATCAAACCAAATCAAAAAATGAGATTAAAATTAAAAAAATTCCATATGAAAATATTTGCCCACATATATAATATTTATTGAAAAATCATAGAATACATATTTAGTGAAAAAATTATTGATGTTTAATTAAGAAGAAATCATCTATACTCTTATAAGCTATAAATTGGTTAATATTGATAATTGGACTTTTTATGAATTAACTCTTTTTCATTCAAAGCAGCGTTGAAAGAGAGGTGCCAACTTATTAATTTTTTTGTTTTTTCCTCCTTCAATGATTTAATGGACTTTCTCATTTTCTTGGACTCTTTAATTTTATCTAAATGTTTGTCTCTTTATAGTATTCAGTGCTACATGTTTTGTCTTCATCTTATATTTTCTTTATCTTCAAAATAAATATGCTATAATAATATTATTAGAAAATTATGTCCATGTATCTAAAAATATATATCAAAATTTTTTAAATAGCATATACGATGATATTTTAAATATATATCACAATATCCAATACTAAATCAACTAAACATGAAATTGATTCAAGATAGAAGTTTATCGATTCGTTATCATTTTAAAAACCTTTTACTGAAAAAAGGAACAACGAAAACCTGTGAATTTAATAATGACTAAATTAAAAAAAAATATACCTTAAAAATCTCGCCACTTCAAAACATGATATATATGTATCTTTTACAATATAATGATTAATAGTAGCGACTATTGAATTCATTCATTTTCAAGTGATATATGAAGATTCTTTTATTTTTTAACTTATTTTCTATATATAATTTTTATGAATTAAATTTGAGTCAATTGTTATTCCATAATTCTAATTTAATTTTAATTTTAATTTTTCTTAATTGAAAAGTTCTTTTTAATTTTTAAACAATAAAATTTCAATATTTTTTTATGAAATAAAACTAAAAACATGATTCAGAGCGATTTATAAATTGGTTTCTTCTAAATTTAGATAAATAAATAAAATTTATATTACTTATTTAATCATAGATTTTTAATGGGCCACTTGTTTTAATAGAAAGAAAAAAAATAATTTCTCATGTGTTCGATAGAAATAGAGTAAGTTAAATCCTGGTGAATTTTAAACCTTTAAATCTCATTTGTAAAATAAAAAATTATATTATTTTATAACTTTTTTTTTTTGTTAAAAAAAGTGTCAAAAATGATTTCTTTAAAAGTTTGCTAGTTTATAAATATGTAAGGGTTGGATTATGAATTAATTTGGCTGTTAATACCATATATACATGAATTATTAAATGAAATTCATTGTTTGAAATAAACATCTATATTTTATTTGATTATTTAATATTTAGCAATATAAAAAATTAAAAAAAAAATATTGTTGGATACTATGCATTTAATGTGCTGTATACTTCATACCTAGGGGATATATATTTTGTAGGGTATGAATGGAGACATATGGGCTAATGTGATATTTTATCCATTGAAATGTACTTATTGATATTCTATTTTAAATATTGTTAGTTTGAATTACATAACTATATTCCATCAAAAAAAAAATTACATAACTATTAATCCAACAATACATACTTTTTTGAAATATTCAAATCTTAATTAAATATGAACACGTTCAAGTCAATTATATTATGAATGAATTATACTTGTTATGTCGTTGATGTATACTTTAACAATGTTTATCTTATGATTAGTTCAGCTATGCAAAACTTGATCTTGACAAGGTCTTTCTCGTCCTTCATCATGCCCCAAATAAAAATTTTAATTTGATCCTTTAAATGGTTATTTGATAAAAATAATTTTTTTTTTTATATTTCTATCCTACTGCCTTTTAAAAATAATTATTGAAAGTTAGTAACACCACATTATTATTTTAATTAAAAAACAATTTATTTAAAATGACTATTTAAAGAAATAAAACTTTAGTTGATTTTTTTTCACGATTTCTAATAGAGCTTTCAACTACATATTCTTTTTTATTTTGACCCGTTCTTTGTCTTTTAACTTAAATTAAGAAGATTAAAAAACTTTTTCGGATTTGTGATGCAACATAAAAGCGTTTTTTGCTATTAAGTTTCAAGAAATAAAATGTGCACATCATTATATGTAAAAATTAATCAAAATATATATTTTAGAAATACATAAATACACAAATAAATGAAAAGGTAAAAATGTTAAATAAACTTAGTTTATTCTTTTTCACTATCATATTAAGTATAATATTACATGTGAGTTTAACACCTATTTTGACATATAATATATATTTTCTCTTTTTATTTTTGAGGAAGAACTTATATTTGTATGAATGCATTTATAAGATATCATTTTTTTCCCTCATCAATTTAACATATGATTGTAAGATTTAATCTATTCTTGCTCATTATTATATTAAATTTATTATTACATTTGAATTGAACATATATTTTGATATATGAAAGTATTTATTTTCTTATTTTTGAGGGAGAGACAGAAAGAATATCTGTACAAATGTATTTATGAAGTATCATTTTTTCTTCATCAATTAATTTTTTTAACTAATTTTGATTCAGTTATTATTTTCTACGAGTCTAATTAAAGTAAATTTAATTTAATCGTAGTTTTTCGTACAACCATATGTATTGAATGTGATAGTAATAGTCTCATTAGATGGGGATATAATTTAATTGCAATTTTCTATAAGCCCAGCTAAATATGTTGGTAGAAGGATAAATTTCAATATACGTAATTATATTTGCTAAGTAGGAAATTTTGATTTAATTCATTTTAATATGATTATTATGCCCTGTAGGGCTGTAAACGGATCGGATAGACTGTATCCGTATCCGTTTAAATTTTATCGTATCCGTATCCGACGGATATTTTTTTATAATATCCGCATTCGTATCCGCCGGATATTATCTGAATTTGGATATATCCGAATCCGATTATAATTATTTCGAATATCCGTTTATAAATATCCGAATAATCATTTATAAATATCCGAATATCCGAATCCGTTAATTTATAATAAAATGCATATTTTTTTTCTAATAAATTTCATTAAAAAAAATAATCATACAAATAACATAATAAAATCTAGGGGGGAAAAAACAATAAACAAAAAACAAAAAAATTAGTATACTCCAAATATTAAACAAACACACAAGTCTCAAGGATCACAAGAAATAATAATTTTCAATACATAATACAACAATCTAAAAAAAAACAAAATAAAAGTTCATTTCAATACAAGAAAAATCTTCACATAGTCCAACAACACGAACATGCTTGAATTTCTCATCTGTTTGACACTGCAAAACATAATAAACAAAATATTAGTGGTAAAGTTTAAGAGATTATCTATTAAAGATGGGGGAGGGGGAACTCTATAAGAACTTATAATATACTTTACAAATAATGTCAAAAAATAAAAAAAGTAAAGAGAAAATACACCAAAAGCAACCATTGAAGCATCACAATAATTTGCACCATGTACTCCAAAAGTTCAATCAATTACACCTATAAAAAAGTATATATTAGTCTACATTTATATGTTGATATATAAATAAAAAAACTAAATAAATGAAAGAAACACATATTATTTACATTCATTTTCAATTGTTGGCAACCAATCTTTAACACAAAGTAACACAATATTGGCATAATCCATATAATTATAACTTAAAGCATTGACTACATAATTCATAATCACAATTATCTAATTATAATACTAAAATAATTTACCTTTTACAATGTCCAAAAATACAAATTTTCAGACCTGCAAAATTAAATAAAATATTACTATAATTTATTAATTACAAAAAAATAAAAAACAGGGGTGGGGGATATAAAAAAAATCAAAAATAAAATGTTTGGGGAGGGGGGGGGAGCTGCTCCCGTCGCCGGCGACCAACCTCCCCGTCGTCGGACAGCAGCTCCAGTATACAGGACGGGGCTGGCGTCCTCATCTGGCGGACGAGGACGCCAACCCCATCATCGCCCGCAAGAGCCAGCAAATCTGCTAGCTCTCGCGATTGGGAGGCTGGTCACGGCCAGCCTCCCCGTCGCCGCGACCAGCTGTTGTTGGCCGCAGCTAGTCGCGGCTCTAGCATACATGACGGGGCTGGCCGACGAGGACACCAGCCCCGTCGCCGCTCGCGAGAGCCAGCAAATCTACTGGCTCTCACGACGGAGAGGCTAGTTGCGGCCAGCCTCTCCGTCGCCGCAACCAGCTGCTGTTGGCCGCAGCTGGTCGTGGCTCTAGCATACAAGACGAGGCTAGCCGACGAGGACGCCAGCCCCTTCGCCGCCCGCTAGAGCCAACAAATTTGCTGGCTCTCGTTGCGGGGAGGCTGGCCCCGTCGCAAGAGCTAGCTGATTTGCTGGCTCTCGGCTTTGCTGTCACGGAGGTCGGCGGGCCTCCGTGTCGGATCTCGCCGGTGCTTCTGCCGGCGAGATTTGTATAAAACATACACTTTTAAAAAAAAAAAAATGAAAGAAAGGAAGAGGAGAAAGGAAGAAAGAGTACCTAGAGCTGGAGTGACGGCGGAGAGGAAGAATGAAGAGGGAAATGAATTGAAATAAATGAGAGGTAGGGTTTAGTGAATAGTGATTTGGTCCAAAAAAAATTATATATATTTTTATTTCATTTTAATGATTAATTTTTTTAATTTTAAAATTTAATTATTCATTAATTTATTACACATGATTTTGATTTATATTTTGATACTTAATTTTTATATATTATATTTTAATATAATTTTAAAAAATTAATTTTTACGATGGTTATTGAATATTGATATTTAATTTTATATATGTAGATATAACAATATTAATCAATAAAAATATTTTCTATTATTAATATTTTGGTATTTAAAATTTATAAAGTTGTGAGATTTTAGGATTTAGAGTTTAAGTTTTATATTTAGATAAATTTTATTAGTTTTTTAAATTAATAATAGTACAAATCTATAAAATAAAATTATGAAATGATATGTTCACCTTATATTTTATGTATATGTTAGATATTGTAAAATATTTAAAAGTTTCTTGCGTAAGAGATGATAAACTTCTCAAAATATTTTATAAGATGTCAGTGTTTCGTAATTTTTTTAGAAAAATAACTTATAAAATTTCTAAAATAAGATGTTAGAAGCTTATAAGCACTTTTTAAGAAAGTAAGGAATTCTTAACTTATTTTTAAAGTCTTAACAAGATCCCTTAATTTTAATCATATTAATTATAAAATTATTATTACTAATACCTTATAAGCTCTAAGATCTTATTATCCAAACACTTTAAGAATTTATTTTTTTTAAAAAGCCTAGCATCTTATAAGTTCGAAACATATCTTATAAGATGCAAGAGATCCAAAAACATCTTATAATATGTAGGAGTTTATAAGACCTTTTAAATAAGTTTAACTAAATACCATCTTATAACATACATAAGCTTATAAGACGTTTTAAAAAAGTTCATGTATGTTATAAGATGGTATTTGACTAAACTTATTTAAAACGTTTTATAAGCTCCTGTATCTTATAAGATATTTTCGGAGCTTATAAGTTGTTAGATCTTTTTTTAAAATTATTTCTTAAAGTGCTTAGATAAAATAAAATTTTGGAGCCTATAAGGTGTTAATAATGGTAATTTTATAATTAATATGCTTAAAAATTAAGAAAATTTGTTAATATCCTAAAAATTAGTTAGGAATTCCTAATTTTTGCAAAAGAGCTTATAAACTCTTAACATTTTATTTTAAGAGCTTATAAGTTCCTTTTTAAAAAAATTTACCGAATACTTTTTGATATCTTATAAACTCTCAAATATCTTATAAGATATTTTAAAAAGCTTATAAGTTCACCCAAATACCCTCTTAAATCTTAATGTCCACTTAGCTAGTTCATAATTTTAGTATTTTATTTTAGAATTAAAGAGTTAATTATTCTTAATTTAATTAATTTTTTTTATAATTGTTGATTCAACTTTATGATTAATTAATATTAATAAAATGACACCAATATAAATTAATTATAAAACACAGCAACAATAATTTTATATTGATTAATTTTATCATTTATATATTAATTTTTCAAAATTTTAATTTAGTACTATTTAATTATCATCATTACCGTCAATTTTTTTTTATTAATTCTTTAATTACTAATTTCATAATCTATAAATAAAAATAATTTATTATGTATAATAATATTTATATATGATAATTTTTTAAAATATTATATTTATATATATATATTAAAATACATAAAAATAGAATATATTATATATAATAATTTTTTAAATATTGTTTATCGGATATGAATAACGGATTTAATTAAATTATGGATAATCGAATATATAAACGGATATATCCAACGGATATGTATTCGGAGCGGATATTAAACGGATCGGATAGACATTTACCATATTCATATCCGTTTATAGTCGGATGTCTACTAATCGGATACGGATAATATCCGCTTTAAACGGATACAGATAATAGCCCTATAAACGGATTCGAATACGAACGGTAAATGGATTTTCGAATATCCATTTACAGCCCTACCTATATGTCTAATTAAAAATACACTCAATTTAGGATATATTTAATAAATACAATGAGTATACATGTGTTGAGTAAAAAGATTTGATTTAATTAATTATAGTTATTATTTTTTATGAGTGTAACTAAAAATAAACTTAATTTGGTTGTAATTACTATTAAACTGTGTGTATTAGAAATGGTAATTTCAATATATGTAACTACATTGGCTAAGTAGAAAAATTATTTAATTAATTTCAATAGAATTATTATTTTGTATAATTCTTATCAAAATATATTTAATTTGTAATAAATGTAATAAATACAATGATATACGTTTGATTTATATACATTATTTAAGATGAAAGACTTGATTCAATTAATTTACTTATTATTTTCTATGAGTCTAAATAAAATGTCTATACATTTGATGTATATACATTATTTAAATTGAAAGATTTGATTCAATGGTTGCAATTACCATTAAACCATATCTATTAAATGTGATGATTTTATTAGAGAGGGATATTTTTGTCCTCACATAAAAGGAAGAAACCACTATACCCATTCGTACTTTTATATGTACTAACTAAAAAGGTGCACGTTCATTGCATGTGACTTGTTAACTTTTTATGTTTATTTAATTATGAATTATACTTATTGAAGAGCAATACATATATATATATATATATACAGTTGTTTGAAATTATAATAATACAAGAGCATGATATATAACTAATTACAAAACATCACTTAAGTAATTCGTATGTAGTGCATCCTAAAAGTTCGATAAACCTGGTAGCAAAAGACAATTGAAGAATTGACTGATAAAAGTTTATAAATCTATCCTATCGGTTGTAGTATTTCCTGGTTATCAGCTTGGATGAAAACCTAAATAAAATTTATAAAGGAAATATATTAATTGAAATCTAAAGAATTTAGTTGATAAAAACCTAAAACAAAAGAATTCAATAAAAATGATATCCTAGCTACCATTTATTAAGCTAAATGATAAAGATGTAAGAATTAAGTGTAGATATTAAAATATAAAATACAAGAAATTTGGTAGTAATTTAAAGATGTGTGTAAAAATTTTGTGTTGACTTACATTTACGTGTTTAAGTCTTATGGTATGATCATTTTAGCTTCCACATTGCTTTGTCTATGTGATGTGCATCCTAGTAAGAATATAACATTAGTTTTGTCCATTGGAATACGTAATATGTTACTTAAAGATTAACTATAGTTAGTACCTGCATTTAAAACTTCTTTGCAGACAACATTTTTTGTGAACATTTTCCCTCTAGAATTGGCAATATTTGGTTTGATCAAGACTTTTGTAGTAGATAGTGATATTCCTCTAAAGAGAGCCACATACAATTGGCCATGAGAGATGACTGACTATGGCAAGTAGACTCCTACATTTGGAATTGTTTGGCTTTGCACTTTATTGATTGTCATGGCAAAGCAAAGTCTAATGGGGAATTGGTCTCGCTTGACTATGAATGGGTAGCCTTCATTTTCGGATGGTGAGAGTAATAGTCTAGGTATAAATACATGCTTCCTATTGTGCTGACCAAATACAATATCTGCATCAAGTACATTATTCTTGAAATCCTTGCATACCATTCTTATACCATTACATAATCCATTTGATGGATCCAAACTTCTCAAAAATATTATTGGGAAATTCTTTTTCAATGCCAAATTGTGTGGAGGCAAACCATTTGGAGTCAAGGAGTTAAGAAATTCCTCTTTATAATGATTATTTGTATCATCAACAGTTTTATCAAAACTACTACATGTCATCGCTTCTCCAGGAAATATAGAGATTAGCTCTCCATTTAGTTTATCGACCTCCTCATTTTTAGCTGTTCGTATTGTTCGACTTGTTATGTAATTGGTTGAATCAATATTCTTACTCAAACTTGAGAAAATCTCTGTAATAAGTCATTCTATGGAGTTTTCTTCATTATCATATTTGATAATCATCTATTCAGAAATATTTATGTTTCCTTTAACATCAATTGGTTTCTTTCCATTTTCAACTCTAAGTATGAAACTCCTAAATATGCTATCAGTTCTGGCTCTCATATTTTTTGACAAAGTAATTTTTGTCATTTCACTCCATAATATTGATTTCACCAAGCTTGCAGAAATGATTTGATGAATTGTAGCCCTTGGAAAAACTGGTAACACCTGCCTAAAGTCTCTTCCAAAAACCATCATTTTCCCACCAAAATGTTCATCATTTCCCATTACATCTTTAAGGCAATCATTGACACTCCCAATTGCCCATCTCTTAGCTATTGGAGCTTTATCCCACGTCAATAATTTTGCTTTATGCAATAGCTCCACTACTCTACTTTGCTTGGATATAGTGCACTTACTTGACTCATTTGCATCTATATATTTTGAAACATGAATGTGTTGTTCATCCTCTTGGCATTGTTGCAGCTTCAACTCCAAATGTTGCTATTACAATTGCAATTTTTTTTTTTTTTTGGATCTAAGATGAGCAAGCAAATGCACGATACAAGAATGTTTTGCCAGTCCCCCCTGGTCTATCAATAAAGAACATGCTACCTTTATTATTTTGTATACATTGCAAAATCATTGTAAAAGCACTAAGTTGTTCAGAATTCAACTTTAGTAGAGCTTCATAATTTTCTAAAAGTATTTCTATTGACATCTCATCTTGTATTTCTCTTGGCAAATCATCACATGCATTATTGACATCAATTGGAATGCTGGGAAGATCATATGAACCTATGCTTTTTCCCATGCCTTTTAAAAAAAAGTTCACACTTTGCAAAGTTTTGGCAACTTTTAGCTCAATTGAAGTTTGTGATTCTTTTGTAAAATCTTCAAACAGTGCTTCAAAATAAGTGTCCCAAAGATTTCTCACATTTGTTGGAGCACAATAGACCAATATAACTGCAAAAAATCTTCTCAATTCATGTGGCACCTAAAAACTAATGGCTTTATTTAGACATTCAAGAACAATCTGATTAGATTCTAGCAAATCCTCTTTTTTTGTGTTGCTTCTTTGAAACTTGAGCATCTTATCCCATTTACTATTAGTAAATCTTGAAAAGATGTTGGCCCTTTAACATGATTTAAGAGCAATCTAAAGTAATATCTTTCTCCTTCTAAGGGATTGCACTGTGTACACGACCTATGACATCTCTTTTCTTCCTTTTATTCCTACATCTACATTGCTTGTCCCAAACATAGTGTTCTAGAAATTCTCTGTAAAAATATTTCCTTGTTGTTTTGGTTTTAGAACACATAAAGAAATATGTTGTGAGCATTGTTTTGGAGACATGATCCCATCTGAGAATATTCTGTAAATTTTGATTTGCCCAGTAAGTTACAGATTGTTGATTTGGGAGATGAAGCTGCAAATCAAGAACCGCTAGATATATTTAATTCAAATTGAATTCAAAAGTTCTCCACATGGCTTCTTGAGCTAAGACCTACCGAACATATTGAAAATGCTTAATTTCATCAATCATATTTTCATCACTATGGTTATATTAATAGCAACTCTATCATGCCCCTTGTAGATATATTTGTATAGATATTTCACTGCTGTTACTCCAGAGCATATCTCCACATTGATATGACAATAATATCGAGATAAGAGATATGGATTATAAGGTACCACAAACTGGTTATCGAGTTTGCATTATGAACTTCAACTGTCATTCCAATTTTTCTCCTTCTGTAAATCATATACCCATCTTTTCCTTGAATTGTGCTCTCACGATATGGACCTAGATAATGATATTTGCATTTTCTATCACCATACAAGAATGATTCCTTTTTTCATCTCCACATGATTCATGCATCTTATGTTTAAGAACTAAGTCATAAACTACATGTTGTTTTTCTGCATCTGAAAGTTCTGCACAAACAGACCTATCAAAGTAATTTGGACTTGTAATTTTGTACTCAGACTTCAAAAACATATAAGTATGTGGTAACCCCCTTTTTTCATATTCAATCACATATACATGTGCAACTACTTTTCCAAAAATCTCTTTCTTAAACAACTGACCTTTTAAATCTTGTAATTTTGCTCGAAAAAATCTAGAAGTCATATCTGGTCAATCTTGAGCTCTTTGTCCATCATACAAATATTCTTGTATCTCTTTCCATTTTGGATTGCAAGTCATTGTAATAAAAAGATCTGGTTTTTCTAATCTTTGAACTCATGCCAATGCATCAAGATATCTTCGCTGCATTATCTCTTGGACCCTCACTAAAAGATGTTGGTAGAATGATACTCTTTCCAACTTCACTACCCCTTATATCTCCTTTAAGGATGCTATCCATGATTCCTTGATATAATTCAGATCTTAAATTTGATTGGTTTTGGTGATAATAATCCAATCTTGTAGTCTCTAATTTTATGTACATGTCGACTATATATTGTTGCAATAACCTTCTAGCAAAAAATAGTGTAGAATGTCTTGGGTTTCTAATTTGTAGCCTATAGCAGCTATATTCTTGATAAGAGACCATTTTTTACTTCCTTGATAGATAGCTTTCATACAATAAGACAATGTACAAGAGAAATTTTTTCAAAAAAATTTCAGTATATTTCCTTATTTAAGTTTGAGATAATTAATTTAATTTTAATATATATATATATATATAGATATATACATCTCCTTGTTCTTGTAGAAGAATATCCTCCGCAAAAGCAAATTGATCCCCGTCAAAGCTATCAGTAGTATGTGCATTATTTGCTGAAAAGTATTACATTAGACATAATTGTTGAAAATATGAAGCAAGATGTAATAGTAGAAGATGATATTATATTATGTAGTACTTTTACATATTAAGCTTGATTTTATAAAGAGATATTATTGTATAAGAAGTTTATGGCTTGTGGTGCTTTTAGAAGAACACTATATTCTGAAGAACTAATTTTGAATAATAATTGTCAATATCTGTTGAATATTTTCAGAAGGAATTACAATAGGATTGACATTAGAACGTTAAGCATTTTATACAAAAATAATTTATAATTTCCAAGTAAGAAAAATTCCACTTAAAAATTATTCAGGAGTTTTTAGAATAAAAAAAAATATATTCACATAAGTTTATATCTTTAAATTCTTATTATCTAAGTTTTTCATGGGTGCATTTTGTATTGAAAGAAAAAAGCAAACAGTTATGACTTTTCAATACTAGGGTAATAAACAATGAATAATCTATAAAAAAGAAATAAACCTGTTTGTTTTTCTTCAACAATATTTGAACTATTTGTAAGAGTTGCTTGGATGGTTCATTCTTTTTGATTGAACCATTGGATGTTTTGGTACTTCTTTTAGAATGTTTTGGTGCTATCCAATATCACATTTTGGGAAAAGAAGTGGATACTGAAGTGGATTGTAACAACCATAATAGTGCTTTATTCTATGTTTATGATCTGGATGTGCATAGACAACAATATCTCGTTCCACCGATGTATTAGGATTGTTTCCTTTGACCTAACCAGCTGCAACTTGATCAGCACTTGGAGAATTATAAATCTGTTGATCTAATTTCACATCTTTTGAGATATGGAGCTGAACAACATTTATTGAACAGTAATCCTTTAACCTTTTGAATATTTTATATATGGATTTGCCTCCATAAATTTTATAAGCTTCCTAACAATTACTTCTGATAAATCTGATTTTTCTACTGTATTCACTAAATTCTCAACCTCATTTTGAGTTTTAACAAAAATACAACAAAAAATTACGAGGTCCATTTTCATTTGGAATCAAACCTAGAAGATCATGATACATCATTCCTTGTGCTTGGAAAGTATAAGCTCTATGTTTTTCAAATGCAAGCTCTTTATCTAATTTCACACCAAATGAGGTAAAAGAAAATATGCAGTTTAAGACACGAATATTTTTTTGGAAGTTCACAACCTCTTCTGATTGAGAAGTAAACAAGTCATACAACTTATCTGGCATTTTAATCAGAGCAAGCATGATTTTTCTATCATCACAATAAAATGTACGAGGTTCATATTCAAATCTTATAGCATTGCAATGTTTGCAATGAGGTACCTTTTTCAATTCATGAATCTCTGAGCATACTGGAACATTGATTGTAAAACCAAGTAAAAACCATTAGATTAAGACGTAGAATTTTTTTGTGCCTGCATAATATTATATCTGTTGAAAGACCATAGAATACATATATGATATTTATAGAAAATGTACTAACCTTTTGATTGACGAGGAATCATTTGTGCTATTAGAAGACATTTCAAGGGAGAATATTTATAATTTCCCTTTTCAGGAGCTGACTCTTGTCCCTTAGAAGCTACAATTGAAGAAGAAGTACCAACTTGTTACTCTATATTCTTTTTCTCCTCAGATGGTTTAATTGATTTCCTTATTTTCCTGGACTCCTTAACTTTTTTTTATGTATTACTGCTTCTCTGCAGTATTGGTGCCGCATATTTCCTTTTCATTCTATCTTCGTTGTCAAGATGCATATGTTATAATAATAGCATTAGAAAAAATGATGTTTATGCATAGATCTAAAAATACTGATGATTTTTTAGGATAGCCATATATGATAATATTTCAAATGTATATCAAAATATTTAATAATGAATCAAGTATACATGAAGTTGAATTCAACTCAGAAGTTTGCCAATGCATTACCATTTTAAGAACCTCTTGCAAAAAATAAAAAAAAATTGTAAATATGTAAATTGAAAAATAGTAAAATAAAATTATTTTGAAAATCTTAATATTTTTGAAAGATATTAATTACATGTATCTTTTACACCATAATAATTAATAATAGTTGAAACTATTGAACCATTTCATTTCGGTCGTAGTTTAAGGAACTTTTAATGTTTAATTTATTTTCTATTTTTCCTTAATAAATGAATATTTGTCTATTTGTACTTCATTTTAATTTAATTTATATTTATATTTTTGTGATTGGTATAAGATCTCATTGTGTGGAATAAAAATAAAAGTAAGGATATTTTAAGCATATCATTTCAAAATATATCAAAAAGAATGATCCTTTATTAATTGTACGGAAGAAGATTTTACTTTATTAATAGTATCAAAATTTTGAATATTTTAACCGAAGTACCAAAAAGTATAAAAGTATTAATATTTAATAATTAATGTTCTTAATATGATATTAGTATCCCAAAGTATTAGTATTAAATAAATAATATATTTAATGTGATACAGTATTACAATAATTAATTATCTATCTTGAATGTATATTTCTGTCATATATTAATTCTTAAATACTTTTCTTTTTTATTTTCTTCAAAAATTACAATATGAAATAAAATGACCAAAAAAAGGAAAATTTTGACCTTGATCACACCCCTAACTAATTTTGACAAGCAATCAAACTCTTATCATTTGTATGACTTGTGAATCTTAAGGCTAAATTTATGATGTACAAAATTTTTGATTGGTTGTTTCATTTGATTTTCAATTGCCCAAAAATTATAAGAAGTCTGCAGAGAGTCTTTATGAATATTGTAGACAAAGGAAAAGATTAAAGGTATGTGTGTCAATTTGGGTTAGAACTCATGGGCTCAACCCAATCCATATGGTTTTGGATTGGGTTGGGCACAACATTTCAGAAATAGGTTTGAGCGGGTTGAGTTTTAAATGGTTGTATCAAATGTGGATTCAAAATGAGTCTATTCAAAAAATTTAATTAATTTAATAAATCATCTCATTATGTTGTAAAATTTTATATTAAATAGAGTATAGAAGACATAATAATATTATTATGGTCTTTTGAATTAATTTTAAAATAAGTAAATTAAATCAATTTTTTTGTTTTCTATTGGAACCATTTCAAACCCAACCCAACCTACAACTCAACCCATTTTGAACCCAACCTACTTTCAACCCATCTATCTTAGCCTAAGAACCCAACTTACATAAACTCAAACGAAACCAACCCAACCCACCCATTTGCCACTACTAATTAAAGGCTTTTAGTATAGTCCGTATTTATGTTCGTGGGTCAGGAATGACTTTTATTTGGGTCGATGTGCTAATTCTTTACTGAATACTTTTGTGGTTGCATACATTAAATTTTCTTTTTTGGATTAGTAGACTTCTGTTACTATACAATCTCCTCTTGGGCATTGTTTGAGAAATTTGCTATGAATGTTGAAAAGGGAAAGAAATGTTGAGATGAGAACCATCAATTAGTCCCATTTATAGGAATCCATTGGCGGAAGAACAACATATATAATTCAAGAAAAACAGGCTGAAGTTTTCCTAAGCAATAGATATGTATATTGAGTACGACAAGGAATAGAAAAATAGGCAATGGCCTATTTTTTCGAGAAGATGGATCACTAAGGTAGGGAAGAGATAGTGTAAAAGGTGTTGTGATGATCATCGCAGCAGCAAATCAATGATTCTAATTTACCTTTTCTATCTCTCTTTCTTTTTATTGTCTTTTTTAATCCGTTTGGGTTATTTGATTTTCGTAAGTTATAACGATTGTAGAGGGTAGAAGTTATACAAGAATAGGAACGCAGAATATAGAAAGTGTCTCTGAGCGTAGTTTGAATCTTCTATTTTTTTTCTTATTCCGACTTGCTGTATTTATATCAAGTGTATCAATTCTCAATCAATTATTTTTATAAGCAAATATTTAATAGAGATATTATATATTCACAAAATGAAATAGGAGATGGAATGAGGAATAAAATAGAGAATTTAAACCACTCTGAGTGGAGCATTGCTTGGCTTCAAATTTTTCTATAGGGAGAGTGAGAATACTATAAAGTAAAAGGAATGCTGAAAAATAATTGCTACTTTAACTCCTATAGAAAATGTTTTCTGTTTTTGTATTTGGTTGGGTACTATACATGATCAAAACATCATTTGTGTTCCATTGGAAAACAATTCTAGTGGTGCTAAGTATGATACATAACAAATTATCATTCCACCAATTATTAGAAGTTTAATAATTATTTGGATTCCATAGTACCCAAATAATGATATTTTTGCTCTTCACTTGAGACTCTATGCACAATGTGTGGTCATTTTCGATATTTGTACCAGCTAACATGATTTTTTTATTATATGCAATGTTTCAAATATATATCAAAATATTTAATGTTGAAGAAGTTGAATCCAACTTAGAAATTTGATTATGCATTACCATTTTAAGAACTCCTTGCTGAAAAAACAAAATGATGAACATTTGAGAAATGGAAAATATTAAAATAAAATATATTTTGAAAGCTAAATATTTTAAAAAATATGACTTATATGTGTCTTTTACACTACAATAATTAATAGTAGTTGAAACTGTTGAACGATTTCATTTGGGTCATGTTTTAAGGAATTTTAAATATTTAATTTATTTTCTATTTGTCGCGAATAAATTCAATATATATGTCTATTTTTACGTCATATTAATTTGATTTATATTATTATAAGATATAGCGATGTGGAATAAAATTAAATATGGATATTTGACACATATCACTAAAAATATACGTAAAAAAGAACTATACTTTATTAATCGTATAGAAAAGGTAGTTACCTCATTGATAGTACCAAAATTTTAAATTTTAATTAAACTTCACAAAAATATAAAAATTTCAATAATTACTTTGATTAATATAATCTAGTATTACAAAGTATTAGTATTCAATTCCAATTGACTAAGAAGATAAGTTTTGTGAAAACAAAAAATTTACCATGGCATTTTTAAGCAGCTGATGGTTGAAAATGTATTCCCAACATTTTATCAAGGCATAGTAATTCAGAGTGCATCCTATCTTTTATGACTTTATTGAGGCATGAGCACATATAACCCCAGTCATCATAACAGTATAAGGAGATATAATGTATCACGAATTGGTGGTGACCATATAAACAACTAAAGATGCATAGGATTATAAAGAGGGCCTAGATAAAAATTTTGAAAAGAAAGGAATGAAGTCATGCTAAAGCTTTAAGGAATATTCTATTTCAATATTCCTACCATTCCCCACCCACCCACGCACACTCAAAATTTTATTTATTACCACCTCCTTTTAATTTAGGCCTTTTAATGAAAGATAGCACAATATGTAAGAACCAGAACAACAAGCTGATTTATATTGAATACGTTCAAATATGTTACTGAGCATTCTATACTACAAATCATGCCCAATGATAAATTAACAAAGTGGAAGTTGAAAAGATGAATATTATGGGCAGAATAAATATTGTTAAATATTTTTAACTTTTTCTAAAGAAATTTGTACCAAAAGATAATATTTATCCCAGCTTAAAATAGATGACTTTATTTATTTATTTTAAATAATATACCAAAATGTATGTAAGGATCCCAATTATTTATACTGTAACTTCCTATCTAAAAGCATGATGATTGAGAAAATGTGAAAAACCTTATTTCAGTGCTTGAAAAATGATTGGAGTCACAGGAAAAACCAAAGAAGTTAAGGAATAAGCCTTACCCAGCGGAAACAGTTGCCGCCCCCGCTGTCTTCGTCTTCGAGTTGTGTGTCCCCTTCAGACAATCTATCTTTGTGTAACAAACAAACTTTCTAGATCTTTTCGGACAGCTTAGCTGTAAGCTGTCTTTAATTCTCCTCCAATCAACTCAATGGCAATGCTAGAGGAATCGCTTGGGCTTTCATAATACAGGTTCCACAGAGCATACTGCATACGTAAAGGATTCAGTTCATAAAAAAATAATATTGTCATTTTCTACAAGGAGGGAGATTCTATAACGAAGCTTCTATCATGGAAGCTATACATGGTCAGTGTGATGTCCAAACCTTCCTGCACATCTCTGTCGATAAAATTTTTTGGTCCCTTCAATTGCAGCTCGTATGCAGGGAGAAAAATACAATAAATTTCACCACTATAATTCTAGGATTTTTATTCTTCTTCATTTTCTATTTTTGTTTTTCCAAACTGGAAGAGCTTCGTGGGGAAGAAGGTGTTGTAAGGATAACTTGAAAACAATCCCTCTATATTCTCATGAACCATTAATTTAATTTAACTTGAATTAATTTATTTTAATTTAATTGTTATTTTCTATGAAAATACATTAAATAAATATGATGCATTTGTTAAGTTGAAAAGATTTAATTAGTTAAGTCTAATGTAATTATTATTTCGATAAGATCAATTTAATACATTAGAAAAAGATAACGTCCTCAAGGAGCTTTGCACCAACTCGGCTTTTTCTTGCCTTTTTGGAGTGGTTGATATGTTAATGATGCCCTTGCATATATAGAGAGGGCCTTTGTCTTCACTTGAGGACCCTTGGTCTTCTTCTTTTTGTGTACTATTCTAGGTGGTGCCTCCTCCAGCTCTATAGGGTATGGTGGTATGAAGGAGGCGCATACTACCTTGGTGCTGCAGAAAGGCGATACTGAAGGAGGTATGTGCCATTATTGCAGAGATATGCCACCTGTAAGAGCATTTAATGTAGTAGAGAGGTGGTAGTGGCACATCCAGTGCGACTAAGCCCAGTAGCGCAGAGTTGCTCTTATCGACCTCTTAGGGTCGAGACGTATCCTTGTTTGTGAGTCATCTGTGCACCTGGCTAAGGACTAAATGATCATCCTCGACCTGCTCGATCATAATTTGGTCAATCGGGCAAGGTGTTATTACTTGTGCTGATAGAATGACCCAATGAGGTTGGGCCCAATTGATCACTAATGGGTTGGGCCTGATACCCAATTGGGTTGCCCCATGTCATGTTTCTTACCAAGTTGAGTGTTATTGGGTTAGGCCTATTGGGCTACCCCATGTCATAAACCCTCCCACTCCCAAGTCCTGATCGAGATGATCGATGAGAAGGAATAGGGAATAGCTAACTTGAGAAATTGGAATTAGCTCGACGAGGGATTCACTCTTTTGTAAAGTTTAAATTTTAAAACTTGACCAGGTTTTCAGTGCATTTAATGCGACTGTTACATTGGGTAGCGTGAAAAGTCAACTGATGGATGTGTAATAATTAATCGTAGTCGTTTGTTTAGCCAGTTGAGTTACTCACTGGCTAGGGCCTATAAATAGGTGCGGTGAAAATTTTTAATTTACACTTTTACAGCAACTTGGGATGTTGAGCTCTGCAATTCACTACCTTTTTGCACTAGTCAAATTCCTTCTGTCCTTGTTATTTGCCTAAGTTTCCTTTGACCTCAAAGACATTTACTCTTCTTTATTTTGCCCAAACATCATATATCAAGCATGTTGAAAGTTTTTTATGAGATTAGCAATAGAGAGAGTGATAATAAGCAAACTAGGTCGGATGTTCAGTCGACTAGAGGGGTAGATAACTTGACTAGCGGAGCTAACGAGTCTTTGAGTGACAGTTCTACAACATTTGAGAGCTCGAGTGAAACTCAAGCAGAAGTTGGGGGTGGGACTAGTTCAAGTCAACCTCCCATCTCTCATGGTCGACTGTTTAAACCCGACTACTATGGTGAAATTATATCCAAGATTACAAATGGGGATCTCGAGTTGATTATGCAATTTTATATCACATTCCCCCAAGGATTGAGTTGATTGTCCCTGGACCCACTAATAGGATGCATCGACCTCTAGTCGGTTGCATAACTATGTTCGAGGATGCCTTGAAATGTGGGCTTAGGCTTCCCCCTACACAATCCATAGTCGATTTCCTAACTGGTCTCCAAGTTTGTATAATCCAACTTCTTCCAAACTATTTTTCAACTTTGTACTATTTCGTCTTCTTGATGTTAATATATGGCCAGCCCCTCACTTTTGCTAACTTTTCAAATCTCTTCCACCTCTTGATGTTCCAGAAGTTGGGTAGCATCAAGGAGTCTGGTTATTATTACCTCACAGCTGGCCCTAGTCGAAAGTTTTCGGTGACCCCCTCATCCTCTCATGGCCAAGAGTGGAAAAACACTACTTCTTTGATCACACTCTAGGTGGGATCGAGTTTAACATTCCTAGGGGGTAGTTGAGGGGGCATATCGAGATGCTGGAAAATGAGAATCTCTTGTGGCCTAATACCTTCATCTGTGACTTAGTTCAATTTGGCCAAATAAAGGCGTCGGGGTATATCGAGGAGAGAAACTTGGTACTGGCAGACTATTGTTGGAATAGTGCCCCGTGGCCAATTAGATTGGCATGTAAACTATTTCACTTGTGATAAAATCTTGATTAAATGATATTCATTATAAATGGCCATTTTTATCTTATGCCAATTTTACTTCACTGGCATTTGGTTGAAACCCTTAGATCACACAAGACTTTTGGACTTGGTCACGCACTCGGTGGTGATCATGAAATAAGTCTTACACAGTCGTGATCTTAAAATATTTCAAGTCGTAGAATCTTATGAGATAGGGCACCTAAGATTCGGATAGACATGCACTAACGATGCATAAATCCAAGGGTCGGATATTATTTTGTTTCATGAGTGATCTATGTCAGACATGGGCATATGTTAGTAGGTGCTTATTAGATAACAAGTTCACTGAAGACCCACCCGAAGAATCTACTAGATAGTTGTAGTGGCAAGTTTTCCAGCTTACGCTAGTGCATATAATTAGTCCTTTGACCTGAGGATCCATGGTAACCTTGTGTTTAGGTCCTTGTTCTTTGAATTTTCCTTAACCATTTCACTAGTCTTTCAGGTTGAGATCGTGTATGAGCTACTTAGACATAGAGATTTGTGAGATCCAAGATGGGATCCATCTCCTCGTTGTTGTGAAAGGTGAGTGCATATTCTATATATTCTATAATGATCGATTCCATAAAATCCTTATGCAAGGTAGTATGACAATTTAGAAAAGGAATTTTCCAAAGATGAGGTCATAAAGGGGAATCGAACATTGGGAGATAAGAGAAAAAAGGACTGTATTTGCATGGCAGGTGTAGAGCTACAATGGTTCTCCAAAAGCATGTTCATTTTGGTCAATTAGTTGGGCTCCATGAGCTTGAGGTTGGACATCGATCATGGAGATTGGATACTCTTCAGTTAATAGAGATTAATTGAAATAAGCATTAGTTTACAGGAGTTTAATCTAATGTAAATATTTCGATATTCTAAATATCACAAGAGTTGTGAGCCCATGTCCAATGAATGGTAGAACCTAATAGGTCACACACAAAAGTCAACTGAAAATCCTATTTGATGAAGGGAATTTTCTGAGAGTTAGAATAATTCCACATGAGCGATTTTATGGAGGTAAAGCGGTTGGCTAATTTTTAGTCATTTTGGCTTGATCAATTTAATTGTTAAATTGACCTAAATAATTTAAGGAGTTAAATTAGACCAATTAAATTAAGAAGTTAATTTAATTAATACCACATGACTATCAATTGGTCAAGTTAACTTAATGATTTAAGTTGACACATTCTAGCTTAAATAGTTAAGCTAATTGACTTAAAGAGTTAAGTCAAGATCAATTAATTAAATTAAGGAGTTAATTTAATTAATTTGGAGGAAAAATTCAACTGAAAGAGTTCATTTGGAGTGCATTTACAATTTATTTGGATGATATTTAATGAGATGAAATGAAGATTCCAAATGAAATTTAAATATAAGTGAAATTAACATTTCACACATGCAACTTGCCTTGAAAGTTGGGGCCAACCTCACAGGAGGTGTGATGCCAACTTCCATCACATCTCCACTCCTATAAATAGGAGGGAGATATGGTTAGCCATGCATGTTTCACATCTAATAGTTAGATTCCATTTTTCCCTCTATTTCATGTGTTGAAGTCTCACACTTCTTCTTCATCCTACCTCCAAAAATTTCCCTTCATCCTCTTCTTCTCTCCTTGGTGTTCCAGCTAAGTAAGGAGTGATTTGGATTTGTCATTCGTATGTGGATCTTGACATTAGAGGCTAGACAATTGGATAGCTTGACTTTTGGAAATCCACTGCAAGGGCAGAAAATTTGAAGCAGTCTTTCCAAACATTGCCGATCTCAAAATTTTATGAATTTTTTACTGGAGATTCCCTAAGGTGTTGATGAGGTTGTGTCCAAATTTCAACAAATTTGGAAGTGATTTGATACGGCAATCGTTGCCAAGTTTCTGCTGCGCCGCTGGAAGACAGTTTTGAAGTATTCAAGTGTTCTTCCTCTTTACCTTGGATTTTTGAGGAAACAAGGTAATCCTTCATCCAAATCTAAATTTGAAGCATGATTAGATCTTTGGTTTCAAGTGTAGTCTAATTAATTTAGCTATTTTGTGCTTTATTTATTGATCTTAGTGCTATACTTGACTTCAGCTTATCGCATGCCCAGCTAGATTTGCCAGTCAGCGCTCAACTAGGTAGATATCCTAATTGACTTTTGGTAATTATTTGCTTTAAGTATCTGGTCGACACTGATACATTTGTTTTCATGTGTATTTTAGATCGAACTGAGATTATGAACTATACTCGCCAGTAGGCCATAGCTCGTCAATAGAGGGCGCAAGAGCACCGTCAGGCAGCCACTCGTTCGGATTCGAACTCCCATGTTGCTCCACAACAACAGACACAGTTGCCTGCTCACCAACCAGCCAAATTAGCACCTGTTGAGGCAAGAAGCCTAGTGCCTTGACAAAAGAGGCTTGCAGTTGAGCAGCTTGGCCTTGCTCAAAAGAAGACTGCAGCAGAGAAAGGAAAAGAGAAAGTTGGCGAGCCCTCACTTTTCGAGCCTCGATCAGATGATGAGCTATTCCCATTACCCAACTTTCCATCACTAAGATACGACATTAAATCCCAGTCTAGAACTCAACATCAATGATCACAGTGGGGTCGACTGGAGCTGGTCCCCTGAAAGTGATGATGGCCAGATTGTTCATGTCTGACTAGAAGAAGATGCTGGAGATGAGCCAGCTCGAAGCCCTGAAGGCGTTTGCGTATCACGCTAATATGATAAGTGTTTAGTCAAGTTGTATTTATTTTGCTTAAGTCCATGCTTACATTTCTGGACTAAACTCGTTGCTGGTACAGGTAAGTCAGATGGGCTACCATATTTTCCAAAGGTCGAAGTTGCCCTTGGCGATCGAAAAGAGCTCCAGAAGGAGCAAAATGATGCAAAATTGGCCAAGACTCAGCTTAACTCAATGCAGTCGAGGATCGAGCAGTTGACTAAGCAACTTGAGGAAAAAGATGCATAGCTTTTGGTTGTTGTGGCTGAGAAGAGCAACATGGATGAGTTGCTGCAAAAGGATAGATTGGAGGTTGAGGCCTCATCCAACACTGGTCGAACACATAGGTATGACAACACTAACTGCTATGCTCCGGATGAGTTCTTAAGGGTGCTGCTAGGCATAAGGAAAAATACGGGGCAATAATTCATACTATGTTCGGCATTTTAAGATACCAGCATTGCCTTCTCAATTGACGATGCGAAAGAAGCTTTTGAGAAGGCTGTTACACAATTGGAATTCCTGTGGTATCAGTTTTGAACTGAGGACAAAGAGCGCCACAATGCCCTTCAAATTAAGCAACTTGAAGATTATCCCGACCTCTCGTCTGTCGAAGAGAATGCGCTTATGGTTGGAGTTGTGGCTGGTCCCTATCTGAGGGCGATCGAGGTGGCCAAAGAGTTTGATTTCGTGAAAAACTTTGCGTTCGAAATCAAGGGTGGTAAAGTTGACATTGCTACTTACTTTCTTCCCGTCGAACGTACTTTTCTGACTGAGGAGGTAAGGCCTTCTCGATTTGCCATTGCTTTCCAGCCAACGCTTGTTCCAATTCTTGAGCAGGAGGTCGTAGGTCCTTTGGCTGTCGTTTGAGTGCCGTCCGGCGATGAGCTCGACCGTGTTGTCGACGAGGTGGCAGCAGTTCAAGGTGGTGAAGGGGAAAGTGCTAGGTTAAGCTGAGGCTACATCTGCTTTTGTTATTTTAGTCTGTTTAAGTCTGTTCACCCTGCGAGGCATTTTGATCATTTGTATGAACGATGCTTTGTAATCATGTAACTCCATATTTCATTTGATAACATGGACTTTTTGCTCATTTTCTCTGTAAACTCCCCCATTCCCTTACATTTTACTTCTTTTAATTGATTGGGTTGATGATGAGTAAAGGAATAATTTTTCTTTAATGTAACTACTCGAATAATGTAATCCTTCAATAAAGGGATGGGTAATGTTTAATTGGCTTAAGACCAAGTTAATGGTCGATTATGAAATCGACTTAAAAAAGAAAAATTAGATGGATCTAATGATATCAACCTCGACTTATCCATTTAAAATTGCTTTTGAATTAGTCTTCGTAGTTGACTGCTTGGTCAACTTGAGACAATATCAATCATGGATCTACTTAAATTAACTTCAAGCTCATATTCATGCCTTGCGTCGAAATAAATATGCCCGTGGGATGAGCTAAATATGATGATCCACTACAGGGTTGATTTAAGTTGTGGTTGATCGTGCCAACTTTATTAAATTGACTGCGAGTTGTTGTTTAATCCTTGCATTGTAATGTGTGCGTTTGTTGGGCGACCTTAATCATCGAATCGCTTTTAAGTTGTGGTCGACTTCGTAGTTGATTTTAATCGATTCGTTCTTTTATCAACTTTGGCTAGAAGCCATGGTTACGGTTGAAAACTATTTTTTAGTCAATTATGGGGTTGACTTTAAACGATCAACTCATTTAATAAGTTGTGCTAGAGATATAGTTGCAGTTTGAAATTGATTTTTAGTCGACTACAAGGTCGACTTTAAACAATCAAATCATTTATTAAGTAATTGGGCCAGAGGCCGTAGTCACTGATGATAGTGAGTAGTTGTCGAAATGTAAGTCCCCTTTACTAAATCAAATTACAAAACGGTTAAGTGGAGTCCTTGGTCTCTTTACACAATTTTTTTTTTCAAATTCACTGTGTTCCATGGTCTAGGGAGCTCGTTGCCGCCCATGTCCACTAGTGGATGCATGTTATGCTTTGCCATTTTGATTATTGTGTAGGGCCCCTCCCATTTTGGTTCGAGTTTACCCGTATTTTTCGAGACTTCGACGTTTTTGAGAACGAGGTCCCCTACTTTAAAGCTTCTTGGTCAAACTCCCTTGTTGTAATGCTGGGCCATCTTTAACCTGTATCTTTGCATTGGTGTACATGTCTGCTGGCACAGACTGTAAGGACTGTGGCCTGTGGCAGTTCTATGAGTGGTTCTATACGCCCACATCACCCTAGGGAGCTCGTCCTCTAAGCTCGCTCTGGATCCTTTAAGTCAAGCCTTGAAGTGGTCTAAGATAGTCATATTTGTGACTTTCGTTTGCCCTTTAGCCTGAGGGTTCCCAATCGAGGTGAAATATTATTGAATTCCCAGGCTTTCGTATCAGTTCCTCGTGCTTCTACTTTGGAATTGTGCCCCATTTTCTAATATCAATACTTTGGGCAAATCGAAACGGCAGATAATATTTTTCCACAAGAAACTTCTGATGGCTACGTAGGTTATCTTTAGGGCCGCCTCTACTTTGACCCACTTCGTGAAGTATTCGATCGCAACAATCATGAATTTTCTTTGACCTGTGGTTTTTGGGAAGGAGCCAAATATATCTATCCCCCACTGGTCGAATGGTCATGTGATCTGAACTGGCACTAAAGTTGATGCGCATTGATAAGGTATGTTGGAGTGGACCTGGCAAGATCGGCATTTTCTGGTGAAATCGACAGCATCTCACAGCAAAGTTGGCCAAAAATATCTATGTCTAATGACTTTGTGGGCCAAAGATTGTTCTCTAGAGTGATTGCCACATATTCCTGAATGAACTTCCTGTGAGACCTCCCGAGCCTGCTCTGGTGTCAAGCACCTCAATGGGGGTCTAGAGAGGGATCTCCTGTAGAGCTAACCATACTCGTCAAGGGAGAACTTCACTACTCAACCTCTGAGTCTACGTGCTTGTGCTTTACCCTCGGGGACCTTTCCTTCCCTTAGGTAAGCTTTTATTTCATCCTGCCAGGAAGGAGCTGATTCTTGGATTTACCCAATCAATTTTTGATCAAGACGGCCTACGGTGGGTTTATCGATGACCAAAAATTTGATGGTTCTATCCCTAGTTCCTTTTGTTGTGCTAGCAAATTTTGACAGGGCATCTGCCTTTTCATTTTGTAATCTAGGGACTTGGTTGAGGGTGAACTTTTTGAACTGTTGCTGCAACTTCTTGACCTCATCCAAATACTTGCTCATTATAGCCTCCCTGGCCTCAAAATTTCCTTTGAATTGCTCTGCAATCAGCTAGGAATCAGCATTGGTTGCCAACTACTCAACTCCTTTGTCGACAGCCATCCACATGCCAGCAAGAAGGGCCTCATATTCTACTTCATTATTGGTAACGGGGTAGTCGAGTTTAATGAAGAAGTCATACTCCTCGGCCCATTGGGAGCAAAGGGAAATACCTATTCTTTCTCCTGAGGAAGTTGTTGAGCCATCGACATACAAAGTACAGATTAGGGGATCTTGGTCGAGTTCATCGGGCAAGTCGAGTCATTCTGCCACAAATTCAGCTAATACTTGGGCTTTTATGGCAGTTCAAGGCTGGAAGGTGATGTCAAATTCCCTTAACTCAATGGCCTATTTGGTCAACCTTCCCAACGTATTTGGTTTTGACAGCACTTGTTTCAATGGTTGATTCATCAAGACAATGATAGAATGAGATTCAAAGTAGGGCCTTAACTTCTTCGCCGCCGTGACAAAAGTAAGAACGAACTTTTCAATCTCCAGGTAATTGTGTTATGGGCTTTGTAATGCTTTGCTGCTGTAGTATATAGATCGGTAAGTACCATGTCTAGTCAAGACCAAAATTAAACTGACTGTTGCCGACGAGACGACCAGATAGATATGTAAAACCTCTCCAACATCCGACTTAGCTAGCATCGGTGGTGCTGACAAGTATTATTTCAATTCAATCAAGGCCTGGTCACATTGCTTCTTCTAATAAAACTTCCACACATTCCTAAGAATTTTGAAGAATGTTAAGCTTTTGTTCACTAGTCGAGCAATGAATCACCTCAGAGCTATGATCCTACCGACCAAACATATGCCTCTAACTATTAGAGGAGGTGAGATGTCCAAAATTGCTTGGATCTTTTGTGAGTTTGCTTCTATTCCCCTTTGACTAACCATGTGACCTAAAAACTTTCCCCCTCTTACCCCGAACGTGCACTTGTTGGGATTAAGTTTCATGCTAAATGCTCTCAATATAGAAATTTATGACTGAGGTCGGCTAAAAGTTTTAGCTCTTTTTCTGTTTTAACAGTCATGTCATCTACATAGACCTCTACGGTCCTTTCGATCTTATTTTTTAACATAAAGTTTACAAGTCTTTGGTAGGTTGCACCTGCATTCTTGAGTCCAAAAGGCATGACCAAAAAATAGTATACACTATTGGAGATCATAGTCCCTATCCTTAAGGGCCATAAAAATTTGATAATAGCCTTGGAATGCATCCATCATACTTAAAAGATCACAACCAGCAGTAGAATCAACTAATAAATCTATGCAAGGCAGAGAGTAAAGGTCTTTAGGACAAGCTTTATTCAAATCAGTAAAATCATTACACATTCTCCATTTTCCCTCATTCTTAGGGACAAGGACTACATTACAAAGCCAACTAGGATATTGAATTTCTACAATGTATCCTGCCTCTAAGAGCTTGTTGACCTCTTTCTCGATTATCTAGCATCTTTCAGCATTGAAGGTCCTGATCTTCTGTTTGACTGGCTTGAATGAGAGATCCACGTTCAGGTGATGGATGATGATACTTGGGTCGATTCCCTGGATGCCGGAAGCTTTCCAGGTAAAAATATTAATATTCTTTATGAGGAAATTGACCATTAAGCACTCTATGTTGCTCTCTAGATCAATTCTAATCCTTGTGGTCTTGTCAGGATTCCCAGGTTCGAGCTCAATGGTCTTGAACTCCCTGACAGGTTCGACCTTAGTCTCATCCAGCTTTCTCTTCTTGTTCTACCGTCTCTCCTTCGGTTCTGTTCCTGGGACGTCCCCTAAGGGTTTTAGTTTTGATCGAACCTTTTATTAAATTGCGTCGATCGAGATGGTGTAACATTGCCAAGCTTCCTTCATATTGCAAAGTAGTTCACCAGTCCTGGCAACTATCAGAAACATGACCTTCATGTGGCAGGTCGAGACAATAGCTCTGAAATTATTTAATGTTGGTTGTCCAATTATAGCATTATAAGCAAATAGTGTATCTACTACCACGTAATTGACCATGAGTGTCCTTCGTCGGGGTGCTTCACCAAATGAGGTGGACAGGTTTACGAACCCTTCAAGGATGATCTCAGATCCTCCAAATCCAACTAGAAGGGTGCAAACCGGCTTGAACTTTAGTTTCCTTATGTTCATTCTCTTCAGTGTCGATAAGAAAATTATGTTCACGGAGCTGCCATTATTGACCAGAACCTTTTTGACCTCAAAGTTGGCTATCTCAACTAAAACAACAAGGGGGAAATCTAACTTATTGTTAATGCCTTGGTTCTCGAAGTGCGAGAGGTCAACATCAGAAAAAGAGATAGGTTCTGCACTGGGGGAGAATTGGAAAATTATTTTGACTGAAGATAATTTAGTCAATTCCAACCTCCTCTAATTCTGTCTCCTAGTTGATTTGGAGTCCCCTCCCATCGGGCCTTCGAAAATTGTGTCGATCATGCTTTTGAGGGGTGGGCACAAATTATGGGCAGGCTTTTTCTCTTTATCTTCTTTTCTTGGACTGACCGACCTTTCTCCATAGGGAGTCCGACTGGTTTGGCCTATTTCTTATCTAGCTTTCTTATCAAGAAATTTTTTCAAGTGTCCCTGTCGAATAAGCCTTTTAATTTTATCGTGCAGATCAAAGCAATCCTCAGTGTCATGCCATTTTTGTCTATGGAAGTGATAGTATTTTTTTGATCTCTTTATTGCTTCGGTCTCAATCAACTTCCTGGGCTTTTGGAGGAGGTTATCGTGATGAATAGAAAACAACACCTCCTTCCTTGTAGTGTTAAGCAGTGTGTAGTTGTGAAATCTCTTGATGGGAGATCGATGACCATCCTTATTCTGTTTGTCATCTTTCTCCTTGGCATTCTTCTTATCGTTGTCTGGGTTTTCATATTTCAGTCTATTTATGTCATTCTGGGTCATTCACCTCTCCACGAGGTTGAGTAGCTCCTCCATTGTCCTCAGTCTTCCTCTGAGCAATGCATTGGCGCACTATTTATGTTAAAGACCCAGGAACAACACATTAATCAGGAATTCTATCCAGGGACTGTCTATCTTCAAAACTTTCATGTTAAAACTGGTGAAAAAATCTCGAAAGGACTCTCCCTCATTCTACTTAATTGTGTGCAAATGAGTGTAGGGGAGTTTTACTTTCCTTTGGCTTGCAAACTGGTGGAGGAACTTGCCACAAAGCTAGTCATATAAGTAAATCAATGATGGTTCCAACTTGACGAACCAATCGAGTGCAATGCCTTGGAATGTGGTGACTAGTATTTTGGCATGGTTATACTCATTGTGCCCATGGAGCCACATCATGTGTTCAAATTGGAGTAAATGCTCATTCGGGTCGAATGAGCCATTGTAACTGGGCAGACCAATCATGACTTTAGCGTTAACGGCAATTCGCTCATCGATTATCTCTTAGACAAAAGGCGACTCTCACTCATAGTGAAGTCGGGGTGCACCATCATAATGGGGGTTCCTTTCGGTGCTCCTCCTGGAAATCTCCTCGAGATGTCTATTCAGCTGTTATACTTGGTGGGACACTTCTTCCCATTCATCTCGATCTGTTTGGGACACATTTATACTCATTTAAGGTCTTTGACGCTTGACCCTATCGTGCTGCTGGGCTCGAATTGGTCGGGTGAGGTGATCTACCGAATTAGCCACTTCTTCCTGAGGGTTTGATCGGTTTCATCCCGTGGGAAACGTCCTATCCTCTCGTCGGATAGGGAGACATCCTGTCTCTAGTCTGCCCCTATCCTCTCGTGGGGGCATTTCCTCGTGTTGTGAATGTTGGGGAGTGGCACTAACAGCTGGTCCGGGCTTATTGTTGTGCTTGTTGAGGGCAGCTGATAATTAAGCTGAAATCTAGGTGATATCTACTCGTTTATCAGCTGCATGAGCTGAGGCATAGTCAAAGTTGATAATAAAAAGGGATCAAAATGGAGGTGAATTGATCTTTTTCCAATCAATAACACACTTTAGTTCTTTTAGAAAAGTTATGTAAAAGATTTGATAAAACAATTTTATAAAAATCCAAGTGGATAATGTATATGAAAGTAGCAAATAAGATAAACACGATGATTTATAGTGGTTCGGCAAGCCTACTCCACTATCTAAGATATAATCTCAGAATTTTTAACATGCACTTATATAAACAAAAATGAAGTTACAGTGAAGACAAAATATAAGAAATCGATGACAAAAGCAAATTCATTTTTTGTAGAAACACCTAATAGACTGGATGTTGGAAGACAAAGGCAAACTTCCAGAGTAACTTCTAGAGAAATATTCTATAGAGTTCTGAACTTTGAGAAAGGCTCGATATTTTTGTCTTGGGACGTCCTTTGTTAAATAGATGAGTCTTGAATCTAATATCTTGTCTTCTAATGAAATCTTTCCTTCTACAATATGTAGATTTCCATATAAATGTTCCAACAATTACATCCCTTCTATATTTCCGAATTATTATTTTTCTTCCTTCTATTAGGCCATGATTCGAGCAAGCAGATTGCTGATTCTGTGGTATTGAACCCTTTGGGAATTTTTCATATTTACAACAAATGCAATATGGAATAAGATTTATTAGTCAAAATTTCTTTGCAAAGGATAATAATCAAAATTTATCTTAAGGAGATCCCAACAATCTCCCCCTTTTTGATGATGATCCATTTGCATTCATGAGGTGCTGCCCCTGAGTTCAAGCTCCCCCTGATTATAAGTTGTGATGAGGAAAAGTATCTTCTACTGAAAAAGCTAGTTTCAAACTTTCAAAGGAGAATGTCCTCAGTTATTTTAAGGTGAGCAAAAATAAGTTTCAACAATAACCAACATCATCATAATGCACGACAGGAGATATTAAACCTCAAATAGCAGAATAGTTCAACATAAAACAAACATTAGGCATTAGCCAGCCTGGCCCGATTAATAGGCGATTCACGACGGTTCTGAGCCGAGCCGGGTCGGCTCCCGGGCCATTCACGATTCGGACCGTGACGGGCTGAAAATTGAAAAATTTGGCTCAGCTCAAAACCCGCCTACTATATAGGTGAGCTGATTTATATATGAGCCGGGCTAGGGGGCGGCTCGTGGTCCTACTTGTGGGCCGGCTTGCGGGTCGGGGGATTGGCCCGTGAGTTTTTCTTTCTTTCTTTTTTTAAATTTGAAAATGAGTTTAAAATTTTCAAGTTTTTATATTTATATGATTATTAATGTTTTTTCAACACTTATACCTTTTTAAAAGACTTAATAATTTACACTTATATGATTTTTAATATTTTACAGCGCTTAAATTTTTATAAAAACTTAGAAATTTATACTTATATTAATTTTTTTATCAATTATATTTTTCCAAAAACACCACCAAATAAGGTGGTGAGGGGTTTGGCATGGACCCCTCTACCCATCATTAATTTAGAAAAAATAATTACATAGAGGTGGATTTGACCAAACTTCTAAATAATAATAATAATAATAATAATAATAATAATAATAATAATAATAATAAATAGACAACTTTGTAATATTTTAACATCTAAATATATACAATGATAAATCGGTCATTCACTCAAGTGATCTAAATTGCTCTCGTATTGAGATGTGGTGGTGGATGCGGTTTCAAGCCATTCTTCATCGTCTTCTTCAAATTGAGGCAATATGGTCTTCACCTTTCTCAAATTTTTGTTTCTATACTCTTGGTTTAACCATCCTTCCAAAGAATGCAAAACTTAATCGAATGAGGTTCTAACCGTGATCTTGTATCGGTTAATGTGCGCTTGCCCGCATTAAAGGCACTATCAAATGCCACCG
Organism: Jacaranda mimosifolia; assembly: GCA_018894105.1. NCBI lineage: Eukaryota > Viridiplantae > Streptophyta > Magnoliopsida > Lamiales > Bignoniaceae > Jacaranda > Jacaranda mimosifolia. Next base: position 11,571,544 of record CM032130.1, on the reverse strand, counting down.
TCGACATTTAAGGTGCGAGTATGTCTCGAGCAATGCGTGAAAGAATTGGATACACTTTAGCATTATTCTTCCACCACTCATATCGAATCCTTCATAATCTTCTTCACATGTGTTTTGTAAATATAGTAATATCTCCGCGCTACTTTTAGGTCTTGAGCTTGATGGTATTTTATTCATCAAATTACCTAAAGATGCAAACATTTTGCCTTTGCTAGTAGATGGCCGTTGCGTACCTACATGCATTTGTCCTATCCTACTATTTTGACTATAAACTCTATACAAAATTTTCAAAATATCTAAAATTCTTGTTTTTTCTTCATCATAGTTAAAAGCCTCATGAAGAATAAAATCATTATATTTTTGCATTAGTACAACACACATATCTAACTTTAATCTAGGAGCTAAAATACTTGAAATAATTGCTATGTAGGGTATTTTTTCATAATACTTAAGAAATTTTTGTTCTATTGCACAAATTACTTCACTCAAATGTTCATCATATCTATGATTATCAAATAATTGAGCAATTTCATATTGTGTATATAATAACAAGTTAGATGTTGGATAAAAATGGTCGGATATTATTTTGGTTTTATCATTAAGTGTTTGAAGAAGTGGAGCAAGAACTTCCATAATATTCCAATCCGCATCATGCAAAAATGGTTCACCATAATCATCAAACATTTCTTTATTACAAAATCTACTAATTATATGACGATAAGGCATTGCCTCACTAAGCATTCTATATATAGAGTTCCACCTATGTTGAGTATTTAAGTAAGGAATTACAAATCTTGTCCTACAATCTTGACAAAATCTTTTATATTTTTGTGTTCTAACTGACGAAACCATAATATGTGTTAAAGCACTTTTAATTTTACCTATCAAAAGATCATTTTTTTCTAAACCATCTTTACAACATAAATGAATAATATGACAAAAACATCTAACATGGAAAAAAAATATCATTTTCTAAAGGGTCTATTAATTTAACTAATTCCCTTACGGCAGATGTATTATTAGATACATTATCAAAAGATATAGACATAACTTTATCTATTAATTTCCAACCCCTAAGGCAATCTCTAATTTCTTCATAGATATGAATACCAGTATGGGGATGATTAAGTTTTTGAAATTCAATTATTTTTTTTGCAAGCACTAATTATCATCAATCCAATAAGCCTTAACACATAAATAATTAAATTGCCTCTACCTAACCACATATCGGATGTAAAAGAAACTCTACATTTCAAAATGTCAAAAATTTCAGTTAAATTTAAAATTTTCGCTAAATATCATTTATACTCATCATCATAGCAAGTGTTACATGAAATGGGTTTCTAAGCTGATTGTAAATACATTTGATTGTATCTAGTTACTAATTCATTTTCGGTATAAGTAAAAGATAAATCATTTTGTACAACTAATCCAGATAAGTCTATTCTCGTATTTTCTTGACTATATCTCCAACTTTGTAGCGTGCTCGATTCGTCTCGATAAAGTTGTGATTGACCCTCTAGCCCCACACCCTTTTCATTCCAAACCGGATGATGAGTGTCCAAATGTCTTTTAATTGTACTCATTCCATCTCTTTTTTTATGTTTATAAATTGCATGACAAATTCTACAATGCACCGAATCGGGTGAGCCAACAGCTATACATTTCCATACATCACTAGTTAATCTTCTTTTTTTGGTTCCCATATGTATTATTATGTGTGTCAATATCATGGGGTGCGTGTGTGTCAATATCATCAGGTGCTTGTGTTTCATCATCATCTAGGGGGTTTTATTCATCTATTCTATCGGTAGTGGGATGATATTCTTCTTGTGATTTGGTATTATGCAAATATGTGGGTGTGTGTGCAATAAAATTATATTCTTCCGTGTTTAAATTACATTCCATAAGATATCGGGCTGTAGAACTAGAAGAAGAGGGAAGGGTAGCAGTAGGTCTTAAGCGTGGGTCTATAAATTGATGACTAGTACTATGCCTAGCAAGTTGAGTGGAGGGACAAATTGAGGGGTCATTTAAAGGAGAATGTTGGTCTACCCTCGGAGGGGCCGTAGAGCGACTACTATTTTTTTTATTTTTAGAACTACTAGCAAGATTCAAAAATTTCTTCATTTTTATAATCAACTAAATATGAACAATTAACAAATAAAATTCATAAAGATTAAAACACAAATTAAATTGTTAAAAAAGGATAGATGTTACCATAAAAGACGTAATAACAATTAAGAAGTCGCAATTTGATACACAACTATTCATGGCTCCATGAAGTCGCAAATTGATAGACCTCTATTCAAAGCTCCACCAAATAATATGTACCAAATAAATTTAATAATATGTATGAAATAAATAAAAGATATAATTTATTTATAAACTATTAGATTAGAGAGAAATTGAGAAATTGTAGAATAAGAAATAAACTTTTAGAATACTTGAGGCTTGAGAGATTTGAGAGAAATTGAGAGATTTGATAAGAAATATTTTTATCACAAGAGGTCATTTGTTATTTTTTTTTAAAAAAAAAAGAAAAAGAAAAGAGGAGAAGCAAAGGCCTTTTGCTGTCAAGCTTGGCCAGGCCAATGGTCAAATTACAATAAAGTAGCCATTATAAATTGTAACGGCTACTTTCCCTTTTTCTTTTCTTTTTTTTAAATTTATATTATAATTTATAATTTTTATAAATTTATTAATTATATTTCTTATATTAATTCTTAATTTATAATTTTTATAAAATTATAATTTATAATTTAAAAATTAAAATTCTTAATTATTGATTGATATATTTATAAAGTAATAAATTATAAATGATACATTCTTAATTAAAAATTAAAAATTTATAATTTTTCAAAATTAATAATTTATAATTTTTAATTTCAAAATTATAAATTCCTAAATTTTTAAAAATTATAATTCATAATTTAAATAAAAAAATATTGCAAGCTATGCGGGCTAGCCTGCGAGCTGGGCCAGCCCACAGTCCTTCACGGTCTGCGGGCTGAGTCGAGCCCGAGCTGCAAAATTTCAACTCGAGACGGGTTTTCAAGTGAGTTGGTTCGGCCCAGCCCATATTGAAAAATTAAACGAGTCGATGTTTTGACTCCTCTAAGTTACAATGAAGACAAAATATAAGAAATTAATGAAAAAAAGCAACTTCTTCTTTTGCAAAAACACCTAATAGACTAGATGTTGGAAGGCGAAGGCAAACTTCCAAAGTAACTTTTAAAGAAATATTCTATAGAGTTCTGAACTTTGAGAAAGGCTCGATGTTTTTGTCTTGGGACGTCTTCTGTTAAATAGACGAGTCTTGAATCTGATATCTTGTCTTCTAATGAAATCTTTTCTTCTACAATATGCATATTTCTATATAAATACTCCCAACGGTTACTTCCCTTCTATATTTCCGAATGATTATTTTTCTTCCTTCTATTAGGCCATGATTCGAGCAAGCAGATTGCTGATTTTGTGGTATTGAATCCTTTGGGCATCTTCCTTATTTACAACAAATGCAATATGGAATAAGATTTATTAGACAAAGTTTCCTTACAAAAGATCATAATCAAAATTTATCCTAAGGAGATCCCAACAATCTCCCCATTTTTTATGATGATCCATTTACATTCATTAGGTGCTTCCCCTAAGTTCAAGCTCCCCCTAACTATAAGCTGTGATGAGGAAAAGTATCTTCCGCCGAAAAAGCTAGTTTCAAACTTTCAAAGGAGACTGTCCTCAGTTATTGTAAGGTGAGAAAAAAATAAGTTTCAACAATAAGCAACATCATCATAATGCATGACAAGAGATATTAAACCTCAAATAGCAGAATAGTTCAACATAAAACAAATATTAGGCATTAGCCATCTCCCCAAAATAAAGGTTCCAGTGTTAGCAAGATAGTTCCACATAATGTATACTAAGCATTAAAACAGAAATAGAGTTAAAAATAAGACAGAGAGTTCCCGTTCCAGTTTCAGTAATTTAAAACAGAAACAGAGAGTTCCCATTCAAGTTTCAGATAGCCATCTCCCCCTTCAGCATCAAAAAGGGGTGGGGTTTTAAATAAGTTTCCATATTAAGACAAATATTCCTTGGTTTTAAATTTCGACAAGAGAAGAGATTACACCCATTTGGTTCTTAAGAGAATTAAAACGCTTGTCAAAAAGGGCTTTAGTGAAAATATCTTCTAACTAGAACTTAGTTTCCACATAATTTATGCAAATAACACCACTCGTTACATGATCTTTTATAAAATGGTGCCTAATTTCTACATGTTTGGTTCTGAAATGATGAACATGATTTTTTTTAATATTAATTACACTAGTATTATCACATTTAATAGGTATATTAAGAAATTCATACCACAATCCTAGAGAATTTGTTCATCCAGAGAATTTGGTGCAGCAATTTCCAAGTGCCACATATCTACTTCGGTTGTTGATAGTGCAACATCACTTTATTTTTTGCTACACCAACTAACCAACCTTTCTCCAAGAAATTAACAAGTTCCTATGGTATTTTTTTCAGTCAATTTTACATCCTGCATAGTTAGCACCAAAATATTCAACAAGAGAAAAATATTTTGAGTGAGGATACTAGATACCAAGGTGAGGAGATCCCTTTAAGTATCTTAATATTTATTTGACAGCTCGAATATGGGATTCCTTTGGATTTTCTTAGAACCGGGCACATAAGCTTGTTGAGAATAGAATGTCTGGTCTGCTTGTAGTGAGATAGAGTAGACTTCAAACGATTCCTCGATACATTGTTTCATCAACTCCTTTTTCTTTTGGATCAATCTCATGTTTGGTGTTTGGTGCCATGGGAATTGATGTCTCCTTGCAGTTTTTCATTCCAAATTTCTTGAGTAGCTCCCTTGTATATTTTTTTTGGCATATGAATATCCTTGTGGAGCTATGTTTGATTTGCAATCCAAGGAAGAAGTTAGTTCTCCCATTAGACTCATTTCAAATTCACTTTTCATGGAACTTGCAAATTCTTCACAAAGAAAATTTTTAGTACCACCAAATATGATATCATCTACATTATGTACTATTAACATTTCATTATCAACTTTCTTTATAAAAAGAGTGGTGTCAATGGTGCTCATGGAAAATCCTTTAGAGAGAAGAAAAGTGCTCACCCTTTCGTACCAAGCTCTGGGGCCTTATTTTAAACCATATAATGTTTTAGACAGTTTAAAGATATAATTGGAAAAATTAGTATTTTCAAATCCTGGTGATTGTTCGACATAAACCTCTTCTTTAATAAAACCATTCAAAGATGCACTTTTACATCCATTTGGAATATAGTGAAGTTTTTGTATGATGCATAATCGTGCTACAGGTGTATATGTTTCATCAAAATCAATACCTTCATATTAAGAACATCCTTTTGCAACAAGTCTTGCTTTGTTTCTTGCCACGATTCCTTTTCATCTAGTTTGTTTTGAAACACCCACTTGGTTCCATGACTGTCTGTCAGTAGGCCTTTCCACCAAGTTCCACATATTATTTTTGCCAAACTAGGAAAGTTCTTCCATCATTGCATATTTCTAGTATTTGTCATTCAGTGCTTTATGTAGATCAACAGGTTCTATGAGCGATAAAAGGACAATGTTACCGGTATCATAATCCTTTGCCTTTGATCGAGTCATTATTCCTGCTTCTAGATTCCCAATTATCTTATCAGTCGGATGACTCGATGCATGTTTGAACTTTCGCATCTTTTCTTCGTCTTCTTCATTGGAAGTTTCGCGTGGAATTTCATCAATGTTTTCTTCAAAACTTTCTTTCTCAGTTTCCTTCTCTTGCTGGACTGCTTTAATGATTTTATCAATACCTACAGATTCTATGCTCAAAGTATCTTTAGTAGTAAGATGATTAGTTTCATAAAAAACAACATGTATGAACTCTTGTATGGTTTTTTTCCTTTTATTGAAAATTCTGTAAGCTTTGCTATGAGGTGAATATCCCACGAATATGCCTTCATCTGATTTGGAATTGAATTTAGTAAGATGGCCTCTGTAATTTCGAATGAAGCATTTGCATCCAAATACACGAAAGTATGAGATGTTTGGTATTTTATCATGCCATAATTCATACGGAGTTTTTTTGATAAAAGGTCTGAGAAAAACTCTATTGGCAATGTAATATGCAGTATTTACTGCGTCTTCCCAGAATAATATAGGCAACTCATATTCTTTTAACATGTTACATGCCATTTCTTGAACAATTTTATTTTTTTCTTTCTACCACTCCATTTTGTTGTGGTGTGTTTGGTGCAGAAAAATTGTGGGAATATCAATTTTCATCAAAAAAAGATCATAAACTCATTATAATCAAATTCTATTCCGTGATCACTACTTATAGCTGTAATAAAATACCCATTTTCATTTTGGATTTTCTTAGTAAAGGACAAAATATTTCAGAGCATCATTTTTGTGAGAAAGATATCGAACCCAAGTAAATCGTGAAAAATCATCAACAATAAAAAAAACACATTTTCTCCCACCAAGCAAAGATGTTTTCGTAGGTCCAAAAAGATTTAGGTGAAGGAGATCAAGGGGTTTTGATGAGGATATGTCATTTATAGGGTTAAAAGATGTTTTGGTTTGTTTTCCCTTAATGTATGCATCACATATTTTGTCTTTGACAAATCCAATTTTGGGAATCCCTTTAATGAGGTTCTTTTTAACAAGATGGTCAAGTAGTTTCATATTTGCATGCCTAAGTCGTTTTTGCCATGTCCAACTAAAATCTTCAGAAGCTCCTAGATACTCAACATTTTGGCTAGACAATCAACCAAGTTAATACATTAAATGTTTCTATCCCTAACAGCGATAAAAATAATTTTATCATCCTTAGTAATGAGGCAATGTAATGGTTGGAATTGTACCTGACATTTGCTGTCGCAACTGGCTGATGCTTAAAAGATTGTGTTTAAGGCCATCTACCAGCCAGACATTCTCAATGGAAGTTCCATCCATTTTTCCAACAATTTCTTTAACTTATAATTTTTCTTTTTGTGTTGTCAGCAAATAGGACATTTCCCCCACTGAAGTCCTACAGGCTTGTAAAAAATGATCTATCTCTAATCATATGTCTGGAACATCTGCTATCCAGATACCATTTGTCATTTTGGTTCATCTTGAATGGATCCCGCCTCACAGACTGTCATTATTTTAAGTACCCACGTAGTACCGAGTCCTTGTTTGTTAGACTTTGGATTCCATATGTATTTATTTCCAATGTCATTTTTTATTGGAGATCTGTAGCAAACATGACCTTTCTTTCCACAAGCATAACAGACTTTCTATTTTCTATTTCCAAAATATTTAGTTTTGGGTTTGCCCATTTTTATTTTTCCTTTAATGGTACTTTTCAAGTTATAATTTTCTTCTAGTAGAAAGGAGTTTTCACTTTCATGTTCTTGAACTTTCCTAACAAGTTTATTTTTGTCATTTACGTCCTTCTTAATTATTTTTTTATAACTTTGAACAAGCTCAGCTTTTTCATCAAGAATGTTCTTTATTTGATAGTTGAGTGAGTTTATTTCCTATTGAAGTTCAGCTAATTGATTTTGAAATTCCTCATGCAACCTAGTATTTTCACATTCAAAATCACTGGAACTTGTTTCGAAAAGAAAAGTTACCAGATGATCAGCCATAAAGCAGTTGTCCTCATTGTCAAATTGATTGAAATTTGAATAATCCCACATAATAGTCATTGTTTTGGATTTGGAGCTTTTGTCAGGTTAAAAATTTCTTGTAAGCTTTGGACAATCAGGTTTCTTGTGACCAACTTCATGACACCCATGCCAAATAATTTGTTCAGGTCATTAGTAGTTAGTGTTGCCTCTTCTGAAACTTGATTTGTTTGTCTCTTTTGAAGTGATTTCTTGCTTGTGTCAGTTGTCTGAGATGTTTTGTGATCATTGCTATTTCATCATTAAGAGTGTCCTCATCCAGATCCCGTGAATCTTCATTCCAGTCAACTTGTTCTGAATTGAATGCAATATTTTTCTTAATTCTGCCTTTGAAACTTTCTTCTTTTGATAGGAGTGTCATTTCAAGAGAAGTAAGTGATCCAATGGGCCTTCCCATAGATAGAATTTCCAAATTTTTGGCCTCATGTATTGTAATGACCTTTGGTGTCCACTCCCGATGTAAAGATCGCAGGACTTTTTGAACTTGTTTACTTTCTGATACGACTTTTCCTAGTGCAAACATGGGGTTGACTATCTCCATAAATCGTGCGTACATTTGGCTGATTGATTCACCTGTTTTAATGGAAAACATTTCATATTGGTGAGTAAGTAAGGCAATCCTCTCTTGTTTTACTTGAGATGTTCCTTCATAGGTGACTTGACGCATGTTCCACATCTCTTTTGAAGTATAGCAAGTGTTGACTCGATTATACTCTTCTTTAACTAGGGCACAAAATAGAATATACTTAGCTTTGGCATTCATGGACAACATTATTTTGTCTTCCACAATAAGTTCCATTCTTCCTTTAGGGGACATGTTCTTCGTAGTTGGAACAAGTGGTCCATCAACGATTATACTCCATAAGTTATAATCAAAAGCTATGATAAACTCTTCAATTCGATTCTTCCATGTGCAGTAGTCTGTTCCATCAAACAAAGGTGGATAAGTATGTGACTATCCTTCTGCATAAGCATCAAAACAAGATGTAGCCATTAGGATTAATTAAGCTCAAGTTTATTAGAACCTATTATGTGAGCCCCAATGATCCAATGCCAATTGATAGTAAAAAGAGATCAAAAGGGGGGTGAATTGATCTTTTCCCAATCAATAACACACTTTTATTCTTTTAAAAAAGTTTTATAAAAGGTTTGATAAAACAGTTTTATAAAAATCCAAACGGATAAAGTATATGAAAGCAGCAAATAAGATGAACACGATGATCTATAGTGGTTCGGCAAGCCTACTCCACTACATAAGATATAATCTTAGGATTTTTAACCTGCACTTATATTAAACAAGAATGAAGTTACAGCGAAGACAAGATATAAGAAATCGATGACATAAAGCAACTTCCTCTTTTGTAGAAACACCTAACAAACTAGATGTTGGAAGGCAAAGGCAAACTTTCAGAGTAACTTCCGAAGGAATATTCTGTAGAATTCTGAACTTTGAGAAAGGCTCGATTTTTTTGTCTTGGGACGTCCTCTATTAAATAGATGAGTCTTGAATCTGATATCTTATCTTCCAATGAAATCTTTCCTTCTACAACATACAAATTTCCATATAAATGTTCCAACTGTTACTTCCCTTCTATACTTTCGAATGATTGCCTTTCTTCTTTCTATTAGGCCATGATTTGAGCAAGCAGATTGCTAATTTTGTGGTATTAAACCCTTTGAGCATTTTCCTTATTTACAATAAACGCAATATGGAACAAGATTTATTAATCAAAATTTCCTTGCAAAGGATCATAGTCAAAACTTATCCTGAGGTGATCCCAACAAAGGTTACTACTTGTTTTGGCTAGGAGCTGGGTCCAGCCACGTCTTGTTCTTGTTGGGGTCGAGGAAGAGGGGTTGGGGACCTTCCATTCTCCTCTCTCTCAGAAATGGCTCTCCTTATTTTAACCATTTTTTTTCAGTTACGGACTCAAGTGTCCCACAGACGATGTTAAATGATGATGATATGAACAGTTTGGTGGTATTATAGGCTTTAATCCAATCTAATCAATTAGAAGAGAGGTCAAAAAAGAGGTGTGATGATGTGGCTAAGTCGAGTCCTGCAATTAATAGCACATGTCAGGCTAGCTAAGGTACCCTCGGCTAAGGCACTCTAACGCTTAAGTCAGTACTTAATCGAGCAAATAATTGAGCAGCAGACTGAGGGCTTTGAGTGATAATATGCATACCTTACTGAAGGGTGGCAATGGGGTATTTATAGCCTTTCTGGAGTGGTTGATATGTCAATGATACCCTTGCATATATAGGGAGGGCCTTTGTCTTCACTTGAGGACCTTTAGGTCTTCTCTTTTTTGTGTACTATTTCAGGTAGCGTATCCTCCAACTCTATAGGACATGGTGGTACGAAGGAAGCGCACACTACCTTGGTGCTTCAGAAAGGCGGTACTGGAGGAGGCACGAGCTATTAATGCGGAGACACGCCACATGTCAGAGCATTTAACACGATAGAGAGGTGGTTACGGTGCATCCAATGCGACTAAGCCCAATGACGCAAAGCTACTCTTATCGACCTCTTAGGGTCGAGATGTATCCTCATCTGTGAATCATCTGTGCACACTCTGGTTGAGGCGCTGGAACACTGTTGGATTCAAATGCCTTCCTGACTAAGGGCTGAATGATCATCCTCGACCTGATTGATCATACCCTGGTCGATCGGGTAAGGTGTTGATACTTGTGCTGACAGAATAGCCCAATGAGGTTGGGCTTGGTTGATCTCCTAGTTGATCACTAATGGGCTGGGCCTGGTAGCCAATTAGGTTGCCCCATGTCACGTTTCTTACCCAGTCGAGTGTTATTAGGTTGGGCCTATTGGGTTATCCCATATATATTATAAAAGACCAAATACTATTTTATATCTCTTTAATTATTTTGTGGTTTATTATAACTTTAGTGAAATATTTATTAAATTTAAAGAATAGGGTTTAATTAAAATTTACATATAGTTGGAGTGAAATTTTAAATTTGCTTTTTCATGTCAATTTTTTTTCTTTAAATATAATAGTTTATCTTTTTTCTATCATTAAAGTTAATTAAGTTCATATAAAGTTAAAACTTCTGTGGAGCTTAAAGTTGGCCTATTTATATGGTTGCAAATTCATGATTCTTTTCAATAAATTATCTTATTCTAGTTGTACAAGGCAAAGAGGAAGATGAATCTATACCATAATAAATTCTTGAATTATTTTATTTTTTTGTTGAGTACAATGATCACATAAACTCTTTTTTTTGTCTATTGAAAATTTTCTTGCAACATATTCTCTCTTTTGCATAATTGTTTTGTGATTTTATATAATGCTCCATGTTGTTTTGTTAAGAGTTTATCCATATATCTCAACGTTGTCTATCGTTTTTTCTTCTTTTTTTTTTTTTGAGTTAGCATGTAGTATTTCAATATTTCTTTTCAATTATATTTATGTAATTCTGCACTTCTTTCATCTTCCAAATCAATGGTAATTTATAAGTATTTTTTGATTCTTTAAAATCTTTACTGGTTTAGTATATTCTAACTCATAAATTAATTCAACACATGTAAATTTTTAATTTTAACTAACTAATTAAACTTAAAAGGTGAGTGATACTACAGTAAGATTGACCAACAATTTTTATTCCAAAATTAATTTAATTGTGATAGTGAAACCTATGATAAATTAAACTCACTCTTAAGTTAAAATATTTATTTTATAAGATACAAAATTCTTAATTTTAATTTTTAAAAGTACAAAAATTCAAAAATCAAATTATTTGATTGAGTAGTATTTTATGAAAAAATTACTAAGTCAATAATTTAGGTACAGTTATCCTACAATGAAATTATCACTAATAATTAATTGATATACCTAGTTAATAATAATTAATTGGTTATATATGAGTATTAATCCACATATACCATCCACAAAGATGTAAAATTAAAAGTTTTCAGTAGAATTAACAGATATGGAGTTAATACTTAAGTATGTATATTAGGTTGACAACTGATAATGCATAAGTGAGTAAAAGACTAAAATGAAAGAAAATAAGAATATTGAACATCAACTATAGGTTTAATTAGTTTGGACACTTTCTGAAAATTGTCATTGTCTACGTGGTGCATGCAATGCATTACGGAAGACCAAAGCAAAGCAAATGACTTTTTAGCAAGACACGATATATTATACATGTCTACAATACTTCGTGTTGAGTAATGTTGTTTAGCCTACAAATAAAAATTCAACACATTGGCCAATTGTTTCTACCAATTAGCTAATTATTTCTTCCAGTTTATGCTATATATCATGCGTGTGTGCGCGCTTACATCTCTAAGATATTACGTGGTTTAAATACAACTACTTATATATTTTTAAGTATGGTTTTGTAGGCATACATATAGCTAATTAAATTTCTCTATCACTTTTTTTTAACTCTCCTTGCTTAACATAAAATATTAAAAAAGATGGAACGATTAGAAGTTTTAGGTAAATTAAATCTTACCGAATCAAAATTTTCTCACTTTTTTGAACTCCTCTTACTTAACATAAAACATTAAAAAAGATGAAACAATTAGAAGTTCTAGGTAAATCTTACATTATACTAATTGTGAGTTGCCAATAATAACTTGACTTCATAATCCGAGCGAGCAATAATCTGACAAAGAAAATAAATTACAATTGTATATTACTTTTTGTTCATTAGTGAGTTGCAGATTGATATTGAAAATATGTACATACCTGGATTAGTGTCAATTTCCTTTTAGTTATCTAATGATATCAAATGCTTTGTCTATTGTTCATCAGAAATCAAATATTAATTAAACGTAAAGTTAGATTCATGAATCAATTCACGTACTAATACAGAATATACGTGAATTTATTAAATGCAATTCATTGTTTGAAATAAATATATAGTTCATTCGTAGAGACTTTTGACTGTTCGATTAGATACTATGTATTTAGTAGATATGACACATGATTCATGGAATGTTTATCTAGTGAAATGTATTCGTTGATACACTATCTATTCATACTTTTATAAACATTATATATTTATTTTTAATGTGTATATATTTGTTAAGACGAAAAATTTGATAGAATCAATTTCATGAATCTTTTTATGAGTTTAATTTAATATAAATTTAAAATAAATTTAATTAGTAATGCATGTAATAAGTAAAATGTATATATAAGTCACAAGACAAAATAAATATAATTTCTATACATCAACTTAATTTAAGAATTTTTAATTATAATTTACCGTTATATATAATGGGATATGACTCTAAATAGATACGTTGATAGATATAAACTCAAATATTTTTTTTTATATTTAAAACTTGAAATTTCAAGAAATATTTGTGAGAAGGCGAAAGGTGACCGTGGCAGATATAGACGTGGTTTACTTAGATCAATTGTCCGATGAACTTCAGAGAAAGCACTCATAATCTCAAATAATCTTTCATGTTTTATCGTAAGTAATGCATGCATGTAATAAATAAAATACATTTTGACATATATACATTTAATGTACATACATTTGACAAGTCATAAGCCTTAATAAATGTGGCTTATATACATAAATTTTATTTAATGATTTAATTATAATTTATCACTAATCTATATATATTAATTGTAATATTTTCATTAGTTAGGGATATTTTTGTCTTCACATAAAAAGGAATAAATAATTATACCCATTCCCATTCATACTTTTATAGGTAGTATAGAGTGTAGATATAGATTGAAAAACAATATTCTTTTCTTGCTGTAAGACTGTAAGTTATAAGAAAGCTTGTTGGTAGCAGCTCACTAGTTCAACTAAACTAATAGGATTAGTTCTCTTAGGCATTCCTTCTCAGTTTGAGTACTTCAAGAAGTGGTAATGAACCTATCTTTGTCGTCATGTCTTCCCATTGGAGGTAACTGGCTTCTAAAGTCAACTTGTTGAGAGAATGTGGGAAGGTGAGGTTCTGCAGCAAACCATTCCAGCTTGGCATAATTTCTTTATCAGAAAAGGAGCAACCAAGGGATTCCAGTTTATTTAGATGGGCAAGGTTGTTCAGACAGTAAATTGGCCCATCTTCAAATTCCTCATAAAATATTTTCAATTTATTAACATTGGGGATTCTTCTGATCACTTCTTCACCACACTTGAAATCTGCTATTCTCAAGAGGGTCTGTAGGTTTCCCGAAACAATGTCATCTCACCTGTTGACTGGATCCGGGAGATAGACTTCATCAAACTCGACCTTTAATGATACATGCCAATATACTACAATTAATCTCGAAAATAAGAAAAATATATTTCCAAGAAAATAAAATTTTAATTTCTGTCTAAAAAAGGCATCATCTTGCTGGGTTGTCTCCCAATCACATATTTTCAGCAGCGACCTTTCCAAAATAGGAGACATAAAACAGCCCGCCCATTAAGCAATGATTAAGAATGAAGTAGATAATGAAGTAACTCCTTAATCGAGAGTTTCAAAGACACAATCAAATGTTGTTTGCTGAATTCTATGCATTGATTGATTCTAGTCATTATTAATTAGTAAAAGCATAAATCAAGATTCATGAATTGGTGTAGTAAGTAAGGAATTCAGTCTTATTATATTCATATTTAACCAAATGCGTCTAATTGGTTTCCTTTTCCTTTTCCATTTTGGGTGGTGATAGATACACTATTCTTTAAATTTGAATGTGAGAGAATCAATTTTTCTGATTCATGTAGCTTCAAAATAAAAACCAAACATGATTTGGACGAAGCAACTACCGCAGAAGAAGAAGTAGCATAATGATCACAGCAAATGGAAACTGCCTCATTGTAGCAGTTCTGTTAAAATCTTGAAAATTACATTCACCCACATGAGAGGCCACAGTGATCAGTGAAATGTTTCAACTGCTCAAGAAGCTCTAACAGCTAATATATATAAGTATGGAAAGAAAATTCTTTAAATCTTGAACTTGAAATCTACAAATTCCACTCCACATATCTAGAGATCCCAGTTCCACATTATTCTACATAAGTTTGTCTGAATATATTGTTGGTATACTATTGCATCCCCACCTTTATATTTACATGTCAGCATATGCATGATTAAAGCTGTTGTCCGTCGGTCGGTTTCTCCTGGGCATAAGATACTCTGCTGGATGTCAATAGCAGACTGCAATGCTTGTGTTGGTGCTGCTTCGGTCAAAAATGCTGGGCGAGTTCTTCCAATGAGGAGCCCGCATGCATTGATGACAAGGGAAAACCAGAGGCGTGGCGAGCTTGGTTCTTCGAGTGCCAAATCATCACCAACACACGTTCCATGGTCTCACAGACGGACTCTCTCTATGCAGCAGAACAATCGTCTGTCTGTGTGGCATCTCAGGTTCCACCCAACCTTCGATCCGCCAACGTCCATCTCGAGTCTTTCTCATGACCCGTTACTCAATTCGGCCCAGTAGCTTACTAGCATAAGAATCTGAACGCCTCTCGGTACTTGCGTACTCGCCTATTCCGAATGCCCACAATCATAGGAGGCTCGCGTCCATCACGCCGAGCGTGTCTCCTTAACGGTCCCCAACTAGCCAGCATGCACGTCTCAATCTTAGGTTCCTTACGTGCATCTCTCGATGGCAAAGGAGCAATCTCGCTCTGTCTCGGCATTGAGGATCACCCGCGTGCCCACAACGCAATCCTCGTGCTCGTCACTTGCTCGGAGCGCTTAGGCCATGCCGTAGCGCCCTTCATTTGTGTCTCGCCCGAGTAGGGCCACATGTGAGTCCAAGGCTTATGTGATGTGCCATCATCTTATATCAGTCCCGCACGAAGCATAGGACATCGTTTCCCGCTTGCTAGCCACATGCCCCAACTTGCCCACTATGCGGCGTCGCCCCACGACCGCATGTCTTAAGCCAATGGACCCCCGCAGCAAGGCTAGAACCCATAGTGCATGCTTAGCGAGTTCGTTCACGAGACATTTGGGTGTTCATCTCGATCACTCAATCGGCCTCGAGGTGTTGCCTCATAATTTTCAAAGCCCGCGGAACAATAGCGTTTCCGCCTTCAAACCTCTCGGCACCCTCCCGGACCCAAAGCAGGCCCACCTGGCCCCACGCCGCCCGTTCGGTTCCCGACCCGTCCAGGGACTCTAAACACTCCTTTGAGATATCTAGAGCCTGCCCTTGAAGGCTCCCCATAGCCTTCAAGGAGTTGCCCGTTTAGTGCCTTGACAATACGGGGAGGACCAGCCGGTTGCCCACCATGGCATGCCCACCTTTCCAACAGCCCTTCAGACATGCCTGTCCCCCTTATAATAGGCCTAAAAAAGATTTCTCTTTTTTCCACAGTAGACATTGAAATGCCGAGGATGTATACATTTTCGCAACTTCGCCTTCCGACATCCGAATCACTTGCCGCTTGAACCGTTGGATAGCTCTCGGATTCTACATTAACTATGCCAAGTTCCAGCCCTGTCCGATTCTCCATGGAACAGTAATTTCCCTCGCAATAAACTGGAATCACAACAATGCCACTGCACTGCCGCATTCTAAACATCATCGCCGTTTCCTATCCAAACGGAACCGTCTACTGGTGAAACTTGGTGGGAACGTTGCCAACACCTCAAGGAACATCCCACAGAAACAGTTTCACAAAACTCCTTTTCCAAGCCACTCTGCTCCACGCATCTTTGCGCTACCCGCGCGCAGCAAGACCGCTCCTGGTTGCCCTAAATGTTCGGTGCCCATACGGACACGGAATGACTTCAAACTTGGTGGGAAGCATCCTCATACCTCAGAGAGTATTCCATAGAAACAGTTTTGCAATCCACACCTCGTAAGAGTCTCTGATCATGGGCCGACAATGCCTTGTCGCTCCTAACGCCCCTTCAAGTCACGGTCGTCATTCTTCTCCAATGAGCGACCCGTGACACATGGGCTGTTGTCTGTCAGTCGGTTGATCCTATGCATAATATACTGTGCTAATTAATCCCTAAGGAGCGAGTTATAGCGAGTGCACCAATTCTAGCGCTCGAGAGTATCCTAGTCATAGATTGCCCCATTGAAATTGCATAGTTGCTAAGGGTTTTCCCTTATAAATTTGAAGCAGAAATAGGAATGATAATGATTTGCGCAGGCATTTTCGCTGGCACGTGTTTCCAAAAGTCATGATTTATGTGTATTGCAACTTTGGACACCCAAAGTCTAAAGCAAAACTTGAGACATCCCATGAGATTCATCTGTAGGAAAATTTTCCTACTTCTACCAATCAAGTCTTTATTAAACAAGTGGCTTGATGTAAAATATCAAAATCAAGCAAAATGTGCAGATAAGTTTTACTAAATATTTAGCTACTGAATCATATTTTTGGGTCATGAAATCCTAGTTATCTTATTTTGATTGTTTGGCCAAGGAATTATTGTTCATAACTTACTAAGTAAAGCTTTTAAAAGTTCCGCCTGTTGCCTCAAAGAAAACATCTAAAGATACTTCTAATTAATGCTATAACACTCTTAGCTCAATCTACATCACTGTAGGCTTTTGTATTCTCCAAATAGTTTTTGCAGCCGGACAATAGTCTAGATTCTAGGCACCATGATCAAGCATTTTATATGACATTATGAATGTAAAGGAGACTAGCACTCTTTATCCTCTATTTATTAAATGAGAAGCAACTATCATCCCTTGTCACAAGAAGAGGATGCAACATAGGAAACCTAGGAAGTATAGACAACATACCATGAGTAACAAAATAAACTAGAGAAGAAAAGGTCCTCAATAACAGCCGCTAGAGCTATTAACCTATCGATATAATAGAGAAACCTACAAATTAGCAATTTATCCTAACTCAACAAATATTAGCTTATTCAGAAGAACATAATGGATTCTCTGATATGTAGACATCTACATCTTCATCCTCATGAGAGAATTCAATCTTTACAAATAAGAAATGAATCAGAAATCGCAAACTTTTTGCAACTATATGGTTTATCCAATGTTGATAAGACAGGACTGGGTTCCAGGTCCAGGATCTTTTTAATTTTCACCCCCCCCCCCCCCAACCTTCCTGTATTAGAGACAACTCTCTGATGGTTAGAACAAGTAGACGAAGAATTGAAACAAAATTCATCCCCAAAATTGCATAGTTTCTATCTCCCATCAAATCATAGCACAAACATAATTGAGAAAACAATTAGTCAACATTTTTGTAATTTGAATGCATTGATATGTGCCCCAAAAATTCTAAAAATTTACATCTCCATATATATGCACTCCAAGTATTATTCCAAACGCTGATATACAAATGTAAAAAAGGGCAACTTACATAAAGCTACAATGGCTTCTCCTCCAACATCTGCAAATGCTTCTCAATCAACCGTACATTGAACACCCCGTCATTAACCTTCAACATTCCGACAACGGGACATTGAAAATCCTTGCTCCATCAAAAGCCTATGCCGCAGCTGAATCTTCCTCTCCAAACTAAATGAAAAATATTGATGAAACTTCTTAATTTCCTCCAAATTCCCATTCAATATGCATTTCCTTAAAGAAATACTCCACCTTCGGCCTGTTATTATAATTCTCCACACTGAATGTTAACAACCCTGGAGACCTCAAAACCATATTCCTCACCTTATCATACTCCAAACCCAACCTCACCAAATACTCGATCTTCGGAATTAGGGTAAACTCAACGCTCGAAACTAACAATAATGTGGCTTTGGAGGTTAATTTATTCGGGCCCGAAAAGTGCAATTGACTCAAGAAATCAAATGAGGGCTTCAATTGTTCGTCCGGGTCCGAAACAAGAAGCCAGGGGCACCGAATTATTCGACTTTCGAATATCGGATAGGGATCTCGACAGTGTTGAGCAGAAAATCTAAAACTGTGTATGTCTGCATAAGGGTTAGAGGTAAGGAGCTCAGGGTACATGTCGAGAATGCGGCCGACGGCAGAGAGTTCGAGGCCCATTGATGAGAGGCATTAGGTAATGGAGGGTGGAGAGAGGGGCAGAGCGGAGATTCGGGCTTTTGTGGGTTTTATCCTGAGGGATTGGAGGTAGAGTATTTTCTGCCGGAATCTGACGCCGGAGTAGTTTAAGCAATTGAAAAGGAGGACACTAATCGAGAGTCGGATGATACTCAGCATTGCCTATCTACCTGTAGAACCTCAATCAAAACTACGCACTATTTTTTCAATTAAATGAGATGAGAGCATTCCCCTTTTTGGTCTTCCTTTTGGCTGCTCTTCTCGTCTTTTGTGGTTCCCCTCAGATCTCAATCCCGAACGAAAGTTAGGGTTCGTATCGAATAGTCATTCACATGGCTATTCTCGGATGCCTCCTCCATTCCAACGCCGCCGAGATCGACTCCCACCGCAACAACAAAGAGGTATTGAACCAACTTCTTTTATTATTATGTTTTTTTCTTTTTTCTTTATCTGGGTGACATTTATTTGTTGATTGATCTTCTGATTATGCATTGTTTCCTGAGGTAATTCGGACTGTTTTCCTGTTTTCTCATCAAACTTTTGTTACTGAGATTGATCCGGATTAATGTTGAAAGAACCGACCAAAACAAACCAAGAAAGGAAGCTACCTAATTGGTGTTTTTTGTTTTTGTTTTATTTTTTTTTAATTACTGCAAAAATAAAAGACAAAAAATTCGGTCAACCCTTCACTCCAAGGTAAGGCAATCCCATTTCTTCCATTCTAATTAATTTCTTCACATAAATGGGGAGGTCCTCGTAAGTAGCCACGGCACCATGTTAACGTGTTGAAGCCTCTTTTGCCAAGAAATCCGCCACTAAATTCCCTTCTCTGAATATATGAGATAGATTCACATTTAGCCAATTAATCAAGATTCTAATGCCCCCAATAAGCTGTGCAAGAATCCAATGATGAAGCTCCTTCTTTTGAATTAAATGGATGGCAACCTGAGCATCAGTTTCAACCCAAATGTTAGATAGTCCCCTTTCGACACAGTGTAAGACCCAAGTGAATAGCAAACAACTCAGCAAAGATGTTATTTTGAGATCTAATGGGCTGAAGGAAAGCAAAAATAAATTGGCCCCTATCATCTCTCAAGACTCCCACGGCTCCAGCTATATCTGGGTTGCCCTTAGACAACCCATCCGCATTAAGTTTGAGTCTTCTGGAAGGAGATTTCTCCCATATAACCAGTTTAATCAAGGGCTGATGTTTCGGAACAATAAGAAGTTCAAACCAATCTACTAACCTTTGGTTCCCCTACTAGTTCTTTTCTTTCAGAAGGTTGCCTTAACAGCCACATAAATATAGTGCTTGATCCTCCAAATAATTCTTTAAACCGCCACATTTAAACTCTTATGTCTCTTCTCATTTCTTGCGCACCAAATAAACCAAAGAATAAGAGCCAAAACTATGAAACGGACGTGATCTATCCCTCCACTAGGGCTACTATTTTTCCAAGCCAAAAGCGTGATGCTAATGTTTTCCGTATGGGGTAGGGAAAGACAAAACATCTGGGCAAAATATCTCCAAATACCAAGGGAAAATGAGCAGGCAAAAAAGAAATGGCTCGCATTCTCACCAGCGGGGTAGAAATTACACTTGGAAGCCAATGAGATTCCTTTCCTTTTAACTCTCTCCTCCACCGAGATAAGGTCATTTAGAAGTTTCCACAAAAATATGGAGATGGTAGGTGTAAAAATAGAGTTCCAGCAAAGCTTTGCCAGAGAGACATAATCTATCTTTTGTCTAACTGTTTGCCCAAGTGTGCTTGGTGTTGAAACTGCCATTCGGAGAAAGCTTCCAATAAATTTTATCCACTATGTCTTGAAGGATGGGAGTACAACAAATTTGATCCACAACATTTGCTGGAAGCACATCCTCCAATTTGCTTCTATTCCAAGAGTCATTAATCTAAAATTCATTCACTCGAGAGATTGAAGGAGTGTTCGGATTGATCAAGTTGATGAGATGCCCTATCCCACTCCAGATGTCATGCCAAAAACAGATATTGCCATCCCCAAGACACCAAACAATAAACTGTCCAGCCTCCTCTTTGACCGCCCAGAGTCTCTTCCAAACATAGGAGTTATATAGAGAAATTTTAGTTTTCAGTGGGTGAGCTCTATCACATACCTGCACCATATATAGTCAGCTTATAACGAGATTCTAGCCCTGAATCTCCACCACAATTTCAGTGTAAAAGTAGCCACCATGTCTTTAAGTCTCCTCACATCCAAGCCACCCTCCTCAAAGGGGTAGCACAATTTGTCCCAAGACCGCTAATGTATCTTCTTCATATCCTCCGTGGAGCCCCAAAGATAGCAATTAAAGCCTTTCAATCTTTGTGAGAACATTGTTGGGAGAGTTCATGGCCTGCAAAACATATAAAGAAATAGAGAACAAAGTGCTTTTAATTAATGTGAGTCTACCTCTAATCATGATTTTCGAGTGTTCCCATCCCAAAAGCCTCTTCCAAAGCTCAGCAATAATAAAATCATACATGATGGTTCCCTTGTGTAATAGAAGGTAAACTGCCTTTAGAAAAACCCAAGATCTCCTCAATAATCTCATCTGTTGCACTGTCTCCTTTGTATCGAATAAAAGAACTCTTCGTAGGGCTAACAATCTGGCCCGAGGCCTCTTTATATTTTGTGAGGAATAACTTGATAAGCTGCAGATTAGTAGTCTTAGCTTTGGCGAAGATCATCACGTCATCAGTACACACCAAATGAGAGAGTTTAATATTCTTGCCAATGTTGAAATACAAATTAGGATTTTGAGCAAAGAAACAATCTAGCCCCCTCGAGAGGGCTTCGACAAAGATGATGAACATGCTCGATGATAACGGGTCACCCTGCCTATGTCTTCTTGTGGATTTAAAACACCCAGTTGAGCCCCCATTAACAAACATCGATAACTAGTTATTAGAGATAAGGTTGTTGATCAAGGACCTCCAAGCATTAGGAAAGCCAAATCTTTCAAGAATCGCCAAAAGAACACGCCAATTCACCCCCACCATACGCCTTTTGCATGTCTAATTTAAGTATCACGTGCTCATTGCTCCTACCCAACTCATGAACCAACTCCTGGGCCAATAGGGTGTTATCAAAAATTAATCTCCATTTGACAAATGCACTTTGATTAGGAGAGATGATACAAGGGAGACATTTAGCAAGTTTATGAGCCATAACCTTCGAGATGATCTTGTTAGTGGTATTACATAAACTGATGTGCCTGAAGTCCTTCCAAGAAGATGGCGCTTTATTTTTAGGAATAAGAGTAATTGTGGTGGCTAAAATTCCCCTCGGGATTCTGGTGCCACTAAAGAAGTCCTGAACTACCGAGCATATATCATCCTTCACAATCTTCCAACAGTAGTGGAAACATTTAGCCCCAAAACCATCAAGGCCCACGGTACTATTAGCTGGAGGTTATTTGCTAGAATGCTAAAAATAGCCTCTTTAACCTCCTTAAGATTTTGGTAACTCGTAAGCTGCTCACTCTCAAAGGTCTCAGATAGATTAGGGATACTATCCAGAAAGTCAGCCATAGCGTCACCTTCGGTCCCAGACAATAAATCCTCAAAATAGATGGTTGTCAAAGTTCTTAATTCCTCATAGCTCGTAATAATCACCCCATTCTCATGAATTTCATTGATTCTAGACTTCACCCATTTCTTTTTTGCTAAGCTTTGAAAAAAAAATTGGTATTTCTTTCGCCTTTCAAAAGCCATCTGCTGGCGAATTTTTGTCTCCTGAAATCCTCTTCCATGGCTAAGGCCAAAGCCAACGTAGCATTATATCTTTTGAGATTCACAAGGTTAGAGAAACAAGGGTCAACATCATATAATTCCTCGGCCTCACTGGCAGCCTTTCTAGCTTCACTAACCCTTCTAAACACGTTGCCGAACACATCTTTAAGCACTTTTTTTAGTCTCAAAAGTTTCAGAAATAAACCCAGCATGCCTTTTTCTCTCCACGGAGCTACCCAACGTTTTTTCACCACATTCAGAAATCCCCTATGCCTCACCCACATGTTCTGGAATCTAAAGCTAGACGAAATAGATTGAGAGTTAGCTCCAAAGAAAGAGATTCGTAGAGCTTGATGGTCCAAAAAGGATCTCGCTAGGTGAGTGACTTTAGCGAAAGCAAAATTCCCCAATCCAAGAAGCTGAGTAGAAAACTCGATCCAGTCTTTCCCACATCAAGTGGTTACACCATGTGAAGGGTGAACCAACAAAACCCGCTCAAGATTACAGTCCAAAACCATATCCACAAAATCTTCTATGGCTCCAACATCAGGGTCAGCCCTACCCTTTTGTTTAGATGCCTCAAGGATTATATTGAAATCCCCTCCTACAATCCACAGCCAAGGTGAGGAAGCAATTTGTCTAAGAGAATCCCACAACGGCTGTCTTCGAAGCTTAGAACATTTTACATAAATCACTGAACAATGAATTGGAGACGACCAAGAAACATTATACAATTTCAAGTGTAACAATTGTTCCCATCCATCACAATCTCCACTTCAATATTACTGTCAACAAAACACCAAATTCTTCTGTTACAATTGGATAAACCGAGATGAAGACCCAGACGTCTCAGCATAAAATTGGTATCGAGATGAATCAAAGGTTCCAAAAGAGTAAGAAATTTAATATTATATTCCCACATAAGAATGTGAACGTCTCTTTGCAAGACTATCTTTCTCATACCCTGCACATTCTATATAGCAAAATTATTCATTTGGAAGATGATTTAGAGGGTTTAGGTTTCTTAGTTTTTTAGGATCAAGGTGCTTCGGTTTTAGGGGTTTGGGGTTGCGAAGGAGCTCCCCATCTGAGGATGCCCTGGGGGCTTTGAATAGTTATTTGACATCTAAGACAATGTCCTCAAATATCACTAGGGCCGAGGGGGGAAGATTATCAACAGAGGCCTAGGTTAAGGCTTTTCCCTTTTGCTTGGATTTAATCGTTATGTTCAAAGAAAGAAAGGATTGTGTATGGGTGGGTAAAGGCATAGATATATGATCAAGGTTATGTTTAGGAGAAGAGGCAGGGGAAAAGGTAGGGTTATTTAGGTTAGGAAGAGCAACATCCAATTCAACCTTCCAATTCACCATATTATTCATCCGCTTAGGAGAACCCATAACATCCTCCAATTCAGCATTATCACTTAGAGCGTTAAATCCATTACTTACCTCAACCAATGAAGGATCCAACACTTCATTCGCACCACTAGGCCCTCATTCATCCCTAACAATTGATTCAACAACCTATTTCCATTTGTCTCTCATGGTCGGTTTCACAAATTCCCTATGCCATGCCAATTTAGGGGCGTTGCCATTGATGTAGCACACTTGCGTATCATGGCTAATGTGCTTGCAATGGGATCAATATTTAGGCTATCTCTCATACACAATCTTAACAATCACATCAATGAGCCGCAAACAATTGAAATCTCCTTTTGAAGGGGTTTAGTCAAATCCAGTTCAATACATAATCTAGTATAGTTGAGCCTTGCTCTTTTCAAAGTCGCCTCATCAACTTTGAGGGGTTTACCAATCATCTCACCAATCGAATAAATAGACTTTCTATTGAATAGATACAGCGGCAGTTCGAGCAACGGAATCCAAACTAGGGCCACTGTAGGTTCCAATTAGGGGTTGAAATTTGGGGACCATTGCAAAGTCCTCATAGGTAAACCATCAATATACCATTCCCTTTGCAATCTGAGCATTGAATAATCTTTAGTCGAGCTTAGAATAATAAAAATATATTTCTTATTGAAATCCCGAATGTGAAATTCCCCTGTGAGGTTCAGCCCTTTAAACTGATACTCAATGACATTCAATCTGGCCGTGCCAAATGAAAATTTACCAACCAAAGTGTATTGGAGATGGGCGGCTAGGTCTCTCACTACCTCTTCAAACAAGATAAGTAAGGCCTTATCATTAGAGAAACAAATAGTACTAGCTTTCGGGCCAGAGGGGTCAAGGAAAAGAGATCCAGAATCGCAAAAATCTACCAAATGAGGTAGCTCACCTGAGCGAACAACTTGGGCAAAGGAAAGGGAGGATTTAGTATGGGAATACTTTGGGAAGGGCGTATCTAGAGTGGGCGAGGGAAGGAAACCTACCAAAGATGGTAGATCTAACTGGATCGCGACATCACCAAGATGGGGGAAGGAAATGGGAGCGAAAATATAGGTTTTCAAGGTGGGGAAGGGAGAGGCGGAAATGGATCATTCATGGAAAAAGACTGGAGAGGGGCCTCCGCCAACCGCTAGAGGTTGCGGTGAGGGGGAGAAGCTGTCGGATGATAAAGGTCAACGGCTAAACCTGCCAAAGGTCAACGGCAAGGGGAGAGTTTATTTCAACTTTTCTGGTCGAAACTAAGCTGCAAAAATCGATGGACTAGGTTCTTAATTTTGTAATTGGTGTTGTGTTTATCAATTCATTTGTTAAGGGAATGTTTGGTTATGTTTTTTGTCTGATTTTATTATATATTTATTATGTGTTTTGAGATAATGAATTATTGAAGAATATGAAAGTTGTTTTTTGGAATGTTTGTTTATGTTTTGCGGGAGACATTTTTTACTGTAACAGTCAAATCAATGCTTTTTTGTTGGATTTTTGGCGGTAAAAATAGAATTAAGTGATTTTTTTAATATTAGAATAATAATAAAATATATAATGTATATATGGTATATATGTATATATTGAAAAATATGTATTTTGGAGGATGTTTTGGAGGAAAAATGAGGATATGTTTGGTTATGTTCCCCAAAATAGTATTGTTCTAGAGAAACATGACCAACCACTCCCTAAAAAAACTAGTCAATTTTTTTGGCCCTTCGTGCGATAGTGCGATAATGCTTGTGAGGGCTTATGGCTACTGCCATATAATTAATTTGTTAAGACTTAAGAGTGATGTAAGATTTCAGTTTTGTTAGATGAGTTTTCCATGGTAATAGGACATCGGAACTTATTATAGGTGGTTGATAATGTAACATTTCATGATGGTGAATGCTTGTCTTTTCCAGTAATAACATTTAAAAAATTTTATAAATTTAAAATTGGACAATCAAAATGAATGCATATTTAAAACAAAATTAATTATTGTCTTAAAAATATCAACGACCATCAGCAATAATAGGATGAAGAAAAAAAAAATTCACTATCTACACCACAACCTTCATAGTACACTTTTTTGTCCTCATCAAGCCAACACATTCTCCCCACATGGTTGTCCAGTTTCGTGCAACATAACGGGGGATTTCTCAAAAGTGGATTTTTTATTCGAGTCCATCTTAATAATTTGATCAACTTATCCCGTTGCATTTCCACTTCTTTCCTCAAATGTCTACACTTCTTCATACCACTCAACATTTTTTTACCTCTTTTCTTCAATTCATCATCACCGCTAAAGATAAGGGTAATGCATTTAACATATAAAGCCCCCATGTGCTTTAAATTTACAGCCCTTTCTAGGCATTTAAGTGCAAATTCAATTTTTTTTCCACCAAAATAGTCGACCTAAAAAAAATTAAACAACATTGCATAAACTTACCAAATTTTAGAAATAATTTATTAACTAGTAATACAAATTAAGATATAATGTATACATAAAACTTACTAATGCTTGTCTATACATGATTTCTAGATTTTGACATTCCTCACATTTTCCTAAGCTTGGTGCTTTTCATGTAGAGGTTTCTATGGTGTCAATAGAAATTGTCTAAGGACACATGTTGATAATATGTGTATCCTCCGCAACTTCATGAAATAATTTGCAACTATACAACAAAAAATTATCCAAATATTAGATATAAAAGGGTCGGTGTTTGGCTCTTTAAAGAATGAAATCATGTTCCTGAATGATTCATTTAATAATCAATTAACATATAGACATGTAGATTTTTTCTTTAAAACTTATACAAATATCTAATTTCCAAATATAGAATATGAAAAAAAAATGATGATGATGATTGTTGACATTCAACTCAATTAACTAACACCCATATATTGACATTCTTGATAGTAGTTTTTGATCAACTATATATTCAATGAGAAATACTTGATCAACATTAACATCTTCTATCTTTTTCTTAATTTTCTTGAACAATAACAATCAAAATTAGACAATCTTCTCAGTCAAAGAAATAATGTTCACCGCATATGCATAAATTTACCTCAACTTGGCATTAAAGATATCAATAAAAGAAGCAGCTGCTACTCGAGCTAATATTTCGCTGATAAGTTCTTTGGGAAATTTTTCAATACTCGATGTGGCCCCTTTTATTTTCTTGAAAATTCTCTTCATTATTGTTGAGATTGCTCATTTCATGTTTGTTGTAAGCTTACTATTTTTCCCCATTGATTCACTCAAATACAAAGGAAATGGGGTGAGACAATTAGAAAGAATGTCTTTGATGAAGTTTTATAAGCTTAACTAGTATATATAGATGTAATATTTCTTAAACCAAGATGACTAAGGAGACCTTTTTTTTTTCTTATTTTGGTTAATCCCAAGTACAAAAGCACATGGAAATATATTCTTTTGGAAACTCTTAAAATTTACAGAATGTTCCTAAATATATTCAAACCTCATTCTTTAATTGTCATGTATTTTTATCTCTTTGTACATAATTGTATTAGGTTGGGCTTTTTCCAAATAGAAGAAATAAAAAAACTAAAGGTGTCTAAGATGCACAAACGAGAATTTATAGAAATGCATGGACATGATACATGTGTACCTATTACTTAAGCATACGTCACTATCGATATAGTCTCAAGTCTAGTAGAGTTAATTAATTTACTCAATATTCTTACAAGTCCAATTAATATTGCAGTGCCCACATTCCATAGTAATATTAATATAAATGATTGAAACTAACCCCATCTTGACTCTTGTGATTTGGTTTGTAACAGTAATTAACTCTCTGCAATCTAAGCTATGTGAATTAAAATAGCATGCTGTCAGTCTAAACCACAAGTTCTGAATATCTAATTCTACTGATAAGGAAAGAATTTCTAAAAGACTTAAATACCCTCATACTTAATTAAAATTCTAAATATTCCTAAGGATTCGTATTTTTTTCAAGCGGGTTAACCTGACCATCCGACCCATACCCATGATGTGAGGAAATCCCAATTGTCCATTCCTTAACATGTGGGGGTTCAAGATGATGTCCGCGTTAGCTAGATAGTGTTTAAATAGCCTAATCATCAACTATAAATATCCTCACAATTATTGTCAAAATGATCTTTTCATGTGACATTTGACTCCTACCTATACTTGAAAAATCCCTACCTAACTACCCCTCAAATCCACGACCACTTCTACCAAGACGCCAGTTAACGCTCACCCGAGCTCCCATCTCTGGTCGACTTCTCGACCTTTGCCAAATATACTAACATCATTTCTTGCGACATCAGTGGGCACTGTCTATAGGAAACTGGATTGAGTGTCTGAAACTTTGGGCTAGGCAAAGCTCATGGCGGATACACTAAGCAAAAATGTGGGAACACTAGAGATTCGAACTAGCTCGCTGTCCTTGCAGCAAACCACTCATGTACCTCGCAATGAACTAGTGGTTGGGATTACGCGATCGGAGTTATAAGCTTTGATAGAACCAATGACAAACAAAGTCATCGATGGTAGATTGGCAACCTCGGCCTTGGCACTGCAACCTCCTTTCCCAAAGCAGCTATTTCATGAAGAGCCCTCAGAGCGATTAAAGAGAACATAGGTGGTTAGAAGTGAAGAGGATTCAGGAGAGAAGAAGAGTTATCAGAAGCAATGAGAGAAGGAAGCGACAAGTATGCAGGGGAATAGAGGAGTGAGGTCAACTTAACGACATTCCAAAAGACAAGCACGCACAAAAATGTAGAAAATTGGTGATCAAGTGGAACGGTTGAGCAAAAAATTGGAGAAAATTAAGAAAAAGAAATAGCAAGGATCCAATCTACAAAAAAGAGGCTCTCCCTTCAATAGTAAGATTTTGTCGAAAACAGTACCTATGGGGTTCAAGATATTCGACCGTCTGAGGTATGAAGAGAACTTAAATCCTTAAGAGCACTTGACGGCATTTGAACATGTGATGCAATTGTACAGACTATTTGATGCCATCAATTGCAAGATATTCATTAGCACCCTGTATGGTCAGGTATAGGAATGGTTTACCTTCTTGTTGATGGGAATGGTGGTAACCTACGACCAGTTATATCAAAAGTTTTTGTATCATTTCACTAGCAAAAAAAAGTCCAAAAGACCAACTATATATCTATTCACCATAATGCAGAAAGAAGATGAGACTCTCTATACCTTCATGAGTCATTTTAATAACGAAGTATTGGAGGTACCTAACCTCAATGTGACATGATGCTCATCATACTAATCCAAGGCTTCAAAAAAGGTCCATTGGTGTCGGCATTAGCAAGAGAACCACCTCCGAATGTAGAAACCCTCATGGAAGTAGTAGAGAGATATGTCCATGAAGAGGAAATAAATGTGATGAAAGATGAGGTGTGGTCAAAGAATGTAGGAGGAGCGCGACCACAAAGGAAAGAAGAGATGGGCAAACCTCGGTCTGAGAAAGATTATCGGAGGTCCCCACCTCAATCGAAATTCGACCACTACAAGCCCTTATAAACTACCAGGGCAGAAGCCATGTTTGCCATAGCCTCATCAGATATTATAAAGTGGCCTGCAAAGTAACGGGACACGCCCAACAAGAGAAATTCAAAGCAATAATGTGCTTTCCATCGTGACAAAGGGCATGACACAAAAGATTGCCACCACTTGAGGGATGAAATCAAGAGGCTAGTAAGGCAGGGATATTTGACGAAATTTATCTCACATCCTCAAAGAGATCCTCAAGAGAGATCCTAAGCTAGAGAATATCAAAGAGATTGATCCAGGAGTAGAACACGTAGTCCCTACAGGAGTTATTACAAGCAGGAGAGATGCTAAGACAAAGGAAAAAATCATGTCCCATGTGATGATGATAACCTCCCTAAGAAAGGAGTCATAAATATGATAGCCGGAGGGCCTACTTATGGAGATTCCAGAAATGCTCAAAAGAAATATGCTCAACCGAATCCAAGGAACCCATATATTTTCATCTTGGAAAAGGATGCAGAGCCTATAACCTTCGACCACAATGACCTAGAAGGAGTGATGCAACCCCATGTTAATAACAATGGCTATAGCAAATTTCTCTGTGCAAAAAGTATTGGTGGATAATGGTAGCTTGACGGATATAATATTCATGAGCACTTTGAAGAATATGAACTTAGATGTCACAACCATATGACCTATCAACACGCCTTTGGTTGGTTTTGAAAGGCTGAAGGTCTTGGGAATCAAGCCTAGGATGAAGACCATCATGTTGAAATACCTAGTAGTCGATTGCCCGTTTGCTTATAATATCATATTAGGCCAGCCAAGCCTCAATCAGTATGGGGTTATCGTATCTACTTATCACTTGAATATGAAAATTTCAACCAATGCGAGAATCGAAGAGGTAAACTATGATCAGAAAGCAATGCAAGTATGCTATAATATGCCTTTGACGAAGCCAAAGCATAAGGAGAGTGAAGTAAAGTAGTAAGAATAGAGACGTGTGGATAGTTGGAGCTTTCTATATGTGTTGATCAGGAAGACAACAAAAAGAGGAGAATGGAGCCTTCCGACCATAAACAAATAGAACTACGACTCGGGGATCCAAGTAAGACCATAAGAATAGGTGCCCAAATGAGTCCCCGATTGAAGATGTTGATGATAGAGTTCCTCAGAGAAAACGAGGATGTCTTTGTATGGGGACCTACGGATTTCAAAGGGATAGACCTCGAAGTTATGGTCCACAATCTAAATGTAGATCCCAATGCATGACATGTCCAAAAGAGTAATTTTAGAGCTGAGAGGAGCTGGGTTATTAAGGAAAATGTTAGGAAGTTACTTGAAGTAGGTTTCATAATGGAAGTACACTTTACCAAATGGTTGTCCAATGTCGTGGTGGTCTCGAAGAAAAGGGAAAGTTGGAGAATGTGCACAGATTACACTGACCTAAATAAAGCCCCAATGACCCCTATCCTCCACCCAGAATATGTGCGTTAGTGGACTCTACGGCTGGTTGTGCTCTCTTAAGCATGATGGATGCCTATCAGGGTTATCATCAAATACACATGGCCCTAAAGATATGGACAAAGCAGCGTTTGTGGTGGAGAACGGGGTATACTGCTATCGGGTTATGCCTTTTGAATTGAAAAATGCAGGAGCAACCTATCAAAGATTGGTCAATAAAATGTTCCAGGACCAGATAGGTCGAACTATGGAGGTTTCTGTAGATGACATGTTAGGTAAGAGCATAAAGGAGGAAGAACACATAGAGCACTGAAAGGGGCTTTCAATATCATGCGCCAATATGGTTTGAAGTTAAATCCCACTAAGTGTACCTTTGGAGTTAAAGGTAGAAAGTTCTTAGGTTATATGGTTACTGAACGAGGAATAGAAGCTAATCATGAAAAGACGGAGGCCATTATGGGAATGCCATCACCCAGGAATGCTAGAGAGGTCCAACAATTAACAGGTCAAGTAGTGGTGCTAGCGAGGTTCATAGCGTGTATAGCTAAAAGAAGTTTGCCCTTCTTTAAGATGCTGAGAAACCTTAGAGACTTCGGCTGGACTGAAGAGTGTGAGCGAGCATTTCAAGATCTGAAAAAGTATTTCAAGTCCTCGCCCCTCCTAAAGAAGCCCGTGATGGGGAAAACTTTGTACTCGTAGATGTCTGTGGAGGAAGAGGTCGTGAGTTCGGCAAAGGCTATGGGAAAGCATCATAAACCCGTGTATTACATCAATAAAGTTTGCAGGGTGCAAAGAAAAGATATTGCGAGAATGAGGAATTCGCTGCAAGAAAGGTAAGACCCTATTTTCAGGCTCATCATATAGTAGGTTTGACTAATCAACCTCTAAGGGAAATACAGCAAAAGCTTGACCTACCTAGGAGGCTAGTGAAATGGGCCGTGGAGTTAAGTGAATTCTTCATAGAATTTCATAGTAGAGCAGCCATGAAGGCACAGGTGTCAGTTGAATTTCTAATGGAGATGGGAGAAGAAAAGACAAAACGACCTATAGAGGTAAATTCCCTCTCAATCAATCGCTCGAAGAGGCGGTGCGGGAATCTAGTTTAGAGGTCCATTGGGGGATGAATTAGAATTCGCTCTAAAACTCTAGTTCCAGATGACTAATAATGAAGCAGAATATGAGGCTATCGTAGTTGCATTGAAGATGATGATAGAGCTACAGGTTAAAAGATCTTGTTATGTTCACAGATTCGTAGCTAATCGCCCACCAGTTCAACGGAACATATGAGGCCAAAGAGGAAATAATGAGAAGATATTTGGAAAAGGTAAGAGGTCTTACAAAGCAAATGGAAAAGTTTTAGATGGTGTTGAT
Organism: Jacaranda mimosifolia; assembly: GCA_018894105.1. Lineage (NCBI taxonomy): Eukaryota > Viridiplantae > Streptophyta > Magnoliopsida > Lamiales > Bignoniaceae > Jacaranda > Jacaranda mimosifolia. The sequence goes on along the minus strand of CM032130.1, from coordinate 11,539,407 downwards.
ACCAAGAACGAAAAATAAAAGGGCCGACTCTTCATCTAAGTTTGCTAACAAAAAAGGTGACGATAATTACATCAGAAAAACCCGTCATTTGCGACCAAAAGGCTTCTGAAAAAAAAAGGTCATGGTCACTGGGTTGGCTAACCCCAAGCAGGATAGTTGGAAGAAAGAAATCACATCTTACTTGAAAGATGGGGATCTCCCGGCAGACTGGGAGACAATGAGGAGAATGCAAAGACAAGCACCGAGATTCACTATATAAAAAGGGGAATTGTATAAGAGGTCGTTTCGGACCACTTTTAAGGTGTTTAGATGAAGACCAAGTGGAATATGTCTTAAGGAAGATACATAACAACAGTTGTGGAAATACTCGGGAGGTTGTGCATTAGCTAAAAATGTTATCAGGCAAGGATATTTCTGGCCTATATTAGTGAAAGGTGCTACTGAATTTGCCAGAATGTGTAGGGAATGCCAGTTATATGATAACTTGATTAATAAACCTGGAGCTGAAATGAAGCCGATAAAGATCTCATACCCTTTCGACGTTTAGGGGATAGATATTATAGGATCTTTTCTTCTTGCAAGAGGTTAGAGGAAATATGCCATTGTAAGAGTGATTATATGCCTAAGAGAGGGGTGAATTAGGCTTAATAGATTTTAATGCAGTAGAAGTTTATCATTCAAAATACTTTTTGGCCTTTCAAAACTGTTTAAGTCTTTTGTAGAAAACTTTTAGTTACTAACTAGAATTTGCAGGTATCAATTAAGATACCAGTCAGACTAGTGAGAAGAAAATTTAGCAAACCTACGTCCTCTACCTAAGCTTTCACTTAGGATTTTAAACCTATCAAATTAATAAGTGTATGAGAATGTTTTTACAAATAAAACAGTAATTTGATAGTAATGAAAGTGTAAGGAATAGAAATACCCTAGCAGGGTGAAAAAATAGCTCTTCGCAAAGAGTTACACCGAAATCCTAGATGAGATAAAGCAAGTTCTAGAGCACTGTTGAAACCAGCTGCTTGTGAGTAAGTCCGAGGAAAGTTCTTCTAGATTTACTTACACAACCTCTGTGGATTGACGCACGAGTTGCTACCACTTCGTACAGCAAGCTCTAGTCTCTTCATCCAAACCGAAAGCAAGGACAACGCAGAAAGCTCTAGGCAATACCGCTTTACTAGTTTCTTCACCTAGAGGTCCTTAGAGCAACCAAGTGCCGATTTGTTCTCTTCATGGGGTCCCTAGAGAACCGGCACGACTCCCGCCCCTCTTCACTACTAGGTCCTTCGAGACACAAATCGCCTTGTCCTTGTCTCCCCAAGGTCCATTGAAGGCAAGTCCCACTTGACCTTCTTCACCACCATATCCTTTGAAAACACACATAGAGCAAGAATTAGCAACGATTAAGCTCAAGAATGTGTAAGAGAGTATCACATAACTTCTCAAAACACTTAACAAATTTCTTTCCCGACTTAGTGATTCACTTTTAGAATGCTGCATATTTTTCAACATATAAATGTACTGCCAACAACTATAAGTTCTAATTTGGTAAGTAATCATTAGATACAAATAAGGAAACAACCTATAAGGTAAGAAGCCATTAGAGTCATGATTGCGAACTCAATTAATGATGCAGAAAAATTGGTCTTCTTTCTTGCTAAATGAAGATATGAATTGTAAGCTAGAATCCTTAAGTGATCATATTAATTAAGGAAAGTTAATTCCAACACATTCTGACAGATTCCAGTAGATAAATAAGGAAAGAACTCATATGCTAGGTCTAAAGCTAGGTCGCAACATAAGCAAAATATACAAAAACAAGTAAAGTTGACCGAGTGACCAGGTTACAACTGATTAGCTCTGGAAAGTGTAAGGCTAGGTCGGTTGTACAAAATGAGCAAAAATAGACCAAAATCTATAAGCGAGTAGGGACTAGTGATCAATAGCTTAAGATATCCGAGAAGGCCCTGATCCTAGGTCAACACCAGATGCTTCGCCCCTGGGATTAGATAGCTCTTGGAAAATGTATCCAAATTCTTCCTTTGATAGGTCGAGAAGGGCCACATTTGGATAATCTTCAAGGTCTTCTATTTTACTACGGTCAAGTAGATCTATGTCGAAGCCCTCTTTCAGCCTACCTAACTTCTGAAGTTGGAACTGACACTTGTACAAGTTGTCCAGACCTTCTGTACTAGCCTTTTGCGCGATAAACAAGGTAAAGACCTGCGACTGCATGAAGTCGCAAACTCCTACGTAGCGAACACCCTGAAGTTTATCCTTGAAGGTCAATGACTTCTGGTAATCATCAAAACCCTTCTTACAACTTGTCTCAAACTATTTTTCTTTCTCCACATCTAACTGCGATGATAGGTAGGTTACTTCCTTTTGAGAGTTTGCCAGATCATATCAAAGTTGAGAAATCTCTTTCTCCAAATTCAAGATCTTCTTATTCTTTTCTTGGATGGTAGCATCTTCGGCTCTTGAGTTCTCTTGGAGCCTTGAAAGGAAAGCAGAGATCTCATTTTGAAGTCGCTCCAGCTCGGTGTTCAAGTCGTCTACCTGAGCCTCTACAACTACTCGACAATCACAAAAAAAGGTACATCGTAGCACCAATTGCCAAGCGAAAGCTACAGCCTAAAATTAAAAAAGGTCGTGTAGTTACTTTAGACCAATGAAACAAAACAACGGCCAGAAACAAAATATCTAAGTTATGATAAGCTACCTATATCAAATTGTGAGCTAAATGTTCTTCAACGAAGCATAAGGGGTGGACATCAACAAAGCCTGATCTCTTTCCCACATGCAACTGTTGTAGAGGTCGTAAGACCTACCTCCTACTTCAATTGTTAAAATAGTAGATGGATTAACAATTGGTCGAGATAGGGAGGCATTATCGTGGGCTGAGAGGTATAGTATCTCTAACCTTTGAGACAACTGTCGGGCCCCTGTTAAAGCTTCATATTCAACCGAAGGGGCTAGAGAGGCTGGAGAAATTGAGGTAGTTTGAGGTTCAGTGGGGGTCTCATCACATCACCTCTAATTCAGGCTAATAGTATGACCACTCGAATGGGTTGATTGGTTGTCCAAATTGACATGCGAATGAGCCCCTGTGACCTTTCCTTTGCTTTTACTTATGGGAGAGGGAATAACCTCATAGAGTGGTCGAGTGGTCAAATCTCCTTCCCCTAACACTTCAATTGAAGGGTCGAAACCGCGCGCGATATCAGTGGAGATCAGAGGTACCGACCTAAGAGGTGTTGGTGCCATGGTCGATGGATCGACACTTTGAGCATGTTAGGGAGTTGCACCTATAGAGAGCAAGTTAATGTCGTTGGAAGGTAGGATAAGTTTCAACTCTCGTCTGGGGCAGTTGTAGAAGTCCCTTCACCTCTTTTGCATTTCTTAGCGGTAGCAGGCTCAACTTTCCTTTATTTCATTAGATTAGTAGTCATTGCCTTGAGAGCTATCATTTCTGCAAAAAAAGAGAAAGTAAGAATAAAACCAGAAGATACTAAATGAGGAAAGGAAGAATATAAAAACTACCAAGTGTCCTTCTAAGTTGAAGCCTAGCAGGTGTAATGTCAACGAGCTTAAGCGTCTTCTCGCTAAAGAGGTCATAAAAGTCAAACCAACAAGCATTTAAACATTCATCGACGAAATACTCCTCCCACGAACGCTCCTCATCAGAAGAGAGGGTTAGTTTGTTGTCTCGCCACTCGCGATGAACGTTCCAAGTGTTATGAGGGAGAGCTTCTATATAGAACCATTTGTTACGCCAAGAGCCAGCAAAGCTCGGGAGATTGGTCAGAAATTTAAAAGTCTGACAAGCAGTTAAGTAGTGAAAACCCCGATCTCCCCAGCGTATAGAAGGATTGACATAAAAGAGGTACCAAAAATTAACAAAAGATGTGGGCTCGACATTGAAGTAACGCATTATTATGATGAAACCTAAAATATTACGAATGGAATTGAGGACTAAGTAGGTCGGGCAGACACCTAAAGTCTTGATTATATTGGCCACGAGTTTAGCTATGGGGAACCTCAACCCAGCCTCCAACATAAGGATATGAAAAGTTAAGTAATTAGGTGGGGGTTGGTACATTTTTTTGCCCAACTTGTGGCATTATAATCCTATAGCTATTGGGGATAAAAAAACCTACTACGTAAATATGCAAAGACCTTTGGACCAATCTTGCTAGGGGCGTTCAAGGGATCATTAGGGTCATTAAGGTCTACAAAGAACTGGGATGATGGAGATCTAGTGCCCCAACTACTATTGTTAGAGGTCGAAGAACTTGATCGAGAGATCCAACCATTACCGCTTGATGAAGAAAAAGATGACGAGCTACTAGCCATGGTATAACAAATATGGCAATTAACAAATAATAAAATTAATAAAAATGGAGGGCCAAATAAAACTCAACGGGCACCTACTTGCTAGACGTTTAACTGGAAGGGGGTCGAGATTATAGGTCGTTGGGTCGAATATGACAACGTGAAGTTCTATATGGAAAAACAAAAGTGAAGAGAGAGAAGAGAACTGAAGGAGCCTATTTATAAAGGTTAAGTTCTCGAAAGATGTGACAAAACCAGTGGATCAAGAGAAAATATTGATGAAGATTAATGGCCCTGATCAACTTCTTCACTTATGAGTGTTTCACTCATAACTAAGAAAGTTGGGGGGATTGATGATAAGGAATGAATTTCTAAAAGACTCAAATACCCTCATCCTTAATTCAAATCCCAAATATGCTTAAGGATTCGGGTCTTTTCCAAGCAAGTTATCCTGACCACCCGATCTATACCCATCACGTGAAGAAATCCCAGTTGTCCATTCCCTAACACGTAGGGGTTCAAGATGATGTCCACGTCAGCTAGAGAATGCTTAAATAGCCTAATCATTAACTATAAATACCTCCACATTTATTGTCAAAAAGATCTTTTTTCTGTGATATTTGAATCCTACCTATACTTGAAAAATCCCTACCTATCGACCCCTAAAACCCACAACTGCTTCTGCCGAGACGCCTAATTAAAGCTCGCCTGAGCTCCCATCTCTGGTAAGCCTCTCGACCATTGACAAATATACTGATGTCATTTCTTGTGATATCATATACCCTCTTGCAAATTGTCGGATTAAAGAATTTGGTCTCAAATTGTTCAACTAAAATTGAGATCATTTCAAAAATATTTTTGATTACTTCAAAAAAACCAATTTAGGTTTACTTGTTCATGTGGTATGTACGTATATGTGTGTGTGTGTATATGCGCAAATAAAAAGATCAACAATAATCATCTTCAAAAAAAAAAACAAATATCATCTTTTTCGGTGCAAATTTTTGTCCAAAGGTGCAATAACACTAATATTCGTGTGATAATACTAAAACAAGAATTTATTATATTGGTCGAACTGTTTGAATGCTAAAAAATTTATTTTATGAATATATTAGCGTACAAAAACAGTTGTTATATAAAGAGAAAGGGTACATTTTGTAGCAATACTACAATATATATATATATATATATTAAGACTAGAAAGGTGCACACGTGCGATACACGTGATATGCTAATTACTTTTATGTTTGTTTGTTCTATAATTTTTTTCTATTTATATCTGATTCAAATGCTTATTACATAGACAAATAAAAATTAAAAAATTAATTATCATTTGAAATTGTAAAATATGCTAGGCCTCTAACATAATTTAAGAATAATTTTAGATAATATATTTCTTCTTCTATGGGATTTGCATTGTATATGCCACCTATAACATTTTTTGCTTCCTCCCATTCCAATGTCTATATTGTTTGTCACAAACATAGTATTTTGTCAATATTTACATTGTTTGAACCCTCAATAAAAGATATTGAAGAACAATTCTTTTTCCAATTTCACTACCTGTGGTCCCCCCTTTTAAGGTGATATTCACCATTCTTTATTGTAATTCAAATCTCAAATTTGTTAAGCTATGACGATAGTAACCAATCTTGTAGCTTTCAGTTTTATATCATTAAGTTGAAGAACCAACAATAGAATTTTTTTCCTCAAAAGAAATGCTACAAGATTGATAGCAGAACTTGATCTCAGTGTAAATAAATTATAATTTGAAAACATGACAAATATTTAAAATTTTGATAATAAGGAATAAACAAATATATATTCACATTAGTCTAAAACTTCAAATTTTTAAGTTATAAGTGCTTCACGAATTATTTTTTGCATTAGTTAAACTTTGTATGAAAAGACAACAAGTATCTCTTCCCAATATATGAGTAAAAAACAATAGAATAAACTATAAAATAAGATATAAACCTGTTTATTATTCTCCAACAATGGTTGCACTACTTGTAAGAGTCACTTTAATGATTCATTCTTTTGGATTGTATCATTGGATGTTTTGGAATCTTTTTTTCTAAATGTTTAGGTATGATCCTATATCACTTCTTGAAAAAGGAAGTGAATATTGCAGTAGACTGTAACATTCATAAGAATGTATTATTCTATGTTTATAACCTCAATTTGCATGAATAATAATATTTTATTCTACTGATATATTATGATTATTTTCTTGAACCAAAATTGCTACAACTTGATGGGCATTTGGAGAATTATGGATTAAATTAGTCTAACTTCATATGCTTTAAGATATGGAGCTCAATGAAAGGTAATCATTTAACCTTCTGAAGATTTTGCATATGAATTTATCTTCATAAACTTTATAAGTTTTCTCGTAATTGCTATTGATAAATTTGATTTTTTTTTATATATATATTTTCTATTCTCAATTTCATTTATTGTTTTGGCAAAACAAAACTAAAAATTACCATGCCTATTTTCGTTTGAAAATTAACTTTGAAAGATAATGCTATACCATGTCTTGTGCTCAAAAAATATAACTCCACCGTAGTAGATACAACCTCATTATCTAATTTTACATTAGATAAAGTAAAAAATAATATGCAGTTCAAGTCTCAAATATTTTTTTGAAAGCTCTTAACCTCTTCTAATAGAGAAATAAATAACTTATGCAATTCGTTTGACATTTAAACTAAAGCAAGTCTTACTTTTCCCATTGCTAAAATAAAATGTGCGGGGTTCTTTTAAATCTTGCATCATCACATGGATGTAATTAAGCACGAGGCTCTTTTAAATCTTATAACATCACAAAAAAGGTAATTAACTAGCTTATTCAATTCATGAGTTTTAGGCGAATAGGATTATAAATTCTCAAATCCAATAAAAAAAATGAGATCAAAATTTAAACTGTTAGTATATGAAAGTATTTGCCTACATATATAACATTTATTGAAAAATCATAGAGTATATAGTTATTGAAAAATTACTAACATTTTGATTGATAAGAAATAATCTATGCTCTTAGAAGTTATAAGTAGTGAATATTGATAATTGAATTCTTTATGAATTAATTGTTCTTATTCAAAGTTACATTGAAGGAGAGGTGCTAAATTATTATTTTTTTCAATTTTTTTCTCCTTCGATAATTTAATTGACTTTCTTATTTTCTTGGACTCTTTAATTTTATCTATATATTCCTGATTCTCTACAATACTCAATGTAGCATGTCTCATCTTCATCTTATCTCATCTCTATTGTTAAGATAAATATGCTATAATAATATTATTAGAAAATTATGTCCATGTATCTAAAATATAGGTGCAAAATTAAAAATGGCCATATTTGATGATGTTTTAAATATATATCATAATTTCCAATACTAAATCAAGTAAACATAAAGTTGATTCAAGATAGAAGTCTATCAATTCTTTACAATTGTAAGAACCTTTTATTGAAAAATGGAATAATGAAAACTTGGGAATCGAATAATGATTAAAATAAAACATATCTTAAAAAACTTAACATTTAAAAAACATGATTTATATGTATCTTTTACAATATAATGACTTACAATAGCCAAGTATTGAATTCTTTTATTTTTAGATGATATTTGAATAAACTTTTGTGTTTAATTTAATGTCTATCGTTCTCAATGAATTAAATTTTTATTCAATAATTTAAATTTAATTTTTATTTTTATTTTTTGTTAATTGAAAATTTCTTTTTAATTTTTGAAACAATAAATTTCAATTGTTATTTTATAAAATAAAACTAAAATATTATTCAAATGATTCAAACTAATTTCTAAATTAGTTTTCTCTAAATTTAGATAAATAAATAAAAATTTTATTATTTATTTAATCTGAGATTTTTAACAGACATTTTATTTTTAATCTAAAATCTATAAAAAAAATACTATTTCATATGTTCGACTTGTTTATAATGATTATGTTCTCATTTTCATCTCTTTTCAATAAGTCAAAAATAGAAAAGTTAATTAAGTTGGTTATTAGTATAATATACACGTAATCCGTTAAATGAAATTTATTGTTTGGAACAAATATTTATATTTTATTAATTATTTAATGCTTAGCAATATAAAAAATAAGAATTTTTTACTGTTGGATACTATTTAATGGGGTATATATTTCACACCTAGAGGGTAATGGGGACATATGGGCTAATGTGATATTTTATCTAGTGAAATGTATTTATTGATATTCTATTTCAAATGTTGATAGAAACTATTTCATAATTGCATATTAATGTTATTATTGAAATTGAATAAATATTTTTTAAGCTTAATAGTTTGAATTATGTAAATATCAATCAACAATACACTTGTTCGGAAAAATTCAAATCTTGACTACATATGACCAAGTTTAAATTAATTATATAATGAGTGCATTATACTTGTTATGTTATTGATGTATACTTTAACAATATTTATCATATGATTATTTAGGTCATGCAAAACTTGGTCTTGACAAGGTCTTTCTCATCCTCCGTCACACCTCAAATAAAATACTTAGTTTGATCCTTCAAAAGGTTATTTGATAAAAATAAGTTTTATATATTTCTATCCTATTGCCTTTTAAAAATAATTATTGAAAGTTAGTAATACCACATTATTATTTTTATTGAAAAATAATTTATTCAAAAAGACTATTTAAAGAAATAAAATTTTAGTTAATTCTTTTTCACGACTTTTAATAAAGCTAGCAACTTTATATTCTTTTTTCCTTGATGACTCACTTTTTGTCTTTCAACTTAAACAAGGAAGGTTAAAAAATTTACTCGGGTTTGTGATACAACGTGAAAGCATCTTTTGCTATAGTTTTCAAGAAAACAAAATGTGCACATCATTATATGTAAGAATTGACCAAAATATATTTCAGAAAAATATATAAATACACAAATGAATGAAAAGATAAAAAATAAATAAATAAATAAACTTAGTTTGTTCTTTTTCATTATCATGCTAAATATAATATCGCATATGAGTCTGATACCTATTTTGATATATAACAAATATTTTCTCTTTTTATTTTTGAGAAAGAACCCATATTTATATAAATGCATTTATGAAATATCATTCTTTTATTCTCATCAATTGAGCATGTGATTGCGGGACTTAATTTATTCTTTTTCACTGTCATATTAAATTTACTATTACATTTGAATTGAACACGCATTATGTTATATAGAAAATATTTCTTTTCTTATTTTTAAGGGAGAGTGGAAAACGAATATTTATACAAATATATTTATGAAGTATCATTTTTTCCTCATCAATTGATTTTCTCTTAATTAATTTCAATTCAATTATTATTTTCTATGAGTCTAATTAGAATAAATCTAATTTAGTCATAACTTACCCTACAACCATATGTATTGAATGTGATCATAATAGTCCCATTAAGTGGTGATATAGTCTGGGTTTCTTTTTATTTTATGAATACCTTCTCGAAATTTTTTTCTTTCTTGCGTCCCTTTTTTTCTTTTTGAAAATATAAAGGTAAGTTAATAAGGCTAAATTTATCATATAGGAAGTTTATGATTTTTATAGTATTTTATAAGATGCTTTAAGAAACTTATAAACTCAAAAAAATATCCTCTTAATAAAATTATATTATTGAAAAGAATTTGCATATGTGGAAAAATACTTCAATTAAATTTTTGAAACTTGACAATCAGTAAGAGATCTTTGGATTCGAATTGTATCTATCTGCACATTAATTTAGTTTCACAGATTTCATCCTAGTTCTTGAAACAAGTGATCATTTCTAACTAGTCCTTGGCATTTAATTAGTTTTTAAATTTTTAGTTTATAAAATGATGCAATTAATAATTCAGTATTTCAAACAAAGAACTAAATTATATTTGTGCCAATCTTGTGACATGTCCATGAGTTATCTATCTTTCATAGTTTCATCCAGTGAAGCAAATGACGTAATCAATACCATTCAAATCAGAAAAAATTAGAATAGAGATAGAAAAATCAAATTATAATGGCAGTTAAGAAGGTAAAAATAGAATATTCAAATTCAAATAACAATTAAGGAGGTGATTTCTATGAAACCGAAATTCAAGACAAATTTAGTAAATTACACAGGCAAGTTATGAGAGTAGGCCTAATTGCACGCACCAATCATCATGTTCAAAATTTTGTCCAAAAAAATAAAAAAAAATCGGGCAATTATAATGCCAACATTGAAGGTTGAAGTATGTATTTGTTGCTATGTGTTTAAAGGTTGATATCCAATGTCTCTCTCACTCTTTCATGTTATTATGAATGCCATTAGGATGATAAAAACTTATAATCAAAATCATTATAGTTCAATTAAACTAATAGTTGTCTAACTGAATTGAAGATATAAAGTGTGATTTATAGATTGATCGGTCTTTGAGTAAAACACTATTTGGCTTCCAATTTCTCTATAAGGAGAGTGAAAATTAATTAAATTTAAGTGACTCAAATTAATTATATGAAAAATAAATTATGTTAACCATAAAAGATCTAATGTGGAATTTATCACAAGAAATAAAATGCACTTTATTTGTACAAGGGAAAGACCTATTTTGAAAAGAGATCAAACATTGCAGCTTATATCATATAGAATTTGTTATATATTTTATCGAGATCAGCAACGGTCTCATATAAAAGAACACCTTGTGCTCACAAATGATACCAAATTCACCGAGTGTCATCATGCACATGTATTAAAAACTTTTCTTACTTATTGATTCCCTACTATCTATCTTAAGATTAGTGACATATTGCGGTTGAAAATATAATTTAGTAATTAATTTATAATTAATTAACTAATAAATTAGATCATTTAATTAATCAACTAATTAATTTAAAAAATAAATGTTTAAAAATTTGATATTTATTGATATACACAAGATGGGTATTGTTGTTATTTATATCGTGATCACAATCGGCATTTGATAGGTAAGGAGCATTTGAGATGACGGCTGACACCCTTATTTGGATTTAGGAAACAAAATCATGAATCAAATTGTTGCAACGTTCTGAGTAATTTAAAGATAAAAATAATAGAAAGAATGTTATCAAAGCATTCATAGCACCAGCTTTTTTGTGATGCTCAAATGCAGGCCTTTCTCAGAACAAATATATATATATATATATATATATGAGACGAGCTAGGCAGCTCAGTTTCTTCAGTATCTCGAACATCATTTTGACCCAAAAATACTAAAAATTAATTCAATTAAAAAAATTTATTTAGCAAATATAATTACGTGTGTTGAAATTTTCACATTTAATGTATATATTTTAATGATAATTATAATTAAATTAAATTTATTTTTAATTAGACCCATAAAAAATAATAACTATAATTAATTCGATCAGATCTTTCAATTTAACAAATTGATGCTAAATTAAAGAATTCATAATGGAACTCAAAGTCACTTAATCTGTTTCACTAAAATGACTCGGTCAATGAAATCATTTTCCCTTTGTTTCTACTTCTAAACATATAAAACAAGATATTGAAAACATTGTATAATTATGGTTCTATCTAACCAAAATACCAAATGACACCTCTATGATAAACATACTTGCCTTTTATGTATATACATTTGATAAGTGAAAAGACATAATAAATGTGGTTTATATATATAAATTTAATTTATTAATTTAATTACAACTTATCACTAATCTATATATATTAAATGTAATACTTTCATAAGAAAAGGACATTTTTGTCTTCACATAAAAAGGAAGAAACTACAAATCTTATTCATACTTTTATAGGTAAAGAAAGAAAAGGAAAGAAAAAGGAAAGAAGTAAAGTATAGAGCATAGGTAAATAGATATAGATGAGTGATGGAATTAATTAATTTGGGCGTAGAGAGGAGAGGACTACATCTTGAAGAGAACTGTCTCTTCTCATGGCGGCCTTAAACTCTTCGAAGGTGACTTTTCCATCACTGTTAGCGTCCATTAGATCAAATATCTCATCTAGCTTCCCTGGTTCAGTTATATCCATCGGAAGATAGTCATCAGGCAATGCCTGCAGTACATATGAATGAACCCAACATTATCATGTGTGTGTGTGTGTGTGTGTGTGTATAAACATTAATTAATTAAGTAGTGTATATTATTAAGAATAATTAACCAATTTTAGTACTAATTAAAAAGCTAAGCAAGAGGCTTAATTATCGATACGATCACTTACTCTTAAGAGTGATGCTAATTCTTCCTTGCTGATGCAACCTGACCGGTCCGTATCATACATCTGATCATCGATCACAATTAGAACAAATATATTTTACATTTCATTCTAACCGCAAGGCTCTATATATGATTAGGGTTAAGTCAAAAGAATCTACCCTATCTCAAATATTTTACATCATGTAAGTTGTGCTTTCTGTATAGCCTAGAAGCCTACATATTTGTGGCTAAGGAGGCCATTGATGATGATAAAATCTGTTTTCAGATATGAACACCCAACTACTTCGAAATACTATCATCAACATGCATATAGTGGAAATTTTACCCTGAAAACCTCAAAAGTGTGGGAGACAGACAATAGCTTATAAATTATGTAAAGCTGTCAACTCCTTTTGATTTATGAATATATATGTTTATGTGGGAGCGCGCGTGCGTGCGTGTGTCTGAAGAGAGAGCGAGAGAGTGAACCTGAAAACATAGTCGGAGGGCATCATCCCCTTGTGAATATTTGAGACTGGTAAAGCCCCCAATGATTTCTCTCATGTCAACTGTCCCATCCCTGTTGTTATCAAACAGATCGAAGATGCGTGGGGCTAATGGAACTAGCGATAACATTTCCATGCCTTTCAATACCTCTTCAAATTCAGTCAATGTCGCGTTTTCAGTTTTACACCTGCACTTTGCCAAACAGAACACCATTCAAAATTACTGAGTCAAGAATTAATGCTCAACTACTTCTTCTCCACATGTTGGCAAGCAACATGTTCACTTAGAGGGGATTGATTCTTTTCTTTACTTACACTTTCTTGAAGTTTATACTAAGATTCTCGAGTTCCTCTGGCTTAAGATCATAATTAGACCCCACCAAATTCTTGAGTTTTTTTGTTCTCAAGGAAAAGCTGCTGCTAAGCACACTGGCCATTGCAGCTGCACGAAACTTTCGCCTTGCATTGAAACTCTGCAACCGGGAAACTATCTCAGCATCCATCTGATCTTGCTTTGCCAGATCTCCAATCACCCAAGGATGCTCAAGAATCTACAAATTTCAGAGAGGGGGGGTGGGGGGCATCATATAGCTAGTGATATTGATCTTGTTCTCATCATGTATATGGCTTATGATAAAACAATGGCTAGCTGCTCTTCTTCATTTTAATTCAAATATATTATATGAATCATGCATATTATATGACTGAACTTGTTTGAGTAGTAGTGCAGTTATGACACCTCCTCAGCACTTGGTCTCAAGTTGGGATCAACACTTAAAAGCCTGCTAATTAGTTGTTTTACTGATGATGATATGTTCTTCCATGTTTTCTCATAGAAGCTGAACTGTCCCTGCAACCACAGAATACCATTGAAAACGGATGAAAAAACTAAATTCTGATAAGAAACCTCAACTTGAGCACTGTATATGGAAATTTCAACAAAAAGTAACGTACATTTAGTATCATTTGCTGCTTCTGCCGGTTTGATTGTGCAATGAAAGGAGGATACCTGAATAGAAGAGGCATATGAAAATGTCTATACTTATAAAAGTCAAAATCAGAAACAACTAAAGTATGCTGCAATTTGATTTTGAATGGCTGGAATTAAGTAGTTCGACTCTTGAGATAACAGCTCATAAGTAAAATGTTAAGCTTTTTTGCCTCCATCGTATTATAACTCACCTGAACGCAGCAGGGGAATGATTCTTTTGCCATTTGTCTGCATTTATATAGGCACATCCTTTGACTTGAGAGAGAGTAAATTGGCAAAGAATTAGAATTAACTATCCGCCTGATGCGTGGTACCTAAGAGGGCTTAGCACCTCGTGCCCTCCATCCCATAATGTGAAGGTTTATGCTCCCAAGTGCGTAAGAATATTTTGTGCTTGACACTTACACCATTGATGTGAATCATTTGATATTTACAATGCAAATCTATGTACATAACTTTGACATATTTCAATTTTTTTTTTCACCACTTATTTGATACCTATCCTAAAAGAAGTTGAATTATCAATCAACACAGGAACTGAACGAGGAAGGGGGTTGTCAGCGGCAGTCGCCCCTTCAAGCTTATATAACTCTTTGTTACATGTATTTTTATTAAAATCTCCTAAAAATAATAAAATTACTGTTTGTACTTTATAATTGTTCGCTTCCTTGCTTCCTAAAATTAAAATTTCTGAGTTCATTCCTGAATTGATATAATATATGAACAGAAAATCTTCAAAAACTCCTAAAGAGCAAATTATATGACTTATTAGAGTTATATTAGACCATCGGACATTTCTTCTCCACTAGGAATATATTAACTACCAAATAAATACATAACAAAGTTGAGGGGAAAACTTACCCTGAGAGAAGAATGTAGAGAACGACACCAAGGGACCAGATATCACTCTTTGGAGTAATCTTATCCCTAGACAACGCCTCCGGCGATACATAATCAATGGAACCAAACAATCCCACAACCGGATCAGTGAAATCCTCCACAGAACTAAGTCCAAAGTCCATGATCTTCAAAGGAGAATTCTCATCTTTACTCAAGAACAAACAGTTCTCAGGCTTCAAGTCCCTATGGACAATACCAGCACGGTGCAAAGCTGCTAGCCCAGCCGCAATCTGCCTAACAACAGCTGCAGCCCCAGCTTCACTGTACCTTGCCTGAGCTACAATCCTGTCGAAAAGCTCACCTCCCGAGCAAAGCTCCAGTATCAGATGAACTCCTCCATTGTCTTCACAAACATCATAGAGATGGATGACGTTTGGATGAGGAGAAACACCTTCAACTATCCTTCTCATCACTAGGAGTTCATTTGTCAGCAGTGCATCTGCTATGAGGGACTGTTTGGTCTTCTGATTCCTTGAAGGGATAAAAGGGCCAAATCTTCTAAGTGTTTTGATGGCCACATATTGCTTGTTTCCTCCAATGCTGGACTTGGGCTTGGACTTGTGTGTCCCTTGTCTAACAACTGAGAACCCTCCCCTCCCCAAAACCTCTGTGATTTCATATTCATCAGTCAGTGATTTTCTTATTTCCTCTCCCATAAATATCAAAATCCCTTAATTTTGATAAGTTTGAAGAAGAAAACTAGAAAGAAATTCAACAAGAATCTTAATTATAAGTCAACAATTAATGAAGGAAAGAATATATATAACAGGATGGTTTGTGATGATTGAGGAAGAGAAGAAGTTTAGCAGATTTTAATAATGTTAAGATGAGGTGGTTAGACGCGGATTTGCATCAGCTAATGGAGCAGCTTTTCTCCTTTGTTTCTAGCATGATACATTTGTTCTTTGTATAAATGATATGCAAATGGTCTACGAGGAAACATACAAAGAGGAAGAGAGCAGGCGAAAAAGGGACAAAAGACTAAGTCAGAGAGAGAGAGAGAGAGAGAGAGAGAAATTCATTCTTTAAGGACACCAATTGATCCGGTTATTTTGTGCTCCTTATCTAATTTAGAAGAGTCATAATTTATTCATTTATTCACTAAAATCTTGGGATTGTTTTCTACTTGGCACTTCAATTTGTATTACATTATGGGATTTTTGCATGACAATCAGAGTCATTCTATTTTATGGCTAAGGCACCAAAATGAAGGATTCACTTCTTAATTTCTTATGTCTCTCGTTGCCGTGCCACTTTTAGAGTTGAATCTAAGTCAGCACAATTGTAAAATAAATTAACTAGAAAAGTTGAATCTAAGTAAAAGGACTAATTATAAACAATAATTTAAGTTACATAATATGTACGTAATTACTATATAAAAGAAGACCTGTTACATGTTGAAATTGACGGTTACATCCTATAACTATTACACCAAAATTTTAGACTACCAATTATATTATTAATTTTTGATTTAATTATCACTTGATATAAAACTAAAAATACAAGTATTTTGGTCAAAATATAATGAAAAAATTTATGAACTAAATTGGAATTTGGTTATGAATTGAATTTTGACATAGTCAAATTGTAATTGATCACTGACCTAATTACTTAAAATCTTTAACCAATATATTAATAAATAATCATTTTTTATCTGACTACATTTTTGTTTTTTTCTTTCTAAACATATTTTCCTCTGTTATTATTTCTTTATTTCATCCATAATTTACGATATTGAGATGTTGGCTGGGTAGTGTAGATGGAAGAATCAGGGAGGTTCGAGTCTTCAAGATGGCATAGGCTTCAACTAGGGAGGATGGAACTGTCCATTCGATTTGTTATTGCTCTGGCAAAAGAAACGGGTAGAGTGGCACTATCACTATTCACTACCCATAATAGTGGCAAAGTTGAATTATTTGGTCAACCTCATCAAACGCGTATCATGTGAAGTTACTTTGGCTAAAAGCTTATGACGTCGTTTAATTAAAATAACGTTTAGTTATGGTCCAAAAACCCGTAGTAAAATTGATTTGCCTAACAAAATTAACACGCTTTCTGCATCCACCCCATTCCCCAAAGTGCGTTGAAGAGCATGCAAATGCAAAAGCACTTGCGCATGCGCTTCAGCTTTTTATGTGGCTGATTCAAAATATTTAATTTGGTTGAGTAATCTACTTTAGATGATAGTGCACGGAAACTCCACAGTTAATAATCCACACCCCTACATATTTCTACATCTAGGCTTGACAATATCAACCCAATTCGTGGGTATTTATCCCACTCCACTCTGCATGAAAGGAGGCGAGTTTTAATGTGAATTTCATGTGGGCACGGGTTCGGGTTTAATACCAACCCGCCCTGCTCGACCCCGAATACTTATATAGTTATAATATATAATATATTATATATTTGTATGACTGAAATCTTTTTATATTTTAATTTTTTATTGATATATTTAAACATTGTTATGCTGAATATTATTTAATTGATGTTTATATTTAAATTCCTAGTTGATATATTTATATATTATCATGTTGATTGAATTTTTTGTATTAAATTTTATGATATTTTAGTTGAATTGTCAAATTATGGTTAATTAAATAGCCTTTTCTTTTAAAAAAAAGATGGTAGGTGTGGAGTTGGGCGGAATGGATGTGGATTTTACATAATTAATATGGAGTGGGTTAAAAATTTCAAATTTAAAACTCGCGAAGTGAGATAAAGCGAATTTTAAGATATTCTTTTTAAGTGTGGAGTGGATTCAGGCTTAGAAAAAATCTGCTCCAACCTGTCCCAGTGCAAGTCTATTTACACCCAAACATAGGTGGTAGAGTTGATGGATGACCGATCAAACAGCAATGGTATGAACTCATAGTTAGATAAAAAGTGTTGGCAAGCCAACTTTCACATTATATCTAGAGGTGTAAATAGATATTAAACGGATCAGACACACTATTTACATATTCGTATCTCTTTAATTTTTTGAATATTCAAATACGGATACGAAATTAACATATATTTAAGAATAATATCCGAATTCGTATCAATTAGATGTCTGTCGAATTCGGATGTATTCGTATTCGATTACAATTATTCATAGATAATTGATTATTTAGATATATGTGAATCTATGAACATATAACAAATATATATTTTTTAATTAATAGAAGGAATTATACAATTTTATTAAAAATAAAACAATCAAACAAAAAGCATAATCTCTAATTAATAATTAACTTTGTAATTGATTATTAGTACTAATTAATATTAATAATGACATTTAAATATATTAATTATAAAACCAACCAACAATAATTACGTTGGTTAACTTTATTCTTCAATTTGTTCTCTATATTACAATAATTTTTTAAATTTATTCTTTTTTCTTCTCAATTCTTCAATTATAATTTATATATATACATACATGGATTATGAGATTTTTATTAAAAAAATAAATAATATATTATTTAATAAATATACATTCGGAGCGAATATTAAACAGATCGGATACGCATTTACTATATCGTATCCATTTATAATCGGATATCTACTAATCGAACACGGATAATACCCGCTTTAAATGGATGCGGATAAATTTCGTAACGGTAGACGAATTTTCAAATATCCATTTACAGCTCTAATTATATCCTACTTGAAATAAAATCAAGTTCCAAAGTGAAAGATTCTTCAAAGTAGCCGCTTGCCCACCTTGGATCCTCTATTCCATTTCCTATTTGATCGCATATTCCAACTTGTTGTATTTATTCCAAATGTACCTAATTTTCAATCAATTATTTTTATCAGAAAATATTTAATACAAGTATTATATATTCATGAAATTGAATAGAAAATGCAATAGAAAATGAAATAAACGATTTAAATCGCCACTAGCCAACCTTGTTTCACATAAAGATGGAATCCCACGCTCTCCTCTTATTTCATCAACAAAACAAGTTGGACATTGAAAGATTCTTTAAACTCAACAATATATTACATCCCTAAATCATATATTATCAAGTCAAGTCAATTCAATAATAAATGTCTATTGACACTCCACTTCCACTTGGCCTTCTCATTTTAGGTCAAGCCAAAAAGGAAATTCAATACTTCTTAATAGTGAGTATTCGCTTTTTAAGAAATCTTGTTTCGCCATTTCATACTATGTATTCTTGTTTCGCCATTTCATACCATCCACACATAGTGCTTTGATTTTGCATTTCAATTCTAATAGTAACACATATCTTATCCTTAACTGAGGTCCAAAATATAGAAACAAAGAAACATTTCCACCAGTGTAGCACTCAGTCAATTCTGTTCCATTCAATCCCTCCTGCTTATTGAATCTTGCTTCACTTCATAATTCATTTTGATATTACAACATGTCTAGCACGACTTTTAAGAGTTCGAGAGAGTTTACCGCAATAAAAGGACTGGACAAAAACATAGAAAGCAGCAAATTTGATAAAGCTTCATGTATCATTGTAGATCAACACTAACTTCCATGCATAATGTCTTCAACATTTCCAGACAACTACAGCACAAGTGGACGAGGTCCTGCCCAGCTCAGTCAGTGCCTTCCTGATTATGTCGTTAAACTAATACGATAAATTTAAAACATAGTAAAACACTCAGATCCAATACACTTCTTTATCTATAGTACTGCACATATTTACTAAATTAACAAGGTTGGCTGAATTAGCAGCACAACATACCATGACCTTTTTTCACAGCCTTCTGTAGGATTAATGTAATGTAGATCTCTTCCAAATGCAGTCAGATGCAAGTGTTCCAGTGTTCAGGGTACCACAAAGGTATTTCTTGCTTTGATAGTGGATCAATGGAGTAGTCAACTGGTGTAAAATCAAGCGGCGAGCCAAGTCTCAAGTCAGCAATACTCTCCCCTACATTGCTAGTGAATGTGGAATTGTATGAAGACTTGCACTGGTCATACTGCAATTCTGTTGATGAAAAAATGGAACTACTTAATGACACGCTTGTTTCCTGAAATATTCCATCAGATACAGCTCTCTGTTTGAAGAAGTCATCATCTTCTTGAGGCTGTGTTGCTGGCTGCTGTTGGTTCTGACATTCCAGAACATTGAAGTTCCCAGAATGAAAGGTGTTGTTGCGCTGAAGATTGCTATCATAGAATGACATTAGCTCAGAAATTATTTTTTGGCCATCTTCTGGAATCCCAAGTCCAGAAACATTCACAGAAGTCGAAGGATTATTCACCGGCAGAGCAGACAACTTCGTTTCAGCACAAGGTGTCCGGAAGACAGCTGCCTTCTCATTACTTATCTGATGACTTGATGTGTGAAGCCTTTCAGAAGAACTGAAGCGGAATTGGCAATTAGTTTGGTGGTTGTTTCTCCATGTCCGGTCGTTAAATCCCATACGATAATCACTGTGGGGGCATTGAGGAAACTCACAGGTATATATCTTCTGATCCTTGCAGTCTTCTTCAGATATCTGTTTCCTTTTTGGGCCAAAATCAGAATCTATATCAAAGATCTCTCCCTTAACTGGAGCTAATGGTGGCAGGAGATGCCTGTCTTTAGGTGCTGTCATCCCAAAGTTGGAAGGAGTCTGATCCAGGGGCTTACAGTCCACTTCAACTTTCCCATCATTTTCCAAGCCTTCAACATCATAGTCAGTGATATCACCGATCAAACAAGATGTGCTCCCATCAGCAAAGGATGGCAGTGGACACCTATCAGGATACAGTTTTCTGGACAAAGTCTCCTCTTGGTTAATAATAGCAAGCCAAGTTGCACTCTCCTTGGCCGTCATCTTATCCTGCAAGCATTTAGACTGCTGAACGAGCTTACGGATCTTAGCAATATCAGGGAACATGTGTTTGATCACAGCAGTGAGAACGCTAACTTTCCATGCCTTCTTCAAATCATGTGGCTTCTTATACGGAGGTGGCCCTTGATCCTTGGGCAAACCAAGTTGAGGCCACCATTCCTCATTCCCAGTAGGCCACCAAGGAGGGGGAACAGCCTTCTCAAAGGGGAACCGCCTCTGGGGCGGATTGCAGTGCTGCATCAAAGCTGACAACAATGAGCCAAGTGTAGTGTCCTGAAGCTCCTGAAGAGTATGAGGAGTGGAGGGCACCGTACTCAAATCCTCAACTTTCCCAGGGATTGAATGCTCCGCCTGATACTTGGCTATTGCGGCCGGGCCATTCCGATCAAACCTTACTTTCTCCTTCCACCATGCACGAAGATTATCGGAGGCACCTGTGACAGGTTTTCCTTTCTCAGGGATGATGCCATAGACAAAGCCCTGAGCTTTACAAACCTCCATCATCTTCAACATATACTTCAAGATGCCATCTTGTGCCCGGGACATTTTCTTCCTTCGTGCTTGTTCCTGGGACTGATGCTGTCCTGTGCTATCATCAACTCCATTCCTGGTCTTCTTCAGCTCCTTCAGCCGCCTCAAGAGCATCTTATCTCTCCACATTCTCCTTTCTAGCTCTTCAACATCCATCTCCTCATCACTGCAGTCTTCATCTACCTGCCCCATAGGTTCAACTTGTGGGGCAACTTCAACTTGGTCCGAAGTAGCAGAGAGAAAATCAAAATTACCACAGAAACCCATTTCTTCAAATAGGCCCATTTAGCTGACGGCACAGGAGTCCAAAAACCTTATTAATCTCAAGTTGACTTCTATGTCTGACTCCTTAAGAAAGACAATAAGATAGATGCTTACAGATACTGCTCTTAACAACTCTTAAGATATTTCCCAAACCACAGATAATCCAAGGAGAAACCTCCAAATATTCCCACAAATCTGATCCAAAACAATAAAAGAACAATTAATGAACTAAAAACATAATTGCTGTAAAATTAAAAAATCTCACATATAAACTCAAAATAAATTGCTATTCAGCTAGCGATAAACAAACTGCCTCATGATCAATCTCAACCTGTCCCAGAACACAAATGGTTAAAAAAAATCATGGTCCTAAACATGGGAAATCTAACCAGAACCCTCACACTTCTTTCTATAATCTTCATATCCTCTTAGAACCATTGACTTACAAGCCCCTGGAAGCAAGATGAGATTTTTATAGCTTCTAACTAAAGGACACAGATGGAACACTAAAACAAACTTACAAAAATACCCAATTCAATTTTTGCCTCTAATACAAGAGAAAGAAACTAGCAACAAAAACAGGGCTCAAAATTTCAGCACTTACTACAACAAGACTTGGGCTTTTCATATAGAGTTGACACAATTGGAAAAATGAAAATTTCAATGTCAAGAAGCAAAACCCAAAACAAAAAAGAGAAGGAAAAAAGAATCTAGAGAGAACCTACAGATCTTTCTCCTTTTCCTTTTCTATATTTTTTCTCCTCAGCTTCTGTTTAGCTTTTTTCTGGGCGAGTGATTTGGATAAGAGGGAAGGGGACAGAGACAGTGGAGTTTATTTGGCGGTTTTGCCTTTCTTGTGAGAAGGTGCCAAGAAGTGGGAAATGAGCAGTAACGTCAGTTAATCATGGTTGAGTTAGCCTCACCATTGTCCACATGGTTAGTCTCACCATTGTCCACCCATGTGATGTGATTTACTAATTTGTTACTCCACTGCCCACATATTCAATCTATCTATGCTGTATGCATATACACATACGTATACAATATGGGTATTTCATCGGGATGAATAATTTTGACTAACTTTGATTATTAAAAATTAGAATCTTTTTCCAAAGCTTAAATTATTAAATTTTTAGATTCTTTTAAATTATTTATATTAATTTCACTATTTATTTAATATTAAACATAAGTTTCATAATCTTAAGTTGGGGATGTCTACGGTGAGGTAAGATTGTACTCTACTTATATGAGATATCAACAAACTAAATGACACATGTCTTTTACAACAAGTTGTTGTTAATTTCACAACAAGTTATTGTTTTGCATTTGAAATTCTTAATATATTTAGTTCTTGGTAAATATATTCCCAAAAAAAAAGTTAAAATAAAAATATATTATCTTAAATAATATAATTTTTAAAAAAAATTGTTATATACTCTACATTGTTAAATAAAAAATATGTCCAAAATAATTTGAATAAATTTAATTAATTTATTTATTAATTAAGATATAAAATTTTAAAAATAAAAAAATCTAAAACTATCATTCTACAATATAATTTTAACAATTTAACTTATATACTCAATAATATTAAATAGGCATATTTGAAATAATTTAACTAAATTTAGTTAATAAGTAAAAAAAAAATTAAGCAAGAAAATTTTAAGTTTATTATTTCATATAATATAATTTTAAGTTACATACTTAATAATATTAATAAATAAATATATTTAATTTAATTAAATTTATTTTTAATTAAAAAGTAAATAAATAAATAAAAAGAAAAAGAAAAAACAAAAACAAAAAAATAACTTCTTTCTTAAAAACCGCAACCACCCCACCAGTACCCCACCCACCCGCTTCCACACTCAGCTTCCCCCCCCCCCCCCCCCCCCCCCCCCCGCCCTGTGGGAGGCCGTGGCAGCAGGATTTGTGGGTTATGGGAGTTGGGTGGGTTGTATCTATAAATATATATATGTACCTAGAGATATATAATAATGTATTTATATATATAATATATAATATACATACATATATATATGCCTATTTATATATGTATACATATAAATATTTTAAATATAATTTTAATAAAGAGCAATTTTATTATTTATTATTTAATTTTTTTATTGATTTTTATCCTAGAATTTAACTGATATAAAAATAAATTCTCTAAATAATAATAATTTATAAAAATAGATTCCTATTAAAAATATATATGTAATACTTATAGCAATTCATCAAGTTAAAAAAATAAATAATTTTATATTATATGAAATTAAATCATCTTAAATTATTTATTAAACAAATAAACATAATATATAACTATATGTGAATGAAATATAAAACATAATTAATACATAAATAACAAGTATTTAAATAATTAAATAAATTAACTTAATTAATTTAATAGGTTATTTAATTACTTTAGCTCATTATTTAATTAATACATTATTTAGTAAATAATTTTTACTTAAATTTAATTAATTTTATTGATAATTATTTTAATTATATTAATATTAATTTATTAAACTTAAACTTAATATATTATTAAATAATAATTAAATTTGTTATTATAATTTTAAATAAATCTAACGACTAATATTTAATGAAGATTAATATTTAATACGTTATCTAGTAAATGAATTATTTAATAATAATATAAATAGTATTTAATTAAATTTAATTTTTTCCGACAATTAATTTAATTAAATTTTTAAACACAAGTTTTAGAATTTTACAACTAGAAATATATGTATACATATAATATTTTAAATATAATTTTAATAAAGAGCAATTTTATTATTTATTATTTATTATTTAATTTTTTTATTGATTTTTATCCTAGAATTTAACTGATATAAAAATAAATTCTCTAAATAATATTAATTTATAAATATAGATTCCTATTAGCCAATACATTAATAATACCTAGAATTTTGAATTGATTTGAAGAATTTTAATTGAGAATAAATTCTAGCGCCTTTCCTAAAATAACTTGCTAACATAATTTTTTTAAGTATATTAATGTATATCATATGTATATATTTGACATTTCTATTGAAAATTCAATTAATTTATCATTGATCTAAAAATAAAAATACATCGAAAGATATTGAAATATAATATATATATATATATATATTGAAATTAAAAGATAATATATAGAAGTATAATAAATAAAATATGCCAATCTTATATTTTATGTGTTTAATAATAAAAAAGCATTTAAAGAAAAATCTAATTTAATAGGCCCAAAATATATATGGAGCCATTTAGTGGGATAGAGCTCAAAATAAATAAAATTTTATTATTGGTAACAGTTATTTTACTACAATGCACCCACAACATATAAGCGAAACATACCATCAATTGCTTGTACAGGTAGCAGGTTAATGTACTTTATTATGTTGTCAACTAATCCTAAAAAAGAATGGTTATGATTTCATATTTTAAATCCAACGGTTCAAATTAAATACATATATACATTCCTCACACGAGGTATGTACAATCATGATTGCAGTGTAAACTACTCCATCTTAAGTTTCATAATCTTATGAATTACTAAAACTGATGAGAGTCAAGATGACCTCACACGAGATTGCAAGGGAAAAAACCAAATCTAAAAGGAGAGACATTTAACTGCAAGGTTTAAGCTAAACTTTAAAGTCGTTAGGAGTGTTGGGAATGATTCAGTTAGCAATAGAAATGAGAAAAGCTTGTTGTGTAAATATAATAAGCATACCTAACAATATCAAATGAATTGGTATTTTATAGATGTGTGAATAAGGTTTGGGGGTTGGAATATATTGATCCAATTTGTTTGGAAAGATACTGATTTAATGGTAGGAATAAGGTAATTAATGGGTTAGATTTGGTTCGAATCATGTTAGATTCGAATCCGAAAGTAATATGTCGTATTTAAATCCGATTTAAAATTCTATAAAATCTATAGTTGGTATAATCATATTCGAATTCGGATAAAAGTCGGATATTAAAAAAAATCCAAATCCGAATACTCTCAAAGTCATCATATATTTATTATTTTTCTAAAAATTTAGTAAAATCCAAATATAAAATAGTTATCCTTAAAAAAATACATAACGGAATAATGAATAAATTTTCAAGTCTATTGATAACTTAAAAACAATAGTAGAATTTAATTTTATCACATTCGTTCACCATATCATTGCATTTCAGGTTCTGTTGCTAATAATAATACTTATTTAGCATTATAAATACATAGTTATACTTGATTCTTCAATCAACTAATTACACACTCAAAGTTTTATGAAAAAGAAACTCATTTTGATCAAATCGAGATTTACATTGCATTTGTTTCATATAATGACACTTGGCTCCTACTCATTATTCTTCCAGCATAATTTTTTGTTATAAAAATAGAGAAACAAGCGATGTAATTATGATGTAAATAATATCAAAATTTAACAATTTATATGAATAGTACATAATTTAATATATTGTATAGGAGTTCATTACTCCCTTCTTCCAAATATCCATTTTGACATTGTTATAAGACCCTGTGTATACATATGAATAATACTAAATATATTCGGATTCAGATTATTAATAAATCGGATCGAGCCATATTCATATTCGTTCTATTTATGGATCACGGACTTTTTTAATCGGACTATATCCGTTGAATATTTTATCAAATAAAGATTATAAATAATCAAATTAAATTCAAATAGAATTCAAATTAAAATCCGCTCTATTAACAACCTTAGATATGAATGAGCCTTTTCGTAAAATGGGTCAGGCCGATGTTCGCGACAAAAATATGGGTCGAGCCCATGTGGGAATCATAGTCAGTGACCAAAACTCACAGTCAGGCTAATAGTACTTCGACCCTTAGCAGATGGGTCGCTATGCTCTTAGGTGGTATAGCTATATATTGTCTTCAAGTTAGACATATGCAATCAGGCTCAGATTTATTGAAATGTTGAAACCTTGCCACCTAAAATAAAGTCATTTGAAACTAGGTCGGAAGCCAGGATAGGATGTCAAACTATTTGGGCTGGCTTAGCCTAGACCAGTTGACAAATGGGACTAACTTGAAGGTAGTCTCAAGCAGGTTGGCCCATGGGTCGTAGGCAGGCTGGCCGACAGTTGGCTGGCTTTATTAAGATTGAGCCCATCCATGATTGGACCCATACTAGGTGGGCCTGCCCCAACATAAGCCAGGCCGGCCCATAAATATATATGTATATATCTTATCTTATACAATATATATATATAGGGTAAAAATGATTGTACCCCTTTGTGAAAAACGAAATAGGCAAAAGACTCCCCGATAAAAAAAAACATACAAAAAACCCCCTCGTCATTTTGAAAATCATGCAACGAGGCTCCTTACGCACCTCACTCGCTCATTCATGCGAATTTTTTAAAGTTTTTATGTATAAAATGACTTTTCTACCCTTATAATATCAACTGTTAGATGCTTCTGAGAAAAATCAATGGTTCAAATTAAATCTCACAAAAAATATATATAAATATAGAAATAATATTATTTTATATAAATATTATTTATATATATATTTAATAAATATATATATATACACACCAAACCCACTAGAAAAACTCCCTCCCCATGTACTGCACCCCCCCCCCCCCACAGTACATTACAACACACACACACACACACACATAGATATATATTATATATGTTATATGTATATTCATATATATATACATCTATACATATTACTAAACCCTAATCTCTTACCCCCACCCCACCCTGCCCCGAATCTGCCATGGCAAGACATCGTCGGCCATGGCCGCCGCCTCAAAAAGGCAGTCATGGCAGCCATCGGCGCCACCGTGAAAAAGACGGCCATATATATATACACACATTATGTATGTGTGTTGAGAGTGTATGTGTGTGTGGTGTATATATATATATATAAATTTTTCAAAAAAATAAAAAAATAAAAGGCCGCCAGTCGCCATGGCCAGATGCAGCTGACCATGGTGGCCGGTGGCTGGACTTGGCCAGATCTGGCTAAGTCTTGGCGAAATTCTGGCTACCATGGCAGCTATAGCCATGGTTGCCAATGGCGGGTAGGGGTGGGGGTAATATAATGGGTGTATATATATATTATATTTGTATAATATTTATATTATATATATTAGGGGTGTTCGCGGTTCGATTTTGGATCGGTTATATTTTTATTGTAAGTTCGATCCAATTTAATTTATTTTAAATTGATTTGGATTGGATTGATTAATTTACTTTTTCAACTTAAATTTTTAATTGAAATATTTGATAAGTTACTATTGATAATTAAACTAATTTAATCAATTAATTTGCAAATTTTATTTATTAATCATATCACTAATCTTGTGGAATTAAGTTTAATTATATATTTTTTTATATAATTAGTATATAAATTTCAGTTTGGTTTGGATTGGATCGGTTTTGATATTAAAACCGAAAACGGATCCAAACCAATCAGTTTTAAAAAAGCAAATTCAATTCAATCAAAAAATTTGGTTTTGATCAATTTTTTATTTTTTGAATCAGTTCGTCAGGTTTTTTTTTTATTGAATTAGATTTGAACACCCGTGATATTTATATAATATACATGTATATAAATATATGTTTTTATATATTTTTTTAGAGATTAATCCGAACCATTCATTTTCAAGAATCAAACGGCTATGAAGAAATTAACAAAAATTTAAAGAAAAAAGAAAGATATGAATAATAGATAAAATAAAAATAAAAAGTATTAATTTTAATTTTAGTTGGGGATAATTTTGTCTTTTCAATAGTAAATAGAGAGCAAACATAGAAAAGGAGGCGGTGTGCTTGATTTTCAAAATGATGAGGGGGTTTTTTGTATTATTTTTTTTCATAGAGGGGTGTTTTGAACATTTCATATTTCACAGGGGGTAAAATGACATTAGCCCTATATATATATATATTATGGTTTATGTTACAAAGCAATTAAAAATACAATTTAAAATAGGATTTTTGGCATTTTACACCCTTAAATTATAGCCCATTGACACTTTGCACTCTAAAATTGTAAAATTGACGGATTGCATCCTAAAATTAATATTTCCTTGGCAAATAGCACCCCAACCACCTTTCCAACAAAATTTATGCTAGAAAACAAATTTCTCCAGCAAGATGAGCATAAAATTAATGGTGGATGGGGGTAGGATACCCCCCCGGGGGTACCCGCATGGGCTCGGGTATCATTTTTTGATACCCGAGTCCCAACCCCCATTTTATAGGGTACCCCCAAAACCCCTACTAAATTTTTTTCATATTTTTAATGCATAAAAATTAAAATTTGATTAATTTATTATTTATTTTTGTTGTGAACCAATTGAGAGCACTACCATTCATTATTCACAAGTTCTAAATTCCACCAATATATAATTTTAATACTTAAATATAAACATTAATGTCTGATATATGATACACATCATATATTCAGACTTCAATTAAATGTATAATACTTAATAATATAATCAGCTTTTTTTTAATAAAATGGGGGTACACGATATAATTTTAAAACTTAAATATAAACAGTAATGTTTAATATATGATATACATCATATATTGACACTTCAATTAAATATATAATACTTAATAATTTAATTAATTTTTTAAAAAATAAAATAAAATGGGGGTACCTGATCGGGTATTGAGTACCCTAAGCCAATATTCGATACCCAACCCCCAAATTTTTGAGTACTCCCATAAATACCCGTTCGGGTTTGGGGACTAAAAATACCTGACTTGAATGAAAAATACCCGATAGAGTAGAGTCGAGTCGGGTCGCGTACCCCAAACCTGAACCCGATGCCCACCCCTACATAAAATCATCCATTTCCCTCTTCAGAAAAATTTTGACATATAAATCAATAACCAATACTTACAGTTCTAGTCAATCGAAATACTAAAAGATCGACAAAAAGAACCAAAATTCATGATTTTTGGCCAATCTTTATAAACAAGATTCAAACCAATACATATCTTTAAATATATATCTTAGACTAATTGAATTAAAAGAATGGTTGTTGAAAATGTTTTTATTCCTTGCAGAAAGTACAAATTTTTGGATGTTGGGAGGCCTTTAAATGGACTGATTCAGAGGTTAGAAAGCAAAGACCATGATTTCAAGTGAGAAGAAATCACCCAATTTTGAGCAAAAATATGTCTTGCCAAGTTACTCTGAGATGTGATAAAAATACCAGCAGCTACTACAGAATCACAGAATTGGAAGGAAAATCAACACTTATGATTACAGACTTTTTAGATCGACTTTTGGCAGAGGTCAGTGTGAACAAATTAATTTTAGTCCAATTGAGAAGTGACATGTGTAAAATAATGTGTTAATTATTAATTTAAAATTTTCTATTTATATTTTGAGATTTAAAATTTAATTTCTAAAGTACTCAAATCAAATATTAACAATTGTTAAAGATGGAATATCTGTATTTATGGACCAATCAAATAAAAAATATTTGATAGTGATATTATCTTATAATGTTTGATATTATCAAATCAAATATATCTAGTATTATCTCTTAATATTTGATATTATCTTATCAAAGACATAACCGTTGAAGGAGTTCAAGTCAATCTAGAAGTCTTCTATCAAGTACTTATATAAAGGGGTGATCCCAACCCATTTAACATAACACAAATTCCAGCAAACAAGAGAAACTTTGAAGGAGGCCAGCAATTCTCTCAAGTAAATTTAAGGAGATCCACGATGTTCAAGGCGTTCTTTGTGGAATTCATATATTTCTGGCATTTGATGCAAGATTAAGGTGCAAAGCCCTCGAATTGGCATTAATTTTATTCAAGGAGATCCACGATGTTCAAGGCGTTCTTCGCAGAACTCATATATTTCTAGAGTTTGATTCGAGATTAAAGTACGAAACCCTCGAATTAGCATTAATTTTATTCAAGGAGATCCATGACATTCAAGGTGTTCTTCACGGAACTCATATATTTCTGGCATTTTATTCGAGATTAAGGTGCGAAGCCCTTGAATTAGCATTATTTTTATTCAAATCAAATTTAAGGAGATCCACAACGTTTAAGGCATTTTTCACGAAACTCATTAAATTCAAGATTATATTTGGAATGGAAGAATCAAATGATTAGATTAGAGATTGAACCCACATTTAATTGATTGATTGATTTTAATTTTAATTTTATTTATACGATTTTTTCTTGTCTTGTAATTTTAATTTTTGCAGACAAGAAATTTGTTGTTACAAATTTTGGCACGCCCAGTGGGACAATCTCTACCTCTCATCTCTTTTCTTCATCAAGATTGAAGTATCATGGTCACCAACAAGACTGCTACATTGAAAATGATTACCTTAAATTCCATAAATGCTAGAGTAAAAAGTGTTGGCGTCACCACAAGGAGTATGTCCAAAAACTCGCAATCATCTTCGGAGGTAAATCCTTCACTAGAAGTTGTGGAAAAAACATTATTGCATGCTATTGATACTAATGAAGGGTGGAGGCTCAAAGGAAGAATCAGCAGCATCCACTCCTTACTCAACCTCAAGTTCCTCAAGCATAGAGCCAATAATGGTGACAAGTGCTATAATTTTGTAAGAACAAATTGCTAATTTGATGAAGATTGTTGAACGGCTGGCAAAACATGTCCAAGAGCAAGATTCTCAAATCTCCAAGTTGATGAACAAGGTGGATAATACTGAGACTAGTCGCGTGATGGAGAAACAAATAGAGACTCAAGATGAAGGCGAAACATCCACAAAGAGGCAGCCAATTGAAAATGAGAAGCCTGAAATAAAAGCACTGCAAGTTTCCACTGATGGACTAATTCCTGTCAACCAACTAAGGGAGTTTATCATGGAAACTATCAAAGACAAGTTTGAAGGAAGCTCTAAGTCATTTATGACTTATTCCAAGCCATATACTCAAAGAATTGACAGCTTAAAGATGCCGACTGGTTATCAACCACCAAAGTTTCAGCAATTTGATGGCAAAGGCAATCCAAAACAACAAGTGGCTCATTTCATTGAAACTTGTAATAATGTAGGGACGTATGGAGATCACCTAGTTAAGCAGTTTGTTCGATCTTTGAAAGGCAATGCTTTTAATTGGTACACTGACCTAGAAGCATGCTCAATTGATAGTTGTGGACCATTGGAGCAAGAATTTCTCAATTGCTTTTACAGTACTCGAAGGACGGTCAGTATGATTGAACTTACAAATTCTCACCAATGGAAAGAAGAATCAATCATTGATTACAATAGTCGCTGGAGAAACTTAAGCCTTAATTGCAAAGATCGATTATTTGAGGCTTTAGCCATTGAGATGTGCAGTCAAGGGATGCATTAGGGACTCCGATATATTCTGCAAGGAATTCAGCCCAAAATATTTGAGTAGTTGGCTACTCGAACCCGTGATATGGAGTTAAGCATGTTTGCTAGCAAAGTAGAAAGGCCACCAATTGAAGAACCTCGTAAGTCTAAGGAAAAGTAAGAATTCAAGAAAGTGGGCAAACCTCTTGCTAAAGCACAAAGTAAAGAAGCTATGACATTGAATGCAATACCCATCAAGTTTCATACAAAAGCAGAAAGCACAAAGGATGAAAAGAAGGATGTCTCCCAAGAAAGAAGACAAAGAAAATTAACTTTAAAAGAGATGTAGTTTAAGACATACCCATTCCTCGATTCTGATGTCTCTAGAATATTTGATGATTTGCCAAATGAAAAAATTGGAAACCCAAAGTATTGCAAGTACCATTAGTTGGTGGGTCACCCAATCCATGACTGCTTCATATTCAAATATAAAGTGATGTAATTGGCTCGACAAGGGAAAATCTCACTTGAGGAAAATAATGCTACCTCAAATCATGCTGCTATCGAGATTAAAAAAGATGTACTTGGTGATCACAATAGTTTCATTACGTGTTACATGATAAGTGAAGAAAAGATTTCCTTTAGTGAAGCATGTTTATTTGATGAAGAAAATCACGATGTAACTGAGGAATGCATGTCGGCAATGACTTTCACTAATGAAGACTTGTTGCTTGGCTTCAAGCCCTACTATAGGCCACTATTTATAACTGGCTATGCTCGTGAGCATAAAATAAATAGAATTTTGATTGATGGAGGCTTTGTAGTCAATATTTTGCCATTGCGTGTGATGAAGGATTTAGGAATCTCCACATATGAATTGACAAACAATTGCCTGATGATCCAAGGGTTCAATCAAGGGGGAAAATGGCTCGTAGAATAATAAGGATAAAGCTATTGATGGACGGTATGTTATCAACGGCATTATTTTATGTCATAGATGCCAAAACATCATACAATATGCTTTTAGGTCGACCTTAGTTATATGAAAATGGATTAGTTCCCTCTACTTCGCACCAATATTTTAAGTATTATTGAGAAGGTATGGTAAAGAAAGTACTTGGAGATAGCAAACCTTTCACTGAAGCTGAATTACATTTAGCAGATTCCAAGTATTACACTAAAAGTATGAAAACTGTCAAGGCTAAAGAACAAAAGGAATCCAAGCAACAAGATGATCTTGATAGAAGAAACAAGGTTAAAGACTTGACTCCAACATGCAGTAGTAAAGATCACATAAAGAGAGAGTCACCTATGGTAGTATCTGAATCATTAAAAGAATTGACATTTTCTCTAATTAAGCTTGATTCGAAGAAGCCATCCCCTCAGCCATTGAAAAGGTTTGTTTGTGCAACTCAAGGAGCCAAGAATGAACATAGAGAATCTTTGCAGCTTCAAAATGAGAATTGCTTTGATCCAAAAGCCTATAAACTTCTTGTCAAAGTCGGATATAATCCACAAGAACGTTCCATGTTGGGAGAACTCCCTCCGGAGGCTTCTGGTAAGAAAACGTATAGACTTAATACTATCCAAAAGATGTTGAAAGAAAAAGGTCATGGCGTTCAAAGCTCTCGAATGGGACTTGGATTTGTTCCTCAAAATCCTATTCACATTGCGATTAGGAAAGCTAGCAGTGATCATATAGTTGAAGAGGAATTTTTCTCAAGAAATCATATTTTCGATGAAAATGGGAAGAAAGTCTCGTGAATCTCTGTTTTCAATAGACATGGAAAGTGGCGGCATAAAAGAACTTGTAATTGGAGATGAAATTCATCTAAAATGTCAAAGTACTTGAAGTGGGTTAGCGAGCCAAAAAAGCTTAGGAGTTCAATTCTTTCACACATGAAGCGGTGCTCTATTTTAAATATATCATGTGGTAAAACCTCAGAGGTTAAACTGCAAACCATTATCTTTACACGAACGCAAATGGACAAAGAAAATGATAGAGAATACGCTTCTTCATATCATATTGTTGTTAGTAATAGTCGGTCAACTCGTCAAAGTACTACATATCATCTTTCCAAGCAAATCTCTAAGCTTATCTACAGTAGTTACATAAGTGTGAAAGATGTTGTCATGCAGATGGTTCATATAAGAAGAAGGGATGGACAAATAAAGGCATGTGTGGAATTCAAGAAGATTGAACCTGTAGAAGAGGATATTACACCAGCATACCATATTACTCTGAGTGAAGAATTTTTTATTGAAGAAGAAGATGCTGAAACTGCTCATTCTAAGTTTGAAGAAGACGTTAAGGCTACTTTAGATGAATTGAAAGGGATTAATTTAGGTGATGCCAATGACCCTCAACCTATCTACATTAGCACTTTGTTAACTGCTGAGGAAGAAGAAGTATGTGTTGAGATATTACATGAATTCAAATATATGTTCGCATGGTCGTACAAAGAGATGATTGGTTTAGATCCAAAGGTGGCAGTTTATCATTTATTAGTAAAGAAAGGAACTCGTCTAGTCAAACAAGCTCAATGTAGATTTCAACCAGAATTGGTTCCTTTGATTGAAACTGAAGTAAATAGGCTCATCGAGGTTAGGTTCATTCGAGAAGTTAAGTATCCAACATGGATCTCTAGTAT
The DNA here is from genome assembly GCA_018894105.1 of Jacaranda mimosifolia. NCBI lineage: Eukaryota > Viridiplantae > Streptophyta > Magnoliopsida > Lamiales > Bignoniaceae > Jacaranda > Jacaranda mimosifolia. The sequence continues at coordinate 11,504,883 of CM032130.1, read as the reverse complement.
TGTCCCAGTAAAAAAGAAAAATGGCCAGATTCGAGTTTGTGTTGACTTTAGAGACTTGAATGGTGCATATCCTAAGGATGATTTTTCATTACCCATGGCAGAACTCATGATTGATGCTACCACAGGGCATGAAGCACTATCATTTATAGATGGATCATCTGGGTATAATCAAATACGCATGTCACCAAAAGATGAGGAGTTGACAGCATTTCATACCCCCAAGGGAATATACTACTATAAAGTGATGCTATTTGGATTGAAAAATACTGGTCCCAGATATCAAAGAGCAATGCAAAAGATATTTGATGATATGCTTCACAAGAATACTAAATGTTATGTTGATGATGTGGTCATCAAGTCTAAAATGCAAGAAGATCACCTCCAAGATTTGAGATAAATTTTTGAACGCCTGAGAAAATATCAACTCAAAATGAACCCATTAAAGTGTGCATTAGGTGTTACATCGGGGAATTTGTATTCATTGTTTGTCATTGAGGCATAGAAATCGAGCAAGAAAAGATTAATGCAATTCTAAAAATGCCGGAGCCTCGAGACATCCATGAACTCAAAAGTTTGCAAGGGAAGTTAGCTTATTTACGGAGATTCATATCAAATTTAGCTGTTAGATGTCAATCATTTAGCCGTCTCATGAAGAAGGGTTTTCCATTTGAGTGGGATGAAGCTTGTAGTAAATAACTAGTAATGCTCTTAAGAATATAAAAGTTTACCTGATATGACCTCCTGTGTTGGTCGCACTAGTACCTGGACGTCCACTGATTCTTTATATTGCTGCACAAGAACGTTCTGTTAGAGCTTTATTGGCATAGGATAATGATGAAGGAAAGGAAAATATCTTGTACTACTTGAGCAAAATGATGATGCCAAATAAGTCAAAATATTTGCCGATTGAGAAAATATGTTTAGCTTTAATTTTTGTAATTCAAAAGCTGAAACATTATTTTCAAGCTCATACTATCCGTCTTGTCTCAAAAATGAATCCATTAAAACATATCATGTTAAAGCCCATCTTGTCTGATAGACTCACAAGGTGGTACCTTAAGTTGCAACAATTTGAGATTGTCTATATTCCGTAGAAGGCGGTAAAAGGGCAAGCTTTGGTTGACTTCTTGGCTGATCACCTTATCCATGTTTATCTGATGATCTACCTAATGAAGATGTCTTGATAGTTGAAATTACACCTCCTTAGAACATGTACTTTGATGGAGCATCCTATAGAGAAGGAGCTAGTGTTGGAGTTGTATTCATCACATCTGATGATGAAGTATTACCATATTCCTTCACTTTAACTGAAAATTATTCCAAAAATGTTGCTGAATATCAAGTTCTTATTCTTGGGTTGGAGATGGCGGTTGACATAAAACAGTTGCGTCTCTAAGTTGGTGGTTAACCAATTGCTTGGATCATATGAAGCCAAAAAGCCTGAATTACTCCCATACTCTAATTACGCAAAAAGACTCATTGAATGGCTTAGGGATGTAGAAATTGAACATATGCTAAGGAAGGAAAATAATCAAGTCGATGCGTTAGCTAAATTGGCCTCTTCACTTGCTATACTTGAAAATAAAGTGTGTATTCCAATATGTAAAAGTTGGGTTGTACCACCAATTTTCGAGGATGAGGATTGTGAAGAAGATGGAAGTCATATTGTTCAAGTATTTGAAATAGAGAAGGAAGATTGGCACTAGCCAATCATAGACTACTTGAAGTATGAGAAGTTACCAAATGATCCACGTCAAAGAGTCGATATCCGACGTCGTGTGGCTCGCTTCATCTATTATAAAGGTGTGTTTTATAGGCAATCATTTGATGGAGTCTTTTTGCGATGTTTAGGTGATGATGAAGCTATCTAAGCCATGGAAGAAGCTCATTCTGGAGTTTGTGGCGCTCATCAGTTGGGTTTGAAATTACATTTTCGAATAAAAAGAATGGGCTACTACTAGCCAACAATGGTAAACGATTGCATACATTATGCTTAAAAATGTCAAGCTTGCTAATTTCATGCAAATTTCATTCACCAACCACCCGAACCATTACATCTAACTGTTGATTCATAATCATTTGATGCTTGAAGATTAGATATGGTTGGACCTATGATAAAGTCTTCTGTTGGGCACTTGTATATTTTGGCTACAACAGACTATTTCTCTAAGTGAGCTGAAGTAGTACCCCTCAAAGAAGTAAATAAGGAAAATGTTGCTGACTTTATCCACATCAACATTATATATTGCTATGGGGTTCCTCAATATGTAACCATTGATAATAGAAAGCCCTTTAGTAATAGTTTGATAGATAAACTTTGTTAGAAGTTCAATTTAAAGTAGAGGAAATCTTCTATGTACTATGTCGCGGCTAATGGTCTTGCTGGGGCATTCAATAAAACTCTGTGTAATTTTCTGAAGAAAGTAGTCTCAAAATCAAAGAGGGATTAGCACAAAAGGATCGAAGAAGCTTTATGGGCATATCGAACTACTCATAGAACACCTACACAAGCAACTCCGTATTCATTGGTTTATGGTGTTGAAGCTTTTTTACCTCTTGAGCAGCAAATTCCATCATTGAGGATAGCCATATAAGAAGAATTGACTGAGGAAGAAAATGCACACTTACGTCTTGAAGAATTTGAGGCCCTTGATGAGAAAAGATTGGAAGCACAACTTGAGTGTTATCAAGCTCGGCTCTCCAGGGCATTTAACAATAAGGTGCATTCGCGATCTTCTCAAGTTGAGAATTTGGTGCTTGCTGCGAGAAGGCCCATCATCACAACTCATTGGACTAGGAATAAGTTCACATCAAAATGGGATATTCCTTATGTTGTCAAAGAAGTCTATACAAATGGTGCATATAAATTGGTTGCTGAAGATGGATTAAGAGTTGGCCCTATAAATGGAAAGTTCTTAAAGCACCATTATGCATAAAGTTGGGAGAATGCTCCTTCACGCACGAGTCTAAACTACATGTTACTCCTGACCCGTATGAGTATAAACTGTGAACGGTACCCACCAAAGGTAGTATATGTGGTTAAACTGCTAACTTACTCCACTAAAGGTAGTGCATGTGGTTAAACTGCTAACTTACCCCCACTAAAGGTATTTTATGTGGTTAAAATATCAAATACCCCACCTAGTTCAAAGTGGTTAAGCAATGGATACTCATGGCCCGTATGAGTATAAACTTTGAACAACATCCCCCCTAAAATGATTTTTTTTTTTAACTACGTTATGACTTGATCCCTTTATTGGGTATGTAGGCAGCTTAGATATTCTCTAAGTTTAGCCATGCGTTTATTTTAAATTATATTTTCCTCTATTTCATTTAAAAAAAATAGTTTAGTTGTTTTTATTAAGTTTGAGTTTTTAGTTTGTTGAGTTAAAAAAAAAAGTAGTTTAATTGTTTTTATTGAGTTTTTAGTTTGTTAAGTTTAACACAAAAATTTTTTTTAGTAGTTTTAGTTGTTTGAGTTAATTAGTTTGTTGAGTAAAAAAAAAGTAGTTTAATTGTTTTTATTAAGTTTGAATTTTTAGTTTGTTAAGTTTAGTTTAATCGTTTTTATTAAGTTTGAATTTTTAGTTTGTTAAGTTTAAAAAAAAAGTAGTTTTAGTTGTTTGAGTTAATTAGTTTGTCGAGTAAAAAAAAATAAAAATAGTTTAGTAGTTTTAATTAAGTTCGAGTTTTTAGTTTGTTGAGTTGAAAAAAAGTAGTTCAATTGTTTTTATTAAGTTTGAGTTTTCAGTTTGTTAAGCTTTTTTTAAAAAAAATTAGTTTAATTATTTTTATTAAATTTGAGTTTTTAGTTTGTTAAGTTTAAGGGGAAAAAAAGTAGTTTTAGTTGTTTTTATTAGTCTAAGGTTTTTTTTTTGTAAAAAAAAATAATAAAAAATAAAAGATTGCAAGATAGAAAAGAAATATATCTTCTATTATGTAATCTCAAAATAAATAAATAAATAAATGCAGCATAGTTTATTAAAAAAGAAAGAGAGAGCAAAAAGTTCTAAACAATTTTCAAGTAAAAGGACTCAAGTTTTTCAATTCGTCCTTGACAGCCTCTAAGTATTCCATTGAATTTTGCAAATTTTCAACCACTTTATTACTCAATGGAAGAGTACTCTTGATAGTAGTAATTTCCTCTTCAATCTCATGAATTTTAACTTGAGCATTTTGAAGAAGTTGTTGTTGGCATTTTAATAATGAAGTTAAATTCTTCTTGCGTTCCTTCAAATTATCAAGCTCCTTCCCAACACATTTCAACTCTTCTTGGGTGTATTGAATTTGATTTATTCCTTTGCTTTCTCTAGTTTGAGCATTATGGAGACGACTTTTGGCCTCATCTAGTTGTTGTGCAAGAAACTCATTGGATGCTTTCTCAAAAAATGCTAACTTTGCCTCATCATAAGCGTTGGCCTTGTCAAACAATATTTGCAATAATTGTTCCACCTTGGAGATGTCAAATTTGCCGAAGCCCTTCATTGATTCAAGCACAAATTGAACACTATCTTTGATAGATGAGATGGAATCAAGTGGAGTATTTGCTATTCTCTTGTGAAGGCCATCCCACAACATTTAAAGATACTCTTTTTATGATTAAGTACAAAATTTTCACCCTCAAATATTGAAACTAGAGCACAAGGTGATGGTTATTTAGCTTTCATACTATCGAGTACCTCATTTTGCATAGTTGCATCAATTGGAGTGCTCATGACCAACAAGTTAGTCCCATGATTGATCCTCGGCTACCTTGGAATGTCTCATATTCATCAACATTAATAATTTTATTTTTCAACTAAAATGTTACATGATTTGAGTTAGCAAATGACCAAAAGAGGCTTATTTAAAGAAGATAAAGAAGATAAAGAAAAGAAAATAACCTCTTGGGCAAAGTTCTCTGTTGACGAAGGATCACTTGAATTTGGAGATTTGGGATCCCTTTTAAGCGTTTTCCCACGATGATCTACATTACTACTGCTGCTCGTTTCTAAAGGATAAGGGTTCCTTCTCTTTTCTTTTGGAGGCTCGATGTCTTTTAGGTTGGAAGGATTTTGAATATCTTCAGCAAGCGGTCTATCCCCTTTTCCATGATCCTTATCCTGAAGAGAAATCTTGATTGGCTTGAAGTTGACCGATCTTGCAAAATTTTCCTCAAAGTAATCTCCATGAATTTTAGTCCACCACTTCTTCTAGGAATCCGAAGAGAATTTTCTTGCATTTAGAGGCACACAAGGAAACTGTTGTAGACATAGAATTATGCAAAGTACGTAAGCGCCAATAGCGAAGTCCTTTATCCAAATGGGTTGTGCGAATGTTATGAGCAAGAATTCCAGGAACTTTATGATAATATCCAAATTGACGACTGAAGCGATGAGGACTATAAGGTTCAACAATAAAGTAGTCGCTATGCCGCAAAGAAAGATAATTGCTCCAATTCTCTAGCCTTCTCATCATCAACATACGAAAGTCCTTTGTCTTTAGTAATCATGGTGTAAGTTCAGGAAACAAAATCCACTTTGTGAATTCTCTTGTGGGCCTCATTTGGATCATAATATTTTGTGCCTCCTTTGCTAGAATAAATTGCTATTTTTAGGTCATATACTCCTTGCCAAACTTGATAATATGTTTTCAAGTAGTGTGCTACCCTAGCATAGACGAAGAAGGTGGAAAAAGAAGAAAGGACACGACTTGACCTTAGAGAACCTAAAATTTTATTTAAATCATTGTAGATGCTGGCGAGAACTGGAATAGCAAAACTTACCTTCCTATCGGTAGCCATGATGTATGCTATCTTGAAACTATTGGAGCGTATTGAAGTAACATCATTGGTAGGGAGGACGAATGAGCAAAGCCAACAAGCCAACTATGCCACAAAATAAGTCTCTACTCTCAAGTTCCCAGGACTCCCAAGTTTTAAAAATAATGCCTCCTCCACAGTGGACCATTCTCCATGAACACCAAAATCACCAAGAGGATTATGAGTTGATTTGGGCCAGACCACTATTTTCTCCTTGCGTGGTGGTAGTTGATGGTATTTTATGGCTTTCCTGGACCAATACTTCACCCATTTTTTCATAGTAACTTGAGAAAGTTAATATCCGTTGGCGCTTCTTTGAAGTAAATGATAAGCTTGAAATAAGTATTTGCAAGAATTGAGAATCAGTTTATTTCCTATCTCGTCAATGCTGGTAAACTCCTTGGCACTAGGAATCACTTCATCATAAAAAATTCCTATCACAGGGAGGCCTGCAAGGTTGTGCAAATCCCATAGTGATATGGACAATTCTCCAAGGGAAGTTAAAAAGTATTTGTAAGTGGACACGATGCCTTGCAAAATGCTTTCCTAATCTCAGAATTCCGATCATATGTGAATAATGAAGCATATACTAGATCATATACTTGTGTGGTAATCAGCTTGTGCTTGCATCGGCTAAGGACATCTTCAGTCCACTCCCAGTATCCTTTGATGTAATAGAATTCGCCATGAAATTGAAGAATTTCTCCCCACTTGGCTTTCCCCTCAATAATGCTACGACCCAATGTTGGCAGAAGAATTGATTCTTTTGGATGTTGACGACGAATTAGTTCGTTTGGAGGACAATGATGAGTTGCTCTTAAAGCCCACACCTTGGAAGTTTTGATCTCTCGGGACCACTCCTCGGTATGAAGGGAATTAGTCAACCGTTGCCACTTTGCTGCATATCTACCAATAAGGGGATTATAAGTAATCAAAAGTGTGCCTTTCTCCATAGGTTGATTCTCTTCATCAAGAATAATCAAGTGTTGTACCCCAACACCAGTTGAAACATCCTTAAAGTAAACCATGGTGCAATATGCAAGGATACAAGAAAGAAAAAATAATCAAGTTGTTGAGAAAGAAAAGAAAAGGCAAAGATGTAATCCAAAGAAGATTGATATTTATAAAAGAGGTCAAGTATGTGGAAGAATGAAAGAAAGCCAAATAATTGTAGTCATGATTAATGCTTATATGAGTTGATGAAGAAATAAGTTGATGGAGATTTCAAAATAATGATGTATGTTCATAGAAACATTTTATCAAACAAAAAGGATGCATGAGCTAAGGGAGTAAGAATGTAAGAATCAAAGGAATGATCATACTTGTACAAATTCACAAATTGTTCTTGTCTCAGTATTTGCTGCAGCTACACGATTTTTTTTTTTATTTTTTTTTCCTTCTCATCACATCTATTTATAAGGAATGATTAATTTAAGTTGAGTTCAAGTGGGAAACTGCAACTTGATTCTGAGTAGGATTGGTCCACATAATGAATTCCACGGTTGAAGCCAAAACAATCCAAGTATCTTCAGATTCCTTTTAATTCAAGAGACAAGCTAATGAAGAGTTTGTGGCCTGGTAGAATTTCAGTGAATGGAATTTTGACGTTTTGCTCTCCAATTTGAGGTGGGCCCGTGATTAAAGATTGATTTTTATACTCTGTTGCCAAGTGAAGGGATGGAAAACAATGCCTATCAACTTAAATCTTCAAATAGAGATAGTCTGACGTGGCTTGCAGAATTAGTAATGGAATTTTAAGATTTTTTTTTTTAAAAAAAGAAGATGAAAATGCAAGAGTTTGAACTAGAAGGGTTTGCTGGACTTATGGTCATGTGATACATTTATATGTATTACACATGTAGAAGTGTGTGTGTGTGTGTGTATAAAGCATGGAGAATCATATACTTCAAGTCCTACCTTCCTCGTAAATGATTTATGCCTCATTTCCTAAACCTTGAAGTGGGAGCATTTGTGGACAAATTAATTTTAGTCCAATTGAGAAGTGACATGTGTAAAATAATATGTTAATTATCAATTTAAAATTTTCTATTTATATTTTGGGATTTATTAAATTTAATTCCTAAGGATAAATAGTTTAATTTTAATTAATAATTTAGTATTTATTTTATACTCAAATCAAATGTTGACAAATATAAAAAATGGAGTAATTGTATTTATGGACCAATTAAATCAAAGATATTTGATAAATTGATATTATCTTTTTATGTTTGATATTATCAAATCAAATATATCTAGTATTATCTCTTGATATTTGATATTATCTGATCAAAGAGATAACCGTTGAAGAAGTTCAAGTCTATATAGAATTCTTCCATCAAGTACCTATATAGAGGGGTGATCACAGCCCATTTGACACAACACAAATTCCAACAGATGAGAGAAACTTTGAAGGAGGCCAGCAATTCTCTCAAGTAAATTCAAGGAGATTCACGATGTTCAAGGCATTTTTTGGGGAATTCATACATTTATGGCATTTAATTTGAGATTAAAGTGCGAAGCCCTTGAATTGGCGTTAATTTTGTTCAAGGAGATCCACGATGTTAAGGCATTCTTCATGGAACTCATATATTTTTGGCATTTGATTCAAGATTAAGGTGCGAAGCCCTCAAATTGACATTGTTTTTATTTAAATTAAATTTAAGGAGATCCACGACGTTCAATTTGTTCTTTATGGAACTTATATATTTCTGGCGTTTGATTTGATATTAAGATGCGAAGCCTTCGAATTGAGTTCAGAAGTGTTTTATCGAATGGCAAAATAATCAACAACCTTAAGGCAATTTATAAGTCATTCATATCAAACTAATTGAGGTGCATTTTGATAAGCACCACAAATGTCAATATTATAATACCTGATAAAGTAAGACCTTCCATCTTCAAATGATATTGTCTGTAGAAAACAATCACCATGTAGCCCTTCTCAAACCTTTGACTAAGGGCATCTAATGTGTTAAATCTTGTCCCATGTTAGAGGAGTCAAGGGATCTGAAGTAGTTTATGAACAGTTATCTCTTCTCTTATTTATTAAGATACAATTTTATAATGAGAAAACTTCACACCACAAGTATTGACAAAATAATACATAATAAAGCCAAGCATTTCATTTCTGGCAACAAATGGGCATCATCCACAGACGACAGTATCTCGCGAAGCTTGTCCCTTCAAATCTGGTTATGGATTTGAGCATACAATCAAATAATATCATTTGTGGAAAACAATTGCTATATGGCTCTTCTCAAACATTTGACTTGAAGGCGTCTAATATACCAAGTCTTCTCCTACATCAAAAAAATTGAGAACTTTGAAACAGTTTATAAGCTGCTTAGTTCACTCATTGTCATAAAGATAGAATCCCTACTACAAGTGCTCATAGGGCAATAGCTTGTGGAGCTAGTCACTAGATATTGTCATTTTTTTCGATAAAGGGCATCGTGGAATAATACTCAAACAATCGCTAAAAATAAAAAGTTCAAATTCATCAGGTATTAGAGGTTTTGTTCTTATGAAAAGATATCTTAACATGTGAATGAAGAAAGTAAATTATAAAAGGCTACTCCTTAATGCATGGATAAGATTTTGTATCATGAGAAGCATCCACCCAAGATCTACCAAGAGAATGAATATCTCAATTATAAAGTGAATGTGTCTTGTACAGAGATCCACCCAAGATCTACTAAGAGGATCTATACTTGGGTTTCTTGATGCTTATAGGCCTGTAAATGGACACTACCCATACACATACCCTAAATATCCAAAAGGATGAAATCCTAATTTTATCCTACTCTAAAATACTCAGAAGGATGAGACTCAAATCCTACCCTACCCCATCTAACCCAAGACCCATTGGGTTTAGTTTATTGAACTTATGTTTTAATGTATATATTTATTTTTTCAATATATACTAAAAATATTATTTGGCATACGATAACAAAAAATAATTTTTTTTATATTTAATAATTTAATCATTAAATTTAAATTATTTAATTTTAAACTTTTTGCTAATTAAATTAATTGTTTTATTGATATAATAGTTAAACTTTATTAATATAATTAACAATAAAACTTTTTGCTAATTAAATTAATATAATTAAAAAATAGTTAATAAAAACAATTTAAAATCAAAAACCTTTTTCTATATTTAATTTTATAAAAACAGTTAATTTCTATGTTAATAAACTTTATTCATTAAAAAAATTAATTTAATTAAGTGTTTGTATAAAAATTATTTACTCCACTATTAATTTTAATATTATTAACTTTATTAATGAAAAATGTTCAACTGTTGCTATTGCTATTCCAATTTAAAAAGAAAAATTGCTATCCCAATATATTAATTTTATTAATTTAGTTTAATTTTTAATGAAGAAAATTATTTAGTTGTTAATGCTCATTCACATATTTGTAATTTTTATATATAAAAAAGTTTATCATTAATGTAAATTTGATTTGGGTATAAATAATTTTTAGATTCATAGATTAAATTTAAATATAAAGTAATGAGTAATTTTTGGGTATGGGTACATGAATAATTTATGGGTACAGACCATATTCATGCCCATTACACTATCTTTAATAAGTATGAGTATGAATAGGGTATGAATATTGATATTTTGGGCCTGAGTAGGGTAACACCTTTCCCATTTAGAGCCCTATTTATACAGTTGGGCAGCTTACGATGTGCTTGTGTCAGCTACCCTAATTCTTTGTTAATATTTTTCACGTTGCCATGAATTGGGCTGCAGCAGTGTGGGAACATATCTTGCGACTCGTATAAAAAATGATACCTGAATACTAAAAGCATATTTCTAAAGGTTCATCCCATCTACAGTAATTCAGTTTGAGATCACGCATATGGTATGAATAGCGCTGTAAATGAATATTCAAAATTTACAAGTTGCATTTGAATTCGCTTATTCAACATATATTCGCATTCATTTAAAATGTATATTATCCGTATTCGATTAGTAAATATTCAATTATAAATGGATATAGATATAGTGAATGCATATTCGATTCGTTTAATATCTGCTCCAAATATATATTCATTAAATAATATATTATTTATATTTTTCAATAAAAATCTTATAATCTATATATGTGTATATATATAAATTATAATTGAAGAATTGAGAAGAAAAAATAATAAATTTAAAAAATTATTGTAATATATAGAAAAAAATTAAAGAACGAAGTTAATTAACATAAATTATTGTTGGTTGACTTTATAATTAATGTATTTAAATGTCATTATTAATGTTAATTAGTGATATTAATGAATTATAAAGTTAATTATTAGAAATTGTGCAGTTTGTTTGATTGCTTCCTTTTTAATAAAATTGTATAGTTGTTTCTATTAATTAAAAAATATGTATTTGTTATAAATTAAGGGATTCATATATTGGATATTCGTTAATAATTATTATCGAATATGAATATTCAAAAAATAATTCGAATACGAGTAATTTTAATCAAATATGGATGCACCTGAATAATTATAAGCGAATACTTATATCGATTGAATTCGAATATTATCCATAAATATCCATCATATCCATATCCGTATTTGAATATTTGAAAAGTTAATCGTATACAAATATGAAAACAGTGTATTTGATCCATTTAATATTCATTTACACCCCTAGGTATGAAGCAACTAAATTAACCAATATATATATATATATATATATATGAAAGACTCTCTTAGTATATTTCTTCACAATTATTTCTAACCTGAAATTTTACCGAAATCTACTTATACGTAATTTGTTGAAGCCCATGATTTTCTAACATTTTCAGAAAACAATAGAAGCACAAAATCTGATGTTTTGTTGCAGCGACATATATTTAGTTCCTCAACATGAAAAGCTTTAGGTGGGACTCATGCAATATTCATCCATTAAATCATAAAAGAGAAAATCCTTGGCCTAAAATGCACTTCATACTCTAGATGCAGCAAAATGCATCTTATCTACATAAATTATTCAAAGCCCCATCAATAGATTAAGCCCAAGTATCTATCAATATTTGTTTAATTTTCACAACAAAAGTCCGGCTCTGTGCATGGTTCCTCGCATCAATACTTACTAATTCTTCCATCACCCTCTCTGATCACATCTTTAAAGGCTCCCCCATCATGGCCAAGACACCATAAGCATCAAGAAATCCAAGTATTAGATTCTCTTAATTAGTAGATCTTGGGTGGATTCTTAATTTGTACAACAAGTTAACAAACATTCACTTTTGAAATGATCATCAAACATTGGGGAATAAGACCAATTTTTTGAAACGATCTACTCCTCCAATACACAGCTTTATTCTTATAAAAAGATATCTTAACATTCATTTATTGGAATAATCATCTGAATTTTTTTTATTTTTTGTTAGATAAATGACTTTGCTACTTACTATCCACTAAATTAACTTAGATATTTTTTATTCTTCTTATTCAAAAATATAATTTGTATTTCATACTTTATAAATTTTTTCAAATAGATTTCTAGGAGCTTATAAGGTGGCTAATAATTACACATAAAAGGGGTGCCCCTCCCGAGAAATGCAAATGACTCAAAGACTGGTTAGACAAAAGGATGATTCAAGTATATAATAAGATGACAAGAGAACAACTAAAAAAGTCATGGATACTCTAAAAAGTTTCCCCTACAAAGATGAGGGGAGCAGTCATTCGTCAGTCTGTTCCTTTGCCTTCAACAGAAGAACATAGAATCCCTGACTTTGTGCTCCAGCATAGGAAGTTGAGGTACTGAAGTTCCACCAGGTGCAGTTCCGTTGTGGGTGGACGAATGGTCCGAGATGTCATCAAACTTGATGAATTGGGCCATCTGAGAGGCAGCCAGATGTGCATAGCAGATAGGAGCAACTGCACAAATCAAATCTCAGAAGACATCAATATCAATCACAAAAATGCTTAAAAATCAGAGTAAAGGGTGAACATAGTGTTTTTTTTTTTTTTTTTTTTCATTAATTACCAACAGAGATGGCCGTAGTACTTCTCTGGTACCTGTAAAATTTAGATGATCATTTGTGTGTGTTGCGAAGTGGAGCAACCAAGTTCAATAAGATAAATTAAGCTTAAACATGGCCGTAGCAATGGCTGGCAACTTAGGTATACGGAGTAAACTTGTTCTTACACATAAGACAAAGAGTGAACAAGTTCTTGCAGATCATCAGGAGAGAAGCCAAGCTCATCAAATAGCACGTGATAGTGTGTTGGCCTTGTTGTTCCCTGGACAACATTTGTGTAAGTACACTCGAAACAAGCAATATGAAAAACAGATCCCACAAATAGTACTTAGTACTCACAATCATGCCAGCATGAGCACACATGTAGAAGTCATTTGTTCTTGGATGGCAAATTCCGTTATCAATCACAGTTCCTGATGATGAAACAGGATCAAGACGACATTAGACTAGTGACTAGTTTGTTTCGGCAGTTATATAATGTTTAGAGATGGACCTGGTGGAACATTATCTGGAGAGTTTGCTTGGAAAAACTTGGTGTGATGGTTCTTTTGTGCCACCACAACCATAAATTTGGGCGACCATCCTTCGTCCAGAAACTTACAAGCCTGAATAAGAACAGAAACACCTGAGATTACAAGTAAGCAAAAAGGAAAAACTCGAAGAACGAGTGATGGTAAAATCTTTCAGTCTTTCACAGGTTAAGAAAGACCTCAATAATTTGCTCCAGCTCAACATTTAGGACTTGACTGAACTGAGACTCGCTCACCCCATCCCTAGAGAAAGTTCAAATGCCAAAATTTCAGCAAAATTAAAGAATGAAGATTAGTTAAAAATACATATAGCAAAGAGAGTTTCTAATTAGCATTTGCTAGCATACCTAAAAATAATTATTTGTTGGGGTTTCCTTTGCCCAGAACTTCCATAAAAGTCGACCAGTAGCTCCCTAGAATATCAACACAAACATTATTAGTGAAATAGTTGATGCTTATATTATATCACGAAACATCACTCAAAATTTGCAGAACTAAAAACCTGAAAATTCCATCATCCCTGACAGCAGCAGTGCCATCCTCCTTAGTATATGACACTTTCTTAAACAGACAATCAATCATTTCCAGTTTTGGAGACTGAGTACGAACTGCAGCCCTATACTTAGAAATCAAAGGCCACTGTCTTGAACTAACCACCTAGAATATTTTCAATAGTCAGAAGGAAATAGAATCAGATATGTATGTAAGGTTTATCAGATATGATGATACAACACTGTAGAAAGTACAGTACCGCAGCAATAGATGGAACATCCGAACGACCAGGAGAACCATGGGAAACATCCATCCCCACAATTAAGGTGGGAACTTTGGAAACAAGGGGTATTGAAGGAGCATGCTCAATGGACAACATCGAATTAATGCCTCCAAGCTGTTAAAGGATAAGTAATAATGAGAATAAACAATAGTAATAAAATATTTCAAGAATGTTGAATTGATCCAATCCGAAGAACTAAAATGGTAACTTTCCTTAGCATTGATCTTCAACAGCACATTCGTAAGGTACTGATCGTTGATGCGTGAAGGTGCGATGCACTGAGTAACTACCCCAAGCTCTGCAAGATTCTTCCTCTTCCACGGGCCTTCAATAAGATTGAAAGAAAGGACTCTGATTATGCTGACTAAGGATAAATAAAAAATGCTTAGTTGGAAAAGTAATATATTAAATGACAACCATAGATATCGGAAATTTTCCTCTCTGGCAAAATGCAGAGGAGAAGCTGGGGCTGCGGAAGTCTTGGCTTGATCATTCTAATCATCTCGTCCACCCTGATAGAAGCAGGATTGCGCCTAGACTGTGGTTTTTCTTCAAACATTCCTAAAGGCTGTTCGATAGACTACAAAAATAATGGTCGTGTTGGTAGAAAAAAGATAACAGTGAGTTTCCAAGAGCAGCAACCAATATATGGTTATACTCACTATTCCTTTCATTTGCCCACATCTAATCATATCCCTGCACAAATTTCTCATATCACACCGAGCAGAGAAGTTGACAACAGCCCAGGCTACAATCTTCACAGGGTCAACAAGTCTCTGCGCAGGCAAAACTTCAAAATAAGAGCTATAACAAAAAGAATTTCATATTAACATCTCAAAAGAACTATACCTTGTTGTTAAAGTTCCACCTTCCATTTCGTGGGGCAAAGACCTCCCCGTTACCAACTCTCAACTGTAGAACAAATGGACTTGTAAGAAATACTACATCATCTTGCGTATAATATTTCATATTGGCAGACATAACATAAAAAACATTAATTAAATGATCGTAATCTGAAAGTTGAATATGCATACCTTAGGGGCTGCCAAAACACGGCCTTGAATTCGAGTGAATTCACTGCTGATTGAAATTCCAGAAGATTGAAGAAGAGGGTCAGCAGCATAGTTGCTGCTTGTTAGTGCCTGGATTGGGGCTTGGCAATAATTAGAATACTAAACATGAAATAATAGCAGAAATCACTAAGAAAAATCAACTAAAGCCTCACTTGTTTCAAGGCATTCATCCTCTCCTGGGGCTTTTGTCGAGATTTTTCTACAAGTGAAGCTCTTTGAAGATTGGACAAGGCTTTGGTATACCGTTGCAGGGAAACCAACGTGCATAGCTATGAAAGGATAAAACAAATTGCAATCAATATAGCAATGTAAAAAGTGATCAAGCTAGACCTTCGTCTATAGAGTACAAACCTCAATGGGAAAGTAAGTGGGGCGCTTTGGTTTCCCAGCATTGACGCATGGAAAGTCTCCTGAGTACCTCAATCGAATATTGCGGTGATTAACAAAGTAGTCATACACTGTTATTTCTACTTCTTGTGCTTCATTAGCTCCTTCCCTTCTCTGTTTCAGTAAGAAACTACAAGAAGAAAATTAGAGAATAACTGTTACATCATTGATAAAAGAAATCCCATGTGCTTAACAGTTTGCATCTTATGTAATAAGATAACAACGAAAGACAATAATAGCTGCAGGAGATCTTACGTTTGGTTCCTGCATATCTGATCACTCAACCCACTAATTTTGTGTTCCATATTAGAATTTGTAGCTCTGATCCTCAGATTCTTCAACATCTTTTTCGCCTGATTTTCATTAAGAAGGCCGCTTAGCATAACCGCCACATTAATTGCCCAAGCAATTGTCAAAAATAAGAAACAACTGATTACCTTAGTCCAATCAATCTGAGAAGGATTCTCAACTTTTTGATTCACAAGAAGAAAGTCAATCACTGGACCAGGCTTAACGATCATTGTAGTTGAAACGTCTGCAAGTCAAGAAACAATCAACCTCAATCATTTCAATAATACAAGTTCTTTGCAGAAAAATGATACAAAAACCTTACCCATATTCAAGGAAAGACCTCCCTGTGTAGCCCTGAAACTAGAGTGAAAACCCCGGCAGCCAACAACACCACCGCCTATATCCACAAAGTTCCTTGCTTCATTATGGAAAAAAGACTGACGGACCAGAAGGCAACCCCTTGACAGAACAAAAAAAAAAACTAGTGTTAGATAACTTGAATCAGCCAATAAAGGAAATGATTAATGATCAAAGATGCTTACTGTTGAGCAGCATGTTGTCGCAATATGGTATCAAGAACTCTCACAACTTCTTGAAAATGCTCAGAATCTTGTCCACGAAGCACATTTGCAATGGCTTGCATCGGGATTTTGGCAGCATAGTTTATGGAAACTTTATACGTTTTTGAATGAGGCTGTCTCCGTGATCTTTTCCTATCAGTTTCATTTGGGCCATCATCATCTCCCGAGCTTCCATTCCCAAGATTCCTGTAAATTACATAAGGTTACATGAATATAGCCTAACTGAGCTAAAAGAAACTACATAAACTGAGAGGATCAAGTACCTATTTGATGAGACATCCTCCAAAATCACAATAAACTCGAGCTTGTTTTGAGGTAGGGGACCAATAGTGAACAAGCTCTTCTCACCATCATATGCAAATCTTTTACCGTCAAGCTCGACAGCATAAGTGCCATGGACCTTATCTAGTATTCTTCTTCCAATGCCTTTCGTATCAACGGGGCTATCATCTTCATAATTCATTGAAACCTACACCAAAAAAACTAAAAAGTTTAAGCACTAGTTCCATTGGAATTCTAGAATCAATTAAGCCACATAAAGAGATAAAAGGTGCATACACTATAGTGATAAAAATAATCATCAGTCCTTGAAACAGCAACTTTGAAGTGATTTGTCAACAGTGAGATACTCTGCCCTCTTGAACCAAATCCACGCCGGGCCATTAGAACACGCTTAATAGTAATTGCTTTTTGAGGTACAAAGTTTGTTGGCACTGGAGGCGGAGGCGGAGGTAACATTTCTGATTTCCCTTCATTCTTTGGAGATGTCATATCTGTTTGCTTGCTATTGCTTGCTATTCTATGAAATAAACAGACAACCAGATACAGAAGATAATAAAAAAGGAACATAATATATATATATATATATATATATTCAATCACACGCAAAGCAACACAAGATTTCCTACTAATTTTGTTACTTCAAAAAAATTTCATTGAACCAAATTTAGCACACAAGAAATCAAATATAAAGCTGTCATATAACTTGGCTGGTAAACCAATGTTTTGTGCATGATTCTTGATAACAGATAATTTAGCAGGTAAAAGCAATAACTACAAACAGGTTAAAGAAAAATTTAGATTCATAGACGCATGCAAAGTGTAAAACAACAAAACTCATTTCACAACACAAATTATAGGGTATTTCTAATAGTGTGCTAGTTGCACTGCTCACAAGCCTTGTGGAATTTCAACCGAAAAACAAGAAAATCAGACCACAAGCAAAAAAGTCCTCTCTGCAAACTAAAGAAAGAAGAAAAGGGGGGGAAAAGACATGGAGAAAAAGGAATTGGCTAATGCCTACTAAAAGATAATATCCAACAAAATATTATTTTAATTTAAAAAGGGATAATAATAGGATGTATTTGATATTGTTTCTAAAATAGTATCACTGTAATTTATTGAATATAAAAAAATAATAATAATATGTAAAAATAATGATGCTAATACATGTTACATAAATACATCCATAATTAATAAAATTTATACATATAATATGTATAATATATATAATATTGTAACCGGTATGGTGTGGGACCAGAAACTATAACTCACAGCCCGCTATCCATCTCCACTCAAGTGCAGTTGGTCGAAGGAGGTCTAAATTATAGACGATCGATTATCATCCCTCTTCATACTAAGGGCTCGTTTGCTTTGCATGATATGATTATTAATGATATATAAATAAATAGATATGTTTTAAACCTATTAAGATAAAGCAATACAATTTCATATTTGATTGGTAAGATTAATTGAAAAGTAAATTAAAATAAAATACATGATTTTACAATTATAATATTTATTATTTATTTTAATATATCTTTCTACACACTAATGAAGGGTAATTTGATCCTTTTCAATCTTATCCAACCAAGGAAAATATATCAAGCCTCTTCCCTCTTGATTTATATTTCAACTTAATACTGTGCCAATAACTTAGTATAAGCCTTATATCAAGGCAAACAAACAATAAATTAAGATTGATTATACATTCATCTAATATAATCGATTGAAGGCAAACAAACCCTAAATGTATTGTCATTCCAATTAACAAATGATATAATAACAATATAACATAAATGAATTATATGGTCACATAATATAAAAAAGATAATAGGAATTATACAAAGAAATAATAGGGATTACACAAATAAATTACATGGTCTTAGTGCCTTAGTTATATTTCACAGTAAAAGAGAAAAAAAACAAATATTATGGACATAACTCCAATAAACACAACACAAATCTTGAAACCGTCAAATCTAATTGTACCATCATGATCCAACTTTCAACATAGCAAACGAAAAAGGAAAAAAATATTACTCGTCTCACATATAACATTATTAAATTAAATTTATATTTAACAAACGTAAATAACTGTCATAAATATTACTTATCTAACAAGAAGTAAATGAAATTGACCGTTTTTTTTGTTTCGTTTTCTCTCTTTTTGCAAGAAAAACAAAAATTCATTCATTAGATAACAAAAGGAAAAAAAAAAAAAAAAATGGAGAACAAATCAATGAGGGAAAACAGGATAATAAGAAAAGGCAAGTGACGTTAGCGTCCTCCCCAAGATAGAGAAAGGAACTAAGTTCAGTTTGTGAAATAAGACAAACAAAATTCAAACCAGACTGACGAATAAAGCGAATCAGAAAAACTAAAACAGTAAAAAGGAAAAAGAAGAAAAACAAGAAGGAACATAAGCATCCAAAACATGGGCAAAAACCAAAGATCTTCCAAACCCATTAAAAAAAAAAAAAAAAAAAAAAAAAAGGCGCTGTTCCGGTTTTTATCTTCGCTGCAACGAAACCCGAAAACAAAGATGTGAAAGCCAAATGGACAAAAAGAGATACGTAGAAGACCAAAGCGGGAAATAAAGACCAGAAGGCAGAAACAAGAAACAGACTCTTTCGTACAACCTCTTTCTTTCCAACAAAAAAAGCCTGAAAAAAGGAAAATGGAAAACCGAGAAAAATCAGTCGAAACCTTACGTAAGATGAATGGAGCCGAGAACCCTAGAGAGACGGCAAGCAGCGGAGAGGAGTATGAGTATATTTGAGTGTGTGTATATCTTTTGCCTGTGGAGGTGTTTTTTATACTGGTTTTTTAAGGTTGGTTGCCTTGTATACAACTCTAAAAAAGAAGCATGCTATGATGTAAGCCTCCAGGCTCCAACCTTTTAGGACTCCATGTCTCTTCAAATTCTCTTTTTCTTATGAGAATATCGAATCATTCGCCATTGCCCTTTTTACCTATTTTAGCTTCGATGGCTTATACCTTGAGGACATAACTGTCATGTTATGAAAAAAATTGTCCGTGGACCATAGGTTGCAATATTTGAAAAATAATTACTAAAGGGGAATGTCATATTAAGGACCATTTTAATTCCATAAAAAAATTATTCGAATAGTTAGGAAATCTTTTCAATGGTATTTTGAATTAAATATGAAATATTTGAGTATAGTTTTGATCATGAGAATGTTTTTAAGAATGAGTTTGTTTAGATACAAAATATTTAAACATGAATACAGTATCGATTAATATTATTAAAATTAGTTAAAGAGTTAATTACTCAAATCCTCATGATGTTTCATTTAATTACCCAAAAGTCAACAAGTTTGATGAACTCATAAATACCTCTTGATGCTAACGGTAAAGCCTTAAAATAGATGGAATTTTTAAAATATTTATTTTGCCATTGACTAAGAAAATAAAAAAATTCAGTCAAAAGAAAAATCAAATGACAATATTAACCTCACTTGGAAGTACACAAATGCCCTAAAGCTTCAATATATATATATATATATATATATATATTAATTTTTTTTAATATTTATACATCTACGCACACATACGTACATAATATATCATATTATTATATAAATTAATATATATATAGTATACATATCTAGATATAAGTATGTATAGTATATATATTCACACACACCTCCACGCACCCCCACCCCCACCCTCTACGCTAAATCTGGCCATGATGGCCACTGACAATGACTGCCATGGGGCTGCCTACTGCCATGGCGGCCGCAGGTGCCATGGGCAAACGCCGTCGGCCAGGGCAGCAGCCATTACCGCGTGAAAGTTGGGGAGGTGGGAATTGGGTTGGGATTTTTACTTTTTTAAAAAGAATTTACTTATTTTTTCTTAATTAATAAAAAAATTTAGTATATACTTAAAACTTTTTTACTTATTTATGCTTAATTAATACATCTTTTAATTTTTTATTTATTGTATTTTTAATTCATTAATAAATTTTATTAAATTAATTAATTATTTTAGATATATTTATTATTTGAATAAATAATTTAACTATTTTAGATATGCTTATTTTGGATATGACTATTATTTGAATAAATAATTTAATTAAATTATTTTAGATGTGTTTATTATTTTGATACTTTTAATATCTAACTCCATTAATAAATATGTTTATTATTTAACATGAAATATTTTAATCTTTTTTAATTTTTAATTATTAGGACAAGTATTTAAATTCTCTTTTTTTATTTTTATTTTTTTATCTTAGTTAATAAATAAATTTTAGCAAAACTTATTTATATTATTTTATGTTTTTATCTAATATAAATTTTTATTTTTAATATTTTATTTGTTTTACTTCTTAATTAATAAGTAAATTCAACTTAATCTAATCAAATCATTTTAGTAAGATTTATTATTTTATTATTATTGAGTATATAATCTAAAATTATGAAAACTATTCAATATTTATGAAATTTTATTAATAATGAAATATATTTAAATTTATTATGACTAATTTAATTAATATTAAAATCACACTATAAAAAAATATTACAAATAGGTTCAACGGTATTTTTGTCTAAAAAATAACTGGAATAATAACTGGAAGGCATTTATTGATTTGCAAATAAATTTTAGGATGATGTCAGCAAATTATTAAAATAAAACGAATGGAGTTTAAAAGATTTTTAATGGAGCAAAACATTAGGGAGTCATTGTAATTTTTATAAACTTGTAGGTTTTTAAGTAATTTAGCAAAACTCAGGGTGTCTGAATAATTAATTCCTAGTTAAAATATGATAGTATTAACGCATGAGTATATAGATATATATTATAATATTTTGAACGTGCGTGAAAACTTAAATTGGATAAATATAATTGAGATATTTAAAAATAAATAAATGCGTATATAACATTTGACCGTTAAATTATTAGTTTGATTAAAATGATTTCTATAGATGGATAAGGAATAAATTAAACAAACTCGATGCAAATTATTTGAATATTTGGAATGCTTTGCCAAGGATATGGTTTTTTAGGATAATTTTAATTTAGACATGGAATATTCTAATATGAGTAGTACAACAACTAATATTGCTAAATCTAATTAATTGTATTTGAGATCAACAAATGTAATAAAGAGATCTAAAAATATATAAATGAACGCTTGGGCAATACTTGATCATTGAATAATTAATTTGACCAAAATAATTTTAAAGAAAGAATGAGGTACAAAATAGGAGTATTAAATGCAAATTATCCGAATACTTGAAAAATTTTATCTAAGAAAAATATTTTTTAGGATGAAATTAATTACACAAAAAATATCCAAATATGAGATGACACATCGAATATATTAACATTGTAATATTCTAATTGAGTTGGTACATGCATGCATGAAAATTCAAATTGGATAAATATTAGTATGTACTAGTTAAGATCACACTATATTTCAAGCAAATTTGAATTGTTAGCGGGACAAGGGATTAGGTTCTAGCAATTCTTTATGATGAAAGTTCCCTAATTAAAGAAGTGCTATATATTGAGGCACAATGTAATTAGTATCTAAGTATAAAAAGTTTTATTAAGAGCTTACTTTGTAAATTCCTCTTACAACATATTTGTACAAATTAATTTATTGACTTACCATATTTTTTCAACTGCTAATGACCAAACTTCTTCCAATACTCTCTTTAATTTCAGTAAAGGCTTTATACCATTCCCTTCTCCAACAGCTACCAAAGACTTGGAGTTGTCCTCTGTCGTCGTCCACCAGACTGAACTATTTTATGGGTTTACAAACTATTCGAACACTTGAAAAGGTTTAATTAAAAAAAAATGATAATTTTATTAGATATCCAATATTCGAGTATGAGTGTACTGTAGATAATATAGTTAAAAATATAATTGTATTAATGCATTGAGTATGTTGATATTGAAACCTAATTATGGACATGTATAAAAATTCAGATTGGATCAATTTAAAAATAAAAGGGCAAAAAAAATTTAACCCCTTGTGAAATTCAAAATAGGCGATTTATCCTTTTGTCATAAAAAAATAGTTAAAAAACCTTCATGTATTTTCTAAAAGTAAGTTCACCACCTACCCCCTATTGTTTGTTGGATCCGGCTCCTCTCCAATTATATCCATTGCATACTTAGATGGTTGCCATGTCATTAATGAATTAATCAATGGCAAATATGAATTTTCATTAACCACAATCTTAACTCAAGTTGAAAAATGGTAGAACTTTTTAATTAAGGGAACTCAATATTCATTCCTAAAATTACTCCAACTTTTTAATTAGTCCATTCCAATCACTCCAACCAAAGATGAAAATCAAATTTTCATATCTCCAAGAAAATCTGTTTTCTTCCTGCAATTTTTTAAGTTTTCCCACCATATTTCTTGCAAACACTATACATCAATTGCTCTATAATCTCCAACCGAGAACAATTAGCATCCACCTATTAGAGTATGCTACTGCAAATTTCTTCATAATTTGGCAGGTGCAATATTTTTGTTTGTATATATTTTCTACGTAATGTATATAATTAATAATTAATGAGCAATTTGCATAAATATATACATATATTAATTAACAAGGTGGTTGCCAAGTGCAATATTTATGTTTGTGTTTGCAACAATATTCCGAAAATGAAAATGAGACATGTGAGAGGTAAAAATAGGCTACCGATTGTACATAAGATGGAGTATCTAATCATTGTATTTAAGTTTTCATGAAAGATATTTGGATTAAATTTTTATTTTTGGTTGGAGTGATTGAAATGGAGTAATTGAAAAGTTGAGTAATTTTAAGAATGAATATTGAGTTTCCTTAATTAAAAAATATCTACCATTTTTCAACTTGAGTTAATATTGTAGTTAATGAAAATTCATATTTGCCATTAAATTAATTCATTAATGACATGTCAATCATCTAAGTGTGTAATGGGTATAATTGGAGAAAAGCTATATTGAAGAGGAGTCAAATCCTTTGTGTGTTACCCATTTTAATACTAAAATTATTGAATTACCCTCAAATAAAATTTAAATTATTTTTTATTTTTTATTTTATCTATAATCTTTGGTCTTTCTTTTTCCTTTTTTCTTTTTTTAATTTTCATTAATTTCTTCTCGTAAAAACTGTTTGATTTTTGAAAGTAAATAGTCTATATTAATCATACTTATATGTTTATGAAAAAAATATAAATAATTTATTTTTATATATATACACATATATACATATTATATATATATATGTAATCGTATTATACAAACATAATTTATCCCCATACACACTCCACCCATACCCCCACCATCCCCATACACGTCCTACCCCTACCCCCGAAAAAAAGCTATTCATGACTGCCATGGTAGCCTTCAAACTGGCCAATCATCGGCACCATGGCCGGCCACATCTAGCTATGGCAGCCAGTGGCATTTTTTTTAAAAAAAGAATTATGTTTATATATATATACACACACTTTCTACACATACATATATTCTGTATATTATATACATACATATAACCAACCTCTTCTTTTTGCATTGATCATTGCATGTTGTTTTTTCATAACAACCATAGACATTATTTTTTAAGACTAGTCATGACAATTTTTTTTTCACGATGACCATGGCTGCTGGTTTTTAAGGCTGGCCATGGCTAGCCGGGTTTTTTTTTTTTTAATAGTGGTTTTTAAAGCTGGCCATGGCAGCCATAGGGTGGGGGTTGGGTAGTGAAAGGTTAAGGTTTTGGTAATATATTCAATATATAATTTTTATTTATAAATATGTATATATGTAAATATATACACACATTATATAATAATATATATTTATAAATAAATATATTTTTATATTTTGGTTTAATTTGAACAATTGGTTTTATCAAAAACATCTAACGGCTGATATTAGGGGTATACTAGTCTTTATACATATAAAAAAGAACTCACATATACATGCATGTGAGCTTCATTTACACCCATAAGATGGTCCGTAGGATGATTTTAAAAATGACAAGTAGCTTTTTCGACCTGTTTTTTCAGAGGGGGGTAACCAACCATAACCTTATTTGACATGGGGTGAATTAAATTTTTTCAAAAATAAAACATCATTTATGCAACATTTGACCATTAAATAATTAACTAAAATAATTTATAGTATTATGAACAATAACTTAGGTGAATTTGATATGAATCATTAAAATACATGAAAAGATTTTGCTAAAGGGAAAAATATAAAATTTTATTAAATACAGAGTATTCTAATGCAAGTATGAAACAACAAGTAATATTATTAAGATCGTTAAAATAAGATAGCGTTAGTATCATATACATTCATATTGTAATTTAATTGGGGATTTGTATAAAAATTCAAATTTAATAAATGTAATTAAGATCTAAAAATAAATTAAATGGACATACAATATTTAATCATTGAATAATAGCTCGTCGAATATGATTTTTAAAGTGTAGATGAAGGGTAAATAAGGTGGATTTTATACAAATTATTCAATTACTTGAAAAGGTTTTGCTAAGGAGAATGTTTGTAGAGAAAATTTTAGTTAGACACCAAATATTCAAATATGAGTTTGTTCTACTATTGTGTCCTTCATCTCATGCTTGTGCTTGGCAATGTCTTGAGGGGCCATCGCCTCCTTGATTTGAATGTACTTTGTTGCTTGAATAAGGAGTTCTTCAAGCGTAGCTAGTGACTTTTCCCTTACAGATTCTCAAAGCTTTTGATACATCAGTTTTTGCTGAGTAATACTAGATAGGAGCTCCTAATTGGTATAAGGGTTCTCGTCATTAATTAGAAAAAGCAGCTGATGTAGTCTCTTAGAGACTTTCCATCCTTCTACTGATAGTAAACAGGGAAGTCATAGTCTTGGGGTATTTGCGATTGATGGAGAAATTATGAAGGAAGTGATGTACTAATTGCTCCGAGCCTGTGGTGGATCTAACTAGCATTTGGTTGAACCATGTCAGAGCATACTTGGTGAGAGTAGTGTAGAACAAGTGCTTCGCTCGGATTGTAGAGCTCTATACTTGCAAGAAGATTATCTAGGTGCTCCTAGAGGTTCGCCACACCATCAAACTTTAGTACAATGGCAATCTTCATGTTTAGATAGATCGATTCCGCCAAGATAGGATTACAAAAGAGGCTGCATCTTGGGAGAGCAATAGCTAATAGGAGATAGTTGATTCCTACTACTCATGAATATTGGGGTACGACTGAGTGAGTTTGAACTCCGGTTACAGTGAGCAATTATCGGGAAGGGTTGGCCTAGAGGCTGAGATGGATGAGAGACAATGCCTTGGTCTCGGTTTGTCCTTCATTTTGTCCTCTTCGAGTGAAAGGACTGAAGTAGTTCATGAGAGCGGTGCTCTATAGTATATTGAGCAACTATTTTGGTTGTAGCTTGTGTAGATTCATTCTTCATTAGTGCCAAGTGCCTCTTTAGTCATATGCAATAATGGTCCTCTAGGAGGTGGAGCCTATTTATGCGCTTCAAGTGTTGCCTTCGGTGCTGGATGGGACTACCTTTCATGTGGATTATTTTTTGCATTCTCGCTGTGTGGTGTGGCCTTAGCATTGAAATCTCAAGTTTTGGATATTTCCACAGACAGCGTTAAAATGATCCTGAATAGAAATAGAGTTGGGGTCCTTTCCAAAAATTAGTAAGTTTGATAAGGTTATTGCTCTTCAAATGCACTTGTGTAGAGAGCCAGAGCTCGGGACATTTTTGTAAGAATTTTTCATAACAAGTTGACTTTGGAAGTTGATATATGTAGTGACTAAGTTCTTAGTGAACTTCAAATCAATTGGTTCGAGGTGCCATCTTGATGACCTTTACTTAATTATTATTCATCTAATTAGGCCTTTTTATTTGTTTTCTACCTTTCTAGCATTAAGATCTTATTTTTCCATATCAATATGCAAGAAATTCTTCTCCAGGAAAAACATAGCAAGAAATTAAATACAAAAATATTTTTACCCATACTTATTCAATTTTGCCAATATTTGCGGCTTCCTTAATTTTCTTTGCTCCACATAGAGTAATCCTCTTGTATACTATATGTTTGTATCTTAGAACTTCTTGCAATGACATGCATTCTATTATCATTTTTCAATAGGATGATCCAGTAATCCAATTAGTAATGGATTATAAATAGATTTGTTAACCCTTTGATGATTTTGCATAAGTTTAAAGGTTTTAATTATGAGAATATTTGTTGCATGATTGATGTGAATTATCCCCATAAATCAACTGGAACTTATCTTGTGTTGTTTAGAACTTAGCTTTCCTTATATGGATTATTACAACACATCTTTATATTTGGTCAAACACATCATATTTCTTATTCATGAAAAGATTATAATGTTGTGGATCTTGAATTTAAGCATGTACTCATCATGGCCAGATGTAGTGAACTTAATATATAGAATTATTGACTAACATCTTCTTTCATTTTCTATTATCTTTTTATCATTAATGATAATATTTTAATGATTTAACAAAAGAGCATTTTTCTACACAATCATATTGAATTATCTTCAAATAATTTGCAAAGAATTTATAAATCTCATTTTGAATATGCCTTTCATAAATAATTAGAATTAATCTTACTTACATTTTTCATGAAGATAATCTAGATTGATTCTCATATCTTTCATACTAGAAAAGTATATCTTACTTAGCTCTAAATCTTGTATCTATTGCTAAGTTATTTATCTAATTTAGATACTTTAATAATTATTTGAAATTATTCTTTCCTTAATTATCTGTTTGAATATGTCATAATGTGTTGGAATTAACTTTCCTTATTTAATGCGATCAATGAACGATTTTAGCTTGATATTCAAATCTTCATAAAATATGAAAGAAGATAAATTTATACTATATCATTTATTAAGTCCGAAGTCTATAAGTTAATTATGGTTTCAAAGGTCTCTAACCATAAAGCTTTCTTTCTTTATTTACCTTAGACAATCACTTACCATTCTAGAACATATAGTCGTTTGTGCATCTATAAGTTGGAAAGATATGCAGCATTCTAGGTAGGAATCTGGAGTGATGGGAAAAGTACCTATTGAGTGTTATTGAGAAGTTATGTGATACTATCATATACCTTGTGTGTATGTAATTCCTTGCTCTTTGCTGTATTTTCTAGGGACCTTGTGGTGAAGAAATTCAAGAGGAGATTGCTTTTAACGAACTGTGGAAATGATCAAGACAAGGCCATGTGTCTCAAAGGACATAATGTTGAAGAAGGATGGGAGTCACTGCTCTTGAGGACCCTATGAGGAGAACAAATTGGGTGCTTAGTTGCTTTAAGGATCTTTAAGTGAAGAAATAAGTATAGTGGGTTCTATTTGAATAGTCTGTGGTGTTTTGGGTTTCGATCTAGAAAGAGAGTCCAGAGCTTGCTATACAGACTGTCAACAACTCGTGCATTGGTCTATATAGGTTGTGCAAGTGATACTGACAAAAGTTCTCCCGAGCTCGTTCACAAAATAGCTGGTTATATCTTGGAATCTGCCTTTCGCAGCTAGTTCAAAAAGGTTTTGGGTGATAAACTTCCGATGCATTAAAATCTGATAAGCCTAATTCAATCTTCTTTTAAGCTTATAATCACTCTTAGAATCAATTAAAGTTTGATGATTCATTAGTTTGGTGGTTCTCTTGAGCTAGAATATCCTTAATACTATTTGATTGTGTCTCAACCATATTTTCTTATGTTTGGAGAATATCTTCTTGCTTAAAGATGCTTATGTCCCATTTCTCTTAAATTCTTGTATGATGATACGTCTTCGCATGCCTATTAATATCTTTTATACTACGGACCTCTCATATTATTTTTCTTGATATATGCTCCCTCGAGAAAACCTTTTAAGTTGCCCTACTAAAATGTAGATTAATTATATCATTCATAACAAAAAATGTTATATATTTCCACACAAAAT
The DNA here is from genome assembly GCA_018894105.1 of Jacaranda mimosifolia. Taxonomy (NCBI): domain Eukaryota; kingdom Viridiplantae; phylum Streptophyta; class Magnoliopsida; order Lamiales; family Bignoniaceae; genus Jacaranda; species Jacaranda mimosifolia. Next base: position 11,476,197 of record CM032130.1, on the reverse strand, counting down.
GAGATTTTTTAAAGAGAAAACCACATCATTTCTAGTGGAATTTTGTCCTGGCAGCCTCTTCATCATCAATCTTAGGGTGGTTAATTTTTAATAGCCTTAAGCCTTTGTGTGAGTGAGTTGTTCCAAGCAACATCCATCAATGTAATTTTACTTAGTGTCCCCTTTGTATGTGATTCTTTTTAGCAATCCAATGGTAGCAACCTTAATTGTGTGTACAAATTATGGAAGTGTTGTGCAATCTTCCTTCAAGTGTGTGGTCTTCTTCTTCATCATTCAATTGAGGTGTCTCCAATCAGCAATCTATATATAGAACCACTCTATTTGATCTCTCGCAATCCCTCCAAAACCAAGCTCTCCTGGATTACTTTTAGTTGCACCCATATTGTATTTTAATTTCACTCACCCCTTGAGGTTTTATCCATCTAAAATTTTGCAACAAGGTTCACTCTTTTGAGATATGGAAATTAACTCCAACAACAACAGTTGCACAGCTCTCTACCATTGTATGTCTGTCAACACGTTTGCTTTACTCTGCTTGGATGGCTTCCCAAAAAGCTTTTTTTTTTTTTTTTTTCAATTTTCATATTTTCACTACTGAAAATACATTTATTTAAGCCCATTGTCACTAGAAACACTACTCATTTTTTATTTTCAAACCTATCCTCCTATCATATATGTCACATCCATCAAAATCAATTGGATTTTATATAAAATATCCATAAATTACAATAACAATATTAAAATATACACATCTTTTAAAAAAACATGTCTTTCCATGGAATAATATTATAAATTATTGAATTTTCAACTTTATACTTATTCTACTCTATATTTCACATAAATCACCCAAACATATTTTTATGGGTTGATTGTAGAAAAGTAGCCAAACCAAGTTCCGCTTTAGGATTCAGTCCCCATCCACTCTTATTTCCAACTTTAACTCCTATTTCCAACTTTTGTTTTGAGTTCGTTCTCTGCTTAAGTGATAAAGACAAAGAAATCCTCACTTAAATGAAAATAACAAGAATCCAGCCACTTCCCCACTAACAAAAAGGCTACTTCATATAACTCCCCACCAAATCATGTTTTTCTCTTTCCATTCCCTCCATTTTGCAAACCTGATGCTGGCTGCAATGATGCTATGTTTGCCATTTTCACGATGGAATTGCAACAACATCTTTATCTATGTCACTTTCTTGTTTCGAGACTAATTTTTCTCCATTCTTTTTGTCGCCATAGCTAGAAAGGTTTCTATTTTCACCCTCAATTGCATAGCCTACAAGGTAAGTTGTGTAATTTTCTATTATATTATTTTTGTATTGAAATACATAAAGAATTGTAGTACATTACTTTGCTTGCTTCTTGTTTAATCTTGGTTCTAATTATTTTAGGCTTGATTTTGATAAATTCAATTCACCCACAGTTAGTCTTTCTTTTTACCAAAAAAAAAATCCTAATATAAGTTTTTCGTAATTAAATATTGTCAATTTATACTTCAATTATTATTTTAATTACATACTTCAATTATCAGTTATTTGAATTTAGTAATTATATAAGTCATATAAGGTGAAGTGTATATTAGTTATTTGTAACTGAATTTTAGGGATATTATTTGATTTATGGTGAATACAATGTGTATAAACCATGTTTAAGCATTTCTTGGGAATCAATTCCTGCAAACTCATCATTAATATGATTAGTATTATTTTCAAATAATATAGCATCAAAATTCAAAATTTCAGTATTTAAATTGTGAATTGCAGTATAGAGAATCTCCAATTCAATATAACATTCCAATTTTTCTAGTAACAAAAATCAAGTTTTCAGTATTTTAGTTATGAGTTTGCAATACACAAAACATTCAAATCAGTATGCTGTGCAATTCTTTTGTACAAAAATTGAAACTTTCAGTATTTAAATTGTGAGTTGTAATCTCCAATGCAGTATTTATGTAGTTATGTATGTCTCTCTTTTCTGCATAAATAATGGCTAAAACTAGAGGACTTTCACACCAAAGTACCAAAGGCAATTGAGACTCCGAGCTATATTCTTGGTGCTCTCTAGGGTACTTTAAAACTATGACAATAAGATGAACTTCATACACATTGAAGCACAAGCATTAAAGAGAATTCCATTATCTGCGTACCATAAAATGACTAACTTGAGTACATTGAACACTAATAGTGTTATTAGAGTTGAAGCTCTCTTAAGGAGGTTTGATATTATTAGGTCTTGTTCTTTTATTTTTGGTAATGATATTAGACTTTCTTTTAGTACGAGAGGCTTTTCTATTGTTGTGGGGTTGCAGCACGTGGGACAACCTATGAATTTTGATATAAAGATAGAGTGGGAAATTGTAAAATGATTATTTGAAGGAAAAAAATAAGAATAGCACTCGAGTAGAGATTTGTAAAAGATTTAGAAAGTTGGCAGAAAAACATAGTGATTAGGATATAAATGATTTTGTTAGGAAGTGTATGCTACTAGTTTTCAATTGTACTTTGTTTCCAACTAGTACTATCCAACACTAGATTCCTTCTGTCTTCCATTAGCCTTTATGTATGGGGAGTTGGTGCATTTAATTTTTTTTCCATAATTAGATTTTGGCGCATCTAAGAGGTGAAACGGGGAAAGGTCCAAGAAAAAAATACATTGATGGATGCAGTATTGGCCTAATGGTAAGGTAATGGCTTTATTACTATTAATATTTTTAATTTTTATTATTGAGTAGCTATAACATTGGATAATTCTTCTTTTGAATGATAGACTTGGGTTTATACACGTATTCCTTGCTTGGGAACGACATATTCATTGCGCTCATTTCCTTGATTCCTTCTGTGGTGTGAGAGTAAGATCCCCACAAAAGTTGCGATGTAGAAGAAAAATTCAAGATGACTACTAGAAATATGATAATAATTTATATTCCTTATCTTTATTGTTATAGTAGTTTTATGTACATACAAAATTACAAACTAAGCTGTAGAGTTATGTTTGAACATGTTCTTGATATTTATCCATTCCCTGATGAGGAGAAATTTTTGTTACTAATACATCACAGAGCACCAACCATTGATGTGTATGGCTTGCATGGAATGTTGAATGAGAAAGAGAAAAGAGATAGAATTGTTGAAAGAAATATTTTTCTTTCTTGAGAATAAATGACTTGTTATTGGAGTTGAGGTTGAGGTTGAGGAGGAGAAAGACAAAGGGAAATCGAAAGAAAAAGAGTCGGAAGAAGAAGAAGAAGAAGAAGAAGAAGAAGGCAAGGAAGAAGAAGGCGTGGAAAAAGAAATGGAAGAGAAAGATGAAAAAGAGGAGCAAGAGGAAAGTGATGATGGTGGAATTCATCCTAAAAGTCCTGAATTAGGGAATGTTCTACCCTTGGAAGTGACCATAGTTTCTATTATTGAAGGTATGTGAGAACGAGGTGACACTACGAAAAAAAGAAAAGAAATTGATTTTGTTACAGCTCCTAGTGCGACACCACGAAAAACAAGAGTGAAGCGGATTGCTCATAAGGACCGTGGCAAGAAGAAGAAGGTATGTGTGCACAAGTTTTAAATACTGCATTTGTGAGTTTTTATACCTAATGTAATTGAGACAAATACAGAATTGCATTAGAAAATATATTACATAGCTGGATTGAAGTACCGGATATGCGTATTGCATCTTTGATAGGAGAGGATAAACAATGTCCAAAATACTGAGTTCATAGAGGTTGGATCAGTAGAATCCAATTTATCAGATAATGAGGACTTCTTTAATTAGTTTCGAGGATGAGCATATTATAGAAAGTGGTTTGAGATATATGATAAATCAAGAGAAATTATTGACTCATATTTTCAACAAGATAAAATGGAGTAATTATACTGAATACACATTATTTTTTTTATAGTAAATTTGTGATTTGAGTAAAATGATGACTTATTGTTGTACTCTTACTATTTGGGAGGGACCTAATATACAAATTGGAGGATATATACTGTGCAATCAGTTGTTCGGGAAAGAGTTGAGGTCAGATTTAATTGATTGCTACATGAAGATCTTGTACAACCTTTCATTCAGAGAAAAATGTGATCACGAATTTGGTGTCTGACATCATACATGCATGTATGTAGTATTTTTTTTGTATTTTCAACTACAAGTAACTTGACTTAAAAAGTTCTAAAATGAATTGTCCACAGGAGAAAATTCTGAGAGAACTTCAGAAAGTAAATAAGAACAGATATAAAGCAAAATGAATTTCTAAAATGTATTGGTTAGCTGAGCATGCACAAGTTCCTAGAAGAGCTGAATTTAGATGTGCTGAATAAGTACCGATTTGTTATAGTCCTCATTAACAGTCATTATCACTAATTCCTCCTTTTGTTGGACACGACTGAGAAGAAATTCATACAGATGAACTCATCCTAGTCTCCCTAGATAAAAGCAATGACAAAAGTTTTTGTAAGTTCGCTTATATTTGTGATAGATTCATCCAAGTATTTGAATAAAAACTAACAAATACTTTTGCAGGCAAAGTTTATGGCTGGATACCTAAAACACTCATTGAGGTATATTATACCACAAAAAAAAGTGCAAATATGTTCTAGTCGCCAACACATAAAAATGAGGACCTGGATTATGGAGTTTATGTATGCCTTTGGGCTGAGTGTTATGGAAAAAACACCAAGGATTTATGGGAATATGTAAATGATTGTTCTATATATCAAGCACATATTGCTGCAATAATTCTAACAAATGAGCATGGTTTAATGTATTCCAGGGGAGAATGATGAGGTTCAGATGGTTAATATCTGATTGAGTGGATTTTTTTGTATGTAGATATTGATGTTATTGTTTCAGTATTTTTGATATTTTTACTAGATAAGTGTATTTGGATGATTAAAATGGATGGTGTTTAGAATTTATAGTATAATTTGAAATTTTATTATATGTTACATGTTAGCTCAAAATAAGTACATAAGTAGGGATAACTAAATACATAAATGCAATTCCAAAGTATATAAATGCCAAAACTGTATACTTCTTCCCTGGATTTCTGGTCATCCTTAGCACATAATAAGCACACAAAATTGAGTACACAACATTGGAAAATTAAGTACATAACTGTAGTTCTGAAGCACATAAATGCCAAAATTGAGTATTTTTTCACAGATTTCCAGTATCATTCTCAGCACATAAGGGATTGAGTTTAATTCAGCCTAATTTGGCCATTGCATGGTCATAAGACCATGGCGTATTAGTCCTATGACTTATATAGTCATGGTAAGTTCATTGGTACTCATGGAGGTGTCAAGAGGATTCATTTGGCTCATACATCAATGGTTTATACTAGTGTATATAGGAGCACAAGTGGTTGGCTGGGGTGTTTAAGTTCCCCAACCATTTCAACACGTGCGTATCCAAACTATTTCTTCAATAAACCATGATTTTGTTGGGTTAAAGTCTTATGTGTTATTCCATGCATCGTATTGAGCCTCAACTCCTCCTCTAGAAAAGCAAGTACAAAAACACGCAAAATAAGTAAACGACATTGCAAGTTAAGTACATAAATGCCAAAATTGAGTGTTTTTTGCAAATTTTTAGTATCATTATTAGCACATTAGGGATTTTTGATAGCATGCATGAATGATTTCACACTAATATGAATGAGAGTGCAAGTGGTTGAATGTGGGTGTTTGTATTCCAAACCATTTCAACACGTGTGTATCCAAACTATTTTTTCAACAAACTATGGTTTTGTTGCGTTATGGTGTCTTATATGTTGTTCCATGGATTGAATCGTGCCTCAACTCAGCCTTTAGAAAAGCAAATACAAAAACATACAAAATAAGTACACAACATTGGCAAATTAAGGATATAAATGCAATTTTAAAATACATAAATGCCAAAATTTGGTACTTTTTTGCATATTTTTGGTATCATTATCAGCATATTAGGAATTTTTGGTACCATGCATGAATGGTTTCACACTATTATAAATAAGAGCGCAAGTAGTTAGAAGTGGGTGTTTGTGTTCCAAACCATTTCTTCAACAAACCATGATTTTGTCACATTAGGGTGTCTTATGTATTGTTCCATGCATCGAATTAAGCTTCAACTCAACCTTTGTTAAAACAAATATAGAAACACGCAAAATAAGTGCATAACTTTAGCAAATTAAGTACATAATTCAGTTCCAAAATACATAAATTCTAAAACTGAGTACTTTTTTTTTAATAGATTTCAGGTATCATTCTCAGCACATTAGGGATCTTCGATACTATGCATAAATGGTTTCATACTACTATGAATGAGAGCGTAAGTGGTTAGATGCTGGTGTTTGTGTTCCAAACCATTTTAACACGAGTATCCAAAATATTTCTTCAACAAACCATGATTTTTTCGCGTTGGGTTGTCTTATGTGTTGTTCCACGCATCGAATTGAGCCTAAAATTGGCCTTTGGAAAAGCAGGTATAGAAACACGTAAAATATATACACAACATTGGCAAATTAAATACATAAACATAGTTCTGAAGTATATAAATGCCCAAATTGGATACTTTTTCGCAGATTTTCGGTATCATTATCAACATATTAGGGATTTTCAGTACCATGCATGAATGATTTCACACTATTATAAATGAGAGTGCAAGTGGTTGGATGTGGGTGTTTGTATTCCAAACCATTTTTACACGTGCGTATCCGACTATTTCTTCAACAAATCATGATTTTGTCGTGTTAGGGTGTCTCATGTGTTGTTTCACGCACTAAATTGAGCCTCAACTCGACCTTTGAAAAAGCAAGTATAGAAACACGCAAAATAAGTACACAATGCTGACAAATTAAGTACATAAATGTAGTTCTGAAGTATATAAATGCTAAAATCAGATACTTTTTTCTGGATTTTTGGTATCATTCTCAGCACATTAAGGATTTTTGGTACCATGCATGAATGATTTTATGAATGAGAGCACAAGTGGTTGGATGTGGGTATTTGTATTCCATATCATTTTTCAACACGTGCGTATCCAAATTATTAAATGAAGAAAATATGATTTTATGATTTAGGTGTGGTCTTATGTTTTACTAGTAATTTGAGGCAAATTAGGCATGCCACATTTAAGTATAGAATGACTTTGATGAAGTATTAAATGTTGAAGATGAGGTATTATTCTTCTAAAATCAAGTATTATTTTGCTGAAATGAGGTAATACCTCACTAACATGAGGTATTATCTTTCTCACAAAAAAAATAAAAAATAAAAATCTAGACAATAGCTCCAACGTAAACCTTCCCACTAGCTAAAAAGAATATTCATTCATGATTCCTTTCACACTAAAACGATAGTCCAATATGTTCATATTTTACAAAGTATACAACACAAATAATTTTATAAAATTTTTTAGATTAAAATACATTATAGTACAAATACTTCAACTTAACATGTCCTCAAGACAAGGACGAATTTAGCAACTATTATAAGCACTTGTACACGGCCTATTTATAATCCATCTTCTTTTAAATCTTTGTCTTCTTTGCATCATCTTTTTCCTAATTGAAGAGAAATAAAATCAATCTAGATATTATTTAATAAGTAATGACAAATGGTAATACAAATACAAATATACAATAAAACAGTAAACAAATCCATCATCGTATCAATTTGCACTAAATGGTAGGAAAGGAACTTTTACTCAATAGAAGCGCAAGTTTTGCTTCCAAAGCATTGTATCATTTTGAAATGTGTTCAATCATCTTGTTCTACATGACAACTCAAACTATGTAAATCCACAACACACAATTTATTATTATCAATCATCACAAAACTCCTACAGCTACTAATATGTAGATTGAGCAGAAGTATTGAAGTATCATAGTGGAATTATTAAATTGCACTAATATTGTATTAATCAGTGAACTACTAAATATGATAACGTATAAATAAAGTACCTTATTAAGGAGGAAGAACATATGACAATTAGTTACAAATCGAAACACATCGGAAGTATAACGAAGAATTAATGCAATACTAATATGAAAATATGAAGAAACTTACCAATACATATAACATATTTTCCTTTCACGTCTTTTCGGTTTGTTTCTTTGGATGACCATCATATTAACAATGCCTATTTTAAGCAAAATATACAATCGAATCATATTCAAAACATCATTATTAGTTTTCAAAATGACTTACATTTTCTAATGTGGAGCGAAATATTACAATTTATTGAACTCAGTACTAATTCCAAGCCATTTTTTCCCAATTTGAAATAATAACTCTATCAAACTCATACCTTCATAAGTTGAAAAAATTCAGAGTTCCCCATTGTACACGCAACTTTCTAATAGTTGAGTTTTAGCATCTTGGCCACTTGAAGATATTTTTATTAAGCTCAAATTCATGAAGTCTTATCTTCTTCTATCTACTTTACGTGATTATTAAACTCTAACTCAAAATATAAGGACCATAATTGAGGGTAATGATCTTCTCACTGAATTAATTTGAGAATGGCGAAAAAAAAAAAAGATCTTACCTATTGTTTGCGGGAGAGAGCCGTGGAAGAGAAGAAAGAATGAAGAGATAGAGAGAATGATGTCAAACAAACAAACAAGCAACAGAAGAAGAAGAAGAAGAAGAAGAAGAAGAAGAAGAGGAGAAGCTAAGGTTTTGGGGGTATTTTGGTTAAAACAAGTGCATCGGTAATCAACTCAAAATAAAAAGTGGATGGGGACTGATTCCTGAACTCAAAGTGAGTTTGGATATTTTTACATAAGATACCCATTTTTTTATTCCTACACAAAAATGAATTAATACTTTTTTTAACTTTAGAAATGTTGGAAATTAAAAATATGTCATGGAAATATACCCAACCAATCAATTAAATTCTTATTATTTCTTGTTAGATATAAATATAGATTATAATTCTGTTCGTCATAACATTCATTGCTATACTTTTCCATACTAAACAAGATACTAAAATTCTTGGTAATTTTTGTCACATGTACATCTAGCTTATATTCTTAAAGCATGATAAATTATTCATAAAATGAAAATATTAACTCATCCACTTAAATATCACCAATGCCGATCAAGAGTCTCGAGCAATTGAAGAGACCCACCCGGTTGGTTTCTTTTGCAAAACCCTTTTTCCTTTATCAATTCTTATTTAAAAATAAAAATTATTTGCCTTTATTCAATTTTTTAAAATATCACTTAATTTTTATTTTTAATTTTTTTAAATATATCATATTATTTTATTATCACATTAATCCAATTTAAATTAATTTGACATAAAATATCAACTATTGCTTCAAAAAAATAATAATAATTATACATATATTTTTAAAGGAATATATTGCATAAAAATATAAACAATTTAAAGTCATCTCTATATGTATCCTAAGAATTACTTTGGAGAAAACATCCCACGTATTTTTATTTTCAAGTTTTAATGTATAATTATTTTTCACTCTTTGAAAATAGAAATACAAATAAAACCGAACAGTGCAAAGTCTAGAAATTGTTAAATATATAGCTCAAAGCTTTTTTCTTTCAGTTTTCCCATTTTCCGAGCAAAGATCGTCACTTTCCTTGGTTTCTAGATTCTTACACTATGTTTGGTGTTTGGTTTAAGGATTTTGATGGAGGAGAGAGAGAGAGAGAGAGAGAGAGAGAGAATATAAAATTTTAAATTTATTTGATTGTTAAAGAAAATATCGAAGAAAAGAATTGGAAGAAAGGTGATGAATGTCTTGGACAAAGAAAGAGAGGTTAGATGTGATTTTTCCTTACTTTCCTCACCACTTTGTAAGAAAAATTTATTTTCCTCCAATACTTTATTATTTCCCTTAAGGGCTAGTTTGGTTGGATTTTTAAGTTATCTTATGATATTTATTATATAATAATTTATGTGATTTTTTATCATTGTGGTATTATTTGGTTGGTATGATAAATAAACTCATGGGTAATGATAGGTTAATTTATCATAAGAATTATATATATAAACACGAGCTTTGAATATCCATACGGATTTGAGCATTTATTAATATTCCAATCAAACGAATGATAAAGTGGGATAAAACATTGTATTCTACCTTATTATTCCAACCAAACTAGCTTTAAATTTTCTTTTCAACCAAATAATTAAAAAAAAATTCCTTTGTATTTTCTTTTCTCTTCCTCATGGTTTAAAAATTTGGACCGGACTGGCCGGTCTAACTAGTCGGAACTGATTTGATTTTCTCATAAAAATTAAAATGACAAAATAAAAAAAAAATCTTATTTTGTTAAAATTGTTCAGATCGGTGGTTGAACCGTTCGAATCAATGAACCCCTCACAGTTCAATTGAATCGAATCGGGTTTTTTCATTTAATTTTTAATGAAATTAATATATTTTTTTTATTTTTTTGTCTAAGTACAAAGTTTTAAGACTAAAGTACATCTCCATATCATATTTAAATTTTAGACTTGAGGCGTTTAAATTGTGATGATTATTTATAATATAACTTATAAAATTTAAATTGTGAAGTTAGACAATATCATTTAAGTTCTTTATATTTTATATTTGATATTTTATTAATTTTTAAGTAATATATATAATATAAATATATATTATGTAATTATAACATTATAATTCAATTATAATTTAATTACAATCCGACCAATAATTGAATTAGTGAATCATGGATCGTGAATCATATATTTTCAATTGAACGAATGGTCCGATTTTTCGGACATTCTCTTGCTTCCCAAAGTGTTGAACTAAACATAGTGTTAGTTTCGTTGGAAAATGGGAAAACTGAGGGGGAGAAGAACGCTTTGAGCAGAAGGGATAGGAAAAAGAAAGGAGAAAGTAGTGTTGTTCTAGAAGGAAACCCCGTTGGGGGAGGGATAGAGGACATGGAAGAGAATGAAGAGGGTTTTTCAAGGAAGGGGAAGAGCGAACGGAGTTGGAAAAAGAAGAGGATGAATAATGAGGAGCCTAATTTTAAATATAATAGAGTTGAAGCAAAAATAGGCCAGCAGGGGGATGAGAAGACTAAGCAAAGAAAAAGGAGGTCTCTTAATGAAGCCGTGGGGAGCCTTGAAGGAGAGAGGCTGGAGCTGAGCGGAGAGGCACATCATCCATTCAAAGCAAAGAAGGTAAAACCAAAGAATGTAACAAAGCCCAGAGTTGGACTGAAAAAGGATGAGAATGTAAGCAGAATTTTGAAACTTCATAAATTGGCTTTTAGTTGTAATTTATTTATCTAGTAATTTTACGATCAACTTGGATGGGTCTTTGTTTGTGAAGTTGTTATTATGTTTTACAGGGGTTTCTTGAATCGAATATGTGTCACCAATGTCAAAGAAATGATAAAGGAAGGGTTGTTAGGTGCACTAGATGTAAGACGAAACGGTATTGTGTTCCCTGCATGACCACCTGGTATGCTAGTTCTTACATTACATGAGCATATATTTGGCTGTAACTGAAAGTATGTAAGATACAAATGTTATATTTGATTATTGTTCATTGTATTTGGCAACAGATTGTTTATTGTTACGGCAGAACAAAAATGTGGCACATTTGTTAGGAACTTCTTTGTAGAACTTAGTGGAAGATATTTATCTTTCATTTCGCTCTGTGTTTGAAATGCTTGTGGATAAGCTTCACGAATCTTAATGTGATAAGCGTACCCAGTAGACAATATTTGTTTCTTATTATGCCACACAAGTTTGCTACTTATCTGTTTCTTGAATTTTGGATTTTCATCGGCCCTTGTTTCCGGATATTAGGTACCCTAAGATGTCAAAGGAAGCTTTTGCAGATGCTTGTCCTTTTTGTCAAATGAACTGCAATTGCAAAGCATGTTTACGCATGGAAGCTCCCGTTAATGTTTGTTCTCTAACTCATGGTGCTTTTTGGCTGATCTGATACATTCTTTTCATAATTTTTCTTATGCATCGAGTGTGTTGTATGCTTGTAGGCTCGTTCTCGGATTTGGGAGAAGTCAGACGTCAAATTTAGTGAAGATGAAAAGGTTCAGTACTCTAAATACATAATAAAAGTGCTTCTTCCCTTTATTAAACAGATTAACAGAGAACATATGATCAAGCAGGAAGTGGAGGCTAAGATTCAAGGTGTTTTTTCCATTGTGCAGATGTCTTTTAGAAATGCTCAAAGTTTATGTGGAATGAAAATTTTTCTTTTTCCTGAAGCATTTTGGAAGTATTTTAGTTTGTTGACGTCTTTTACTTTATTGTTATGACTTTTCAGAAGCTACAAATTAACTTCTTGTCAGTCTTGTAAAGTGCTAGGTAGGAGATGCTGAAATTTAATACTTATGTATAGGATGACAATATTTTAATTGAATGTTTCGAGTGGCTTAATCAATAGTTTTTTAAGTATCATTTTCTTTTTAAAGCATTTTGTTGAACTTTGGCAGGAAAAACAGTTTCAGACATTAAGCTCAAGAAAGGACGATGCAATCAGGATGAGCATAAATATTGGTAGGTTTTGAGGAGAACTTTTGCATTGAGGCTGTCATTTCCTCTTATTTAAAATGAGTTGAACTTATCCATATTCATGCAGCAATATCTGCCAACCTTCTATTGCTGATTATCACAGAAGTTGTCCTCTGTGTTCCTATGACCTTTGCCTCAGCTGTTGCCAAGAACTTAGGGATGGCCACCTGCAGGGAGGTGAAAAGGGAATACCTACTCTATATGTTGATTATGGGATTCACTCTTTGCATGGTTGGGAAAGATGGATACAGCCTATGCCGACTGAAGTTAATTCAGAGGATACTGCCGATTCTCTATCTGAATGGAAATCAATGGAAAATGGCACCATTCCATGTCTGGCAAAAGATAAGGGAGGTTGTGGTTGAGCACTTTTAGAACTGAAGCGCTTGTTACCTGAGAAACATGTTTCGGAGTTGCTTGTGGAAGCAAAACAAATATTTGAGAAACAGAAACTTGAATGCGTGCCTGAATGTTGAGAAAAGCTGTTCCTGTTCCAAGTTCTCGGGTGAAGATGATATTATGAGTCAAAAGTTATGTAAAGCAGCCTCTCGAGAAGATTCTTATGACAACTCTTTATACTACCCAATAGCAGTAAACATTAAGCATGAGGATCTGAAACATTTTCGATGGCATTGGTCGAAGGGAGAGCCAATGATAGTTAGTAATGTGCTTGGAACTACCCTTGGCTTGTGCTGGGAACCTAACGTTATGTGGCCTGCAATGTGGCAGGTCAAAAACCTTGAACACGGTCAACTTCTTAATGTGACTGCAATAGATTGCCTCGACTGGTGTGAGGTCAGTTTATTTTCAGTTCTTGTGTTGAGCTTTGGCATCTTGTATGGTGATGTTATGAAAATAGGTGCATTGTTTTGGTCTGTAAAGTATTGGATCAACAGTAGTATGCCACTTTAATCAGGGTTTCCTGGTCCATTTTCTGGCCCTATTTGTTACCAAAATCTCTTGCTTGGTTCTGGCTGCATTTAAATTTGATCATACAACCATTTCACCAACTTGGACCCTATCTATTTGTTTGATCTGGGATGATATTCACCAGAATTACTATTCGAGACGACACGTGTACATGGAATTTGATTTTTTTATGCTTTCACATCCATAGACGTATTCTTATCTCATCATATTAATTCTCTTATTCTCTGTTCTCGGTGACTTACAGATAGATGTGAATGTCCTTAAATTTTTTAAAGGGTACTCTGAGGGTTGATTTGATAGGTTCGGGTGGCCAGAAATACTGAAGCTGAAAGACTGGCCCCCATCCACTTTATTTGAGCAGCAATTACCTCGTCATAGTGCTGAGTTTATCAGCTGCTTACCATTCAAAGAGTATACACATCCTCACAGTGGATACTTGAATCTTGCAGTCAAACTACCTGTTAATTCTTTGACACCTGATATGGGCCTGAAAACCTATATAGCTTATGGATTTAATGAAGAGCTAGGGCATGGAGATTCTGTCACAAAACTTCACTGTGATATGGCTGATGCGGTATATGCTCTGTTTTCAAATATCAGTAGCTTGCACAAAATAATTTCTTTTACTGATCCTTGCACAAATAATTTGCATTGGTATATGGAAAGTGCATTGTCATGTTAATCTTGACACTGGAAACATCTTTTACAAATGCCTGATTCTGTATCGTACTGAATCACCTTTGCTTATTCTAATTTCATGTTCTTAGGTATATGTGTTGACACATGTCCAAGGAGTTAGCCTCTCACCGGAAAAACTTGCAAGCGTTCATGAGTTGAAAGAGAAGCATGCTGCCCAGGATCAAAGGAGGTTTCTGGAGATGTTCAGATGCAAGCGTAAGAGATCATGGACTTCGTGATAAAGTGAAAAATTCTAAGGTGTCGTTAGAGGTGGAAGTTGTGAAGAGATGCAAGAAAAATGAAAGGGTCGAGCCAGGCGGAGGGAGAGAATTGCCTGAGACTATAAAGAATCCTCAAGTTGTACAACAAATTCACACGAATACAAATGAACAGATACAATTTTGTGGAGGAACAGAGGATGCAGGAGCCTCCAATATATCTAGTGTTAATATTGATGATGCTGAGAGTGGAGCTCTTTTGGACATCTTTAGAAGGCAAGGTGTTCCTAAATTGGAGGAGTATCGCAAAAGGCACTTTAAGGAATTCAGGCATATCTATGGTAATCTGCTTCAGGAGGTAATTTAAATTTTAAAATGCCAAAGTCCAGCAGTTTACTGTTTGTGATAAGAGATTAGACTACCAAAAGAATTGTACTTTGTTTATTATATTCTATTTGTGATTGTGCTTATACATAAAGAATCTGATACCATAACCCTTGACATGTAGTAAGCTTCTATTTACCTGTACTCTGATTATCTGTTACTTTCAGGTCATACATCCAATTCATGATCAAACTTTTTACTTGACTGTGGAGCATAAAAGTAGGCTTAAGGAGGACTATGGTTAAGTTTCTTCTTTAACTTTCTTTCCTTTTTTACTAAACCACTTGCAGTAAGGGTTCTCCTGATTGTATATGTACATTTGTTTGTTTGAGTTTGCATAGTGATGATGCAGGGATCCGTCGCCACACGGCGGCCTATCCGTGAGGTATTGTCCCGCCTGCGCCCGTTGAAGGGCGGGGGGTTTTGTCCTTGAAATATGCCTGGATTCTATCCCACATCGGTTGGAGTAGAGGGTCTTGACCAGCATATAAGCGGCGAGTCCTCTCCTTCCCCGTGAGGCGCCTTTTCAAGGACAAAACCCCCCGCCCTTCAACGGGCGCAGGCGGGACAATACCTCACGGATAGGCCGCCGTGTGGCGACGGATCCCTGCATCATCAACCGTGGACATTTGTACAGAAATTAGGAGATGCAGTTCTTATACCAGCAGGTTGCCCATATCAAGTTCGAAACTTGAAGGTATTGTAGTTAGGTTAAGTACTTTATTCTTTCATTGTAGTTTGCTATGGTAGTCAGAAGCCATAACTTAAAACAAAATGAACCTAAGATGTAGTTTTCTTCCTATACTGTACTTTTTGTCGTGATTTTATCTTGTATAGTCGTGCATCATGGTTGCCCTTGAATTTGTGTCGCCTGAAAATGTTTCTTCATGCGTCAAACTGACTGAAGAATTTCGTGTGCTTCTCCACAATCGCAGAGCTAAGGAAGAGAAGCTAGAGGTAATTTCATTCTAGCTCTTTTATTCACGGCTTAGCATTTTGCATATGATTCTGCAATATCATCATCTTTTAGCTATTTTTTGTTAGGTGAAGAAGATGATTCTTCATGAAATGAGCCAGGCAGTGAAAGGACGTAAAGAGAGGCAACCCTTTCTAGATGCAAAGATGAAACTCGTTAAAATATTTCTTTCTTTCCGATATTATCATTTCATATTTTTAACTGAATTGATCTTTTGTGTTCTTATATACTCTTTTGTTTGTTTTAGGTTTGAACTGCGAACACTCTTAGTTGGACTAGATCTTTGGTGCTGTGCTGTGCTGTGCCTGTGGGGGAAAAGCAATTTTTGGATTTCATTATGCTGTTTTTGTGTCGCTGATGGATGAGTATTGGTTGTGCTCCTCTTATGTAAATGCAATTGAATTGGTGATAATCATCATACTTTTGACAGTTGACCATTAACACATAGCAATATATATATATATATACTAGCATGTACCCGTGCTCTGCATGGATGGAATTAATTATTATTGAAAATATAATATATTAGTATTGTTTTTATTTTATGTAAAAGTAAGTTTAATAAGTGAAGTTTAATATGTGATTTTTTTAAAAAATTAGATAAATAATATCAAAATTAAAGAGTTTTTCCCATCAAATCATATGTATTAATATCAATAAAAGGCAATGAAAATTTAAACTCGTCACATTATTATCAATTTAAAAAAGTATAAAGTAAAAATGCAAAGACACTTATTTTTTTCCATAACCCAAGATAACTTAGTTAATTTAAAAGAAATTGAACAAAATAATAAAAAGTATAATACCTGCAAAGATATGAAAGAATGATAAACAATATTAATAATATAAAAACTTACTGCAGAATTAAAAAAAAAAAAAAAATCTCAAACAAAAGGTGAATACATTTGGGACTATTTTGAGTTTGAACACCAAATTTTATACATATAAGTGCAAGGATAATGCTATTCGGCCAAATGAGTAGTTGCAAATTTTTATACAATTAGCTCGAAAGTTTTGATATCACGTTTTAAAAGGCTAAGCCAAGTGGAATACTACATTAATGGAAGAAAATGCTCCTCAAAAGTATTAGAAACCATGTTTTGAAATATTAAATCTAGCAAAAATTTAATCACATTTTGAGGAACTACTGATAAGACAAAAGTAACATTATATTAACTTTTCCAACTATTACAAATGCTCAATCAATAAAAATAAAAATCACATTATATAAGTTATGAGTTTTCTTTTAAAGTAGAAATTAAGACATGATTTATCTTTATCTTGAATTCATTCGTCACTTGTGAGACTCTACATCAGAAATTGATCACCTTTCAATATGCTTTGAGAGATTCTCAATCTGAAATTGCATTATGATAAAAAATTTCTCTGTATTCCAAATAATTATTGAAAGTGGGCTAATAATAAATAACAATTTTTTTTACATGTTATTTACCTCCATTTCCCAACTTGATCGTATTGTCGTCAAATTAATATAATGATTTCTATTACTATTCCATAAAAAATCATCCATGTCCAAACCTCCTGATCATTCATATAAAAAAGGTAAAATAAATTAATGATCAATATTTCTCATGGTCCTTAAAATATTAAGGTTGTAGCAGTACTCTAGTGTTGGGGGGGGGGGGGCAAGAAACACATTTATATGATTTGATATATCTTATACTTGAAATGAACATGAAGAAAATACCACCTAAATCCTTATAAATAAGTCAAAAAAGAATCATTTTTTTATGCAAATTTTCTTGCTCACCCATTTCCTATGCCCAGCTCATTTGTCATACTCTGCCATATCAATATACAGAACATCAGGTTTTCAACAATCAAGAAAAGATAATTATGTTTGATTATATATATGAAATCAAAATTTCAATAGATACCAAATTCCAGCAGAAAATGAATTTATTGTGGAAAAATTTATTGATTTCTCCTTCTTTCAGATTTGAAAGACCGATGCAAAGCTTTTTGAAATTTGAAAATTTTCTATTTCTTCCAATTATGTTTGCATGGAATCACATAGTCCCTTTATATATGTGTATGAAGTAGAAGAGTCTTAACCTACTGGAACATTTTTTATATTATCTTATTATTATATATAATATTAAAAGATAATATTAAATCTTTATTTGATAGAGATTTGATGTCGTCGGATGAAATTTGCTTTATTGTTATATCTTATTAGATTGCATTTTGTTGGTTGAAAAATCTCAACTTTATATATAGCTATATTAGATTTATTGACCAAATAAACATTTAGAATATTATTTAAATTAATTATTATATTTAAAATTGAATTTGATACTTCAATATATAAATAAAACTATTAAATTGATTATTAGTACTTTATTTTACACATAGCCTCTTGTAATTAGTCGTAAAATTAATATTTTTTTCAAAAAGATTTCATCATAAACAATCAAATGTTACTAAATTTAGTTATTAAAGCTAAGAGAAAACTTAAAGAAGATCTTTAAAAAAATTGTAAATTAAAAAATCTTCGATATATTCTAAGCGTGAGATGAAACAAATTTTATAGATAATCGTTTTTCTAATATTAAAAACCAATTAAAGAATTATTTATTCAACCAAGAAAACAATTTTGAAACTTTAGAAATATTTATGTGGAATAGATAAGTGTTCAATTAATACGAATATAGCAACCAATTACTAATAATTTTTTTGATTTAATTAAAAAAATTTAAATTTTAAAAATTTAGTGCGAATTAACTAAAAAAGTAATGACTTTATCTTAGAGACTATTGCTTCTTCTTTTTTTTTCAATGGAGATGTAGCGACTTTATCTTAAACTATTAAAGAAAAAAGATTTTATCAATTTTTTTATAATCTAGTATTAATATCTAATTGTTAATAAATAAAATAAATTATATTTTTAAATTTGAATTAAGTTCTTACTTAATAACATAGAGAGATATGTTTTGAATTTCAAATGAAAGAAAATTAGAGATAAAATACAATCATATCGGTTAGAGATAATAATCAACAATTAATGAAAATTTTAAATTTAATTAAAAAACTCAAAATTCTAAGAATTTGCCACTTGGCCAAAATTGCAATCAAAATTGAGTAATTGTGGGTCTCACACCAGTGTGCTGTATATAATAGTATAGATAGATGTGATATATGAATTTATAACAAATATATATTTTAATTAATAGAAGGAATGATATAATTTTATTAAAAAGAAAGCAATCAAACAAATAGTATAATTTTTAATTAATAATTAATTTTATAATTGATTATTAGTACTTATTAACAATAATAATGGCATTGGAGTATATTAATTATAAAATCAATCAACAATAATTATGTTGTTAACTTTATTCTTCAATTTTTTTTCTCTATATTACAATAATTTTTTAAATTTATTCTTTTTTCTTCCGAATTCTTCAATTATAATTTATATATACATATATGGATTATGAGATTTTTATTAAAAAATATAAATAATATATTATTTAATAAATATATATTTGGAGCGAATATTAAACGGATTGAATACGCATTTATCATATCCATATTCATTTATAATCAGATATGTTCTAATCGAATACGGATAATATCCACTTTAAAATATTATATAAACAGATACGGATACGAATGGTACAAAAAAATTTTGAATATTCATTTACAGTCCTAGTCAAGTACATGTCACATGACGATTTTCCATTACTTTCAATGCCACAAGTAACAGCAACTCAACAAGGATGGAAATCATTAGAAATAATGAAGTCTGAGGACAAAAAATATAACTCAAAATTATTTAGAGACAACAAGCAAATAAATACTTATGCTTGAGAATCATAATTATAATTTTCTCCCAATTAAATTACTCTTAATAACATTACTCCTTAGTCAAACCTTTTAAAATAATTGAGTAATTTGTACCGAATTTGCCTCATTTATCGCTCATCAATTTTTTCTGAAATGACTTTGGTGAAACTAATATTCAATGGTAAAATATGATTTTCATTTTTATTTATTTTAAATCATTTAATTACATGGATCCAATTTGAATTTTCATGCATATCTACAATTACATTACAATAGACAAATTTTTTTCAAATATTCAAATAATTTGTATCGAATTTGCCTAATTTATCCCTCATCAATTCTTTAAATATCTTGGTTGAACTAATTATTCGATGGTCAAAAGTGGTACATGCATTGATTTATTTTTAGATCTCTTAATTACGTTTATCCAATTTGAATTTTCATGCATCTTCACAATTATATTATAAATATCAGTATAATCCATGTATTTAACTTGGCTGTTCCATATTTAATCAAATTATCCTAAACAACATTTCCCCTTAGCCAAACCTTTTCAAGTATTTGGATGATTAATATTTAATTCACCTATTATATCTATCTATCTATACTATTATATATAACACAGTTTTGTGCTTATCTAATTGTATAATTTTGATTTTAATTGTGCAATTTTGTCCACATGTCAAATTCTTAGAATTTTGAATTTTTTTAATTCAACTAATTTTTTTTTCATTGGTTGTTGATTATTATCTCTAGCCGATATGATTGATCTTATCTCTAATTTTTTTTATCCAAAAATGAAAATATATTTAACAATATTTCATAATCTTTATTAAAGAGCTTATTTGAACTGAATATTAAAAATTTACTTATTATTTTATTCATGTACATAATATATATTATTTGATAATTCTAAAAATAATAAAATAACTATATATATTAATAAATATAAATAAATTTTAGTTATCATTGTTATATAGATATTAAGAGACATTTAGTTTATAAAAAATTGCATGTTACAAACTATGTACTGAATTAGTTATCAAATAATAAATTAATGTAAGTTATTTTCATAGATAAAGTATAAAGATGTTTAAATATTTAATCTAAAAAAAATTAACATTTAAAAATCTCAAATGTCATGAAAATTATAATTATAACTTCCACATCATTAAAACATCATGCAAAATAACTTTACATTTTTAAAAATTTATTTGCTTACCTATCATATCAAAATATGTATGTATAAATACATATCTAATTTAAAAAGCATATTTAGTTAAATATTCTGTTCTACTATTATTTTCTTGATTCTTTCATTTATTTTTTTAAATTGTATCATTTTTTTTTGTGTAATTTATAAAATTAGAGTTAACAATTCTTCACATTCCACAACTTATTTAAGTACAAATTATCTTCAAACATAATATTAATAAATTAAAATATTCATATTATTTTATTTAATTAGTAATAGATTTTGTTTCTTTAAATGCTAAAAATAATTAATTACGGTTCATTTTTAAACACATGAAGTAAAATAAATATTATTATAAAATAAATTATTTCAATATTAAAATTCTTTTCGGTGCATCGCACCTAGCACATGCCAGTACTATTATATATAGTACAACGTGGTGGGATCTACAATTGCGCAATTTTGACCAAATGCCAAACTTTTAGAATTTTGAATTTTTTTTAATTCGGTTAAAAATTTTTCAGTGGTTGTTTATTTACTTTTATATTTTATTTTAATACGACCAACTTATCTATTGTAACTAAAATATCATGTTGTGCTTATCCAAAATTACAATATAGATTTTTATCTCATAAGAAAATTCAAAAAATATCTCATAATCATATTTATCTCTCACTAAATAAGTTTATAATTTAAAAAATATTTTATAAGCATCATGTTAAGTACTCTTATCACAAAATTCTATCTTATAAATTTAATTTATCGCAAGATTAATAGATTAAATATTTTATTTATTTTATATATAAATTTTATTATTCTACAATTATTCCTTTTACATTTTATTTCTACATTATTTGTAGTACAATTCTATATTTTTAATTGTAGGACTTCTTTCCTCAATTAGCAATATATAATGATGTTTCTTTTTTCTTTTTAATTAATTTAAAGTTCATATCGTAGGAAATTTTTAATATTTTTTTGAAACACATCTTATATTGTTTTTGTTTTGTTTTTATTCTAAATTAATTTAGATAATTTTCTAATATATTTAAATATTTTATCAATATTATTACTTTATTATTTGTTCAATATTTATTTAAAATTAAAGTTTTTATGGCCAACTTAGGATTGCAATTTTTATATTACTTAAAAGTATCAGCGGTAGTTTTTTTTTTAATTAATTATATTTTATATATTTATTTTTAATACTATTTTCAAATATGTTTGTATGTTCATATAAGAGTCTATCTTTGGTATTGAATTTTTATTTTAGTTGCAACTCTCTCAATTTATCTTGATATATATATATATATACACACTTCATATTTGAATAATGTACCTCAAATAATGTGGTGTTATGAAATATTTAAAAATATTATAATTTTATTAAGTCATTGAAATTATTCCAATTTTCTTATCAAATGAATGAAGAAATACTATATATTTTTCTATAGAAAATATTCATTAATTTATTATCACTTGATTTACCCATTTCTAATTATGTGCATATAAAAAAGATTAAATTTTTTTTTTCTATATAATATCATGTGCTTTAATAAGTTTATCTCGCTTGGTTGAATCTTTACTTATTCATAATATTTTTTTTATAAGAAAGTTATTTTATTTCTCTTCAATAAATAAATTATTTATAAAAAATTATGTATATACAGCTAAAAATAATTGCTAAATAAATACTTTTACACAATTGATATATTTCATATTCAGTAATTTATACTCACTTTGATAATATTAACTATAAAAAATTAATTGAATATATGAAGTAATGAAATTATCTAATAAATATGAGCTCTAATAAATATTAACTTAATTTTTATTTAAATAGTGTGATTTCTTTCTTCTTAATTTAATTATATACTTTTATCCAAAAATGCTTAAAATTTATCCCCAAAAGTAGTTGATAACTAAGTTATTTCAAAACAACAATCAAATTTTCATATTTAGTAATTTTTTTTTGTATTTATATAGATACAATCACATTATTTTTAGTTGAAGTAATAAAAATATTCAATTATTTCTAATAAGAAAATTAATTAATAAATAAAAATATTCAATCATTTGAGCAAATAAATTATTTATATTTATTAATTAAATTATTATTTTCTAGACAACTTCAAAAGTAAAATTAGAGTACTTAACAATCATACTTATCTCTTGACATTGTGACTTCAATTTTTGACAACTTATTTGTTGCTTATGAAAGAGATAAATAAATATTTATGTAAAATATCATATCATCACTTCTTTATTAAAGAGTTAGAAGTATGAGAAATGAATAACTGTAAATTAATTGATATGCAAGTCCTCAATTTATCAAAGTTTTTAAAATTTAATTATTTTTACAATAATATTTTTAGATATGTAAAATATTTTTAGATAAATTATATATAGAATATAACAAATAATTCCATTGAAGAATTTGTTTCAAATATAAATAGTTACTTCCTACAACAACTATGAACTATGAACTTTATTTTTATATTGTTAAATTTAAATCACTATAGTTTTTTTAATTAACAATATAAAAATGGAGAACTCATTTTCAATTATTTGAAATAAATTCTTTTATATGAGATGCATGTATAGTTAACATAGTTGAAAATTTTCAAAAGTTTGATAAATAACCACTTAAATAGCAAATGATATCAAATTTTATATTTTTCAATATATTTAATTAAACTATTTTGTAATGATATCTTGTACATTTATTTTGATATTTTTACTTATAATAATTCATAAAAATATTTTTACATGGATTAATGATGTGAGATAGAAAAAATTTAACTAAAATAAATATTCATTTAATTATTTGTAATTTTTATATTCTAATTTTAAAAGAAACTTATGAGAGATTGATATTTTTATTTTAAACTGAATACTGGAAATTTACTTATTATTTTATGCATGTATATATTAATTGATAATTTAAAAAATAATAAAATAACTACGTGTATAAATAAAAATAAATAAATTTTACTTATTAGAGTTATATAGAATATTAATAGATATTTTAGCTTATAAAAATTGTATGTTACAAACTAATTATTGAATTAGTTATCAAATAATTAATAACCTAATGTAAGCTATTTTTATAGATAAAACACACAGATATTATATATATACTCTGACAATAAATATTTAACACTTAAAATTCTCAAATATCGAGAAAATTATAACTATAACTTCCACATTATTAAGAAATCATCCAAAAAAGCTTTATATTATTAAAAAAAAATTATTAGTTTATTTATCATATCGAATTATGTATGTATAAATATATATCTAATTTAAAAAGCGTACTCAGTAAAATATTTTGTGCTATTTTTATTTTCTTAGTTATTTATTTATTTATTTTAAAATTTTATCATTTTATAAATTTTGTATAATTTATAAACTTAGAGTGAGCAATTCTTGATATTCTACAACTTATTTAAGTATAAATTATCTTCAAACATAATATTTTTATTTGAAATATTCACATTATTTTGTTTAAATGGTAATAGATTTTCTTACATTAAAATGCTAAAAATAATTACAATTCGTGTTTTAATCACATGAAGTAAAATAAATATAAATAAATTATTCAATTATATAATCATTTTTGGTGCATCGCACCGGGCACATGCTAGTACTATTATGTATAACACAACATGTGGAACTCACAATTACTCAATTTTGATTCCAATTGTACAATTTTGGAAATGGCAAATTCTTAGAATTTTGAGTTTATTTTTTAATTCAGTTGAAATTTTTTTATTGATTGTTTGTTTACTTTTATATTTCATTTTAATACGATCAACTTATCTATTATAACAAAAATATCATGCGGTGTTTATCCAAAATTGCAATATAGATTTCTATCTCATAAGATAATTCAAGAATATCTATAATCATATTTTTATCTCACTAAATAAGTTTATAATTTAAAAAGTATTTTATAAGCATCATATTAAGTACTCTTATCACAAAATTCTATCTTTTAAATTTAATTTCTCACAAGATTAATAGATAAATATTTTATTTATTTTATGTATAAATTTTATTATTCTACAATTATTATTTTATATATTTTAGTTCTACATTATTCGTAGTACAATTCTATATTTTTAATTGTAGGTACTTATTTCCCCAATTAGCATAATATAATGGTGTTTCTTTTTTCTTTTAAATTAATTTAAATTTCATTTCATAAAAAAATTAATATTTTTTAAGCACAGTTTTATATTATTTTTGTTTTGTTTTTATTCTAAATTAATTAGATACATTTATAACATATTTAAATATTTTATCAATATTATTACTTTATTATTTCCTCAATATTTATTTAAAATTAAATTTCTTATGGTCAACTTAGAATTATAATATTTATATTACTTAAAAGTATCAGAATGTAATATGTTTTTTATTTCAATTAATTATATTTTATATATTTATTTTCAATACTATTTTCAAATATTTTTGTTCGCTCATATAAGAAATTATCTATGATATTGAATTTTTATTCTTACTATTATTTTAGTTTGTAGCTTTGATTGATTTATCAAGATAAAAAAAATTATACATATTTCATATTTGAAAAGTGTATCTCGAATAATATGATTTTATGAAATATTTAAAAATATTATAATTTTATTAAGTTGTTGAAATTATTTCAATTTTTTTTATCAAATGAATGAAGAAATACTATATATTTTTCTATGAAAAATATTCACTAAATTTATTAGCACTTAATTTACCCATTTCTAATTATGTGCATATAAGAAAGATTTTTCCCCCCTTATACATAAGTTTATTTTGATTGGTTGAATCTTTATTTATTTATAGAATTTTTTATAAGAAAATTATTTTATTTCTCTTCAAAAGTAAATTATTTATAAAAAATTATGTATGTACAACTAAAAATCAAAATTTCATTGCTAAGTAAATACTTTTACACAATTGATATATTTCATATCTAGTAATCTATATTCACTTTGACAATATTAACTATAAAAAATTAAAGGATATACAAAGTAATTAAATTATATAATAAATATGAGATCTAATAAATATTAATTTATTTTTTATTTAAAGAGTGGGATTATTTTCATTTAATTTAATTATACATTTTTATCCAAAAAAATTTAAAATTTATCTTAAAAAAGTAGTTGATAGTTAAATTACTTCAAAACAACAATCAATTTTTCATATTTAATAATTTTTTTATATTTATATAGATACAATTGTATTATTTTTAGTTGAAGTAATATAATATTCAATTATTTATAATAAAAAAATAAAAAATATTCAATCATTTGATCAAATAAATTATTTTTATTTATTAATTAAATAATTATTTTCTAGACAACTTCAAAAGTAAAATTAAAATACTTAACAATCATAATTATTTCTTAATATCATGACTTACTTAAAATAATTTACAACTTATTTATTGCTTATGAAGAGATAAACAAATATTTATGTAAAATATCAAATTATCACTTCTTTATTAAAGAGTTAGAAGTTTGAAATAAATAATTATAGTTAATTGGTATGCAAGTTCTCAATTTATCAACGTCTTTAAAATTCAATTATTTTTACAATAATATTTTTAGATATGTAAAATATTTTTAGATAAAATTATATATATAGAATATAACAAATAATTTTATTGAAGAATCTATTTCAAATATAAACAATTACTTTCTGTAACAACTGTAAACTCTGAACTTTATTTTATATTATTAATTTAAATCATTTTAGTTTTCTAACAATATAATAATGGAAAACTAATTTTCAATTATTTGAAATAAATTCTTTTATACGGGACATATATATAGTTGACATATTTGAAAATTTTCAAAAGTTCGGTAAATGGCCACTTAAATAAATTTTACTTATCAGAGTTATATGGAATATTTAGAGATATTTTAGCTTATAAAAAGTATATGTTACAAACTACTTATTGAATTAGTTATCAAATAATTAATAACATAATATAAGGTATTTTTTATAGATAAAGTATAAAGATATTATATATTTACTCTAACAAAAAAAAAAAATTTAACATTTAAAAGTCTCAAATGTCATGGAAATTGTTACTATAACTTCCACATTATTAAGTATCATACAAAAAAGCTTTACATTATTAAAAAAAATATTTGCTTGTTTATCATATCAAAATATATATGTATAAATATATATCTAATTTAAAAAGTGTATTTAGTAAAATATTCTGTGCTATTTTATTTTCTTAATTCTTGTATTTATTTTTTAAATTTTTATAACAAAAATTTATAAACTTAAACTGAGCAATTCTTGATACTATACAACTTATTTAAATATAAATTATCTTCAAATATAATATTTTTATCTAAAATATTCATATTATTTTATTTAATTAGTAATCGTTAAAAATTATTACAATTTATGTTTTAATTACATGATGTAAAATAAATATTATTATAAAATAAATTATTCAATCATATAATTATTTTCGATGCATCGCACCGAGTACATGCTAGTACCTTGTATAATCTTTAAAATTACTTTAGTCAAACTAATTAGTTATTCAATGGTCAAATATGCGTTTTCACTTATTCTTAAATTTCTTGTTTACATATGCCCAATTTGGATTTTCATGCACGTTTACAACGAGAATACAATATCAATATATTCAATGCATTAATATTATGATATTTTAACTATTTTTTAATAATATTGACTGTCATCTAGTGACTTGTAGCCCAAGTAACATTAGTCTCCCTTATTATGTGGGAAGTCTCATGTTCAACCTGAATGACGCCGTTTCTCTTAAAAAAATAATAATATTGACTGTCATCAAAATCATATTTAAATATTTCGTCAAACTAAAATTATCCTTTATAAAATTGCAGCTAACCTTTTCAAGTATTTGAACGATTTGTATCGAACTCACCTTATATATCACTTGCCTTATATATCCCTCATCTATCTTGTTAAATCATTTTGGCAGCAATGGTTAAATGTTATATACCCTTTCATTTATTTTAGGTCTTGTAACACCCCGAAATTTTATGATTAATTGCATTTAAAATTCTATCATTTTAAAATTTATGAAAATTTAATTATTCTCTATATTATTATTATTTTCTAAAATTATTGGAGCCAATTCATAAATAATCAGGACTTGATTTCCTAGGATTCAAGAGTTTGGGGGTCAAATTGAGTTTTTTTGAAAACCTAATTGAACTAGAATTGAAAACTTGGGGGTTTGCATGCAACCTTTTTAGTCAACTAGGTTCAAGACATCATAATCAATTAGAAGACTTAATTGAATAACTTATTAAAAATTGAGGGCTAAATTTGCAAATATAGAAAATTTAATTTTTATAAAAACATTTTCTCTTCATTTTTCATTTGATTTTCCTCTTCCGTTTTCTTCTCTTCACTGTGTCATCTCTTCACCATCTTTACCTGCAACCCTTGGTAGCCATCCCCGGTGACTGTCTTCACCATCCAACCTTACCAACCATCTCTCCTCAACCCCAGCACTCTATCACTACCATATGCACACACCAAAACCGGTAGAGACACCTAGAAACTTGGCCGCGGCGAGAAGGTAGTGATTCACGGCAGGGCGGCTTCGAAAGGGTCTTCGGGGCCGTGTTTCTGGAAGCCCTTGGTTTAGGGAGTGAGCTACTAGCCTTGCATGGAGGAGTAGCGCGGTGGACGGTGGTGGAACTAGGAGTTGCAGATGCGGTGGCTAGAAGAAAGATTGAGGCTGTGACCGACGGTTGGAGCTTGTTTAGGCCTCAAAACTGAAAAGTAATCAGGCCGTTGGACTCATGAGGACGAGATGCAGCCAACGGTGGTGGTTTTGCATTTTTTCGGTGACGGCGGATGGCGGTGGTAGGGTTGGAGAGGTAGTATCATCTCCTCATCGCGGCGGTTATGAAGGTGTTCTTGGTTCGTGAATATGAGATTTCGTTGATCAAATCGTGGATAAAAGAGTTACGAAAGGGTTTTGCTTATACATATGTATATACACTTGCTGTACCATTGTCTCGTTAAAGATTGTATTATGCAAGAATGAAAGATTAAAATGCAATTAATATGTATATTTTCCCATGCATGAAGTTTTGGGTAGTTAATGAACCCAGATATGTCTTGTTACATGCTTAAATGTGGATTTAAGACCTAAGTGACATTCGATGGAACTGATTATGAAAAATTAAGCTAGTATTGTGGTTTGGGATGATATTATGAGAAAGACTATGCAATTGATAACTAGTTTATGTTATGTTATTAGACTTGATATTAAAACTAGGATTATTTTGGTAATAATAACCTTATTAGCTATTTTGGGCCAGTAGTACTATTTAAGCCCTAAAAGTATCATGTTAACCGAGAAATTAGTGATTTTGGGTTAATGATAAGCATAATAGTGATTATTGAGGTAAAATGTAGATTTTGACTATAATTATACTCTTTTGGTTAGGTGACGATGAAGTGGTCCGGCAGACCAGGAAGCTTTTGATTGTGACCGTTTTCTAAGGCTTTTGAGGTGAGGATATGCTAATCTGGCACTTCTCATACTATCTATTTTGTGATAAATCCCTGTGTGGGTTTCCTATATCTGTTTCTGTATCGTACTCTGATTTGTTTGAAATCTAGGAATTGTTTGAATTCCAATTGTTATCTGTTATCTGATATGAACGCTCCTGTGAAGGTTATCATTTGTTATTAATTTTGATTTCTGTCTATTCTGGTGTCCAAAACTTTTATCATATTATTCGATTTTGTCCCTTGGACCCTACAACCTTGCTGGCTGACCCCATACTACTTGTTCCTTTCATATAAATATGTTGATTATTCAAGAAATCTTGTTGGTATCTTTAAGTTCGTTTATTATATCAGTTGTTTGTCCTTGACGGCATACTTGATTATCAGTTGTATTGGTCGAGTGCCAATTCTAGCCGAATGCTTGGATTAATATTCTAGAATGGCCTTGTTGGCTAGTATATTGGATGTTCAGATTGTATCTCGTTATATTCATGTTATTGTTTAAATGTTAAAATTTTATCTGTTGGCATTATATTATTTTAACCCATGGGACGCCATGGACGGATTCCACCTCGAGGGATGCCACGGAGGGTTTAGCCTAGGGGCTAGGTCCGAAAGATGGCCAGGCGGAACGGACCAACGAATGCAGGTCTTATGGCTAGTACCCACTTATGATCTTGACTTACAAATAGCTGGAGGTAGCGAACTGTGAGTGACGGGATCTGGTATGCAATCGACCATGCCATATAAACTAATTATTACCTATCGAGTTGAGATTATAATACACTACCGATGCCCGGTACTTGAAATTATAATTTGTTTCAGGAGTAATGATAGTGGAATGACCAACAGTCTATTAAAATTGTTATCATGTGTACTATATTACATTGTTGATTCGATCTGAAAAGTCGTGCTTGTTATCGAATTTGTTTATTAATTATTGTATCTTGACAGCTTTCCCTTAACTCTCATCATTTTCTTTTCCCTCATTGAGTCCTTAAGACTCACCCTCTTATGCATTTCTTAAATATTTTTGGACATGTATGAATAGTGAAGAATGAGGATTGATGCTTGCTCAGAAGAACTGTTTATAATAGGCGTTTGGATATCACCTGATAGTGACTATGGGTTTTGAGACTGTGGATAGGACTGAACTCAGTTGGAAGACGTTTAGCTTGGATATAATGTTGGCGTGTAGTGTTATTTTAAGTTAAAATATGCCGTTATTTATGAGACCTCAGAATATTAATATGTTGCACTTCTTGTAGTGTCTCTGAGAGTTTGAATTTTGTTGTTGTTTTTGGTTGTATATATTGTGCACTCTGAAATGAGCTTTTGAGTCAGTGCTAAGCTGCTATCACTTAAATTATAAAATTTTGGGTTCCTATACAGTCTTATGAATTGAAATTGAATTTTGGAGGTGCGTTTTGGATTTAAGTTATTACGGAAAAGATTTGAGTAGCACCTTGGCTTGAAAACAGGCACCTCCTGGACAGGGCACTACAGTTCTCGTAATTACAATTATTCAATTTAAAGTTTTAATGCATTTACAATTAGATTACAATATCAATGTACTTGATGCTTAATATTACCATATATTAACTGCTAGTGTAAACCCCGTGCTATGCACGGTATATTTACTTAAGTAAATTGAACTAAAAAATGTAAATATGCAACTAATTTTTTATAATGAGGGGAATGAATATGAACACCTTATCTACTCCGAACTTCATCTTGTAGAAGATCCATGACTCTAGTTTCAAATTGTGATCTAATTCATTTGAGTCAAGTAAATCCGCATAAAAAATTATAAATTCTGTACTATTTCAAAAATATTTTTTAGTAATAAAATTATTTTGATCCAAAAAAACTATCCAAAAAAACTAAGATCCTTTATTAGCTTGAATGTTCTATATTAAATCAAGAAGACGTTTAGAAATATATAAAATATTGTTTAAGAAATTCTTGTTGTGTATACAAAAAATAATAAATAGAGATAGAAGTACAAAAATTATGCAACACATCAAAATAGATATTTTGGAGAAACTTGGATTATTTAATTAATCAAATAAAAAATTTATTGTAGCACCCCCAACTAGGGTCAGCACTTAAGTTGAGGCGCCACTCAATTCAATCTTAAAAATTAATCCAAAATACAATTCAAAAGGCCCAATATCAAATATTTCAAACTTATTAGAATTAGTAGCGGAATTCAACTTAAATAACCTCAACAATAATTATTAGAGATAGTAGCATACCTTAACTTAAATCAATTTATCTCAAAACACTATATATACAAGCTTTAGCGATCCCATAACAATCAACATAAGTACTAAGGACATATCGTCAGAAATTCCAAAATCCAGCATAATAAATACACCCTGCAGATGTCGAATTCAAAATTTTCATATCATAACATCTCTATGGTTAAAAAATATGCCCAAGTGTGCCCGTTAGCAAATATACATAGCTATTCTAATACAAAATCATACTTGCAGATTTAACTGGAAATCTAAGCTTATCTTCCAGTCCTGTCTGAGAAAATATAGAAGAAACGGGGGGTTAAGTCCAAAGGACTTAGTGAGGGATATTCAAAAGACAAAAATTAGGAATCTGTTGGGGAAAATCAACCCAACAAATTGTCAATTCTAAACAAGAATAGAAATAGATCCGATGCAGTCAATCAAGTATCAATTTACAAACGAATCAACTACGGACAGTCAAGAACGATCACAGGGATTAACAATTTCAAAGCTATCGGAAAGTACTAGCTCGGGGGTTGTGACTGTAGGCTCGAATAGCCTGGGATCGTCTCAACCAAACCTGCTTGGGAGGTATAGAGCATCTCAACCGATCACAGTTGGGAGGAAATACAGACAGCTTGTTCGACCTGAACAACATCCCGATCTAACTAAGAAACTTCACTACCCTTGTTGCTCCATGAACAGGATACAAACGGTCAAAATACGGATCAAAGCATAACAAACTTATCAGATTGACCTTATCATTAGTTCCAGGATTACGGCTTATCCCATGCACACTGCAGGGATTAACGTCCCATTACTAAATCGAAGAGTTTCGGGCTTACGGCTTATCCCAAGCACACAGCAGGGATTAACGTCCCGTTACTAAATCGAAGAGTTTTGGGCTTATGGCTTATCCCAAGCACACAGTAGGGATTAATGTTTGGTTACTCAACCAAGTCTCACAGGCTTACAGCTTATCCCATGCACACATCAGGGATTAACGTCCTGTTACTTATTCCAAGAGTTTCGGGCTTACGACTTATCCCACGCACATAGGAGGGATTAATGTCCCGTTACTCAATCGAGTCTCACGGGCTTACGGTTTCTCCTACACACACAACAGGGATTAACGTCCCATTACTCCCATATAGTGGTTACAAACAGTAACTGACCACAAAACGGTCAATAACAATCAGTCAGATAACAGAACGGACAGATAACGACAAACAGATAACAGACGATCAGATAACAAAACTGACAGATAACGGACAGTCAATTAACAAAATAGACAAATAACAGATGACAGACAGACAAAATTTCTGGGCGCCAGAACATATAGAAAATAAAGTCATAATCAGAAATAGCCCTCATAGGGGCATTCAAATCAGATAACAGATACCAATCGAAATTCAAACAAAATTCAGATTTCAAACAATCAAATTACAGTACAAAAATAGAGAACCCACACAGGGGTTTATTCCAATAACAGATAAGTGAAATAAGTGCTAGGTGGGCATACCCTCACCTCCGCAGTCTTAGAAAAAGCTACTAAAATCTACCGTCTACTGATCTGTGGGATCTATTTCTCCGTCACTTAACCAAGAGAGTAATATTTATAATCAAAATCCATACTTAATCCTATTAATCACAATTATACCATTAATAATCCAGAATCAATAATTTATCGATTAATATGGTATCTCATTCTTATTTTCAAGGTCATGGTCATAATTCTAAATCACACAATATGATTAATCCTTATATAATCAATTCCTAATAAAATGCCATTTAATCTTATAATATAATCCTTAATACTATTTTTAAATCCAAGTTTTGGCATTTTACATAAGTTCGGGTCCACTTATTCCATACTCCTTGCATAGGGATCAACATACGTATATATAAACATATCATCTCTTCCCAAATTCCTATTCTTGGCAAGGTACAATGCTAAATTAGAAAAGGTACAACACATGCAACATATATATAAAAGGTACAACTAAATCCAAATGCTAAATCTTGCCACCAGAGTATCAAAACCACAAACCGATTACATGGTTGCGATCATCGCGTAGAGGAGGCAAAACTACCTTATCATCGCCGTCGTGCTACTGCCGTCAACCGCCGTCCGTCGTCACTGGAAAATTCAGTGCCATCGCCCAGAGACACCTTTCGCCGTGGGCTTTCCAACGCCTAGCTTTGTTTTCAGTTTATCCACCGAAAAGAGCCTCAAATGCCACCTTGAAAGCTGAAAATTAGCTTGCTTTGCATCGAGGTTTCCACCAGATTCCGCCTCCTCCGCCGCACTAAACTTCTAGGCAAGGTTACCAACGTGATCCTCCAGCTGAGCTCTACCTAACCTATACCCCAGAATCAAGCTTGGCTGCCGGAAAGATGAAAACCCATCACCACCCGCCGTGAGACGCTCCTCAGTCTCTTCCTCGCGGTGGCTCATTGGTGGTTACAGCCGTGCATGTGGTACCGTCAGGAAGCTGGTGAAGAGGAGAGGAAGAGGGTTGGTTTGATTGTTGAAGATGGCTTCCGGAGATGGAGCAAATTGGAGTTGACCGTGGCGGAGAAAGAAGGAAGAAAAAGAAATCGAAAGAAAAGAATGAAGAAGAAGAAAGGAAAAGTTACTATTTAAAATTCAACTTTTCCAAATTTCAAATTAGCCCCCAGAACTTGCCCAGCTTACACTTTGGCCCTTCAAAATCCGCTAGCTCTTCAATTCGGCCCCTAGACATGTAACTTTGATCCCTTTGACCAGAATTAATAGCCATGCAGCCCCAAAAGTTTCCAAATGATGTTCAATCAAGTCCTAAAAAATCATAAATCTGACCCCAAAAACTTTCCAATTTCTCGCAATTGAGTCCTTTTAAATTTCTTTTCCGGGCCTTAAAATTTGACCAATAATTCTTTTAATTTCTAAATTCTTATTTTCGAAAATACTAAATTTCAGGGGTGTTACATTTATAATGAATAAATAAAACTAAATTAATTAATTAAAATGAAAAAAAAAATTAAAAAGTAGTTCTTAAAACCAAGTAAATTTGAAAAGGGGAAAACTGGTGCATCTATGTATATGAATATAAATTATACACACATTACTTACGTACAAGTAACATGAAAAATATTGAATTAATTTATTAAAGAAAAAATGAATAAAAACCACAATAAAATAATGAAAAAAAGCTATCTTTCGAACATAATATTTATGGTCCAAAATAGAGGAAGAAAAACAATGAATTTAGAGAATATTGAATAGAAAAATTCACCCAACAGAGAGGAACTATAATGAATTACAAACTAAACCAAATTATTATAATTGACAAAAGAAGAAAAAAAAAAAAAAGAACAAAACTTGCAACTTAAAGAAGTGCCTTATACATCTTGGTAAAAGTTCAAAACTCCAAAATGGCAAAAATGAATGCAGAAATGAAGGGAAAAAAACAAAAATAAGGTAGTTTGCAAGTAGTTAAAAAGAAAAATACTTTGTAATCTTTTAGATTTATCACTATTAAATGTAGGACACCTATTTACAAACTACTCTAATATCTTTTATTATCATCAAATATTTATTCATAATGTATACACATACATAAAAGAAAAAAGGAGATATCTAAATGATAATTAAGGAGCAAACGCATCAATACATGATGTTATGCTCTCATGCATATTCGAGAATTGATCAATATAAAAACATGAAAAAAAAATATGAATGCAGATACATGGTGTAATAATTGTTCACTTGAGAGTTTAGGATAAAAGAGATTTTATTAGGGTTACCTTAAAAAAGAAGATGAAGAAAAATAGATAGGATAAAAAGAAAAAAGAATCCTTTGTTGGTAGTACAGAAAAATAAGAAATGATTTGCTTTGTGGAATGATTATTTATAGAATGATTTTTTTTTGTAGGAATACTTAATTTGGTGCTTGTAAAATATCTTTTGAATTTTAAACTTATTAGTTGAGATAAAAATTTATGATTACGGATATTTTGAATTATTTGATGAGATAAAAATATATGATTCAATTTTTGGATAAACATGAAGTCAAGTTTTAGTTATAATAGATAAGTTGATTATGTTAAAATAAAAATAAGAAAAATCAAATTAACAACCAATGAGATTTTTCTTAATTTAATTAAAAAACTCAAAATTTTAAGAATTCAAAATTTGGTCAAAATTGCACAATTGTGAGTCCCACATTGTTGTGTTGTATATAATATTATAGATATAGATAAATAGATATATTTTGAATTTTAGATGAAAAAAAATAGAGATAAGATACAATCATATCGGTTAGAGATAATAGTCAACAACTAATGAAGATCTTTTAATTGAATTAAAATACTTAGAATTCTAACAAATTGCCACTTGGCTAAAATTACAAAATTAGAATCAAAATTGTATAATTGTGGATCCCATACAATTGTACTATATATAATAGTATAGATATTTAACAATATTTATACATGCCATTATACTCGCATTCGGATAATTCATATCTATTTAAAATTATTGAGAAAAGAAAAAAAAACATTGTCTTTAATAAAACCTTTTCAAGTATTTGAATAATTTGTATTCAATTCTCCCAGTTTCTCACTTATTGTGACACCCCACTCCGGGTAACCCAAAACTGAGATATCAAAGCATTTCAAGCTTAAATTCTGAACCTGTAATACAAACAATAGGCCCACAATTTTCTTTTCCAATTCCAAGTCATATAAAGAAAACAAAAAACTCAAAAGCGGCGGAAAAATATCAACTTAAATAATACTACCAACCATTAACATTCATACCAAGGTTTAAATCTCAGACGCTCAGCAAAATTATGTACACAAGCTCAAGGTAGCCCTATCAACATTGAACTATCTCAACATCTCTATATTACCATATAGCATTCTAATAATTCATATACAAAAGGACACCAATCTATTACAAAAGAAACGTTCCTATGCTCCAAGTCAGAACTTTCCATTCTTAGGCCACTCTGTCTACAAAAGTAATGAAAAATGGGGGGTAAGTCCAATGGACTTAGTGAGGGATAATATATCATACGATAATAGAACCTGTTAAGGGAAGAGCATCTCAACAAATTTAATATCAATAGCAATACAAGTACAATTACAATTTACCAAGAACGAATGTAGTAAACAGGAAACTCTCATGCCTTATTGCTCCAAGAATAGATCACAAGCAAGCAAGAAACAAGTATGAGCAAGCAAACCCTTATAGTATATGCATTCTAACAAAACAAGTTAAGATATGCATATCAGATCACCTTATACTAATCAAACAAATACTTCCATAGTGTGACAACTTGGCATACAATTGGTGTGCCCATACGAACTGTATGGCGCACGGCCCATCCAGACTGTATGGTGCATAGCGGATACCTAAGCAGACTGCTTAGCGTATCGCGGATACCTATTCAGACCGCATAGCGTATCTTGGACACCCAGGCGGATTGCAAAGCGTGTCCCAAGTACCACAGCATTCCGCGTAGGATTAACACTCGGCCCAAGTACTATCTCCAAGCAAGTACAATAAGTACAACAAGTACCAATCAAGTACAACAAGTACGAATCAAGCAATTAGAGTTGCCGATGAGGCAATATATGAACAACAAGCAAGTACATACAAGCCAACTTGCTAGATATCAGGATACATACAAACAAGTATGCTGGCAAGGCATCTGATAACGATTTAAGACAGGAACATGCAAGTACGATCAAGATAAGTACCGATCAAGACAAGTACCAGACATGACAGATAGGAGTTCTAGGCACCAAAACGAACAAGAATGAGTGAAACAAGTACTAGCCCTCACAGGGGTATGCAAGCCAATAACAGATAATGAGCAACTACCGATCAATTCAAACTCCAATAAACTAGCAAGTACCAATCAAGTACAACAAGTATGAATCAAGTAATTTACGAGCAGGTACATTCAAGCAAATTAACCTTCACAGGGGTTATGCCACAAGAACAGATAGATATATAGAGGCCACATTGACAAACCCTCACAGGGGTTTTCAACAAGTAATGAGAACGCTTATATAATACAATAACCCAAAGTGGGAGACCCTCACCTCTGTAATCCCAGATGATGCAAGTCCTGCAAATTGTTTATTAGTCCTCATGACCCAAGTCGTCGTCACCTAATCAAAATGATATATTTATAGTCAGAACCCATTTTAAACTCCCAATACATCTTTATCATACTTGTTCTTAACTCCAAAATTTACTAATCAACCTATTAACATGATAGCTTAAAACGTCAATATGGTTATCGTTCCAATTAATGGCTATTGAACTAGGTTTGCCTTAATAATCTCAATTCTTATATCGTTTTCACTTATCATAATAGTCAAGTCCTTAATCACTTGATCTTCATAATGTCACTTTAAATCACCAAATTGCTTAATGTCTCGTGCATAGTCCCAATAATTTCCACTTTAGGTCCCAAATTCACAATTCAAAGTTAAATTTCTTGTCAAACTCATAAATTCCAAATTTGGCATATATAGTACAACATATCCGGATCCACAACATAACATATTCCATCCATGCATGATCCAAGAACCTAAATATATAGAATCCATGCAGTCATTCTTGCAATACAACACAACTTAAGAAATACAACATAACATGTATATATGTATATATATGAATTTCCAATTCCTTGCTAATTATTTACCCATGCAATACCAAATCAAGACCTTGGATTAAGCAACCAAGGCTACCGTTACGATCACCGCACCGAGGAGAAGATTCTGCCTCAGCTCCGCCGCCGGAGTTGCCTAACGATCTCACCAGAATGCTCTCCTCGAGCTCCTGATTCTAATGGTATAATCAAGTTCGAATTCCGTAGCCTAGAATGCTGTCAATCGAGCTCGACAGTCTCAAATGGGTTTCTCGCCACCTTGCTCCGATCACCCTCTTCCGTCGCCATTAGCTCACCGATCAACAATGCAAATACACCTTAAGCTTCCTCAAGATGAAAGCCACCAAACCCGCTACCCAGAACCCCCAGCTTAGCCTTGCTCCGCCATCCCCTGCCAAACTTCGCCACGGTCAACTCGGTCTTCACGTTTTTCCAGCGAAATAAGGGAGTTTTGGAATGCATGAGGTATGTTTGTGGTGCTGGGAACATGAGGATGAAGATTATCGGAACAAAAATGGAAGAAAACTCATGGATGGAGAGATCGCCGGTGAGGAATGGGTGGTGGCCGCGGTGAAGCGGAAGAAAGGAATGGGCTTATTTTTGCAATTTTGGCTATTTGTAGGACATTTTTCAGAATTTAATTTTTGACCCCAAAAGATGAAAAATCCTGCAATTGAACCCTACACCTTATTAGAATAACAACTGAACCCCGACTGACTTTTGGCCTTCCATGCAAACCTCGCCATTCTCCTAAGTTGTGCAATTACATCCTCTATAATTACAAATTGGCCCCAAATTTTTTTAAATTAACATGAAATCAAGTTTATTAGTATACTATATTGACCACAAGACTTCTAAAATACTAAATAATTATAAAAATTCATAAATAAATTAAAATGAAAATAATTTGACAATTAAGCTATCACAATTCAAGAAAATTCTAGGGGTGTTACACTTATCATCCTTTAAAGTAGTAGTGGCAAATGGGTGGATTTGGTTGGTTATGGGTTGGACTCAAAATGGGTTTATATTTATAGGTTGAAAATGGGTTGAGTTGAAAACTAGTTGGATCGGGTTTGGGCGGGTTGAAAAAAAAATAAAAATAAAAATATAAACTTTTTACTAAATACATTGTTATATTATTTTATTAAACTATAATCTTTTTATCTTTGATTGACGTATGTTAATTAATTATTATTAAATCCTTGTTAATCACGTAAAATCAAATCGAATTAAGTAAACTTATAATTTACTTATTATTTTATGATATTTATATTTTTTCTTTTAATACAAAATAACAATATTGCTCAATGCATAAAACATAACTATTTAAAATATGGGTTAAGTACCCTACCCATTGACAGGCCTGCACTCAAGTATTTAGATTCCATTCTATATTAATTAGATTCTATTTTTTTTTCCTAGAAAAGCTAATTTCAATACACAAAATAATGTTTCAATAAACTTCTGTTGTTAGATAAATTATAATAAAATAAAAAAGAATAGCAGAAAAATAAATAATAAGAAATTGACTAATGCCTATATGTGATTCTTAGATTATGTGACAATCTAATAAAAAATCAAATGCAAATTAAAAAGTTGCACACAATCAAAAGTAAAATATTTTTCTATGAAATATATAGCACAATCTGATTTTAATTTCTTGTAGATTCGTTGAAGCATTGCATCAACGTTCCAATTTTCTTTTTCTTTTCTTTTTTGGCAATATATTCAAGCATATAATAATTAGAAATAATGCATATTGGAACACATAGCAATAAAAATGTAAAGATAAGAGGATATAATCCTCAATTATGACCACAAAAATAGAATAAAAAAAAAAATTGTTATCCTTAGTAAAAAGAAAAATACAAGATATTTGGTAAGTAAATTTTAGAGAAACAAATACTTTCATTCCTCAAAATATTCTGCAAAATAAACTACTATTTTTCATATTATTTTATTATATTTATATATACATTTTAATTATTACATTAACTAAAATATATATGTGATACAAAAATTATAAAAATAAAACAAATATATATTTACACATTTGAATTACTATATAAATATAGCTATATTTTTTAATTATTTAGCCTAACCTATACTATATAAAAAAAAGAAAGGATCTTTGTACTCACAAATAGCAATTTTTCTATCACTACAACTAAAATTTAATTTGTCAAAAATATCCAACATATAGTTTCTAACCTTTTTTTCCCCCTATTAACGCACTACTTCCAACAAATTTTAAAACATAACAATCTTGCTCAAAGAATAAAACAAAGTTTTAAAAAATAAAAAATAAAAATAAAAAAAATTTATTTTCTTATTGCAAAGTTGAAAATAATCTAGGGCTACAAAATTAACTGGCTAAAACTTTTTATAAAAAATTAGAGTTTATAAACCAGATAATGATATCATCAATTTTTAGATCATAATCTCATGTAAAAAGTAACTTGATTAATTCATTCGAATTAAGTTAATAAATTAATATTTTAAAATTAAATGAGGTGGAGAAATGGTAAATGATTAATCGGTGATATATAATATATACAATTTTCAATTCATTATTTTTTACCATTTTTAGAGTGTTACAGAAATAAAAATAAAGTGGGGTATGATCTTGGAAAAATGAGAGAATAGAATGATAATTTTCGGGCTGAAATTGAATTGAATTATTTAGAAACAATATTCAACTCCATTTTAAATCCATTTACATTTAAAACTCATTTCAACCCATTAAAGCCCAACGCATATTTAACCCACTAAAACCAAACCCAACCAAACCCAAAACTAAGTGGGTTGGGTTGGAACCATGGGTTTAAACCCACTCTGTCCCCCTACTTTAAAGTTATTTTGGTCACACTAATTATTCATTGGTCAAATGTCTCATACTTGATTTACTTTTAGATATCTTAATTATATTTATTCAATTTAAATTCTTATACATATTCGTAGGGCTGCCAATAGAGCGGATTTTAATCCAAATTCGATCAGATTATTTATAATCTTCAATCGATAAAAGATTCGACGAATATGATTCGATTAAAAAAGTTTGTAATTCGAAATAAATGGAGTGAGTATGATATGGCTTGATTCGATCCATTAATAATTCGAATCCGAATATATTTAGTATTATACATATATAGTATTTTACATATGTGTACACAGGGTCCTATAATAATGCCGATGCGGATATTTGGATGAAGAAAGTAATGAACTCCTATGCAATATATCAAATCAGGTGCTTTTCACATAAATTGTTAGATTTTGAGCTTATTTACATTATAATTACATCACTTGTTTCTCTATTTTTATAACAACAAATGATGCGGGAAAAATAATGAGTAGGAGCCGAATGCAATAATATATGCAAGAATGCAATGCAAATATCGATTTGATCAAAATGAGTTTCTGTTTTATAAAACTTTGAGTCTATAGTTAGTTGATTGAATAATCAAGTATAACTATGTATTTATAATGCCAAATAAGTACTATTATCACCAACAGAATCTAAAATGTAATGATTTGGTGAATAAATGTGACTAAGTTAAATTCTATTGTTGCTTTTAAGTGATCAATGGACTTGAAAATTTATTCATTAATCTATTGTGTATTTTTTTTAAGGATGATTGTTTTGAATTTGGATTTTACTAAATTTTTAGAAAAATAATAAGTATATGATGATTTTTGAAATATTCAAATTTGGATCTTTTTGGATATTTGACTTTTATTTGGATCCAGATATGGTTATACCAACTATAGATTCGATGGATCTTGAATCGGATTTGGATTTGATATATTACTTTCGGATTTGAACTTGGATCCAGTATGATCCGATCCAAATCCAACCCACTGATAACCCTACATATCGCAATTAAACCACAATATCAATTTACTCAATCAATTAATATTATCATATTTTAACTATATTACTTCCATTACACTCACATATACCTTGAATATTCCATGTCTAATGAAAAATTATCACAATAAGCATTTCCTTTTTGAAGTATTCAAATAATTAATTTGTATTGAAATTGCATAATTTATCCCTATTTCATTCTTTAAAATTAATTTAGTCAAACTAATTGTTCAATGATCAAATGTCGATTTATTTTAAATCTATTTATTATAATATTTGATCTTCGACCGTGTGCAAAGCCAAGAATTAGTTCTTAAAGAAATTGTGGAGGAGGAGAGGTTAGTTGTAGAGAAGTTATACCAATTAAAAGGTTTGGTTAATCGTTCCTCAGGAGGGTCAAGAGATGCATGAACTTAACTGGAGAGAAACCCAACCTTTTTGAGGTAATTAAAGAGCTTGACTATATTCTAAATTTCACTTAATTTTGTGGAGGTGGATGATGAAGATGGACAGCTCCAAGTCTATAGTTGCTGTTGTAGAAGGGAATAGTGTAATGCCTGTGAACTGCGAAGGAAAAAGAAGATGAAAAAGTTTGGGAATTAACGCTCGGATAAATATATATATTAAATCAGTAAGGTATTTTTTTTTGTTTTTTTGTTTTCCTAAGGGAAGAGGCAATAAGATTCATTAAATATCTTCAAGAGCCAAAGCTTAGCTGATTACAACAAATCTATCACACTGATATTGATGGAATAGAGAAAAAACATCACTAGCTATAAAATGAGTACGACCATTAGCAACTAAAAGTAAAAATAGAAACATATGAAAGACTTCGAAGAGCATTAGATACTAGCAGGCCAACAATAGAAAGCTCCATTGATTTCTCTTGTAACAACTGACAAACAATCACCTTCAATGATCACCTTTGGCCAAGAATAAGATGCACAAATTTCACAAGCATGTTTAGCGGCAACAACTTCTGCAGCCTCTGGATCAATGGAAATTGATAAAAGTCGAGCATCCCAGAAAACACATTGACCCAACTGATTCGGGCCACCAAACCGATGCCAATAGCCCTAACATCCTTAAAAATAGCAGCGCTGAAATTCACATGATAAAATCAGAGGTGGGTGCTATCCATGTTAGATTTTGGACAGCTGAAATACCAAGGCCAGTAGGGACAGATGCTTGTTTGTATTTTACCATATAATCACGTGAAAAACCAACAACATCTAATGGGGTTAAGACTGAACTACCAAACTTAACCTGATTCCTGCGGCTCCAGATGCTCCAGCAACAAGTAAGGAAAAGAGCAAAGCTGTTAATATTAAGAGCAGTGAACACTGTGCAAACCATTCCAATACTGAGGTGACGGTTGGCTTTATGGATGTGAAATGAAGGTTAGATAGAGCCCAAACCTGTCTAGCAAAATGGCAGAAAAATAGACAATGAATAATGTCATCTATTGACGTATCACAAACGTCACAGAATGGAACATCTGTGATATTCCTATGAAACAAAGCTGCTTTTTTTTGGGAGAAACTTCTTTACTGCGTGCCAAGCAAACTGATGAACTTTGGGTGGAATCCTATTCTTCCAAATAAATCCAAGAGCTGGTGAACTCGTAGAGGAGCTGGACCCACTTTGTGACCGTTGTTCTCGTGATCTTAAAGAAATAGCAAGATGATATGCAACCTTAACTAAAAATTGCCCTGAACGTGAATAATGCCATACAAGGATATTAGAATTTGAGTTGCTGCCCAGCAAAATAGAAAAGATTGCTTCGCGTCCTATGCCAAGAAAATTTCTTCAATCAAATCAGTTTTTTAGGTTCCTGTACCACTGATAATTAAACCTGAAACTAAAGCATCCGAATGAAGTATTCTAGGAGGAGAATAAATCCGAAAGGAAGGTCATCGAAGGAGCCATTTGTCATGCCAACGTCGGACCTGAGAACCATTGCCAACGCGCCATTGGAGACCCTCGCGAAGAAGTTGCAAAGCATTCCAAATACCACACCAGGAAAATAACGGCTTAGAACCCAAAGAAGCATGGATCACATCTGTATCTGGGAAACATTTAACTTTAAAAAGCTTATGAAACAGAGAGTGAGGTCGTGTAAGAAGATGCCAATGTTGTTTAGCAAGTAGAGCAATATTGAAAGCACGGAGATCTTTGAAACCCATACCTCCAGTGGATTTACTATAGCCAAGATGCTTCACAACTACACCAATGAAGTTTTC
The DNA here is from genome assembly GCA_018894105.1 of Jacaranda mimosifolia. Classification (NCBI taxonomy): domain Eukaryota; kingdom Viridiplantae; phylum Streptophyta; class Magnoliopsida; order Lamiales; family Bignoniaceae; genus Jacaranda; species Jacaranda mimosifolia. Next base: position 11,431,942 of record CM032130.1, on the reverse strand, counting down.
GTGAACAGCTATTATAATCCCACCAACAAGAAGCCAGCATGGACTCAATGTCATGAAGGAGACCACAACTCATTAGGTAAGTTGGAATAGATTGTGCCACTGATTTTAAAAGAACCTCTCTACCAGCTGAGACAATGTTTTTTCACTCTATCTACGAATACGATTCCAAATCCGATCTCTGATGAAAGCAAAAACTTCCTTCTTCGTCTTGCCAACAATGGATGGCCGAGGCCAAGATATTTATCATGCTTAGCCACTGAACGCATCCAAAGAACATGCTGAATGTGATCTTTCGTGGTTTGGGATGCGTTTCCACTAAACACCACGGATGACTTGTCCAAGTTGATTTGTTGCCCTGAAGCATGTTCATACTCAGAAAGGACACGTGGAATATGATAGACAGCCCCCTCTGATGCCTTACAAAATAGAAATGTACCATCTGCGAAAAGCAAATGAGAGACTTTAGGTGCATTTCGGCGTATAGATAGACCCATGATATGGTTGTCTTGCTCTTTTTTCCTAATCAAGGAGCTGAGAGCCTCCGTGAAAAATAAGAATACATATGGCGAGAGAGGATCGCCCTATCGTAGCCCTCTTTTTGGAGAGAAATAGCCAAATTTATTACCATTCGAAATCATTGAATAAGAGAAAGAAGTCACACATTGCATGATTAACTCCACAAAAGACTGAGCAAAACCGAGTCTTTCCAATACATGGCACAAGAATGGCCATTCCACCTTGTCATAAGCTTTGTTCATATCGAGTTTCAGTACCATCTTCCCGGACTTACCGCATCTAGCCTTTCTAATGTAGTCATTGACCTCAAATGCTACTAAAACATTGTCAATAATAATCCTAGAGGGTAGAAAGCAAACTGTGTGTCAACGATGATGACATCCATAAATGGCTTTAATCTGTTCACAATCATTTTAGAGGCAAGTTTGTAGACCACATTGCATAAACTTATTGGTCTGAATTGGCTCAAAACATCAGCACTTTTCACCTTCGGGATTAGCACAATATGTGTATGATTATGCTGAACAATTGAGCAACCATCATTTAAATTAGTAAGTTAAATTTTATAAGTATTATCACAGGAGGAATGTAGGGGTGAGCACCGGGGTGAGATTCTTGAGATTGGGGTATTCGCGTCGGATACCCAGTTGATTGGAACATGAATAATTTCCATTTTGATTCTGTCAAAGTTAATAATTCAAGTGCTGGACCTCGGTCTCAAATTTTGTAATTGAGTTTTTGAAATTTAAGAGAAAAAAAAAAAGAATATTCGAGTGACTATTCTTATTCCATCATGTCAGAGGAAGTAAAAAAAAAAAGACATAATTATTTCCTCCTCTTCTTATTATTAGTATTATTATTTGGTTGATAATTTGAATGTAATGATCAATGATTGCAACAATCTCATTATATTAATTACAGAAAAGTAAGACGTATTATAGTGTTTTTTTTTTAATTTTTAATGGGAGGTGACAAATATGCCTAATTGATATCTCAATTATTCCTTAAAATTGTTTTGATCAAATTAATTATTCAATGATCAAATGTACACGTTAACTATAATTTTTAGATCTCTTAATTACGTTTGCATCGTTGGATTTTTATACATGCTGACAATTAGGTTATAGTATCAATATACTTGATGCATTATGTTATTATATTTTAATTATTTCTAGTAATATTTGTTGCCATCGTACTTATCTTCCAATATTCTATATTTAATTAAAAGAACCCTAAAAACGTTACCCTACAAAACCTTTTCAAGTACTCAGATAATTGATGTCGAATTACCTTAATTTATTCCTCGTCCATCTTTTAAAATTATTTTGATCAAGCTAATAATTTAATAGTCAAAATGTTTTATACACCTTTATTAATTTTCTTTCAAGTATCTGTTTTGAACATCAATCAAATTTCCATGCACGTTCATAATAGGCCTGTCAATCTATCCATGCCCATGATAATAGTACAATACCTATACCCATACCCAATAAATAGACATAAAATTCGGACCCTAATTAGACCCATTAAGAAAAATGGAATGGGTAAGGGTAAGGTTTATACCCATAAAATACCCAATATCAAAAAAATACCCAATATCAAATACCCATGTTCTAACTCCCTTCTTCCCAACTTTAATCATTTTTACTCATAGAACTTTATTTAGTTACCATTTTTGTCAAACCTAAACTAAAAAATATATTAAAAATAATTGAATGGGTGTAATTATATCTATATGCAAAACTTATCCACATATCCTATACCTTGAAATTACTTATTTTCCAAAATACTCAAATTTAACTAGTTAACCCAAATTAGTTATATCAAAATTAAATTTATACTAATAATCATGGCATACTTGAAGTGCATACTTAAAATTTTAATATATATATATATAATAAAAAATTTAAATTATTTTAATTTATTTATTTGTAATTATTGTACTTCTTATTTTATATGAAATAGTAAAATTCTTTCTTACATGTTGGTTTACACATTCCAATTTGGGTGTTTGGATGATACTTTCTTTTCATACAAACCATATAAATTTGATGTATACATAAAAAATTAAATGTATACTCTTTTTTAATTTAAAAAAATTGAGTCTACATTTTCAAAATATGCCAAAAAATTAGTCAATATTAATAAATTACTCTAGCATTGAAATGTTAAGTAGTTTTAGCATTTTGATTGACAAAAAGAAAATTTGGGAAAGATGAAAAAATTAGTCAGATTAAAACACAATTAAAAAATTTGGTGTAATAAACTAGACCCAACCATAGACCCAATGGGTCATGGGTTTGATAGGGTAAGGTCTAATTGGGTCTATGAGTTGAGTTGAGTAGGGTAGGGTAAACATAGGGTCTAACTATTTGGATATGTTAGGGTATGGACTTGGATAGGGCAATACCCTACCCATTTCATTGATAGGCCCACGTCACCCCCATTATTGAGTGAAGAAATATTAATTATATGTCAAATATGTTGAGTAAAGAATTTTTTTGAAAAATAGCAGTAATTTTGCTATCGATCAGCAACAGAATCTGAAGGGAAAAAAATCAGAATATGAAAAAAAAAGGGTAGGGTCTGGACTCGACCCGAAAGTGATGGATCCAATGCACAGACCCAATGCACAGACCCAATGGGTAATGGGTCTAAATGGGTAGGGTAGGTAAATGGATATGAGTTTTGGGTATTGTTTGAGTATAGGCCTAGATAGGGTAAAACCCTACCCATTTACAGCCCTATTTCATAATATTGCAGTAGCAATATACTCATGCATCATATTATCATATTTTATATATTTCTAGTAATGTTAGTTGTCATTATATTCACACTTGAATACTCCGATCTAATTAACGTAATCTTTTAAAGCATTCCCCCTAGCAAACTCATAACATTTCATACTTGATTAAAAACATCCTTTAAAAATATTTTTCTATCGAACAACTTTTATAGAATTAAAATGATTCTTAATAAAATATTCTCTTTGGTGTTTATTTTTCAAATATTACAAACCATGAGCTAATATTTCAACTATAATGACAATTATGTCCTTAAGAAATAATCTATTAAAGTTAAAATAGGTAAAAAGCACTTTGGATTAATTTTTTAATTTATTTTATGTGTCATTTTTTATTTTATCTTGATAAACTTTTTTTGAGTGTGTCTATTCTCTAATTAATATTTTTATATAATTTTTTTTTATTTAACACCCCTAAAATTTGGTACTTTAAAAAAAAATAAGAATTTAGAAATTAAGATATTGATTGATTGGATTTTAAGGCTCAAAAAATAAATAAAAGGACTTGATTGCAAAAATTTCGGAAGTTTAGGGGGTAATGTGAGCAGAATAAAAGTTTAAGTATTTCAAAATAATTAGATTTGGACTTAATTGACCAAAAACCAAAAGGTTAGGGGTCAATGTGTAAGAGATAGAAGTTGAAGGATTCAATTGAAGGCCAGGGACCAAAATGAAGGCGCTTAAATAATTTTGGGGTGAAAAGTAGGACAGTCAGAAGGTTTGGGGCTGAATTGAAGATGCTGAAAAGTACATTATATATATATATATATATAGGATTAAGGATGAATTTTTATTAAATTCTCAAAAAGTGCCCAAAACTCAACGCATCAGCAAAATGCCGAAAAATAACTGGAAAATGTGAAACTGTTCTGATAGGAAGCTTCCTCTAGCTGAGAGGAACGCGTCCATACCAACTTTGACCAAAAACAACCGATGGAACGGCCAAAAAAAAGGGCCGATGGTGGAGCTCGGAGGAGGTGACGGTTTTGCCGCTTCCAGCAGTGGAACGGGGATGGGTTTTGGTGGGTCTTGGTCGAAAAAGCATGGGTAAGGTGATGGTGGTGTTAATTTGGTGAAACAGTCAATGGTGGTAGTGGAATTGAGAAGGGTGGCGGACAGCAGCGTTAGGGTTTGGCTGCGTACTTTGGACGACCAATTGACTGGGCAAATGGCCACCAATTCTTGAATTGTTTGAGGGGTTTTGCTCACCGTGGTGAGACGGACCCAGTGGTGGGGTTGGTTCACCTCTTCGACGGTGGCACGTGACAATAGTGTTTAGGTAGTTTGTGTAGAAATTGATTCCGGATGCGTTTGGGCTATTTTCAGCTTGAACTTGGATCTCGGTTCGACCCAATTTGGATAAATTTCAATAATTAAATTTTAATTTGATTAAATTATCAAATGTAATTGGATTTTTGAATGACATTGATTATGACCTGAACTAAAGATGTTAAACTACGATTTAGCCTGAGGTTATAGATTAATCTTGTAATTAATATAGTATTGAATTTAATCGACTTGGATGAATTATCAGATTGTTGTTGAGACCTTAAATAAGCTACAACCAATTTATTGACTTATCAAGTTAAGGACTATGATAGGTGATTGCCTTGCACATTTGAGTGTAACATAGAAATTGAGAATTATGACAGAACATTTAGAGTAATTGAGGAGCGTGATAAGAACATTTAAGTGCATTAAGAATTATGATTGAGAAATTAGAATCAATGTTGGGTTTAGGTTATTTACTCTAAACTTTAAATCAATTGGGAAACAAGGTCATGCATTGTTTAAATATCTAAGAATTATTAGGACTATGCTGGAATACCTTTAAGTTTGAGAATGACATTCGTTATATTTATAGTTAAGATTCAGAAGATTTGATTGTGAACTTATTTCTTTGGTAGGTGACGAAGGAGTAGGTCCCATAAACCAGTAGACTGCCTATTGTGGTTGCTTTTGGAGACTTTTAAGGTGAGGATCCACCAATCTGGCACTCTTGTACCTATCGATTTTATTGATAAACCCCTGAGAGGGTTGGCATTGATTTGATTGTCATATTTCGTTCATTATTGTTACCCCTGTGAGGGATCTGCCAATTGGTTATCGCTTGCATGAGCTTATTCTGTATCTAATGTTGAATCCGTTAGGTTCTGCTAATTTGATATCTGTCTTGATTAACGTTGCTTGATTATCAAACCTTGTGAGGTTCTCCTAAATTTGAAACTATTTGGTATTTTTTTGCATTTTCTTGAAAATAACTGTTTTTCAATCGAACTTTGTGAATTTCTCTGAACTTGTAAACTTTGTTTGAAAGCCAATCCCAACGGAATGCTTAGATTTATACACTAAAATGGCCTTGCCAGCCAGTATACTTGTTAGTTTCTTACAAACATGTTGTTTGTTCAAGTATATTGTTGATCGCCTTATGGCAAAATTGTTAAATTGTTTTGCCCTGTTGACAATTGAACGTTGAAAATCTTGACCCTTTTAAATATCTTGTAAGGTCAGTACTGTAAAATATGTGCCGGACAGAGCAAAGAGTCACACTGGACTATAGGGCATGTCCAGTAGGAACTCTTCTTGAGTCTGTTCCAAAGCAAAGAGCCACATTAGTTGACAGGGGATGTTCAGTGGGGGCTTTTCTTAAGTCTGTTACAGAGCAAAGAGCCATACTAGTTGACAGGGCATATCCAATGGAGGCTCCTCTTGAGTCTGTCCCCGTTAGCACCTCTGGATTGCAGTACTAGACCTCTTCCAGACTTTATTTAGTTATACTCGTGTTTATTATTTTAAAGGTTAAATTCTTATATGTTGGCATTATATCTTTTCAACCCATGGGACGCCATGGGCAGTTTTTACCTGGAGGGATGCCACAAGGGGTTTGGGCCTAGGGACTAGGTCCGGAAGACGGCCGGGCAGAACGAACCGACAGACACAGGTTTACGCTAGTACCTACCTACGATCCTGACTTACAGGTAGCTGGAGGTAGCGAACTGTGAGTGTCGGGATCTAGCATGTGACCGGCCATGCCATATAATCAAGTTGTTACCTGCCGAGTTGAGTGCTCGAGCAATGGAGTGACAAGGAAATCTTGTTTATATTGTATCGACACCCGGTACTTGCAAATTATAATTTGATTAAGGAGTAATAAGGTCGAAATGACCAACAATCTGTCAACTTTGATACCATATGTGTCATGTACTCTATTGATCATGTTAAAGAATTTCTTGCTTATTACCAAATTTTGTTCATATTGAAAAGTCCTGCTTATTACCAAATTTTATTGTTGATTGTTGAATCTAATAGTTTTCCTTCGCATCTTATTATTTTCTTCTCCTTCACTAAGTCCTTTGGACTTGTCCTTGTTTATTTTGATTCTCTCAGACAGGGATTAAGTGAAGGGTTGGACTTCAGGCAGGATATGAATATTTTGTAATTGATCAGGTGTTGAATGTGTATTTGAAAATTATCTGAGTGTTAAGCATGGACTCAAGACACTGTGATATATCATGGTGATGTGGTCGACTTAAGGAATGTAAATATTTTGTTATGTAAGAATGTGAATCATGGCATTTGGGATTAGTTAGTTGACGAATCTGTTAAGATTGAAATTCCGTTGATTCTGATAAGTTGAATTTGGGATTTTGTGGCATGTATTTAGTATATGTGCTGCATGTTACATGATTATTTAAGGTTTGAATTTATTGTCTTATGATAGGTTTGTTTAATTTGGAATCCGCTGCTATTTCTGATAAGCTTGAAACGTTTGATTATGGACTATTGATTGATTTGTAGGTTCAATTTAAGATTGAACTGAGTAGCACCTCAGCTTAGGTGCTATCCCGAGTGGGGGCATCATAATTTAATACTCTTGACATATGTTTATGAAATAGAAGATGAGATGTATAATAACATAGAGGGTTCAAATTGGGTAAAAAGGGCAAGGGCACCTAAAATATTGGGGGCTTAGATCATAGCATATTTCTCTCTCATGCATAGGCGTCTTAAACTTTTATACAAGCAACCAAGCCAAAAAATCCAACATTAAATACTCCTTCACAAGCAAAAAAAATACACACCACACATACTCATGCTCATACTCATACACCTCACTACTGCTTGTAGTCTCTAGGGTTCTCGGATCCATTCATCTTACCTAAGGTCTAAACAGAATATTCTGGTTTCTATTTTCCTTTTCTTTTGGGTTTTTTGTTCCATTTCAGGCTTTTATTGTTGGGAAAAAAGAGATTGTACCAGGAGCTTGCTTATCGTCTCTTTTCATTCTTTTCGGTTTTGACTAAATTGCAAAAAAATTACTGTAAATAAAGTCATTTTGTAAAAAAGGACTAAAATTAAGGCCATGGAAAAATTAGCACCATAACTATTAAAAAAAATGGAAAAAGGCCTGTCGAAAAGCATAACTAGCACCAAAATATGCTTGCGTGGCGCTTAGCTAGCACAACTTTATGCCTTGTCATGTGCCACATGTATTTTAATAAAGAAAAATTGCAAAAACAGACCATAAGTAAGGCTATTTTGTAAATGAGGGCTGGAATTAAGGAGCAACAAAAAAGATAACACATAAAACTGAAATGAGAAGTAATATCATCAATCTTCATTCAGTGCAAACTAATCAATTTATTCAATTTTGTATCATTAGTCATTTTTGGATTAATCAATTGAATTCTGTAGCATTCCAACTTCGTAAAATTTTCATTTGATTTTGTATCAATAGTCATTTTAGATGAATCAGGCAAATTTCATAGCATTTTGATGTCATCAATTTTTGCCCGACTTTTTGTTACTCAACATTTCAATGTCATGTGCTTATCTTTTTTACTACTTCTTAATGTTATGCTTCTTAAGATTGGTTATCATTTTTGCTGCTCCTTAATTCCAGTCATCTTTCTCAAAATGGCCTTATTTATGGTCCAATTTTGCAATTTTTTCTTCATCAAAGTATCCTTGGGATATGACGAGGCACATAACTATACTATCCAAGCACCATGCAAATATATCCTAGTGCTGATTGTGCTTTCCGACGAGCTTTGTCCTTTGTTTTTCTATTCTTTTATAGTTATGGTCCTAGTTTTACCATAGCCTTAATTACAGTTTTCTTTTACAAAATATCATTATTTATAGTCCTATTTATGTAATTTTCCCTTTTTGGTTTTTGTCTTCTTTGTCTCCCTTTTTGTCATTTTGGCTTTTACATCTTTGTTTTATTTTTTTTCTAGTTCCATTGTGGGGAAATGAAAAATTGAAACATTTTTTTTTTTTTTTTTTTTTTCAGTTTGTGGGTTTCAAAGATCTTTGGTTGTTGCCCATGTTTTAGATCCTTGTGTTATTTCTTTTTTTATTTTTTATTTTTACTATTTTTGTTTTTCTGATTCACTTTTCATCGTCACTCTGGTTTGAATTTTGTTTTTCTTATTTTATTTTTGTGATGTTTGTGTGATTGAACTGAGTCCCTTTGTCAATCTTAGGTAGGATGTTAACATCAGTTGCCTTTTCTTATTCTCCTGTTTTCCCTTATTGATTTGTTCTCCCCCTCCCTCCTCTTTTTTTTTTTTTTTTTTTTCCTTTTGTTGTTATTTATGAATGAGTTTTGTTTTTGTCACACCCCAAAACCTAACTATATGGCCAAGTCTCAAGGTGTGAAATTCAATTCTAATAAATGAGTTGCCAATCAAAATTATAATCATAGATAAAGCTCCAGACATTTCTAGTAAACCAAATAAATCTCGAAACATAAGAAACTCAATATAACCAATACACAGTCTTCAACTAAAAGCTCATTAAAAGAAAAAGAACTAGTTTACCTAAAGGCACATATAGCATTAGGATCCAATAATTAAAACTTTAAAAACTAAAATTAACTAGGCTACACATGCTACCAAGTATCTAAACATGCTGTTGATCCAGATTTGGAAAGAAGATTACCTTGATTCGCTCAAAAACCAAGGAGATGTCGAAGATGACTCCAACAGGCAGAAACTATCTCACAATGGTAGCTCAGTTTGGATGCAACTTTTGCCCAATCTAAACTCCTAAAAAAATTCCAAAAAACTTACAGTATCTTCTCATCTCCTTCATAAATCTACTATAAAAAATTCAGCATAAAGATCCACAGGGAAGTGCCAAAAAAAAATCGCCAAGCGGATTGCCCTAACAGTAGATCTCCAAAAGCAAGCAATCTAATTGTCTTGCCTCTAATTGTTATGATCCAAACACCAATGCTAGATCCTAATCTCCTTAATATCAGCTGGAAAATAGAAATAAGATTTGCTGAGATGAAGGCTTGAATTGAAGTAGGAGAAGAAGAGAAGAAGTGACGTTTCAACACATGAGACAACATTTGAGAGTTGGAGGGAAAATGTGAAAAAAAATCTAATTCTTCACAATGTGTTTCATGTGGCTGCCCCTCTCTCCCTCTATATCTATATATTGAGTGAGGATGGTGTGATGCCACGGTGGCATCACACCTTTCTCAAGGTCACCGCCAACTTGGCCTTGCAAGTTGGCAAGTTGCAATTCAAATTTGAATTTGAATTTTGTGTGCATTTCAATTTCATTTGGAATCTAATTTCAAATTAATTAAAATGCCACACCAAATGAACCTTTCATTGGAATTTTCCCTCCAAAATTGACTCTCTTCATTAATTAAATTAAACACTTTAATTCAATTAATTAACTTTGACTTAACTCTTAAGTCAATTAGCTTAACTCTTTAAACTAAGAATTGTTAACTTAATTCTTTAAGCTAACTTGACCAATTGATGGTCATGTGGCACCAAATGATTAACTCCTTAATTATTGGTCTAATTTAACTCTTTAAATTAGTTGATCAATTTAACAATTAAATTAATCAAGCTAAAATTGACCTCAATTTCGCCAACCTCAAAATCGGTTCATTAGGAGTGATTTTCTAACTCTTAGAAAATTCTCCTTCATCAAGTAGGAAATGCAATTGGCTTTTGTGTGTGATCTATTATGTTCTACCATTCATTGGACATGTGCTCACAACTCCTTGTGACTTTTGAATATCATATATTCATTTTAGTTTAAACTCTTTTAAACTAATCGACTCAATTCAATTAATCTCCATTAATTGAAGAGTACCCAATCTCCATGATCGATGTCCAACCTCAAGCTCATGGAGTCCAACTAATTGGCTGAAATGAATGCTTTCGGAAAACCACTCTAGCTCTACGCGTACCATGCAAATACAATCCGTCCGTCTCCTATCTCCCAAAAGAAGCCTAGGCCAACATATTTTTCGGCTTCATAATAGCCTCGATACTATGTTTCTATTTTCAATATTCGATTCCTCTTTATGACCTCATTTTTGGAAAACTCTTTTTCTAAATTGTCATACTACTTTGCACAAGAATTTCTTGGAATCGATCATTATAGAATACATAGGAGATGCACTTGCCCTTCACAACGACAAGGAGTTGGATTCCATCTTGGATCTCACAAACCTCCATGTCTAATTAGCTCATGCCCAATCACCACCCGAACAGCTCGCTAGGTGACCAGGGAAGAGTCAAAGCATGAGGACCTAAAGATAAGGTTATCATAGATCCTTATGTCAAAGGACTAATAATATGCATTAGCATAAGTTGGAGAACTTACCACTACAAACTTGCCACTTTGGCTATCTAGTGGATTCTCTGGGTGGGCCTTCAGTGCCTTGTTCTCTAACAAACACCCACTAACATGCATCCATATCTCGTATGGGATTGCTCATGGAACGAAGTAATATCAAATCCTTGAATTTATGTATCATTAGTGCAAGTCTATTCGGATCTTATATGCCCTGTCTCGTAAGATTCTATGACTTGGAAAATCTAAAATCACGACTGTGTAAGACTTATTCCATGATCACCACTAAGTGCGTGACCAAGTCCCATAGTCTTGTGTGATCTAAGGACTTCAACCAAATGCTAGTGAAGCATAATAAGCATAAGATAAAGATGGCCATATAAAGAATATTATTCAATCAAGACTATCTTACAAGGAAATAGTTTACAAGGCCAATCTAATTAGCTTGCGGGCACTATTCCAAGACTATTGCTAATTCCTCATTAGGAACAGAAAAGTTTCAACTCTAATTTCCATCAAATGGGGGATCTACCTCCTCACTAATGTTAGGGTGTCTAAGTCTGCTAGAAGAATATTTAAAATACAGAAATGAGTAAAAGACTCAATGAATGCCAAGTGTGTGCAATGTGAGTTCATAAATATAGCATGATCAAAATGATGGTCACTTATAATCATTCGAGAGAAATAAGTGAAAATCAATTATGAAGTAAGTAGTAATAAAATTGGAATAAAACAGAAAACATTTTTAGTAGACCAACATTTAAATGCGATGATCAAACCAATTTTTCTGCAGCCAGCCAACATTATGACTCCGATCATAACAGTCCCTTATCACTTCGAACAAGGTACAACCTTACCAAATAGCGCCCGTGCCTAGGTACTCAGGAAATCCTACGGCTTATCTTAGCCACAAGCAGCTTCTGTTGTGTTATGGGGGATTAGACCATGGGGGCTTGGGATTCAACTTACAAACCTGCTGCTACCTAGTGAAGTCCTCGACACACCCAAACCAAGTTGGATCCAATTTACAATATTAGTAACAATAAATTTAGTCATCAGTATCGATTGTTGTTTTTAATTGCTAGTCTAAAAACATGATGAATTAATAACCATAGTTTCTAAAGAAACTATTTTTCTTGCATCAGAGAACAAAATAGAGAAATTAATGTGCGCAATAGAATATAACTGTAATGCAGTGTGAACTGAAAAAAAAGTTACGAGTTGATTATAATATAGCATATATCAGTCTAAATTTCAAAATATATTATCATATTATATTTATAAGTTTAGGCCCTCATAAAGCTCTGCATTCATCTGATCAATGATCTCCTAGGGCTAGTTTGAATAACTTGCTAAGTAATGATAATAATTAAACTAATTTCTTCTAATGAACGCTTCAACCAAGGGCTTAAACTTTTGCACTCATTCTAGAATACCTATAAATATTTTTGAGATGATTGTCTAGAATAACTTAAATACATGAGTAACTCCTCCTAAACTTAATGTAACAAACCTTAATGGGAACCATATTTGTTACCATCATCAGAAGTACTCATCACATAATCATGAACTTGCAAGCACTAATAAAGATTTAAAGGCTCAATATAGTGCCCAACTTTCCAATTAGCAATTTGCCTTCAAGGATTTCAAGAAATAAATAATCCTTATATCTAAGTAATTTTTTACATCACAATAAAACTAGACACAAGGTATAATACTCATATAGTATTGCATACTAGAGAAACATCATTAATTTAGCCACAATTTTCTTGAAATCAAAGTTGTTCTAGGAGTAGGGCATTGCTTGGTAGTTATTAGACTATAATTTTGCGGTAGTAAATTTTCGTAACTTATAATTAACTAAAATAAATAATATGAGGTTCTAATATTTTATTTGTTCTTTTTTCTGAACAATTTCAAGTTAGTGTAAAAAAATAGAAAAATATAAAAAAAGCTTCCATTATCATGGTAACAAATCAAGATAACTATAAGACAGTTAAACTTGATAAATTTTAGAAAAACAAACTACAAGATCTGAGTTCATGAAACTCTCTAGTAATGTTATTAACACATCAAGATTTCTTAATAAAATTTATCACTTTAAAATGATATCGTTTAGATGGGTAAAAAAAAAAAAAATCTAAACTAAACCTGCCCTAACCCACCACATAGTCTGGTACGGTATCTTTTCAAATTTTTACAAAATTCAATAGAGATAGTTCAGACCTAAATTTTTTTCACAACATTTTAGAACATTAAAGTTTCATAATAAAAATTTTCAATTGAAAATTCTTTCGTTTCAATTAGTAAATAAAATTTTAAAAAGAAACTATTCACCTTTGCTTCTGAATCTAGCATGAAACTTTCAACATTTTTATAAAATTCAAGAAATATTATTTGAAGGTGAAAATTTATAGGTACGTTGTGAACACATTTATATTTTATAGAAAAAATTTCAAGTAAAATTACCATAATTTGATCAATAGACTGATGTAAAACTTTTAACCCTTGATCTGGAAATTGAAACTTCACAGCAACTTCAACTTTAATTCACAAAAAGAATTTTTACACTTCAATAACTCTCTTGAATTTATAGCCAAAATAGTATATTTAAATTTGTTCTTGTAGGTCATACGTCATGTAGGTCAACTAAGAAGCAAGGACATTATTGAGAGATTGACAAATAATTTTTTCTTTTTTTACTCTTGCCAAGATCAAGTATAAGCAACAAGTATCATAAGAAATCTTAGGAATCTATTAGTCAAAGCCCATCATAATAACACTATAAATTAACACTTTCTATCTAAACTAAACACAAGCTATTTGACATACCCAATTCAAATAGTATACCAATTAAAATTCTAAATTGTACCTTGATATTTGGCTTGAGAAAGGTTGTAGCCAGCAGCCCCTCTATCTTCTTCCCCCCTTTCTTCTCTTCTCTCTTTTTTTTTTTTTTTTTTGTCTAATATGATTACGGTTTTGGTTTGAAGTATTATATATATCAAAGAAGTGGATTAGTTCATGGAGGACTCTAATTACAATCCCTCTAAGACTAGGATAATTATTTACTATAATTCTAATTTGGGATAATTTCAATTTTGTCGCTAAAGTATGCCACTAATTTAAGTTTGGTCCTGATGTTTTAACATGTTTAACATTGTGTCCCCAAAGTTCCTTATTTTTGTTTAATGTGGCCCCTTTGTCAAGTCAACTGTTCAATAGTTAACGACCGAGTCATATGCTAATCACGTGACTTGAAGGCAGTGTCATGCTTTCCTATTTTTTTGAAATCGCTGAGTCCCGGACAGAAGAAAAACAACCCTACAAATAGAATACCCAAATCAAGGAAAACCTTACCTTCTATTTGGAGCCCATTCCCTTAATTAAATGAAGAAAATGCTATTGATTTGAAGCTATTTGTACTTAGTGTTGAAGATTCTACACCTGTTCGAGCAAAGACGAAGTATGGGAGAGGTGTCGACATTAGTTTTGCTATGAATGGTGTGAAGGACAGACTCAAACCTTGGTACACTGAATTATAGTAATTTTCTATTCGCAATTAGAATATTTTGAATAATAGAGAAAATTTTATATGTTTAGTGGTGAATTTTTTTCTATTTGTAGTCAGAATATGTAAATGCTAAGAGCACTAGTTGTAAAAGTTAGGAATATGTAATTTTTGTTCACAATTGCATTGCTTGAATCTATTTAAATGCTAGGAGCTCTAGTTGTAGGTTCATTTACTATTTTTAGTTACTGGTTGTGGGTGAAGGGTGATATAGCGGTTGTGTTGAGGGGGATATAATGGTTGTGGTTTCTTTGATTTGAAAGGGATTTGACAAATATTTATTCTTTATTTTATACTGTAATTTGATCATTTGATTCAATTTTGCATTTGACAGTGTGTATTTTTTGTATTTTTGTTGCAATACATATTTGATTTGGGTTGGCATTTCTTTAGCTTTTATCAAATTATATCATAGGGGTTTAATGAAAGTAGATCTTATAAGATACTCTGAAGGGGGTAACATAGACTACTTTGATAATGTAGATATAGATATGTTTGAGATGATTGAACTTAAGGAGTATGTTGAGGAGCTAGGTTATGATAAAGAACAAGCTAGATTTTGGCATAAGTATGAGCACAGTTTGTACTATCTTAGTAAAGATGTTGAGGTTTATGATATAGTGAATCATTTACCTAAAGATAAGGTGGTGGAAATATATGTAGAGCATCTTGACCAAATAACTAGGCATGGGATGAGAATGGCCAAACACATGTGGATGATAAAGTACAAAACCAATACTTTTCAAACTTAGATGATGATGATCCAATGATTGACTTTTCATTTCTTAATCATGCCCTTTTACCACAGGATTGGACTGATATTCTAGTCCAACCTACATTATCTTCTTTTGAATCTGCTTATGCTTTTATTTCTAATTCTAATTCTAAGCGTGATCATTTCATTGATAGTGATTATGACACGGAGGAGGAGTGTAGGTTATTTGATAGGTATGTTGATCTAGATGTTGAGTTTGATAGGGTGCGAAAAGGCAAGGGAGTGAGCGATGACATACATGCTAGGATGAAGAGTGGGGAAGAAGATAAGCTTGAAGATAATGATGAGTTTGAGAGTGTGATGGGGTCTGATGAAGATGAACTTAATCTTAAGTATCCAAACTACAATCCTAAAATTGAAAATAAAAACCCTGAATTGAAACTAGGTCTTATTTTTAGTTCAAAAAAGTGAGGCTAAGTTTGTGATTCAAACACATTGCCTTAGGAGAGGGATGCAGGTTCATTTTCCTAAAAATGATAAAATAAGGTTGAGGGCTAAGTGCAAGAAAGAGAGCTGTAAGTGATATGTATATGTTTCACCTAGCAAAATGATAAGTCTTGGCAAATAAAAGCTTATAACCTTGTGCATGGCAAGTGTCTTGGAATTGCAATAATAACAGTATTGAGTCTGGGCGGATTGGGAAAACTTTCATGAAAAAGTTTAAAGACAATCAGATTATGGGCATGTATGATCAGTACACAGTTGACGTTCTGCAAAAGTCTTGTAGTTGTACGAGGTTTGATTTGACGACATACCATGTAGACATGCTATCTTAACTATATGGTGCAGGAATGAAGAGCCAAAAGCATAGGTGCATGACTTTTACAAGGTTAGCACCTACTTGAGAGTGTATAAGCATGTTATTTTTGGAGTGAATGGTCTTGAATTATGGCCTGAGAGTGATCTGCTAGCCCCACTGCCTCCATTATATGAAAATAGGCTTAGTAGACCAAATAAGTTGAGGAAAAAAGAGCCTGATGAGCCACCAACTCCTTCAAATCCAACAAAGCTTAAAAGAGTCTGAAAATCTTTGAAATGCAGCAAATGTGGAATGTTAGGCTAGAACTTGCAAGAAGAAACATGCTTTAGCTTCTGCCTCACATGAAGCACAAGCTAAAGTTCCTCTTGATATGACCTTTGGAGACTCTCAACTCCCTATTGATGCTTGTCGTAGTGCTCCTTCTACTACATATGTCAATGTTGGTGGTTCAAGAAAAGAGAAATTGCCTATAAGCTTTAATCGATATATGTTCTTAACTATATGCACTTTTTTCTTTTTTATCATTAACAAACTAAAGTTTTTGTTTCTCAAGTTAGAAAGAACTTGTTTGTCAAGGTAAAAGGGAATTCAAACAATATATCTTCATTAAATGTAAGTATCAAACTTTTTTGTGTTTATACTTTTTGATTTTGTTTTGCTTTTCATGTTTTTATTCACATGTCAAATATTACAATTCATAGGTTAGCCAAACTTCAAACATGAATACTGCAGTGGTAGTGAAAAGTGGCATGAACTTTGTGATGATTTCTAACCTAAAAGTTGCAGTTGGAAGTCAAAAGAACAAGGAAAATGGAAGAATTCTGATGGTTGATTATGTTTGAGCAGATTGTAGTTTATTTTGTAAAAATTTGGTAATGAATTGGATGAATTTGTGGATTTTGTTCTAAGGTTTGCTATGGGATTGGATGGAGAACAATGAACTTGAAGTCTGAACTTACTCTTTTGTTGTGTTCACAATTGTTGTGAACGCCCAATTATTGATTTACACACAAACAATAACAATAAGCATAAAAGTAGGCATTAAACTAACATTACAAGAACAATTACATAAGTGGCAATTTGTTCACGTTTTTTTTTACTAAATTGTTATCATTTAACACCAAAAACCTTATCACTATTGCAAATAAACTAACAATATTTGCTAATACAACTACAACACAAACTTTTTTCTTCTTCAATGCTTCAACTTCATTCTCTATGAACTTTACTTTGTGCTTCATTTTCCTCAATTCAGCCTCCAATTTTTTTCCCTTCATCAAGAATTCATTTAATTGCTCTTCTAATTTCTTCTTTTTTGTGAACAATTTAGGAATTATTTATTTGGACCTAAGGCACATTTCAGGGTCCAACCGTATGAAAATTCCATGATAACACCTAATTTGAATAAAAAGGAAGTATAATTAGCTTGTTAATCACAAATATAAACTAGGTCAAATGAAAAAAAATAAGGACTTACCCCATAATTTAGACATGCCCAATACCTCCTTCCAGGATTCAAAATTATCCAACTTGTTTTTAATGGGAGTTGTATCCCACATCCATAATAAAACTTGTTCCCTCTGTGTAGCTCCACTGTTGAAACCGCTTGAAAAGAAGGAAGATGCCATTTTTGTTGCTAAATAATAGAAGGAAACTAAAACCTAGAAAATATTAAGGGAAAGAGGGAGAGCCTAGCAAACGTGAAGGGAGAGAGTCACAAATCTGATGAAAAAGGCGCCAAAACTCTCCTCCAATTCTCAGTCGTTAACTATTTAACAGTTGACTTGATGGAGAGACCACATTAAATGAAATAAAGAACCTTGGGGACACAATGTGAAATATATTAAAACAGGGGGACCAAAATTGAATTAGTGGCATACTTTAAGGACCAGAATAAAAATTATAAGAAGCACATGTCCTATAATTAATGACCCATACTCCTAGTAATATTATAAATTGCTCAAGAAGAGTAAAATTTAGTATAAACAAAGATTATTGTTTTATTTTTTAAATAAATTAAAGATTGAACGTAATAGTTATCATTATTTGATTAGGAGGGAATTTGATTTTTCTTCTTTTTGTTTTGTTTTCTAATTAATAAATTTTCTTTGTATATATTTTTAAAAGAATGATATTTTGTGCTTTTCTATGTCCTAATTGGTATATTAAATAAAATAAATTTCATACAGTAAAGTAATCAATTAAATATGATACAAAGTTCTTAAGCATTACAATTTTTCTTCTCAAGAATTGCAGAAAGAAGGAAAGGGGAAAAAATGGTCACTGTTATTTACTCCTTGTTAGATAAGTAATATTTATGAAAGTTGTTTATGTTTGTCAAATATACATCTAATTTAGGATGTTATATGAGAACGCATAGTATATGTTTTTTTCTTTTTTGCTTGTTATGTTGAAAGTCGGATTAGGATGGTACAATTAGATTTGGCGGTTTCAAGACTTGTTGCTGTGTTTTCTGGAGTCATGCCCTTAATATTTTTTTCCCCTTTAATGTGGAAAATAACTAAGGCGTTGGGGCCATGTAATATATTTGTAGGGTCCCTATTATTTTTTTGTATAATTCCTATTATTTCTTTTGATTATTTAAATTGTATATTATGTGACCATATAATTTACTTATGTTGTATTGTTATTACTAGCATGTGGCCCATGCAATGCATGGATTCAATTAATTGTAATTAAAAATATAATCCATATGTATATCACTCTAATTTTATGTGAAAATAAATTTAATTCATAATAAGTTTTTTAATAAAATTACAAAATTGAAAGATTCCTTACAAAATCATAATATATGAATATCAAGGATAATGAAAAGTTATGCTTGTCACAATTTCATTATATCTATAAAGGCATGATGTAAAATAAAAAAAAAAAAACCATTTATATTTTTCCATAACAAAAAATAACTCAACAAAAGAAATGAAAAATAATACTAAAAACATAAAAATTAAAAATAACTCAAATAAAAGGTGAAAACTATATTAAACTATTTCAAAAATTAAATATTAGCAAAGGTGAAAACTATATTAAACTATTTCAAAGAGTAAACATTAGCTAACATAAAAATTAATTTTCATATAGGAAAGTCTCACCTACATGCTGAGTTGAGGGACAACCAATGGTTAAATGATGAGAACTCACCTAGCTACATGTTGAGGTAAGGAACAACCAATACTTAAGTGTTGAGGTTTCACCTACACCCTAATCTATAGAACAATCAATGCAAAATTATTGAGGTCTTACCTCTAACAAAACTGAGGAACAATCATTGCTTAAGTATTAATGTTTCATCTACATCCTACACACTCAAGTATTAAGGATCAATCAATTTTAGGATGTACGTTTCACCTACACCCTATATGCTTTATGTCATTTGGTTTCTTGTGTTCTAAATTTGGTTGAATGAAAAACTTCTCAAGGCTTGTTTTTAGGACTTGTGAGCGATGCAACTAGCATATTGTTAGAAATACCTAGTATTTTGATGAATGAGTTCTGTTGTTTTACACTACGCATGTGTGTCTATGAATCTTAGTTTCCCTTTAACGCGTTTGTGGTTATCTCTTTTACCTACTATAATTTTTCTATTATCAAGATTTATGCAAGAGATATTAGTTTACCAACCAAGTTGTATAATTTCTTTAGATCATTTGGTTTCTTGTGTGCTAAATTTGTTTCATTAAGAACTTCTCAAGTGACAAAAAGAGAGTAGGAAATTTTATTTGCTGTAATTTCTAACAAATGAGGTTTATATTTTGAGTTGCATGTGAGTGAATATATATTTGATGTCTTATTTTGGTTTTCTTTTTATCTGGTTGTGTATTTATTTCATCTATTTATTTATGTCTCAACAAGCAAATAGAAATGACATATCTAAATGAAGGGAAATAAAAAATTCTACCTCCACCTCTGCCTCTGCCTCCAGTTCTAGCAAATTTTGTAAGCAGTTACCATTAAGCGTGTTCCAATGGCCCAATATGGATTTGCTTTAAGAGGGCAGAGTATCCCACTCTTAATAAATCTCCTTAAAGTTGTTGTTT
The DNA here is from genome assembly GCA_018894105.1 of Jacaranda mimosifolia. Classification (NCBI taxonomy): domain Eukaryota; kingdom Viridiplantae; phylum Streptophyta; class Magnoliopsida; order Lamiales; family Bignoniaceae; genus Jacaranda; species Jacaranda mimosifolia. The sequence goes on along the minus strand of CM032130.1, from coordinate 11,411,848 downwards.
CAAGGGTTGATGGCTACGTTTATCACTATAGTGTATGTATATTTTCATCTCTTTATATAAGTTAATTGATTCTTGAATGCCAATGGCACTAGTGCTTAAACTCTTAAGCCTTTTGGTGTAGATTTGAAAGAAATATGAAGATGATAGCCTTGTTGATACAAAAGGCATTGGAAGAAGAATACTAGATAAGGTCCATGACCCCTATGTAGTCGAGTTGATGGTAAAAGTATAACACCCCTAATTATTTCACTATTTATGTTCTTTATTATTTCATGATTATGTTAATTGTTAGTTCATTTTATTTTATTTTTTATTTATGAAATTTTATTTAATTAAATTAAATTATAAAGTATTGGGGTCAAAATTTAATTTTGTTAACTTAATTGGCCCTCAAGTGAAACTTGAGGGGTTTGCATGGAAAACTCTTAGTCAACTAGGGTCAAGGATTTATTTGACATATTGATTGGGCTCAACTGAATAACCAAACCAGCTGATGGGTTGAATTGCAATTTCAAAAAATTAGATTTAATAAAAAAAAAAATTTCTTCCTAATTTCATTTCATCTCTTCTTCACCATCACCGCGTTACCCCTCCTCACCTCTGTTCCCTATCTCACCGCATTATCCCCCCTTCACTGCATGCACACAAACCCCCGCGGGCCACCATTATTTTGGGACCTAGAAGTTGGCCACAGTGATCCATGGCGAGGCTGCAACGGAGGAGTTTCTAGGCAAGTTTGCTTAGAGTTTGTAGCACAGAGAACACGCCGGTAACCTTGCATTGAAGTTTAGCATGGCGGAAGAGGAGTTACAGTTGCAGTGGTGGAAAGGTGGTGTTGACATTTTTGGCTTCGCTTGAAGGCTATCTAGGCTTCAAAACTGAAAACAAGTTGGAGATTTGGACTCAGAAGGAGAAAAGGCGAAGAACAGTGGTGGTTTAGCAATTTTTCGGTGGCAGCGGATGGCAACTAATGGTGGCGACGCGACAGCGGCGGGAAGATAGTTTTCTCCCCTAAATGAGACGAATACAACTGTGAGTTTGGTTTGTGAATCTGAGGTCTTGTTGAGTGGTTTGTGGTAAAGGATTGGAAGAAAAAGTCTTGTGTGTGTATATATATATGCATATGTTGTAACTTCCTATTAAGCTTGTATCCATGCCAAGAATAGGAATTTGGGATGAATGATATGCCTATATAGATGTGTTGATTCCCATGCAAAGGAATATTGAATTGTGGACCCAGAATTATCATGCAAAATGCCAAAATTGGATTTTATAATGGTATTAAGGATTATATTATGAGATTAAGTGATATTTGATTAGGGTTGATTATGTAAGGAATTGAATCATAATTGCATGGTTTAGGATAATGATATGGCATGACCATGACCTTGTAAATAAAGAACGAGGTATCATATTATTTTGGAATCGATATGGACCGTCGTGGTTAAATCTAAGAATGTTGATTTATGGGAGAATTTCGTAAAGATGCTAATAAATCTATATCATCGTGCTAATAGATAAGTTAATAACATTAGAATGCTTGTGATGCAAATTCTAGAAATCTATTAGGGTTGAACAAGGAATTTGACTATGGAATATTATTTTGAATAAGTGACGCCGACGTGGGTCCCACAGAGTAGTAGGCGGTGACAACTTCTTCTTGGGATACTAGAGGTGACGGTTTGCCAATCTGGCACTTTATTTCACTTTTTAGTATTTGTGATAAACCCCTGTGAGGGTTACTGTTTCTGAACTGACTATACTGTTATTGAAATCTATGATCTATTAAGATCTCTTTGATATTCTATTATCTAATCCGGACACCCCTGTGAGGGTTGTTTCTATTATGAATCTGTTTCCTCTTTGTTTTGGCGCCTAGAACATTTATCTAATGTATGTTATCTGTTCATTCTGTTATCTGTACTGTTCTGATATCCGACTGTCCTGTTATCCGACGACTGTTCTACTATAATGTCTGTTCTGTTATCTGCCTGTTCTGATTTCTCTTTACTATCCTGTACTGTTACTGTTTGCCTTGTTGGCATTACCGTTATCTAGTATTAGCGGTGCTATAAGGATTTCCCCTTGGGCATCTGCCAACTGTTTATTGATCTATTACTGAATGGAGAACTGAATAGCCAAGGGCTTGACTAGTACGCAAGGGATTTCCCCTTTGGCATCAACGGTGCACTAGGGATTTTCCCCTGGGTATTAGCGTTGCGATAGGGATTTCCCCCCAGACATTGTAGGGCATGGGATATACAAGGGATTTCCCCCTTGGTATCAATGGTACGCTAGGGATTTCTCCCTAGGTATCGTGTTGTGCGCTAGGGATTTTTCCCTGGGTATCGCTGTGCGCTGTACGCTCCGTATGGGCACAACCATGCGCCAAGCTGCCATGCTTTGGCAATACTGTCTGATTGTCTGGTATATGGATAATCTGGTATGCATTACTGGTTATATTCTATTGGAATGCATATACTTTGGGTTTGCTTTATCTAATTGTTTCCTTTCTATCTGAAATATGTTCATGGAGCAATAAGGCATGAGAGTTTCCTATTTTGCTATTAATACTGTCTGATTTTGACTCTATCTTGTTTTGTATGTTTAATTGATCTGACTGTAAATTTCGATCTGTTGAGTTGATGTGTCCTCAATAGATCTCTACTGTTATCTTATTATTATCCCTTACTAAGTCCTTTGGACTTACCCTCCTACATTATACTATTTGTTCAGACAGTTATAGGTGATGGAAAGTACATTCTGAGCTGGAAGCGTGATGGATGGGTTTTACAATAGCACTTGTATATGTATATGTGCCTAGGTCTCTTTTGAACTCGAGGTTTTCTTAACTTAGAATGGTTGTGATATGTAAGTTTGAATTGTGATCTCGAGTATGTAAATATTATGAATTATGATTTGAGACAGCTTATGGCATGTACTTAAGAGATTGTGAACCCGTTAAGTTAGATCTGTTGATGTTTATTGTGATAGGTTTTGAGTTGTTATTATGGGTCTTATATGATAAATGAGTTTGATAAGTTAAGACTGAACTGTGTAGTATCTCTCTTCGGGGTTACCTTGAGTGGGGTGCTACAAAAAGTTTGCATATGATGGTGAGAAGAGCTTGTTCAATATTAGTCCCCTACCTCAAAACAAGCTTGAGCTTTTTGTGATTTTAGAGGATGTCTCATCAAATAGGTACTTGATCCTCTCGTTTATGTAGTTTCTTTTAGCCCAGTTCAAGCTATATCTGTGTAACCTTATGTAATTTATAGGAATCTTCGAAATGAAAGCCCAGGAGATGATGATGCCCTAAATGAAAGTGATACAAAAAGACAGCCTCGTTCAAAAATGTATAAAGTGGCAATAAACTACATTACCAAAATTCCGATGCAATCCATTATCTTCTAGCAAGATTTTGAGCATTTTCAAGAAGCTATGAGGGTTCTTGATATCATATTGCGACAGCATGCTGCTCAACAGTAACCATCTATGATTATTTCCTTTGTTGGTTGATTTAAGTCTTCTAAGAAATGGAGTTGAATATCGTTCATTGGAATGTTATTATTTAACGTTCTAATGATTTTTGTATATAAACTTATCTCCATGAATTTCAGGGGGCTTGTGGGCGGGGCAACTAGAATATTGTTACAAATACCTAGTATTTTGATGAATGAGTTATGTTGTTTTACACTTTGCATGTGTGTTTATGAATCTTAGTTTCCCTTTAACACATTTATGATTATCGCTTTCACCTATTACAATTTTTCTATTATCAAAATTTATGTATGAGACATTGGTTTCCTAGCCAAGTTGTATGATTTCTTTAGATCCTTTGGTTTCTTGTACGCTAAATTTTCTTCAATGAGAAACTTCTTAAGTGACAAAAAAATAGTAGGATATTTTGTTTGTTGTAATTTCTAACAAATGAGGTTTATATTTTGAGTTGCATGTGATTGAATACATATTTGATGTTTATTTTGATTTTCTCTTCATCTGATTGTCTATTTTGTCTATTTTTTTATCCATTTATTTTTGTCTAAGGAAGAAAATATAAATGGTATCTCTAAATGAAGGGAAATCAGAAATGCTGCATCCACCTCTGCCTCCAGTTCCAACAAATTTTGTCCCTAAATAAGCAATTACCATTAAGCGTGTTCTAGTGGCCTAACGTGGATTTACTTCAAGAGGACGAAGTATCTCACTCTTAAAAATCACTTCAAAGTTGTTTCAAGGACTAATGGCTACATGTATGACTATAGTGTATGTATCTTTCATCTCTTTACATGCCTTAACTGATTCATGAATTTTAGTGGCACTAATGCTTAAACTTTTAAGCCTTTTGGTTTAGATTTCAATGAAATATGAAGATGATAGCGTCGTTGATACAAAAACGTTGGAAGAAGAATACTAGATAAAGTCCATTACACCTATGTTGCCGAGCTTAATGATAGAAGATTTGCATATGATAGTGAGAAGAGCTTGTTCAATATTGGTCCCCTACCTCAAAACAAGCTTTATTTTGTTGTGATTTTGGAGGATGTCACATCAATAGGTACTTGATCCTTTCGTTTATGTAGTTTCTTTTAGCTCAGCTCAAGCTATATCTATATAACCTTATGTAATTTATAAGAATCTTCAGAATGAAATCTCAGGAGATAATGATGACCGAAATAAAACCGATAGAAAATATCATGGAGACAACCTCATTCAAAAATGTATAAAGTGGCAATAAACGATTCTGCCAAAACTCCGACGCAAGACATTGCAAATGCCCATCTCGAACAAGATTATGAGAATTTTCAAGAAGCTGTGAAGATTCTTGATGTCATATTGTGATAGCATGCTGCTCAACAGTTACCATCTTTGATTATTTCCTTTGTTGGCTAATTTAAATCTTTTAAGAAATAGAGTTGAATATCATTCATTCAAAGGTAATTATTTAACCTTCTGATGATTTTTGTACATGAACTTATCTTTGTGAATTTATAAGCTTTCACATAATTGCTTTTGATAAATTTGATTCTTTTGATATTTTATGTTCTTAACCTCATTTTTTGTTTTGGTAAAATATAACTAAAAGTTGCCATGTCTATTCTCGCTTATATGTACTTAACTAGTTATTTTCAAATACGATAGGAATGCAATGTTAGAACATAAAGCAAAGACATAATTTTAATATAAATCGATCTCAAATACTTTGCACCAAGTATTCTCATAGATAATCCTAGCATTTGGTGAATCCAAATGGTCAAATGGATTTTTGAAAATACACAAATAATACCTCCTTCAATTTGACAATTGTTTCCTCAACTTTTTATCTCAAGTTTATGTCACAATCTCATGGGGTTGGGGTAAGGGTTTGGGGATGGGGGAAGGAAAAGTTTCTTTACTAATGAGGATTTTTTTATTAGAAAAAGATTAAAAATAACTAATTCTTGCAATTCAAATAACCAAGGCCTAAAGTATTAAGGTCTCATATAAGAGTTAAATTGAGGCTCAATTGTTAAAGTCTCACCTACATGCCGAGTTGAGGAACAACCAACATTTAAATGATGAGACCTCACCTAGCTACATGTCGAAGTAAGGAACAACCAATACTAAAGTGTTAGAGGTTTCACCTATACTCTAATCTAAAGAACAATCAATGCAAAAGTATTGAAGTTTAACCTATAAGTAAAACTGAGGAACAATCAATGCTAGTTTCATCTACACTCTATACGCTCAAGTATTAACGATTGATCAACTGTAGGATGTATGTTTCACCTACACCCTACATGCTTTATATAATCTGGTTTCTTGTGTGCTAAATTTTGTTCATTGAAAAACTTCTCAAGGCTTGTTTTTAAGACTTGTGAGTGGTGCAACTAGCATATTGTAACAAATACCTACTATTTTGATGAATGAGTTCTATTATTTTACACTCTAAATATGTGTCTATGAATCTTAGTTTCCCATTAACACATTTGTGGCTATTGCTTACACCTAAGATAATTTTTCTACTATCAAGCATTATGTATGAGACATTGGTTTCCCAGCCAAGTAGTATGATTTCTTTAGATCGTTTGGTTTCTTATATGCTAAATTTGTTTTAAAGTGAAACTTCTCAAGTGACAAGAAAATAGTAGGAAATTTTGTTTGTTGTAATTTCTAACAAATGAGGTTTATATTTTGAGTTGCATGTGATGGAATATAAATTTGATGTCTTATTTTGATTTTCTTTTTATCTGATTGTCTATTTTGTCTATTTATTATCATCTATTTATTTTTATCTTAGGAAGCAAATAGAAATGGAGTTTCTAAATGAAGAAAAATCATAATATTGCCTCCACGTTAGCTTCCAATTCCAGCAAATTTTGTCCCTCAAAAAGCAATTACCATGTAACGTGTTCTAGTGGCCCAACATGGATTTGCTTCAAGAGGGCAGAGTATCTCACTCTTAACAAATGTCTTCAAAGTTGTTGTTTCAAGGACTGATGGCTAAGTTCATCACTATAATGTATGTACCTTTTCATCTCTTTATATGCCTTAATTGATTCTAGAATTTCAATGGCACTAGTGCTTAAACTCTTAAGCCTTTTGGTGTAGATTTCAATGAAATATGAAGATTATAGCTCCATTGATACAAAAAGCGTTGGAAGAAGAATACTAGATAAGTTCCATGACACCTATGTTGTCGAGCATGATGGTAAAAGATTTGCATATGATGGTGAGAAGAGCTTGTTCAATATTGTCCCCTACCTTAAAACAAGCTTGAGTTTATTGTGATTTTAGAGGATGTCTCATCAAATAGGTACTTCATCCTCTCGTTTATGTAGTTTCTTCTAGCTTAGTTTAGGCTATATCTATGTAACCTTATATAATTTATAGGAATCTTCATAATGGAAGCTCAAGAGGTGATGATGGACCAAATGAAACTAATCTAAAAAGATCACGGAGACAGTCTCATTCAAAAATGTATAAAGTGGCAATAAATTATGATGCAAGTCATTGCAAATGCCCATCTCGGATAGGATTCTAAGCATTTTCAAGAAGTTGTGAGGGTTCTTGATATCATATTGTGACAACACACTGCTCAACAGTAACCATCTTTGATTGTTTCCTTTGTTGGATGATTTAATTCTTTTAAGAAATGGAATTGAATATCATTCATTGAAAGATAATTATTTAAATTTCTGATGGTTCTTGTATATGAATTTACCTCCGTGAGAGTTTTATAAGTTTTCACATAATTGCTTCTGATAAATCTTATTCTTTTAATATTTTCTATTCTTAAGCTCATTTTCTATTATGTTAAAATACAACTAAAAATTACCATGCCTATTCTCTTTTCAAATGCAGTTGACCAATTACTTTCAAATATGACAAAAATGAAATGCAAAAGCATAAGGTATAGGCACATGATTTTAACATAAATCTATCTCAAATAATTTAAACCGAATATTCTCATAGATAATCCCATCATTTGGCGAATCCAAATGGTGAAATAGACTTTTGACAATACACAAATCAAATCTCCTTTAATTTGACAATTGTTTCCTCAACTTTTTCTTTCAAGTTCATGTCACAATCTACAAGAACCAAAACCTAACATTTCAACATCAATTGGTACCACCTCTCATGAGCTAGGGATGGAGGAAGGAAAAGTTTCTTTTCTAATAAGGATTTTCTGACTAAAATAAAATTAAAAGTAACTAACTTTTGCAATTCAAATAACCAATGCTAAAGTATTAAGGTCTCACCTAAGAGTTAAATTGAGGCTTAATTGTTGACGTCTCACCTATATGTTAAGTTGAGGAACAACTAATTCTTAAATGATAAGACCTCAGCTAACTACATGTTGAGCTAATGAACAACCAATACTTAATGTTGAGGTTTCACCTACACCTTGATCTAAAGAACAATCAATACAAAAGTACTGAGGTCTTACCAAGTAAAATTGAGGAACAATCAATGCTCAAGTATTAAAGCTTCACCTACATGCCAAGCTGAGGAACAATCAGTGCATAAATGTTGAGATCTGACCTACATGTCAAACTAAGGAACAATCAATACTCAATTGTTTAGATTTCACCTACATAACGAGCTAAAGAACAACTAATGCTCAAGTGTTGACATCTCACCTACATGTCGAGTTGAGGAACAACTGTTGAAGTCTCTCCTGAGTCAAACTAAAAAATAACCAAACTCAAGTGTTGAGGTGTTACCTATATGCCGAGCTGAGGAACAACCAACGCTTAAATATTCATTAGCATTCACCTAAGTTGCATAATTCTTTTAATGTTTTGTAAATTTATCACTTCTATTTTAATATAATTATAATTAATATATTTTACTATTGAAAATAACAAGAGTCTTTGGATTTATGACTTCATGATGAAGTACTACTTTTCAGCGGTCATGTCTCAGTGTTTGGCGCTCTCAATTAGTGAGTTATTCTCTGGAATGTTAACAAGTTGTTGGTTGCCATGTATTGCTAACATACACTCTAAAGTAAAAAGCTATTAGCTTGATCACCAAATTGGTAAAAACCTTATTAATTAGTTGTAATTTATGCACTATTGCACCGTAATTACTAGTGATTTTTGATTAAGTTAGGTCACATTTATATATTGTGTGTTGTATTTTTATTGGTTTTCTTCCTTATCTCAATTTTTTTAAATGAAAAAACTATCATATACTAAAAATGAAATAGAAGCATTGATCACAAATGACTTGTGCACAATCATGTGTTTACGCATGTCTCATTCTAAATTTATTTTTCTTGACTTATATTTGAATTTACCTCCCAATATTCTTAGGCGACACATCTTAGAAATTTTTAAATGATGAATCCACATGACAAGCTTCGATATGGTATTCAAAGCCTATTCCTTAGCTTGTTTTTAATTCTTGAATTTCACCTTCCATTAAAGAATGTAATATCTTATACTTTATTTCAACAGTTGATGGCAAGAGAGTATGGATATTTCTTGCTTTGCCTAAAGAATCAACTAGCTATTTATCACAAGTTGCTAGTCCACTTGACATCTCACTATGCATGCATGGATTGAAAATTTTATCAACATAGAAATATATGAATCTTGAGGGAGTAATACTGCTAGAATTTAGTTTCTTGGTGTTTGAAATGTCAAGGAAATGGGAAGAGTAGCTCATACCAAAATATGAATTTCTTATTTGTACTGAAGCAATAGAGCTATTTGTTTCTCCAAAAACCTAACAATAGAGATATATTGTTTAAACATATATGATAGCCATTTGCCAATTATTCTACTATTTATATAGTTTTAGGTAGTATTGTGTTTCCAAATGGGACTCCAATTTCTACATTTATGTTCATGCTCCCAGTAATTGTTGGGGTCCATCTACACATACTTTTGCATTTGGGGCACAGTTGTGGGATGGAATTCATAAGATGTTGTGGACTTTGAGCAATGACACCCTTGCTCTTACTCCTCCAGAAATTCCTTTGCTTCCTCTAGCTTGCTTTTCTTTATTTCCTTAAGTTCTGTTTCCTCTTTCTCTAGCCATCCAGAAGGGAAAAAAAAGTTAATTAGTGGAATACTAATTATGGCTTCTTCAAATTGTTTGCTTGGTCATGAAACTCAATTCGAAGCTTCAAGGTAACTACTCAAAATCTCTTTGCAACTTGCAATCAAATAACTGAAAATTCAAGTATACTAGTGCCAGAAATTGAAATCAGGGACTTGAAATGGGTAAATAAATGCTTATGTTAAAATTTATAACAAATGAAAGGAAAAATGCTTATGATCAGAGAATTCAAGTGTTTCAATCGAATAGTTGAAAAATCAAGCATACCGATGACAAATATTGAAATCAGTGACTGGAAATGGGTAAATGAATGCTTATGTTAAAATTTATAACAAATGAAAGGAAAAAATGCTTACGATTAGAGAATTCAAATGTCTCAATTTAATAGTTGAAAAATCAAGCACACCAATGACAGAAATTGAAATTGGAGATTGGAAACAAGTAGATGAATGCTTACGTTAAAATTTATTACAAATGAAAGAAAAAAAATGCTTATGATCAGAGAATTCAAGTGAAAAATGGAGATCGTAGAATTAAAGTGAGAAGATGAAAAATGCTAGCTGAGTGAATTTAGAGAATATCGCATAGATTCCAAGTGAATTCAAAGAACATGACACAGATTCCGAGTGAATTCAGAGAATATAGAGGAAAATAGAGAAAGGAGGGTCATGGTAGTTTTGAATTATGATTATAATGAATTCAAAATGGCAAGACAAGTTGTTTGGGCTAGGGGTGACATTTTGAGCTAGACATTCGCTCACCCAACCCACATGGTTTTGGGTTGGGCCTAAAATTTTATAAATTTAAAAAAATTAATTTTAAATTAATAAAACAAAAGTTATTTATTTTAAATTGCATAGAGAATCCGCTAGCATCTAGTTACACAAAGAGGAAACAACTATGAACATTCAGTCAAATGATAAGTGGAGACTCGAGTTTTATAAAAAAACTCCTAAGATAACTTGATACAAATCAATTCATAAACCAAATTTAGTAAATGGGATTAACAACTTCCACATTGTCATGAGAACCTATTAATCCTTCGACATATAGGAAATTTGTGTTGTTTTCTCAATGAAATTCATTTCTGGACCTAGTAGGAATATGCTAACAAAATTACATAAATACTCAAGCAACTTGCAAGAGAAGCAAAATATATCTTGCATTTAACTACCAGATTATGATGTTGCTAAACAAATTAGTACTAAAGCAGTCATGCACTCCACAAGTAGAGGGAAAACACAGAGACCCAAAATAGAAGTATCCAATTACAAAGTAAAAAGGAAAGATATCCAAGACCAAGAAAGAGAAATCAAAAAATAAATCATAATTTATGCTTTTAAATCATTCTAGAAAGGTGCACACGTGCGATGTGCGTGATTTGTTAATTTTTTTTATATTTGTTTGTTCTACAAATAGTTTTCTATTTATATCTGATTCAAATGCTTATCGAATAGACAACTAAAAAATGAAAAATAAATTATCATTTGAAGTCATAGAATATGTTGGGCCTCTAACATAATTCAAGAACAATCTAAAATAATTTATTTCTTCTTCTATGGGTTTTGCACCATGTATGCGACCTATTACATTTTTAGCTTCCTTCTATTCCAATGTCTACAGTGTTTGTCCCAAAAATATAGTACTTGACCAATATCTCTATTGTTTGAACCCCTAATAAAAGATGTCAAAGAACAATTCTTTTTCCAATTTGACCACCCCATGTATCTCTTTGTAGGGTAATATCCATCATTCTTTATTATAATTCAAATCTCAAATTTGATAGGTCATGGAAATAGTAATCAATCTTGTAGTTTTCAATTTTATATCTTTAAGTCGAAGAACCTACAATAGAAAATTTTCCCCCCATAGGAATTGCCACAATGTCAATAGCAAAAGCTTGTTCTTTACATAAACAAATTATAATTTAAAAAATATGAAAATTTTCATATGAAGAATTTTTAAATCTTGATAAGGAATAGACAAATATATATTTACATTAGTTTAAAACTTCAAATTTTTAGTTGTATAAGTGCTTCACATAATATTGTTTACATTGGTTAAACTTTGTATATAAGTAGCAAAAAGAAAACATGTATCTCTTCCCAATATAAGAGCAATAAATCATGGAATAGACTATAAATAAGATATAATTAAACCTATTATTGTTCTCCAATAGTGTTGCACTACTTGTAAGAATCAGCTAGATATATTCATTCTTTTGGATTGCAACATTAGATCTTTTGGTAGATTCATTTGAATATTTAGATGCCCTCCTGTATCACCTCTTGGAAAAAGAATTGGATATTATACTAGGTCGTAACATTCATAATAATATGTTATTCTATGTTTATGACCTCAATATGATGGACAATAACATCTTGTATCACTAATATATTATGATTATTTCCTTCAACTAAAATTGCAGCAATTTGATACACACTTGGAGAATTATAAATTAAATTAGTCTAATTTTCATGTCTTTTAAGAAATGGAACTGAATATCATTCATTAAAAGGTAATTATTTAACCTTCTGAAATTTTTTGTATATGAGTTCTCCATAAATTTTATAAGTTTTCTCATAATTGATTCTGATAAATCTGATTCTTTTAGTATTTTTTATTCTTAAGCTTATTTTTTGTTTTGACAAAATACAACTAAAAGTTACCATGCCTATTCTCATTTGTAAATTAACCTTGAAAAATCATGATATACCATGCCTTATGCTCAAAAAGTATAACTCAAAATTTGAAGATGAAAGATCTTTATTTAATTTCACATTAAATGAAATAAAAGAGAATATGCAGTTCAAGACTCAAATATTTTTTTGAAAGTTTATAATCACTTCTTATTAAAAAAAATAAACAATTTATTCAATTCATTTGACATTTAAACCAAAGCAAGTCTAATTTTTTCCGTTGCACAATGAGATGTGCAAGACTCTTTTAGATCTTACAATATCGCAATGGATGTAATTAAGTACTTTGCTTAATTCATGATTCTTCGAGCACACATGATTCTAAATTCTCAAGGAAATTTAAAAAGTTTTCATATGACAATATTTGCCTACATATATGATATTTACTAAAAAATCGCAGAGTATATATTTATTGAAAAATTACTAATAATAAGAAATCATCTATGCTCTTAGAAGTTACAAATTGGTGAATAGTGAAATTGAATTCTTTATGAATTAACTATTTTTCATTCGAAGCTACAATGAAAGAGAGTTACCAACTTATTAGTTTTATGTTTTTCCTCCTTCGTTGGTTGAATTAACTTTCTTATTTTCTTGGATTCTTTAATTTTATCTACACATACATGTCCCTCTATAGTATTCAGTGCGGCATGTTTTATCTTCATCTTATCTCATCTTTATTGTCAAAATAAATATGCTATAATAATATTGTTAGAAAATTGTGTCCATGTATCTAAAAATATAGGTAAATTTTTTCTAAATAGCCACATACAATGATGTTTTAAATATATATTACAATATCCAATACTAAATCAACTAAACATGAAATTGATTCAAGACAGAATTTTATCGATCAATTACTATTTTAAGAATCCTTTAAAAACATGATGATTAATAGTAGCCGACTATTGAATTCTTTCATTTTCAGGTGATATTTGAAGAAGCTTTTATTATTAACTTATTCTCTATCATTCTCATGAATTAAATTTGAGCCAATTATTATTCCATAATTTTAACTTATTTTGTTTATTTTTTGTTAATTAAAAAGTTCATTTTGATTTTTTAACAATAAATTTCAATTGATGTTTTATGAAATGAAACTAAAAATATATTGTTGTTTCACGAATAAAACTAAAAATATATTCAAATGATTCAGAGTGATTAATAAATTGATTTTATCTAAATTTATATAAATAAATAAAACTTATATTACTTATTTAATCTTAGATTTTTAATAGATCACTTGTTTCTTTATCTAAAAATAAAAGGAAAAAAAGCCTTTCTCATAATGATTCTATTCTCGCTTTCTTCTTAGTTATGTCCTATAACACCCCTAGAAATTGTAGAATTGGTAGAATTTATCTAATGTTAATTTTTGTGTATTTTATTAATTAATTATTTATTTGGAAAGTTTTGTGGGTCAAAGTGGGATTATTTTAGGTCAACTAAGCGAATGTGAGGCACTAGAAAATTTCTAGGACCTAATTGAATATTAAAATAAAATCTTGGGGGGCTAATCCGCAATTTCTAAAAATGGCATTTTAAATATCAAATTTCTCATTTTCCTTCCCATTTCCTTCTCCCTCTCCACCACGTCAACCCATCTCTCTCTCTCTCCGGTGACATCCTCCGATGGCCCTCGAAATTCAAAACCAACCCAGCCAAACTCTTCCTCACCTCACTAGGAACCTAACGATGCAACATGCAGCGGAATCCGATCGGCGAGGCAACAGAAAAAATCCAGCCGAAGTTAAGCCGTGGCAGTGGTGATGGGTCTCTTAGCCCCGATGACTGAATCTTAGGTGTGAGTACTGGGTTTTGTAGCCCTTAGCTTAAGGAACATATTGGTACCTTTAACTCCCGAAAACATCCATCGGTGACGGAAAAATTAGAAGAAAACCACGGCGGTGGAGGTAGTGGTGCTGGGTGGTTGAAGCTGAAAATGACCTTCAATTCGATGAAAGTTGGAGAAACTGATATGGGGTTTGTGTTTGTTGAGCTGAAAGGCATCGATTTGTTGTAGTGGTGACTACTTCCGACGGCAGCGGCAAAATGGCAGTTTCCTCATCTCGTCACGAGGAAAACATGCACGGAAGCTGATCATGGAAATTTTGTTTCGATAACAAAGATTTGGGTAAATGGTCGGAATTGGAATTAAATGGTATTGCATGTGTATGTATGTATTCCAAATCTTGCGATACATTATCCAACAAAAGAATACGCGATATGATCAGAGAATTGAGACATGTATGTATACTATAGGCCAAGTGGACCCATATTTATTATATCATGTGATAAACCATGATTAATTAAGTTAATTAGGTGATGAAAACCCTTATTTTATGTAATCGCGACCTAAGTGACAAAATTGGATTTATTAATGACAGTTGGGTTATTATAATCGATTTTTTGTAATGTTATAAGGTTAATTATGTAATTTAAGGATCTAATTATATTTCCTTTCACTGGAATAAATATGAACCCTGAAAATATTTTCGTAATAACGGCGAAATTAGCACATTCCGTGATGATAATACCGAAATAAACCCTAAACTACCGTATTAACTGAGTAATTATCGATTTTATACTATTAATCGTATAACTGTAATTATAGGGTCAAATGAGGATTTTGACAGTGAACCTACTCTTTGGTTACGTGACGAGGAGTTGGGCCCTACAGATCAATAGGCTTTGATTTCTTCACTGAGATTATTGAGGTGAGGGCATACCGCCTTAGTACTTGTATTGATTGAACATGTCTGTTCTCTATTTCGAAAACCATTTGACGGTTCACCGACCTGGTATTTGATTTGATTATCACAATTTGTTACTTGTTGAACCTTGTGAGGTTTCACCGATTTATACCTATCTTGATTATCGTTATCTATTGATTGTTGAACCATGTGAGGTTCCACCTATTTGATAATTGCTTTGTGCACCCTGTGAGGGCAATTTTATCTGTCTTTTCTTGAAACTGACTATCTCTCGCTTGGTTGAACTCCGTGAACTAGATCTATTATTGAATCGTGCGCCCTTATGTAGGCTTGATTTTTTTAAATCATTTCTGATAACAAACTGATTGTCTCTGTTTTGGCATCATGAACATTTGTCGTCTTAATCGTTATTGTCTAGTCTAAATCCATACTGTATATTGTTATTTGGCCGTGTCGGCATAATTGACTGTCCTGTATACCATTTGATTGGTCATGTTGACAAAAATTGTTAATTGAATGTCTTAATATATACACATGTACGGGGAAAATGATTGCACCGGGCCGAGTGCCAATACTAGCAGAATGCTCGGATGCCTGTGACACAAAGGGTTCTCTTATGTGTCAACGATGTGCCGAGGGTTCTCCTTGGGCATCGACAATGTGCCGAGGGTTCCTTTTGGGCATCGGCAATGTGCTAGGCGTTCCGCTTAGGCATTGTACCTATATTGAGTTGTTTTGCTTGGATTTTCATTTTGTCTGGACGGAATAATGAGAATAAAAAATGTATGTTGCCTTTGATTTATTTGAATTGAATATGTTGTTTGGGATTGTTATTCTGCATTGTACTATGCTCAAGGAGCAATAAGGCTGGAGTGATTTCCTAATCTAGATCGGGCTGATGTCTCGGGCCAAATGAGCTAACAAAAATTCCTCCCAAACTGTGATCGGTTGAGATGTTGTATACCTCCCAAACAGAATCAATCGAGACGATCAGGCCATTGAGCCGAAGGTTACAACTCTTGACCTAGCATTTACTAGTTGTTTGAAACCTATTACTGTATTTATTCTGCCATATCCGTGTTTTTCTTCTATTACCATGTTAGTGAAATACTTTATTGAATTACTACTTTTTCGATAGATCTATGTATTGCTTTACATTATCCCTCACTGAGTCCCTAAGACTCACCCTTATGTATTATTTTATTTCCTTCCCAGACAAATATGAGATAGGGGATGATGACTGATGGCAGGACCGACATGAATATTTTGTAATAGTATTGGTGTAACGCCCCCTATCGGGATAGCCCCTAAGTTGAGGCGCCACTTTGATTCAGTCTGAATTTCAAAACCCATAAATCGAACAATAGGTCCATACTTAAGATTTCAAACCTATAAAAAATAATGATAAGTTCAACTTAAACAAATCTTAATAGAAAATTACTGAATACGTGCCATAGTGATCCTTTAACAGTTAACATAATATTTACATGCCTCATGTCAGAATTTAATCTTAGCATATACACATCTAATCTATTACAAAACATTCACCAGTCCATGCTTGAGGTTTGAGTTCATCGCCTAAACCTGTTTGAGAAAATCAAAGTAATACGGGGGGAGGGATAAGTCCAAAGACTTAGTGAGGGATAACATTAAGAACAATCAATAGGGATCTATTGAGGAAGAATCAACTCAACAGATCACAAATTTATAGTCAGAACAAGTACATATCAAGGAACATACAGTAACAATTTAGCAAACAGGAAGCTCTCTTGCTTTATTTCTCCATGAACAGATTACAGGCAATCAGGATACAGTCAAGTAAGGCAAACCCAAAGCATATGCATTCCAACATATTACAACAAAACATTCATAGCAAATTTACCTTATACCAGTCAGTCAATCACTTCACTAAAGCATGACAGCTTTGTGCATGGTAGATGTTCATACGGACTATATGGTGCACTGCAGATGCCTAGGGGGAAATCCCTAATGCACCGCTGATACATAAGGAAAAATCCCTAGCGTACCACTGATACCTAGGGGGTGATTCCTAGCATATCGCAGACACATAGGGGGAAATCCCTAGCGTATTGCTGACACCTATGCGGAGTTGCATGGCATGCCCCCACATAACCAAACATCTCGCCAGGATCAGCATTTGGCCCAACAATTCTCCGTACATATAACATAATCAATAACAGTTTGTGCAAATGCCCAAGGGAAAATTCCTAGCGTATCACGAACACTAGGTAAACAAGTATACTGGTGAGGCAAATGATAATAGAACAAGACAGTACATAACAGTACAAAAATGCTAACAATGCAATACAATATCAGTAAATGGATTCAGATAAGCCAACATGGCCATTTAATGTTGTACAGATAAGCAAGTATGACGACAATGCAACAGATAATGGTATAGGACAGTACTGATAACAATACAGTTAGGCAACAGAGCGATACAGATAACAGGCAAGAGTTCTGGGTGCCAGAATATACAAGATTCATAATCAATAACAAGCGATAACCCTCACAGGGGTGTACACATTAGATAATAGATAACAATCGAGATCTCAAGCAGTTTACAAATTTCAATAAACATGATACAGTCAGTACAGAAACAGAAACCCTTATAGGGGTTTATCACAATAACAAATAAGTGAAAGAAGTGTCAGATTAGCAGACCCTCACCTCTGTAGTCTCAGAAAAAGCAAATCACAGTCAGCAGTCTATTGGTTAGCAGGACCCACTTCTTCATCACCTAACCAAAAGAGTATATTCACGATCAAAATCCTTATTCGACCTTAATAATTACAACTCTACTATTAGCAGTCCCAAAATCGCTAGTTTATCAATTAACACAAAA
This sequence comes from Jacaranda mimosifolia, assembly GCA_018894105.1. Lineage (NCBI taxonomy): Eukaryota > Viridiplantae > Streptophyta > Magnoliopsida > Lamiales > Bignoniaceae > Jacaranda > Jacaranda mimosifolia. Next base: position 11,394,014 of record CM032130.1, on the reverse strand, counting down.
ATTAAGATTCGATCGGTACTATCGGTATGAAATGCGCTAATTAAGCTAATTATTATAGAAATAGTCACGGGTTTTGTATCGGTTCCAGTAATAAGATGAAATATGGTCCTTAATTACATAATCATTCTCAGAACATTATCCCAAATCAGTAATAATAGTCCAATCATCTTAATTAATCCAATTATCACCACTTAGGTTTCAAATTCATAAAATTAGGGTTTTCTTACTTAATAAACTTAATTAACCAAAGTTTCCATATGATATAATATATGTGGGTCCAGTAGGCACATGTATATATATATATCCATGCATGGTATATATATATATCCAAATCATATATCAAATCTTCATTTCTTGACATAATATAAGATTTGGTAAAAATAATCGATACAAAACTTACCCCCAAATCCGGTCATTACCCAAGATATCCTTATCAATGCCTCATCTTTACGAACTAATGTTGCTAGTGTGTTCACCACATCGAGCTGAAGATTCTATTCAGAAGTCGCCGTCGACCATCGGAGCGCTGCTGTATGCTGTTGTCGGAACTAAATTGTGGTACTACCAAAAGATATGCCTTGCTGTGCTTTGTCAAACCCCCAGGTCAATTCCAACTTTGGCCACTAAACCGTCATCCAATTGGCCAAAAAACCCAACTGGGTTTCTCTCTCTCCGCCACCTACCACCGCGTCAAATTCTCTTTTTTCGGTTGCTGGTTCGCAAAATTGAGGCCACCAACTCGTTCATCAAGCTGAACCTGTCAAGATCCACTCCTTGGTCACTGTGAAATGCCGCCGGAATAGTGAGACCCACCAACACCACCGATTATTCCATTTTAGCTGTTCACCACCGTTAGTTCACCGAAGATTACTGGGGAAAATAGGTGTCATTGTGTTCATCTCATTGAGAAGAGGAGAGTGGTATGTTAATTTTCAAGTTTCATCAGTTTTCGGTGAAGAATCGTCGGAGAAGGAGTTGTGGGTTGCATGGGTGAATTTGAAGAAATGCAGGGGGTTTGGGCAATATGAAGAGCTATTTTCTGGAATTATAAATTGACCCTCAAGACTTTATTCCAATTTTCAACTAAGTGCTCCAAAATGTAATCAAACCTCAATCCAACCCTTGAACTTAGTTAGTGCCTAAGATTTGCCCAGTTGACCAAAAGTATTCTCATTTTGACCCACAAGCTTCCAAAAGTTGGTAAATTAGGTTTCCTCAAATTGCAATCCGACCCTAAAACTTTCAATCTCCATGAAATGAAGTCCTTCTTGTTTATCATTCTATATTTATTTTTTTTCGAGCCCCAAAATTTGTTAAACTAATATTTTGATTTTCAAAATATTTTCTAAAATACCAAATTTAGGGGTATTACAGCTAGGTGAAAGTATATGTATATATTATGGATTCACTGTAGATTAAGTTTGACTTAGAAATGTTGTGATATGTTTGGATTAAGTTTAAGACTTATGGCATGCATGAATTGTGTTACTTGTGATGATATTTTGGTTTTGAATACTGTTGGGATTACTGGGTATGTAATATGATGCTATGATGATGTGCGTTAAGCTTGAAGCTTGTTGTGAGTTATGATCATTGTTGTTTATTGGAAATTGTGAAAAATTTTATGGGCCCATCAAATGTGTTGCAAGTTTGCATGATTTAGGATTGAACTGAGTGGCACCTTAGTTTGTGAGCTATCCTGAGTGGGGTGCTCCATGCCCAAAAATAGAGAAAGTTAAAATTCTAGTCAATTTTAAACCTTTAAATACCGTTGTGTAAAATAAAAATATTCTATTATTTTATAACTTTCTTTTTGTTAAAAAAAGTGTGAAAAATACTTCTTTAAAGCTTGCTAGTTTATACATCTGTAAGAGTTGGACTATGAATTAATTTGGCTATTAATATAATATATACTTGAATTGTTAAATGAAATTCATTGTTTGAAATAGTTTGACTGTTAGATACTATGTATTTAATGGGGGTATATACTTCACACGTAAGGAGTATATATTTTGTAGAGTATGAATGAAGATATATGGGCTAATGTGATATTCTATCCAGTGTGATATTCTATTTTATATATTGATAGAAAACATTTCAGTATATCATATTAACGTTACTATCAAAATCGAATAAATATTTTTTAAGCTTAATACATAACTATCAATCCAACAATACATACATTTTTGAAAAAGTTCAAATCTTAATTAAACATGACCAAGTTCAAGTCAATTGTATATATAATGAGTGAATTATACTTATTATGTTGTTGATGTGTACTTTAACAATGTTTATCATATGATTAGTTCACTATACTTATTATGTTGTTAATGTACACTTTAACAATATTTATCATATGATTAGTTAAGTCATGTAAAACTTGGTCTTGACAAGGTCTTCCTCATCCTCTACCACGCCCGAAATAAAAAATTTAGTTTGAATCTTCAAAAGGTTATTTGATAAAAATAATATATATATATATATATATCCTATTGTCTTTTAAAAATAATTATTAAAAATTAGTAATGCCATATTATTGTTTTAATTGAAAAATAATTTATTTCTAAAGGCTATCTAAAGAAATAAAATTTTAGTTTATTCTTTTTCACGGCTTCTAATAGATTTATCAACTATATATATTTTTCCCTTTTGACTCATTTTTTGTCTTTTAAATTAAATAAATAAGGTTAAGAAATTTTTTTGGATTTATCATACTATATAAAAATATTTTTGCTATTAATTTTCAAGGAAATAAAATATTCACATCATTATATGTAAAAATTAACCAAAATATATTTCTGACATATATATAAATACACAAAGAAATGAAAAGATAAAAATTAAATAAATTTAGTTTATTCTTTTTCATTATCATATTGAGTATAATATTACATATGAGCAGTGTTCAAAAAATTGGACCGTTCATTGAACCGGAAAATTTACTGGTTCACGGTTCACTGGTTCAACCGTTGGTCGGACCGTAATTGAACCGCAATTAAATCGTGACATCATAATTATGAAATATATATATTTATATTATATATATTACTTAAAAATTAATAAAATGCCAAAATATAAAACATAAAGAGCTTAAATGATATTGTCTAACTTCACAATCCAAATTTCACAATTCATATTATAAATGATCACCACAATTTAAATATCTCAACTCTAAAGCAAGGTTTTTTCTTGTATAAATTTTTTTTTTTACCTTTAAATAGCTTATGGAGGTGTACCTTAGCCTTAAAACCTTGTACTTAGACAAGAAAAATTAAAAAAATATATTAATTTCATTAAAAATTAAATGAAAAAAATCACTCCGCTTCAATTGAACCGTGAACATTCACCTGTTCGAACGGTCCAATCATTGGTCTGAACAATTTTAATAAAATAAGGCATTTTTTTTGGATTTTTTGATTTTATGAAAACCAGACCAGTTTGACGGGCGGTTGACGGTCCAACCGACTAGTCCGGTACGACTTTTTAAACCATGCATATGAGCTTGACACCTATTTTGATATATAATAAATATTTTCTCTTTTTATTTTTGAAAAAGGAATGCATTTATAAATAACATTTCTTTTTCCTCGTCAATTAAACATGTGATTGTAAGACTTAATCTATTCTTATTCATTGACATATTAAATTTACTATTACATTTGAACTGAACACATATTTGATATATAAAAAATATTTCTTTTCTTATTTTTGAGGGAGAGTGCAAAAAGAATATCTATACAAATGTTTTTATGAAATATCATTTTTTCCTCTTTAATTAATTTTAATTCAGTTATTATTTTCTATGAGTCTAATTATAACATATTTAATTTAGTTGTAGTTTACCATATAACCACATGTATTGAATGTGATAGTAATAGTCTCATTAAATGGGGACATAATTGCTTAATTTTAATCTAATTGTTATTTTCTTTCTATAAGCCCAACTAAATATGTTGGTAGAAAGATAAATTTCAATATACATAATTATATTTGCTAAGTAGAAATTTTCAATTTAATTATTTTTAATATAATTATTATTTTCTATATGTCTAATTAAAAATACACTTAATTTGGAATAAATTTAATAAATAAAATGTATATATATTTATATGTATACATTTGTTAAGTGGGAAGATTTGATTTAATTAATTATCATTATTATATTCTGTGAGTGAAATAATAGATAAACTTAATTTGACTATAATTACCACAAAACTATATGTGTTAGATATGGTAATTTCAATATATATAATTAAATTTTCTAAGTAGAAAATTTATTTAGTTAATTTCTATGTAATTATAATTTTGTAAAATTCTAATTAAAGATATATTTAATTTGTAACAAATTTAATAAATACAATGATATATTTTTTATGTATATATATTATTTAATATGAAAAATATGATTTAATTAATTATAGTTATTATTTTCTATGAGTCTAAATACAATATATATATATACACACACACACACATTTTATGTACATATATTATTTAAGTTGAAAGACATTGTTTTGTATAATTCTAATAAAAATACATTTACTTAATTTGTAACAGATGTAATAATTACAATGATATATATTTGATGTATAAACTTGATTTAATTAATTACAGTTATTATTTTCTATGAGTCTAAATATAAATATATACATTTGATGTATATCCATTATTAAAGTTGTAAGATTTGATTTAATGGTTTCAATTATCATTAAACCACGCGTATTAAATGTGATAATTTTATTAAAGAGATATTTTTGTCGTGAATAAATTATTATACTCAATCATATTTTTATAGGTAGTATAGAAGTATAGAAAATACATAAAATTATTCCAGAGACGACCCGAAGAATGCATCACTAGTGGTCAATAAGAATTTTGATGTAGAGAAATTTGAACAAATGCATAATTCAAAAGGTTTAAGTTTTTCTTATAAAAGCAGAATTAATAACAGAACTAAGTTTTTCCCAAAATGAATTCTTAGAAATAGTTTGGTAATCCCACATTTAAGTTTGCTTGTCGAGTCTCCTATATTAAACATTTATTAAATTTTAAATTAGAAGAGATAAGCTACCAAGGGCCAATTCTAGGTACTGTCCGGTTTGAGTACTTTAGGAAAAATATTGGAGAAAATAATTTGGGATGTGGAACTGTGGATTGAAGAATGTTTGATTTTATGTAAGTGTAAATCAGCATTTTTTATCTAATTAATTGAGTAAAAATATGATTACTATTTATATATATATATATATTGTAAAGATTATGCTTCCTTTTTTATCTAGTTAATTGGGTGAATATGTGATGTCATATTATTATTTTTATGTGTATAATTGTGAAACATATATCTAGTTAGCGGAGTGAAATCCAATTAGAACGCAATTACCTATAGAGAGTTAAAAACACATTGCAGTTAAAAGAATGTGGTCTGAATATATTTAGAAATATTCCATAAATTTTAGGAGTTTCCAAAAGAATACATTTCAATGTCCTTCTGCAATTGGGATTAACTAAAATAAGGAAGAAAAAAAAACATTTCCTAAGTCATCTTGGTCTAGGAGATCTTACATCTGTATATGTTGGTTAAGCCTATAAAATTTCATCAAAAACATTCTTTTGTGTCTCATCCCATTCCTTTTGTGTTTGAGTGAATCAATGGAGAAAAATAGTAAGCCTTCAACAAACATGAAACGGGCAACCTCAAATATAGTGCAAACAAGTTTTAAGAAAACGAAAGGGGTCTCTTCGAGTATTGAAAGTCTTCTCAGTAAAATATAGTTCGAGTTGCAGCAGCTGCGTACTTTTACTGATATCTTCAACGCCAAGTTGAGATATATTTATGCGTATGCGATGAAAATTATTTTATTTGCCTGACAAGATTGTCTTTGATTGTTATTGTTCAAGAAAACTAAGAAAAAGATAGAAAATGTTAATGTTGATCAAGTATTTATCATTGAATATGTTGTTGATTGGGAATTAATATCAAGAATGTCAAACGTGCGGGTGTTAGTTAATTGAGTTGAATGCCAATCATCATCATTTTGTTTAATATTCTCTATTTGGAAGTTAGATTTTTGTATAAGTTTATATGTGTGTATAATTGATTGTTAAATGAATCACCCAAAAACACGATTTTATTCTTTGAAAAGCCAAATACATACTCTTTTATATTTAATATTTGGATATTTTTTATTGTGTAGTTGTAAATTATTTCATGAAGTTGCGGAGGATACACATTTTTATCGACGTGTGTCCTTAGACAATTTTCCATTGATACCAAGGAGACCTCTAAATGTGTTAGTGTCCCACATCAGTAAAATAAATAAATTGTAGTCTTTATATATGGTCTTGGGCAATCCTCACCTCTTGAGCTAGCTTTTGGGGTTGAGTTAGGCCCAATGTCCATTCTTTGACATGGTATCAGAGCAGGAACTTCTTTCTTGACTCTGCAGTGTGCCCTTCTTCTTTTTTTTTTTCTCTTCAAATTCTTGGACTCATTCCAAGGAAAGACCTAATCTTTTATAATATCAGAAGTTACCTGTGACATAGCCCTTTCTTCCTCTAGAGTGACTGAAAATCGCAGCCACCAGAACTTTAAATCCCATTCTACCCGAGTTGCAGCAGATGCAAATGTGAGTCAAACAACCCACACATGTGAAACTGCAAACAGCCAGCGTAGAAGAGAGGACAAGCCAGGGGTATGGTGTGATGTATGTAATAAACCTCGTCATACATGAGAAACTTGTTGGAAGATTCATGGGAAACCTACTGGCTGGAAGAGTAGTAAGACTGGAGATAGAATTGCTCGTGCAAATAAAGCTGATTTAGTCTCTTTCAATAAAGAGCAGATGGATCAACTTTTAAAACTACTTAAAACCAATTCTCTATCTGGTATTCCCAGTGGTTCTTTGTCTCAAACATGTAGAGACTCTAGTGTTTTTTCGTCCCATTCTATTTCAACACCTTGGATCATTGATTCAGGTACTTCAGATCACATGACAAATCATTCCCATCTTTTCCTTTCATACTTACCTTGTTCCAATAATAAAATGGTCAGAATTGTAGATGGAAATTTCTCACCCATTGCAAGGAAAAGATCTGTAAAAATATCAGAAAACATAACCCTAAAATATGTTCTACATGTTCCTAATCTTGCATGTAACCTATTATCAGTTAGTCAACTATCTAAAGATTCTAATTGCCGTGTTGTTTTCTCCAATTCGTGTTGTGAATTCGAGGACTTGAGCACGGGGATGATGATTGGCAGTGCTAGAATGGTGGATGGCCTTTACTACTTTGATGACAACTTTCTCCAAAATAAACAAGCTCAAGGCTTTGGTACTAGTATGAGTTCTCTTTCTATTTGTGAAAAACTTATGATTTGGCATCTTCGATTAGGACATCCTAGTTTTTCATATTTGAAATACTTGTTTCCAGAATTATTTAAAGGTGTGGATTATTCTTCTTTTAAATATGAAAGTTGCTTGTTATCCAAAAGCCATCGTTCTACTTATAATCCAAAACCATATTGTGCTTCAAAACCATTCAATTTGATCCATAGTGATGTGTGGGGACCTTCAAGATTCACCACATACTCAGGACAAAAATGGTTTGTAACTTTTATAGATGATCATACTCGTCTTTGTTGGATATACTTGATGAATGATAAATCTGAAGTTGAAAGAATTTTTAAGAATTTTTTTCATATGGTTGAAACTCAATTTCAAACCAAAATAAAGATTCTTCATTCTAATAATAGAAGAGAATATCTTAACCAGTTGTTAGGGAGTTTTTTAAAGGAAAAAGGGATTCAACACCAATCTACTTGTAGCGACACTCCTCAGCAAAATGGCATTTCATATAGAAAAAATAAGCACTTACTTGAAGTTGTTCGTGCTATTATGTTTTCAATGAATGTACCAAAATACTTATGGGGGGATGCTATTTTAACAGCATGCTACTTAATAAATAGGATGCCTACTCATGTGTTAAAATATACAACTCCTCTAGAGTGTTTTAAATGGTATTTTCCTGAATGCAGACTTTTTTTTTATTTACCCTTAAAAGTTTTTGGGTGCACTACCTTGTCCGCATCCCTAGCAGACTCCGTTCTAAACTTGATCCTAGAGCAGAAAAGTGTGTATTTATTGGATATGCACCAAATAAAAAGGGGTACAAGTGTTATAATCCTGAAACAAAAAGTTTTTTGTAAGTATGGATGTTTCCTTTGTTGAAAACCAGCCATATTTTAGAAAAAACTATCTTCAGGGGGAGATAAGAAATGAAGATCAGTTTTGGGAAACTTCTATTCCTCTACCTTCTATTCCTCTGCCTAACATTTTTTTACCTCCCTATACTGGTCAAGAAACTAATAATCTTCCTATGTCAAACATAGAAGATTTACAAACAGGGGGAGAAATACTAGGACAGGAACACATTAAACCTAACTTAGAGCTTCGTGTTTATTCTAAGAGAGGTACTCATCAGAGTAAAGATATATCTGCTATTCTAGCACAAGACTGATCATTATCTTCGGGCGATGGTTCATCCACCACTTCAGGTAATTCTGACAACTCTACTTTGAATCCTACTATTGCTGATCTTGATGTTCTTATAGCACTTAGGAAAGGAGTCCGAACTTGTACCAAGCATCCTATTGCTAAATATGTGTCTTACCATCGTCTTTCTACTACTCATAAAGCTTTTATCTCAAATATCTCTAATCTATTTATTCCCAGAACCATTCAGGAAGCCTTAGATAGTTCTAATTGGAAAACAGCAGATTTAGAATAGATGAACGCTTTGCAAAAGAACAAAACCTGGAAGTTAGTTGATCTACCAAAGGAGAAAAGAGTGGTAGGATGTAAATGGGTGTTTGCAGTTAAGTGTAAAGCTGATGGTAGCATAGAGAGGTACAAGGCACAGTTAGTGGCTAAAGGATTCACACAGACACCTGGAATTGATTACCAACAGACTTTTGCCCCAGTTGCAAAAATTAATTCAATCCATGTCCTGCTCTCTTTGGCAGTTAATTTTGATTGGCCTTTACACCAGATAGATGTAAAGAATGTGTTTTTAAATGGGGAGTTAGAAGAGGAGGTCTTTATGAATCTACTACCAGGTTTTGAGAAGAGTCTTGGTGAAGGAAAAGTGTGCAGATTGAAGAAGTCGTTGTATGGACTTAAACAATCTCCCAGAGCATGGTTTGAGCGTTTTGGAAAAGCTGTAAAGGCCTATGGATACACACAAAGCCAAGCAGATCATACCATGTTCTATAAGCATTCTGAAGAGAAAAAAATTGCTATTTTGATTGTTTATGTTGATGATATTATAGTAACAGGTGATGATCTTGATGAGATCAAAAGACTTAAGAAGGTTCTTGCAGAGGACTTTGAGATTAAGGATTTAGGAGCCTTAAAATACTTCTTAGGAATGGAGTTCGCCAGATCTAAAAGAGGTATCATTGTGTCTCAAAGGAAATATGTATTGGATCTTCTTAAAGATACATTTTTACTTTGATGCAGGGCTACAGAAACACCTATTGATCTTAATGTAAAGCTCCAATATGCTAAACCAGAAGAAGTTAAGAAAAGAGAACATTTCCAAAGATTGGTTGGGAGGCTAATTTATTTATCCCATACTCATCCTGACATAGCTTTTGCAGTGAGCATGGTAAGCCAATTTATGCACTCTCCTAGCTTAGAACACTTTGAAGTTGTTTACAGAATTCTAAGATACTTAAAAGGTTCACCAGGGAAGAGCTTATTATTTGAAATGCATGGTCACCTACGAATTGAAGTGTACACAGATGCGGATTGAGCTGGAAGCACAATTGATAGAAGGTCAACATCGGGATATTGCACTTTTGTTGGTGGAAATCTTGTCACTTGGCGAAGCAAGAAACAAATGTAGTGGCAAGAAGCAGTGCAAAAGCTGAATTTAGATCAGTTGCTCATGAAATTTGTGAAGTGTTGTGGATCAAAAGGATTTTAGATGAACTAAAGGTTGGAAGTAATTGTCCCATAAAAGTGTACTGCGATAATAAGGCTGCAATTTCAATTGCCCATAATCCTGTTCTCCATGATAGAACCAAGTATGTCGAGGTAGACAAGCACTTCATCAAACAAAAGATAAAGAGTGGACAGATTTGCATAACTTATTTACCCACCGGCGAATAGGTTACAAATGTTCTTACAAAAGGATTACCTAAAAAACAATTTGAGAAGTTGATTGGCAAGCTGGAAATGGAAGACATATTCAAACCAGCTTGAGGGGGAGTGTGGAAACAAAAGTGATTTGTGGGAGATTATAGCAGATCATTAGGGATTGATTAGCTGTAAATTATGGTTGATTTTGTGGGATTAGTCATCAATGTAAAATAGGTTGTATATCTTTTCCTTCTTTAGTTCTTTGTAGCTCCTATAAAATCATGTCTTGTACAGCTGTTTTATAGATGAAAAAAATACATTTCTTTCTCCATATGGTATCAGAGCTACCTATTCCTGATGTTGGGCTACCCAGTCTTGTTAGGCCACCTATTTCATGTCATTTCACACTCCAGATGTTCATTCCTGGGTGTGTGCTGGGTGTGTTAGTGTCCCACATCGGTAAAATAAATAAATTGTGGTATTTATATATGGTCTTGGGCAATCCTCACCTCTTGAGCTAGCTTTTGGGGTTGAGTTAGGCCCAAGGTCCATTCTTTAACAAAGTGAAAAGGCAACAAGATTTCTTTGTAAAATGTGAGGAATGTCAGAATCCTGAAATCATGTATATGCAAGCATTAGTAAGTGTTATACACACATTATAACTTAATTTTTATTAGTAGTTAATAAATTATTTTTAAATTTAGTAATTTTATGGAATGTTTTTTAGTTTATTTCCATGTTGACTATTTTGGTAGAAAAAAAATTGAATCCGCAAAATGCCTAGAAAGAGCTGTAAATTTGAAGCACGTGGAGCTCTATATATTAAATGTATTACCCTTATCTTTAGTGAACGATGATGAGTTGAAAGAAAGAGGTATAAAAATGTTGGCGATATGAAGAAGTGTAGGCATTTGAGGAAAGAAGTGAAAGTACAACGAGATAAATTGATTACATTGCTGAAATGAATTTGAATAGAAAATCCACTTTTGAGAAATTGCCCATTATGTAGCACGAAACCGGTCAACCATGATGGGAGAATACATTGGCCTGATGAAGAAAAAGATGTGTACTAGCATAGATGGAGAAATTTATTTTCTTTATCCTATTATTCCTGGTGGTCAATATTTTTTAAGATAATGATTAATTTTGTTTTCAATATACATGCATTTTGATTCTTTAATTTTATTTATAAAAGATTTTACATGTTATTACCACCAGAGAATGTCACATTGTCAGGCACCCACAACGCTACTATTAATATACATATACAAGGGAAGGGAAAGGAAAGCTGGAACTTGGAAAGGAAAAGAAGGAGATGATGATGATGATGATGATGATGATGATATATGTTGTAATTGGCATTCATTTTATTGATATTTGGGGCTAATTACATGTTAAATAGATGTTTTATTTCTTTGGATTAGTGCCAATTACTGGCTGAGATCCATAGATGTTTAAAGTGTAAATAGGGATTTAATAAGCATAAATTCTATAAGTGGGAGTTGTTCCTCATTAGAATCAAGATAAAGATATGGGGACTTGTGGGAGTATAAAACATTTTTTGTTTAGTCCTTGTCCCACATTGCAAGCAAAGGAAAAGCATGGCATACTATACTAGTATAAAATGCTAATTGTCCCACATCGAAAATAAAAGAAAGGTATGAAAAACTTTACTAGTATATATAATACTAATCTTTCTTGTCCCACATTGAAAATTCCTTAAAAGGTGATCCCCTCATAGTGCTTATATATGAGTCTGCTGAGTGTAGACTAAAAGCATAACAACAGATTCTCTTTTATCCCTCTCATACATTTCTATAATAGTGTTGTTTATCATTTTCTGGCGAATGAGTGGTGATCGAGGTGAAGCTTTTTCGGAGTGCACCAAAAGGTTTCTGAGATTGTCTTATCCTGGAGGAAGTTTCGCTGCACCCTGTGTACTAGTAGGGGCGATAATTTCTTCAAGGCAAATCAAATTCTGGTGATTCAGTCTGAGTTCTGTTATGATACAGAATTTTGAGATAAGTTCTCGGTTTATATATACTGATCTTTGTATTTTTATTCTTATATTCCAAATTGGTATGTTTGCTTTGGTTTATGTTTGTGCTAAACTAAATTGGAACTGAACAATTTTGGAATATATGTTTGTCGTTTTCTGAAATATTTATAATATTATTTTTACAAGCATTACCCCATGATTATAAACTATTTTATAATTACTTTATAAACTGATGTTTATAATATGTACTTCCAACAATCTTGAAGAAATTAGTTTTCATTGTTTGTTTAAACTGCTTATTTGAAAATGGCTTTTTCATCTGCAAATGGTTCTAGTGCTAGTTCATAGTTGTCCTCAAAAGTGAACATTTCTAGCTTGCCAGAAAAGTTTGGAGGCCAGTTTTTCAAACGTTGGCAACAACGAATGAAAATTTGGTTCACAATGAAAGGTCTTCTTTCGGTGATTCAAGTGACTAGACCTGAACTAACTGATACTAACCCCAAAACAGCTGAAATAACTGAGTGGACTAAGAAAGATTAGTTACGTCGAGAGATAATTTTGTCCTCACTATCAAATGTTCTCTTCGATATATATTGCTCAGACTCATACACTGCTAAATCGTTGTGGGATGAGTTAGACTAGGAATATAATACTGAAGAGCAAGGGCTTGGAAGTATTCTGTTTCCAGGTTCATGAAGTATCATATGGTTGAGGGAAAGTCTGCAACTGAACAGACACAGGAACTGATCAATCTTGAGCATGCTCTTGCTGATGCTGAGATGAAACTTCTTGAGAAATTTCTAGTCATGTCCATAATAGATAAATTTCCTAAGTCTTGGGAAAATTTTGGAATGACACTCAAGCATTAGAAAGGGAAGTTGTCCCTAGATGATCTTATGATTGCCATAAGCATTGAGGAAGAACACCAGAATCAAACTCATGAAGTTTCGGTTAAGCACCTACCTAAGGCAAATGTGGTTACTGGAGGGAAGAAAAAGTTCAATAGAACGAATCAAATGAACTCGAACTCTAAAACCATAAATAAAGGCAAAACCAAGGCCAACAAGAAACCAAAAGCAAACAAGCCACGCTGGAATTGTGGACAAATAGGCCATTAGGCTAAGGAGTGCCCCTTTAAGAAAGCCAAAGCTAAACCTGAGTCTACTGGGCCAGCTCTAGTCAACATGGTTGTGGGGGAATCTAGTGAAGCTAGGGCTCCAGAAACGACTGTTGATGGTTATGTTTCTTTGAAACCTGAACTCCTTTCTATTTATGAACCTTTCGATTGGTTAATTGACACTGGGGCAAATGTGCACGTTTGTGCTGATAAATTGCTATTTATATCTTACTAGCCAATCAATGGAAAATCCGTAACGATGGGGAACTCAAGTGCCGCCAAAGTGCTTGGGATAGGACGCGTGGACCTGAAGTTTCCTTCGGGACGCATACTATCTCTGCTAAGGGTGCACCATGTTTTAACGATTCATAGGAATATAATAGGTGGTTCTGTAATATTTGGGGAAGGTTATGAACTTACTTTTAAGTACGATAAAGTTGTAATCTTGCATTATGGTTCTTTTGTTGGAAAGGGTTATTTGTCTGATGGATTATTGAAAGTGATATTGAGTATTCTAATCTTTCTTTTGTGAATATTGTTGAATGTTTCACTATTTGGCATAGTCGTTTAGGCCATTTAGATTTTAGCTCTGTTAAAGGCATGATGAACTTAAATTTGATACCTAAACATGATATTAAAAGTAGTCACAGATGTCAAGTATGTGATGAGGCTAAACAAGTAAGAAAACATTATCAATCGGTTGAAAGTAATTCTGAAATACTTGAGCTTGTGCACGCAGATATTTGTGAGTTTAATGGAATCTTAACTAAAGATCAGAAAAGATATTTCATTACCTTTATAGATGATTGCAGTAGATATTGTTATGTTTATCTGTTAAAACATAAAGATGAACCACTTGAAAAGTTTATCATTTTTAAAAACGAAGCTTAAAATCAAACTAGCAAGAAACTGAAGTGATTAAGATCAGATAGAGGAGGAGAGCATGAGTCTAAACCCTTCGATGAATATTGCTGAAACTTTGGTGTTATTCATGAAGAGACTCCTCCATACTCTCCCTTATCTAAAGGGGTAGCAGGACGAAAGAATAGAACCTTTAAAGATATGATCAACAGTCTTCTTTTGAATTCAGGACAGCCTAAATATATGTGGGGAAAGGCTTTGAATATGGCTTGCCATATTCTGAATGGAGTTCCTCTCAAACATAAAGAAAGTACTCCGTTTGAGGTCTGGAAAGGCAGAAAACCTAGCTTAGAGTATTTCCGAGTGTGGGGCTGTCTTGCAAAAGTTCTAGTCCTAGAACATAAGAGAAAAAAGCTTGGTCCTAAAATTGTTGATGCAGTCTTCTTGGGCTATGTGGAAACAAGCTATGTATTGAGATTTTTTGTAATTAAATCCGAAATCCCAGACATAGAGGTTAAGATAATAGTGGAATTTTGTGATGCCACGTTTTTTAAGGACGTATTTCCAATGAAAACTGGAATACCTTATGATGTTTCTTTAGATTCAGCTCTTACATCAACATCTATTCCTGATCATGTGGAAAAGATGTCTAATATGGGGGTTAATCCAAGTAGTTCTGGTTCAGCATCCATTGGAGCTAAAGAACCAAATGAACCTAGACGGAGTAAGAGAGCTAGGGTCGTCAAGGATTTTGGAAGTGATTTCATCATTTACAATATTGAGGATGATCCTGTGACCTTCAAAGATGCTATGGCCTCACCTAAAGCTAAGCATTGGAAGGTAGCTATCAAAAGTGAGATGGATTCCATTGTCTCTAATGGGATATGGGAATTAGTTGATCTGCCTTCAGGGTGTAATACAATTGGATGCAAATTGATCTTTAAAAAGAAACTTAAATCTGATGGAACCATTGATAAGTTTAAGGCCAGATTAGTTGCCAAAGGCTTTAGACAAAAAGAGGGAAGAGACTTCTTTGATACCTATTCTTCGGTTGCTCAATTGACTACAATCCGGGTGCTTATAGCACTGGCTTCCATATATGGTTTCCTAATTCACCAGATAGATGTAAAAATAGCCTTTCTGTATGGTGATCTCGAAAAAGAGATTTATATAGATCAACCTGAGGAATTTGTGGCTCCTAGTAATAAGCAAAAGGTCTGTAATGATAAAACTATTTTATCATTTGGTTTCAGCATAAATGATAATGATAAGTGCATTTACAGTAAGGTTAAAGGTGATGATTGTATTGTACTATGCTTATATGTGGATGACATTTTATTAATTGGTTCTACCATTGAGATTATCAATAAGACAAAGTCATACTTGAAAAGTAAGTTTGAAATGAAAGATATGGGTGAAGCTAATGTGATTCTTGGACTCAAGTTGATTCGGTCAACTGAGGGTATAGCTATTTCTCAATCTCACAATGTTGAGAAGATAATTGAGAAATTTGGCTATAAGTAATGTAGGATTACTAAGACACCATATGATCTTTCTGTGGCTCTTTTCAAGAATGAAAGTGGTATTCCTGTATCTCAATTAAGGTATTCTCAGATTATTGGGAGCTTGCAATATTTTGCAAATGGCTCGAGACCGGATATCTCACTCGAGTTTCAAAGCTGGCGAGTAATACAAGTTGTCCTCATAGAACCCATTGGGAGGCTTTGGATAGGGTACTTCGGTATCTTAAGGGCACAACATCACTTGCTCTGCATTATGGCAGATTCCATGCAGTACTTGAGGGATATAGTGATGCTCGCTGGATAGCGAAAAAATCTGGTAGTAATGGGTATACATGGTATGTATTTATTTTGGGTGGAGGCGTTGTCTCCCAGAAGTCTACTAAATAGACTTTGATAACTCGGTCTATATTTGAGGCAAAGTTATGTGCTTTGGATACAACTGGAACAGAGGCTGAGTGGCTACATGGGCTGATGGTCCAATTACCCATGGATAGTAAGCTTTTGTCTGCAATTGCAGTGCATTGTGACAGTCAAACCACAATTGCTAAGATCGGAAGTTCAAAGTATAATCAAAAGACCAAGAGACACATCCAAGTTAGACTAAAGTCTATAAGGGAGCTTGTGTCTGATAGGATTATGGCCATTAATTTTGTTGGATCCAAAGACGATATGGCCGATCCTTTGACCAAAGGACTTGAGTTGTCATTATTCTAAAAATCCAGGCAGGGGATGGGATTGAAAACCCATTAGCGATGCACTTGCAGTGGCAACCCAACCTACCAAATGGAGATCTCACAAGGAAGGTTCAATGTGGTATAAACAGCTGTTGAGTGTGTCAAAGTGCACTTAAACTTGATTGATATTCAGGTTTGAGGGCCAACTATAGAATTATAAGACCTTATTTTCGAAATAACCACGGGGATGGATGCCGCTCTCAATTAGTTTCAGTTGAATTTTTTGGTATCATAGAAGTAGTGGATCCCATTAACAGAGTTCTATGTCTGGCTTTCGATTTACCTTGGTTTCTCTGAAAGAGACATAGAATAGAGATACGGTAGGCAACCTTATGGGAGTTTATACTTAAAAACAAGTGACTTCATTAGCGTAGAGTTAGGCATGGATAAGCATAGAGTAGCGGGGTGACTTTCTTCTTGACTTGATTGCTAGACATCTTTCCTTTGGTAGTAACGTATACTAGAGGTAATACTAGGACCTGGTGATTGGGAACTTCCTTCTAGAAGGAAGTGTAGTGGAGGCACTTCCAGATGAATTCCTTTTTTTTTTTTGCCCTAAAATCTTCGACTTATGCTCAGTGCCCAACAGTAGGAAGAAGTGAATCAGAAATTGACTTATATAGAGTAAGAGAATCAGCTGCTATAGAATATAGAATCGGCATCTTGGTTTTATTCCTTGGTTTCAAAAGCTTGGCTAGATTGGGTGGATTGCTTTGAATAGCCTAGCCTCAAGGGGAGAAAAAATGACACATAAATGTCGTACGTAAGATAGATCAACACAAGGATAGAAGAGCCAGGGTAAGGCAAAGGGAAGGATAAATGATAACACTCTTTAGAATAACTTAGATCTCACTCCACGTAAAACCATATAGAAAAGAATGAGATCACCAATCCTATGACAACTGCTATCCCACCAACGTCTTTCAATGTGCTATCCTACGACAGTCTGGCATCCAGGAACGCCACTGATTCAATGGAATTGTTAGTGAGGTAAGCTTTTGACGAATAAAGGCACTCTACCCCTGGAGTGCTTGGCTACCCCGTTAAGATTGAACTTCCACCAAATCCTTATTGTGTGTTCAAACTTAGTATCTGAGTTTGTCCCCTGGCATACTTGGAAGGTGCAGTTAACTGCAAGTAAAATAAGAGTGCTAACTTTGAATGGGGTCAAGTCATACTAACGAAATGCGAGCAATGCATCCCTAAAGATGCCCAACTAAGTGAATATAGTCATCTGGCCGCGACTAGAGGAAAAAGGGTTATTCCTTGAAGACATTCATGATACAAGATCGGGACACATGGCCGTAACGTGTCAAACTTAAAGATCACTGCATAGCCATGTAGCTTGTTGTTACCAATGGATGCTAACACATCCAAGGGCCAAATTCAAGGCTTAGATCCATTTGTCCCTATGGTGGCATAAGTTGGATAACTTAGTTAGTGGTTCAAACCGGAAGGTACCATTACTGAAAGCAAGTTACGATAATCTTGATAGTCCAACACTATGGATTTGTGGGGGATTGTTGTAATTAGCACCTATTTTATTGATATTTGGGGCTAATTACATATTAGATAGATGTTTTATTTCTTTGGATTAGTGCCAATTATTGGCTGAAATCCATAGATGTTTGAAGTGTAAATAGGGGTTTAATAAGCATAAATTCTATAAGTGGAAGTTGTCCCTCATTGGAATCAAGATAAAGATGTGGGGACTTGTGGGAGTACAAAATATTTTTTGTTTAGTCTTTGTCCCACATTAGAAACAAAGGAAAAGCATGGCATACTATACTAGTATAAAATGCTAATTGTCCCACATCGGAAATAAAAGAAAGGTATGGAAAACTTTACTAGTATATATAATACTAACCTTTCTTGTCCCACATTGAAAATTCCTTAAAAGGTGCTCCCCTCCTAGTGCTTATATACTAGTCTGCAAAGTGTAAACTAAAGGCATAACAGCAGATTCTCTTTTATCCCTTTCATATATTTCTATAATAGTGTTG
This sequence comes from Jacaranda mimosifolia, assembly GCA_018894105.1. Taxonomy (NCBI): domain Eukaryota; kingdom Viridiplantae; phylum Streptophyta; class Magnoliopsida; order Lamiales; family Bignoniaceae; genus Jacaranda; species Jacaranda mimosifolia. Next base: position 11,375,635 of record CM032130.1, on the reverse strand, counting down.
TTTATCATTTTTTGGTGACTGAGTGGTGATTGAGGTGAAGCTTTTTTGGAGTGCACTAAATTGAGACTGTCTTATCTTGGAAGAAGTTTCGCTGCACCCCATGCACTAGTAGGGGCGATAATTTCTAGTGATTCAGTTTGAGTTCTGTTACAATACAAAACTTTGAGATAAGTTATCGGTTTATATATACTGATCTTTGTATTTTTGTTCTTATATTCCAAACTAGTATGTTTGCTTTGGTTTATGTTTGTGCTAAACTGAATTGCAACTAAACAATTTTGGAATATCTGTTTGTTGTTTTCTGAAATATTTATAATATTGTTTTTACAAACACTGCCCCATGATTATAAACTGTTTTATAATTATTTTATAAACTGTTGTTTATAATCTTTACTTCCAGCTATAAATATATATACATACATGACATGCATTGTTTTATTTTGTTTTCTATAGTGTTGGGTCATATTTCTCCAAGGATATGATTTGGGTTCTTATTATTATAGTCGTCAATAACATCTTAATTTCTTGTATATTTATCTTTTTCATAATGATTCTCTATTATTGCTTAATATCAGTTAACTGCAGATTTTCATGCAGAACAAGTAGTAGTGTCAGAGTGACTGGGGGGCTGATTGGATCCTTAAATATTAATATCCAACTACTACTACATTATACTTTATGAAGCAAGCAAAAAAGTTGGCAGACAATGTCTGAAATAAAACTGGCTCAACCCGTTTTACAGTACTTGAAAGATACATCATACATGGGTTTAATTAAAGTTCAAACACACGCGAGTAACAACTGTTAAACAATATGCATGCACAAAATCAAATGATACAAATTTATCTCATCCTCAGAACAACCATATATAATCACTCTCTATTGTCTATTGCGTACCATTGAAAATATGATTTAGTAGGTAAAGGTCAGATAGATACCTCCATATATAACCTTGGATATGAACCAGTCGACGAGAATCAATGATACCCTTCGTCTATCTCTAGGACCAAACGGCAGACATAAGCATCCGCAAGATAATGTGAATGCCCTTGACATATATATGTCAGAGCTCCTCCGGCCGGCCAGTCCATCTTCACCCAAGCTAAAACCTTAGTTAATTAATCTTTGTATTTCAGAAAGGATTTCAGTTCAGTTACAGATCAACGTCCTTTCCTCCAAGGTATCCCAATGAGTAAGCAAGGAAGACGATCGTGCTCGCAACCATTATAGCTCTAATAGTTCAGCACATAACCTGACCACAAAATTGGACTCAGTTGAGTGGAAGATCATTTAGCTAGCCTCATATTCTGTTGTATCACTTCCTTAACAATGGCATTGTAAAGTCATGAGCTAATTGAATTGGATTAATGCTTACTCAACTTTCTCATAAACAACTTACTTTGCTATCGGTGTATTCCAATGGCCAACCAACTTCATTGAGCAATACACTATAAAAATGATAACCGCATTACTAGCCTTTTAACAAGTCACAGGTTGCAAAAGGGATTGGCTAATTCACAGCCCATCCTTAGAAGATAGAATATATATATATATGTAACCTGCCTCTGCACTCTGCAGGGTGTTTTATACATATAGTTAATACTGAAGCTACTTGACGTTTTTGCTGCAACCTTACGAAAACCTTGACTAGATGTTGATTAAGGTGACAAAAGATACCTACAATCGATATTTCAATGGATTAAGAAATTAGACGGCCGGCGGGCTGGAAGGCCTAGAACAACAACAATGGAATATTGATATGTGAAGTGAATCATCCTTGGGTCCTTGGCCTTAATGAGGAGCACTGAAAGCAGGGAATTGAAGATGATCAGCACAATTAAACTTCATTTTATCAATCTACAAGAAAGCTGAGTACACCAAGCACGAAACAATATATATGGACATTAATCATTCATATGTATTGGCAATCAAACATCTTGTATAATGTAAAATTTGATGGGATGAAGGAGAATTTTATCAAGACTTCTTCCTGTTGTTTGATATACAAAATCACAAAAAGTTTGGAAAAGGAAATAATAAAGCCTGTGAACGTCTGTATATTCCGACAAGTGACAAAACTGAATAGCATGATACGGATTGATAAGGGGTAACATGAGAAAAGAAAACTCCAACCTGAAACTCACCAACATAATCTAAAACTTGGAGATCTTTAAAGTTCTCTAAATGCGAGAAGAAAAAGAATCCCGATATATGCTGCTTGGCACTCATGAAAGAGAAGAACACTTCCTCCCTCCCTGATTCCCTAGCTCCCTCTCCAAAAGAATCCCAGAAGAAACATAGATATGTGCCTGCTGGGCGCTCGTAAAAGAAAAGAACTCTCTCTCTCTCTCTCTCTCTCTCTCTCTCTCTCTCTCTCTTGTAAGGTGGAGGGGGAGACATGGTGAGAATCTGTCTGCCGGTAGCTGATAAAAGTGTTACTACAGAAAATAAAACCTCTATCTCCCATTTGGACATGGTTCTCTCGTGACACATTTTGAAACTAGTTTAACCAGCCATGTATGAGCAAAAATGAGCTATAAAATAACCATAAGAAATCTTGTAAAACATGTCCTGAAAAGACCTCAAGTAATTAGGATTGTTAGTAGTCCACCCTTTCATTTCACAGAACCAGCATCCAGGGACATATTGTTACTTTCTAGGGAGAGAATCTTGAAAAACTACCTTCCTATCCGTTCGTTCGGTATCCAATGGAGAGTACTTCTGATACTCTCTGGGGCTTTACTTATAACTGACTGCTTGGTGGATAGGAGTCCCTCTCCAGTTCTTTTAAATATGTATGCATTTTGATTGTTTAATTTTATTTTTAAAAGATTTTATATGTTATTACAAGTCTTTGAAAAGACGAGCATTCATAAATTCGGGAAACAGTGCCTTTTTCAAGTAATGATTGTCGATTAATTAGGAGTGGAGTTTGTTTGAGCAATTCGCAGGTTCCATATACAGAGATTCAGTGTTGATCTTAATTAATGTTTAATAATTTCTAGATATGGTGACTTATGTTCAATTATTATGGGTCTGAAATCTGCAAAAACAAAAAGGCTTAAGCTCAAAATTAGCATAAGCAAAAGGTTGGCAAACAATATCTCAAAATAAAACTGGCTCAACTCCTTTTATGGTACTTTAAGGTAGGTACATGGGTTTAAACACACACTATCAACTGTTAAACAATATGCAAAAAATCAAATGATACAAACTTATCTCATCTTCTGAAATCTGAACAACCAACATGTTCAAAATCAACGGAATATAAACACTGGACCTGACGTCAGAATATCAAAGTTATATACATCAAAAGTCACTTTCTCAGTAAACAGCTCAACTCTAACTCCCATTTAAGACAACAGACCCTAATACGCGATTGAGATATAGTGCAAGATTCAATCTTCACACGGCAGAGACAAGAGAGGCAGCCAAAGTTCCTGCTATCCTCCTGCTCTCCAAATCACTCTATTATCGATTGACATTGAAAAATATGATGAGCAAGTAAAGGTTAAATATCTCCATAATCTTGAATAAGAACCACTTGGCGAGAAGCAATGAAGGCCTTCATCTATCTCTATGACCAAACAGCAGACACAAGCTTCTGCAAGAATCTCCCCATGACATGTATATATAAGAGCTCCAGTCATCTTCACCCAGGCCAAAATCTCAGTTCTTTGTATGTGAGAAAGGTCAGCCTTCCCTCCAAGATATCCTAATGAGTGAGCAACAAAGATGATTATACTTGCAACCATTATAGCTCTAATAGCTCAGCACATAACCTGGCAACAAAAATGAACTCAGTTAACTGGAAGATCATTTAGCCTCGTATTTTTTGTTGTATCATCTCCTTAAAAATTGCATTTGAAGTGCAGTAGCCTTTAGTGTTACTGTTATCACCAGTAAACTGAATTGGATTGCTTACTTCTTTTATCACATTCAACTTACCTTGCTATCAGAGTATCCGAATGGCAAACCAACTTCATTGAGAATTACACTAAAAAATATGAATGGAAGTAGATAACCACATTACTAGTCTTTTAACATGTGGCATGCTGCAAAAGGGAATGGGTGAAAAACCATATTTAACAATATTATTGGGGTATTTGAAAGCCCATCCTTAGAAGAATTGAATATATAACCCTGCTTCTGCAGGATGTTTTATATTGTATAGTTATTTTGAAGCTACTTCCAAGTATTTGCTGCAAGCTTAAAACAACTTGGCCTAGATGTTGATAAGTTTACAAAAGATGCCTACAATTAATATTTCAATGGATTAAAAAATTAGACTGCCAGAAGGCCTAGAGCAACAATAGCGTCTATGTCAAGTAAATCATAACTTGGGTTCCTTGGCCTTAACAAAAAAACACTTAAAGCATGAATTGAAGATGATGATGATGATCAGCTCAAAAATTCATTTTATCAACCTACTACGAATCTGGGTACGTCAAATAAACAGTGTATTGAAAGTTTATGTACCCACAGACGACTTAACCGATCCTGAAAATGAGATATATTGACAATTGCACATCTTTTATAATGTAAAATTTGAAGGGTCGAACTTCCAGAAGAACCGTATCAAGACTTCTTCCTCTTGTTTGATGGACAAAATCACAATAATTAGAAAAGAATTCCCACCCCCCAACAACAAAAACCATCTGTGTTGAGTGGGTGCACATGTGTGAGGGTGAGAGGGAGGGGGAGGATGAGAATATGTCTTCCCATAGTTGACAAAAGTGTTGCTACAGAAAATAAAACCTCTTATCTCCCACTTGGACATAGTTATCTCGTAACACATTCTAAAACTATTTTAATCAGCCATGCATGAGCAAAATGAGAAATAAAATAACCATAAGAAATCTTGTTAAACATGTCATGAAAAGACCTCAAGTTAGGATTGTTAATGACCTGTAGTCTCTTTGGATTCCAGACACCCTTTCCGGATAATTTAATCATTTTACAGAACCCCCATTCGGGGACATATTGTTACTTTCTAGGGAGAGAGTCTTGAAAAACTACCTTTCTATCCGTTTGGAATCTATTGGATAGTACTTATGGTACTCTCTTGGGAGTTTACTTATAAGTGATTGCTTGGTGGATAGGAGCCCCTTTCCGGTTCCATCACTAGATATTTCAAGACCACAATCAATACAAAGGGATTCAACATCACATTCCTGAAAAAGTCCATATCTAGTAAGACATATTAAACATGTTATATCTTCTATGATAAAGAACTCCAGTGCAACAAATGCCATAAAATGAAGTCCCATAATCTTCTAAGAAAGGAGGAATAAGAAGCATATTTAAAACAAGGATCTACCCTCATCAATAGAAGTTTGGATAAGCGCACCAGTGGATATGCTTGCAGCTTGTATCCTCCATAACTAACACAGGACAATGCCAATATCCGTTCCTTTATATAGCGAATTTCGGAACAAGAAACAGAAGAATTAGATCTAAGCAACAAAAGATATTATATTAGAAACTATAGGAAAACCTGAGACAATCTTGATCCAATCAATAGAGTGCACCAAATAAAACAGGGTCAACAATATTTGGTGTATTTGGTGCATAATTTTTTGAAGAATCTACCAAGGAATGCCAAAAGACTACTCTGTAAGTCATATGGAACTAAAAAGGAAAAAAAAAAAAGGAATGATTTGGCAAAACCAACTTATCAGGCATCCCCATAATAATGACTAACAAGTTGGAGGTTCTCCAGAAATAAGACAGGCAAATTCTTGAGTGCTCCTTTTCAATTTAACCTCATTCCCTGCCTTCCATTCTTTTCTTTCTATCAATTTTCAAATCATTTCCTCTTTAATTCAGCAGGGCAACAAAATCTCATTAAACACAGCATCCAATATAAGAATCAGAGAATAAGAACCTTCCATCTGATAACTTGAAATACTTATCGGTTCCAGATATGCATTTAATATCCACCCATTGGTCTCAATGTATAAACAAAAGTAACCAGAGCCATGTGGGTAAGTGCACATCCCTGGGGATGGATAAAAAGAGACACATAGAGTTCTACAAGGAATATATATATATATATATATATACATGTGATGAAAACCTCGTTGATGTAAGGTTCGATAATACAATACTGTAGAAAGGATGCCTCCTCTTCCGTAATATAAATGAATCGATTGTAATTCCCCAGACGATAATATCTGTTAAAAGCACTCAACAAATTAATACATAGATCCTAAAAAGAAAAAAACTGACTATATGAGTCACTTGCAACTTCAGTGGAATCTGATATGAAACTGTGCAGCAGTTACAGAGACTTCATATTACCTTAATAATCTCCTGGCAAAACACATCTCTCTTGAGTTCATGATTGGATAAGGAATGCGGCGGAACCACAAAGATAAAGGTTCGCCCTGTAGATTGGGAGAAGCAATTTAAGGATTTATGAACCAGGAAACAGCTGCATGTTAAAAATGAACAAGTTTGAATTGATTAGTAATTAAGCAATTTAGCATACCTGGTTGTCAGAACCTAGATGGAGAAGCAGATAAAATGAACAAAACTCAGCTTCATTCTGGCACATAGAATGTGAATCTCGATTTGCTTCATACAAATTAAACAAAGTTGTCAGAGCCTTCATAAGCTGCTCCACATTGAGGTGACACATAGAAGCAGTACGTGGAGTCTCAGAAGATCTATGAAGATGGTGACACGATATGATGTGAAACTTGACCTGTACATAAGAAACATAAGCATTAGTATTTCTCAAATTTTGAACTTCACAGCCTAATGACTATAAATCTTACATGGTCCAGTCAAAAGCACGAGAACAAACTCAAGGAAGAACAGCCAAGAAAAAATAATTTTGCAGCTTATTTTATATCAGGTGGATTTTCAAATCTATTGAAAGCAAACCACAATCCAGTACATACAGAGAGCCTAACAGCAGAAGTGAAGCCCATGGTTTCCATGCAAAATTACAAAAACGGAGTAACTATGCCTTGATATTTAAACAACAATGGGAATTGAAATCAACAAAGAATTTGGCACCAAAGAGGCCATAATCCCCCACTCCACCCCATCGTGGGACAAAAAGAAATCAACAAACAAAGAAGAGCAAGTCACAACTCAAAACACTGAATCAAGAAAGACGGATGCATGAGCCATTTATTTTACTGTCCCAGGTCAGCTTTCATTTTGGCATCTTGTTTTTCACCTTTTTTTTCTCTTTCTTGTGGGGTTGGGGGTGGATTGGATGGCTGTTTCCCGAAATGATTGGACATGTCTGCTTCCTTTTATGCTCTTCATTTTATTGTTCAGATTTCAATCTTACCCAACCCCAACCCCAACCCCAACCCCCACCCCCCCACCCACCACCACCACAAAAAAATAAAAAAAATAAGAAAAAATTCTCAGAGGAAGAACAAGAAAGACCATCGATGGGGATGGAAAGGAGACAACCATGATAGAAGGAAAAACAATAACAAGATACAAATTATCTAAGATATTCTAACTGCTCTAGTAGTATTCTCTTTCACCAATCCAAAGAGGATGGTTGCATAGACCTTCTACCTTCCATGGAAGACTTTCCAGGCTACGACGAAAAACATTAAATTCCCCAACAAAGCATAGAAAGCAGTCTCTGCAGTCTGCATAGAAAGAAATCCAAGAAATTCTATCCTTTAGAAAAAGCATATCCATGAGTTCTGTCTTAGTGGCCAAGCGACAGGAGCCTTTGACAAAGAGGACCAAAATGACAAGTTTCAAGAAACTTCACATTCCAAAAGATGGAATCTTACAGCCTTAAGAGCTGTTAATAGTGATATAATCATGAGATCTAAAAGTCTTCTCCTTATATTTGGCATCCATTAAGAATGACTAAGATATTACTGAAAGCCTACCCCTCGACCGTCAGCATAATTTTTGGGTTTGCACCATCAGTAACTCTTCAACACCTCCTCCATTATGTGTGTAAGCCCAAAATTTACAGTAAGATGACCTAGAGTAGTTAAAAGTAACAAAAGCTATTCCTTCCTGGGCCCTCTTAGGAGGACAAACCTTCAACCAGACCAACAATGAACTTGTTTTGAGAGTTGATGCGTATACTTTTTCATATGATGGTAACAGAAATTTAGAGTACCTATGATCATTGTTTGACTAGGAATCTTATTAAAAAAGTTTGTCGAGGTCATTTTACTATATTTGTTATGCCCTAAAACAAAAATAATAGAGAGTTCCTCCAATATGGAAAGGCATAAATTGAAAGAGCTATCTACCCTTTAAACTCCCAGAATAACTTTACAGATATCAACTGAGTTATCTTTTTGCTTTCAAGAGTTCAACACTCAGTTTCCTTGACAGACAAATATCTTTCCAATTCAACATGGACTCTCCTGTAAGGATTCTTGTCCCATAAATCATGTCCCACGCAAACATTATCTATCATGAGAACCATTAACTGAGACACTTCCACTCTTATATTCACGCGTGTCAGTGTAGGTGAATCTCAAACCACTTGACTTGGTATCACTATAGATTTGCTAAAAGAGTATACTGAATACTGATGCAGACGTTTGACCCCAACTTTGTATAAAGAAGACTCAGAAAATAACACAACTGCATAAATGATTTGAGAGTCAGTGAACACTAGAGAATATGAAATCTGGGAGAAAATGAAGCACCAAAGCTATCAACTTAAACTAATATGGTTGAAAATCAATTATGAACCAGAAGATGGGAGCTAATATAAAATGATGGTTGAAAGTCAATTATGAACCAGAGGAAATCATGTGAGAAAGGAAAAGCTAAAGTACAAGCAATGCTCGAGCTATTCATGATAAGCACCAATAGAAAGATCATTAAAACATGGTCATAGTCAGAGATAAGATTCTATCGCAACAAATCATCAAGTAGAAGTACATGAAAGCATCATTTGAAGAATTGTAAAATCTGGAACGTATTACCTTATTTCTCATGTATTAATTGATTATTTTTCTAAGAAAGTAGAATTGATAACATCATAATGAAGAATTGATAGCAAACACATTTACATTCACCGTACTAGAAGAAAAAACAAAGTAAAAGAGCACTATTATTGAAAAAAATTCAAATGATGGAACCAAATATTAGACTGTTGCTTTAAGATAAACAGTAAGAATAACTAAATATATTTGATTAATAGACATACCATTCTTTCATACATATGTATCACTTGATCACTGACAATATTCTGCATGCTTAGATCTTGCCTGATGGACCTTGTCCTATCAAAGATGAAATCATGAACCACCTCAAAAGGTTGATCACTAGAATGCAGCAAGTTGAGAAGATAATTTAGAGTGTCTTCCAACACTGGGACAGGCCGCACATCAGAAGCTTGCACATCTTTCGTACTTATAGTTCTGCAGAACTAACATGACAAGAAGATCAAAAGTTTTCTCATATTAAACCATACAAGATTTTACAACTTTTATCATGCATTCATTGTGGCAGTAACTAGACTTAGGAATTGATTGGGGTAAGAAGATTAAGTGTTCAACAAAAAAGTAGTTCTTTCTAAGTGTTGGAAATAAAAATGGAATGTTCTTTGACGAGATGAAGTTGCACATATTATTACAGCATGTTTTCCCCCTTCATTTCATTAGAACAGCTACACGAGCATAATTTTTAGGGCCTGTTCTTTTGGCTTCTCCCAAAAAATTTTAATTCTCCCACAACAATTACAAAATAAGTACACAAAATAGGTACACAATCTCCAATCCTTCTTCCAAAAAACAAAATTTTGATACCCAAAAAACCCTCATAAAATAATTCCAAAAAACCCACCCTAATTTTAATTATTACAAATATATATATATATAAAAAAATCCCTTTCACCCTACAAACCCAACCAAAAAGCAAAGAATTTGACATCAATAATAAACTTTATCTTCCCCAAAACACAAAAGAACAATTCATTCTCAATTCATTTTTCATATTTTCCCGAAAAAACAAATATGCACGGCACATTCTCCAAATTTTTTCCCAAAATCCCAAAATATTTTCTAACACCCAAAAGCCAAAAGAACAGGCCCTTAGCTTTAGCATTGGGGAAGAAGATTATTCATTTATAGCACCTTTTTTACTGCAAGACTGGGTGACGTTTTAGCAGGATTCCCGTGGAGCCTCTCAAACACGGTCAAGTCCCGCAGCCTCTCGCGCCTTGCCATCTCCTCCACTGTAACAAATTGACATCAGGTCAACAAATCAATCAACATCACAAGAAAAATAAAACAAAATTTTGCCCCAAAAATGAAGGAGGAGGTGAGGGGTGTACCTGGGCACATAAAAGGGCAAGTCCCGATTAAAGTGGGAAAATCTCGATGGCCATCATCAATTTCATTTCTGCTATTATCACCACCGTCGCAACTGCTATTAGTGGTTTTCTTGGTGTAGGTAGCCGTAGAGCTATTGGAATTTGGATTTGAAGGTTTGGGATATTTGGGGGATTTGGTAGAACTGGAGTGAGAAGAAGAGGAAGGGGAGAAATAGCTTCTTCTGTTCATGGGTTTGTGGGGCTGACGACTTCTGTCCGCCATAGTTGAAGACCTTGAGGTTTACTCCACTGACCAGAATGTGTTCCGCAGATAATTATGTTTCACAATTTTAATTGATTAAATATATTTATTTTTTTAAAATAAAAAATACACAAAATTATCCCAGTGGCGATTGGAAGTAGGCGTTATATTACATAGAAAATAAAGATGATTGGCAATGGTCAATAAGAATTTAGATGTAGAGAAATTCGAATAAATGTATAATTTAAAAGTTCCTAATTTATTAATTTAAAAGTTCCTAAGTTTTTCACATAAAGGCAGATTTAATAACCAAATTGATATGAAACGGCCCAATAGGTCCAATCCAATAACATTCAATTAGGATAGGAGCTTTAAGCCCAACTTGTTTTGGATTGAGCAGACGTTCGACCGCCACTCGACCTCTGGATCCCTACTCATTGTGGCGAATATTAGCGTTCCTGATCAACCTGGTTATGGTCGATAGCCTCCTTTAGGTGGCACCAATCCTTCGACCAGAATGAGCCTGGTGACCAAGATCCTAGGTGACATTCCCGTTGGTATGCTCTTCTCGACCAGAGGGGTTGAGGTAAGATGAAAACCCTTCGACCGCATCAAATGCCTTGCCAGGCGCCGTGTTGCTGCACTAATGGCGTGTGGCATCAACAGTACCACCTTTGCAGCCGTGTCAAGCTAGGAAGTGCTTCCTGTGTACCACCTTGTTCTAGATAGTTGGAGGCATGGCCACCTGGAACAGTACACAAGTTGGATAAGACGGGAAAGTCATCAAGCAAGGACAATGGCCCTTCTCACACAACAGGGGCATCAAGGACATATCAACCACCATAAGAAGGCTATAAATACCACATCACAATCCTTCAGCAAGGTATGTCATTTCTTATCTAGTGCCCCCACTCCACTACTTATATCTTAGTTGATCCTCACTAACTTGAGCGTCGGAGTGCCTTAACCGATGGCACCTCAGCTAGCCTGACGTTTACTGTTGATTGCAGGACTCGACCCCGATTCACTAAAGGCTCATTCCTCGACCCCCCCCCCCCCACGTCGATTTCATTTAATTTCAACCCAATACACTAATATACAATATTTACCCCTATCACAAATATTTTGGCTAAAGTCCCAAAAATAAATTCTTAAAAATAGTTTGGTAATCCCACATTTAAGTTTGCTTATCGTTATTAATCCACGCTCCTGTATTGAAACATTTATTAAGTTTTAAATTAGAAGAGATAAGCTAGCAAGGGCCAATTTGAGGTACTGCTTGTTTATTTTGAGCATTTTAGGAAAAATGTTTATAATTTGAAGTCTCAGTTGAGGAATGGAATAAATATTTGATTTTATATAAATGTCAAATTAATTTTTTTTTATATAGTTAGTCAAGTGAAAATATAATTTTATTTATATATATAATTATATTGTAATAATTATGCTTCCTATTTTCTCTATTTGGAAATTCAACCAAAACACTATTTAAAAAAAACACGTGGCGGTTAAAGAATGAGGTTTGAATATAGTTACAACATTCCATGGATTTTAGGAGTCTCCAAAAGAATATATTTCCTTACCATTCTGCACTTGGGATTAACTAAAATAAGGAAAAAGAACGTTTCCCAAGCCATCTTGGTTCTATATGAGTTAGTTAAACCTATAAAACTTCTTCAAAAGCATTCTTTTTTGTCTCATCTTAGTCCCTTTGTATTTGAGTGAATCAATGGCCAAAAATAGTAAGCTTTCAACAAACATGAAACAGGCAACCTCAACAATAGTGCAAAGAAGTTTTGAGAAAACGAAAGGACTCTATTCCAGTGCTGAAAGTCTCCCAGCAGAACTTATTGGAGCTGCTTCTTTTACTTATATTTGTTGAAAGTACAGATTATAAATAGCAATTTATAAAGTAATTATAAAATAGTTTATAATTACGGGACAATATTTATAAAAAGAATATTATAAATATCTCAAAAAAGGGCAAACAGTAATACAAATATTCCAAAATTATTTAGTTACAATTAGTTTAATATAAACATAAACTAAAGCAAACATACCAGTTTGGAATATAAAAACAAAAATACAAATATCAGCATATATATAAACTGAGAACTTATTTCAAAATTCTGTATCTTAATAAAACTCAGACTGAATCACCAGAATCTGATTTGCCTTGAAGAAATTATCGCCCCTACTAGTGCAAAGGGTGCAGCGAAACTTCCTTTAGGATAAGACAGTCTCAAAAGCCTTTTGGTGCACTCCAAAAAGCTTCACCTCGATCACCACTCAATTGCCAAAAAAAGGGTAAACAACACTATTATAGAAAGATATGAGAGGGATAAAAAAGAATCTGTTGTTATTCTTTTAGTCTGCACTCATCAGACTAATTTATAAGCGATAGGGAGGGACAACTATTGAAGTATTTCCTATGTGGGACAAATAATAGCTTAGTATTATATATTGGTATAGTTTGCCATCCTTTTCATTTGTTTCCAGTGTGGGATAACTTGGTTTATACTATGAAGGTTTCCAACTCTTTTATTCAATTATCAGTGTGGGATAAAGGGCTAGCCAAAATTGTTTTATACTCCCACAAATCCCACATTTTTATTCTCAATAACAATGTGGGATAAATCCCACTTATGGATCGAATTTATACTTGTAATACCCATTTTTCACTCTTTAAACATCTATAGATTTCAACCAGTAATTAGCACTAATTCAAAGAAATAAAACATCTCTATGACATGTAATTAACCCCAAATATCAATAAAATGGGTGTCAATTACAATAATCTCCCGCAAATTCATAGTGTTGGGCTATCAAGATTATCGTAACTTGCTTTCAATAATGATGCCTTCCGATTTGAACCACTACCTAAGTTATCCAACTTATGCCACCACAGGGACAAATGGATCTAAGCCTTGAATTTGGCCCTTGGATGTGTTGGCGTCCATTGGTAACAACAAGCTACATGGCTATGTAGTGATATTTAGGTTTGACACGTTACCGCTATGTGTCTCGATCTTGTATCATGAATGTTTTCAAGGAATAACCCCTTTTCTCTAGTTGTGGCCAAACGACTACATTCACTTAGTTGGGCATCTCCAGGGATGCACTGCTTGCATCTCGTCAGTATGACTTGACCACATTCAGAGTTAGCACTTTTACTTTACTTGCAGTTAACAACACCTTCTAAGTGTGCCAAGGGACAGACTAGATACTAAGGTATCAGTCAAGTTTAGGTGCACTTTAACACACTCAACAGCTTGTTTGTACCACATTGAACCTTCTTTATGGGATCTCCACTTGGTAGGTTGAGTTGCCACTACAGGTGCATCGCTAATGGGTTTTCAGTCCCATTCCCAGCCTGGATTTTTGGAATAAGGACAACTCAAGTCCTTTGGTCAAAGAATCGGCCATGTTGTCTTTGGATCCAATAAAATCAATGGCCACAATCCTATCTGACACAAGCTCCTTTATAAAACTTTAGTCTAACTTGGATGCGTCTCTTGGTCTTTTGATTATACTTTAAACTTCCGATCTTTGCAATTGTGGTTTGATTATCACAATTCATTGCAATTGCAGACAAAGGCTTACTGACCATAGGTAATTGGACCATCAGCCCATGTAGCCACTCAGCCTTTTTTCCAGTTGTGTCCAAAGTATATAACTCTGCCTTAAATGTAAACTGAGTTATCAAAGTCTATTTAGTAGACTTCCAGGAGATAGCGCTTCCACCCAAGGTAAATACATACCTTATACACCCATTACCACCAAAGTTTTTAGCTATCCAGCTAGCATCACTATATTCCTCAAGTACTGTAGGGAATCTGCCATAATGCAGAGCAAGTGAGGTTGTGCCCTTAAGATACTGAAGTTCCTTATCCAAAGCCTCCGAATAGGTTATATTAGGACAACTTGTATACCTAGCCAATTTTGAAACTGTGAATGAGATATCTGGTCTCGAGCTATTTGTAAGGTATTGCAAGCTCCCAATAATCTTAGAATACCTCAATTGAGACATAGGAATACCACTTTCATTCTTGAAAAGAGCCACAAAATGATCGTATGATGTCTTAATGATTCTACATTCCTTATAGCCAAATCTCTCAATTATATTCTCAACATAGTGAGATTGAGAAATAGCTATACCCTCAGTTGACCAAATCAATTTGATTCCGAGAATCACATTAGCTTCACCCATATCCTTTATTTCAAACTTACTTTTCAAGTTTGACTTTGTCTCGTTGATAATCTCAATGGTAGAACCAATTAATAAAATGTCATCCACATATAAGCATAGTGCAATACAATCATCACTTTAACCTTACAATAAATGCACTTATCATTATCATTTATGCTGAAACCAAATGATAAAATAGTTTTATCAAATTTCTCATGCCACTGCTTAGGTGTTTTTTTCAATCCATAAAAGGATTTAACAAGCTTACAGATATTTTGCTCGTTACGGGGAGCTACAAATCCCTCAGGCTGATCCATATAAATCTCTTCCTCGAGATCACCATACAGAAAGGTTGTTCTCACATCGATCTGGTGAATCGAAAAACCATATATGGAAGCTAGTGCAATAAGCACCCAGATTGTAGTCAATCGAGCAACCGAGGAATAAGTATCAAAGAAGTCTATTCCCTCTTTTTATCTAAAGCCTTTGGTAACTAATCTGGCCTTAAACTTATCAATGGTTCCATCATATTTAAGTTTCTTTTTAAAAATCCATTTGCATCCAATCGTAGTACACCCCGGAGGTAGATCGACTAATTCCCATGTCCCATTAGAGACAATGGAATCAATCTCACTTTTGATAGCTACCTTCCAATGCTTAGCTTCAAGTGAGACCATAGCATCCTTGAAGGTCACAGGATCATCCTCGATATTGTAAGTGATGAAATCACTTCCAAAATCCTTGACGACCCTAGCTCTTTTACTTCGTCTAGGTTCATCTGGTTCTTCAGCTCCAATGGATGTTGAACCAGAACTACCTGGATTAACCCCCACATTAGACATCTTTTTCACATGATTAGGAATAGACGTCGATGTAAGAGCTGAATCTAAAGAAACATCATGAGGTATTCTAGTTTTCATTGGAAACATATCCTCAAAAAATGTGGCATCACGAAATTCCACTATCGTGTTAACCTCTATGCTTGGGATTTCGGATTTAATTACCAAAAATCTCAATGCATAGCTTGTTTCCACATAGTCCAAGAAGATCGCATTAACAGTTTTAGGACCAAGCTTTTTCCCTTTTGTGTTCTGGGACTAGAACTTTTGCAAGATAGCCCTACACTCGAAAATACTTTAAGCTAGGTTTTCTACCTTTTCAAAATTCAAATTGAGTGCTTTCTTTATGTTTGAGATGGACTCTGTTCGGAATATGACATGCCGTATTCAAAGTCTCTCCCCACATATATTTAGGCAATCCAAAATTCAAAAGTAAACTGTTGATCATGTCTTTAAAGGTTCTATTCTTTCGTTCTGCTACCCCATTAGGTGAATGAGAGTATGGATGAGTCTCTTAATGAATAATACCAAAGTTCTGGCAATATTCATCGAAGGATTTAGACTCATACTCTCCTCCACTATCTGATCTTAACCTTTTAAGTTTCTTACCAGTTTGATTTTCAGCTTCGTTTTTAAAAATGATAAACTTTTCAAGTGCTTCATCTTTATGTTTTAACATATAAACATAACAATATCCACTGCAATCATCTATAAAGGTAATGAAGTATCATTTATGATCTTTAGTTAAGATTCCATTGAACTCACAAATATATGTGTGCACAAGCTCAAGTATTTCAGAATTCCTTTTCAACCGATTGGTAAGGTTTTCTTACTTGTTTAGCTTCAGCACATACTTGACATTTGTGACTACTTTAAATATCATGTTTAGGTATCAAATTTAAGTTCATCATGCGTTTAACAGAACCAAAATTTAAATGGCCTAAACGACTATGCCAAACAGTGGAACATTCAACAGTATTCACAAAAGAAATATTAGAATACTTAATATTACCTATGTTCGAACCAACATTTTCAACTCACACTTTGAATAATCCATCAGAAAAATAACTCTTTCCAACAAAAGAACCATAATGCAAGATTACAACTTTATCGAACTTAAAAGTAAGTTCATAACCTTCTCTAACTATTACAGAATCGTTTATTATATTCCTACGAATCATTGGAACATGGTGCACCCTTAGCAGAGATAGTATGCACCCCGAAGGAAACTTCAGGTCCACGCGTCCTATCCTAAGCACTTTGGCGGCACTTGAGTTCCCCATCGTTATGTATTTTCCATCGATTGGCTGGTAAGACACAAATAGCAATTTATTAGCACAAACGTGCACATTTGCCCCAATGTCAATTAACCAATCGAAAGGTTCATAAATAGAAAGAAGTTCAGGTTTCAAAGAAACATACCCATCAATAGTCGTTTGTGGAGCACTAGCTTCACTAGGTTCCCCTACAACCATGTTGACCAGA
This sequence comes from Jacaranda mimosifolia, assembly GCA_018894105.1. NCBI lineage: Eukaryota > Viridiplantae > Streptophyta > Magnoliopsida > Lamiales > Bignoniaceae > Jacaranda > Jacaranda mimosifolia. The sequence continues at coordinate 11,358,590 of CM032130.1, read as the reverse complement.
GCTGGCCCAGCAAACTCAGTTTTAGCCTTGGTTTTCTTGGAGGGACACTCCTTACCCCAATGGCCTACCTGTTCACAATTCCAGCATGGTCTGTTTGCTTTCGATTTTTTGTTAGCCTTAGTTGGGCCTTTATTTATGGTTTTAGAATTCGAGTTCATTTGATTCATTCTATTGAATTTTTTCTTCCCTTTAGTAACCACACTTACCTTAGGTAGGTGCTCAATCGAAACTTCATAAGTATGATTCTAGTGTTCTTCCTCAATGCTTATGGCAATCTAAGATCATCTAGGGATAGCTTCCCTTTCTGATGCTTGAGTGTCATTCCAAAATTTTCTCAAGACTTGGGAAATTTATCCACTATGGACATGACTAGATATTTCTCAGGAAGTTTCATCTCAGCATCAGTAAGAGCATGCTCAAGATTAATCAATTCATGTGTCTGTTCAATCACCGACTTTCCTTCAACCATCTAATACTTCATGAACTTGGAAATAGAATACTTCTCAAGCTCTTGCTCTTCAGTATTATATTTCCGATTAATCTCATCCTACAGCAATTTAGCGATGTACGAGTCTGAGCAGTATACATCGAAGAGAACATTTGACAGTGATGACAAAATTATTCCTCGACCTAATTGATCTTTCTTAGTCCACTCAACTATTTCAGCTATTTTGGAGTCAATATCAGTTGGTTTAGGTCTAGTCACCTGAATCACCGAAAGAAGACCTTTCATTATGAACTAAATTTTCATTTGTTGTTGCCAACATTTGAAAAACTGGCCCCCAAACTTTTTTGGCAAGCCAGAAAGGTCCACTTTTGAGGACAGCAATGAACCAACACCAAAACCACTTGCAGATGAATAAGCCATTTTCAAATAAGCAGTTTAAACAAACATTGAAAAATTAATTTCTTCAAGATTGTTGGAAGTACATATTATAAACAACAGTTTATAAAGTAATTGTAAAACAATTTATAATCACGAGTTTAGAAAACGGCAAACAGTAGTACAAATATTCCAAAATCATTCAGTTGCAATTAGTTTAACATAAATATAAACCAAGGCAAACATACCAGTTTGGAATATAAAAACAAAAATACAAATATCAGTATATATATAAACTGAGAACTTATTTCAAAGTTCTGTATCATAACAAAACTCAAATTGAATCACCAAGATCTGATTTGCCATGAAGAAATTATCACCCCTATTAGTACAAAGGGTGCAACGAAACTTCCTCCAGGATAAGACAGTCTTAGAAGCCTTTGGTGCACTCCAAAAAGCTTTACCTCGATCACCACTTAGTTGCCAAAAAAATGATAAACAACACTATTATAAAAAGATATGAGAGGGATAAAAGAGAATCTATTGTTATTCCTTGAGTCTACACTCAGCAGACTAATTTATAAGCGATAGGGGGGAGCACTATTGAAGTATTTCCTATGTGGGACAAATAATAACTTAGTATTATGTATTGGTATAGTTTGCCATCCTTTTTCTTTATTTCCAGTGTGGGATAACTTGGTTTATACTACCAAGCTTTCCAACTCTTTTGTTCAATTATCAATGTGGGATAAAGGACTAACCAAAATTGTTTTATACTCCCACAAGTCCCACATCTTTATTCTCAATAACAATGTGGGACAAATCCCACTTATGGAATTTATGCTTGTAATACCTTTTTTTCACGCTTTAAACACCTATAGATTTCAGCCAGTAATTGACACTAGTCCAAAGAAATAAAACATCTGTTTAACATGTAACTAGCCCCAAATATCAATAAAATGGGTGCCAATTACAACAATATCTCTTCCAGTTGAGACAAATTTATGCATATGGGGCAAGACAAGGACGGATGCAAAAGGGGGCAAGCGGGGGCCATTGCCCCCCCCCCCCAAACATTTTGTACAATTTTTTTTTATAATAGTTGTAGTTTATACATGTATATATGTAAAATTTTAGTAATAATCTACCCTCCAAGTATTATATATATTTTTAATTTTTCATACTAATTTCTAGTTTATATTTATATTGAAATTTTAATAATATTTTTTATTAATTATGTGCTATTTTAATTTTGGAAAGTCTAAAACAAATTTTTAGACTCATATTTACAATAAAATAATTTACAATTAGGTTAGACCCATTAGAATAAGTTGCGGAGGATACTCATGTTTTTCAACATGTGTCTTTAGATGATTTTCCATTGATACGTGCATGGAAACCTCTAAGTGAAAAGCAACAAGTTTTCTTGACAAAATGTGAGGAATGTCCGAATTCAAAAATCATGTATAAACAAGCATTAGTAAATTTTATTTACATATTATAACTTAATTTGTATTAGTAGTTAATAAATTATATCTAAATTTATTATGTAATTCTCTAATTTTTTTTTCAGGTTGGCTATTTTGGTGGAAAAAGAATTGAAACTAGACTCAAATGTCTAGAAAGAGCTGTAAATTTAAATCACATGGGGGCTTTATATATGTTAAATGCATTACCTTTATTTTCAGTGACTATGTTGAATTAAAAGAAAGAGGTATAAAAACATTAGATAGTATGAAGAAGTGTAGACATTTGAGGAAAGAAGTGGAAATGCAATTGGATAAGTTGATTAAACTGGAAAGGTGGACTCAGTTAAAAACTCCATTTTTGAGAAATCGCCCACTCTATTGCACGGAACCAAACAACCACGAGGATATAATGCATTGGCCTGGTGAAGAAAAAGATGTATTGCGTGAAACTTGTACTGTAGGTAGTGAAATTTATGTTCTTAACTGTATTATTCTTTGTAGTCAATATTTTTAAGACAATGTTCAATTTTTTTTAAAAATATATATGTATGCATTTTGATTGTTTAATTTTATTTATAAAAAATTTTACATGTTATTACGAGAAAAGACAAACATTCACCATTAGAGAATAATGTCATATTGTCAAGCACCCACGTTGCTAACTTTCGCTTCCTTCCTACTAAAAAAAACTCATCAATTCATCTAATAACAACGCTATGCATGCAAAATTGAACTATTCCCAAATAGGCCATTAACAAAGCCCTCACAGTACTATCACACAAAGGTCCAAAAACATAGCTAACTTTTAGCTTCTGCATTAGCTAAGAATAATCGAGTATGCTTTATTAACAGTAGGGAATGGATCCATTACAAGAATCTGATTCCTAATGTGGTCGTAAGAATCATTCAATTCCATTATAAATTGCATCAAATGATTCAAAGAATTCAAATCTGCTACAGCCTTGGCCGTGCCACATATACACTCTGGTTTGGGCATCAACACATCCAACTCATCCCATAGTTTCTTCAGCTTTGTGTAGTATTGCACTACTAAGAGATTTCCTTGTGTAATTGAACTTACCTCTTGTTGCAATTGATACAATAGAGGCCTGTTGCACTCTCTAAATCGTTCCTCAATTTCCTCCCATAGCTGCTTCGAGGACGAAGTATATATGAATGCTTCAACTATATCCTTGGATATTGAGTTCAATATCCACGACGTCACCATACAATCCACCCTTATCTATTTCTCATATTGTTTAGAATTTTCACTAGGAATAGGGCATTTTCCATTGATAAAACCAATCGTAAATTTAGCTCCTAGGGCAATCTTCATGGATCTACTCCATAATAGAAAATTGCTTCCATTTAAGGGGTTTGTCACTAGTATCATCCCTGGATGATTAGAAGCTTAAAGAAAAAGAGGATCTCCAGTGTTTCCTCTTCCTATTCCTCTTGCTTGATTATGTCATCCTTCAATGCCTTCGTTCATTCCTTCCATGAATCAGCTGGCAATGATCTTAAAGGGAAGAGAATAAGTAATCACAGTTGACAAGACGAAGAAAGGATCAAAGGAATCAGAACCACAAGATTGTAGCTCTGATACCATGCTCAAAGAGATGCATCTCCATTGTTGAGGAAACAAAGAGATTGCAGGTAGAAAGCTCAAAAAGCACTAGGGAAAATGAGAAATCTGTTATGCAAAAAACATGAACCAAAGTTTACAATATATGGTCATTTATATACACATGGAAATGCTATTTATTCTGTTAGAGTTAACTGAGTAGCTAGGGGTTGGCTACGGTCTGGTACCTATGGTTTTAACCTAACATCCTATACCCCTTAAAAGATTGACATGTGTACAAATACTTTTTTTAAATCAATAGTAATTAAGTTAATTTACTATACTAACCTTTTCTAACTAAATTAAAAGTAAAATAATTTTAATATGAAATATCTTAAAAATCCGTATAAAAAATTAATATATGACTAAAACAAAAATCAAAATATAATTACCTAAAAGTTAGAAAAAAAAATGAATTTTAATTAAACCAATTCCAATTCAATTTAGTTGAAGTTTTCCATCTTGTTTCTCCTTTTGGGATTTGATTAGAAACAGTGAATTCCTCATTAGAATTAGCATCAATCCCAGAAAATGTACTTAATTTCTTGTCAAATTCCTTCTGGGGGTGATTGAAATTCTTGTTTTCCAGCGGCGATCCAACTTGGTTAAAAGAAGTTCTGCTCAAAACTCGCGGCAACTCCCCATTCACCATCAATGGCATAATTAATCCACCCGACAATTCTCCATTCTTTAGCCCGATTGGAATTCTACTGCCAAAGCAAGAAAACTCGGCAGGCCTAGTTGCTGGATAACCGGCGAAAGAAAGCATAGGAGTAACCAGGGGTACTAAATTTCTAGAATTAACCGTGTTTGTCTTATCAACATTTTGCATTTGCAATTGCAACTTATGTGGAGAATCTAAAGTATTGTTATTGAAAAAATCATTAGTGGTGTTACTAGTAGCCCCCGCGTAATAAGCGCGGGCGGTGGTGGTGGAGTTCCCACTGCCACTCAGCTTTCCAATCAATTCATGGTGGAAGAAAGCTTTATTCGACAAGGTGGAGCAGGAGGCAGAAGATGAGGACACCATTGACTCAAAATGCGAGTATTGTTGATCAATAGAGGAGTTGGAATTTGGGAATTGGAATTAGTTTAATTTAAAATTTATTTTTCTTTTTTCTTTTTCTATCTTTTAGGTAATTATATTTTGATTTTTGTTTTAGTTATATTTTAACTTTTGATAAGGATATTTAAGGTATTTCATATTAAAAACTATTTTACTTTTAATTTAATTAGAAAATGTTAGTATAGTAAATTAGGTTAATTACTATTAATTTAAAAAAGATATTTATACACATGTCAATTTTTTAAAATGTATAGGATATTAGGTTAAAACCATAGATATTGGACCATAACCAACCCCAAGTAGCTAACTAACTAATTGATAACTAACTAGCTAATTAACAAATTGATGATATCAGCAAAAGGAGAATAAATATCCAGCTGACACGTGTGCTACTGACTCAGCAATCCATCCACACATTTGTACAAACCATTTCTCTCCTTCAAACCAAGAGGAAGGAGAAACATGGTTTCTTCCGTTTGTGTGTTAATTTCTAAGGCTGACAACTTCTGTCCGCCATGGTTGATGAATTGGCACAAAACCCCATGTGCCCCATGTTATTATTTTAATTGGCACAAAATTTTCTGTTAAAAAAAATATACACAAAAATTCATTGTGTTTTCTAAAATCACGCAACCAGCATTCTGAGAGTATTAGTGTAATTTACACGCGGCATGTGAGATTGGCTATGCTTCTTTATGCATAAAAAGACAATTATACCCCCACTTATCAATTGTTAGACATTTTTTAAGAAATCAATGGCCCAAACTAAATCATATTATATATTTTTTTAAAATATATTAAAATATATATATAATATATTACTATATATATCATATAATACATATATGTAATAATGTATATAATCTAATGTATATAATACATATATATAAATGTAATGAATACCCCTCCCCCCTCCCCCCCACCCCACCCCACCACACCAGCTGGCACTATGTCTATTGTGCTGCCGGCAGACTAGCAACCATTTTTCATGCCGACAGCCAGCCCTGACAAATCAATGGCCATTTGGCTATAAGAGGCAAAAAAAAAATGTTAGATGGGCTGCCATGATAGCCTGTTAGGGCTTAGGGAATAGAGGAGACACACATGTTATGATAAATTTATATGTATATATATTATATGTGTATAAATAAAAATAAAAAATATATTATATATTTTTTACAAATAATAAATATTATTTAATTTGAAATGAAGAAAAGAAATTTTTTATGTATATTATATGTTGATATGGGTCGGCCCAACGGACCCAGCCCAATAACACTCAACTAGGACATGAGCCTTAAGCCCAACTCATTTCGGACTAAGCAGGCGATTCAACCACCATTTGACCTCTGGATCCCTACTCGTTAAGGCGAATATTAGTGTTCTTTATCGACCCAGTTACAATCGAAAACCACCTTCAATCCTTCAACTAGAATGATGTAGCTTCGACTAGAATTAGCTTAGTGACCAAAATCATAAGTGACATTCCCGCTGGTGGACTCGTCTCGACCAGAGGTGTTGAGGGAAGGCGAAAACCCTTCGGCTGCATTAAATGCCTTACTAGGCACCGTGCTACCGCATTAATGGCACGCGCCACCAACAGTATCATTTTTTGCAGTCGTGTCAAGTTAGGGAGCACTCCTAGTGTACTATCTTGTCCTAAGTAGCTAAAGGCAGTGCCACCTGGAACAGTACACAAACTGGATAAGATGGGAAACTCCTCAAGCAAGGACAATGGCCATTCTTACACAATAGGGGCATCAAGGACATATCAACCACAATGAGAAGGCTACAAATACCCCATCACAATCCTTCAACAAGGTATGCCATTTCTTATCTAGTGCGCCCACTCCACTGCTCTTATCTTTAGTCAATCTTTACTGACTTGAGCGTCAGAGTGCCTTAGCCGATGGCACCTTGGTTAGCCTAACATTTGCTGTTAATTGTAGGACTTGACCCCGATTCACCAGAGGCTCATCCCTCAAACCCCTTAGGTCGATTTCATTTAATTTCAGCCCAAAACACCAATATACGATATTCACCCTCATCATTTGGCGTCGTTTGTGGGAAATGTAGAGTCAGCAATTAAGAAAATAGTTAACACTAGGCGAACCACTTCGAAGAGATATGAGAATAGGAGGTCGCCAACACCTCCTCCTTGACCTCAACCAGAGCCAAACTTTCTAGGAGCTAGCGCCCAACCAGAGCAGGTGGTCACCCTGACCATGCCATAATTGATGCAACTTATAAGTGAGCAAATATCTGCTCAAATATCTGCCCAACTCTCGGCTGCCAGAATTGGCACACATTCCCACCCGGGTCAGCGGCCAGTGCTATGCCCCAGCTCACTCAACATGAAAAAGGGCTAGCCAGAGAAGAGAGGGGTCAATCGGAGGCTCGGCATCCATCCACTCGACGTGATGACAGCCCCAAGAAATTCCTGAGAGAGGAAATTAGACAACATCCTCGTGAAGAAGTTATGGATTCCATCGACCTTGGCATTCAACCCATTCGAGCCTAGTAGTGCGATAGGGTCGAGTGCAGAAGGCAACAGATTAATAGGAATCTCACTCGGGCAGATCGAGAAGAATGGGAAGAAGTCTCCCACCAAAATAGCTCAACAGGCGGCTCGAGGAGATCTCAAGAAGAAATACTGAGCAGAACCATGAAGGAGTCCAAAAGTCTCAACGAGAAAGAGAGTTGCCATTTATTCAGGACATTATCGACGAGCGCATTGCTATTAATGCCAAGGTCCCCAAAGGATTACTTAGGTTCAACGGTTCGTCAGATCCAAATGAACATCTGCTGCAATTCGAACACATGATGCAATTACATGGGCACAATATATACATTCACGCGAAAATGCTTGTAACTACTTTCCATGGTATTGCACTTGACTAGTTTGTCAAGCTAGAGCTAATGTTTATTTACTAGTGCGACCAGTTGTGCGACAAATTTTTGCACCAATTTTCTAGTTGAATGAAGGTGAAGCTCCCCCACACCTACTTACATACAGTTAAACAGAATGAGGGAGAATTGCTTCGAGAATTTTTACCAAGTTCAACACTGAAGTTTTGAAGATTGATAGTCCGTGGATCAAATTTATGATTGATGTGCTTTTCTTGGGCTTGCGACACAAAGAATGTGCCAATGTACTGGTGCGCGAGCAGCCCAGATTGATGGTAAAACTACTCGACCTTACTGAGAGGTAGATAACTTAGACAGATATGGATAGGCTGAAATATGGTAATCCTGAGGTCGAGAAGAGAAAAACCAAAGAGAATGATGATCGCCAGAACAAAAAGGGACGTCGATCCCCCATCAAGCGTTTCCACAATTACACTCTACTCAATCTCCCAAAAAAAAAAGAGTTATTTTCCATTCAACATGATAGCCTCTTAAAAAAGCCGAGAAAGCTGACTGAAATAGAGGCAATGAAGAAATCTAAGAAATACTATCACTTTCACAATAGAGGGGCCACGACACTGAGGACTGCTTCAACCTCCATGATGAGATCGAGAAGTTGATTCATCAAGGTTACTTGAAAAAGTTTATCGATGAGAGCGCATGACAAGAGACAGGCAAAATCAACCAGACTTCTCGTAGAGAAAGGTCAGTTAGCCTGAGGAGGGAAGACAAAGAAAAGAAACCAGCCCATGATCCTCGCTCACCCATCAGAGGGGTCATTGAAACCATTGCAGAAGGACCAACAGGGAGGGATTCCAAGTCAAATAAGAGGCAGCACGAACACAGGCTGGAATCGACCTAAACCTCTTCGGTCAAAACTATCTTTCAGCTATCTACCAATGCAAAGCCAATTTCCTTTTTAGATGCAGACCTGACGCACATCGAAAGTCATGGAGCGGACAAAAAATTGGATTGCCCCTTGGTCGTATTTGTAGAAATTGCTAACTTTGAGGTTAGGAAGATCCTCGTCGACAATGGCAGTTCAGCGAATATCATATTCTTGTCGACCTTGGAAAGAATGAAGTTAGGAAAGTTGAAGTTTGAACCAGTTAGAACTCCACTGGTCAAATTCGGAGGAATGAAAATAATACTTAAGGGATCCATCAACCTCTCTACATCATTTGGGGAAGCTGCCCAGAGAAAAACCCTCACGATCAATTACCTGGTCGTTAACGCTCCTTTTGCATACAATGCCATAATTGGACGATGGGCTCTAAATGACTTCTGCGCCGTTGTTTTGACCTATCACATGAAGGTCAAGTTTTCAACCACCGCTGGCACAAGAGAGCTCTTGTGCAACGTTAAGGAAGTATGGTGCTATTACACAATCTCGATCGAGGCCACAGAGTAAAAGAGTTGACCAAAGTTGCGATCCTCAGGGGACGCCCCAGTAACGAATCCCGAGGAAGGTCAGTCGAGCAAGAAGAAAAAACTCGAAGAAACCAGAGTAGAGCCCGTTGGCGAGTTCAAGATAATTGAGCTGGAACCTGGAAACCCTGACAAAACCACCAAAATTAGTATTGATTTGGGGGATAACATGGAGTGCCTCATCGTCGATTTCCTCAGATAAAATATTAACATTTTTGCTTAGAAGGCTTCTGACCTCCAAGGAATCGACCCCAGCGTCATAGTCTACCGCCTAAACATGGATCTCTCATGTGAACCATTGAAGCAGGAGACCAGGACCTTCAATGCTGAGCACTGCCAGATCATCGAGGACGAGGTCAACAAGCTCTTAGAGATAGGATATATTGTAGAAATTCAATATCCGAGCTGGCTTTATAATGTAGTCCTCACCCTTAAGAATGAGGGCAAATGGGGCATGTGTAACGATTTCACTGATTTGAATAAAGCTTGCCCTAAAGATCCTTAACCCCTGCCTCGTATAAACTTATTAGTTGATTCTACTGCTGGTTGTGCGTTATTGAGTATGATGGATGTATTCCAAGGATATTACCAAATTTATATGGCCCTCAAAGACAGGGGCAAGACATCTTTTGTCATCCTCAACGGGGTATACTATTTTCTGGTTATGCCTTTTGGGCTAAAAAATGTAGGCGCGATGTATCAGAAGCTAGTGAACTTCATGTTCAAAAATGAGATCGGAAAATCCATAGAGGTTTATGTTGATGACATGATCGTCAAACTAAAAAAGAACATAATCATCTGATCGAACTCAACCACACATTCTCAATACTTAGAGAATTTGGCATGAGCTCAACCCCAGCAACAGCACCTTTGGGCTGCGAGGATTCCTGGGATACATGGTTAGCCAAAGGGGCATTGAGGCAAACCCGCAAAACATTCAGGCAGTTTTGGACATCACGCCCCCATGAACAGTCAGAGACATGCAGCATCTGGTCGAAAGGATCATAGCTCTAGGGAGGTCTATTGCCCAATTAGCAGACAAAAGCTTACCATTTTTCAAGATTCTGAGAAATGCAAAAAAGTCAGATTTTCAATGGTCGGAGCACTGCAACCAGGCCTTGATCTACTTGAAACATTATCTCTCCTCTGTACCTATGTTGTCCAAGCCTAAACTGGGAGAGATTTTGCAACTATACTTAGCAGTCTCATTAGATTCTATAAGTTTCGTCTTGGTGTCGACTAGAGATAGTTCTCATCGGCATGTCTACTACAGTAGTAAAGCACTGCAAGTCCTCGAGCACAACTATCTTGAGATTGAAAAATTCACCCTCGCCCTAGTCACAACAGCTCGAAAATTGAGACCTTACTTTCAATCTCACGCCATCGTTGTCCTGACGAACTAGCCTTTGAAGTAAGTACTGTCAAAACCTGATACGTTAGGATGACTAAACAAATATGCAATTGAGTTGGGTGAATTTGACATCACTTTCCAACCTCGAACTGCTGTAAAAGCATAAATTTTAGCAGACTTTGTTGCCGAGAGACTCGACCTACCCGATCAGAATGACAGCAACTCCCTTGTATGGACACTACATGTTGACGGGTCAGCAACCTCCTTCAGAGGAGAGATTGGCATCTCGCTGCGCTCGCCACTTGTAGAGGAATATGATTTTGCAATCAAGCTCGACTACCCAGTAACTAGCAACGAAGCAGAGTATGAGGCCTTTCTCACTAGCATGAGAATGGCAGTAGACTGTGGTTTTGAGCAACTAGTGGCCATCATCGACTCCCAGCCAGTCGCGGAGCAAGTCGAGGGAAATTTGAAGCTAGAGAGTCTACAATGAGTAGATACTTGGCTGAGGTCAAGAGGTTATAGCAGCTGTTCAAGAGCTTTTCCCTCAGCCAAGTCCTTTGATCAAAGAACAAACGCGCTATTGCGAAGTTCGCAAGCTCAATAAAAAGGACGAGGGACAAGACAATAACTTTTTTGGTCGCAACAAAGCCTGCAATAGGCGACCTTGATAAGTATTTGGTGGGCAGATCGAAAAAATTGCTCCCTCCTGGCAGGATGCCATAAAGGCATACTTGAGAGAATGAACAACCCCCCAAAGATAAGGGGGAAGCGTGTAGGCTCAGGGGTCAAGCAGCTAAATTCGCACTCGATGAACATGGTCAGCTTTACTGGAGGTTGATATCAGGACCCCCACTGAGGTGCCTAACTCCATTCCAGGCCAACGACATGTTGCACGAAGTTCAAGCAGGTAGTTGTGACGCCGTGCTGCCGTATTAATGGCGCGTGCCACCAACATTACTGCCTTTTGCAGCCGTGTCAGGCCAGGAAGCACTCCCAGTGTACCGCCTTGTCCTAGGTAGCTAGAGGCAATGCCACCTAGAATAGTACACAAGTTGGATAAGATGGGAAAGTCCTCAAGGAAGGACAATGGCCCTTCTTACACAACAGAGACATCAAGGATATATCAACCACCATGAGAAGGCTATAAGTACCATATCACAACCCTTCAGCAAGGTATGCCATTTCTTATCTAGTGCCCCCATTCCACTACTCTTATCTTTAGTCTATCGTTACTGACTTAAGCGTCAAACGCCTTAGCAGAGGGCACCTCTGCTAGCCTGACGTTTGCTGTTGATTGCAGGATTCAATCCCAATTCACTAGAGGCTCATCCCTCAACCCCCCTTAGGTCGATTTCATTTAACTTCAGCCTAAAACACTAATGTATGATATTCACCCTCATCATATGTATAAATAAAAATATATATGTTTTTTTTGGTGAAAAAATATGTTTATATTTATAGATGTACATATATTTTATATATAACTATAAATAAAAAAAATATACTATACTTTTATAAATATTTTTAATTTTAAAAGTTAAAGAAAATTTATATATATGGATATATATTATATGTATAAATAATAATATATAATATATTTATAGATAAATTTATATATGTCCATATATTATATAAATGTAAATAAAAACTATATTATATATACTTTTTTTATATATTAGACATTATTTAATTTGGAATAAATAAAAGAAATTATATATATTATATATAAATAAAATATACTTATACATAAATATATATATGTATACATATTATATATAAGTATAAATAGAAACATATTATGTATCCTTTTTATAAATATTAAATATTGTTTAATTTGAAATAGACAAAAAAATAATTAAAAAATGATATAAATAACGGTTAATTAGAAAAAAAATCCCTAATCCTACTTTCATTTTAGTGATCAGCCCCCATTTGAATTTTTACACACTAAACTCTCCACTTTTTCACAAAACTTAGAAATCACTCCCCATATTTTTTAAAAAGACCCATATATCCTTGTAGTTGGAAAGAAAAACAAAAATACCTGAGAAATGTGTTTTCTCTTCAAGAAGAACGCTTTCCTTTTTTTTTTTTTTTTTTTTTCCTGAAATCGACGACTTCTCCAAGTGGCCAAACAAAAGGGCGTGAAGCTGTTCCTCTGCCATTGACGGGAGAAGAAAAAGAGAGGGGAAAAAAAAGACACTAAAATTTCTGTCATTTTTCTGCGACAATGGAAGGAGAAACAGCGGCAACAAGAAGCAAAGTACAAAAAGAAGTGAGCAAAAGAAACAAAGGTATATTTTTTGCATTTACAGTTTTAAATGTCCATGATTTTTCATTGTTACACTTATTTCTTGTCTATTTTCTCATGTTTAGGGTTTTTATTCCTTTTTTAGTTGTTAAACACTTGAACTCATTTGATATATATATATATATATGATTTTTGCTATGAGATGGGAAGTTTCTGTTTTTTACTTGAAAGGCATGAAAGTTGTACTTCATCTTTTTGGGGTTTATACTTCGTTTTACCTAAAATTATAAGGTGAAATTATCTGAAAGTGGTAGTATATTATATGTAGTACAAAACATCAAAGCTTGCAATACACATTAGGCAAAATTGTAGTATATAATTTGTGTAACTACAATACATTTTAGAAGCAAATGTAGTATAAACATTCAAGCTTGCAGTACACATTACGCAAAAATGTAGTATATAATCTGTGTAATTGCAGTACATTTTAGAAGCATTTGTAGTACAAAAACATTCAAGCCTGCAGTATACATTAACTGAAAGTATAGTATATAGTCTGTGTATCTGCAGTATATTTAAGAAGCAATTTTAGTGCAAAACATTTAATCCTGCAATATATATTAAATGAAAGTGCAGTATATTTTAGAAGCAACTGTAGTATAAAACATTCAAGCATGCAGTATATTTTGTACCTCATGTTGGTGATATTTATACTTAATGTGTTGATATTTTGTATTCCATGTCGCTGATATTTGTACTTAATACACTGATCTTTTGTATTCCATGTTGGTGATATTTGTACTTAATGTGCAGATATTTTGTACTCCATGTTGGTGATATTTGTAGTTAACGTACTAATCTTTTGTACTCTATGTTGGTGATATTTGTACTTAATCTCCTAATCTTTTGTACTTCAATAGTTGATACTTCGTATCTAATGTGCTGGTGTTTTGTACCCCAGGAGACAGAAGACATCAACACAATCCAAGTAGCAGATGAACTACCCAACTTAAAGATTGAATCGCCTGATCCCTATAAAGATATAACTGATTATAGAGGTCGTGCTCATATTCCAGTAAAAGAATTTGAGTATAATACAAGGGCAATAATGGTGTTATATTGAAGTACACTTCAATTAAATTAAAACTAGGCAGTGAATTTGAGTACAATATGAGGAAAATGAAGTACAAACGGAGAACAAACAAAGTATAAATGGTGTTATGTTGAAGTACACTTCAACTAATTTGAAATTGGGCAATGAATTTGAGTATAATATGAGGAAAATGAAGTACAAACGTAGAACAAATAAAGTATAAATTGTGTTATGTTGAAGTACACTTCAACTAATTTGAAACTGGGCAGTGAATTGGAGTACAATATGAGGAAAATGAAGTACAAACGTAGAACAAACAAAGTATAAATGGTGTTATATTAAAGTACACTTCAATTAAATTGAAAATGAGCAGTGAATTTGAGTACAATATGATGGAAATGAAGTACAAACGTAGAACAAACAAAGTATAAATGGTGTTATGTTGAAGTACACTTCAATTAAATTGAAACTGGGCAGTGAATTTGAGTACAATATGATGAAAATAAAGTACAAACGTAGAACAAACAAAGTATAAATGATGTTATGTTAAAGTACACTTCAATTAAATTGAAACTGGGCAGTGAATTTGAGTACAATATGAGGGAAATGAAGTACAAACGTAAAACAAATAAAGTATAAATGGTGTTATGTCGAAGTACACTTCAATTAAATTGAAACTGGGCAGTAAATTTGAGTACAATATGAGGGAAATAAAGTACAAACGTAGAACAAACAAAGTATAAATGGTGTTATGTTGAAGTACACTTCAATTAAATTGAAACTGGGCAGTGAATTTGAGTACAATATGAGGAAAATGAAGTATAAACGTAGAACAAACAAAGTATAAATAGTGTTATATTGAATTACACTTATTGCAATTGAATAATTAGTCTCTAATAATTACAGTGATGGTCAAGTACAATATTTTGAGATTATCGAATCATGCAAAGTACATATTTGTACGGGTGATAGGGTGGATATTATTGTCAAATGCTCATTCGTTTACATCTTTGAAAGCATAAGTATTATTTATATTACTGCGATTGATAACATTCATTCGTTGAACACTAGTGGTTAACACTTTAAAACTTTAACATTATTTTATTCATATGATAAATATTACACACATTTTTAGAGTTTGGTTATTAATTACCAAGACTTAAAAACCAAATCATGGAACAAATTTCAATTCAACAATATTAGTAAAACTATTAAGGAATGAAGTACATAATGGCCGAAATGAAGTACAAATGTCATAAAATCAAGTATAATTCTCCCAGATTGGGGTACAAAATAATTGATATCTCGGAAAACATGCAAAAATGTTAATTTCACGCTAAATCAAATACATAATTGTCGAAATGAAGTACAAATGTCATGAAATCAAGTATAATTCTCCCAGATTGGGGAACAAAATAACTGATATCTTGGATAACATGCAAAAATACTAATTTCACGCTAAATCAAATACATAATTTTCGAAATGAAGTACAAATATCATGAAATCAAGTATAATTCTCCCAGATTGCGGCACAAAATAACTGATATCTCGGATAACATGCAAAAATGTTAATTTCACGCTAAATCAAATATATAATTGCTGAAATAAAGTACAAATGTCATGAAATCAAGTATAATTCTCCCAGATTATGGTACAAAATAACTGATATCTCGGATAACATGTAAAAATACTAATTTCACGCTAAATCAAATACATAATTACCGAAATGAAGTACAAATGTCATGAAATCAAGTATAATTCTCCCAGATTGAGGTACAAAATAGCTGATATCTCGGACAACATAATTCTTGTATTTAAATGACCGCAAAGTAGACACTGCTTAAGCATAATTCTAAACTCACGAGCATCCTTGAATGTCTGACCCTCTCCATATATGCAATTCCTCCATGCATCAATTGAGTTGCTAATTAAAGCTAATTCATTGTGCGATGCATTGGTCGAACCAATTTCCTCCTCGACTGCATCCCTTGAGGTTAACAAATGAAGTACAATTTTAGGTAAAATAAAGTACAATATGTAGAATAATTCAGTGTGGTCGGGTAATTTCAAATAAACAAAGTACAATTTCAGAACAATAGAAGTATAAAACGATATCAATTGCAGTATAATTTTGGATAATCAATAAGTAAATCACTTGAAGTATAGAACTTTAGGTAAAATGAAGTATAAATTAATATAACTTTATAAAACTTAAATAATGGAGTACAATTTTACGTAAAAGGTTAAGTATAATTTTATATAAAAAGAAGAACAATTTTAGAACACTTGAAGTATAAAACCTTAGCAATTACAGTACAATTTTTGGATAATCCATTAGTACTACACTTGAAACTAAATAATAGATTCAGATAACTGAAGTACAAGTTTAGATAAAATGAAATATAATTTCAGAACACTTGAAGTATAGAACTTCAATGAATAGAGTACATGTTTAGGTAAAATGAAGTATAATTTCAGAAAATAGAAGTACAATTTTATATAAAAAGAAGTACAATTTCAGAACACTTGAAGTATAAATCCTTAGCAATTGCAGTACGATTTTGGATAATCCATTAGTAGAACACTTGAAATATAAAACTTAAATAATAGATTTAGAAAATTGAAGTACAAGTTTAAATAAAATGAAGTACAATTTTAAATAAAGTGAAATACAATTTCAGAATACCTAAAGTATAAAACCTTACCAATTAAAGTACAATTTTTGATAATCCATTAGTAGAACACTTGAAGTATAAAACTTAGATAATAGATTCAGATAATTGAAGTACAAGTTTAGATCAAATGAAGTACAATTTCGAAACACTTGAAGTATAGAACTTCAATGAATAGAGTACAGGTTTAGGTAAAATGAAGTATAAATTAAACTATAATTTCAGAAAATAGAAGTACAATTTTAGATAAAATGAAGTATAATTTCAAAACACTTGAAGTATAAAACCCTAGCAATTGCAGTACAGTTTTGGATAATCAATAAATAGAACAATTGAAGTATAGAACTTCAATGAATGTAGTACATATTTTGGTAAAATGAAGTATAATTTCAGAAAATCAAAAGTATAATTTTAGATAGAAGACGTACAGTTTGGGAACACTTCAAGTATAAACTGCTAGAAGTTGTAGTACAATTTTGAATAATCCATTAGTAGAACACTTGAAGTATAAAACTTACATAATAGAGTAAAATTTTTGTGAGATGAAGTACACTTTTAATTGCAATGAAGTATAATGTAGAACGCTCCAAGTACAGAAAGATTTTCAAATAAACAGAGTACAATTTCAGAACGCTTCAAGTACAAAACTTTACAAACTGCAGTACAGTTTAGATTCTGTAGAAGTATTACCTTAAAACATCACCGCTCTTCTTTGCACTGCTACTTGATTCATCCTTTCGATTTACCAGGATGTCAACAATGTTCATCTTCAATGTCAAATGCAGTAAGACCATATTTATGACATTATATGGAGCTGGTCTTTGTAGCGGCAACTCTCCAACACTTGATTGAACACTCCTCCTTCACTATTGGTTGACATCATCGAAAAAATACAAGAAACTCAGAAGCAACTGAGAAGAAACTGAGAAGAAGAAGAAACCCGAAAATGATGAAAATAAAAAGAGAAGAAGACAATGCAGATGTCGAGTTGGTGGTTGTTGGCTCCGACAATTATTCTCATTCCCGCTGTAGAGCTTGTTGCATTTTTTCTATTCTTTCTATTTCTGGTAATGAGCGTATGATAGGGTTTACTGTTTGCTTGTGTGAATGAAGAAGAAGTGAGAAAAAATAAGTGAAAAATATTATCCTTAAGGGCATTTTTGTCAAATCAAGTGAGTAGGGCGTGATCTCTCAAATTTTAACAAAACTAGGGAGTTTCTTCTAACAAAAATCAAGTGGGGACTGAACATGAAATTGGAAGGTGCTTTTGGTACTTTTAAATAAGTGCCCCTATAAATAATAGATAAGGTAAAAATAAAAATGATTTGAATTTCAATTTTACTTAAGGGAAATTCTGTCTTTCTAATACTCGATGGACATCAAACAAGAGGAAGGAGGCAGCTAGGTCAAGTGAGTTGCGTTCAATTAAACACAAGAGATATAGGAGCCAATCTCTATTTCATAAGGGGTTATGAACCAATTTTGAATATGACAAGGATGCGATGTACAATTTGACCCCAAAATTTAATCATAAGATATGTTTGCCAATTTTGAGTGATTAAATATTGTTTATATTTTTACAAGGATGTTACACTCATAAAATTATGATACTTTATATCGCTGTCCCAAATTATAATATATTAATTACATCTTTAAATATTTTATTAATTAGAGAAAATATTAAAATCTCAAAAGAAATTTTACTTCTATTTGAATAAATATGGTTAATTGTAATTTATCCCCCTATGATATGCTAAATAGGCACATTACTCCCTATCAAAAAACAAAACAAAATATAAAAAAATTCCTTATGCTTTTGAAAATCATGCTCATCATCGCATTCTTCTTGTTTAATGCCCATTGAATATTAATAAAATAAAATTTCCCTTGAATAAGATTTTCCTTAAATAAAATTAAAATTTATTTATCTTATCTACTATTTTAATCATTTTTCTTTCTATTTTTTTTTTGTCCATTCCAAAATAAATAATATTTAATATTTATAAAAGATATATAATATATTTTTATTTATACTTATATATACATATATATACATATATAAATTTATGTATAAGTATATACATATATATTATTATTTATACATATAGTATATATACACATATATTTTTTTTATTTATGCCAAATTAAATAATATTTAACACTTATAAGAGCATGTATAATATATTTTTTATTTACCCTTATATAACATATATACATATATAAATTTATGTATAAATATATACATATATACTGTTTATTTTAAATAATAGATTTCACATATATATACATTTTATTTAGACATATAATATATATAATTTTTTATTCATTTTGAATTAAATAATATTTATTTCTTATAAAATTACATAATATATTTTTTCTTTATACTTATATAATAAAACATATAAATACACATACACATAACATCCCCTCCCTACACCCACACCCCACCATCCGCTCCCCCCCCCCCCAAGCCCCATCTTCCCCAGACGCGAAAGGGCTGTCATGGCCTTGGCAGCCATATGCATAGTGGCCAAATCTGGCCACTCTGTTCATGAGGGGGGTTGGCTCATATACATTATATATATATAATTATATACATTAATTATATGTTTGTATTATATTATATATGATAATACATTGTATATATTTTTAATATTTTTTTTTTCAAAAAATATAATATAATGCAATTTGAACTGTTGATCCCTTAATTTTATCCTTACTTATCTGCCTTTGAAAATACATACACAATCGCACGCACATATGCGGGAGTTACACCAACACTTTTAGGGGTGCTCATTACATGATTTTCAAAGTACAAAGAAATTGTTTGTATATTTTTTTTCTCAAGAAAATTTTGTGCCAATTTCGACTATCACAGTGGAGTCCATAGTAATTGTCCCGAATAAACACTACTTATTTTTTGCATTCTTCTTTTATTTCATCTGCTTTCTTTTCTTCTTCTATACATAATTCACAGATGAATTATATATATATATACACACACATTTTAAAATTAATCCCGCAAAATCTATCTCATCACCTATTTTAAGTATAATATTTAGTATTTTATTATTTATCAATATGATTAGTATCAATACTATGATAATTTAAATTTATTCATGCAAGAAATAATGTCACAACAACTAATTATATAAATAAGAGAGGAAGTAAGCATTTCCCTTGGGAAGAGTGACCAGTGTTGCAACCCTCCTTGGGAGTAACCATAAGAGTTCCCCACCATTGTGGAATATTCAGTTTGAGCCATAGCTACTGCCCAAAGGACAACTCCGTCACCACAGCCCCACCGAACCCGCTAGTTAGCTAAGGCCCCTTTAGCACTAGTTCACGAACTAGTACCGCAAGCGGATTCAAATTCATGACCTCCTTGTGGGAAGTAATGAGTCATATCCAATTAGGCTACCACCTCGATGGTATTTTATTTTTTGGTTTGAAGTTTGAGAAATTAGTTTATGTAACAAGATATAATAATTCTAAATAAAAACATAAAGAACATAGAACTAGTTCACAGACCACCGGGTAATGTGTTACATTGTATAAAATAATTAAAGACGAAGAAATTGATCATTGGCAATGGTTAATAAGAATTTTAATGCAGAGAAATTTGATCAAAATTCAAAAGCTTTTATGGTTTTACTATGAAAGCAGAATTGGTTACCAAATATTTTGGTCAAAGAAGAATAGCTTGGTAATTCGTAAGTGGGATTTTGGTTTCATTTACAACACCCATTTTCATTTCCACCAAAAATAAAAAATGAAAATTATACTTTTTCCTTTTCATTCAAATTATTCATATTTTCATTTTTCAAACTTTTTTTTTAAACCTACCATATCATCCTACTATCACATCTATCAAATTCAAATTTGATTTGATATAAAGTACCCACTATTATTTTAAAATTAATAAATATACATATATTCTTAAAAAATAAATTTTTTAAACATAAAAAAATATAAATAAACTATCTTTTCAACTATATACCTAATCTAATAATTACTTTTCAACAATTCATCCAAACACATTTTCATTTCCATTTCAAAATTACAACTACCTTTCCAATTTTTGAAAATGGGTTGGAAATTGTTGGAAATAAGTTTTAAAATTTCTTCACTTATTCACTTATTTCCAACATTTTATTTTATTCATTGTGCCTATTTAGTTTTTATTTATTTAAGGTTATGGTCCATTTATTATATTAACTCTATTGTGGTATTATGATATTTGGCAATAATATATATATATATATATATATATTCATGTGCCCCATTTACTATTGTGTTTATTATGGTTTTATTAGTTTTTATGAGGCCGCTAAATAGATGAAGAGGATTTGACTCCTCTTCATCTATTTAAAGGGCCATTACCTTCTCATTTGAAGAATAGACTTGGTGAGTTTGTTAGAGGTTTTTTCACTTTATACTCCCACAAGATTTGTGTCTTTGGCAACATGAGTATGGATTGGTTCCTAGTTTCCTCGTGGTCGTGCATATGGGATGAGATACCACTGTGAGCATTGGGTTTTATCTTGAAGTCATGATCATGTTGGAAAATTTAACCGTGAGTGCTTGTATTAAAACATAAATTATAGTAACTGAATTAAACACTATATTGCACAAATTAAAAAGCATAAAATTCAATACCTCATAGGCATGCTTATACATATGTTAAAACAGTAAAAATGAGTATAGAAAGCCTACTTAGAATGTTGAAAAAGAGAATGCAAGAGTATATCGAGGCTTGTGTACCACAGTGTCCTTAAGACTTTATTTGTCCCTCCTACAATGCTTCAAAGTCACTAACAAACAGTCCCCAAGATACAACGATCCTTCCAAACAAAGTAAGCACTCCAATTGTTTGGACTCCAGAATCTATTGACTTAGAAACTTTTTAAATATAAGTGCAAAGTGCGCAGTGAGTGCAAATTTAGTGATTATACAAGTGCTTTTAATGTTCTTTTCCTCTCTTCTATATTTGGTGGATTCTAGGCACTCTATATTTGGTGGATTTTAGGCACTCTTATTTATAGTTGTGTAATGCAACTTACTGACAAGACATAACTCTTTCTTAGGTATCATGATCCTTTCTTTTAAGGACACAATTAAATAATAAAATCACGTAAATCAATCTTTTAATTATTAAGAGTCACATCTCCACTAAAGAGTGGAAAGCTCAAATCATAGCTCTATCTCATGAGCTAACTTTTCTATAGGGGTGTGTCTATAAACTTTATTTATTTTATTTTCACACCCGCACTTTTTTCCAACGTGGGATAGCTCAATCTATGCACTATATTGTCCTTAATTATTTCTAACTTTAATTTCAATTTTCTTATTCACTTTTCAATTTTGGCATATAAATAAATATGCTGAAATTCTCACAAATCAGCCACTAGTACCCGCACAAAGGGAGGCAATCATGACTTTAGGATAGCAATAAGTGGCATGAGTCTCCATTGATCCAACTCCATTTTCTCCAATCTTTTAGGCTATGTGATCTACTATTTTATGCATTATATTTTATGTAATTATGTTTGTGATGATTATAAAATTATATTTTTATGATACTAACACAAATCACACATTTACCCACAACAATCTAAAGCCATGATATTGTGCTTTGCGTTTGAATGTTTAGACAAGTCTAACATGGTATCCTTTCTTGTATGAAAAACATTGAGGATTTTGTTCCAGTCAAATTTTGTTAGCTGCAATGGACAACAAAGATGTATTTATGTGTTGATGGGCGAAGGTATAAGTTTTCAAGGCAATGGATAAGTTTTATGAGATGGAGGTATGATTCGTTGCTTTCAAATTTAGAATCATGAGACATATGAGATGGAGGTATGATTTCTTATAATCAATCTTAATGTATGGTATATATTTATTAATTATAAAAATATTATAAATTAAAATAAATAGTAAATCATGTGTTTCTACTTTCCAAATAAAAAAAAATGAAAAAAAATATTGCCATGGTGTAATCCATATCTACTCTATCTTGAACATATATATACATATATATATATAAGTTCCATATTCTATTCTTAGTTGCCTCTTACTTTTAGATAGGAAAGGATAATTTCATGAGGCTTGCTAAATCATAGGTGAATTTAGGAAACCTGTGTAGTATGGGTAGAAATGAAGAGACAAAATATGATTGATTCACACTTAAATCCTTTAATGATATATTAGGAGTTATTTATCTTAATGGTTAGTTTTCTATGAGGATTTCATATCAAATTTATGAATGTTAGTGAGTTTCATATTTGGTGGATATTATTTCGAAGGTTTCAATTCTATAATTAATAATGGCATTATCAAAAGTCATGGGAAAAATATAGTGAAATAATTATCTTTTTATCTATTTTCAATTGAAGAAAAATATAAATATATATATATATATCCACAGAAATATTCAAAAAATAAAAAATAAAAAATCAGAAACTCTTAGGCTTTGTTTGTTTATGATTTGGGGCTTTTTGCCAAAAAAATTTACCAAAATGGTTTGTGGGAAGTTTGGTTGGGAAATACGATGGTTGTTTGTTTGTGTTTTGGGTGGTAGGTAAAAATTGAATTAGGAAAAAATTGTTTGTTTGTTTGTGTTTTGGGAGGGGACAAGATGTCACATCAATTACTTTTATATTGGGTTGGTAGGGCGAAATTGATATTTTAAAATTATTTGTGTATGTGTATATATAGATTAGGTAGGGGAGACAAAAAATGATAGAGTTGAATATTGGAGAAAGAGTAGAAAATGAATTGGGAGGGTATTTTGGGCCTTTTTGGGTGTATTTTGGATAGTGGGATTGGAGAATGTGATGGGTTGTTTGTTTGTATTTTGAGAGTTGGAAAATATTTTGGCAAATCTCAAACAAACAAGCCCTTAATAGTTCTACCATTATGCAATGATAAAATTGATGGATAATATATGTGCAAATTAGGTGAATTTAGGCACAGTAGCTTGTAGCCCGAGTGGCATCAGTCTCCTCTTATTATGTGGGAGGTCTTGTGTTCGATCCCAAGTGGGCGCATTGTGTGCACTTTGTGTACATTGTTGGTAGTTTATACTTTGATTGTTTGGTTTGAGAATAGAAAAAATATTGATTAGTTGATGATTGGATGATAAATTCATCATTTGTAATACTCCATCTCAAAAAAACATAAAAAATAGTGAAGCTACTAGTATACATGAAATTAGACGAGAAAATGTTTCTTTAAATACATATAGCATAAGCATTTTTATTAATATCACCATATAAATATGATTGCTAAAATGTTATATGTGGATTTGCATATTACATGTTTTGGTGAAATATATATAAGAGTAGAAATTGATTTGAGCATTAATTTTGTTGACATGAGGATATACACCAATACATAACAACTTTCTATGCCAATAATTATAACATTACATTGGCTAGTTAATTCCTCATATGCTACTTAAATGTTGGGCTATGAAATTAATGAGATTATTATAGCACTATTATTTTAGAGTCACAAGTCATTTTTAATACTAGATATGTGGTTTAAAAAAAAAAAGAAAAAAAAAAGAAAAGGAGAATGGTCTTAGTTCTAAATATTCTGATAATTTTGTTGACATAAATCTTCAAACAATGCTATGGGATTAATCCGTATTGTAGCTGGAATGAAAATATTTTATATTGGCACAAGTGAGATTTTATAATTGCTGCGTGAATTTTGTATATTAATGACCAAAATTAGAGATGAATTAGTTAAAATAAATAAATAGAATTGTAAATATTTTTGCTACCATGATATGCTAGTAGCCTATCCATCAATGTATGTGGTGATGCTTTACTGCATTTGATGCCCTGTTAATTCACCATAAATTCTATTAAAATGTGGGGGTTTTATTTTGAAGTGGTCATCATTATTTAATAGCGGTATTGCCACTATCTGTCCTTATTTTCTCCAAATTATAAGGAAAAATGTGGGGGTTAAGTGAATTTGAGAGTTACTTGAAAATAATATTATTATTTTTGAGTTTATAAGTGTGCAGAAAAGTATGTGTCAAACAGATGGGAGATGGTCAAAATAATAATGCTCATCAAAGAAAATTTGGACTCCAAAATATTCAAAGAATTTCATGTGATATTTAGATTTATTCTTATGTATAATAATATATTATTTGTGGAGTTTTATTTTATAAAATAGGTGCACATGTATAATTGAGTAAACACAAGGAGAAAAAAATAGAAAATATATGAAATAAGAGGCATGTAACATTATATTCCATGAGATGAAAAATTGCCTCAGTGGACTAGAGTGGAGGCTAGATCCTTAATCATCGAGGGAGATGGGCTAAGTCCATAAGGGAGTCATCTCTAGGAGTAACCCAACCTTTGTGATTGGAGACCCCATGAAGAAGGTTCAATGGGTAGGAACAACATGTATTGTGTGACTCATATATAGCATTAATTTTAAGGAGAGTATACATGAGATACATCCTTCCCATCCCTAAGGTGAAGTGCCATAAAAATGTGATGTTAAGTTGGGCCTTGACCCTTAATGAGACCAAAGCGGGATTTTCGCGAGGTATGGGTTTGGACCCAACTAAATGAGAGCTGCCATAGACCGTGGCTATGGGTTTGGACTAACCCTAGAGACCTCACAAGAATCAAGATTGAACGTAGGGCCATTAACACGCTAACTCGCTATAACCATGTCCTAAAGTCAATATCGTGTATGTGGTAATTGAAGTTTGATACAAGGGACCTAATTCAAGGCTTAATCCATTATAGCTCTCTCAAATGAATATTGCCAATACCAAGTGTATGTTCAAGCCCGGAAGGCACATGCACCGATTGCACGGTATAAGTTGCCACCATATTTCTTTTATATATTGATTTCAAAAATTTTAAATCTTGTAGGGGATTGTTGGAAATAAGCTTTAAAATTTCCTCAATTATTCACTTATTTCCAACATTTTATTTTATTCATTGTGCTTATTTAGTTTTTATTTATTTAAGGTTTATGGCTCATTTATTATATCAACTTTATTGTGGTGTTATGATATTTGGCCATTTTATTATAAATATTCATGTGGCCCATTTACTATTGTGTTTATTATGATTTTATTAGTTTTTATGAGGCCACTAAATTATTCATAATGGTCAATCCTCTTCATCTATTTAAAGGGCCATTCTCTTCTCATTTGAAGAATAGACTTGATGAGTCTGTTAGAGGTTTTTTCACTTTGTACTCCCACAATATTTGTGTTCTTGGCAATGTGACTATGGATTGGTTCCTAGTCTCCTCGTGATCTTGCACATGGAATGACACCGCTGTGAGCATGGGATTTTATCTTAGAGTCATGATCAGCCACTAGTACCTGTATGAAGGGAGAAAATTATGGCTTTAGGACAACGATAATAATCGTGACTCTCCATTAATCCAGCTCCATTTTCTTCAATCTTTTAGGTGATTTGATCTACTATTTATGCATTATATTTCATGTAATTATGTTTGTGATGATTATATAGTTATATTTTTATGATACTAACAAAAATCACACAATTATCCACAACAAAAATAAAATCAAATGGCCCGTTTAAAGCAATTTGGTTTTTATTAATCGATGTTCCTATATCAAACATTTATTAAGTTTTAAACTAGACGTAAGCTAGCAAGGGCCAATTCTAGTCACTATTTTGGTTTTACTTTTAGGTGTTTCGAAAAATGTATTTTGAAGAATATATTTAAGGATGGGTTGAAAAACGTTATAGATATTTGATTTTATTTTGTGATGGAGCAAGATATATAGTTAATGTCAAATTAATATCTTTTTGTTTAGTTCATAGAGCAAAAATATAATTTTATATTATTATTTTTATAAATGCATAATTATAATGTGAAAGGATATATATTTTTTATGTATATAATAATTATGTTTATTTTAAGAAATAGAAAAATGATCCTTTTAGGTCATGTGAATGTTTAGAGAAAATTAAAGAAAGATCATATTTAGTTTTCTTTTCCATATAAAGAAAATGCAATCAGAAAATAAAAACAAACATAGCTCTAGGCTTTATTCATTTGTATAATTCCCCTAGGGGTGTAAACAGATATTAAACGGATCAGATATACTGTTTTCATATTTGTATCTGTTTAACTTTTTGAATATTCAAATACGAATTTGATGGATACTTAAGAATGATATCCAAATTCATATTCGTCGGATATCGGTCGAATTCAGATATATTCGTATTCATTTATAATTATTCACATGCGTTTATATTTGATTAAACTTATCTATATTCGAATTATTTTTTTGATATTCATATTTGATGATAATTATTTAAATATCTATTTACGAATATCCAAATACGTGAATTTATGAATATATAACAAATACATATTTTAATTAATAGAATGAATTATACAATTCCATTAAAAAGAAAGTAATTAAACAAATAGTATAATTGCTAATTAATAATTGATTTTATATTTGATTATTAGTACTAATTAATAATAATAATGAAATTTAAGTATATTAATTATAAAGTCAACCAATAATAATTATGTTGATTAACTTTATTTTTCAATTTTTTCTCTATATTACAATAATTTTTTAAATTTATTCTTTTTTCTTCTCAATTCTTCAATTACAATTTATATATATACATATATGGATTATGATATTTTTATTGAAAAATATAAATAATATATTATTTAATAAATATATATTCGGATTGGATACGTATTTACCATATCGTATCCATTTATAATCATATTGATGAGGGTTGAATTCGCTGGAGATTGGATTAGGTTGGTATTTTGATGAGGCTCGACCTCTCTGGTCGATATATGAGTGTAGGTGGGCTGAGTCCTGCAATCACTAGCAAACGTCAGGCTAGTCGAGAAGCCCTCGGCTTAGGCACTTCAACGCTCAAGTCAATACGGGTCGACTGGATAATATGAGCAATAGAGTAAGGGCTTTTTGTATATATGGGAGGCATACCTTGGAAAGGCTGGAGTGGTGGTATTTATAGCCTTCTCTCCATGGGGATTTGTCTGAGATGCCCTTGACGTGTTGGAATGACCTTTGTCCTTGCATGAAGGGCATTTGGTCATCTCCCACTCCTGTACTATTCCAAGTGGCTGCTTTTCCAGGTTTTAGGGACAGAGTAGGATACTGTTGACACGCCTCCTCTCTGGTGCGGCAGCATGGGCGGTACTGGGGCAGTATGCGCCATTAATGTAGAGGCATGCCACTTGTCAAGATTGGTACTATACGTCGTCGACCTCTCTGGTCGGAAGAATGATCGACCTAATAACAGATTGGAAAACGGTGCATGAGTGCGGGTCGAGACATCGACGCACAGCCCTGTATGAGGCCTGGTCGAGTGCTCGTGTGTTTGGGTATACCATCGATCTATGAGGTCGATTTGGGCTGACAGTGTCATTGGGTCCAGGGTGCAAGATGGGCCTGGTGGGCTCGCGGTTTTAGGTCGAACCTCTTAGGCTATCCCATATCATTAGTCCCCCCCACTTTCGAGTACTGAACGAGGGGATCGACGAGAAGGATTGGGAAGTAGTCTGCTAGACGGTTACACGGATCGACGAGGGTTTTTGAAAATCGACCAGGATTTGGCGCATTTAATGAGCGGTTACATCATGGCGCACATGGTGCGGCGCGGCGGTTACAGCATTATTACAAATGCTTGGATAGCAGCGTTCGCTCGACTATAAATAGGCGCTGTTAAAATAACAATTTTTACTTTTACTGCCTTTGCGTCAGAACGCTGCCCTTGACGAGGCCCGAGTTGAGTTTTACCGAAAGCTGTCGCTGATGCAACGGGAGGCAGTACAACAATTTATGTTGAGCTCGGTGTTCCAGGATACGAGTGTTGTGTTTGCACTCGACGACGTCGGCAATTCATTCGAGAAGGCCCTTAAACAATTGCACTTTCTGGGCTATTTCTTCCGACCAAAAGACAGGCATCGCCTCAATCACCTGCTCGACGAGCAGCCATAGCTCTATCCAGAGGATGACAAAGGTGCTGAGGGTGAAGGTGTAGAGGCCACTGTGGCCGAGGGGGTCGCGGAGGTTTCGCCATCTGCTCCTTTAACGGATGAACAGAAGAGGCATGCCGAGGTCGAGAAGAGGTTGGAGGCAATTGCCAAGGAGTTTGACTTTGCCAATGACCTCGCGTTTGAGGTCAAGGAGGGAGTGGTCAACACAACCCTATATCTTCCTCCTCTGGACGGGCGTTTCCTAGGCAACGTGGCTGGTCCTTCTCAGCCGGTAGCCGCTGTCCCTGTTGCAATTGCCATGCCCAAGCTAGTTCCCATTGCAATCCCCTCGTGCAATGAGCTCGAGCAAGCCATTGATGAGGGTGCCGGGTCGAGCTGATGTTGCTGCTGCTTAAATGTTGTAGTTGTTGTTTTTATTGTTGTTTTTTTTAAGGTTTATTTTTGGCGACTAATGTGAACGATTTTTCATTATGTGTAATGAATATTTTCTGCATTTAAGCAAGTATTCTTTATTTTATTACACAAATGAATTTGCGTCTTTGCCGAGACTAACTCAAGGTCCTTGTCGAGTAAATTGTAACTAATATGCAATTTGATGAATCAGAGACAGTAATATGTCACCTCGTGTGTGCAATTAAGTAAAGTAATTAACAACCTATACGATTGCAAACTGTTGCGTTGATTGCTCGATTAGACAAAGTAATTAATGGTAAACTTGGAGTAATTTAGCGACTACATGGTTGACTTCCGATAATAAATGATAAGCTTCAAATAATTTAACGACTACGAGGTCAACTATTGGGTCTTGGCTTGGCGGCTAGAAGTCTGCTTGGTCGACTATGGGGTTGACTATTTGGTCTTGGCTGGGAAGCCTTGACTTGGCGGCTAGAAGCCTGCTTGGTCGACTATGGGGTCAACTATTTGGTCTTGGCTGGGAAGCCTTGACTTGGCAGCTAGAAGCCTGCTTAGTCTACTATGAGGTCGACTATTTGGTCTTGGCTTGGCGGCTGGAAGCCTGCTTGGTCGACTACGGGGTTGATGATTTGGTCTTGGCTGGGAAGCCTTAACTTGGCGGCTAGAAGCCTGCTTGGTCGACGACGGGGTTGATGGCAAATAGTTGGTTTGTGTAAGTTTTGTATTTATAGAATGTGTCGTAACTTTTTATTGCTGCTGAGGAATATAACGGAGGCCGATGGCCATTTACACAAAGAATTTCTTTAGATTTATCGCGTTCCAAGGTCGTGGTAGTTCGTTGCCTCTCGTGTCTGCAAATCGGTAGGCGTTGTGCTTTAATACTTTGACCACTGAGTAGGGCCCCTCTCACTTTGGGTTGAGTTTTCCTACATTCTTTGACACTTCGACCTTCTTGAGGATGAGATCGCCAACCTTGAAACTCCGAGGTTGAACTACTTTGTTGTAACGTCCATCATTTTCGATCGGTATCACTGTATTATGTTGTAGGTTGTGTGGCGTAGCTCGTCGACGGTGATTAGGTCAAGTGTCATTTCCGTTGCATTTCTAATTGGATTGTAGTGAATCACTCAGGTTGTGTGCTGGATCAACTTGGATGGAATTACTACTTTGGAGCCATAGACCAAGTTGTACGGGCTTCGACCTGTGGTTGTTCGTGGTGTGGTCCTATTTGCCCACAGTACCCCTGGGAGGTTGTCTGCCCAACTTACCCCTGTGCCTGCTATTCGAGCTTTGAGGTGGTCGGAGACTATTCTATTCGTGACCTCCGTCTGACTATTGGCCTGGGGGTTACCTACCGACATAAAGTGTTGGCTGATTCCCAGGGCCTCGCACTATTTTCTTGTGCTCTTACTCTGGAATTGAGTGTTGTTATCCGAGATCAAGACTTTGGGCAAACCAAATCGACATATTATGTTTTCCCAAATAAAGCTCTTGATAGCCGCGTCGGTGATTTTCGGAACTGCTTCGACTTTTACCCATTTAGTGAAGTACTCGACTGCCACGATGATGAACTTATGCTGACCCAATGTCTTTGGGAGAGATTCGACTATGTCGATCCCCCACTGGTCGAATGGCCATGTTATCTGGATGTTGACCATCGATATGGTTGGTTGGTGCAGTATGTTCGAGTAGATCTGGCATGATGGGCATTTTCTGGCGAAGTCGACTGAATCTTGCAATAAGATGGGCCAAAAATAAGCGTAACAGACAACTTTATGTGCAAAGGACCAACCACCGGAATGGTTGCCGCAGATGCCTGCATGAATCTCATGTAGCACTTCATTTGCCTCTTCAGGCGTTAGGTACTTAAGTGGTGGTCCTGATATCGACCTCCTGTAGAGCTGTCCGTGGTCGTTGAGGGAAAACTTGGCTGCCTACCCTTTAAGCCTGCGGGCCTCCTTCTCGTCGTTGGGGGTGGTCCCCTAACTCAGGTAGAGCTTGATTGGGTCTTGCCATGAGGGAGCTATCTCTTCGACCCATCTGATGAGATTGTGATCGATGGTTTGGATACAAGGTTTGTTGGCCACTAAGAACGTTCTTTCCTTGGTCCCTTTCGTCGAGCTGGTTAGCTTTGAAAGTGCGTCTGCCATTCGTTCTTTGCTCGAGGGACCTGGCTCAGGGTGAAACTCTTGAATGATTGTTGTAATTGTCTTACTTCCGTCAGATACTAGGTCATTTTGGCCTCATTGGCTTTGAAATTGCCTTCGACATGTTCTGCGACCAGCGGGGAATCAGTGATCGCTACAAGCTGCTTGACACCGCGAGCTACTGCCATGTGCATTCCCGCAATGAGAGCTTCATATTCTGCTTCATTGTTGGTGATCGGGAAGTCGAGCTTTATTGCAAAATCATACTCCTCGGCAAGTGGGGAACGGAGAGAGACACCTATTCTGCCTTCTGATGAGGTTGTTGAACCATCGATGTGCAATGTCCATATTGAGGAGTTCTGAACCATTTCAGTCAGGACTTGTGCTTTTATGGCCGTCCGCAGTTGGAATGTGATGTCGAACTCTCCGAGTTCGATGGCCCATTTAGTGAGTCGACCAGACATGTCGGGCTTCGACAACACCTGTTTTAATGGTTGATTCGTCAACACCATGATCGCATGGGACTGAAAGTAAGGTCACAACTTTCGTGCTGTAGTAACGAGGGCGAGAGCGAACTTCTCGATCTCCAGATAATTATGTTCGGGACCGTGCAAAGCTTTGCTGCAATAATACACTGGACGGTGAGTCCCATCTCTCGTCGATGCCAAAACTGAACTGATCAAATCAGTGGATAAGGCTAGATAAAGTTGTAGCACTTCTCCCAGCTTGGGTTTGGCGAGCATAGGCGGCGAAGACAAGTATTGCTTGAGCTCTACCAAGGCCTGGTTACACTGCTGAGTCCACTGAAATCCTAATTTCTTCACGTTTCTGAGTATTTTGAAGAAAGGGGGGCTCTTGTTGGCTAGCCTTGCAATGAACCTTCCGAGGGCTATGATCATGTCGACCAGTGGTTGTACATCTCAAACAGTGCGATGCGGGGCAACGTCCAGAATTGCTTGGATTTTATGCGGGTTTGCCTCGATCCTTCTTTGACTGACCATATACCTAAGGAATTCCCTCCCACAAACTCCAAATATGCACTTATTGGGGTTGAGTTTTATGCCAAAGGCCCTTAGTATGGAAAAGGTGTGGTCGAGGTCGACGACGTGGTCCTTGGCCTTCTCGGTTTTGACAATCATGTAATCGACGTACACCTCCATCGATCTCCCGATCTCCTTTTTGAACATAAAGTTGACCAATCTTTGGTACATTGCTCCCATATTTTTTAGCCCGAAGGGCATAACTAAAAAGCAATATACTCTATTGGGGACGACGAAAGAGGTCTTGTCCTTGTCCTCGGGTGCCATAAATATTTGATAATAGCCTTGGAAGGCATCCATCATGCTCAACAATTCACATCCAGTAGTAGAATCTACTAATAAATCTATACGAGGCAAGGGGTAAGGATCTTTAGGGCAAGCTTTATTCAAGTCAGTGAAATCGTTACACATTCACCATTTTCCCTTATTCTTGGGGACGAGTACAACATTACAAAGCTAAGAGGTATACTGAATTTCTATAATATATCCTGCCTCTAAAAGCTTGTTGACCTCTTCCTCGATGATTTAGGACCTCTTAGCAATGAAAGTTCTTGTTTTTTATCTTATTGGTTTGTGGGTGAGGTCCACATTGAGTCGATGGATGATGACACTTGGGTCAATTCCCTGGAGATCGGTAGCTTTCTAAGTGAACACATCAATGTTTCATCGAAGGAAATTAACTATGAGGCATTCCAAGTGATCGCCTATATCGCTTCCGACCCAGGTGGTCTTATCGGGGTTTCCCGGTTCCAACTCGATTGTTTTAAACTCCCCGATGGGCTCAACCCGGGTGTCTTCCAACTTCCTATTCTTAGATAAAGGTCCCTCATTGGGTTTCGCTATAAGGGCGTCCCCCGAGGGCTTCAACTGAGGTCGCTTCTTCTGCTCGTTGGACTCGATGGAAATGGTATAGCAGCGCCATGCGTTCATAAGATTGCACAAAAGTTCTCCTACTCCTGCTGAGATTGGGAACTTAATCTTCATATGGTAAGTGGAGACAATGGCCCTAAAGTCGTTTAGGGCTAGTCAACCAATGATGACATTGTAGGCGAATGGAGCGTCGACCACCAAATAGTTGATCATCAAGGTCCTGCTTCGATGACCTTATCCAAATGTTGTGGAGAGGTTGATAGATCCTTCTGGGATGATCTCAGACCCTCTGAATCCAACTAGCGGCATTCTGACTGGATCAAACTTTAATTCCCCCAGTTTCATTCTGTTCAGTGCGGACAAGAACATTATATTCATAGAGCTGCCATTGTCGACCAATATCTTTCTGACCTCGAAGTTGGCTATTTGAAGTGTTACCACCATGTGGCAGTCTATTTTTCTTTCGACGCCCCTATTCTCCATATGGTCGAGGTCGGAGTCGGTGAATGAGATTGGCTCTATGCTGGTTGATAGCTGAAAAACCATCTCGACCTTGGCTGATTTGGTCGACTCTAGCTTTCTTTGAGTCTGCTTCCTTGCGAACCTGGAATCCCCCCCAGTGGGACCTCCCACGATCATGTCAATGACTCCTCGAATGGGTGGGTGGGATTCTTGGGCAGGTCTTTTTCCTTTGTCTTCTCTCCTCGGGCTAGCCGACCTTTCTCTAAGAGAAGTCCGGTCGGTTTTGCCCTCTTCGCGCCTGGCCTGCTCGTCAACATATTTTTTCAGATGGCCCTGCCTTATTAGTCTTTCGATCTCATCATACAAGTTGAAGCAATCTTTTGTGTCATGCCTTTTTTGCTTATGGAAATGGCAGTATTTTTTTGATTTTTTCATGGCTTCTGTCTCAGTGAGCTTTCTGGAACTTTTGAGCAGGTTGTCGTGCTAGATGGAAAACAACACCTCCTTCCTCGGGAGGTTGAGCGGAATGTAGTCATGGAAGCATTTTATAGGGGATCGACGTCCCTCTCTGACCTGACGGTCATCTTTCTCCTTATTTTTCCTCTTGTCGACCTCCAGATTGCCATATTTTAACTTGTTCATTTCCTCTTAGGTCATGTACATCTCTATGAAGTCGAGGAGCTCCTCTATTGATCTGGGCTATTCGCGTACCAATGCATTGGCACATTCCTTATGCCTGAGGCCTAAGAATAACACGTCGATCAGGAATTCGATTCTCGGGCTGTCGATCTTCAACACCTTCGTGTTGAATCTGGTAAAAAAGTCTCAGAGGGATTCTCCCTCGTTCTGTCTCACCGTGTGCAAATAGGTATGGCGGAGTTTTGCTTTCATCTATTCGCAAATTTGTGCAAAAACTTTTCGCACAACTGGTCATACGAGTATATCGACGCCGGTTCCAGTTTCACAAACCAATCGATTGTTATTCCTTGAAAGGTGGCCATCAGCATCTTGGAGTGGATGTACTCGTTGTGTCCATGCAATTGCATCATGTGCTCGAACTGCATTAGATGTTCGTTTGGGTCAGTAGAGTCATCGTATCTGGGCAAGCCTGTCATGATCTTGCGACTGCAATGCGCTCGTCGATAATATCTTGGATGAAGGGGGAGTCTCTCTCTCTTCAGAACCTCTGCGGTCCCTCTTGATGGGGAAACCTTTCCGTGTTTCTCCTCGAGATCTCTTCCAGCCGTTAGTTCAGCTGCTAGACCTGGTGGGACACCTTCTTCTAATCCTCCCTATCAGCTTGGGATGCATTTCTGTTCGTATGGGGTCTCAAGCGTTTGACCCTATCGCGCTATGGGGCTCGAATAGGTCGAACGCCATGGTCGAAAAAATCCGCCACCTCCTAACGGGGCAGGTGTCGAGCCATTTCTTTTGGGAAACGGCCTGGGCTCATTTCGTGTCTCAATGGTGGCTTTCTCGATTCTGGTCGTTCCAAGTTTTCTCTTGGTTGTTTCTCCTCTAGGGCCGTGGGTTGTGGTGTTACACTGGCTGCCAGCTCCGGTTTAGTGGTATGTCGATTCAAAGCTGCCGAAATCTGTGCTAAAATCTACTCGCTGATGAGCTGCATCAATTGGGGCATAGTTAGGGTGACCACCTATTCTGGCTGGGCGCTAGACCCTGGGGTGCCCAGTTCTTGTTGAGGTTTAGGAAGGGGAAAGTTGGATCTCCTATTTTCTTCTCTTCCTGAGGGGGCTCGCTTGGTGTTCACCATTTTCGATAGCAGACTCGTGAGTTTCCCACAGACAGTGCCAAATGATGAGGGTTGGATCCACTGGAGACTGGATTAGGTAGGTATTTTGATGAGGCTCGACCTCTCTGGTCGATAAATGAGTATAGGTGGGCTGAGTCC
The DNA here is from genome assembly GCA_018894105.1 of Jacaranda mimosifolia. NCBI lineage: Eukaryota > Viridiplantae > Streptophyta > Magnoliopsida > Lamiales > Bignoniaceae > Jacaranda > Jacaranda mimosifolia. The sequence continues at coordinate 11,323,045 of CM032130.1, read as the reverse complement.
TGCAATCACTAGCAAATGTCAGGCTAGCTGAGGAGCCCTCGGCTTAAGCACTCCGACGCTCAAGTCAATACGGGTTGACTGGATAATATGAGCAGCAGAGTGAGGACTTTTTGTATATATGAGAGCATACCTTTGAAAGGCTGAAGTGGTGATATTTATAGCCTTCTCTCAGTTGGGATTTGTCTGAGATGCCCCTGACGTGTTGGAAGGACCCTTGTCCTTACATGAGGGGCATTTGGTCATCTCCCACTCCTATACTATTCCAGGTAGCTGCTTTTCCAGGTTTTAGGGATAGAATAGGACATTGTTGATGCGCCTCCTCCCTGGTACGACAGCATGGGCGGTACTGGGGCGACATGTGCCATTAATGCGGAAGCATGCCGCTTGTCAGGGCATTTAATGCAGTAGGGTTGGTACTGTGTGTCGTCAACCTCTCTGGTCGGAAGAATGATCGACCTAATAACGTATTAGAACACGGCGCATGAGGTGGACTAGCAGTGCGGATCGAGATATCGACCCGCAGCCCTGTATAAGGCATAGTCGAGTGCTCGTCTGTTTGGGTATAGCGTCGATCTGTGAGGTTGATTTGGGCAGACTGCGTCATTGGGCCCAGGGTGCAAGATGGGCCTGGTGGGCCAGCGGTGTTTGGGCCGAGCCTCTTGGGCTATCCCATATCACATATCTACTAATCGAATATGGATAATATACATTTTAAACAGATGTGGATAAATTTTGTATAAATGAATACGAATACAAACGGTAAATGAATTTTCGAATGTCCATTTATACCCATAATTCTCCCAACACAACTTTAATCTTCAAACAAACAAGCTCGTAAATTCCCCATGTTATTACCAAAACAATATCTTTTTCTAATAAAATACCCCCTCTGAAAAAACATATTCAACATCATTAAAAAAACTATAAGAAGCACAAATAATTAATATGAAAAAAATAAATCATTTTCACTCAATCTACAGAAAAATTTGTCAAAACACTTTCAAACCTGCCATATCCTTAAAAATCATTCTCCAAGAACTTTCAAATTAAAGTAATTAAAAAAAATCACAACTTAGGACTCGCTAATAAAAATCCATTCTTCCAAAATAAATCCCAGAACAACCAAAATACAAACACACAAGCCCCAAATACTTGGCAATAGACAATTTTATGCTGAAATTTTCTTCAACTTCAAACAGAGCGCATTTGGCTTTGGGGGAATGGAAATTCTAAGAAAAGTTTTTACAGCTTTTCTTTTTCCTCCCCGACAAAACTAAGAAAATATGAATTAAAAAGTTAAAAGTAAATTATTCAAATGAAAACCATAAGAACAATATTACCATTTAATATCTGATTATGATCCTCATTGTTAAGATAATGCATGACCGGTAACCAACTTCCAAGAAATACAATATTATCCACTGGAGTTGGATGCTTTATAAATTTCAACAATTGGATTTCATATACCAGTAATCAATTCATATTCGCCTGACCAGCAGAAATATTTGTAGAAATATCATCTCTTCGTAAATATCTGTGGCTACTTAGTTGACAGTACAAATGCTGGCATAGCTTGAAGGATGACAGAAGTGCAGCCACTTCCAATGGAATTAATTAATGAAACATACAGATAAAATGAGAAAGCTCAATGTTTGACTACCAGTTCAGCGTCATAATAGCAGTAGAACATAAACAGTAACTGGCAAGAAACAAACAAGAAGAAAATGCAAATGCTGCGTAAGCAGCAACAAGTTAAAACATTCGACATTCTTTTAGTTGGTCAACTCCATAATTGCAGAAACTATATCTCCATCAGCAGCTTTGAGAGCCTTGACGGCCTTTGACCTGGCCACCCCGGCTTGGGTCATAACCAATTCAATATCCTTTGGCTCCACTCCTGTTTCATCTACTTCTTCATCATCATGGGCCACAGCTGATGGTTCAGGCTTTTGAATCACATTGCTCAAATCAGGAGCTTTAAATTGCTCTGCAGCCTGAGTTTGCAGTTGCGAGCTCAAGTCTTCTATCTTTGCCTCACCAAAAATAACGTATGTATCTGAGGTTGGGCTCTTAAACACATCAGGTTTTGAAATGACAAACAAAATCTGTGGAAATATAAAAAGGCCCAGTTAAATGTTAGGTAATCAATCATATCCACAAAAGGACAAAAGAGAATAGTTGGTCATATAAATGTAAAATATAAAATGACCCACATTCTTGCTTTTCTTGACAGTAACACGACTAACACCAGGAATAGCCTTCATTCCGAGCTTTAGCATTGCCTTGCGACTCTTTTTCTCACTTCTGCTTTGCTTTGACTTACCACTTGCATCACCATCTTGATGTCCTGAATCAAAAAACTGCTCATTAGAAACAAACAACACTCCCATCCATATGAAAGTCTACATCTGGCAAATATTTAACATTAAGACAAAAACACCAAAGTTACAGGACAAGCAAACTAATGATGAACAGTAGGTTTGAAACTTATGAATTAAAGGAACAATGACTACATTCACGAGAGGCAGAATAATTAAATACTTTACTTGCAGTAGGACTAACCTTCCACTGCTTCATGAACAATTGATTGAGCAGATAATTTAATTAAAAAATATGCCTGTGGATATAATGGAAATGAAACAACTATAGTGGGTAGCTTTTCGAAATTATAAAGGCAAAAGAGTAGATAAAGTATATCATAAAAATTATCAGGCTAAATATCAGACAAAACTAGGATTTTTGTTCTACAGAGAGTTCAGGGACACTGTCCTGATAGCCTGAGAGAAATTTAACATTAGTAGTCTCGAATTATTGCATGTTCAATGCCTAAAAATCATTTGTTTTGGTGGATATGAGTTGGTACATATCTAATTACACACATCAGAACATTATTCCAGTTCACATGTTGTCATATATTATTTCTTTTCTCTATTTGTGTCAGTTGTTACACCTTCTATAGCCAAAGGATACAATATCTGGAAAAGTAAAAGTAATAAAATAATATTACCATCATTGTTAACCGAATGCTTAATGAGTGCCATCTCCTTCCCAAAAAGTGCAGCAAGATTTATAGAATAACTAAACATCCACAGCATACAACAAATGTTTCTATTTTGAAACCATAAATAGCAAATCAAACAACACATACTCAGTGCTCAAAGTGGGTTGGTAACAAACAGCAAAATGCATTCTACAACATAAGGCTGATACTTATAATCCATCCTGGATGAACTAGGAACAATATATAACAGAAAACCTTTTGGAATCAAAATTAGCTAGCTCTCAAGTTCAAATTAGATGACTCCAACTAAATAGGACAATGACACTCAACAAGATGTTCCGCTGAAGTCTTCAAAAGAAACATCCAAAGTGAAATTCTTTCTCATAAACAACGCAAAATCCATAATTCAAAAATTCAAAACACTAAAGGAACTGAGAGTTCAAGGAACTAACAAGTACTGCTCGTGGCAAAAGTGCACCATGCTTGTTTTAGACAAATGTCAAGTCCAGAGGCAAAAGAATGATATTTGCGAAACTACACCAAGATACACAGTGTGCGTAAATTCATAACCAAAGGTGCAACATATTTAAACCATTCTTGAATACCCCAATTTTTCCTCTTTCAACAAGAAGAGCAATAAATCACGATATCCCCCATTTAAAAATACAAGACCAGCAACTCATGATGTCACAATTTAAAATTGGGAAGAAAAAAAAACATGCATTTCCAAGTAAACATCAAATCAAAATTTTGGGAACTACTTTGAACAAACCTTCAGCATCATCTTCATCCTCATCATCGTCCTCATCCTCATCCTCATCATCTTCCACCACTGGCTCGTCAGCCTGCCAAATATAATTCAAAAAATAAAAGATAACCCATAACAGGGTCATTTTTTGAACAAATTTAATAAAGTAGAGCAAATGAATCACAGAGAAAGATCCATTTTGCCGAGTTAACCACTACTGCATTCAACTAGGAATCACAAAATCTAAAAGCATACGTAACCATAAATCTAGATCCCAAATAAATTTAACCACCGATAGAGAAAGAAAAATTACATCAATTTTCTGCTGCTCGAGATGGGCAGCTAGGAGTTCTTCTTGAGTTTGAGCAGTCATGGCTTCTTGGTTCGAGAAAGGGCTGTAGAGAGAAGAAAACCCTAAACCCCCAAAACCTCAAAATAAGCAATGGGAGCACAAGGGCGAGGGGAAATGGAATTATATTATTGTATCTTAATTCGGATCCAGATCCGACCCATTCCCAATATTTTAAATTTTTAATTGAATTTAGATCCAAAGGAAGTCCGACTGGGTGTGAAATAGAATTAACTAATTTAAAAAATAATTTGTCACCGCAATCTTGCATTTTATAAGTTATAATATAATATAATAACTAGTATCACAAACAACTCGAGAAAAAATATACAGTTAGATTTTTTGGATTTCTAAAATTATATACATTTTTTAGTGTTTGTTGGAATCTTATACATAATTTAACTGTTTAGTCTTCATAATTTAAAAAATGATATTACTGAAAAATCAAATTTATCCTAGGCATAATTATTTTATGTAAATGACAAGTTTTAAGTTCTTGAAATTTGTTCAAATTTGCCAAAATTTTCCTAAAATCTGTTGAAATATACACAAATACCTAGGCTCTATACATTTTATATATTAGTTTCTATTGAGATTAAATTACTTAACTTATCACAAATTTTGGAAGTTATTATTTATTCTAAATTATTTAACTTAAACTGTATGGGTATTTAACAATTTAATTGCATATATATATATATATACATATAAAATATTTTACTTTTATGTCGTCTTATCTTCTATTTTGCTACAATTGATGAGCATGTGATGCTGTTGCCACGCGCAGAAGACCCATTATTCGGTGGAAATAATACGTGCTTCACAACGTAACAAAGCCATTCTGCTTTAGTATTTTTATTAAGTAATGGACTAAAATATCATTAGTTTTGAAAAGTTGTTTTTGTGCATTCTTTTTAATTGACATATATTTGTGAATAAGTTAAGACCTGTTTACTTATCTAGATAGGATGTAGAATGGTAAGACAAAATTTATGATGGTATTAAGGATTGAGATTTTTGTAATCATTATATTATATTACTAGGTGGACCGTGGAATAACGTAAAGAATGAAAATGATAGTTTAAGGACTTGTTTACATTTCTTGATAAGTCAGGATACTAGGCCATATTTACATTCATCTTTTGTTTACATGAGTGGATGATGGTCCGATCCAAAGTATAAAGCTCGCTATTGTTTACAGATGATGGTAGATGACAAATCCAACAAAATTGGTAGGTGGAATGAAAAATTCAAATTATAATTTTGACCTTATTATTGAGCAAATTCAAACATTTAGGAGGGCTTTTGATCAATTTTCAACTCAGCTCACTAATTCCATCAATATATGTAAATAATTGTTTAAAATATCATTCTTTATCTTTCATTTCATCCCACATAGTAAATACAATATAATAATTCTAAAATAGTCTCAATCCTTATCATCATCACGATTTTTATCTTTTGATTTTATATCCCATCAAAAGAAGTAAATAGGGCCTAAATTCATTATTTACTTGAGTGAGTGATATTAGTGGGATAACTTATAAATTGACCGAAATGGCTTGTAGGGTATAGGAGAAACCTAACCCGACCAAAAAATTCACTATCGAATGTGTTTGATTGGTTTTTACTGAGTACCCGGTACTCTACATTCGGGTCAGGATTAAATTGACTAAAGGAAACCTGACCCGACTAGAAAATTCACTATCGAACATGTTTGGTTGGTTTTTACTGAGTACCCGATACTCTACATCCGGGTCAGGAATCGAGTATTGAATCTTGGTTCAGCCGAGTACTAAGTAATTGGTCAATTTAATTTAGAAAAAAAGCAAAAATTTAAAAAAAAAATAAAACACTTAAAACTAAACAGTAGTAGTCCAGAGAAATAGAATGCACCCAAAGCCTTTTGCTTCTATTTCTACTCTCCCCTTACCCTCCTCAACCATCAAGCCATTTATGGGCCTGTTTGGTCTCATTTTCTAAACTCATTTTCACATTTTCTACTATTTCAAAAATGAAATAAATCTCTTACACATTTTCACCCAACAATATTTTTATTTTCATTTTCAAAATATATTCTCTAATAATCTATATATCTTCTCCCAATAACCTATTTATCTTTTCTCTCTTTCTCTCTCTCTCTCCACCAACAACCTTTTTTTTTTTTAATGAAAACGATGAAATGTTATATAAAGGAAATACCATGTGATACAATGTCAAGATAACATCTCAATGAAAACATCACAATGGCCTAAAATAAATTAGAACAAGTATCTGAAAAATCAGTCAAAAATTGTGAGGCATATTGCAAAGTCTCCAAGGTAGATTGTCGTCGCTTGCTAAAAAAATACCTAATTCCGCTGATTCCAAATGGACCAACAGCACACAAGCATGAGCTCAAAAAGGTATAGCTCGAGAATATGGTAAGCTGAACTCCCTATATTATCCTTCAACTGATGAAACACCTCATGTGTTATATTTGATAAGGCCCAAAGCTGTCTAAAAAAGTCACAAGTAAAGAAAAGATATAAGGATGTCTCCATATCACCACCACATAAATAACAATGTCCAGCTATGATAACTCCTCTCTTAGCAAGATTATCACAAGTAGGAAGGGCATTAAAACACAAGCGCCATGAAAAAATTTTGACCTTAGGAGGCAACTTTCGAGCCCATATAAACATGTAATTCCGTCTCTGCGTGGTATTGGAAGAACCTCTCAACTCCATCAAGCATTATTTTTCTACATAGCATTATTTTTCTACATCTCATGCCAAAAAATATGCACTTTTCACTGAAAATTTACCATTCTTCCCATAGTACCAAATAAGAATATCTTCATTATGTAAGTCAACCAGTGGAATTGAGAAAATAGAATTGATATCAACCTCATCAAAATTAGAACGAATTAAATCCTCATTCCACATTAAAAGATTGAAATTAATAAGATCCGAAACTGTGCAATCCAGCGGTAAGGAGGAACCCAATGAAAAAATTCGAAAGGATTAATTTCTAGGAATCCATACGGTTGGTAGATTACTCACCACAAAGCCAGTAAATTTTGAAGCTTTCTACCATAAAGTTAAGAGGGTTTTCTCTCCGGGTAAAGGAATAGATGTGAAACTAATCACTCATGGCCGCTATCTATTTGTATTTAATCATATCTGGGACAAAGAACGTGTTCTCAAAGGTTGTCCATGGTCCTTTGATAAACACTTGTTGATTCTTTCTAATTTACTTTTAAGGGACGATCTTTCTTTAGTTAATTTAGACTGGTGTGAATTCATTGTTCAAGTTTGTGGGTTGCCAATTCATAAATGTTCTATCAATATTGCCAAATATATTGGAAACAAAATTGGGAGCTTTGTTGAAGCTGATATGGGATCTTCACATAACTCCACAATAGATTGTATCAGGATACGAGTTCGGATGAATGTTTGTAATCCTCTCTCGAGAATTACACGCATTGAGACATATTTTGGAATTCAAATAGTGGTCTTGTTTAGCTATGAATGTCTACCAAATTATTGCTACTTGTGCGGAATTATGGGACATATCATGAACGATTGTCTAACTCAGTATGAGGATACTTTTGATTCTACGAAGGAACCTCAGTTTAGTACGTGGCTACGAGCTGCTTCTATGAGATCCTTTTCTAGTCAAATTCTTGGACCTTCAATAGGTAATTAGTTGTTCTCGGGGATGTCTCGCACTTTTTGTCTACTATCTCAACAAATTCAATTACGAGACCCTTCTATTTTTGGCTCATTTGGTGTCTCTATATAGAACCGTAAGACATTTGATGTTGATTGTATCCCTCATATAACTTATTCTCAGACTCAGTTTGATTCAAGTGCTCATATTCACAATCCTCCTCCTCATAATAAGACTTTAGCGGATGGAGTGCCTGATTCTTCCACAAATCACTTACCTATTGATGTCAGTAGTGAGGTAACAACTGATATAGCTGATGACTCGGAGACATTGATTGCTTCAATATCTTGTGGAAACAATCATAATCTGGCTTTAAATTTAGTTGAGGTTCCATTGGTTGTGGAAGAAGATACATCTAGAATCACAGTAGGCGCTAAATGAACACATGTGGCCATTAATTCTTCCCGTCACCAAGTTATAGTTAGGTCGAAACGCAAGATCCCAGAAGCTACAACACTTTCCCAGGATGATCTTGAACTGCCTAATGCCAAGAGATTAAATTCTGGGCGGAGTTCATTATTTACTTCTCCTGATTTTGAATCGATGAAGGCTGTGTCACAACCCCATCGGGAGTCATGATTTGCCTAATTTGGAGCTGCCAAGGTTTGGGGCACCCTTGGGCAGTTCGAGAGCTAAAAAATTTGATCAAACAACATAAACCTCAATGGATTTTTCTAATGGAAACTAAATCTTCTGTGACAAGAGTGGAACGTCTTGATGATTCTATAAGGATGTTTGGAGTTTTTGTTTCAGCGAAAGGCCGATCTGGTGGTTTAGGATTAATGTGGGGTAAAAGAATTTATGTCATATTACAATCATATTCTAAGTTCCATATTAATGCTATGATGTATGATGATCTACACAATTACAATTTTTGGTTTATCGAGTTTTATGGAAATCCTTCGACAGTTCATCGTAGAGAGTCATGGGAACTATTATAGCGGTTTAGTTTGGAATCTCATCTTCCTTAGCTTTGTGCTAGCGACTTCAATGAGGTTTTACGCCATTATGAAAATCAAAGTGGAGTTACGGTCCTAATTAGAGATTGAATGCATTTCAGCATGCATTGTTTGTGTCTAGCCTCTTCGAACTCGGATTTTCAAGCTACCCGTTCACTTGATGTGACAAAAGGAAATTTCCATATACCATAAGAGAACAGCTAGATAGTTCTATGCTACAAAACCTTGGGTCAATCTTTTCCCTCACATTCATAATAATCATTTGCATACTAGGTCCTCTGATCACTGAGTTGCTTTGCTATAGTGTTCAAATACTACGTCTAGTTTTTCTCTAACTAAATAGCAGCAATTTAGATTTGAAGCCATGTGGCTTAAATCTGCCGAATGTGCTGGAATAATTAAACCATGTTGGATGCCTCATCATGATATTCCTGCTGCCAGTTCAGTCTGAGATAACATAAGAAATTGTTGAGTAGGCCATTTACGCTAGAATCATTTATCCTTCGGTAATGTTACCCGGTAGATTACAGATTTATGGCGAGAGATTAAAGCACTGCAGTCTGGTGTAATTTTTGATACTTCACGGTAGCAAGCTACTGACTTGCGGAACAGAGTAGAAAAACTTCTTGATAGGGAAGAGGTGTTATGGAGACAAAGATACAAATATCAATGGTTAAAAGAGGGAAACTGAAGCACCAAATTCTTCCATGCAAAAGCAACTTCTAGATTTAAATTTAATCAGATTAATGGGTTGAAGGATGCTAATGGTAATTGGTATACGTCTAAATAGTAGATGGAAACAGTAGTTCTTGATTACTTTCATTCACTCTATCAAACTTCACAACCGTCTTCTGTTGCTATGGATGTTATTTTTGGGTGCATTGAACAAAAAATGGACAGTAGTATGAATGAGGAACTCATGAAGTCATACACTAGGGATGCGGTCACTCAAGCTATAAAACAAATGTCCCCTCTCAAATCTCCAGGTCCTGATGGTATGCCGGCTCTTTTCTATCTACATTTTTAGCATATAGTTGGCCTTAACATAACTAAGTATGTGCTTGATTTTCTGAATCATAGTATTGAGTACCCTAAGTTCAATTATACACATATTGTTTTAATTCCTAAATGTGCTCAGCTGGAAGTTATTAGTCAATACCGTCCTATCAATCTTCGCAATGTTGTTTATAAACTAGTTTCCAAGTCTGTAGTTAATTGTCTGTCCTTTTCTTGGGTTGATTATTTCTAGCTCTCAGTCTGCTTTTGTGCCTTCTGGACTCATTACTGATAATATTTTAATTGTACTTATGAGTTGAATCATTTTTTGAAATGCAAAACTAGAGGTCAACGAGCATTTATGGCTATGAATCTGGATATGTGTAAAGCCTATGATAGGGTTGAATGGCCATTCTTAGAAGGTGTGATGACAAACCTTGGATTTACCACTCGTTTTATTAACACCATTATGAGATGTATCACTATAGTTTCTTATTCTATGATGCTCAATGGAGAACAATATGGCTATTTTCATCCTCAAAGGGGAATTCGCCAAGGAGACCCTTTATCACCTTATCTGTTTCTCTTTTGTGTAGAGGCTTTGAGTTATTTTCTCTCATATCATGAGCATATAGGGCGATTAATAGGAGTCAAAATCTGTAGGAGCGCACCAAGTATTTCTCATCTATGTTTTGCAGATAACACTCTCATTTTTTGTCGAGCTTCTGAAGATAGTGTTTATGCCATTCAGGAGGTGCTGGATATTTATGCTTTAGCTTCAGGACAACATATTAACTTGCAGCAATCTACTATTATTTTCAGCAAGAATGCTTCACAAGCTTTGACACATCGTATTCAGCATATCTTGAGTATGCGGGTAGAGGAAAAACATGATAAATATTTAGGCCTTCCAGGGATGATTGGCAAATAAAAAAATGAGGTATTTGCATATCTACGGGAACGGATTTGGAATAAAATATAGTGCTGGAGTGCAAAATTCTTGTCTAGAGTAGGTAAGGAGGTGTTGCTCAAATATGTGGTTCAGAGTATTCCTACTTATGCTATGAGTTGTTTTAAATTGCCAACTATTTTACTTCAAGAAGTTGAATCCATGATGGCCAATTTCTGGTGGGGCAATAGGGGAAATAACAAGATTCATTGGGTTCGATGGGAGAGACATGGGGATAGTAAGAAGGATAGAGGTCTTTGATTTCGGGATTTACAGAGCTTTAATATTACTATGCTTGACAAACAGGGTTGGAGGCTTATCCATTATCTTCAACTCTTTCTTAGAAGAATACTTAAAGCAAGTTATTTTCCTCACACTACATTTCTTAAGGCTACATGAGGTTCTTCATCTTCTTTTATTTGGAAAGGGCATTTGGGACACAAAATCTTTAATTTTGAAGGGTTTATGTTACAAGATTGGAAATGGCCACCAACAACCTATTAAAACCAATATAATCATTACTTTTTCAAAAATCTATCCAAATAGAAAGTCATTGTCAACTCATTTCAACTAACTAACTTTTCAAATTTTAGAAATAATGAAAATGGGAAATAAAAATGGAAATCAAATCAAATGGGCCTTTACACGTCTGTTGCTCCCATCAAGCCGCTGTCATCCACAGTCCCACCTAGTCGTTGCTCACTGAGTCACTATAAGATTTAGAATAAGATAGTTTTAAATTTTAAGTTTTTCATTTTTCTTGATAAAATTTAAGTTTTTTAGTTTTCCTCTTCTCCTTGTAAAATTTTTATATACACCATATACATACACATACTCCACTATTATTTATTATATATGTAGTTGTTAATTTTTTAGTTTATTATATAGTTGTTAATGAATGCAGGTCAAAAATATGTTGGGTGGAGGATTTATTGAATGAGGATTTATATGTATTTTTCCTCTCTCTTTATGAGTGAATTTGATTCTTTGAATTTGTTATCTTATTCCTTATATTTCTTGTAGATGTCACAAACTGGTGAAGTGCCTTATTTAAATGAATCTTAAAATGATTCAATTAATTCAAAAGCTAAACCTAAACATCTAAAGAGGTTAGCATGGTTTATTAATTCTTTAAATTGACATTAATAAAAATGAGTGTCAAGTATAGAGAATTTAATTTTTGTTAGTTGTACTTGTACGTACCTATTCGAATAAGAGAATTCTCTCAAAGACAAATTGAAAGTGATAATCTAAAAAAGAAAAAAAAAAAAAAAGGGCTCAAATGTGAGTTTTGCTAATCCAAATAATGAAGAATTTGACTTGTTACATGATTTGGAGCTTGGTTTGAATCATGATAATGATTTCCTAACTCAAGGTATAGAGGGTCTTGCCGAAAATGAGACTTTTGTTGATGAGAATGTAAATGAAGAAGAATTGCCTCCAAAGAAAATTTTCAAAAAAAAAAAAATTCTTCTAGGTAACCATGGTGGAAACATTTTACTAAGTTCTTTTGTAAAAATGATAAATACTAAAAGGAAAATTGTAAATATTGTGGAACATGTATTAAGATGATCCTAATACACATGGAACTAAAAGGACTTGATAGGCATTATGAATCATGCAAGAAAAAACCTCATGAAGTTGCAACTAGATAAAAGATTTTGAATTATCAACCAGTTGGAAAGGGTCAAAAGACTGGGAGGTGTTATGAGAATTTGATCAAGAAAAAACTAGAGATGCATTGTGTTATTGATTCATTTTTGATGAGATGCCATTTAGGATAGTTGAGAAAGAGGGATTTCGACGTTTTATGTTAGTTGCATGTCCTCAATTTTCTATTCCACCTTGAAGAACTATAATTAGAGATATTTTTAAAATGTACATGAATAAAAAGTCTAGATTGAAGTCTTTCACTGTTACACATGCACAGAAGTTTTGCATCCCCACGAGCACATGTATCTATGTTCAAAATGTTAACTATATGTGTCTTAATGCGTATTTTATTGATGATGATTGGAATTTAATAGAGAAGATTTTAAACTTTTATCCTATTTCTGGTTATAAAAGTGAGGGTGTAGGTAAGGATGTTTCAACATACTTGAATGATTCTAGTATTGATAAGATTTTTATGTTCACTGTGGATAATGCTTCATCAAATGATGAGGCAATTGCTCATGTTAAAAAAGAAAACTGATGATAAATCCCATAGTATGGTTTTGGATGGAAAATATATGCATATGCAACATATTTCACATATCATTAATCTTGTTGCAGGATGGCTTAAAGGGAAAAGATAAAAGCATGCTATTACTCTATTTTAGAGAGACTGTTAGATATATAAGAGCATTTGCGGCTAGGTACAAACAATTCAAATATTGTGCAGGACTTGAAAAATTGGAAACAAACAAGATGTTCACTTAATTAATATATCTACTACGTGGAACTCCACTTATTTGATGTTTGATGCCGCTTTATCTCTTAGAAAAGCTTTTGAAGCATATGATTACAGCGACCATGCATTTAATATTGATCTTGAGGATAAGGTTTAAATGGGAAAGTGCAAATTTTTTGTTGAAATTTTTTCAATTTTTTTTATCTCACTTTGAAAATTTCTGGTTCTTTATATGTCACATCAGATACTGTATTTAGAGAAGTAACTGCAATTGATAGGCTTATTTTGAGATGGATTGAGAATCATGATATTAAGTTGAGGGAGATGACGAAAAATGAGAGAAAAGTATGGCAAATGTTGGGGATCAATTACAAAAATTAAGAAGATTTTATATTATGCAGTAATCCTTGATCTTACTTTGAAGATGGAATTCATTCAATTCACACTTGATAGAATGTATTCCACTATTGGAACATGTGATATTCCATCTATTAGTGATATGAAAAAAGCACTTAGGAATGAATTTGATGAGTTATTCAAAGAGTATCAAAAAATGTATGCCCATGTAATTCTAACAAGCCCTAATTCTAAAACAAGTGGTGAAAACTCTAGTGCTAGGTACACTTTGAGTGGGAAGGGTCAAGGAGCTTATGATTTATTTGATGAGTTCAACACGATGAAAAATAGAAATAAAGGTAAGCAATGGAAGACTGAGGTGGAGAAATATTTGCAAGAGAAATGTGAAGAGGTGAGATGGTTTTGACATATTAAAATAGTGGAAAGCATTGTCTCATTCATTTCCTATACTTTCAACAATGGCTTATGACATATTAATGGTGTATATCTCCATAGTTGATTTAGAGTATGCTTTTAGCACTAGAGGGCATGTTTCGATGCATTTAAGAGTTCTTTATCTTCTAAAATAGTTCAAACTCTTATTTGTGCCCACGATTGGTACTGCTCAACTTTGAAGTCAATTAATGTGGAGGAAGATTTGTGTGAGCTAGAGAATCTTGAACAAGGTAACTTAATTAATTTAATTTGTTTCGTTCTATTTTTTTTATATTATATCTTTTTATTAATGCTTTTATTCTTCTTGCTATTTCTTGTAGAGTTGACATAAATGGGGGTTAATACATCCATCCTTGATGTTTGAGCATTTTAGCAGAATGTAGGAATGTATTGAAGATTTTTTGTGATTGTTGATAACTTAATGTCATGTTTAAGTTATTTATGTGATTTGATTTTTGAATTGTTGAAAGGATGTTGAATTTTTAAGAATTTGAATTATTAAGATGTAATTTAAATTGATGCTTGTTTTAATTTGTATAATAGTTTGAAGAAGTTGTTTTCACTTTGGAGTTGAGCAATTTGAATACTTGATTTGAGCAATTTGTAATTTGTTTCCAATTTATATAATAATTTTTTGTTGTAATTTGCTTGAAATTAATTTCAATTAGTTCTACATATGCTATATGTTGAAGACTCGAAGTTATTCACTTGACTTTGGATATCAAATTATTTAATTGGACTTTATTTTAGTAAGTCTCGGGAAAAAAATATATAAATGATAAATTTAGGATAAAAATGATAAATTAATTGATAGTTTAGATGTTTATTCTCTAAATGTGCATAATTGTGTAGATGAAAAAATATATGTACTATGACAAATAATTTGTATGGCCCCTTGCCATCTAATTTCCAAATTTGCATTTCTTCCTTCAAGAGCAGGCCTTCAGAATTTGATCCAGATTCTTCTATTTTTTTTTCTTTAAAATTAATATCTCATAACTGAATCCAAAACCTGGGTTTGGGATTGGGTACTCGAGGATCGGATATCAATCCTTAACCGGGCTGGGATTGGGTGTTAGAATTTGGATCCCAAATGATTAGGTACTTGACTTGGTCTTATCGAATTCGATGATCTCGACTCGATGCCAACCCCTAGTAGGTGAAATGGGCAAATGCTTTTGAGTGAATAGTGACATAATAAAAATTACAATTATCATCCTTACAAAATTATTTGAGCACAAATAACCACAATGGTTATTCATTGCCTTTACTGCTCTCTACATTCTGATCTCTCTCTTTACCATATACCAAAATATTTAAAAATTATTTTTCTATTACTTCTGGCAAACTAATGGCTCTAATTAAGGCACAAACAACTCGATTAATTATTCGTTGCCTTTATCTATTCTTTTTTTATTATTTTTGGCAAATTAATTTACTTCCGGAAAATTAAATTCTAATAAATATAATTCATATATATATATTTTTTCTAGTCTAATTATAGAAATTTGATTTAATTTTTAATTATTGTGAAGAATTTTTATTGTTAATTATTGGTATATGATATCTCAAACTTATTGATATATTTTTTTAGCCTCTAATTAATAGCACCAACAACTCGGTTGATTATTCATTGTCTTTATTTTATTTTATTTTTTATTCCAAAAAATTAAATTTTCATAAATAAAATTCATATATATATATATATTTCTTTCGAGACTAATTATAGAAGTTTGATTTGATTGAATTGTTAATTATTCTGAAGAATTTTCATTGTTAATTATTGATATTTGTTATCTCAAAAAAGAAGAAGAAGAAGAAGAGCAGGAGGAGGAGAAATCCCGTTGACTACTTTAGAAAAATGATAAATTTATAATTCTATATATCACCCCACCAAGTCACCTAGTTCGACTTTCTAATCACTACTATGGATCACGATAGATCATCCCTCATTGTATATGAACAATTGTGGCCACCATCAATAACAGTATATAAATGATGAAGAAGGATATGGACTTTCATCTTCGCCCATCAGGAAAAGTAAATAGGGCATAAAACTACATGCAGAATCATGTGATCATTTCTCGAAAAATTATCTTTTTAGTCCAACAATTTATCTGTATGTGCAATACTATTAGTCCCAAACTCTATGCCATATTCACTTTTGGTCCATATTTCTACATTTCTCTTAACAATTATAGTTTACCGCCCCAACTTCCATTCAATATTGATGGAAATTGATAAAGTGAAAAGGATTATTTACCGACACCCCTAAAATTTGATCTATTTATGAAAAGACCAAAAATATTGAAATATTGATTTAACCTTCATTAAAAAATTAAAAAAATAATAAAAAAGACAAAAATTACAAATTTTTAGAGAAAAGTTAGCCTCCACTAACAAATTTGTTTGACATCATTCGAAAATTTATGTGAAAATTTAAAAATCCCCTTGGTACTATTTCAATTATTTTTTAGACAAAAAAATGCTCTTGGACTTATTTGTAATATTTTTCATATTGTAGAGGTGTAATTTTAGCATTGTTTAAATTATGGGGGATCTTATTTAAAAATACACAAACCTACTTTCACTTTAGGAGTCAGTCCTTATCCACCTTTTCATTAGTTTTAACTCCCTAATTCACTTTCGTGTTTTAAGTTGACTACCCATGCACTTGTTTTGACCAATATACCCTCAAAACCTTATTTTCTCTTCTTTTTCTTTTTGTTCATTTGACGCCATTCTTTCTCTCTTTTCATTCTTTTTTCTCTCCCACGGTTCTCTCCTGTGTACATTAGGTAAGATCATTTTTCTTTTTTAGTTTTTCGCCATTCTCAAATTGGTTTAGCAGGAAGATCATTAGCCTTATTTATTGTATTTTGAGCTGGAGTTTAATAATTGCGTAATAGTAAGTAGAAGAAGGTAAGACTTTGTGAATTTGAGTTTAATAAAAATATCTTCGACTGGCCAGATGCTAAAACTCAGCTATTAGGAAGTTCTATATAATGAAGAACTCTATATTTTGTCAATTTATAAAGGTATGAGTTTGATAGAGTTTTTATTTCAGATTGGGAAACATGGCTTGGAATTAGTTCCGAATTCAATAAATTGCAATATTTTGCTCCAAATCAGAAGATGTATGTCATTTTGGAAATTGATAATGATGTTTTGAATATGATTTGATTGCATATTTTGCTAAAAATGGGCCATGTTGATATGATGGTCATCCAAAAAAATGAACAAGAAAGATGCGAAGGAAAATCTATTATATGTATTGGTAAGTTTCTTCATATTTTCATATTTGTATTGCATTAATTCTTTGTTATACTTCTGATGTGTTTTGATTAGTACCTAATTATTATATGTTCTTCCTCCTTGATAAGATACTTTATTCATACATTATTATACTTAGTAGTTCACTAATTAATACCAGATTAGTGCAATTTAGTACTTCCACTCTAATACTTCAATGCTACTACTCAATCTACACATTAGTAATTATAGGAGTTTTGAGATGATTGATAATAACAAATTGTGTGTTGTAGATTTACATAGTTTGGGATATCAAGTAGAACAAGATGATTGAACATATTGCAAAATGATACAATGCTTTGGAAACAAGCTTATGCTTTTATTGAGTAAAAGTCACTTTCCTATCATTTGGTGCAAATTGATACGATGACGGATTTGTTTACTATTCTATTATATATTTGTACTTGTATTACCGTTTGTCATTACTTATTAAATAATATCTTGATTGATTTTTTCCTCTTCAATTAGGAAAAAGGTGATGCAAAGAAGATAAAGATTTAAAGGAAGATGGATTAGAAATAGACCGTGTACACGTGCTTATGATAGCTGCTAAATTTGTCCATGTCTAGGGGACATGTTAAGTTGAATTATTTGTACTAACTTGTATTTTAATCAGAGAATTTTATAAAATTATTTGTGTTGTACACTTTGTAAAATATGAAAATATCGTACTATTGTTTTAGTGTGAAAGAAGTCATGAACGAGTATTCTTTTTAGATACTGGGAAGGTTTATGTTGGAGCTATTGTCTAGATTCATTTTTCATTAATAAGAAAGATAACATCTCGTGTTAGTAAGGTAATACCTTATTTCAGCAAAACATACTTCAATTTTTTGAATAGAATACTTGATTTTAGAAGACAATACCTCATTTTCAACATTTAATACTTTACCAAAGTGACTCTATACTTAAATGTTGCATGCCTAATTTGCCTCAAATTGCTAGTGAAACTACATATAAGACCATACACAAATCATAAAATCATATTTTCTTCATTTAATTTTCGGATACGCACGTGTTGAAATGGTTTGGAATACAAACACTTCATTCATAGTAGGATGAAACCATTCATGCATGGTTCCAAAAATCCCAAATGTGCAGAGAATGATACCGAAAATTCACGAAAACGTACTCAGTATTGGCATTTATGTACATCAGAACTGTGTTTATATACTTAATTTGCTAATGTTGTGTAATCATTTTTCTTGTTTCTATACTTGCTTTTCCAAGGCCAAGTTGAGGCTCAATGCTATGCGTGGACCAATAGGTGAGTGACCCTAATGCAATAAAACTATGATTTGTTGAAGAAATTATTTTGATATGCACGTGTTGAAATGGTTTGGAACATAAGTTTGGAACATAAACACATATATCCAACCACTTGCGCTCTCATTCATAGTAGGATGAAATCATTCATGCATGGTACTAAAAATCCCTAATGTGCTAAGAATGATATAGAAAATTTGCAAAAAAAAGTACTCAATATTGGCATTTATATACTTCAGAACTGTATTTATGTACCTAATTTGCCAATTTTGTGTACTTATTTTGCGTGTTTCTATGCTTGCTTTTTCAAAGGCCAAGTTGAGGCTCAACTTGATGCGTGGAACAACGCTTAAGTGACCATAACGTGTGAAAACAATGATTTGTTGAAGAAATAGTTTGGATACACACGTGTTGAAATAATTCGGAACACAAACATCTACATCCAACCACTTGCGCTCTCATTCATAATAGGATGAAACCATTCATGCATGGTATTGAAAATCCCTAATATATTGAGAATGATACTGAAAATCTGCAAAAAAAGTACTCAATATTGGCATTTATATACATTAGACTTACATATATGTGCTTAATTTATCAATATTGTGTACTTATTTTGCGTGTTTCTGTACTTGCTTTTCCAAAGGCCGAGTTGAGGCTCAACTCGATGGGTGCAACAACACATAAATGATCCTAACATGACAAAACTATGATTTATTGAAGAAATGATTTGGATACGCATGCTTTGAAATGCTTCAGAACACAAATACCCATATCCAATCACTTGTGCTCTTATTCATAGTAGGATGAAACCGTTAATGTATGGTATCAAAAATCCCTAATGTGTTGAAAATGATACCGAAAATTCGCAAAAAAATACCCAGTATTGAAATTTATGTACTTTAGAATTGCGTTTATGTACTTAATTTGCCAATTTTGTGTACTTATTTTGCATGTTTCTGTACTTACTTCTCCAATGGCCGAGTTGAGGCTCAACTCGACGCTTGGAACAACACATAAGTGATCCCAATGTAACAAAATTATGATTATTTGAAGAAATGGTACGATATGCACGTATTGAAATGGTTCGAAATACAAACACCTACATCCAATCACTTGCACTTTCATTCATAATAGGATGAAACCAATCATGCATGGTACTAAAAATCCCTAATATGCTGAGAATGATACCGAAAATCTATGAAAAAGTACCCAGCATTAGCATTAATGTACTTTAGAAATGCGTTTATGTACTTAACTTGCCTATGTTTTGTACTTATTTTGTGTATTTCTATATTTGCTTTTCCAAAGGCCTAGTTGAGGCTCAACTCAATGCGTGGAATTACACATAAGTGATCTTAACGTAATAGAACTATGGTTTATTGAAGAAATGATTATGATAGTACGTATTGAAATGTTAAGAAGCTCAAACACCCTAGCCAACTACTTGTGCTCTTGTTCATACTAGTATAAACCATTGATGCATAAGCTAAATGAATACTCCTAATACCACCATCGAAAACTAGCAAATTTATCATGACTATATGAGTCTTAGGACTAATACGCCATAGTCTTATAATCATGCAATAGCCGATTAGGCTGAATTAAACCCGATCCCTTATGTGATGAGAATGATACCAGAAATCCACAAACAAGTACCAAATTTTGCCGTTTATGTATTTCAAAAATGCGTTTATGTACTTAATTTGCCAATGTTGTGTACTTATTTTGTGTATTTGTGTATTTGCTTTTCTAAAGGTGTAGTTGAGGCTCAACTCAATGCGTAGAATTACACATAAGTGACCTTGACGCGGCAGAACTATGGTTAATTGAAGAAATGATTATGATAGTATGTGTTGAAATGGTTGGAAGCTCAAACACCCTAACCAACCACTTGTGCTCTTGTTTATACTAGTATAAACCATTTATGCATAAGCCAAATGAATTCTCCCAATACCACCATCGAAAACCAGCGAATTTATCATGAATATATTAGTCTTAGGACTAATACGCCATGGTCTTATAATATGCAATGGCCATATTAGGCTGAATTGAACTCAATCCCTTATGTGCTGAGAATGATACCAGAAATTCATAAACAAGTACCAAGATTTAGCATTTATGTACTTCGAAAATGCGCTTATGTACTTAATTTTGCCGATGTTGTTTACTTATTTTGTATATTTCTATACTTTCTTTTCCAAAGGCCTCATTGAGGCTCAACTCAATGCATGGAATTACACATAAGTGATCTTAACGCGACAAAACTATGATTTATTGAAGAAATGATTATAATAGTATGTGTTGAAATGGTTGGAAGCTCAAACACCCTAACCAACCACTTATGCTCTTGTTCTTACTAGTATAAACTATTGATGCATGAGCCAAATGAATTTTCCTAACACCACCATAAAAAACCAGTGAATTTATCATGACTATATGAGTCTTAGGACTAATATGCCATGGTCTTATAAAAATGCAATGACTATATTAGGCCGAATTAAACTCGATCCCTTATGTGCTGAGAATGATGCTAGAAATCCACGAACAAGTTCCAAGTTTTGGCATTTAGGTATTTCAAAAATGCGTTTATGTACTTAATTTGCCAATGTTGCGTATTTATTTTGTGTGTTTCTGTACTTGCTTTTTCAAAGGCCGAGTTGAGGCTCAATTTAATGCGTGGAACAACATATAAGATATTCTAATGCAACAAAACCATGATTTGTTGAAGAAATGGTCATCATAGTATGTGTTGAAGTGGTTGGAAACTCAAACACCCAAGCTAACCACTTGTACTCTCATTCATACTAGTATAAACCATTTATACATGAGCTCAAAGAATCCTCCTGATACCACCATCAATAACTAGTGAACCTATTATGACTATATGAATCCTAGGACTAATATGCCATGGTCTTATGATAATGCAATGGTCAGATTAGGTCGAATTGAATTTCATCCCGAATGATACTGGAAATTTGCAAAAAGTATCCAATTTTGGCATTTATATACTTTGAAACTGCGTTAATTTGCTAATATTGTGTACTTAATTTGTATATTTCTATACTTGCTTTTCTAAAGACCAAGTTGAGGCTTAATTCAATAAGTAGAACAATACATAAGTCACGTTAATATGACAACCATGGTTTGTTGAAGAAATAATCATGATAGTATGTGTTGAAATAGTTGGGAACTCAAACATCCCAGCCACACTTGTGCTCTCATTCATACTAGTGTAAACCATTGATGTGTGAGCCAAATAAATCATCTCGACACCATCATAAAAAATCAATGAACATATTATGACTATAAGAGTCCTAGGACTAATACGCCATGGTCTTATGATCATGCAATGACTAGATTAGACTGAATTGAACTTGATCTTTTATGTGCTAAGAATGATACTGAAAATCTATGAAAAATACCCAGTTTTGGCATTTTTGTACTTCGAAACTGTGTTTATGTACTAAGGTATCCCTAGTTATGTACTTATTTTAAGCTACGCTGTAATATATAT
Organism: Jacaranda mimosifolia; assembly: GCA_018894105.1. Classification (NCBI taxonomy): domain Eukaryota; kingdom Viridiplantae; phylum Streptophyta; class Magnoliopsida; order Lamiales; family Bignoniaceae; genus Jacaranda; species Jacaranda mimosifolia. The sequence goes on along the minus strand of CM032130.1, from coordinate 11,301,050 downwards.
ATATCTTACTAGTATCTATTTATAAATATATTTTCAAATTATACTATAAATTGTAAACGCCATCCATTCTAATCATCCAAATACACAAATTATAAATATTATCCAGTAAGAATGTCAGAAATACTGAAATAATAACCTCAATATCCATATACAAAAAAGTCTATTCATCCAAATAATAACCATCCAAACATCATCATTCTCCCCTAGAATACATTAAACTACGTTCATCAGTCAGAATTTTTGCAGCAATATGTTCTCGATACGTATCTATAGAACAATTATTTGCATATTGCCAATCCTTGGTGCTTTTTGCATAACATTCAGCCTAAAGACATACATAAATTCCGTAGTTTAGGTCCCTATTTTATTGGTGACTAAAATGTATTTGCATTTCTGTTTGCGGCACAATATACCTCAATGAATGTTTTAGGTAACCAGTCATAAACTTAGCCTACAAATAGTTTTTATTCAAATACTTGGATAAATGTTTCACAAATATAAGCAAACTTACAAAACTTTTGTCTTTACTTTTGTTTGGGGGGACTAGGATGAGTTCATCTATACGAACTTCTTCTTAATCATGTCCAACACAAGGAGGAAACAGTAATAATGGCTGTCAATGGGGAACATAATAAATTAGCACTTGTTGAGCACATCTGAATTCAGCTCTTCCAGGAACTTGCGGGTGCTCAATGGACTAATAAATTTTGGAAATTCATCTTACTTTATGGCAAACTTTTTATTTGCTTTCTCAAGTTCTCTCAGAATTTCCTCCTGTCAACAATTAATGTTAGAACTTGTTAAATCAAATTAGTTGTAGTTTAAAGTACAAAACAAACACTACATACTTGCATGCACAGAGTGAGACACTAAATATCGTGATCACATTTTTCTCTAAATGAAGGTCTACACAAGATCTTCATGTAGGAATTAATTAAATATGAGCTTAACTCTTTCCCGAACAACAGATTACACAACTCATATCTTTTAATTTGAAGATCAAGTCCTCCCAATAGTTACACTACAATAATAAATCACTAGAAAGCACTAATAAGGGTACTTAGATTTCTTAAGTACATAATGGATTACGGGTTGCATTATGCAAGATATCCAAATGTATTAGAAGGATATAGTTATGCCAACTGGATATTAGATATAAAAGACACCAAGTCTACCAGTGGGTATGTTTTTACCCTAGGTGGAACTGTTGTGTCCTGAAAGTCCTCTAAACAAACATGTATAGCTCGTTCCATGATAGAGTCTGAATTTATTGCTTAGGGAAAATAGGAAAAGAAATAGAATAGCTCTAAAATTTTCTAGAGGATATTCCTTGTTGGCCTAAATCAGTTTCTACCATCATAATTCATTGTGATAGTCAATCAGCAATCGGAAGGGCTTAAAGTAGTATGTACAATGGTAAATCTCATCATATCATTTGACGATACAATACCATAAGCAATTGATCTCAAATGGGGTAATTTCACTTGACTACGTGAAGTCCAAGGAAAATTTAGCGAATCTTTTAATAAAAGGCCTATCTAGATATCAAATAAAATGCTTGTTGAGAGGAATGAGACTAAAACCCATAAGTTTAAGAATCGACATAGCGGACACCCAACCATGATGATTAGAGATCCGAAGAACTTGGTTCAATAGGACAACTAAGTCATGAAGGTTCATGTAAGCACTTCAACTTATTCCCGTTACATAGAAGTGCTACCTGCTGAGTGCGTACAAGGTTGAATTTCAACTCTTAATGATTCCTAGAGCTAGAATAGTGAAGTATGGCAGGGTACTCTTTGTTGGAAATCACCTATATAAGTGTGAAGACTCGACGTTTCGTCGTAACCACTTATGAAACCAAGATCGATATCCATGGCCAAAACAAACACAAACTGAAAAGAACTAAAAAGCGTAAGGACAACTATTGTGTGAGTATTGCTGTCTTGGTTTACACTAATGGCTGAACAATTCAAGACATTGTGTTCACTGATTAACTAAGTAAGCCCGATAGTGCTATACTATGGAACGTTTAAAGCCACAAGCTACCTATCTTGATGCAAAAGTTGTTTGTCTAAACTCTCATGTGTGTCCACATACACATATGCATCATCAATCGCATTAATTCCATTCATGTGGGGGACTGTTGGAAATTGATTTTCTTTGACCAAATACTTAAATAGGCTCAAAGCATTAATTTTTAAGAAATTGGTGATTGTCGTATACTACGCCACGGGTAGATGACGATAATATGATTAAATGGCTAAAACCAATTTCAAGTGATGATAAATTAATGGTCAAAGTGAGCTACTTGGTAGTTGATTAAGAAGACTAAATAATGAGCTAAAGGAATGGGAGGAGAGAAACTCCATTCCACATTAGAAGATGAATAAAAGGTGGACTAAAATAAATATCTCAAGTGTAGAGGTAAGGGATGGGCCCATTGGGGATACCACAATTGTTTGAAGGGTAGAGGACCTATATAGTAGTGGGTTCAATTCAACCCACGAGTACTTACGTGCTGCTGCTGCCGCCTGTCTGTTCGGCCTGCTCGACTAGGCTGGGCCTGGGCTTGGGCTTGGGTTTGGATTAAATTAAATTAGGCCTTCAGTCCAATATTAATTTGTTGGACCAAATTTAACCTGAATTTTATTTGGCTCAATAGAAAAAACAAGAACCTTCAAACTTCTACTCGATATTTTTTAGCATTTTGATTTTTGTGAATTCTTGGAAATTGGAAAATGAGTAAAATAAATCCTCTAGTAAAGGATGCGCTTGGATTGCATCCTTCCAACTTTTTGCGTTGGAAAAGTTACTACTGCTTAGGAAAAATGCAGCCATTTTGACCACTTTTTGGCTGCTTCTTTGGCACTATAAATAAATTAGTCTCGAATCTACACATGTATACAATCATACTTTCACACAACATTTTGCTACATAATCCAGAGTTTAAAAAATAGAGTTTTAGTACACTTAAAGTTCGAGAGATCAGACATTTTGTAGTACTGCTACCATTTGAATTAGTCGTTGTATCTTGGAATAAGATAGCCAATTGTCGTTAGCACCAATACATGGCTAATTCATCTTAAAGACAGAGAGCTCTACTCTCGCCTCAACTACTTACTGCTTTCTGATCACAAAAATTCCATACTAGGGAAATAACATATATATATATATATATGCAGATTTGCAAAATAATGAGATTTAAGCAAGAAATAAGTAAGAAGTCCATCCATGAAAACGAAATACAACAAATGAGGTTGAAGATTTGGGCTTATATGTTTGGATAGTGCGACAGAGAAATCTTAAGTTTAAAACTAAAACTATTTTAATATATTATTATTTTATATATATCATAAGTATTTTATTTCTTCTAATAATTGTTTGTGATAAAAAAAAAGTAATATGATATTTATTGAAGACAAGATGAGAGAGAGAATGAAATATAAGAATATGCACAATCAGATTTTATATATCAACTAAATTAATAAAAACTTGATTATTCATATTGTAATATAAAACATAATCTTGTTTGTACACCAATTAATTTTGACTAATCAAACAATGACACAGAAATACTTCTTAATTTAAAAGTTTTTATTTGTATGTTCGAATTTGTGTTGAAGTTTGAATGGAAATAGTTAACTTTAATTAATATTCTAAAATTAAGATTAGTGCACACCATTGCTTGACTACTTAAAGTATAAGAAGTTGCCATAAAATCCTCACCCCAGAATAGAGGTGCGCCATAAGTTATCTCGTTTCATTTTTACAAGACATTATATCATCAATCTTTCAAAGGTAATTACCAATGTCGTTAAAGTGGTAAAGAAATAATAAAGCCATGGTTGAAGCACACTTTGAAGTTTGCAGAGCTCAACAGTCAAGCCCTAAGCTTCACTTTCAAATTTAAAGAATGAGTTAATATTGTCCTGCTCATAAAGTGTCTAAGATATGCAAAAAGACATGAGGCCTTTTGCATGCATTCTAACTTTCATCTTTAGCCCCTACATCTTGCAATTACCTCATTACCAATTAAAAAATAAGGTCTTGATGTCTGGGACCTATCACTTCAAAATATTAGTTGGTCATGCTTATATATTGGCGGCTAGAAACTATTTCTGTAAATGGGCAAAGGCAATTCCTCTCAAAGAAATGCAGAAAGAAACTATTATCAAGTTCAATATTTGTAATCTAATTTTCAAATGCGTAGTGCCCATCACATCTAACTGATAATGTGAGACCTTTTAACAACAAGTTGATGGATGAACTTTGTTGGTACACACTACACGTGCTTCATATACTAAATAAGATAGGACAACTCAATATAATTATAAAGTGCTTTAACATGTACAAAACATAACAATCAAATCAAGCATGGACTAAAAATAAACTACAAATGCAATAATGAGAAAATGTGTGTCTCTATTTTGCATCCCTCAAGTGCTTCAACTGTTGGAGTTAATCCATTACTAGTTACTTGTTGATGAAGGATCTTGAGCTAGGATGACTGGATGTAGATGATTATAGCCTCTCAATCCAAACCATTGTGTTCTTGAGGTGATCGAGAATATCCTAATATTGCTATATAATTTCCCCAATTACCTTTCAAGTCTTATGGTTTAGACATTAATGTTTTCAAGTCTTATGGTTTAGACATTGATGTTTACCTTTCAAGTCTTATAATTTCCAAAATCTACTATTGATATTTCTCTCTCGAGGTCCAATTAACAGACTAAGTTAAATTCATAGTTAGATATTGCGTATAAAACAATCCACAATTATCAATTCTCTAAAAACAACTAAATCATTAAATAACTCAATAATATCAACGAAAAGTCAAATAAAATAGAAAGTACATAATAAAATTCCTAGCCTAGGGCCTTAATCTTTTCAATCAATACTTGCTCATATATAATTGCAAGAAAAACAAAAGATAAAGTCAAAAGATACCCAAAGACTTCACGAATATGTTGTCTCCTGTCGATATGCACCTTCTTCTTGAAGTATCTAAGTAGATTTATTCAATATTTGATGAAATTCTTCCTTATTAATGTATTGATTGTCTGCTTGTCTCCTAGATTAATGAAGTAAAAGAAGAAAAATCTACAATCTAGTGATAAACAAAAGAAAACTTGAAGGAAAAGTCTAGAGAGAAGTTCTCCTATATATAAAACAAAAGTTGTTGATGAGTGAATGATCTCTCCTACATATCTAAAAAAGTTGCTAATGAATGAATGATGCAATAACTTAACACTCAAGCTATGTATATAACCTAAAGTTTGATTTGCCATTAAAAACCCGCTAGCCACCCTGGCCCCACATTAACAGAATGGCATTCTTACTTGATAAAGATACAGACATGATGCTTTTACCCAAAGTTGATGAAGGCTTCTTAGGCTCTTCTCACTCCTTTAACAAATGACTATGGTCCCCTAGGCTTTCTTTCTACTTACATTAATAAAGGAAAAAGAGATAAAGAAAAATTATAATAGAAACACTAAAAACATAGCAAAAATCACAAAAGAAACATAAAATTATTCAAAGACATAGAAATATGTAAACTAGTATTTTCTTTATGAAATTGATCTCGAACTAGCAATTTTACTCATTAAGAATAAAGCAAAATAATCTATTTTCTAAGAATTCGCACCAAAAATTTGAAATTTTGCTACTTGAGTAAAATAAGAAGAAAAGTACTAAAGTAAAGACTCTAAACAACCCAAAAATAGACCAAAATGTTGGAGTTCATAAGAGCTCAAATTTGTGCATAGAATTATCAGAAGTTAATGTTCCACCAGAGATCCTAACTGCTATGCAAAACATAAAGTTCTGCTAAAATTCCAAGAGATCCTCAGAGCATAAAGCTTTGCTAAAAAATTCTAAATGTTCCTCAGAACATAAGGCTTTGCTAAAAAATTTTAAGCTGTTCATAAAGCATAAAGCTTTGCCAAAAGTTCTAAGTGATCATCAAATTCCAAGTGATACACGCTCTCCTAGAGATCTTAAGTGATCCCAGAAACGTAAAGCTTCACTAGAGATCTTAAGTGATTCTCAAAGTGATAAGCTCCACCAATAATTGTAAGTGATTTACACCTTGCTAAATATCCTAGGTGATCTCCAAAGCGTAAAATTTCGCTAAATGTTCTAAGTGATGCCTTAAGCATAATAGTTATGCTGGAGATTTTATGTGATCCTTGGAGCATAAAGTTTTTTAAGAAATCTTAAGAATATAAAAGTTGAATGGCCGAAAGCTAATATAGCCGCATACTTCAATTAACAACTAAACTCTCTCCCAAAAATAACTTCCCATCACTATTTGACTCTGGCTGCATGTATGAAAAACTCACCCTTTTCACTCGACATACCCTAATGAGACTATCCCAAATGTACGACTAGCAAGGGACGAGCCCTGTGCCCCAACCCAACCATCTAAGCTTAAGTCATCTAACCAAGCAGTCAGTCTCAAGTTTGTCGGCCTAAAGTGTAAGTTAGCTAACGCCCAAGTGGAAGCACATTTGAGTCGGCTGAGCTAAAAGTGAGTTGGCTAGCACCAAAATAATAACAATAATAATAACAGTAGTGGTGGTGGTGGTGGTAGTAGTAGTAATTAAAAATACAAAGAATATATAATTCAATGAAATTAGTAATGACAATAATGGATTTTCTAATTATAAAGTCACCACTCTGGACTCAAACTTTTATAATCAAGCTTCCACTCGAGTAGGGGGATTATATGATGTACCAATAATATGCACTAAGTGCAAAGTAATAAAATTACTGCAAGTGTGGTGCACTATATTAACCATACTATATTAAAATTAACTATTTCACACATATTTCTGAATGAGAGACCCAAAACATCCATCATCTAACTGTAGATCTATGAGAAGATCCCCATAGCCAAATTTTAAAACCATCATTTTTAGCATTCAAGTTAATGACTCCTTAATGAATAGTTTTAATAGGTATTCTTTTGTGACTATCTGTAACTAAACTTACTTTTGTTCCTATAGGTTTTAGCGACCTTCTTTTTATTTTGCTTCAAGCAAACACCAACAATAGCTACCAAAATTAAGTTTTTTTTATAGTGAAACTTAAGCTACTCTCCATGGGTTGATATAGCAATCAATCTACACCATTTAAGATTTTTACTCACATGTGTCATATCATTAGGATCACTTTGCACAATTTGAGCTTAAATGGGTTTGCCTGAATGACATTGAGTAGTTTATAATATATAGAGATTTTTTTTTCATTTGATTCAACTTCTTATATCCTTTACTTCTCCATCAAAGGCCTCTTGTTTCTTTTGAAAGTATACTTAATGATTTACTTTTTGAGAAGACTTGCAAAAACACTTAGTCTTATTCTTCAAAAGTCATTCTTGCCACAACCTATCAACATGAACAGAATGAAGATTCAGAGAACAAACTTTGATGCGTACTATAAAGATGATGAATAATGTTTGTAGATTTTGAGAAAGTAAAGGCCAAGAATGCATGTGATGCTAAGAAGTTTCCACCCTTTCTTTTCATAAAGCCACAACTGCTTAATCTTAATCACTTTTATAGAGTCCCTCATTTGCCACCCCAACCATAATTTTTTGTAGCTGAGCTTGGGGTAATTTCCTCACAATATTTAGTGCAATGGTCTATATTCTTCTACTACTCATCTCTATGTTACCATAAAGAAACATCCCATGGCTTAGGGAATCTAGATGTTGCAATCATATGATATCTAATCCCTCAATCTTTTCTACACAGACTCTTATTTCTAATGTTCCCACCATATCAACAACAAATGGTTCTAATATAATTAGCAATCCTATTCGATATTACTCATACACTTACTATTCCACATATTTATCATTTTCCTCATCTTTTACTAATTAGAAAAATTAAAGCATTAGCTACGATATCAATTCATAGTGGATGCTAAAAATTAATTGTCTAAGCTATGAAATTGGCCTAACTGAAGTCAAGGAGGATACCACATAGCTAACTGATCGATTCGTGGCTAATATTTTCTTTTACATATTGATGAGGGTGTAAACTGTTTAGGGGTAAGTTGGGCTAATGTCCAATCCAACCGACCAGGATAAAGGTCGAGAAAGATACTTGATGAGTTAATGGGGTTGAGCCCTGCAACCAATAGCACATGTCAGGCTTGCCGAAGGACCCTCGACTAAGGTACTCGATGCTCAAGTCAATACTTAATTGACTAAAAGTTAGAGCAACAGACTGAGGGCTTTGAATGATAATGAGCATACCTGGTTGAGGGCTGGTAATGGGGTATATATAGCCTTCTAGTGAGGTTGATATGTCAATGGTTCCCTTGCTATATAGAAAGGGCCTCTATCCTTACTTAAGGGCTTTTAAGTCTTCTTCAACCTATGTACTATTCTAGGTGGTGCCATCTCCAGCTCCCTAGGACAAAGTGGTACACAAGAGGGGTGTACTACCTTAGCACGGCAGAAAAGATAGTACTGGTGGTGGCACACATCATTACTACGGAGGCATGCCATCTGTTAGAGCATTCAATACGGTAGAGAGGTGGTCGTATCCGTTCAACATCCCATGTCGAGGAGAAAATTCACAAGTGAGTAATTTTGGTAGATTTTAGTCGACACAGTGGAACTCTATTTGATTCGAATATCTCTCGCGTTAGGCGTTGGCTAAGTATCCTCGATCTGGTCGACCATACTCTGGTTGACTGGGCAAGATGTTGGTATTTGCGCTAGAGGAAAGGCCCAGTAGGACTGGGTTTAGTCGATAATCTAGTGAATTAATAATAAGATATGCCTAAAGTGATTAGGCTATTGAATGTTGAATCTTTTGTCTAGTCAAGTGTTATTGTGTTAGGCCTATTGGGCTATCACATATCATAAGTCCCCCCCCACTGCACAGTCATGATCAAGGTGCTCGACGAGAATGAATTCGGAGTAGCTGACTTGCAAGAACAAAATATACTTGATGAGGAGTCCCATCACGTTGGTAACATATTTATTGCATTAGTCGATAAGGGTTTTGGCATATTTAATGTGACTATTGCATTGGGTGGTACGGATCGTCAGGCGGCAGCTGCATAATAATTGCGTTTGATTGAGTTACCGCACACTGAGGTTTATAAATAAGTGCAGTAAAAACCTTCATTCTATATTTTTACAGTATTTTGTGAAGTCGATTCAATCGTTTTACTGCACTTTCAATGAATCGAGTTTTGCTCTAAGTTTGCAAACCATGTAAGTCTTTCGTATTCATTGAGTGAGTTTTATTTTGCCGCAGCTTGATTATACTATTTTGTTAAACATGTTGAGAGTATTCAGTGAATATGGCAGTCAAGGTAGTAATGGTGAGGCTACTCAATCGACGTAGGTTCAACTAGGGGGTATGGCTCGAATAACGAGCCTCATGAGTTGTCTAGCGATAGTTCAACTTCATCTAGTAGTTTTAGCGATCATCGCATTACTGCGAGGGGCGAGGTTAGGCCAAGCCAACATTCCATTTCTTGTGGTCGATTATTTACCCCCCCAACCAATATAGTAAGATTATATCAAAAGTCACAGATGGGGATCTCGAGCTTATTAGGCGATTGTACCATGTTTCCCGAGAGTTCGAGCTGATTGTCCTTAGCCACGACAATAGGATGCATCGGCATCTGATCGATTGTATCATGATTTTCAAGGATCTCTTTAGATGCGGGCTTAGTTTTCCTATAGCTCAACCAATAATCGACTTCCTAATAGGGCTACAAGTTTGCATTACCCAATTGTTGCCAAATTGCTTCTCGACTATATACAGTTATGTGGTTCTCATGCACTTTCATAACCAACCCCTAACTTACAAACTTTAGTAATCTCTTTCATCTTTTGATGCCCTAAAAATCAAGGAGTACCGAGGAGTCAGTCTTTTACTACCTTACAGTCCATCTTTGTCAAAAATTCCTAGTGACACCTTCTTCTTCATTTGGTCAAACCTGAAAGAGTCATTATTTTTATGTTCGTTCATCGGGTGGGGTTGGGTTTAACATACCCATGGGTTGGATGAAGGGTCATGTCGAGATGCTAGGGAATGACACTTCGACCTGGCATAATACCTTCGTTCAAAATTTAGTTTAGTTTGGACAAATGGAGGCCTCGGGGAATGTCGAGGAGAGAAACCTAGTCTTAGCAGGCTTATCTCTTGCACAACTAGGTCTGTCTACTGACGCTCGACTAGGTACATACCCCAGTTGACCTAGTTTATTTAGAATTTTATTTGTGTAACTTCCTAGTCGATTCTAATTTATTCATTTTGTTGTCTCTTTGCAGACCGAGAGGAGATCATGAATTATACCTATGAACAAGCACTGGCTCATCAATAGAGATCGCAAGAGCACCGCTAGGCTAACAGTCGACAAAAGGCTACTCCTCAGGCCGCTCCATAGCCGTAAGCGCTACTGTCCACTCATGTTTCTCAAGCAGCCCGACCAGTTGCTATCAGGACCAGTAGCTCTTCTTCTTGACAAAAAGGGCCGACAGACGAGTAGACAGAGTCCACCCAGAAGAAAATTGTTGCTGATAAGAGGAAAGAAATGGCTGAGGTATCAACTTAGCTGATCGGGGTCTAGCTCTTCGAGCCTTGCCCGGATGATGAGCTGGATCCACTGGTGAAATTTCCCTCTCCTAGATTTAGGACTGAGGTTGGCGTCCATAATTCTTGGTCGATGATATCGACAAAGTTGACTTGATCCGCGCCCCTCAAAGTGATAATAGATAGGCTCTTCATGTTCAACCATAAAAGATGATGGAGATAAGCTACCCAGGAGCTCTGAAGGCGCTAGCATATCACACAAATGTGGTAAGTATCTAGTTAAGTTTTGCTTGCGTCTTTCAAGTTTTTGTTCAAACTTCTCGAGTAAAATTAGTTTTGTTGCAGGTCAACCAACTATGTTACCATTTTTATCACAGGGCCAAGTTGGCCCTCGGTGATCGAGAGGAGCTCTAGCAAAGGCAAAGTGACACAAAGGTGGCTAAGACTTAACTCGACTCCACACAATCGAGAATCGATGAGCTAACTAAGCAGTTCAAGGAAAAATATGCACAGCCCATGACTACTGTGGCTGAGAAGAGTAGGATAGACGAGGTCCTGCTGATGGCTAGATTGGATCCTGAGGTTAATTATAGCGCTGGTTGAATGCATGGGCATCAAGTTGCCATGAATTATGCTCGGGCTGAATTCTTCAAAGCGCTCCCAGCCCTTCGAAAAGAAGGTTGTGCAATAGTTCATGTGATGCTCGGCATTCGAGGATGCCAACGTTGTCTTCTCAATCAACGACACAAAGGATGCCTTCGAGAAGGATCTAAAGTAGCTGGAATTCCTAAGGTATTAGATTCGTCTCGAGAACAGGGCGCGTCTTAATGTGCTTCAAATTGAATGGCTCAAGGATCACCTTAATCTCCCTTTAGTTGAAGAGAACATTTCTGTGGTCAAAGGGGGCACTCCTGTGGTTGGGTCAACTACTGCTCCCAATTAAAGGTTGGTCGAGGTGACTAGTGAATTTAGTTTTGTGACCGACTTTGCATTCGATATCTGAGATGGCAAGCTTGACGTTGTCGCCTTTTTCCCTCATGCTGGGTCCAATTTCTTGCATGATGAAGCAGGGCCTTCCCGACCTACTACTATTGCTCAACCTACGCTCGCTGCGACACCTAAACAAGAAATCGAGGGCCCTCCTATTGTTGTGCTTGTGCCTTTTTGATCGAAAGATCGATAAGGTTGCTGCTAATCGAGTTGCTTAAGTTGGAGGGAAAGAAGCTGGGTCAAGCTGAGGCTCCCCCAAAGTTGGCGACGAATTTTTGAGTTCGGATTGGCGGCAGTAAAGAGCAAAAAATTCCATCAAAGAAGCAACGGCTTTCGCTAACGCTCAATCCCTTGCTTGTTGGGGACTTCTTTTCATACTACATAAAACGATAGGGTAGAATAGACTCGACTTGTCTTCCACTCTTACTGCAATTGATGGCTAAAAGGACAAAGCTGCTGGGGAGGTTTAAAATCGTCAACAATCTCTGTTCTCCTTTACTTAGTAAAGTAGTCAATGGCATTAATGAAAATACTTAACCTCACTCCTATCGATCGGTCAGGGTATCAAGAGATTTTCTTTTCGGGGAAGGGAAGAGAACAACTACTACAGCTAGTGTCTTTGGAAATGGCCGGATTATTAGGATGAAGATTTTTTACCTGACTGAAACAGAAGTTAAAACTCAAATTGCCATAGATCGCGATTCAAAGAAAGAGGTTGGGCTTTCTCCTTTATGGTAGGTTTTGTTGTTTTTATGGATTCCAAGTTTGGTTGCTTTGCAAGATGCTTGCTTTGATTAATTTTGTAATTTTTGTAACTTTTTGCAAACTTTGTAACCGAATGCTTAAGCGTAATGAATGGTTATTTTCTGGTCGTCCTTGTGCACTCAATTCTCTTTTTGTTTTTAATGCTTTCATTTTCATTGACTGCTTGCACTAATAATGATGAGATAAGCAATTTGATGACATATAAGAAGTTGTACAACATAGTCTCTTGATAAAAAGATTAACGGTGCTTAATTAATTTAAAACCAAGTTAATGGTTGATTGGGAGATCGGCTTTCAAAGGAGCAATTATATCAACTTAATGACAGTCAATTGGACTTAACCCATCTAAAATAGGCTATGAAATAATCTTTGTTGTCGATTACTTGGTCGACTTGAGTTGTTGTTTTCGCAATTAAGCGAGCAGGCTTGGCGCCATGGTCGATCGCGGTTGACTTTATTAAATTAACTTTGAGTTCTTGACCAATGTTGTCATTGGGATGTGTATATCGGCGGAGCAACTTGATGATCGATTGCAAGGTCAATTCCAGGTTGTGCTTGGCAAAATAGTCGATTTTAAATAAGTTGCTCATTAATCAAGTTTGGCATAATCGAGTTTAGATGAGAAACTTGTTATGTTTGGGCTCAGAGCTTCAACTTACTGTTTGGAATAGATTTTGGGGTCGACTGCAGGGTCGACTTTAAATGATTAACTCGTTTATTGATTTGGGGCTAGAAGCCTTAGCTTGCGGTTTGAAACCATTTTAAGGTTGACTACGGGATCGACTTTAAACAATCGAGTTGTTTATCAGTTTGAGCTCGAAGCCCTAGTTGCTGATGCGAATAGTAGCTACAAAATCATAAGTAGTTTTATTAAACTGGAATTGTATTTCAGTACAGTCGAGTGGAGATGTTAGTCTGTTTACACATAAAATCTTTTCAAGTTCACTGCGTTCCATGGTCGAGAGAATTCGTTGCCATTTACTTCCTCTAGTCGGTCAGAGTTGTGCTTCCCTACCTTAACCACTAAGTACGGGCCTTCTCATTTTTGGATCGAGCTTGCCTATATTCTTCAAGACTTCAACATTCTTGAGGATGAGGTCTTATACTTTGAAACTTCTTGGTCGAACTCCCTTGTTATAATGCTCGGTCATCTTCGATCTGTATCTTTGCATTTTTGTGTACGCTTGCTGATGTAGTTCTTCAATCATTTCAAGGATGAATCAGCTTTTAGATTTGTTCTTGATTGGGTTGTAGTAGATTACTTGAGTTGTGTGATGTATCAATTCTATTAGAACAACTGCCTCGGACCCGTACACTAAACTGTATAGGTTGTGACCTGTGGAGGTTTGAGGGGTGGTTTTATATGCCCATAGCACCCTAGGGAGGTCGTCTCCCCAACTCGCTTTAGATCCTTCGAGTCGAGCCTTGAGGTGGTCTAGGATGGTTCTATTGATGACCTCTGTTTGTTCATTGGCTTGAAGGTTCCCTACTAAAGTGAAATGCTGTCGAATGCTTAGGTTCTCGCACCAGTTCCTCGTGCTCCTAATCTGGAATTGCATCCCATTGTTTAATATCAGCACTTTTGGCAAATCAAAATGATAGATAATGTTCTTCCACATGAAATTTTTAATGGCCTGTGGCCACGTCGGTTATCTTTGGGACCACTCGACCCACTTGGTGAAGTATTCGACCACAATGATCTTGAATTTTATTTGGCCTGTTGTCTTCAGGAAGAAGCCAACTATATCTATCCTCTATTGGTCAAACGGTCACGTGATTTGAACCGGCAATAACAGTGCCGTGAACTGGTGAGGTATGTTATAGTGGACCTGACGAGGGACATTTCCTGGTAAAGTCGACAGCATCCTTCAACAAAGTTAGCCGAAAATACCCATGTTAGATAATTTTTTGGGCAAACAAGTATCCTCTGGAGTGATTCCCGCAGATTCCTGCATGGATTTCTTATAAGACCTCCGGAGCCTGTTCTGTTGTCAAACATCTTAATGGTGGTCTTGAAATTGATCTCCTGTAAAGCTGGCCATATTCGTCAAGGGCAAACTTTGCTGCTTGACCTCTGAGTCTTTGTGCTTATGCCTTATCTTTAGGAACTCTTTTCTATTTCAGGTAGGCTTTGAGCTCATCCTACTAAGAGGGAGAGGCTTCTTTGATCTTTCCAATTAAGATTTGGTCAACACTGCTTATGGTGGGTTTGTTGGCAACCAAAAACGTGAAGGTTTTATCTCTAGTTCCTTTTGTTGAGCTGGCAAATTTTGATAGGGCGTCTGCTCTTTCATTCTCTGATCTAAAAGTATTGCTGTAACTTTTTGACTTCAGCTAGATACTTGCTCATCATAGCTTCCTTCGCTTTGAAGTTTTCTTTGAACTGTTCTGGGACCAGCTGGGAATTAGTGATGGCTGCAAGCTGCTTGACTCTTCTATCGACGACCATCCTTATGCCCGCGATGAGGATCTTGTATTCTGCTTCATTATTTATGATAGGGTAGTTGAGTTTGATTGCAAAGTCATACTCCTCGGTTTGCAAAGAACATAGGGAAACATCTATTCCCCCTTCTGAGGAAGTCACTGAGCCATCGACATGTAGGGTCTAAACAAAGGAATCCTAGTCAATTTCGATAGATAGGTCGAGTCTTTCCGCGATAAAGTCTGCTAACACTTGGGCCTTTATAGCAGTTCGAGACTAGAAGTGATGTCGAATTCCCCTAACTTGATGGCCTGCTTCGTTAACCTCCCCGACGTGTTTAGTTTTGATAGTGCTTGTTTCAACAGTTGATTTGTCAGAACCACAACAGAGTGAGATTGGAAATAGAGTCTCAATTTCCTTGATGCGGTAACCAAAGCAAAGGCAAACTTCTCGATCTCTAGATAGTTGCGTTCTAGGCCCTGCAATACTTTATTGCTGTAGTACATAGGTCGATGGGTGATGTTTCTAGTTGAGACCAAATGTGAACTGATTGCTGCCAATGAGACTAGCAAGTAAATATGCAAAACTTCTCCGACCTCTGGCTTAGCTACATTGGTGACGTTGATAGGTATTGCCTCATTTCAACCAGAGCCTGGTCACAATGATCTATCTATTGAAACTTCATCGTATTTCTAAGTATTTTGAAAAATGGTAGGCTATTGTTAGCTAGTTGAGCAATGAAATAGCCCAGAGCTATGATTCTTCCGACCAAGTACTGAATGTCCCTAACTATTCGAGGAGATGAGATGTCCAGAATCACTTGGATCTTTTAGGCTTTTACTTCGATGCCTCTTTAGCTAACCATATAGCCTAAATATTTGCCTCCTCGCACCATAAACGTGCACTTGTTAGGGTTGAGTTTTGGGCTGAAGATTTGAAGTATTGAAAATGTATGGCTGAGGTTGGCCAGACGATTCTGTTCATTTTTTCATTTTGATAATCATGTCATCAGCATAGACCTCCATGGTCTTACCGTTCTTATTTTTGAACATAAAGTTCACGAGTCTCTAGTAGGTTGCACCTGTATTTTTTAGCCCAAAAGGCATGAATAGAAAACAATATACACCATTGGGAACTACAAAGGATACTTTATCTCTGTCCTCAGGGTCCATGAAAATTTGATAGTAACCTTGAAATGCATCCATCATACTCAAAAGATCGCAACCAACAGTAGAATCAACTAATAAATCTATACAAGGCAGCATGTAAAGATATTTAGGACAAACTTTATTCAAATCGGTAAAATCATTACACATTTGCTACTTTCCTTCATTTTTGGGGACAATGACTATATTACAAAGGCAACTTGGATATTAAATTTCTATAATGTATCCTGCCTCTAAAAGCTTGTTGACCTCCTCTTCGATGATCTGGCACCTTTCAGCATTGAAGACTATGGTCTTTTGCTTAACTGGCTTCTATGAGGGGTCCATGTTCAGGTGGTGGACAATGATATTGGGGTTAATTCCCTGTAGGTCAGTAGCTTTCCAAGCAAAAACATCAACATCCCATCTAAGGAGATCGACCATAAGGCACTCTATGTTGCTTTCGAGATCTGTACTAATTTTGGTGGTCTTGTCGAGGTTCCTAGGCTTGAGCTTGATGGTTTTGAATTCTCCGACAGGTTCGAACCTAGTTTCTTCCAGTTTTGGCTTCTTACTTTGATGTCCTTCCTTAGGTTCCATTATTGGGATGTCTCTCGAGGGCTTTGGTATTGGTCGAGTCTTCTGTGTATTTGCATCGACTGAGACTGTGTAATAGTACTAAACTTCCTTCATGTTGCAGAGGAGTTCGCCAGTTCCAGTTGTTGTTGGAAACTTGATCTTTATGTGATAGGTCGAGATAATGGCTCTGAAATCATTCATTGTTGGTCGTTAAATAATAACATTGTAAGCAAATGGTGCATCGACGACTAGGTCGTTAACCATGAGCGCTCTTCGGCGAGGGGCTACTCTAAATGATGTGGACAAGTTTATAGACCTCTCAGGGATGATCTTCGATCCAACGAATCCGACCAGTGGGGTGTACACAAGCTCAAATTTCAGCTTTCCCATATTTATTCTCTTTAAGATCGATAAGAAAATTATGTTTACAGAGCTGCCGTTGTCGACCAACATCTTCCTAACCTCAAAGTTGGCTATCTCAACAAATACCACGAGGGGCAATCTAGCTGGTTGTCTTCCTCTTGATTCTCGATGTGAGACAGGTCGACATTAGAGAAATAGATTGATTATGCACTAGTCGAAAGCTTAAAAATTATTTCAACCAAGGTAGATTTAGTTGATTCCAACCTCCTTTGATTTGCCTTCTTACTGATTTGGAGTACCCTACAGTCGGTCCTTCAGCAATGGTATCAATTACTCCCCTGATGGGTGGGAGGAGATTGTGGGCAGGCTTCTTCCCCTTATCTTATTTCCTCTGACTAACCGATCTTTCTCTATAGAGAGTCTGGTCGGTTATGCCCGCCTCCTACTTGGCTCTTTCATCGACAAATTTTTTCAGATGACCCTATTAGATTAGCCTTTCAATCTCGTCGTGAAGATTGAAACATTCTTCTGTGTCATGGCCTTTCTACCTATTCATCACTTCTATTTCAGTCAACTTCTTGGACTTTTTGAGGAGGTTGTCATGCTG
This sequence comes from Jacaranda mimosifolia, assembly GCA_018894105.1. Taxonomy (NCBI): domain Eukaryota; kingdom Viridiplantae; phylum Streptophyta; class Magnoliopsida; order Lamiales; family Bignoniaceae; genus Jacaranda; species Jacaranda mimosifolia. The sequence goes on along the minus strand of CM032130.1, from coordinate 11,283,605 downwards.
GATGGAAAACAACACCTTCTTTCTGGTAGTGTTGAGCAGAGTGTAATTGTGAAAACACTTGATCATTGATCGATGACCATCTTTGTGCTGTCGGTCATCTTTCTCTTTAGCCTTCTTTTTGTCAGTATCCAAATTGCCATACTTGAGCTTGTTCATGTCCTCTTGAGTTATGTACCTCTCCATAAGGTTGAGAAATTCCTCCATGGTGACCAGGACATTAGTGCATCCTTTATGTCGAAGGCCCAAGATCAAAAACTCAATCTGGGGACTGTCAATCTTTAAAACTTTTGTATTGAACTTGGTGAAAAAGTCTTGGAATGACCCTCCCTCGTACTGTTTGACAGTGTACAAGTGGGTATGGGGGAGCTTCGCCTTCCTTCGACTAGTAAATTGGTGGAGGAATGTGTCATAGAATTGGTCATACGAATAAATCGACGATGGTTCCAATTTAACAAACCAATCTAGTGCAATTCCTTGGAACGTGGTGACTAGCATTTTGGCATGGATGAACTCATTATGCCCATGAAATTGCATCATGTGCTCGAATTATAGAAAATACTCATTTGGGTCGGTTGAGCTATCATACATAGGCAGTCCTATAGGAACTTTGGCCTCGACAGCTATGCGCTCGTTGATTATCTCTTGCATGAACGACTACTCCCTCTTTTGATGAAGTCGGGGAGCACCATCACAATAAGGGTTCTTCTTGGAGTTCTTCCTCAAAATTTCTTCCAAATGCTTGTTCAACTGCTTTACTTGGTGGGATACTTCTTCCTACTCTTATCAATCAACTTGGGACAGATTTCTGTTTGTCTGGGGTCTTGGGCGCCCAACCCTGTCATGCTATGGGGCTCAAATGGGCCGAGTGAAATGATCTATTGAATCAGCCACTTCTTCTAGAAGGTTGGGTTGAGGTTCTTCCCTCGAGAATTATCCTGAGATATCCTCTCATCGAGTAGGGGGACGTCTAGCTTCTAGAAAGAGAGGGCCTTTTCTCTTGGTGAGAAGGTTGGGGAGTGGCACTAGCAGCTGGACCAGGTTGATTGCTATGCTGCTGAAGGAAGTTGATAGTTGAGCAAAAATCTGGGCTGATATCTACTCTCTTATCAATTACATTAGTTGGGGCATGGTATAATGATTACTTACTATGGCTGGGAGCTGGGTCCAGCCATATTAGGTTCTTGTTGGGGTCTAGGATGAGGGGTTAGGGATCTTCTATTCTCCTCTCTTTCAAAAGCGGCTCGTCTAGTGTTAACCATTTTTCTCAATCACGGACTCAATTTCGCATAGATGGCACCAAATGATGAGGGTGTAAACTATTTAAGGGTAAGTTAGGCTAATGTCCAATCCAATCGACCAGGATAAAGGTCGAGAAAGATGCTTGATGAGTTAATGGGGTAGAGTCCTACAACCAATAGCAAACGTCAGCCTTGTCAAGGGGCCCTCGGCTAAGGTACTCCGATGTTTAAGTCAGTACTTAATCAACTAGAAGTTAGAACAACAGAGTGGGTGCTTTAAATGATAATGAGCATACCTGGTTGAAGGCTAATAATGGGGTATTTATAGCCTTCTAGTAAGGTTGACATGTCAGCAGGGCCCTTGCTATATAGAAAGGGCCTTTGTCCTTCCTTGAGGGCTTTTAAGTCTGTCTGATTCTAGTCGACACAATGGAACTCTGTCTGATTCGAATATCTCCCGGGTTAGGTGATGGCTAAGTATCCTCGATCTGGTCGACCATACTCTGGTCGATTGGGTAAAATGTTGGTATTCGCGCCAGAGGAAAGGCCCAGTGACACTGGGTTTCGTCGATAATCTGGTCGATTAACAATAAGATGGACCTAAAGTGATTAGGTTGTTGCACATTAAATCTTTTGTCTGGTCGAGTGTTATTGTATCGGGCCCGTTGGACTATCCCATATCACATATATATAATTTTCTTATGAATAATGCAGAATTAATCTATTAAGCTTGCAAAAACATGATTAAGGGTTTATAGCTAATAATTTTTATTGTTTTTCATTTAAAAAAATTAATTTGCTGTGAACATTTGTTGTTAAAATTTGTAGTTATAACTACGAATTTCATTTCATAGTGAATACCTAATTTTTGTAGTGCAAATTTATTATTTGCTCTATAACTTTATGATTTTTGTTACAGTGTTTATTCCTCTCATGCTATCATATAATAACCAAAGATGGGATAGACAATTAAGACAAACTATAAAGTGGAAAGATTATTATAACTCTCATCTCATTATTTTCCACCTAACTTGGCCATTGCCACTACTCCATCGACTTCGCATCTATAGCATTATTTATGCCACATTTCTGAAGCTAGATTTTGTCTCTTGTTTCTATTCAAATTCAGGAAATATAAAATGTAAGTTATTTTAAAATTTCTCTTGTAAGTTGGCAAAACAACCTACTTTATGTTTTAATAATAGTTAATTCAATTCTATTGCTTGTTTTGATTTGATCTATTATGATATTTAGGATTCTTCACCTGTTGATTCGTGCTACGTACTTTATTATCTTCATTGATGATTATTCACATTATACGTACATCTTATGAAATCTCATTCAGAATTTTGCTCAATATCTCAAGAGTTGATAAAGTGATGTAAACTATATTTTTAGCTTGTATTTAAGTGTTCTGATTCGTAAATACTAGAGACTATATTTGATATAGGTAAGCCCAACATTCCTTATAGGCTTTGACATGGGTAAGCCCAACATACCTAATGAAGGACCAAAACCCAAAAATGGGCCCAAATTATGGAGCCCATGGCCTGACTTGCCATAGGGGTGTATAACATTAGCTTTTGCCACCCATCACGTTTGCTTTAAATGCGCCTCAACCACTAGACTATTCGCATTAATTGGTGTGACGGCACATCACCTCCGCCATTAATGCTATTGCCTCTGCATTGTGATATGGACTTCCCCCTTCGGTCAGCTGACTATTTATAAAGGTTAGGCTTAGGTCGAAAATACCTAAGTTGTCCCTATTTATGGAACAATGTATGACACATATCAAGGAGAAATTCACCTTTTTACCCCAAGGAAAACACTATAAATACCTTTTTGTCTGAGTATAGCAGTAAGCACACACATACTCTTTGAAATATTACTCTATCCAAATATCCTCAAGTCAATTTACTGACTTAATCTTCGGAGAGTCTTAGCCGATGACTCTCTTAGCTAACCTAACATCTGCTCCTTTGCTGCAGGTTCCACCTAACGTCTATATAAACCATCTTTTTGGTCGAAGTACCATTCTAGTACAGACTCAGAAACCTATCACACTAAAAATAACATCATCTTTTGGTGCCGTCTGTGGGAAACGAAACAGATAGCCAAAAATGGTCAACACCAGGTAAACTACTTTCGAGAGGTAGAGTGACTGTTGTTCACCACTACCACCCTACCACCACCGCAAGATCAGCCCGATCAGCGAGTGAAGTGCCTTAGCTCTCAACCTGAGCAGGTGGTTACACTGACCATCCCTTAACTCATGCAAATGATCAGTGACTAGATTTTTGCCCAACTTTCGGCATAACTATCTGCCACCTTATAGAGGCACAACAACCAACCAGCGGCCGCCGTGAGTGACACACCCCATCCCCTATGCGAGGAGGTGGCTAATTCAGCAAACTATTACGCCCGACCCAATCAACCCTAGCAGCGCGAGCGGGTCAAACGCCACAAACTACATCTTAGTCGAGATATGTCCAGAGCTGATAGAGACAAATAGGATGAAGTCTCACACCAAGTTCAACAGCTCAATAAGAGGCTGGAGGCAATCTTAAGGAGAAATATAGAGTAGACATAATTTTGTAATGCTCCCAGAATTCAACAAGAGCAAGAATCTCCTTTTATCCAGGAAATTATTGATGAGCACATAGCCCTTGATGCGAAGGAACCCAGATGACTACCTTAATATGACGGATCCATTAACCTTAATGAGCACCTTTTACAATTTGAACATATGATGCAATTGCATGGCTATAGTGACCACATACATGAAAAAATGTTAGTCACCACATTTTAGGGGATAGCGTTGGAATACTTTGTCAAACTGGAGTCTGCATCCATATTTTCTTATAATCAGCTTTGCGACAAATTCTTAAATCAGTTTGCTAGCAGGAGAAAAGTGAAACTACCATACACTCATATCCACACTGTAAGGTAAAATGAGGGTGAATCTTTAAGATATTTCTTCTCCAGATTTAATACCGATGTTCTAAAAATTGATAACCCTCGAGTTGAGTTTTAATTGATGTCCTGTTTTTGGGTGTGAGGCATAAGGAATGTGCTAATGTTCTGGTTAGGGAGCGACCGCGTACAATAGAGAAACTCCTCGACCTGGCAGAGATGTATATAATCTATGAGGAAATGAATAAGATGAAATTCAGTAGAGGAGAATCCGACAAGAAAAAGGGCAAGGAAAGGGATAACTAACACTAGAAGGAAGGTCATCGATCTTCGATCAAATGTTTTCACAATTATGCACCACTAAATATTCCCAGGAAAGAAGTCTTATTCGCTATACATAATGACAACCTTCTAAAAAGACCAAGAAAACTCAATGAAACAGAGGCCATGAAAAAATTTAAAAAATGTTATCATTTTCATCGGCAAAAAGGGCATGACACGGAGGATATTTTTCAACCTTCAGGATGAAATTGAACACCTCATTAGACAAGGCCACCTCAAAAAATACATTGACCAAAAATCCTTACAGGTAATGGATCAAACCAACCGACTCCCTATAGAGAATGGTCGATCAGCCCACGAAGGGAAGACAAGGGAAAATAAAAGGTTGAGGAAGATCGTCCCCCTTTGTAAGGTGTGATTGACACAATTGTAGGAAGAATAATAAAGGGGACTCCAAGTCAGCAAGAAAGTAGATCCAAAGACGTTTTGACCCCGGCAAGTTGATGCAGACCAGGCCTATTTACCAGTTTCCATAAGTTCTAAACCCATATCTTTTTTAGAGTCCAACCTCTCTTATTTAGGAGGTAAAGGTACAGAGAGAAACTTAGATTGACCATTGGTGCTTTCTATAGAAATTGCTAACTTCGAAGTCAGGAAGGTCCTATGGACAATGGGAGTTCTGCAAACACCATCTTTTTATCCACACTGGATAGAATGAAGTTGGGAAAGCTAAAATTTGATCCAATCAAAACACCCCTACTCGGATTTGGGGGATCAGAGATTGTGCCAGTTGGATCTATCAAGTTGCCTACTTCCTTTGGAGAGTCTCCCAAAAGATGCACCCTTATGGTCAGTTTTCTCATCGTTCATGCACCTTTTTACCTACAACTCCATCATCGAAAGGTCGACACTAAATAATGTTTGAGCAATTATGTCTACTTATCACATGAAAGTTAAATTCCCAACCGCAGCTGGAACAGATGAATTATTGTGTAATATAAAAAAGGCTTGGCATTTTTATACTATTTCAATCGAGGCTAACGCCTAAAAGCTCAAGCCAAACTGAAACCCTCAGGGGATATCCCCATAATGGAACCTAAGGAAGGATAGACAAGCAAGAAGAAGAAAAGGAAAGATACTTGGGTTCAGTCCACTGAAGAATTCAAAACAGTTGAACTCGACCCCAGTAACCCAAACAAGACAATGAGGATGGGAACAAGCCTGGCGCACAATATGACATGCATGCTCGTCGATTTTCTCTAGGGAAATATTGATGTCTTCCCTGGAGAGTAAACGATGTCTAGGGAATCGACCCTAGATCATCATCCATTGCCTCAATGTTGATCTATCTTTCAAACTGGTAAGGCAAAAGACAAGAACCTTTGACACAGAAAGGACTCAGATCATCGAGGAAGAAGTCAACAAGTTGTTAGAGGCAGGCTACGTAGTTGAAATACAATATCCCTTTAGTTGTGTAATGTAGTCCTGGTCCCTAAAAATGAGGGCAAATGGAAAATGTATAACGATTTAACTGATCTTAATAAAGCATGCTCTAAAGACCTGTATCCTCTACCGCGTATAGATTTGTTGGAATACTCAACTGTAGGATATGACCTCCTGAGTATGATAGACATTTTTCAAGGTTATTACCAAATTTTCATGGTGCCCAAAGACAGAGATAAAACTTCTTTTGTGGTCCTAAATAGTGTGTATTGTTTTTTAGTCATGCCATTTGGATTAAAAAATATTAGGGCAACATACCAAAGACTGGCCAACTTTATGTTCAAAAATAAAATAGGTCGATCCATGGAAGTGTATGTGGATGACATGATCGTTAAAGAATCAAATCGCCTAACCGACCTGATCATGCATTTTCCATCCTCAAAGCTTTTGGTATGAAACTCAACCCAAACAAATGCACATTTGGAGTAAGAGGCGAAAAGTTCTTGGGATACATGGTTAGCTAACGAGTAATTGAAGCTAATCCTCTAGAAAATTCAAGTTATACAAGATATCCCACCACTAAGGACAATCCAAGATATGCAAAGGCTGGTCGGAAGAATTATTGCCCTTGATCGATTTATTGCCCAATTGGCAGATAAAAGTTTGTCTTTCTTCTAGGTTCTTAGGAATGCCAGAAAATTTCAGCGGATGGAGAGATGTGACTAGGCTTTGGTTGAGCTCAAGCAGTACTTAACCAAGCCTCTACTGTCCGTGAAGTATTGAGCTTGTGCTTGGCAGTCTCCACAGCAGCAGTTAGTTCAGTCTTGGTATCTAATGAACAAGGTTTGTGTAGTAAAGTTTTGCAAGGACCTGAGCATAACGATCTGGAGATCGAGAAGTTTGCACTAGCACTCATCATAGCGGCATGAAAATTGAGATCCTATTTCCTGTCACACACTATGATTATTTTGACAAATCAACTATTAAGTAGGTGCTCTCCAAGCCCAATACATTGGGGAGGTTAACCGAGTGGGCTATTGAGTAAGGAGAATTTGACCTCAAGTTTCAACCAGCATCGCTATAAAGACCCAGGTGTTAGCTGGCTGTGTAGCAGAACGAGTTGACTTCCCCACGGTTCATGAGCAGAAATTGCAGATTAGTCATTACATGTGGATAGTTCAGCCATGAATTAAGGAGGTGGAGCATGTATCTTGTTATGTTCCCCTTAAGCTGAGGAATATGATTTTGTTATCAAGCTAAATTATCTTATCACACATAACAAGGCAGAGTACAAAGCTCTTATTGTGGGGATGAGAATGGCCTTAGATTGAGGGATCAAACATTTGGCAACCATCATAAATTCTCAGCTCGTTGCCGAATAGTTTGGGGGAAATTTTGAAACAAGAGAAATGACCATGAACACCTATCTGACTGAGGTCAAACGACTTGAACAACAATTTGAAGAATTCACCCTTAGTCAGGTGCCCAGGTTGGAAAACAAAAGAGTAAATGCACTTTTAAAGTTTGGTAGCTCATCAAAAGGCACGGAAGAAAGATCCATTACCTTTTTAGTCTTAAGTAAGCCTGCCATTGTCAGCCTCCAACAGAGCCAGGTTTTCGCAATTAATATATCATATTAAACTTGGATTGATGAGATTAGTGTTACCCCAAGGAGGGTACAACCCCACCAAATAAGGCAGAAGCTCGCAGATTGAGGGCATGCATCCAAATTCTCCTTGGATGAGTTCAATTAATTATAAAGAGATCCATTGCAGGCCCCTCTTTGAAATGTCTCGCCCCAACCAAGGCTAGGAAATTCCACAAGAGGTCCACACTGGCATTTGTGGAAATCATTCGGGGGGTCGGTCATTAGCCCACAAAAATCATTAGGAGTGGATATTTTAGCCAACTTTAAACAAGGACACTGTCGGATTTGCTAAGAGGTGCCCATCATGCTAATATCCTTCATCAGCTAGCGGCGACCCTCGTCCTTGTGCAGATCATGTGGTCGTTTGACCAGTAGGAAGTCGATATAGTGGCATCTTTCCCAAAAGCTACTGGACAAAAGAAGTATATGATTGTGGTGGTCGAGGCTGTGCCCAAAATCATAAATGTCACGATAAGGGTTTCTTATGGAAGAATATCATTTTTTGTTTTGGCTTACCTAAAATTCTCACATCTGACAACAGCACCTAATTCCAAAGCAAACAAACTGGAGAATGGTGTGAAGATCTTGGAATTAAGCAACATTTAACTTCGGTTGAAAATCTGCAAGCTAATGGTCAAACCAAGGTCACCAACATAACTATTCTCAACTACATAAAAACTCATTTGGAAGGCTCCAATGCTAGACCTACCAGGAGTCCTTTGGGCATATTAGACTACCCCACGGATAGCAACTGGATAGAGTCCGTACAATTTGGTGTATGGTTTGGAGGCAGTTATCCCTATAGAATTGATCCTGCATACAACTCAAGGTATACACTATAATCTGATCAAAAATAAAATTGAAAGAGAATTCAACCTTGAAATAATTGACGAGCTCTGACAACAAGCTTTCACAAAATTACAAATGTATAGGTTGATCATGGCCAAACATTACGACAAAGGTGTTAAGCCCAGATGTTTTAAGGTCGGAGATCTTGTTTTCAATAAGGTGGAAGTCTCTAGAACCGTTAGCAAACTTGACTCGAAGTGGGAAGGACCATACTCCATAGTTAAAGTAGCAAAGCATAACTCCTACCGATGGCTGATCTAGCTAGTAATAAGCTACCACACCCATGGAATGCAATTAACCTTAAGAAGTTTTATGTGTAGACTACATTGTACATAATGCACATACTCTAATGAATTTCCTTTTGCAACCCCGCAGTCGCATGATTAGTGTTGTGTCAAATTCAATCCCCAAACAACGATTAAGTCGACCCCACAGTCGCATGATTAACGTTATGTCAAATTCAATCACTAAACAATGATCAAGTCGATCACGTAGTCACATGATTAAGATTGTGTCAAATTCAATCACTAAGCAACGATCAAGTCGACCTCGTAGTCGCATGATTAATATTATGTCAAATTTAATCACTAAACAACGATCAAGTTGACCCTATAGTTGCGTGATTAACTTTGTGTCAAATTCAGCTATCAAACAGGGATCAAGTCGACCCCACAGTCGCATGATGATTTACATAGTTAAAGTTGAAGTTTATTCGCTATAAATTTAAATCAAGCCTAATTCTCAAATATGCGCAATTTCAATGAATAGTATATGATTCTTACTTTGACAACAAGAAGTATAAACTTAATTGAATATTAAAGTTCGCAGCAAAATTGAAGTATCATTCATAAGCCCCTTGAGGCCTTACATCTTTCAGAAAATAAAAAGAAAATTAGAAATAGCAGCATCCATCTAGCTAGACCATACTGTTTCCCCTTGTCAAGCTATTGCCTCATCAGTCACCTCGTTAACCACATTCAGCAGCTCATCAGTCGAGTCCAATCCTACATTCAAAGGAGGCCCCTCAAATTCTTGCTCAAACAGCTTACCATGAGTTACTTCAGCAGGCTGCAAAGGCCCCGACTCCTCAGTCAGAAACAACCGACCATCATCGGGGAAGAAACTCGCCATATTCACCTCATTATTCTTAATTTTCAGGGCAAACTCTTCAGCAAACCCAAACTCTCCCCCACTGCGACGACCTAGGGAAAAGACAAAATACTAGCCTCACCTCTTTCGAGAAGGGCATTTTCATCAAATGCTTAAAGGCGCTCATTTTTATTCACATCGAGTTGAGCCTTGTCCTTCTACCGAAACTCATATCCCATGAACTCCAGCTGCTTCATGGCATGGTCGAAGGCCTTCTTTGCATCATCCATACTAAAAGTTATGCTCGCATCAGTAAAGGCTGATGAGAGCATAAATTATTAGATGGCTTCCTTCCAGATCCCAAGCAGTACCTTGAAAAACTCAGCTCAAGTATATCCATCATGCTTTCATAGCCATGCACTCGACCTGACTCGGAGGCTTCTTGAATTGAATTCATTGTCATTTTCTGTTGCTCCTCAACCTAGCTTTTCCCCTCGATAATAGCTAGCAGCTTAACATCTTTCTCTTCAAGCTGTTTCATCAGCTCAACTAGTCTCGACTCTAATGAATTGACCTTAGTCTTCACCAATTCATTATGCTCCTTCTCCAGCTCATCACATTTATCTAGCAATCTTTGATGTTGGATCTCGCACAACTCATAGCGATGATAGAGGTTATACCCCCATGGTCCAACCTAAAAAGTTACAAATAACAAAGTTAGCAATTTTTGAAATAGAGCATATACTCAAACTTAACAAGAAACATACCATGTTGGCATGGTAGGCAAAAGCTTTTAGAGCATTAACTTATTCGTGGTTAAACATCTCCACCTAGTCATGCTGGAACAGTCCTGTTATCAAAAGAGCTAGCGGTGTTCGCGATATCACACTCGCACCCATCATCATTGCGGTGTTCGACACCCCCATCTTCTCCCCGAATCACAGATCGGGAAATGTTGGTAGATTACATAGCTACTCAGGAGGAAAGGTACCATAGGCGGCCTCTTCGCTCTCGACCACCTTTATCTTCCCTTTTTTGAAAGTAGTCTTTTTAAGGACGCCTTGCTTTGCAGCCTCCACCGCCTTCCTCTTTGCTTGAGGGGAACTACTAACTACTCCTGCGCTTTGGGCAGCAGTAGGTTAGACCTCCTGAACTGCAGAGCTAAACCTTACAGCTTGAGCAGCAGCTAAAGCGGTGGCAGCCTCTTTACGCTGTTGTGCCTTCTGTTATTTTCACATGGCGATTTGTCTCACACGATACATGATCGATTGACCTACCAAAAAAATAAGTCTCAGTCAAACAGAAAGCAACTAGGAACAATATGTTAGATTATTTAAAAAGGTTAGTTTCTACCTAAATGTGCATTGGCATGCGGTCTCATTGCGGTGGTCAACAATCCTGCCAGAACCAAATTCCTTTCCTTTATGAAAATCGACACACCCATCTCACTATACTCGAGGAGATCCTAAAGAAATACATTATTTTCAAATGGATTCTCACTTGTATCTAACTTGACCCTACCTATCATCCACCCCCTCAAAATGTTAAAACTGACCCCAGCAGGAGGTCAAACATAAAAGGATCTCCTATTCAACTTTTGGCCATGGGAAGATGATAGAGCCCTAAACACTTTTCTCCGAGGTCGTACTATTACGTAATAAAACCTAGACTCCCTAACCAAACTAGACTTATGAGGCATCAGTAAGTGGAATAAATGACTGAAATTGGCCCAAGAAGGAGCTTCGTCGAGAATGCCCATTAAAATAATAAAATTATACATGAGAGCGAAGCAATTGGGAAGGAACTGGGTTATACACACTTGCAAACCTCTCAGTAGGTCAACTGTTGGGTCCGCTAAAGGGAACCTAAGGCCGCATTTCATGGCGTCCTCAAAAATAGCTATGCACCCCTCAGGAGGAGTATACATTCTATCTACAGCCCTGGGTTTAATTAGCTTGAATACCTCAGGAACGTGATACTTCCCCCTAATCGAACTAAGATCATTTAATGATATTTTTGACAAGATATCACTATAATGAGTCATCGTGAATAACCTAACCCTTGACCTGGGAGGTTCCTCTACTACTTCTAACTCCTCCTCCTCGACTATGGGCACAGAAGTCCCCGCTTTACCTACGTTCATGTTAGAATGACCCACCTCCAATACTCTCTCATCTACATTCACTTAGAAGTGCTAAGGGGACCCCAACCTCCCATTTGAGGACTCGCTTGGGTCTACCCCGCTAGTCGAGGTGTCTACTAAAAGGGTAGCCTCAAAATCAGAATTTGAACTTGACATGTTTTGACAAGATATCGTTGGCAGAATTTAAAGTGCAGGAAAGAGAGACTTACGAAAATCGTGTGTTGAGAATAAGAGCTCTAGTTTCCTGAAAAATTGGCCACAAATCTGCACAGCTTGACCTCAAAGCGTTGCGGTAAAAGTGAAAATGAATGGTGAAAATCACTTATTTATAGGCAAGTTAGAATGTGAACTAGCTAAACTTACCTGTAACTAGCTAATAAATGCATAACCATCAATCACTTTCACATCAATATTCGTGTAACCGCCAAAAACAGTTCCTCCTTGTGTCCCCCTAGTTGAGATTCAAAATTTTTTTCCTGCTCTAACGACTTTCGTCGACACATTTACCTAAAGTTTTGCTACTCCTTACCTTAACCATGTTACAGTTGAACTATAGAGGTTGGGGGATTCATGATATGGGTAAGCCCAATATGCCTAATGGGCCTTAACAAGGGTAAGCCCAACATACCCAATGAAGGACCAAAACCCAAAAATGGGCCCAAATTATAGAGCTTATGGCCTGACTCGACCATAGGAGTTAGGTTCATTGACCTAGAGGTCAACATAAGCTAGGCAAGGACATTAATGGTGTGTAACATCAGCTTTTGCCACCCATCGCATCCGTATTAAATGCACCTCAACCACTAGATTGTCCCTATTAATTGGTGTGACGGCACATCACCTCCACTGTTAATGCTATTGCCTCTGCATTAATGGTGGTATGGAATCCCCCATCCAATCAGCTGACTATTTATAAAGGCTAGGCTTAGGTTGAAAAGACCTAAGTTGTCCCTATTTATGAAACAGTGTGTGATACATATCAAGGAGAAATTTATCTTTTTGCCCCCAAGCAAACACTACAAATACCCTTTTGTCTGAGTACAGCAGTAAGCACATACACACACTCTTTAAATTTTTACTCTACCTAAATTTCCTTAGGTCGATTTACTGACTTAATCTTCAGAGGGATCTTAGCCGAGGATCCTCTCGGCTAGCCTGACGTTTGCTCCTTGACTGCAGGTTTCACCCAACGTCCACATAAACTATCTTTCTAACATTTCGGTTGAGACTCAGAAACTTATTACACTAAAAATAACATCAATATCTGTAGTGATTTTTGCATAATTTTTAAATAACGTGGGACTTTACTACTTTTATCAGATCTATGTACTTCATATAAGCACAAATTTCTTGTCTACAAAAATTAAATTACAAGACGAGAAAAATCATACAAAATAAAAATAAAATTAAAATCTATTAATTATGGGTTTAATATCTAATTTATTCCTCTATTTCTTCTATTTCAAATATAATCTCGAAATTTAATGAGCTTCGCAAAGAATGTCTCGAATGTCGTGGATCTCTTTGAATTTATTTGAAGAAAATAACGCCAATTCGAGGGATTCACACCTTAATTTCAAATCAGACGCCAAAATATATGAGTTTCATGAAGAACGACTTAAACGCCATAGATTTCCTTGAATTTGATTTGAAGAAAATAACTTCAATTTAAGGGCTTCGCACCTTAATCTCCAATCAAATGCTAAAATATAATGAGCTCTGTGAAGAACTCATTGAACGTCTTGAATCTCCTTGAATTTACTTGAGAGAAATGCTGGACTCCTTCAAAGTTTCTCTCACTTGCTGAAATTTGTGTTGCTCACCCCTTTATATATTTATATAGATCCTTGGTGGGAGATCCCAGATAATCTTGAACATCCTTGATAGTTATATTTTCGATGAGATAATATCAAATATCTTTTATTTGACAATGTCAAACACCAAATGATGATGTCAAACATCAAGAGATAATGTCAAACATCTTTGATTTGATTGACCCATGTACATAGATATGCCACATGTAGCAATTTGGTTAGCCCAAAATTGCTAAGCCACAAGATTTAATTTGATTGGCCATAACATTTCATCTTTGACACTTGTCAATATTTGATTTGAGGACAAAATAAATACTAGAGTATTAAAATTAACTATTTTATCTTTTGAAATTAAATTTAATAAATTTCAAAATATAATAAAAAATTTTAAACTAATATCTAGCATATTATTTTACATGTGTTATTTCTCAATTGGTCAAAAATTAATATGTGTACAAATGTCCCTACTTCAAGACTTGATGAAGGATGCATCAATCATTTAAAATGAGTTGAGACTTGAAGTATTAATTTCCTTTGATTTAGTCAGCATTCTTCTCTTTAAAATCAACTATCAAAAGACAAATCCAACCAACAAACAATTGTATTCATTTATGGTGTTGAATTCGCATCAGAACATTCAAGTGGAAATTCACCTTTTAAATCATATCTTTGATATTCCTTGATCTCCTCGTAAAGCAAAACACACGGCTGGGGTAGGTTTCAGATTTATCTTGAAATTCTTTAAAATTATAAGCTACATAATGTTTGAGAACCACATAAACTGACCCACTAATTAAAGACTTTCAAATGAAACCATAAGGCCAGCAAAGTATATTCCTTATCTATTTCCATCTCTTTCCTTTCTTTACATTACTTGTATATAGATGAGGATTACTCATTTAACAAAGCAGCATAAATTAATGAAATCTGATTTTACATTCCTTGGTAAGAAACTCATCATATATAAATGTTTTAGAATTATTGCTTTAATCTTCAAAACTCCTCATAAACCAATTTGAATGCAATTCAATCTCCTACTTAAGATCAACTTCTAGCACTTGAAGGTTTCAATTACCCAACAAATTGCAACTGGTGATGGATTTTGATAGACGCCTATAAAAAGGCACTAACCATGAGCTCAAAGCACACAACCTAGACATCAAGGATTTGCTTTGCTAATTGCTTGGAATGTACTCTTGATTGTTGTGCATTTGGTCTGTTAAAGTGCTAGGTATATACTTCCCTCTTCTCTTCTTCATTCAATACTTTATGTATGCCAACTGTTTGATAAAATGCCTCTATGAACATACACCATTATTTTAGCATTGTTATTGAGTTTTCCATCAACTTAATTCTCCATCGATTCACATGAGCATTAAACATGATCACAGTTATTTGGCTTTCTTTTATTCTTCACCATACTTGGCTTCTCTTATAAATATCAATCTTCTTAAAATGCCATCTTTTCTTCTTTTTTTTCTTTCTCATCAACTTGATTAACTTTTCCCCATATCTTGGCAGGCTGCACCATGGTTTACTTTTAAAGTCATCCATTGTTGGAGTGCAACACTTGATTATCCTTGATGAAGAGAACCAACATATGAAGAAAGGCACACTATTAGTTACTCATATTTCCCTTATTGGTAGATATGCAACAAAGTGGCCAAGCTGACTAATTCACTTTATACTGAGGATGGACCACGGAGATCAAGACTTCCAGGTGTAAGCTTTATGGACAACTCACCATTGTCCCCCAAACAAACTAATTCATTGTCAACTATCAAACGAACTAATTCTTCTACCAACATTAGGTCACAACATCATTGAGGGTAAAGCCAAATGGGGAGAAACTCTTTAATTTGATGGTAATTCTGTTATATCAAATGATACTAGGAGTGGACTAAAGATGTTCTTAGCTGATGCAAGTACAAGTTGATTGTTGCACAAGTATATGATCCATGCATGCTTTATTATTCATATATGATCGAAATTTTGAGATTATCAAAGCATTTTGCGAGGTATGTGTCCGCTCACAAATACTCTTCAAACTTTCTTTGGAGAATTGTTCATATCGCTATGGGATTTACACAACCTTATAGGCCTCCCTATGATGAGACTCTTTTATGATGAAGTGATTGTTAGTGCCAAGGAGCGTACTGGCGTTGATGAGATAAGAACCAAATTTATTCCCCATTATTGCAAATACTTATTTCAAGTTTATCATTCACTTCAAAAGAGCGCCAATGGAGGTCAACTTTCTCAAGTTACTATGGAAAAATGGGTGAAGTATTAGTCAAGGAAAGTCATAAAGTATCATCAACCACCACCACACAAGGAGAACAAGGCGGTTCGCATCAAATCAGCTCACAATCCTCTTGTGAATTTGTTGTTCATGGAGAATGGTCTACTGTAGATGACGAATTATTTTTTAAGCTTGGAATTCATGGGAACTTAAACGAAGAGACATACCTGGCGACATATTTGGCTTGTTGGCTTTGTTCATTCATTCTTTCTACCAATGATGTTAATTTCATACGCCCCAATACCTTTACTATAGCATGTATCATAGCCAGTGGTAGGAAGATAGGTCTTGCTATTCTAGTTTCAGCTAGCATCTACAATGGTTTAAATAAAATTTCAAGTTTCCCAAAATCCAGTTGTGTCCATTCTTCATTCCCCATCCACATTGTTATGCTTGGTTAACGCACTACTTCAAACCACATTATCAAGTTTGGCAAGGAGTGTGTAGTCCCAAAATGGCAATCTTTTTCAACAAAGGGGGAGCAAAGTATTATGACCTAAATAAGGCACGTAAGAGAATTCAAAAAGGGAATTTTGTTTCTTGGACCTGCAATATGATTACCAAAGACAAGGAACTTTCATATATTGACAATGGGAAAGCTAGGGGATTGGAGAAAAACTACTTCATTGCAATTCGTTCGAATTATCTTCCTTTGCGGCAAGGCAACTACTTTATTATTGAACCTTATCGTCCTTATTGCTTTAGTCATCAATTTGGATATTATCAAGGAGTTCCTAGGATTCTTGATCATGACATTTGCATAGCCCCATTGGATGAAGACTTTACTATTGGTGCCTATGTACTTTGCACAAGTTTATGTCTAAAGCATGGGTTGTGTTCACTTGCATTTTGGGGGAATTTTTTCCAACCCCCAAAAAAATCCCAAAAAATAGGCACATTCTCCAATCTTTTTTCCAACATATCAAAATTTATACCCAAAAAATCCCTCCCAATTCAATCCAAAAAATCCCTACACCCTAAAAGTCACACCTACGCTCTCATTTTCCCACTTCACCTTTTACATCACTCATTCATTTATCACTCTCTCGCTTCACTCATATAATATATATATATCTTATATATATGAAAATATTAAAATTTTAGTAGTTAAAAAATTCTAAATTTAAATTTGCAAATTTAATTAAACTAATTTTTGTAAAATTTAATTAAATTTGATTAATTTTTTTATATTATAAGTAAATAATTTATTTATTAAATAACATATTAAATTAATTAACTTATTAATATCGTCTAATATTAACACAATAGTCTATTTAATTTAATAAATTAATTTTAAATAATTATTTTGTTTATTAATAAATAATTTATCTATCAAATAAAGTATTAATTATTTAATGTTTCAAGTTAGTTAGATAACATATTACATTAATAAAATTAATTTGTTTAATTAAATAAATGAATTATTATATTTATATAAATTGTATTTTATACAAATAAATATTACATATGTAATTAAATATGCTAATAATCTATTTAATTTAATAATCAATTACATATAAAATTTAATATAATAATAACTTAATTTTAAATAATTATTTTTTTTATTACTAAATACTTTATCTACCAATCATAACATATATATACATATACACACACATTATCAAATTATAAATGTACATACATATATTACATAAAAAAATTAATATCTCCCCTACAAACCCAACAAAAAAGTAATTGATTTGACATTTACAGTAAAATTTGTCCCCCCACCAAAATATTAACAAACAAACAACTCATTCTCAAACTATTTTCCCAAAACAAAATCAAACAGTTGACACTTTTTTCAATTTTTCTCCCAAAAACTCATTCCCCCAAATTTTTTTTCTAGAAAATGCCCAAAATGCAAGTGAACACAACCGTGGTGTCCTTACGTGCCCCCAAATGTAAGAAAAATTTCTTCGAATTACTAGAAGAAGTAGTGGACTATATTCATAGAGATTACTTTAAGAAAAGTGTTATAAAATTAATCAACTTGAAGCCAATCAAAAAAATTTCTAACGATAAGGATCATGATAAAGGGGATAATCTACTTGCTAAAAATATTCAAAACCCTCACAACTCATAAGACATCAAGCCTCCAATAGAAAAGAGAGTCCTTATCCTTTAGAAGGGAGCAACGATATTAATGTAGATTACCATCGAAAATGGCTTAAAAGTGCTCCTGAATCTCCAAAGCCAAGTGATCCTTTGCCAACAGAGAACTTTGCCAAATAGGTTATCTTCTTCTTCTTCTTCTTCTTCTTCTTCTTCTTCTTCTTCTTCTTCTTCTTCTTCGTTGTCATTTTCGTCTTTAAATAAGCTCCTTTTTGGTCATTTGCTAACTTAAATTATGTAACATTTCAGTTGAAAAATGAAATTATTAATGTTGATGAAGATGAGACATCCCACGTAGCCAATAATCAATCGTGGGACCTAATTTGTTGGCCATAGGCATTCCAATTGATGCAACAATGTAAAATGAGGCACTTAATAGTATGAAAGCTAAACAACTATCTCCTTGTGCTCATGTTTTAGTATTTAAAGGTGAGAAATTTGTACTTAATTATCAAAAAGAATATCTTCAAATGTTGTGAGATTGCCTTCATGAGAGAATAGCAAATACTCCACTTGATTTCATCCCATCCATCAAAAATAGTGTTCAATTTATGTTTGAATCAATGAGGGGTTTCAACAAATTTGACATCTCCAATTTCAAATTATTGCAAGTATTGTTTGACAAGGCCGCCGCTTATGATGAGACAAAGTCAGCACCTTTTGAAAAAACACAACTAGATAAGGCCAAAATTGTCTCTATGACGTCCAAACTAGAGAAAGCAAAGAAATGAACCAAATCCAATCTACGCAAGAGGAGCTAGAATGTGTTAAGAAGAAGCTTAAAAATTTGAGGGAATGCAAGAAGAACTTGACTTCATCATTGAAATGCAACAAAAACTTCTTCAAAGTATCCAAGCCGAAGTTCATGAGATTGAAGAGGAAATTGCTATTATCGAGAGTATTCCTCCATTGAGTGATAAAGTGGTTGAAAATTTGAAAACTTCAATAGAACACTTGGAGACCATCAAAGAATAATTGAAGAACTTAAGTTGTTTTGCTTGAGAGTTATTTAAAACTTTTTGCTCCTTTTCTCTTTTCTTGCTTTTTGTTATGAACTCTATTGCACATTGTTTTTGAGATTACATAATATAATTTTTTTCTATCTTGCAATCTTTTGATTTTTCTTTTTCTTTCTTTTTTTTTTTTTTTTTTTTTTTGGTGAAATGAATATAACTTTGAACAAACTAGTAAATAAATTCACAAAAACATCTAATCTACTTTTTTTTAACTCAACATAACTTAAAATAAATTTAAAAAATTCAATTAAACTACATTTTTTTTTATCTTAACAAAACAAACTAACGAATAAACTCGAAAACTCAAACTCAAAACAAACAACTAAACTTTTTTTTTTAACTCAACAAAATAAAAACTCAAACTCAAAACAAACTAACAAGAAAAAAAACACTAAACTGCCTCTTTTTTTTCACTCAACAAACTAAAAAAAAATCTCAAATTAAACTAAACTACCATTTTTTTTTAACTCAACAAACTTAATAGATTCAAAACAACTAATAAAGACAACTAACTACTACTTTCTTTCTTTCTTTTTTAACTCAACATGATTTTAAAACAAACTAATGAAAAAAACTTCAAAACAAACTAAGAAAGACAACAAAACTACTTTCTTTTTTTGACTCAACAAACTAATGAATAAATTCAAAAAACTCAAAACAACTAATAAGGATAACTGAACTACTTTCTTTTTTAATGAAATAAAGGGAAAAAAATAATTCAAATAAACTCATGACTGAACTTAGAAAATATGTAAGCAACTTGCGTACCCAATAAAGGGATCAAGTCATAAAGCAGTTCAAAGAAAACATCCCTATTTTTTTGGAGGAGGGTGTGCGCGTGTGCTATTCACAGTTTATACTCACGTGGGTCAAGAGTATCCATTGCTTAACCACATTGGACTAGGTGGGATATTTAATATTTTAATGACATAAAATATCTTTAGTGGGGAAAGTTAGCAGTTTAACACATGTACTACCTTTGGTGGGTACCGTTCGCAGTTTATACTTATGCGGGTTAGGAGTAACATGTTGTTTAGGCTGGTGCATCAAGGAGCAACATACAGTTTAGGCTTGTGTATCAAGGAGCAATCTCCCAATTTTATGTGTAGTAGCGCTTCAAGAACTTTCCATTTATTAGGCCAACTCTTAATCCATCTTCAGCAACCAACTTATATGCACCATTTATATAGACTTTTTTAACAACATAAGGGCCATCCTATTTTGATGTGAAGTTATTCCCAGTCCAATGAGTACTGATGATAGGTCTTCTCACAACGAGCACCAAATCCCCAACTTGAAAAGATCATGATCTCACCTTTTTGTTAAATACCTTGGAAAGTCGAGCTTGATAACACTCAAGTATTTGTTTTGCTTCCAACCTTTCACATCAAAGGCCTCCAATTCCTCAAAACAAAGTGTGCATTTTCTTCTTTAGTCAATTCTTCTTGTATAGCTATCCTTAATGATGAAATTTGCTGCTCAAGAGGTAAGACGGCTTCAACGCTACAAACCAATGAATACGGAATTGCTTGTGTAGGTGTTCTATGAGTGGCTCAATATGCCCATAAAGTTTCTCCAATTCTTTCGTGCTAATCTCTCTTTGACTTTGAGACTACAAAAAATTACACAAAGTTTTATTGAACGCTTCAGCAAGACTATTAGCAGCAGCATAATACATAGAGGACTTTCTCTGCCTAAAATTAAAATTTTGAAAACGTTTATCTATTAGACTCCTGCGAAAGAGCTTTTCATTATCAGTTACTATATATCGAGGAACCCCATAGCGATAGATAATGTTGATGCAGATAAAGTCAGCAATATTTTTCTTCTTTACTTCTTTGAGGGGTATTGCTTCAACCTATTTAGAAAAATAGTCTGTTACAGCCAATATATACAAGTGCCCAAATCGAGAACTATATCATGGGTCCAAACACATCTAATCCCCAAGCATCAAATGGCCATGAAGCAACATTCGGATGCAATGGTTCGGGCGTAAGGTTTGCATGAAGTTGGCAAGTTTGACATCTTTGTCCATAATCTATGGAATCTTTTACTATTGTTAGCTAGTAGTAGCCTACCTTTTTTTATCTAGAAATGCAATTTGGAGCCTTTTGGTAAGCACCACAAACTCCAGAATGAGCTTCTTCCATGGCTTGAATAACTTCATCATCACCTAAACATCATAAGAAGACCCCATCAAATGATTGCCTATAAAGCACACCTTTATAATAGATGAAGCGATCCGTACGACGTCGGATATCGACTTTTTGGCGTGGATCATTAGGTAATTTTTCATACTTCAGATAATCCATGATTGGTTAGTGCTAATTTTCTTTTTCTATCTCAAATTATTGAACAACATGGCTTTCATCTTCTTCATAATCTTCATCCCCGCAAATTACCAATACAACCCAACTTTTACATATTGGAATACGTACTTCATTTTTAGGCATGGCAACTGAAGAGGCCAATTTAGCTAACATATCAGCTTGCTTGTTCTCCTTCCTTAGCACATGTTCAATTTCTACATCCCTAAGCCATCCAATAAGTATTTTTGGCGTAATTAGGTATAGGAGTAATTCAGGTTTTTTGACTTCATATTATCTAAGCAACTAGTTGACTACTAACTACAAATCTCCACATACTTTAAAGTACAGCTGTTTTATGCCAACTGCTATCTCTAATCGAAGAGATATTCAGCAACATTGTTGGAATAATTTTTTGTAAAAGTGAAGGAATATGGCAATACTTCATCATCATATGTGATGAATACTACTTTAGCACCAGCTCTTTCTAGATGGGATGCTCCATCAAAGTACATATTCCAACTTCATCAGGTAGATCATCAAATAACTCCCACTCAACAGGGATAGGGTAATCAGCTAAGAAGTTAGCCAAAACTTGTCTTTTTACTGCTTTTCATGGAACATAGACAATCTTAAATTGTTACAACTGAAGGTACCACTTTGCGAGTCTATTAGAGAAGACGGGGCTTAGGACACGACATATTTTAATGGATCTACTTTTGGGACAGGATGGACAGTATGAGCTTGAAATTAATGCTTCAACTTTTTTATTATAAAGATTAGAGCCAAACATATTTTTTCAATCGGCGAGTACTTCAATTTATTTGGCATCATCATTCTGCTTAAGTAGTATAAGGCATTTTCTTTTCCTTCATTATTTTCTTGTGTCAGTAAAGCTTCAATGGAACGCTCTTGAGCAGCGATATAAAGGATCAATGGACGTCTAAATACTGGTTCGATCAACATAGAATGCCATACCATATAAGCTTTTATGCTCTTAAAAGCATTGCTACAAGCTTCATCCCACTCAAACAAAATGCCTTTCTTCAAGAGACAACTGAATGGTCGAGATGTACCAGTTAAGTTTGATATGAATATCCAGAGATAAGCTAATTTTCCTTGCAAACTTTTAAGTTCATGGATGTCTTGAGGTTCAGGCATTTTCAGAATTACATCAATCTTTGCTTGCTTGATTTCTATGCCTCGATAACGAACAAGAATCCCAAAAGCTTTCCAGATGTAACACCAAATGCACACTTTAATGGGTTTAAATGCACACTTTAATGGGTTTATTTTGAGTTGATATTTTCTCAAGTGTTCAAAAATTTGTCTCAAATCTTGAAGGTGATCTTCTCACCTTTTGGACTTGAAGACCATGCCATCAACATAACATTCAATGTTCTTGTGAAGCACATAATCAAAGATCTTCTACATAGCTCTTTGATATGTGGCAACAATATTTTTCAATCCAAACAGCATTACTTCATAGCAATATATTCCCTTGGGAGTATTGAATGCCATCAACTCCTCATCTTTTGGCAACATATGTATTTGATTATACCTAAATGATCTATCCATAAATAATAGTGCTTCATGTCTTGTAGTAGCATCAATTATGAGTTCTGCAATAGGCAATGGAAAATCATCCTCAGGATATACACCATTCAAGTCCCTGAAGTTGATGTAAACTCAAATCTGGCCATTTTTCCTTTCTTATTGGGACAATGCTAGAGATCCATGTTGGATACTTGACTTCTTGAATGAACCCAACCTTTACGAATTAATTGAGCATTTGTTCTTTTTACTTTGCCATTTTTTGATTCTTTTAGCATTATAACTTGCTTTGGTAGGACTAAGATTATTTATTCTTGGAGTTATTGATTTTTTTTCCCTTTCGTGATCCTTTCGATTTTATTTTGAATTGTACTTGTTTTATCTATCATATCCTTTATTTTTTTTTGTTATGAAGAATTTGTCCAACTCCGAGATGTAATTTAACTAAATGGTTTGTGCATTAGCTTGTTCCTAATCCGAGAATCTTTTTCTTCTTCAATTTCGCTTGATTCATATACTTCTACTTCTCTAAACCAAAATAATAGAATTAATTACATTTTTGAAACTTCTTTTATTATTCTTTTTAGAAAAATAACATATTTAATAATCTATTTTTTTTGCTTCTTTTGAAATGTCTCGAAACAATTTTGTTTTTCCTTTATGAACTTGTTTACTTCAGTTTCAATTAAAGGAACCAATTCAGGGCAAAATCGATGTTGATCTTGTTTGATTAGACGAGTTCCTTTCTTTACTAATAGATGATGAACTGCCACTTTTGGATCAAACCCAAGAATTCCTTTGTACAACCATGCAAACACATCTTTGAATTCATATAAAAACTCAACATACAATTTTTCTTCCTCAGTGGTCAACAAAGCACTAATGTAGATAGGTTAATGGTCATTGGCAACACCCAAATTAATCTCATTCAATCCATCGGTAGTGGCCTTAACACCTCTTCAAACTCAGGAGGAGCAGTTTTAACATTTTCTTCTTCCATAAAATATTCTTCACTCAAATTAATATGGTCTATTGGCATACTATCTTCTTCCACAGGCTCAATTTTCTTGCCATCCATACATGCCCTTGTTTGTCCATTCATCCTTCTTAGATGGACCGTCTACATGATGCCTTTTTTTCTCACTTATGTAATCACTACTAATAAGCTTGGAGACTTGCTTGAAAAGATGATCTATTGTGTTTTGGAGAGTTGGTTGATTATTACTAACAATAATACGATATGATGGAGCCACACTTTCTCTATCACCTTATTCATTCTTTCGAGGTTGTGTGAAAACGATGGTTTGCAGTCTAACCCTCAAGACTTTGTCACAAGATATATTTAAAATAGTACGTCGTCTCATGCGTGAAGAAATAGAACTCCTAAGCTTTTGCAACTCACCATTCTGCTTCAAGTACTTTGGCATTTTAGATATATTCAATCTTCATTTATAAGCTCTTTTATGCCTCTATTTTCCAAGTTTATCAAAGATTGAAATTCATTGACTTTCTTCCCATTTTTATCAAAAATATCATTTGTTGAGAAAAATTCATTTCCAACTATATGATTGCTCTTGGCTCTTCTAATTGCAATGCAAATAGGATTCTGAGAAAAAATCCAAGTCCCATTTGAGAGTTTTGAATAGCATGGCCTTTTTCATTCAACATCTTTTAGGTAGCATTGAGTCCAATTGTTTGTTTGCTAGTAGCCTCAGGAGAGCCTTTTCCCAAGATGGAATGTTCTTTTGGATTATATCCGACTTTGACAAAAAGTTTATAGGCTTTTGGATCAAAGCAATTCTCGTTTTGAAGCTGCGCTGAGATTCTCCTTATTCATTCTCGACTCTTTAAGTAGGGTGAACAAACCCTTTCAGCGACTGAGGGGATAGCTTCTTCACATCAAACCTAGTTAGAGGAAATATCAGTTCTTTCAATGATTTAAATTCTACCAGAGATGGTTCACTCTTTGTGTGATCTTTACTACTATATGTTGGAGACAAGTCTTTAACCTTGTTTCCTCTATCATAATCATCTTGCTGCTTGGATTTCATTTGTTCTTTGGCCTTAATAGTTTCATTACTTCAATGTAGTATTTGGCGTTGGCTAAGTGTGTTTCAACTTCAATGAAAGGTCTACTATCTCCAAGCACCTTCTTTACCATACCTTCTCGACAATATTTGAAACATGTGCCAAATAGAGGGAACCATGCCATTTTCATTTAACCAAGGTCAGCCTAAAAGCATATTGTATGATATCTTGGTATCTATGACATGAATAATGTCGTTGACAACATATCTTCCATCAATAGACATGTTTCACTAGAAGGAATCTTTTCTTCAGTTATAATGTTGCATGCATTGTTACTATCATGATCACTAAGTACATCCTCGATAGTAGCATGGTTTAAGACTATCTTATCCTGCTTAAGTGAGATTTTCCCTTATTGAGCTAATCACATCACTTTGTCTTTAGAAATAAAGCAGTCATTGATTAGGTGACCCACCAATGAATAGTACTTGCAATACTTTAGGTCATCAGTTTTCCCAAATTCTCGCTTTATTTCAAGTAATTCGAATAGATTCGCATTTAGCAAATCATCGAATATTCCAGTGACATCAGAGTTGAGGAATAGGTACGCCTTAGCCTATATACTATTTCCCTCAAAGTTAATTTTCTTTATCCTATTCTTGGGAGATGCCCTTCTTTTCATATTTTGTGCTATCTGCCTTTGGATGAAATCTAATGAAGTGTTGCATTTACGTCCATAGCTTCTTTACATGGAGCCTTAGCAAGATGCTTGCCCTCTTTCTTAAATTCTTACTCTTCCTTAGACTTGTGAGGCTTTTGGACTAATGACCCCTCAACTCTACTAGCAGACATGCTTAATTCTATATCATGGGCTCGAGTAGCTAACTCTTCAAATGATTTACGCTAAATTCCTTAGAGAATATATCAAAGTCCCTAATTTATCCCTTGAATGCACATCGTAATCTTTGAAGCGTCAGGTAATCAATCCTTGCAATTAAGGTTTAAGTTTCTCCAGTGATTGATATAATCAATGACTGACTCTTATTTCCATTGGTAAGAATTGGTAAGTTCAATCATAATGGCTGTCCTTTAAGTACTATAGAAGCAATCGGGAAATTTTTGCCCCAATTAGCCCCAGCTATCAATTGAGCCTGTTTCTAGGTCAGTATACCAATAAAAAATATTGCTTTTCAAAGATCGAATAAACTGCTTGACTAGATGATCTCTGTATGTTCCAACATTATTACAAGTTTTGATGAAATGAGCCACATGCTACTTTAGATTGCCCTTACCATCAAATTGCTAAAACTTTGGGTGTTGGTAACTAATTGGCATCTTTAAGTTGTCAATCCTTTGAGTATATAGCTTGGAATAAGTCATGGATGACTTAAAACTTCATTCAAGTTTGTCTTTGATGGTCCCCATGATGAACTCCCTCAATTTGGTCGATGGGAATTAGTCCATAAATGGAAACTTGCAGTTCCCTTATGGCAGACTTTTCATTTTTCAACTGGCTGCCTTTTGTGGATGTTTCACCTTTATCTTAAGCTTCTATTTGTTTCTCCATCACACGACTAGTCTCAACATTGTCCACATTTTTCATTAACTTGGAGATCTGAGAGTCTTGCTCTTGGACATGCTTTGCAAGTCCTTCAATAATCATTGTCAAGTTAGAAATTTGTTCATCTAAAGTTGTAGTGCTTGTTACCATCACCAGCGCCATACTTGAGGAACTTGATATTGAGCGAGGAGTAGATGATGTTGATTCTTCATTTGAGCTTTCACTAGCATGCAACAATGCCTTTTCCACAACTTCAAGTGAAGGAACCACCTCGAAACATGATTGCAACTTTTTAGACATACTTTTTGTGATGAGACCAATACTTTTTGCTCCAACATTTGAGGAATTTGAGGTAGTAATTTTCAATGCAGTAGTCTCATTTGATACTTCAATCTTGATGAAGGGAAGAAATGAGAAGTAGAGATTATCCCACTGGGGTGTGCCAAAAATTTGTAACCGCAAATTTCTTATCTGCAAAAATTTAAACTACAAGACGAGAAAATTCGTACAAAATAAAAATAAAAATAAAATCTATCAATTATGAATTTAATCCTCTAATTCTTCTCTTTCAAATATGATCTAAAAATTTAATGAGCTTTATGAAGAACGCCTTAAACATCGTGGATCTTCTTGAATTTGATTTGAAGAAAATAACATCAATTCGAGGGTTGTACACCTTAATCTCAAATCAAATGCCAAAATATATGAGTTTAGTGAAGAATGACTTGAACTGTGGATTTTCTTGAATTTGGTTTGAAAAAAATAATGCCAATTCGAGAGCTTCGTACCTTAATTTCCAATCAAACACCCAATATAATGAGCCCCATGAAGAACTCCTTGAATGTCGTGGATCTCCTTGAATTTACTTGAGAGAATTACTAGACTCCTCTAAAGTTTCTCTCATTTGCTCGAATTTGTGTTATGTGAAATGAGCTAAAATTACGCCTATATAGGTGTTTGGTGGGAGATCTCAAATAATCTTGAACATCTTTGATAGTTATCTTCTTGATGAGATAATATTAAATATCTTTGATTTGATAATATCAAACATCAAAGATAATGTCAAACATCAAGAGTAATATCAAATATATTTTATTTGATTGGTCCACGTACATAGATATGCCACATGTAGTAATTTGGTTAGCCCAAAATTGCTAAGCCACAAGACTTGACTTAATCAGCCATAACACTTAATCTCTAACACTTGTCAATATTTGATTTGAAAATAAAATAAAAACTAGACTGTTAATTAAAATTAACTATTTTATCTTTTGGAATTAAATTAATAAATCCCAAAATCTAAATAAAAAAATTTAAACTAATATCTAGCATATTATTTTACACGTGATTTCTCAATTGGCCGAAAAATTAATATGTCTACACTTCACAATAAAAAAGTAGAAATGATCGAAAGCATCTTCATATCCTTGACACTAATCAAGCTTTATTCATATATTTCTGCATCTCTTCTAGAAGTTTTTCAGAGGAAGTTATACCGACTATTGTCTAAACGGCTAATAGGTATCCTCATCCACCATTTAGATATAACTGCTACGAGTTGTTATTTACTCACACAACAGACAATTCTTTTTTCAATGTCCTACTTAAAGTGAATGTAATAAATTACAACCTCGAGCTCATATTTGTTGTTTTGTAAGGTATGAGATTGAACATAGAATTATAGTTGTTATGATCATATTGCACACAGCACACTGACTTTATATCTTCTTTATCTCTTGCCATATCATTTCCTAGGAAAATACCTTCTTTTCTATCATGCTAGAAAATAGTTCACCCAATGAACATGAGATATTATGTTAATCCAGTAATATAAATTTCTATGATAAAAAATAAGCAAGTAGTTGATGAGGGGTAGGACTCTCTATCTTTAAAGATGAATAGCACTGCATTGGTGCTAACAACAAACTAACTATCATCTCCTAAGATATAATGACTTCATCAAATAGTAGCAGCACTACACACTATTTGATCACTTCGAACTCAAGCATACTGAACTTTCTTCACTATGCAAAGTATGAAGATATATTGTATATATGTGCAATTTTGGGACTAAAATATTTATAGTGCAAGAAGCAGCCGAAATGTGGTCAAAATGGCTATCTATTTTTCCAATGTAGTAGCAATTTTCAATGCAGAAAGTTTGAAAGTTGTTGTCTAGATACATCTTATGGTGGATAGAGGTTAGAGGATACGCATTTTTAGCTTTTCCACTCATTCAAAAAATTACTCGTTTTTCAGTTTCCCATACACTAAAAGCTGAAAAATAAAATCTAGCAAAAGTTTGAATGTTTTTGTTGGTCCAAAATTAAATCAGACTGAATTTAGTCCAAAAAGTTAATTTGGACAAAAGGCCCAATTTAATCCAAGTCCAAGCCTAAGCCTAAGCCTAAGCCCATCCCAACCAAGTGGCAGCAGCGACAGCGACGGTGTATGCGTGTGGATTGGATTGAATCCACTACCATGTAGGTCCTCTTCCCCTCAAAACACTTGTCGTACTCCCAAGAGGCCCATACATTATCTCCATACCTGAATTATTTATTTTAGTCCACCTTTAATTCATCTTCCAATGTAGGATGGAGTTCCTCTTCTCCTATTCTGTTGGCTTCTTTACTAGTCTACTTAGCCAACCATCAAGTAGCTCACTTTGATAATTAATTTTGTCATTCACTTGAAATTGATTTTGGCCAATTGAACACATTATCGTCATCTATTTGTGCGTAGTTTACGATCATCAATTTCTTAGAAATTAATTCTTCAAGCCTACTTGAATATTTGGTCAAAGAAGACCAATTTCCAACATATTGTTTATCTAAAAAGAATACCTTTGTTTAATGGATGGAGTCTAGTATGACCATGAGATATTAGATTGAACTAAACATGTCCAAGATTCTTGATAGACTAGTGACCAAACTTATTATTTTATTGACTACTTAAATTTAGCTGGTGAATGAATAACTTGCTATAGATAATTTAGTAAAGTGTTGCGTGATAAATACTAATGATACAAGTCGGGTGGCCCATAATATGTAGGAGTCCAATGTTAGTGATATATCTTAATTCAAATAGAATTGAAAATTCATTTTAAAAGGAGAACAAATAATATGAGAACTTTTGAAGGTTGCTATTAGGAAAGCGAATTATACATTGCTCCATAGATCCTCATTATAATTCCAAATTTAGACTTGCTTTTAGTGTTTTCAGCAAAATTGTTATTTTCTCTATCATACTAAACCTAAACCTGCTTTTGAGTTAAAAATCCCACTATAAAAACACCAAGTAAATTGAAAATCTTAATCTGAATTAATCATGATGGTTGGGACAACCCTAGGAGAATACGAACTAAACTGAGCTAGTATTTATATTGGTTAGTCAACACTATTGATGCTCACTCTAATTTTAAGTAAAATTAAATGTAATTTTAAACCCTATTCAAACATAAATTTACCATGCAAGAAAATATTCCAGGTCCCCCACATATGCCAAGGTGCCCCGTCAGTCCAATTTCCTTTTCTCTTTTGCCATACTTTTTCATTTATTTCAAGGGTGAGTTAAGATAAAGTACCAAATCTACTTTTCATTTTCAAGTTTAGTCCCCAATTGAATTTTTAAACAATGAGCTCCCTAGTTTTGCTAAAACTTTAGAAATCACTTCCTACCCACTTGATTTGGCAAAAATTCCCTTAAGTATAATATTTTGTCATACTCATTTTTTAACTTCTTCTCCATCCACACAACCAAACACCCTTTATCTCCATTCCCAAACACTAAACCCTACCTTCATCTTTCATTACCGAAAATAGAAAAAAAGAAGTCGCAGAAGCGAACCAAGCTCGAAGGTGCGAATGAGGAGCTTGCTGGCGCAACCACCACTAGCACGACCACTGCATTTCTGCCTTCTCAATTTATTTTCATCATTTTTAGGTTATTTTCTCAGTTTATTTTCGTTATTCTCAATTTATTACCTGGTCATTCTCCCCATATTGTATTTTTTGCTTAATTAGAAAAAAGAGTGTTTGGCAGAGATGTGGGTATGAAGAAGGAGATGAAATTTGAAGAAGTTTAGATTGTATCATTTGTATTGGAGTTGTAATGTATTTGTGGATTACTTTGTGGACAACTACATACTGATATGTATTTTTAAACATATTATGTGAACATATTCTATCTGCAGATACTGATATGTATTTTAGTATTTCACTGGGGGGATTTATACTTGATTTTAGGACATGTGTATTTCATTAGGGCAATTATGTATTTGGTTTTCACTGAAAATGTACTAGCAGTTACTTGTACAAATTGTGTGATATATATGTATTTTAGTATTTCACTAGGGAAAATTTATACTTGATTTCAGGATATATACACTTTATTAGGGCAATTATGTATTTGATTTCCACTGAAAATGAACTAGCAGTTGCCTGAACAAATTGTGTGATATATCTATATTTTAGAACTTCATTAAGGGAGATTTATACTTGCGTCCCATATATATGTATTTCATTAGGGCAATTATGTATTTGATTTCCTCTAAAAATGTACTAGCAGTTGTTGAACAGATTGTATGAGGTATCTATATTTTAGTACTTTATTAAGGGAGATTTATACTTAATTTCGGGACATATGTACTTCATTAGGACAATTATGTACTTGATTTCTACTGAAAATGTACTAGCAGTTGCCTGAACAGATTTTGAGTAAGATATATGTATTTCAGTACTTCATTGGGGAATATTTGTGTTTCAAAATAACCTTATATATGCTTTGTTTGTTGTATTTATGTGCTTGATTTTCTGCATATTGTACTTCACCTCGCTACAACTTTAATGGAACTAATTTTTCAATTGCACAAAATGTACTTCAAAATAACTCTACATATATTTTGTTTGTTCAATCTTTGTATTTGATTTCTCACATATTGTACTGAACCTCACTACAACTATTATACATTAGTTCTTTAACTGCACAAATACTTCAAAATAAACCCATACATACTTCGTTTGTTCGATCTTTGTACTTGATTTCCCTAATATTATACTTCACCTCACTTTAACTTTGATGGAACTTGAGTTTCGTTCCATATTTTTCCTTTTATTTCTTAAGAATAAACAACCAAAACTCTAAAAATACGTGTATTAATATTAGTAAGGTATGGATACAAACGTATTAAAGTAGTTTATAAGATAACTACTAGTATTCAACAAATTAAGTGATCATTCATGGTAATGTAAAGAATCCTTATCCATTCAAAGTTGTAAACACAATGAGCATATAGCGATCATATTCATCCTTTCACCCGTACAAATACTTAGAGTAATTGGTCTGGTAGTCTTAAAAATATTGTACTTAACCTCACTGAAACTTTAAATAGATCTAATTCTTTAATTGTATAAAGTATACTTTAAAATAACCCTATATATACTTTATTTGTTCAATCTTTGTACTTGATTTTTGATATATTACACTTCACCTTACTACATTTTTAATGGAAATAATTTTTTAATTGCACAAAGTGTACTTCAAAATAACCCTATCTATGCTTTGTTTGTTTGATCATTTTACTTGATTCCGCATATTTGTACTTAACCTCACAATTATTATAGATTAGTTCTTTAATTGCACAAAGTGTACTTCAAAATAATCATATATGCACTTTGATTGTTTGATTTATATATTTGATTTCCCACATATTGTACTTCACCTCGCTAGTTTAATGGAACATGAGTTTCATTCCAATTTTTTCTTGAGAATAAATAACCAAAATTCTAAAAATGCGTACAATATTAGTAAGGTATAGATACAAATGTGTTAAAGTAGTTAAGAGATGACTACTAGCATTCAACAAATTAAATGATCAGTCGCAGTAGTGTAAAATATCCTTATACATTTAAAGTTGTAAACACAATGAGGATATGGCAATCATATTTGTCCTATCACCTATACAAATATTTAGAGCAGTTGGTGTAATAGTCTCAAAAATATTATACTTAACCTCATTAAAACTTTAAATAGAACTAATTCTTCAATTGTACAAAGTATACTTCAAAATAAACCCATATATACTTCGTCTGTTCGATCTTTATCCTTGAATTTTGATATATTGTACTTCACATCGCTACAATTTTAATGAAAATAATTGTTTAATTGCACAAAGTGTACTTCAAAATAACCCTATATATATTTTGTTTGTTCGATCATTGTACTTGATTTTTCGCATATTTGTACTTAACCTTACTATAGTTATTATATATTAGTTCTCTAATTGCACAAAGTGCACTTCAAAATAACCACATATATAATTTGTTTGTTCAATTTATATACTTAATTTCCCGCATATTGTACTTCACCTTGCTATTTTAATGGAACTTGAGTTTTGTTCCGTATTTTTCTTGAGAATAAACAACAAATATTCTAAAAATATGTGAAATATTAGTAAGGTATAATACAAACGTGTTGAAGTAGTTAAGAGATGACTAATAGCATTTAACAAATTAAGTGATCAGTCACAGTAGTGTAAAATATCTTTATACATTTAAAGTTGTAAACACAATGAGGATATGACAATCATATCCGTCCTATCACCTGTACAAATATTTAGAGCAATTGGTGTAATAGTCTCAAAAATATTATACTTAACCTCATTAAAAATTTAAATAGAACTAATTCTTCAATTGTACAAAGTATACTTCAAAATAAACCCACATATACTTCGTATATTCAATCTTTATCCTTGATTTCTGATATATTGTACTTCACATCGCTACAATTTTAATGAAAATAATTCTTTAATTGCACAAAGTGTACATCAAAATAACTCTACATATACTTTGTTTGTTCGATCATTGTACTTAATTTTCTGCATATTTGTACTTTACCTCACTACAACTATTATAAATTAGTTCTTTAATTGCACAAAGTGTATTTCAAAATAACCATATATATATAATTTGTTTGTTTGATTTATATACTTGATTTCCCGCATATTATACTTCACCTTGCTATTTTAATGGAACTTGAGTTTCGTTCTGTATTTTCCTTGAGAATAAACAGCAAAAATTCTAATACGTGCAATATGAGTAAGGTATAATACAAACGTGTTGAAGTAGTCAAGAGATGACTAATAGCATTCAACAAATTAAGTTATCAGTCGCAGCAGTGTAAAATATCCTTATGCATTTAAAGTTGTAAACACAATGAGCATATGACGATCATATCCGTCCTATCACCTATACAAATATTTAGAGCAATTGGTATAATAGTCTAAAAAATATTATACTTAACCTCATTAAAACTTTAAATAGAACTAATTCTTCAATTGTACAAAGTATATTTTAAAATAAACCCATATATACTTCGTTTGTTCGATCTTTGTCTTTGATTTTCGATATATTGTACTTCATATCGCTACAATTTTAATGGAAATAATTCTTCAATTGCACAAGGTATACTTCAAAATAGCCCTATATATACTTTGTTTATTCGATTAGTGTACTTGATTTTCTGCTTATTTGTACTTAATCTTACTACAACTATTATAGATTAATTCTTTAATTGCACAAAGTGTACTTCAAAACAACCTATATATACTTCATCTAATAGATTCATGTACTTGATTTCTCGAATATTATACTTCACCTCGATACAAGTTTAATGGAACTAATTTTTCAATTGCACAATGTGCACTTCAAAATAATCCAGTATATACTTCGTTTGTTCAGTATTTTTACTTAATTTCCTGCATATTGTATTGAACCTCACTGCAACCATTATAGACTAACTAATAGATATACAAAGTGTATTTCAAAATAACCCTACTATACTTGATTTGTTCTATTTATGTACTTGATTTCCAACATATTATACTTAATCTCACTACAAATTTAATGGAACTAATTCTTCATTTGCACAACGTGTACTTCAAAATAATAACATCTGTATTTCGTTTGTTCGATTTATGTACTTGATTTCCAGTTGTTTTTACTTTATCTCGCGACAACTTTTATGCTTCAAATCGACTACATCTGCATTCTTTTAATTCCACTTATACACTTGATGTACATAATTTTGTACTTAACATCCGCATTGGCTTTGCTAAGAAAATATTGCACCATATTAATATCAATATCAATAAAATAGTCCAAATTAATCTCCAATGTCAACAAAATTCAAAGGCGAGCATTTTCATTACTTAAATTGATGTATGCCATATATTTTGGCCCCATCTTGGATTTGACATTCTGCAATGTTGTGTGAAAATATTAGGCGGAGCAATGAGAGGAAACTTGATTTTGTCTTGCCATTTCTGCAATCAAATGTAGAAGAATTAATATATATTACAACTTATAGTAATGTATACTGAAAAGGTTAATGTTTTGTACTTTAATTGCTTGTACAATGTACTTTACATATATAATCTTATTTTTTCAAAAAATCTACATGTAATCGAATAAAAAGTACCAAAATTTCATCAAATCTTCAACTCAGCAGTACCCCTATTTGACTAAATTAAGAACAAATCAAATTAAGGTTTTCTTTTGTGTAGGGCTGTAAATGGATATTCAAAAACTCGTTTACCGTTCGCATTCGTATTCGTTTATACAAAATTTATCCGCATCCATTTAAAGCAGATATTATTCGTATTCGATTAGTAAATATCTAATTATAAATGGATACGGATATGGTAAATGTGTATCCGATCCATTTAATATCCGATCCGAATATATATTTATTAAATAATATATTATTTATATTTTTTAATAAAAATCTCATAATCCATATATATATATAAATTATAATTGAAGAATTGGGAAGAAAAAAGAATAAATTTAAAAAAGTATTATAATATAGAGAAAAATTGAAAAATAAAGTTAATCAACATAATTATTGTTGGTTGACTTTATAATTAATATACTTAAATGTCATTGTTGTTATTAATAAGTACTAATAATCAATTATAAAGTCAATTATTAAAAAGAAATTATGCTAGTTGTTTGATTACTTTCGTTTTTATGAAATTATATAGTTCCTTCTATTAATTAAAATATATATTTGTTATAGGTTCATAGATTCACGTATTTGGATATTCGTAAATGGATATTTAAATAATTATCATCGAATATGAATATAAAACAATAATTTGAATACGAATAAGTTTAATAAAATATAAATGCATCTGAATAATTATAATCGATTACAGATACATCCAAATCTGATCGATATCCAATGGATACGAATTTGGATATCATTTTTAAATATATGTCAATTCATATTTGTATCCGAATATTTGAAAAGTTAAATGGACACGAATATGAAAATAGTATATCTGATCCGTTTAATATCTGTTTACACCCCTATCTTTGTGTGTGCGTATGAGAAGCATAAATCGAGAAAAATAAAGCATAAAAACAAAAATAAGTATAAATCCAAAAAATTAAGTAAGAAATATAAGAAGTATAAACCCAGAAAAGAAGTATATAATAAGTATAAACCCAAAAAAATGAAGTACATAGTACCACTTATAGTAAATGTATACTGAAAAGTTTGATGTTTTGTACTTCAACTGCTTGTACAATGTACTTTACATACATAAT
Organism: Jacaranda mimosifolia; assembly: GCA_018894105.1. Taxonomy (NCBI): domain Eukaryota; kingdom Viridiplantae; phylum Streptophyta; class Magnoliopsida; order Lamiales; family Bignoniaceae; genus Jacaranda; species Jacaranda mimosifolia. The sequence goes on along the minus strand of CM032130.1, from coordinate 11,247,693 downwards.
CCTATTTTCGCAACAAACCAACATACAATCGAATAAGAAATATAAACTCAAAAAAATGAAGTATATACTGCCAATTATAGTAATGTATACTAAAAAGTTGATGTTTTATTCTTCAATTGCTTGTACAATAAACTTTACATTCATAATCCTATTTTCGCAACAATCCAACATGTAATCGAATAAAAAGTACCAAAATTTCATCAAATCTTCAGTTTAACAATGTCATTATTTGACTAAATTAAAAACAGATCAAATTAGAACTTCCCTTTGTGTGTGTATGAGAAGCATAAACTGAGAAAAATAAAACACGACCCCATGCATTTTAAGTGCAAAATGGGGTTTTTTTCCAGATAATTTCACAGTGTAGTTTTAGGAATAAGAAGTATAAATCCAAAAAATGAAATACAACTTCAAGCCTTTCAAGTACAAATGGGTTTAGGTTTTTAACAATTAAAACAAGAGTTCAAAAAAGAAATATAAGAAAACCTACATGCAAAACTGTTTAAACTCAAAAAATAGGGGTCGATGAAACAGAACAAAAATCGCAAAATGAGCACCAGTAAACACCCTCTAGAATTTAGGCAATCTCATCTCTATTCTCTTCTTCGCACCTTTTTGCATTCTTCTTCGTCTTGTTCCCAAATATTACGGGGAGGAGGACGGTTTTTCTTTTCTTAATTTGCATTCTGTCTCCTGTTTTTCTTTTTGCATAGGAGATGTCTCAGGAGAAGGTTTTTTTTTTTCTTTCTTTCTTTATGCTTCTTGTTGTAGAAAAGAAGCGCTCCAAGCAATTTGGCCAGTATGGTTTTTGGATTGTTTTCACTAAGTGCAAGGGCATTTAAGTATTTCTTAAAGAAATAGAGAGTGATCTTTAAATTTTTACAAAAAGTAGAGAGTATGTTGTTTAAAAAAAACAAGTGGTGAGCAAAGCCGAAATTGAAATTAGAATTAGGTATTTTATCCTAATTAACGGTGTTTCAATCTCAATTGTTGGCAAAAATCAAACAATTGTTTTCGGTAGTACGTTGTTCTTTATCACTTGTACTTCCCCCGTTAAAAGTCGAATAATATTATAATACACTTTCAGACGCACACTATACACCAAGTATGAGACAAGAATAAACACAAAAATTGTTTTTGCTTTTTCCATAATAATTTCTCAAACCACTTTTGTGTTCGGACTCCTCGAGAAAAATTGCACAAAGTTTCTGATTTTGGATCTGAACCAAGAGCCCAGTTTTCAGCTCCTTTCAATCATTAGATCATTCATTTTTATTTTTTTATTTCTTTTTTTAATTTTTGACTTTTTTAACTCGTTTTTCCGTCGCAGCGTTTTTCTGATCACATATAGTTGAATTAGCTTAATTAGGTTCGAGATATGTGTTTTTTCTTTAATTCATTTATATTTTGAGTTGAATCTTTTTTTATGGAGGAAGGAATCTGATTGAGCCATGAGGAAGAAGCTCGATACTCGTTTCCCCGCTGTAAGTTTCTACTTGCTTTCTCTTTTTCCTTTTCGATTTACTTTTAATTTTTTCAATTTTTGTGTTTTTTATTTTGGTTGTTTCTTCTGCGGTGCCATTATGCTTGAATTGATAAGTTGAAATCGATGGTTGTAAACTAATAGTGTAATTGAAACTAGCGCGATCTCGAATTTTTTTTCTTCTAATTTTATTTGTTCAATGTCCAGTTTTGAAGGGTTTTTTTTTTTTTTTTTTTTTTTCATTTTTTTCATTTTTTTATTTTATTAAGTGAATTTGCAAGGTACTTGCTTTTTCATTTTTTTCAAATAAACTTTTGACATTTTCCTGTGGATTTTTCATGTACATGTGAAGATGTTAAAGATCCATTTCAGTTCAGACAATTTGCTGCCGTTTGTGAACTGTATAACTGCACTGCTGAATAGAAGTAGTAATTTTGCATCAAAATGCACTATATGCAAATGCGTTATCAAGTATTAGGTTCTTGTTCTTTCTTTCATGTCTCTTACTGAAATAATGTAGAACTCATTAAACTCCTTTTCCCATTACTTGAGTCATATCTTGTTATGTAGTAAATGCGGGAGATAGAGCTTTGCCATTTTCTGGTAGGCTTCATATTTAGAAGATAAATGCTTTGTTCTTAGGGATCCTTCATCGTGATTTGTGTTTATATTGTTACAACATCTTCCTTATATTTTCTGCAACTTAGGGTCCAGGGAACCTAAACCACAAATGGGGCAAGCAGTTGATCGCTTGTCCTATTATGCATTGCCTTGCTTAGTAAAACCTGTTTTCTCTTGCTTATTATCCATCATTCTAGGCTTTCCTAGGTTGTATCTGGCATATCATTTTCCTTGGGTTTAGACTCTATCCAATTCACTACCATTAATAATCTCTGCATAGATCTCTTCAAAATTGTTAATTAACATGATGAACAATGTCTCTTTACAAGTTAAACTTTCTCTTAGTTATCTAGGTCATGTAATTGGGAACTGGTTGAGTGGGTGTTCAGTTCAAGTTAAGTTTCTAGTTTCTACTAAAGTACAAGGCTTCTGGGTCCACATAGATTTTAGGGAAAGATGGATCATCAAGTTTATATGTAGCCATTCCTCCTCTTCAGGAATGGATGGATCTTGGGATGACATCTTGGTTTCTGCTCTCTTTTCCTCTATTATACTAATCTCTGTTGACTTTTCTGCATTTCAACCTCTTTACCTCCAATCAGATTAACTCTGTTGTCTTCCATCAAGAGAATATGGGTTGGTTACTGCTTGTATTTGCACCTTAAAGCACAGCCCTTAATTTCTTAATCAAATATCAAATATGCTCACCATTATTATTCCTATTGCCTAAAAGTTATAATATTTCTTCTTCTATCTTTTCTTATTTATTTACAACACTTATTTCAGAAGTACTATGTTACAGACTCTGTTCATCCACCACAAACCCAGAACAAAATGCCTGAGAGGAGAAAAACTCGAAGGAAGAAATAGAAAAGAAATAGACCAATTTCCTAAAATTCATATACATCAGATCAGCAGTCTTACGCTATCACTCAAAACATTACATGTCACCATTCCCTTTCTCCCAGATTGCTGAAAATTTGAACTACTATGCCAATTCATTACTGATCTTGAGAATATCCAAAACTTCCCTTCTAAGTAGGATAGTTTTGTCCTCCGGTTATAATATATTGTCCCTAGTTGTTGAAGATAGTAAGGCAATTTAAAAGCAAGTTTTGACTCACTTTACAGAAAAGAGATATTCGATTTGGGACATCACAATATGGAAGGTATAGCATTTGGTAAGATAGGGAAGGAGTATTTGTTCCCAATAAGGGGCTCAAAGCAGGTTAGCATCTTATGTAGACATAGGCTTTCAGCTGATTTGGCAATTATAAAACAAACGTGGAAAATGTCTTACTGAGTTTGATTATGGGTAGAAACTCTATTCGTCATCCATATATGACTGGTTCCATTAGTACTTTAGCTCTCTATAAAATATAAAAGGACAAGAGTTCTTAGATAAGACTTTCTAACTGAAATTACATAAAGAGATGCATTTAAGAAACTCCTCTGCTGTCTCTGAATTATTTAACTCACAAAAACATAGTGTGGAACTTTTATCTCATTTTCAAAGTATGATATGCTTCAATGGTCTGCTATTTGAGGTCACAATATGAAATAATATTAGGTTATTTTACATTGTGATCAGCACACAATTGTAACTAAATTTATGATTATATTACTATATGTTGGTTCTCATTATTTGTTTTTCAACTTAGGATGCTTCTGTTTGCTTGCAGAAGAATAAGTCTCAATTAGAGCGACAAGTCAGCAACAAAATAGAATCACTCTTGTAACCCCGCAATGACTTTACTTGTACTAATCGACTTGGCAAAGATAGAATGTATTACGCCTAGTCTGTAAAATTTCTAAAACTTTGCCTTATTTTTAGAACTTAATGGCCGTTGTATGTGATAGTTTCTGCATTAATGCATTGGAAATTTTTCTAAAGAGAAAATGAAACAGTAACGTACAACAAATGTAGCATCTCCTTGTATTTTGTCCTAATAACAATAAATTCCATGATTTTCTTCCCTCATCTAAAGGAAACTTGTGTTTTTCAGGCTCGTATTAAAAAGATCATGCAAGCTGATGAGGATGTTGGGAAGATTGCAATGGCAGTGCCTGTTTTAGTCTGTATGTATTCGTTTGTTATTGAAATATCAACTTCCACTGTTTTTCATGAATGTGTCATGGATCTTAAATTGATTTCTCTTCTGGCATATTAATGCAGCTAAAGCTTTGGAGTTATTTCTGCAAGATCTTTGCGACCGTACATATGACATAACTGTGCAGAGAGGGGCAAAGACTGTTAGTTCGTTGCATTTGTTAGTGGAGTTCCATCTTAATTTATTCTTAGATCTTAAACTATTTGAGTTCATTCTTTGATTGTTGAACCTAATATCATCACAACCTTGCATGGGGTCTTATAGTTCTAGGAACTGTAGAGGACTTCAATGGTTGTTTAATGCGATATTTGGAGTCTGTTTTCAATGCTTTTGTTAATGTTGTTTGGAATGAGTTTCCACTTAGATCTCATCTTTGAATAACTTGGGCAGCTTGCATGCAGTTGTCCTTTTATGCATCATTTTTCTTTCTAAATTTGATCATTTCTGTTGTATTAAATATTTAGTCATGGTGTTTGTGAAAAGCATTGTTTTTTCCACAAAATTTATTTCACTTGTGGCACTACTACGCAGTTTTCTAACTTGACATGCCCTTTGGAATGTAAACTTGACCGGTAGGTTGTTCTAAATCCAGTCATTCATATCATTATTGTACCTTGCCTATTCATTGTGGGTTGGTTATTCATCAGTATCGCTTACGATGTATTTGGAAGCCCTCGGCCAAACGAGTATTTCACAGAGAGCTGATAAGGAATTTCTTCATTAAATGTCTGTTTGGATCCTTTGGGACAACTCAGTGAATTTAGTAGATCGTTGTAGGGGCCCCTAACAAAATGACCGTTGATCGAATCTGCCCAATTTTTTTGGTACAATGGTTCGCTAGCTGTACCTACCATATTTTTTAGGGGTCAATATCGTAATGCAGTTCATTCAATGATCTATTTGAAGGATTCACTGTACTAGTTGATAGTGTCTCATAGCAATTATGCTACAAGAGCCTTATGCATTTAGTTAACTTTGATTACAGATAGCTAACCTAGTGGCTATGCTCATCCTCCACCATATCCCTTGATCTTGAAGCTGATGTTTCCATTGCAATAACATATATAGAAGGAAAAATGCATCTAAGAATTCCCTGTATTCTGCAAAAGTTAAAAGAAAAGACTTTTGATGTGCTGGATGTACGATGTTAGTCTTTTCAAATATTTGGATCTTTATATTCCTCGAGGTTAAAATTGCATGCAGAAGTTATATTATTTGTCTTTAAGTTCGACTTGGTCCTACCTGGAAAGATATTAGAGGGAAGAAAAGTATGGGCTGTGGATTTGGATATGTTGCATTGAGCTTAGTGTTGTTATAAGTAGAGTTATGTATCTCATAGATGAAATTTGATTTAGCATTATTTCATTTCATTTTTGATACAGAAATATAAGCTTGAGGCATTTCATGTTTTAAAAATCTATAATCAGCTTCACTCTCTGAGTATCTCTCTCTACATGCAGAAAGCACTGTGTACACAGTTATAATGTGTTTGACTTTCTGAAGGAAGTTGTCAGCAAGGTTCCTGACTATGGTAATTCTGATGCTGCCACTGACACATCAAAAAGAAGGTTTAAAGGCTTTTTTTTGCCTGTATTCTTTCCTCCTGTTGTATTATTTTCCTTGTGCTCGATTGGTCCTTACTTAGATACTTAATATTAGAAGAAATTGTTGACTTTATTGCCAGGAAACTGGTTCCCAATGAATCGAATGACAGTGATGAAGAATCCAAGAGGAGCAGTATGGTATGATTTGCTTCCTTATAATTTTGCTAATTCTGAATTTATATAACTTGTGTCCAGTTAAAATATTCTCCCCAACCAATTGCCCTACAATTAAAGCAGGTTTTTGGTTCAGTTCTCCTTGAACTGTTAAGGTTATCGTCTGATAACTGATTTGATACATTCATGTTCAGAGTGACCTGTGTTTGACATGATTAAGATCTAATTTTATGGCATTACAGAGATCTATTGCTTCAATATGAATAGAAACTATGAGGTGCATGCAAATTTACCAGAATTTGGTTCTTCTAATATGCTGTATAATCTATTTGAGTTGCTGTAGTTTGCATTCCTTGCATCCAGCCATGACTTACGTTGGGAGTTTACTGAAGGATAATGCATCCTGTTTGCTCAATGATCTTAGCCCAAGAAGCTTCCCAAAACTATGATGCTTATAGATTAATTCTATTTGTGTATCCATCAAAACTGTAATCCACCTTGTCTGTATCATGGCAAAAAATTTGGAATGCAATGTATCTTCACATGGACATATATTATGCATAGAAGGCATATTTCTGGTTTCTGAATAATTCGTGGCACTGAAATTATATGTTTTACTGCAGCAAGAAACATGCCATGCAAGTAGCAGTGGCAGGGGAAGAGGAAGGGGTCGAGGAAGAGGACGTGGACGGGTCAGCAGAGTGACAGAGAGAGAACCTCAACGGCATGAGGTTGAATCTAGCTCAACTACTTCTCAACAAAGCATTAAAGAAATCTCGAGTCCAAGGAGGCCAATAGATAATCACTCCGAGTTGAATGAATTGTCAAAGGAGAATATCAAAGTTAGTGATATTGTCAGTTTAGATGCCAGGAGCTTTGATCTGAATGCTGGTGTAGATGAAGGTTCAGATAAAATGGCTTCCGTTGCTGTTGCAGTGGCAGCCTCTATTTCATCAGCAGGACCATCTGATGTAAAAGGTGAAGAGTATCCAGGGCTCTCTGAGATGGACGGGATGGCCATTGACCCTGTTCATCTTGTGCAACTTAGTTCAAGGTTGGATGAAGAAGAGGAAGATTATGATGAAGAAGGTTAGAGCGAGTTAGAAATGAAGCCAAAGCCTTGTGTAAGTGCTAATCTACTTGGGATTAGAAATAGTTGGATGTACACAGATGAAGATGAAGACAAGATCTAAACATCTATGCTAGGAAATTTGCTTTTGCTTCTTTTTCTTAATTAATCATCTATCTGTTCTTCTTTGTTCCAGTTGCGTCACTATGCATATGCTGTAATCTCAGATTTACGGATCTAATAGCTGTGATATTGATGTAATTGATCTTTCATTGGCACAGCTGTCTCGGCTGTACACTATCTCTAGTAAGTTCTGAATTGTTTTAGCCATCGTCTGAGCTGCATGTGATCTAGTACGAGTAAAATTTACAGGTCTCTTCTACCTATCAACTGCCTATTTCTAATGTTCTTGGAACTATAATGCTGAATTGTACATTAAGAGGCTGACCAGCGTTGAAGAAAATAAAGTTTAATCAACATTCTGTATCTCTTCTATTTCTTGGATAAATCTGATTCTCATCAGGTGCATAAGAAAAGAAATGAACTCAATTATTTTGCAGTTGAGGGTAATAAAATTCTCTTTTACAACTTTCTAGTACCAAATTGTTTGCAACACCCAGTAGTATATTACGCATATATCAGAAGGCCGTCCAGAACCAAGTGAAATTCCTAGGCCGCAACCTAAGGCAAACGGTTCAATCCAATCCGAGATTCCCACAAGAAAAGAGAATCGGTCACTTGTCTTGGCAAAACCAGCAAATTACATATCCACCGCGATACGGTTGTACAGATTGGCAGGTAATCTAGGAGCAGGTACTGCCTCCAATGGAGTCCTCATGTAGGTAACCAAACCAGGATTCTCTCCCATATCAATCTCTTCTGCTCTTATGCCACTAGGAGGAGCCCAATTGAAGTGGTGCAAGAGGTGACCTATCATAGATGTGACCAAATTGATGCCTAGTTGTGCACCTGGACATACTCTTCTTCCAGCACCAAAAGGAAGAAGCCGAAAATCATGTCCCTTCATATCAACATCCTCCTCAAGGAACCTTTCTGGCCTAAATTCCAAGGGATTCTTCCATACCTCAGGGTCACGTGCCACTGCCCACACGTTGACGTGCACATTTGAGCCCTTGGGGATGTCGTAGCCGCCGATCTTCACATTGGAATTGGCACGATGGGGTAACATGAGAGGGGTTGGAGGATGCAACCTGAGGGCTTCCTTGGCTACACATTGCAGGTAGGGAAGGTTGGAGAAGTCCAGTTCAGTCATTACACGTTCATGTCCAATTACTCGGTCTAGCTCCTCCTGAGCCTTTTGTTGGACCCTTGGATTCTTGATCAACTCTGCCATGGCCCATTCAACAGATATTGCAGTTGTGTCCATTCCTGCAGTGATCATGTCCTGTAATGTTTCCAAACAGATTTCAGCACAAAGCTTTCATGCCAATCAAGACAGGATGCTGGTCCCATCTTGCAATTTCATACTTCTTAGCACAGTATATAAGCAAAAACCAAGCAAGTTGTTCGGAAATCAGTTCATCTTGAGTTATCCTCGTCCATTAACAGTAAGCTAACAAAATTGGATGTATAGCACAGTTTTGCTAAGTATTTGAACAAAGCAAATTGATAATGAGGAAATAAATTTTGATCATCTGGTTGGTAAAAAGATTTTGGTCTTATTACTTCGTCAAATTATAAAAGATACCATATCAAACTTCATAAATGAAAGCAATCCATGGATGTTATAGTCAACACTTATCATTGTGCTAAAATACTGGACACATAATGACTGACTCACCCAAAGAAGGCCAATGATAGTGTCCTCACTAAGATCATACTTATCTTGCAGTGTCAGCAAAGCATCAAAAAAGTGTTGTTTGGCTCCTCCACTTTTTTTACGAGCAAGGGTGTGCTCTTCCATTATATCCCTAGTGAGACGGTCTCTACGAGCTCCATGTTTGGCAAATGCCTCTTCATCCAGTGGGAACATCCAACGAAGCCATGGGATATGCTCAGCCATCGCAAGGGATGCACCAATCTTTATCCCATTTGCAACAACGGCCTTGAACTCCTGCCCTTGCTTGTCTATTATCCCTTCAGAATTAACAAATCGTTTCCCAAATGCAAGTCTTGTAATGTTGTTGAATGCCACAGCTCCTAGATATTTCTTCACTAGCAGGCTCTTCCCCAAGTTATCTGCAAAATTTCAAATTCTCATAGCATTCAGGCACCACAGAACAAATTAGCAATGTGCACATAATCAGTGGTGTCAGGCTACCAAATTGGAGCTCAGTTTCCAGAGCAGTCCAAGACTAAATTTTTTATCAAGAAAACATAATATTGACAGCTCCCATTATTACAGGACCCAGTTAAGATTACTTACACTTGTTACTTCTCATATTGAAAGGATTAGAGACGCATGCCAAAAAATTTTCTCTTCAATTTCGCCTCTTGATTATTTACCCTCCTACTTACCCAAGAGGAGACCCAATTCTCTTTCCCGGAATAGTGAAATAGAGTGGCACAATGATAACCGAAACAGACCATACTACTTACCAAGGCTAATCAGCAACGCACATATCTTGTTACTAAACAATGTACTGATTATACATTGCCATACTGAAAAAGTATTATCACTTGTTAACCATATTATTCACTGAAGTCATTCTGAGTTTTCTACTTTTCCCTCTTGAGTTGAGATACTGAGACATTTAACAAATAATAATCAATAAAGAAATCCTATTTTTCGCAAAAAATATTAGGCTGGTGAAAAAAACAGGGGTAGGGGCTTCCAAAGTCCAAACTACAGCGTCAGCCATAAATCCAATCCAACTTAGTCGTCAAGGTGGAATTATTATTACTCACTGCCTCATTGACATAGGTTCCTGAAAAAACAATAAAAATCTTCCACTTATGCAAGAAAGGAAGTTCATATCGAAATAATTTTGTTTGGCCACCAACCTACCAACCAAAAGAGAGGCCTTTCAGTTGGCCAGAGAAAATTTTGTGTTATTAAAATACACAATAATTGCATATTTACAAGTGAAGGCCAACCTAATACCAACCCTCTTGTGAAAAAATGAAAACTTATAACCTTACAATCATGTTCTCTTCATGTTTAGTGTTTTTAATGTTTTATATATTTCTTTCCCACACAGATATGCGTAGGATATGAACATACAACTATACCCCACATACAGGGTATAACATTGAATCCTTCTGTAATTTGTAGGGAGCCGCGGACTCCACTGGGACAAACATAGTCATCAATGTATACTAGCTCCGACATAAGACCTTCAAAAGAGTAACCTACAATCTTTAAGTAACTCCAACACGAAAGAGCATTTGCTCCATAAAACTACCACCACCAAAATGAAGTATCAATGATTTTTCTAACTCAAAAGCCCACCAAATTCACTCTGAGGTGCCAATATGGACAATTAATGTAATTCAAAATTTATAAAGTAAAATGAGCAAGATTAAAAGCTAATGACTACACCGAACTTTTATCAACTCACATTAAAAGAAATAAATATTCCTCAACTTTTTCACCCAAAAGAACGTAAACATACCGGGAGCAGTACAATCTTTGTAAATTGACTCCACCATAGCCGTGACTTCATCCTCTCTAATGGGCCTCAAAGCTTCAAGCCTCTTAGGCGAAAACAGCTCCAGCGTGCACACTTTTCTCACCTTCACGTAGTGCGGTCCATAATCGGCCCATATCAGATCCTGCCCATCTCTGCTAAACTTGGCGGCTGATCGGCTCCGGTGGCGGTCTGCGAGGTGCTGATCCTTCTCTTTGAGCACTTCTTTAGCTAATTCCGAGTTGGAAACTATGACGTTGAGGGTGGAGCCAAACCAAACCGATATGATGGGCCCGTAGGATTGAGCCCACTCCGCGAAGCATCGGAACCGAACGGGTTTAATGTCGTAGAGATTTCCAACCACCGGCAAGGGACGCGGACCCGGTGGGATGCGGAAGCGGAGGCGGTAGTAGAAGCGGTGGAGGAGGAAGATGAAGGGGAGGGGGAGGAGGAGGAGGAGGAGGAGCAACGAGAGAGCCATGGCGTGGGGGTGGGGTGTTGGTGGAATAGCAATGGAGGGAAGTTTAGATATAGCCGATAGGTGGAGTTGGTGAGGGGTACTTTGGTCTTTTAATTGGCTAAATTTATGGCCAAAAAAAAAGAAAGAAGAAAGTGTTTTACCTACTTTTTATATATTTAATAAATCAATTTTAAGGCGTAGTTTTGGAAATTGAAATTATAAATATACTAATTTATTTGTTTCTTTTTTTCTTTCTTTTAATGCTACTTCTAATAGAAATAATCTCCTCAACAACTCTTGCCATCTCTAATCATGAGACTTGGCTCTTGACTTTTGATACATCAATCTTTTATGTCATTTTGGTGTGATGAAATTTAGAGTCTAAAAGTATTAATATGATAATACTAAATTATTTTTTTAAGAGAAAATAATGTAGTGATGAGTTTGTAAATTCGAATTTAATATGTAGAATAATATTTGTGTAGCATCATTAGTTGGTTTTAACATTGATGAAAGCTCTGTCATATAATTTTGTTATACATGATTAGTGAATTATTTTTATTATTTTAGCTTCGTTTTACTTATTTTCTCACTAAAAATAATATCCAAGATAAGATGAAAATTAGTTTACTCATAAATATTATATTGTGTTCTAAACCTTGGTGAGAAAAATATTTAGGACAACACCTTTTCATATAGACCTTTGTAATATTGTGTTGTTCTAATAGTGCGATTTTATTAAAATGTCACAAGTTGTGTTATCATAATTTCTAATTACATCAACAATCGTTGTGCTATTTTATTTTATTTTTAATTGTGCATAATTGTTGAATCTTGTAGATCCAATACAAGTAATATGCTATATTGTTCATATAAGTTCAAATTATTTTTAAAAATATTATAAATTATTTGAGAGTTTACAAAATATTTTGAAGAATTTATAAGATTTTTTGAAGATGAAAACATGCAATATATATATATATATACTTTGAAAAAAATTAAGAAAATGCTACTTTATTTTTAAAATTATATAAAATTGCACTGAAGACATTAATGAGCTTCATTATTTTATTTTCTTCAAATATTTAAAATTAATATTTTATGAATTTAAAAAATATGTTATTAAGATAAATTTAATGTTGGCTGTCTTAAGCTTGTCAGACAAGCTCCAAATTTGACGGCCAATGTTGGTTGCCATTATTAGATTGGCGCCCATTGGGATACAACGACGAATGAGTGGAGTACAACGTTTGGTTTACTTAAGGGCTTGTTTGGTTTAGCAGTTGGATTTGATCAAAGTTAAAGGATGAATAGAAGGGGGACCACAGCGAAATATGACTATGAGAGTTGCTGAGTAGGTGAAAGTAAGGGGACCCACCAAAGTTGGTGATGAGTTTTTTATTTTTATTTTTTTTGATCCAGAAAGTTGGTGATGAGGTTGGTGAGGGATAGAGATGTTTGTCATTACTCGTAAGTCGTAACCATATGTATCTATCTGTACCACTCCTATCTCATTATTACTAATATTGTTATTAATATTATATATCTAATTTAATCAAACACAAAAAATACATAATTTAATCAAACACAAAATTTTGACAAAACTGAAAAAATAAAAATAAAAAAAATTCTAAATTTGTAAAATTATTTTTATAATTAATAATTGAAAATTAATTATATAATTGTAGACATATTAATTTTTCCATCGGCTGCTCATCAAGGAATCTTGGCAACTAATAGAGCCTGAGGCAAGGCAAAAAGAATTTGTTAAAGGGAATAACTGAAACCCGAGATATTTGGACAAATAACTCAGAATGCGAATGAATAGATCCCCGAGCGAATAGTGAAAACCAACGGGAGGAAGATAAAGCACATCTCTAGGAAGGAGTGGAAGCATATATTTTTTCTCTATGTTTTTAGGCTTGGTGCTAATTAAAACCTCGAATAGAATATCTCATAAATGGCCAACATGGCCACAAAAGCTATCATTGCACTATCTATCTTCTCTCCTAGCATTATAACCTTACCCAAATAAAGCTCAAAAGAATGATCCAGGCCTATAGGGAAGCTCATAATTGACTGGGAAGGATAATGAGGATGGTTAAGAATGTGAGGAGGGTTGACATGATATGATTTGGAGATACCATTAAATAATGACCGGAGTCCCCCTCTGGGGATAAGCTCCTTGAAGGAATTTTGTGGGATGGTTAAGGATGTGAGGAGGGTTGACATGATATGACTCGGAGGTACCATCGGGTAATGATCGGGCTCCCCCTTTGGGGATAAGTACCTTGAGCAAGGAATTTTGACTAAAAAAGATGTAATATCAAGAATTAGGTCAAAATCATCTCCTCTATGAGGATCGTTATACCACAATAGTGTCTTTGTTAAAGAAGTTCCTTAATTTCCAAATCTCGAGCATAGAGTACTGCCTAACAACTTGCATCAAAAGTTATACTCGAGAAGGACAGTTACTATCTAGAAAGAAAGAATTCAATCAACTTCAAACATAGCTGGAGCTATCATCTTTATTAGATTCTTAGAGGTCTGACCATCCAGTGTTGTCCCTCAAAATCTTTCAGTACGACATCCCACTATCAAACGGCATTCAAGAAAGGAAAGCAGGATTAGCTCAAGTAATGGGGCCCTCCGCACCTTTCTCCATTCCTTTCTCACAAAAGCAACCAAGATTACTCGTCAAGAGAAAAAGCCTTCCTTTCCTCGTGCGAAAGATTTCTACTATCTTTCACCGTGCTACTCCTATCTCTCGCCAAATAAAAAAACCAAAAACTAAAAATCAGTGTTTTATAAAAAGAAAATGAAAATTTCTTAATATGACCCTAAAATATGGTCGAAAACATTGATAGCCAGGAGTGATTCTTATCATCCAATGCTGAATACTTTTCTTAATTTCTTGCGTGTGGTTTTGTTCATTGGTGCATTAGAATTAATCAAAACGTCATTGGGTTTAACAATCACTAGCTCAAATCTAGCTCCTATATTTTTCTTCTGAACTTAGATTTGATTCAAATACATCATTATGGTCTGTAGATTAATATAAGAACACATCATATGGTAGAATCGCAATTACTCATAAAAATATAATAAATGTGGAAAAAAGTATCCGTGAATAAGATTAATATAGAAAAATTATCCCAAAAAGATATGAGAAGGTTTTCTCAACAAAAAATTATATATTTAAACATATCAAATTTGTCTTTTGATTTATTTAAGGCACTCAATAAAATCCAGTGATAATTGTAATATCCCATCCAAACAACCATCATGTTTTCAAAAAACTCTCCATTATTTCTCCTAAAACTACCATGTTCTCAAAAACTTGGGTCACCTCTCCTACAACTATTCATATCCTCAACATTTTGTTACTTTTATCTCATTGTTATCTTTATAATTGTGCAAATTGTAAATATATTCAAAATACATATTAATCTTTGGTACAATGACTGTGAAATATGCACAAATAATATGTATTACTTAAAAAAAATTACGCATGCAGAATCGCATTCAATAACCATTAGTATATCTGAAAGATATGTAAAAAGATTTTCCTAATCAAAAACTTGAACATGAAAAATTTATGAACATTAGAGAGTTCATGTATTAGTCAGACAATTCATGCGTGCCTCAATATGATATATTCGGACCAAAATAACCAGTGTTAGTTGCCGAGTTGGTGTCCTTTGTTCAGTTGCAGCAGCAATTAGTAGCTAACCAAGTGGGATGAGATGAAGCCTAAGCAGAAGGATAAAGCCAAATGGGCTAGAAGCCTAGAGCAGAGGACTCGAGTCAGAACCCAGCTAGGCCGACATACTTAATAATACAATATGCTCTCTTTTAATTTTTGTAATAATTAGTTGTTGTGACATATTCTCTCTGTGTATTAAATTTATATTATCATAATATTAATATTACTTACATTGATAATGGAAGGTGCGGTTGGCATGCAAGAATGAGGTAGGAACGGGAATATCATTCTCAAATTCGCTTCTAAATCCATGTTTAAGTATAATTTGGAGATGAGAATCCCCGTGATCATAGAAATACCCATCCCAAAAATTTGGGTTTAACCATTCTCCCTCTTTTCCATGGATTTAACTATTCTTAATCCATGGGAATAAACCTATATTTTGACAAAATTACCTTTCAAAATTTAGAAGAAGAGTTTATATTTAAAACAAAAAAGCTTCACTTGGTAAGTGTTTAATATTATATTTCCATGTATTTGATTACTATGTATTTTTATTTGATTATATATTTTGCTCATATATACTTTAATCACATTATAAAAATATTAAAATATTATAAATTATTAAAAGTATAAAAAATAAATAAAAATAAGAATAATTCTATTCCTCTCAATTTTTCAATAAGGAAAGTATGTGCATTATCTATGCGGTCCATGCTTAATGTTAATATATATAGTTTGAAATATTAATTTTATCCATGCCTCTTCGAATGATTAAAAAAATAAATTAAACCAATAAGTAATGAGTTGTGGATTCCATAAACAAGTCTTCAAATTAAATTCATAAAAAAGTACTAAAGGCATCCTAGTGTAAAATCAGAAAAAAAATTAAATACCCTAGTTATACATTATTTTATAACTTTTTAGTAATATTTTATCATAAAGGTCAAAAGAGTTTGCTAAGTTACAATGATATATAGAGTAATTTTTGAAAGAAATTATATCCATACTTTTTGTATAAATGTATATAATATAGTTGTAAGATATAAAATGCATATATTGTCTTGACCTTTTAGTCCAATTTTGATTTTGATGATAACAAGCCAACCTTTGGTACTAATGATTTTCTTAAAGTAATCTTCTTAGATACAATGGATCAAGCAACGACTAATACATGATCCATTTTCGAAAAAAGAACTGAAGGAAGAAATTGTTTCTAGTTGACAAGAAGCAGTTGGACAATACCTATTGATTACATCATAGAAAGGATCATAATTTCCTTCTAAAATGACTTAGAAACTCCAACAACCAAATTCAAAGTTTGAATTCATATTAAAATCAAACCTCGAAAACATAATCTGTGTTGGCATCACACTTATACAAAAATTGAAAATGAAGAACTCAAACTTGGGAAGCAGAGTATGTTAAGCTAGAAAAGAAAAGCTTGAAAAGACTCCATATTTTGTGAGTAATGTTTATAAACGACTAGTTAGCCTATAAGTACTCCAAGATAGAGAGTAAATTGTATTTTTTTTCCTCATAAATTAGGCCCATTTGGATTTTGGTCTCATTCTTTTTTATTAGTTTTGCTTATTGCAATCCAATAAGTTCATTTTCTTTTTCTTTTTAATTTGAGGACTGAAGAAGGCTTTTATTTAAAAGTTAACGGAGCAACTCATGTACTACTCACATGGATATTAAGTTGAATATTTTAGTCCTATAAATTAGGTCTATTTAGATTTTCCTCTAGCAGATTTTTGCAGCAGAGGAAAAAGAATGGTTGCAAGTGAAGGTATCATTTGTTTCTATGCTATACCTGTTCTATTAAAAACCTCATGGACAAATGAAAATCCCGATAGGAGCCTCCATAGTTGTGCTTCCATGAATAATAAGTGTGGTTTTTTAGCTTGGGAAGATCCTCCAATATGTGAAAAAGCAAGATGAGTGATACCTAGGTTGCTTAGCATGTTGAATGCAATGAAGGAAAAGTTGTTAAAACTTCAAATAAGACAAACTATAATGTTGTATTTGTTGATGGTTTACTGATTGATGGTTTTTACTTTGTTGGGATCAAAATCCAAATAAGCTTAAATTATGGGACCAAAAAAAATGCCAATTTAGGGACCACGTGAGTGGCACATGAGTCACTTCATTAACTTTTGAACGGAAGCCCTCTTCAATCCTGAATTTTTTTATTTTTAAAAAAAAAAAAAAGACACTTAGTGAATCCTATGTGCGAAATTGATAATGAATTGGACTAAAATACAAATGGGCCTAATTTATAGGCACAAAAGTGCAATTTACCCCCAAGATGGATTTCAAATATATGAGAGAAGTGCTGAAGAAATATTCAAGCTTATGCTTACATTAGTTTCATGTTCTTTCAGGAGTTAATGCTGAAAGAATTCGTTTTCTTAGGAAACACTTATTTCCAATTAAGATTGAGCCATAAAATTTGGTTGCTAAATAAATTTGTTTTCATGGCTAGAAGAGTTGATGATCAGCTATAAGAGTTGGGTTTGAACTTTACACTACAAAATAAATAAATAAAAATAACCATTTCCAACGGAATAAAAAATTTACAACAAAATCTTTTGTGTCAGCAAAAAGGTCGTAGAAAATTTGGTTCCATTAATTTTTCGAACGAAAAATTTTCCAATGAAATTGCAACACATTTTAGATAGACTTTGGACTATTGGAAATTGGTTAATTTTCATTTAATTTTCGACCATCATATTCCATCAAAAAAAATTTGATGGACCTTTGTCTAATTTTTAGAGAATTTTTTATTTTTTAACTTAATTTTTTTCTTCTTTTTCGATGGAACTGCTAGGATTATTTGTCAGAAAGTTATTAAAATTACTATTTAATTTTTACATCTTCTGATGGAAATTTCTTGAAATTACATAGGAAATTTAGTTTTTAATTTTTTTTTGAATTTTATTTTTGATTACTCCTGTAACTTGTTGATGTTGTATATAAAATATGATAAAACTACAAAACAATACATGTACGAATAAATAAAAATTATAATTTCAAAAAATATAATTTTATAAATTAATATAAACCTTAAATAGTAATAAATCTTCATTACAAATAAAATATAAAAAATGCATCCTATCTTTTGGTAGGTAGGAGAAGGGGATACTTGATTGGTCTGCCACTAGCGGAGGCGGAAACATGACTGGTCTACTATCTATAAAACAAAAACAATCATCAAAATTCAATATATATCGAGAATAATATTACTATGATAAATTAATTAACTGCATATACGAAATGCATAAAAATAGTTAGATTGAATAAAACAAATAAGTTCAAACAAGCACAACATACCACTAACATAATTCAATTTTCGTTAGAATATTTGGATTTATTAGTCTCATCATCGTCATCAAATTCATCTTCACATTGCTAGACCCTATATATTCTTTGCCGTCATCACTAATGATACAATCTATATATTGTGCATCCAATCTATCAACATCTTCTAAAGGATGATTACAATCCCTTAAGTCCTTTATTATATCATTTGAATTCACTACAACAATATACGATGGAGTATCATTCTGATAAGCAACTTCTGACAAACTTCAATTTCAACTCTACCTTTGGTTTTCATTTTTATAAGCCAACCAGTTGACCTTATTCCTTATTCTTCTGAGATATGGAACATAGTAAACTTGATGCACTTGTTGGAAAATTATAAAATGGTCATACTTTCTATACCTATCCATTTCCCTCACTTCAATAATACTATACTTTAGATGCAATATGTGAGTTCTCTCACAAGACTAGGATTGAACTACTCGCAATGGAATAGAATCACCTTCTTTATTTCTCATGAGTATTCTAACTCAACCACCTTTTTCAATATCCTGCAATAATAGTCTTCCCCACCATCAATCCCCATCAACTCCCTTCACCATACACTACATTCATTGTATTTTTTCCATGTCTCTATACATTTATGTGGAACTTAAATACAATCGCAAAGTAGTTAGGCCATGTCCTAACTTGTCTTTATGGTCCCAATCCAAGTCATGCAAGTATGGATTTGTTATACCATTGCTTTGTCATGAATCTATTATTGATTCCAAAAAATGTTAGTTTGGATAGAAGGTTTTGTCAAATCTATCATTGCTCGTGTCATGCATAATGAAGTTAATGTAAATATACTTACATATGACTTAAACTAATAAGCAAATTTATTTTCAATCTTCAAATTGATATCTTGATTGCTGATGCCGAAGTATTCCACAAAATAACTAAGTTATCGTATTTTGAACATATCAGAAAAAAATAGCACCTAGCTTGAAGGAAATTGAAATTAATTCTAGTTGGTTGAACGACTTACTCAAGATATTCTCTGACTTCTTCACAATTAAGCAACACATGTAATGATGCAGCTTTAAGCTCAATGTTGTTTAAGTACTTAGTCATACAGGTACTAGAGGCACGACAAGAATGATTGAAAACAGACAAAGTAGGTAGAGAATTATTATTTCCACCATCATCATTCTAGCATACTCTTTGTCCTTAAGGAGCGTACGTGCAACTGGAAATAGAAGGAGTAAAAGTTGGATGTTTCTCTGCAAACAAATGCCTCACAGATAAACACCTTCACTTGTGCCTTTTGCTTCATATTTTTTTTTGGAGTTTGCCAAGCTCCCTAAGTGTAATTTAAATAATACTTTAAAGTTATATGGTCAAAAGTATTTAACAATTTAAATAATTTAGTATTTTAATAAAAAACACTATTTTACCTCATAAATGGATACATCCGCTAATATTGCACCGGTCCTTCATTTCTTGGCTCTTCTATTAAATGAATTGGTAGATGCTCCAGGCAAGCAAAAGATACTGGAGAAAAAAATCACTTCTAACCTACACAGAATTATAGGAACGTTTCTCTCCATTTTGTCCAAGTCATTGTGCCTCAAAGTTGTAAAACATAAATCCCTAAAACACCGTAGAAAATTTACTTCAAGTTTCTTCTACTCTTTCTTAACCAAACATTCAGCCAATAGAATAGAAAACTTTGTAGAATATTCCACCATCCTTGAAAATATCATTGTAGAGAAAGCAGGTACACCTCTTGTAAGTCCTTACAATATCTACCGAAAAAAGAAGGTCCTTCCGTCAAAGTATTAAAAGCATCAAAAATCTCCTCAAGTCCTAATCTCACATTAAGGAATATGTACAATCTTCCAAGATAGACTAGTATGTGCTCAGATCCTCCAAAGGAGAACAATACGCGACCCTTTCTATCCCAACGGAGTTCATATCCAATTGGAAAAGGGAAGATTACAACCATCTTTACCTTGGAGGCATCCGTCTCGTCCTTTCATACCATGGAAGGAAAGGAATGCGATTTTCAGCCAGAATAGCACTCATTGTCAACTATTTCATTAGTACCAAAATGCCGTTATTGGTACTGTGATAACAACTCTCAATCCTAGAAGTATTATGGTGACACTTTTCCCGAACTACACTATGTCTCTAGATGATCCCTATCTTCCAATAGCTCTTAAGGTCCAAGTCCAAATCTCAAATGATGATTAAGTGGTATATGCTAATATGGCAACTCTCCATTACCAGATCATGTACAGGTTGCAAAACCACAACCTTAATTTGTAAAATCAAGGAACGGATGACCCTAATGATCCTTGTTGGCTCAAGACAAGAAGTTCCCAAGATCGTCCGGGTCTCAAGGCAACTCAAAATAAAGGAACTTGAGAAGCTCATGCCTATATAATGGATCATTAATTATGAGTCGTTGCATCAGACTCATGAGACGGTGAAGTCCTCTAGCTTCCAATTCCAAAGATTTAGTGTTGGACGTGTAAAAACCATCTTTGATGTCCAGAATAATGCCCATTAGGTGCCATCTTCCAACAAATGATGGTTGTACCAACTCCTGCTCAAGCAAAAGACCCATATATCCCTCTATGTGGTTTTAATCCAGATGGAAAAGCCTTTTACATTGATAAAATCAATGGACACTTTATTTGGGATGTGGATCCCTTAGAATGTGATCCAAGGTGCTCTTATAATGAAGGGGACTTTGATGATGAAAATGAAAACTACAATCAACGTCGCAGACAACGAAAGAAAAAGAACAAAGTTTTTAGGAGAGACTCTTACCAACCCCAAGAACCTGAAGATCCAGATGTCGAGCCACTTCTTCCTTAACCATTATCTTGCTATGAAAAAGGCCGTGCACATATAAGAAGAGAACAAAGTACCATGTGCAGGATGTAAGCCTCAAAAGGTATATTCCTTCTATGTCTAGTTGTTCAACCATGTATGATGAGCTATTATGAACAAGACTTCCCATCACTGGAGAGACAAACTGATAATTCTGGTCGTACACCATCAAAGCCTTATGTACAGTCAACGAGAGTTGATAGTGATGGAAGGATGAAGCCTCTCACGCAGGTAGAAGAGGTCATCAATTGGCAAACTACAAACACTAGAACCCAGAATAAGGTCCTAAAAGATCTTGATAGCAAGATGGAGTAAGTTATCTCTAAAGTCCATTCCACAGAAGTGAAAGTTGACAGTCTGGCCTCCAACATGCAGAAGTTTCATGACGACCTTGTTAATAAGATATGCATTATTGACAAGAACCTCCGTCTTCTCATAGATCAAAGAAAATTTGGTGATGAGTTCTACTAAAAAGAAGCAGAGATAAGATGATTGAGAGCCTACAACTTGCCCAGATAGAAGTTGATAAGCAAAGGGTCATATAACCTTTCTATCCCGCCTATACTAGTCAGCTCTCTTATCAACAATCTTTTTCGACCTCACACCTTACCACTAGATTACTCAAAGCACTTCTTCAAGACCTTTAGCCTTCCAAAAAAAGGTTTAGAGAACATCTTCTCTAGAACCTACTAAACCAAAATTCTTAGCTGAAGAAAAGAAAAAAGCTTTAATATCTTCATCTTCACAATCCTTCTCTGAAACAAAGTAGGAAGATCAATTATGTCCTAAAGCTTACATGGCACTGGAAGATTCCAAAAAGGAAGAGCCAATTATGATAGGTTCAAATATCTCATCGGAGCCATGAAAGATTCCAAAAAAAAAGAGCCCATTGTGATAGATTTATATATCTCATCTGAAGTATCTCATGAGAAATCCTCCAATAGTGATTCTGATAAAGATTCAGAAACAGAGCTTGCTGATATAACATCTGTACTGATGGCATCTAAGATAAGATCAAGCCATCATAGAGAATAACAGGCTGCCGAAAGCTCTGACTTTGAGAGAGAATCACATTAAGATACTAACCATTGATGACATTGCCTGTAGAGATTTCTTTCTCCAAACCAGCTAACAGTCCGTAGTTCACCTTTGATGATATCCTTATGTCCAAAATGAGAGATAGACTACATTCATTTGCTGCCAAGATTGACTTGCAACTCACAAGTGAGGGAGCCAACCTGTACGTTGTTCTGAGAGAATTTGCATCAAGATTTACATGTACTTTTAGAGATTAGTTCCAGAGTCTTAGAGAACACAGAAAATGCAGTTTTGCCGTGTCAATGATCAAACAATGGCCTTAGGAGAAATCCACAAAGAATTCATTGGAGGTGTCTCTCTTATAAGTAGAATGGCAAAACAAGATTACTTCTCTATGAGGTACTGTTCTCTCAAGAAGAGAGATCTTGATTTACATATCCAAAGGATGTCCCTAGGGGTGTAAACGGATATTAAAAGGATCGGATACACTATTTTCATATTCGTATCTGTTTAACTTTTTGAATACTCGAATACGGATACGAATTTGACGGATATTTAAACATGATATCCAAATTCGTATATGTCGGATATCGATCGGATTCGGATATATCCGTATTCGTTCATAATTATTCAGATGCATTCATATTTTATTAAACTTATTCGTATTTAAATTATTATTTTATATTCATATTCAATGATAATTATTTATATATCCATTTACGAATATCCAAATACGTGAATCTATGAACATATAATAAATACATATTTTAATTAATATAAGGAACTATATAATTTCATTAAAACAAAACAACCAAACAAATAGTATAATTTTTAATTAATTATTGACTTTATAATTGATTATTAGTACTTAATAATGATGGCATTTAAGTATATTAATTATTAAGTCAACCAACAACAATTATGTTGATTAACTTTATTCTTCAATTTTTTTTCTCTATATTACAATAATTTTTTAAATTTATTCTTTTTTCTTCCCAATTCTTATTATAATGGCATTTAAGTATGTTAATTATTAAGTCAACCAACAACAATTATGTTGATTAACTTTATTCTTCAATTTTTTTCTCTATATTACAATAATTTTTTAAATTTATTCTTTTTTCTTCCCAATTCTTCAATTATAATATACATACACATATATGGATTATGATATTTTTATTGAAAAATATAAATAATATATTATTTAATAAATATATATTTGGATCGGATACACATTTACCATATCCGTATCCATTTATAATCGAATATCTATTAATCGAATACGGATAATATCCGCTTTAAATGGATGCGGATAAATTTTGTATAAATGGATACAAATGCGAATGATAAACGAATTTTCAAAAATCCATTTACAGCGCTAGATGTCCCAGCTATTTTATATGTTGAATGGATCTAACAATCTAAATCTAAAACATGTCTTCCTCTCATCATTTCCTAAAGAGATTCAGCCTGAGTTCCAAAGAATGATTCTTGCCAAAGGAAGGGATATGGCTCACATCGGCCTTAGAGAAACTCATCAAATGACTCTTGCAGCCCTTAACAAACTCTACGAGCAGCAGAACTTCTTTAAAGAACTTCAAGATAACATATCTATCTTCAAGAAGGCCTGCAACAAACTCTACTTGGAGATAAAGTATAAAGGCAAAGAAAAGTGTTCATGTTCTTCCTCCAAGAAACCAACTCTCAAAAAATTCAAAAGGAAGAAAAAGCCCTTTAGGTTCTTCAGAAGGAAGCCCTTCAGGAAAAAGAACATTGATCGTTACTATCTTTGCAGAAAAGAGGGGCACTTTGCAAAGAATTACTTTAACAAATAAATAAGTCCACTTGTATGATGTCACAAGTCCTAAAATGTTCAGGTACTAATTTATCTGATACAAGTGTTGAATCATTGTACTCTAAACAACAAGAATAAATAGAAGAAATGGTATTTGCCATCCAAGGTTTATCTGATGATGAATAAGCACCCCAGTTGAAGAATCTGAGCCTAAAGATTACCTATCTATATATATGCTCCAATCTAGCTCCATCTTCCGAGAAAGCATTCCATCTCTTCATGTTACAGTACATATTTTTCCATCCAAATATGATAGGCCAATCCAAGCAATTTGATTCATGGATACAGGTGCAATGCAAATCATGATGAATCCAGAAATCCTCCAAGAAGATGCCTGGAAACCTCATTATGAATACTTCTAAGCTACAGACAGCCAGAGGTTCAAGACATCCCTAATTAGTAAGAAGCCTATTGGAGTTCAAATCTTCCCATAATGTACAGTATAGATACAAGTCCTTGGAAACAAGCTGCATGGTAAAGATCTTCTTGTCAATTTCGATCCATATTATAAGGCCTAAAGACCTTTCAAGTTGAATAAAGATACTAACCCTACAAAAGTTGCTCATACTAGAATGACTCTAGATGACCTTGCCTTGGCAAGAAAGGAATACAATCAACTCCTTGCCATAGGATTGACAACGAAATCCACTTGGGCTTGTCCAGCATTCTATGTGAACAAGCGGTCTAAACAAGTCAAAGGAAAGAAAAGGCTCATCATTGATTATAAGTCTTTAAATTACTTTTTGCAGGATGATAAGTTTTCTTTCCAAAGACCCAGATGTTCTCATATTTAGCCCAAGCCAAGGTATTCTCTAAATTGATCTCAAAGCAGGATTTTAGCAATTAGGGATTGACCCAAAAGATCGATATAAAAAGGCCTTTTGCATTCCAAGTGCTCAGTACCAATGAATGGTCATGCCATTTGGACTTAAAGTCTCCCCACCACTATTTCAAAAGGCGATGATGAGAATATTAAGTCTATCATATAGAATACACTGGTTTGTACACTGGTCTGTATTGATGATATCTTGTTGTTCTCCTAAGATCAGTCAGCTCATGAGAGTCTTTTATATTAATTCTTGGATTTGGTCCAAGCAAATGGAATTATGCTCACTTAAAAGAAAATTCATGTTGGCCAGACCAATATCAAATTCCTAGGGATGAAATCCTCTAATGGTCACTATTAGCCCAACCCATCACTCAAGAACTCCTCAAGTTTTCAGATAAGGACTTCACTCTTAAGGAGATCCAACAATTTCTTGGTATTGTTAATTATATTAAGGATTTTCTTCCTAAGTCCTCTAAGTATACTAGCCCATCTATCCAGAATGTTAAAAAAGAATGCCCTCTCTTGGGGAGTCAAACAAATGGTATCTGCCAAGAAGCTTAAGGAGATCTGCCAAGATTCGCCACATTTGAAAATTCCCAACACAGGCCACAGAATCCCACAAACGGATGCCAATGATGAGTTTCGGGGAGCTATATCATTGAAAAGATCGATGGGAAGCAATACTACTGTGGACATGCCAATGGACAGTTTAAAGAAATAGAAAAGCATTATCGCATAGTGTACAAAGAAATCCTTACCATTAGGTATGGCATTAAGAAATTTGAGTTCCACCTTGTTGGACATTAGTTTACTGTACAGATGGATAAATTCTCCTTCTCGAGGATTATGGATTTCAAGAATAAGGGAATTCTAGAGCCACAACTGTTAAGACTCAAAAATTGGTTCTCTAGGTACCAGTTCACTATATGGCACATCAAAGGAGACGCCAATCTCATCCCTAACCTACTCTCTAGACCGAAACATGTTCACCTCATTTCCACTACAAAAAATATTCACATTATCCTTATGGCCTCATCCTCATCAAGCAAACCTACAAATACTTTTTCGGCCATTCCTATATCTGATGAAGCATTCTAGACCCTAAATGGTGTTAAGGATTTTGCAAGGAATAATCTTTTCCTTTATCTTGAATTTTTTTTAAATGTTATTAATTATAGCTCTGATAAAGTCTGTTTTTATCCAAATTACCCCTTCTTATGTTTTCAAACATTGTTCTCCATCATTCCTTTACCAGGAGATGGATTATGGGATCTATGTTGCATAGTGGTGCGATATTATTTTGCAGTACAAATGTCTCCTCATAAAATGGTCTAGCTTCTACAAGATGTGCAGAACAAACTATCTTTGTTATGAGTATTCCTGTTATGGTTTGATTCGATAGAAAATTGGATAAAATTATTCAACAAAGTCATTCAGGAATAAGCAGGATCAGAAAGTACAAGTTGTTATTATATTTCACAGACCATATTACATTGGACGAGCTGCACAGCCACAACCATCATCTTATGACTACTTATGGAAAACTCTTTCTAGGTTACTTGATCGCAACCATGCAGAGAGGAAGGCGTTGGACAAGCATCTCTGTTACATGAACAAGGTGCCAACATACCCGCTCAAGCTATTACACATTAACACTTCATGCGACATTGATCCCTTTCAGGATGATGAGTTCGGATGGATACCAGAACCAGCTCAAGATATTGGAATCAACTAGGAAGGATTTGGACTCTTCTTGATGTTCCTATGGTCTTAGAATTACCATGACTATCATAATTCTTGAGGATAACCTTGAAGAGCGTGACACCAAGCTTAACAATATAGATAGGGTCAGTAGATGAAGTCTATCCATGCATAGCCATAAGGTGACATGTGTCCTGATTTATAATAAGGCTAGTTAGTTGTGTGACACATGTCCTGATGCTATAAATGAGTTAGCTGGACATGTATCCTTATATTTTGTTAGGTATTTTGTGTCGTGACATATGTCCGCTGCTATATTTAGTAAGGTGACACATGTCCATTAAAGCCATATGTTGTAATCAGAGGTGGATGACAAGTGTCCTTAAAAATGGATAGTTATCTTGGACTCCAAAGGACTATTCCAATCTATTGTAAAGTTCTTTGAATTCTATACCTATAATAAGGGATTGTACTCTACTTTTTGATCAAACTCATATGAAATAAAACCTCTCCCCTTTTACACATATATATGGCCTTCTAAATTACTTCAAAGTTCCTTTATAGTCTTTTCAAGGCCTTAGCTTACATGCTTCCTGATCTTCTATTGGTCTTCTCATCTTAGGTCTAAAGTATGCTCTACACTTGTCTCTTTAGTCTGTAGATCTTATGCCTATATGTGTCGAAACGCCGAGCTAGATCAGAATAATATCCATCAAGCATTTGTAATGACTTTACCCAGTCACATACAGTTTTCCTTTGCTTAATTGTGAAGACATAATTAGCCTTGGGCTTGCCCTACTGCTCTTTTCCTTTTAGAATAAACTCGAGCCCGTTTATCATAAAATACATATTTAAGTCCAAGTGAGCTTTAATATTGTCTTTAGTTTTTTTTTCTTGATGTCCATGTCCATGTTACAAATATTGTCAAACACATTTTTCTCAATGTGCATCACATCCAAATTATATCTTTATAAGTTGATCTTCTAATAGGGCAAGTCCTAAAATATACTCTATTTGGTTTAATTGTGCCGCTCACCATACCCAAAAATTCTAAGAGCACTACTATATTCTGTAACCTTGGGCAAATCACATACTAAATTCCATAATTGCTCTCTAGTAAGCTATGGAGGAGGAAGATTTTTCTCAATTTAAGTCTTCAAGAAATTGGTAGTGTTTCTCCCGAATTGGTGATCATAATCTAAGAACTGTTGGTGGAAGTCAAATCAATAGTTCTTTCGGTCATTTCCCAAAGTAAATGCTTTAGTGTATCCCATACAGTAAGGGCAAGTCAATTTATCTATTGTCATCCACTTGGACAACATACCATATGGTGGGAAATCATTTATTGTCCATAGCAAAGAAGCACTCATGATAAAATTTTACTTTCTAAAGGCGTCATAATATGCATTCAATGACACAACAATTAATTTTTTAGGCCACCAAGCCGAACCTACTGACTAGTTTCTATGCCTCATAGTAATTAATAGGTACACCATTCCCTTGAGGTATGACCTCACACATAAAATGCAGCACCGCATCCATGGTACTATGAGTAGGAGTGTAAATGAGTCGAGCTCGAGTCAAGCTAAAAAAAATTGTAGGCTCGAGCTCGATGAGCCTTGCTCTTAAAAGCTCGAGCTCAAGCTCAAGTCCAATATCTTGAGCTCAAGCTCACAAGCTCAGTATATAAAATTTAATTATTAATATACAATAATTATTTAATATTATGTCTAAAATCTTTAAAAATAGAAAAAAAGTAAATTATTAATATAAATAATTATTTAATTAATATATAGAAAGTATAAAAATAAATAAATTATTAATATATAATAATTATTTAATTTATATATAAAAATATTTAAAAATAGAAAAAAGATCATGAGTCGGCTCGTGAGCTTTTGAACAACTAAGTGAAGGCTCGAGTTCGGCTCATT
This sequence comes from Jacaranda mimosifolia, assembly GCA_018894105.1. Lineage (NCBI taxonomy): Eukaryota > Viridiplantae > Streptophyta > Magnoliopsida > Lamiales > Bignoniaceae > Jacaranda > Jacaranda mimosifolia. The sequence goes on along the minus strand of CM032130.1, from coordinate 11,219,368 downwards.
ATAAAGCTCGAGTCAAGTCGAGCTATAATTTAGCCAACTCGTGAGGCTCATGAGCCGACTTAACTTATCTTACACCCCTAATTATGAGGCATATTGTAGTCGCTCTTAATACTGATCATTCTCACAATAATGGATAAAGGAAAATGTATTTCACATCGTCCCACAATGGCTAATTGTACTCAAATAGCAGGTTATAAAACCTCTAAGTTTCTTATTGGTTTCTGCGCCACTATCAGATTGAAATTGTGCACCCTCATACCCCAATTAATCCTTGCTGCATCGCATACCATTTTTATATAGAGAGTTCTCCATGATATTGATCCTGTTGTCCACTAATTTATGTGCCATAATGAAATGTATATTTATATGTTTCCATGTAAGGATCTAACTCTCCATGATCTACCAAGTAATAGTAATTTTTCCAAAATCCTACTCGATACAATTGCACTTTAACATCATCGAGTTTTAACAACCTACATTTCACTTCACACTGTTTGTAGGGACACCTAATGGTCCCATCTCTTACAAACTGAGACAAATCACATGCATGATTAATAAATTTCTCAACCCCATCCAAAATCTCTTGCCTAATTGCAGCACAACTAGGATACAACCTATTGTAGATCCAAGTCTTATGTGGAGGAATATTACCCATTACATCATTAGAAAAATTACATTACTAATATTAATAGAGTGTTAATATATGACAAATTAATGACTCATATTTTTTTCATTATCATAAGTAGAGTTTAGAGGACAGAATATTGGTTAATAGTACAACTTCAATGCGATCATCATCCCAAAATACTAATTATTGGTGAAGTGTAGATGGGAAACACTTATTTAAATGAATCAAATCCCATCCTAGTAGGACAGAATATATGGTTGCAATTGCTTGTGAGGTCATGTCTCATTTTCCATATTCCTGGCATTTTGGGGTTGTTTTGGGGTTTGAGATTATGAGAAATGGAAAATGAGGTTGTGAGTGGTTGTCAGATAAAGTGTAATAATTATAGTGATTTGATAAGTTGATGTGATATGAGGCTATGAATGATTCTGAGATTGTTTGTCAGGTATGCTTGAAAGATTTGTTTGAGAGAATGGGATTATTTTATAAGTTTTTGATTTGTTGGTTTGTTTGAGATTTATAATATTTTTTTAAAAAAATAAAATTAATTTATAAATTTAATAAGTTGAATATAACTTAATGTTTTCAAACAATATGTCATGAATTAACTTTGTAAATTCCAAGTCGGTATGGGGGAAATTGATTTTTTTCCCAATAATATTTCTACATTTTTTTAATTAATCGGGTATGGTTGGATTTTTTATCTTTTTAATAATTTTGAGAATATTTCAAAATATTATGTATCATCCCAAATTAATGCATAAAATATGTTAAATATTATGTATCATCCAATATTAATGCATAAAATATGTTATTAATTTACTTTGTCCTTTATTAGTGGAGGAAAAAAATGATGAATATTTTTAAAAGAATCATTTTCGTCAAAAAAAAGTAGGTAAAATTTAATAATTTTATGAATTCTAGGTTTGTTTGGCATTTAATTTTTTTTTAAAAAGTGTAAATTAATTACAAATTAACTAAATTAAAAAACTATTTTAAAAATTAATTTCCCACAAATTAGTAATAATTTGATTCGATTGAATTTTTTATAAAATTAAATATGAAATATGAAAAAAAAAATTGCTTACTATTAAAAAAATATGTGGGAAGCTAGGGTTGTCAAATGATCATATTTTAATCCGAATCTAATTTGAATCCGATCCAAATTTTAGGATTTTTATCCTATTAAAATATCTAGTGGATCAGATCCTATTATAGATATTCGTAATTCGAAATAAGTTGATTGAATATGAAATTAAGCAATCTGATCCTTTAATGATCCAAGTCCAAACTTTGATAGTTTTTATTAAATTAATAGTCTTATATATAATATTAATAAATATTTTAAAATAAAATCTATATATTAAATTGACCTAATATCTATATTAACGTCTCTATTATACTATTAGTTCTGAGTCTTTAACCTAAAAAATAAGAGGCATATTGATAAAATTTCAAATATAATAACATATAATAGTTCATCTATACATTAATATAATATGAAATAAGAATTTAGTATTCAAATATTTAACTTTTGGACTAATATATAATAAAAGTTGTTAAAAATTCAAATATGACATATATTTACTTTATAAATACCATATTTTTATAAAATTCAAAAGGAAAAAAAAAAAGGAAAAAGAAAAAGAAAAAAATAAATTGGGTTGAATTTTTTAATCAAATTTCGATTATCCATCAAATTTGAATATGGTATTGACTAACAAAGATTCTATAGAATTTCGGGTTGGATTTAGGTGTGGGTTTTGATAATTGGATTTGGATTCAAATATGGTAGATTCGATCTAGATCCAATCCGTTGATAGCCCTAAGTGAAGCTTGTTATTTTTTTTATTCGGTATATTATCATTTTACATAAATTTGATTGTAATTTCATAAATGAGTTTTGGGCAAATTCAAGTTCGACTAAGAGGAGTGAAATTTCATGCATAGAAACCAAGAGACATTAAGAGGGAGGGGGAGGGAGCGTGGGAGGTCTAAACAAGCATTCACTCATATCTCATGTTTCTAAGGAGGTAAAATTGTATTGTATCCCACAAGCAATCGCTGGCTATAATTTGGCCTCCACTTCGAAGAAAGTTGATTTCCATGTCTTGCTCCCAACACTTATGTCGGCTAGTAGTATGCCCAAAGCAGTCGTAGCCTCTCTAGTGAAGCTGGGATTTCTCATGTTTGCAGACAAAAGTTCAACTTTTGCCTTCCCAAGCTTCCTCAAGGTAACAACTAACATAATGTTTAGTATTGCTCCTCCATCGATAAGTACTCTGTTGAATGGCCTATCGTTGATATGAGTTTTCATATACAAAAGTTTGAGATGTTTGGTCGTGGCCATCATTGTTTCTCAAACTATATTTTCAGTGTTGTAGACAGTGGAATTTCATCTAGCAATGTGGTCTATTTCACTCTGTCTGCAAAGACAGCACTTTTAAGCTCCTTTAGACTCTCCTTCCCAGCTAGAATTCTCCTAGCAACAAACTAATGGTGCTTGTAGAAACTAGGGTTTTACCTCAAAATATGGTAACTGTCCTTCTCTGCCGTCGATAGCCTATGTTGTATCTGTGTTGTGTTACTAGGAGTTTTTAAGTTGAAAGCTTTAACATACTGGTTTTTCTTAATTGTCTCATATTTCTACTGAAGCTTCTTTCTCTGAACTCTCTTTTTCTATGTGCAAGTGAGGTTTGGAACATATAGATGCAATTCTATACTATCTTTTGATTGTTTGGTAATGGTCCATTGGTTGATTTTCACATATGCCTTGGGTTTGGTCGCCTTGAACTACTTGAGGAAGTTCTTTCATTAAGAGCGATTATTTGAAGAGTGGAAACTCCTTTCTTAATATTCTATTTCACAATCTCTCCATTTTTCTAGGAGCAACTTGCCCCTTAGTTTGCTGAATTCTGCTAAATACCAATTGGTTTCCTATATAAACTGCTGAGACCATCTCTATGGGCCTTGACAGTATAAACACACGTGGCTTCCCTACATTCATCACTCTATTGATCTTACATGTTTGCCCCAATACTAGCAGTTGGTTTAGGTCCATTTACTTTCACCCACCATCCTTTTCCTCATGATTTGTCAAGCTTTTTGAGAGCTACCATGTTAGTTGAGATGATAGAAAAAGGGTTTGAGTTTGTGGCCATATCAACTTGGGGCTTTTTAGCTAGTCTAAACCCTCATCCTTCTGGAGCTTTGAGCACAATCTTTCTAAAAACAATGCAATTATTAATTTGACTGTGCCACTTATAGCATTTTTTATGAATTAATTCTTTAGGGATGGTATTTGGTGTCAATCAGGTAGCTTAAGTTACTTATCAAGTAATCAAAGATTAGGTTTAGCATATAGATATTGAAAAGATATGATTCTTTATTCTTTGTCTTAACTGGCTCTTTGCCTTTCAACACCTTTAAGCATGGGCAAAAGTATTGTTCGCTCCTCAAGATCTCAATCTCCATTGTGTTTGCTGATTGATTATCATAATAATCCTCAACATCCCTAGGATTGCAGTTTTGATTGAGATGAACCGTGGGATCTTTCCTTTGCTAGCTCACATGTGCCTCTTCTCTCGAATGTGTTGCTTGATACGATCGGCTTCTGTGGCTAGTTAAGCTATATTGTGGACCCATGGGAGATCAACTTATCATTTAGTTGCCGCTGCATGTTCCGAACAACAATGTTAGCATATTTAGACAATAGGAATTATGGGTGACAATGGCTTTGTAGCTTTCTGAATATTTCCAAGAAAATTGCTATTGGCTCATTGACGTGTTGTTTCAAGTTCATGAGATCTATTTTTGGCTGAGGTATGTAGAACAAACCATGGAATACCCTCTACATAATCCTAATTTTGCACCGAATTAGGCGTCAAGGATGAATAGTAGCTAAAAGTAATTTCAGTCATTGATATAGGGAACAATTATAGCTTGTAAAAGTCATCTTGACTAACCTCACCATATTGACCAGTGAACCATCCAATATGCTCCACTATCGATTTGTTGTCCTTGCCTGAAAATATAATGAAATAGGGAGCTCTAAACTCCGTGGTAGAGATATTGAACAATTCACCTACTCTAAAAGTGATTTCTTGTAAACTAGTTTGTTGATTGGCTTTTACTCCTATCCAAAATATCTCCTGATGGTTTAAGCTATCATGGTGGGATCGATTAATTGGGGGCTGGGCTGCCTGGGTTTGATAGCCTAAGCATCGAATTGTTGGGGGTACTGTTGATCTAATTACATTGGTGGATACATTAAGAGGTTTTGAGTAACAACAGGAATTGTTTGGGTAGTCCACGACCTGCCTCATTTGGGTTTCTCTGGTAGTCTAATTTCACTAGCCATAAATAAGATATAGTCGTAAAGATATATTGAAGTGATAGGAAAGAAGTATCGATAGGAATATTAGCAACAGGGGGTAACCTAACATTGTTTGGTGAATTGGGTGGCTTTCTCACCATCTCTGCTTGCCCATATGGGGTGTGTGGCTTAATGGTAAGATATCTTTCAAATTGAGCTAAAGCTTACCCCTTTGAGCTGGATGACAACCCTACTTATCCGTCAATCTTCATAAAATTGGTGGTTGCTTTGGTAACTGAATTTTAGGATGTACATGATGCAAGGTATCTTTTACGGGGGCTAAAGCGAAATGGTTCTCATTACCGATCATAGGTCTCACTATCTCGGCTAGTTGCCAGCATAGTTCGTACATGAGATTACATATACCTAGCTGATATGTTGTCTGATGAAGGATGTGGTCATATATTGAGGATTCTTTATTGGCTACATCAGGGCTTGACAAAACTCTTGGTATTGTACCGTATGGCGATTTGAGCATCAGCCGATTGGACTGGCACGTTAACTAGCTAATTGGTGGTTGTGACTTGTGTCTAAGTCTGGGTCTTATCACGGTTCGTCCTGCTTTCTTAGGGATCTTTGATGATGGTAAGGTTCTTACTAGATGTAGTCATGCTCAACTTAGAACTTAAAGGCTTAATGATGTGAAGTCTTGTAGAGTACCACTAGGTGTGCCAGAAAATATGTCAGCGTGGAAACTGATTTCAACTGAACACATTGGTATGTATTGATTGAATTAGTCATTTCATTTAACCAATTTCCAAATATCAAGTGATTTGTCTAAAGTTGGGATTCTACTCTTTAGAAAATGGATTCCCAAGCTCACATAAAGATGCTCCTATTTATAAGAAGTTTTAACTGTGCTTATGGAAATTAATGTAATATGTAGTATGATAGGTGAATACAGAAAGCTTGGTAAAGAAGTTGTAAAGGAGTGCAAATCTGCCGAAATTTGCATGAAAGAAAACTGAAAATCAGTATGTAATGTCTAGAAATGTGAAAAAAAGAAAAGAGAAAATGAAATGAAAGAAGGAACTGAAAAGTGTGTGATTTGAATCAATGCCCTTTACTTGTTGAATCTATTTATAAAATTGGGGTTTGGTTGTCAGTTCCCACTAAGATGGTATCCTTTAGTACTTCTTTTCATGATCCGTGTATCCAGGATGTGGCCAATGATTGGAGGAAAAATACTTGATCCTTGGTTAATCCACTTCAACATAATCTATGTTAATTCTGCTAGTAGTACAACCGTTGCACAACTGACATCCTTTTTCCTTATTTTTTTGAGTTGTCTGAGATCTATGGATAAACATGGGACTATGATGTTGCCAAGCTTATCTTGATTCCAATAATCCTACTGCGCATGTGCCAAAATGGAAATTTTGTTGAAATCCCTTAAATGTAGAACTTTGTTAGATCTTGTTTCGAGATCCACAGGCTTCAACTGATTTGATCTGTAATTCCAGCCGAGGCCTTTTCATGCTGGCTCAATCTCTGAAATCAACTGATCTAACGTCATTTTATGTTTCTGAATACTCTTCTAGGTGAGTTGTCTTCTTTGACCACAATGCTCTTTTGGTTTCTTTTGCAGGGTCTACTTCCCCTTCCATGCCTTCAAGTTTCAGATTCCAGAACTTGTGGCTTAGACATCGTGGTATCTTTAATGTTATTCAAGACCGCTGGTCCAAACATAAGACTAAAAAATGGATGTTAAGGTTCTATCTGAAACTCCTCCACCTTGAGAAAACTCTCAAAAAGTGGAATAAAGAAGTATTCGGTAACATCTTCACCTGGGTTAGAGATGCAAGAACTGGTGCTATTTTGGCAAAGGAGAATTATGATACAGATCCGAGCCTTCCTAATTTGATTGAAATGAAAAAACAGAATGCTCTATTTGCTTCAGGTTTGGCAATGGAGGAAAAATCTTCCTCTAAATGGCTTGTTGAATGAGAGAGAAACACTAGTTTCTTCCATAGCATGGTCAAGAAAAGACACCCCAAATCAGGTATTCATGTTATTGATGAGAATGGGTCTACTATCACCAACCCTGATGAGATCAGAAAATCAGCAGCTAGGTACTTTGAAGAGTTGCTGATGGACAATAGTGATAATCTAGTGCCTGAACTTCTAGATTCCTTCCCTAAGCTTCTAGACCAGTCCAACAGTGGCTTTCTTAGTGAGAAACCTTCAGTGGAAGAGATTAACGAGGCTGTGTTCAGCATACCCGACAGCCGCACTACAGGGACCTGACAGTTTTGGAGCAAAATTTTTCAATCCAAGTGGAACATCATTCGGGGATGACTTGATGATGGCAGTGGAGGATTTCTTTGAAGGTTCATCTATCCCCAGAGGTTTCTCTACTACAAGTATCACTCTTATTCCTAAAGTGGAAGCTCCATCTTCTTGGAAAGAATTTCGTCCCATAAGTTTGTGTAATACTACCAACAAAATAATTTCCAAGGTTATGGCTACTAGACTGGCTAAAATCCTTCCTCTTATTATATCTCCACACCAAAGTGCTTTTGTGCAGGGCCGACTCATCTTTGACAATATACTCCTTGCTCAAGAAATGGTGCACGAATTGGGACAAGATAAAGAGAATGTGATTTTTAAACTTGATTTACTAAAAGCCTATGACATGGTCAATTGGTTGGTGCTCTTGGACATTCTGACTTGGTTTGGTTTTCCTCATGCTTGGATCTCTTTGGTGCGAAACCTTGTTGATAACTGTTGGTTTTCTGTCTTGGTTAATGGCTGCTCTTCTGGATTTTTTAACTCTAGCAGGGGTCTTTGACAAGGAGATCCTCTTTCTGCTGGCCTATTTATTATTTTTGCGGAGTTATTTTCTAAAGGGCTGGACAGTTTCTTCAACCTCAATCCCTCTCTCTATTTTGATGTTAGTCGATCCATCAGGTTATCACATCTTGCCTATGCTGACTACATGATGATCTTCACTAAAGCCAACACGAAGAGTCTCAATCTAATTAAATTCTTCCTTTCAAAGTAAGAGGAATCTTTTGGGCAACTTATCAATCCTTCCAAAAGTTTATTGTCTATAAGAGTGGCACAGATACTATTGCCAAAATTGAAAAGGTTATGGGATTTTCATGATCCGACTTACCGTTCTACTACCTTGGAGCACCTTTGCACAAAGGTAATCAAGTGGTCATTATGTATGATCCAATTCTAGAAAAGGTGAAGAAGAAACTCATGGGATGGGAGCACTCAAATATTTTGATGGGCAGTAGGTTAACTCTCTTGAAAAACACATAAGATCCTTGGATAAACAAGTCGGCTAACCGAGGAGGAACACACATAAGATCCTTGATTCCAATGCTTATTTGCTGGTTCATTTGGTGCAACAGAAATGACATCAGACACAAAAATCTTATTTCCCCTCCAAGCCGGGTCATTTGGCATATACACAACTTCATAACCACTGCCCACCAGGCTAACTTATTGGACCAACGACATTGGAGAACAGATTCTACTGCTTCTGTGCAGTTTGGTATTTGCTTGAACCCCCCTTCTTCCAAAACTTGTCAGGTGGTTAGGTGGGCTTGTCCTCCAACGGGATATGTCACGCTAAACTTAGATGGTTCCTCAGTTGGAAACCTAGGTCCGGCAGCTACTGCAAGAGTGCTCAGAGACAACAATGCCAATGTCATTTTCGCATTCCAGCAACCACTCGGAAGCAAGACAAACATGTATGCCGAGCTTTTTGCTATCATGAGAGGTCTTCAAATTTGTGAAGATAGAAGTATATCTAACATCATGGTTGAAACCGACTCTAAGGCCACCTTACTTCTCATCCAAAAAATGCAAGGAGCGCATTGGAGTCTGACGCATATCCTTGGAATCATTCTTATTCTGGCACGGAAACTTAATGCTACCTTTTCACACATCTATAGAGAAGGCAATGCCATTGCTGATCGCCTTGCCAAGGATGTTGTTACAGTGGAAACAGGCCAAATATTTAACACCACGAACTTTCCAAAGAACATTCGGTCCCTCATCACAATGGACAGTCTTCAATACCCGTACTTCAGGTTCAAGTAGCTGTTTTTTTGGGGGTCTCTATTTAATATTGTGAACTGTATAGTTTTGTTTCAATGGATAGATCACATCTTTTGTCCTAGTTCACAATTGTATAGCTTTTGATCTCATATTTTGTTCTAGTCTCACAATTGTATAGGAAGTAAGGATTGAACATCATTTACCTTTGTATTTCCACTGTTCTGATTGATTAATGCACAGGTCGGGGTCATCGCCTTAACCCCCTTTAATTTTCAAAAAAAAAAAAAAACTCTCTTGAAAAGCACATTATTCTCTACTCCTATATACATCCTTCAAGTCAAGTGCCCTCCTGAAAAATGTGCTGACCAAATTTGAGAGAATTTTCAATCGATATCTTTGGGGATCTACCCAAGGAAGGAAGAGGATGCATTGGAGATCTTGGGAAAAATTATGCTTCCCTATTGAGGAAGGTGGCCTTCAATTTAGAAGCGTGGGGGATATGGCCACGGCATTCACAATGAAACTGTGGTGGAGATTTAGAACTGGTAAATCTCTTTGGGCTGATTATATGAACAAGAGATATTGTGCCACTCGACATCCCATGAATATCAAAGTTGCCCCTCAACATTCCTATATTTGAAAATGTCTTTGTGCCATTCGAGAGCAGGCTGAAAATTTTATATTTTGGAGTTTAGGATAAGGCCGTATAGCATTCTGGCAAGATAAGTGGCTGAATGAAGAATCCCTTAACGTAAGGCTTCAACGCAACATTGTCAATCCAGTCCCGGTTAGTGAGTTTTGGATTAATGGCACTTGGTGCAAGCAGAAACTGATGGATGCGGTTCCAGCAAAGATAGCAGAGGTCATTTGCCGTATCCCCATCCTTCAGGGTACCCTTGACACTCCTTACTAGATGCTCTCCCCCAATGGCAAGTTTAGTACGAAATGGGCATGGAAGTACATTAGACAAAAGGGACGAGAGGTGGGCATCCATGTAAACTGTCGGAATTCTGTTCTCATGCCAACAATCTTTATCTTCCTTTGGAGATTAATCAACGATCTCACTCCCATTGAAGTGTGACTACAAAGGAAAGGCATTTTGTTGGCTTCTAAGTGCCGGTTTTGTTTAGCTATGGAGACTGTTTCTCACTTGTTTATGGAATATCATATAGCAAGGGAGGTATGGAAGCACTTCACGGATATATTCCAGGTTAATATGCCACATTCTACGGAGGTGGAACTTCTGCTCCAAAAACGGAAAAGTAGTGCCCCCCATGGGGCCAAAATGCATGTTTGTTTTATTATACAAGCCCTGGTCCTGTGGTTCATTTGGTGTGTTCCGAATGATAATAAACATAAAAATCTGTCAGCATCTCCCCAGCGCATCATCTGTTGCATCAAACTTTATCTTCATGTGGCGATCAAGGCAAGGATTGATCAATGGTTCTCACTGGATTGGCGACAGTGTATTGTCTAGAAGTTTTGACACCCCTAGTCCTAGCAAGCCTCTACCTAGGCACTGGATCATTAGATGGGAGAAACCTCCAAGGGGAACCTTTAAGCTCAACACTGATGGTTCAGCCCTCGGCAATCCTGGACAGGCTGGAGCGGCGGGGGTGATTAGGGATGATAAGGGTTCAGTTCTTTTTGCTTTCATGTCCCCCATTGGCCTTAAAAATAATCTTTATGTAATTAAGCGGGGTTTAGAGCTTTGTGTGACCAAGGGCATCAACAATATTCTTGTGGAAACGGATGCTAAAGTTGCCATTCACCTTATCGAAGAGGCTCCCCACCACCGGTGGACATTTGCTCATCTTATTGGGAAGATTAAGATGCTGACTCCCATCCTCATGGTCTCCACATCTTTAGAGAAGGAAATGATGTGACTGATTTTTTGGCGCAGCAAGCGACTGCCCTCCACCAAGAAATAATATTGGATTTCCATGATATCCCATTGAAGGCAAAAAAACTGATTCAGTCGGTGGTACTTGATCTTCCATACATCCGCATCAAGTAAAGGACATGGGCAGCATCAGTTAGTCTTTTTTGTCTTCTTTATAGAAAGCTAAATAGTTAGTTAGTGATGCTTTTATTTTATGCTTTCCAATTGTATAGGGGAGCTTCACCTCCCCTTTTGTCTTGCTCTTGTCATTCTTGATGTACAAATCTGACTCTTTTCCATGCTAATATACAGGATGGTGTTCATGGCCTAGACCCCCGCACATTGTGGTTTGATATTTAAAAATAAAATAAAAATCTTATATGATTTATCTTCAACAAACCGAAAAAACATTCATCTAATTAACTCTTTGTATGTTATATTCTCCGCCACCCCCCCGATCTGGGGAGGAGCAACAAGCATGAAGAAGTCGCCACGGGTCCTATTTTGCAAATAGCAATTGTATTTCTGTCTCAGCCAGTGCTCAACTTGCAATAACTCATTTATCACAGCAAGAATGCATGTATTTGATCCCCAGACTTTTAAGAATTTAGAGTTTTGTACAAGATGTGCATTTCAAAAACTCTTCAATAGGAAATTGCCCTGCGAGTCTGATGAACAATAAGATCCCAGGGATGCATCAACAGCAAATAGATCAATTGTCATCAACTGTACATTTCATATAAATAGCATAAATTTTCAGACTTGAACACTTTATTACTGGAGATAAAGAGCTCATTCATAAATCACTTCCATGATAATACATGTCATATTTTAATGACAAGCATAACAACTCTCACGAGAGAGAAAAAAAAGTCATTACAGCTTTCACAAGTGGTCTAGCGCTTCAAAAACTAATTACAATATCATAGCATGGAAGACAGCACTAGCACCACATAAAAATCATTCAGGGAAAAAAAACCGAGATCACAAGTATACCCACGTACTAATCCTCCAGATTTAGTACCAAGAGATACCGCCCCCAAAAAACAAAAAAAAAAAAAAAATCCTCCAAACTTTTAACACAGATTATTGCTCCTTCATTTACTTAACTGCTCCTTTTCACAAAAGCTATCTTGGGACTTGGAAGGAGCTGGAGAACACAATTATTCATCATAGGTTTTGGGTTGCTTTCAGATCCTGGCTGTAGCCTTACCTGTAGTTATGAGTCAAATAACAAACTGAGCAAATATTTATGATACTTTAGGGCCATGATGATAAGTATCACATGATAAGTATCACATGTAAATCAAATATTTCAAGGTAAGAGGAAGCAGTAATATACATAGTAAATAAAACATGAGCTGGACAAGCACGGGATAGAATGCAGCAACATGAATGTGCAGCAATAGTTTAATGCCGAACACAAAATTCATCACCACCACCATGATGGCAACAGAGAGGCTACAAGATATCAACATCTGAAATCTCACTCAGATTTTACGGAAACGAGGCAGACTAAACTTATACAATCCAAACTTTGAAGCTGTAACTACGAAAGCCAAAAGTATGCCATAGATTAGAAAACCAAGCTTAAGACGAAAAAAAAGGAAAATTTTCAAAAACCAAGTTGCTTCAGTAACCAGTTCCGCTTATTCTGCAAGAGCTATCACGCATGGCAAACTCAGGATCGTAGGGATCTATTAAATGGACAATCTAATAAAAAATTTCTCATTAGCTCAGAGAATTTCATTTTGGAGCAGTTGTCACAAAAGATTCAAGCACTCTGTTACAAGTCCAATAAAAAGAATAACCTACCCAAATAACAACACAAGTGGGGAACCGATTCAACTAAACTATTACTAGTAAATGCATTAGACACAGGGCTCTAGGGCCTATTCCACAAGGATTCAAAGGCCAACCTGTAAGCTTGTGTTGGGGTTATAACTAACATTTGGAGATGCATGTAAATCCAGCTGTAATTATGCAACAAGAGATGATATTTTTCAGATTTCTCTCCACCACAACCGAACCCCACCCATCCTTTTCAATTGTTTATTGTATTTTTTTTTTTTTAAATATGAAATAACCATAAAATAAAAAATTATAACTTTTCATTATTAAGCGTGACTCATATATACTTTCTATTTAATTAATCGAAGAAAGGACGGACTCTTGCCATGCTTTCAAAATTATTATTATTGTTATAAAATAATACTAAAGAAAAGGGTAAAAGGTTGCATGCCCGCTGATTTGTGCCAGCAACTGCTACCCACACCTTTTCACGTAAAGAAAACAGAAAAGCTGTCAGCAGTTAACACTTTACTGATGCAAGGTAATAACTTATCCATCATATATCCTTGCATGTGTGTGTGAGACATGGGGAAGCAAACACATACTTGGAACAAAGGATGCTATTTCTAGTGGGTTCTCATAGGGAGGAATATCCATCTACTCTGTCATGATCCCCAGGTCAGGAGACCTGAAAGGATCAGTATACAAAATTGGTAGTCGTATGCCAACCGCTTGGATCAACTTTGAACTACAAATGACTGCTTCCACCAGTCAATGCTAACATTGTGGCCAATTAATATCAACTATGTGAGACGTCCAATCATTCATCAATAATACCATTAAGCATGCCTCTTGTTTAAAGAGGGATAGTTCTCATTTTGAATGGAAGAACTCTACCTACCGCTACTCAATGCCTTATCATAGTAGCTGCTCCGTGAAAGGCTATTCATTCTTTCTTATAGATTGGTGAGAACATCTATCCCCTCAAAATATTCTGAAAAATATTATCTTATTATTTCTGATTTTTATTCTAACCCCAAAAATGTACAAAAATTTAGAAGGTACCTTACAGACTCCAAAATTTTGTCCAAGACATCAATTTCCCATGTTCTACATTATACCCGAACTTTTCTTTTCTTCTAATTTTTGGACACACAATTGCATGCCAATGCATATCAAACCATGTTGACAGCGCGTTCAACACTTCACAAGGCCATTTTTAGTTTATCTCCTGCATTACACGCAAAATATAAAAAGACATAAGGAGGAACAGATAAAAGTACAAACCTCATATTGTCTAATCAGAGCAGCAAACAATGATGAAATTCCAAGGACAGCTAGCTTTTGTCCAATACAGGCACGAGCACCAGATCCAAAAGGAAGAAATGCTTTAAATTCATTTGGCTCTTTCATAACACAGGAACTAAGTCCTGTATCCATTGAGATCCAACAGAGACAGAGTGAGATAACATCAATTAGAACATAAATCTAGCACATATATTTAGAGTACAAGAAGGACGGCAGACATAATGCATAAAATAACCAGACATATCCATATGGCCAAAGCTCCCAATACCGGTCACACAGAGGATTCCCAACCATCTTCTGTGTTACAAACAGAATAAAACAAATATTAACTTAATCTTTGTTAGGAAATAATCCCCTAAACAAGGGAGGTTCATTGGATCGTCATAATATATTCTTTTCCAATGCGATAAAGTTACTTAGTCTATTTTCTTTGATAAAAGGATATTTCCATGGGTTTGCTTTGGTATCGTGTTCATACAGTTGTATTGAATACAATTGCAAAGAAAAAGGTCAGATTTATAAGTCATTTCCCACACTCGGGGGCCAAGCAAAAGGTTGACACATTTTTCTGGTCTTTTTAGGTCTTCTTATCCAGCAACAAAGCACAAAATTTAAATGCTACCACGTGAGGATTATAAGAAGCAAAGTCATCTCTATTTTAACTTGATATTTGTCTAACATTCGAGTGTCAAAAACATGAACAACCAGGCATTCGGAAGGAGCATATTATCAATTGCAATGAACAATTAATTTACAAGAGTTTAAAGCCCAATGCAGGCAGCCGGAATTGTCATGGACTGCCAAGTCAAGCCACAACAATCAACTGCCACAAAGGTTTATGTATTGTTTTGCAGTAATTTAACTCAGATAAGAGCTTTTAGCATTTATCTTATTAAGATGATGGCATTGAAGACTAATTTTTCTTTCATGAAGGATGGTGAATGAAGATTGGGATCGTCAGCAAGTGTATGGAAGAGAGTGATTGATGAAGAGATGTTTTTTGGGTTCATAATATATAACTGAAAACCAGTGATCCTCAAAAGTATATGGGAGCAGGACAAATATTTGAGGCATACTCCAGCTAAAAACATCAATGCCAATAAATTTAGCAGAGAATATTTTCTTGTATATTTGAGAGAAGGGAAAAACTAATACATTCTTTTAACATATATGTGCATAAATAGGAAAATTACACTCCTCATGCCCCTATAACTTGAAAGCATAGGAAAATCGGTGACATATTCCATCCAGACCACTAGAAAGCCAAGCAAGGTAAAGTTGTCACCATCTTTTCTAACATAACAAAACATAAATTTCTCTTCGTCAGCACAAAATTGAAATTTAGCCACATATGGCATCCATCAGATAATCTGGCATTGGCTTTGTTCAACATGTTTTGACATCAATTATTACTTCAAATCACTAATTACTTCTCCTTTTTTCATTTATCATCTGAAGGAGCTGTAGTAAAACATGCCAAATAATACACATTTAACAAACACCAGCTACGCAATGATTGAACTTTATATCATTACAAATCACATGCAGACAACAAAATATGACACCCAGAAATGTTACCTATCAAAGATTCTTTTTGGTCAGAAAAACATTGGTCATCAGTCCTCGAAAGAAATCGACATGGGTTGAACTTCCCAGCATCTTTCCCCCAATTTGAACAATCCAATTGAACCAACTGAACTGGAACAACAATGGTTGCAGCAGCAGGTATGACCATACCATTTTTCAGATTCAAATCTTCAATAAGCACCAAAATAAAGAGATGAAATTAGTCATTGCATCTGAAGAAAAAATTTGTTCGAAACAGAAAATTGTACAAGAGGCTAATACTAAGGAAAGCTCAAGTTTACATTTCTATAGTAGCAAAAAGCTATTGTCTCATAAAAAGCATGGGATATCATCAATAAGCAACTAGCACAAAGTTGCAAGAGATACTTCAGCATGAAATGAACATAATCCAATTGAACCCCAAAAAGATCCAAGGGCCAAATTAGGTGATGAAACACAATTAAACTGAAGACTTCCTTATCATAAATTATATGCTTACTCATATTTAGCAATAAATCCCCCAACATTGCTTCCTATAGTAAACTGGAATTTGAATGTCCAACTTTCGTGTTCGGTGTTCATAACATCAGAACTTAGAGAGCAGTTTTAAAGCAAGCAATTCAAACTCTTAAGCCTGTAGCACATCAAAAGGATCATTTGACCAAACTAAGCAAAATTAATCTTTTTGAATAATTATAAAAATCAAAGGAACATATGTTATTCTACAAGATTTATACCAGACAAAAAAAAAAATCTCGGAAACTCTGTGACACTAAACAAAGGTTGAGCTTATCGTACGCTGAAATTGGGACTTTTCTGTATAATCAACAGATAGATATACATAGTACTCTGGAGCCACAGGATTGATTTTCCTGCCAGCATATAGCCTCTTTCCCTCTCTCTTCCTACATTACCTTCATCAAACACTGGACTAGCTCCTCGCTTTGCACTCAGCATAGCACCATTGGACCAGCATCCTTCCACCCAATCATTGCAGGATGGAATCAATATTTTCTTCATTTTTTACTAGCTCACCCCTCTTCAGATTTCGACTCAGCTCCCAAAGTTGCAGATTAGTGATCCTCTTAAGTGAGTGATATAATCCTTCATATGGTTTTAACTTAGATAAACATCATCTGCCAAATCTCACAAATTCACTGAATCAAGATTCCAAAGGGAACATGTATGAGAATGCCTTGCACTAAAATAAAACATGACTACACCTTTTCCAATAACCACCAATATGGAAGGAAAAGTTCGGATTTTTTCATAGACAAGCTCATACCTAAAAGAACCTCATTGCCCTATCACCTGTGTGTAAAACTCTAAATTTTAGTCCTACCTACTTTCTTTTTCTAAAATGTCACTTGAAGTCTCATTAGCAAAGAAATATATCTACAGATTATGGCCCCAAAAACAAGTTGGTAAATAAATGTTATGCGGACGAGGAAAATTTACATGGGTTCCTTTACAGTAAATGTTATAAGTGGATTAATGTATTGTAAAGATAAAGCTCCTATATCAATTATCTAAACAGAGAATTCATATTCTCTCTGTTGACCTAACCTATTTTAGCAAGTTTACATTCTTTACCATTGTTAGGAAAGATGGTATCTGCCACATGTAACCCTGAGCAGCCACAGTATATCAAATATGGCATGATATTAATAGGATGATACCATAACTATTGACTCTGAAAAGATTTAATTATTGTTTAAATTTATTCCAGCAATTTTGGAAGACTAGAATGACATTACATAGAAAGACTTGGTACATAACAAGTCTTTCAGCAAAAACTGCTTCTTTGTCCACATTCAAAGAACGTATTGTAACTTGCGATACTGTGAAGAATTTTTGCTGAAGATGAGAAGGAAACATTCTTCATAACCACACAGCAGCACATAAGTTTCTAACACTGCAGCCAAAAATTACAGCGTGCAAAATCTATCAACAAAAACCCATAAATATAGCTGCTCTTCAAAAGAATTTGTGTGCATATCAAGATAAATGCAAGTATATAGTTCTGAAAAGTTTTTCATGTACACTGAAAGGAGATATACAGTAGAAAGGAATCTAAAGAGTAAAGACATATTATTATCTTGAAAGATGACAACAAGAAACAAAGTACATAATTACCATGTTTGAGAGAGCATCTTTGCAGTAGAGGTCCAGCTGGAAGAAGACGGACTGATTCATATACAGTTGCCAAGAGATTGGGCATCACATTAACATTCTGTTTATCTTGTCTCCTAACTTTTTGTGCCATAACCATCTCTGAGTGAATCTGTCCAAATCACATCATCAATCAAAACTTCCCAGAGACATGGAATGAACCCGTGGTATTTAATTATTGGGGAACTTTTTAAAGTGGAAACGCAAAAGATCACAAATATAGTGCAGTTAGTTGTTCGTTCATTTCATTTACAGTTAGAATATTTTCTCTTATTCGACCAATTTCTGGAATTTTAGCACAGTGGATAGGTCCTATGAAAATCCAAGGAGCTGAAGGAGAACTATAAAGTGAGACAGAATGATACTAGAAATTTGAGCATCCATAAAAATAATCTGAGCGTTATGGTAGGTTCCTGTCCTTAACACCATACTAAAGCAACAGAATGGCAGCTGAAAACAAAATCAAGCATGCTGTTAAAAATTGAAACAAATGCAAGACAAAAATTATAAGCATGCAGCAGAGAGCTAGCATCATTCCAGCCTCTACTAAGCAATAGAGACAAAATAATAGCTAGAGGGAGGTAGAGATCGTGCATCTTGGTAAAGAACCAAAGAATCACTGCAGAAATTAACAGGACACGTATGAAGGCACCTATATATTCTTGTTATATTGATGCTAAATCATAAGGTCGAAACCTTGAGATCCTTTATGACCTCCGAGAAACCTGGACTAGGAACAAAACTAAGTGTAGAACCTCCACAATGAAGCAATCACGCATGAAAATTACACTAGACTGGAGAAATCTACCAAGAATTCCTGCCTAATTATTATGAATTTTCTATTTATAAGAACAATTTAACAGCTAAGAGAAAACAGAGGCACCTTATCCTGTATGTCTACATGTGTCACAAGCCTTGTCAAGATATTAGCCATAAGTGCAGCCATAGTCAGAGACCCATGGAAAATCAGACTTATTATTTCCCCACATGGGTCATATCCCATTTTATCATTGCTACCAATATCCCATAAGAATTCTGACTTGCAGTTTTGTCTGCATTCTTTAATAAGCTCCTGGGTTAAGCACTTCAACTTAGTACACGAATCCTGGTACCTCCAAAATTCTTGTTTCCAAACAGGAGTCATGCCATAAGATGCCCAAAAGCACGCATCCTTAGCAATCTTCATTAGCAGCTCCTCATAGACAGTTGCCTTGGGCCAAACCAAAAATACATCTCCAAATATTGTAGTTCCTAGGATGGTAAAAGCCAGATGCTGAGAAATCATTTCACAGTCCATACCTCCTTTGGCTGTTGCACTTTCAGCTCTTTCTATGATGCAACCTAAGATTTCCTCGGGAATCAAACTTGCTCTCTCAAGCAATTTACCTCCAAGTTTCACTTCTAGTGACTTCCTTTGCTGTTCCACCTGCAGAAAAAGGTGAGACATATATAGTCAAAAAATAAGAATGACATTGGTAATATTTGGATATGAATTGTATGTTTGGGATTATATGTTTTGGGAGAATGAGTTTTGGGAGTGGGGTTAGGGAATGTAAAGTTGTATTGGGGAATTTTGATACGTTTGTTTATGTTTTAGGAGAAAACAGATTCTACTGTAACAGTCAAATCAATGTTTTTTTGTTGAATTTTTTGGGTAAGAATGGAATTAAGTGATTTTTTTATTGTTAAAATAATAATAAAATATGTATAATATGTATATAATATATGTATATATTGAAAAATGGGGAAGTTGGGGGATAATGAAAGATAGAGGGTATTTTGGAAATTTTAATTTGGCATTTTGGAGGGAAAATTTTTGTATGTTTGGTTACATTTTGGCAAAATTTTGGCAAACCAAAATTGTTTTGCCAAAATGTAACCAAACTTAGCCATTATCTTAGATACTTTCTATTGCTTTGAACACGGAAAACAGGCATGCTGAATTATACTTGGAGAATAGAACATCAAAATTATTATTCACAAACAAGGAAAAAAAAAAGAAGAAGAAAACTATTAATGGATCAAAGTCGAACAATTTTAAGACATCCAAAAATTTACTTTTACTGTATACATATCAACTGGCAATAAATTGAAACAAATTTGGCAAAAGGATCGGATTGCTCATTGCCATATGGAGGCCATCCAAAGTCTTCAAAACAGCATCCTTCCCCTTGTGACGCAAGATATCTAAACTTTCACAATAAACCCAACAATAGTAGGAGCCCTAGGTGAGCCCTTAGCTGGCCTTCATCATGGTTGCAAATGAAGCGCGTAAACCCCTTTAGAGTAAAGATGGAGGTCTTTTTAACAGAGATTGTCTGCTAAAAACAGGCTCAAGCTGTAAAAAGTGGGCTATATTACCATAAGCCTACAACAAGTAATTGTCAGCCCAAGCATTATGTCACTGAAAATGACCCGCTTCATCCACTATATCTCAGATGAAAAATTACACTACATAATAATGATTAAAATATCTTACACAACACCAGGCTTAATAGTGATTTCCAATTCCTAAAGGGTGGGAAGCCATAGAAGAACTTATATCCTCAGCCAACTGTATTACTTACATTTAGTTTTACTGAAAATTTTTGCACATTATGAGAAAATGACCCTGATACAGCCTTACTATGCTACGGAAATCACCATATAAGAATTACCCATTTTTCCCCACGAGAAAATTTCATAAAGGTAGAGCTGAGTCATGGCAACAACTATACCAAACCATAAGCAAGAATTTTTTCACTGGTCAAAGTTTGACGTAATGAAATCAATAATACAGCACAATAGATCACCAAATTTCAGATCTATTATTACCAACTTCAAAAATATCAACAACAGCAACTGCACTTAAGAGGAGAATGCCAAGTCTTCATTTGGAACTTCAATATAGTGAAACAAGAAACTCATAAATATTTGGAAAAGAGCATCTATCAATCGGTTGCTCAAAAGGTACAGGTATTGAGGGATGGAGGATAAATTGGCTCACATAATAAACTCCCGTGGAAGCATTGCTGTCATGACTGGGAGAAGAAAATTTAGTCCCAAATGCTTGAAATCCTTGGTAGAGGCAATTTATGCAAATCTACATGCAATTGGAGGTTGCCTTGCCCCATGAATGGGTACGGCCATACAAGCTCCTTATATTGAAGGCTCTTGCATGCAGGCTTCTTTCAACTCTCTTAATAAATGTTGTGGACACATTTGATATAACCATAACCTTTCTATTAGCACCATTTTTCTTTCATCCATTCATGAGGTTGTAAACAAGGAAAGGGCTGCTGTCTAGAGGAGTCGCTTGCAATACTTGAAGGCTCTAAATAAAGCAAACTTCTCCATTTTGGTTGACACTTGACAAGATATGTTGAGAAAGTAGAGTTACAAAACACGCCTCCAAGGAAACCCAAATCAAGTCTTCATTTTCCCACTCTATTAATAATCATGTTTCTCACTGATTAAACAAGTATACCATTTCCCACTTACAAAAATCAAGGGCAAACTCAATAAAGGAACATTCTCTTCCATGCAGGGGGTTGGGGGTTGGGGGTTTTCAATGCTTCATGTAAATCTTCCACAACCACAACAACAGGTTGGGATTCCTCAACTAGGGTATTTTGATTATCAGAAAATTTCAGATCCACACCTCTACACAAGTTTATCACAAACTTGCTAAGGACAAAAGATATTTTGACCCAATTTGGAAATTTAAAATTCTGTGTTTCACTTTATATTAAATAATAGAAGCTTATCAAAAGTTCACTCTGTGCACTAAATGAAACTAATCTATAGAGTAGTAATCTCCCAAAACAAATAACAAACGAAGAAAGAGTCTGAGCAAAAGTTTACGTGAAAAAAGGAAAAGAAGAGGAGAAGTAGGCACGTAGACATAGCAAACCTTGTCAAAAGATGAGATAAAAAGACTTGATTTTCCAAATGCTAGACAAAATGCCCTTCCTGTCAACGGCAACTTATCCTCGGCCTTCAAAAGTACCTCTTTAATAAGTTCCATATCCTCTATTGAGACCAAAAGTTGAGTAGGACCTAGCCAGAGCTTCACAACCCCTCCATATTTCTTGTGAGACTTGTAAAGAATATCTGAAATCAAAATGCATAATATTCCACCATAAAAATTTCCCAACACTTGCACATCCAAAAATTTATACAGTAAAGCAATGTGAAAAACACTTCAGTATATAGCACAACAGTACTACAGCCCCACTCCCAATTTTTCTGTTCTCAGAACGAACAACAGTTGCACAAACTACTACACTTTGAAGCTTGGCATAGATTATTTGATATTGAATTTATTGCCTTTATTCCCTTCTCTTGCTAACACTTAATTCGAGCATCAGCCATGCATGGTTGGGTACAACACCTTATCCGGCAGTAACAAAGATTGACTAGTCAGCCTTCAATATGTTCAAATTTTCCATTTACACAAAGCCCGTAGAATTTATTGACATGGAAATGAGAGAACGGCTATACAACTCAGATCTAAACAGATACCATCTGAGGACTTAGATTAATCCATTAACTTAATTACAGATGCGAGCTCAAGTTCATGATGTTTCCTAATTGTACGCGTCAAAAGCATAAAATCCTCCAATTTTACATTTTTCCATTTCTTTACTTGTACAGAAATTGTCCAATGCTATAGTTTCAGTACCAGTAAATTGCACATACACTTATCATGCGAAGTCCAAATTCCCAAAAACAAGCAAACTACAAAAGTAGGGAAAAACAGAATAATAAAACAGAATGGTGAAATGATAAACTCACAGACCGGTGAGATTGGAGCGAGAGATGAGGTGGCTGTGGCCATAGAAGGAAGAGCAATGAGGGCCAGGTATGAGCCGGGCTTTTGTCCATAACCCGAAAATCTTTGCTAATTTTCCGAGTAAAAAGGCGGTGATACTAATGAGAGATAGCCAGAGGAAGGCATTGATTTCCCGTTCAACGCAGGATGCCATAATCGCCGAGCATCTGTTCCGCCCCTCCTAGAGAGAGAGAGAGAGAGAGAGAAGAAATGGGGATTTTGACTTTTTGGTCGGCCATATATCTTCAATAAAATAAATTGTGATTTTTAGTTGCCTGTCCTTATCAATTGTCATTTTGTCATTTTAATTTCTCTTTTTCCAAGAATGATTTTTCCTTTTCCCAAAATTGGGTACATCACACCTCGCACCCAAAAACTATGGCGTTGGTTGCAAGTTTTTAATACATTTTTTAATTCTTAAAATTTAAATAAATAAATAATATACGTTCTTTAATTTTATTTTTAAAATACAAAATTCATTATTCAAAATATCATTATTATTCACTCTCTAATATATTCTTTAATATTATGCTGCTTGTCATAAATTGTCCCTACACATTACACATATATACACAAACCACCAGTCATTCAATCTATATATATCCACATATATAAATAATTTTAAATTATACATTTCATTCTACCAATCCAATAAAAAATTATTAATGTGACATCTTGTCATCTCCCAAAATATAACCAAACGAACATTTTTTTCTCGCAAAACATTCTCTACCCAACAATACAAATAAATAACTATCGCATTCCCAAACCCCACTTTCCAAAAATCATTTTACAAAAATATTTTGGCAAAATGCTCCAATTTGCAATCAAACAAAACCTGGGTATAATAATTAATATGCACTTTGCAGTCTTGACAATCGAAAAATAGCAAAATGCATGTTAAATAAGGCGTAGTGGCTAGGGGTGGCAATTTTCAATACGACATGAGTTCAATATGAAATATTGGGTTTGGGTCGATCAATTTTGGTTCGAATCTAATAAGGTCGACACGAATAAGAACAAAAAAAAATGAGTTTGATTGGATTGGGTTGAATTTCAAACTATACAAACAATCTGAAATTTGATTTTAAGTCACACAACAATTCAAACACACCTGAATTGACTCAACCCAACTCAAATTAAACAAATAAAATTTAATTTTTTTAGGAGTAAAAATATAAAATAACAAAATAAAATTTGAAAATTTGAACTTTAACAATATCAAAATTACTACTTTGGTATTTTTCAATCTTATTTATTTTCACAAACATATAAGATGAATGATTATAATTTTATATTGTTTCTAATGATTATTTTTGGGTATCCAAGTGGATATAAAAGTTATTTTGTAAAGAGTTGATAAAATACTGCTTTTGACTACTGAATTGTCCAACAAATTTTTCTTAGACCTTATGCAATGCAAAATTTTGCATATATAAATAGACAAGAATTCTTTCTATTGAGAGGTTATAAAAAATTTAAAAGAAATAAGTTTTCATGATAAATTATGTGTCTAATTAAAATACTTCTTTACTTATTTGCTTGATAATATATTTTTATTGATTTATGTGCTGCTTAATTGAATCAATATAAAGTAAAAAAATAATGTCATTTTAAGAAGTTAAGAGAGATAATTTGATTGATACAAAAGATACAAAAATTAAAGATAGTGGATCAGTAAAACTTGAAAAAACTGTGCTATTTTTAAAAATGAATTACTTTATGATTTCAATATTTTTATAATGCTGATAGATACTACAAAATAAAAGGAACAAAAAGTCTTAAAATCAATAAATTATGTGGTTCAATTAAAAGTTTTTTAGAATGCTGCTATGCATGAATTTATGATGAAAATTCCTCACTCCTATTTTAATTTATTAATAATTAAGAATAGATAAAATTAAAAAATAAAAATACCAAAAAATTAAAACAAATATTTGCAATAATTATTTTAAATCAGGTTGGCAAATTATTTTCAACCAAGTTGGCAGATTGGATTGGATTGGATGGATTTGAGTTGGCTAGTTGATATAATAAAAATCATATTCGCCCGAACCTGACCTGGTACGATTCAAGTTGGGTTAAGGTTAAGCATTTTCAGGTTGTCATCAGGTTAAATTGGTAATATTATTCCCCTTCTTCAACCCAAACCGAATTCACCCGACCCACCCAAATTGCCACCCTAATGGCAAGGGCAATTTGATCCACATTTCTACTACTTTTGGTGTCTAAATTCTTGTGCACTATCACAATTGGCGCCAACCCTTTCGTATAGTGTCAAATTGTGGCGCCCAAACTTTTGTAAATAAATTTATGCATGGATCGTTTACTTTTATACATAAAATAATTGAATGATTGATAAATATATGATTAGATTAATGATGTTATTATTTTATTCAAATAATATTATGTTCATTTCACATTATTAATTAAAGGATATAATTTTTTCTGCTCCTTTGTTCTCTTTCCGCTATACTCTTCAAACTTTCCCCCTTCTTTCAATGGGATCTTTGGTCTTTCGATTTCTTTGTTCTATTTTTTTCTTTTATTTATGCCATTTTTACTTTTCTTTCCATTTTGATTTTTTTTCAATTCCTCTTTTTCTTCTTTTACTGTTCTTTGTTCATTCTTTCTCTTCTTTTTGTCTTTTTTCCTTTTGTTTTTTTGCATCTCTCTCTCTCTCTTTCTCTCTCTCCATATTTTTTTCTTTAATTCTTTTTTTTTTCTTTCAATGCTTTAATTCTTTCTCTATTTATAATTATTTTTCGCTACACTGGCACCATTATCACCACAAGTACTGCTACTCTACCGCGCTACCACCATCACTTTCGCCAAAAAGATAATTTCTGTATAATTGAGTGGCTAAATATTCAGCTACAAAACAATACAACTTTGAATTAGCAGTCTTCCTTTTCCTTACATTTATTTGTAATAGCGTTCACATGCTTTCTTTTCCAACAAAGCTTGAGCTATAAAATTCATGAAAGCAAAACATGGAGGATGTGAGGGGATGTACTCAAGAAATATCCAGAGGGTAATTGAATAGTTTGCTTCAAGTTTTAGGGGCATTTTTAACAATTTAACAACTGCAATTGTGGCTGCCTCTTCAGATTGGTGTATCACACACCCTTGCATGTGTGATACGCTATCATATAAAAATCAAATTCAGTGTCGGGCAAATTAATGTTAGTGGCCCTGCATCATGAAAAGTAAACAATTTATCCAACCTAACCATTCAATGTAAACATTCCCTTGAGAAAGAAAAATGGTGAACTTCAATAAGCGACTAGTAGCCAAAAAAATTGTAATATAATAGAAAGAATAAGCAACAAAATAACCGGGAAAAAAAACATCATGAAAAGAAGCAGTAAGGAACAATTAAAAAAAAATCATTAGAGAATTTAAGAAGTAAAAGAGAACAAAAAAAGTCACAAAAGGAGAAGGAGACAAAGTAGTGTTCCAAAATTTACCGAAAAGAGAAGAACAAATTTAGAGAAAAAATGCATAAGTTTAAAGCTAAAAATTGAGAATTGAAGCATCAATTGGCCGTGTCACATTTAAGGGAGAAAATATCTTTATCATTATGGAAAGTGGCATGGTTGATAATAAGCTTAAGTGCTTCAAAGTAGTAGGAATTTGTTAGTGATTATATAAATCAAAGGAAGATTAATTTGAAGATTATTGAGTTATGTATTTTTTTTATTCAAATTTGTTAGACTATTTAAGTTATGTAGTACTTAAGTTGGCTTTTAGTTGGCTCTTATTTATCAAAGAAAAGTCATTTACTATTCATCACACTACTATCCATATATTAAGTGAAGTTTACAAATTACTACTATTTGCTAATAAAAATGTTTTAACATAGTACATAGTTTGTTGCAACAAATGCCGAACTCATGATACTAAAATATTATATAGCGATAGTGTGTTAATTTAATTGAAGCATATCTTGTACATCATAGAAAATTCAAAGCATGAACTTATAACAATAGTAGAGAGTGGAAAACATAAAAATATAATAATAAACCAACTCAATAAGATAATTAGAATATGAGATCGCCTAGTGCGGTATCGGTAAGTGGTGGTTGGTGGTGGTATTGTGGTGGTTGATATTGCAATATCTATACCATGCCAACTATCTATTCCTCTTCATTGTCAGTTAGTGCTGGTTGGTATTGCAGTGGTGGTGGTAGAGATGGTATGGATAAAATATTAAGACCATTCTGTTGCTTCATGATGTGGATGATTAATAATGCAAGTGCAATTTAGTAAAAAATACAAAAAGCCCAACAAACTTAGTCAATTAATTGAATAAAAGGGCTAGAGAGCCCAAGGACAAATTAAAACCATGAAAGAGGACAATGAAACTTTAATGGGCCTAAGCCCACAAAGAAAAAACTATAAATACTAAGTCCTAGAAAGAACTTAGGAATAAGAAATCATTCATGAAAGAATCGTGAACCTCCAAGAGCTTTTAACAGAAGAGATCTCTCTTTGTCTAACGGAAATGACCTTACTCTATTGCTATGCAACATCATTTTAGTATCATCCATAAGGACTTTGAAGAGCGAAGTAATAATGTTGAGGATGCAGACGAGATTAAGAGCTTCGACTTTAGCAACTAAGTGGCCTTGACATCGGAGAATGTGGAGAGTCACTAATCTAAAGCACCATTATACCCAGTATCATAACTAACTCTACACACACTAGAGGAGATGCCTATGTGACAGACACTATCTTCTAGGGATCCTACATTGTTCTTAACCGTAGAGATATTGATAATTCTGCCAAAGAATGCCATTGCTCGAGTTGTGACCAAAGCAACTATCCAGTAGGAGTTACAACAACCTTACCTCTGGAACCATGGGGCTTCATCCTCCCCCGAGTAGATTGCTTGGAGAATCGATCATGAGCAAAGTGTTGCTATGCTTATTCCACTTTCGCAAGCAGATTCTCACTTCTTCTCCCAAAAAGACTCCTCTTGACGACTGTCTGCTGTAGCTAGAGTACGGGCTTATGCGCTAGCACCACAACCTACAATAGAGACTAGAAGCTTGTACCCACCCATAACCACTCAAGAAACCAACAAGGGCAAAATGCGCCACAGATGCAGTCCCACTAGAGTGTTCACTACCAACATACCTCTTCCCACCCCTAAAGTAGAGATTCTAACTTTGGCCCTACAGCATGGCCCCATCCAGCACCCCATTCAGAAAACAACAGAGGATCTAAAGAAGCAAGGATCTAACAAGTAGTGTCATTTCTATTGTAATAGTGGGCATACTATTGAGTAGTGTAGACACTTGAAGAATGAAATTGAAAAGCCGATCTAGAGAGAATACATTAAGGAATATGCAACATGAAAAATGGATAATCTTAAGGAAAGTCCAATGACTAAAAAGAGCAAAAACCAACAACAAGGACTTGATCAAAAACTAGTAACACCTACTAAACTTAAACGACCTCTCCATAATCAATGTCACCTCGATAGTCTCAAAAGGACCAGCTAATGGAGGCTCTGCTAATACAAAGAAAGCATTAGAACAAGTAGCAAGACAACTGTAGACTCACACCATTAACTTCATACTAAGAGCTATCAAAGCACATTCTCCAATGCCCAGCATTATTCATCGCAACTTGAGAGATGAAAATTAAGATGTTAATCCAACAAGGATACCTTAGATACTATAAGTCGAATAAGCAAGGTACTCCTAAGTGGTGACCAAAAGCAAGAAGAGGAGGGGATTATTGATATCCATCTAGCAAATAGCCAGACCTAGAGATAGGGTTGTGTGTTGCCAATGAATATAGCTCCAACTCCTATGAAGACAGTAATTAAAGCAACTTGAAAGACTTAGATAGAAGTTTAACTTGTGAACTAAGACCTTGAAGAACACCAGGAGTCTCGTTGATGGAAGTTAACCAAATAAATGAGCTATGCAGGAGCTAGAACAAAGGTGAGGGCAGAGGAACTTGATCTACCATTTTGATGTGAATAAAAGTCTATTCCCTCGAGAACGATACCTCCGTGCTATTATATACTTAGATATATGATATTCTTTATAAGTTGTTACATTTAACTGTGTTGTGATTTGCTTGAAATACTCGTGAACATCCTAAGAAGCACTCTCGAAGACCTTTTAATGTAATCCTACTATAAGGTACCTCAGGGAGTACGTGGTTGGTACCGGATGTAAACTATACTGCCATTTGGAGGCATGTGATTGCTGGCATAAATGTACTATATGCTTTCTGGTAGGCATATGATACACTCTAAAAAAGCCCATCATTTTCCTCTAAGTTGGTGCTAACTCTTCCGCATAAACCTTCTACACGGTCTCCAAGAGGCATATGGTAGCCACTTTGAAAAAGCTAACAATAATTCCTCTTAGTTGGTGACAACTCTTCAGTATAAACCTAACATATCGCCCTCTGAGAGGTACATGATATTCTATTTAAAAAAGTCCATTGTAATTCATTCGGGTTAATAGCAACTCCCGATAATATCCATTATATGGCCCTTCAGAAGGCCTGTGGTCACCACTTAAAGCCCACTACAATCCCTTCGAAAAGGTGGCACTCTTCGATAGAGTAACTGCTCTCTAGGAGGCATGAGTTAGCCAAGCAAAAGAGTATCATAAATCCTCCATAGAGAAAGGTGACAATACCTTGGCACTTAAGCACCAACAATGAAAGATTTCTTGATTAAAGCCTATAATCAAACTTCACCACTACTATAGCCAACAAAGGAAGGACTCTTAAAAAGGGATCCTCAAAAAAACATCATCATGGCACTTACTATCTAAGCCCTTACCAAAAAAGAACATGACTATTTGAAATAATTAACTAAGTATAGCGATAAAACCTTACGAATGAGGCTTGCGCCTTGACACGGCGGTCACACTTGGTATCGACCTAGAAAATCTCTCGAATGAGGTTTCTGACAAAACATAGTCATATCGTCTAACAATGATGATAAAATCTCACCATCAAAGTATTTAATCAAACTTCATGCAAGAAACTATGTATTTGATAAGCCCTCAATAGTGAGGCAGTTAAACTTGACTTACATGACTAAGTATTATGACAAGCCCTCCCTAGTGAGTTGCACAAATATACATGACATAATAAAATCCTTTTAAGGGGACTTGCTAACAAAACTCAATAAAAAGAGGTTCTACGCCTCGCTTATAAACCCCTATAGCCTTAAGCTCAACTCATGATATAACAACATTTGGAAAACAATTAATTAACTAAGCATTTATGCGAATCTGTTAAAATGTTTATAAGACATTGGTTGGTGCCGTGTTTTGGCGAAAATTCAAAATGCTCCTCAAACAATCATATTTACCAAAATAATTAACCTAAATGACATATGGTAAAACTCAAATGTCCTAAAAAAGATTAGATAACAAAAAGCCCAACGGCCGCCTACTACCTAAGGCTGGGACCTTAGAGGAGGTGCTCTTCACCTTAGCATGCCCCGTAAGCACTCGGCATGCAATGGCACTAGCGAGCACTAGACATCTAATAATAAGTTGACCTCCGACGTTTCACCCGTACACCCATCTAACAAACACTTCAATGACCACCACAAGCTAGCAATTAGCGCTAGATAAATATAAAAATATAGTAATGTGTGGACAATGCTACGAAAGCAATGAGATTTACAAACGATGAGTTACCTACATGACTTAACATAAAAGAAAAAAGAGGTACAATAAAACTCAAACTCCCACAACGAAGGCACGATAGTTGACAATGCAACAAACGTAAAAGCTACTATATGTCTAGCTAATACTTACCCATATAAAGAAGGACAAGGGGCTCATGAAAACCCCAATTGCTGTGAACCCTCTAGAGGAAACTTGGTAAGAGGCACTCCTAATAAAAGAATCATAGCTGCACCAAGTGGAAGAATCTTCAAAGCCCAAAGTATTATCTTTGCAATAAGATATTCAAAGGTTGCACAAAGTAATGTGATGTTATTTCCTAAAGAGTCCTTAGAGAAACATCTCCATAAAGTACTACAAAAAGCTCCCAGAACAACTTGATTTTGCAAGAAAACCTAAGAGATATTGAGAGCATAAAGTTCTGTAATAAAATTTCTAAGTCATCCACTAAGAGGATGTTTGGCTAAACTTATTTAAAATATCTTATAAGCTTCTATATCTTATAAGATGTTTTTGGAGCTTATAAGGTGTTAGATCTTATTTTAGAAATAAGTTCTTGAAGTTTTTGAAAAAATAAGCTCTTAGAGCTTTAAGATGATTTTATGTTTGGTGCGAATGAGGGCTTATAAGCTCTTTTTAATGTGAAAATGACCAAAAAGGTCAAAATTTTTGATATCATGTAAATAGGTATTTACTCATATAACATTCTTATTCTTTTATAAATAACATATTTAAATATTGTTTAAAATGCTCTCTATAAAACTCATTTTTTTAAATATCTATCTATTTTTCTTACCTATTTTTTCTTATTTATTTTATAAAACATCAAAAAATGACATTGTTATAGGAATTATGATGTATTAAAACAAGTTATAAATAATAAATTTCTTATAAGTTTCATATAATTTATAATGCCCTTAATCCATAATTTTTAATAAATATGATATTAACATAAATAATATTATTGTTTAACTATCATGTTCATCATTGAGTTATCTAATCCTTTTCTTTTTCTTGTGCCATGGAAAAATTAAATAAAGCATAAAAATTACTATTTAAATATTGTGATAGTTGTAAATCATTCCACCATCAACTATTTTAAAATATATCTAAAAAATTTAACACACCATATCTCAAAATTAACATTGAAATTTTAAAGTATTATAAAAACTTAAACATACTACTCATAAATTTACCAAAACAAAAAACCCTTCAAATTCTATCAATAAATTTTTTAACCCCTTCGAGTAATTTGAATAGCAATTGAATCATGCAATGACATCCAATAAGTACTCTTCGGATTATCTTCATCTTCTGCATTAGCAACTTTATTTTCTGTAACACAGTCAGTGGATGGCTCATAACTTTCATTCTCAGCTATTTGAAACGCCTCATCTGCAATATTTTTCTTCCTTATATAATTGTGAATAGCCATAGTTGCTAGCACGATTTCTCTTTATGTGTTAATGTGAAAATAAGGCATATCAGCCAAAATACTCTACTAAAGCACAATCTCTAATATCCCACGACTCCATTGAACTATAGCAAAGTCATGAAAAAGAAGTTAGTATCTAGTTATAATTGTACAATTGTTAATGAGTCTATGAATCTATTTACAAGTACTATACTCTAAATATTTAATGAGGTGATAGAAATCATCCACCACACCCGAGAGTAGAAAATAAAAAACTCACAATATTTGTAAATAAGACAAGGGGAGGAAAAGACAATCTTAGAGTCAATCCTACAAACTACAAAACTTGCAAGAAAATACAAAATAAAGACTAACAAGCAAAAGATGTGCATCCAATGAACAACATGCCGGGACAGTCCTAGTTTCTTTTACTTTAAGAGTAAAAGAAAGAACATTGAGCATTTTAAAAAGAGCATATACTTAATTCACAGTCCACAAGCAAACAGAACTCAAAGAATACTCAAAAGTGAGACACGGATATCATAATGTCGGAAAATATCTTCCCAGAGACATTTTTTCCCCAAACAAGAATTAATTCGAAAACGAGACAAGCATATTAAACACAAAGAAGACAAAAGGTAGCTAGCAAAACTTCAATCCTCTTAACATGAAAAGTACAAAAATGGAAATCAGGAGCACAGTTATTTCCTTCCAAGATGGGAAAACATTAAACCCAAGTGCACATATAGCTCAAGACTCTATTTTTAAGCCAGGACCCAATTCACAGCAAAAGAGACCTCAAAACTAAGAAACCAATCAAGAATCCACCCAACAGCACACAATCTTTACACAATTGAATAGAAAATTTAGTTAAAATAACAGAAAGGGCATTCAAAAAGTACAATCCTCACGTGGAAGAAGAAGGCCCAAATGAAGGATTTTCCCTCGGAGGCTAAAAAGAAAGCCTCCCAAGAAACCTCGCCACACACTTATCATCCCCATCTCCATATCTAAAATCTCTATTCTTGATATGCTTCGGGTAGTTATTCAAATACATCTCCATCACAACTATCACAACATTAGGAACCACAAACAATTAGTAAATTGTCAGGAAGTAGAATAGCTTGAAGAACAATTGAATTTGGGAGGACATATGTGGCTAAGCCTAAAGGGAACATTTCAAAACTGCACTTCATAGTATGACATAAAATTTTAGATAGAGAAACTTATTCTTGGACGATAAGTTAAAAACTATAAATCAGCAGACATTACAGTATTAGAGTCCCAATTCCACCTTCCACCATTTTCAAATTATGCAGCTCAAAATTTGCGCTGAGGTAAGGATGACCAAAAAAAAACAAATACGTGTATACTAGCATCTAAATTCTGAACATTATGGCGGCAACAAACATTCTGAACATAACTAAACACACCTATAAATTTCAAAATATGATATAATATACATATGTGTAGTGTAATAGAACAAGAAAAGAAAAGTCATAGCCAATTCTAAAAATAGTGAAGAGCAATATACAAACAAGTAAACTCAAAAGTTTATCTATGTAATAACATTTGCCAAATCAAGCAAATACATTTAGCATGTGAATAATATGAACAAGTAGAATGACTTTTACATTACCATTTTGATTAAATCAAACTCCACAGTTCACTTAAAGTTGCTATATCTTACATATGAATGGAGACAAGAGTAAGAGAAATGCCTATTTTTTGAAAGTATTTATAATGGTAGAAGCCAACATAAATCAGATTGGGATTCCATAGATATTGACAATTAGAAACAGAACAAACACGTACTTTCAATCATTGAAGTGAAATTGAGCAGAACAAACACATAAGCATACTTACATAGAGATTGACAATAAGAAATAGAAAAAACACAAACACATACTTACAAAATTCTCAGTTAGTTGAGCAGGAAGAAAGAAAGAAAAAAGTAAAATTGAAATTACAAACCTTCAATAGATGAAGTGAACCAGTTTTCTCAAGATAAGAGAACTTGACTAAGGCTTCAATCTGCAGAGATTAAACTCAATATTCAAATTTTAGAAAAACAAACCAATTAAACCAGCAAAAACTATGATTAGATGTAATAAGCTATAAGATTATACAAAATGAATGCAAAATAGAATAGAATTTTCAATTCTTTGTCAACCTAGGTTTTAAAATTTGACAAAATAAACCAATTAAATGAATAATATAGCATAGATCTTACCAAGAATTTAAGAAATCGTGAGAAAAATGATCCATTCTAGCATTATTTTCATCAAAAAAGCCGAGGAGAGAAGCAGTGATGAGTCCTTGCAATTGTGCGGTTGAGAGCATTCACTCAGTTTAGAGTTTCAAAAGTCAAGAGTTATGCGGAGGACTTAATTGGAATTCAGAAAAAAAATAAGGGCTGATTTAACTTTTTAAATGTTAAAAACTATGAAGCTGATAAGATCTTAAAAAATAAGATAGGGTGAGCTTACATTTTTTTAAGAGCTTATAAAATTTAAAACATCTTATTTTTTGATCTTATAAGCTCCTAAAAAAAATTAGCCAAACATTTTTATAGAGCTTATAAGCTTTTTAAAAGTGCTTATAAGCTTAGCTAAACACCCTCCAAGTGTAAAGCTTCACCAAAAATCTTAAGGGATCTGCAAATCTCCAAGCTCCGCAAAAAATTCTAAGTTACGCTTGCAGGTGATAACGGGTGCTGGAGCACTTCTTTAGACGTCCAAATGTGATGATGGTGGCCGACTACATTATTGGCGTCCTACCGAACAAGTATTATCTCCTTACACCTTACGAACACCATCTTCGCTTACCTACAAAGCATCATCTCTACATTTAACTTAAGAACTCCAACCCTGACTTAGTTGGAGTCTTTAACTTACTAAAAGGAATGACTTAATGTCTCAAAATATTTAACTCCCTAAACAAGAGTAAATGCTCACTGAAAAAAATGACACCAAATAAGGCTCCGTGAACTTAAAAAATGGTACGACATTGCCAGTAAACTCTTGTGAATGTAAATAAAATCTATTACGATGTGGAGACACCCACTTTATGGGTTCCGAGAACACTAAATAAATAACCTCGCAAACTTTTGAAAAGGGCTAATTGCACAGCGCCCCTCTGTGATATTCGAAATTGGTTGATCCCCTATGAAATAGAGATTTGCGCCTGAACCCCTTATGTTTAATTAAACTTAGCCCACTCGACCCATCTTAGACCTGACCACAAATTAAAATATGTTATGACCAAAACACCGCTATATATGTATGAGTGAGCCCATTTCAGTTTGTAAAAATTACTCCGCACTTATCGTTCTTTCTTTGATCAGAAAACCCTAATTGAAATATAAATCGAAAATCTACTTCCTTAATGCCGTGCAAAATCTGAAGAAAATTTGAAGAATACTTGTAATCAGAGTGGCGAACACCATATTTGTGAAGAAACACTAGTTAGACTGCATAATGAGGTAATTTAGGGCTTTTTTTTTTACTGCGATATTTTCATGGACTGTAACGATGCTTGTAATTTTTAAAATTATTCCTAACCTTCATGCTTTGAAACAATGTTTATATGGTTATGTAACCTATATAGCTTATTTTGTGTTGTTTTAAAATGATTGCTTATGTTTGAATATATCACTGTACTCTTTTTCTGCATTTTAAAATGATTGCTTATGTTTTAAATCAATCTTAACAAATGATTGTATTGTGGGGTTACTAAGTTGTGCCCTTTATCCTATGGAAGAATATATGTGGGGCAGCACTATAGATATGTGGGAGGTTATCCAATTCATTATCCTTTTATTAGTGGTCCCAAATGCTTGTAGTGTATTATGTGTAAAAGTCCATGTGATGATTGTGTTGTGGGGTATAAAATATGTCATTTTGTGTATAGAAGAAGAAATTTTGGTGGGGGATATAGCTGTTCTGTCTTATATTTCTAAATGTATCATATATGCTTTATAACTTCATTTTGTATTTATATGCATTAAGAATCTGTGGTGGGGACATATGGGATGCATATGTATGATTTATTTATTTTTGTAGTGTGTAGTGGGGTATTGTAAATAGTTATCCATTTTTTAGTGGTCCCAGTATCCATGTAACACTACTTTTGAACTATATTAGTGGTCCATAATTGTAGACCTCTATGACCATCCATCTTTTTTTTTATCTTTTTTGAATGCAGCTCCAAGGTTGAATTTTATATATGGGTGGGTGGAAAATTCATTAGACACCCAGTGCTGAAGTATGGTGGAGGAAAGAAATATAAGTATGTTGTTGATACGGACATTTTCAATATGGATTTACTGTGGGAAATGTACAGTCTAAGTAGTGGCAAAAAGGGTTGTGCTAAATTTTATTATGTAATTCCTGGTTTATCAATGGAGATTGGACTTAGGATAGTATTTGGTGACACAGAAATTGTGGATCTTATAAATACTTTCAGAGGATTGGGGCAGTGCACAGTTTATGTAGAGGAGGTGGACTGTAAGCCATTACAAGCAATGTATACACAAGGAAATATACTATTTAGTCAAGAGACAGTGAACAAGCATACTGAAGATGTAAATATTGAAAATTTGCTTCTGGGCATTGACTTCAATGATAACGATAGGGAAAATGAAGATGGCCAAATAGATGAGTTACTTAATAGGGATCAAAGAACTGAAGTTGAAACTGATTTAGGATCTAATAAGCATGTAAATGAGTCATAAGTTCATTCTATGGATGATGTAGACCAGTCAAGAGATGCAAATATAAATGAGTCAGAAGTTCACTCTATGGATGCTACAAACCAGTCAAGAGATGCAAATCAATCAATTGCTGAGAATGTTACATATGAAGCAGAATTTCATGCTGAAGGTGCTGCACATGAAATGGAATTTATGCTACAGGTGATGCTCATCGGTCACCAGTTCATGCTCAGGAGGATTTACCACCTTCACAGTTTCATGATGAGGATACAAATCAACCAAATGAGAGAACTCAAAGGAGCAAAAGGAGGCAACAAGTACAACCCACCAAGAAGAAAGATAATTCTGATAAAGGCAAAAAGAGGGCAGATAAGGCTTTTGGGAGAAATGAGGGAGTGTGGACAAATGACTCAAATTCTGATGATTCAAACTACATGGCTGAATCTATTGAAGAATCAGACATAAATGATGAGGAAGAGTCTGATGCACCTAGTGAGGCACTGGAAGACATTGAAGGGTCATCAAATGATGACATATTTTTGAACAGGAAATTTCAGAACAAGAGAGATTTAATAAAAAAAATTAAAGAAAATGAAGAAGAGGATGTCTACTGAGGCCAGAAAACAAAACAAAAATGTGGATACAAATCATGAAGAAGATTGGTACAGTGATCCAGGTGATGAAGAAGAGTTGAGGGAGTTGTCTGATGAGGATGATACTACTCCTAGGGATCCATTCTTCAATGAAGGGTGTGACATGAAGGATTTTGATATGCATGCGGGACTTAAGTTTGCCTCAGTCACTCAATACAGAGAGAAGCTTAGATATTGGTGTGTGAGAAAGGGATATGAAATTCAGTTTGAGAAGAATGAGAGTACAAGGGTAACAGTAGTTTGCCTCCATGGATGTGATTGGAGAATACATGCATCCAAAGTCATGAATACAACTGTATTCCAAGTAAAAACTATGAAAGGAAAGCACACGTGTGCAAGAAGGGATACTAATGCTCTAGCGAATTACAAATACTTGGCTAAGAGAATTGAGAATATTGTGAGGGATAATCCTGATATTGGATTGCAAAAAGTTCAAAGAAAGATTAGAAAAAAATGTGGAGTTGAAGTCAATAAGTGGAAGGTGTTCAGAGCTAAAAAATGTGCACTTGAGTCCATAAGAGGAGCTGACAGTGAAGAGTATAAGCTATTGTTGGACTACTGTGCTATTGTGAGAGATAGCAATCCTGGAAGTAAGTTAATTTTGAGAAAACATCCTGACATAAGCATCCCTACTTTTGATAGGATGTTTTTCAGTCTTGGGGCATTTAAGCAAGGATTTTTTGCTGCTTGCAGGCCCATCATAGGACTTGATGGGTGTTTCTTGAAAACCATACATGGGCGTCAGTTGTTAGCTGCAGTGGGTAGAGATCCAAATGATAATATGTACCCCATTGCTATGACAGTTGTTCCAATAGAGAATAAGGATACATGGTTGTGGTTTCTTGAGGAGTTACTACTTGAAATTAGTGGGGTTGAAGAGAACAAATGGACATTTATTTCTGATAGACAGAAGGGACTGGTAGATGCATTACATATCTTGATGCCAAATTGTGAACACAAGTTAGTTGATTTATTTGGTTTATAGAAGTCTTTCTTTTATGCTAATCAATCTCTAATACTCTATCTTAATTTGATTATAGGTTTTGCTTGAGGCATATGTATGCCAATTTCAAGGTCAAACATAAAAAACCAATCTTCAAAGACTTGTTTTGGAAAGCAGCCACAACATCAAATAAAAATGAATTTGAGTATTGGATGAAGGAGATTGAAAAGGTAGATCCTAAGGTGAATGATGGTACAGAGACAGCCATAGAATGGTTAAGGAAAGTGCCACTTGTTCATTGGGCTAGGTCCCATTTTCCCATTAATTGCAAGTCTGATATATTGGTTAACAATTTGGCAGAGTCATTCAATAGTTATATTTTGACTGCAAGGGATATGCCTATCATCTCAATGTTTGAGTGGATTAGGGAGAGGTTGATGACAAGAATCCAAGTGAAAAGGCATGGAATGGAGAAATACTCTGGTACAATATCCCTAACATATTGGCAAAAATTAATAGGAATAGGCTGATTGCTAGGAGTTTTTTTGGTAGATGGTGTGGACACAAAGAAGTTGAGGTAGGGTGTCATTTGGGAAAATATGTTGTGAATTTGGAGATCAAAACATGCACTTGTGGCATGTTTCAATTAAATGGTTATCCATGCCCACATGCATATACTGCTATTGGAGAAGTTAGGTATGATATTGAGGATTATGTGGACAATTGTTATAAAAAGGAGAGGAGAAGTATTTGCTAGCTTATCAACATATGATACATGGAGTTAGAGGGAAAAATGACTTCATCAAGACTAATCAAGAACCACTACAACCCCCTATCATCATACGCAGAAAAAGAGGAAGGCCAAAGAAAATGAGGAGAAAGGCTACAAATGAAGTTTTGTCTACCTCAACAACGAGAGGACTTACTCACACTTGTGCCAAATGTTCGGGCATAGGACATAACAAGAGCAGCTGCAAGAACCTTATTCATCCTAACTCCAAGCTGAACAAGGTTATGAGTTTAAGTGTACTTACAAATTGTTTCAAATTATGTTCTGATTACAGTTTGTTTATTATCTATTGTGTTTGCATGGCCGAGGATGGGGAGTGATGGAGGCCAGCAAAATCCTTCTCCAGTTGAAAATATCCAAAGAGAGATGAATCAAGCTAGCAAAAGAAGTGAAAGGCAAAGGAACAACCATTAAAGTCATAGCAACACTCAGTCAGCAACATTTGCACAAGCACAATCATAAGCCTTTTTAGGTGGAGCCCAAGCACAGTCACAAGCTTTTTCAAGTGTTGATTCAGGCCAAGCAACAACAGCAGCCCAATCTCAAGCCTTTTCAGATCATCATGCAAGCCAAGCAACAGTAACAACAACAACAGCAGCACACTCACAAGCAAGAGTTGATCACAAGTGCATACTTTTTCAAGTGCTTTTTCTAGTGCCCAATCAAGTCAAGCGGTAGCTAGATCCCAATCAGTTGCTTAATCAAATCCAGCAGTTGCAAGATCAAATGCATTTTCAAGTGCTCAATCAAGTCAAGTAGGTGCCAGAGCATTTTCAAATGCCTTTGCAAGTAGCCAGTTTAGCCAAGCAGGGGCAAGTGCACAGTCAGAAGCCTCTGCTTCATCACATTCAAGTCAAGAACATTCAAGGCAGCAAGCAAACTCTATGGAGCCTCCTCAAGGAACACAAGTGCATGTAGTAATTATTGCAACCAACCTTCTTCATAATATATTAGTAGTTTGTATCAAGTTCTTATCTAATTATATTTTCATTCTATTAAATACAGACCAACCAAGGCAGAAGAAATGTTGAACTATTAAGTGGAGCAGTGCCTTCAAGGTCTAAAAGTGCAACATTCACTGGAGTGCTTGAGAATATTATAGGGATGGCCAAACAGAGAGCAAGGAAGCCATGAAAAACTTGATTATTATTTGATCTAATTAATATGGGATACACATGGAAGTTGTTAAGGATGTTTTAAGTTGTTCAGTATTTTTAAGGATGTTTAAGTTTTAAATTTGAACTTCATGTTGCAACATTGTAGGTCTTAATATGCAGTTTCTATAGTTATATATTACTAGCTTTTGTTATGCAATTTGTTGTTTTGGTGCAAAATTTACAACCATTTTATGAAATTGACTTGATATGGGCTTTTGGAGCTTGTGATGCTTTAAATGCAGATTGAGTTGGTTTGTGGCGCTTGTGGTGCTTCATATGAGCTAATGAAGCTTGAGTTGCTTTGATATGAGCATCTAGTATTTACTTCACGTGTAGCTTCTGATATTGGATTGTGGTGCTTTAGGTGATGCTTGGTTCTTGTAGTTATGAGATGTGGTTTTGGTTGCTTGCTTTTCCTTTTTATGATTTTGATGTGATTTTTGCTTCTTGAGTTTTTGGTTGCTTGTCTTTTTGCTTCCTATGGTTATGATACTTTAGATGTTGCTTGATCCATGTTGTTATCATAGGCAGCTTTGTTTTTGTTTAGTTTTATCATATCAATTTTTGGTAGATGAAGTAGGTTGCTAATTTATTCCTTAACTATGTGTATACCACAGCCAAATGAAATCGCAAAAAATTAAGCATTCAAATAAAGGACAAGAACAAAGCATAAAAACATAACCTGCCAATTGCAATCTTACAAAATTCATTAAAAACGACTACCTAATAAAAAAAACTACATCAAGACAACATAAAACTACAAAAGACTAATTTTTTAGCAACAAAACAATTAAAATAACAAAACATGTTGTAGCCAAAACCCAAGAAACAGGTATGTAGTTCCCATTTCTTTCAACTGGTTCAACTATTCTTAAAGCCCTGGATATCACTTCATTTTCCTCATCACTGTACCCACTACCA
Source organism: Jacaranda mimosifolia (assembly GCA_018894105.1). Classification (NCBI taxonomy): domain Eukaryota; kingdom Viridiplantae; phylum Streptophyta; class Magnoliopsida; order Lamiales; family Bignoniaceae; genus Jacaranda; species Jacaranda mimosifolia. The sequence goes on along the minus strand of CM032130.1, from coordinate 11,178,554 downwards.
TAGCTATCCATTGAAGAAAGCTCTACTGGAGTTCCGTATAGTGCCCACATAGCTCTTTCAGGTTTCAACCAAGCAAAAAAATTACAATTTCAAATTAGACAACAGTAAAATAACTTTCCTCTCGTTGGTTTGCTTTCATTTTCAACTGCCACTATTGCAGCCTTTAATTGACATTTGCAAGATGGGGTAGAGGAGTACCTCAAATCTAAAGAAGGTTTCGTGTTCCTTCTTGTCATGCTACTGCTATTACTTGGAGTAGCCATGGATGGTAAAGAACTTTGCAAAGGAAAGAAAAAGAGTTGAAGAAGATTTTGACCTCAAATCAGAAAAGTGGGCTGCTTTTTTGAATGTCCATAACGGGCAAACAAGAGAAAGCATACACAAAAATCCAATCACAACTGCAAATTTAGCGCGTGAACATCAGATTCTAAATTTGGATGCGGAACGCAATATTTAATTAAACACAAGGGGTTCAGGCGCAAATCTCTATTTCATAGGGGGGTATCAACCAATTTCGAATATCACAGGGGGGTGCTGTGCAATTTACCCCTTTTGAAAATAACTCAATACTAGGGAGAGCATCCTAAGAAATCTCTGAGCAGAGAAGTACCCCTTACAACACCCAGATTTTACACAATATGTAAAGTAAAATGTATTTGAACCTCATTGTGGAATGTAAATCTATGCATTTATGTCGTCATATACATAGCATTTGCAAGACTTCTAAATCGCTCCTCACGTCAAGTGAAGTTAGTGCAATTCTAAGTTATTTGGAGAAAACTTATTCCTCGTGAACATTGAAAAACACCTATCATGACTTGAGACTTGGTAGAGTTCTCTTGAGCCTAAAGCTTTTAAAATGAAATCCTCTAAGTTGTTCGCTGAGAGTGAAGTGAACCTTAGATGAATATCCTTCACTCCCTCCAAGGTACTAATCCCATTTTCAAAGAATATTTAAGTCCCTTTTGACCTTTTGTTGTTCCTTAATACTCACTAAACCCCCATCATGCAGGAAACTGAGTTTTTTACTTGTCGACAAGACAAACCCACAACTAATTATGATAAAATGTTCAACTCAGACACCCAAGAAGATGCTGATAACCAATACGGGTACCCAACTACTACGGGTATTTACTTGGCTACATCTATGCTGATTGTCTCTATGGTGGCTGACTCTTATTTACGACAGCACTTTCAATGTCGTCCTTCTCTCTCGCGCATGAAGTTTGATTCTACTTCGATCATAATTTGGCTAAGGTCCTACCTCCCAAAATCTCACTCTTTGTGCTTGAAATTTATTTAAGTCCTTAGTCAAATGTGTCATAAACTTTTCACAGAATTTTGAATGAATACAAGTTATAAAACATGATTAAGCCCCTCAAACAAAGGTAATACAAAACGTTTTCTATGTTGTTTGATGAGTATAAACACAAAGCATTCAAATGATGTTTTCTAAGTCGCTTGTAGAGTTCATACCTTACACGAATGTCCTTAACACCCTAAACATCCCATTGATGACCTGAGAAGATTTTCGAGGATGAAGTTTTCGAGGAAATTTTTTTGATTCACTAGTGGAGCGCAACCTTTTGACAGAACCTATAGCTTTGAAAAAGGCCCGAACGCCCCCATACTAAAGCAAACGTGAGCGCTATCATACAACCTAGGTGCCCAAGTAGGCGTCCACCCGCAGACACCTTATCAACTACCTAGAGATAACTAACAACCCTTTAGATTCGAGTCTCCCGCATCCATTTCCTCTCTTTCATAAAGTCTGAGTCAACTTTGATGCAATTTGACTTGGGTCCTATTCCCTAACTTCTTGCACTTTACAGTTGCGCTCAAAATTTGTCTAAGTCCTTAAACTATTACAAACAAAACTTTCTTAAGTTTTTAAACATTCAAGTCTAAGTCCTTAGGTGAACGTGACAAAAGAATTTCGCTAAGTCTTTCAACGGACACAATTGTACACTTAATTTTGCTAATAAAAATGAATTGAACTAATAATCTTATTTTTATGAACTTTAAATAAGGTAAAACGCTAAAATCGGATCTTATGTTATATTTTTAATATGAAAATGAGATTTCTAAATTGAAAGACTGGGCTTAATATGTGGATGATTAATAATGCAAGGATAATTTAGTAATAGAACACAAAATGACCCAATAGACTTGATTAGTTAATTGAATAAAAAGGCCAGAGAGCCCAAAGAAACATTAAGCCCATGAAAGAGGCTAACGGAACCCGAATGGGCCTAAGCCCATGCTAAGCCCCCAAAAGAGCTTGGGCATAAGAAATCATTCACAAAAAAACCATAAACCTTTAAGAGCTTTCAATAGAGAAGATCATCAAAGAAAACGAATTGACTTTATGTTGTCTACAGAAAGGACCTCACTCAATTTCCATGCAGCATCACGTCTAAAATCAAAAGAGTTGGTCTATAGTTTAGTTGCATAGATTTGATAGTTTTGAAATTATTCGAATTGTATAGCCAAGTTCCATTTTTATGTTCTTGTGGTCTTGCTATTTGCGAACATGAAAGGCACTGGTGGTGTGACGAATGACCCGACTCTACAATGGATGGAGGTATGGTCATCCTCGGTGTTGAGGATCTTCTCAATCGTGTTGTGATCAATCGGAGCACTCGGTTGCAGAAGCTCTTCTTTTATATCCTAAAAGGATCTCGAAAAGAAGTACTTGATCCTTTGTAACATCACTATAATGACTATAAGGCAACATTCGAGTGATCATAAAATGTAGTACCTCAACCACCTTTCAATTAATTGGGTTTAAATGATTGTGACTTACCCTTTGACATTTCTAACACCACCTGGGCTACATCGCAAAGATGCCATCTCTTTGAGATTTATGTTTTTCCTTATACTCATCATGCTCAAGTTTTGGAATTGTACATATACTATTAATTGGGATGTTACCACATGGTAATTAATATCTCTAAACAAGACCTTTTTGGCTTGGCTTGATTGAACACCAAGTATAGAATACAAACTATTGCACTTCTTTTTAATCAAGCTTAAATTGTTTAATCATACTAATGAATTAATTTTATAAATGATATATACTTGTCCAATTTTTGTGTGTGACCCCTCAAGTCACAAATTAACTAGTCCTGAGCTTGTAACTTCTTGAAATTTAAGTTATGAATAATTAATTAATTATCCCAATTAGTTCAACTCCTTTAACTAACCACTCTTGAATTAAACTTTTTTGAACTAAGAGTACCCACTTCTGATGATGGGTGTCCAACAACAAGTTCATGGGGCCCAATCAATGCAAGATTGAAATACATGCATAAACCTTTTTGCTTATGTGTATCATGCAAATATGGTTATTCTATTATTTTCTCTCTCAATTAAGTCTACAATTCGAAAATTATATCAGCAATCTAATAGTCTGAATAACCATAGATCCATTCCTAGAGTGTTTGTTTGTGATCTACTTAGGGCCCATTTACTTTTAGATATGGGATGTTAGGTGATAGAATGAAATGAGTGATGAAGAGTGGGATTAGAATAATTTTATATCTAAAGAAGTATATTTACTTTTTGGGATAAAATATAGGATGATGATGGATAATTTTATTATTTGTTTATTTAGATGGATGATAAACAATGAATAACTACTGTATTGACTAAAATACCCTTTCCTTATTTTTGTCATATCCTCATTTTTTTATTCTCATTTCAACATTATATACGATTGCCAACCAGCATTTTACACCAAAAGCATTCTCTGAAAAATTGTGGTTACAGCGACGGTAATTATCATGGTCATGGCGTCCATGTTTAAATTGTCAAGTTGTAAATGTCCTTTCTTCTTCTTAACTTTTTTGTTTATTATTGTAGTTCTATTTTGTCCCATGTCAAACTGATGTCGAGTAGCAGTAGTAATCTTGAACGATGCCGTCGCGGGTATGTAATGCATACCCAGACGTTGGAAATCAATTTTGTAAAACCTAACCCTCCAAGGTTGGAAAACTCCAGGCTTTATCTTCAACTAGTTACATTATTTTTAAACAAAAAAACTAAAAAAAAATTACTGCATTTTATATCTGCAAAATAAATTAGGCAAACACAGTATGAATGATAAGAGATGTCCTCAACACAAAGATGATGTAAAAATATGTTTGTATCTTTAAGAAATATAAAACAATTTGAAAGAAAAAAAAACCCTACCACTAAAAGCTTCGACACTGAGACGAAAAATATGGAAATCGAGCTCTTACCCATGTGTATTTCCTTCAACCTTAGCAAATGCAAAACCCTAATACACAGTAATGGCTAATATCTACACTCGTGTGTTGACTGTGGATGGAGAGAATTTTTTTTTTCTGGAATAAGCCTCCAACCAGCTAGACAAATTTTTGAACAAACCTAACAGGAGTTAGATGGAGGTAGGTGGAAAAAAATTAACGCTGGATAAATTGGACATTGACCACTTGAACAGGAAGGCCACTTTGGTCAATTTGCACCTCATCCATTCTGGGTCAATTTGTATGATAAAACTATCAGACCCTCCAGGAGGGATGTTTCATCCGTTATTTTGTCCAAATAGTGGTGGGCCTAATGCAAAATTCAGGGCCCAAATCATTCCAAGTAAACTTAGGATGATGTGGGATGTGGCCCAACATCCCACATCATCTCTTAAAGTAAACGGGCCCTTAAAATACACTTACATTACATCACCGTGCACAAGGACTTTCCAGACCAACCACCTTAGGAAACATAAGAGATCATCTTATCTTTTTAAAGCTCGTTTACTTGGTGATATAAGATGTACATTGATGAGATGAAATGAGAGATAAAGAGTATGATTATTATAATTTTATATTTTTTAAATTATATCTACTTTGTGGATGATATGAATGATAAAAATGAATAATTGTATCAATTGTTTACTTTGATGGATAATAATATCGGGATAAATATTAAAAGACTAAAATACCCTCACTTAAAAAATTATTTATTATTCTATTTGACATAAATAATTTATTTTTTCCTCCATTAACTTTTCTTTTGCCTCCTAGAAGTTTCCAAACATTCTTCTTCTTTAACCAACAATTCAATAGAAACAAATACCCATCTGTTGTCGCTTATTGTCCATACGCTATCCTCCATGGCTCACGACCAATCATCACCAATGGCCCACTGCCCCTCGCTCCACTTATTTTTCTTCCACCTCCCTTCTTCATCTATTCCTTTTTTTTTTTACTCTTTTTTTTGTTCTTCCATCTTCTCACTTTTTCTTCTATTTTTTTTTCCTTTCTTCATCTTTTTTTGACTTAATTTTTTCTTCTTCCACCTTTATCCTCTTTTCCTGACATCTACTATTGCTTGCCACCCATCACTTGTCACCATTCAAAAATCATTGCCGGCAACTCGCTTTACTCTACTCCAGCAAGAAAGGAAACTTTTGGCAATGAAAATGAGGATAAAATTGTAAAATACATTTCGCATCCCAAATTGCTAAATACCTAGGATTTTATTGTCATAGCAATTTTGAGGGATTTCTCATCCTATCTAAATCCATGAACAGTGCGAGCTCACCTTTTCCTATCGGGCTTTCATCTTTAAAAGGAGACAAAGGATGGTAAGTGATTAAAGCCTAAATCTCACTCATCTGTGAAAGTAAATAGACCCTTAGATGAGTAATGGATCTCTTGTTGGTCCTTGAAAACCTCCATATACGAGATGATTATACCCTCAGAGAACCTTTTTGACCCACTAAATTATCAAAAAATGTATCAAAACATAAGCATTCATGCACAAGTTTACCAAGGAATCTCAAGTTTAAAGGCACATCATATACACTATCAAAAGAAAAGAGAATTTTCATACCAATTTACGACTTGCATTCAGAAATAGATCTTTTATGTAGAATCCTTTAATGAACTCATTCTCTAACTAGCATGCACTCATGTGCATATTATCTCTACACCAGTCATCCACGAAATGGAGTATTCTTCACATATTAGAGCATGCATTACTTGTATAAGTCTATTTGAATCCATCAATGCCATTTCCCATCGAATATTACAACTTAAACAAAATTAAGACCAAGACCATCACTGCAACAAATTACACAAATGGTAACAATTTATACATGTAAAATTCGTTAGAATAGCAATTAGTAACAAAACTTTGCTGCCAATGTTTTGTGAGTTAAAGTGTGTGGCCAATAGAATGAATGGTAACCATATTCTTGCCTTTGATACCAAAGAAATAATTAAACTTACACTAACTAGAGAAATAATTAAACTTACATCTAATCCACCATAAACGTACTTTTTATCAAATTCAGGAGCCTTTTTTAGGAAGTTTTTCAATCAAGTTAAAGGCTATACCAAATGATTATTCCGATTTCGTTAGCCAAATGTCTACTATATTTGAGTGGCTCTTTAGACCAACAAGAAACTCGATTTCCAGCACTTTCCTCCTTGATCATATTATAAATACTGAAATATGAACAATAGCATAGAAGGGAGTGACATAAATTATAACATAGTAATAAATTAATCTATTAATTAGAATTTCTTTCTCTGTTGTCTCTTTAGTACTTTTACCACAACTTATTCTTTTGGTGGAATCTAAGATTTTATGCAAATATGCAGCAAGAAAAAGTCACATAACTTGAAGCTTATATGCATTGGAAGTAGTTAATTTGATGTAAAATGCATAACTTGTCATGGGGGTAGGAATCTCCAGTTTTTGCTGAGTTAGTAGCTGTGTGGGAGTAAGATTTTCCTAAGTCTCATCCATTTTTCATTGATGAGGATGTGTCAATGGTGGAGCATACATTCTTCATCCCTTGATGTTGAAGTCGATTGAGCACTTGAAGATGGTTGTGGAGTTGGATATAGGGATGGCTGTTGGTGTCTAGCAAACGCACTCCAAGTACGAGGTTGATTATTGGTTTGCATATGAAAGCTTGGTGTTATTGACACATGAAGTTCTTGCTTGTTGTTTGCAGTTGCAACCTTACTCCTAGTGGTCTTTGGAGGATCATGACATCAAAAAAAGTGGGAGGAAATATCTTTTCTAATATGCATAAAGTTAGAGGAATATTTCTTTTCATGTTTCCAAAATTAGCAATTTGTAGGATTTTGGATATCCATCATAGATTGATATGGTATTAATTAGCCTAGACTTTGTATGATACTGAGTCGGATTCACCCAAAAATATTGATAACCAAATTCAGAATTAGAATACATTAATTTGATCCAAGTTTGACCCATTACAACCTTAGACCTCTGAACCAACTTAGCTAATAAATAAATAAATAGTTGGCATATGGGTTATGACCCTCTTTTATACCTAAGCTAAGTTTTATTAACAACACATTATATTTAATTATAAACTCTAAACTTTCCGTACACTATACTATGATTATCTTCTTATAAGCAATCCATGTAGGAAATGGATATATACATAGTTTCAACTTATAAACTTCTTAACTTGATATGGTTACAATGATGGAAATTAAGGATTATGTAATGTCAATGATCATGTAGGTTTCTTAATATGTAAATGTTTACTAAATATTGATTTTAACTTTAATAAATTAAAATTTTGGAGAAATATATTTCTTAAGCTTTTACATATATATAAATTATAATACAAAATATTTTGTTTTTTAATATCAGATGAATTAAACAAAAAATAAATTTTTTAGAATTCATATATATATTTTAGTTTAAAAAATATAATAATAAATTATGATAAGGAAACAATCAAATTCTCTCCCTCTAAGTATGTGTCATCTTAAATATAAGATAGAGGAAATAAAGTTCTCATAAATTATTTAGAACTAAAATTCAGAGGGAATAAAAGAATTGGAGGGAATTCATTTTTAGAAAGAATCAAATTTTTTGAAGGAACCATATTAAATTGTTGTTTAGAACTAGTAACAAATAGCGTTGTTATAATTTCTATAGAGCCGAATTTTGGTAGGAGAAAAATGATGGGGAAACTAATTAAGTAACATTATTATTTAAAAATACTAACATAAAATGGTTGCCATTTGTATGTATTCAAACTTTGGATTGAACAAAGTTCTAGCGGGAATGGAAATTCATTGTTACATAAATTTAATTAGCATAAAAATTGTTACCTTTTCAAAGTTTCATAGAGGAAACTAAATATTGTTATGTTAAGTTCAACAATTTATGAAAGAATTGGTGAAACCCAACTATTAAAATAAGTTGTTGAAACTTAATTAGATTATTATTTAAATTAATATGATACCCAATTCTTAAAGAAGAATTGCACAATTAATTCAGTCAAATTCTTATAAATAAGTTGGTGAAACCTAATATGATTATTTTATAAATTAATGTGAAGGTCAATTTTTAGACACGCCCACTTCATCAATTCATTAATAAATTTGTGAATTTGAATTTTTAGAAATCACTTGGTGAAGCCTAATTTGATTATTCTATAATTTATATAATGTCCAAATTTTAAACAATGCCTACTTCATCAATTATTCTTTAAATTAATGTGAAACTCAAAGAATTAAGTCGAATTCACTTCATTGAAAAATTTGGTGAAGCCCATTCTAAAAATTATGTTGGTGAAACGCAATTAAATTATTTTATAAATTAATATAATGCAAATTTTTAAACAAAGCTTACTTCATCAATTTATTAAAAAATTAGTGAAGCTCAATTCAAAAAATAACTTACTGTACCCAATTAAATTATCTTATAAATTTATATGAATCCCAACTTTTAAACAATGACATTTCATCAATTCTTTGAAAAAGTAGTGAAGCCTAGTTCTTAGAAATAACTTGTTGAAGCTCAATTATATTATTCTTTAAATTAATATGGAGCTCAATTCTTAAAGATACCGATTTCACAATTGACTAAAGAAATTGGTGAAGTCCAATTCTTAACATTATATTAGTGAAATACAGTTAGATTACTTTATAAATTAATTTACTGCAAACCTAACTTTATACAAAACCTACTTGACCAGATTATTAAATAATAGATGAAGCCCAATTAGATTAATTTATAATTTTATATAAAGTCCAAATTTTAAATAAACCTCGCTTCATCCATTCAATTAAAAATTGGTTAAACCCAATTAAGTTATTTTTTAAATTAATAGATTGTCCAATTTTTAAACAAAGCTTAGTTTACCAATTCATTAATAAAATTGGTGAAGTTCAATTCTTAAATATAAGTTGATGAAGTTCAATTAAATTATCTACAAATTAAAGTAAAGCCCAATTTTAACCAGAGCCCATTTGACCAGTTTACTAAAAGATTGTGAATCCCAATTCTTATGAATAAATTGGGAACACCCAATTCTTGAATTCATTTGAAGCTTAATTTAAAGGAATTCCATTTCATCAATCAATTAAGAATTTGGTTAATCCAATTATTAGAAACAAGTTATAATTAGGGCTATCAATGGGTCGGATTTAGATCGGATATGTCATATTCGAATCCGAATTTGATTATTAAAATTCATATTCAAATCTGATACGATATCCTATCAGATCTTTATTAGTGAGTACCATATCCGAATCCAATGGATATCTGAAATTCGATAAAAAAATTGATCCGATTATATATATATTCTTTTAGATTGCATAAAAATATTGTATTTATAAACTAAATTTACGCCATATTTGAATTTTTAATAACTTTTTATTTTATATTAGTCCAAAAGTTAAATATTTGAACACTAAACCCCCATTTCACATTATATTAATGCATAGATAAAGTATTATACATTATTATATTTGACATTTTATCAGTATTTTTCTTATTTTTGAGGCTAAATATTTAATATTAATAGTATAATATAGATGTTAATATAAATATTAGGTCAATATAATATATACATTTTATTTTAAAATATTTATTAATATTATATATATGAGTATTAATTTAATAAAAAATTATCAAAGTTTGGGTTTGAATTTTTAACGGATTGGATTGCTTAATTTCATATCTGATCCATTTATTTCGAATTATGAATATTTATAATCGGATTTGTTCCATCAGATATTTTAATCAGATAAAAATTCTAAAGTTTAGATCAAATTCAGATCAAGTTCGAATTAAAATCCGATTCATTGATAGCCTAGTTGTATTGTTCAATTCACAACTTTTAATTTGGCTTTTTTTACTTTGCATGAAGGAAGCCCAATTAGAAAAAATGACTTTGTTTAAATTTAGATAAAGAAATTTAAACAAAGCTCAATTCATAAAGGACGGACCAGCTAAACAATTTGATCTTTCTTTAATTAAATAAGTTGTCAAGCCCCATTTCATCTTTTTATGTCAAGCCCAAATTATTTTTAGAAGAAATCATTACTCTTGTGCAATAAAATTTGAAGCAAATTTAGGAGTGAAATACATTTGGAGAGAAACAATTAATTATAGCTAGGAATTTAATTTAATTGTAAATAAAAATTAGTTATGAAAATATTGGTTACCATAGCAATACAACAAAATATTGGTGGAAAGACTCATTGGAGGAAAGTAAATATAACTTTAGTAACTAAAATATTTGTTGCAATACATTTTATTTGTAATGAATTTGTCAATGTAACAAAGTATGAGTTTTTGTCACAAAGAAGTCTTTGCAAATGGTGAAAAATATTATTTGTAGTAATTTTTATGTTTAGTAACAACTTTGCATTTAGTTACAAAGAACAAATATTTTTGGTAATAGGTATCAGTTAAAGGTAGCTAGAATTTTTGTTGGTTACCCAAGTTTAGCATTTTGGTAACGCATAATGTTTCGCTACAATTAACTATGAATTCTAATAGATTTTATATTCACTACCAAATTATTATTATATGAAGTGCAATTTGTTGTGGTGCACAGAAACTTATTTCATGAAAACCATGGAAAATTTGCACTTTTTGTCCTACAATTTTGCTCATTTAGCATTTTGTCCTATAACCTACAAAAATGCAACTTTAGTTTTGTATATATAAAAAATTTATCATTTTTAGCTGGATTTCTCCAAAAATTGGCAAGAAAAGCTGAGATGATCTTGCCAGAGTGGGGTCCGGTTTGGTACTTTTTGCCTTGTTGGCATGCTAATTTTTGCCTTGTTGAATCATCAACTTAGTTTTTTTGGCCAATATTTGGAGTTTCAGTAAAAATTCAATTGAAATTGATAAATATTTTATACATATTAGACTATACTTGCAATTCTACAAATTATAAGATGAAATATGAAGTGGAAAAAATTATAGAATGAAAAATGTAACTTTTAGTGATAACAACCCTCACGATGCATGAGCAAATTTTGTAATCATGTGTGGTTTAAAGGCTTCACCTAAATGTATTGCAACTCAAAGAAATTTTCCCATGGGATGAGGATGGTCAGTTCTTTAACAAGAAAAAGTATATTAATTAGATAACATTGCCTACATGAAAGTACTGAATCAACTAATTTGAATTGACTCATTAGGCACTACTTTAATTCTTGTAATTTTTATAAGCAACTAAGTGTACTTGCTAAGTGCTTGTCGGTAATGTGCAAATGGCTTTATCACTTTCTTCCTACAGTTATCAGCATCTTTGTTTATCTTGTGTGAAAGAAAGCCAGCTAGCTTTTAAACCTGATTCATTAGTAGATATTTCGGCATCGCTTACACTTTATATTTGTTTGCTAGCTACATCATATGTAATAGTGATCTTTTGCTTGGAGTACTAGACTCTATTGATTGCTCTTATTGGATTAAACCAATTCATCAGGTATAAAATAACCTCAATTTGAGGTTCTTGAATGCTCTTTATTATTGATTAGAAAAGTCTTAAATCAAGATTCTTGAAATGTCCTTTTTCTCCATCAATATCATCTTTATCAAGATCATTAAGATTGTCGAGTGCTCCTTATTGTCTTTTGATACTGCATGGAAGTGGAGCGAGGTCCTTTTTGGCAGATAACAGTGTATTGGTTCGTTTTCTCCATAATGGCCTCAGAGAGATTTTTAGCTCTTGAATATTTTTGAAGTTTCATAATTTTTTGTAAATAATTTCTTAGCCATAAGTTCTCTTTGGGGGTAGTATTTATAGTTTTAATCTGATGGGCTTAGGCCTGTTAGGATTTTGTTAACCTTTTTTATGAACTTAATTATTTTTGGGCCTTTTGCCCCTATCCAGTCGTCCCCACTTTTTTTAATTGACATGTTTGATCCATTGAATTCTTTTAGTTATTTTACTAATTTGGTCTTGAGATTTAATTATCCACATCACCCCTCAATTGAATCACTTTTTTAATTCCTTGTCTCAAGCGCTTTTCATTGTACAGACAACTTTTGAGATTGCTCGAGGGAATTAATGGAATTTAGATCAACAAACTTTATTTTTTTGTCGTTTTCTCATGTCTTAACTCATTCGATTAACACATACATTGCCAATTTGATGTGTAGAAAACTTATAAAGTAATCTTACTTATTTCATGTGGTTTTACAATGAATTCGTACTTAATTTAATCTTTAATCTAACAACCAACGTATAATATTTTAGATTTTTTAGACTGAGCCTATAATGCGTCAGAATTCATCTTGTGAAAAATATTAAGATATTTTTTAATAATTTAGACATAAATTAAAAACTTACCTCCTTCCATGGGAAAGAAAAATTATGTATATAGTGCATAGGGAGGTAATCATCTTGTATAACACATGCTCATTTTTTTTTTTTTTTTAAATCAAATTAGTTAGGACACCAAATCATCTAGGGCATTGTCTTTCTAGTATTTGTATATCTAGCTAGAAATCACTTTTGATTACTACTTGAAAATAATTCGTATTCATATTCTCGATCTAGAATGTCACAACCACTATAAGAAAAAAATAAATTAGTGACAAAATAAAAAGTGATAATACAAAAGTTGACAGTGACTCTGTATACTAAGTGATAAAAGATTTTATTTTGTCACTTTGATGATTTTTACAAACAAAATTGTGACAAGAATAGTATTTAAGTTGTCACAATTGCTAATTGGTGACATATTGTGACAATCTAGTGACAATAAAAATTTTGTTACAAATTATACTAACAATTTTTATTGTCACTAAATTCTCACCATGAGAATGTTACTAATTGTCAATTGTGACAACTTTAAACATTAGCTTTTGTCATTATTGAGTCATATTGTGACAAAATAAAAATTATTATCACGTAAAAAATATCATTTATGACAAAATAAAAACTATTGTCATTTAATATATTAATGACAATTTTACAGTATCACTTATTATTTTGTCACTAATATTATATATATTTTTTTAATGTTAATTTGAACTAGGTATTCATTAGCGAATTAATAAACCCAATATAATTTAAGTTCAATTGTTTGGGACCAAATAAAATTGTATAAAACAATAATCTTGCAACTTAAATCTTTCATTATTTTTAATTTTAAAAATAGCTCAAACACCACACTTCCATCGGCACTTACATCAATGGTCACTTAGGGACATAAGCCTTCACATGTGGCTCACGTGTCCACACCACGTGCCAACATCATCATGTCTTATAGGTCGTCTCTTTGATCCTTATATTTGTCCATTAGTTCAAAATATGGCTTGATACATCTCCACATTGATAATTTCCCATTTGAGAAAAATTGATTAATATTTGTTGAAGCTACATAATATATGATATTATTAAATTATATCGGCAATACAAGGGCCTTGTTTACTTTGGATGATGGCCAGGATGTGGCTCATCATCTAAATTCATATGATATTTCTTTTTTTTTTATATGACCCGATAATTAAATCTTGAGCCCGATACTGTAGCAATTTTCTAAGGATTAAGAATCCTGCCATTTTGAAGGGACAAATTCATCGCATAAATTTTGGGCTCAAGGATGATGATGAAATGACAGTTTATCTTCCAATGAGAGAGGTAACCAGGAGCAATTCTATGCTTTCTTCTTTCTTCCTTATATATATATATATATATATATTGTTTGAATTTTTTTTTAATTGTATTGAAATAATATTTTAAAACAATAATTTAAGTATTTAGGCTAGAGGACATGTTGTAAATAAAACTTATGTTTGGTATTCGTTTTTGAGAAAAAAAATATTATAAAAATATTTTTGTAATTTTTGTTTGATAAATAATTATTATATTAAAATTTTACTATTATTATAGATTCTTATAACAATATAGCAATTAAACAAGATATATTTATATTAAAAATAATTAAAAGATAAATATACATTAAAAAATTTGTAATTGAGGTAATGATGTTGATAGCAAAAAGAAAAAAGAAAAGAAAAGGAAGACTATGCCCTAAATTCTTTGAATTTCAAGATTTTATTTTTATGGGTAAGGATGTTGTGTTACAATGGAGAGGAAAATTAATTTTTTTTATATTTGGAAAAAATAAGAAATGGTTGAATATTGTGTTAGAATGGAGGAAAATTAATTTCTCTATGTTAAATAAAAAAATAAAAAAATATTTTAATTGAGGGTATTTTAGTTTTTTAAAGTTTATCTCATATTATTATCCATTAAAGTAAACATTCAATACAATTATCCACTTTTATCATACAAATTATCCTACAAAGTAAATATATAAAAATGGTGCAATGTTATAAATTAGGTATCAAAAGCAAGTGCCTTACAAATTACATCCGAGTCAGATACAAGATTAAGATTGAAAAAAAGAGCCTAACGAGCTAGGTGGTGTGCACAGCGGTTGACATTTCGACAAACACATTTGATTGAAACTTGGTTGATGATACAAAGATTTCTCTGTGCATTTAAAATAATGGGCCCAATGTAGGAATGATCTTGATCAACTTCCCGCAAAGCTTTTGTAATAGTGAGGCAGTCTCCCTCAATAATAATGATATCCCAAGCAAATTGAACACATATTTCTGTGGCTGCTATAGCTGCCATGGCCTCCATAGCCCCCACATCAATATAGCTGTGAATTAACCGTGAACTCCAAGTAAGGTAAGTGCCTAAATGGTCTCGATCAGCCAAGCCAAATTTACTTTGATCAGGCCCGTTGGAGAAACTGTCTAAATGGAAACTTCTCTGTCACGTGGGAGAGAGGGACCCCTCAAGGTAGCTTGTCTGTGACGAACCTAGAAACATAGAGCAACATCAACAACTCTCTACAATGACCAACTTTCATAATCAAAATTTACCTTATTTCTTCTAAGCCATAAGCCCCAGCAACATATGAGGAAATTCTCAAAGGTCTCCATGTCCGCAACATTGTATACTCTTGTAAACAACTCCAAAATTGAACCAGCAGGCAAGTAGATGGAAATGAACGGAATTTTGGAGAGATCCCACACCTGGCGAGCAAAGTGATACTGTAAAAGACAAAGAAGCATATCCTCTTGATCATTGCTGCAAATATCATAGAATGGATCAATTGTGCTAGTGATTTTTTGATAACTTAACACGACTTTAGTTGGAAGGAAATTCTAAACAGCACGCCAGGCAAATTGGTGGACTTTAGAAGGAACTCTACCATTCCAGAGAAAGCAAAAATCAGGTGTAGAGGAAGAACTACAAAAACCCCGTTGATGCTCGATAGTGCGCTGCTTAATGGAAATGGCCAAATAATAAGTTGACTTTACAAAGAATGCTCTTAAGTGTGTGTAATGCCAAGTTAAGAGATTTGAGTTGCCGGGGCCTCCTAATGGAATGCTTAGGATAGCTTCGCAGTCAAGTTCCAAGAACATCATCTTAACTAAATTAATTTTCCAACAATGCTCAGTCGAATCAATCAAACTTGAAACATAAGAATCCTCATGAAGGAAGGTTGGTGGAGAAAAAAAATTCTAAAAGAGTTTCAAGGGCTATCCATTTATCATGCCAAATCAGAACTGATGACCCGTCTCCAATTCTCCAACGACAACATGCTCGAATAATAACCAAAGATTCCCAAAGTCCCCTCCAAGAGAATGATGGGTTATATCCTAGAGGTGCATTAAGGACATCACAATTGGGATAATATTTTATCTTGAAGATTCTTGTGACTAAGGAATTAGGTTGCATAAGCAGACCCCAACCTTGTTTTGCCAAAATAGCCGAATTGAAAGATCGGAGGTCCTGAAAACCTATACCACCATCACACTTAGTGCAGCTGAGGCATTCCCTTTTTAACCAATGTATCTTTCTTGGTTGTTTATGATTCCACCAAAAGGAAGTCATCATCGATTCAATATCTTTGATAACACCATCAGGAATTTTGAAACAACTCATCATATATGTCGGGATAGCTTGAACCACAACTTTTAAGAGAATTTCTTTATCCGTCGATGATAAAAGCTTTGTATTTCAGCCCATAAGTTTTTTCCAGACTCTATCTAGAATGTAAGCGAAAATATCCTTCTTTGTTTACCAATCACAGATAGGAGTCCCAAGTATTTTTCATGCTTGTCAAGCACCCGCATACCCAGAACCAGCTGTATGGAATCTTGAGTGAGACTAAGTGTGTTTTTACTAAACACAATCAAAGATTTATCTAAGTTGATGTGCTGCCCAGATGCAGATTCATACAAGTTTAGAAGCCCTCGGATTGCATGAGCTGCGATCTTTGTTTTATGGAAAAATAATAGTGTATTATCAGCGGAAAAAAGGTGTGAAACTTTAGGAGCATTTTTGCAAATTGAAATATCAGCAATCTGTTTCTCCTCTTCAAGTCTTGTGATTAAAGAACTCAGTGCCTCAGTGGAAAATAAGAAAAGAAATGGAGAAAGAGGTTCCCTTGCCTCTGGCCACATTGTGGGTAAAAATATCTGAATTTTTCTCCATTAAGTACAGCTGAATATGAAACTATGGTAATACACTTCATAATAAGGTTTAGAAGCTTATTAGAGAAACCCAATTTGAGCAGGATACCTTGTAGAAAAGACCATTCAACTTTATCGTATACTTTGCTCATATCCAATTTAATAGCTATAGAGCCAACTTTCCCACGCTTAACTCTTCTAATATAGTTGTTAACCTCAAAAGCAACCAGGAAGTTATCAGTAATTAGTCTCAAGAGAACAAAAGCGGATTGATGCTCTGAAATAATTGAATCCATAAGTGGTTTCAGCCAGTTGGTGATCATCTTAGAAGCTATCTTATATGCCACATTACACAAACTAATCGAACGAAACTAAGAAAAATGTTTGGGTTGACTAATCTTAGGTATGAGAACAATGTAGGTGTAGTTGTGTTTTGAGATATCCCCTTCTGTATTCAAGAAAACAGGAGCAAATGACACCACATCATGTTCAACAATTTGCCAAAACCATTGGTAGAATAAAGGTGGCATACCATCAGGTCCAAGAGCTTTCAATGGGGCCATCTGCGACAAGGCATTTTTAACTTCCTCAGTCGTGAATGGTTCTAATAACTTCATATTCATTATATCAGTAACTCGTGGCTTGATACTGTAACGCCTTGACTAGGGGGTGCCTACTTCCGGCTGAGGTGCTACTCAATCTACACCACAAATTTTTTGAATTACAGAAAATACATTTATCAAAAGCCAACTTATTTAATCTTTACAAGCAATGTCTAGAAGAGGTTCAACTATGAATCAAGATATCACAAATCACATTTAGCACTTCTATCACCCTCATTACCTTATGTGTTGCCTGGATTAATCGATCTTCGTCACTTGATCTTATCTAGGGTAAAGAACAAAAAATAACAATAAAGCAATGTAAGTTCGAACGACTTAGAGAGATAATTTAGTAATAACAACAGAGTGACAATTTCATAAATATTTCTTATGTGAGACAAGTAGAAGCATAAATATTCCCAGAAGTTGTGAGAGAAGATTTTAGTCAAATTTGAGGTAATCCATCTCACCACCGTCTTATACCAGTAATGAGATTTCACAAAATTCACTATCTCTCATAGAGGTTTTAAACCTCAACTATGATCAGAAAAGGGTCGATATGCCATTTGCACGTCTACTAGATTTTAGTCAAATATTTGAATTTTAAAGCATATGTGTCAACATATCGTATAAGCTAAATACAGTTTAGCAAAATATTTCCATTGTTAAGCTGTTGGTAATTCTCCTACCTTATCACTCCACTTTCGAAAACATGAAAATCCTTATCCCTCCGTCTCGAGTGATCAGCTCGGATAAATACTATAAACAGTAGATATAGCTAGCTATATGCCTCATCCCTTCTAGCCAGCCACCTCCAGCCAACTGTGAAACCAGATGTATTTAATGGGGTATCGACTGAAGGTCAGTTTCCGCTGGTCCGTTCCGCCCGGTCTACCTCACAGCCAATCCCAGGGCCCATCTCTAAGGGTATTATTGATTGAGTAACATAACATCATCCAACAACATTTCATAAACACGTCACTTTGCCATGATGGACCATACCAAATGATCAACATCTATAACCTCTAGTCACAATCATGGTTATGACAGTAAATATATCTTAAAAACAACATTTTACATACCACGTCATTCCACCATGAGAGACCGTACCAGATGATCAAAATTTGTAACCTCTAGTCACAATCATGGCTATGACGATAAATATATCTCAAAACCATTTTCAATTTCCTCAACACAATCGCCAAATTTCAGGTAAAGCAACATTAATCAATATCAATAAAAGCGCTCAGTATCAAAGGGCGATGTGGATTATTATTTTCAACACCTAGATTGAAGGAAATTAAGTGATCAGGATATATAACAAGCATATATGTTCTTTCCCCAGCAAAGAAATCTCATAAATTAAGTATAAACTCACTTGAAAAATGCAAAGGAATTCCTAGTCATATAGTCGCTCAGGTTATGGCTTCCTAGTTACAATGAGGACTATCATAAGATAACTCAGGTTATCATCCTGTCAACCCTCTGAATCTTAATTATAGGTATAGTTAATGTCTTTATCAAACTCAAGGTTATTCTAATATAATTCTGGTGATTGGACTTCATGTCCTAATACTTAAGATAGTTAAATTTGGAAATCTTTAGTTGTTTGGACTGGGCACGGTCTTCTTTTTTGGTCAATTCAAGAACTTATATAAGGCCCCCCTATCTATGAATGGTTTAACTTTTACTAACTTGTATACATAAATACATTGAGCTTTCTTATTAAACTATAAGGTGTAATTTATTCTATTCTGGCTTATTCTTTTGATCTCGGCTTCTTACTCAAATACTTATAGCAACTAAATGCGGTAATCCTTAATTAACTAATCGATAAATATATTACTGGTACGACTGACTTTAGCTTGTTACATCACTGAGGTCTCGTCTAGGATCCCAAGATTTAATAGGCATTCGTGGTACCAACGTCAAGTTTAATTATGTCTAAATCTTAGAAAATCCCAATTTCTAAATTACATGGCACTCTTCGTATCACAAGCCTAATCATTTTTACTTTCATTATTTAAAGTTCCAAACTTAGGACTAGAATCAATTTTTGTTCAACAATTTCAAAATTAATCATCATCCCAACTGAAATTACATTTTAATCTTAATTCAATAAGCATTGAATTAGAATTGTAAAAATCAATCAAATTAATATTTGATATGAAATTTACCCAAATTGGATCGAATCAAGATCTAATTTCAAGCCAGAAACAGCCTTAATAAGTCTGGAACTTTATTCTGGATAAACTAGTCCAAAATAGCAGCCATGCGCCACCGCCAAAGATGGCGACCTGCCACCACCAGTTGGTGCATCTCGTCTAGGTGAGCAAAACCCCTCAAATAATTTCTGATTGGCCACCATTTGGCCGGCCAATTTGGCCAAAAACCACCATGTAACCCTAACCTCGCCGCTGTTCGCCATCCACCTAAATTCCTCCACCACCGTTCACTATTTCACCAAATTAATACCACCATCACCTCGCCCATGCTTTTCCGACCAAGAAACACTAAAACTCAGCTATTTTCCATCGCCGGAAGTAGCAAAACCACCACGCCTATCACCGCCCACCGTCGGGCTTCAATTTCCCAGCAATTTTGCTGGTGTTTATAAGTGTTTTTGGTATGGGGTTGTTTGCGGGGATGAGAGGAGTCATTTTATCGATTTAATTTCGAGTGTCTCAGTCGTTCTCTGGTGATTCACCACCGGGGTAAAGTTTGGGCATTTTTTGATAATTTAATAAAAATCTCTCCTTAATCCTATATATATGAATGTATTTTTCAGCTTATTCAATTGACCCCCTAAACTTTTGACTGCCTTCAATCTAGCCCCTGGAAGTTCTAATCGCCTTCAGTTTGGCCCCTGATCTTCAATTGAGTCCTTCCACTTTTAAATCTTACACATTAGCCCCTAACATTTCTATTTTTGGGTAATTAAGTCCAAATTCAATTATTTTAAGATCCTCATACTTTTGATTCCCTCACATTGACCCCCCCTAAATTTTATAATTTTTTTCAATCAAGTCCTTCCCTTATTTACATTTCAAACCTCAATTATAAATATTTAATTATAGATCAGTAACTAAATTAAACCTAAAAATTAATCTAGCCAAACTTATCGATTTCACATTTTCTTAAATTTTAGAATTTTAAAATTCGGGGTGTTACAAATACACTGAAGAACTGTGGCCATAGCATCATTTGAGGGGTAATTGGAATTGAAAAGATTAGTAAAATAAGAAAGAATTAAAGATTCCAATTCTGATCTAGACAGATAGAAAGCCCTTCAATCTGAATGTAACCTAGTAATGAAATTTGTACGTTATTTGTTTGAGGCCTTAGAATGGAAGAACTTGGTATTTCGATCCTCATCTTTTACCCAATCCATTCGTGATTGTTGCTGCCACATAGATTCTTCCTTGTCTAACATGTTTTCCAGCTCATGCGATAAGGTAGTAATACGACTTTGAACAACATTAGTGAAAATCCTATAAGAAAGTTGTTCAATCTGATCATGGAGAGATTGGATTCTCCGCCGCACTGAGCCAAATGATAGATTTATTCTAATGAATAGGACGCACATGAAAATTTCTGAGAGCATCATTGAGAGCAACAAAAACATTATCTGGACATGAATGCCTCTAGTTTTGTTCAATTATTTGTTCACATTCCTTATATTTTAGCCAGAAGGATTCAAATCTGAAACGGTGTTTGAGTCATCGCGGCATAATCGGCACTAAAGTAGCAAATTTTATGAGGAGTGGACAATGATAAGAATTTCTTACCTAAAGATGAACAACTTGGTAGAATTGAAACTGCTGAATCTACTCAAGTGATGCACAGGCTCTGTTGAGCCGTTCTTGAACTATGAAGGGAAAAATCCTCTTATTACACCAAGTGAAAGGATACCTTAGATAACCAAGATCATGAAGGCTAGCATCAGATAGAGCACACTGAAAACACCTGCATGGGAGTGAGAGAAAAACCAATCCCACATTATTTGTTTGAAGCAGATAAAATAACATTGAAGTCACTCACATATAGCCATGGTGAACTAGATTGGGTTGCAAGTAATTGAAGAAGCTCCCAAGAATTGCTTCGATGAGAAATCTCTAATGCCCTATAAAAACTAGTAGAGCGGAAATGTGACACCCCACTCCGGGAAACCCAAAGCTAAGATATCAAAACATTCCAATCAATAATTCTGAACCCAAAGTACAATTTCATAGGTCCATAATCGAACATTTTAAGCTCATCAGAAATAGCAACAGATTCCAACTTAAATAACTTGTAACATATAACATATAATACTATGGTACCTACCACAAAATCTCAAAGTCAACTTATCATAAGTAGCGGAACTCAAACTTAACTAACTCGACAAACCATTAAGTAAAAGCCATGATTCATGTTCTAATATAACAAAATATTTACATTCCATAAGTCATCCATATCAACATGACATATCACGACATCTTGCGTCCATACTTAGCTATCAGATGATGCCATATATACATTCAACACCTGATCTATTACAAAATATACTTATAACCATCCTGGAGTCCAAATCCTTCCCTTAGAATATGTTGAGGAAGAGTCAACTCAACAAATTATAATTCAATAATCAGGAAGAACATATCAAAAGACCGACAAACAGCCTATGACAATCGAACAAAGCAGAAATCGTTCAAATAAACAAATCAGATCAAACGTATTTTCCAACCAGGCTAAACTTTCCCATGCATAGCAGCTTGGTACCTGAACTTAACCTTACATAAAACGGACTAAACTTACCCAAGTGTGACAACCTGGTGCTTAACTTACCCAAACATGACAACTTGGTACAAAACTTACCTAAGCATATCAGATCAAACTTTTACAATCAAACCAAACTTACCTAGGCATAACCACCTAGTACCATTCAAGCTGAACTTACCCAGGTATAACAATCTGGTACAAAACTTACCAGTCAAATCAAACTGAACTTACCCAAGCATAACCACCTCATACCAATCAAACTGAACTTACCCAGGCATAACAACCTGGTGTAGAATTTACTCGAGCATGACAACTTGGTATAAAACTTACCCGAGCATGATAACCTGGTACAAAACTTACCCGAGCATGATAACTTGGTATAAAACTTACCTAAGCATAGCTTGGTACATAACTTACCCAGGTACATCAGCTTGGTACATAACTTACCCAGGCGTATTAGCTTGGTACATAACGTATTACCAACAGAACAATTCAATGACATATCAATCAAACTAACTTATCCAAACACGATAACCTAGTACAAAACTTACCCAAGCATAACTTGGTACATAACTTACCCAGGCATATCTTGGTACATAACTGATTACTGACAAAATGAATCAACACCAACGTACGAACAGATAACAGACAGTCATATAACAGATTGTACAGATAATATACATTCGGATAACAGATCGATAATAGTACAGACAGTTCAGAACAGTACAGAAATGCCGACAAGGCAACAGATAATAGAACAAATCGGACAGATAACAGAACGATTTAGATAATCGATAGGAGTTCTGGGCGCCAGAATAGACAGAAACAAAATCAATATCAAAGATAACCCTCACAGGGGTGTTCAAATCAGATAACAGATAACAATAGGAATTAAAACACATTTCAGATTTCAAACATAACTGAGTATGGTATAGAAATAGAAAACCCACACATGGGCTTATCCCGATAATAGATAATTGAAAGAAGTGCTAGGTTGGCAGACCCTCACCTCCGTAATCTCAGAAGTGCTATCACAGTCAACAGCCTATTGGTTCGAGGGACCCACTTCGCCGTTACTTAACCAAAAGTAATATTTAATCAAAATCCATACGCAATCCTATTAATCGCAATTATACCATTAATAATCTAGAATCACTCATTTATTGATTAATTCGGTATCTCATTCTTATTTCAAGGTCATGAGCATAATCCTAAATCACACAATATGATTAATCCTTACATAATCAATTCCTAATCAAGTGCCATTTAATCTTATAGTATAATCCTTAATACTATTTTAAATCCAAGTTTTGGCATTTCATAAGTCCGAGTCCACTTATTCCGTACTCCTTGCATAGGGATCAACATATGTATATATAAACGTATCATCTCTTCCCAAATTCCTATTCTTGGCAAGGTACAATGCTAAATTAGGAAAGGTACAACACATGCAACACATATATATATATTATTAAGGTACAACTAAATCCAAATGCCAAAGCTTGCCACCGGCGTATCAAAACCACAAACCGATTACACAGTTGCGACCGTCATGTTGAGGAGGTGAAACTGGTCTGAGGTCATCGAAGCACCATCGTCTGTCGTCGCTGAAAAATTATAAAATCACCACCATTATTCTCCATTCAACGAGAGCTTTCCAACGCTGCCCTCGGTTTAACATTTTAGGGCTTGTAGCCACCAGAAATGAGCTCAACAGCCCAAAATTCTCTTTTCTCCGCCGTGCTTCGATCTCCGTCCACTGTCACTGCCGCCGCGTAAAACTCACATGCAACACTTCCATGATAATCTCTTTGCTGAGAGCTACCTAGATCACCTCCTAGAAGTCAGATTCATTGCCGAAAAAGTGCAAACCCACTTGGCCGCTGTGAATGGTGTCTCGGTCCTCTCACTCGCGGTAGCTCGCCGAGTTGTGTACATGCAATAGTGGAGATATGGTGCTAGGGTGAGGAGAGTTGGTTGGTGAGGTTGGGTATGGGAGAAAGTCACTGAAATTATGGTCGCCGGAGGAGAGAAGATGGTGGTCGAAGGAAAGAAAGAAGAAGAAAGATGAAAGGAAAAGTGGAAAAAAATCCTGCTGCCCGTTTGGTTTTTAAAAAATCAAATTTCCTATATTTCAATTTAGTCCCTAAATTTAAGCACTCCTCAATTGAGTCCATGAAGTCTCGAAAATTTCTCCTAAGCCCCCGTTGACTAGTTTTCTTCCATGCACACTCCTTAAGTCAATAAAATGATCAATTTAATCCTTTAGAATTATGATCTAACCCCAAAACTTCCAAAATATTTACAATTAAGTCCTTTTATATTTCTGTTCCGAGCCTTAAAATCCGACCAATAACTCTCTTAATTTCTAGATTCTTACTTTTTGAAATACCGAATTTCAGGGGTGTTATAGGAAATCACTACTATCAGAATGCAAGGAGATTATGGCTTCAATGTGATGATGAGACAGATTGTTAAGGGACACAGAAATATCCTTACGCCAGAGTAAAGCCAACCTACCAGAAGAACCAACATCATCCATTGATAAACAAAAAAACCCAAACCCATCTCCAATCCTCTTCATTTTGCGGGAATTCAGTTTTGTTTCACAGAGGAAAAAGAATTGGGGATTATGTAGGCGAATTAATTTGCCAAGTTCACGAACTGTCCAGGTATTCCCCAAACCCTAGTAATTCTAAATTAAGCAACTCATGGCAATCGGTGGGACTGCGAAGCAGTTGCCGCTGTTGTTACAGTATCATCAATCTCACCAGTATCATCAGGGTCATGAGGGGGAAATCGGGGAGTGAAGCTGTGCAAATCATCACCAAAGGTCATATTATGCTCAACTGCACTCATTTTTTGCGTGAAACATAAACTTTTCTTCGGTCTGAACACTCAAATTGCTTTTGGTTGTGCTTATTAGTCTTATGCTTAGAAGAGGTAATAATATTGAATACTAGAGGAACATCAATTAGATTACAGCAGAGATTTTTAAGGTTAGCACCAGAGGTGGGCCAAAGTTGGAAATAGATCTGGATGGGCCCTGAACTAAATGTCGAAGATTTATAATATCAGTAAAAGGGATATTATCAAGCTGGCAAGTCTCATTATGGGCCAACCCAATAATAGGATCGAATATTTGATTACCTTTTTGTCCTGTATAAGGATCAATGATAAATGGAGGCCCAGATCTAGTGGTCTGAAATTCCAAGTGTAACTGCCCCCGCTTAGCAGTTTCCGGGATTCCAACTGAACACCTAATCAGCGATGTACTTCTACCAGTACCACCATTCGAGGACCCATGTATGTTAGCATATAATTTTGTCTGAAATTACCAAAGATGTTTCCCTATCGCATAGTTGAAGAAGAAAGTTTGCCAGTAACATTCCAAGGAGGATTAAGAAATGACGGCAACATGACTGTATCAGAATTAGAATCAGAAAATACAGAAGAAACTCCAAATCTAGTTTGAGATGCCTATAACCTGGAGCCGTATTGGCTAGGACTGTTTGCATCAAAATTATCATTATATTGCAACTCACAATCCTTAGAGACATGACCTAATGCAACCACAAAAATAGCAAAAGGTTGATTTAGTATTGTCTTGGCTATAGAATTTTAAAAACTTTTAAATATAATTTAAAAAATATAAAATTATCCTAGCTAATCCTACCTATCATCCCTCATTTTATTACATCATTCTACCTCCCATATCATCAAGTAAACGGGGCCAATAGTATCATAATGCGAATTAAGCCTTTATTGCTGGGTATAATTTGATGAAGTTGGACCGTCTCTCATGTTTTATCCGTGCAGTTTACATCCTTGTTGGAAGCAATGCTGTATAAGATAATCAGTAGATATATTGTTACTAAATAAATAGATATGTATTAATTTGATGGTGCAATTGATTGTCAGTGATACAACATCTCGTTTCTATTAATTACAATTTGAAATTAAACAATAATATTCGTACTTTAAGTTGAATTTTATTAATATTTGTTGTAATAAGACCTTTTTCATATGCTAATGAATATAAAATTTGGTATTTACATCATTTTATTGATTCTTATTATTGTTATTTTAGAATTTTTAATATCTCATAATGTGCTTGTTTTGTATTATATGATAATATCGATATGTCGATGCGGAACAATACCAATGTTTATGATAACACCTCTGCCAAGAAGGCTATAACTGAAACCTACATGTTCGATTTCAGTTGTAGGAAATTTTCCATGTATATAATATAGTTGTTTGTATCAAAATTAATATTTTTAGAGCCAACGTCAGAAGGAAGACCCAACAATTACAATAATTATATATATAATTCTGAATGAGCTTGTTCTTTTTAGAAATTAATCAACTTGGACAGACAGTGGTATTTATATAGCCTAATTATGTTTCGTAAAAGTCATACATTTGATATATATACATGCACAAAGTTGAGTTTTAAATGTGATTGAAGAATATTTATAATAAGAAAGAATATTCTTTCTTATTATTAATGTGAAATGTGCTGAAACTGATTCCAGGCAGGCTCAGGCCACCATTAGCTAGGTTCCATTTCCATACCTGGAATTCCTTACTTAATGGAATTGATAGGGACAAAAGGAAGAAGGAATAAAAGATCTAGCTAGCTAGAATTCCAAGAATAAGAATAGCATTTCAGAGAATTTTCAATTAATGAGAATGATCAAGGTTTATATATATATATATATATATATATGAATTAAGATATGGAACTTACATCAACCGGTTATATTCTATATGATCTCCTCAAAATTAATTAATAACAAATATCTTACCTTCATTTGGATATTATTGATTAATGAGTGAAGAAAAAGTGGGGTGTGTGTGTGTGTCTATATGTATATATATATATATTTTATTTTTTTGTTTCGTTTCTACTATTCTTAAGATAAATCTTATCTTTGTTTTTTCATTTAGACATTCTTATATAAATTAATTAATTAGTATGGTAAATCGACACCAAACAATGAGAATCATGCCACTTCAATAATGCAATCTGTAACATGTGTAATATACTGATGTGGTGTAATTTTTTCTATTTGATGTTCTCATACCAAATATATACATAAATTCTCTCGCTGTAGATGTTGATTTAACACAAAATCCAAAATAAGATTGAAAAATTATTTTTTTTGAAATATTTATATCATTGACCTGAAAAATAGTGGTTAAAGGTTTTCTCTTTTTTATTTTTTTAATTTATACACACACGTCAGAAGAAGTTTGTGAAATCTAAACCACCTCATATGCAATTTTATGTGTGATATTTATGTCACTTAATCAAAGGCCATTCGAAAAAACAGTGAGTAAGGATTTTTAACATATTTTAGATAAGTTTGAGGTTTGCGTAGAATCTTGTGTTTCAGTTCGGATTGCAAAAAGTTTTCACTAAATTTGCCTAACTAAAGACAAGAAGAATCCAAAGCGATGGATCGAGCAGCATCTGCATGTTGTGAGCGATTCCTGATATGTGTAAAAATCAAGTTATTCTATATATGCACTCAAGTAGACAAAGAGATTCCTGGATTCTCTTACTCCCATAACTTAACTACTACTTTTAATCTTGGCTTACATCATCCAACCAAAACCGATCCAGCTCAAAGCCCAGAATAATAAAAAAGTGATCATAGTAGAAGAAATAGTAACAAAAATGGGGAAAAAAATAAAAATAAAAAAGGACAAGATTTAGTAGTTGCATGGTCTTGATATCAAACTTGTTGAGTGGGTTTAGTGGGAGGGTCAGATGGGGGTAAGTTAATGGCAACTGAGGTGGACTTATTAGCTTCATTATTTTCCGGTATGATAAGTTCTATATTGCCATTCATCATATGCTGCGTGCAATTTTTGATGGCTTCTGGTATAATTTCTTCAAGTTCCCTCTTCTTCTTTTCTTCTTGTTCTTCCTTGTACTTGTCCCACAGAACTGAGTAGAGACCAACAACAATTATGACCGCCCCGATCACCCTGTTCACACAAACGAAATTTAAGGGTCCCTTCAAAAATTGTGTATAATTTTATTTTATTTTTAACACACACATACATTAGGAGCCCTTTAGAGTTCGAACTCTTGGTATCTCACATTATGTATGGGACTTATGCCATTAGACTACATGCTACTCAGATATGAATTGTTTTTAAAGTACTAGCTCTAATTTGATTAGTTCCAATTCTCACGTGATAGAATGTGAAATAAGTATATTTTATAGGAATCATGATTTTTATGGGAATCATAATATACGTATTTAGGCTTTGCATATATATATATATATATATATATTTTATGACGTCATGAAGTACCAAACAAAATATCAAATTAGAATAAACTAATGATCAAAGTGAAATTTTTGCACAATCTTAATGTTTAGAGATATGATTACCCTCCAAGATAGATTTTTTCTGCGAGGATAAAAGAACCCATGATTGCTACAACAATCATCATCAAAGGGCTAAAAGCAGTGGCAAACACTGGCCCTTTAGTCTTCATCACAAGCCCTTGGACATAGTATGAAATGCCAGAGGTCACAATTCCCTGCAGTTCATGTTTATAATATGATATACTAATAAGAATTTGTAGTATAACATACAAAAATTCATTACATAGCGTGTCTGTGTGTGAGAGAGAAAGAGAGAGCAAACTTACAGCATATGCAGCAGCAAGGAGATTCATATCCCAACCAATACGCCAAACAGAGGTCTTATGTTCCATTACAAAAGTGACAACAATAGCTTGTAGAGTTCCCATGAAGCACACCAAAGATGTTAGAGACAGCTGATGCTTGGAGTATGTTTTCAGGGCAGCTTTTTGTAGAATAAACAAAGAGGCCCATGCAAAGGTGGCAATAATGAGAAGAATGCAGCCGATGAACCAGTCTCGGTTGCTCGTCTCCCCTGCGGCGCCGCCGGTGGTGGCGTGGGACTCCCGGTGCTTGGTCCACGCCATCTCCACCAGTGGTCCTTTATACAAGGTCATCAGCATAGCCCCAGCCACAGTTATGATTGTTCCTACCACCTTTGCTTGGTATATCACCTTCTTTATGTCAACTTTCTCCATCCTATTTTTCATCATTTTATTATAACATATTGATCTATCTTCAAGATTCTTAGTTAGGAAGTTTGTAACTATATATATGACTTAAGATGAATATACCTGAAGATAACGGCCATGATAAATGTTAAGGCAGGGAGCATGTTGCTCATAGCACATGAAAATGTAGGTGATGTCAATTTCAATCCAGCGTAATAGAAGTTCTGATCAATCACCGGCCTGAAGAAGGAAACTTATGAAAATTAATTTATTGAGAAAATTGAAAAAATAGGACAATGATTATGGACAATTTGCAATGACAAATTGAAATTTGGGGTATGGTACAAAACTAGAACCAAAATTTTTAAAAAATTGAAAAAACAAAACACTACAGGTTACTGAAAAATACAGTTAGTGTCAATGATTGCTTGCATGGCGCATGCGTGGAATACCAGTGCGAGGACCACAAAGTAATCATCAGCACTGACTGCATTTCCGCTAACCTATGTCCTTTTTTTTCCAATTTTTTAAAAATTTTAGTCCTAATTCTGTACTATCCTAAATTTCAATTCTATATTACAAATTAGCCAAGGTTATATATGGTCATATTTTTGTAATTTACCCAACAGCAGAATGATCATACAAACAATAATCTAAAAGGGACTAACCCAAGAAGGCCAAGAACGAAAATTTGCACGAATATTAGGAACGTTATCTTTGGCTGCGCTTTCCTGAAAAATAGGAAATATACATATATATACATATATATGGTCCCTTTTTAAGATTGAAATTGCAACCAACGAAGCACATAAAATTAATCAAAAAATTACTATATATATATATATATCCATTCAAGGCTACGTACGTACGTACGTACGTACCTTTCAAAAAAGAAAGCAAAGGGTGCTATAACAGCGGTGGCAAAGGCGTGGCGATAAACGACCAACACATAGTGGCTCATCCCTCCATTGAGAGAGATCTTGGTTATAATATTCATGCCTGCGTAACCAAACTGCAAAGAGATCATACCTATATACGGTTTGCAGTTTTCCAGAAAACTCGGGCAACATGTACTTTTGATCTTCATCATTTTCTGATCAGTACAATTAATTAGACAAATTAAGTGTATGAACTTAAATTCAAGGGTTTTTCTTAACAAGTGCCAAGTGAAGTTGCCTATACATGTATTTATAGGGGCAACTGGCAAGAAAAGCAAATTGGGGGGGGGGGGGGGGTATCATATTAATTTTAATTTCACACCATCATCAGTCATCACAGTCACAGAGATCTAATTAATTAATTTTTATTTCGTCTTTCATGTGGAATCTGATGGAATATATATCAAAAAAGCAAATTCGATCCGCTATCCATTCACACATATCAAATATCCTTTCTCTATTGTTTTCTGAGGCTGACGAAAGAATAGAAGATGGATTACACGTCTTATAAGAGAACAAGGCATCTGAGTCAGGAAACAAATCAAGAAATATATGCATAATATATATATATATATGTAATGAGCTATATAAGTTAAGATTAATAATTATTGCATTCGAACATGTACCATGCATGCATATTAAAACATCAATTGTGCATAATCCACTAATTCAATGTTCCCATTACAAATTAAACTATATTTAATTACAAGATTATATTAATTAATCCAAACCCATCTAATATTGACGATTATTAAGTCTTTTCTTTAATAAGTACTAACTATATTCGGTGTCTCCTGACAATTAAGCAAGTCACATACCACAGTAGTAATGTACGTGTTTAGATATCGGCATACAACAACGTAACATTAGTGTATCATTAATTAATTAAGATTCTTGCTTTTGCTTAAACTTATCGAGATTCGATCCATCGTTTGAGTTTTTTGAGTTTTGGATATATGCCAATTAAGTGCTTATTGGAAGTCTTTTTCATTTTGGTGAAACTAATTATTAATTAAGAGTGCTCTAGATCTTGATGAAAAACTGATCAGACAGACTAATTTAGACTAGATTTTATTAATGTGGATATATGCAATTTTTTTAGCTGGCGTGGAAAAGATTTAACAATTAATTATACGATATTGGTTAACACTCTCTCTCTCTCTCTATATATATATATATATACACACACATATAAATATTACAAATGTAAAGACCTTTTAGGATACTGATTTCGTCTAATATGCCCGCCGGGGAAATGGTGGGGGGTTATGTCGCCTTGTATCCTCTATATATTTTATTCCTTATTTCATTTTCTATTTCAACTTATTGTATTTATATATATCAAGTGGATTTGATTTTTAATTAATTATTTTTATAAAGAAATTTTTAAAAGGCATGTCATATATTGATGAAATGGAATAAAAAATGAAATAAAAAATTTAAATTGAAACTATGTATATACGTCAGTTTTCATAGGTTTTTTTGGCATTAATAGCACTTGGTGGTTTGTTGCTGGGGCAGAAATAAACAAATTTGATAATTAATATGGGAAAATTGCATTTGAGTTCTAAACTATGGAGGCTACCAAATAATAGGTACCGTCCCATTTTTCGGAATTGGGCAATGTGGTCGATTTGGATATGTGTCGGCTCATAGTTTGAAGCATGGATCAGGGTTCAGTGAAAGCACCGAGAAGCCATGACAATGGCACGTAATGCCGGCACAAAAGCCACTTGTAAAGACTTATGTCCCGAGGCCGGTCAATCTAAATTTTTTATTCTATTATTTATTTCATTTTTTATTTTATTTTATAAGTATATAATATGTGTATTGAATTTTTTTTATAAAAATAATTAATTAAAAATTAAATACACATATTATATATATATATATCAAATTAAAATATGAGATAAAATAAAAAATAAAATAGAGGATTCAAAATAATGCTGTATAATGCCTTGAACTATATATTTTTAAAGGATAATAAAAGATTTGGATTGCAGATCGATATGTGATAGTATCTTATTACATTTCTCAATAATTCCCAATAATTATGAGGTCTAGATGATTTTGAGTCAAACCAATTTACTTATAAATGGCTAAAATGGTACTATAGTTTGAAAAAAAAAAAAGAAAAAGTAAATGGATTGAATTGTAGGATTCTTCCGTCATTTCAAAATGAAAGAGGTGATCTTGTAATTTTTGATCTGTGAAGTTATGTTGCTAAGCGCTTCATTATTTATATATTGATGAAGGATGAAATCTTGAAACAGAGAGATTTTAATGTGGCGGCTCCCTAGGACCACCTAAATTCCACGAGTGAATTGAAAGTTAAATTTACATTGGATCTCACTCAAATTGAGTCATTTATCCTCTTAAGAAGTGGTTTGGTTCAAAATCCCAGTTCAAACAGGAGGAGTATGTTGTGCTAATATGTTTTAAATGATGAATCACATCTTAGAATTAGACATCCACGAGCCCATTGAACTATCCATATGAAGCCCTCATAATTCAAGCACGGTGATGCAATTATCTAGGATAGGCTGTGCAATTGAGCTAATAGCCCATCGGTCATATGTCATGTTATGTAAAGTGTATGTAAGATGGAAACTGAGAGAAAATAAATTTTTAAAAGATAATTATTTATGAAACTAATTCAAGTAGCATTGGGAGGATGATGGCAAGTTTCGTAAACCTAGTCGAATATTAATAGAACACATGAAAATACATAGAAATCTTCTTTCTGCTCTTGGGTAGTTGTGGTCCTAACAAGCTAGCTTGCATTGAAGTAGAAAACTGGACGGACACAATTGGAGGACATGTCTTTCACCCTCCGAATTCCGAGTCTATATTTTCAAGTCAAAATCCCTTTCTTTTCTTTTTTTTTCTTCTTTTTTTTTTTTAAATCAAAATTTAATGGAATATAACTAATCACCTAAAGTTAGCACTGTAAACGGATATTAAATGATACAGATATGCAGTCTCTGTATCTGTTTAAGTTTTATAATATCCGTATTCGTATCCATATCCATATCCGACGAATATTTTTTAAGAACATTCGAATTCGTATCTAACGGATATTAACTGAATTCGAATATGTCCATATCCAATTATAATTATTAGGATATATCCATTTATAAAATATTCGAATACCTGTTTACAAATATCTAAATATGCGAATCCATTAATTTGTAATAAAATGCATTTTTTTTTCTAATAAATTCATTTTAAAAAAAAGTTTACTACTTTATCTTAGAATTAAAAAATTAATTATTCTTGATTTAGATAATTTTTTTAAATTAATTATTAACTTTATGATTAAGTAATACTAATAAAATGACATTAATATAAATTAATTATAAAGTCAAGCAACAATAATTTTGTATTGATCACTTTTATCGTTCATATATTGATTTTTTATTTTTTTTCTTGATTTAGTAGTTTTTAATTATCATTACTACCGTCTATCGGTTCTTCATAATTCATAATTACTAATTTTTTCTTATTAATTCTTTAATTACTAATTATACTTATATTTATTTATATATAGATTATGAGATTTTATATTGGAAAAATAAAAATAATTTATTATGTATAATAATACATTAT
This sequence comes from Jacaranda mimosifolia, assembly GCA_018894105.1. Lineage (NCBI taxonomy): Eukaryota > Viridiplantae > Streptophyta > Magnoliopsida > Lamiales > Bignoniaceae > Jacaranda > Jacaranda mimosifolia. The sequence continues at coordinate 11,144,814 of CM032130.1, read as the reverse complement.
ATATAATAAATTTTTAAATATTATTTATCAAATATAGATAACAGATTTAATTAAATTATGGATAATCGAATATATAAGCGGATATATCCAACGGATATGTATTCAGAGTGGATATTAAACGGATTGAATAGGTAATTACCATATTCATATTCATGTATAGTCAGATATCTACTAATCGAATACGGATAATATTGACTTTAAACGAATAGGAATAATATAATTATAAACGAATTCGAATGCGAACGGTAAATAAATTTTCTAATATTCATTTACAATCCTGTATAAAGCAATGTGCTAAACCTTAGTAGTTCAAAATTACAAGAATAAAAAAAAGGTGGAGCAAGAAGAAGCAAAAATGGACGTCTAATCATCTCCAATTCTGTCAACTTAAATCCAAATATATACAGTGCCTTCCACAAACAGAAAGCATCGTACGTATCAAATCGAGCATCTCTGAGTGAATCTTTACGACATCTTATGCGTTCCTTACAGGCAAATTGCAGCACCACTTTTCCTTATACTATGTACCCATAACACAGAGGGACGGGGAGAGAGAGAGGGTACAATGTACATATGTATAATTATGCAACGCATGCAAATGAACGAATTATAGATGGTGAACTTCCCAATTTGGATGGAACTTTAGAAAGAACGCAGCATCAAGATGTAGCCTGAGATATATAGTTGAACCGTGTGTGTGTGTGTAAATCTGTTCCGTTGTGGATGTATATGCTGAAAGTGGATAAAAAATGATGAAGACAATTAGGAAAAAGCAAAGGGGATGCAAATTGTGGAGCAAAAAGGTACAATGCATGAATGATGTGTCTCTTTCTGAGTCTATATTCATCATCTTGCATTCACATTGTGGATCCGCTGATTTCATGCGGTGCTCTATCTGTCGCTATATACAAATGTGTGTGTGTGTATATATATATATATATATATGCATATTGATTTCGACATCCCTAGCTCTTGTTCATTGTCATAACAGATTCCATAAATCTACCAAATTTTCCAAGTAAAATTTATTTATCATATTATTAACTAAAAATTTCTTGCATGTACGATAGTTAGAATGGTCTTCACAAATTATGAATACTAATTTGTGTGTGTCTAGAATTATTTTCTATTCTTTCCGGAACAAGTCTTCCGAGGATTTGTTGATAAGATGAGAGTGGGTTTAATTTTAGAATATGTCTAGTTCTTAGAGCTTTTTGCATGGAATTATAACCAAGATGCATCTATTTATAGCAGGAAGGGCCTAAGTCCATTATGACGGTGAGCGCAATGGAATTTCTTAGATTAATTCAATACATAAAGGCTCATAATTTATGATGTATTTTGTCTATTTCTTAATATACCAAATTATCCTTAAAATATTTTTTTTGCCTCATCACATAGTCCTCCTACTCCAAAGTGGAGACTACACTCCACTTAGGAGTAAGACTCCCATGAAATTATTAATTGACTATTGTCTTTATAGTTACTTATAATTTTAGCTTATTAATATTTTATTGTTTACCAATCATTTTATAAGTATTAGGTTGTGGGCTTTATTGTTTGTTGTTTTACGTACACTTAAGATTTTGTGTCTTTGGGTTATGTAACTTTCCTTGAGTAGATGGCTTCCAGAGGTATTATTGGCCTTTCATTCCCCCGCCCCCCCCCCCCCCCCCCCCCCCGCTCCTCCTTCTCCTCTCGCTATCTTCCTTGCTTAAGTGTCATATATATGATAATATATATAACAACAAAGTTGTTGGGATATACAAGTAGACTATACAAGAGAGTCGCCACATCATACAGGCAAGGGACATTTCACCTTAGAGGATTTGCTGCTGTTGGACCTAAAGATCCCAATAAATATTTCCACAACTTAGAAACCTAAAAATACGAAGGAGGACTCTAAGGGCAATTCTTGAGCTATGATCGAGGATCCTATTCGTGAATCATAGTTCTCTAAGCTTTATTTCCTTTTTGCCTTTGCTTTTTGCTTAGTTTGCTTTTCTTGTGGGATTTTATTAATATTTTTTCTCATAGGATATGTCATGACTCGTCTTGAGGCAGACTTTATTATTATTATTTATTTTATTTTATTATTTATTATTTATTATTTATTTTTGTCAATCTTTGCCTTTTACTTGGTGAACCTTTTATAATACGTTAGTGCGTTTTGCTTTTAATTATTAGAATTTTTACTTTTAAGTATTCAATGCATGTTTTTTGATAACTTCGGAAGCCTCATAGGAATCCAGACGAAATTTTTTAGGCCTAAACTGTTGGTAATCGCCTATCTTGTATATGTAGACCGAGTAAATTTTGGGGACTATTTTTAGTCTCGGGCTATTTTTTTGTCTTATGGTTTTTGAGGACCATTTATGGTCTTAGATGACTTTTTTTACCTGACGATTTTTGAGAACCACTTGTGGTTTTGAATGACTTTTTTTGCCTTCAGGTTTTTGAGGATCACTCGGGTCATGGGGTCCCAAGCGGCTTTTCACCATAAGATTTTTTAGACCACTTGTAGTTTCGTACGGCTTTTTCACCTTAAGATTTTTAAGGACCACTTATAGCCTTAGATGTCTTTTTTCCTCAAGGGCCTAAAAAGTATCACTTCAGGGAGTCACAATTAATCTCAAACTAAGCTTTGGGTTTAAACCTCTTTTTGGCGTAGTTAGAATAATTGTTTTTTGACAAGCATACTGAAACAAAAATTCAGTAACTTTATTTGAAATGTAAGAGAGGCAAATAAGGAATAACAAAAATTTAGCTGCCTTGGCAACGTTATTCAATCGCCATGAAGACGGAACTACTATCTATCTGTTGGGATAGTGCCCCACAAGCCAATTAGATTGGCTTGTAAACTATTTCATTGTAAGACAATTTTGATTGAATGATATTTCTTATAGGTCCATCGTCATCTTATGCTCATTATTTACTTCACTTGCATTTGGATGAAGCCCTTAGATTACACAATACTACGGGACTTGATCACGCATTGGATGGTGATCATGGAATAAGTCTTACACGGTCGTGATCTTAGATCTTTCAAGTTATAGGATCTTACGAGACATGGTATCTAAGATCCGGATAGACTTGTATTAACGATGCATAAATTCAAGAGTTGGATGTTGCTCCGTTCCATGAGCAATCCTAAATGAGATATAGATGCATGTTAGTGGGTACTTGTTAGAGAATAAGGCACTGAAGATCGGCTCAAAGAATCTACTGGATAGCCGAAGTGGCAAGTTCTCCAGCTTACGTTAGTGCATATTATTAGTTCTTTGACCTGATAATCCATGGCAATCTTATGTTTGGTCCTTATGCTTTGACTCTTCCTGGGTCACTTAGCGGGCCACTCGGGTTGAGATTGGACATGAGCTACTAGACATGGAGGTTTGTAAGATCTAAGATGGAATCCGACTCATCGCTTTTGTGAAGGGCCAATGCATTTCCTATGTGTTCTATAATTATTGATTCCAAATAATCTTTGCGCAAGGTGATGTAACAATTTGCAAAGGTGTGTCCAAAGATGAGGTTATTAAGGGGATCGAACATTGAGAATAGAAGCATAGCATCGAGGCTATTAAGGAGCCGACCAATATCTTGCCCTAGGCCTCTTTTATGGAGATAGGAGATGGAAAGACCATATTTGCATGGTACGTATAATGCTAGAATGGTTCTCTAAAAGCATTCATTTCGGCCAATTAGTTGAATTTCATGGGCTTGAGGTTGGACATTGACCATGGAGATTGGATACTCTTTAATTAATGAAATTAATTGAATTGAGTTGTGTTGCTTAATTTAAAGGAGTTTAAACTAATGTGAATATTTGATATTCCATAAGCCACAAGGTGTTGTGAGCCCATGTCTAATGAATTGTAGAACCTAATAGGTCACACAGAAAAACCAAATTGAATGACCTATTGAAGGAATGAGAATTTTCCAAGTGTTAGAAAATTCACTCATGACAGATTTTGAAGGAGGTGAAAATTGGAGTCATTTTTGGCTTGATCAATTAAAAAGTTATATTGGTCAATTTAATTTAAGAGTTAAATTAAGATCAATTAATTAAGAGTTAATTAATTGATGCCATATGAATATTAATTGGTCAAATTAATTTAGGAGTTAAATTAATTTTGACTAACTTAAAGAGTTAAGCACTTTGAATTAATAATTAGGTTAAATGATTATTAATTAAATTAAAGTGTTTAATTTAATTAAATTGGAGAGTTTATTTTGGAGAATATTATTAAATGAAGGGTTCATTTAATATGAAATTAGAATTCATTTGGAACACATTTCATGAGATGAAATGTAAATTCTAAATGACATTCAAATTCACATAAACACTAATTGTTAGTGGGCACCTTGACATGGACTTGTGGCATCACCTCATTGAAGATGGTGTGTGACCACACACCATCCTCCTCCTATATATAGATATAGGAGAGGAGGGGGGCCACTAATGCAAGCATTGTGCAAGTTGTGCATTATTCTCCCAACAACAAATTTATTAGTATACATCTAATAGTTAGATTCTCCACAATCTCTCCAACCTCCCTCACCCTTCCCATCCATACGTGGCCTTCTTTCCTTCATTTCTCTGCAATTATCTTCAGCTATTTTTGTAGAGAAAAGGTCTTTCCATTTGGTGTGTGAATTATCTTGTTAGAGGTAATACGTTTGGGTTGTTATTTGCTCTTGGAAAGCCGTTTCTGGCAGCCATTTGCAACGAGTTCTGGAAGACTTATTTTGTTCTGATTCAGCTAAAATTTTGGCTGTAGCATCTTCAAGGTGTTGAGAGTATACAGTAAACTTTTTGACTCAAAAGAAGGAGTCTAACTTAGGGAAATTGGTTGGTGTCTCTACTGCACCAGTGAGGAGACAACTTCAAGAGTTGAAGGGTGTTTTCTCTTGTTCCTTGACTTTTAGTTTCATCAAGGTATCTTCCTCTCTAAATCTAAATCCCATGCATGTATAGATCCTTGGATGTGTGTGAACTAGTTTTTTTTCAGTTTTTTTTGAAAATATTTGGATCTTAGTGCCATGTATACCTTCAAGTGATATCGGAGCCTTATTCATGCATGGATTTAGATTTTGCTTGGATGCTTGGTTCTTGTGAAGAATTGATCAACATCACCATGTACTCGATCCATATGATGGGTTGGAGTGTATGGATGATCTTGTTTGTGGCTCCTTGATTAATGGATTAAATCATGCTATTATGTGCTTTAAGCGTTAAATCTTGTGATGGGTATGTTTTAATTGATTTTTGCCAATGTTGAATTTTGATTTGGCATTGGTGGGTGTTATATGTTGATATAACATGTTGTGAATGACCTTGAGTTGTTTTGGTCATTTTTGGGTCTAATAAGATTGGATATAATTGGAGATTTTTGAAGAATATAATTCTTCCTTAAACTTGTTTTTCAAGCATCATTGAGCACTTAAGATTTCAATTTTTAAGACATGTTTTAACCTAAAATTTTCACCCATATTGTGTGTTTTGATATTTCGAAGCTGTTCTAAAATTCTTGGTGCACAAAAGTTGAGCAAAAAATGGCTTGACTTGCTCATGACCCCAAAACAGGGGAGTTGCTGGCACTTGGTAGCACACAAGGCAATAGCTGAGAGTTGTTGCCCATCCATGTGCAAGCCTCGGCCAGCAGCACCTGGTTGGATTTGGGACGAGTTTTGAGCTTTTCTTTTGGTTCATTTAGTGACCAAACTTGTTTTGAAACACACATAATAGATGCACAAATGTTGTGTAAGTTCTTAAAATTGTGCTGGACACTTTTGATTGCTTTTAAAACTTGTTTAAGTTGATTTCCAATTGTGGCAAAAATATGATGCATAAATATTATGCTTGTTTTTGCATGACCAATTATTTGTTAATATGATTAGCATTTAACTGATGGAATTGAATGTCAATTCTTGATTTATTTATTGTTAATTTAAGTGTTGAATGAATGATGAATGAATGGGGATGATCATGAGCTTTTAATATTGATTTTATTTGTTTCAAGTTGTTGAAAAATGTTGTATTAAATTGGGGCTTGCATGCTTCTTAATTTCTATCTTGTAAATGTTATGAGAATAGAATCATTAGGAGTGAGAATTTTTTTCTCATGTAAATGTTACAAGGAGCAAATAAGACCATTGGAGGCATGAAGAGCTAGGAATGTATGAGATATAGTCATGTAATAGCTAGATTTAATCAATCCACTTAAAATAAACTAAGTGGTGCACCTATGGCTCGAAGTTCACCACTTGGTTAGGCTTATGATAATCCCATCCTAGGAGCATGCTAGGTGTATTTACTTATTTATGCTTTCAATTTCCTATTGATTTATGAGATGCATGATTAAGATATAAAGAACCTAAATAAGAAGGTAAAATGATGAGATCTTTGCAAGCAAAAACACTCCACTTAGAATGTCTAAGTGCTTTCAACTATCAAGTCAAAATGGATACACGTTAAAAGAGTTTAATTAATCCATGCCTTGTACCAATAGTATGTGGCATGACGATGCTACCATTACTTGTGTGATGTCTCACAAGTCATGGGTCACACTTATAGTGGAAAGCCGTGACCACGTATTTAGCATGAGATGCACTTTGATTTGAGAATGCCCATGCATTAGCACACGAGTTGTGGGCCCATCTTGAATTGAAGAATGATTGGCAGGTACGACTTGACACACTAATAATGTGGATGTCTCACGAGTTATGGGTCTACATGAAAATTGAGGCAAAATACATCAAGAGTTGTATGAGATGTAATTTGCAAAAGTTGCTTATCTTTGGATTGTTTGTAGATTTCTCACGAGTCGTGAGTTCACTTACAAGTCTTTAGGATCTTGATTCTCACTAGAAAATGAGATTTCCCAAATCCTTCTAGGGGGTGAAGGATTTGATAAAATAATAGGAGAAAAACATGCTGGAATGACCATGAACATGTTTTTAGTATCTATTCAATCACATGCTTATACTCTTTTCTCGTATCTTGTAGAATTTTGAAATCTTCAAAACAATATGGCTAAAAATCCACTCACAAGCATTTCGAAAATCAATAAGCTAATTGGGCCAAATTTCCATGATTGGTTGAGAAACCTTAAGATAATCCTTAACTTCAATAAGAGGACTTATGTCCTAGATCAAAGTCCTACGGACACATTGGGTGATAACGCCATCGATGAGGACCATGAAAGGTTCAAGAAATTTGTAGATGATGATCTACAAGTTAGATACTTCATGTTGGCTTTCATGACCAATGAGCTCCAAAAGTCTTATGAGCCAATGAAATATGCTAAAGAGGTCTACTTGCACCTACAAGAGTTGTACGGTGTAAAAACTAGATACGAAAGGTTTGCTTTGTGTAGGGGTCTCTTCAGGTCAAGGATGGTAGAGGGTTCAAGTGTCCATGATCATAGACTCAAGATGATTGGACTCATTAAGAAGTTTGGACAACTTGACGTGATTATGGACAATAACCTCTACGTAGATTTGATTATCCAGTCATTGCCACCATCGTTCGACCAATTCGTTATGAACTTTAACATGTCCAAGCAAGAAGTTACGATTAACGAATTGGTAAACATGCTTGTGACTGCTGAGGTGACTATGATAAAGGAGAAACATTTTATGCTAGCTTCTTCCTCTAAGTCGAAAGGCACTAGGACCCCAAGAGGAAGAAGAGTTTTTCCTCAAAAGGGAAGCAACCCGTGAAATGTTCCAAGGGAGGTTAAGAAAAAGGTTAAATCCGATGCAAGTTGTTTCCACTGTGGTGAAAAAGGGTATTGGAAGAGAAACTGTAAGGCTTACCTTGCAACCTTTGAGTAGGATATGTATTTTATTGAAGTGTATTTAACGACCAATTCTTTCTCATGGGTATTTGATATCGCATTCTTTCCTTTGTAATTCATTATAGGGGATGGAAAGAAGAAAGAGTTTGCATGAAGGGGATATTATCCTCCACCTAGGAAATGGAGCAACAGTTGCAGCCTGGTCTAAGGCGTTATCAAGTTAGACTTAAGGAGTTCTAGTATTGTACTTAATCCAGTTTATTATATACTGAATCTTGTTAAGAACATTATATCAATTCCCGCTCTTGATTATGATATGATTTTTCTATATCAAATAGGACATTGAAGGCATTGAAGAATGTTTCTTTAATTTCTTAAGGTACATTGATTAATAGATTATACGTACTAGAATCTCAAACCTTCACTAATACACATTCAATCAAGTAAAAGAAAGTTAGATAACCAAGAAGATCCCATCATTTGGCATGCAAGACTTGCGCATATCTCTAAGAATAGGATGAGTAAGATGGAAGCTCTGAAAGCACTAAAAATTAGTGGTATTGAGGACCTTCCTACTTGTGAATCTTGTTTTAAGGGAAAAATGACCAAGGCTCCTTTTGTAAGACAATCGGAGTGCTCCAACAGTCCTTTAGATTTGATCCATACGAATGTTTGTGGCCCACTAAGAGTTAGTGTGAGAAATTGTTGTGCTTACTTCATCACCTTCAGCGATGATTATAGTCGGTTCAGACATATGTATCTTATGAAGTACAAGTTCGAAGCCTTTGAAAAGTTCAAAGGGTATAGGAATGAAGTGGAAAAGTAATTAAGACTTAGTATTGAAGCTCTTCGATCGAATCGAGGGGGAGAATACTTGAGTATCGAATTCTTTGATTATCTAAAGGAGAATGAGATTATCTCACAATGGACTCCACCCAGCACACCCCAACATAATAGAGTAGCCGAGAGGAGAAATAGTACTTTATTAGACATGGTACGCTCCATGATGAGCTTTTCTGGCGTGCCCATATCTTTTTGGGGATATGCCTTAGAAACAGCGGTGAAGTTACCAGATGTAGTACCTTCAAAGTTCGTGCAAAAATGCCACATGAGATGTGGTATGGAAAAGTACCCTCTTACCTATACCATAGGGTTTGGGGTCTCATACTTACGTGAGACGGACAGTAGGAGACAAGTTGGATAGTAGATTCACCTTATGCAAGTTTGTGGGATACCCAAGACAAGAGCCTCGCACACAATCTCTAAGAAGGTTGGACTGAATCAAGAAGCAACTTGAAAGGTTCGGATTCCTTCATGAGACGGGCCGATCGAATATTGATCTGAGGACCTATGAGAAAGCTATGTTGTACATAGACTCAAGATATTGGCTTAATGCCATGAGATCCAAAATGGACTCCATGTACTCCAACAAAATATGGACTTTGGTAGATCCACCAAAGGGAATAGTTCCCATTAGTTGCAAGTGGATCTACAAGAGAAAACTAGGAGTAAATGGAGAGGTAGTAACCTTTAAGGCGCGACTAGTGGCAAAGGGATATACTCAAAGATTCGGTATCGATTTCGAGGAAACCTTTTCACTGATCGCTATGCCTAAGTCCATTCGGATTCTACGTGCCATAATCGCATATTATGAATATGAGATATGGCAAATAGATGTGAAAACTGCTTTCCTCAATAGAGACATTGAAGAAGAAATCTATATGGAGCAACCACAAAGTTTTACATTTGAGAAGAGTGAACAAAAGGTCTGCAAACTCGAGACATTCGTTTATAGACTCAAACAAGTGTCCTGAAGTTGGAACATACGTTTTGATAGAACAGTCAAATTGTTTGGCTTTGTCAAAAATGTGTATGAACCATGTGTGTATATGAAGGCTAGTAGGAGTAGTATACAATTTATTATGCTTTATGTCGAAGTCATCATTCTCATTAGGAATGAACTAGGAATATTAGAGTATACTAAAGTGTGGTTATCTACACAATTCTCCATGAAGGATTTGAGAAAAGCATCTTACGTATTAGGAATATGTATCTATAGAGATAGATCGAGGAGGATGCTGGGACTGTCCCAACCTATGTACATTAACAAAATACTAAAGAGGCTTAGTATGGAATAATCCAAGAGGGGATTTTTTTCCATAGGATATGGTATTCATCTTTCCAAATCTATGGCCTCCAAGACTGAAGACTAGAGACAGAGGATGTCCCACATACCTTATGCCTTTGCCATTGGGAGCATAGTGTACGCAGTTCAATGTACAAGACCGGATGTAGCACCTGCTCTAAGTGTTACTAGCAGTTTCTAATCCGATCCCGGTAAGAGTCACTAGACAGCCATAAAAGTAATCCTTAAGTACTTAAGAAGGACGAAGGACATATTTTTGGTATGCAGCAATGGAGAATTGAAACTCAAAGGGTTTTTAGATTCTAGTTTCCAATCCGATGTAGATGACTTGAAATCCATTTCTGGATTCATATTTTGTCTCAATACCAGTGCGGTGAGTTGGAAGAGTTCCAAACAAGACACCACGATCAATTCTTCCATGGTGGCAAAATATATTATAGCTTCAAAAGCTGCAAAGGAAGGTTTTTGGATAAAAAAACTTCATTCAAGAGTTGAATGTAGTGCCTAGCATTACTGACCCAGTAGTTGTCTTTTGTGACAATAATGGGACGGTAGCGCAAGCTAAATAACTAAGATCTCATCAACAATCCAAGCACATTTTGAGGCGATATCACTTGATCTGGGAGATCATTAATAGAGGCCACATCCGAGTGGAGAGAGTTACCTCAGAAAAGAATATAGTAGATCTATTGACTAAACCCCTATCACAAAAGGACGTTGAAGGACATCTCGAGAAGATGGATCTCAAGGCCATAGGGCATTGGCTTTAGGGCAAGTGGAAGATTGTTGGAATAGTGCCCCGCAGGCCAATTAGATTGGCCTTGTAAACTATTTCATTGTAAGACAATCTTCATTGAATGATATTTCTTATATGGCTATCTTCATCTTATGCTCATTATTTACTTCACTCGTATTTGGATGAAGCCCTGAGATCACACAATACTATGTGACTTGATCACGCATGAGATGGTGATCATGGAATAAGTCTTATATGGTCATGATCTTAAATCTTCTAAGTTGTAGGATCTTACAAGATATGACATCTAAGATTCGGATAGACTTGTATTAATGATGCACAAATCCAAGAGTTGGATGTTGCTCCATTACATTAGCAATCCCATATGAGATATGGATGCATGTTAGTAGGTACTTGTTAGAGAACAAGGCACTAAAAACCTACTTGGAGAATCTACTCGATAGCCAAAGTGGCAAGTTCTCCAACTTACACTAGTGCATATTATTAGTCCTTTGACCTGAGGATCTATGGTAATCTTGTGTTTGATCTTTATGCTTTAACTCTTCCTTGGTCATTTAGCGGGCCACTGGGGTTGATATTGGGCATGAGCTACTAGACATGAAGGTTTGTGAGATCTAAGATGAAATCCGACTCCTCACTTTTGTGAAGAGCGAGTGCATCTCCTATGTATTCTATAATGATTGAATTCAAGAAATCCTTGCGCAAGGTGACGTGACAATTTGTAAAGGTGTTTCCAAAGATGAGGTCACTAAGAGGATCGAACATTAAGAATAGAATCATAGTATTGAAGCAATTCGGGAGCCGACTAATATCATGCCCTAGGTCTCTTTCATGGAGATAGGAGACGGAATGACTATATTTGCATGGTATGTATAATGCTAAAATAGTTCTCGAAGAGCATTCATTTCAGCCAATTAGTTGGGCTCCATGGCTTGAGGTTGGACATCGACCATGGAGATTGGATACTCTTCAATTAATGAGATTAATTGAATTGAGTGCTTAGTTTAAATGAGTTTAAACTAATGTGGATATTTGATATTCTGTAAGTCAAAAGGAGTTGTGAGCCTACGTCAAATGAATGGTGAAACCTAATGGATCACACACAAAAGCCAAGTTGAATGACCTATTGAAGGAAGGAGAATTTTCTAAGTGTTAGAAAATTCACTCTTGAGTGATTTTGAAGGAGGTGACAATTGGAGTTATTTTTAACTTGATCAATTTAAGAGTTAAATTAAGATCAATTAATTTAGAGTTAATTAATTAATGCCGCATGACTATCAATTGGTCAAATTAATTTAAGAGTTAAATTAATTTTGACTAGCTTAAAGAGTTAAGCACTTTGACTTAAGAGTTAGGTTAATGGATTATTAATTAAATTAAAGTGTTTAATTTAATTAAATTGGAGAGTTTAGTTTGGAGAATATTATTAAATAAAGGATTTATTTAATGTGGAATTAAAATTCATTTGGAAGACATTTAATGAGATGAAATGTAAATTCCAAATGAAATTCAAATTCACATAAACAGTAATTGTTAATGGCCACCTTGGCATGAATATGTAGCATCCCATCCTTGAAGATGGTGTGTGACCACACACCATCCTCCTCCTATATATTGATATAGGAGATAAGGGCGGCCACTAATGCAAGCATTGTGCAAGGTGCGCATTATTCTCCTAACAACAGATTTGTTAGTGGGAATCTAATAGTTGGATCTCCACAATCTTTCCAACCTTCCTTATTCTCCCCATCCATACTTGACCTTCTTTCCTTTATGTCCTTGCATTTATCTTCAGCCATTTTTGTGGAGAAAAGGTCTTTCCATTTAGTATGTGGACTATCTCATTAGAGGCAATACGATTGGGTTGCTATTTGTTCTTGGAAAACAATTTTTGGCAATCGATTGGAATGAGTTCTAGGATGACTTATTTTGTTCTGATTGAGCTAAAATTTTGGTTGTAGCATCTTCCAGTGTTGAGAGTATACAGTAAAATTTTTGACTCAAAAGAATGAGTCTAACTTGGGGAAATCAGTGGGTGTCTCTGCTACGCTTGTGAAGGGACAACTTCAAGAGTTGAAGGGTGTTTTCTCTTCTTCCTTGATTTTTGGTTTCATCAAGGTATTTTCCTCTCTAAATATAAATCCCATGCATGTGTAGATCCTTGTGGATGTTTATGGACTAGTTTTATTCAGTTTTTTTTTTTTTTTGGAAATATTTGGATCCTAGTGCCATAAATATGTTCATTACCAAAAAGAGAAAAAAAAAACCTATGCAACTAAGTAAAAATTGCCTAATATTAAAGGAAACTCAAACATAAAACTTCTTGAGGTTGTAGATATTTCATATCCTCGAGATATTATTCCCATTCAAATATTGCAATAATTGCCACGAAGGCAGAACTACTATCTACCAAAAAGGAAAAAAGAAAAACTATGCAACCTTCTGCCTAATATTAAAGGAAACACAAACATAAAACATCTTGAGGTTAGAGGTATTCCATATCCTTAGGACATTATTCCTGTTCAAAACTGTAATTTCTAGGTGCTTGCATTGATGATCTCTATCACCTTGCATGCTTTTTTCCACTTTGTACCTAGCTTTCCTTATGGGTCCAGTGGCTTTAGCTTTCTTCATCACCAGGTCTTCTACAACTTCAGGGGTTCATTTTGGTAGCTTTTGTTACTCACGCCTTTTACATTTGTTCACACGAGTGAGTATTCTCCTTTACTTTTTCCAGTAGGTCTAGATTCGAAGCATTCTACAATCAAGCTCTTGGTACTTCTTTACTCTCCAGTTTACTTCTCTATTGCACAAGTACGATTACCTCATTCCATAGACCAAGTTGAAAGGTGACTCTTCGGTGGTTGTTCTTGGTGTGGGGCAGTATGCTCACAGAATGGATGGTAGTTTCTCCACCTAAGCTCCATGCACATTACTCAACCTCACCTTCACACATTGTCAGATTATTTAATTTGTACTTTAACTTGTCAGTTAGCTTTTAGGTTTTTGGAGGTAAAGAATTGTTTGATAGCTAGCACATTGTACTAGTCCTTGAGTTTAGCTCCAAAAAACCAAGTTCCATTATTTGTAACCAAGGTTTTGGCAAACCTATAAACTATGTTCAACCACAAGAATCTCATTACTTTTTTCTCTAATATGTGGGCCAAAGGTTCGATTTCTATCCACTTCGAGAAGTAGTCTATCGCCACAAGTAAGAATTTGTATTGCTGAAAGCTAGTGAAAAGAGACATGCTATGTCTAGTCCTCATTGAGCAAAGGGACAATGGCTCTCTAAAGTTTGAAGAAGAGCCCTTAGGTAGAGGTTGAGATTAGCATGTTCTTAGCATGTTCCACACCACCGCACTAAGTCAATGGAGTCTTTAAGCATAGTTGGCCACAAGTAACTCTTCCTAAAGGTCTTTAAAGCTAGACTCTCGCTTTGGAATAGTTTTCCCATATGCCTTCTTGGATTTCCCTCATCATATAGTTCGCCTTCTCTGGTGCCAATAAGTTTAGATATGGCAATGAAAAGCCTCTTTTGATAATAAGTATGAACTTAGAAACTTTGATTTTGAGCCTTCTTGCCTCTTTAGGGTAATAAGGAATCACGTTGTCTTGGAGATATTTTACGAGAGGATCCATCCAACTTTTCAAATTATTTGCCATGTCACGCTCTATCTCGAACATGAGTGTGATCTTTCTATTTTTTATTAGTGTTCTCGTGCTTGGTATTTTGACCAATTTATCAACATCCAAATTTTTCTATACAAAACTAGTGTTAAGGTGAAGTCCTCAAACTTATGGTTTAACTTTGTTGTACATTGAAGATATTTCTCTATTACTAGCTCCTTGGCCATATACGAGCTGTTGACCTAATCATGACCTTCTTGGAATGATCTAGCAACTAGGCTAGGCTTATTTTAGAACTAAACACTACATACTTCGCTTTGTTATTGGATGTTGGAAACTTGAGTTTCACTGCATATGCATACTCCTATTTATAACCTTACAGACTCTGTAATAGCATGCTAGCTCTACTATCGGAGTTCGTGGATAACCATCTACATGAAGCATCCTAATTGGAATGGAACTTCCTGCTTTGTCATTGGAGATTTTCACTATGAAGTCCGCCAGAACTTACTTTGATTATCAGTCGGGGTTGGCATTCCAATCTAAACTGACTAATTCAATTGCCCACTTGGTCATTTTTCCTATAGATAGAAAATATCGTTTCCAATAGATGGTAGATGAGTACTGTTATTTGGTGGGCCTGGAAATAGGCCTCAACTTTCATGTATGTGGAAGCGATTTTCTTGATGGCAAAGTATCTCAGCTGAGGACCCTGTAGGAGATGATTGGCGTAGTATATGGGTTGATGTTCTTTGCTTGTTCTTGGACCATGATAGCACTCGCAACTATCTTTATAGCAGCTAGGTACATCAACAAGTTTTCTCTTGTGTGTGGTCTTTTGAGTCGTGATGGGGATCTAGATATTCTTTGAGTAGCTGAAAAGTGCAATTGCACTCCGTTGCCCACTTGAAATTCTTGGTTCTTTTAAGGATTTTGAAGAAAGGCAATCTACGCTACACTATTCTTAAAACATGAACCTATTTAAAGCAATCAACCAGCCTATCAACTTCTGTACTTCTTTTATGGAATGTAGAAGGGTCATCTCCAGTACTGCTTTAATTTTGTTTGAGTTGGCTCTATACTTCTTTTATGAAATATGGAAGGGGCATATTCTCTGTATAAATAAATAAAAAAAAATATTCACACTCTACTAGTAAAACTAATGATGTCAATTTTTGTATGATGGGCTTCTGGGTCTCGACCTAGTGGGATAAGTTGACTAGAAAAATGGGATTTGGCGACGTGGGTTGGATCCTTCAACCAAAAAACAAACATCAAGCTAGCTGAGAAGGCCTTCGGCTAAGACACTCTGACGCTTAAGTTAGTATTTCAACCTGGAAATAATTGGGTAGAGTAATAGTTCAAAGAGCGTGTGTGAGCACATTATTATCTTTGAACAAGGGGTATTTATAGTCTTTGCAAAGGAGTAAAAAAATGGGGTCTCCTTGATGCATTTCAGGTTAAGTTATCCTGATTAGGGGTAACTTAAGTCATTTTAACCTAGCCTAAAGCTTTACACATGGTTGGCTGTTTGGAAAGGGGATCTATACTGCCATTAATGCAGATGTGATGAGTCATTAAAACAGAGGCGATGCGTTGTCAAACCAATTAATATGGATAGCATGGTGGTTGGGGTGCATTTAATGTGGATGCAATGGGTGGCAGAGGCTGCCATTATTATTCTTTCAGTCTACCTATCCCAATCTTCGAGGTCGGTAAAACTCAACCTCAAAGGTTAATTCAAGTTTCTTGAAGTGTCAACTTAGTTCCATTAGGCTTGCTTATTGGGCCAACATCTTTATTGGATGTGGGCCTCCCCATGTCATGGCGTGGGTCTTTCTATATCATGGTTCCCCCTATTCCATAGTCTACCATACAGTGGTCAGGGTGAGGAGTAACTGCACGAAATCGACCAGAATCTTGGTTTGTAGATAGACGAGAATCGTAGAGGTGGGAAAAAGGTTTTTGAATCTCAACCAGGGTTGGGAAGAAGGGAATTATTTTACGTAGTTATACGAATATTTATGCATAGATGATCGACGGTTATGTATTTATTAGCTGATTACTGGTCAAGTTAGCTGGTTGGAATTCAGGCTTACTTATAAATAGTTCTTTTCATCGTTCATTTTTCACTTTTACCACAACGCATTGAGGTTGAGCAGTGAACATTTTTGGTTGAGTTTGTGAGTAATCTCCATTCTTTAGTTTTCTGCTATTGTCCTTTGTAAGTCTTCTTCCTTTGCTTTAGCTTCTTTGCTAATTTATCTTTGTAATATGTCTCCCTCGAGTTCGGATTTAGAGGCTACTCAGAAACTAGGTGCCTCTACTAGTGGGGTAAGCTCAAGTGAATCACCAAATGGGGGGTCGAAATCTCCACTTCAACTTGAGTTAGGTGTAATGGAGGGAAGAATGGAAGTGGATGAGGGAGTGGGCTTTTCAAGTCCTATGGTTGACGAGGCTGGGCCCTTCGAGCCTACAATAGTGGAAAAGGTCGCACCTCCATAGGCTTTTCACTATAGCCTACTATAGTGAGATTGTATCACCAGTATAATCAAGTGATCTTAGATCAATAAGGTCTAAATACCATATTCCTAGTGAGTTTGGGTTAATTAGACCAAGAGCAAGGGATAGGATGCATACTCCACCCGAGGGAATTTGTAACCATTTTTGAGGATGCCCTAAAATGTAGGCTTAGGTTTCCCTTAGCCGATCCAATAGTCAATCTATTAAGAGGCCTATAGGTCTGTATAACTCAGCACTCAGCTTCTATCCAATTGCTTTTCGCTTCTGTGTAGTTTTATTGTTTTAATGATTATTTATGACCAGCCCCTTTCATGGGCTAATTTTTGTCATCTGTTCCATTTTCTGATGTCTCGAAAGTCAAGTCTGCCGGGGGAGTTGGGGTTTTATTATTTAACTGCTCGACCCTATAGGAAAATCTTTGGAGCTCATTCCTCGTCACATAAGCAGAAGTGGAAAGAGAGGTATTTCTATGTTCGATCACCGAGAGGGGTCGGATTTAACATTTTGAGGGGCTAGATGATGGGTAAGGTCGAGGTGAACTCTGAGGAGCACCCATTATGGAATAATATTTTTATTCGGGATCTTCTCGAGTTTGGTGAGATGGACATATCGAAATTTATAAAAGAGAGGAGTTTGGTTATGGCGAGACTGTCGACTGCCCCGTTGAGACTGCATGCTAACACACTCTTAGGAAGAATTAACTCACCCAACTGATCTGTCTTGTTGTTGCTATTTGTCAATTTTATGATTGAATGTGTCTATTTTTGTAGGGCAACCAGTTATTAATTGTGCAAGAAAAATCGCAATGCAAAAATAGCAAAAGGCACAGGAACGCCGTGAGGCCGCGGTAGCTTAATCTGTTGAGGTCGGCCAAGTAGCTCAGGGAAGTCCGTATGCTACTATGAAAAGTGCTGGGGTGGCGAGCAGCTCGTATCCTTAACAGAAACGGAAAGCTGCTAAAGTTATAGCACAAAGTGCGCCCAAGAAGAATACGGTCGATAAAGGAAAGAAGAAAGCGAAATTGATGAGGCCGCTTATGCTACGCTCATCCTGAGCATATGTGTAATTTGCCAACATTTCCTAAAACCTAATTTAGTGAAAAAGTGGGGGTATCAAGCACCACGACCATGATGGGTGTGGGCGCAACATTTATGTCACAACTAGCCTTTCTTACCGTCGGTCTGTTTCAGAAGGGCCAGGTCAAAATTTTCAATCACGAGCAACTGACTGCTCTAAAAGTTTTTGCCTATCATGTAAATATGGCAAAGTCTTTCGTCGAATTAAGTTCTTCTCTTATGTAAATGTAAGTTGATTTTATCATGATTTATTCGATTTTTGTAGGTTGGGCAGTGGGGATATAAACTCCACTGATCCTATGAGTTGTGTGAAAGCTAATGGAAGAGACTTCTAGAGAAATGCAAGGAGCCAAAGAATAAGCAAAATGACTTGCTCAAGACTAAGGTCGACTTGTTGGAGTGGATATTGGCAGAGTTGACGAAATGACTTAAGGAGAAGGATGCTGAATTATTGGTTGCTGCTTAAGGAAAAAGCTAAGCCGAAGAGCAACTAAAAAAATCAACAACTTCTATTTATGAGGCCTTTGAGTCTAGTCGAGCTCAAGGATATGAAAATTTTTAGCGATACACCAGAGGCGAGTTATTCAAGGCACTGTCTGGAATTTGAAAAGAGGTTGTGCAACAATTTATGCTCTGCTAAGCTTTTACTAATGCAAGCATGAAATTCAATATAGATGAAGCTAAGAAAGCATTCAACAAGGCAGTAAAACAACTTGAGTTCTTTAGTTATGAGTTCTGAGTAGAGGATAAAGCGCAGCTCAATGTGATGAAGAACGAGTGCTTCGAGGCCTTCGATGAGAATGCTCATCCTGAAGAAATTGCTATAGCTGTTATTCCTCCTCTTCCATAGCTTGTTGAGGTGGGAGAAGAATTTGCGTTTGTGGGTGAGTTTGGCTTGGATATAAAGAACAATAGGGTGAACGTGGTAGATGACTTCCCTACTGATGCTAAGAAAGCATTCAACAAGGCAGTAAAACAACTTGAGTTCTTTAGTTATGAGTTTTGAGTGGAGGATAAAGCGCAGCTTAATGTGATGAAGAACGAGCACTTCAAGGCCTTCGATGAGAATGCTCATCCTGAAGAAATTGTTGTAGCTGCTATTCCTCCTCTTCCGTAGGTCATTGAGGTGGGAGAAGAATTTGCATTTGTGGGTGAGTTTGCCTTGGATATAAAGAACAATAGGGTGAACGTGGCAGATGACTTCCCTACTGATGAACACGTGCTTTTAACTGTCTCTCCCGACTTACTAGAGCGCCTCAGACCAAGCTTGAGCAAGAGGTCAAGGAGCCACCTCTGGTGTAGGTCTGGATTTAACTGATGAGTTACATAAGGCTATCAATGAGGTGGCAGCTGAGGCCGCTGCTCGACGAGGAGAGGGTGCCGGGTCTAGTTAGATGGTCTTGTATATATGTAACTTTTGTTTTACAACTGATGTATAGCCCTAAAGGGCTTTTGAACAATATGTGAAAGTTTATTGGAACTTTGATGCTGAACTTGTTTCTGATAATTGAAATTTAATGTTTTTAGTCAATTTTTTTTTTCATTGCTTTTCAATTTATTTTTAGCACATCGTATTAGCTTAGATTCTATAAGACGTTGATTTAGATGTGTCAAAAGAACAAATCATATTTCCTCTTAATAAAAATCTAAAGATTTAAACACAAGGGTACAATTATAGGGCCGATTACAGGATCGACTTGGTTATAAACGAATTTGATCATGCGACTACAGGGTTAACTTGATCCTCCTTTGGTGATTGGGTTATATGCAG
The DNA here is from genome assembly GCA_018894105.1 of Jacaranda mimosifolia. NCBI lineage: Eukaryota > Viridiplantae > Streptophyta > Magnoliopsida > Lamiales > Bignoniaceae > Jacaranda > Jacaranda mimosifolia. The sequence continues at coordinate 11,125,106 of CM032130.1, read as the reverse complement.
ATTGATCGTGCGATTATATGTTTGCAGAATGATATTCATTAAGAGAAAACATTCCGTTTTGTAGAATCCATTTTATATATAAAATTTCTTCAAATTAATTTCATTTCATGGTCTGGGTAGCTGGTTCTTGCTGATGTTAACTAGGCGATAGGAGTTGTGCTTCACCACTTTCACCATAGAGTATGGGCCTTCCCACTTTGGGTAGAGCTTGCCAAATTTTTTGGAGATTTCAACTTTTTTAAGAACAAGGTCCCCAACCTTAAAACATCTTGGCTTAACACCTTTGTCATATTATTTGGCTATAATCGACCTGTACCTTTGCATTTTGTGAATGCTTGTTGATGGAGCTCGTTGATTGTTCAAGGTCAAATCCCCTTTCAGCTTGGTTTCTGATTGGGTTGTAGTGTATAACTCGAGCTGTACGGTGGATTAATTTCGCAGGGATAATTGCTTCTGAATCATAAACCAAATTGTATAGACTTTGCTTGTGGCAGTTCTTGGGGTGGTCATTAATTTCGCAGGGATAATTGCTTCTGAATCATAAACCAAATTGTATAGACTTTGCTTGTGGCAGTTCTTGGGGTGGTCCGATAGGCCTAGAATACTCCTAGTAAGTTGTCTGCCCAATTAGCATTAGAACCTCTAGTCGGGTTTTGATATGATCTAGAATGGTTCTATTAGTTACCTCTGTTTGACCGTTTGCTTGTGAATTTTCTACTGAAGTGAAGTGTTGTCTAATTCCAAGGATTTCACACCATTCCCTCATTCTCTTACTTTGGAATTGGGTGTTGTTGTCAGATGTGAAGACCTTGAGTAGGCTAAAGCAGAAAATAACATTTGTTCATAAAAAATCCTTATTGCAACATTTGTTATCTTGGGTACGGCTTCTGCTTTGACCCATTTAGTGAAATATTCAACTGCTACTAACATGTACTTCCACTATCCGGTAGTTTTTGGGAAAGATTCTACTCTATCGACCCCCCACTGGTCGAAGGGCTATGTGATTTGTGGTGGGGTAAGAGTCGCAGTTGGTTGATGAGAAATATTAGCATGAACTTGGCAAGATAGGTGCCTTTGAGAAAATTCGACTGCGTCTTTGTGCAGAGTTGGCAAAAAATACCCATGCTTGATGATCTTATGAGCTTATGAGCGCCCTCCTGAGTAGTTTCCACAAATGCCAGCATGGATCTCCCGTAGGACTTCTTGTCCTTGGCTTGATGTCAAGCACTTTAGTGGGGGTCTTGAGATGAATCTTTTAGATAACCGGCCAAACTAATCCAAAGCAAATTTCGTTAAGTGTCTTTGTAACCTATGGCCTCTGCTTTATCTTGCAGTTAGATTCCATCTCTGAGGTAGGACTTTATTTCATTAATCTAACTCTGGCCCATTGCTTTAATGACCTAGACCTAATTCTGATGGAGGTCACCAACAATAGGCTTATTTGAGACCAAGAAGGTAATAGACCTTTCCTTGGTGCCTTTTGTTAAGCTAGTGAACTTGGAAAGTGTGTATGCTCTTTTATTTTCCCACGTGGGCACCTGACTAAGTGTGAAATTTTTGAACTGTTGTTAAAGTCTTTTGACCTATGCCAAGTAGGTGTTCACGGTCGCTTTCGTTGCTTGAAAGTTTCCTTCATATTGCTCCGTGACCAATTGCGAGTTTGTGATGGATGCTAACTACTCGAACTCCCTATCAAGAGCCATCCTCATCCCCGCAATGAGAGCTTTGTATTTAGCTTCATTGTTCGTAACTGGGCAATTGAGCTTTATTGCAAAATCATATTCCTCAACTTGAGGGGAACGAAGGGAAATACCTACTCCGCCCCCTGTGCTTGTGGCCGATCCATCAACATGCAAGGACCATACTTGTTTTTCTTGCTCAACTACTATGGGGAGGTTGACACGTTCTGTCACAAAATCAGCTAATACATAAACCTTTATGGCAGTATGAGGTTGAACCTTGACATCGAATTCTCCCAACTCGATGGCCTACTTGGTCAGCCTCTCTGACGTATCGGTCTTACAGAGCACCTGCATCAATGGTTGATTTGTCAGGATAATGATAGTGTGTGATAAAAAATAGAGCCTCAACTTTCACCCGCTGTGATCAAAGTGAGTGCAAATTTTTTTATCTCCAAATAGTTATGCTCAGGGGGCCCTTACAGGACTTTACTAATATACTGGCTTACATGAACCTTGCTGAGTGGATACCAAAACTGAACAAACTGCTGCCGTCGAGATTGCTAAGTATAAATTCAGTATTTCTCTATTTGTGGGCTTCACAAGTAATGGCGGCTCGGTTAAGCATTGTTTGAGGTCGACCAAAGCCTAATCGCATTTCTCTGTCCACTGAAACTTCCTTACGTTCCTAAGGACTTGAAAGAAGGGCAAACTTTTGTCTGCTAACTGGGCAATAAATTGACTGAAAGTAATAATTCTTCCGACCAGACTTTGCACATCTCTTACTATCTTTGGTCGTAGGATATCTTGAATTGCTTAGATTTTTTAAGGATTAGCTTCATGCCTTTCTGGCTAACCGTGTAACCCAAGAATTTTCCATCTCTTACTTTGAATTTGCATTTGTTCGGGTTAAGTTTCATGTCAAATGCTCCTAAAATCAAAAGTGTGTGGTTGAGGTGCTAAGTGGTCTGATTCTCACTCTATTTTAATAATCATATCGTCCACATAGACTTCTATGGATCGACCAATTTTATTTTTAAACATGAAGTTGACCAGTCTTTGGTATGTTGCAGCAGTTTTTTTTTAATCCAAATTGCATGACCATAAACTAATACACGTCATTTGGAGCCACAAAAGCAGTTTTATCTCTATCTTCGAGTGCTATGAAAATTTGATAGTATCCTTGAAAGGAATCCATCATGCTTAGGAGGTCGCAACCTGCAGTTGAATCAACTAACAAATTTATGCGAGGTAGTGAATACAGGTCGTTAGAGCATGTTTTATTAAGATCAGTGAAATCATTGCACATTCTCCATCTACCCTTGTTTTTAGGGACCAGGACTACATTACATAACCAACTAGGAAATTGTATCTAAACTATGTAGCCTGCCTCTAGAAGCTTGTTGACCTTATCCTTGATAACTTGGGTTCCCTCAGCATTGAAAATTCTAGTTTTCTACCTAATTAGCTTGAAGGGTCGACATTAAGATGGTGGACAATAACCTGGGGGTCAATTCCTTGGAGGTCAGTCGCTTTTTATACAAATACATCAACATTTCTTCTATGAAAATCAACCATTATGCATTCCATATTGTGCCCCAAGTTTGTCCCTATTCTCATTGTTTTGTCCGAGTTTCCAAGTTCGAGCTCCATTTTTTTGAATTCTTTAGTAGGCTTGACTCTGCTGTCTTCCATTTTCCTCTTCTTGTTGGCCTGTCTCTCGTCGGGTTCCATTATAGGGATGTCCCATAAGGGTTTCAGTTTTGGTTGACTTTTCTGTTCATTAGCTTCGATTGAAATGGTATCACAATGCCATGCTTGTTTAATATTGCATAGTAATTCCCTATCCCAATTACTGTCGGGAATTTGACCTTCATATGATAGGTGGATACTATTGCCCGAAAATCACTGAGTGCTGGTCTCCCTATATGTCGTTGTAAGGAAAAGATGCGTCAACAACGAGGTAGTTGATCATGAGGGTGTGCCTTTTGGGTGCCTCTCCAAAGGATGTTGACTAGTTTATGGATCCAACTTGTAAAATCTCCGATCCTCTAAAACTAACCAGAGGCATTCGAACGGGTTCAAATCTTAGCTTTCCCAGCTTCATTCTTTCCAAAGTCAACAAGAAATTATGTTTGCAGAGCTGCCATTGTCGACCAAAAACTTCTTGAGCTAAAAGTTGGCTATTTCAACAAAAACCACCAAGGGGCAATCCAACTTGCTCTCCGTCGCTTGGCCTCCCAAATGAGCGAGGTTCGAGTTTGGACCGCAGTGGTGGAAAATTGGTAGACTGGCTTGGCTTGCTTCGACTTAATGGATTTAAGGTGTCTCTGTGCCTGCCTTTCTACTGATTTAGAGTCTCCCCCTATTGGTCTTCATTCAATAGTGTCAATAACACCACTTGAGGGGGCGGCGCTCCTCTTTGACTTTCTACTTTCCCTTGTCTTCTCTTCTGGGGCTAACCGACCATTGTCTTTGAAGAGTCTGGTTGGTTTAAGCTATTGATTGCAGGGCTTTCTCATCAATTTATTTTTTGAGGTGGCCTTATCTGATGAGACGCTCAATTTCATACTGGAAGTTGAAACAATCCTCCGTGTCATGGCCCTTTTGTCTATGAAAATGGCAATATCTTTTGGACTTCTTCATGGCTTTTGTCTCATTGAGCTTCCTTGGTCTTTTCAGTAAGTTATCATGTTGTATTGCAAAGAAGACCTCTTTCTTGGGAGTATTGAGTAGGGCATAATTATGAAAGCGATTTATTGGGGATCGGTGACCTTTTTTATGATGCTTGTCATCATTCTCTTTGCCCTTTTTGTTGTCACCTTCTTCTTCTCCATATTTCATTTTGTTCATCTCCTTTTAAGTTATATATCTTTCTGTAAGGTAAAGGAGCTCTTCTATTGTTCGCGATCGCTCCCTAACCAGAGTATTAGCATACTCTTTATACCTCAATCCCGAGAACAAGAGATTGATCAAAAATTCGATCCTGGGGTTGTCGATTTTTAGAACTTCTGTGTTAAATCTGGAGAAGAAGTCTCGTAAGGATTCCTTCTCATTCTACTTGACTGTGTGAACATGAATATGTGGTAGCTTTGCTTTTCTTCTACTAGCAAATGGGTGCAGAACTTGTTGTAGAGTTGGTCGTAGGAAAATATAGACGCTGGCTCAAGCTTGACAAACCATTCAAGTACTACTCCCCCAAAAAGTGGTAACTAATATTTTTTGCATATATGTGATCACTATAGTCATCCAGCTGTATCATGTGTTCAAATTGTAGGAAGTGCTCATAGGGGTTGGTTAACGCATCAAACTGAGGTAATTCGATCAGGATTTTTGCATCAATCGTAATATGTTCATCAATTATTTCCTAAATAAATGAGGATTCCTTTTCTCATCAGAATCTGGGGGTATTATCAAGCTGAGTCCTTTCGAGGTTTATCCTTAAGATTTCTTCCAGTCGCCTATTAAGTTGCTGGACGTGATGTGAAATTTGTTCCCATTTGTCTTTGTCAGCTCTGGACAAGTCTCGATTGGGCTGAGGTCTTTGGCATTTGACCTGCTCGCGTTGTTGGGCTCGATTGGGTCAAGCAAAGTGTAATACCAAATCTGCTACCTTATCCTGAGATTGGTAGCGAACTTCTTCATGAGGAAATCTACCAGTACTCAAATCTCGTCTACTGGGATTGTGGCAAGTTTTATTTCTTATTCTATCCTCTCGTGGTGGTTGTTCTTCTTGGTGCAATGGATGTGGTGTAGCACTAGCTGCAGTAGTTGGCTGATGGTTATGCTTTTGCAAGGCAGTAGATAATTGTGCAGAAAGTTGGGAAGAAATCTTATCACTGATCATCTGCATGAGTTGAGGAATGGTTAAAGTGACCATGTGTTCCAGCTAAGAACTGGGACCTTCAACTTGCTAGTCCAGCTGAGACTATGGTGGTGGTGGTGATCTGCGGTCACTCTATTTCTCAGAAGTGGTTCGTCTAGTGTTAATAATCTTCAACTGTAGGTTCTACATCGCACAGAAGGCGACAAATGATGATGTCAATTTTGGTACGATGGGCTTCTGAGTCTCAACCTGGTGGGATAAGTCCACCAGAAAGATGGGATTTGGTGATGCAGGTTGGAACCTACAGCCACAGACCAAATGTTAGGCTAGCCGAGAAGGTTCTCGGCTAAGACCCTCAAATGCTTAAGTTAGTATTTCAACATGGAAATAAAGTAATAGTTTAAAGAGTGTGTGTGAGCATACCGTTATCTTTGAACGAGTGGGTATTTATAGTTCTTGCAAAAGAGTAAAAAGATGGGTTTCTCCTTGATGTGTTTCAGGTTAAGTTATCCTGAGTAGGGGTAACTTAAGTTATTTTAACCTAGCCTAAAGCTTTACACATGGCTGGCTAGCTGGAAAGGGGATCCATCCCGCCATTAATGCGGAGGTGATTCATCATTAATACGGAGGCGATGCGCCGTTAAACTAATTAATGCGGACAGGATAGTGGTTAAGGCGCATTTAATGTGGATTCGATGGGTGGCAAGGGCTGTCATTAATGTTCTTTCAGTCTGCCTGTCTCGACCTCCAAGGTCGGTAAAACTCGACCTCAGAGATCGATTCGGGTTTCCTAAAATGTCAACTTAGTTCCATTGAACTTGCTTATTGGGCCAATGTCTTTATTGAACGTGGGCCTACCCATATCAAAAACCATTAGCCATGGATATGGAACCCATCAAATTTAATTTAAATAAATTAAAAAATTCCTTTTTTTAACAAATATTAATCATAATCCAAAATCTATAATCAAATCATTTCGAAAAAAAAGCTATCTATATGATTAAAGGCCATGAAAATATCTCCATCATAATCTATTGGCAAATTATCGTTACTGCCTTCTTCACCAAGCAAAGACAGTATTTCTTGTTTAATCTTCTTTATGACACTTATAGGACAACTTTCTTTTTCCTTTAACCTCTAAACTTAACTTACTTTTGTTACATCCACCTCCTAACATTGCTCATATTATGATTCATTTTCAAATAATCAATGCATGTTCTTTTTTGCCTCCTCATTTACTTTTATTTTTGTTTATCATGAGAAAAAACTAGTGATGTTTGCACATGCTCTAAATTTATTATATTTGTCTCATACATTAATGTCGTCTTGAAATTATATCATACAAATTTGGGGAAGCTAAAAAGTAAATTTTGTTTATCTTTTCTCTTAATTTTCGCATCAACCTTTAGAAGTTAATCGACCAATTCATTTAATTGGTTCATATAATTCATGAAATCGTTATCCTCCTACATCTTTAATCTATATAATTGTTGCTTTAATAGCAACTTTCTAAACAATCTTCTCAAAATACAACTTAATTCTCCAACTTTGATCATAATATTTGTGTTGAGTCTTTTAAATCACCATCCAAATATTATTGATAATGTTGTCTAAATAATTTTTTTTTTGGAATGTCGTATATTTGTCAACCTTATCTCCTTTTCTTTAAATGCTATTTCTAAGCCTTGTTGAATAAAGAAAATTTTTGCTCTTGGTGATTACTTAATACAACCTTCCTCACTCTTCCTTTCTTACTTTATAATAAACTTCATTTTTTGTATGATCGCAATGAAATGAGACTAAAAAATTGTATGAGGACAAGATCTAAAAGGTCCAATTAAGTACATATGTTGTAGGGGTATAAGTTGAGCCTAGTTGGTTTGTGAGCCAACTCAGCTCGATCTGATAAAGCTCAGTTCAAGCTCGAGACTATTTGACCTTGAGCCAAGATTATTGAGCTTAAACTTGGAATTGAGTCAAGCTTGAGCTTTAAGATGGTGGCTCGAAGGCTCGCGAGCCGACTTATGAGCCCTAGTATTTTTTAAAATAATATATATATATATATGTATTAAATAATATACCGAAATAATCATTCAAAAAATATGTGCCACATATTGAGGTAATTTTCAAACTATAATTCAATTATTCATTTATATATTACTTATTGATAAATAATAATTTAAAGATACTAATAATTTGTAAAATACTAAAAATAAGCAGCATGATATATTTGAAGAAAAATGTAAATTTTTTAATTCAAATAATTTTATAAAAATATATAATTATATAATAAAATTTCATTGTATAATATATTTTATAAAATTACTGCATGTTTTTCAAATTTAATAATGCAAGTATGAAATGAAAATTCATCATTATCTTAACAAATTTATTTTTATATTTTAATGTCCAAACTTCAAAAGTCTAAGCAATAATCTTACTTGAAATTTATAAAAAAATGATTGCTTTTTAGAAAAATTGATGATGCTGTTTGATTTGCTACTAGATAGTATTTTTTGAGAATTTCACAGGAAATAATGAGGACTAAATTAAGTCCAATTAGCTTGAACTCAAGTTTGCTCGTTGAGTGTGGAAGATATTGGATGAGCTCGAGCTTGGCTTAAGCTTGATTGTGGCTCGATGTCTTATGGGCTCAGCAAGCTCGAGTTTGAGGTTGATATTTATTAACGAGTTCAAGTTTGACCCAAAAATTTAGAGCTAGATGAGTTTGAGTTCGAGTTCGAGCTCGAGCTCATATATTCTAAAATGAGCCAAGCTTGAATTTGAAATTTTTGCAAAGCTCGGCTCATTTACAACCCTAGTATGTTGGCATTGATGTCCATTTTAAATGAATTTTAATTCATATTTAGAGGATTATATTCTTTATTGAATTAGGACTTATTCTTAAAAAGATTTATTTGTATAAGATTTGTTTCCTAATAGAATGAGAGAATGAGTCGGTAATTCTAGCAGTTATCTATTATTTCGAGTAAAGGTGTTTTCGTGAGTGATTCAATCAAGCATGACACATAAACAAGCATGATTTGACACATATACGTAAATCGATATAATTGTATTGTGTGGAAATTGATTCAATTTGTATGGATTTATCTTGACTGATAATACCCCACAATATATTAATTATGTCATCATCATTTTCAAATTCAATATACATTTATTTATCTGCCACAATAGTTTTGAATAACGTCAATTAAGCAAAAGTTAACGGCGTTTAGTCTTAACTAACTTACAGTAGGATTAGCTAACAGTAGCATGTTTGATTGGTATTAGAGGTTGTCATTTTTTTATTTTAACACATCGAAAGATGGAAAATCACTTTCTGAACACTATCTTCTTTTATTTTAAATATTTTCCTAAGAAAAATATTTTTATTTGGATCAAATAAAATATTGAAGAAAAAGAAAAAAGAAAAAAATGCAGAAACTAAAATATAATTAAAATTATATCATTTGAAATAAGATTTTTTTATTTTTTTGACATTTTCCTAATGAAAATTCAAAGTTCTAGATATGAGACTACTGTTGAAAAGAAATGAATCAAAAAAATAAAATCTATAATGGTACCATATGTTAAAACGCAGTAAAGAGTTCTAGAAGTGATGGTGATGGAATTTAGAATCCAAGAATATTTCACTAACTCTTTCTAGTTCCAAATGCCTCAACCCATTTTTGAAGATTCTGATGATAACTCTTTTAATAAATCTAACCAAATTCCACTTAATTCCACACGTTCAAAATTCCATCCTTTTTTATTTCTACTACATCCATTGCACCGATATTCCCCACTATTGATCATCTTGTATTTGGTTGATCAAGGAGAAGTGCATGAACAAATTACTATTTTATACTAGCTTTCATACTAAACAATTACTGCATGTTTTATTACAAAATTATTGATTACCGGTAGCATTAATAAAGTCTAACTTATTTGGCGTGCTTTACAAAAATAAAAAAATAAATTTAAACTTTTTCGATGGAAATTCCATCTGAAAAGTGTTTCAAAATAATAAAAAAAAAGAAATATTTTCATTTTACTTTTTAATTATCCAAATTTGTTCTATTTTAAGTTATTCAATTCGCGAGTAGTAGCTAAATCTACTTTTTATTACACTTCTAATAGTTTATACTATGTAAATATATTTACTTCTACTAATTATAATAATCATTAATATATACAATTTATTATTATAGTATTTACAGTAATATTTATAATCATATATAACAAAATTCAACCTATTATAAAATACATTCCAGACTAAACTCGAATCCTACCATTTTTTTAGTATACATTCTTAAAAATATAAAAATATTTAATAATAATATTTATTTTTTAATTTTTGTATTACTATATATACTAACATATATATTGCTATACCATTGTTAATGGTTAAACGGACACACACTATTTTTCGACCTGAGTGATGGTAATGAATTTAGTATGTGGGGATTTTCGACTTGAGAGTGGTAGGGGTTGAAACTTGGAACCAAGTAGCAAACGTTAGGTTAGCTGAGAGGTTCCTCGACTAAGAACCTCTGAATGTTAAGTCAATTTCTGGATTGAATTACAAAGTGAAATGAGTTAACGACTTAGTTTTGAATGAATATCTTACCTTTTGGTTGAGAGAAGAGAGCATTTATAGTGTATGCTAATTGGTGAAAAGACGAGAATCGCCTTAACAAGCTCCCAGTAGAATTCCCGCTGGTAAGGGCAGTTATGGTCATTTCGACCAGAGCCCATGCTTTGCAATTGTTTACTGTGCCGACCATTAAGCTCCACGGAGGGGAAGACCATGCTGTCATTAAATGCGGATGCGACATCATTAATGGTGGATGTGGCATGCCATCACAGCATTAAATGCGGATGGATGAATGGTTGAAGTGCATTTAATGCGGTGAATGGGATGGTGCAAGTTGCATCATTAGTCACTAAACACCTGGATCTGCTAATCAGGTAAGCTAATTCGACCTTGATCGTCGAATTATCATCTCGACCTCTTCAGTTGAATTTAGACCTGACTAAATAAGGCCCAATGGTGGGGACGTATTTCGACCTCTAGGTTGAAACTAAATTGGGCCCAATAAGTTTATTGGGCTTTCAAAGTCTTAATGTGCTAATCCTATATCATGAGTCTCCCCCACTCCAAAGTCCAACCTAAAGGGCGTCGGAGTTTGGGGTAGGTTTGCATAGATTTTGACGAGAAAGGTATTGGCAGTAGCCATTATTCGGCGGTTATGCGAAGATCAATATGGGGAAACCGACGGTTACACACTTATTAGCCAGTTGATGGTCAGTTTAGCCAGTTAACATTCCCGCATGCCTATAAATAGGAGATTTTAACCATTCATTGTTACTTTTACCGTAATGCATTTGAGGTCGAGAAGAAGAGTTTTCGATCGAGCTGTTGACAATTACTCCTTCCTTACAAGTATAATTTTCGTAAGTATCTCTTTTGCTCTTCGCTTTATAAATTGTTGGTCTTTGATAATGTCTAGTTCTAGGTCTGACTCTGAAGCTACTCAGTTTGCCTCGAATAGCAAGGTCAAGACGAGTGAAACTTTAGGTGGGGAATTGAGGGAAACCTTAGGTGGGGGAGATGAGGGCACGGGGCCTTCTAATCCTTCCATCGTAGACATAGTTGGGCCTTCGAGCCAAGGTGGGGATGAGGAACAAGTACCAGTAAAGGAGGCACCTAAGTCGAGAGATCGATTATTCACAGCGATGCATTATAACGATATTATGTCATCAGTATCATTGAATGATCTGACATCGATACAAGGGAAATACCATGTTCCTCATGGGTTTGAATTGATAAAGCCTAGATCCATAGATAAGATGCATACGCTTCATACTAGTTGCATTACCGTTTTTGAGGATGCCATGAAATGTGGCTTGAGATTTCCCCTAGCTGACCCCATAGTCGACCTCTTAAAGGGTTTACAAGTTTGCATAACTTAGCTCCTTCCCAACTGTTTTTCGCTAATGTACAGTTTCATTGTACTAATGGGTATTGTCGAGGAATTGCCCTCGTGGGCTAATTTTAGCCATCTCTTTCATTTATCGATGTCCCAAAAGTCAGGGTTGGTAGAGGGTCGGGTATTTATTATTTGATTGCGCGACCTCGTAGGAAAATCTTTAGGAGTTTCTCATTATCCCATGGCAAAAAATGAAAAAAAAGGTATTTCTATGTTCGACCCCCTACTGGGGTTGAATTCCAAATTTCGAGATGATGGATGAGAGGTAGGGTCGAGTTGGATGGCAGTGAGAATTCATCATGGAGTAATGCTTTTGTGCGTTCTTACGAGAGAAGAATTTGATGCTTGTGGGGCTATCGACTGCCTCTTTGAGGTTGCACGTAAGTGCTCAATTAGGTAGAGATTGACTCTTTAAATAATGTTATCTATTATTCTCTTTTATTGTTTATTTAACAAGGAATTTTTCCTTATCTTTTAGGTTGATCAATCATGAACCATGCTCGCCAGATTGAGATAAAGAAGCAACATGAGGTGCAGCAGCACAGGGAAGCAGTAGATGCCCGCCGAGAGGCATAGAGTACTGAGGTCAGTCAGGTGGTCCACAAGCCCCCAGTTCCGACTGTACAGAGTGTAGGGGCCACCAGTAGCTCCTCTTAGCCTAAAAGGAAAGCTGTCGAGGCCGTAGATGAAGCCACTGTGAAAAAGGCCGTGGTCGAGAAAATGAAGAAATTGATGGGGGAAGCGTATGCTCTTCTACTTCCCGACTGACTGTGTAACCTATCAGAGTTCCCAAAGCCCCGGTTCAGGGAAAAGGTTGGTGTATTGAATGAAGTGACCATATTGGGTGCGGGCGCGACATCCATAACACCATTGACCTTGCTAACTGCTGGTTTATTCGAGAAAGACCAGGTCGAGATGCATAATCATGAGCGGCTGGCAGCGTTGAAAGCATTCGTGTACCATGCCAACATGGTAAAATTTAAGTCGATTATCATTTACTGTATTTTAGATAAAGCATTTATTGGTAAAGTGACAAGCCATCTTATTTGTCAGGTCGGACAATGGGGGTATAACCTTTATCGTCGATTCGAGTTGTGCGAGACATACTGGTTGGGATTGGAGGAAAAATGTGCTCAACTAGAAAAGGAGTAGAGCAACGTCTTGAAGACTAAAATTCAGTCATTGGAGTCGATGATGGCTGAATTGTCAAAGGAACTAGAGGAGAAAGATGCCCAACTACTGGTTTCTGTGGAAGAAAAGAATCAGGTCGAGAAGCAGTTGAAGAAAACTATTTCGATTATCCAGGAAGTCATCTATACGGATTGACCGTACGGTTACAATAGTGTGATGAACTATGCATGATCCAAAAATTTCAGGTTGTTGCTCGGGATTCGCAAAGAAGCGGTCCAACAATTCATGTTGATGTTGGCTTTCACTGAAGTGAGTGTGACCTTCAACATGGACGACGCGCAAGAGGCGTTCGTTCGGGCTGTGAAACAGTTGGAATTTCTTGGATACGAATTTCGGCCAGAGGACAAAGTAAAGCTCGACGTAAACAAGGATGAAAAACTTGAAGCCTTCAATCCGAATGCTTCCATCAAAAGAGGCACTAATATTCTTCATTCTCTCTCGCGTGTTGTTGCCGTTGATGAAGAATTTGTTTTCGCGAGGGAGTTTGCACTGGAAATTAAAAACAACAAAGTGAACACATTGAATTTCTTCTCGATGGGAGGCCAGGTATTCTTAGTAGGAGAGCCGGGGCCTTCTTAGATAGTTGGCCCCAGTCAACCAGGTATGGTTGAACAGGAGGTCGAGGGACCCACTTTGAATGGCTGAGTGGGCTCCACTAAAGAGTTCTTCAGGACCGTAGATAAAGTCGTTCCTGAGGAAGTTGCTCGATAGGGTGAAGCCGTGGGGTCAAGTTAGGCTATTCTTTGTTAGTCAAGATTGTAATTTCCTTCCATTTTTTTTATGTTGAATGATGGCTTTAAAGTGAAGGATGTTTCAATGAAGTGTGGGGTCGATTTGGCCCCTCTTTTTCTCTGCTAATTGTTTTATTTTTAGAAACCAACTGCGAGGTTGATTTCGTAATTTTTTAACAATTAAAATGATAGTTTGATAGAATGGACATAATGCAACTGGGAGGTCCACATAGGCATTTAGCAGTAGCCAAATTAAATAAAGAGAATTTTTTTGGTTGAATATTGTACTCTTCATTTGATAAGTTGTACCAGTACAAAGTCGATTCAAGTAGTTTTGTTAATAATGCTAAGTGGGGTTGAAGTTGCGCGACTGCTGGGTTGGCATAATCAATATTTTATGGATCAAACAACTACGGGGTTGACTTGACTATACTTCGTCGAATGAATTAATATGTGGAAACTAGACGACTACGAGGTCAATCTAATCACGCTTTAATAAATAAATCAGATAGGTTGGAATAGGCGACTAGGGGTTGCTCAACACCTTTTATTAAAACAAAACGTTGTCTTGCACAATGCAATCTACACATAGAATTTCTTGAGGTTGATAGCATTCCATGGTCTAGGTAATTCATTTCCCGATAGGTCATCTAATCGGTATGAGTTATGCTTTGCCACCTTTACAATGGATTAAGGGCCCCTCCCACTTTGGGTCGAGTTTACCTATATTATGGAACACTTCAATCTTCTTCAAAACGAGGTCACCCACCTTAAAGGACCTAGGCCTCACTTTCTTGTTATAATGTTTTTCCATGACAGACCTATATCTTTACATTTTTGAAAAGACTTGTTGTCGTAATTCGTCAATCAGGTCCAAGTTGACATCTCTTTTTTCTTTGTTCTTGATTAGGTTGTAGTGTATAATTGGAGCTGTATGTTGGATCAATTCCGTGGGTATTACAGCTTCTGAACCATACACGAAACTGTAAGGGCTTTATCTTGTGGCTGCTCTCGGAGTGGTACGGTAAGCCCATAGAATGCCTGGGAGGTCATCCACCCAACTTGCGTTGGAACCTTCCAATCTGGCTTTAATATGACCGAGCACCGTTCTGTTGGTGATTTTTATCTGACCATTAGCTTGTGGGTTTCCTACCGAGGTAAAATGCTGCTTGATACCCAAGCTCTCATACCATTCTCGAGTCCATTTGCTCTGGAATTGGGTGCCATTATCGAATATAATGATCTTCGGCAAACCAAAATGGTAAATGATGTTTTTCCATAGAAAACTTCTTATAGCTGCATTTGTGATCTTAGGCACGGCCTCTCTTCAACCCATTTTGTGAAATATTCGATTGCCTCAATCATAAAATTTCTTTGTCCAATAGCCATTATGAAGGATCCTACGATATCGACCCCCCACTAGTCGAATGGCCAAGTGATCTGTACTGGAACAAGCCCGGTGGTGGGTTGATGAGGGATACTGGTGTGTACCTGGCATGATCAGCATTTTCTTGCAAATTCAACCACATCCTTGATAAGGGTTAGCCAGAAATATCCGCTTTTAATGATTTTATGAGCCAACGATCGACCCCCAGAGTGGTTCATGCATATGCCTACATGAACCTCTTATAGGACTTCCTGCACCTGGTCGGGAGTAAGAATCTTAGGGGAGGCCCAGAGACAGATCTCTTATATAACTGGTCAAACTTGTCCAGAGTAAATTTCGATACGAGCTCTTGAGCCTTGGGCATCTGCCTTTTCGAGCGGCACCTTTTCTTCTCTGAGGTAGGCCTCAACCTCATTAATCCAGGTTTGTTCTGGAGAATCTATTACGAATATACTGCCTCATCGGGACCCAGAGATGATGGGTTCATATGAAACTAGGAAAATGATTGACCTGTCTCGGGTACCTTTGGATGCACTGGCAAATTTAGAAAGCGCATCCGCTTTCTCGTTTTCTGACCGAGGTACTTGGTCGATTGTGAACTTCTCAAATAGTTATCCCAATCTCTTGACCTCATAAAGATAAGCAGTTATAGTCAGATCTCTTGTTTTGAAATTTTCCTCAAATTGTTCCGCGACTAGCTGAGAATCAGTAACGGTGGCCAAATTCCTAA
Organism: Jacaranda mimosifolia; assembly: GCA_018894105.1. Classification (NCBI taxonomy): domain Eukaryota; kingdom Viridiplantae; phylum Streptophyta; class Magnoliopsida; order Lamiales; family Bignoniaceae; genus Jacaranda; species Jacaranda mimosifolia. The sequence goes on along the minus strand of CM032130.1, from coordinate 11,109,569 downwards.
CCCTTCTATCCAGAGCCATCCTTATTCTTGGAATGAGAGCTTCGTACTCCGCCTCATTATTAGTGACTGCGTAATTTAGTTTGATAGCGAAATCGTACTCTTCGGCCTAAGGAGAGCATAACAATACCCTTGCTTTCCCCCTTGAGTTTATAGCTAACCCATCGACATGCAAGGTCTAGGTTAGCGATTAAGGTTCTTGGGGCGGTGGCAAATCTATCCTTTCTACCACAAAATCCGCCATCACTTTAGCTTTTATAGCGATACGAGGTTGAAACTTGAGGTCAAACTTACCCAACTCTATAGTCCATTTGATCAACCTTCTCGGTGTGTCTGGTTTAGTGAGTACTTGTCTCAAAGGTTGGTTCGTCAATACAATAATAGTATAGGATAGAAAATAAGGCCTCAATTTTCTTTTCGTTGTGACTAGCACCAAAGTGAACTTCTCGATCTCCAAATAGTTGTGCTCGGGGCCTTGCAACACTTTGCTAATGTAATACACTGATTTGTCCTTCCCTTCTTTGGTCGACACCAGCACATAGCTAATAGCAATTACTGACACGGCTAGGTATAAATGCAAAACTTCTCCAATTGTTGGTTTAGATGGCACGAGAGGTTAGGAAATATATTACTTTAATTCGACCAACTCCTAGTCGTATTGGTCAGTCCACTGAAACTTCTTAGCATTTCTTAGGACCTAAAAGAATGGCAAGCTTTAATCTGCTAGTCTTTCTATAAATCAACCCAAGGCTATGATCCGTCCGATTAGCCTCTGTATGTCCTTAATCATCTTCGGGGGAGTTATATCTTGAATGGCATGAATCTTTTAGGGATTGGCTTCAATACCTCATTAGCTGACCATATAACCCAGAAAATTTCCTCCCCTTAGGCCAAAAGTGCATTTACTTAGGTTAAGTTTCATTCTGAAAACACGAAGAATGGAAAAAGTATGAGCGAGGTCGGTAAGATGGTCAACCTCCTTCTCTCTCTTGACAATCATATCATCTACATACACTTCCATGGATTGTCCTATTTCATTTTTGAACATGAAATTAACCAATCTCTGATATGTTGCTCCCATATTCTTTAATCCAAACGGCATGACCAAAAAATAGTATATGCCATGGGCACCACAAAAGAAGTTTTATCTCGGTCCTTGGGAGCCATAAAAATTTTGATAATACCTTTGAAAGCATCTATCATGCTTAAAAGTTCACACCCCGTAGTGAAATCAACTAATAGATTAATTCGAGGCAGAGGATACGAGTCTTTAGGACATGCTTTATTAAGATATGTGAAATCATTACACATTCTCCATTTTCCTTCATTTTTGGGAACTAAAACTGCATTACATAACCAACTAGGATATTGGATTTCAACAATGTAGTCTACTTCCAGAAGCTTGCTGACTTCTTCCTTGATGATCTAAGTTCTTTCAGCATTAAAAATTCGAGTCTTCTATCGAATGGGCTTGTAGGCAGGCTCAACATTAAGTCGATGCACAATGATTTCTAGGTCAATTCCCTCCAAGTTAGTAGCCTTCCATGCAAAGACGTCCACATTCCTTCAAAGAAAATTAATGAGCAAATATTCCATTGGACCTCCCAAACTTGCTTCTATTTGGATCGTCTTCTCAGGATTCCCGGGTTCCAATTCAATGGTTTTAAATTCATCAACTGGTTTGACCCTAGTATCTTCATTTTTCCTCTTTTTGGTATTTTGACCTCCCTCGGGTTTCATCACTAGGATGTCCTCTGAGGCCTTCAGTTTTGGTCGTTTCTTTTGATAGTTGGCTTCAATTGAAATAGTGTAGCATTGTCGTGCCTCTTTCATATTGCATAGCATTTCGCCCATCCCCTATTGGCGTGAGAAATTTGACCTTCATATGGTGGGTCGACACAATTGCTTGGAAGTCATTCAAAGTTGGCCTACCAATTATGGTGTTGTAAGCAAAGGGGAAATCCACTACCAGAAAGTTAATCATCAATGTACGCCTCCTAGGAATTTCGCCAAACGAAGTGGTCAAATTGATGGATCCTACTAGAATAATTTCTACTCCCCCAAACCCGACCAGGGGTGTTCTGACTGAGTCGAACTTCAATTTCCCAAGCTGCATTCTGTCAAAGGGTGAAAGAAAGATAATATTTGCAAAACTGTCATTATCGACCAGCACTTTACGGACCTCAAAGTTTGCGATTTCAATAGAGACCGCAAATGGGCAATCGAGGCTACCTCCCATACCATGTCTTCCCAAATGCTTTAGGTCAGAATCTGAGAAGGAGATAGGCCCAGAACTAGTGGATAATTGATAGGTTGACCTACTATTTACCCATCTATCGGATTCGAGTTGTCTCTGCACTTGTTTCCACGCCGATCTCAAGTCTCCTCCAGTCGTCCTGCCGACCATCGTGTAAATAATGCCTTTTAAAGGGGAACGATCATCTTCCATCTTCTGCTTTTCTTTATCATTATGCTTTAGGCTCAATGACTGTTCTCTACAGGGTGTCTGGTCGGTCTGAGCCATAGCCCGCAAAGCTTTCCGATCCATTCATAAGGTAGCTTTGATGGATAAGGAGATCAATCTCATCCTGTAGGTTGAACCAATCCTCAGTATTATGACCCTTCTGACAGGAGAAATGACAATACTTCTTCGACTTTCTTATAGCTTCTATCTCAGTGAATTTTCTGGGCCTTTTTAGAAGATTGTCATGTTAGATTGCTAACAAGACCTCCTTATAGGGGGTATTCAGAGGAGCATAATTATGGAAGCGTTTGATAGGAGACATATGTCCTTCCTTCTGATGTCTGTCATCTTTCTCCTTTCCTTTCTTCTTGTTGGATTCTCCTTCCCCAAATTTCATCTTATTGATCTCCTCTTAGGTCATATGCCTTTCTGCCAGATCCAAGAGCTCTTCCACTATCTGAGGGTGCTCCCTGACTAATGCATTAGCGCACTCCTTATGCCTCAACCCTAAAAACAACACATCGATGAGGAATTCAATGTGAGGATTATCAATTTTTAGGACCTCCGTATTGAATCTGGAGAAGAAATCCCTCAAAGTTTCTCCTTCATTCTGCTTGACAATGTGCAAGTGAGTATGAGGTAATTTAGCTTTCCTTTTGCTAGCAAAATGGTGTAAGAACTTATCACAAAGCGGTCATAAGTATATATGGAAGTTGGCTCAAGTTTAACAAATCATTCCAAAGTAATACCCTGGAAGGTGGTAACCAATATCTTTATGTGAATATGGTCACTGTGACCATGCAGCTGCATCATGTGCTCAAATTGCAAAATGTGCTCATTTGGGTCGATTGACCCATTATATCGCGGCAATCTAATAGGGACTTTTGCATCAAGGGCTATCCTCTCGTCAATAATCTCTTGCATAAAAGGTGACTCTCTTTCACGTCGAATTTGGGGAGCCATTTCAGCCTAAGTCCTTTCCAAATTCCTTCTCGAGATTTCCTCCAACCTCTTGTTAAGTTGCTGGACCAGATGTGATACCTCTTCCTATTCCTCTTTGTCTGCCCTGGACATATCTCGGCTGGGATTTGGCCTCTGGCGTTCGCCTCGATTGTGCTGTTGGGCTCGATCACTCGATCAGGTCAAACTTATTAATCTACCGATTTCGCTACCCTTCACGAGAGACATGTTGGGGTTTGATACGAGGGAAACGACATGGGCTCAGTTCACATCTACTAAAGGGAAGATGTATCTCATTTTTGGCCCTGCCTTCAACTGGGGGTTGCTCTTCCAGTTGGTGGGATGAGGCTTCCAGTGGGTGGGATGAGGAGTAATGCTCGCGGCCGGCGCTGGCTGATTATTGTGCCTCTGCAAAGCGGCCGAAAATAGAGCCGAAAGCTAGGCTGAAATCTGGTCACCAATCATTTGCATAAGCTAAGGAATGGTCAAAGTGACCACTTGTTCAGTTTGCGAAATGGGTCCACCCTTCTCCCGAGCAGGCTGTTGATGGGGAGGCGACGAAGGTGGTTAGGGAGAGCGACACTCATTTTGCCTTTCGAAAACAGTCTTCCTAGGTTCTACCATCTTTGACTGTGAAGTTCCCTTCCCACAGACGGCGCTAAAATGTTGATGGTTAAACGAACACATTATTTTTCGACCTGAGTGATGGTAACGATTTTGTATGTGGGGCTTTTCGACCTAAGAGTGGTAGGGTTCGGAACCTACAACCAAGTAGCAAACGTCAGGCTAACCTAGAGGGTCCTCAGCTAAAACCTTTCTAAGGTTAAGTCAGTTTCTAGATTGAATTACGAAGTGAAATGAGTAGAGTAACGACTTAGTTCTGAATAAATATTTTACCTTTTGGTTGAGAGAAAAGAGTATTTATAGTGTGTGCTCATTAGTGAAAAGACGAGAATTGACTTAACACCCAATGGAACTCCCGCTGGTAGGGGCAGTCATGGTCATTTCGACCAGAGTCCATGCTTTGCAACTGTTTACTGTGCCAACCATTAAGCTCCATGGAGGGGGAGATTGTGTTGTCATGAAATGCGGATACGACAACATTAATGGCGAAGGTGACACGCCATCACAGTATTAAATGTGGATGGGCGAGTGGTTGAAGTGCATTTAATGTGGCGGATGGGATAGTGCAGGCTGCGCCATTAGTCGCTAAACATATGGATCTGCTAATTAGGTCGGCTAATTCGACCTTGATGGTTGAATTATCATCTTGACCTCTTCAATTGAAGTTGGGCCTGACTGAATAAGGCCTAATGGTGGGGACGCATTTCGACCTCTAGGTTGAAACTAAATTGGGCCCAATAAGTTTATAAGGCTTTCAAAGTCTTAATGTGCTAATCCCATATCAACCATATTCCTATACATTCTAACATTTTCATATGTTAAAAACACACACACACACGCATATATATATATACACAATATATATTAATGTTGCACGAAAATTGAGTTAGATCCTTGCTGATAGTCAGTAGAATTTTAGGGTTTCTCTGTCTCTCTCTCTCTCTCTTCTCAGAATAGGGTGTAGAGAGCTTTCAGTACTTGAATGTTCTCAAAGTTCCACCAATTCCTCCAAATAATTTTTCGTGCCCAATTTCTCTTTAAAGCTTAATATTTGCTATCTTTTTCTTAATGTGTTTCGGCCCATCAGGATTTTTATGTCCTTCTTGATAGGCTTAGTCAATTATGTCATTTTTATTCATTTAATTTTATTTGATCCATTTGGCCTTTTAGTCCTTTTTACTCTTTTATCCTTATGGACTTAATTAGTCATATCACTGTTTTCAATTTGAAAAATTATTTTTATATTAAAAATAATGTAAAGCATGAGAATAATTTTTATCTTACCTTAATTTATTAAAATAAGGTTAGTAATCAATTAGATTTCATTAATCAAGTTAAGTGTGTAAATTCACGCTTACTCAACTTTATTCTAAGTTAAGGTTCAATGGACTTCAAAAAATGGGGGAAGGTAGTAGTAGAGGCGAGATTGCCAATATGCATTCGACCATCCTAGGGGCGAGTAGCACAACTAAGTTTGATGGGAAGCCAATGGCACTGGCGATGTTGTCCCCTACAAAAGTGCTCACTGGGCACCTTTGTTGTAGGTGCTTGCTTTGGGCACTTGCAAGGCACTTTTCTTGTGGGCACTCACTTTGGATAGTTGACGTCCCATCTCACAGTGGCTACAATTCTTTTGGGATTGTTATGTTTGTGAGTTGTTTTTTATATCAGAGTCCGAAGCATAGGGCTTTTCTGATGAGAAGTCCAAAGACGCTTCTATTATTAATAGTAGTTTCGTCCAAGTCTCAGAGATTCAATGTTTACTCCTATTGAGAAGTCAGAAATTTTGAGGCGTCGAAGATGTGTCTCTTAAGATTTTAAGTTTCTTCCTTCTTTATCTAGTGATAACATAGTGCCACCCTTAAAGGGTACTTCACCATGTTTAGCAATTATTTCTGTAGTGGGTTCTCTCTAACCCAATATCATTTGAATCTATACATAATGAGGAGTTATGGGGTGTACCTAGGCCAGCTTATACCAAACATTTTTGTATATTTTGTGGGGTTTCGTTAGCATTTGACTGATTTCGATTTCCTAGTTTCCTTAGACGATTTTCACTCTCTTTCTTTGGAGTGTGCAAGGTGCCCAATGAACACTTGTTTCATATCTTCCCTAAACCTAATAGTAAGTCTTTTAGTGGTTTGTCTTCTTTGCAATGGCCTTGGAATGAGAGATATTTCTTTGTACATGATGAGGGTTGGGGTGTCACTCTTGAATGGAGTAGTTCTTCATCCTTGCTTTATTTAGGGGCAAAAATCATTTTACCCTCCTATGTTATACGAAATGGGCGGTTTACCCCCTTGTGAACAAAAAAAAAAAAAAAAAGGTTGACATATCGTCTTATGTTTTTGAATTGTGGCTCACTGCCACCTTTCGTCTATTTGAGTTGAATTTTCTATTGAAAGAACGAAAATACCCTCATATATACATAAAATTACTTTATATCCTTATGTTTTTCCTTTTCTTTTATTTAATCTAAATTAAATAATTTTATCTTTGTAAAAAACATAAGGTATTTATATAAATTAAATACTATTTAATATTTATATATATTAAATACTATTTATTATTTATAAAATTATATATACATACATATATATATATATTTATAACATATAAAATTATATAAATACATATATATAAAACTATTTATAACATATCTATATACATATATATAAATATATATGTTTTTTCTTTTTTTTAATCTAAAATTAAATAATTTTATATTTATGAAATATATAACATACTTATATAAATCAAATACTATTTAACATTTATAAAATTATATATACAAACATATATATATAATTATCAAAACTAAATAATTTTATATTTATAAAATACATAAGGTATTTATATAAATTAAATACTATTTCTTATTTATAAAAAATTATATACATGCATATGCATATATAAAATTACATATATAATTATTTATAATATATATTCATACATATATATATATCACATATACATAAACCCCCCAACACCCCCACCCCCACCCCAAAACCCCTAACCCCGACAACCGGCTGCCATGGCCGAGCTTGAAGCCAAGGCTTTTTTCCTTTTTTTTTCTTTTTCTTTTTAAACACGAAGCCAAATCCAATTTCGTCCCCTCTTCCCCCCTTACTTGCTGCCATGGCCGACCAAGTTTTCCCTTTTTGTCGCGGCTGCCATGGTAGCCTCTCTATATATATACACATATATATTATGTATATATATATTGTAATACTATATTGTATTATAATATATATTATATAATATTAAAAAATATATTATAATATATATATAATATGTTGTATATAAATGTATAAATAATTTTTTATATATTTTTTTATAAATATTAAGTACTATTAAATCTGGACCGTTCATTTCAACAAAAAGATCCAACGGTTGATATACTAAGGGCATAATAGTTATTTTATCTATAAAAAATCACAACCAATCGCAGTTTTAGGTGTGTGCACTCCACTTATAGTCTCAGGGGGATTTTTCACTCATTTTTTAAAAATATAAGGCGGTATTTCAACCTTTTTTTTTTTACAGGAGGGTAAACCTCCAAAATCATTTTTTCGAGGGGGCTAAAAATACATTTTTTCATTTATTTAGGTCAAGTTCCTCATGACTTTGGTCGGAGTTTTAAGGAGGCTGGGTTATTCGAGTGTCCCTTTGAAATGCTTTACATGTTTACAATGGATACTTAGTTTATTCTTCTTTTTTTTTTTTTTGATTGCTCATGCATATGTCCATGGTGATGCATATTTATTTCTACATTCTTTGCCTTTCAGAAGGAAAAAAGGTTACCTTGGTGAGGATCGTATTAGAGCAGCACCTGCGGGAGGTATCGTAAGCAAGGTGATGTCCAAGCCCTCTATGTCAGCGGTCGAGCAAGGTGCATATTCAGGTTCCTTCTATGGCACATTAGGCTGGTATAGTGAGGAGCGTGAGGTAATGATTTCCAAGTCAACTGAAAAATATGTGTGCGGATTAGCCACTAAAGGCAGTTTTTTGGAGTCATCTTGTCTATTCCATGCCCGCAAAAGAAAGGGGCTCTTTCATTATATATACCTTGCACCGAAGCAGCATCATTAACTCGCATTAGGATATTGAAGAGACTATCTTCAACACTGATAGCTTATAAGGTTGAGTGAGTGAGTATAATTAGGAGAAGTTAGAGGTATACTATTCTTCCTAGTGACTAAGCTTATTATTGGGGACTTTGCTTGGGTAAGTGTTTGTTTCAACACTTAGTTTATTCTACATGGTTGTTTTTCTTATAATCATGTATAATTTTGATTATCATGCCTTACGCCATTTGACTTCAAGCTCAGAACCTGGTCATTCAGATATCTTGTTGAATGGGTGGGGCGACAATAACTCTAGCATGACTTAAGGAGGAGGCCATCAAATCTTCTCAACAACACTGCCAGAAAGAAAATGAGTTTGTGAAGCTGTTGGAAGAGCCTGAGCAGCAAAAGGCGTGATATGGGAAAAAGGCGAAGATCGAGAAGAAGTTTTTGTCAGGAAGATGCTTATTAGTACTACTTAGGAGGTTGCCTTTGAGGAAGTCAACGGCTTTAATGAGTTCTTTAAGGTAGTTGAGATAGAAGCCACGGTGATCCATGAGCAGACCATTCAGGGCTGTTATTGCATAATTAGTGAGACTTGGAGATACCTAACTGAGGACTTACTGAGGCCAAACCTTCTATCCTAGTCAATCTTTATACTGGAGAGTCTAAAGGGGCACCAGAGACTGGCGCAGACACCATGGTAGAGGATCCTGCTAATGTATTTCTACAAGAGTAGAGATAGGTATTTTAAATTGGGTATAGGCAATAGATTTTTCTACTTTTTCTTGTGTTTAGAACTACTTAGCATTTGTCTTTAGCATAAATAGTTTTTCGACTCATTTTTGGGTTTCTTCTTTCTTTTCAAGGTTAAATGTTGGTTGGATGTTTTTTTGCATTTTTTCAATGTTATGAATGTTATAAATGTTTATTCTCTTTTTTGGTTAAGGAAGTTTTTTGTTCATTTGTTCTAATGCATTATTTTAAAGTATTGTTATGTCATCAATGAGCAATTAATACGCAATAAAGTTGCGTTAGTAAGGCATTGGGCCTTTTTTCATCAAGTTTTGTCGTAAGTAAACTTGTTAGTTTTCATCAAGTTGCGCAAAGTGGCGCATGAGAGTATGCGCAAGCATCACTAGGGAGTACTTATTGCCTACTTAAACATTTGAATCAAAATTTAGTTAAGTGCCTCATTAGTGATGCCTTATCACCGTACTTAGTCATTTGAATGAAGTCAATTGTGTATCTTATTGGAAAGGTCTTAGTGTGAAAATCTAGTGTGAGAACGTTTCACCCCAAGCCCCATTCGGGAGGTTTCATTGGCATCACTTAGTGTTTTAGCAAAATTCAAATGCAAGCCTTGTTCATTAGGTTTTATCACTGATGTTAAGTGTCATGGTGATGTTTGGATGCTAGTCTCACTCAAGAGGTCTTACTGCCGAGTATCAAGTGATGTAATGAGATATGGCATGTCGGCCCCTTACACCTGAAAGGGTTTGATAGTTGATTTTCCTCTATTCACTATTGCTAACTTGGGTTCCCTCCAAAATTTCATTTGCTATGTTGGGTTCCCCTCATTTTGATTTGCATAGGTGGACTGTTTTAATGGGCACATGCATTTCACGTGAGTTTCTGTCCAAAAGTTAGCAGCAGGACTTTCTTTGCAACGATACCCTAACATGTGGGACTAAGCTTGGCTATTTTGAGACAAACTACCTCATTCACCGGTACACAGTATCTTGCTTAAGAAAGCTTATTCTGATCAATTTTCATTTAACACATAGGTCTTACTTGTATCTTTTTAAAATCATCTTCTACTATTGCAATTTGGATTGGAAGTTGGTTCATGGTCCAAATTTATTAAATCGGGTTCGATCCATGTTCTAAATAAAATATTCATATTTAATAAATCTATAAGAAAAGTTTTGGCAAACTAACTACTGGATCAATTTAATAGATAGATTTTCTTGAGACGTTAAAGAAAGCTTACTAAGAAAGTTAATATGAAGCTTACTCAAAAAAATCAAAGCGAAGATTCCCAAAGATTACCAGGCAAAAATATTTTAAACCCCATGTGAAATGTGAAATAGGTGGTTTACTCCCTTAGAAAAAAAACAAAAAGGTTGGTATACCCCTATATGTTTTTGAATTGTGGCTCACTATCTCCTTCCATGTATTTTAATTGAATTTTATACTGTATAGATAAGAATAACCTCAGATATACATATATATAATAATTTCTTTTATTTCATATTCCCCCACCGCCACCCCTACCCCTTACCCCAAAGACCTCCTGGCAGCCTGTAAATGTGTGTATATATAATCATATATAATATACATATATATAAAATTATATACATATAAAATTATATAATCCCACATCCCACAACCCAACCCCCCCTCACCGCTACCAAAGACCCTGCCAACTGTCATGATAGCTTGTAAATATATATATATAATCATATATAATAAACACATAAAATTACACACACACACACACACATATATATATATATAATCCACACCCCACTCCTACCCCCAACCCATCCCCACTGCCCCATCCTCCCCCAAAACTATCCACGGTTGCCATGGCAGCCCACAAACTAGCTGACCCTAGCCAGACCCACCATGGCTAGTCGGCATTTCGCCATGTTGGCTGGCCGATGGCTTTACTTTCTTAAAAATTATATTTTTACGTATATATACTTTCTACACATACATATATATCATGTATATATGTATACAAATATTGATTTTTACTAACAGTCATATTGATTTTTACTGACAGTCATGGTTGCCAATGTTTAAGGCTGGCCATTGCCAGCCCTTTTTCACGGCGGCCATGGCCCCCCTTTTTAAGGGGCGGGCTACCTTTTTCATAAGGGCCATGGCAACGGACTATTGGGTGGGGGTGGGATGGGAAAGGTAGGGTTAGAGTTTTAGTAATATTAAATATATATTTTTTGTATATATGTAATATATATACATATTATATAATATAATATATTTATAAATAGATATATCTTCATATTTTTTTATAAATATAATTTAATTTGGACTATTGATTTTTTTCAAAACATCCAACGATTGAAATTAGGGATATGATAGCCTTTTTATATATAAAAAACCCTTAAAAACTCGTATATACATGTGTGTAAGCTGCACTAACACCCATAAGATGGTTGGTTGCCTGATTTTAAAATGACAAGTAGGTTTTTTGACCTCTCTCTTTCTTTTTTTTCCATAGAAGGTAAATCACTAAAAATGTATTTCACATGGGCGTTAAATTAAATTTTCCCAAATATTATCTCCAAGACTCTATATTAAGCTAAAGGACAACTTTCTTAAGAAGCCAACGGATGGCTTCTTGGTGAAGCCTCATCCCATCTCAATAAATAGTTAAGGCTTTAATTTTTAACATTTTCCCATAATATTTTTCAATCCCCAGGACAATCCCAGAATGTGTATACATTCTCCAATTATTTTCCCAAAACACAATAATTTTGTACCCAAAAAATCCCTATCAAAACAATCTCAAAATACCCTATACCCTAAAAACCACACCTTCTCCACCTATCCCCTTACTTTCTCACTCTTTCTTTCATTTCACTCATTCATTTATTACTATCTTACTTCACTCATCCATATATATATATATATATATAATTTACTAATTATAAACTTCTAAAACTTGTGTTTAAAATTTTAATTAAATTAATTGTAAAAATAAATAATTAAATTTAACTGAATACTGTTTATATTATTACTAAATAATTTATTTAATAGATAAGGTATTAAATTTATTAAATTAATTAATTAAATTACTTATTACTTAAAAATATATTTAGTTATATTTAACATTTAACGTATTGATTAAATATTACATTTATTCATTTAATAAATAATTTAAGATGTTTTAATTTGATATAATAGATAAATTAATCTTGTTCAAAAAAATTAATCTCATTAAATATTAATCTTTAGATTTATTTAAAATTATAATAACAAATTTAATAATATTTTAAGTTAATAAATTAATATTAATATAATTAAAATAATTATTGATAAAATTAATTAAATCTAAGTAAAAATATTTGATTGTTTATTAAGTAATTTACTTACTAAATAATCTATTAATTAAATAATGAGCCAACGTAATTAAATAACCTATTAAATTAATTTAATTAATTTATTAATTATTTAAATACTTTTCATTTGTATATTAATTATGTTTTATATTTCATTCATGTATAGTTAAATATTATGTTTATTTGTTTAATAAATAATCTAAGATGATTTAATTTCATATATTACAAAATTATTTATTTTTAACTTGATGAATAGTATAAGTATAACATATATAAATTCTTAAATAAATTATTTTATTTAAATCAACAATTAAGTTTTATTGGTACATAAATCAGAATTAATAAATAGTTAAATAATCATATTTAATTGATAATCGTAATTAGTTTATAATTAATGTATAGTAATTATTTTTTTTTATATAAGCCGATATTAATAATTATGACATAATTATGATGTTAGCCAATGTTTTATAATTATGATATAATTATGATTTCATAAATAATTAATATTTATTAATAAGTATTTTGTTCCAAGTAATACATTATTCGCTAATGTTAAATTTATAAAAGTATAAATTTCATAGTAAATCACCAATTAAATTAGTTACACATAATTTTATTACAATCATATAACAATCATTACACATATATATACACACATACACACCATCCAACTATAAATATATATATACACATTAAATTAATTACACATCATGTTATTACAATCATATATCAATCATTACACATATATATACACACATACGCATCATCCAACTATAAATATATATATATATATACATATTACTTAAAAATATCACTTTCACCTCCCACAAACCCAATAAAAATTCAACTGATTTGAACTCTATAATAAAATTTGTCTCCTCCCAAAACAAAAAGAAACAACCACTTTATTCTCAATTCATTTTCCCTGTTTTCTTTAAAAACAAAAAAACAAAAAAAAATGCTTGACACATTTTTCAAATTTTTTCCCAAAAGCACATTCTCTCAATCTATTTTCCAAAATATATCCAAAATGCTAAAAAACAAGCCCTAAGGCTTGACATTTAAAATTTCTAGGAGTTCTCTCCTAGCCGTCTTTATAGTGCTTTCTTGAATAATTACACTTATAAACATGTAGTCTTGGAATTTTGTAGATAGATTATGCAATCTTAAAATAGTGAGAAAATTCAGTTTACCTGAAAAGAAGCATTATACAAAATTTAAAGGTTGGTATACAACAAGAAATAATAAAATTAGTAATCAAATAATAAGTGGTATGATAAAAATTATCACTGATTACATGTATTAAGTGATAAAAATAATGTTGAAACTGTCACCATAAACAATTAGTGACACATTTATCGATAACTCAGTGGCAATGAAAATTTTGTCACAAATTATGATGATATTTTTCATTATTACTAAGTTGCATCATAGGCGTATTGCTAATTGTCAATGGTGATAACTTAAAGCATTAGTTCTTATCACCATTAAGCCATATTGTGACAAAATTTTAGTCACTTAAAAATAAAATTGGTGGCAATAACAATTTTTACATTGTCACTAATATTATTGTAAACATATTAAATTTTTGACCAATTGAGAAGTGACACATGTAAAATAATATATTAAATATTAATTTAAAAATTTCTATTTAAATTTCAGGATATATTAAATTTAATTTCAAAAGATAAATAGTTAATTTTAATTAATAATTTAGTATTTATTTTATATTCAAATCAAGTATTGAAACGTGTCAAAGATGGAGTGTTTGCATATATGGACCAATCAAATCAAATATATTTAATATTGATATTATCTTTTGATGTCAAGTCAAATATATCTAATATTATCTCTTGATATTTAATAATATCTTATCAAAGAGATAACCTTTGAAGGAGTTCAAGTCAATCAGAAGTCTTCTATCAAACACCTATATAAAGGGGTGATTCTAGTTCATTTGACAACAACACAAATTTCAGCAGATGAGAGAAACTTTGAAGGTGTCCAGCAATTCTCTCAAGTAAATTCAACGAAATCCACGATGTTCAACGCGTTTTTCATGGAATTCATATATTTTTGGCATTTGATTCGAGATTAAGATGCGAAACCCTCGAATTTACATTCATTTTATTTAAGAAGATCCACTTTCAAGGTGTTCTTTGTGAAATTCATATATTTTTGGCGTTTGATTCAAGATTAAGGTGTGAAACCCTCAAATTGGCGTTAGTTTTATTCAAGGAGATCCACGGCATTTAAGGCATTTTTCACGAATCTCATTAAATGCAAGATTATATTTGGAAGGGAAGAATCATGGGAATAGATTAGAGATAAAATCAACAGTTGATTGATTAATTTTAATTTCATTTTATTTGTACAATTTTTCTTGTTTTGTAATTTTAATTTTTGCAAACGAGAAATTTGTTGTTACAAATTTTGGCACGTCTAGTGGGAGCATCTTTACCTCTTATCTTTTTCCTTCATCAAGATTGAAGTAACATGACTACCAACAAGACTACTGCATTAAAGATGACTACCTCAAATTCCATAAATGCTAGAGTAAAAAGTGTTAGTGTCACTACAAAAAGTATGTCCAACAAGTCGCAATCATCTTCGGTAAATCTTTCACTTGAAGTTGTGGAAAAGGCATTGCTGCATGCTATTGATACTAATGAAAGTGACAAAGACTCAAAGGAAGAATCAACAGCATCCACTCCTTGCTCAACCTCAAGTTCCTCAAGCATAGCACCAGTGATGGTGACAAGTGCTACAACTTTGGAGGAACAAGTTGCTAATTTGACGAAGATTATTGATTGGCTGGCAAAGCATGTCCAGAAGCAAGATTTTCAAATCTCCAAGTTGATGAACAAGGTGGATAATGCTAAGACTAGTTGCGCGATGGAGAAACAAATAGAGGCTTAAGATGAAGTCGAAACATCCACAAAGAAACAGCCAGTTGAAAATAAAAAGCTTGCAACAAAATAACTGCAAGTTTCCACCGATGGACTAATTCCTGTTGACCAGCTGAAGGAGTTTATCATGGGAACTATTAGAGACAAGTTTAAAGGAAGCTCTAAGTCATTTATAACTTATTCCAAGCCATATACCCAAAGAATTGACAACTTAAAGTTGCTGGCTGGTTATCAACCACCAAAGTTTTAGCAATTTGTTGGCAAAGGCAATCTAAAACAAAATGTCACTCATTTTATCGAAACTTGTAATAATGCTAGGACATATGGAGATTACCTAGTTAAGCAGTTTGTTTGATCCTTGAAGGGCAATGCTTTTGATTGTTATACTGACTAAGAAGTAGGCTCTATTGATAGCTGGGGATAATTGGAGCAAAAATTTCTCAATCTTTTCTATAATACCCGAAGGATAGTTAGTCTAATTGAACTCACCAACTCCCGCCAGTAGAAAGAAGAGCCAGTCATTGGTTACATTAGTTGCTGGAGAAACTTAAGCCTTGATTGCAAAGATAGATTATCTAAGGCTTCAGCCATTGAGATGTGCATTCAAGGGATGCATTGGGGACTTCGATATATTCAGCAAGGAATTCAACCTAAAACATTTGAAGAGTTGGCTACTCGAGCCTATGATATAGAGTTAAGCATGTTTTCTAGTGGAGTAGAAGGGCCACCAATTCAAGAGTCTCGTAAGTCTAAAGAAAAGCAAGAATTCAAGAAAATGGGCAAACCTCTTGCTAAGACGTAGAGTAAAGATGCTATGGCGGTGAATGCAATGCCCATCAAGTTTCATATGAAGGCAGAAAGCATAAAGGACGAAAGGAAGGATGTTCCCAAGAAAGAGGACAAAGAAAATTAACTTTAAAAAAGATGCAGGCTAAGACATACCCATTCCTCGATTCTAATGTCTCTGGAATATTTGATGATTTGCTAAATGCAAATCTCATAAAATTACCTGAAATGAAATGACTTGAAGAAGTTGGGAAAATTGATTACCTAAAGTATTGCAAGTACCATTGATTGGTGGGTCACCCAATCCATGACTACTTCGTATCCAAAGATAAAGTGATGCAATTGGCCCGACAAGGGAAAAACTTACTTGAGGAGGATAATACTGCCTCAAATCATGCTACTATCGAGATTGAAAAGGATGTACTTGGTGATCGTGATGAAGAAAATATTTCCTCTAGTGAAGCATGTTTATCTGATAAAGAAAATCATAATGTAACTGAGAAGTGCATGTCGGCAATGACTTCATTAATGAAGATTTGTTGCTTGGCTCCAACCCCCACAATAGGCCACTATTTGTAACTATCTATGCTCGTGAGCAGAAAATAAATAGAATTTTGATTGATGGAGGCTCTGCAGTTAATATTTTGCCATTGCGTATGATGGAGGATTTAGGAATCTCCACAGATGAATTGACAAACAGTCGCCTAATAATCAAAGGGTTCAATCAAGGGGGGCAAAGGGCTCTTGGAATAATAAAGGTAAAGTTATTGATGGACAATATGTTGTCAATGGCATTATTTCATATCATAGATGCCAAGACATCATATAATATGCTTTTAGGCCGACCTTGGTTACATGAAAATGGTTTAGTTCCTTTTACTTGGCACCAATATATCAAATATTGTTGAGAAGATGTGGTAAAAAAAGTTCTTGGAGATAGCAAACCTTTCACTGAAGTTGAATCACACTTAGCAAATGCCAAATACTACACCGAACTGCCAAGGCTAAAGAATAAGAGAAATCTAAGCAACAAGATGATCTTGATGGAGGAAACAATGTTAAAGACTTGACTCCAGCATGTAGTTGTAAAGATCACATAAAGAGAGAGTCACCATTGATAGGATCTGAATCATTGAAAAAATTGGCATTTCTTCTAACCAAGCTTGATGTGAAGAAGCCATCCCCTCAGCTGCTGAAAGGGTATGTTTGTGCAACCAAAGGAGTCGAGAAGGAACGTGGAGAACTCTGCAGTTTTAAGATGAGAATCGCTTTGATCCAAAACCCTACAAACTTCTTGTCAAAGCTATATATAATCCACAAGAACGTTCCATTTTGGGATAACTCCCTCCTGAGGCTACTGGCAAGCAAATATTGAAGGAAAAAAGGTCATGGTGTTCAAAGCTCTTGAATGGGACCTGAATTTGTTCTTCAGAATCTTATTCGTATTGCGATTAGAAGATCCAGCAATAACCATATAGTTAGATAGGAATTTTCCTCAACAAATTATGTTCTCGATGAAAATGGGAAGAAAGTCCTGCAAATCTCAGTTTTTGATAGACTTGAAAAATGGCGGCATAAAAGAACTTATAATCGGAGATTGAATTCATCCAAAATGCCAAAATACTTGAAGTGCGTTAGCGAGCCGAAGAAGTTTAGGAGTTCAATTCCTTCATGCATAAAGCAATGCTCTATTTTAAATATATCATGTGCTAGAACTTTGAAGGTTAAACTGCAAACCATTATCTTCTCACGAACTCAAATGGACGAAGAAGACGATAGAGAAAGTGTGGCCTTTCATATCATATTATTGATAGCACTAGTCGGCCAACTTGTCCAAATGTTATAGATCATCTTTTCAAGCAAATCTCCTGGTTTGTCCACAACGGTTACATAAGTGAGAAAGATGGCTTTGTGATGACAGTCCATATAAGAAGAGGGGTGGACAGATAAAAGCATGCATGGAATTCAAGAAGACTGAGCCCGTGGAAGAAGATATTACGCCAACAAACCATATTACTTTGAGTGAAGAATTTTTGATTGAAGAAAAAGATGTTGTAACTGCTCCTCTTAAGTTTGAAGAAGGTATTAAGGCTACTATAGATGAATTAAAAGAGATTAATTTG
Source organism: Jacaranda mimosifolia (assembly GCA_018894105.1). Taxonomy (NCBI): domain Eukaryota; kingdom Viridiplantae; phylum Streptophyta; class Magnoliopsida; order Lamiales; family Bignoniaceae; genus Jacaranda; species Jacaranda mimosifolia. Next base: position 11,091,545 of record CM032130.1, on the reverse strand, counting down.
GGTCATACCATTGATCTTTGGCCTATCTACATTAGTGCTTTGTTGACTGCTGAGCAAGAAGAAGTATATGTTGAGTTATTACATGAATTTAAAGATGTATTTGCATGGTCATATAAAGAAATGCCTGGATTAGATCCAAAGGTGGCGGTCTATCATTTATCAGTAAAGAAAGAAACTCGTCTAGTTAAACAAACTCAACATCGATTTCGCCCTGAATTAGTTCCTTTGATTGAAGCTGAAGTAAATAAGTTTATCGAGGTTGGGCTCATTCAAGAAGTTAAGTATCTAACTTGGATCTCCAGTATTGTCCCAATAAGAAAGAAAAATGGCTAGATTTGAGTTTGTGTTGACTTTAGGGACTTTAATGGTGCATGTCCTAAGGATGATTTTTCATTGCCTATTGTAGAACTCATGATTGATGTCACCACATGGCATGAAGAACTATCATTTACGGATAGATCATCTGGGTATAATCAAATACGCAGTCACCAAAAGATGAAGAGTTGAGGGCATTTCGTATCCCCCAAGGGAATATACTACTATAAGGTGATGCCGTTTGGATTGAAAAATGCTAGTGCTACCTATAAAAGAGCTATGCAGAAGATCTTTGATGATATGCTTCACAAGAATATTGAGTGTTATGTTGATGACGTGGTTAGCAAGTCTAAAAGGCGAGAAGATCACATACAAGATTCGAGACAAGTTTTCAAGCGCTTGAGAAAATATCAACTCAAAATGAATCCATTAAAGTGTGCATTTGGTGTTACATCAGGGAAATTCTAGGATTCATTGTTCGTCATCGAGGCATAGAAACCGAGCAAGCAAGGATTGATGCAATTCTAAAAATGTCTGAACATCGAGACATCCATGAACTCAAAAGTTTGCAAGGGAAGTTAGCTTATTTACAGAGATTCATATCAAATTTAGCTGGTAAATGTCAACCATTCAGTTGTTTGATGAAGAAAGGCATTTCATTTGAGTGGGATGAAGCTTGTAGCAATGCTTTTAAGAGTATAAAAGCTTATTTGATGAGGTCTCATGTGTTGGTCGCGCTAGTACCTGGACATCCACTGATTCTTTATATTGCTGCTTAAGAACATTCTGTTGGAGCTTTATTGGCATAGGAGAATGATGAAGGAAAGGAAAATACCTTGTACAACTTAAGCAAGATGATGCCAAATGAGTTGAAATACTCACCAATTGAGGAAATATGTTTGGCTTTAATTTGTGCAATTCAAAAGCTAAAACATTATTTTTAGGCTCATATTTTCCGTCTTATCTCAAAAGCAAATCCATTGAAATATGTCATGTCAAAAGCCTGTCCTATCTAATAGACTCACAAGGTGGTACCTTCAGTTGTAACAATTTGAGATTGTCTATATTCCACAGAAGGAAGTAAAAGGACAAGTTTTGGCTAACTTCTTGGTTGATCACCCTATCCTTGCTGAGTGGGAATTATCTGATGATCTACTTGATGAAGATGTCTTAATAGTTAAAATTAAACCTCCTTGGAAAATGTACTTTGATAGAGCATCCCATAGAGAAGGAGCTGGTGATGGAGTGGTATTCACCACATCAAATGATGAAGTATTACTATATTCCTTCATTTTAACTGAAAATTATTCCAACAATTTTGCTGAATATCAAGCTCTTATTCTTGGGTTGGAGATGGCGGTTGACATAAAACAGTTGGGCCTTAAAGTCTATGGAGATTCTCAGTTGGTGGTCAACCAGTTGCTTGGATCATATGAAGTCGAGAAGCCTGAGTTACTCCCATACTTTAATTACGCAAAAAGACTCATTGGATAGCTTGGGGATGTAGAAATTGAACATGTGCCAAGGAAAATAACCAAGCTGATGCGTTAGCTAAATTGGCTTCTTCACTTGCCATATCTAAAAATGAAGTGCGTATTCCAATATGTAGAAGTTGGATTGTGCCGTCAATTTTTAAGGATGAGGATTATGAAGAAGATGAAAGCCATATCATTTAAGTGTTTGAGATAGAGAATGAAGATTGGCGCTAACCAATCGTAGATTATTTGAAGTACGAGAAGTTGCCTGATGATCCACGCCAAAGAGTTGATATCCTACGTCGCGCAGCTAGCTTTATCTATCTTTATAGACGGTCCTTTGATGGAGTCTTCTTGTGATGCTTAGGTGATGATGAAGCTATCCAAACCATGGAAGAAGCTCATTCTGGAGTTTGTAGCGCCCACTAATCGAGTCCAAAATTACATTTTTGAATAAAAAGAATGGGCTACTACTGGTCAACAATGGTAAAAGATTGCATGAATTATGCTCAAAGATGTCAAGCTTGCTAATTTCATGCAAATTTCATTCACCAACCACCTGAGCCATTATATCCAACTATCGTTTCATGGCCATTTGATACTTGGGGATTAGATGTGGTTGGGCCCATGAAAAAGTCTTTTGCTGGGCACTTGTATATATTGGCTGAAACAGACTATTTCTCTAAGTGGGCTAGTGGGCTGAAGCAATACCCTTCAAAGAAGTAAAGAAGGAAAATGTTGGTAACTTTATCCACATCAAGATTATATATCGCTATGGGGTTCCTCGATACATAATCACTGATAATAGAAAACCCTTTAGAAATAATCTGATAGATAAACTTTTTCAGAAATTCAATTTTAAGCAAAGGAAATCTTCCATGTATGTGACTAATGGTCTTGCTGAGGTATTTAATAAAACTCTATGCAATTTGCGGAAGAAAGTAGTCTCAAAGTCGAAAAGGGATTGGCACAAAAGGATTGGAGAAGTTTTATGGGCATATCGAACTACTCATAGAACACCTACACAAGCAACTCCGTATTCATTGTGTTATGGTGTTGAAGTTGTTCACCTCTTAAGCAGCAAATTCTATCATTAAGGATAGCCATACAAGAAGGATTGACTGAGTAAGAAAATGCACGCTTACGTCTTGAACAATTGGAGTCCTTCGATGAGAAAAGGTTGGAAGCACAACAAAGACTTGAGTGTTATCAAGCTAGGCTCTTTAGGGCATTTAACAAGAAGGTGCGATTACGATCTTTTCAAGTTGGAGATTTGGTACTTGCTGTGAGAAGACCCATCATCATGACTCATCGAACCTTGAATAAGTTCATATCAAAATAGAATGATCCTTATGTTGTCAAAGAAGTCTATACAAATGGTGCATATAAGGTGGTTGCTAAAGATGGATTAAGAATTGGCCCTATAAATGGAAAGTTTTGAAGCGCTACGATGCATAAAGTTTGGAGATTGCTCCTTGATGCACGAGCCTAAACTACATATTGTTCCTCGATGCACGAACCTAAACACACGAGCTTAAACTACATGTTGCTCCTCGGTGCATGAGTTTAAACTATATGTTACTTCTGACCTACATGAGTATAAACTGTGAAAGGTACCTACCAAAGGTAATGCATGTAGTTAAACTGCTAATTTGCCCCACCAAAGGTAGTGCATGTGATTAAACTACTAACTTGCACCACAAAAGCTATTTTATGTGGTTAAATATCAAATATCCCACCTAGTCCAATGTGGTTAAGCAATTGGTACTCTTGGCCCGCATGACTATAAACTATGAATGGCACCCCTCCCTAAAATGTTGATTTCTTTGAACTACGTTATGACTTGATCCCTTTATTGGGTATTTAGGTAGTTTAGATATTCTTTAAGTTCAGTTATGAGTTTATTTTAAATTATTTTTTCCCCTTTATTTCATAAAAAAAGGTAGTTTTAGTTGTTTGAGTTAATTAGTTTGTTAAATAAAAAAAATTAGTTTAATTGTTTGAGTTTTTTTTGTTAGTTTAATTGTTTTATTAAGTTTCAGTATTTAGTTGTTAAGTTAAAAAAAAGAAGGAAGTTTTAGTTGTTTGAGTTAATTAGTTGGTTGAGTAAAAAAAGAAAAAAAAGTAGTTTAGCTGTTTCTTTATTAAGTTTGAGTTTTTAGTAGTTTAATTATTTTTATTAAGTTTAAGTTTTCAGTTTATTAAGTTTTCTTTAAAAAAAATAAATAGAAAACGTAGTTTTAGTATTTTTTATTAAGTTTGAGTTCTAATTTGTTAAGTTAAAAAAAAAAAAAAAAAAGAAGTTTTAGTTGTTTGAGTTAATTAGTTTGTTGAGTAAAAAAAAAAGTAGTTTAGTTGTTTTTCTATGAAGTTTGAGTTTTTAGTAGTTTAATCATTTTTATTAAGTTTAAGTTTTTAGTTTATTAAGTTTTCTTAAAAGAAAAAAGTAGTTTAATTATTTTTTATTAAGTTTGAGTTTTTAGTTTGTTAAGTTTAAAAAAAAAAAGTTTTAGTTGTTTGAGTTAATTAGTTTGTTAAGTCAAGAAAAAAAAAAGTAATTTAGTTGTTTTTCTATCAAGTTTGAGTTTTATGTAGTTTAATTGTTTTTATTAAGTTTGAGTTTTTAGTTTATTAAGTTTTCTTTTTTAAAAAAAAGTAGTTTAATTATTTTTTATTAAGTTTGAGTTTGAGTTTGTTAAGTTAAAAAAAAGAAAAAAGTAGTTTAGTTGTTTTTTCTATTAAGTTTGAGTTTTTAGTTTTTTAAAGTTTTCTTTAGAAAGAAAAAAAAGTAGTTTAATTATTAAGTTTGAGTTTTAGTTTGTTAAATTTAAAATAAATAAATAAATAAAAGATTGAAAGATAGGGAAATAAATTCTATATGTAATCTCAAAATGAATAAATAAATGCAGCGTAGTATATAAAAAAAAGGGGAGGGAGGGGGCAAAAAGTTCTAAGAAAATTTCAAGCAAAAGGACTCAAGTTCTTCAATTCTTCTTTGATAGCCATGCTCCATTAAAGTTTGCAAATTCTCAGCCACTTTATTACTCAATGGAAGAGTACTCTTGATATTAATAATTTTCTCTTCAATCTCATGAATTTCAGCTTGAGCACTTTGAAGAAGTTGTTGTTGACATTTCAATGATGAAGTTAAATTCTTTTGTGTTCCTTCAAATTATTAAGCTCCTTTCCAACACATTCCAGCTCTTCTTGGGTGGATTTAATTTGGTTCATTTCTTTATTTTCTCTAGTTTGAGCATAATGGAGATGACTTTTGACATCATCTAGATGTTGTGAAAGAATTTCATTGGAGACTTTCTCAAAAGATGCTGACTTTGCTTCACATAAGCCAAGGCCTTGTCAAACCATACTTGCAATAATTCTTCCATATTGGAGATGTCAAATTTGCTAAGCCCCTCATTGATTCAAGCACAAATTGAACACTATCTTTGATAGATGAGAGGGAATCAAGTGGAGTATTTACTATTCTCTTGCGAAGGCTATCCAACAACATTTGAAGGTACTCTTTTTGATGATTAAGTACAAATTTCTCACCTTCAAATACTGAGACTGGTGCACAAGGAGATATGGTTGTTTAGCTTTCATACTGTGACGTGCCTCATTTTGCATAATTGTGTCAATTGGACCGCTCATGGCCAACAAGTTAGGTCCCATGATTGATCCTCAGCTACCTTGGGATGTCTCATCTTCATCAACATTAGTAATTTCATTTTCCAATTGAAATGTTACATGATTTGAGTTAGAAAATGACTAAAATGGGGCTTATCTAAAGAAGAAAAAGAAGATGAAGAAAATAAAATAACCTCTTTAGCAAAGTTCTCTGTTGGCGAAGGATCACTTGACTCTAGAGATTTAGGACCCTTTTTAAGCCATTTCTAATGACAATCTGCATTACTACTGATGCTCGTTTCTAAAGAATAAGGATTCCTTCTCTATTTTTCTGGAGGCTCGATGTCTTCTAGGTTGGAAGGATTTTAAATAGCTTCAGCAACTGGTCTATCCCCTTTATCAACATCCTTGTCCCTAAGGGAAATTTTGATTGGACTCAAGTTGATCAATTTTGTAAAATTTTCCTAAAAGTAACCTCCATGAATTTTAGTCCACCACTTCTTGTAAGCATTCAAAGAGAATTTTTTTTGCATTTGGGGGCACACAAGAAAACCATGTTGTAGACATAGAATTATGCAAAGTGCATAAATGCCAATAGCGTAGTCCTTCATCCAAATGGGCTGTGCAAATGTCATGAGCAAGAATTCCAGGAACTTCTTGATAATATCCAAGTTGACGACTAAAGCGATGAGGACTATAAGGTTCAACAATAAAGTAGTCACCTTTTCGTAAAGGAAGATAATTTGAGCGAATAGCAATAAAATATTTTTGCTCCAATTCTCTAGCCTTCCATTCATCAACATATGAAAATCCTTTGTCTTTAGTAATCATGGTGCAAGTCCAGGAATTAAAATCCCTTTTGTGAATTCTCTTGCAGGCCTCATTTGGATCATAATATTTTGCGCCTCCTTCGTTGGAATAGATTGCCATTTTTTGGCCACACATTCCTTGCCAAATTAGATAATGTGTTTTGAAGTAGTGCGCCAACTAAGCATAGACAAAGTGGATGGGAAAAGAAGAATGCACATGACTCGGCCTTGGGGAACCTGAAATTTTGTTTAACCATTGTAGATGCTGGCTAAAATTGGAATAGCAAGACTTACCTTCCTACCTGTGGCCATGATACATGCTATCTTGAAGGTACTGGGGCATATTGAATTAACATTATTGGTAGGAAGAACAAACGAGCAAAGCCAACAACCCAAATATGCTGCCAAATAAGTTTCTTCTCTCAAGTTTCTAGGAATTCCAAGTTTAAAAAATAATGCCTCCTCTGGAGTGGACCATTCTCCATGAACATCAAAATCGCTAAGAGGATTATGAGTTGATTTAGGCCGGACCGTCTTTTTCTTTTTGCATTGTTGCGGTTGATGGTATTTTATTACTTCCTAGGACCAATACTTTACCCATTTTTCTATAGTAACTTGAGAAAGTTGACCTCCATAGGCACTCATTTGAAGCAAATAATAAGCTTGAAATAAGTATTTGCAAGAATTGGGGATAAATTTACTTCTTACTTCATCAACACCGGTAAGCTCCTTAGCACAAGGAATCACTTCATCATAAAAAATTCCTATAATAGGAAGGCCTGGGAAGTTGTGCAAATCCCATAGCGATATGGACAATTCTCCAAATGAAGTTAAAAGACTATTTGTAAGTGAACACCATGCCTCGCAAAATGATTTGATAATCTCAGAATTTCTGTCATATGTGAGTAATAAAGCATACATTGGATCATATACTTGTGCGGTAATCAACTTATGCTTGCATTGTCTAAGGACATCTTCAGTTCACTGCAACTATCCTTTGATGTAGTGGAATTCACCATCAAATTGAAGAGTTTTTCCCCACTTGGCCTTCCCCTCAATAATGCTGCGACCCAATTTTGGTAAGAGAATTAATTCATTTGATTTTTTATGACGAATTATTTCGTTTGGAGGACAATGATGAGTTGCCCCTTAAAGTCCACATCTTGGAAGTTTTTATCTCCCGGAACCACTCCTCGATATGAAGTGAGTTAGCTAGTCTTGGCCACTTTGTTGCGTACCTACCAATAAGTGGATTATAAGTAGTCAAAATTACCTTTCTCCATAGGTTGATTCTCTTCATCAACAATAATCAAGTGTTGCAATCCGGCGGTGGATGAAATATCTTTGAAGTAAACCATGATGCTCCTATCAAAGTATGCGAAAAAGTTAATTAAGTTGATGAGAAGGAAAAGAAGAAGAAAAGAGAATGTTATAAGAAGGCTGATATTCATAACGAAATCAAGTAATAGTAGAAACATCCCTTAATTTGATGACTTACTTGAAGTATGCTCGTTAATTGATATCCTGGTAAAACTCGTGTTTTGTTGATAATGGATGCCAAAGAATGGTCAAGCACTCTTCCTTCAATTACAACATTTGATCCTTGAAAGAATGGAGTTGATAATTATGTGAATTTTGTAAAATCCCTTTCATCGAACAATTGATGTGCGGAGATAAAGCTTTGAATGAATGGTTGAATGGGGAGGTGAGTATGCCACAACAATTCCAAATCAACTTTCAACTATGCTTGATGGAGTAATCAGCATCCTATTTATAGCTTTATTTTCAAGAATTTCAGTCCAAATATGCTTGGGAATTAAGTTCCCTTTTAAGTTAATTCAATTTTTGAATCCAACTTTGAGTTGGAGTATAAATCTGTGCTGAAATAAAGAGACCCAAAGCCAACGGTCTCTGCTTGCTGATAAGTGATAAGTCTCCCGGTCACGAAGAAATCCCTTGCTGCTGTGTTGATCTTGGGGAAATGCATTATATTAGCATGATAACGGGCGATGGTAATTGAGGAATTGTGGGGCACATTTGCTCATGCATTATAATATGCAGTAAGTTATGTGCAGCAGGTCGGTAATTGAATTTGATTTGGTGTGGGCCATATAGTTAAAAAAAATTAAAAATTGAAAGAAGTTTGATTGTTTGTTGCAAGTTAAAATCAGCTTGTTGCTTTGCCACGGAAATGGGAAATCGGGGAAAGATTTTGAAATTGCTGATTGATTGCTTTGGCAAATTGAAGGTTGAATAATGCCAAACCTCATTAATTTCTTGTGGGCCTTTTAGGGAATCAAAAAAATAAAAGAAAAGAAAATGTGAAACCAAGGTTGCTGGTGTGGATTTCACTTTCAATATGAAGAAATGATTTGCACTTTTTATGTGAATTTTAGTATGGACTTTTGTTTGGCCCACGTATGTCATTGAATATATATATATATAATATGTTTTTAAATATTTCAAGTCTCGTCGTTTTTGGGATTGATTTCCACCCTTTCGTCAAGCCTTGAAGTGGGTGCATTTGTAAACATATTAAATTTTTGACCAATTGAGAAGTGATACATGTAAAATAATATATTAAATATTAATTTAAAATTTTCTATTTAAATTTTGGTATATATTAAATTTAATTCCAAAAGATAAATAGTTAATTTTAATTAATGATCTAGTATTTATTTTATATTCAGATCTAGTATTGACACATGTCAAAGATGGAGTGTTTGAATATATGGACCAATCAAATCAAAGATATTTGATATTGATATTATCTTTTGATGTCAAATCAAATATATCTAATATTATCTCTTGATATTTGATAATATCTTATCAAAGAGATATCCTTTGAAGGAGTTCAAGTTAATAAGAAGTCTTCCATCAAATACCTATATAAAAGAGTGATTCCAGTTCATTTGACAACACAAATTCCAGCAGACGAGAGAAACTTTGAAGGAGTCCAGCAATGCTCTCAAGTAAATTCAAGAAAATCCACGACGTTAAAGGCGTTTTTCGCGGAATTCATATATTTCTGGCATTTGATTCGAGATGAAGGTGCGAAACTCTCGAATTAACGTTAATTTTATTCAAGGAGATCCACAACGTTCAAAGCGTTTTTCACGGAATTCATATATTTCTAGTGTTTGATTCGAGATTAAGGTGCGAAACCCTTGAATTGGCATTAATTTTATTCAAGGAGATCCACGGCGTTTAAGGCATTTTTTACGAAGCTCATTAAATTCAAAATTATATTTGGAAGGAAAGAATCAGAGGAATATATTAGACATAGAATTCATAGTTGATTGATTGATTTTAATTTCATTTTATTTGTACAATTTTTTTGTTTTGTAATTTTAATTTTTACAGACAAAAAATTTGTTGTTACAGCTATATTTTTTTGTGTTGCTGTAGTCGAGTTGAATTTGATATAGAGAACATGTCAATCACAATGCTACCTGATTTTGTCACTAAATTTTCTTAAATTATATTGGCATTTAATATATTATTAATCCCAATTTTATATTATCATAAAATTTTTCTCACTAACATTGATCATGAGCAAAGAAAATGTAAGAAACTCGACTATGAGATAATCAGTAATTATATATTTGAATCGCAATTATGCATAACAGCCTGCAGGATTTAAAAGAAATAATATATATCTAAATATATGCAATTGAGTTTGAAATTTAATCAAGTTGCAGGTTTATGTTATGTTGTGATCAATTCGGAGAAGGAAATGAAACACTTATGAAGATTAATTACAAGATCAAGGGAAAATACATATTGTTCGCTAGTACGCATGCAAGTTCAAAAATATACAAGGACGCAAAGAAAACTTAGTGGCCATGTCATATAACACCCAAAGGCCACTCATGACATAGGGGACCACGTCACTTTGGACCATTGAGCATACTTGAAATATTTCTTCTACCAACGAGGATATTGATCACGTGGTTGGGACCCTCTCTATAGTATCCTTTTTAGGGTGGGTGGTTATATCTATAATTTTTTGTATAACATATAAAGCCATTATATTTTCTGAAAATTAAATCGGAATTGGAGTTAGTGTTTCTTTCGCCACAAGAAATTACTCTTTTCCAACAAAAAAAATTCATCACACATTTGTGAATTCTATCACTCTATGATGAATTTATAATAAAAATAAAGTATGTCACATGTATAATTAATTTATGATGGATTCATATCAGAAAAAGCTCTTTATATCCATAACTAGTATCACTACTAATATATAATTTCACTTCTTTTTTAATTAAATTTATTAATAATTCATAAAAAATCCATTATAATTATTTTCGATTTGTATATTGGAATTCTATTCCTGATAAACTTTTCATTAATAAAGAATATTTCCTTATAATGTTTCTCTAGTGAGCTGGAGATCATTGTTTGTGGTCCAAGGAACTTCTGCACCAATATTAGCATGCATGTAGCGAAGGCTCTCATGTTCAGATAGAGGCGTGGGATCAAGTACTAACAATCCGTTTAGAACTTGTATTTCAATTTATGTTCTATTTCCTATTTCATTGTATCGATGTATAACATGTGTATTAAATATTTTCTTATAAAAATAATTGATTCAGAACTAGATCCACTAGGCATATATATATATCACATTGAAATATAAGATGAAACACGAATGGAATAGAGGATTCAAAGTGCTAACTAATGAGTTCAAGCAAGTTATACAAACATTTGCATGGTATAAAATTATAAAAGAAAGACCAAATAATGCTTATAGCCATAGCTAGTTGCAATATTTTCAAAATCGGACAAGGCATCGAATTGGCAGCCTTACTGGTTCAATCACCGATTTGACTAGTATGACATCATAATAATGTAATAATTATAAATAATTTTATAAATATATATAATATTGTTAATATTAGTAAAAAAATGAGAAAAAATATTAATAATATAGAAAAAATAAAAAAAATTATGTCCCCAAATTTTAGTCATTTTTTCAAGTTATTCTTAAAAAAAAAATAAAAAAAAGGCTATTTCAATTAATTAGTCAATTTCAAATATGTAATACAACTATTTAGTGTTTCCCAAGTGATCATCCCTTATCAAATTTCAACTTCAACAGTTAATAAAATAAATTTTATTGCATTAAATATCCAATATAATCTAAGAGAAATAAAAAAAATTAAGTAGCAACAAAAAGACGAAGCAATCGGAAATACCAAGAGTGATTTTGATTGTTTAAGGCTTGAAGCAAACAATTGCAAAACATAAGAGCTAGGTTTGATTTTGGAAAAGAAAAAGCCAACGGGCTTTGAAGATTGAAGTGAAGGAAGAAATAGAATGTGTGTTAGAGAAACGAAAGAAAAAGCCCTAACCCTTTCATTTCGTCCTTTTACTTTAAACTTTTGCATTTTTTTTTTTAATTTTCAATTTTTATATATTTTTTTAATTAAATTAAGAAGTGTGAACCGATAGTTAACCGGTTGAACCGGTACCAATTTGACCATTTTTTACAAATTTTGACCGGTTTACCCTAGTCCAATATAACCAATTTTTCCACTTAAATTGGATCAAATTTTTCACCGATTAACAATCGTTTAATCGATTCGATCCGATTTTCAAAACCTTGACTAGCTGGCTAGGCAAGCTACACGTATCCATTCACGTATATACAGGTTCTTAATTACTTTACCTTCAATTTTTTTATCCGATTCCTTTGACTGCAAAAAGGGCTTGCATGATTGAATCTTTTTCGAATCATCTCCTTCAAATAGGTAGCTTAGTGGAAGATTCTTTTTCGTTTCTTACTAAATGGGTTGTCTTCAGAGAAGTCACTAGCTAGCTATATATTAATTATATAAACCCCACCTTAAATGAAAGCTATATATAGTTAAAAAATGTTGGGTTATTCAACTTCTTTATCTTAATATATATACATCTATATATGTACATACATATGAGTTAATTAAACAGTACGTACTTAGTGCTGATAAAATAATTCAACTATATATTATATTTGATATTGGACGTACGTACCCTTCATTTTTCTATTAATATACAAAATATATTTTAAGGCAAATTAATTAAACAAACTGAAGTTTCCTTTACGTAAAAAGTAAGTTTTCACACCATTCATGAATGCATGCATCGCCAATTAGTTAATGTGTTAGCTAAACCTTAATTTGTCCAATAATCATGTCCCATGCATCAACAAAAGAGTCACCAACAATTTTTTTACGTATTTATACAGCTTTAAAACACTTGGACCCTCCTATTGCAGCACTCATCATGGTCATATATAAAGCACTGCCATATAACCTAAGTTAAGAGAGGAAAAATGTCACATATGTATGCATAGTTAGGTCCAAAGCAAAGTAAGTTTTTCTATGCAGCTGAGGTAAAAATATCAAAAAATGATCACCGTACATGACATATATGGATGTTATTTCTTGATTAATAAGGCCGATTAAAAGAAACTAAATTTTTAATAAAATTGAGGATAATAGGGGTAATTAATTGTATTTTAGGACATACTTTTTTACTTTTTACTATTTCAAAGATTAAAAATACATTTGTAATGTTTGCACGGAGATGGAGTCAGGGTTCTTTCCGAAAATCAATGTGATTTAGGTTTCTGCTTCTAGAACGTACTTGCATAGAGTTAGAGCTCAAGTTTTGCAAGTGATTACTTAGATGCTTTCTTTAGAGTTTATATTTATATTAATTGAACCATTTGTGGGCTTTAACCCACTTGGTTTTGGGTGCTATCTTGGTAGGCTTAGTTTGTTGGATCACTAACCCCTTTTTTTATTTATTTGTTTATTTAATTAAATCTCTTATTTGCTTTTTAATTTTTTGCCTTTAGACCTATAATTTGCCATATCATTAGCCCCTTACTTTCAATTTGAAAATTATTTTCATATTGAAAGTATTTCTTAAGATTTAATTTTATTTAATTTGCTTTACCTTATTAATAAATTTCATTATTTTGTATTAGCTTTACCTTTATTTTAATTTTGGAATATTTTAAGTAAATCAACAATTAAATAATTTGGAGACTCCTAAGTCTTTTGATTTTGTTGCCTTCAAAAAATAATGTTTTATCAGTGAATTGCATCCTCCAAGGGACTTCAAGATTTTAATAATTTTTTTACTTCTTGTTACCTTTATAATTAGGAAGCGCTCCAAAGTAAATTTTTATTTTTCCTAAATCTTTTGAGTTAGTTTCCTTTAATAAATTTTTTGAGAAAGAAAGATCCAACTCTTTGTGAGCGGGATGTCGGATAGTGGGACCAATCAGAATTAGAGTGCAAAGTCATAATAGGAGTTGTTGGTGGCTAGTAGGAGACTAGCGACCTTCTTAAGGCCCTTGTTGCCCCCAAGGTACAACCAGTCTCCCCGTGGGAAGTGGATTGCGAGGTGCTCGTGGGGCACCCTTGGAGCAGTCGGCCGCCCAAGTGGGAGCCCTCCTATAGGGGTGGCAATTTGGGTGGGTTGAGTGGGTTCAAATTGAGTTGAAGTAGGGATACAACATTAATTTTTTCAATCCGAACTCAATTCAACCTGATAACAATCTGAAAGTGCTCAACTCTAACTAAACTTGATTTGGATTGACCTGGTTTTTAACATAATTATTTTGAATATTTGTTTTAATTTTTAGAAAGTTTTTGGTATTTTTATTCTTTAATTTTATCTATTTTTAATTAATAACAGTAAGGAGTTCTCATTATAACTTCACAAATGCACTCAAATAATTTTAATTGAATCACATGATATATTAATTTTTAGAACTTCTGTTCCTTTCATTTTCTAGTATCTATTGACATCAATAAAAATATTGAAATCATAAAGTGTCTTATTTTTAAAAATATCATACTTTTTCAAGTTTTACTCACCACTCTCTTTAATATTTGGATCTTTTATGTTGATTAAATTGCCTCTTTTAACTTTTTAAAATTAATGCCATTATTTTTTAACTTTATATTGATCCAATTAAACAATACATAAATCAATAAAAATATATCATCAAGCAAATAAGTAAACAAATATTTTAATTACACACATAATTTATTATAAAAACTTGCTTAAGTCTTTTGAATTTTTTATAACATCTCAATAGAAAGAATTCTTATCTATTTGTATGTACAAAATCTTGCATCTTATAAGACCTAAGAAAAACTTTTAGGGCAATTCAGTAATCAAATCAATTATTTGTAGTACAATTTTTATGTCCATTTGGATACAAAAATAACCATTACAAGTAATTTAAAATTATAATAATCCATCATATATTCTTGTGAAATAAATAAGGTCGAAAAATGCAAAAGTAGTAATTTTGATACTGCTAAAGTTCAAATTTTCAAGCTATATTTTGTTATTTTATATTTTTACTCCACCAAAAATTTAAATTTTATTTGTTTAATTCAAATTGGGTCAAGTTGGTTCAGGTGGGTTTAGGTTGTCGTGTGACCCACAATCAAATTTTGAGTTGTTCGTGTAATTTGAAATTCAACACAACCCAACCTATTTTCTTTGGGTTCTTATTCGTGTCGATCTTATTGGACCCAAACCCAAAATGAGTCAACCCAAACCCAATTTTTTCGTGTCAAACTCATGTCGAATTATTATGTCGTGTTGGAAATTGCCACCCCTACCCTACTGGGTGCCTCTACTGCTCATGCGCCCAACTTATTGAGAGGTCGTGGTAGTGTCACGTTGGTTTGAATTCATGGGGTTGTCCTCCTCATAATGTTGCGGCATTTTTTGAGTTCGTAAACTCCTTTTTAGGCGTATTATCTAGTCTAGTCTTAGATCATAGTATTGTACGTGGAGAATATGTTCATTAGTCTTTAGTTGTTGAATCGTCTTCTTTATTAGAGTCCATGTCTGATTTAGAGTCCAAGTCTGAAGAATATGACTCTTCAGAAGAGAGGTACTAGGACACTCTTATTGTTAATGTAAGTCTTACTAGCTAACAATTTGTCTAGTTCACTTACTTTGAGGGAATTAGAGTTATTACGGCATAGAGTTTGTCATTTCAATGAATTTGAGATCGTTCTTCCCTCTTTAGAGGATTGAATTGTGTTGCTTTCTTCAAAGTACGTTACTATTTTTAATGTGTGCTTTAGTAGTGGGTTTTCTCTTACTTCGGATCCTTTGTTGTAAGAGATAATCAGGAGTTATAGGACGTGTTTGAGTCAATCCGTTCCAAATTCTTTCACATATTTTTTGAGGTTTCAACACCATATGAGGGAGTTATATATCCCCATTTCCTTAGATAGTTTTTATATTATCTTTTCATAATGCAGAAGAATCTAAATGACGCCATCTTTTATTTCTTTCCTAGGCCAGGTTGTGGGTTTTTTAGTGGATTTTCATCTTCTAGAGGGTCTTGAAAGAGTCATTTTTTTCTTTGTGAGAGTTGAGGATTGGCGGTCCCTCGAGTTTGGAATAGTTCATCTTCATTGACACGTCTGTGGAATTTTTACCATGACTTTTGTTAGTGCTTTTAGGAGGCTAGGCTTTTACTGCTTCCTTTGATGTTATTTGTTTCCTACTAGTACCTTGTAGATCTTTTGATTTCTTTTTTGTTTGTGTGCTTGTTCTTGCATTCATGCTTTCTCCTCAACACTAACGCTATTTTAATTGATTTCTCCATGTATTATTGAGCTTAACCCAATTGGTTTGCTCTCAGCAGGAAAAAAAATCATTAAAATTTTTTTTTTCACTCTATTTTAAGTTGTTCTTTTAAAAGAATACCACTTTATAATTAGCCAATTAAATAAATAATTTAATTAAAAAATAATATAATATATAATTATTTAATATTAATCCAAATGATCATCTCTTTCATGTTTCAAATCCAAGTCAAAATACTTTTTTCCGCACTAATTATCCAACATAATTTAAGAGAGATTAAATAAAATAAATAAAAAGCTCAACATAGATATCTACATAAGACTACTACTTCATTAAATTTTAACAAAATAAATTTGTGTTTAAAAAAGTTATGTAACCAAAATCTTTACCATCATCTTCAAATTTCAATTCCTTGTTTTATTTGTATATTTGTATATTTTTAATTAATAAATGCGCGAATCAGTGGTCAACTAACCACCACTGATAAAACCAATTTTGACTAGCCAGGATTGGGTCAATTAGTGCTTGGTTTCTAAGCTTCATCCAAACTGGATTGGCCTCTAGTCACTAATTTGATCAGGCTAACCAGTTAGTCCGATTCTTTTTTCCAAATACTAGTTGAGTTTTTGGAGTAAATGGAATGATTTTTTGTGACTCCTTTTAAATATAGAAAGAATTATTTGAAAAATTCTTTTAGCAAGTTTCCAACTAGCATCCACTTTTAAGTAGACCTTTTAGCATTTTGATGCGATGCCCAAATGGGCATCAACTGCACAATTAAAAGGAAATGATGATAGTGTGAGGGGGGGCATAGTGGAAAGGAAAGACAAGGACGTTGTTGCTATTTTAAAATTAAACTAAAGGGAAAGATTTTTTCACATTTCTCTAGAAGTATGATATGCTCTCTATTTTCTGAATTTTTTATTTTTCTTTTCCACAATATATAATCTTTTCTTTCTTAAAATATTTTTTTAAAACAAATATTATCTCCTAAATTCTCCCAAGTAATGAGGTAAAATATACTTGACAAATTTCTCTTGTCCATGTGATAAGCGTTTTTCCCTTATCTTTTGATAAGTCTGACCTTCTACAATAAAATTCGTAGCCTTTGAATTTCTGAGCATGGATTGTCTTGTTGACCAGTGTGCAAAGGTTACCCTTAAGAAGGAAGAAGGAGGAGGATTGATTCTCAACGGTCAAAATGATGAGAGTGTATTCCAGAATCAATTTTGCCTAGTAAGTCGTCTTCTTACGAATAAACATATCAATTTTCTAGCGTTCAAAAATACTATGGCCGCGGTTTGGCAACTGGTCAAAGGAGTTTGCATCAAAGTGCTAAAAACATCTCTATCTTTTCCAATTCTTCCATATATTAGATATGTAGTGGGTTTCAACAGGAGGTCCTTGGACATTTGATTAGAATCTTCTTGTACTGAATAAAGTTAAAATTGGAGAGCAACCACATAATGTGTCTCTTACTCATACAAGCTTTGGGGCCCAAATTTATGATTTCCCAATGGGTTTTATATCAGAACAAATTTATAAAAGCATCGGCGATCACATAGATACATATGTTGAATGCAATTCCAACAATTTCACTATTATTTGGAGACTATAAATGAGGATTCAAGTCTCTATTGATGTCTGGTTACCATTAAAAAAAAGAATGAAAATGAAGAAACGAGGAGGAAATTGGCTTTGGGTTCAATTTAAATACAAACGATATCCATATTTTGCTTCTTTTGTGGAGTGCTTGGACATTCTGAGAAGTTTGTTCAAAATTATATGATTCTATCAACGCCCTACTGAATTTGCATATGGAAATTGGATGAGAGCTCCTAGTCGAAGGCAGCAAACAGGGATCAAAGAATGTTGGCTCTGGAACAACGTCCCGGAGGAAGGGGCCGACAAAAAAGAATGAGATATGGCAAGGATGTATGATGATCTTATTCTAGCAGAAAATCAGGGAATCAATAGAAACTCCTGATTTTGTGAGAGAATCATGGGCTGAGAAGTAGATCTGAAATTCAGATTAATAAAGGAAAAGATAAACAATTATTGCTGGGGTTAAATGAAGAACAAGGCCTAATTATAAATGAATTAAAATGGCACTGAATGGAATATAGGCAGGAAAGAGATGAGAAATTGGATGAAACACTCAGAGGGCCATTTATAGAATATAGCATTGACCCAAAAAATTGGATAGTGGAAGCCTCTAGATCTCGAGCCCACCAAACACAATGAGTACGATCAGTTGGAATCATCGTGGGCTTGGGAACCCAATGACAATTCATGTCTTAAAAGATTTAACAAAATCTAAGCAGCCCAGTTTTGTTTTTCTTATGGAAATAATATTGAACAGAGATAAAGTAGAAAGAGTTAGAGAGGAGATCCACTTTGAAGGATGCTATGCAGTGGACATCAATAGAAGCAGTAGTGGAGTTGCACTATATTGGAAGAAAAGAGATAGCATTAAATTGATTGGATATTCTAGAAATTTTATTGATGCAGAAGTGATATTGGATTATATGTGTGGATGGAGATTAACAGGATTTTATGGATGCCGAGAAAGATTGAGAAGAAGGGAATCTTGGAAATTATTGTGTAGCTTAAACGATAAGTAAGATCTTCCATTGTGCTGCATTGGGGAATTTAATGACCTCATTTCCCCAATAGAGAAAAATGGAAGATGTCCCCATGCTCAATGATCATATTTGGGTTTCCAAAATACAGTTTCTCAATGTGATCTTAGCGATTTGGGTTTACTTGGCCATCTGTTTACATGGGAAAGATGAAGCGGTTTGGTTAATTTTGTCAAAGAAAAATTGGACCATTCTCTTGCTTGCTCAAATTGGAGAAGAAATTTTAAAGAAGCCAAGGTTTATAATCTCCTAGTAGTCAAATCTAATCATTCTCCCATACTATTGCATCCAAAGCCATGGGTTTACAAAGCTAAGAAAAGTCATTTTCGTTTCAAGAATGCTTGGTTGAGGGAAAATCAGTGTAAAAAAATTGTGTCTACTAGCTAGAACAGTAGCAAAAAGCCCTCTATTTAGGACAGAATTGCTGGTTGTGGCCATAAACTTTCAGAATGGGACAATCTTTTGACATATCGGTTTAAAGAAAGACTACAGGAAAGTTGGAATAATATGTCAAAGTTCAAAGGTGGCCGTGATGAAATCTCTCTATAGAAATTTTCTAAAGCATAGAAAGAATATCTATCAGCCTTGCAACATCAAGAAGATTCTTAGAAGCAGTGTGCCAAACAATTCTGGCTCCAGGAAGGCAACTCAAATTCCAGGTACTTTCATGCCAAGGCTTCAGCTTGCCAGAAAAGTAACCAGATTACTCAGCTTAAAGATGATAATGGTATTTGGAGAACTTGGCAAATTGGATTAGGGGATGTCATATCCAGTTACTTTAATGATCTTTTCTCATTTGTATGGTGTAATTGCAATAATATCTTAAATTGCATCTGTTGTAGGTTAACATCTGAGCGTAATGAAAATCTCATTTTAGAATTTAAGGCAAAGGAAATCAAGGAAGCTATCTTTTCTATGCACCCAGATAAATATCCTGGACCAGATGGAATGAATCCAGCATTTTTTCAGAATCATTGGTCGATTATTGGAGAATATGTATTAGGAGCATGTTTGAACTTTCTCAATAATAGATTGCTTCCAGAAGGCCTAACAATACTAATATTTGCATGATACCAAAGAAGAAGAAACCCCCAGGTGATGACTGATCTCAGATCAATTGTGTTGTGCAATGTCTTACACAAAGTGGTATCGAAAGTGCTTGTGAATAAACTGAAAATAATTTTTCCAGTGATCATATCAGAAATTCAAAGTGCATTTGTGCTTGGTAGATTAATCACAAATAAAATCATGATAGCTTTTGAAGTTATGCACTTTTTGAAGAGGAAAACCAAAGGAGAAAAAAAAAGGAGTAGTAGCCTTTAAAATTGATATGAGCAAGGTGTATAATAGAGTGGAATAGGAATTTTTGAAAATGATAAAGGAGAAATTGGGATTTCATCAAAAGTATATCAAAATGTTTATGGTGTGTGTGCAGTCAGTAGAGTATATGATAATCCATCAAGGCAATGAGGTTGGACCTTTGATTCTGAAAAGAGGACTTCATCAAGGCAACCATCTCTCTTCTTACCTCTTCATTATATGTGCAGGACTATTAGCAATTCTTAGTAAGTATGAAAGAATGGGCAAAATCCATGGCTATAAAGTTGCTAGGAAAACACCTGCTCTTACGCATCTTTTCTTTGCGGATGATAGTCTTATGTTCTTTCTTGCAAATGTTGATGAATGCGATGCAAGAAAAGAAGGGCTAAAGGAGTATGAAATTGCATCTGGTCAAGTCATTAATTTTCAAAAATTTGAGGTGCTTTTCAGCTTTAACACAAAATGGAAGAAATAACTAATATCTACAATTTGTTGAATGTTCAGCCATATGGTGATCAAGGTAAGTATTTGGGGCTTCCTTCGCTCATTGGTAATAAAAAGAAAAAGGCGTTCAAACTTGTTAAAGACAAGATTTGGTATGGGATGCAGGGATGGAATAAGAGGTATCTATCTATCTAAAGCAAGAAAGGAAATCTTGTTAAAAACAGTTGCCCAAGCCATTCCAAACTTTGTGATGAATGTTTTCTTACTTCCAAATAGCCTCTGTGATGATATTGAAAAGATGATGAATTCTTATTACTGGTCATCAAACAGAAGTAATACTCACGGAATTCGTTGGATGAAGTGGAGCAGATTTAGTTGCAATAAAGATGAAGAGGGCTTGGGTTCAAAAAAATTAGAGAATTCAATTTAGCCATGTTGGGAAGACAAGCATAAAGCTGGTTTCAAACCCTGACGTATTAGTCTCTAAGGTCTTTAGAGCTTGGTATTTCAAAGAAAAATCATTTTTTGAAGCTGATTTAAGCTCCAATCCAAGCTTTATTTGGCAAAGTTTGCTAGCAATGCAAAATTTTATCAAAGGCGGAAGTGCATTGAAGGTGGGTAACAGTGAAGACATTGTCATAAGAAAGGATCCATTGTTGAATGACACACAAAATCCTTTCATCACTTCAAACCTGAGCCCGAAATTATATCACAGCAGAGTTAGACATCTTATTAAAACAGACAATGGTGATTCGGATTGTGATTTGATTTTTTCTAGTTTCAATGAAAGAGATGCTAACTAGATCTTAAGCATCCTTTTGAGCTAGTTAAAGAAAAAAGGACAGATGGATTTGGAGACCGGATTGCAAAGGTATATACACAGTAAGAAATGGCTACAAATTGCTTACATCTCGCAGTAATATGTTGGCCAACAATACTTTTCCTACAATTTGGAAAGAAATCTGGAAAGCCAAAATCGAACCAAAAGTTCGTAATATGGTTTGGAGAGCATGTTCAAATAGCTAACCGACAATAACCGACAAAAGACATATTGCTACAAAAGAGAATAGAAGTTAGTCCTCCATGCCCAATTTGTCAAGCTAGTTCAGAAACTGGCTCTCATATGTTAGTTCATTGCCTAATAGTAGTATCATGTTGGAGTTTTGTCTCAGAGAGTCCTACTGGCACGAATTGACAATAGTTTAGAATGGATTCAAAGCCTTCAAAGAAAGATAAACACTGAGGAAATGAATAGAAATTTCATGATACTATGGAGTATTTGGAACAACAAAAGTTAGATAGTGTGGAATAATAAAGCAGGGACGACCAACTCTATTCTTAATCATGCAAATACTTTTCTTCAACAATGGATGTTTGCTCAGTAACAAAGAACTTTATCAGCTCATGTATAGAGAGACTAAACACTTATTAGATGGGAAAGGCCTCCCCCACGGATGGTTTAAATGTAACGTTGATGCAGCCATATGTACCCAGAAATCAAAATTTAGAGTTGGATGGATCATCAGGAATGATCAGAGTTGTTTCAAATCTGTTAAGGCTATTCCATTTATGGGTGAAGTCACTCCTTTGTTGCTAAAGCTTTGAGTTTTCGAGAGGCATTGAGTTAGGTTAAAACACATTTTCTTATCAAATTATTTTTGAATTAGTCTCTCAATTAGTAGTGAATGCTATGTCTAGTGATTCTTTGGATGTCACATATTTTGGATCGGTCATTGAGGATTGTAAAGCTCTCATTGCTAAACTTAATGGTAGCTTTAGTTTTGTTAGATGCGCTCAGCAAACTAAGTTGCTCATCGTATAGCTAGCGCATCTGGTTCTATGGTTGGGCCGGTTTTGTGGGAGGATCATGCTTCTACTTTCTTGTTGGAAGTTCTTTTTGAAGATTTGTAATAATATTTCCCTTTTAGTGTCAAAAAAAAAAAAAAAAATCCTCCCAAGTAATTGTGAAAGCAATCTATAAAATACAAAAATTATATATATCCATCTTTTTATTTAAAACTTCTTACAAAGTAAAAATTGACCCCATAAAAATAAAATACAAATAGAGTAATATTTTACTCTACAAGATTATTCTATTATTCATGCGTGGAAACTATTTATCAATTTAAAATTTATGGGTCAATTTAGGAGATGTTCAGTTTAAATTATCTTTCTAATTATTTTTAAAAAAAATAGTTTAATCACATTTTTAATCCAACTAGCTAATTTATTAAATCTAGACAAGCCATAAACCAATAATATTGAGGTTGATTAATTACTAGAAGTTGGTGGCTGAAACATAAAAGTTTCACTAAAATAACGTACATTTTGGTAATTGAAATTAGAGGGTGTGTTAGAAAATTTGATGTACTTTATCTTTCCAAGTTGATTTATTTTCATAAAATAAAATTTTCAAACTCATAAGCAAATTGTGTTGTAAAACAATAATATGTTAGTAATAATTAAATTACTTCGACTATGTAATTAAGAAAAAAAGATGTAAACCAAACATGTCTATAGTATCACCTACCATATCACCTTTTATCTAAATAAACTACACTGAAATGCTTAAACAAATACAAACCTTATAATTTGTGCTTAATTAATTAAGGTAATTAGCTCGTACGATTAATAATGTCAGCGAAGTGGGGCGGGAGCGGGGATGCCCCGCCCGCCCGCGAAGTCAAAATAGTTCCCATTCCCACCCGTACTCCGCGACAGATACCTATCCTTGCTTCCCCGTGGGGAGACGAGTATCCACATGTTTGATATAATTAAATTATAAAATTCACAAAAATTTTATAAAAAAAAAAAAAGTACTAAACTTTTTTAATAATTTAAATTACTTTCAAA
The DNA here is from genome assembly GCA_018894105.1 of Jacaranda mimosifolia. NCBI lineage: Eukaryota > Viridiplantae > Streptophyta > Magnoliopsida > Lamiales > Bignoniaceae > Jacaranda > Jacaranda mimosifolia. The sequence goes on along the minus strand of CM032130.1, from coordinate 11,068,436 downwards.
ACTAAAAGATTTTCATAGATAACACATAGGGCATGTTCTTCTGCATTTTCCCAAAATATTTTCCAACTCTCAGAACAAATACAAAAAGTGTACACATTTTTCAATCATTCTCTCAAAATACAAAATTTTTTTACCCAAAAAACCCCTCCCAAAACAATCTCAAAATATTTTACACCCTACAAACCATACCTACTCCCTCATATTCTCACTCCACCTTTCACATCACTCATTCATTTATCTCTCTCTTACTTCACTCATTCATAAATACACACACACACACACACACACATACATACATACATATAAAACTATGAAAACTTTACTAATTATAAAATTCTAAAACTCATGCTTACAAATTTAATTAAATTAATTGTTGAAAAATTAATTATGTTTAATTAAATATTATTTATATTATTACTAAATAATTTATTTACTAAATAACGTATGAAATTAATTAAATTACTTATTAATTAAATAATATTTTAGTTATATTTAATATTTAAACTTAAGATTTTTTTAATTTGATATAATAAATGAATTAATCTTCTTCAAAAATTTAATATTCATTAAATGTTAATCTTCACATTTATTTAAAATTATAATAAAAAATCTAATTATAGTGTGACACTTATTTAATAGTCTATTATGTTTAATAAATTAATATTAATATAATTAAAGTAATTGTCGAGAAAATGAATTAAATTTAAGTAAAAATTATTTGATTCTTACTAAATAATTTATTTACTAAATAATGTATAATCGAACAATGAGTTACAGTAATTAAATAACATATTAAATTAATTAAATTATTTTATTGAATTATTTAATTAACTTGTTATTTATATATTAATTATGTTTCTTATTTTCATGTATAATTGAATATTATATTTATTTATTTAATAAATAATTTAAGATGACTTAATTTCATATAATATAAAATTATTTATTTATTTAATTTGATGACTTGTTACTAAGTATTATATATACAAAAATTATTAAACAAATTATTGTATTTATACATAAATCATAAATAATAAATAGTTAAATAGTTATAGTTTATTTAATAAATAGTAATTAATTAGTTTATAATAAATGTACAATAATTAATTTTTTTGTATAAGCCGATATTAACAATTATGATGTAAGTCAATTTTTTTTATTTAAGATATAAGTATGATTTCGTAAATAATTAATATTTATTACTAAATATTTTCTTCCAAATAATATATCATTTACTAATGTTAAATTTATAAAAATATAAATTTTAAAATAAATTACCAGTTAAATTAATTACACATCATTTTATTACAACCATATATCAATCATTACCCACATATATACACACACACATATCCAACTATAAATATACACACTCACAATAAATAAATAAAAAAATCACTTTTATCCTACAAACCCAATAAAAAATTAATTAATTTGACATCTACAGTAAAGTTTGTTTCCCTTCAAAATACAAAAGAACAAACAACTCATTCTTAAGTCATTTTTCATGTTTTTCCAAAAGACAAAAGAATGCTTGAATCATTCTCCAAATTTTCTCCTAAAAATCCGTTCTCCCAAAATATTTTTTAGAAAATACCCAAAATACAAAAGAATAGGCCCATAATATTTAATTATATTTTACAACAAAATATTAAAAATAAATAATATATAAACATAAATTTCAACAAAGCATAATAATTCCTCCTAATGGCTCTCTATTTAGTTGGCTCCTACAAAAAAAAAAATAATTTATTAGAAGAAAAAAAATAATTTAATTAATTTGAACGAGCAATGGTACTTATGGGGACGGGGACTGTGATCCCCTCCCCCGACTCATTTAACAATCGGGATTAAAATTATCCTCATATCCATTCCATCACGTGAAATTCTCAACGGGTACCCATAAGAATGAGTAATTTTGAAATTCCTACGTAAGATAATGATAATGATCAGTGTATTTGTACCAAAAATAATATTTCTTGCTCTAACATAATAAAGCTCATCAGCCCAGTCTTTAGTCCAACTCGATTCCCTAAAAAGAGTCATGGCAAAAGAAACAAAAATTGTAGAATATTCGTGCTGGAACACTTGTTCGTTTCCGAAGGCCCCTAGATGGTACAAGACATCAAGCCCATCTAAATATTTTAAAGAGTGCATATTATACCAATTTGGTTCAGCAGATATATTAACTTGAAGATTTTATAAAATATCTTATAATGTCTTGAAGATAAACGCCATGACAGAAAAGACTTAATAGGAGTCAATTTATTGTATCATCTTTATTTTATATAGGTTAACATACTTGCATATACTTGCACATGCAGACACACTCAATTACACAATCAATCAGCAACCTTTTTTTATCGAGTACAATTATTTTCATGTGATTTTCATTCTCTGGCACATTGTGCATCTAAAATTTTACTTACTGCTTTCTAATCCATTATTCTCTATATTTGATTAGGTGTTTTCTGACAATATCAACTTGATTTTCTTTGCATGATCTTCAAAAACTCAAATTTGAAAATCCAATATATAGTATCAAGTTGAATGTGTTTTGTTTTAAAGTTCTAAGGTTGATTTGGCAAACAATCTTAGAGGTATTAATTTTTACTAGCACATGTCAATCATTCACTCAACTTTTGATTTTTAATTTTTAAGTTAAACACAATGTTAAGAATAAAAAAATATGCATATAATTAATTAATCGCCAATAAGGATGGACAATCAGCATAATGTGAGTGGATTACACATATTTCACCACCATTCATTTTACTTAGCATCGAAGATTAATAAATCGATTATCGGAATAAGTTGATTACTTACACCATAAAAGCCTTGTTTAGCGCAGCTTATTGACGCGTTTCACCAATGGTTCAATATTTTAGAGATGTATGGCTAAATTCATTAAAACGATCTTATAAGATATTTTTAAAATTTATAAAATATTAAATTTTATTTAGAAATATTTATTTAAGATGTTAGTTTTTTAATATATCAGAATAATATTTTCATCAAATTTACTTATTGATATACCTCACTAATATCCTAAGAGCGCATAAGTAAAATCACAACAAAAAGACAACTATTTCCTTATGAAATGCCACTAAGCACATTTGGATGGGCTACTAAGCCTAATGACTTGGCACACCAAGTAAACCAATTTAAATATCAATTTTCACTCAAACAACACATTGAATCACATATTAATTAACTCAAGCACTATCTCTATGCAGACCCGTTTTAGCCAAAAAGGTCCTCACATCCAATTCTGTCTATTCTAGTCACAAAATACTGAAAATTTAGATGAGATCCAAAGCTCGAGATTCGAGCACCCCAATGGCATTCCAAGAAGAGAACTGATATGAGCACTGGAGGTACTGGAGGGCAAGATGGTTATTTTGGCATTGGAGGAGAAAATGGAGATTGCAACATGCCAATGTGACCTATCATAATAGCAAAAGCAAAGAGGCTGAAAGATAGCTTTGAAAATTTGACTAAGTCATTTGTTGAAGAGATGCATCAAGAATGGGTTAAGGAAGAGAAGAACAGTCAAGAAGGCAAAAGAATGAAGTTGGATAGCCCATCACCTTGTACTTGGTGTATAAGGCTTGAAAAAGCCCAAGAAAGCCAAAAGAACTCCTAAATGTGTGGGACTCATGGAGAAAAGAAGAAGGTGTGACCAAGTCAAACTCTTATTCCTAATTGGATTTGGGCTTGGATTATTATCCGTATGCTTAGTTTATATTTTATTTTAATTAGGGCTTGTAAGGAAAGTATAAATACTCTCTTAAAATGTGTATGGCAGATTTTTTATGGATATCGATTTATTTTCTGCGTTTTTCTCCCAAGAAAAACCATGACATTGCTTGTTGCATCAAGATATTGAATAGTTTCTTTCAAGGTACTAATTTATTCTCGTGTTTATTCAATTTTTTATTCTTATTCCCAATAAGTTGTGTTTCTAAGATCAAGTATTTTAGGGGTTCAATAGGCAGGGTTTTTATTCTAGGGTTTGTTCAATATCAAATTGCGTGTTTGAGATTTCGGGATCATTATATCTTTGGGGTTCCGCATCAAGAACTCAACGAATAACCAACCGAACGTGCATCTACTGCCAGCAACCAAGTAAGCACATGACTCGCTCCCAATGCCAGAGAGCCCACCTAGGCCACAAGGGCCCAAAACTTTTAGAGATTCTAATAGCATAGGTAGAAGATGCCTCAACATGGATGCAATGAAAGAGAAGGGCCAATACACTGCATAGCATTGCCCCTAGGGCACCAGGAGAAAAAAGGGTCCCCCCCAAAATTGTGGCAACCAAATTACAATGCCACCTCTAGAACTCAACGAGAAATCAGCCCATCATGGCCAACTACCACTGCCGCCACCATGGATTCATGGTGACCAACCTCCCATAGTTTGATGGAACAAAATATCCCCAAGATACCTACATGACAATGGTGGCATAGAGATATACAACTTAAGTAATACAACCTATTGCAAGATTATCTGCATGACCTTGGCAAAGAGCACGCTCACCTGGTTCAATCAATTGCCTGCTAAACCCAACATAGACCAAAGTAGCTGATGCAGTGCTCCTGCACAACTTTTCTATGAACCAAAACTCCAAAACTATAACTTATTCATTCAACATAAAGTAGAAAGTAGAGAAAGACATGTAGGAATACACTAGCCATTTAATCTAGGTTGTATATGAGATCCCCCACCCCAATTCAAAACTCTTACCCAGTGTCATACAACAAAACTCAAGACACATGTAGTTCAAGAAATCCATAGCGAGAAGCCCCGAGCCAATTCGAATGAGCTCTTGATCCAGGCAGAGAAATACATCTACATTGGATAAACAACAGCTATCATGAAGAATCATTAAAAGATGCCGGACAATCCTAAGAAGCACCTTTACCAAGGATAAATTCTTAACAATCAAAAAGATGGTGGATGATCTTGTGAGGCTAGGTAAATGCCTAATGCAAGGCACCTAACAACTCATAAGATAACAGACGATCCCAAGAAGCAAGGCAAATACCTTATATGGGCAACTCCAAGGGTGCCTAGTGATAAAAAATATGGCAGATGATCCCAAAAGAAAATTTTTTAGAGAAGTACTACCATTTTCATTGTGATAGATGACATAATACCCAAGAATTTAACTAGTTTAAGGACAAGATTGAAAGAATGATCCAATAAGAATACAAAAACTTTGAGCAGCTTTTTGCTAACTGATGAGATAGCCCAAAAAACAACTCAAACTTGAAATATGGAGAACCATTGAAAGATTCCAAGATGAGGATTGAAGCCTCAAAGAGAGTTACAACCACATGGAACTGACAACCTACCCACCATAAGGGTTATATCGATGAATTCTGATGGACCCACAGGCACAATTCTACTAGTGCTTAGTGAAAGTGGAAGTAGTCTAAGGATCCATAATATAAAATCAAAGAAAGAAAAAATATAACTTAGCTCCAAGGATATAATAATACTTATAATAAGGACATAAGGCCATAAAACTTACCTTCAAAGCTAAATCCAAAAGCAAGAGAGAAACACTCCAAAAAAGTACTTCGGTGGAAGAATCGCGCATAGCAAAAGCAATCAACAATTGAATGCCTTCCACTACTCAAAAAATCCTCAAATTTTTCAGAGAGCACCAGAACACACCAGGGTAGATTCTGTAAAAATTTTGTGCTAATCAAAACTTCCAAAGTCCTTCAAATCTGCCAAACAAACAGCTAAACAGCAATGGTTCGTCAAGGAGCAACAAGTCCCCCAAGGATTGAACCTCTAATGTATTAATCCACACACCCAAGGATAGATATAAATCAACCTTAAATCTGCTAGATAATGAGAGGATGAATGTGAGGGAGTGGTGTTCGAAGAGGAACTAAAGAAGGAGAGAGTTTGGAGAATGTAAAGCTTCAACACATGAAAAATCATACTTTTGGAGGGAAAATAGGAATCTCCAGTGAGGACCATCTAATGGCTGGCCACTTGCCTATTAATAGTGGGGAGAGTGTGATGCAAGTTGGCAACACACCTCCCATGGTTGTTGGCAACTTGCCAACTTGCATGTGAATTTGAATTTCACATCCATTTGCATTTAATTAGCATCTACGTTTCATCTTATGAAATGTAATGCAAATTAACTCTAATTAAATTCAATGAACTCTTTCATTTGATTTTACCTGCGAAATCCAAATTCTCATTTTAATTGAATTAATTCTTTAATTTAATTAATTAGTTTGACTTAACGACTTAAGTTAATTAACTTATCTCTTTAAGTTAATATGTGTTAACTCTTTAAGTTGACTAATTAATGGTAACATGAAACCAATTAAATTAACTCCTTAATTTAATTGGTCTAATTTAAATTCTTAAATTATTTTGATTAATTTAACCATAAAATTAATCAAGCCAAGATGACCAAAATCTTAGTCAACTGATTTCTCTCCAAAAATGCCTAAAATGAATTTTCTAACTCCTTAGGAAATTCCTCCAATCAAGTAAGAACTTACTTTAGGCTTTTGTGGGTGACCTGCTTGGTTCATCCATTCATTAGATATAGGCTCACAACTTATTGTGATATTTTGAATATTAAAATATTTATATTAGTTTAAACTCCTTTAAACTAATAACTCTTTTAATTAATCTCCATTAATCGAAGAGTACCTAATCTCCATAGTTGATGTCTAGCAACAAGCCCATGGAGCCCAACTAATTAGATGAATAAATATGTCTCAATGAACCATTCTAGCTCCATGCTTGCTATGCAAATGCGGTCCTTCTATCTCCTATCTCTTGAAAGAGGCTTAGGGCAAGATATTTGTCAGCTTCCTAATAGCCTCAATAACTATGTTTCTAATTCCAATGTTCAATTCCCTTTTATGACCTCATCTTTGGAAAACTCCTTTAAAAATTATCATACTATCTTGCGCAAGGATTTCTTGGAATCATTCATTATAAAATACATAGGAGATGCACTCACCATTCACAATGATAAGGAGATGGATCCCATCTTAGATCTCACAAACCTCTATATCTAAGTAGCTTGGTGATAGTAATTAATGCGAGAAGAGTAAAAGACCCTTACACCCCTAGTTTTTTGCCAATATGCCCACACAGGATAGGATTCGTGTCTTTTTATCAAGATCAGGTCGTGACCCGATGGAGCCCGACCCAACTTAAGTTATGACCCAAAATAGAGGCCGCTGATCAATTAAGGATCTAATGCAAGTAAGATGCTACCTAGATCCATACATAATGGATAATTTATCACCTATAAAAGGCAAAACTCATTTAGTTCCAGGTTATGTTGTCTTTTGCTCACTTTTATTTTAAGTCCTATTCTTTACCTTTGAGCTCATTTGATCACCTCAGCAACTCACTAACTTAGGCCTCGAAGGGCCTAGTGAAGGCGATCTTAGCTAGCTTGACGTGTATTCTTGTGGTCAGGTCGGAGACCCAAAAATCACTCATATGGATTCGGGTCAAGTTAGAGGTCAGAGGCAGGGTCAATTTCTTGAATCCAGTTTGAGCTCGTAAGACCCCGGGCTGCGTCGGTTGGCACTGTCTATGGGAACTTCGATCTAATTCATTGATTGTGAGAGCAAATAGTTAGTGATGGATAGAACTCCAAGATGAACTATGGACACTCCCATCCCTATATTGCCTATATCCCCATCGCCACCCATAGCACCCACATTGCCAGCACCACTCCCCAATGCTGTGCTGTGAGATACTCAAGCCAAAATGGGGGAAAGAACTTTGGCACAAGACCCTAATGTTGTGTTGTGAGATACTCAAGGCTTGAGGATCTCAAGAGTGGAAGAGATGGTGGGCTTTGATAAAGTGGGAACTAAGGCAACCCATAGGCCAAGTTCCCACCAAACATTTATCAGAGAGAAAAAGCCTCAAAGTTGGAGTTGCTGACATTGAATCGGGATGACCCCATCTTTAAAATACCATAACCATCGCTTTCCAAGGAAGAGGTCAATGAGATCAGTGATCGAGTCAAATAATTGAGCAGAAAAATAGATGGCCTCAAGAAGGGAAGGACCTCAGCATTGCAAAAGAAGAACTTACCATTCTCCGTTGAAATATTAGCCGAGTCAGTAGCCTCACACTTTAAGTTTCCAAATCTACCGAAAAATGATGGGACTAAGGACCCGAAGGAACATATCACGGCCTTTGAAAATATCATGAACTTGTATGGACAATCGGATGCCATGAACTCTAAAATCTCTTGTGATGATGCGTAGGAAAGCGTATGAATGGTTTATGGGATAGGTCCAAGGGATAATAGTATCTTATGAGCAGTTCATAAGGAAGTTTTTGTACCAATTCGCTAGTAAGAGGAAGTCCAAAAGGTCTACTACTTATCTATTTACTATATGATAAAGAGAGGATGAGACCCTAAGGGGGTTTATATAGATTTAATAATGAGATTCTGGAGGTGCAGGACCTGCGCATTGACATGATCACAAGCATTCTCATTCACGGGCTCAAGAAAGGACCCCTAGCTTTGACTCTAGCTAAGGAACCCTTGAGGATATGGAACAACTAATGGAGGTAGCTCAGCATTATATTCATGAGGAAGATATCAATGCTATGAAGGACAATGAATGGACCAAAAATACTCCCCGAAGATCTGAAAAAGATTAGGGACCTCACAAATCTCAATCTAAAAAAGATCATCACCGCTCTCCACCCAAAAGTACAACCATTATACCCCGCTCAATACCACAAAATCCCATGTGCTTATTGCCATTGAGGAGTCAAAGATATTGCAGTGGCCACGAAAGATATGAGACACATCTGCGAGGCAAAACTCGAATAAGTATTGCCGCTTCCACAAAGATCGAGGTCACGACACTGAGGATTGCATTCAGCTTAAGGATGAACATTAGACAATGTTACTTGAAAGAATTTATTGCTAAGGAATTTCAGTCTAAGGGGCAAGAGCCCGAGGCAAAACACATGAAGAAAATCAATCGATCCAAATCCCGAAGTAAGTCCTGCAACAGGGGGAAGAAGGGCAAAGAGATTTCAAATGACCCTATAGGGGACAAATTTCCATGATAGAGGTTTATATATATGATAGCATGGGGTCCAACATAGGAAGACTCTCACAGTACGAGGAAAAAACATGTTAGGTCTATCAAAAACCAGGTAAGTTAGAAAAAAATGAATCCAGTGCTGAATATTGTTGACTAACCTACAATCACTTTTGATGGCAGGGACTCTCAGGGGGTGGTTGGCCCACAAAATGATCTTATGGTCATCACGATGGACATGGCCAACTTTTCAGTACACAAGATCTTGGTGGATAATAGAAGTTTTGTGGACATAATATTTTTGGAGGTCTTAAAAAAATAGAGCTCACACTCACAAATATCATGCCAGTTAACACACCCCCAACGGGATTTGGAGGTGTTGAGGTCACATCGGTTAGGATTATTGACGTCTCATTTTCCTAGGAACAAAACTATGCCGGAGGACACTCATGCTAAAATTCCTAGTAGTTGATGCCTCATTTGCATATAATGGTTTGGGGAAGACCCGGTTTGAACCAATTTCAAGCAGTGGTCTCGACCTTTCACTTGAAATTGAAGTTCTCGGCAAAAAATGGAATAGGCGAGGAATGTTGCAACCAGAAAGAGGCAAGAGAATGCTACCACGTATCTCTAAAAAAGAGACTCAAGACAGAGGGGTTGGGGTCGAAAGAAAAGAGCTCGATGTCGAAAGGGAAGAAAGCGATTATCACCACGGTAGAGCACATTGCTTAATTGAATCCCCAATAAGAGAAAAAAAAGGTGAGTGGATGAGTACATGATAGAACTAGTTGAGGGGTTCAAGGAGATCGAGCTAGTGTCGGGAGACTCGAGCAAAATAACAAAGATTGGGACTCAGATGACCCCGGAATTGGAATTTTTAACCATTAAATTTTTGAGAAAAAATGTTGATGTCTTCGCCTAGAAGCCCTTGAATTTTGAAGGGATAGACCCCGAGGTGATAGTGCACAGACTGAATGCAGATCCCCGGGTTAGACCCATCTAACAAAAAAAGAGGAACCACGGCGTGATGAAAAGTTAGATCATAGAAAAGGAAGTGAATAAGCTTCTGGAAGTGGGATATGTCATCGAGATCTAGTTCACAAAATGGCTCTCAAATATGGTGGTTGTGCTGAAGGTAAAGGGGAGATGGAGAATGTTCATAGATTACTCAAACTTGAACAATGCCTGCTCGAAGTACCCCTGCCCTTTGCCTCGGATTAATGTATTGGTAGATTCAATGGCAGGATGTGCTTTGTTTAACATGATGGATGCTTTTCAGGGGTACTATCAAATTTTCATGGCAGAAGAAAATAGAGATAAGACAACATTCGTTGCCAAAAGGGAAATATTTTGTTATAGTGTCATGCCATTCAGATTGAAGAACACGGGAGCAACTTACTAGAGGTTGGTGAATAAGATGTTCAAGGACTAGATTAAGATTAATATAGAGGTATATGTTGACAATATGTTGGTTAAGAGCTTGAATGAGCTAGATCACTTAGTGCATATAGAAGAGGCTTTCACCATCATGAGAAAGTACAAGATGAAGCTTAACCCAGCTAAGTGCACCTTCAGGGTCAAGGGTGGAAAGTTCCTGGGGTATTTGGTCAGCAAACGCAGGATAGAAGCTAATCCAGAAAAGTTCAAAGTAATAACTGACATAAGCTCGCCTAAATCAGTGAAAGAAGTTCAGAGTTGATTGGAAGAATTGCATCTTTAAACCAATTTATTTCGAGGTTGGCGGATAAGAGCTTTCCTTTTTTTTAAAATTCTAAGAAACATGAAGTACTTCTAGTGGGATGAAGAATGCGAAAACATTTTTCAAGACCTCAAGGAGTATTTGACCTCCCCACATTTGTTGGTCAAGCCTATTTTTAGGGAGCCCTTATACTTGTACCTGGAAACATCTAAATATACAATGAGCTCAGTATTAATTCGGGAAGAAAACTCAGTTCACAAGCTAGTATACTATGTGAGCAAGCTATTGTAAAGAGTTAAAAGTAAATACTTGGAGTTTGAAAAATTAGCTTTAGCTCTTGTGGTGACAGCAAGAAAGTTGAGGCCTTGTTTTCGATCCCATAAAATCATCATCTTAACTAACAACCTATTGAAATAGGTTCTTGCTAAGCCAGATATTTCCGGAAGGCTGGTCAAATAGGTAGTAAAACTGGGAGAGTTCGATTTAGAGTATCAGAGCAGGAGCTCCATCAAAGCACAGGTTCTAGCGAACTTTATTTTTGAGATGGTGAAGTAAGACCTCAACCTGGCAAAGAAATTTGGATAATGCGTGATGATGGATCGGCCACGTCTTAGTTTGGAGGAGCCAAATTTTTCTTTAAAGACTTGAGGCCGTCGAGCTCAAGTTCGTAGTTAAGCTAGCCTTTGGTGTCACTAACAATGAAGTTGAGTATGAGACAATGATCATAGGGTTGAAGGCAGCAAAGTGCATAAACATTGAAAAACTAAATGTTTACTCTAACTCGTAGCTCGTGGTGCTCCAAATTGAAGGGATATTTGTGACTCAAGAAAAATCCATGATAGAATACCTAAAAAAGGTGAAGGAACTCATGTTATGGTTTATGTTCTGCCAGGTGCAACAAATCCTAAGAGAGGAAAATGAGAAGGCCGATGCTTTGGGTAAGTTTGGCAGTTCAACCAAAGGAATTCAAAGCGCGTCAATGACTTTGCTAGTGGCCAAACGCTCTGAGTTGGAAAGTGATGCCTTCAAGAAAGAGGCAATAATGCAACTAGAGATTGGAGTAACTTGGAAAGATGATTTAATCCGATACTGAACGGATAGGACCCTGGCAGAGGATCTGAGAGGGGCGCTAAGGATAACCTTTAGGGCAAATCGGTTATTGTGATTAATGGGGAGCTATACAAGAGGTCCATTGAGGGGCCATTGTTAAAATGCTTAGGACCCGAGATGGCTCGTTTTGTGATGAGGAAAATCTATGAAGGGAGTTCTGGAAACCACTTAGGAAGAAGGTCCTTGGCTTTAAAGACTATTCGATAAGGTTATTTCTGGCCTACTATGAATTAGGATACGATAGCTTTAGTGAAAAAATGTGAGAAATGTCAATTTAATGCAATCTTACCTATCGGCCCACTGTCCCAATGGATCTAATTCCTGTATCATGCTTGTTTGATCAATAGAGAATCGACATATTGGGTTCTTTCCTGCCCACCAAGGGTCAAAAAAGATTTGTGATAGTGGTAATTGAGTATTTTAGTAAATAGGTGGAGGCAGAAGCATCAGTAAAGGTCATCGAAAATGAGGTCATGAACTTCATTTAGAAAAATATCATATGTAGGTTCGAGATCACTTGGGTCTTGATCTGGGATAATAGAACCCAGTTTAATAGGAAGAAAATAACAAGTTGGTGCAAGAAGCTTCAGATCAAATAGAGATTCACATTTGTAGGGGGCCTAAAGTTGAATAAGCAGATAGAGGTAGCCAATGAAGACCTCTTAAAAAGCTTTAAGGCTCGCCTAGGTAAGGTGAAAAGAGGTTGGGCTGATCAGTTCCAAGGAGTCTTGTGGGTGCATCGCACTCCACCAAAGACAGTGACGAGATAAACCCCAAGTTGCTTAGTGTATGTAGAAGCATTGATCCCAACCGAAATAGGCGAGCCCACACGTAAGGTCTTGGAATATGAACCGGAGAGTAATAATGGAGCACAGGAGTTCAAGTTAAATGTGACTGAGGAAAAAAGAATCAGGGCCTATGTAAAGATTCAGGAATACAAAAACGCCATGGTAAGACATTACAACAAAAAGGTTCAATGGAGAAGCTTCTAGGTGGGAGACTGGGTCCTGAAAAAGGTCAAGGTCTCAAATCATATTAGCAAATTAGATCAAAATTGGAAGGGTCGTACAAAGTTGTCAAGATGGCCAAACAGGGGTCATACAGGTTGGATGATGCTAAAGCAAAAGGAATTGCCGAGGTCACGGAATGTGCAGAACCTAAAAAAAGTTCTATGTTTAAGATTGAAGTTGATTTTGTAAAGCCAATATATGGCTAGTACCCTTTGTGATGCGCTTTCAATTATGTGAATTTTCTTTTACTTAATTCCAAAAATTATTCTCTAATGAATGTCGTTTATGTTCCTTTCCACTATTCCAGCATAATAGGCCGCCAAAATAAATTCAAGATGATCCTAAGTCAATGAGGTTGAGATCTTACAAAGATCTGAGCAAGATCTTTATCATAAAAAGTTTCCAAGTCAATGAGATCGAGATCTTACAAAAGATCTGAGCAATATCTTTACCGCAAGAAGATCCCAAGTCAACAGGATTGAGATCTCACAAAGATCTAAGCATGTTCTTTATCACAAGAAGATCCTAAGTCAATGGGATCGAGATCTTACAAAGATCTCAGCAATATCTTTATCGTGAGAAGATCCCAAGTCAATGGAATGAGATCTTACAAAGATCTGAGCAAGATCTTTATTGCAAGAAGATCCTAAGTTAGTGGGATTGAGATCCTACACGGGATCTGAACAAGATCCTTAACTCAAGAGGGTCCCAAATTAACAGCATCGAGATCCCAAACAAGATCTAGGCAAGATCCAAAACTCGAGATGATCCTCGATCAACAAGATCAATATCCTCAACTCCAACTCAATGAGATCAAGATCATATACCTATATGAAAAGGATAATTGATTTAAGAGAATCTAGAGTCACAAAATATGGTAGAGGAACCCATATGCTTAAGCGATAAATTCCTAAGTCTTAGTATTTAAAGCGAACTCAAACACTTGACGTAAAATGAATCCCATATTTCATTAAATGAAGGTGATTACATTGATTTCATGGTTCAAGCTCACAGTACAAGATAATGATAAGGGGTAAGGAGGAATTCGAACAAAAATTTAAAAAAAAAAAGGGATGAGGAGGAAACTAGCTACTTCAACTAATAAGCAAAAAACTACAAATACAGGGGCTTGGATCTTGCTATGCTGAGCCCCTAGCTTCCATAGCGACATTTTAAGGATCATGAGTTGAAGGAGCCTCAAAAAGGATCTCACCTTCCTCAGTGGCTACTAGAGGGACCTCGACCTCCTTAGCTAAAACTGTGAACTCGTTCTTAAGCTCTTCTTCCTCAGAGAGGCCGCTAGATGGATTAGTCTTTCAAGTCAGTGTCCTTAGTGGGGATAAGTTGATCTAAATCAAAGCCCTCGACGATCCCACCCAATATCTTTAGTTGGTTTGGCACTTCATGAAACTCATGTAGGCGTACTTTATAGCCTTCTCCTTGACCATAGATTCGAACGTGCCATACTTCTTGAAAGCTTAGGCTCCTTCCATCCTAGTATTTTGGATTAGTTCCTTAAACTCAGAGAAGCCCTTGAATTCAGCACGTCCCTTCGAGCAACCTAGTTTGTATGATGCCTTCTTCTTAGAGGCTAAGGACTTCTTTATTTTCAATAATTTTTGTTCCAGGTCCCTAATCTTCTTATCCCAATCTGCCAACTCCTCTTTGTGCGATATGAGCTCACTATCGATGGATTACTAGGTTGACTTAAGATTAGCTTCGAGCTTCTCTTTAGCCTCTTTAAGCTCTACGTCCTGGGTCATAAAGTGACTCTTCCAGTAGACACATTGCAGAGATAGCTGGTGCATATATATGATCCCCTACAAAAGGATTAGACAACATTAGTTGTGAGCTCAAACAAATAGGGAAATTTTGATTGTGGTTTTGGGAAAGATTCAAAGTGCACGTGCATTAAGGTGTAGGAATCGTGTTCCTCGAGCCTAGTGAATTTCACTAGCCCAAGCAAAGTTTGGTCTTCAGTCATTAGACATCACTAGTACAACTCCAAGGAGGCCTCCTTAGATCGAGATCACAGCATTGAGCTCTGATCTGTAATTTTTCAATTCGAGATCAGAGTTGGACATGAGGAATCACTAAGAAAGTTCGAGTTGATGGTCTTGTAGTTCTTACTGGCTTGGGGTCAAAATAACAGCAAATGCTGCAGGGGTAGACACGAGCCCAGAAGACTGGGCCTTAGCCAGTTATCTTGTTTATTATCTGCAAATTCTTGCTCGACATGACTGAAATAAAAATAACAAAAGGTTAGGCCTCGATCTGGAAAAGATATAAAAAATATAGTAAAAGGGAAGAAGCGCAGATGGAAGAAAAATCGTCGTGCAGAGTTCTTGAACCCAGATATCAGCTAGCGAGAGACCAGTAATCTTGAGGACCTCCTCCTTTAAGAACTCGCCAACCTTGTGTAGATGGCCAGTTAAGGAATCTATGAAACCTTCTCCCTAAGTGACCTCATCAGACACGAAGGGCTTAGGCTTACTTTGCCTCCAGTCAAATCTAAATCGCCAAGGACGATTAGTATGAGCTTGAATATAGATGAACTTTTCCTTCGAAGGACCTAAAGAAGTAGGGAGCCTATCTAAAAATTTACACATGGGCCTCGCAATGAGGTAATAAAATCCACGTTCCCCAGATCAGGTCAAGTTCATTATTGAATAAAAAGACCAAAAATGTGCAAAAAAAGGCTCAACCCCAAAGTACGCCATGATAATGAAGAAACAAAGGATATGCCTTATTACGTTAGGGATAAGTTGAGCGGGGTAGACATCTAACCCTAGCAGAATATTTTTATTAGGTTGGGGATAAGGAATCTTAGACCCTCTTCCAGCATGCCTATAGAGAAAGTGGCACAGCTGTTAGGGAGGAGATGCATCCGATCCGACTCGTTGGGAAAAATTATTTCATATTATCAAGGAATGAAGAACCTCAACCTGATTTCGGAAACTACTAGATACCCTAACTATGGAACTATAACTAACCAAAGGGAAGTGGCAAAAATGTATTCGTCTGTCTCGGGGTCATGGACGAACTCAACTACCGAGGTAGGGAAAGGACCAGCCATCAGAGAACCTAAAGGGGGATCGGGTTCCTGCGACTCAATGGAGTCGGAATTAGGGTCGAACTCGTGAAGGGAATTATTTTAAGAGAGGTCACGCCCTCTGAGTTTGAGGAAGGGGAGATACTTTCACTCGACCCCAACTAACTACGGCCAGAAGTCTTATCAGAGGAAGAACTCGAACTCAAACATGAACTTAAGCTCATAATTCACAAAAAGAAAACAAACCTAAAGATTGGGGTCAGAGAAGTGGGTTCGAGAGATCAGAGGATGAGATTTGGCTCTAGCTGGGAAAGTACTCAAAGAGAGAGAAAAATAAAATAAAGGTATGGGGTAGTCCAATGATACTTATAAAAGGGGATTGTGATAGCTCGTCTCCCAAGGCAACATCTGCAGCCTAGATTAGCTATTCTCAATCAAACGGCTAAGGAGATTTCGCTCCACTTTCCAAAGTGTGCAGGTTATTTCCCCCATGAAGAAAAAGAACCAATACACTTACACCTTTGGTTTTTTGCCAAAATGCCCAAATAGGACATGATCCACTTCTTTTATCTAGGTTGGGTCATGACCCTGTAGAGCCCGGCTTGACTCGTGCTATGACCCGAAATGAAGGCCACTTATCAATTAAGGATCTAACATACAATAAGATGCCACCTTGATCTGTACATAAAGGATAAATATCTGTGCATAAAGGATAATTTATCACCTATAAAAGGCGAGACTCACTTTATTCCAGGTCATGTTATCTTTTACTCACTTTCATTTTGAGTCCTTGTCTTTACCTTTGAGCTCATTTGATCACTTCAGCAACTCACTAACTTAGGCATCAGAGGGCCTTAGCTGAAGGCAATCTCAGCTAACCTAATGTGTTCTCTTATGGTTAGGTCGGAGACTCAAAAATCACTCGTGTGGATTCGAGTCGAGTTAGAGATCGGAGATAGAGTCAATTCCTTGAATCCAATTCGAGGTCATGACCCTAGTCCCCGAGCTGCATCATAGCTCATACCCAATCTCAACCTAGATGACCTGTTGCATGGTCGGTGAAGAGTCAAAGTATGAGGACCTAAACACAAGGTTACCATGGATCCTCAGGTCAAAGGACTAATTATATACACTAGTGTAAGCTAGAGAACTTGCCACCATCGACTTACCACTCTAGCTATCTAGTAGATTCTTTGAGCGAGTCTTCAGTAAACTTATTCTCTAACAAGCACCCACTAATATGCACCCATGTCTAACATGGATTGCTCATAAAACGGAGCAATATCCAACTCCTTTTATGCATCATTAGTGCAAGTCTATCCGAATCTTAGATGCCCATCTCATAAGATTCTACGACTTGAAATATTTAAAATCACGACTCTAGAGACTTATTTATTTGATGATCACCACCCAGTGCGCGACCAAGTCCCATAGTCTTGTATGATTTAGGGACTCAACCAAATGCCAATGAAGTAAAATATGCATAAGATGAAGATGGTCATTTAATATGAATATCATTCAATCAAGATTACATCACAAGTGAAATAGTTTACATGCCAATCTAATTGGCTGTAGGGCACTATTCCAACAATCTCCCACTTTCCTCAAAGCCAATTCCCTATAGCCTTAAAGCCCATATTCTAATGATCTCCTTCAAAGACCTTTTGCATTAGGAGTTTTGTCAGTAGATCTGCTATATTGTTTTCTAAAGCTACCCTCTCCACTCAAATAATGGCTCTATCAATGATCTTCTAGATCAAATGATAACGTCTTAAAATGTGCTTGGATTGCGAATAAGATTTTGGGTCTTTTACTTGCACAACTGCTCCACTATTATCATAAAAGACAACAACCAGCTCAGCAATTATAGGCACTACATCCAACTATTGGATGAAAATTTTCATCCAAACACCTCATTTGTAGTTTCAGAAGACGCAATATATTCTACTTTGATGATAGAATTGGTCGTGGTATCTTATTTGGAACTCTTCTAGCTCACTGCGCCGCCATTGAGGTGAAATATGAACCTTGATGTAAATTTTAGGTCAGCTACATTGAATTGAAAACTAGAATCTGAAAACACCTTGAGTTTCAATTCTCCATTGCCGTATACTAAAAATAAATCCTTAGTTCTTCTCAAGTACTTTAGGATTGCTTTTATGGCTAGTCAGCGACGATCATGAATGTCAAATTCAAAACAACTTGTAACACTTAAAGTGTGTGCTACAGCTGACCTTGTACATTGAATGGCATACATTGTATTCCCTATAGCGGATGCATAAGGTATATGGGATATTCTTTCTTTCTCGTATTTAGTTTTAGGGGTCAAGACTTGGATAGATGAAAACCATGTCCCTAGGAAGAAATCCCTTCTTGGATTCTTTCATACTAAACCTCTTTAGTATCTTGTCATGTACAGTGTTTGGGAAAGCTCCAGTATCCTTTTTGAGAGATCTTTGTAGATTTATACTCCTAATACTAATGATGCTTTTCCCAAATCCTTCATGAAAATTTGTGAAGATAACCATGGTTTAGTACACTCTAACATTTTCCTCACATTCCCAATGAAGAGAATGTCATCAACATAAAGCATAATAAACTGCATCAAACTCCCACTAGTCTTTTTGTACACACAAGGTTGATACACTTTTTTGATAAAGTAAAATGATTTGATTGTCTTATTAAAACTTATGTTCCAACTTTAGGATGCATGTTTAAGTCCATAAATAGACCTTTTGAGTTTGCAAACCTTTTGCTCACTCCTTTTGGATATAAAACCTTGTGGTTGCTCCATACAGATTTCTTCTTCAATGTTTCCATTTGAGGAAAGCGATTTTCACATCCATTTGCCATATCCCATAGTCATAATATGCGGCTATGCAAGCATATTCCTAATGGACTTAGGCATAGCAATCGGTGAAAAGGTTTCCTCGAAATCAATACTAGATCCTTGGGTGTAAACTTTTGCCACTAATCTTACCCTAAAGGTCATTACGTCTCTAGTGACTCCTAACTTTCACTTATAGATCCATTTACAACCGACGAGTACAATACCCTCCGGTAGATCTACCAAAGTCTATATTTTATTGGTGTATATGGAGCCCATTTCGGATTTCTTGGCCTCGAGCTAATGTCCCGAATCTCTGTCCAACATAGCTTCCTCATAGGTCTTTGAATCACTATTTGCTTGCCCCATTTCATGAAGGAATCCAAACTTTTCAGGTTGCTTCTTGATTCGGTACGACCTTCTTAGAAGTTATGTGCTAGGCTCTTGATTTTTTCTTGTTTCTAGCTGTTGTAGGATTTTATGATCATCTTGAACTTTATCAAGTTCAACAATAATACTTTTTCTATCTAATAGAATTTTTTTTCCAAAAAGATGGCTCATTGAGACAAACACCTTTTGTTCTGAGGGACCATAGAAATAATAGCCCAAAAACTCTCTTAGGTTTCGTATAAGGTGGATCTCATATCCAACTTATCTCCCACTAACCTCTTGACGTATGCGGGAGACCCCCAAACTCTTAGAAAAGAGTAAGAAGGTGTTTTTCTATACCACATCTCATGTGGTATTTTTGGCACCGACTTTAAGGATACTACATTTAGTAGCCTCGTCACCATTTCTAAAGTGTACCCTTAAAAGGATATAGGCACATCGGTGAAGCTCATCATGGAACATACCATGTCCAACAAGGTACGATTTCTCCTCTCGGCTACTCCATTGTGTTATGAGTGTGCTAAATGGAATCTATTGTAAGAGAATCCCATTCTCCTTTAGATAATCCAAGAATTCGATACTTAAGTATTCTCTTCCTCGATCCAATTGAAGAGCTTTAATACTTAGTCCTTGTTGTTTTTCTACTTTATTCCTATACTCTTTGAACTTTTCAAAAGCTTCTGACTTGTACTTCATAAGATACATATGTTCGAACCGAATATGATCATCAGTGAAGGAAATGAAGTATGAATAGCCAGCTCTTGCGCTAACTTTTAGTGGTCCACAAATGTCCGTATGGATCAAATTCAAAGAACTTATGGACCACTCCGTTTGTCTTACTAAAGAAGCCTTGGTCATTTTTCCTTTTAAACAAGATTTACAAGTAGGAAGATCTTCTATGCCATTAATATTTAGTGCTTTGAGGGCTTCTAAATTGTTCATCCTATTCTTGGCAATATGACCAAGTATAGCATGTCATAAGATGGCATCTTTTTTGTTATCTAATTTTCTCTTACTTTGTTAAATATGCATTAATGATGGTTGGGAATCCAAAATGTATAATCTATTGTTTAGTGTACCATTAGCAACTAAAGAACCATTCTTTATTGCCATCAATTTCCTATTTGATATTGAAAAATCAAATCCTTCGCTATCTAAAATCGAAATTGAAATAATGTTCCCAACAAGATTTTGTACATAATAAAATGGATCTAATATAAGGAAGGAGTTCCCAAAGTCTAACTTCATTACACCTTCGACTTCGGCCGCAACTTTTGCTCCATTGCCTAGGCATAGGATCAAATACCCATCATTTAGACTCTTTCTTCTTTCCAAACTCTGTAACGAATTAAAAATGTGAGAACCACACGCGATATCAGATACACATGAGAAAGAATTTGTCGTTAAATGTACTCCAATAAAGTACATACCTTTCCTAAGGGTCTCAAGGTATTCTTTGCAATTTCTCTTCTAATGGCCTTTCTCGCCACAGTAGAAACAAGTTGCATCGGCTTTATCCTCTTTCTTTTTCCTAACTCCGCCTGAGGGTATAATGGTTGCTTTCCTTTCGAGGAAGAACTCTTCTTTCTCTTACCTCCATTTCTAGCACCCTTAGGGCCCTTAGACTTAGAGGAGGAAACAAGCATTAAAGGTTTGTCTTTCTTCATAGTCACCTCGGCAGTCACCAATATATTGACCAACTCGTTAATCGTAACCTCTTAATTTTTCATGTTGAAGTTCATAACAAATTGGTCAAAAGAACTTAGTAATGATTGGAGGATCATATCCACATAAAGCTCATTATCCATAACCATATTCAATTGAGTAAGTTTCTCAATGAGACCAATCATTTTAAGGCCATGGTCAAGGTCACTTGAGCCTTCAACCAGCTAGTCCAAAATAGTTCCTTAGATAATGAAAAGCGCTCATGTATTGTTTGCATACCATACAACTCTTATAGGTGCATATGTATCTCACAAGCAATGTTCATTGACTCATGGGATTTTTGGAGCTCATTGGACATAGAAGCCATCAAAGGCACCGGGTTTGAAGATCATCTTCTACCTATTTCCTAAACATTTCACGTGCCTCATCATTGGCATCATTACCAATGGTGTTTGGTGGACTCTGAGTAAGCACATAGGTCATCTTTTTGAAGTCAAGAATTATCTTGAGGTTTCTAAGCAAGTTGCGAAAGTTTTGCCCGATTAGCTTATTAGTTTTCAAAATTACATTGAGTGGATTCTTAGCCATTTGATATTGAGATTTCAAATATCTACAACGGTGAAAAAAGAGAATATGAGTATGTGATTGAATTTTGATATTGAAAACATGTTTAAAGCATGTTTTTCTCCTACTATTTTATCAAATTCCTCACCCCCATAAGAAATTCGGGAAATCTGATTTCCTAGTGAGAATCAAGGCATAAAGGACTTGTAGTGGACCTACGACTCATGAGACATCCACAAACAATCGTAAGGTAAGCAACTTTTGAGAATTGCATCTCTATGTAACCCTTGATATGTTTTGCCTCACTCTTCATGTAGACCCACGACTCATGCGACTTCTACACTACTAGGTGTTTAAGCCAGACCTACCAATCAATCTTTAATTAGAAACCGCACTATATCATTCCACGACTCGTGAGACAATGCCATAGGAAGTTTCAAATCAAAGTGCATCATATGCTAAGTTAGTGAGCATAGCTTTCCTCCATAAACGTGGCCCACGACTCATGAGATATCACACAAATTGGTAGCATCTCATATCATAAACTATTGGTAGAAAGCATGGATTAATTGAAACTCCTTTTAATTTGTATCCATATTGATTTAATAATTTGCAAGCACTTAGACTCCTCTAAGTAGAAGGATTTTTTGCTTTGAAAGATCTCATCAATTTTATCTTCTCTTATTTAAGTTTTCTATATCCTAACCTTACATCTCATACATTAATAGGATAACAAAAGCATAAATAAGTAAATGTGCCTAGCGTGTTCCTAGGGTGAGATGACCATGAACCTTAAGCAAGTAGTGCACTTAGATTTATAGGTGCACTGCTTAGTTGATTTTAAGTGGGTTGATTAAATCTAGCTATTATATAAATGTATTCCATACATTATAGGTCTTCATGCCCCCTTAATTCCCTTGGCCTTCTTTGTCTCCTTGCCACATTACAAGAGAAAAGAAATTCTCACATCTAGAATTCTACTCTCATAATATTTACAAGATAAAATAACAAGAGGCATGCAAATCCCTATTTCATACAACCCTTTTCAACAACTTGAAACAAATAAAACCAATTTAAAGGCTTATGTTCATTCCCATACATTTATCATTCATTCAACAATTAAATGAACAATAAATAAGAATTGACATTCAATTTATCAAATTAAATGCTTATCTCATAAACAAATAATTAACTAGCAAAAATAAGCATAATTCTTTATGCATCTCAATTTTGCACTAAATTGAAAATTACCTTGAACAAGACTTTAAAAGCATGTAAAAATATCAAAACATAATTGTGAGCACAAAGCAACAAAAATAAAGCCCCAAAACTCATCCAAATGCCCTTGGCTCGCTGCTGCCTGGCCAATTCGCACGACTGTGCGGCAGGTGCAGGCACAACACATCTGCTGCTCGGCCAACCCCATGGCAACTTACCAAAAGCTATTTCGGACCAAGTTAAGGCCAATTTTGGCCTACTTTTATGCGAATTAATGTTATGGACACATTAACTCACACATATTAGATGAATTTTCAAATTTAAAACACCTTTCAAAAATGGAAATTCAAGTGCTAAGACATGCTTCAAAAATTAAGTGCAAGTAAGAATTAACGTTCTTAAAAAATCTCTAATTAACTCCAATCTGACTAGATCCAAAAATGATGAAAACACCTTAAGGACAAATTAAACATGCTATATCAACATACAACATCATCCAATGCTAAATCAATATTTAACATTAACTTACATGAATCAAAATCTTGCCAACACATGAATCAACATTTAATCACATATTAGCTATGTCAATTCATCATCAAACGAGCCACATGCAAAATCAAAAAAACACTCATATTCATCAAATTAAATCAATTATTTGGTGATTAGGATCAATTCATCACATGAATCAATCCATAAAAATCTAAATTAAAGTATGAATTAGGCTCTGATACCACTTGAAAGTGGAAGTGGGCTAAGGATCCATAATATAAAACTATCAAAAGGAAAAATATAACTCTGCTACTCCACTCCAAGGATCTCATCATGCTTATAATAAGGAGTTAGGTCCAGAAATTTTACCTCCAAAGCTAAATCCAAAGGCAAGAGGAGAAACACTCCAAAGAACACTTTGTTGGAGGAATTGCGCACAGTAAAAGCAATCAACAATTGAACATCTTCCACTTCTCCAAAAATCCTCAGATTTTGTAGAGAGCACCATCACACACCAAGGTAGATTCTGTAAAAATTTTGTGCAAATTAAAACTTCCAAAGTCCTTGAAATCTGCATAGCCAAACAACAATGGTTCACCAAAGAGCAACAAGTCCCCCAAGTGTTGGACCTCTAATGTATTAATCCACACACCCAAGGACAGCTCTAAATCAACCTCAAATCTACTAGATAATGAGAAGATGAAGGTGAGGAAGTGGTGTTTGGAGAGTAATTGGAGAAGGAAAGAGTTTGGAAAGCGTGAAGCTTCAACACATGAAAAATCACACTTTTGGAGGGAAAATAGGAATCTCTAGTGAGGACCATCTAATGGCTAGCCACTTGCGAATTTATAGAGAGGAGAGTGTATGCAAATTAACTATTTAATTTAATTAATTGGTTTGACTTAACTCCTTAAGTCAATTAACTTAACTCTTTATGTAAATATATGTTAACTTAACTCTTTAAGTTAACTTGACTAATTAATGGTCACATGGTACCAATTAAATTAACTCCTTAATTTAATTGGTGTAATTTAACTTTTAAATTATTTTAATTAATTTAACAATTAAATTAACCAATCGAAGATGACCAAAAATTCAGTTAACCGATTTCTCTCCAAAAACGCCTAGATTAGAAAACTCCTCCCATCAAGTAAGAACTTCCTTTAGGCTTTTGTGTGTGATCCATTAGATTCATCCATTCATTGGACATGGGCTGGAAACTCATTGTGATAATTTGAATATTCAAATTTTCACATTAGTTTAAACTCGTTTAAACTAATAACTCTTTCAATCAATTTCTATTAATCGAAGACTACCTGATCTCCATAGTCGATGTCTAGCAATAAGCCCATGGAGCCCAACTAATTGGATGAATGAATATGTCTCGATGAACCATTCTAGCTCTATGATTGCCATGCAAATATGGTCTTTCCATCTTTTGTCTCCTGAAAGAGGTTTAGGACAAGATATTTGTCGACTTTCTAGTAGCCTCAATAACTATATTTCTAATTCTAATATTCAATTCCCCTTTATGACCACATCTTTGGAAAATTCCTTTTCCACATTGTCGTAGTACCTTGCACAAGAATTTCTTGGAATCAATCATTATAAAATACATCAAAGATGCACTCGCCTTTCACAATGACGAGGAGATGAATCGCATTTTATATCTCACAAACCTTTATATCTAAGTAGCTCATACCCAATCTCAACTTAGATAACCCCTTACGTGGTCGGTGAGGAGTCAAAGCATGAGGACCTAAATATAAGGTTACCATGGATCCTCAAGTCAAAGGACTAATTATATGCACTAGCATAAGCTGGGCAACTTGCCACTACCGACTTGTCACTCTGGCTATCTAGTAGATTCTCCGAGTGGGTTTTCAGTGAACTTGTTCGCTAATAAGCACCCACTAATATGCTCACATATCTAATATAGATTGCTCATGAAACGGAGCAATATCCAACTCCTTTTATACATCGTTAGTGCAAGTCTATCCGAATCTTAGATGCCCCATGTTATAAGATTCTATGACTTAGAATATTTAAAATTATGAGCATCGAAACTGATTTCATGATCACCACCTAGTGCATGACTAAGTCTCATAGTCTTGTGTGATTTAGGGGCTTTAACCAAATGCCAGTGAAGTAAAATAAGCATAAGATGAAGATGGCCATTCAACATGAATATCATTAAATCAAATTATATCACAAGTGAAATAGTTTACATGCTAATCTAATTGGCTGTGGGGCACTCATTTGAGCCGCGTCCCTACATAAGTGAAATGAGCCACTCGCAATCTGACATCAACATCGAAGGAGATTTGGAGGTAAAAATAACGACATAACAACATCCTAGTGAGCTTGGCCTTCCTAGCCAACTTTGGGTGAAGAAGATCTTAATAGATAGTGGGAGCTCCTCAGACACCTTATTACATGACACTTTCTTTCAACTAAGCATGGCCAATACCCAACTACAAAACATGGACATCTACTTAGTTAGATTCACAACTAGAGCAAAATAGCCGCGCAGCTATAGCAATTCCCAACTGGTGCTATACGTGCAACTATGTTTAGGAAAGAAATATGATAAATTACCTCCACAATGTCAAAGGTAATTAGCAAAATTTTCAAAAACTTCACTCTGACACAAATACTACAAAAGGAAAATTTCGACACTAACCACTTGGCTAAAGTGGCCAGGAGCCTTGTGGCGGTAAAAAACCACCAAATCACCTTTCTATCCCTCCACAAGCTAGACCAAAAAACCTTAAAGGTTGTGCACCAAGTGCCATTTGAGATAATAGACACAAGTCAACAACGTGGATAGCCCCCCATGAAAAGTACCTTCAGGATAATATTCTCCCTAGTAACTGAAGGAAGGCAAGGCACTTGGAGGCAAAAGTGGCAAGATCGTGTTGATAAATGAATACTTAGATAAATTAGGATTCCTTTGGCCCTACTTGAAATACTGACCTCCAGTGAAAGTGGATGATGTCATGCATAAAATTCATGAAGGCATTTGTAGGAACTACTTAGGAGAAAGACTCATGAAAATAAAGGTGCAACTAGGAACATCAAATGAGGTTGGGTGGATAAACTTCCCCATGCACCATATCCCTATCGGGAGGAGGTGCCCAAGATGCGACAATCTTCTATTGAAGTTTTATTTGCTTTAATTGACCTATAGTATGGAAAATATTGCACAAATAGAATGGCAAAATGCAAGCATCCATAAGAGACCCTAAAGGTTCCCAGTACATCTTCTTTGTAAGAGACCACAGGTAGCACCTAAAGCGATGTCTTTTCAATAGACTTACTTTGGCTCTCAAAATGATATCTCAAGGGGCTCCTCGAGCGATATATCCACAGAAAACTCCAAGGGGCTCTTTAAGTGACATGTCCACATGAGACCTCAAGGAAATTCTAGAATGACAACTTTATGAGAGGCCTCAAAGGATTCTCGAAATGACAAGGCTTCGCGAGATATCACGAGTGGTCTCAAAGCAACGCAATTCCACTAGAGATCCTAAGAGGCTCTAAAACAACTTAATTCCTCATGAGACCCTAAAGGATCTAGGGAATGGAGAGCTCTACTAAAAATTATAAGTTATTAATGAAGCATAAAGCTTCGCAAATATTTCTAAGTAATTCAAGGAGCATTAAGCTCCACTTGAGGTCCCAAGTGATCCTCAGAGCAGAGAGCTCCATCGAAAATTCTAAGTTATTCATTTAGCATAAAGCTTGGTAAAAGTTTTAAGTCCTTTGTGTAGCATAGAGCCATGCATAAAATCCTAAGTGATTCAAGAGCAAAGAGCTCTGCCGAAAATTCTAAGTTACTTCCAGAGCGAAAAGCTCTATAGAAAGTAGAGGTCAATCATGGAGCATAGAGTCCCTCCAAAAAATCTAAGTGATCCTCGAAGCATCAAACTTAGTAAAAAATCTAAATTATTCAAAGAGCATGAAATGTCGCAAGGACCCCAAGGAATCCTTGACTCGGCCGCTCGTAAAGGTAGGTGACTTGTCGATATAATCGCACGAGCGAGTGCCCTATCCCAAATCACCTGGGACGTGCAAGTGCGATCGCCCCCAAAGGAGGTTGCCCTTTGGGCCCAACCACCCTAAAAGTATATATATATATATATATATACATATAAAATAAAAATAATAATAAAAAATAAAAGCAAAATAATTTTAATTAATTATTAATTTAATTGATGAAAATCAAGTTAACTAATCCAACTATAAAAATAAACAAGTAAATTATCATGACAAGGTGAAATTAGAAATGGTAAACAGAAATAAAAATTGTACTTTCAATTAGAAATAAATTATTTTTGATCAAAAGTAGAATGTTAGATGGTATTATCATACCTATGCCATATGGGCACATAAATAAAATCACAACAAAAGTTTAAACATTACTTTATGAAATAGGAGACAAAGCCCACTGAGATAGGACACTATATCTAATGGCTTGACCACCAAGCATTTAATCAATATAAGCATGAACTTTTAGGGCTGTCAATGGATCGGATTTTAATCTGAATCTGATCTAAATTTGATCCGAATTTTAGAATTTTTATTCGATTAAAATATTCGATGGATCAGATCCGATTATAAATATTCGAAATCCAAAATAAATGAATTGGATATGGAATTAAGCAATTCGATCCGTTAAAGATCCGAATTC
Organism: Jacaranda mimosifolia; assembly: GCA_018894105.1. NCBI lineage: Eukaryota > Viridiplantae > Streptophyta > Magnoliopsida > Lamiales > Bignoniaceae > Jacaranda > Jacaranda mimosifolia. Next base: position 11,040,642 of record CM032130.1, on the reverse strand, counting down.
AAACCTTAATATTTTTTATTAAATTAATACTCTTATATATAATATTAATAAAGATTTTAAAACAAAATCTATGTATTATATTGACTTAATATCTATATTAACGTCTATATTATACTAGTAATATTGAGTTTTTAACCTAAAAAATAAGAGGGATATTGATAAAATATCAAATATAATAACATATAATAGCTCATCTATACATTAATATAATGTGAAAAATGATTTTAATATTAAAATATTTAACCTTTGAACTAATATATAGTAAAAAGTTGTTAAAAATTTAAATATAACATATATTTACTTTATAAATACAATATTTTTATAAAATTTAAAAGGTAAAAAAAAGGGGTCTGATTTTTTAATCGGATTTGGATATGGTATTGATTAACAAAAATCCTATAGGATTTCAATCGGATTCGAATATTAATTTTGTTAATCGAATTCGAATTCAAATTTGACAGATCCGATCCAAATTCAACTCGTTGACAGCCCTATGAACTTCCATATCTAAAAGGACATGAAATCTTATATTAATTAAATTAAGCATTGTGTCTATGTTAATGCGTTTTTGAAGTAAAAACCTACGACTCTATAATTTTTTAAATGATCCTCAAATCCAGTTCTGTCTTTGCAACATCACTTACTCAAAAAAGACATTTGACATTCATGTCCACTGTGATTTTAGCTTTTAGTATCCATCTTTAAACTTTTTCCAAGTAGCTCCCGTAGTATTTTTTAATCAAAGCGTTTAATAAAATTTTATTAGAAAACCATATATGCACATCATTACAGAAATAAGACGTAACTTTTAAAAAGTTCATTGATAGTTATTTTGCATGATATATAGTTCTTTAAAAATTAATAAAAGATCAAAATTAAAATTTAATCAATATTTATTAAATAAGGAATAGATTAATTTGTTAAAAAATAAATTCAATCATTAAGCAATACATATATACCCTTTAAATTCATAATTCTGAAGAGTTTTTTAGGCTAAAATCTAAATTGTGAGATCTTTTTCAATATTACATAATTGTATAGAAGAGCTGATAAATTTTATAATAACTCTTAATTATTTTATTCTATAAAAACTACAACATAATTGATCTTATGACTATATATGATATTTGTAATTAAATTTAGTCTTAAATGTGGTCTTTACGATAAATTTAGTCTTATTTGACAATTATGCGCACTTCAAAATTATAAAATATTAAATTACTTCATTTATTATGCCTTTTAAAACTTTATAATTACTTGTTTGAATTATGACAATTTTGATAATAGAGAAATAACAAAGATTTACACTTCGTTTGGTCTAAGAATTTTGATGAAGAAAGAAAATGTTAGGGAAAAGAAAAATAAAATCAAAGAAATATAAAATTTTAAGTTTGTTTGGTTGTAAAAGAAAATAACGAAGAAAAGAATTGGAAGAAGAGGAGTAATGAATGTGTTGGAGAAGGAGACAGAGTTCAAATAAGCTTTTCCTTCATTTTCCTCACCATTTTGTGAGGAAAATTTATTTTCTTCAATTACACTATAATTTTCCCCAAGTTTTCTTTTCTTTAGTATTTTCCTTACCAATCAAGCAATTAAACATATTTTTTTTAGCATTTTCTCTTCTTTTCCTCACCAAAATCCTTGAACCAAGCATAGTGTTACTAAATCGAGAGAAGAAAAAAAAAAAAAAAAAAAAAACAGTAGCAGATTAGTAATTAAATTTTTTGGTATAATCAAATAAAATTCGAGATGTTAAGTCAACTAGCCGACTATATGTTTTAAATTAATATTGTGGTAACTCAAAACACTAACTAGTAACAGATCAAAAGTAAGACTACTAATGGTATTGATTTATTGGAAACTAATAAGTACCATAAGTAGAGTATTGTGATTCATAAGATTATTTGACTTGACTACTTTTAGTCTTTAATTTATGTTATCAGAACCAATCTACTTCTAAATTGACTTAAGAGCAGCGGCCAAAATACTTTAATTTCTTATGTTTTTACAACCGTGATCATACGTTACTAGAATCCAACTTGCTAATTGGAATTAATTTATGACTATTCCAATTTCCATTTATTGTATGGTTTAATTTGTTTAAGTTGCAAACAAAAGAACTTGATAATTCTAACTATCCTTAAGTCTTGATTTAAATGATAAGATTAAAAGGGTGTTTGAATAATTTATTAGCTTCTCAAAACATCTCATAAAATTTTCAGAGTTCATAAAATGTAAGAAAGTGTTAGCAATTTTTTCTTATAAAAGAGCTTATAACATTCTAAAATAAGATAAGAACTTATATGCTCTTTCAAAAAAATTAAAGAAATTAACTAATTTTTAAAATCTTAATATATGTTCTATTAATTTTAGTTCTTTTAATTATAAAATTATCATTACTAACATCTTATAAGTCAAACATCTGATTTTATCATAACACTTCAATAACTTATTTTAAAAATAAGACATAACATCTTATAATCTCCAAAACATCTCATGAGATATAGGGAGATGCAGGAACTTATAACATCTTTTGAATAAACTTAGCCAGACATCATGTAGCTGTGGTACAACAATTTGAGTAGATTAAACATACAATAAATACTGCACTGGAGATTGGTATCTATGTGTGAATTAATATGCATTAACCACAGGGTGAAGATACCTGCGCGTAAGTTACAATGAACCACATGTGTACAAGAAACTTTTGAGGAAAAATTTGTTATTTAGTAGTAGCAGAGTTCAACAACCTAAGAGCTTGATGGAGATATGTGAGGCTGAGGTTCAACCTGAACCTCGGGTTGAGAAACTTCTGTAGCAAAGGTTTCTGTCGGTAAAGGTTGGGAGGTTTCAGATACAGTGGGTGCAGAAGCTGCAATTATTTCGGGAGGCTTAAACTTGTTTATATAATAGCTAAGAGAAGGCCCTGAGTATTCAGCGGCCTGAATCACAGGTGGTGGATTCTTGCCAACTAGGAGAAGCACCGATGAAGCAGCAGCAACAGAGACTAGAGCAAGGCCAGCAACAATAGCCACTGTGTTCTCTGATCCATCGGCAGAGGAACCTGCTGCTCCAGAGCTGATTGCACTTTCTGCCACATACACTGCAGGCTGAGCATGTGTAGAGAATTAGGTTATACATTTCACCTTACTAACTTTAAATGGAATCTCAATGACTAAGGCAAAAGGGATAAAAATGATGGAGGCATACATTGAAAAAAACCAGAAAACAAAATGATAGATAATTTTGTTAGAAGTGGATCAGATTATCGCCTCAAATACGTCTTAGAAGAAAAATGTGCTAAACTTCCTGCATACTTCTTATTTTAGAAAAGGTAACACTAGCACAATAAAATTTCTGCTTATACTTGGATTTCTTATTGCAATTCATGAAATACATAAAGATCTATTTATTTGCCAACCTCAACAGAGTATATGTTTGTCTGTCCAGCTGTGTCTTTCTCTACATAGCCAGTCCAGCCCCGGTTGCGCGGTGGAAATGTACCAACCACTCTTGTTTTTTCGCCAGCTAGCCATTCCATGCTTACTTTCCCAACCTGTTTCATTGCTAGCAATATATAAGATTCATTGCATGATGAGGCAGCAAGCTCATATTGCTGGTAAATTTTGTAAGCTAAGAAGCATTCGTAGTAGGAATGTTTGGCTGATTAAACTTGCCTGCTCAACAACAGTTATCCAATTATGAAATGAATTGAGTTTGACACAATTTTAACCAGTATCTCCCACGGGACAGGAGTTTCAAAGATCCTCCTCTTACATGTCAACTGTGCTAATAAAATACATTTTCATCAATCACCTTTACCATTTTCTTTAAGCCACAAAGACAAGGGAAAGCAAACTACCCTCATTTTAAGGTGCTTTCACTAGCATGATTTTCATTTTCAAGCAATTCTTCTACATATTCCAAAAATGCAGCTAATAAGAGAATAAACCAGAAAATTTAAGTATCTTACTTCTTTCTTGCTTGATGCTTTTGAGTCTTAATAAGAAACTCCCTAGTGATCCACCAATTCTGCACATGTTCTAGTCCAAGCGATAGTCCATCCATCTATGTTAATTACCTCACCTTGAGGAAACCTCTTTCATTATCATACAACAGTAATCCCTCTGAGAGAAGTTTCAAGTAGAATGTATTTGGAAAATATGACTAACAGCAAAATAAGCGGACCAAGGCTAGTTATTTACCAGCATATTCAATATTTAGAACCTTCGGTGTTGCCTAATTTCAGCTAGAAACCTTAGCAGACTAGTTCAGGACTTCCGAACTCCTTTCTCCTTTGTCTATTTAACAAAACACCTAAAACCAAAGGAAACTTGAGTACCAGAACTCTAATCCAAGTACAGAACTAATGAAGCTGAGCACAAGTAGCACCGGTGAGGTCCCAAAACTCTATAGAGATTTGGGTTCAAGTCCCAGAAAACATTTGGGTATTAGACCACTGTTATAGTAGTTTCTTTACATTGAAATGGAGTATGATTTGTACTTGTACTAAATTTGCTTTTGATATGATATGTTGATTGGACCAATAATGCAATAGTTTCCTCCCTAAAAAGAATATTGTTCAAGTATTGAGAATGAAACAATCAGACAATGCAACAAATATCTTTCTCTTCTCAAATTCAACACATTTCCCTCTTGTATCAGTTCCCATTCTCAGATGACAACATATCCAATAATCCTGACCTAAGAACATCATGAAACAGAATATTACTTCCAACAACCACAAAGAAAGAAGAAAACTATAATCTAATCAAAACCAGCTGCTTTGAAGGTTCAATCCCTCTTACGTCCTCAAACATCAGAACTTTTGGAAGCCCAGCTCTCATATTTGTTCATTAATTCTTAATAATATTCATACAGAATATTTTCATAAGCATATACTGTAGGCTTTTTGGTTCTGCCTATTTGGTCCTAGCACAACATAACAAGAAATGGGAGTAAAAGATAAATAACCTCTTTGTCAGGGGCACATTCCTCAGTGTTGCAATTATCAGAATCATCATCAGAAGCCCTTACTTTGAAGCCATAATGAACACTTTGCCTCTTTTTGGGCAGCTGGGACCTGCCCAGCAACCAGGCAGAAATGCTGCAGCTATTTCCTGATAGCGCAGAAGCCATCATATACAGTGAAATTTGTTTTAGATTACCAGTCTTGCACAAACTGGAACAGCGTCTTATTTTGTTGTTTGAGTTTGGAGTAAAATAAGTTTGTCGGAAGAGAAAATCACGTGGAGCAGGTTGATTTCGAGTTTGAAGTGAAAGATTTTTGTTGTGTGTGTGTGTGTGTGTGTGTGTGTGTGTGTGTGTGTGGAGAGGGATGGGAAATGGGATGGATGTCCAACCTTACCAAGTTATGTGGTTGGTTTAGAATGGATGCTGAGGGTGAGTTTGGCCGGTCCTCTGTTTTAAATATTTGTTTGAACTTCTATTACAGTAAAATAATAATAAAGGGTATTTTGCAATCTCAACTCCAAATAATTTTTAATTTATTGTAATATTTGGAACGTCTGATAGTTTAAATTATTCAAGCATGATAATATGTGGCTTTTAAAAACTTAAAATTTGAAATTTGTAAGTATTTGCAATCGTCAACTGATTAATTAACCTAATGATATTATTTTCATATATCTATATATAAAAAACAACAAATTTTATATCTGCGTGTGTATATATAAATAAGAAAAAAAGATATATACAATATGCAGCTATCACCCTAAGTGGTTAGCCATCCAAGAGAACTCTTTGTTCCATTAAAAATTAATTTAGAGGGTGTTTGACTAAACTTATTTTAAACATCTTATAAAATATTTTTTGTGCTTATAAGATGTTAGATCTTATTTTTAAAATAAGTTGTTGAAGTGTTTGGATAAAATAAGATTTCGGAGCTTATAAGATGTTAATAATGACAATTTTATAATTAAAATGGTTGAAAATGAAAGAGCTTGTTAAGATCTTAAAAATAAATTGGGGTCTCTTTACTTTTTTTAAAAGAGCTTCTAAACTCCTAACATCTTATTTTAGGATCTTATAAGCTCTTTTTTTTTTTTAAATTACCAAACATTTTTTATCAACTTATAAGCTCTTAAATATCTTATAAGATGTTTTGAGAAACTTATAAGCTCACCCAAACACCCTCTTAATCTAATACATGACCCTATAATTTCATAACAAAGCATGCAACGAATGGGTAATTTGAAAAATTAATGTAAGAAGTATATAGATTAATACTCACATTTTTAGTGCAACACAAACTCGCCTTTATTATTTAAATATTGGCTACTTTTATTTGTGGCGTGATTTCTCATATTCAATCCAAATCCAGTTCCATTTGAGCCTAATTTCGTAATTAATTGACGATTGTAGTTAAAAATTTTATTCATTCGAAGGTAAATAAATCTAAATTAATTTTATATGATTTAATAATGTAAAATCGTAATTTTATTTAGATGTTACGGGAAAATATTTCTTTTTTTATTTTCCCTAAAGAAGAAAAAGAAAAGAAGAGGGGGAGGAGGAGAAGCTATGGCTGTGATTGTTTGTAAGTTAATGTCTGATTTTTCATGTTTTTTAGATTTTGGAGTTGTTTGGTATTTTAAAAATATGGGATTGAGAAATGAAGTTATGATTGGTTGTGAGATAACGTTTAATGATTATAGAATTTATAATGATATGATGGATTGATGTGAATGATCATGAGATTATTTGTGAGATTTATTTGATAGGATGAGATTATTTTATAAGTTTTGGGTTTGGGTTTGTTTAAAATTGAGGATATTTAAAATTAAATAATTTATAAATTTAATAAATTGTATTTTTTGGTCATTATTAAAAATAGACAATGAATTAATTTATTAATTTATTTGTGAGATATATTTAATATAATGAAATTATTTTATGAGATTTGTATTTTTGATTTGTTTGAGATTGAGAATAGTTAAAAAAAAAAAAAAAAGATAGATTTAATATATTTCATATTTTTTATAATTTATTACAAATGGACAATCAAATATTTTTTTCTAAATTGAGAAACATTAAACTATCATGTTAAATCAAATATGTGAAACCCATCACATAAATCCTAGACCATTATGTTAAATCATCAAAAAATCAATCTATATGCAGAAGCGTACCTAGATCCATAAATACCAATGAAATCCTTTGAATCTTGCAGTTATTGATCTTTCAAATTCATGCGTATGAAGTTTGGGAGAACTTACTCTCTCTTTTCTAATGATGGGATATCATAAAAGAATTATATGCATAATTCGGTGACCATAACCCTAATATAATTGTATATCTTTTCTTTATTTCTAATTTGATCCATTATAAAATTAAAAATTACAATTTAAAGTATCTACAAATATAAGCCCATGCTTTGTAAGATAACTTAAGCCTACCTAATAATCAGATCACTTTAATTTGGGCCAAGCTTTTTTACGATAGCAAACTGCACACAATTATTGTTAATATATATATATATATATATATTAAAGTCCAAAATCCAACAATCTCCCACTTGGACTACACACACACACACACACATCACCTTATAATTATATGCCATAATATAACTTTATGAGCTCAAAAAATTTTCTACCATAACCAAAATTATCTTTAAACAATCTCATCCATCAATTATGTCAATATAGAACCAAGGCGATTTTCGCTACATATTTCGTAACTAAATCCATCCCTAATCACGTATATCAACATAACCAAAGGACACAGGTCTAGTATAGATGTGTAGCATGGAAATTACATGTAATGTGATATAAACATGCCTATTTCCAACTGGTCCACTTTAAACTTTAATGAGATCAAACCATACCTAAATTAGAGTATGGATAAACTAAAAGAAACTTTATTTCTGCAGAAAATAACCTCAAAATATCACAAACTGAAATAAGTGAAAAATGTCTATACAGAAAAGCATTTAGAATTACAAACTCAAATGATATGACACCCATATGAGCAGTGTGCTCATGAAAGACCTTGGGTGGTAGTCCCTTAGTAAGCGGATCCGCAATCATTGAGTTTGTGCCAATATGCTCTATAGACAATTGATCACTCTAAACTCTTTCTTTAACAACCAGGAGCTTAATGTCTATATGCTTTGACTTTGTTGTGCTCCTGTTGTTGTTGGAATATAAGACTGTTGACTTATTGTCACAAAATAACTTAAGTGGCCTTTTAATTGTGTCTACAATTCGCAGCCTAGTAACAAAATTCCACAGCCATATTCTATGATTAGATGCCTTATAACGTGCTATAAACTCAGCTACTATGGTGAAAGGAGCTACAAGTGTCTGTTTAGCACTTTTCCAAGAAATAGCTCATCCAGCAAGCAGATAGATATAGCCTAACGTAGATTTCATACTATTTTGGCATCCGGCCTTCTGTATGTGAGCATGTAATGTTTTGTTCTTTGTAGATACCGCATGACTCGTTTGACTGCTTTCGGATGATCCATTCCTAGATTACTCAAATATCTGTCTAACATGCCAACAATGTACGTAATATATGGATGCATACAAACTTGAGCATACATTAGACTCCCTACTGCTAATGCATAAGGAATCTTTTGCATTTCCTTCTCCTCAAAAGCATTCTTGGGGCATTGATTGAGACTGAATTTGTCTCCTTTAACTACAGGGGTATCACCTGGTTTACAATCCTGCATGACATATCTCTTGAGAACCTTTTCAATATAGACATTTTGTGATAATCCAAGGATACCTAGAGATCGATCTCAGTGTATCTGAATCCCTAATACAAAAGTTGCATCACCAAGATCTTTCATCTCAAAATTTCTTGCTAAAAATCTCTTGGTTTCATGCAACAAGCCTATATCGTTGCTGGCAAGCAGTATGTCATCGACATACAAAACCAGAAAAATATGCTTACTCCCACTGAACTTATGGTATATATAATCATCAGCTAGATTCATCTCAGAACCGAACGAGATAATTACTTAGTGAAATTTGTAATACTATTGATGAGAGGCCTGCTAAGCTCATAAATGGATTTCTTTAATTTGCAAACCATTGACTTTGCTTCACCCAACACATAGTTTTTTGGCTACACCATATAAATTATCTCATCAATGTCGCCATTGAGAAACGCAGTCTTAACATCTATCTGATGTAGCTTAAGATCAAAATATGCAACTAAAGCCATTATAATCTTGAAAGATTCTTTCGATGAAACTGAAGAGAAAGTCTCTTTATAATCGATGCCTTCTTTCTGTGTGAAGCCCTTAGCAACAAGACGTGCCTTGTACCTCTCCACATCACCCTTCGAATCCCTCTTAGTTTTAAAAATCCATTTGCAACCAATGGGCTTTGCACCTTCAGGCAATGGAACAAGATCCCACACATCATTGTCCTTCATGGACTTAATCTCTTCATTCATAGGATCAATCCACTTTTGAGAGTTAGAACTTTCAATGGCTTGACGGAAGTTGATTGGATCATCTTCCATCACTCCAATGTCAACATCATACTCTTGGAGAAATATAATATAATCATCCAAAATTGCACTTCTCCTTTCTCAAGTGGACCTTCTTAATGGCATTAGTTCTTGAGGTTGTAGAGTTTGTTATTCTTAAATAACTTCTTGAACTTGAATGGGAGGTTCAATGACATTGTCTTGATCTGGAGTTGCTTCTTGAACAATGTCAGGTATAAAAAGTTGTTCCTGATCATTGTTAATAGTAGCCAGAGGAATATTAACATATTCCTCTTCAAAGACAAAGTCTCAAACTCTTCTCCCCCTGCAAACTCGACATCCTCAAAGAACCGGTCATTACTTGTCTCGAAAATAGACTTAGTTGTGGGATCATAAAATTTGTAACCCATGGATCTTTCAAAGTATCTAATGAAATAGCAACTGATAGTTCTAGAATCCAGCTTCTTTTTGTTTGTCCTATAAGGCCTTGCCTCGGCTGGAAATCCCTAAATATATAAATGCTTTAAACTAGGCATCTTACCCATCCAAAGCTCATAAGGGGTCAGTTGCCTTAGTTGGAACTCTATTGAGTATATATACTACAGTCTTTAATGCCTCTCTTTATAGTGATTCAAGCAAGGTAGAATGGCTAATCATACTCTTTACCATGTCCTTAAGCATTCTATTTCGTCTTTCAACAACACCATTCACGGTAGGCGAACCGGTTTAGTGTGCTATGGGATGATATTGCATTCCTCTAAGAATTTCGCAAATGGTCCTGGATGTTGTTCACCTGATCCGTCATATCTATTGTAGTAGTTACCACCACGGTCAGATCTAACGCTTTTGATTCTTTTGTTGAGTTGATTCTCAACTTCAACTTTATAGTTTTCATCAAGTGATTGCGATTTCTCATGAATGAGATAAAGGTAGCCATATCGCAAAAAATTGTCTATGAACGTTATAAAATATTGTTGCCTATTCCAAGAGGCCGTAGGGAATGGTCCACAAATATCTGTGTGTATTAGTTCTAAGATGTCTAATTTCGTGTTGGCACCAAATCTCCTGACATTTGTTTGTTTCCCCTTAATGCAATTCACACACATTTCAAAATCTGAAAAATCAAGGGGATCAAGAATACCGTCTAACACAAGTTTTTCAATTCTCTTTTTAGAGATATGACCTATTCTCTTGTGCCATAACAAAGCTGAATTCTCACCGGTTAATTTATGCTTTTTACCTATTATATTAACATGTAAGGATTCATGGAATGAAGCAATCGTGTCAAGCAAATATAGATTATTGTAACTTGATAAAGAACCAGAACCAACCAAATTTGAATTTTGAAAAACACTAAATTTTCCATTTCCAAATGAACAATAATAACCAAACTTGTCCAATGTTGAAATAGAAATCAAATTTAGACAGTACAACGAAAATCTCGGTCAAATCTAAATAAAAACCAGTTCTTAACAATAGTCTAAATGTTCCGATTGCTTCAACCTCCACTATTTTGCCGTCGCCAACATAGATGTATCTTTCACCATCATTAGGCTTTTGGCAATGCTGGCAACTTGGCATAGACATACTAATGTAAGTTATTGCACCAGAATCTATCCATCGCGTGTATCTAGGTACCAAAGTCAAATTAATCTCAGAACAAACAAAGTTAAGAAACAGACCTTTCTTAGCACACCATGTGTGATAGTTAGAACACTGCTTCTTCTTATGACCTGTAGCTCCACAAAAGTAACAAGCATCATGAGTTGGTCTTTATGTTGTTTCTTTTGTGGTTCCATATCCGCAGCTTCCTTATTTTTCTTTCTCTTATTATCTTTCTTCTTATCCTTTTAGGTAGAAGCCCAGTGAGCACTCTCTGTCTTCTCTTGCTTCAATCTCTCCTTTTCCTGAACACAGTGTGAAATGAGCTCATTAAGGGACCATAAGTCCTTTTAACAATTGTAGCTCATCTTGAACTGATTAAATTATGTTGGAAGGGATATCAAAACCATATGCACTAACAAGTCTTCAAACTAATCCAACTTGAGTGCCTTTAATTTTGAAACAAGATGAGGCATTTCCATAATATACGATTATACTCCTTTATGTTTCCTTTACCTGTGTAATTCATTGAGATAAACTTTGCTAAAATTGTACTAGTTTCAACCTTTTCATTCTTACCAAATCTCTTCTCAAGGTCCTCAAGGAAAGCCTTAGCTGTATCCACCTTATCAGACATAGCGCCCTTAAAAGCCTTTGGAATGGCGGGCTTGATGACCATGAGACTTATGCAATTAGACTTTTCCCACTTTTCCATTTCCCTCTTTTCATCTGAGGTACTCATATCAGTGAGATTAGCGGGTTTAGCAACCCTTAATGCAGGGTCTAGGTCCATGACTCTGAGAGTAATTAAGATACTTTCTTGCCATACCTTAAAATTTGTGCCATTCCGCATAGGAATAGAATTGATGCTTGCAATGATATTAGCAGCAGAAGCAGAAACTAAATAGAGAACAAAACAAACCAAACAAACAAACTCACATATGTACCAAAGTAGAAAACTAGAATAGAAAATAAATTCAAATAAAGATAAATCCCATCTCAAGATAACGAAAACTCTATTAATATTTCATCTTTGGAGAAAGTATTAACTTGTAAGTGATATCTTGATATAATAATCAAACACTGATAATAAAATAACATGTCAAACAATAAATCTTCCTTTTGGGCCAATTTATTGCTCACACATAAAACCAAATAATTATCACGTGTTTATTACCACAAGTGTACATATAATTCTATTAAATATAAATCTTCCTTTGAGCAGATCAATATTTACATAAGTTACATACACATAACCATTTATATTTCAATATAAATTAATTTCCACAAGAAAAGTCACTTTGGTGACATATTGCTTCAATTAATTTATATAAAAATATATATAAACATACCAATATTTGAATTAAAATTTTCTAAAACATTTATCAAAACAAACAAATATATATTCTCAAAACAAAAATATACATACTCATGTAAATTGATTGGCCGACAAGAAAGACAAGAAATTCAACCAGTGTTGGCATAAACCTTTATCCATTAAACAGTTATTTAAAGGAGACCATGACAGAACATGAATTTAACATACGACAATTCAATTGCATGGCGCAACGTGAATTAAGCATAGAGTAATTGCAACAATTCCAATTTGCACAGCAGAAACGTACACACAATTCCAATTGGCATATTGAGCACCGGAGTAAACAACAATTAATTCAATCATGTTGCTGTATGGAAATTTCAAACTCAAATCAATTCCAGAACACGGCCGCAACCAACAAATTTGATAATTTCGAATGCCGCGACCAAATCCAGTGCTAGATTTCAATTATAATCTTGTGGGTACCAATTTCAATAATTATCAAATTTATTGAGTATTTCAAAAGATTAAATTTATAAATCTAAAATTCGAATAAAGAAAAACTTTATGATCCTATGAAACCTTGAATTCAAATAGATCTAACCTAAAACAACAAATTTATCAATGATTCAACATGAGTGGCTCCGAAATCAATTGATAGAATTAAATCAGATTTGTGAAACCTATCATATAAAACCCTAGACTATCTCGTTAAATCACCAAAAATTCAATCTAGATGCGGAAGCGTACTTGGATCCATGATTACTGATGAAATCATTTGAATCTTGCGGTTATTAATCATCCAAATTAATGCGTATGAAGTTTGGGAGAAGTTTTTCTCTCTTTTCTAATGATGGGATATCATAAAGAATCATATGCATAATTCGGGGACTATAGCCCTAATATAACTGTTTATCTTTTCTTTATTTCTAATTTGACCTATCACAAAATTAGAAATTACAAGTTAGATTATCTACACATATAAGCTCATACTTTGCAAGATAACTTTTTTCTTTTACACTGCTTTGTGAGATAACTTAGGCCCAACTAATAATCAAATCACTTTAATTTTGGTCAAGCCTTTTTACGATAGCAAACTGCACATAATTATTATTAATATATATATATATATATATTAAAATCCAAAATCCAACAATTAATATTCATATTTTTAGCGTAACACAAACTCGCCTTTATTATTTAGATATTGGCTACTTTTATTTGTGGCGTGATTTCTCATACACTACAACAAAACATCCCTTCATCAACGGAAAATTTGTGATGGATATGAGTCCATCAAAAATAGAAGATAATTGTGATGGATTTGTGATGGAGTACTAACAAATATAAAAAAAGAGAAAAAAAAAAAAATATTTTAGTGATGACATTTGTGATGAATTTGTAATGAACTTTTCTCCTAAACAAAAATTTATATACTTAAGCATTAGTGACGAAATGTAGCATCACTGATTCAGAATTAGTACAATTGTTGATGAGTTGTAATGTAAATTAATTAAAAATAATAATTTACACCATTCAAAGGATTCAAACTTGTGAGTTTAAATTAGAATCAATAAAATTAGTGATGGATTTACCATAATTGATTTAAAGTTAACAAAAAATAAATTCAAGAAAGGAAAGTTTCAATTGCATAAGCTAGGACTCGAACCTACACCTTGTGTTCAAAATTTTATTACTGGACCATTCAAGCTGCAATGAAGTTGGTGCTAATTTTGTCCACTTAATTTTACTTAAGAGTGAATATCACAATATTATAATCAAAACCCAAATTCTCAGTCCATTTCTTTCACAGAATCATTGCTTTCATCGCCTCTCTTTCACGCTGCTTCACTTCGCATCAACGTTCCCTTAATTTCTATTCCATTAGTGTATTTGGCGTGCGTATTCACAAGTTCAAATCTAGGTATTCTTTCACCTTCCTTTTCTCTCTCGTTCACTTGATTTTCTGATTCTCTCGTTGTTTTTTTTGGCATTGCAGATTTTGTGCTACGAGAATAGGTCACTGGAAATCGATTGAAATGCATAAAATTTTTGAAATGACACCAATTTAAGGTAACTTTAATTAGTCATTTTTGACTATTTGCAATGAATCAAGCTACTTCTTGTGATTTTTTGCAAATCGAGCTATTTTTGGTGCTATTTTGCGTGTTCAATCTTGTCATTCTTCTGATTTCAACATTAAAGAATTGATAAGTAATCCTTATAAAATCTTAATGCATTTGTGCATAGCTTGATAAGTAATCCCTATAAAAATGTGGCTGGAGCAATTTCTGGCACTATCAAGAGTTACTTTATTGCTCCATGGGAAACTGCAAAAAGTGTACCACCTGAGGTGATGGATGCACTATGGGAGGCCTTTAAGGTACTGTCCTAGTTTTTTGTATGTTCACTATACTTTTGTTAACATTAAGAAATATAATAATATGTCATGTATATAGTAGAAATGTTAGACTTGTGATTTCTTATGAGCACATCTTTTAGCAGGGACGATTTCAGTGGAATTCTGATGATGAGTGCATAATTCATGGAGTATGGCTCAAAATGGTTTCAGCTAGCTTTCGCACTACCCTTAACATTGCTCGAAGAAATGATATAAAGTTGGCTAAGTCAAACAATCCTCCAGATTGGAAGGGAAAGGGTCCTAAGTGGATGTCAAATGAAGTTTGGAACCAGTTACTTGATAATTACTTTGACACTGAGAGATTTTTTAAAAAGTCACATTTTAGAAAGAGAAGCCGCTTAACAATCAAAGATGGATAAATCTCAAAACATACATGTGGTTCTATTAGTAAGAAAGAACATGAAAGAAGAATGGTGAGTACTAATAAAAATTTTGAAGATGTAACTACGTGAAAAGAAGTTTGACAATGTAGTAATATTGGTGATCTTTGTATGCTTGCAGGTGCAAATTCTTGGTCGTAAGCCTACTCAGATGGAGCTTTTTGAGCGTACTCAAAAGACACAAAAAGGAAAGGGTGAATTTGTAAATGAAAGGTCCAAGAATGTTTATGTAAGTTTTTCTTTTTTCTTTAATTTCTTCTACTTATGCCAATAAGAGAGGGAGGGAAGGCATGTTATTTCATAGAGCATGAAAATAATCTGTCTCACTAAAAGGATAATAGCATGGCCATTTTTGTAGAAGTACCTTGCTCCACCCATAATTTAAAAATTACCTGGCAATAGAATGAGAAAAATGCTGCTAGACATCCAAGATAGGAAAATAGCTTGCAGAAAAATAAAAGGAATAAAGGATAAGCTGTCCACCTTGGTATTCTGAGGACAGCAGCTTAGTTCCTTTGCCATTGAGTGTCCCCCAAAAGTGGCCTTTGTTGTGTATATATTGTACATTTAGCGAGAAGTCATGATTTTCTCTTATTAGAAGTGAAGCTTTTGCTCCCTTGCAAATTTCCTTTCAGATCTTGAATTGTCTTATGTTATGACTGATAGTTTAATGGATATTTGTATAAGAGATATAGCATATGGTCTATTTGGTATAAAGAAGACAATGCAGAACAATATGCCCTCTTGAGGTTCTAATTCCTTCTGGAGGAAAAATTATATTTGAGTACTTAATCTGAAGAGCATGGTGAACCTAAGTTCCTTTGCAGTTTTGTCCTAATGTCAATTGGTAGATTAGTTGATGACTGTGTTAACAGACAATTACTATCTCTTTATTGAATAAAAATATTCTTTTCTTTTAGATAGTTAATTTCTATTTTCTTGACTTTGATAAGCACTTATTCTTTTCTTTTTTTTTCTTTTTTTAGGAAATATATAGTGAAGATATGATTGCACAATATGGTTTGGATTTATCAAAACATCCCAAGCTTGATGCTGAGAAATGGATCAAGGCAGCAGGTGAACCATCAAAGGGTCGACTATATGGGTTCGGCACTCACCAACATGCTAGTGAAATTCTTGGTCCTCCATTTTTGGCACCAAGATACAAGGGAATAATTAAACTACAAACCATAAATTTGGCAAGTGATGAGTTGAAAAAAGAAGTAGAAGAGGCTAGAAAGATGGCCGAGGATGCTAGAAAGATGGCTGAGGATGCAGCTAAGAGATTGGAGGATGCTATGCAGAGGGAAGAAGAATTATGCCAACAAATGAAAGATGTTCAGTTTGATTTGGCTATCTCTCGATCAGATTTGGCATCAGCTCAATCTGAACTAGTTGCAACAAAGCAGAAAATCCCAAACCTAGTTCAAGCTGGTATTCGTGATTTTTTTCAAAAGGTAAGATTTCAAATTTTGAAAAATCAAGTGGTTTAGAAAACAATGAGTACATAGCGTTGTTGCGGGGAAAGAGAAAAGGATCACTAAGATTAGCTAGTATTCTCTTTTTGTGACTATATTTTGTCAAATAAATTTGTTTGGATATTATAGATTGTTAGTTAAGTATGTTGAGTTTTCGATATTGTAGATTGGTTTTTTCTATGACTATCTACTAAATAAAACATTGCCTTATCATCATATTTTGTGGATATGATTTAAGTTGCATATAGGCATTGATAGGGTATGATGTGTTATGTTTCTAAATTTATTATTTAATATTTTTGGTAATTTGTGATGGAAGTTGAACTGCATTGTGAAATGATTAAAATTTAAATTGGTCACTGATAAGAAATTGCTTTATTGGTTTAATGATGAATTTAGTGATGGATTTATATTGAGTTTGTCACAAATAAGAATTTAGTGACCAACTTAGTGATGAAAAAATTCATCACAAGAATAGTGTATCACAAATTTCATAATTTTAAACATGCTTTTGTGATAGAACTTTTTTAAATCTGTGATGGAAATTCCATCACAATATTAATTTTGTGATGCACTTTGTTTTCATCACAGAAATCAGTGATGAGGCATTTACTAATGGATCTATGATGAAATAAATCCATCACTAAATCATATTTTGTGATGGAATTTATTAAATCTGTGATGGATTTTTTCATTAGTGAAAGGGTAATTTCTTGTAGTGATATTCAATCCAAATCCATTTCCATTTGGGCCTAATTTTGTAATTAATTAAGGATTTTTGTTAAAAAAATTATTCATTCGAAGGTAAATAAATTTAAATAAATTTTATATGATTTAATAATGTAAAATCATAATTTTATTTAGATTTTAAGGGAAAATATTTCTTTGTTTTTTTTTCCTTAAAGAAGAAAAAGAAAAGAAGAGGAGGAGGAGGAGAGGCTACGGTTGTGATTGTTTTTGAGTCAATGTTTGATTCTCCATGTTTTTGAGATTTTGGAGTTGTCTTGGTGTTTTAGAAATATGGGATTGAGAAATAAGATTGTGATTAGTTGTGAGATAAAGTGTAATACTTATATAATTTATAGTAATATGATGGATTGATGTGAATGGTTGTGAGATTATTTGTGAAATTTATTTGAGAGGATGAGATTGTTTTATAAGTTTTGGTTTTTGGGTTTGTTTAAAATTGAGGATATTTAAAATTAAATAATTTATAAATTTAATAAATTGTATGTTTTGGTCATTGTTCAAAAATAGACAATGAATTAATTTATTAATTTATTTGTGAGATATATTTAAGATAATGAAACTATTTTATGAGATTTGTATTTTTGATTTGTTTGAGATTGAGAATAGTTAAAAAAAATTAAATAAAAGATAGATTTAATACATTTCATATTTTTTTATAATTTATTACAAATGGACAATCAAATTTTTTTTTTCTAAATTGAGAAAAATTAAACTCTAACTAATAAAAAGTTTTTGTAAATTTTTCTGAATTTAGTTTTAATAAGTTTCAAATTAATCAGATTAATTAAAAAATGATAAGCATAAATAATTCAATTTTTTTTTGTTATTGATTTTTTATTTCATTAAAAATAATAAAAAAATTATTTTTTATAAAAATAATTTTTTAATTCATCATTTAAAATTGAGACATATTGACTATTGAGTGGGGCGTGGGGGAGGGGGTGAGGAGCAGGGGTGGAAATTTGTAATAAGATAGCGGAGAGAGAGAAGTGAGGAGAGGAAAAAGGTGAGAGGGGAGAGAGACTAGATAAGAGAGAATAACTGATTTCTCATTTCTCAAAAAAATGAAAATGGATTTCACAATCAATCTTGACCGGTCGATTTTTCTGATTTTAGAGACATGAATTTTGAGATTTTTTATCACAAGCAATCGCTGCCTATAGGCCTATGGCTATGCTGGAATCTGGATTAAGGGGAGCAAATAAGTCCTTCTTTAGGATCTTACCTGATTTTTTTCTTTCTTCTTTTTATCTTTAAATTTTCTCTTCCTTTCTAAGTGTCGTATTTGTTCCCCACCATTCTATGTTAACTATTTATAATATAGTGAATATTGAATAGCGCAAAAATTTATTTCCAAAAATTATTTGTTTTTGTTTTTGTTTACCTCCTTAAATTCATCTGAATCCATCTTTTGGTGCTTATGGACGGAAATTTCAAGTAATTAAAGCCCTGTTTATTTCCAATTATCGTCAAAATAAATTTGAAAAAATGATTTAATTAATTATTATTTTAATTAATTTTGTTGTTTGGTGAATTAACCAAAAACCTCATTAGATACAATCAATAATCTTAAAAATGCATAATATTCACTTTTTCCCATCTATATAGATTTTTTAAGCATGTAGAAGGTATTTGGTTGAACTTATAAACTTGTTAAAATATTTTATAAGATGTCAAAAAGTCTCATAATTTTTTTTTTAAAATACTTATAAGATTCTAAAATAAGATGTTAGAATATTATAAACTCTTTCAAAAAAAAATATAAAGATATTCTAACTTATTTTCAAAATTTTATCAAACTTTTTTAATTACTAACATCTTATAAGTTTCAAAATTTATTTATTCAAATACTTTAATAACTTATTTTAAAATTAAGATATAATATCTTATAAGCTCCAAAAATATCATATAAGATGTAAGAATTAAAAAAAAAAAAAAATTAACTTAGTCAATCACCCTCTTAATACTTGAAAGGCGCATAATCCAATCCATTAATAGATATTGCCAACTCTTATACTTAAAAGAGTGTTTGGGTAAGCTTATAAGCTTCTCAAAACATTATATAAGATATTTAAAGGTTTATAAAATGTTAAAAAGTGTTAGGTAAATTTTTTAAAAAAGAGCTTATAAGCTTATAAAATAGGATGTTAGGAACTCATATAAGCTCTTTTGAAAAAAGTGAAGAGTTCCTAATTTATTTGTAAGATCTTAATAAGCTTTCTTAATTTTAATTATATAAATTACAAAATTGTCATTGCTAACATCTTACAAGCTCTAAGATTTTATTTTTTCCAAACGCTTTAGAAACCTATTTTTAGAAAAAGATTTCACATCTTATAAACTCCAAAAATATCTTACAAGATGTAAGAACTTATAAGACATTTTAATTAAGTTTAGTCAAACACCCTTTTAAGCTTCTCGTTAATTAGATATATGAAGTTTTCCTCATCTCTCTCTCAAACTCTCCCCTTCTTCCTCAACACATTAATTATACCGCACGTCCATCACTTTATATTCTCTATTCTATTATTCCCTATTTCATCTCCTATTCCAATTTAATATATAAATAAATATATATATCAAGTATATTTAATTTTTAATTAATTATTTTTTTAAAAATATTTAGTGCACATATA
This sequence comes from Jacaranda mimosifolia, assembly GCA_018894105.1. Classification (NCBI taxonomy): domain Eukaryota; kingdom Viridiplantae; phylum Streptophyta; class Magnoliopsida; order Lamiales; family Bignoniaceae; genus Jacaranda; species Jacaranda mimosifolia. The sequence goes on along the minus strand of CM032130.1, from coordinate 11,020,588 downwards.
ATATTTTTATAAAATGAAATAAATGAAATATAGTTTAGAAAAGAGGATCTAAACTGCACGTCTACTCCGCTAATGCCATTAGCCTTGGCTACCACTAGGGATGGAAATAGGTATGGTTAGGTTAGGCTTTGGCTTAAATAAGTCAGGCTTGTTATGTAAATAACAAGCTTGAGTCTAGCCTATTATCTATGATAGGTTTTTTTTTTTTTTTGAGATTAGACCTATCCTTTTTTAGTAAATTCTAGAACCTTAACCTGGCCTATAAGCCTACCTAAAAACCTATTTTTCACAAAAGTTTTAATTAAGTCAAAATATCACATAAATATAAATTTTTAATATGCTCCAACTTGAAATAAACCTTGATAGGCAATAATTAAAATGATCAATAACAAGTGCATAATTATGAAAGTTCAAATATAAGTATAAAATAGTATCATTTCAACAAAAAATAGCACTAAACAACAAAAAAGATTCTATAAAGTACTAATTAAAAAAAATCAAATACAATTAGCTATTTAATATTATATCATTATTATTATATTTTTTACGTGAAGAAAATAAACAGATTGTCTTGCTTAAAAGAGGCAAAGCTTAGCCTATTAGTTAAAAAAGCTACATTTAAAACCTTGATCTGGCATTTTTATTAAATAAGTTAGGCCATAAATAGGTTAGGCCAGAAGCCCCAAACGAGCAGCCTAACCTATTTCCATTCCTAGCTACTCTATACCACATAGCCCGATAGCTGTTGCCATAGCATTTTGGTCTTGCTTGCTTCATATATTTGCGGGCAAATAAGAACTAATAGTATCGAATTGGAAGAGGAAGAGGAAGAGAAAAACCCAACGACCATTCGACAAGATTTCAAGAGCTCACCAAGGAAGTAATGAGCTTGGGAGCCCATTACTGAAACGCTCCTCTTGCCTAATGTGTGGGCGAAAGCAGACCCAACGATGGCCCATGTTCCATCTGCTTGTGTTGTCTGAATAGTGTTCAGGACAAACTAAGGTGTATTCCAGAATGCAAAAACTTTTGTAGAAACTCACCAGCTGCTTCCACTCCCTTCTCAACTCCATTATCGGTGTTTGTACCACTAGCTTAACATTCTAGATTATTATTATTATTATTATTATTATTATATGTCCGTCCATCATCTTCTCTCCTTTGTACATAGGATTTATGTTATAAAATACTCTTTAAGAGAAAAAATTGAAGTTAATTTGGGTTTTGAGTTTCATTTATAAATAGCGAGTGAAATATTATTATATTTGTTAGTATACCTTTAATAGAAACACTGAAATAATTGTGATTATAAGGTGTGATGGCGCTATTTTTGATGTGATTTTCATCTCCAATCTCGATCAAGAGTTTGTTAACAAAATTTGTTAAGGCAATTCACTCCATGATACAATAAAATCATCAAAATTTGTAAACTCTAATTTTGAAGATTTCCTTAAAAACTACTTTATGATATCTACGAATATATATAACTATAGAAAATAGAGATTAAGAAAGTATTACTTGGAGCCCGATTGGTTAAAAATTGCCCCTCGTTAATCTTCTCATTCCTCGGTAGTCAGATGCTCCTTATTACGGTCTTGCAGGCTACAAGAGTAACTTAGTTTCAAATTATCCAACTTGATGTGCCAACCTCTCGCCCAAAAATTAATGGCATTTAGTCTGTAAAAATATAAAAACAGTGCATCCTATCATGTAAAGTTGTAATTCCAAATCTCATACCTATAGGTACCTTTTTTGGTTTATTTTTAGTGGCAATTATAATGTTCTATTCTATAATTGTGTATAATTAGACAAATTTTCCCTCCTAATTTTAAAATTACACGTCCTTTTCTCTTAACTTATCCTTTTCTTATAGTTAAGCCCCTTCCAGTGATCAACTTACCAAAATTGACGGCAACACTAGAATTTTAATAAACCTTTCAAATTACCCTTACATATATTGATGAGATATAAAACACAATCAAGAAAGAGAACAATCCAAAGTAGACAATTAAGACAGAACAATCGACTGCTGAGAAAAATTACTACGAGGGAGAATGATAGAAAATAGTCTAAGAGAGTATTCAAGTCAGGGAGATGTGATAGAGAGGGAGAGAAAAGACAATGAAAATGAGTTTTTGAGTAGGAAATTGCATGATATAGAAAGAAAAGGGTATATTTGTCATTCTAAAATATATGTTCTAAATGATTTTACATTTTTATGATTTGATAAAAGGTAAGTTTATCGTTTGATAAATCGACGTTGACCAAATTCCAACAGTCAAAGAGATATTTGTAATTCCGATATTAAGAGAGGGAGGGTTAATGTAACTAACTATAGTAATAGGCAATGTTTTTAAAATATGACCGGACAAAGAACCGGCAACATTACTGGTTATTGGTTTGATTGGTTCAATGGGTTCGATTGGTATGACGTTATAATGACGTAATAATTATATTTAACTTTATAAATATGTATAATATTTTAATATTAACAAAAACTAAAACTTTCAATGAATATAGAAAAAAATATTTGAAAAAATTTCAATTCTTAATTAGTTTTAAATACATTCTTTAAAAAATATATATTTCACAACTAGTCAACTATAAATAAATAAATAAATAATGTTTAACATTAATTTAAGTAATCGTTTGTTTTATGCTTCAAATCCAAGTAAAAATTAATTTTTCTACACTAAATATTCAACATAATCTGAGAGACAAAAAAAAATAATAATAAACATAAGTATCCACATATAACTACTACTTCATTAGATTTCAAGAAAATAAATTTATTTCAAAAAACAAAGTTTTGAAACATCTTCAACTAATACTTTCTCTTCTCTTTTTTACATTTTTTATTTTTTAAAAAAATAGAAAAATAAGTGAATCAGTGGTCAACTGATCGAATCACCACCCGTTGAACCAATTTTTGATGGATTTTGACTTGTTCGCACTAGTTCAAAAGGCCAATAGTTTTCGTGTTTCAATCGGACTGAATTGGCTTCCGGTCACTAGTCCAACCAGTCTGACCGGCTGGTCCGATCCAATTTTCAAAACAATAGTAATGGGGGAAGACAATGTAATTTCCTTTTTTTTTTTTCTAGGCATCAAACAAAAGAAGTGATTTTAGGTTTTTCCCCAACTTTGTTTCAAAGTATCCATTCTAATCAGGTTGGAAACATATCTATTTCCCTATTTAATCAAATCCAATACAGTGAAAAAGAGATTACATCAACAATAATTTTCATTAATTTTATTAATTTCTCAATTGCGAATCAATATTATTTTATTTTACATCTTAACATATCTATTATCTTACATTATGTTTGGTTTAAGACTCTTAAAAGGAGGAAAGAAAAATATTAAAGAAAAAAGTAAAATAAAAAAGAAATATATATCTCAAGTTTGTTTGGTTGTTAAAGAAAATAATGAAAAAAGTAATCAGAAGAAGAGTTGCAAAAACAAGTTAGTAAGCTTTTATTTAAAGGCTTTGTGTAGGAAAGTAAAAGTCCATGTACTGTCCCAACTTTTCTTATGCTAAAAAAGATGGTTTTTGGCATATGTGCATTATAGTGGAGCTATAAACAAAATCACTATCAAGTACCACTTTCCTATACATTGTCTTCATAATCTTATTGATCAACTTCATGGTTTCAAGATTGTTTCCAATATTGATCTAAGAAGTGGATATCATCAAATTCACATGAGACCCGAAGATAAATGAAAGATAGCTTACAAAACAAGGATGGTCTCTATAAATGGTTAGTCATGCCATTCAATCTTTCCAATGCCTCTTTTTACATTCATGGGGATCATGAACCATATTTATAAACTTTTCATTGAAAATTTTATTGTTGTTTATTTTGATAATATTCTCGTCCATAATTGTAGTCTGGAAGAACATTCGAATCACCTTCAACAAGTGTTTAAAGTGCTAAGAAAACAAAAGTTATATACAAAACTGAAGAAGTATTATTTTTCTCAACAGGCTTAGTTTTCTTAGTCTGTGTTGTTTTTTTGGAAGGCATCGAGATGGATGAAAATAAAATGAGACAATGCTAAGCTGGCCAACCTCTAAATCTATCCATGATATTTGAATTTTTCATGATTTAGCTTCTTTTTATTGCAAGTTTATTAAGAATTTCAGTAATAATTGTACATATCACTGAGTGCTTAATGTGGTAGCTTCAAGTTCAAATGTGTGAATTTGTGTTGTTCTTAGCCAAGAAGGCAAGCCCATTACTTTCTTTAGTGAATGTTGAACAAAGCTCACCATAATTATTCTACTACAACAAGGAATTCTTTGTTATTACTTATGCATTAGATCATTGGTAGCATTATCTTTTACAAAGGAGTTTATTCTCTATTCGAATCATGTAGCATTGAAGTACTCAAAATACTCAAAAAAAAAAAAAAAATTCTTGACATGATAAGTGGGTTGAGTGTTTACAAGCTTTTAATTTTATCATCAAACATAAATCCAGTATCTTAATAGTGTGGAGGATGCTCTTAGCTAAAGATATTCCTTACTATATACTTTGCAAATAAAAGTCATTGTGTTAGAAGTAGTCAAAGATCATTACAAAGATCATCTATCTTTGGCAAGATTTGGGAAGAATGCTTGAAGGGTCCATTTAAATATTTCTTGATTGATGATAGCTTTTTTTAAAAGATAGTTTGCTATGTGTTCTAAGTTACTCCTTACGGGAAGTAATTAATTTTAAAGCACATAATGGAGGTCTCATTGGACATTTTGGTAGAGATAAAACTCTTGTAACTTATTTTAAAAATCTTTTATTGGTCTAGGATAGAACGAGATGTCAAACATTACATTAAGATGTGTAGAACTTGTCCATTGCCAAACGTTATGGAGAAAGTACTAGTTTATATACTCCACTGCCAGTTCCAACATGCTCTTGGGAAGAGTAAGCATGGATTTTGCAGTTAGTTTACCTTGAACTTAAAGGAATAAAAATTTGACCATGATAGTTGTTGATTGATACTCCAAATGGCACATTTTATTCCTTGGACCAATATTTTTTATTCTACACATGTTGTTGATCTTTTCTTTAAAAATCCTTGGACCAGTTGTTACTATAAGTTTGGAAATTTTTTGAGAAATATGGTTTGTAAAAATATTCATTAATGAGATATAATTTTGGCTCAACCTAAGTTTATCTGTGTTGGTTTTTAGCCAAATAACTGAAATAAGCCTTTTTAAGATAGTGTATGGCAACAATCCAATTACTCAACTGGATTTTAGCTCCGCTTCCAATTACTCAATATTTTAGTAGTGATGGAGAGAATCATACTACATATATCGAGATGTTACATGAATAAGTTCGACGAGAAATTTTCAAGCATAATAAGAAGTATCAAAAGAATGCCAATGAGCATAGAAAGCCAACAGTATTTAAGGAAGGTGACTTGGTCTAGATTCACCTTGTAGTCGTCATGGCAAATTGCAAACTAGAGTTGATGGTCCTTCTAAAGTTCTACAGATAATTGGTCAGAATTGCCTATAAAATTGAATTTCCAAGTGATTATAGAGTTTCAATGACCTTCAACATCGTATATTTTTCTCCTTACATTGAAAAAGAACTTGATCTAGACTCAAGGGTGAGGTCTTTTCAAATCGAGGTACAATACCAAAATAATTCAGGATGAACTATAGAATAATGAAGCAAGTTCTAGTAGAAAGAGTTACCATTTGTGTGAGAAAATAATGTCTAATGAAGTTGTATCAATTAGTGCAGTTGGAACCAATTTTCAGGGTACTATGTCAGTTTTTTAGTCAACTGCCCAAAATAAACTGCTTTCACTGGGAGAAGAAATAGATGGTGAGCCATGTCATTGAAAAGCAACAGATGTCTAGCTTCTAATGAAATAAATCGATCTCAGAAGGTGAGCCATGTCATTGAAAAGCAACAGTTGTCTAGCTTCTAATGAAATAAATCAATCTCAGAAAACATGTTTCTACAAGGAGTTATATTGAAATTACTAAGGACTACCATATTGGTCTTATGATGCGGCTGGTCTTGGGAAGATCTCAATTTTTGATCAATTTTTATGGTTCTCTTTACTTGGCTTCTAATTGATGTTTAGTTTAGATTGTTATGTGTTTTTCTTTCATATTTCCTAGTTATGTTTTTTCATTTTTCTGAGTCATGGTGGTTGTGTTTCACATTGGAGACCACCCTATGCTTGGAGGATTCCAAGCTTTGCTTAAATAAGGCCACCTATAGTAATCATTTCCACCAAAATATTTTGAAGAATGTATTTCATATTTTAAGTGTTTGGCTTGTGTCTAAGAAGAAAAATATTCTTGTTCTTACTCTAAACTCTTAGGTGGATTCCTAGAGTGTTGAGCATTGTTACACACTTGTAGTGCCTTGTGATTCATCATACTCCATATTTTTTTGGTGTCACAAAGACTCAAGCTTACTTTTGTAGTTAGTTTCATCTTTATGAAAATTATTCATTCTGTTTTTCTACTTTAAACTTCTAATCATCTTTTGTAAAGATAGAGATTGAGTCTATTTTCAAATATATACTCCTAAAAAAAAAAATCTAATTTTAAATAATTTGTTTATGCATCAACCTAACAACTATTTCATTATTAATGGAAGATTCAAAAAATTCAAAACTCATTCACTTAAGAGATTTGTTAATCTTTTTTTTATAACAATGATAGAATAGTGATTGATAGGGAACATGTTAGTGAAGCCTGATCCTTCTAATGTTTTCATGTCCCCCATTCCATGCTCTAACTCAATTTCAATTCCATGCTTTGCTTCTTTTCTATTTTGGCTTTAATTATGAACTCCACTTTTAGGTTGATCTTTTAATCTGCTAAGGTATATGACAACAAGTGGGTGTTCCTTTTCATTTTTTTTTTTGGTCCCATATTGACTCCTTTATTCGTCAAGAAAGAGAATAGATAGCACCCCAACTCCAATAAGAGTTTCTTTAAATAAGGGACCGATTTGGCCATCGAAGGAGAGGAACTTAAATAGCAGTGCTATGCCTGAAGATGAGTTTTTGTCCTTTTTTCTATTTATTTTCTATTTTTTTAATAATCCTCATATTCTTTATTTTTGACAACCACTACCTCTTGTCCCAACACTAGATACTAACACCACCAACACAACCAATGTCTAATGGGAGGCGATGGCTACCATCAACAGAGCTCCTATAACCAAATATAACTATAGTAGCTGTTGTCCAGATCTAGATTTGGCCACTTTTCATGGTTTCCACGGCTATGGCCATGGCAGTCGAGGGTAGGTATAAATATGTATGTATATGATATGATATGATATTATATAATATATATACATATTAAATATTTTCAATACTTTTTTTATGAAGTTGTAACTTTGATTGAACTTGGAACTTTGATTTCTAAAAATATCCAACGATTGATAAATAAGAGTACAATAGTCTTTTATATATAAAAAATCTTAAAAGCTCACAAAAATAGTGTACCTACATGCACACATACATCAATTTACGCCAACTCCCTAAAAGATATACATTGCATGATCTTGACAAATGAAGAATGCGTTTTGTATTTTTTTTTTCAGAAGGTTTTTTTACCCATTTTAATTATCACAAGGGTCATATGAATTTCCCCTCTCAACTTCACGAGTTGATTGGCCCTTCTCTATAAAGAGTAACTTGTGAATTGATTGCAAACTTGGCACAAGGTGGGAGGTGCTTAGTGGCATCTGTCGAAATAATAGCATAAAGGCATTGCATTAATGTGTGCTAGCCGTATAACTGAATTGCTGCTTTGGAACTGTTTGATACTGAAGAAAAATTCCTTCTTTATTGCATTGGAGCTCCCCATGAACTGAACAAAAAACCTATTGAATTCCTAATTTCATCGTATTCCAACATCAACACATAGTTATGTGTAGTTGCTTTTTATCTACATCTTAATTTAATTTAATATAATTCAATTTTTCTAATGAGTTTAATGCATAATATGAAATTTTAGTTGCTAGCTCTTTCCTATTATTTAAATCACAAAAGAGAGTATATTCAAATGATTCATTTTCTTTTTATTTCAAATTGTAATTATTCACGTTGAAAAGCATGGAAGAGGATTCGATAAGGAATCTTCTTAATCTCTGCACAGAATACAGGAATTTTGAAACTCACAACTAGGAAATGAAAGAACTAGGAAGAAAAGTGGAACTTCTTGAGAAAGTAGGATTTTTATGATTATATATACATTTCTTATTTTGATATAAGTGAAGAAATACCCTAATTAACACATCTTTCTTTTTGTATTTTCAGGTCTAGGATCTTATTGGACTTATTTTTGCAAGATGGTTGCTTCACTGATGCATAAATAGAAAACGACACTAATGTTTTAGAATATATTTCATTTGTGCTAGATTTATGAGTGAAAATTCTTTGGTGGAATAATGTAAAAAGTAAGGGATTAGAATTTTCAGCAAGTAATACAACAAGTTTCTCTTAGTTCAGATAATAAGATGCTGCCAATGACGTGAAAAGCTGCAAGGAAATCAACTATCTAGAGAGGGAGAGAGAGAGAGTAGAATGAACATTAATCAATATGGTTAATGAACTTCTTAAAAAAGGCTTGATACTATTCAGGGATCCACTAACTGTGTGCATATTGTAGCCTGCTAACACCTTTTGCAAGGAATGCCCTATAGAATAAATGGTAGGTATTATTACATATCTTATACAGTATGACAGAATAAACCAGAAAATAGAGAAACAACAAATTAAAATATTAAATTTGGGACTTATATCTTTTAGAGCATTTTGAGCAATTGAACTTGATTATGAATTTAGTCATACATTCTACTTATAGTTTCCACCATCTCAATGAACAATGGTGATTAATCATATCTAATGAGCTAGTATGGCATTATAAAACTCTTTAAAGAAATTTCCAAAGAAATTTACATAGAATGTTCTTATAATTTTTTAAAAGAATATGCTCAATTGTGTTACAAAAGTAATAAAGAAAAAACATTATCCACATTCGTTAGTATAAATAGCTCGCTTATATGGCTTTTTAGCTTTTTATTTATGTTTTTATTCTTTTGATTTAAGTGGAAATGGTAGCTTTACTTAAGATATATTATCTTATCAAGGTTTTAAGTTATCGATTGTTCGATATTTTTAAGGTTATTAGGTTCAATTCTCTTAGTCAGCATTTATTCCAGTAAAAATAGGATTTAGATTATTAGCTTACACTAAGCTAAATTTTAATAGACTAAATTATGTTTTAGTTAAATCTCAAAGTGCAATTTCAATCAAAATTAGAAAATTAATTGGATAATTCTAACTTGTAAGTCCAATTCTCTCAATTATAAAATTTCGTTTTTAAACTTGAGCTAAGTTAAATTTAGTCTAATTTCTACTAAAGCCTAGTCAAATTGAAAATTCTACTCAAGTAACTCAATTTGTAAACTTTTTAAATTGGATAAGGTTTAGACCTAATTTTGAAGACCAATATTTGTCCGAACAAGGTTAGGACCCAGTTCTGACTCCAATCACCGTGTCATCACATCACCTTCCTTGATTGCTGTCGAGGTGGTGGCTATCTCCACTAGTTAGTGTGCTTCTCCTTCTTGAGCAAGTCCTCTCAAGTAATTTTTTGATTGGCCATTGTTTGCCCAATTAATTGGTAGAAACCACTAAGAATTGCAACTACCAACATGACCTTCGTTTTTTCTACGACTAGTTGTCAAAATCCTAAATATAAGGTACCAAAATGATCCTCAGTAGAGCCCATCATGTCCTCTCTATTGATATCAGGATTAGACTGTTGAAAGTAGGAGAACCAACACCTATCACTATCCAAAAAATTCCAATGTTTTTGTTGGAATTTTAGGACGTTCATATGAAAATGGCCGTTGAGATTTGAGGGCGATAGTAATGCAATTATTTTTATGTCTTACGATCATTTTTTGATCATGAAAAGGTTGAGTTACGTTTAGGAAAGCTTTTGAGAGTCAGATAAAATTCCATCCTCAATGTATTATATAAAACTATTTTCCAAACTTTTGATTTGACCACCAAAAGTTCCTAGTACCCCTAAATTGAACCTCTAGACTTTTTAACCGCCTTATTTATGGGCCCCAAATCTCAGTATCTAAAAAATTGGATTGAATTGAGTAGTTAGATTGATTGGATATATTGATCGATTCGATTTTGAGTTAAAGCAGTAAGTCACTCTGTTTTGCTAAATCGTCTAAATTGATAGTTGGACCATTCGACTCGTTAAACCAATTGTAGTTTATTGGAACTAGATTGGTGTATTTATTTTTTTCCTTTAATTTTTGGCCTAGCAAAGTCTTTTTTTGTTATTTTTTTAACTAATGTACAAACCTCCCAGGCTAAGGTACATTTTAAAAAGCTAAAAGCCTAAAATACTCAAACAAATCTTTAAAATAAAAGCCCTAAATCAAATCTAACATTCTAATGTCTAAATCGAGCTAGAAGGTAGAAATCCTTAATCCCTCACCTAACCTGTCACGCCACAATAATCAAACCACGTATTCTAGTATTGAAGCGTGAAACTCAATCCCAAATAAATGATATTAATAATCCGAAATCATAATGTTAGATAAGAACTCAAACAAAGCCAAGCTAGTCTTATAACACAAAACTTAAAGTGCCAATACCTAAGCTCAACTAAAGCAAAATAGAATTCATAATAAATAAAATAGAACTAATAAGGTTAGGAGAAATATACCAATCTAATGCAAAAATCCAAACTAAGACTTCAATCTTGATTCTCATCATACAGAAGATTCACCTCCTCACTAGGGCTAGGATCTAGATCTGCCAAAATGAAGTTAAAGAAAAGAAAAGAATGTGAGTAAAAGATTCAGTGAATGCAAAGTACGTGCAATGTGAGTTCATGAATTTAACATGATTTGTATAGTGAAAATATTCAAGAAAAACATAAACGGAAATCATTAAACAGTCAAGTAGTAACAAATCAAGAATTTAATAAACACTTTCCTAGACTAACAACTTAAATGCAATGATCAAATAGTGTTTGTTGTAGCCAATCAACCTTATGACTCCCACCATAACAGTCCATTATTGCTCTAGCAAGGTGCAACCTTACCAAAACAGTGCTCGAGCCTAGGTCCTCGAGAAATCCTACGCCTACCTCAACCACAAACGGCTTCTGTAGTGCGCTAGGGAGATTAGGCCATGGGGGCTTGGAGTTCAACCGGCAAGCCTGTTGCTACCCAGTGAAGTCCCTTACACATCCAGGCCAAGTTTGATCCAACTAACAATAACATTCGTAGCAGCGGTAACAAAAAATTCAGTAAATCAATTGATCATCGAATTTAACTGCTAGTCTAGAAGCATTAAAAGATCATAAAGCGCATATTTTCTCACAGCATGAAACAAAAAAATAATAATTTCTGTGCGCAGTGGAATATAGTTATAGTGCATTGTAAACTGAAAACAAGTTACGATCAAATTATTATATCATATATCCTTCTGGGTTTTGAAATATAATATTTATAATATACATATATAGTTTAGGCACTCACAGTACTTGTCGCATTGAGAGTTGTCCCCAAATATGTAAGTTTCAAATCACTGGCTGAAACAATTCCCAAGACTCAATTAAAAATCATATATCTTCATTGGCATACAAAAGTTACTAACCTATGTCCTGGACAAATTGAAGAATGATCGGAGGAATGAGGATACTAAAATCTTTGGATTATTTGCCACTATTTATTTTAAGACTTCAAACTATCTATTCTTAAAAATTTTAAAATATCTTAGAATCCTAATCTAATTGTATCACTGAGTACCAAGAGTTATATCTTTCGTCAACTCTAATTTCCAAAGCCTAGATAATTTCAAACTCTTTAATTTATATAAATGAACTAGTACTCATGATTACGAAGGAAAAGGAATGCAAAGAGTTACCAAAATTAATATCCAAAGAGTCCTAATATAATTGAAATTATAGTACTAGGAAAGTATTAAATTTATTGTATGTGTAATGGTATAAAGTAATGGAAGGTGTGGGATATGACCAAAGATGTGTGTGTGTGTGGCAGCATAGGAATAAGTGATTTTGGCATGTAAAGATGACATATGTGGTGGCCATATATGTATTACAATGATTAAGATTACTTCAACATGGTGCATGACACCTTCCACATTTAAAAAATAATTGACAATTTCTGAAAATTTCTGTCAATTTAAAGATCTGGAATCTTTTTTCTCAATTAGAAATTTGTTTTCAAAAAAAAAAAAAAAAAGACTCAAGGAATGAAAGCATGAAATAAATTATAAAAATCAGAAAATTATTTTGTTGTAGATAAATTTCAATTGTCTCAAATTAATTTTCAAAAGAGAGAATTATCTTACATGATAATTTAGTTGAATAAATTTCGATTGAAAATAATGAAATTATGAATTAAACACAAAAGTAAAAGAAAAATCCAAATAAAAATAAACATCCAAACCTATTTTGTTTTTCTTAAGAATTCAATTTCCCAAAAATTATGAGAATACACCCTCAATTTTCATATTTCTAGAATAATTATCTAACTAGTAATAAATAGGTGCAAATAGTAACGATTCCAGAAATGAAAGTATGGAGGGGCCAAAAGCTATAAAAATATAAAGTCTAAGTATAAATTTTACATTTTACAAACTTATAATGTATGACTTACATCAAAGTTGAGCACAATCATCGTTTATACCATAAATTTCATTCGTAATTGAATCATTATAAAAAAAAAATTGTAATATCATTCTCAATATAATTAACTAAGCAACTGGCTAAAAAATTATTTTTATTTTATTTTTGAGCTTTTCTTTCATAATATTTATAGTTTGAAAATTTTTCTTGCTTGTAGCTGCTAAAAGACAAAAGAAATTAAAAAAAGTCTTTCTAAAATATTTATTAACTTTTGTCTCTTTACCTCAATCTTGTTAAAGTCAAAAAGATGAATTTTTAAGTTGTTTTGCAAGTTCTTAAGGCTCTTTTTAACTAAACTCCTATACCTTTTTTTCTCACACGAATAAAATGAAAATACTCTAATGGGTCTAACCTAATTAGACTCTTCATTTGATTACTTGATTGTGAATATAGACTTAAAAATTCATTTTGAGTTTATAAAATTAAATAAGTAAAAATTGAATTAATTAAATTTATTTTTATAACTAATTAAAAATTAATTGATTTAATTTAACAAATGTAAATAATTAATTTTTTTAATTTAAAGCCCAACAAGAAAAGTTAAATCTTTTAAATTAATGAATGTTAATTAAAAATTAATATTTTAATTAATATTAAATGGTCTATTCTTTTAAAATCTAAATTTAAATTAACTATTATTAAAACTTTTTAATATATATATGTATATATACACAGACATGTACACTCACACACACAAGGTTGGGGGGGGGGGGGGGGGGAGGGGTGCAGTGGCCCCTGCTTGCCCCTTGTAAATCCGTCCCTGGGTGCAAATCAATTCAACCAAATATTCTTTACCACCTAAAACTAAAAACAAGAGACTACTTAAGAAATCATAAGAAGAAAGAGAAGAAGAAAACAAAACACATATGTCTATACATATATATTAAAAATAGGAACATCATCTTAGGTTCTATTCTTAATCAAGTAGCAATCAATAATTAATTATAATCAGCTAAAGTATGAAATTTTCATAGAAGGAAGAAAAGGTACACGTGGAGGTGGCGGCTAATTATGTATCCATCGATTACCTGAATTAAATTCTTTTATTACATGCATCCTCGGCCGGTCCTCTTTCTTTTTCTTTTCACTTGAATTTTATTGTAACAGAATCGCCTTATGTGGGCAAGTAGGAAACTGCATCAAACCAACTCCAACCATTAAAAGACCATAGCATCCAAGTGATACAATGAAGTAGAGTGGTAGCAACCAAGTATAGCTCTCTAGAATAACAGATACTCGCAATAGGCTAATCCAAACCGTTGATAGGGCTACAAGCAATGCCATAATCTTCAGAATGTGCTTCATTGGATCTAAAGAAGTTTTCTTCACTTTTTATCTCAAGGGTTATGTTGTATAGGTAGCTTCAGAAAGGAGAAAGAAAGCCAAAATTATTAAAGCAGCTGGCTTTCCTTATTTCGGGACTTTCCTCTAACCTTTTTGAATTGGGATTTTGGAAATCTTACCCTATTTTTGTCTTTCAAAGGACAGAATACAAGACCTAAAAATTAGTATCCCGTGTAGGGCTGCCAGAGTTGGAAGGAGACTTTAACAAAGGTGAGCTGAGAAAGAATCTTATTGAGTTTCAAGTTGCCAGTGGGACTATGGTTGATTGAAAGTGGTCCGTGGCAGCGGAGAGAGATGGGTTGCGGTGGTGATAACTCTCTCTCTCTCTCTCTCTCTCTCTCTCTCTCTCTCCTCGTTTTCTATTTCTTTTTCTTTTGTTGTATGATATCATTAGGTTTTTGTCTCAAAGGACTATATATATGGGGTATCAGTTTATTCAAAAGAGGACTCTAATTATACTCCCTGTAAGACTAGGATGATTACTTACTATTAATTCTAATTCAATAAAATTTTAACAAGTCCTATAATTAATAATTCATACTCCTAGAAATATTATAATCTAACCTAGAAGAGTAAAATTTACTATAACTAAAGATTTAAAGATTTATTATTAATATAAACTTAAGATTGAATATGATAGTTATCATTATATTATTAGAAAGGAATTTAAATTTTCTTTTTTTAATTTTTAATATACGTATATATTCTTAAAAGAATGGTATTTCATGTCTTTAATTGAAATACTAAATAAAATGAAATAAAATAATATAACTAATCAATTAAAATACGAAACAAAAATTTTGGGGCATTACACTACCCATGTGCTTTGGGTTGTCTTTGAAGGCTAGAGTAGCATTAAGATCCATAAATCAAAACTTCAGAAGCTTGAAATTAACTAAGATGCTCAAGCTCCCAAGGATCTAGACATGCTATAGATCTGGATTATGATGAAGAATTACCTCTTGTAGCTCAAAATCAAGGAGAAGATCAACTATCTCTCACGAGTCCAGAAACTGTCTGGAACTGGCACAGTGGAAAGATGGCAACGTTTGCCCAGGCTAAACTGCTCCGAAAATCAAAAAATTAAATATGGAACACCTCCACACAAAGTGGAAGCTACTGTGAGAAATTTGAGATAAAAATCCTTCTGGATCGCTCCATAAAAATTCTCCAACCGGAAGCTGCTGCAGGTGGATCTCCAAAACTGAGCAAGTCAAATGCCTTGCCTCTATTGATACGATCCACACACCAAACAATCTTCCAATTTCCCCACACTAGAAGGTGGAGTTAGAGAGGATAAAATTAGGTAGAGGAGGCCCATTTTTAGGTTGGGAAGAAGAACAAATGCAAAGCTTCAACTCATGATGCAATGCATGGAGAGAGAGATTTTGGAGGGAATGCAAAAATCTAATTCTCACACTTTTCAGCAACTAATTTCAAATTTTGCACACCACCTATATCTATATATAGAGGGTGCAAGGTGTGATGCAAGTTGGCATCACACCTTCCTCATGGTGACTGCCCAAGTGGCAAGCCAAGTTGGCAAAATTCAAATTCAAGTCTTACTTGAATTTTAAGTGCATTTCAATTTCATTTGGAATTTTATTTCAATTTAATTCAAATGCTAATTTAAATGAACACTTCATTGAAATTTTCCCTCCGAAAAGGATTATTCCCATCAATTAAATTAAACACTTTAATTTAATTAATTAACCTTTGAGTTAACTCTTAAATCAAACAAGCTTAACTCTTTAAACTTAAATTAGTCAACTTAACTCTTTAAGTTAACTTGTCCAATTGATGGTCAATATGGCACCAAATAATTAACTCCTTAATCATTGGTCAAATTTAACTCTTAAATTAGTTGACTAATTTAACACTTAAATCAATCAAACTAAAATTTACCATCGGATTGGAACCTTGAAAATCGGTCACAAAAGGGTGATCTTTCCAACACTTGGAAAATTGATCTACCAATTTTGGAAGCTATTTGGCTATTGTGTGTGACCTAATAGGTTCTATCATTCATTGGACATGAACTCACAACTCTTTGTGACTTTTGAATATCTCATATTCATTTTAGTTTTAAACTCATTTTAAACTAATTGACTCAATTCAATTAATCATATTAATTGAAGAGTACCCAATCTCCATGGTCGATGTCCAACCTCAAGCCCATGGAGCCCAACTAATTGGTTGAAATGAATATTCTGGATCATAGCTTCACGCGTACCATGCAAATACAGTCCTTTCGTCTCCTGTCTCCCAAAAGAGGCCTAAGGCAATATATTTGTCGGCTCTCCAATAGCCTCGATGCTATGTCTCTATTCTTAATGTCCAATTCCTTTGTGTGATCTCACCTTTGGAAAACTCCTTTTCCAAATTATCACACCACCTTGCGCAAGGATTTCTTGGAATCAATCATTATAGAACATATGGGAGATATACTCACCCTTCACAAAAGCGAGGAGTCGGATTCCATCTTGGATCTCACAAACTTCCATGCCAAGTAGCTCATACCCAATCTCAACTCGAAAGACCTGCTAAGTGGTCAAGGAAGAGTCAAAGCATGAAAACCGGACACAAGATTACCATGGATTCTCAGGTCAGAGAACTAATAATATGCACTAGCGTAAGCGGGAGAATTAACCACTACTGACTTGCCACTACGGCTATCTAGTGGATTCTCCGGAGGGTCTTCAGTGCCTTGTTCTCTAACAAGCACCTACTAATATGCACTCGTAACTCATACAAATTGCTCATGGAATGGAGCAATATCCAACTCTTAGATTTATGCATCGTTAGTGCAAGTCTATCCAAATTTCGGATGCCCCGTCTCATAAGATCCTATGACTTGAAAGATTTAAGATCACGACGTGTAATACTTATTCCATGGTCACCGAACCAAGTCCCATAGTTATGTATGATCTAAGGGCTTCATCCAAATGCAAATGAAGTAATATAAATCATAAGATAAAGGTGGCCATATAAAGAATATCATTCAATCAAGATTGTTTTACAAGAAAATAACCTTTTTAAGGTCAATCTAATTAGCTTACCGGGCACTATTCCAACAATCTCCCATTTGCCCTAAGCCAATGCCCCATGGCCTTGAGACCTATCTTCTCAAGATGTTCTTCAAAGACCTTTTACGCTAAGAGCTTAGTTAGTGGATCTACTTTATTGTCTTCCGAGGCAACTCTCTCCACTTGGATGTCACCTCTATCAATGATATCCCGGATCAAATGATATCGCCTCAAAATGTGCTTGGATTTCTAAAGAGATCATGGCTCTTTAGCTTGCACTACTGCCTGGTGTTGTCACAGAAGACAACAACTTGCTCAGCAATGCTTGACACTACATTCAACTCTTAAATGAAGTTTTTCATTCAAACACCTTCCTTTGCTGCTTTCGAAGCCGCAATATATTCTACTTCAGTAGTGGAATCGGTCGTGGTGTCTTGTTTGGAACTCTTCCAACTCACCGCACCATTATTGAGGCAAAATATAAATCCAAAAGTGGATTTAAGGTCATCTACATTGGATTGGAAACTTGAATCCAAAAACCCCTCTAGTTTCAATTCTCCATTGCCGTATACGAAAAACAAGTCCTTAGTCTTTCTCAAGTACTTAATGATTCCTTTTATAGCTATCTAATGACTCTCACCAGGATTGGATTGGAACCAACTCATAACACTTAGCGAGTGTGCCACATCCGGTCTTGTACATTGAACTGCATACATTATGCTACCAATGGCGGAGGCATAAAGTATGTGAGACATCCTTCATTTCTCTTCCTCAGTCTTGGGGGCCATAGACTTTGAGAGACGAATGCCATGTCCCATGGGAAGGAATCTTTTCTTGGATTCTTCCATACTAAACCTTTTTAGTAACTTGTTAATGTACGGGGTTTGGGATAGCCCCAACATCCTCTTAGATCTATCTCTATAGATACGTATTTCCAATACATATGATGCTTCTCCTAAATCCTTCATAGAGAATTATGTAGATAACCATGCTTTAGTACACTCTGACATTCCTACCTCATTCCCAATGTGAAGGATGTCATCGACATAAAGCACAATAAATTGTACTGAACTCCCACTAGCCTTCTTGTACACACATAGTTCATACACATTTTTGATAAAGCCAAACGATTTGACCATTTTGTCAAAATGTATGTTCTAACTTCGAGACACTTGTTTGAGTCCATAAATGGATCTTTGGAGTTTGCAAACCTTTTACTCACTCATCTTGCATGTAAAACCTTGTGGTTGCTCCATATAAATTTCTTTTTCAATATCACCATTGAGGAAAGCAGTTTTCACATCCATTTGCCATATCTCATAGTCATAATATACGGCTAAGGCAAGTAGAATCTGAATGGACTTAGGCATAGCAACCGCTGAAAAGGTTTCCTCAAAATCGATATAAGGTCTTTGAATGTAACTTTTTGCCACTAGTCGTGCCTTAAAAGTTACTACTTCTCCATCTACCCCAAGCTTTCGCTTATAGATCCACTTGCAACCAACGAGAACTATTCCCTTAGGTGGATCTACCAAAGTCCATACTTTGTTTGAATACATGGAGTCCATTTCGAATCTCATGGCTTCAAGCCAACGTCCCGAATCTATGTCCAACATAGCTTCCTCATAGGCCTTCGGATCATCATTCAATTGGCCCATCTCATGAAGGAATTTGAACCTTTCGGGTTGCTTCTTAATTCAATCCGACCTACGTGGAGGTCGTGTACAAAGCTTCACTTGCTCACTTGTTTCCACTGCTTGTGGGATTTCATGATTATCTTGAACTTTATCAAGTTCAACAACAATGTCATTTCTATCTAATAGAAATTCATTTTTCAAAAAGTGGAGTCCATTGAGAGAGAATCCCATTCTCCTTTAGATAATCCAAGAATTTGGTGCTCCAGTATTTTTTCCCCTCAATCTGATCAAAGAGCTTTAATGCTTAGCCCTAATTGCTTTTCTACTTTATTCCTATACTCTTTGAACTTTTCAAAGGCTTCGGACTTGTTCTTCATAAGAAACACGTGTCCAAATCAACTAAAGTCATCGATGAAGGTGATGAAGTAGGAATAGCCTCCTCTCCCACTAACTCTTAGTGGTCTACAAATGTCCGTATGGATCAAATCCAAGAGACTTGTGGAACGCTCCGTTCATCCTACGAAAGAAGCTTCGGTCATTTTTCCCTTTAAACAAGATTCACAAGTGGGAAGATCCTCAATACTACTAACATTTAGAGTTTTGAGAGCTTCTAACTTGCTCATCCTATTCTTAGAGATATGACCAAGTCTTGCATGCCAAAGAATGACATCTTCTTGGATATCTAATTTTCTTTTACTTGATTGAATATGCATTAGTGAAGGTAGAGAATCAAATATGTACAATCTATTTATTAATGTACCTTGAGCAATCAAAGAACCATTCTTTAATGCCATCAACTTCCCATTCGATATAGAAAAATCAAATCCTTCATTATCAAGAACGGGAATTAAAACAATGTTCTTAATAAGGTAGGTACATAAAAAAATGGATCAGGTACAATGCAAGCATTCCCCAAGTCTAACTTGATAACGCCTTGGAAAGTGGCCGCAACTCTTGCTCTATTTCCTAAGTAGAGGATCATATCCCCTTCACGGAGACTTTTTCTTCTTTTCATCCCCTGTAACAAATTACAAAGGTGAGAACCGCATGCAGTATCAAATACCCACATGGAAGAATTAGTCATCATGTTCACTTCAATAAAGTACATACCCTTCTCAAGGGTTGCAAGGTAAGCTTTGCAATTTCTTTTCTAATGCCCTTTTTCGCCATAGTGGAAACAACTAGCTTCAGTTCTAACCTTCTTCTTAACCCTTCCGAAAATTTTCTTGGGTTACTTCCTTTTCGAAGAAGAACTCTTCTTTCTCTTACCTCCCTTTCTAGAACCCCTAGGGCCCTTCGACTTGAAGGAGGATGCAAGCATAAGAGGCTTTTCCTTTCTTATAGTCGCTTCCGAGGTCACAAGCATATTGGTTAATTCATTAATCGTAACATCTTACTTGGACATATTGAAATTCATGACAAAGTGATCATATGACGGTAGTAATGAGTGTAGGATCAAATCCACATAAAGGTCTTTGTCCATGACCACATCTAACTGTCCAAACTTCTCGATGAGTCCTATCATCTAAAGGTTGTGATCATGGATGTTGGACCCTTTACTCATCCTTACCCTAAAGAGCTCTTCAGATAAAGCGAGCCTTTTGTGTCTACTTTGTACACCATCTAACTCTTGCAAGTGCACATAGATCTCTCGAGCATATTTCATATGCTCATGAGTCTTTTGGAGCTCATTGGACATAGATGCCATCATGACATACCTCACTTGTAGATCATCATCTACAAATTTTGTGAACATTTCATGTTATGCGTTGGTGGCATCATCACCAAGTACGTCCACAGGACTTTGATCAAGGACATAAGTCCGCTTTTCAGAGTCAAGAATGATTTTAAGGTTTCTTAACTAATCTTGGAAGTTTGGCCCGATTAGTTTATTAGTTTCCAAAATGCTTGCGAGTGGATTTTTAGCCATTGGTTTGAAGATTTCAAAAATCCATAAGAAGCAAAAAAAATAGTATAAGCATGTGATTGATTTGATATTTAAAACATGTTTATGGTCTTTCAAGCATGTTTTCCTCTCACTATTTTATCAAATTCTTCACCCTCTAGAAGAATTCAGAAAATCATATTTCTTAGTGAGAATCAAGATCCTAAAGACTTGTAAGTGGACCCCTACTCCGAGTGCCATCCACAAACAATCAAAAGGTAAGCAACACTTGCTAATTGCATCTCGTGCAACTCTTGATATATTTTGCCTCACATTTCATATAGACACCCCGCTTCGAGTGCATCTACATTACTAAGTGTTAAGTCATACCTACCAATCAAAATTTGACTCGAGATGGCTCCATGTCATCCCTCGTTTCGAGTGCTAATGCATGGAGGTTCTCAAATCAAAGGTACATCATATGCAAAGTATATGCTCACAGCTTTCCTCTAAGTGTGACCCCTGCTTCAAGTGCCATCAAACAAATTTGGTAGCATCATCATGGCATATACTATTGGTAGAATGCTTGGATTAATTAAAACTCTTTTAATTTGTATCCATTTTGACTTAATATTAAAAAGCACTTAGACATTCTAAGTGGAGGGTTTTTGCTTACAAAGATCTCATCATTTTTATCATCTTATTTAGGTTTTCTATATCCTAAACATGCATCTCATACATCAATAGAATATGAAAAGCTTAAATAAGTAAATGCATCTAGCATGCTCTTAGGGTGGGATGACCATGAGCCTAACCAAGTGGTGCACTTAGAGCCATAGGTGCACCACCTAGTTGATTTTAGTTGGGTTGATTAAATCTAGCTATTAGATGATTGTACCCCATACATTCATAGGCCTTCAAAAGTCTCCATGCATTTGTTATATTCATTTTAGTTTAAAACTCCTTTTAAACTAATTGACTCAATTCAATTAATCATATTAATTGAAGAGTACCCAATCTCCATGGTCGATGTCCAACCTCAAGCCCATGGAGTCCAACTAATTGGTTGAAATGAATATTTTGGAGAACCATCATAGCTTCATGCGTACCATGCAAATACGGTCCTTCCATTTCCTATCTCCTAAAAGAGGCCTAGGATAAGATATTTGTCGGCTCCCTAATAGCATCAATGCTATGTCTCTATTCTTAATGTTGAATTCCCTTGTGTGACCTCACCTTTGAAAAACTCTTTTTCTAAATTGTCACACCACCTTGCGCAAGGATTTATTGGAATCGATCATTATAGAACATATAGGAGATGTACTCACCCTTCACAAAAGTGAAGAGTCGAATTCCATCTTGGATCTCACAAACCTCCATGCCAGGTAGCTCATACCCAACCTCAACCCAAAAGACCCACTAAGTGGTCAAGGAAGAGTCAATGCATGAGGACCTTACTCAAGGTTACCATGGATCCTCAGGTCGGAGGACTAATAATATGCACTAGTGTAAGTTGGAGAATTAACCACTACCGACTTGCCACTTCGACTATCTAGTGGATTCTCCGGAGGGTCTTTAGTGCCTTGTTCTCTAACAAGCACCCACTAAAATGCACCCGTATCTGATACAAATTGCTCATGGAACGGAGCAATATCCAACTCTTGAATTTATGCATCATTAGTGCAGGTCTATCTGGATCTCAGATGCCTTGTCTCATAAGATCCTATGACTTGAAAGATTTAAGATCACGATTGTGTAAAACTTATTCCATGGTCACCGAACCAAGTCCTGTAGTCATGTATGATCTAAGGGCTTCATCCAAATGCAAGTAAAGTAATATAAAGCATAAGATGAAGGTGGCCATATAAAGAATATCATTTAATCAAGATTGTTTTACAAGAAAATAGCCTTTTCAAGGCTAATCTAATTGGCTTGTCGAGCACTATTCCAACAGTCTCTCACAAGAATTTTTAACTTATGAAATCGAACAATATAATTTAGACTTTATGTTTTATGTTTAGTATTTTATGAACTTCTAAGTAATATATAAAATTCACAATATAAATATATATCTTATGTAATGTTGATGTCACGGTAAGCAACGATTGAACCAGTGAACCATGAACTGATAAGTTTTTTCATTCAATTAGCAGTCCGATTTTTCAAACACTACATGGTTTTCCAATTAAGCCTTTACATTTTTTATTTTCTTCTTCTCAATCCCTAATATTTAGAATTTCAAGCAATTCGGTTCCTACTTTATTTTTAATTCAATTCTTTAATTTTTAGTAGTTGTTCTTAGGTTTTGAGCAATTTAATATATTTTAAATTAAAGATATATTTTTGTATACTATAATTTATTGGCTAAAATTTATTCCATTGAATATTTCATTATTTTCTTTATCTATTGTATGGAAAATCATGCCATTACTCATCACATTTTGTTCAATCAACTATTAATAAATAGTGAAATGTGATACACATTTGGAAAAATAATTTTCTTGTTTGTTTTATTTGGAGAGCTTTTGAAAGGTTAATATCCAGAATCATATTATATATGAAGAAAATAATACTTAAATTTGACTATAGTAGCACTTAATCTAGTTCTGGATAATAACCATTCAAAAAACTCTCCAAATAAAATAAACAAGAAAATTATTAATTATAAGTTTTAATCAATGTTGAAAATTGGTGATGTTTACAATTAAAGGAACTTCATTAAATTCACTTGATGATGGTCGAAAATAGAGTAGGGTCCTTTGTGGAGTTTAGTGAATTTGGAGAGTTCTTTGCTTTGGGAATACGTTTGCATTGAGACAAAGATCTCTTATTCTTTTGTATCTTGTTTGACTTTAGAAGTTGGTATTTATAATGATTAATTCCTTAATAGGATCTAGCCCACTTGGGTCTATATATCTATCTTGATGGGCTTGATTAATTGGGCTCTATGACTTTTTCTTTCGCTTATTAATTATTTAATTAGGCCTTATGATTAATTTCACTTTTTTACTCTTAGGGTCTAATTTTCCATATCATCAAGCTCCCTAACTTTCAATTTAAAATTTTAATTTTTATATTGAAAGTACGGTTTGAGTTCCATTTTTAATTTTCTATCACCTTATTTAGTTAGATCTCAATGAATCAAACGTATGTTGGAATAATGCCCGGCAAGCCAATTAGATTGGTGTCTAAACTATTTCACTTATGACACAATCTTGGTTGAATGATATTCATAATATGGTCATCTTCATCTTATGCTTATATTTACTTCACTAGCATTTGGTTGAAGCTCTTATATCACACAAGACTACAGAACTTGGTCACGTACTGGGTGGTGATCATGGAATAAGTCTTACATGGTCATGATCTTAAATCTTTCAAGTCATAGGATCTTATGAGATAGGGCATCTGAGATTTGGATAAACTTGCACTAACGATGCATAAATCCAAAGGTTGGATGTTGCTCCGTTCTATGGGCAATCCCATATGAGATATGGATACATGTTAATAGGTCCTTGTTAGAGAACAAGGCATTGAAGGCCCACCTAGAGAATCCACTAGATAGCCAAAGTGGCAAGTTCTCCTACTTACGCTAGTGCATAAAATTAGTCCTCTAACTTGAGGATCCATGGTAACCTTGTGTTTAGGTCCTCATACTTTGACTCCTCCTTAGTCACTTAGCAGGCCATTCGGGTAGAGATTGGGTAAGAGCTATTTAGATATAGAGGTTTGTGAGATCCAAAATGGAATCTGATTCCTCATCTTTGTGAAGAGTGAGTGCATCTCTATATATTCTATAATGATCGATTCCAAGAAATCCTTGCTCAAGGTAGTATGACAATTTGGAAAAGAAGTTTTCCAAAGATGGGGTCATAAAGTGGAATCCAACATTGAAAATAGAGACATAGTATCAAGGCTATTAGGGAGTTGACAAATATCTTGCCCTAGGCCTCTTTTGGGAGATAGGAGATGGAAGGACCGTATTTGCTTAGTATGGATAGAACCATAATGGTTCTCTAAAAGCATTCATTTCAGCCAATTAGTTAGGCTCTATGGGCTTGAGGTTGGACATCGACCATGGAGATTGGGTACTCTTCAATTAATGGAGATTAATTAAATTGAGTCAATTAGTCTAAAGGGGTTTAAACTAAAATGAATATACGATATTCAAAAGTCACAAGGAGTTGTGAGCCTATGTCCAATGAATGGTAGAACCTATCGGGTCACACACAAAAGCCAATTATATTTCCTAATTAATGGAGGAAATTTTCTAAGTGTTAGGAAATTTACTCCAAGTGACCGATTTTAGGGTGACTAAAAATTGAGGTCAACTTTCGCTTGATTAATTTAATTGTTAAATTGATCAACTAATTTAAGAAGTTAAATTAAACCAATAATTAAAGAGTTAATTGTTAGGTGCGACATGACCATCAATTGGTCAAGGTAACTTAAAGAGTTAAGTTAATAATTCTTAGCTCAAAAGTTAAGCTAATTGACTTAAGAGTTAAGTCAAGGATTAATTAATTAAGTTAAAGTGTTTAATTTAATTAATGAGAGGAATCTATATTGGAGGAAAATTTCAAATGAAAGGTCCATTTGGTATGCATTTTAATTAATTTGAAATTAGATTCCAAATGTAAATGAAATGCACATAAATTTCAAATTTGATTTGAATTTGCCAACTTGCAAGCAAGTAGGCAGTCCCCTACCTTGAGAAAGGTGTGATGCCACCTTGGCATCACACCGTCCTCCCTCTATATATAGATATAAAGGTGAGGGTGGGCGGCTCATCACACTCCATGTGAAGAATTAGATTATCACATTTTTCCCTCCTTCAAATGTTGCCTCATGAGTTGAAGCTCTAGTTCTCTCTTTTTTTCCAACCCTTAAATCGGCCATGTACCTCTCATTTCTCCTCTCTATCTCTAGCTAATATTGAGGAGAAATTGGAAAAACCAATGGTGTGTGGATCATATTGATAGAGGCAAGACAATAGGATTGCTTGCCTTTGGAGATCCATCAGTCAGAGTAGTAACTTGGCAAATTTATTCCAGGAGATCCAAAAGGAGTTTTGATATGAAATTTTCATAGTAGCTTCATCCAAGAGTTGAGAATCTACTAGAATGTTTTCATATATGTCTAAGAAGTTTGGGTCGGGCAAAAGTTGCTTCAAATTCGTTGCGCTGCTGTTTGACAGTTTCTGGATTGAACAAGAGTTCTTTATCTTTCTTTTAGATTTTGCTAATCAAGGTAATTCTCCATCCAAATCTAAATCGTAAGCATGTTTAGATCTTTGTTTGCTTGTGAAAAACTAGTTAATTTTAGCTTATGAAGTTTTAATTATTTGATCCTAGTAGTGCCTCACTTGCCTCCAAGTGGTATCAGAGCCTAATTCATGCTTTGATTTGAATTTTTTGAATGATTGATTCGTGTGATGAATTGATCAAAATCACCAAATTCTCTATTCATTTGATGGATTGGAGTGTTCAGATGATGTTGTGTGTGACTCCTTGATTGATGAATTGAAAGCATGCTAATATGTGTTTTTAGTGTTGATTCATATATTTAGTATATTTTAATTCATAGCTATAAATGTTGAATGTTGATTTGGCATTTATTGATGTTAAATGGTGTTATAGCATATGTTGATTGACCTTAATTTGTTTTGGTCATTTTTGGATCCAATATGATTGGAAATTATTGAAGATTTTAGAGAATGTGATTCTTACTTCAACTTATTTTTTAAAGCATGATTGAGAACTTGAAATTCTATTTTTAAAAGGAGTTTTGAATCTAAAATATTATCTATAATGTGTGTTTTAATGTTTAGGAAGTGCCATAAATTTTTTTGGTGCATAAAAATTGAGCTAATTAGCACTTGACTTGAGCAAAAAGTGAAAACAGGGGCTGCTGCCCTACTTGGCCTGGCACTGGCCGAGCAACGGGTGCGCCAGGCACACGTCAACTATATAGCAGTGTGCCCAGCCTGGGCGAGCAGCGGCTAATTTTCTTTTGGCATGAGTTTTGTTGTTTTCTGTGCTCCTTTATGTGACAAAAAGTGTTTTGAATCACACATGATAGATGCACAAGTGTTGTGCAAGTTCTCAAAATTATGTTTGACATTTTTAATTGCTTTTAAAACTTTGTTAAAGTTAATCTCCAATTTATGGCATAATTGTTATGCTTCTACTTGCTTGGCTACTTAATTATTTATGAGATAAGCATTTAATTGTTGGAATTAATTGTTAATTCTAGATTTATTTATTGTTCATTTAATTGTTGAATGAATGATGAATGAATGGGGATGATCATGAGCCTTTAATATTGATTTTATTTGTTTCAAGTTGTTGAAAATGGTTGTATTAAATTGGGGCTTGCATGTCTCTTAATTCTATATTATAAATGTTATGAGAGTAGAATCAATAGGAGTGAGAATTTTTTTCTCTCGTAAATGTTACAAGGAGCAAGGAGACCATTAGAGGCATGGAGACCTAAGAAAACCCATGAATGTATGGGCATATACTTATGTAATATCTAGATTAATCAACCAACTTAAAATCAATTAAGTGGTGCACCTATGGATCTAAGTGCACCACTTGTTTAAGCTCATGGTCATCCCACCCTAGGAGCATGCTAGGTGCATTTACTTATTTATGCTTTCCATATCCTATTGATGTATGAGATGCACAGTATACAAATCCTAAATAATAAGATAAAATGATGAAATCTTTGCAAGCAAAAATCCTCCACTTGGAATGTCTAAGTGATTTCTAATATTAAATCAAAATGGATACAAATTAAAAGAGTTTTAATTAATCCATGCCTTTTACCAATAGTGTATTCCATGACAATGCTACCAATTTTGTGTCATAGCACTCGGTTACGAGGGTCACACTTAGGAGGAAAGCTGTGAGCATACACTTAGCATGAGATGCACATTTGACATAAGAACGCCCACACATTAGCACTCGGTTAGGGGGAATGATGTGGTGCCTATCTTGAATCAAAGTTTGATTGGTAGGTTGGACTTAACACTTAGTAATATAAATGGCGCATGGTTACATGGGTCTACATGAAAGGTGAGGCAAAATACATCAGGACTTGCATAAGATGCAATTAGCAAAAGTTGTTACGCTTCGATTGCTTGTGGATGACACTTGGTTATGAGGGTCTGCTTGCAAGTCCTTGGGATCTTAATTCTCACTAGAAAATGAGATTTCCCGAATTCTTCGAGGGGATGAAGGATTTGATAAAATAGTGGGAGACAAAATATGCTTGAAAGACCATGAACATATTTTCAATATCAAAATTCAATCATATGGTTACTCTTTTTTCACCTCTTGTGGATTTTTGAAATCTTCAAAAAGAAAATGGCTAAAAATGCTCTCACAAGCATTTTGAAAACCAATAAACTCGCCAAGCCTAACTTCCATGATTGGTTAAGGAACCTTAAAATCTTTCTTGACTCCAAAAAGAAGACTTACATACTTGATGAAAGTCCGTCAGACACCTTGGGTGATACTACCACCGATGAGGCCCATGAATTATTCACTAAATTTGTAGATGATGATCTCTAAGTGAGATGTCTCATGCTGGCTTCCATGACTAATGAGCTCCAAAAGACTTACGAGCATATGAAACATGCATGTGAGATCTACAAACACCTACAAGAGTTGTATGGTATACAAAGAAGACACGAAAGGTTCGCTTTTCCTAAAGAGCTCTTTAAATCAAGGATAGTAGAGGGTTCAGGTGTCCATGATCACAAACTTAAGATGATTAGACTCATCGAAAAGCTTGGACAACTAGGCGTGGTCATGGACAATGATCTCTACATGGATTTGATCCTACAATCATTCCCCCTTCGTTCGACTAATTCGTTATGAACTTTAATATGTCCGAGTAAGAGGTGATGATTAACGAACTGGTGAACATGATGGTGACCGCCAAGGTGACTATGAAAACGGAAAAGCCTCTTATGCTTGCTTTTGCCTCTAAGTCAAAGGGCCCTAAGGATCTTAGAAAGGGAGGTAAGAGGAAGAAGAGCTCCTCCTTGAAAGGGAAACAACCCTTGAAAGGGTCGGGGGGAGTTAATAAGAAGAAAGGTGACAAAATAGATACAACTTTTTTTCACTGTGGTGAAAAGAGGCATTGGAAAAGAAACTGCAAGGAATACCTTGGCACCCTTGG
This sequence comes from Jacaranda mimosifolia, assembly GCA_018894105.1. NCBI lineage: Eukaryota > Viridiplantae > Streptophyta > Magnoliopsida > Lamiales > Bignoniaceae > Jacaranda > Jacaranda mimosifolia. The sequence continues at coordinate 10,991,770 of CM032130.1, read as the reverse complement.
GGAGGGTATGTACTTCATTGAAGTGCACTTATCGACTAATTCTTCCTTATATGTATTTGATACTACATGTGGTTCTTACCTTCGTAATTCGCTACAGGGGATGGAAAGAAGAAAGAGTCTATGTGAAGGGGATATGATCCTCGGCCTCGGAAATGAAGCAAGAGTTGCCGCCACGGTCCAAGGCGTAGTAAAATTAGACTGAGGGAATACTTGTATTGTGTTAGATCCTTGTTATTATGTACCCCATCTTGTTAAGAATATTATTTCAATTCCCATTCTAGATAATGAAGGATATGATTTTTTTATGTCAAATGGGGTATTGAAAGCATTAAAAAATGGCTCTTTAATTGCTACATTGAATAACGAATTATACATACTAGATTCCCAACCTTCACTAATGCATATTCAATCAAGTAAAAGAAAATTAGATAACCAAGAAGGTGTCATTCTTTGGCATGCAAAACTTGGGTATATTTCTAAAAATAAGATGAATAAGTTAGAAGCCCTCAAAGCGCTAAATATTAGTGGCATTGAGAATCTTCCTACTTGTGAATCTTGTTTAAAGGAAAAAATGACCAAGGCTCTTCTTGCAAGATAAACGGAGCACACCACGAGTTCTTTGGATTTGATCCATATGGATATTTGTGGCCCACTAAGAGTTAGTATGAGATGAGGTTATTCCTACTTCATCACCTTCATCGATGATTTAGTCGGTTCAAACATATGTATCTTATAAAGTACAAGTCCGAAGCCTTTGAAAAGTTCAAAGAGTATAGGAATAAAGTGGAAAAGCAAAAGAGACTTAGTATTAAAGCTCTTCGATTAGATCGAGGAGGAGAATACTTAAGTATCGAATTCTTGGATTATCTAAAAGCAAATGGGATTCTCTCTCAATGGACTCCACCTGGCACACCCCAACCTAATGGAGTAGCTGAAAGGATAAATCATACCTTGTTAGACATGATACATTCCATTATGAGCTTTTTGGGTGTGCCCATATCCTTTTGGGGATACGCCTTACAAATGGTGGTGATGCTACTAAATGCAGTTCCATCAAAGTCGGTCCAAAAAATGCCACATGAGATATGGAATGTCAAAGCACTCCTACCAATACCTTAAAGTTTGGGGGTCTCCTACCTACGTGAGATTAGATAGTAGGAGACAAGTTAGATAGTAGAACCACCTTGTGCAAGTTTGTGGGATACCCAAGAGAGTCCTTGGGTTATTACTTTTATGATCCATTGGAACAAAAGGTGATTGTCTCAAGGAACACCCACTTTTTGCAAAAGAAATTTCTATCAGATAGAAATAGCGTTGTTGTTGAACTTGATGAATTTCAAGATGATCAACAAATCCCACAAGCGGTAAAAACAAGTAAACATTTAGAGCCTTACACACAACCTCTAAGAAGGTCGCATCGAATCAAAAAAGCAACATGAAAGGTTTGAATTCCTTCATGAGATGGGCCAATCGGATAGCAATCTGAAGATCCATGAGAAAGCTATGTTGGACATAGACTCGGGATATTGGCTTAATGCCATGAGATACGAAATGGACTCCATATATTCCAACAAAGTATGGACTTTGGTAGGTCCACCGAAGGGAATAGTTTTCGTTGGTTGCAAGTGGATCTATAAGTGAAAACTAGGAGTCCATGGAGAGGTATTGACCTTTAAGCTGCGACTAGTGTCAAAAGGTTACACTCAAAGACCTAGTATTGATTTTGAGGAAACATTTTCACTAGTCGCAATGCCTAAGTGAATTTGAATTCGACTTGCCATAGCTACATATTATGACTATGAGATATGGCAAATGGATGTGAAAACCGCTTTCCTCAATTGAGATATTGAAGAAGAAATCTATATGGAGCAATCACAAGGTTTTATGTCCAAGAAAAGTGAGCAAAAGGTTTGCAAACTCCAGAGATCCATTTATGGGGTCAAACAGACATCCCAAAGTTGGAACAAGACAGTCAAATCGTTTGGCTTTATCAAAAATGTATATGAACCATATGTGTATATGAAGGCTAGTTGGAATAGTGTACAATTTATTGTGATTTATGTCGATGACATCCTTCTCATTGGGAATGAGGTGGGAATGTTAGAGTGTACTAAAGCGTCGTTATCTACTCAATTCTCCATTAAGGATTTGGAAAAAGCATCCTACATATTAGGAATACATATCTATAAAAATAGATTGAGGTGGATGCTGGGGATTTCCTAAACCCCATACATTGACAAGATACTAAAGAGGTTTAGTATTAAAGAATCCAAGAGGGGATTTCTCCAAGTCTATGGCCCCTGAGACTAACAACGAGAGACAAATGATGTCCAACATACCTTATGCATCTGCCATTGGGAGCATAATGTATGTAGTTTAATGTACAAGATCGGTTGTGGCACACACTCTAAGTGTTATGAATCGTTTCCATCCAATCCTGGTGAAAGTCACTAGATAGCTATGAAAGCAATCCTTAAGTACTTGAGAAGGACTTATTTTAGGTATACGGCAATGGAGAATTGAAACTCGAGGGGTTTTCGGATTTTAGTTTCCAATTCGATGTAGATGACCTATAACCTACTTTTGGATTCATAATTTGCCTCAATGGTGGTGCGGTGAGTTAGAAAAGTTCCAAACAAGACACTACTGCCGACTCTACCACAGAGGCAGAATTTATCGTGGCTTCAGAGGCTACAAAGGAAGGTGTTTGGATGAAAAACTTCATTCAAAAGTTGAATGTACTACCTACAGTTGTCTTCTGTGACAACAACAAGGTGGTAGCACAAACTAAAGAGCTAAGATCTCATCATCAATCCAAGCACATATTGAGGCGACATCATTTGATTTGGGAGATCATTGATAGAGGCGACATCCGAGTGGAGAAAGTTTCCTCAAAAGAGAATATAGTAGATCTACTGACTAAACCTCTACCGCAAAAGGTCTTTAAAGGACATCTTGAGAAGATAGGTCTTAAGACTATCGAGAATTGGCTTTAGGGCAAGTAGGAGATTGTTGGAATAGTACCCCGCAAGCCAATTAGATTGGCGTTGTAAACTGTTTCACTTGTGACACAATCTTGGTTGAATCATATTCATAATATGGCTATCTTCATCTTACGCTTATATTTACTTCAATAGCATTCGGTTGAAGCCCTTAGATCACACAAGACTATGAGAATTGGTCACGTATTGGGTGGTAATCATGGAATAAGTCTTACATGGTTGTGATATTAAATCTTCCAAGTTATGTGATCTTATGATATAGGGCATCAAAGATCTAGATATACGTATAGAGGTGAGCTTGGGTGGCACATCATACTCCATATGAAGAATTAGATTCTCACATTTTTCTCTCCTTCAAGTGTTGCCTCATGAGTTGAAGCTCAACTTCTCTCTTTTTCTCCAACCCCTAAATCGGCCATCTACCTCTCATTTCTCCTCTTTATCCCCAACTAATATTAAGGAGAAATTGGAAAAAGCATTGGTGTGTGGATCATATTGATAAAGGTAAGACAATAGGATCGCTAGCTTTTGGAGATTCACCAGTCAGGGCAGTAACTTGGCGAATTTATTCTTGGAGATCCAAAAAGAGTTTTGATCTGAAATTTCCTCAGTAGCTTCATCCAAGAGTTAAAAATCTACTCGAGTGTTTTCATATTTTTCTGAGGAGTTTGGATCGAGCAAAAGATGATCCAAATCTACTGTGCCGTTGTTTGACAGTTTCTGGATTGAAGAAGAGTTTTTCATCTTTCCTTTGAATTTTACTAATCAAGGTAATTCTTCATTCAAATATGAATCCTAAGCATGTTTAGATCCTTGTTTGCTTGTGAAGCACTAGTTAAATTTAGCTTCTGAAGTTTTAATTATTGGATCCTAATGCCTCTCTTGCCTTCAATATATATATATATATATATATATATTAAATATAGTGGTCGCTCATTTTGGAATAGATGCTCAAATAGTGCTCGTGATAGCACTTACTCATAATTATGAGGAGCTTGGGGCCTAGTCATCGAACACACGATTGCTAGGTAGCTGGGCGCTTGCTAGGTGCTTGATGGCCAAGTGCCCCTATGCCCAGTTGTCGTATATTGCCATAAGGTCTTATCTAAGGTGTCCAGACTTCGCTAGACATTCTCTGTGTTCATTTTTTTTGGCAAATGTAGCTGTTCGGATGTCAACTAGTGGTAAAAGTAACTTATCCCTTAGGTAACTTTGAAAAAAAATTTCTTCAATAAAGTTTTTGTCCTTTGGACATTGCTTAAAATTCTTAGCTGGCGTACGCTCTCTGTTAATAACTTAGAAAATTCTTTTATTGAAATCTCATACTCGAGAGATCTTTTGGTATCATCGGCTGGGCTTTGGATTTTAGTGAATACTTTAGTATTTCTCATGGAATAATATGCTTAGCAGGCATCCTAATTTGCTCTATCGAGCCTCGGGTCACAAAGGTTAACCATAATGCTTGTGGGTTTTTGTTCTCTTTAGAGACTTAAAATTATTTGGTCAACTACTTGTAGGTCGAACACTCACGAATCTCTCAATCAAACAACTTCACCATTAGGCCCCATGTTGCTTTGAGCGACCAATTAAGGTTAGTTGTGTGCGGGTTCATAGGGTTATCCCCCTTACAGTATCGCAACATCTTTAGAGCCTGGGGTAATTCTTTGGGTTTATCTTATCATCTGGTTTTACATTGTATTGGCTTCTAGTGAGTGTACTTCAGCGTCCAAATTTAAGTCTAAATCTGAGTCCATGGAGGAGCGCCTTTTTGGAAAGGAGCCCAAGGATGTTCTTATCTTTCATGAGAGTTTTTTCAGCATTAGTGGTTTATCTAGTTTACTTATTCTGGAGGACTTGGATCTTTTAAGTCATATGATTAGTCTTTCTGGTGAGTTTGCGTATGTACTCTATTCCCAAGAGGATCGTCTTATGTTACCTCTTTCTCGATACTTCATTGTTTTTAGTGCTTATTTCTGTGCTGGACTTTTCATTTCTCTTGATCCCTTATTGTTAAAAGTAGTTGAAAGTTGCAGGCTATTATTGAGTTAATTGATATATTTCTTCATTCATTTACAATTATAAGTTATCATCTTGATAGTATCGCAACATCTTTAGAGTTTGGGGTCGTTCTTTGGGTTCATCTTATCATCTGGTTGTGCATTGTGTTGGCTTCTAATGAGTGTACTTCAGAGTTCGAATTAAAGTCTAAGTCTGAGTCCATGGAGGAAGGCCTTTTTGGAGAAAAACCCAAGCACACTCTTATCTTTCATGAGAGTTTTTTCGGCATTAGTGGTTTGTCTAGTTTACTTACTCTGGAGGAGTTAGATCTTTTAAGTCGTATGATTAGTCTTTCTGGTGATTTTGCGTATGTACTATCTTTCTTAGAGGATCGTCTTATGTCACCTCTTTCCCAATACTTCATTGTTTTCAGTGGTGGACTTTTCATTTCTCTTGATCCCTTATTGTCAGAAGTAGTTGAACTTGGGGCCTAGTCGTCAAGCACCCGTTCGCCATGTAGCTGGGCACTTGCTAGGTTCCCGATGGCCAAGTGCTTCCTATGCCCAGTTTTCGAGTGCTGCCATAAGGTCTTGTCTAAGGTGTCCAGGCTTCGCTAGACATTCTCTATGTTCATTCTTTGGTAAATGTAGCTGTTCGAATGCCAACTAGTAGCAAAAGTTACTTGTCCCTTGGGTAACTTAGAAAAAAATTTCTTGGGTAAAGTTTTTGTCCTTTGGACATTGCTTAAAGTTTTTTGCAAGAGTACGCTCTTTGTAAATAACTTAGAAAATTCTTTATTGAAATCTCATACTCGGGAGATCTTTCGGTATCATTGGTGGGGCTTTGGATTTTAGTGAACACTTTAGTATTTCTCATGGAATAATATGCTTAGAAAGCATCCTAATATGCTCTATTGAGCCCTGGATCACAAAGGTTAACCAAAATGCTTGTGGGTTTTTGTTTTCTTTAGAGACTTAAAATTGTTTGGTCAACTACTTGTGGGTCGAACGCTCACGAATTTCTCAATCAGGTAGCTTCACTGTCAGGCCCTCTGTTGCTTTGAGCGACCTCTTGGGATTGGTTGTGTATGGGTTCGTAAGGTCATCCCCCTTGCAGTATCACAACATCTTTAGAGTTAGGGGTCATTTTTTGGGTTTATCTTATCATCTGATTTTGCATTATGTTGGCTTCTAGTGAGTGTACTTCAGAGTCCTAATTTAAGTTTAAGTCCGAGTCCATGGAGGAAGGGCTTTTTGGAGAAGAGCCCAAGGACGCTCTTATCTTTCATGAGAGTTTTTTCGGCATTAGTAGTTTGTTTAGTTCACTCACTCTAGAGGAGTTGGATTTTTTAAGTCGTGTGATTAATCTTTTAGTGAGTTTGCTTATGTACTCTCTTCCCTAGAGGATCATCTTATGTCACCTCTTTCCCGATACGTTATTGTTTTCAGTGCTTATTTCATTAGTGGACTTTTCATTTCTCTTGATCCCTTATTGTTAGAAGTAGTTGGAAGTTGCGGGCTATTGTTGAGTTAATTTGATATATTTCTTCATTCCTTTGCGATTGTAAGTTATCATCTTAACACATGTTTGTTGTTTTAGAATAGAATTTGAAGTTGGTGGTGCATATATCTCACCGAATGCAGAGGTAGAGATTGTTAAGCTAAAAAAAAAGGCTGCTCCTCGGAAAGGGATCGAAAAAATAAGAGCTTGACAAAGTGTCAAAGGACTGGAACCAACTGAGTAGTATGCTAAGGAAGTCAAAACTCGAAGAAAGTTTTTAGAGTTCTCTATGGGAAAGGCACTTCTATCTACCATGCGGAAGGAGGCAGAAAATGAGTTAAAGGAGTCAAATAAGTTTTTTACAGTAGTCGAGATAGAGGCTACTATGATTTATTAGCAAACCATCTAAGATTGTCATCGCATGCTTAGCAGTATTGAGCAATATTCTCCCAAGGACTTGTTATTGAACCACGTGATTCTCATCAACTTCCCCATTAGGACTATTAGTGGAGCTCCACAGATATGCGGTGAGGTCATGGTCGAGGACCTATTATCGTGGCACCTCAGGTGGCCAAGTAAGGCAATTAGACTTGGCATTTTGCTGTAGACGTCTTGTTTTTATTTTTCTTAGATACATATTTTTCATCATTACTTGCCAAGAGGCCTGACGCCATTTTAGTTCCATTGCTTAAACATTTGCTAGACTTCACACATTTACCATGGATGTTTGGACAATTTTTTTGCTTTCATTCGATCTTTCTTAACCTAGATATCCCGTTTTCTCATTTCTATGATTGATGGCTAATGATTTGTTGCTCTTTTAGGCTATTTGCATTTTACCATGCTTGTGCACCATCGGTCTTTTCCAATGAGATAGTTTGTTCCTGGGACCGCTTAGGGTCTTTCACTAATTTGCATTGTTCTAAGAGTCTCTTAGCACTCCAAGGAAATGTGCGTTTTGCCACAATATTTTTATTACACTAAAAATAATGTAGTAAAAAGGGACCGTTTGCTATGGCTTTCCAAATATCTGCTAAAACTTATATTAAATACTATGCTTCACCTTATCATAGTGAAAAATAGATTTATTTGCTACAATTTTTACATGAGGCAAATAATATATTGCTTTTACTATAGTTTTATATAACATCGTGGCAAAATGTTGACGAATTTACCACACTTTTTCTTTAGTGAAGCAAAACCTACGAATATTAATCAAAATTAGCGGCAATTAGAGATTAATGTCTTAAAGCTACACTTTTTCACTTAAAAAATGAGGCAAAATATATTGGGAAGGAAGGTTTTATCAATAAAATTCAAAGTAAATTAAAAAATTGCCTTTAATTTTTATCAATAAAAAATTATTTAATCCATCAATTGAATGCTCATAATTAATAAAATCCCAAAAAATTATTTGTTAATGATATTTTTATTTCTTTGTAGAGCCATTACAGTTCACGAAGTTATCATTTTATGGATGTTCTATCTTTCCATATGTTGATTCCATTCTCATAAAAGAAATTCATCATTGTGTTAAAAGAAGTATTAAAACATAAAGAGAAACAAAACAAAATGAATACAAAATAATTAATAATATACCAACTTTTGCAAAAGATAAAATGAAAAATATTTATTGCTACACTATGAATTGTAGTACACAATAGCTATAAAATTGAATATATATATGTGTGTGTGTGTGTGTACTTACTTATATATTAATATAATTGTTGAATGACTAGTTGACCCAATTACATCACCTTCAAACATGTAAGTATAAGGTCTAGGATTTGAATCCTACTGAACTCTTGGCATACCTAAAAATTACAGTAATAAACTAATATGAAAAAATATATATAAATGATTTGTTTGTTTTTACTGCACCAAGAAATTATAGTAACAAATCGTATTTACTACATTTGATTCTTGTGATAAATAATTTAAGTATTTATTACGTTTTTGGAACTACTATATACTATATTTTTTAAATTGTGGTGAAGATAGTTGTGTATTTATTGATTTTTTACCACATATTAAATTTATAATAACTGAGGATAATTTTCATAGCAAAATTCCATTACGATGGTGTAAAAAAGTGTAATAAATTTTTACCTCGCTTATAATGCCTACGGCTAAAAAAGTATAACACAAGCATAGTTAATAATTTTTTATTACACTTAATTACTATTTACTATACATATTTAATTGTAGCAAAAAGTAGATTTCTTTGTAGTGTGGGTTCCCTTGTTAAGAATTCTTTCCCCTTGCTCCTTGGGGTCTTATCATGAGAATGTCTTTTCATGCATCGTTTGGGATCTCTTAGAAGAGATGTCTTTCCACATCCCCCTTGCACTCTTATCGTAGAGATACTTATTTCTCGAAACCCGTTTGGAGGTCTTATTGTAAAAATATCATTTTCATGGGCCCAGAATCTAATTGTAGAGATATTTTTCGTGTGCCTAGGGACTTACTGCCGAGATGTTTTCTAACGCGCCTAAGGTCTTATCGTAGAGATGGGTTTCTCCGCGCCTAGGCACCTAAGGTCTTACCACAAAGATTTTTTTTTCTACAAGCCCTCTTTGGGGTTTTTTTTATCATATAGATACTTGTTCTACAAAAGGCTTAGTTTTCATTGGTCTAAGACAAGTGTTAATGGAAAATCAATACTTTTTTGAATTCAGAAACAACATTTCATTGCATCACAAGTCTAGGCGGACTTTATTCTCAAAAGGGAAATAGACAATCTAAAGCTACCACGAATCAAACATAACTCTAAGAAAAAGAAATCTAGCATAACTAATTGAAATAAACAAACTCTTCAAGTGGCGGCTTGTTGTGCCTCACAGGATAAATTTCTCAAGATTTGGCATCTTTCTGGCCTTATAAGTGTTCATGGAATTTCAAAGGACAATGCCCTCATCCTCAGGGTTTCTCCCAATCCAAGCTTGTACTCGTCTGATTTCTTCTCTAGGCATTTGTCTTCTATGAAGAGGAGTTAGCAACATTGACTTCCATTATTAGGGTCTTACCTTTATTGCTAAAATTGCTTTAGTGAAGTTCCCCAGGACTGTCCCCATTCATAGAGTGATGTCTTGCTTTCTTAAAGATACTGACTTAACATTCTCTAGCCATACACTTGCTGCCAACTACCTCCCCTAGCCCATTTGGAGTGAAGAACTTTATCTTTGTATGATCAACAACACAAAAGAGGTTAAAGGTAGACCTTTTAAAGATGACATTGTATGCTGAATGGGATTAAACCACCAGGAAATTCACCATCCTATTGACTCTATAAGGGTGAGTGTCCAAGGAGAGGGAAAGAAAATTTCCCCAAGCATTTTGACAGTTTTTCCAGTGAATCCAGCTAGAAGGATGTTGATCTTTTGCAGTTAGGCATTACCTATGCCAAGCTACAAAAATGCATTGAGGAAGATAGTGTTTGCAGAACTCTTGGTACCCACATGATTATCTTTACCCAAAAAATAATAAGGGAGGCTAAAATTACCAGCGTCTTGTTATGTTCACCTCTTCATATTTCTACATCATGTTCTCTGAAGATATTTTTAGGAAGCAGGGGACATACTTCATACATATTGATTATCAACCCTAGATAGCAGACTTGTGTTTGTCTTGCGGGCCTTATAAGGGCTTTTTGTGCATTAGAGGAGTCGCCTCCTCCGAGCCCTTCGAATATTACCTAATAACACATACAGTAAGCAAGGTATGTCCCCTAGGATACTGCTTCTTCTAGGATACAAATCAAGTGATTGCTAATAGTCTTCATCATCCCAATGCTGAGACTATTTCTTAGGACTATTCTGCCTCTAGGCTATGAACTCCTTTAGGTGCCTTTGTTGGATCAATTTCTCGATTTTATCATTCAGATTGTGGTATTTGTCAATTGTATACCTATAGACTTAGTGAAAGCGATAATATTTTTGGGACTTCTGTCTCTTTGGATTATTTGTCATGTTTTGGGATCGTTCCACTATGCTTTGCTACTCAATGAACACAAGTATTTCTACCCTTGGGCATCTAAAAGAGTGTATCTAGCAAACCCTCTTGAAAGACTGTATCAATGGTCATCTTGCTTCTTGCCCAGTTTGGCTTCCTCTTTACTTTTTGCTTAGGGGTATTTATCATAGTTGTTGTCCTGTAAATCTGGATGTATTTCTTTGCTAGGATGAGGAGTTCCTCAAAGGTAGTGAGTGGCTTTCCGGTGATTGACTCTTTGAAATTATGGCATTTAGATTCCACCAAATGACATTGACCAAGAGCTCCTGGTTGGTAGAGGGAATCTCATGGATCACCTAACAAAGTAATAGATATACTCCCTCAAACCTTCTCCGTCATTTTGCTTGGTAATGGAAAGGTAGGCTATAACACCCCAAAATTTGAAATACTAAAATATAATAAAATGCGAAATTAAGAAGTTTGACTAGATCAATTTTAGGTTAGATTTAATTAAAAATCTAAAATAAAATATTTGCAATCAAGGGATTAAATTGGGAATAAGAGATGGACTTTGTTCAAAATTATAAAATTTACGGGGTCAATGTGAGTGAATTAAAAGTTTGAAGACTTTAGAATAACTAAATTTGGACCCATTGCCCAAAAACATGAATATTAATGGTCAATGTGTAAGATATAAAAGTTGGATGACTTAATTGAAACCCAAAGACTGAAGTGTAAGGTGGTTAAAAGTTTTGGGGCTAGTTTGTAAGGGGCTGAAAAATTGTTTATAAATACATTTGAAGACAGAATTTCTTCAAATTCTCAAAATCGACCCAACCCTACCCCTAATGGCGAATCACCCAAAAACAGCCGTAAAACCATAAACTAATACCATATTTGGCTTTCTCTTATCAAAATAAGCAAAACCATATCAAAATCACTTAGAACCATTGAGGAAATCATTAGCAACAAAGACGCCGACAGTGAGGCAGTGGTTCTACTACTTCCCACAATGAAAACAAGACAGGTTTTACTAGGATTTGGTCGTGAGCTCATCGGCAAGGTAATGCCGGAGCCAATTTGGAGAAACGGTGAGCGACGGTGGAGGAATTGACAAGGGGTTGGACGGCAATGCCTAAGACTATCTGATGAGTTTTTGCTCAAATTGGATGGCCAAACAGCGGCCAATCGAGAAATTATTTTAAGGGCTTTACTCGCCTCGGTGAAGTGCATTGGATGGTGGTGGTGGCCTCCATATCTGGTGGCAGTGGCTTCTGGACAGTCAGCATGATTTTGAATTTCGAACTCATCTAGACTAATTCTAGCCTAAGATTGGATCTTAATTCGATCCAATTTGGGTAAATTTTATAATCAAATTTTAATTCGATTAATTTACCGAATGTGATTGAAGTTTTAGATTCAAACCTAATGTAACACCCCTAAATTTGGCATTTTAGAAAATAAGGACTTAATTGTAAGAAAATTTAAAGTTTTGGGGTCAAATTGCTATTTGAGGAAACTTTATTTATCATCATTTGGAAGTTTTGTGGGTCAAACTGGAAATACTCTAGGTCATAGGGTGAATGTTAGGCACTAACTTAGTCCAGGGGTGGAATTGAGATTTTACTACTTTCTGGAGGACTTAATTGGAAGATTGAAAACTATCTTTTATATACGAAAACCCCACACTTTTCTCTCATTCTCTCCCACACACCCTCATTCTCACCTCTCCGGCGATTTCTCTGGTGATGGCCTATTTTAGAAAACCAAACCATCCAACAGCTTCTTCCCCTCACCAAGAATACATTAACCCCACATGTAAGCCATTCCAGCAGGCAGACCACCGAGGATTTGAAGTTGAAAACTGACCAACAGCGGCGAGTGACAGGCATGGCAGAGAAATGGTGGGGATTGGTTTTTCGGGCGGTGTTTCTGGTAGAACTCAGCTCAAGGATCATAATGTTGGCATTAGATTGAAGTTTGGCGCGGTACTGGAGGTAGAATTAAAGAAAATCTTCATAGCGATTAGTGGTGGTGTTGGGACTTCGATGCTGAAATTGAAGACCTTCTCGGTGGCAAAGCTTGCAATTATTTTGAGTGTTGGGTTGCCCTCGCTAAAAGGCATCGAATGGTGGTGGTGGTGACCCATTCCAGCGATAGTGCAGGTGACGAACGATGGCCCACAGTAGCGGCATGACAGCAGCACTAAGGTAGATTCTTCATCTCGTCGTGGAGGTTTCAGTGGTTGTGTTGGATCGTGATAAATGTACTCCGATAATCAGATTTTGGGTAAAGAATTGGATCAGGGTTATACATCCATACATATATATTGTATCATTCTAATTTCTATAATCTTATATTAAGATATATATATATATTGACATCGTAAAATATACTGGAGCCAGAAATTAGGCCATGCATGTGTATTTATATATCCTAGTGGACCCGAATTTGTACTATTATGTGATGATTTTGGTTAATTAAGTTAATGGAAGGATTAAACCCTAATTTTATGGATTTGAGACCTAAGTGGTAATGACTGGGTTATTTGAGATAAATGGACTACTATTATTGACTTAGCGTAATATTGTAAGGTTAATTATGTAATTAAGGACATAATTATATCTCTTTACTGGAACCGATATGAACCCCATAAATATTTATGTAATAACAACATAGTTAGCACATTCCGTAGCGTTAATGCCAATTTGAACCCTAAAACTACCATATTAATCGAGTAACTACTGAATTTAGATTGTTAGTAGTATGATTGCAATTATTAAGGATTATTAGGGTTGAACGAGGATTTAACAGTGAGTCTATTCTTTTGGATTAGGTGACAAAAAGCTGGGTCCCGCAGACTAGTAGGCTATAATAGTATCTCTAAGGTTACGAATGCGAGGATCTGCCAATCTGGCACTTGATTTCACCTATCTGTCATTGTGATAAACGCCTTAGAGGGTTAAACATGTTTCTACACTGTAACTGCATCTTGATTGTTGAAATCAGTAAATCGTTTGAGATTTCGTTTGTATCTGCTAATTAATTCGAATACCCCTATGAGGGTTGTTTCTTTGATTTGGATTCTGATGAAATTGAGTACTCTTGTTCTAGCACCATGAACATTCCTTACTTATCTGTTATTGTCTAGTCTGAATTCGTTCTACATATCGTTCATTTACCTTGTCTGTATATTTGAATCGTTCTGTGTTATTATTTGTTTTGCCTTGCCGGCATACTTGATTGTATTCTGTACAGCATTTGTTTGGCCTTGTCGGCACATCTAAAATTAATTATTCTATAGTTCTATATATCGTCTATTGGACCTCGTCTGCATTTGTGTATCTTTTGTTCTGCCATATATGGGAATAAAAAATAGGACATTAATCCTAACTGTGTGTTGGGATAAGCCGAAAGCCCAAAACCCCCAAAATAATGGGATGTTTGTCCCTACTATGTGCATGGGATAAGCCATAAGCCTGAAACTCTTAGTTAAATAACGGGATATTAATCCTTGTTGTGTGCACGGGATAAGCCATAGGCCTAGAACCCTTGGTTAAATAAGGGATGGTTAATCCCTACTGTGTGCTTGGGATAAACTATAAGCCCAGAACTCGTGGTATAGGGAGAATATGATATGCATGATATGTTTTGGTTTATTTGGATTGCATATTGCTTGGGTTTGTTTGCTCCCATTTGTACTCTAATCAAGGAACAATAAGGATGGTGTGGTTTTCCAAGTTTATGGTGGGCTGTTGTCCAGGCTGAATGGCACCAAATGAGCCAACAACCATTAATCCTGAACTAACTCGATTGAGACAATAATTTCTCCCAAACTGATTCGGTTGAGATGACTCCAGACCATTCGAACCGACGGTAACAACTCTCGAACTAGCACCTATCAGTTACCTTGAATTTGATATGCTTGTGTTCTAATACATTCATGTCCGATTGCATTATCTTGTTAGTTTATAATCTGTTGAACTGTTTCCTCTTCAATAGAGTTCTTATGATCTATTACTGAATTTTATCCCTCACTAAATCTTTTGGACTTACCCTCCCATATTATTCTTGATTTTCCCAGACAAGGCTAAGTGATGGCATGGATTTCAAGCTTGGATTAGAGAATATATTCTATAATAGAATATGTCTTTATATGTGCTTATGGGGTCACTTGGATATTTTATGATGGCTCAGAAATGTTTTGATATGTTAAGATTGAATTAGAGTCCTGTAGCATGTATATATTATGTTGGATGTTATGGGACAACTTATGGCATGTATTTGTTCTTTTGTTGAAAGCTGCTTAAGTTAAAGCCTATTGCTGTTTCTAATGGTTTTTGGAAATTTTCTTATTAGCCTATCTGATGTGTAGTATGTTATGATTTAAGTTTGAATTTGAGTGGCATCGCAGCTTGGGGATTATCCGAGGGGGTGCTGCACCTAATCATAATATGGAATAAGACTGTTGAATTATGATTTAGCCTAGGTTATAGATTAGTTTCTTACTCATTATAGTGTTGAACCTAATCGACTCAAAGGGATACCTTAGAACCTTAAATAAGATTTTAACAACTTGTTTACCAACTTGTCGAGTTAAAGACAATGATTTGTGATTATCTTAAACATTTGAGCATAACATGGAACTTGAGAAAGTTATGATTAAACAAATAAATTAATAGAGGAATTGGATAAGGATATTTAAGTACATTAAGAATTATGATTCAGAAATCAACACAATATTGGTTTAGGTTATTTTATTATGAACTTTGAATTGATTAGGAAACAAGGTCATGGACTCTCCAAAGAACTAAGATTACTATATTCAATTGTCTTAAGCATTTAGATATGGACCCAAAATCATCGAAATTATGTCAAAATAACCTTATGTTTGATTAAGACATTAATTATATTTATATTAAGATTTAGAGGATTTGTAGGATGATAACTCGAGTTATCTTATGACAGTTCTCGATTTGACTAGGAAGCTAGGACCTGAGTGACCATACAACTAGGAATTCCTCTGTATTTTCTAGTTGAGTTTATACTCAATAGTATGAGATTTCTTTGCTGGGGAAAGAACATATATACTTGTTATATATCTTGGTTGCTTGATTCCTTTCAATTTACGCGTTGAGAAATTTACCACATATTGCTAATTTATGCTTATTGTGATTCCTACTAAACTTTATATATGTTGTTTTACCTAAAATTGGTGATCTTGTTGGGAAAATTGAAAAGGGATTTCAAAATACATGTTCTATTAGCGTCATGACTATTATCTTGAAGTAAGTTCGATATTAATTACTTGATTACTTGCTTGTCATGGAAAATCCGAATATTAATTGAAATGATGTTGGACTTGTTACATAATATTAATAAAAGAATTGATACCCTTGGGGGTAGGCCCTGAGATCTATTTCGAAAGACAATTGGGTGGAACGAACTAATGGTAACTATTCTTTCGGCTGATATCCGTACAAGCTATATATATAATCCTTACTCATAGCAAGCTAGAGGTAGTGTCTATAAGCGAGATAAGGCATGTAGCTAGCTATGCCTAACAATTGATTAATTGTTTGAGCTGATCACCCGAAACTAGAGGAATAAGGATTTTCATGTTTTCGAAAGTGGAGTGACAAGATGGGAGAACCACCAACAACAAGATTGTGAAAGTGAGTGATATGCTTGATACTTGTGCTTTGAAACTAGAAATGTTTGACAAAAATCAAATGATTGTTCAAATGTCAGGTCGATCCTTTTGGTCCTATTTGAGATTTAAATCTCTGTAGAAAGGCAGTGAGTTTTGTGAAGTCTCATCACTGGTATAGAACGGATGCGAAATGGAGCACTTTAAACTTTGACTAAAACACTCTCACGACTTCTAGAAATTTTAATGCTTTTACTTGCTTCATATATAATATTTGAGAAAATATCTATTATTATTGCTAGAACAACTTACTAAATCATTCGGACATACGTTATTTTATTGTTATCTTTTGTTCTTTACCCCAGATAAAAACAAGTGAATAAGATAGACTAACCTAGGTGAATAATGGATGTTGCTTGTAGAAATTAAATACTTTAGTTTTTGAGAAATGTATTTTCTGTCATTCAGAATGCTTATGGTATAGAATGGGTAGCACCTCAGATTGAGCAGGCGCATCCTAGTCAAAGCGCTACAGTAGTGATATCAGAGCTTAGGTTTGAAAACCTGAGCTACGCTAGGATATGATCATCGGAATATGAAAGTTTTGGTTAGTGAAGATTAAGTATGACTCTGGAATTTGACCAAGACATGAATTTTTAGGATAATGTTCGATCCGGAGGATTTGAAAGGTTATGGTTGGGCAATCAACCAATGTACAATCCGTAACTCCTAAGGTATCGAACATATGACTTCTTATATTTGGGAAGAATAATATTCTTACGGTATTGAATAGAAACTTGTTTGAGAGCACTCTAATCGGTGCATGAGCCAATGTTCATTTTGGATGGAGCTGAATTGATGAGCAAAAGATCCTTTAGATCAAAACTTTGAACAATAAAGTGTATTGTGACCTAAATGATATGGATATTGGGGAATTGATATGTTGTCAAATCTCCCTGAATATGGAACATTAGGATTAAAGGTGCTAAGATTGACATAAAAATCTGATTAGGATGTGAACTTTTGGAATTATTGCTTGATATCAAAAGAGAAAACGATTGGTATTGGGGTGGCCAACCAGTATCTAATCTACTACTTTAGAAATATGAAGCATATGACTTTGGTGACTTTTGGTGGGATAATATTCTTGGTATCACATGGTGGTGTTGGCATATTTGCGATAATAGAACTTGAGAAGCCAAAGATCATTCTGGAATGATCTATACTTTGGTTTTTACACATAGTGAAGGCCCTTAGGGTATTGTTGTTTCAAAGAAATCAATACTTCAGCAACGGATGGGACTGGTATAAGTTCATTATGGTATTCGAGAAGGAAATAAAGAATATTTCCCATAAGGAAATCTTTTAAGAAAAATATGACTGATATGTTTGTATGGTTATGATTTAAATATTTAGGGAATCTTAGCTTATAAATAGTAAGAAATCTTATTAGTATAAGCACAATAGGATAGCAAACAAAACAAGAGAAAAACAATTGCCTATAAGAATAAAGTTGTAAAGAAAATATTGTGACTTGAGGAGAAGGGGATAACATTTGTTAAAGAATGCAGAAGACATCTAAAGTTAGTACTGGAATGTAAAAGGCAAATATCAAGTAGGGATATAGAAATCAACAAAGAAGGATTTGAAGGGATTAGATGGAAATGACAGGATATAAGAACTACTACTGAAACCTTAGCGAAAAGGGCAGTGATGAAATATAGGGACTATTATACCGTCACACTGTAATCAATTATCAAAACTGAAAAAAATATAAGACCTATAATTGGAAAATAAAGGACAAAGATTCATATTCGGAACTGAGAAACCCTATTCAGACAATTGACAATAGAAACTAGAATCTTAAGTTATGGAAATTGAAAAAATATAGAACTTGAGTAAGTATATCCATAAGGGCAACTCGTTATTGCACATCCATATATTAGATGTGATTGAATAAATAATCTTATTGATAATATGATAGACGAAGCTAGTTTTTCTCACCACAAACTAAAATGATCAATTGGATCAAATAAAAACCTTATTACCTTTAAGGATGAGATTCATATACACATGCTATGATAGAATTGCAAGTAAGACTTGAATATAACTAACTGAACACCACAAAGTCTTACACCCCATTTTGGTATCTCGTAGCTTCAAAAATGAAATAGCAACTCAAACCTTGATTTAACAATTAATAGGTTTAATGAAGAAAATCCCAGTACTCTTAAGAACTAGATAAACATATATATATACATATATATATTCAATAGCCCGTGTACGAATTTAATTGTGTGCACCGACTTGAACCATAGAAAGTCTTATCTCATGTCCAAGTGTCCTACATTTTACAATAGCATATAAACCTTGGCATTATTTGGAAATTGTTTTGGATGGAACGTTGTAGGCCAAGTTGATCTTAGCCCATTTTCTAAAGCCAAAACTTTAGCACACCAAAAATTAATGCCAATAGGAAATGTTAATTAGTCTCCATCACAAGTCGGTTATATCATAAGGGACAGACCAATTAACCAAATTAACAAGATCCAACACTAAGATGATAACACATTGACTGAAAGTGTGTAGAAAAATATAGACAATGACGTCAAGTCCTTACGCTAATTTCATGAATAGATTCTAAAGTAAGAAGGTAGATGATAGAATCTGATTATAAGGAGATGATACTTTGTGGGTTAGTGATAGGCATGACTAGACTAGCAGTTCTAGAAGTATCATAAAAGGACTTTATGGAGAACCTACAGGTATTTGGAATCCATTAACTGAAGTTTATAGGGAGATTGACAATTAGAACACAAAAGCATTGACTAAAAGTGTGAAGGAATCCTCTGAGTACCGAGAAATAGACTATGAAATTATTAATACCGATTTGGGAAATATTAATAAGAACTTAACTAATCTACTGAATGTCAAACTGAAACACCTTGCTCACAAAAACTACTTAGCTCATTGTAAAGGCCTATAGTATATTTACAATTGAGCTAAGTTAAGGATACCTTTAGTTAGATGTTCAAGAAAAAGATACATTGAAAATTACTTTCTATCACATATATGGGTACCATGAGTTGAAAAGATGTCATTCAGAGTGATCGATGCTCTTATAGTATTTACTGACATGATGCTCTTATAGTTTATTAATACATGGAACTAAATCAGTAACTTTGAAAGTATCATAAAAGACCTTATGGAAAGCACCTTGGTCATTTCTGGGATTTTATTCACCAAAGTTTATGAAAGGAATAGTAATTAGAATGTAAGGAGATTGATTGAACATGCAAGAAAGTCTTCAGAGCATTGAGAAATGACCATGTATCATTGATAAGGACTTGAGGGACAAGGATAGGAACTAAACAAGCCTCACTGAATATAGGACCATAATACCTTGCCCCACGAAAACTACTTAGCTCAATGTAAGGATGTATAGTTTATTTAAGGTTGAACTAAGTTGAGAATGTTTTTAGTTAGAACTTGGTGGAAAAGGCATACTGGGAAGTACTTCATGGTCATAATATAGGTACTATGGACTAAAATAATGTCATTTGGGTGATCAAGATCCTACAATGTTTGTTGACATGATATACAGGATGTTTTGATTATAGGATTAGTTTCTAAAAATTCTATTAATGACATTTGGTGAACTTGGAATCGAGGGAAGAGTCATACTCCATTTACACTTGACGTTATGGATACCTATAGGAACACCAATTATGTATTAAGTTAATAATTTGAGTAACAATTGGGAACTATACATTTAAAGGTGTGTAACAACATGGCAATCCTGCTAAGATCAAGGTTATAGTCAATCAGAAATAGCAAAGTGACCCTGCTAAAACCAAGATTTTTAGATGATTGAAAATAGATAGGAGATATATTAAAAATACAAAGTCCTTTTGGTTCTGCCCATTAATGTCACAAGAGTATTCAAGATTTTTGTTAGGTGGTGGATATATTGATTCACTTAAATAAGGAGGATTGGTGACCTTAATACATGAGGAAATGTATGAAGAGATCCTATGAAATGAATAAAATGATTAGCTTGTGCTAGTTACTATCTCCCTTATAGAATGCACAAAATTGTCCTATGTGTCTATGTTCCATCAAAGATTAGATTATAAGAAAGGGATCATAGGTACCCTAAGCAAACTTAAATCCTGATAGCAGAATTTTCTCATTAAAGATATATGACTTGTCGCTTTGGGTTGCCTCACTAAAATAACATCACCCTTATTAACTAATGAAATTTCGTGGAAAAAATATGGAGTGTAGTATGTTATCTAAATATAAACATCTGCATCAAAAGTGTAGGAGGAATAAAATTGTATATCCAAATTGCAATGTGAAGTTCTATCTAGAATTAAGACATTAAGAAGCACTTAACTCCTTGAGAGGAAATAGAATTTGATCTTACCAAAGTCGGGGCTACAATAAGCTGAAGAAGATTGAAGAATATGTCAGAAACAAAAGTTTCTTAGGCTTTAACAACTCATGTCAAATATGATCTTCCTAAGGTCGTAGATCCACTTATTGAAATAATCGAAAAGAGGCTAACCTTTGAATAAATGAAAATGTATAGAGAATTCGAGAATTAAAGAGATGGATTAACCTTGATACTAGCTTTACCCTTCTTTTGGAAACTTAAGAAAATATCAAATATACCTATTCCTTGAAAAAAATAGTGGAGTCATGAAGGAATGACCTCACATACATTGGAAGGACTTGAGAAATAAGAACAGATGATCTTGTTGGACATGAGACATGAAAGACAACTCCAAACACCTGATGAAATATGGAATGCTTAAGTGAAAATGACTAAACAAACAAATCCATAGTAGTGATTCCTAATAAGAAGGATTTCCACTTTCCTACAACAAGTAAGAGACACTTGAGATAGGAGAAAAGAACATGTGGAACCAATTAGATTGAAAAAGATAGGAATCCACAACAAAACTATCCTTGGCAATAGTAAGATGGTGAGTGATGATACTACGGGACTTTTCATATTTCAAATAGGAATCTGGGGACTAGATTCTCCTGGGGGGAAGAGTTGCAACAACCCAAATTTTGAAATCCTAAAATATAATAAAATGTGAAATTGATAAGCTTTGCTAGATTAATTTTAGGTTAGATTTAATTAAAAATCTAGAATTAAATATTTACAATCGAGGGATTAAATTGGGAATAAGAGAAGGACTTGATTATTTAAAATTACAAAATTTAGGGAGTCAATGTGAGTGAATTAAAAGTATGAGGACTTTAGAGTAATTAAATTTGCACCCAATTACCCAGAAACAGGAATATTAGGGGTCAATGTGTAAGAAATAAAAGTTGGAGGACTTAATTGAAACCCAGGGACCAAAAGGTAATGCAGTTAAAAGTCTTCGGGTGAGATTTGAGTCGGTTAACAAGTTTTGGGGCTAGTTTGTAAGAGGCTGGAAAATTGTTATATATATACATTCGAGAATAGAATTTCTTCAAATTCTCAAAATCGGCCCAAACCTACCTCTAACGGCAAATCACCAGAAAATGACCATGAAACTTGGAACTAATACTATATTTGGCTTCCTTTTATCAAAACAAACAAAATCATACAAAAATTGCTCAGAACCATCGAGGAAATTGCTAGTAATTATGAGGCCAACGGCGAAGCAGCAGCGGGTTGATGGTTTCCCTACTTTCGATAGCAAAAATTAGATGGGCTTTAGTGGGTTTTGGTCACGATCTCATGGGCAAGGTGATGGTGGAGCCAATTCGGAGAAATGGTAAGCGATGGTGGAGGAATTGACAATGGCAGTGGACAGCGGTGCCTAGGGCTCACCAATAGGTTTTTGGTCAAATTAACCGGCCAAACGCTGGCTAGTCGAGAAATTATTTTAGGAATTTTGCTCATCTCAGTAAGGTGCATTGGACGGTAGGGGTAGCCTCCATCTTCAGCATCAACGCGTGGCAGCGGCTTCTGGGCAGTCGGCACGATTTTGAATTTTGAACTTGCCTGGACTAATTCTAGGTTGAGTTTGGATCTCGATTTAATCCAATTTAAGTAAATTTCATAATCAAATTTTAATTTAATTAATTTACCAAATGTGATTGAAGTTTTGGATTCAAGCCTAATCATAATATGCACTAAGACCGTTAAATTATGATTTAGCCTAGGTTGTGGATTAATTTCATAATTATTATAGTGTTGAACCCAATTGACTCGAAGGGATACCGTTATGACCTTAAATAAGATTTTAACAACTTGTTTACCGACTTGTCGAGTTAAGGATAGTGATATGTGATTATCTTAGACATCTGAGTGTAACATGGAACTTGAGGAAGTTATGATTAAATAAATAAATTAACTGAGCAATTGGATAAGGACATTTAAGTACATTAAGAATTATGATTCAGAAATCAACACAATATTGGTTCAGGTTATTTTATTCTAAACTTTGAATTGATTAGGAAATAAGGACATAGACTCTCCAAATAACTAATGATTACCATATTCAATTGTCTTAAGCATTTAGATATGAACCCAAAATCACCGGAATTGTGTCATAATAACCTTAAGTTTGATAAGGATATTAATTATATTTATACTTAAGATTTAGAGGATTGATAGGATGATAACTCGGGTTATCTTACGAAAGTTATCGTTTTGACTAGGAAGTCAGGACTTGAGCGACCACAAAACTAGGAATTCTTCTGCATTTGATAGGTGAGTTTATACTCAATAGTATAAGATTTATTTTTTTTGCTGGGAAAAGAACATATATACTTGTTATATATCTTGGTTACTTTATTCCTTTCAATTTACGTGTTGAGAAATTTACTGCACATCACTACTTTATATTGATTGTGATTCCTTTTGAACTTTATTTATGTTGTTTTAACTAAAATTGATGACCGTGTTGGGAAAATTGAAAAGGGATTTCAAAATATATGTTCTATTGGTTCCATGACTATTATCTTGAAGTGAGTTCGATATTCATTGCTTGATTGCTTGCTTGCCATGGCAAATCAAAATATTAATTGAAATGTTGTTGGACATGTTATATGATATTAATAAAAGTAATTGATTCCCTTGGGGGTAGGCCCTGGGATCGATTTTGAAAGACGATCGGGCGGAATGGACTGATAGTGATTGTTCTTTCAACCAATACCCATACAAGTTGTACATATATTACTTACTCATAGCAAGCTGGAGGTAGCTGTCTATGAGAGGGATAAGTCATACGGCTACCCATGCCTAACAATTGATTGATTGTTCGAGCCAATCACTCATAATTGGAGGAATAAGGATTTTTGTATTTTTGAAAGTGGAGTGACAAGGTAGAAGAACCACCAATAGCAAGATTGTGAAAGTGAATCATATGCTTGATACTTGTGCTTTGAAGCTCGAATGTTTGACAAAAATCAAATGATTGTTCAAATGTCATGTCGACCCTTTTGGTCCTATGTGAGATTTAAATCTCTATAAAAAGGGAGTGAGTTTTATGAAGTCTCATCACTGGTATGGGATAGTGGTGAGATGTAGAGGTGCAAAAAGATATTAAATGGATTTGATACACTTTTTCATATTCGTATTCGTTTAACTTTTTGAATATTCGAATACGAATACAAATTTGACGGATATTTAAAAATAATAACCGAATTCGTATCCGTCTGATGTGGGTCGGATTTGGATATATCCATATTCGATTATAGTTATTCAGATGCATTCATATTTGATTCAACTTATACATATTCGAATTATTTTTTTGATATTCATATTCGATGATAATTATTTAGACATCTATTTACGAATATCCAAACACGTGAATTTATGAACCTATAACAAATACATATTTTAATTAATAAAATGAACGAAACAATTTCATTAAAAAGAAAGCAATCAAATAAATAGCATAATTTCTAATTAATAATTAACTTTATAATTGATTATTAGTACTAATTATTAATAATAATAATAATGGTATTTAAGCATATTAATTATAAAGTCAACCAATAATAATTATGTTGATTAACTTTTTTTCTTCAATTATAATTTATATGTATACATATATGGATTATGAGATTTTTATTGAAAAATATAAATAATATATTATTTAATAAATTTATATCCGGAACGGATATTAAACGGATCAAATATGCATTTACTTTATTTGTATCCATTTATAATCGAATATCTACTAATCGAATACGGATAATATCCACTTTAAACAAATGTGGATAAATTTTGTATAAACAAATACAAACACGAACGGTAAACATATTTCAAATATCCATTTATAGCCCTAGTGAGATGGAACACTTTAAACTTTGACTAAAACCTTCTCTCACAACTTCTGAAAATTTTAATGATTCTACTTGCTTCCTATATAATATCTGAGAAATTGTTATTTTGTTGCTATTGCTGGAATAACTAAGTCATTCAGACTACGTCATTTTATTGTTATCTTCCGTTCTTTACCCTAGGTAAGAATGAGTGACAAAGGTAGACTAACCTGGGTGACACACGAGGTAATGAAGGTGGTAGAAGTGCTAAGTATGATTCATGATATTTCAGTTCATAGTTGAGCCTCTAATGGATGCCGCTTGTAGAAATTAAATACTTTGGTTTTTGATAAATGTATTTTCTATCATTCAAAAAGCTTATGGTATAGAATGGATAGCACCTCGGACGGAAGCATACGCCTCCCAATCGGGGCGCTACGTAGGCCACTATTTTGGGATACTTGCGATTAATAAAAAAGTTGTGGAGGAAACATTATGCTAACTACTACCATCTAGAGATAGATCTAGTAGGCATATGGTTGAACCAAGTCGGGGGTGTGTTTGGTCAACGTTATCCATGCTGGCCAAGAAGTTGTCTACGTGCTCTTGGAGGTCACTCGTACCATCAAACTTTTGGGGATTCATGACCTTTGAACCATGAAGGAACGATTCCACTAGAATGGTTAGGCAGAATGGGCTACAGCTAAGGGGAGACATAGCCAAGGGAAGATATTCATCTTAATAACATTAAGCAACTATTTAGACTTTTTAATTACAAACCAATCACCAAAAAAAAGGACCTTCTAATTATAAACTTTCCCATTAAAAGAGTGGTTGACTAAACTTATTTAAAAAAATTTAGAAACTCCTACATCTTATAAGATATTTCTAATGCTTACAAGATGTTAAATCTTATTTTAAAAATAGCAAAAAACTTACAAGTTAGGACTTTAGTTGTTGGAGCATTATAATTAGTATATTAGATTTTAAAGTTAGCAATTTGGGGATAAATTGGGCACAAATCATAATTTCTAAAGCTCAAGCCTATGTGGCATAGGAATTGGCGCCAAATGGCGCATTTTCATCAAATTTTTGCCCCTTCTGCCTATGTCAATTATTAGGAGGTATCCCACTTATCAAATCATCAAATTAAATGCAAAATAGGTGCTAAAAAATTTAAAAATTACACAATCAGAAATTAAAATACCAAATGCCCTCCAAATTGATAAGAAAGTATATGATACAAATTTATCACCTTAAAATTGTTTTAACACTATAAAAACTAGTGCATAAGTTACTGTTGATTCGTAATTGATGTTAAAAATTAGTAACTTTTTCTACAAAACTGCCTATCCTAATTCCAAGTAAATGCTTTAGTAGCTAACCTCACTGCAGCCAATTCCTAGTTAATAATTATTCTTATGTATATTAATTTTTGTATAGATAATCCATATGTCAAATATACAAGGCTACAAATTGATATATAATAAATTTTGTTGCTTGTAATTTAGAAAATTATATTTGTTATGAAAATTTGTAGTTATAGCTAGGAAATTAATGTCATAGTAACTATTCCATAGCAAATACCTAATTTTTTGGCAATGAAGAATCTAAATTTATTACTTAACACTATATAATTTTTATAATTTGAATTAAATATTTAACAATGTGAAAATAGTAAACATGTATAAAATAATTTATTTAAATTTCTTCAAATTTAATTAAGAAATAAACTAAGTAAAATTTTGAAAAATTGCAGCTAAATTTATCATATTAGATAATATAATTTTAAATTATATACTCAGTAACAATAAAATAACACCATATCTAAAATAATTTAATTAAATTTAGTTGAATCTATTTAATAATCAAAAATAAAATAAACTAAAATTTATTACTTAAAAATTAAATCAAAATTTTAAATATATATATATACACACATTAATCCCCTTCAACTCTCTCCTTTTCTTTCATCCCAACCTAGTTGCTAGTCATGGCCACCTGCTGGTCACTAGTTGCTAGGTAAAGGCCGCCACATCTTGCCCTAAACCATGGCAGCTACCAAGACCAAGATCAAGATGGACATGGTAGTCGCGAGAGCTAGGGTTGAATGGGGGTGGGATATATATACATTATATTTATATATTTATATGCTACTAAAAAACTGCAAATTGCAATGGTTTTTGCAACGGAAAATATTCGTCGCAATTTGTATGCATTTTGTGATGGAGAAACCATAACACAAAAAAAAAAAAAAAATGCAAAATCCATCTCAAAGTGACAACCTTTGAATAAATTGATGTTGGCCTTTTTACAATGGAAAAATCCATTGCAAAAAATTAAAAAAAAAATAATTAAAAACATTTTGCAATAGTTTTTTCCATCACAAATAAGACGATTAGCAACAAATTTTACTTTTTCTAAAGAAAAATGAATAAGAGCATTTACAACAGAACAAAATCTGTTGAAATCTAATTATTGCAATGCATTTCTTCTTGCAAAATTAAAAAATAAAATAAAATAAAATTTTTTAAATTATTTCACAATGGATTTTGAAATTCATCGCAAATAGGCGGGAAGGGGAAATAAACCCTAATCTTCCCTCTCTTCCCACATTTTGAAACCCTCTTTCCTTCTCAAGGTAATTTCCCCCCTCCCCTTTATTTGTTTTTCTTTTTACTTATTTGGACATCGTCGTTGGCAAACCTTGCCAGCGACAACGATCATGCCAGCCGCGTGCAACCCTGCAGGTGCAACTAACTAGTCGCAACTAGATATACTAGCCAAAACTAGTACTGATCGTAACCAACAAATGATGGTCTTACCGCGGCCAGCACCTTGCTGGTCTCGACTAGCAACGGCGACGGCCAGATCTAGCTTTAATTTTTTTTATTTTTATGTTTTCTTATGTTGCTTTTTAATTTTATGGATGTAAATCATAATATTAGTTTTTTAATGTAAAGTAATATTATTTTTTTGTTTATTTTCAGTTTCAGGTTTTGGAAGCTTATTTAAGTGAGGTAATTTTTTTAATTATGATTTTGTAACTTATTTATTAGTCTAAATTTGAATTAAACTTTGCATTTATATTAAATGGTTTTATATTATGTTAGATTTATGTTTTTCTGTAAATTAAATATTCGACTAAAGTTTGGATTAAGTTAAAGTTTATGTTGGAATATATTGAATTATATTAAATTTATAAGTTTTAGTTTGGTTTATGAAATTATGATTTATGGATAAATATGCGCACATGTAAGAAAATTTTGGATTGATTATCACTTTGTAAATTTTCATATATGTTGCTTTGTTGTAATTGGAGACATATATTGAATCTTTTATTCAATATACGTAATTATATACAATAATGTAACCAAATACTTGAAATATTGATTTGTCTTGAATTATATAATTCATCTAAAGTGAATATTGATATTGTAACATGTGCTTAATAACATAGGATATCTTGACTTTGGTAAATACTTTTTTTTGTGTGTCGAGTTTTTGGAGCATTTTGAGGTAAATGTTGCATACCTTTTTTTGATTTTACATATTCTATTAGTAGAATATGTTAGAATTGTTTGAAGTTGGTGGAATTAGGATGGAGGATAGGATTTTGGGAGAAGGGGTGAAGTTGTTTCATTTGTTGTTGATTGGTTTTTAATTGCTTACGTGATGATAATGGATATAAGGGAGAGTGTTTATGTGTCATTATATATTTACAAATATTATCAGTTGTTTTCAATTAAATTGATGCTACTCATTTTGTTGAGTCTTATTTTTTGAGCAATTTGAAGTCTCCTATTTAAAGGAGGTTTTGATAGAATGTATAATTTATCATATTAAGTCTTTTCGATCTTTTTATTTATCTGGATTTATTTGATGTAATGACAAACAAATCAAGGATTGGATTGTCAAGGGGCTATAGACGTTCCAATCCTCGATTTGTTTGTCATTTACATCATTACAAAAATGCTTTTATTAAAAAAATGCCAATAAATTGGTACTTACATTACATATTTGGCAATGGACATCTTATATGGTTGAACACTATACACCAAAGCTTTTGTGTTGCAATATCTATTTTCATATAGTCTATATCAAGCTAGGGGCTATTTGTCTAATTTTTTAATTTAAATTTCCAAAATATTTTCAACAGACAATTGTGTTGGAAATCCCTCCATTGGGTTTCGTTACCCAAAGGCAGTTAGAACGATATGGTTTGAGGACTTTGAGGTAAAAATTATTTCAAGCATAAGATATGCTTTTCTTAATTAGATTTCAAAATATAAATTTCTCTAAGTGTTTTGAACTTTTTTATGTGTCTCAAAAAATGTCTGCTTGGTAGGAACATAAGAGGGCAGAGATTCGCAAAATACTTAAGGATGGAGATGATGGTGCTTTATTAGTTTATGTATTAGTGTTTTATATATTTTATGAAGATGGTGACGCTTCAATAATTATATTTGGATAATTTTATGTTGTAAAATTTATGAATATTTTATTTATTTGATGTTATCTTATGATTTGGTGAAAGATATTATTACTTTATGATTTGGTGGACAATATCGTTATGTATGATGTTGTAGAATTTATGAATATAGTATTTATTTATTAAAAAAATTTAATATGGCCAATAAAGAATATAATTTTTTTAATTTGTGCAAAATTTGCGATGGAAATTTTCTGTTGCAAAATAATAAAAAAAATTTAAAAATAACCCGTCACAAATTACGTTCTGAGACGTACTTATTTTTAATATGGCCAATATAGAATATAATTTTTTTAAAATTCTGCAAATTTTGGGACAAAAATTTTTCATTGCAAAATAATTGTTAGGGTCTCCTCTAAATGTGTTTTGATAATGACCAATCAATTATCTTGTTTTTCATTCTCTTTAAAATAGCAAGTTACCGTTAAGAATTCCTTCCTTGTTCAATTCATAGTTTGAATATGGATAATATGGCAAGTGACTATTGGAATCAAAGAAGGACAGATTGGTTGTCCATCAGAAAAGGAAAACGGCAGATTACATGCTCGACTATCAAAGAAGATCTCTATTGAGTAGTCTATTTAAGTGAGAAACACACTAAGAGTTGTGTACGCCTCAGAATATACTTCATAAGCCTTCAATTGCTTGCTATCACTTAAGTGAGTACTTGTGTATTGCTGTCATATTGTCAGCCTTTGTAGCAGTACAAGTTCCAGGTTTTTAGTACTTGGTATCTTGTATCTATTTTTCTTCTAATAAAATTGCAGGTTAAAAATCATAAATGTTATCACTTAGGTAGTGGAGTAAGCTTGTCGAACCACTATAAATTATTATGTCTCTTCTCTTTACTCTCAATAGTCTTTTGACCACTATTCTATTCCAAATATTGTCATATCTGTTTTATTACATCATACCCCATAAACTTTCAATTGGCATCCGAGCCAGGTTACCCCTTAATATGGTTGCCTCCAGCTTTGACATTTATGCAGAAGGCCAATCTCATACCCGTCTTCCTCTGTTTGACAGGACTAATTAGATATGACCCCAAAGGGAAGACTGGAACTTACTACAGAAGATAAAAAAATCATTTCAACCAATGCCAAGGCAAAGAATATTATATCTTGTGCCCTTGTTAAAGAGGAATATAACAATGTCAGCACTTGCTCTTCAGCAAAAGAGATGGGGATATGCTACAAATCACACATGAAGGAACTTCTCAGGTAACATTAGAAAGAATTGCTCTTTTTACTCACCAATTTGAAATGTTTTCGAAGAAAACATATAAATCAGTTAGTCAAATATATGCTCAATTTATGGAAATTCTGAATCCAATGTTTGCCCTGGGAAAAGTCATATCAGAAAGTGAGCAAGTTAGAAACATATTGTGCTCCTTACCCAAAGAATGGAATCCAAAAGTTACAACCATCCATAAGGCAAAGAATTTGGAAAAGATGACTATGGGCCAACTTGTTGGTTCTCTCACCTCGCATGAAATGACACTTCTAAGCAAGGAAGAAAGTTTTGAAAGCAAAAGCAAGAAAAATATAGCCTTCAGTATAGAAAATGGAGATTGGAATGAAAAGTTGGGTGATCTTGATGAGGAAACATTGAATGAGGAGATTGTCATGATCACCAAACGATTAAGTCAACTTACTCAAGCAAAAGAAAAATTTAGAAAAGATCCAAAACCCAATTTCAAAAGATACAATAGTGAATATCAAAAATCAAAACAAATCATATGACATGAATGTCATCAACCAGGTCACAAAAGACCAGATTGCCCAAAACTCAGAAGAAGTCCCAAACCTGACCGAAGTTCCAAACCAAAAGCTATGACAATCACTTGGGATGATTCTGATTCTGATCAATTTGACATTGAGGACAATTATTTAATAGTGGATAAACAGGTAACTTTTAATTCCACAAGTGATTTGGAAATTTTTGAATTTGATTGTGAAAGTACCAGTTCCCTCAACTTGCATGTTGAATGTCATAATCAATTAACTACATTAGCAATTGAAATAAATTCTCTTAAGAATCAACTGTAGGAACCTAGAAATGAAAAATTAGAAATAGTTCGTGTTTATAACAACATTATTAGAAAAGGGATTGAACAAAGAAATAGAATAGTTCAAAAAAATCAAGAGTTAGAAAGAAGGATAAGAGAACTTCTTGATGAAAACTATTCGTTGAAAAGAAGAATCAAAGGAAAAATGCCCCTAATTGTTAGAGAGTTTAGAAAATCGAGAACTTGTCATTCCTGTAATCATGCTGGTCACCTATCTTACAAATGTCCAATAAAAAGACTCATTAAAACTAAGTATGTATTGGTCAAGATATCTAACGGATCAGAACCCAGTAATATGTGGGTACCTAAAATTTTAAATATTTGTGATGCAGGAACCAACGGAGAAAGGAAATGAGAAATGGTATCTGGACAATGGATGTTCCAGACACATGATAGGAGATAGGCCATTCTTCTCCTATCTACACGTAATCAACACAGGAAATGTACTATTTATGAATAACACTAAGGGTAAGATTATCATAAAAGAAACTTTGGGAAAGAACACTAGAACTTCCATTGAGAATGTCTGGTTAGTAGAAGGACTAAAACATAATCTATTGAGTATTAGTCAACTATGTGACAGTCGATATCACATACAATTCAAACCCTCACTTTGCATAGTTTCGAAAGATGATTAACCTTTTTTTACTATCACTAGGGACAGGAACATCTATTGCATAAATCTAAATAATCAATCAAATCAAAAGGCAAAATGTCTTGTTGCATTTAGACGTCTAGGTCATG
Source organism: Jacaranda mimosifolia (assembly GCA_018894105.1). Lineage (NCBI taxonomy): Eukaryota > Viridiplantae > Streptophyta > Magnoliopsida > Lamiales > Bignoniaceae > Jacaranda > Jacaranda mimosifolia. Next base: position 10,960,085 of record CM032130.1, on the reverse strand, counting down.
CAAACATGAAATTACTAAATCACATTGTTAAAAAGAATCTATTAAAAGGAATTCTCAATTTGAGTTTTGAAAAAAACAAAGTACGTGATGCATGTGCAAAAGGGAAGCAATTAAAAACTTCTTGTAAACCAATAAATGATGTTGGTACTTCCAAACCTTTAGAACTTCTTCACCTAGATCTCTTCGGTCCAATAAAACTCAATCATTGGGTGGAAGTAAGTATGTCTTTATAATCGTGGATGATTTTTCTCGTTTTACATGGGTTCGTTTTCTCTCACAAAAAAAAAATGATGCATTAAGATCATTTATTCCACTTACTAAGAAAATTCAAAATGAAAAAGGTTTCAGTATTAAGTCCATAAGAGTAGACCTGGCAAAATTCAACCCATACACATGGGTACCCACGAAAAATATGGGTAATGGATCTTGTTTCTCCTACCCAAAAAATTGCGGATAATTTTACCCATACCCAATTTACCCGCCATCTTTTGGCCCAACCCGCGGGCACCCGTGGGTAACCCGTAAATATTTTTTTATTTATATATTTATATATATACATATATTTACATATAAATATTTTTAATCTAAACATTAATTTTTTATTTCATAAATTAAAAATCTATAGCAAATTAAATTAAATTATATCCTAAAACAACTTGTTGTGAATATTCTTATGAATACAACATCTTCTTCAGCAAGAACAACAATGTTTGATTGATATTTAAATTTTTAATTCAAAAAATTTTTGGCATGTAATGGAATTTAAGTTTGAACTTTTGAATGTGATATACTTTAAATTTGGTAGATTTTGAATACTTAAGATATAAGTTTTAAACTACAATATTATTAATATGCTTTAGGTATTTGTTCAATTTAATATTTGAAATTTGTAGTCTTTTTTTTTTTTTTTAGTTTTATTTAGTTAATATTTGAGTAACATCATATTTACCTTTAAATATTAAAAAAAAAATTACGGGTACCCGCGGGTTACCCGTTATCCATCCTCATAGGTAATGGGTCCCCTACCTCGTACCCAATAAAAAATGGGGTAAATTTACCCAACCCGTTGGTACCTGTCATTAGGTTACCCATTGGTACCCAATTACCAGGTCTATACAAGAGATGATCACAGTCTGGAATTTGACAACATGGACTTTAGCAATTTCTATGATGAATGTGGCTATACTCATGACTTCTCTGCTCCTAGAACACCCTAGCAAAATGGGGTAGTTGAAAGAAAGAACATGGTACTTAAGAAATGGCACGAACAATGCTGAATGAATAGAATCTACCAAAATCCTTTTGGGGTGAAGTAATCAACACAACCTGCTATGTCTTCAATAGAGTGTTCCTATGACCATTTATCAAGACACCTTATGAACTATGGACTGGAAAAGTTCCAAATGTTTCCTGCATTCGAGTTTTTGGATGCAAATGCCACATTCTCAATGATAGAGACCCTCGAGGTAAGTTTGAGTCAAAATCTAATGATGGCATTTTTGTTGGATACTCAATTTATAGCAAAGCATATCGGGTCTATAACAAAAGAAAAAAGGTTGTATAAGAAACTATTAATATTGTATTTGATGAGACTAACCCTTTGATTGGCAAGGAGACCTTGAGCATTGAATCTTCAAGAATTGATCAGATTATTCAAGTTGTGCATCAAGAAAAGGAAATTAAATTGGAACCGTCAGAAAATGAACACATCATAAATACCACAACTGGAAGTTCCACTAAGGAAGATGACCAAATTATGAGGAAATTCAAACATGCATCAAGCCATCCTACCACTAACATAATTGGAGATCCATAAAGAGAAATTACCACAAGGACAAAGGTAAGGGAAAAAGCATCAAATTTTACTAATGTCGTGTTCTTATCTCTTTCAAAACATGGAACAATTGAGGAGGCCTTCAAAGATTACTCATGGGTCTGTGCAATAAGGGAGGAACTATTGCAGTTTGACAAAACCAAGGTCTGGAACTTAGTAGAAAGACCACTCAATCATCCTGTGATTGGAACCAAATGGGTGTTCCACAACAAGCTTCATGAAAAAGGTAATGTTATTAAAAATAAAGCTAGACTTATTGCTAAGGATACTCTCAACAGGAGGGTATCAATTATGATGAAACTTATGCACCAGTTGCACGAATTGAGTCAATTCGCATGCTTTTAGCATATGAATCTCATAAAAATTTTACCCTATTTCAAATGGATGTTAAAAATGCATTTTTGAATGGATTCATGAAAAAGGAATTCTTTGTTGAACAACCACCTGGTTTTAAAATTGGAGATTTTCCAAACCATGTTTTCAAACTGTCAAAAGCTCTTTATGGTTTAAAACAAGATCCAAGAGCCTTGTATGAAAGGCTAAGCACTTTTCTTATTACAAATGTTTTTTGCATAGGTTTCATTGATAACACTCTATTCACTAAGCATCATGAGAAGGGTTTTCTATTAGTGCAAATCTATGTAAATGATATCATTTTTGGAGGAACAACATCTAAACTCTATAGTGAATTTGTCTCATGCATGAAAAAGGAATTTGAAATAAGTCTCATGGGTCAACTGAATTTCTTTCTTGGTTTGAAAATAAAAAAAAATCCTAAAGGAATTTTTCTTTGTCAAGAAAAATATGCCAATGAATTACTATAAAAGTTTGGTATGGAAAATTGCAGAGATTCTTCTATTCCCATGGCATCTAATAACAAACTGGAACTTGACCCATCTAAAAATAACATTGATGAATCTATGTATCAAGAGATAATAGGAGGTCTCCTATATCTCACTGCAAGCCGGCCAAACATATTATTTGCCACTAGTCTATGTGCAAGATTTCAAGCCAATCACAAAGAATCTCACCTCAATGCTGTAAAATGAATTCTTTGATACTTAAAAAGATCTGCCAACTTGGGTCTATGGTATCCTCGATCAAACTCATTTTCTCTTATTGGTTTTTCTAATGCTAACTATGCATGATGCAAAGTTGATTGAAAAAGCACACCGGAACTTGTCAACTTCTTAGTGAAAGTCTTGTTAGTTGGTGTAGTAAGAAACAAAGTGTTGTTGCTCTCTCAACCACAGAAGCTGAATACATTGCGCTAGGTAGTTGTTGAACTCAGGTAATTTGGATGAAACAAACGCTTCGTGATTTTTTATTGAATTCTTCGTGTGTCCCTATTCATTGTGATAACACTAGTGCAATTAATGTTACTCAAAATTCTATTCATCACTCTCACACTAAACACATAGAAATTCGTCACTATTTTATTAAAGATCATGTAGCTAATGGGAATGTTTGCATAAACTATGTAGCCACCTCAAATTAGTTAGCTGAGATTTTCACTTAACCCCTAGCTAAAGAAAGATTTTTCTTTTTAAAATCAAATATTAGGCATTATTACCTTTCCCGCGTAAATATAGTATGATTTTTTTAAACAAAAAAGGGAAACATTCCAATTCTTTCTCTCTCTATCCCTGAAACTATCCTTACAAATTTTAAAAATTTTACGATCTTTTTAAATCCCTGAATCTACTGCTTGAAATTATTTTTTTTCTTGGAAACAAATCTTCACTCACTCCATTCAAGGAAAAAACAAACCCTTTTATGTCGTCTCATCTTCTTCCTATTCTCCAAAGCCCTCTTCTACCATGGATTCCACTTCTTACCGCCGGCATCTCCAATAGGCTGCCCTACTACCTTCATCCGCTAAAGAAGCCAAATCGACACACCACCGTCGCCTTATTGTCTCCAACAGCGATTCCAAAATAACTCTGCCTCCGTGCTACCGTACCCTATCTTCTCACCGTACCTAGCCATCTATAGTGTTGCCTTCATGTCCTTCGACCCATGCCCAAACATCTATTCCATCTTTTTTCCCTACAAGTGCCAACGTCAAAACCCTCTTCCAAATCTCACACTTCTTCTCCAGATAACTTTATTAACACTAGTTTTAACAACTTGGACTTTTTCTCTATTCCTCCAAACATCAAATTTCCAGTCGCTAATGCCTCTAATGTCTTCTCCTCTTCCATGCAAAATCGTCATATAACCCAGGGACACGCAATTGATTTCACCAAAATTCCATCTTTCTTGTGATCCAGTGGGTTAACTGAATGGAATGGAAGGACTTCATAAGCATTAATGAATCATCGTATCCATTTCTAGTTCGAATTTTCTATGCCAATCTCACCTTTGATGATGATCTGGTCACTCACTCCATCATTCTTCATTCCAATGTTCTCACACTCCTCTCAATCTTACTATTGCTAAACTAAATCAGTATTTAGGCTTGTCTGACTCTGGGGTTAAGTTTTTTGCATTTGGGGAATGGTGTACTGACAATGCTTTCAATTTATCTCATGCTAAGTCTTTATTTTGGGAAGGAAAATCACCTAAACTGTCTAAGGGAAAGGCTCTTAACAAACTTCATATTGATCACTTCTTTATGCTTCGTCTGATCAATCTTACAATTCTATCATGTACATCTAACAATGGGGGGCACTCAACTGATATGAACAGACTTTCTATTTTCTTGCTATACATAGCAGTTACTGGCAATATGTGAACATTGGATACCTTGTTCTTTGTTACATTCATCATCCTTCTAGAAATCTTCCTTATGGGATGCTCTTAACTCATATTTTTAAAATGGAAAATATTATCTTACCCTCTCCTTGGATTGAAGAACCCCATGAACGTAAGCTTGTAAACCTTCAAAGTCTCAAAAATGAAAATCCAATGTGGGGAGGATGGTGTGTGGTTTAAGGAAACCTTTACTTCTGTTGCTCCTTCTCTACCTTAGCGAAAATCTTATCGCAACAAAGGATAAGCACCTATTTACATAGTTCCTGACTCTTTTAATGATTCCCCCTCGGTTCCCTTTAGTGCCATTACATCAAAACAGAGGCAACCTCCACCAGAAGTACCAGTCGTGCAACTCCTTACATCCCTTGATACAGTCTGTACCAAAGTTACTGAGATGCATTCTCAACTCTTTAAGCTTGCGAATACTATTGCATCCCTCAAAACACAGGTCACTGAACTTCATACTACTCTTGATGATCACTTTCATCGTTGTCGCCACCGCATTGGAGATTTGCGCCATGACATCAAAGATCTTCGTGACAGCCTTCATAAGCGATCTCATGGTGATTAAACTGGCTTAGGTTTTTTATGATGAAGGGGGCAATTACCAAAGTTCTGAAGGATCATGACTCTTGATGCTATCTTTGAGAAATCCTTAAACTAATGATCATTTGTTCTGCTTTTGTCTTAAACAAACTTCTTATCTGTTGTTCCTTTAAATCTCTTATTTTTGGATATTATCATCTGCTACTTATCTTTTAAAGTATTTTGAATCATCATGTTACTTCTTGTAAGAATGTTATTTTCTATAAGAATGTATCTATGCATGTCTAATCTTGGCAAGGGGAGGCAATTAAATATTGTGATAACTAAACTATGAGCTAATACTACCTTTGACAGGGGGAGATCATACTTGCTTGGTCATCATCAAAAAAGGGGAGATTGTTAGGATCTCCTCTAAATGTGTTTTAACAAAGACCAATCAATTATCTTATTTTTTGTTCTCTTCAAAATGGCAAGTTACCATTTAGAATTCCTTCCTTGTTCATTTCATAGTTTGAATAGGGATAATATGGCAAGTGATTATTGGAATCAAAGAAGGAAAGATTAGCTGTCAATCAAAAAGGAAAACGACAGATTACATCCTCAGCTATCAAAGAAGATCTCTGTTGAGCAATCTATTTAAGTGAGAAACACACAAAGAGTTGTGTACGTCTCACAATATACTTCATAAGCCTTTAGTTGCTTGCTATCAATTAAGTGAGTACTTGTGTATTACTGTCATATTGTCAGCCTTTATAGCAGTACAAGTTCCAGCCTTTTGGTACTTTGTATCTTGTATCTGCTTTTCTTCTAATAAAATTTGTAGGTTAAAAATTCTGAGTGTTATCACTTAGGTAGTGAAGTAGGCTTGTCGAACCACTATAAATTACTGTGTCTCTTCTCTTTACTCTCAATAGTCTTTTGACTACTATTATATTCCAATTATTATCATATCCATTTTATTACATCATACCCCATAAATTTTCAATAATAAAAAATTTTAAAAAGTATAAGCCTTCACAAATTACATTTTGGGATGAAACATTTCCTTCGCAAAAAATTTAAAGAAAGTGAAAAAAAATTGCGATGGATTTTTCTGTCGCAAAGTTGAAATTTTTCGACGGATTGTTGGTTGCAAATTGCAACAAACAATTCCATCACAAACTATAGCAAATGTGACACCTCAAAACTATCGCAAATTCAGTGCAAAATCCATCGCAAAATGAACCATCACAAAATCCACGGGAAAATTTTGCTTTCATAGTTTTTGTGATGGACGCCATCTCACAAATTGTTATTTGCTATGGATTTTTGCCAAAATCCATCACAAAATCTATCCCTAAATGTTGTATTTTAGTAGTGTATATATAGTATTATATATATAAATATTTTTCAAGACTACTGCATTTTCAATTTTTTTTTTTGCTTTTTTCAGTTTTTTATTTTGTGATGTATAAATCTGAATTATATTTTAGAGGCTACATAATTATTTATCACCCAATTGTGTTTGTTTTCTTTTTTACCTTGTTGAAGTGATATGTGGAGTTGCCACATCGTAAGCCACGCAGGCAACTAGGGAAATTGTTTGATGATAGCGTGCCATATGGTGCCAAATCATATGCTAGACAAACTTGGACTTACAAATTAAATTGTGATTTCAGATACATTTATCCTCATATTACTAGATTCTAAGAGCTGGTGTATAAGGCTTGAAAAATTAAAGTCTTTAGACGCCAGCAGGGTACATTTATAGGACTAATTTTGCACTTTTACCTTTTAAAAATAAGAAATATTTGAATAAAATACAAATTTAAAACTTAAAAGATGTAAAGTATGACAACTTGGTAATTAATATGGTTCAAATTGAAGGAGTTTCTTAAAATTTTAAAAGAAGTTAAGAACTCTTAATTTTTTTCAAAAGAAGTTATAAGCTCTTTTTGGAAGATTTTTATTAATTACTTTATGATATTTTATAGGTTTTTAAATATCTTGTAGAAGTTTTAATGAAGAGTTTATAAGCTCGCCAAATACTCTGTAACTTGTTAGAATTTTGAACTCGAAGCACTCCAAATTTAAATCATAGGAATTGCTATACTACATCGATCAATGAATACGAAATTTGATTCTTGAACAACAGAAGACAAGAAAAGACAAGGACAATGTCAAGGAAAGAAGAAAAGAAAGAAAGAAGAAAGAACCAACTTCCTTGAATCTCGAAAGTTTCATATCGAAAGCGCATCACCTTACATAAATTATAATAGCAATTACATTTAATGCGTAGCCAATCTATACAACTAGCGAAATGATACAAAAAATAAATAAAGAAAGAAAGAAAAAAGAAAAATCAAACTCTAACAAAGAAGATGCTGAGTTCAGGCCCACTATTCCCATCCGGATTCATCATGTAATATGTTTCCGAGTCCTTGGATCCCACCACCCTCTCAAAGTAAGCCCGCATATATGTCAGCTCCCCCTCCGGCGCAGCGTCCATGGCAGCACCCCCTTCTCCCTGCAGCACACCGGCTCCCATCGACACTGCATGCAGCATTTGCATGACCTTCAGATCATCGTCCGTCGGCTCCCTCTTCATAGCATACCCTACTTTCCTCCCATTGCAGTACATGGTCCATATGGGCTCGTCGATCAGCTTGATCTTTTTCGAAGGGTTTTTTTCACTCTCGAGAGCGATTCTCACGAGCCCGAGTCCCATATCTTGTAGAAGTTTTCCTGTTTGGATGGAGAGCTCGAGCACAAGCATGGGTAAACACCTGGGGTTCTCTTGGATAGCTAGGTTTACGCGGGATTTTCGGTGGCCGAAGAGGGTTCCGATCATCTGCTTGCCTCCGTGGATGTGGCCCTCATGCATGCGGTTAGTGTGGATGGGAACCGGCATCTTGCATGGCGGGTTAATCACCGGAAATGACCGAAAAATGGACTTGACCCGCCGGAAAAGTTTGGTGGATTTTGATGGGGTCTTTTTTGGGGAGGGCTGCTGGAGGGAGACTTGGGGCCTTGTGGGGGATTGGTCGGGCGTCACCGCGTTGGCGGCCGGTGGAGGCGGCGGCGGTGGACGTTTGGGGGTTGGGGGTTTATGTTTGGGTGTTGGCATTTTGGTGTTGATGGAAATATGAAATTCAGAGGTGTTGGGTATTATATGTGGTTGTTCAAGGTGGCATTATGATGGTTGTGGAGGAAGTGTATAGAAGATCAAGTAATGGAAAGCACGTTTTTTGTTGATTTTTTATTTTATATCTTTGTCAAGTTAGGTATGTTTTGTTTTTCTTGTTAAGTGATTTAAGTACTTTCTACTGTTTGACTTAATGTTTTGGTAGTTCTTTTACTCGGAATTAGTTTATTTTAGCCAGATATAGTAGTTGGAATATTTGTAGTAGTTGACCTTTTATTTAGCTTCTACTCGGTCAGATTTCAATTTAATCATTTGTTTCAATTTATATTTCATTTTTTATTTTATTTTATAAACATATATTCTTGACATATATATATATATTCATTAAATTGAAATAAAAAATAAAATAAAAAAATAAAGTAGAAGAACCGCCAAAGTGATTTTGAGCAGCTAGCTTTTGTTTAAGGATATATCAAATGATAATATAAAAGGTGTTAAAAAGAAAAAACATTATCATATAAGACCATATTATTGGTAAAAGCTTAAGTTGGCAATTATATTGAAGGCACTTAGCAACTACGTCATCTCCTGAATTGTTGTTTAATGTTGAAGTTGTCCTTGCAATCTTTTCAACTTATTTGACACAAAAACCCTATCAAAAAAAAAAAAAAAAATCAACTTATTTGACACTAAAAAAAAGGTATAATCTATATTATGCCCATATATCAATTACTTTTCCATTTCTTCAAGCAGGCATGGAAATGCATTATTTAAATAATATATAGTGGGTACTGGGTACCTGTAAAATTGATGGTTGGTAGGTATCAGAATATGTCTGCATTAACAGTGACGGTCACATTATACTAGCATAACATTGACATATATAACATATTTTGATGATTTGGCGTGAATGTCCGATGTAGAAAAATTGAATACATAGTGGAGATTGGGTCATAAAAATATGTTGTTTCTTTCTATTTTACACAAATGAACATGCATTTAAGAACTCATTAAAATTTGAATTCAAATCTCATACATAAAATTGTAAAGATAATATCAGTTAACTAATTGATAACTCGATGCGGTCTTCCTCTTGTTTTTATATTTCCTTATTTATTGTCATCTTTCCATTAACCTTTATTCCTCAACTAATATCATGAACAATTTACAAATTAAGAGACTAAATGAATCCTATTTTTTGGTCAATTAATTTTATGAATAAATTATAACAAAAATGAACAAATCCCATGTTAATTATATTTGTAGCAACTTGCCTTGAGCTTATCCAATCAACTTCATATGCATGTGAAATATATGTGCAAAATTATATAACATCATATTTTTCTATAATAATTAAAAAAAAAAAAAAAGCAACAATTAAAGGCGGGTTTAGGCATGGACCCCCAACTTGTATATATATAACTATCAAATGATTGCAAATGTCTGTACAAGTTGATTAAGTCTATTGAAATTTAGCACCAAAATTGAGGGTGTACAACTATCCTATCTAAATTAGATCCACAATTCAATTTATTGAAATTTTAGACCAAATTTGAGGGCTATACAACTATCCTATCTAAATTAGATCAACAAAAACAAAATATAATTGTTTCAAGGATTTCCAATTCAGCGCAGGTTTGATTTTCTGCATAGTCTTGCGCCTTCTTTTGAGCAGTCACTCTAGTTTCCAATTAACTTTCAAACTTCAATCTTCAGTCAAAGAAAGAACAGCTTGCTTCCATCTCCTCGTATTTTCAATCTTCTTAGGCTCAAAAAACGTATCATGGAGAGGTGTTCATCGGATCAATCCGATCCAATGAACCCGATGATCCAAACCAAACGAATAGGTTTGATCGGGTCAAATCCAACCAAACTCGATTACATTTGGTTCGGTTCTCAAATTTTATATTCATTTATCCGACTTGGCCCCATCCGACCTGACCCCACCATTTAATTAAAATAAATAATATTTTTTTAACTATGACTTTTATTATTTATATTTATATTTAATGTTCAACTTAGATTTGGATTTGAGATTTTATATTATCAATTATGGCTTGTGGTAAAGAAGGAGAAAATTTATAACAATTATGACTTGTGGTGTTTTGGTGCAATAATGTGTGCTTTTGAATTTTGATAAATATTTTGCAAATAAATTGATTGTCTTGATTTTCTAGTTAAAGAACTAAAGAAATTACAACCGGTGCTTTCTTCTTCTTCTCCTTCTCCTCCTCCTCCTCCTCCTTTTTTTTTCCGCTCTTTTTTTTTCCTTGAACCTGATTACCCAAACCAAACCAACCCGATCTAAATCGAGTTGGTTTGGTTCAAGTTCAAAAGTTAAAAATATAAAACCCGAACCAAACCAAACCAAACCAATTAAAAGTGATCGATTCGGATAGATCGGGATGGTTTGGTTCGGGTTCAGAAATTAAAAATCATAAAACCCAAACTAAACCAAACCAATTAAAAATGATCGGTTAGAATTCATTTTCCCCCCAAACCCGACCCAACCCGACCAGTGAATACCCCTTATTTTCATAGAGTGGTAAATCCTGCAATCTTATTTTCAATTCAGCTTCCAGAACCATGAATTTTTCATTGTGTCTGGCATACTCAGTAGTAAAAGGTACGTAGCATGTATTTCGATTTAGAGTTGATTCCTTTGAGCAGCAGCTGTTTGGAATAAACTTAGTGGCTCAAGCACATCTTTTTCATTTGAAAGTTGAAACTTGAATTTCCAGAAGAGCAATCCAAGTTAGCCAATCTGCCACACAATTCCATTCTTTGAAAATGTGGGTGAATTTGATCTCGATTGACCTAGTGCACCCCCCGTTGGTCGAGATCAAATTCACCCACATTTTCAAAGAATGGAATTGTGTGGCAGATTGGCTAACTTGGATTGCTCTTCTGGAAATTCAAGTTTCAACTTTCAAATGAAAAAGATGTGCTTGAGCCACTAAGTTTATTCCAAACAGCTGCTGCTCAAAGGAATCAACTCTAAACCGAAATACATGCTACGTACCTTTTACTACTGAGTATGCCAGACACAATGAAAAATTCATGGTTCTGGAAGCTGAATTGAAAACAAGATTGCCGGATTTACCACACTCTATGAAAGTAAGGGATGTTCACTGGTCGAGTTGGGTCGGGTTTGGGGGGAAAATGAATTCGAACCGATCATTTTTAATTGGTTTGGTTTAGCTTGGGTTTTATGATTTTTAATTTCTGAACCCGAACCAAACCATCCCGATCTATCCGAATCGATCATTTTTAATTGGTTTGGTTTGGTTCGGGTTTTATGATTTTTAATTTCTGAACCCGAGCCAAACCAACAGCTATCATTGTCTTTGAGAACTTTTCTAACCTCAAAATTAGCGATTTCAATATTGACCACAAGAGGGCAATCTGGTTGGGATTATAAAGTTTGATCCCCAAGATGAGCTAGATATGAATCTAAAAAGAAAATGGCTTCTACCCTGGTGGAAACTCGCACAACGAACTTCTCAAACATCACTTTCTGCCCATCGAGCTAGCGTTGAAGCTATTTTCGAGCAGATTTGGATCTCTACCTGAAGGTCCTTCTGTACAATATCGATTACCCTTCGAAGGGGTGATGATCTGCATCAACTTTCTATTTGAACTTTTCCTCTCTGCAAGGACTCTTCGACCTTTCTTTTTGCAGAACCTAGTTGTTGTGTTGCTTTGGCTACTTACTTTAGTGCTCAATGAACATTTTTAAAAAAAAACCCTATTATATGAGATGCTCGATCTCATCATGAAGTTGGAGATGGTTTCTTAGTGCCATGCCTCTTTTGTTTATGGAATAGGCAGAACTTTTTTGACATCTTTATACATGGGTACACATGGAGCTTTCTAGGCTTATTTAATATGCCATCATGTTGGATGGCCATTAGCACTTTTTTCCTTATGGCATTCAAATAGGTAGAGTGGTTAAACTTTTGGATTGGCAATCAATGGCCATCTTTTTGAGATCAATCATCTTTTTCTTTTCTTTTACTTTCTTATCTTAGTTCGATACACCATACTTAATTTAGTTCATATCTTCTTATGTCATGTATCTATCAGCATACTCCTTGTGCCTCAGTCTAAAGAACATCACATCGATTAAGAACCCAATGCACAAGCTATCAATCTTGAGAACCTCTATATTAAAGTAGGAAAAAAATTCTCTGAAGAACTCTTTCTTATTCTGTTTGACCATGTGGAGGTGAGTATGCAGCAACTTGGTCTTTCTCCTATTGGCAAATTGGTATAAACATTTGTCATAAAGCTTATCGTAGGAATAGATCAATGCTAGCTCCAATTTGACAAACCACTCTAGAGTGATACCTTAGAAGGTGATAACCAATATTTTTGCATAGGTAGGATCATTACGCCTATGCAACTACATTATACGTTTGAACTACAAAATGTGCTCATTTGGATTTGTTGAGCCATTATAATGATGGAGACCCATAGGTACCTTAGCGCAATAGCTATGCACTCCTCGACTATCTCTTGGATGAAAGGAGACTCACATTCCTGTCACTATCGATGCAAGTACTTGGCCAGATGATGCTTTCAGGAGTTTTGATGGGACAACTCCTCCAAGCGCTTGTTGAGTTGCTAGACTTAATGGGATACCTCATCTCATTCCTCTTAATCTACTTGGGTTATATTCCTGCTAGGTTGGGGTTCTTAATGCTCAACCCTTTTATACTATAGGCTCAATGGGGTCGAGCAATTTCTTGTACTGATTCAGCAGCTTGGAAGTCATATGTTGGGCCCCTGTTATGTAAATTTGGTTGAACTCTAAGATCTTTCTTTCTCTATTCATGGCATCAGTCCCATTTGGCAAGCCATTATGGTCGTGGAGTAATACTTATAGCCAGAGCAGGTTATTGGTTGTGCTTTTGGAAAACACCCCAAATTTGTTCACTAACCATCTACATAAGCTGTGGATGGTTTAAACGACTTAGTCTCGCTGAGAGCTTGGACCAACATCCTCTTAGTTTGCTTGTTGCGATAGAAAAACTCAAGGTGGATGTGGCAGAGGTTGTGGCAATCTCTGCTAACTTTGTCTTTTGGAATTGGCACACCTAATTAATGTTTACCATATCTTGCAGTTGTGGATCTAAATTGCACAGACAATACTAAATGGTGATGTATTTTTTGGTGAATGAATGTTTCGAGGAAGTTCGTCTAGTCAAGTGGGACGAGATACTTGTTCCTTGAGCTGAAATGTGTGGCGCCTGTTGAATTCTACAACCAAAGAGAAACAAGTCAGGCTTGACGAAATGACCCTTCTAAAACCCTTTTATATCTAAGTTAGGTCGAGCAATTTAGGATAAAGTATATATAATGAGGGCTAAGTAAGAGTATAGGTGCGTACTTGTAGCACCTGCAAAATTGGGTAATTTATAGTGGGAACCAATAGAGGCTCTCTATGAATAGTATGGTTTGACCTCCAAGGGCAACAGAGGTCTTTAGGAGATTGTCGACCAGCATGCTCTTGGTTAGCTGGATGGTATAAGAGCAATCTTCTATATTAATTGCAAAGGAGATGGATTAACGGTATATTTAATATGGACAAGATGGTTGTTCGGCTGTATTGAATACAGAGGTGATAGATTGAGCAAAGCTTAGAACGCATTAAATGTGACAAGCCATGCCAAGCACACACTCTCTCGATCTGCTGAGGTTGATTCCTTAATTGGTTTAGATGGTTGTTCCCCTTTACTGCTATGAGGTCAAGCAAATGATCGATCTTTCCCAAGGTCGACTTATAAGTAGGCAAATTTGGATAATACAGAGTTATCGCTCGGCCAAGTGTAGATTGACCACACAAATGTCAGCTTAATGGGGTTGAGCGATATAGCATCGCCTGCTCCTATGAATGTGACCTTCAGATCGATACCATTGAAACACATTCGAATCCTTCTCTTTTATTGCTTCATTGTCGGGCTCTATTCCATAAATGTTGAGCTCTCTATTCTATAAATATCTTGCTCTCCCTTATTAGTCCCATACTAGTTAAAAATGGGAAAGGTGTGAGGATTGGGGTGGACATGGTCCTAAGTTCTCCAATTTTAGGCTAATACTAGACAATGTACGGGGCTAAAGCTTAGAATTAATGCTACATATGGGGCTGAGGTTAGGTACCAAGGTGAAAAGTGAGGCAGATATAGAGGTAAAGGTGGACCTACCTTGATTAGGTCCTTACCATGCGCCCAACAAATAGTGGATAGTAAGATAGATTCATCTGCAATCATTAAAAAGGTGATATTAGAGCTTATGTATTGGCTTTATAAGAATGTGTTATTTCTATTTGGTCATGTAATTGATAGGCTTTTACTAATTAGATTTACAAGATTTTTTATTGGTATTGGGCTAGGTAAATATGTTAGGCCTTATGAATTGCATTTTTATGGTTTTGTTATTATTATCAGGTCATGCAACCATATTAGGCCTTATTGTAGATTCTTATGATTTTGTTATTGCTATTGGGCTTTGTAGCTGTGTCGAGCCTTATTAACTATAAAGTTTCATGATAGGTATGGGGCTAAGAAAAGGTGTTAGGCCTTATTAATTGGATTCTTGTGGTTTTGTTATTGCAATTAGGTTGAGTAGTTGTGTCATGCCTCATTAACTGGATTTATAAAGTTTGCATATGTTATTAAGCCAAGTAAACGTGTTGGGCTTTATTAATTGGATTTATAAGATTATATTGTTGGCATTGGCTAGGTAAATGTGTTGGGACTTCTAACTAAATTTACCAAGTTCTGTTACTGCAATTGGACTGATGAGCTGGCCTTATGATTAATTGAATTTATAAGATTTTATCATTGCTAGTTGGTCATGTAAATGTGGTGGGCCTTATTAATTGGATCCATAAGGTTTTGTTATTGTTACTAAGCCAAATAAATTTGTTGGACCTTATTTATTGGATTTTTATGATTTTTTTTTACTGCTATTAGGTGGGCTAGGGTCTTATTAATTAGATTTATAAAATTTTGTTATTGCTATTGGGTCAAGTAAACATGCTGGGCCTTATTAATTGGATTTTTATGATTTTGTTTATTGTTATTAGGTTGGGTAGTCGCGTTGGGTCTTATTATTGAATTTATAAAGTTCTATTATTGTTGTTGGCTAAGCAGGTGTGTTGGGCTATAACCTAAGATGCAAATTAACTTATTCAATTCAAGTTATACTTTTCAACAAATCAACAAATCTTTCTTCCATCGGTCCGACTATAACAGATGCAAAGATGTTTTTCAAAAATGCTAATCTCTATTATTTTTTACATGTAAGGTATGATGCTAACAAGTGTAGTCATTTTATTACGAGAAATGTTTTGTCTTTGTATGAGAATAGGAGTTTAGAGATCGATGTAGTTGACCAAGCCATTGGTTTTGATTCTAATTAATTATATTCTACTATTTTCTTTCAAAAAACAATATATACTCTTTTTTTATCCAAAAAAAGAATTCAAGTTAAACCTAAATTCTAAATCCTAATCTATAATTTATAATATTAATCCATAACTTTTCTCAATTAATGGACACATGAATGAAATTCAATTACATCCGTAATCAAATACTTCAAATGAAATTGCATAAGAACTAAAATTCATAATCAAAAAACTTAACCTGAGATCTATAATAAATGAAATTCAATTACAACATATTATTATCATTACAACATAAAATCAAATACCTAACCTTACAACATATATTCAAATACTTAACCTAACATATAACAAATAACACCAAATGAATTACAGATAACACATATATGAAATATAAATTAATCTATAATAAATGAAATTCAGTTACATCTATAATTAAATTATCAAATACTTATTTAGAGTAAAATTACATAATAAATTAAATTCATAATCAAATACTTAACCAAATAAATTTGTTGGGCCTTATTTATTGGATTTTTGTGATTTTGTTATTGCTCTTAGGTGGGCTAGGGCTGTCAATGGAGTGGATTTTAGTCCAAATCCAATTTGAATTCGATCCGATTATGCAAGATTTTTAACCAATAAAAGATTCGACAGAGATGATTCAATTAAAAAAATTCGTAATCCAAAATAAATGGGGTGAATATAGATTTGGCTCGATCTGATCCATTAATAATCCGAATCCAAATATATATAGTATTATACATATATATAATATTATATATATGTACACATAGGATCATATAGGACTACCAAAATGAGTTTTTGGACAAAGAAAGTAATGAGTTCATACACAACATATCAAATCAAATGCTTTTCATATAAATTTTTAGATTTTGAACTTATCTACATCATAGTTACATCACTTGTTTATCTATTTTATAATAGAAAATGATGTGGGAAGAACAATGAGCAGGGGCAAAATGTCATGATATGGCAAGGATGCAATGCAAATCTCGATTTAATCAAAACGAGTTTCTTTTTCATAAAACTTTAAGTCTATAATTAGTTGATTGAAGAATCAATTATAACTATGTATTTATAATGCCAAATAAGTATTATTATCAGCGACAGAACCTAAAATGCAATGATATGTGAATGAATATGATTAGGTTATATTCTATTATTGCTTTTAAAATGATCAATGGACTTCAAAATTTATTCATTAATTTGTTGTGTGTATGATAACAAATATGTGATGATTTTAGGAGTATTCAGATTCGGATCTTTTTCGGATATTCGATTTTTATTTGGATTCGGATATGGTTATATCAACCATAGATTCTATAGGATCTTGGATTAGATTCGGATATGTCATATCACTATTGAATTCGAATTCAGATCCAGCATGATTCAATATGAATCCGACCCATTGACGGCCCAAGGGCTAGGGTCTTATTAATTAGATTTATAAAGTTTTGTTATTACTATTGGGTCAAGTAAATATGTTTAGCCTTATTAATTGGATTTTTATAATTTTCTTTATTGTTATTAGGTTGGGTAGTCATGTTGAGCCTTATTGTTGAATTTATAAAGTTATATTATTGTTGTTGGCCAAGTAGGTGTGTCGGGCTATAACCTAATATGCAAATTAACCTATTCAATTTAAGTGAAACCTTTCAACAAATTAGCACATCTTTCTTCCATTGGCCCGATTATATCAGATGCAAAGATATTTCTCAAAAATGCTAATCTTTGTTATTTTTCACATGTTAGGCGTGATGCTAACAAGTGTGCTCATTTTATTGCACGGAATACTTTATCTTTATATCATAATAGGATTTTAGAGACTGATGTAATTGACTAAGCTCTTGGTTTTGATTCTCATTAATAATATTCTACCGTTTCCTTTAAAAATATATATATATTATTTTCTTTGTAAAAAATTCAGGTTAAACCTAAATTCTAAACCCTAATCTATATTTTGTATCGTTAATCCATAGTTTTTCTCAATTAAATGACACATGAAATGAAATTCAATTACATCCATAATTCTTAATTGATGTTTTGCAGATTGAATGGAATCTTCTTTTGATCTTATCTATAGATTTTCTGTTTTGTATAAAGATTGAATCAAATCCTTAGTTGACAGGATTAACTTATTTTCTATTTTAATAGATTTTTCTTCTTTCTCAAGACTTTGCTTGTATATATATTCACACTTTCGTTCTTGTAAATATAGAGTTTGATATATAATAAAATTTTGTCCATTAATTTTTATTTTTGCTACATCATGCTTGAGATTCATGCAATATTAATATGGTATCAATAACAAATTTAATCATTTCGTTTCTTTTCTTTCTATGGCTGCTCTTGAGCATTTACAATAACCTTCAAGCCCCTTCTATCCACACCCAAATGAAAATCCGGCTTTGGTTCTTGTTTCTCCAATACTCACCAAATCAAACTATCATTTCTGGGCACGAGCCATGAGTATAGCCCTATTATATCCAAGAACAAACTTCAGTTCATTGACGGTTCAATCAAACCCCTCGCTCCCACTAATCCATCACTTCCTTTTTGGGAGAGATACAATACCATGGTCCCCTGTCAGATTACTCACTCACTTTCTCCATCAATTGCCCAAACTGTTTTATGGATGGATACCTCCTTTGATGTTTGGAATGAATTACAAGATCAATTCTCCCAGGGAGATACTCTTCGCATTGCTGAATTGCAAGAGGAAATTTATGGTTTTCACTAAGGTGACTTAACTATCATAGATTATTTCACCCAATTTAAAATCTTATGGGATGAGCTTGTTACTTTCGGCCACTTCCTCATTCCACTTGCGTTTTACAATGCTCTCATGGTGCTATTTCTATTGCACAAAGTTACATGCAAAATGATCTTGTGATTCGATTTCTTAAGGGGCTCAATGATCCACAGTTCATTCTCATATTTTGTTAATGGAGCCACTTTCTTCTATTAACAATGTATTTTCCTTAGTCATTCAATAGGAAAGATAGCTCTCTATTGGTACTACCCACCAAATATTTGCTAACTAGACCACTCCAAGTGCACCAACATTACCTCTTTGTACTTCAAATTTCAAGAATTCAACTGGGAAAATTTTCTCTAATTTTTTTCCAATAAGGTTTGCACTCACTATGGTAAAAGAGGTCACACTATTGATATTTGTTATTGGAAGTATGGCCTCCCCCTTGGTTTTAAATTTTGGAATTCTAGTGCAAGAGCCAACAATGTATCCACAGAGATCGCACAGACTGATTCTTCTAAGGGGCCTCAAGTACGGTCCTCTGTCTCTTTTACTTCAGAGCAATACTAGCGGCTACTTGCCCTTATTCAACAACCTTCATCTTCTCCCCTACATCGCTCTAATCAAGTTACCTCTCTCACTTCACCATCCACTGAAAATCCCAATCAGTTATCACTATCATTCACTCCAAGTAATATCTATTATTTATCTTGTTCCTCCTATTATTCTTGGATACTAGACACTAGCACCACATATCATATATGTTTTTCCTTATTTTCATTCACCACATATCACTCTATCACACCTATTAATGTTTATCTTCCTAACAGATCTTTGCTTAATTACTGTACAATCTAATACTATACACTTATCTGATGCCCCAGTTCTAACTAATATTCTCTATATCCCTTCACTTACATTCAATCTTATTTTTGTCACTAAACTCTCTTCTAATTTAAATTGTTGTCTAATTGTTCAAAACTCTTTCTACCTTATCGAAGACCTCAAAACGTGGAAGACGATTAGTATAGCTAAGTGAAAGAAGGTCTTTATGCCTTGCCTGCTCTAGCTCCTGGCCTATTGCCAATTGTTCTTGCTTTATTTACAAATTTTGATCTTTGGCACAATCATCTAGGCCAGTCTTCTAGTTTTGTTTTGCATGTATTGCGGAAGAATTTTTCATATATTACTTTTACTACTGCTCATGTTCCCTGTGACACATGCCAATATGCAAAACAAAGAAAATTACATTTTTCATCTAGTACTTATCATTCTAATAGAGCATTTGATCTTCATCACATGGACATTTGGGGGCGTTACTCTACGTCATCATTTTATGGTCATAAATATTTTCTTACTATTATCGATGACTTTAGTTGCCACACTTGGATAATCTCAATGAAACGAAAATATGAGACTAGGTAGTACATTCAAAATTTTGTAACCATGGTGGAAATCCAATTTGACAAAAAAATAAGAATCGTTCATTCTGACAATGTTCTTGAATTTTTCATGCCAATATTTTACAATCTCAAGGGTATAATTCATTAAACAACTTGTATAGAAACTCCTAAACAAATTGGCATTGTCGAAAGTAAACGTCAACACATACTAAATGTTGCTAGGGCTCTCCTATTCCAAGCCAACCTTCCCCATAAGTTTTGGTCCTTTGCCATACTTCACTCCGTGTACCTTTTTGACTATGGTAATTATCTTTTGCTACAAAATTATCTTCAATTACTACAAATTTAATGTGTGGTAAAAAAACTATCAAAAACACCACTATCTTTCACCACAATTAAAAAATTGTAGCATATAGTAGTTAATCACCACATTTTGGAAAACCTCATAAATATTTAAATAATTTCTAACCACAATTAAATGTAGTAAAAATAAAATTATTTTAGGGGCTTTTGTAGAATTTTACCAATTAACTACTTTTTTTATTTATACACATGCACACCATGAGTTCATTAAGACTCATACTCTTAACCTTACACTTATGCATTTGAAGATGATGCCACTAGACCAATGGCCACTTTGTTGCTAATTAGCTAATTTAAATATATTTGATTAATTGATCAATTTTCTTATAGTAAAAATTATTGGAGGCAAATTTTTATTTTACCTTAGGTTTTCGTACTATTTTAAGGAACTTTGCTAACTAGCTAAATAGAGTATTTGATTGATTGATCAGGTATTTTATAATAATAATTGCGGTAAAATTTTTGTTTTACCTCTAATTGTATTAATTAAAACCATGAGTAATTAAGAATTTTTTGGAGGGTTTTATTTGTTAATTTAGAATTCAATTAATTACTTTAATTAAAAAAAAAAATTGGAAGCAATTTTTTTTTACCTTGAATATTATTGATTAAACATACCTTTCAATATATTTTACCTTCTTTTTTTCAATGAAAAATTTGTATTTAAGATATTAATCTTTGCTACCAAACTTTCATAAATTTTGTGATTTTCACTTTACTAATGAAGAAGTATGGTAAATTATCATCTTTTTACCGCATTTATGTAAAATTGAAGTAAATATAATATATATATATATAATTCACCACACGTAAAAATTATAGTAAAAAATATATTTATTTTACTACAATAAGATGAAGTGTAGTATTTAATTTGAGTTTTACCACACATTTGAAATATTATACTATAATAGAAAAATCATAGCAAATTGTCCTTTTATACTACATTTTTTTTTTAGTGAAGTAAAAAATATTGTAGCAAAAAGCATATCGTGAGGATTATCAGTGTTCCATCTCGACCTCTGTGGCTGCTAATTCGTCGACCATGGGCATTCTTTATCCTATTTCTTCTTCTATTTCTTATTGTCATTTATCTCCTAATCATCATTCTTTTAGTCTTTCTATTTCCTCTTATGTCGAACCTAAAACCTACGACTAGGCCATCAAACATGATGTGTGGCACCAAGCTATGCAGTCCAAGATAGATGCTCTTGAGCAAAATGGCACATGGACCCTAACTGAGTTACCCCCTAGAAAGTCCCCTATAGGATGTAAATGGATTTTCCGTATTAAGTATAAGGTAGATGGAAGTATTGAACACTACAAAGCACGTCTTGTAAATAAAGGATACACTCAGATAGAGGGTGTCAATTACTTCAACATAGTCTCTCCGGTTGCCAAAATGATTACTACTCGTTTGATCCTTGTTTTTGCTTCTATTCATGGTTGGCATCTTCAGCAGTTGGACGTGAACAACGACTTCTTACTTGGTGAATTAACTAAAGAAGTATACATGCGTCTTCCTCAGGGTTTTCAAGAAATCAATGACATCAAACACTATCTTGACCGCACTTTCAAGATTAAAGACCATGGAGCTCTTAAATATTTTTTAGGTTCTTAAATTGCCAAAACTTCTAAAGGAATTTCCATTTTGCAAAGAAAGTATGCTCTTGATATTCTCTCTTATGTTGGTTTTCTTGCATACAAATCTATTGCTATCCCAGTAGACCCTAGTGTTAAACTTAGTAAAGATTTTGGTACTCTTTTAAAGGATGTTTCTCTTTACCGATAGCTTATTAGACGTCTCCTCTATTTATGCAACACACGGCCAGACATCTCTTATGCTATTAGACAGTTGAGCCAATTCCTCTCCAACCCAACTTCTCTTCATTTACATACTGCTAAACGTGTGCTTTGCTATATAAAATCTGCTCCTCGGAAAGGACTTTTCTTCCTTTGTACTTCATCACTTGATCTTTATGCCTTTGGTGACTCTCACTAAGCCGAATATATTGATTTTCGTTGTTCTATTACTGGATTTTGTGTTTATATTGGTGATTCCCTCATCAGTTGGAAATCAAATAAGCAAAGCATTTCTCGATCATCCTCCAAAGCTGAATATGTCACACCCCAAAATTGAAACATAGAGTTTAGTCTCAAGGCGTGAAACTCAATCCCAAATGATGAAAGTTATCTAACCCAAAGTCATAAATTTAAACAAAAGAAAACCAATTATTCAAAATAAATTAAAGAAATCTTGCAACATGAAAACTCAACTAACAATACTCTAACTTCAACTAAAATCCAAAAGAAACTACCAAGCTAACATCACCAAATACTAAGACTACTACAAAAGTCCCAAAATAACACTTCAACTCTTGATCCTCACCATCAACAGGACCCACCTCCTCGCTGGGGCCAGGGTCTAGGTCTGCCATAAGAAAATTAAAGAAAAATATTGGGTGTGAGTAAATGACTCAGTGAATGCCAAGTGTATGCAATGTGAGTTCGTGAATTTAACATGATTAGTTTAGTGAAAATAATCGAGAAGAATATAATTGGAAAGCAATAAATGGTCAAGTAGTGATGAAATAAGAATACAGTAAACATTTTCATAGACTAACATTTAAATGCGATGATCAGATAGTATTTGTTGTAGTTAGTCAACCTTATAACCCCACCGTAACAGTCTCTTATCGCTCCGGGCAAGGTGCAACCTTACTAAAACAATGCCCAACCCCAGGTCCTCAAGAAATCCTGCGACCCACCTCAGCCACAAATGACTTCTATTGTGCACTGAGGGATTAGGCCATGGGGGCGTGGGGTTCAACAAGCAAACTAACTACCGCCCGGTTAAGTCCCTCGCACACCCAGATCAAGTTGGAGCCAACTAACAGTACTAGTAGCAATAACAGTAAATTTAGTCATTAGTTTTGATTATCGTATTTAACAACTAGTCTAAAAACATGTTGAAATAGTATCAAAGGCTTTAAAAGAAATTACTTTTCTTGAATCACGAAATAAAATAAAGAAATTTGCGCCCCAGTAGAATATGATTATAGTGCAATGTCACTGAAAACAAGTTATAGATGGATTACACTATAGCGTATATCCTTCCGGGTTTTGAAACATAATATCATATAATATATATAAGTTTAGACACTCATCATCCAGATCGATCCTAGAAATTAATCACCTATCTCAAAGTCAATCAAGTCAATTGATGAGTCACCTAATTCATTTAATAAGCATATTAATCACTAATTTAAATGACTAGCAAGATAAAATTTACTTAGAACTAACCTTATGGGTGCCATAAGCCTATAATACCTTAAACCCAACAATCCTAATTGGTGCTAAAATAATTTACTATATATATATATATATTTCTCATTTAAAGTCCATTCAAAATCCCAAAATTATAAGTAAGAAAATTAACCTAAATAAATTCTAGAATTCAATGGCAAATAAATCTTAAAATTCCTATCAACAAAAGAAGAAAAGAAAAGAAAATTATTTTCATGAATTTAAGAAAAAAAGCACAGTAACCAAAACATGCCTTGACTCTTGTTTAAATTCCACTAAAAGAAGAAAGAAATAACAATAAATTTAGGAATAGTTTTACAGAAAGTTAAAGAATAGCTTTCAACCATTAAAATCAATTTAACTATTAAAAATCCAAACTTCACCCCTTTTCATCAAAAGTACTAATAAATAGTAGAATATTCAATTATACATACATAAAAAAATATATATATATATATATATTTGTACATATATATATTGGAGTCCAAGCTATTTGTGTGAATGTGTGTATTTGTTTTCCTATCATTATATTTATATTAAATGGGTATGACAGATTCTTTAAAGGTCTATATATGCACACAAATACACATACACTAAACAACTTGTCAAATTCCCCCCCCCCCCCCGCCCCACATATATATAACATATATACAACCACATGCACTAACTAAACCCATCAAACCCATATACATATATATATACATATCTAAACATATATATGGTCAAGTCCATATGTATGTATATATTCTATAACACATGTGACAAGAAAGTTTTCTTTCATCTTTAATTGAGTATGACGTGTGTACTATTATGATGTAGACAAAACAAAAGGAAAAGAAGATGACATGGTTATATCTATATATTCACACCTAATCCTTCTATGGCGTGGGATTTATGTGTTGATATGTAATATATATACACTATACACACATAAACACGAGAAGACAAAAAAAATTTCCTCACCCAAAACCTAGTCCACCCCTCTTTCCTTCTTCCTTTCTCTACTGACGTCTTTCTCCTTTACTTCTTTGTTGGGTCAATTTCTATATTCATGAAACAAAATCAAATTGATTTATCATCAACCAACTAAAATCCTCACCAATAATTTCTTTAATCAACCAAAAAAAAAAAAACACTGAACATCTTTTGATGGTGTTGCAGCCATCTATAACTTCTTAATCTCTTTCTCCTCTCTCCTTATGTCGTTTTCTTTTCTTTTCCTTTTTTTTTTTTGAATAGTAAGACTAGGATTTTTAGATTATAGGGACTATATGTGTGGAAGAAGTGGTTTAATTCAAATAGGACTCTAATCAATTTCTTTCTAGGACTAGGATATCCCACTATAATTCTAGTATCTCTATTACTAATTCCAGAATTCAATAATTCAACTTATTTTATTAATATAATATTAATTCAAGTGGAATTATAACCTATACTTCCCAAAATATAGAGTATCTATAAAAATATATATATACACGTAAAATATTAATTATCACTATTTGATCAAGAGATAATTTAATATTATCTATATATTATATATATAAATATATTTTTCCAAAAATATAGTTCGTGCCTTACTACAATTTTAATTGAAGCAATAAATAAAATAAAATACAGTATAGTAGTTGATTAAATACGAAATAAAATTCTGGGGTATTACATCCCACCCCCTTGAAAGAATTTGGTCCCTTTCTAACATAAGTTAGGGAAGAGTTTCATATGATACTTTTGCATTTCTTCCTAGATTTCCCACGTCATCTCAGCTATATTATGGTTCCTCAGAGAATCTTTACTAGTGAGATTACTCTAGTGTGTAGTTTTTATATTTTTTGATTTAGGATTTGCTCTGATTTCTCTTTGTATGCCAGATCCTCATACTTCATAATATGTAAGGGCTCTGGGCGATATTTCTTTAGCTGTGACACATGAAATACATTATACACCCTTATAAGATTTGGTGGTAGAAAAATTCAATACGCTACTACTCCAATTCTCTCCACTATTTCAAAAGTCTACATACCAAGAACTCAACTTTCTTTCTTTGCCAATTCTTGCAAACTCCTTCCTGAGCGACACCTTCAAAGGTGCTATATCCCCAACACTGAATTCCAAAAATCTTCTTCTATCATCTACTTAGCTCTAAATCATGAGTTGGATAGTTTTGCAACTATAGTTATAATTTTCTTCAGGTATAGGCTATACCTTATCATTTGTATCAACATATATCCTAAGCCTTTTTTAGACACATTAGTGTATACCAAAAATTATCAACGGCATCTTGTAATGCCAATAATAGGGTTGATGTAAATCTTTTCTTAAGGTCTTTAAAACTGATCTCATATTTCTCAGTCCACTTAAATGACACCTTCTTTTATGTCAGTCCGAATAATGGAGATGTTATTTTTGAGAACTCCTAAACCTCCTGCAATAACCTACCGACCCAAGAAACTTCTCATCTCAGTTATCATTTCCAGCCTTTTCCATTCCAGTATCGCGTCAATTTTTGATGGATCTACTGTGATCTCATTTTTAAAAATAGTATGACCTAAAAAGGATACCTTATCAAGCCAAAACTCATACTTATTGAACTTAGGATAAGGTCTATGTCCTCGAAGTGTTTGTAATACTATCCTCAAGTATTCTTCGTGTTCTTTCTAGCTCTTTGAATAGACCATAATATTATCAACAAAACAACCACAACCTGGTTTAGATATAGCCTAAACACATAGTGCACTAAATCCATAAATGCCCCAAGTGCATTAGTCAATCCAAATGGCATTATCATGAACTCAAAATGACCATATTGAGTGTTTAGTGTCGTTTTACACATATCCTTCTCTCTAATTTTTGGTTGGCAATACCCTTATCTAATATCCATTTTGAAATAGACCTGAGATCCTTGTGATTGATTAGAAGTTTCTCTATTTTGGCAAGGGGTATTTAATCTTAATCATAACATTATTCAAGCCTTAATAGTCTATACACATCCTGAAAGTCCCATCCTTCTTCTTTATAAAAAGAAAAGCATTAGGGTTCCGCAAGCAGATGAACTAGACCAAATAAATATACCCACTTTTGAGTAGCTCTTGCAACTGTACCTTAAGTTACTTAAGTTCTGCGAGTGCCGTCATGTATTATGCCTTAGATATTAGGGTCGTTTCTAAAAGAACCTCAATAGTAATTCGACTTCGCGATTGTGGGTAAAGAAATTAATTCCTCAAGGAATCTATTAGGAAAATTCGCGACTACGAGCACTTTATCAATCTTAATCTTATCCTTATATCTATTGAACAGATAGGCTAGGTATCCTATCTTACTCTTTCTTAGTACCTTGATATCAAAGTCATTCCTGTTGACTTCCATTCCCTAGTTTGTTCAATTATTGGTTCCCCAGGCTCACACAAACTAACTATTACCAAATAGAAATTTTAAGCCAAAGCAACTACTAAATAGAAAATCTAATCTACTAAAATAACTTAAATAGAAATTTCAAAATAAAAATCCTATCCAATTCTAGATGATAATTCTCCGATTCTAATCCTTATTATTGTCCTCATTTCAATCTATGCCTTCAATCCTCATTTGAGCCTAATTCTTTTAAGTCTTTCTTAAAGTCTTCTCCATTCTCTTCATTGGGCTCTTCTTTAATCGACTCTTTTTTTTCTGGATTCTCTTTGTAAAACAAGTTAACAAATGTTGTACTTCCCTAAGATCTCTCATGGTTATTTAAAATCCATTTATCCTCAGAGATGTCACTCCTTTAACTCATTGTTACGATGATCTAACCTTTGTCAATAGACATCTAGCTATTTTTCTAACTTCTCAAATCCCTACTTATATAATTGTATCTAAGATATTTCCTTCTTGAATAGTCCCTATCTTTCTCCAGCTAATGTACGATTAGGTTGGGTAATCTTTTCAAGGCGTATTGAATTTCTTGAAATGGGTCGCTTGAAGCTAAGATTCTATCATTCGCTTTCCGTAACCTTGATCGTATAGGGCAAAGCATCTAAATAATGAACCAACTTACATGGGCTTTGAAACATCATCTTATCAAAATAAGGTTAGATGAGTAACACAAAATATCAAAGTACTGTAAGGGGTCTTGAATGAAGATGGCCAAGCATTCACAATTCTTACGGGAAGAAAACTAATAAATTCTAGTGCATTTTCAATCCCAACCTCATATTATGTCATGGATCCTATCGTCAAGTACTAAAAGTGTTCGACCGTATCAACTAGCTAACCTAATAGAATTCTTCATAATCCTCAATATCATATAACATTCAATCAATCATTTCAATAATCAAACCTAAATATTCAGATCAATTCCTAAGAATTCTATGCCCATATTCCACAGTCCGAAGTTCTTATCCCAACAAAGCCTAAGTTCAAAACCTAGACTCTGGTACCACTTTGTCACACTCCAAATTCAAACCATACAGTCAGTCTCGAGGCATGAAACTCAATCCCAAATAATAGAAGTCATCTAACCCAAAATCATAAACTTAAACAAAAGAACACCAAGTACTAAAAATAAATTAAGTAAATCTTGCAGCATGAAAACTCAACTAACAATACTCTAACCTCAACTAAAATCCATAAAGAAACTAACAAGCTAACATGATCAAATACTAAGACTACTGAAAAAGTCCCAAAATAACACTTTAGTTCTTAATTCTCATCATAAGCAGGATCTACCTCCTCACTAAGGCTAGGGTCTAGGTCTGCCAGAAGGAAATTAAAAAAAAATGTGTGAGTAAAAGACTCAATGAATCCAAGTGTATGCAATATGAGTTCGTGAATTAACATGATTAGTTCAGTGAAAACATTCGAGAAGAATATAAGTGAAAAGCAATAATGGAACAAGAATTCAATAAATATTTTCATAGACTAACATTTAACTGCGATGATCAGATAATGTTTGCTATAGTCAGTTAACCTTATGACTCCTACTGCAATAGTCCCTTATCACTCCAGGCAATGTGCGACCTTACCAAAATAGTACCTAGGCCTAGGTCCTCAGCAAATCCTATGACCCATCTCAGCCACAAACGGCTTCTATTATGCGGTAGGGGTATTAGGCCATGGGGGCTTGGGATTCAACTAGCAAGCCCACTGCCGCCCGGTGAAGTCCCTCGCACACCCACTAAATTGGATCCAACTAACAGTAACAGTAACAGTAAATCCAGTCATCAGTTTTGATTATCATATTTAACTGCTAATCTAAAAAATGCTGAAATAGTATCAAAGGCTTTAAAAGAAATTGCTTTTCTTGAATCAAGAAATAAAATAAAGAAATTCGTGTGCACGGTGGAATTTGATTATAGTGCAGTGTCGCCGAAAACAAGTTATAGGTGGATTACACTATAGCATATATCTTTCTGGGTTTCGAAACGTAATATCATATAATATATATATAAGTTTAGACACTCACCTTCAAGATCGATCCTAGAAGTCAATCACCTATCTCATAGTCAATCAAGTCAATTGTTGAGTCACCTGATTCATTTAATAAGCACATCAATCACTAATTTAAATGACTAAGAAGACAAAATTTACATAGAACTAGCCTTATGGGTGATATAAGCCTATAGTACCTTAAACCCAATAATCCTAATTGGGACTAAAATAATTTACTATATATATATATATATATATTCTCATAAGAGAGCAATTAGTCTGGATTTCGCGAACAGCAGTGACAAAGGAGGACGAAACCCCAAAACTAAAGACTGCTTAAAGAAGTGGTTTGATTTATTTAGGACTTTGATCAATTTCCTTCTAGGACTAGGATAATCCCACTATAATTCTAGTATCTCTATTATTAATTCCTAGAATTCAATAATTCAACTCCCTATATTAATATGATATTAATTCAAGTAGAATTATAACCAATACTCCCCAAAATATGAAGTATCTACAATATATATATACACCTAAAATATTAATTATCACTATTTGATCAAGAGATAATTCAATATTATCTATATATTATATATATATATATAAATATGTTTTTCCGAAAATATAGTTCATGCCTTACTACAATTTTAATTGAAATAATAAATAAATAAAATAAAATGAGGCATAGTAGTCGATTAAATACAAAATAAAATTATGGGGTATTACAGAATATTGCGCTCTCGTAGCTATTACTTGTGAGCTCCAGTGGATTACTTATCTCTTGGATAATTTCCATTCTTCACCTTCGAAGCCTGTCTCGTTTTATTGTGACAACCATTTTACCATCCACACAGCCACCAATCCTACTTTTTATGAATGAATGAAATATATAGAGTTGGATTGTCACATAATCCACGAAAAACTTCATATTGGATTGATACATTTGCTTCCAATTTGTTCCACTAATCAACTTGTTGATATTCTTATAAAACCTTTGGCTGCCAGCTCATTTCAGACATTTATTTCCAAGCATGGCTTGGTTGATATACTGCCCAACTTGAGTGGGAGTCTTAACTGATATTTTGCAGATTGAATGAAATCTTCATCTTCATCTAATCATATCTACAGATTTTTTGTTTTCTATAAAGATTGAATCAAATCCTTTGTTGACAGGGTTAGCTTATTTTCTGTTTTAACATATCTTTCTTCTTTCTTAAGACTTTGCTTGTATATATATTCACACTTTTGTTCTTGCAAGTATAGAGTTCAATACATGATAAAATTCTATCCATTAAGCTTTTATTTTTGTTGCATCGTGCTTGAGATTCATGCAATATTAATAATAATCAAATACTTAAAATGAAATTACATAAAAATTGAAATTCATAATCAAGAATTTAACCAAAGGTCTATAATAAATAAAATTCAATTACAACATATTATTATCATTACAACATATAATTAAATACTTAACCTAACATATAACATCAAATGAATTGCATATAACACATGTATGAAATATAAATTAATCTATAATAAATGACATTAAGTTACATCTATAATCATATTATCAAATAGTTGGAGTAAAATTACATAATAAATAAATTCTTCATCAAATACTTAACGAAATTAATTTGTTGGGCCTTATTTATTAGATTTTTATGATTTTGTTATTGCTATTAGGTGCACTAGGGTCTTACTAATTAAATTTATAAAGTTTTATTATTGCTATTCGGTCAAGTAAACATATTGGGCCTTATTAATTAGATTGTTATGATTTTGTTTGTTGTTATTAGGTCGGGTGGTCGTGTTCGGCCTTATTATTGAATTTATAAAGCTTTGTCATTATTATGGGCCGAGCAAGTATGTTGGGCTATAACACATGATGTTAATTAACTTATTCAATTCAAATTAAACCTTTCAATAAATCAACAAATCTTTCTTTCATCGGCCCAATTATATCAGATGCAAAGATGTTTCTCAAAAATGCTAATCTCTGTTATTTTTCACATGCTAGGCATGATGCTAACAAGTGTGCTCATCTTATTGCAAGAAATGCTTTGTCTTTGACTCATAATAGGATTTTAGAGACCGATGTAATTGACGAAGCTCTTAATTTTGATTCTAATTAATAATATTCTACCGTTTTCTTTCCAAAAAAAAATAGTCTTTTCTTTATAAATAAAATAAAATAACTTCAAGTTAAACCTAAATTCTAAATCCTAATCTATAATTTATATTATTAATCCATAAATTTTCTCAATTAAAGGACACGTAAATGAATTTTCAATTACATCCATAATCAAATACTTAAAATGAAATTGCATAAAAATTGAAATTCATAATAAAAAACTTAACCTGAGATCTGTAATAAATGAAATTCAATTGCAACACATTATTATCATTGCAACATATAATCAAATACTTAACCTAACACATAACATCAAATGAATTACATATAATACATATATGAAATATAAATTAATCTATAATATGAAATTGTGTTACATCTATAATCAAATTATCAAATACTTAGAGGAAAATTACATAATAAATTAAATTCATCATCAAATACTTAACCTAAAATCCATAACAAATGAAATTCAATTATAACACATAATAATCTACTGCAGTAGGTAAATTTTGGGAGGAAAGAAAAAGATGTGTTATAATCTAATGCAGCGGGTAAAATCTTATAGGAAAGAAAAAGAAAAGAAAAATAAGCTATTGCATGAATAACTTGAGCAAAAGAAAGCATGTACACGATAAGCTTTAAAAGAAAGTAAAAATCTTCCTTGTAGAGAGAAAACCAAAGAATTCTATTACTCCAGTTGTGTTGGACAAGCTACATATGTGAGCCTAGTTATATGCCTCTCAAGGAATCATAATTCTATAACTGATAGGAATATGACTAATTCATACTTATCTCTAAAATTCCCAACTCCCTATAAGATAATATCAAATAGCACTCAACTCTCTAAAAGATAATGTAAACTAATTTCTAACTCCTAAATGATAATAAAATTTTAAAATTTAATATTTATTTGGAAAAAAAAATAATATAAAGGATAAAACTTATTATCTATATGATAAACATCAAATATTTCCTACATGTAGAAAATCTTCCAAAAGATTACTTCGACCAAGATTCTCTCTATTTCCTGTATCATTCTCCATCTCTTAAAAAATAACTCATCCTCGAGTTACCAATGTCTTCCGAAAGATTACTTCAATAAAGATTCTCCCTCTCTCCCATATCATAATCAAATAAATAAAAAAATTAATCTGTCAAAAAAAAAAAAAAAAAATCAATCATGATCAATCGATTATGGCAATGACAGAACCGCAATGCTAGCAGAGTTCGGGCGAAATAACACTGGTCATGAGTAGTCGACGTAGCAAAGGGTGACGATGGTAGTGTAGTGGTAAATTTTTATGAAAAATGCGTTCAAAAAATAGTCAAATTAACGATTTCTAAAATAATTTAAAAAATTCATACAGAATTTCTGTCATAATTCCATTGGAAAATTAACCAATTTCCAGTAGGTTCATGATAATCGCATATTAATGCAACAACTACCATCAATTGTTCTGCATAAATTGTTGTCAAAGTTCACGAATTTTCCTTTGAATAGTCTATATTGTTATTTTAGTTACTTGTGTTCTAAGACGCTCTATTGATCTGATTTGAGCCGAGTGGAGCAAGAGATTGTTGCTATTTTTGTCAGGTAGAGAAAGTATTTCCTCCAAATTTTGTGATGTATTTTTGGTATTCTTTGTCAAGTAGATTAAGTATTTTCTCCACATTTTCTTGTCATCACGGTACATTGACTATCATTTGGTTGCTGAAATATTATATTTTTCATAGTACTTTTCATTATTGCAACATGAATTTAATTGACGATTTATATACTATTATTAATCTTATATATGTTTGAATTATCAATTTTTATTTTATAACCTTCCACACATACTAAAAAATATTACTTCCATTTTTCGTTTTTACTTTTATATACTTTTTTTATGTAATAAATACAATGTCTGTCATGCAATAGCTTATTAACAATTGGAATTTTTTCCATTACTAGCATATTTAATTGATTGGTAATAATATTTTTTAATATGTAAAAATAATTCAAAAGCCAAACCCTGTATCCAAAAATAACCCACTTTAAACTTTAAAAAATTAAACATATTTTTCAATGAAAATCCATCGAAAGTGTATAGGACGCACATTTTCTGCCAGACTTTTCGTCGGCAAACCATCAGAATATTTATTGTTAAAATTTCAAGAAAAATTTTCGTAAGAAAAACTATCAAATCTTTTGCATCTTTTTCCCTGCGGGTTGGGTCCGTCAAGGATTGCATGTGTTCTAGCAGCGCATGTTTTATATCCCAAAGTATAAAAATTACATTTATTGTAAACATTTTTTCTTTTCTTTTCTTTTTTTTACTTAATTGGTCTTTGTAAGGGCAAATTTTTTTGTCTCCAAAATTAAAATTACAAGATAAGAAAAATCGTACAAATAAAATAAAATTGAAACTTATCAATCAATTGTGATTCAATTTCTAATCTAATCCTTTGATTCTTCCTTCCAAATATGATCTTGAATTTAATGAGCTCCACAAAAAAACGCTTTGAACGTTATGGATCTTCTTAAATTTGATTTGAAGAAAAATAACACCAATCCGAGGGTTTCGCACCTTAATCTCAAATCAAAGGCCAAAACATATATATGAGCTCTGTGAAGAACGCCTTGAACGTCGTGGATCTCCTTCAATTTAATTGAAAGAATAACTGAACTCCTTCAAAACTCCTCTTACCTGCTAGAATTTGTGTTGTGTGTTGAATGAACTTTGATCAACCTATTTATATAAATTTTTGATTGGAGACTTCTAGATTGACTTGAACTTCTTTGATAGTCATCTCTTTGGTAAGATAATATCAAATATCTTTGATTTAATTGGTTCATAGATGTAGACACTTTATCTTTAACATTTGTCAATATTTGATATGAGCAAAAAATAAATAGTAGAGTACTAATTAAAATTAACTATTTATCTTTCGGAATTAAATTTAATAAATTTCAAGATAAATAGAAAATTTTTGAATTAATAACTAGCATATTATCTTATGTGGCACTCTCTAATTGGACAAAATTAATATGTCTATAAATGCCCCCACTTCAAGGCTTGGCGAAAGGTATGTCAATCATTCACGAAAGAGGCAAGACAAGTTTCTGAGAATTTTTCCTTTTTCTCTCCATTTTTTCAAATATGTCTACTATAAGAAATCCTCCAAGCATCCCTTAAGCTATAGTGTCCAATAAAAGGATCAAGTCATAACATAATTCAAAATAAATATCATTTTAAAGGGGGGGTACCATACACAGTTTATACTTATGCGGGCCAGGAGTAACATACAATTTAGGCTCGTGTGTCAAAGAGCATATTTAATTTGAATAGCATTTTATACTCTTGTCAAAGAGTTCACTTGAATTTGATTGATAATTTATATTCATGTCAAAGAGTTTACTTGAATTTGACTTAATAGACAGTTTATACTCTTATCAAGGAGTAATGGGGAGAATTTGAATATTTAGATAGTTTATGCCCATACCTAGGAGCCGTATTGGACGTTTAAACTCTTATCAAGGAGCACATGGGGAGACTTTGAATATTTAAATAGTTTCTGCTTGTATTTAGGAGCCTTATTGACAGTTTAAACTTTTATCAAGGAGCACATGAGAAAACTTTAATTTAAAATTTTCAGATAGTTTATGCTCGTATCTAGGAGCATTTGGAATTTGAAGACTTGAGCTTTGGACTTGAAGATTTAAGTCTTTGATTTGGAAACTTGAAGACTTGATTTTTGAATTTGGACATATGGCGACTTGAATTTTGATTTTGAAGACTTGAAGACTTGAGTCATGGATTTAGAGACATGGAGACTTAAGTTTGTATTTGAAGACTTGAGTTTGAATTTGGAGACTTGAAGATTTGAGTCTTTGATTTGAAGACTTGAAGACTTGAGTTGAGGATTTAGAGATTTGCAGACTCGAGTTTTGAATTTGAAAAGTTTGAAACTTGAACCTTGACTTGAATACTTGAAGACTTGAGAATTTAGATAGTTTATGCTCTTATTTGGGAGCATTATTAACAATTTAGACTCATATCGAGGAGCATATGGAATTTGGAGATGAAAATTAATTGCCCCCAATTTTTTCATCATCATTAGCATCACTTGAGTCTTCTTGTTAATCAAAATTCATGCTCATTTCAAAATTATGTGCACGCATTGCCAAATTTTCAAAAGGTTTTTGGTTTGATTCCCTGAAGTATATAGCAAAGACTTCAATACATTTCTTGGATACACATCTCAATTGCTAAAGCCTCCAACAATTGATCTTCGTAATTAAAACTTACGTTTCTCCACCGATTGATGTATTCAATGACTGACTCTTCTTTCTACTGGCGAAAGTTGGTGAGTTCAATCATACTGATTGTCCTTCGAATGTTGTAGTAATGATTGAGGAACTCTTATTCCAATTGTCCCCAATTATCAATGGAGTCTGCCTCCAAGTCAACATACCAATCAAAAGCATTGCCCTTTAATGATCAAACAAATTGCTTGACCAAATGATCTCTATATATCCCAACATTATTACAAGTCTCAATGAAATAAACCACATGCTACTTTGGGTTGCTTTTGCAATCAAATTGCTAAACCTTTAGGGGTTGGTAACCGATCAGCATTTTCAAGTTATCAATCCTTTGAGTATATGGCTTGGAGCAAGTCATAGACAATTTAGAACTTCCATCAAGCTTGTCTTTGATAATCTCCATGATAAACTCCTTCAGTGAGTCGATGGGAATTAGTCCAGCGGAAACTTCTAGTTCTTTTGTTGCAATTTCTTCATTTTTAGCTGATTGTCTCATTGTGGATGTTTCCCTTCGTCCTGAGCCTCAATTTGTTTCTCCATTATGCAGCTGGCATCAAGATTGTCCACTTTGCTCATCAATTTGGAGATTTGAAAGTCTTGCTCTTGGACACGCTTCGTGAGTCCTTCAATGGCCCTCGTCAAATTTGAAATTTATTCCTTCAAGGTTGTAGCACTTGTCAGCATCACCATTGCCATGTTCGAGGAATTTGATGTTAGAATGGATGATGCGAAGTCATCCTTCGAGTCTCCACCTTCTTCATTTATATCAATAAAATGCGGCAACAACTTTTCCATACCAAATGAAGGAGCCACCTCCGAAGATGATTGCAACTTCTTAGATATACTTCTTGTGATGACGCCAACACTTTTTGCTCCAATACTTGAGGAATTTGAAATAATAATTTTTAATGCAGCAGTCTTGTTGGCAACCATTTGACACTTCAATTTTGATGAAAAGAAGAGATGAGAGGTAGAACTGGGCATGCCAAAAATTGTAAGGGCAAACTTTTTTGTCTACAAAATAAAATTACAAGATAAGAAAAATCGTACAAATAAAATAAAATTGAAACTTATCAATCAATTGTGGATTCAATCTCTAATATAATCCTCTGATTCTTCCCTTCCAAATATGATCTTAAATTTAATGAGCTCCGCAAAGAATGACGTGGATCTCTTTAAACTTGATTTGAAGAAAAATGACCTCAATCCGAGGGTTTCGCACCTTAATCTCAAATCAAACGCCCAAAATATATGAGATCTGAGAAGAACACATTGAACGACGTAGATCTCCTTGAATTTAATTGAAAGAATTGCTGGACTCCTTCGAAGCTCCTCTCAGTTGTTAGAATTTGTGTTGTGTGTTGAATGAGCTTTGGTCACCTCCTTTATATAGATGTTTGATGGGAGACTCCCGATTGACTTGAATTTCTTTGATAGTTATCTCTTTGATAAAAATAACATCAAACATCTTTGATTTAATTGGATCATATATGTAGATACTTTATCTTTGACACTTGTAAATATTTGATTTGAGTATAAAATAAATGGTAGAGTATTAATTAAAATTAACTATTTATTTTTTAGAATTAAATTTAATAAATTTCAAGATAAATAAAAAAAAATTAACTTAATAACTAGCATATTATTTTATATGTGTCACTCTTCAATTGGGCAAAATTAATATGTCTACAGTTTTAAACTAGAAATGTCTTTAATAAAGAATTCTACTGAGACCACAACTTAGCCAAATTCCGCCTATTTAAACTTTGGGATTGGACTTGTGTTGGTGTTTGGTTATGTTTATGAGTTAATTAAAATATCTTATGATATATTTAAAAATTAATTAAAAGATATAATAAAAATAAAAATAATTATAAACTCTCAAAATAAGATCTTAATTTATTTTTAATATACTTTAGTCTAATCATGTTAAAATAAAGTTATCACCACGAATATTTCATAAACCTCATAATCCTATTTTATCAAAATATTTTAATAACTTAATTTTAAAATAAAAATCCAAAATTTTTATAAATTCTACTAATATCTTATGACATGCATAGGCTAAGATGTTGTGAATATAGTTAACTAAAGAACTCTCACTTAAAATTAACATTAAGAGTATTACATTTATCACTATTCCAAGAATTTAACTTTTGGAATACAAAATACAAATGCTCGCCAAAAACAATGAAGAAAATCGCCACCATCTATTAAATTTTAAATTTTTAAATCTTACGGAAGAAAGTAAGGATAACTGGATAAGTCCTAAAATTTCCTCTTAATCATTTCCAATGCTTACTATATTGATTGGGAAATTTTAATTTAACTCCCCTTGAAATACGATTGTAGTGATTTATTTTTTGTAAAAAAAAAAAAAAAATGTTCAAAAAGTTACTTGTCAATGCATCTCACATCCGTCTACATACGAGTTTTTAAGGATTTTTTTTACATATAAAAAGACTATTATACCCTTAATATCAATTGTTGGATGTTTTTGAAAAAATCAATGGCCCATATTGAATCACATTTATAAAAATATATAAAAATATAGTTATTTATAAATATATTATATTATATAATATGTATATTTATATATATTACATATATATACATACTTATATATTAAAAGAATATACTTAGTATTGCTAAAACCCTAACCCCTTCCCCACCCTTATCACCATGGACTGCTGAAAATTGGCTGGCCATGGCCACCGCGATCGCCAATCCCTTTAAAACCAACAACCCGGCCGCCATAATCGTCGGAAAAAAGAAAAAAGAAAAAAAAAAAAACCAATGGCCAATATATATGTATGTGTAGAAGTGTATATACATAAATATAATTAAAAAAAAAAAAATCGCCGGCGCCATGGTGGGTGATGGCCAGATCTAGCCAGGTATGGCCAGCTTGTGGCTACCCTGGCTGCCATGTTTCTGGGGGAGTGGGGATGGGTTGGGGGTATGGGTGGGGGAGCAATATATATATACATATACATATATATGTCTATGTAGAAAGTGTATATATATAAATATAACTTTTTTTTAAAAAGAAGCCGCCGACCGGCAGACATGGCGAAATGCGGCCGGTCATGATGGCTAATGGCTGGACCTAGCCGGATCAAGTACAGTGGCTGCCATGTTTCTTTTTTTTTTTTTTTTTTTTTTTTTTTTTGGTGTTGGTGTGGTGGAGGGAAGGGGGGGATGGTTTGAGGGGTGGGGGTGCAATATATAATATTATATATTTTTATATTTTCTATATAAATATATAAGTTTGATTAATTTAGACCATTCACTTTCAAAAATAAGACGGTTGATACAAAGAATAGAAAATTTAATGAAAATTAAAAAAAATAAAGATAAAAAATAATAATAAAATAAAAATAAATAATTATTTAAATTTAAATTTTATTTAAGTGTAATTCAATTATTTTAATATTAAATGAGTAGCAAAAATAGGAGGGACGCAGTGAGCTTCTTTTAAAAAACATATGAAGCTTTTCTAACTATTTTTTTATAAAGGTAAGTTGTCTGTTTTGAGTTTCACAAGGGTTAAAAGATTTTTGCCGCATATTAATTATTTGTTTTCCTTGATCTGTTGATCATTTTAAAATGATTCTATATATTAGAATTTAGATGACCATTAAAAGTTCTCTTTTTATGACTTCCGTAGTTTCTATTATTATTACTATATACTTCATGTATAAAAATTGAATTTCTTTAATTATTTATTATAATAGATCTACATACACTTTCTAAAAAAAATTCTTCTTAAAGCACCGTTAATTTACTTAAAGTCAAAATGTTACTCCCAATAATTAATTCCTAATCATAACCTTGAGGGCGCTGTAGTAAATATTAAAGAAATATTTATTCTTTTAGCTCTCTTATATATTTATATATATATACACATATATATATATCATTTTTTGTTTATTTACTATTCATAAAGCATCTACCTCATTTTAGTTTATTTTTGAGTGATGTCTAAAATGCCTTTCTCTTTTAATTCTCATAACTACAATTTATGCAAAAATTATTATTTAAAACTCATCATTTCTATACCTCACGGTTATCATTTTATCATTTTTTTTATTTATATAAAAATTTATTTGAAATTATTAAAAATAATTTTATGTATCTATACTATTAATAAAGTATTTAACCTTTGGTGTGTATGTGAGAAATGTGTCTAAAGTGCCCTTATTTCTTTTTTTTAATCCTCATTGTAACTGTAATTTATATAATAATTCTCATTTACAACTATCCATTTTATATCTCACAATTACCATTTTATCATATCTTTTGTTGTTTTTATGTAAAAATTTAAATAAATATAATAATTTTAATTGGTTTAAATTAAGATATTAATAAGTTATGGAATGAACGAAAATTTTATTTGAGTTATGACACTGAATCTTGGATGGAAGGGGATATATATGATGTAGGAAAGTTATTGTAATCAACTTATGATATGTTTCAGCACTTGGATCATTATGTAATGTTTGTTTTTATTTTTTTCAAAATATTTTTTTTTTTTGGGAAAATAAAAGTAAACACAACTTTTTTTTATTTCTCTCGTAACACTCAAAATAATTTCAAAACATCCTAAAAGACACATCTTCCACTATTTCCCAAGAAAGACATAATCATTGTATATGCATACATATCATCTCATATTACAACTATACATATATAAAATAATAATATAAAATTATATTTCACCAAGCTAACCAAATAAAAAGGCATTGATTTAGTATCTACTAGCACAATACGTCTCCTTCCAAAATACAAGTAAACATACCCTCTAATCCAAACAATTTCTAACAAATTTTCAAAATAAAATTAAGCATACATGACATTCTCCTAACCCACTCTTCAAAACATTTTTTCTAAAATATTTTTTTTTTTAGATATTCAAAATAAAATCAAATACTACCTATAATTCTTATAGACCAAAAATTCTAATCACAACAATATGTGGGCCATGTAGTGGTTGTCTATATACCCACTATATCACAAAATATACATGTATGAGACAGACATATCATGTCAAACTTATCATTTTTTCAATTTTGGAATGATAATCAATTGCCCGCTAACAGGACACGCACCAATAATTAAGGCTATGCTTGATTGTAAATTTTTAATTTATTTTTTAACTTTGAAAATATAAATAAATTATACACATTCAAAAAGATATAAAATATCCTCCTAATTCATTTTTTACCTATTTCCCAATGTCTAGCCTACTCTTTTTTTTTTTTCTTCTTGCCCAATCTATATATACACATACATAAATAATTTTAAAATATTAATTTATCCTATCAATCCAACAAAAAAATTATTGATATGACACTTTATCTCTCCCAAAGCACAATCACACAAATAATTTTCTCCCAAAATATTCTCCACCTACCACCCAAAATACAAACAAACAATCATCACATTTTCCAATCCTACTTTCTAAAAACTATTTTGCCAAAATATTTTAATAAAACACTTCAATTTACAATCAAACATAGCCTAAATTAAGGCAATCAGGACGCTAAAACTGTTAACAAGTTGTCATTCTCTATCTTCTGTTGGTTCGTCTCTTTTATTTCCAACTTTTTTTTTCCTTTGGCCTATTTTCAATTAATATAATCAATGCCTCAATGTTGTCTAGTGTCTACTTTAGCTTGTAGATAAGACCTGTAAAGAATCCTCTCCCAGTTGCTCTTCTCATTTTCCTGCTTTTTATGTTTGCTTCAACTTTTGGGGTGGAAGCGAAACAATGATTCGAAGTTAGAATACGAAAAGTTCTTGTTCAAGTTGAGTTTCATCAATTCGAATTAATTAGGCAATGTTTTTTTAACTTTTTACATAATTAGCTGGTCTTTAATTATTCTAACAATTAAATTAGAATATGAATTTTCAATAATAAAATAGAGAATTTAGTATAAAAAATAATTTGGATATCACTTACTAATATTTCAAATCTATCAACCTCGAAATTGTCCTTTAAAATAATAATTCAATACAGTTACAATTATATTTCTTGTGAAATCTATAAACCTAAAAATTCATATTATCAAAACTCCATCCTTCACTGCCTTCTTTTATCTTGTCAAATTCTTAATACAATTTTAATTTTATTTTACAATTCTAATTATTGTTGGTGCGATATGTGGAATTTCTGTGATCAACTAAAAATCAAGTAGTCGAGGCAAGAGCGGAGCTCTCTATTTTTAAGATGAATTAGCTCCACACTTGTGCTAACAGAGTATAGCTTTCGTCTCTCAAGATACAACGACTAATTCAGACAGTAGCAACACTACAAATCGTCTGTCCTCTAGAACTTTTAGCGTATTGAACTCTCACGATTATGCTGAAAATGTTGTATTATGTTGTATGACTTGTATGATTCAATACAGGACTAATCCTTTTATAGTGCCAAGGTAGCAGTCGAAAATGTGGTCATTAATGTTGCTACAAATTTTCAAAGCAGCAATTGTTAATACGGGAAGTCGGAAGGACGCAATCCAAATTCATTTGCTGGTGATGCATGAAGTCCAAATACATCCGCTAGAGGATTTATTCTATTGTTATCCAATTTCCAGAAAGATAATTAATGTCACTCATTTTCTGAATAAGTTGAAATTAGTTTCAGAAGTTGAAGGTTAATTCTTGTTGGGTCAGATTTAGTCCAAAAAGTTATGGCCCATTTGGTTTTATTTCCAAAGGTCATTTCCAAATTCAGCCATTTATAAAAATTGGAAAGTTAGTTATGAAATGGAAATAGAAATTGAGATGTATTTGGATGAAATGTTGAAAAGTAATGATTATAATAGGTTATAGGATTGAAAAGTAGGTTAATTTATATTTTTTATATTTAAAAATATTTATTTTTTAAAGTATATGTATATTTTATTAATTTAAAAATGATAGTAGGTACTTTATGTCAAATCAAATTTGAATTTGACTGATGTGTAATAGGATGATATAGTAGGTTTAGAAAGAGTTTTGGGAAGAAAATATGTACTTTTTCTGAAGAAAAAAATTGTGACAAAGTGTTTGTTTTCAATTTTCATTCCCACATGAATATGGAAATGAGGCTTGGAAATGAAACCAAACACCCTGTTAACATTTGACTGAAGGCCCAATTTAGCCCAAACCCACAGCCACGCCACGCCTCGCCGAACCAGACGAGCGACGGTGCACACGTGTATAGGTTGGACTGAACCCACTATCATGCAGGTCCTCTCTCCTCCAAATATTTGTGGTACCACTACGGGGCCCAACCCTTATCTCCACACTTGAGACATATATTTAAGACCACCTTTTACTCAATTTGCAATGTGGGATGGAATTTCACTCCTCCCATTCTTTTGGCTCATTTTCAGTCTTAATCAATTTTCAAGTAGCTCAATTTGACCATTAATTTTCCATTTGCTCGAAATTGGTTTTGGCCAACTAAACCTATTATCTTTATCTACTCGCGGCCTAGTTTACAACGATCACCAATTTCTTAGAAATTAATATCTTGAGCACACTTAAAATTTTGGCCAAATAAGACCAATTTCCAACAGTCTCCCACATGAATGGAAATTAATGCGACTGATGATGCATTTGCTTATGCAGACACGAGAGAGTTCAGGCGAACAACTACTGCATCAGGATAGGTAGCTTGTGGCCTTGAACCTTTCTCAGTGAAGTATTATCAAGCTTACTTGGTTAATCAATGAACATGAGGTCTTAAACTATTCAGTCGTTGGTGTAAACCAAGACAACAGTACTCACACAATAGTTGTTCTTATGCTTTTTAGCTCTATTCGATTGTGTTCATTTTAGCCATGGATACCGATCTTAGATTCATAAGTGTTTACTATGAAGCGGCCCGTCTTCACACTTACATAGATGATCTCCCACAAAAAATATCCTATCCTACTATGCTATTCTAGCTCTAGGAATCATTAAGAGTCAAAACTCAATTTGGTGCCCACTCAATGAGCAGCACTTCTATGTCATATGAATGGGTTGAAGTGCTCATATGAACCTTCATAACTTAGTATTCCTATTGAACCAAGTTCCTGGGATCTCCAATCATCTGGTTAGGTGTCCGCTATGTCGATTTTTAGACTTATGGGTTTTAATTCCATTACTCTCGACAGGCATTAGACTTGATCTGGGTAGGCCTTTTGTTAACAGATCCTCTAAATTCTCACAGTCAAGTGAAATTACCCCATTTGAGATTAATTACCTTATGGTATTGTATCATTGTCTGATATAATGAGATTTACCATTATTCAAGCTGCTTTGACTCAAGTACTTCTACCTTGGCCAAGCATCCACACATTTGCACATATTTGCAAGAAAGTTTGTGATCTATTCATAAGGGGTTTCGTCTTTCCATTTGTGGGATGTTTTGTTTAAAATGTGGTTAGCTAAAAGGATAGCTTCCCCCCACATGTTCTATGCAAAGTGTTGAAATTAATAACAACACTTAATCAAGTTAGTAAAACCAGAGATGTCATTTTTAATCACTTAAACAAGGTTGAGTACAGTCTTTCCATCAAATTTGAATAACCCATCCTGCACATAGCCTCTACCAAAGAACAGGTCATTCTTAAAGAGCACAAATCCACCATATTCAAATACATGTTTAAAACCATCTTTCACTAGCAAAGACCTAGACACCAAGTTGTTGCGTAGGTTTGGCACATGAAGAACTTCATTCAGCGTCAACTCCTTGCCGGAAGTCATCATCAAAGCAACATTGGCCATTCCAATAATATCAAAAAAATTTGAATTGCCCATAAGCAATTTCTTTCCAATAACAGGAGTGTAGTTTAGTTTGAAAACATATATTTTTCAGAACAAATGTGTCGAGTGGCACCAGTGTGTCAATCCACCACTCTATCGAATTATCAACAATGTTTGCTTCAAAAATCATTGTCGAAAGGTCCAGTTCAGGCCAATCCAGTGGCACAGACCTTGCCTCAATCATATGGGCTTGATTTGATTTGTTGTTTTTAGGAAGTCGACAATCTTTGGCCTTGTGGTTCAACTTTCCACAGTTATAGCAATTTCCTTGAAACTTTATAAGTTTCCTGCCTTTGCTATTTTGACCAGCCCCTTGACGTTTCATTTTCTCATTTGCATTTGGACTTGATTCAACAAGTTGGCTTTAGTCTCCATTTTTATTTCGCCTGTCTTCATATCAGACATCCAATTGTCCTTCTCTATTCTCAACCGAACAATCAAAATTTTCAAACCTATCTCCTTTCTTTTGTGTTTGAGATAATCACAGCTACTTGGAAGATTCACTCAAAATCATATCTTCAGCATGAATTTCGTGCAGAATAATTTGCAATTCTTGGACTTGGCTCATGATGGATATGAAATCCACCATCTTGTAGTCCAGAAATTTGGCCACCACAAATTTCTTAAAACCGGCATCT
The DNA here is from genome assembly GCA_018894105.1 of Jacaranda mimosifolia. Taxonomy (NCBI): domain Eukaryota; kingdom Viridiplantae; phylum Streptophyta; class Magnoliopsida; order Lamiales; family Bignoniaceae; genus Jacaranda; species Jacaranda mimosifolia. Next base: position 10,915,279 of record CM032130.1, on the reverse strand, counting down.
TCTGCCCGGTATTTCTTATCAAGTGAGTCCCACAACTCTTTAGCTGTCTTAATAGGACTGTATACATTGTACATCGAGTCATCCAATCCATTCACAATATAGTTATGGCACAAGAAATCGCTTTGGTTCCAGATATCTAAAGTTGTCTGTGTTTGGTCATCAGTGTCATCTTCAGGTGCGGTAGGCATGTTTTCTTTCAGAAATCAAACAAGATTCAAAGTCGTTAGGTAAAATAGCATTTTCTACTGCCACCTCTTGAAATCAATTCCAGAAAAAAAAAAAAATTGGCCTTTCTTCGTGAGTAGGACCAAGTGCGGTGACGGGAGCAGAAATCTAGTTGAATGCCATGATCACAGAAACTGGTAATTCGACTTGAAATTGTTGGTGCGGTGTGTGGAATTTATGTGATCTTAACATTGGACTGAAGGCCCAATTTAGCCCAAGCCCGTGACCACACCGAGTCGAGCCTGGCGGTGGCGACGCGTACTTGTGGGTTGGATTGAACCCACTACCATGTAAGTCATCTCCCCTCCAAACACTTGTGGTGCCCCTAAGGGGTCCCTCCCTTACCTCCACACTTGAGACATATATTCAATTTAGCCCAAGCCCACGACCACGCCAAGCCAAGCTAGGTAGGCGGCGGCGGCGCACTCATGTAGATTGGATTGAACCTACTACCATGTAGGTCCTCTCCCCTCCAAACACTTATGGTACCTCTAAGGGGCCCATCCCTTACCTCCTCACTTAAGACATGCATTCAAGACCACCTTTTACTCAAGTTGCAATGTAGGATGGAGTTTCACTCATCCCATTCCTTTGGCTCATTTTTAGTCTTCTTGGTCAATTTTCAAGTAGCTCACTTTAACTATTAATTTCTCATTCAGTCGAAATTGATTTTGACCAATTAAACACATTATCGTCATCTACCTGCGGCGTAGTTTACAACGATCATCAATTTCTTAAAAATTAATATCTTGAGCACACTTAAAATTTTGGTCAAAGAAGACCAATTTTCAACAATTATTTCATATATTAATTTTGAGTGACTCAAAAAATATTTTTGTCCGTTCAATTATCACTAGTAATATTTAGAAAAAATAACTAATTATATCATAAATAACTAATTGTGCCCGACAGAAAAAGATAAAAAAATAAAAAGAATCTCGGCCATGTCCCACTTTCTCCCTCTTCGGAAATCGGAAGTATGAATCACATTGCACTTTATAGTGTGTGTTCCCGGCGTACTCAAATTAATTATTATATCCTTGCTAATTTAGATAAAAAGATTAACAAAAAATTAAGTGATTTTGATATTAAAAAAGGTTGGTGGAGAAGATACCAGGGCTAATACATACGTACTGATGCCCTCCTTACCTTCTTAATAAATTTACTGATATTAGATGCAGAAGTCCCACATGATCTGCAGAAGCTGCTTCTCTAATTCTCACCATTTAGTTCGAATTCTCTATTTTATTTTTTATTTTATTTTATGAATATATGTTAAATATAATTAAATATTTCTTTATTAAAATAAGTAATTGGAAATTATGGATGGCAATGGAGCGAGTCTGGGATGAATTCGCTAAAATCCAGGACCTACACTATTAATATTTTTAAAGACACAGGACCCGTTCTATCCCGAACCCGAATCTTGAGGGGATAGACCCGCCAGATTCATTTTGTATGTTTAAAAAAAAAGTACAAAAAATAATATCACCATAACATTCTAAATAAGAAAAACAATATTATTAACAAAGAATTAATTGTTTAAATTTTTATATATGAATGTTTTTATTATTGCAAAATTATTGCTACTTAAATATGCATATTCAATGTGCAAATTATTTGTGATGACAATATTATTATTTCTATATAAAATTTATATATAATACGCACATTTCTCAAATATATATGAATACATATCACATAAATATATTTATAATAAATAAAATTAGTATATATAATCTTCGGGGTGGGTTTGGGGTAAGTTGATTTAAAAATTAAATTTCAATACCCGCTCCAAATTTGTTTATATTTTCAAAACCCGCCTCAAGTGGGACGAGTTTGGGGAGGGTCTGAGTTTACTCGAACCTATTATTATTCTTATTGAAAATTAGATACACTTAATATATATCTATTAAATTAAAATAAAAAATAAAGTATGCAATAGAATAGCAAATTCAAAGTACAAATAAGAGCCCATTAATTAGTGGGAATATTAAATGTTATGTCATCACGTACGTTTGTATTCCTCCAGCACAGCCTCCAAGAAGCTGCTAAAATTGAAATATATCTTGATAGATGCGGCTTCTCTTTTTCTTCCTTTCTTTCCTTTTTCTTTCTTTAATTTTCATGAAAGCATCCATCTTTTTCTCGGTGGTCTAGCAATATGCTGATGCTATTGGCCAACATGATGCTTATGGTGCAATTTTTGTTGTTTTCTGTTCCTATATCAAGAAAGGATGTATTTTATGGACGCCCCAATGTTGTTAGTATCTTGACCCATATAATTGCAACGTTCATTTTGGTTTTTATGGTTTCTATGCAACTAATTTATTATTTTTAGTAGAGGGTATATTTAAAAAGTTCAAGTTTTGTTTTAGATTGAAAAGCACGACAGCCAGAGTTAAACAAAGATTTTAAATTTATTTTTATTTTTTAAATTAATTTCGTAGTATTATAATAATTTTTTTTGGATTTGAAATCCTTTAACACAACTTTAAGCTAGTTATTTCTTAATCATTTAATATATGTTAATTTTATCTCGCATTAAGAATATTGGAAATTCTTAGTTACTATAAAAAAAAGTATAATATTACTGACAGAAAATAAGGACAATTTAAAAATTGTCACTAATTATATATACTATATGATAATATTTTTTATCATGTCACTACTTATATTCCTTAAGTGTCCATAATTTTCATTTACTCATAATATGACTTAATAATGACAAGAACTAATATTTTTAATTGCAATATTAGTAATTATTGACACACTTATAGGACAACCTATTGACAATAAAAATTGTTAGTATAATTTGTGACAAAATTTCATTTTCATTAAGTTGCCACTATAAATGCATCACTAATCTTCAATGACAATAATTTAAAATATTAATTCTTATAACCATTAAATTTATAAAATTATTTGGGTGATAATAAATTTTTTGTCACTTATATATATAATTACTGACAACTTTTACATTATTATTTACTATTTTGTCATTATTATTATTATTTTTTGTAGTGAGTACTCTAAATTTCTTTTCCATGTTTAAATCCCTTAGTCCAAGAATAGATATATCTATATTATTATATATAGTATAACGGTGTGGGATCCGTAATTATACAATTTTGACCAAATTACGAATTTTTAGAATTTTGAGTTTTTTAATTAAATTAAAAACATTTCTTGATTGTTAATTACTCATTTTTATCTAAGAAAATTCAAATTTTATTTAGATAAGTAACAACTTCATTCAAACTTATATATAATCTATTTTCTTGATTAACTACTAGATAAATTATTAACAAGTGATAAATTTTTTAAATTCTTTTATCAAAAAAGATAATTTTTTTAATTTTTATTGAGGTATTCCAATCGGTAAATTTTCATCTTGCAGTCTAATAAGATAGTGACCAATTAAGTTATGGCACGTGATCTAGAATCTTTCGAATAAAAGATTTAATATTATCTTTTTAAGATATGTATATTGATGGAATAATATAAAAGATTTTCAAGTAGTTAAAATTTTCTTCTACTTCATATACCTATATAAAAGAGTCGTGAGATTTAATACAAATATTATAACGAAATGCAAATTTTTCAATGGAATTTTTAGAGGGAAAATCAAAAACTTTTATCACAAAATGGACTTTTTCAAGCGTCTTTTAGCAAAGTTCTAATGGACTTTTATCAAAAACTTTTCTGGCTGATTTTCGATGGGATATTCCATCAGTATTTTATATATTGAATTAATATTTTCTTCTCTCTAATGAATTTTTTTCAAAAAATTTGTAGGAAAGTTATATTATTTATGTAACACCCCTAGAAATGATTTGATAGGTGAAAATTTCCTCAACAATATTTATTTATTTTTGAAAGTTTTGGGGTCAAATTGCAATTTGAGGAAAACTTGATTGACCAATGTTTAGAAATTTTGTGGGTCAAAGTGAGATTATTTTGAGTCAACCAGGCTAATGTTAGGCACTAAGGAAGTTTGGGGACTGAATTGAAGATGGAAGAATTCTGGGAGATTCAATTGGAGGCTGGGCAGAAGCTTTGGGCGTCAATTTTGGATTTTAAAAAGGGGAAAATGTATTTTTAGCTCCCTTGAAAAAATGATTTTGGTGGTTTACCCCCTTGTGAAAAAAAATAGAGGTTGAAATACCGTCTTATATTTTTAAAAATGAGCGAAAAAAAACCCCTGAGACCATAAGTGTATAGCATGCGCCATTCTATGAGAGTGGTTCTGATTTTTTTATATATGAAATGACTATTATGCCCTTATTACATCAACCATTGGATCTTCTTGTTTAAATAAACGGTCCAGATTAAATAATACTTAATATTTATAAAAAAATATTTATACATTTCTATACATGTATATACAACATATTATATATATTTTTAAGTAATATATATTATAAATAATATAGTATTATAATATATAATATATAATGTATATGTATATATATAAAGGCTACCATGGTAGCTATGCCGGCCAACAGCCGCTGGCTAGTGTCGTGTTTTTAAAAAAGAAAAAGAAAAAAAAAAGAAGAAAGAAAACTTGGCTTCCCATGGCAGCAGGTTGTCGGGGGAGGGGAGGGGAGGGGGTGGGGAAGGGGCCACCGGATCTGGCCGGCTAGATCCGGCCATCATGTTCAAAAAAAAAAAAGGAAAAAAAAAAGAAAAAAAAAACAAGAAATTTGACTTCAGGTGTTGTCTGGGTTTGGGGGTGGGGGTGGGGGTGGGGGGTTATGTATATATTATATTATATATATATTTGCATGAATATATATATGTTATAAATAATTATATATGTAATTTTATATATATGTGATTTTTTATATATATGCATGTATATATTTTTTTATAAATGTTATATAGTATATGATTTATATAAATATGTTATATATTTTATAAATATGAAATTATTTAGTTTTATAATTATATATATGTATGTATATATAATTTTATAAATATTAAATAGTATTTGTTATATATTTCATAAATATAAATTACTTAATTTTAGATTAAACAAAAGAAAATATATATATATTTTTTATATATATGTATATAGATATGTTATAAATAATTATATATATATTTATGTACTTATATAATTTTTTATATGTATATAATTTTATATATATATATGTCTGTAAATATAATTTTATAAATAATAAATAGTTTTAATATACATAAATATGTTATGTATTTTATAAATATTAAATTATATAGTTTTGATTATTTTATATATATGTATGTATATATAATTTTATACATATTAAATAGTATTTAATTTATATAAGCATGTTATATACTTCATAAATATATATATATATATGCATGTATATATAATTTTACAAATAATAAAATAGTATTTAATTTATATAAATACCTTATGTGTTTTATAAATATAAAATTATTTAATTTAGATTAAATAAAATAAAAAGAAAAACATAAGGATATAAAGTAATTTTATGTATATATGAGGGTATTTTCATCCTTTTAATGAAAAATTCAACTCAAATAGACGGAAGGGCGCAATGAGCCACAATTTAAAAACACAAGGCAGTATTTCAACCCTTTTTTTTTCATAGGGAGGTAAACCGCCGATTTCGTATAACACAGGGGGGTAAAATACTATTCACCCTTTTAAAAAGTTATTCTTTATATACCTTTTACCCCCTCCCTTTCTTCATTTTCGTCACCGAGCTCCATGCATCATCCTCTCTGACGATAATCTTTCGTAGCCCCCGGATCACCAAACCAAACCGACCAAAACCTTCCTCTCGACGCCAGTGACCCAACCATACCACATGCAGGGCCTTTACTCCGGCGGACCACTGGAAATGTGGAGTTGAAAACTGGGCAGCGACGACGAGTCATGGGCACGGCAGAGCACTGGCAGGAACGGGAGTTTGGGTGATGTTTCTGGTGGAGCTCAGCTCGAGGAACAGTATGGTGCCTTTAATTTGAAGTTCGGCTCGACGGTGGTGGCGAATTTGGAGGTAGATAGTGACGGCGAAGGTGGTGGTGCTTAAGCTTTGAGGCATTAATTGAGGGTCAATTCAGCAGTGAAGCTTGAAATTGATCAAAGCATTGTGTTAGTTGAGTTGAAAGGCGTCAAACGGTGGTGGTGGTGACCATTCCCGATGGCAGCGACGGTGGCCCGGCGTCAATGCTGAGGCAGTTTCTTTGCCTCATTGCGGCGATCTCAGTGGTGTCATTGGTTTATGATTTCGAGGTTCCGGTTAAGACATCTTAGGTAATAACTGGAGTTGGGATTGATATTTTGTACCATTCATTTTGCCGAATCTTGTATATTGCTAAGAAAGATAAAAGGATTTGATATGGGATTTGGATATATATCATACATGTGTAATTGTGTATGCTTAGTGGACTTGGATTTGTATTACTACATGGTAACTTTGGGATAATTGAGTTAATTAAGAGATTAAACCCCTAATTTTGTGGACTTGAGACCTAAGTGGAAAATTGGGTTATTTAGGATAATTGGACTATTATTATTGACTTGGTATATCGTTATGAGGTTAATTTGGTAATTAAGGACATGATTATATTCCTTTATTGAGACTGGCATTATTAGCATTTCTTTATCGAGACTATCTATTTAGCCAATTAAGTATTGATTTTAGACCATTATTTATATAATTGTGATTATAAAGTCGAATGAGGATTTTAACAATGGACCTATTCATTTGGGTAGGTGCTGAGGAGCTGAGTCTTGCGGACTAGTAGGCTGTGACTGCATTTCTGGGGTTTTTGAGGTGAGGGTCTACCAATCTAGCACTTGTTATATATATCTATCTGTTGGTTGTGATATACACATGTGTGGGTTGAACTTGTTGTTCTATAACTGAATCTTGATTCTTGAATTTTGTAATATGTTTGAATTCCTATTATCTGTTAGTTGATCCGTATACCCCTATGAGGGTTTGTTTTCTTTGATTTTGCTTCTAAAAAGAACTTAGCATGTCTATTTTGGCGCCATGAACTTTCGTGTCTTATTTGATACCGATTAGTTTGAACTCGTTCTGTGTATCACATGTTAGCCTTGTCGGCTTATTCGAGTTTGTTCTGTATGTTAATGATTTGCCTTGTTGGCATATTTGTATCGTTATGTGATTGTCATTTGTTGCCTTGCCGGCATATTTGATTTGTCTAGTACAATGATATATGGCCCTGTTGGCAATCCGTTTGTTGATATGTAAAATATGTATGGAGATATGTTGGGCCGAGTGCCGATCCTAGTGGAATGCTTTGATACATGAGACACGCTAGGGGCTTTCCCATGGGTATCAGCGGTGCGCTAGGGGTCCACCCTGGGCATCAGTAATATGCCATGTATCGAGCTGTCATGCTTGGGTATGTTTAGTTTGGTTGGAATAAGGAGGATTTGATATGCATGTCTTGTTATGTTTTGTTGGATTGCATATGTTGTTCGGGTTTGCTTTATTCATTTGTATTCCAATTGTTTGTATTCTGCTCATGGAGCAATAAGGAAGGAGTGATTCCTATTTGTTGAATTTGATAATGCTTGCATTCTGATATGTTCATGTTCGAATTTCATAGTGTTGTTATGATCTATTGAAGTGTTTTCTCTTCAACAGAGCCTTCTGATTTGTTACTAAATTTTTCCCTCACTAAGTCCTTTGGATTTACCCAATTGTATTATCCTTGATTTTTCCAGACAGGAATTAGGTGATGGACTTGGACTTCAAGCTTGGACTGGAAAACTTATTTTTGTAATAGATTAGTAGTTTATGTGTGCTTATGGGTTTACTTGGATATTATTTTATGCTTAGAGATGTTGTGATATGTTAAGTTGAATTAAGATATGCAGTATGTATATATTATGTCGAACGTTACAGGATTTATTTTGTGCTTTTATTGTAGTCTAACTAAGTTGAAGCCTGTTGTTGTCCTTAGTGAATTTTGAAAATTTTCTTATGGGCCTATTATGTTGTCTTGTGGGTTATGATTTAAGTTTGAATTAGAGTGGCATCTCTCAAGTTAGGAATTATCCCGAGGTGGTGCTACAATTTAAATTCTTTAATTCTCCATATTTTAAAATATAATTTATTAAAATATTTGCATCCATACCTTGACAAGGATTCATAACTTAAGACCTTAATTTTCTTACTTTTTTAATTATAATGTAGTTCTATCATTATTTATATTTTATAAAAATATTTACATCTTGTACCTTAACATGAAATTGTAATATATATATATATATAATATAGAAATATTTTTAAGTTTTACTTAATATTAATATACAATATTATTTTGGTTCTAATTGATACTATTTGGCATTATTAGTTAACTGTTCAAAATAATATCTTTTAAAAAATATAGTATTTTATTAGTTGAATTAAAAATAATATTATATTGGTAAATCACAATAAATTAATTATATATTATAAATTTATTTTATTTAATTTAATAAATATGCCATGCATAGCACGAGGTTTATGCTACTTTAATTTTATTGTATAACCCTATTGCCAAACAAAATAAAATGACAAGAATATTAGGGTTAGGATAACATTGAGCTAGCTAGCAGCATACAGAAAAAAAAAATGAAAAAGGAACCAAGATAAGATAAATACTTAGGGCTCGCTTGCTTGCCATGATAGGATTGGATGCAATTGATAATTGTAGAATTTATTATTTAGAAAATATATCAATATTTTATTTGTTTGCTTGGATTACTAATTTGGATATCTTAATTTTAATACAGTCAGTTATTTGAATGTTTAAAATTGTAACTTATGATAAGTGTAAAATATCAATTTCATCCCCAATCTTAATTTAATAATTGAATTATCTCATTGACAATGTTTATATATGTAGAGTTGTAGTGAGTAATTCTCAACTTTTAAACTTTTTTCTCAAATAATTTATAATTTATTATTACCTAGGAAAGAGTTGATTTTTATTTTGAAAAAGAAATTAACTTTCAATTTTATAAACTTATACACTTATTTCGTAAATTAAACTATTTTATATTTGATATGTTCATGGATATTAGTTTGTGATTTTACAAAATAAATTTATAGTTGAATAACATTATTCATTTTTCAATTTACAAACAAAAGTTTAGTTATGAAATCTTATTATGATAGAAGAAATAGTTTTCATATAAAAAATTTATATGTTTTAGATAAATATTGTATTAAAAAAACCTTATAAAAATAAATTTGATTATGCAAATAATTTAGTATTTTTTTTAAAATATGGTTATATAAATCAAGTTTTAGTGTTATATACATATTTGTTAATTAAGTCTATATTTAAATTATATGCGAGGATAATTTCATCATTTGATATATCAATCTCAATGTCTCTAATCTTAGGATTATTAATCATACCAAGTGGGTCGGATACATAATCCCAATACTTTAAGATAAAATACTGGACTTTATATTAATCATAGGCTTTAGTTGTGACAACCAAATAATTAATTACAGTTGATTATACACCTATCCTACACAATCCTGGCAAGCAAACAAGCTTTTAATGTATGAGATTTGATCAGATTAAAATTTCTTTTTCTTTTTCTTTTTCCTTCCTTTCTTTCTTTTCTTCTTCCTTTTTTTTTTTCTTCCAGTTCTTCATCATAAATTATGAAATAGTTTCGACCACTTAAGTCGATCTAGGACGGACACACTTTTCAAATCCAGCAAAGGTCGCCAATCTAGATTATGAAAATTTTCAATCGCCCATCAACTTTGTTCAATCATATTGCATGTCTCCCTTAGTTACTTCAATATAATTTTTAGGCATTTTGTGTGCTAAACTACTTAATTTAACAATGATATTTTCTTGAATTTATCAAAAATGAATTTAATTATGGGGCTCATCATTGTCTTTGTTTTGCTCTACATATGGAAGCATCGGCGTGATGTGAAAATTACCCCAAAAATGATGTATTTTGTTGCAATTTAGATCAGATTTTGACCCGTGGTCTAAATAAACATCTATATTTAATGGGCTTATTGGATAAGCTTTAGTAGCTGACTCATGGATAAGCATCAGTAGCTGACCATTGGATAAGCTTCAGTAGCTGACTTATGGGTAAGCTTCAGTAGCTGACTTATGGGTAAGCTTCATCAGCTGACTTTTGGATAGAGCCAAAGAGTTTCTTCCTCATTAAGAAAAGAAAACATCTTCTTTGTGGGGCCCACCTTACCCTTATAAACATGGGCCTAAGGTCTTAACGAAGGATATACGAAACATAAGAAAGAGGAGAAGTTCAGAATTCTTAATATCCTCTACAAATCTCTATAGTACTTTCTTGGGTAATCACTCAGAAACCCAAGGCCTTGGAGTGTGAAAATAATAGATTGCTATGGTAGTAATCTATAAAAGCGAGAAAACTCTGCCTGAGTGCAAGAAAATGAGATAAATACGTGGCGTGAAGAAATAGAAGGCTGGTAGCCGAGCTGAATCCAACATGGGTCGTCATTTATTCCGTTGTTGCCTAACAAGTATGTCTTCGTCCATCTAAATTAACTGTGTGTAAATTAATGTGCTCATCTTCCAACATATTTAATTTGGAATATCAATTTCTATTGGTACATTTAATTAGTACTTTGATAATGCGCCAAAAAATATGTGCATCCAATTGAATTTGTTTTCATTTTATAGGTTATCCACTGAAGGGATATAGAACCTACAACATTAACAAATTAAAGTTGGGAGATTTTTGATAAATTAATATACAAGTCCACAATTCAATTTCTAGAAGGAATGAAATTAAATAAATAATTTGGTAGAAGTGCGCTTGGAATTTGGCATGCGTCTTGATGATGGTAGGATCCGTCTATCAATGATGGGCTCTAGCCCAAAATAGTCGACCAGAAGGTGAGTTGGGTGGAGTGTTTAGATGGGAGCGAGTTGAGTCCTGCAACCAATAACAAACATCAGGCTTGCCGAGGGGCCGCCCTTAGTTAAGGCACTCCGATGCTCAAGTCAATGTATGATCGACCAGAAAAGGATTGCAATAAACATACCTTGATGAAGGATTGTAATAGTAGGGGTGTTCAAATCCAATCTAATCCAAAAAAAACCGACGAACCGATCCAAAAAATCGAAAACCGATCAAAATCGAACTTTTTTGGATTGAATTGGATTTGTTTTCTTAAAACCGATTGGATTGGATCAGTTTTTGGTTTTAATCTAAAAAACCGATCCAATCCAAACCGAACCAAAATTATATACTAATAATATAAAAAATATATATCTTAATTGTAAAATACACAAATAAATTAAAATAAACTAAATTTATGATTTTTTCACTTTCAAAAATCAAATATATAGGGATAATTATTGTGGACTTATAACTTTATAGTTGTGTGTTCTTACATAATATAACTTAATTCCACAAGATTAGTGTGATATGATAGCTAAATAAAATTTACAAATTGATTGATTAAATTAGTTTACTTATCAATAGTAATTTGTCAAATATTTCAATTAAATATTTAAATTGAAAAACCGACTAATCGATCCAATCCAAACCGAACCACGAACACCCCTATGTAATAGGGTATTTATAGTCTCTCTTAAGAGATTAACATGTCTGTGATGCCCTTGCTCATGCATAGAGGGCCTTTATCCTTGTCTGAGGACCTTTAGGTCTTCTTCTTTCTGAAACCTCATCCAGGTGGCAGGCAGGATGGTAGTGCAATGGAAGCATGCTTTATAAATATGGAGGCACGCTGCCTGTCAGCGTATTTAATGCAGCAGAGTGGTGGTTGTGGTGCATTCAATGTGACAGCAATGGGTGGCGAGGAACTGCTTCAAGTTTCTCCAATCGACCTCTTAGGTTCGAGACGTTTCCTTATTTGTGAGACATCTAGCCACACTCTAGTTGATATAATATGAGCCCTTGGGCCCGAAGGCCTCTCTGGCCAAGGGCTCTAATATTCATTCTCAAGTTGATCAACTACACTCTGGTCGACTCTCTGGATGTTGATAATTGAGCTATCAAAATAGCCCAATAAGGCTCTGAGCCTGTTCAATCACCATGTTGACTATTAGTGGGCTGGACTTATTGGGCTATCCTATATCATGAGTCCCCCCACTCCCGTGTCCTAATCGAGCTATTCGACGAGAAGGAATTAGGAGCAGTTGACTTAGAAAACTAAAACATGTTCGACCAGGGATCTAATGTGTTTATCATTTCAAACCTCAACCAAGGTTTTGACATATTTATTGCATCAGTTATGTTGGGCAGTGTAATTTCTTAACTGACGATTGCATAATAAGTAGCTGTTAACTGATCGTTCTAATCGATAATTGCGTAATAGCTACCACTTGTTCAAACTCCCCTATCAACGAACCATCCTCATACTAACAAAAAGGACCTCATACTTAGTTTCATTATTAGTGACATGATAGATGAGTTTTATGGCAAAGTCATACTCTTCAGCATGGGGAGGGGAAGCACAGAGAAATGCCTATTCCTCCTCATATAACAATTGCTGAGCCATCAACATGTAGGGTCCAAATAGGTGAATCTTGGTCGACCTCTTCGGGCAGGTCGAGATTTTGCTACAAAGTCTACCAACACTTGAGCTTTTATGGCAGATCTAGGTTGAAGAGTGATGTCAAATTCTCCTAATTCAATAGCCTATTTGGTCAATCTTCCCGATGTGTCCGGTTTCATCAATACCTATTTCAATGGTTAGTTCGTTAGAACAACAGTGGAATGGGATTGGAAATAGGGCTTCAACTTCTTGGCTGTTGTGACTAAAGCAAGAGCAAACTTTTCAATCTCCAAGTAACTGTGCTCTGGGCCTTGCAAGGCTTTGTTGCTGTAATATACTGGCCTGTGGGTACCATGCCTGGTCGAGACCAGAATGGAGCTGATTGCCACCGATGAGACCGCTAAATAAATATACAAGACCTCCCCCACCTCTGGCTTAGCGAGCATTGGGGGTGCTGATAAGTACTGCTTTAATTCAACCAAAGGCTAGTCACATTTTTTCATCCATTGGAACTTTCTTGCATGCCTAAGGATTTTGAAAAATGGTAATCTTTCATCAGCTAAACGAGTGATAAATCAACCCAAAGCTATGATCCTCTGCACGTCTCTAATTGTTTGGGGCTATGAGATGTCCATAATCATCTGAATCTTTTGTGGGTTTGCTTCTATACCCCTCTGGATAACCATGTATCCCAAAAATTTTCTTCCTCACACTCAAAACGTGCATTTGTTAATGTTGAGTTTCATGACAAATGCCCTTAGTATTGAGAAGGCATGATTGAGGTAAGCTAAATGGTTATATTCTCTTTCTATCTTGATGATTATGTCGTCGACGTAGACCTCCATCGTCTACCCCAATCTCATTCTTGAACATAAAGTTCACAAGTCTTTGGTAAGTTGCGTTTGCATTCTTGAGACCAAAAGACATTACTAGGAAAGAGTATAAACCGTTGGGTACGATAAAGGAGGTTTTTTCCCTGTCTCAGGCCATAATGATTTGATAATAACTTTGAAAGGCATCCATCACGCTTAAAAGATCTCAACTTGCTGTTGAGTCAACTAGTAAATCTATCTATTCAAGGCAGTGGGTAAGGGTCTTTATTACAAGCTTTATTCAAATCAATAAAATCATTACACATCCTCCAATTGCCATCATTCTTAGGGACAAGAACTACATTACAAAGCCAATTATGATATTGAATTTTTACAATGTAGCCTGCCTCTGAGAGCTTGTTAACCTCTTCCTCAATAATTTGACATCTTTCAGCATTGAAGATCCTGATCTTCTCCTTGATTGGCTTGAATGAAGGGCCCACATTTAGGTGGTGAACTATGATGATGGGGTCGATTCCTTGGAGGTCAACAGCTTTCCAAGCAAAAACATTAATGTTTTGTCAGAGGAAATCGGCCATCATACATTGTATGCTACTTCCCAGATTAGTCTCAATCCTTGTAGTTTTATCAGGATTTCCAAGTTCAAGCTCTTTGGTCTTGAACTCTCCCACTGGTTTGACCTGAGTTTCTTCCAACTTTCTTTTCTTGCTTTGCTATCCTTATTCGTGTTTCGTTACTGGGATGTCTTCTAAAGGTTTTAGTTTGGCTCAAGTCTTCTGTTCATTTGCCTTAATCAAGATGGTGTAGCATCGCTAGGCTTCCTTGACATTACATAGTAACTCCATGTTCTTGCAACTGTTGGGAATTTGACTTCATGTGGTAGATCGAGACAATTGCTCTGAACTCGTTCAATGCTGGTCTCCCAATTATGATATTATAAGCAAAGGAGGCATGGACCATTAGATAATTTACCATGAGTGTGACCTTCTGGGTGCTTCCCTAAACGACGTAGATAAATTTATAAATCCTTCTGGAATGATCTTGGACCCTCCAAACCTGACCATGGGGTGCGAACTGCTTCAAACTTCAGCTCTCCTAGATTCATCCTCTTCAGAGTTGACAAGAAAATTATGTTCACTGAACTACTATTGTTGACTAAAACCTTTTGACTTCAAAGTTTGCGATTACCACTAACACAACGAGGGGGCAATCCAGCTTATTGTTAGTCCCATTTTACTTGAGGTGTGAAAGATCAAAATCAGAAAAAGAGATGGGTTTTGCATTAGTGGAAAGTTGAAATACTATTTTGAATGGGGAAGATTTAGTCGACTCCGGTCTCCTTTGGTTTTACCTTCAAGTTGTTTTGGAGTCTCCTCCAGTCGGTCTCTTTGCAATAGTATCATGACACCTCAGAGGGGTGGATGCTGATCATCGACTAGCTTTTTCACTTTTCCTTCTCTTTTTGAGCTGACCGACCTTTCTCTACGGGGAGTTTGATTGGTCAAACCCATATCCTACCTACCTTTCTCATCCGCATACTTCTTCAAATGCCCTTCTTGAATGAGTCTTTTAATCTCATCATGCATATTGAAGCAATCTTTAGTGTCATGCTCTTTCTACATGTGGAAATACCTCTTGGATCTCTTAATTGCCTCGATTTTAGTTAGTTTTCTGGGCTTTTTTAGGAGGTTATCATGCTAGATGGCAAACAGAACCTCCTTCCTTGCAGTATTCAGTGGGGTGTAATTGTGAAATCTCTTTATAAGATATCGATAACCGTCCCTGTGCTGCATGTCATCTGTCTCCTTGGGGTTCTTCTTATCATTATCAGAGTTTCCATATTTCAGCCTGTTCATGTCTTCCTAGGTCATATACCTCTCAACAAGGTCGAGTATCTCTTCTATCAACCTTGGTCTCTCTATGATCAAAGCATTAGCACATTCCTTGTGTCTGAGGCAGAGGAACAGTATATCGATCAAGAACTCAATATGTGGACTAACAATTTTCAATACTTCGGTGTTAAATCTGGCGAAGAAATCCCAAAGAAATTCTCCCTCATTCTGTTTCACCGTGTGCAAGTGGGTGTGGGGGAGTTTAGCTTTCCTTCTGCTGGCAAACTAGTGAAGGAATTTATCACAAAGCTGGTCATAAGAGAAAATAGACGATAGCTGCAACTTAACAAACCAATCGAGTGCCAAATCCTGGAATGTGGTCACCAATATTTTCACATGGATGTAATCATTATGTCCATGGAGTTGCATCATGTTCTTTAATTGAAGCAAGTGCTCATTTGGGTTGGATGAGACATCATATCAGGGCAAGTCGGTTAGGATCTTTGCGTCGAGATTATGTGCTAGTCGAGTATCTCCTGGATAAACAATATTTCTCACTCGCGGTGGAGTTGGGGTGCACTATCATGCTGGAGGTTCCTTTTTGTGTTTCTCCTTGAAATCTCTTCAATGCATCTGTTCAGCATCTGGACCCGGTGTGATACTTCTTCCCATTCTTCTCGATTAGCTTGCGACATATTTATGTTGAGATGGGGTTTCTATAGCTTGACCTTATCACGCTGCTGGGCTCGAATAGGTTGAGCAGGATGATCCACTGAGTCGGTTACTTCTTCTCAAGGATGTGGACGAGTGTCCTCCCGCGGAAATCGACCTAGACTATCTTTCCATCTTATGGGGTCATCTTGTCTCCTATCTAGCCCTATCCTTTTTCTAGGGCCTTTGATCATGATGTGAAGGTTGGGGATGATGCTAGCTGCTGGTCCAGGCTGGTTATTGTTCTTGTGAAGAGCAGCTGAAAATCGTGCTAATATCTGCTCACTTATTAACTGTATAAGCTGTGCCATGGTCAAGGTTACCACTTGGTCTGGCTGAGAACTGGGTCTAGCCATATCCTACTTTTGCTGGGGACGAGGGGGAGGGGAAAGGGTCTTCTAGTCTTCTCCCTTTCTGACATAACTCACCTTGTGTTTACCATTTTCTCCAATTATGGACTCTAAAACCTACAAATGGCGCCAAATGATGATGGTAAGATATGTCTATCAATGGATGGGATCTGGCCCAATATAGTCGACTAGAAGATAAGTTGGGTGGAGTGTTTAGATAGAAGCAGTCGAGTCCTGCAACTAATTACAAACATCAGGCTTGCCAAGGGGCCCTTGGCTAAGGCACTCCAACGCTCAAGTTAGTGCATGATTGACCAGAAAAAGGAGCGGCAGAGTGAGGGCTTCAATAATAATGAACACACCTTGATGAAGGATTGCAATGGGATATTTATAGTCCCTCTTGAGAGATTAAAATGTCTGTAATGCCCTTGCTCATGCAGAAAGGGCCTTTGTTCTTGTCTAAGGACCTTTAGGTCTTCTTCTTTTTGAAACCTCCTCCAGGTGGCACCTCATCCTCCTTCTCAGGACATGGAAGAGATCTCCGCATTTTATGCGAAGGCATGATGATGGCCCGGTGTCAACATGCTCCATAAATGCGGAAGCACGCCACCTGTCAGCGTATTTAATGCGGCAGAGTGGTGGTTGTGGTGCATTCAATGCGACAGTGACTAGTGGTGGGGAACTGCTTTAGGCTTCTCCAATCGACCTCCTAGGGTTGAGATGTTTCCTTGTTTAGTGAGACATCTAGCCACACTCAAGATAATAGGACCCTTTGGGCCTGAAGGCCTCCCTAGCCAAGCACCCTGATACTTATTCTTGAGCTAATCGATTACACTTCAATCGATTTTTTGGATGTTGGTAATTGAGCTGTCGAAATAGCCCAATGAGGTTTTGGGCATGGTCGATCACCCTGTCGACTATTAGTGGGTTGGACCTGTTGGGTTATTCCATATCACGTCTAATCATGAAATAAATAATTACTTATTTGTTTATGAAATTAATGTTTCTACTATATTTTGAAAGGTTTGAAAATATTTAAAGGCATCAAATTAATCTTTTTTCAAATATAAAAATAATGCAACTTTAAGACCCCATTCATATTTGAAAAAGGTATTTTTTTATTTGTCCTTTACAATTTAAAATTTAGAAATATATTTATTTTACCTCATTTCCACATAAATACAACTCTTTTTTTTTTTTTCATATTATATATTCCCACACCTATTCTTGTATGTACCATCTAATCCATTAAAATTAAATCAAGTTAAATTTAATAGAAAGAACAGATATATCATTCTAAAACTATTAATTTATACATACATTTCCCCAGTACGTCTTTTCATGCCTATAAAAAATTAAACAATAAATAAATTCCCTTCCGTATATCTACCTTACTTAAGAATTTTATACAACTAATTCTAATATAATTTTATTTCTACATGACAACCAAGTATACATATTTTTCAATCTTAAAAATGATGAAAACCAAAAATATAAATCGGAAATATAGAGAATCGGGCATTAAGCTTTGTGTAAATCAAATAGTTCATGAGAAAGTTTTCTTAATTAGTTCCCAAACACTACTATGCATGATTAGAGATAAATTGATCTTGTTAGCGCTTTGCAAGTATCTTACGAATGTGCTTATTCTTTAAGAAACAAAAAAATATACATATAATGCCCACACTAGAATTCAACATCATATGTTTTTCCTTTGACATGCAAATGAAATGTAGACAATATTAGTTAGGTTCATTCTGGAAAATTTCAAACTATATATATGTTTGTAGAACTGTCAATGGAACGAATTTTAATTCGAATTTCATTTGAATTCAATCCAATTATTTATGATCTTTAACTGATAAAAGATTTGATGGACATGATCCAATTAAAAAGATTCGTAATCCGAAATAAATAGAGCAAATATGAATTTTGTTCAATCTGATCAATTTATAATCTGAATCCGAATTTGTATGGTACTAGCATTGTTCCCGTGTTATGCACGAACTTTTAAAAATACTATATATTGATGTTAATCATGGATATAACTAAAAAAATAATATAAAAACAAAAATATTGCAAAAAAAATGCTCAATTAATGAGTAAAATAAAATATTACCATGACATGTAAAAATTTAGTATTAAAAGTTTGGAACATGTAAAGACATCAAATAATATGACGTCTTATATATATATATATATATGATATTATGGGGAAATGAATTTCAAAATTATTTAGCAAAAAGTTAAAAAAATTAAAACTTCTAAAGATAAAAGCATATGAGTAACAGTGCAAGATTATAATTTACTCAAAAGATAGAAAATATTACAACAAAAACTAAAAGATAGTTGCATTAAAATGTATATATATATATATGAAAAATATAGAACACAAGATTAATATGCTAAAAGATCATTGGAAAAAAATAGAAGTGTAACATTTTAAGATTACTTTAAACTAAATATACTAGGTTGAAAGTTAACATATATAGTATTAGATGATAGTCTACAAAAAAATTTTAAAAAAGTCTTGTCTTATTTTAATTTTTTATCAAATCAACAAGTGGATACAAAACTATGATAATAAAGATAAAAAAAATCAAAATAGATTAAATTATTCCTATCAATATTATAAACTTAGAAAATTAATGAGTTTATTTTTCTATTGGCAATATCATCTCGCAATTTTTCCTAAAATCAATTAAGTTTAAATAATATATACTGATGAAGTAGCATATAAACTTTTCAAAAAGAGTTAGAATTATACACATTCATACATATATAATTGCATATGTGTGAGAAAAAAAAATTAGTGGACATGCAAAATTATAGTTCAAAAAAATCAAAAATTCTAAAAAATTAAATCAAAATAATAAATTCATCCTATAAAATAATAATTGTAGAGAACAAAAAGGAAAGCTTAAAAATAAAAAGCAAAATTTAATAAATTAACTGATAACTTGATTGCAAGAATGAACCAAAAAATACTAAATGCAAAATAAGATTCTCCAAACAAACGAAAAGAAAACGAAAGATGAAATAAATGACAGGATTTATCAATGATTAAAGTGAAAAATATAGCTATTAAAAATAAATAAATTACATAATATTAAAAATAATGGATATACCTCATCTTGTAAAATTAAAAAATTAAATAATCAAAAAGTGAAAGATAAAAAATCAAATAAATAAATTGATAATGTAAATTAAGTAATAAACGAAAAAGATATAAAAGATATAGAATTTTAATAACTAAAGTTAGCTTATAGATTTTATTCATAATTGAAGAGAAAATTATGAGCACTAAAATCCAAAAAGCCTCTTCCATCATCTAACATAACAAAATTAAACGAATAAAATGAATCAAAACATTGAACAAAGAAAAATCAAGCAAACAATTAATAACTTGAAGAATGAAATAATAACACATGCAAAGAGGTAGAGAAAAAGAAATGCTAGAGAATTGAGAATATTAATAAAATGACATTCAAAATGCTTTATATATAGTGGTATAGATATAAATTATTATTAAAGATAAGAGAAAAATTGTGAATTAGGTTTATCGAACTATGGAGTTCGAATGATTAGGAATCATTTATTTATTGAGAGTAGAGATGAAAAAGATTTTTTGGATAGAATGCAATCGTATTTTGGTATTAGAGACAAATAAAGAATGATTTGTTCCAATCAAGAAAATAATTTTAAAAATCTAGATATATTTAAATATAATATAATATCAAAGTAATAACCAATAATAAAATGATAATTTTTTAATTTAATTGAAAACTCAAAATTCTAAGAATTTAGAATTTAATCAAAATTGCATAATTGAAGGTCTCAAACCGTTGTGCTATATATAATAGTATAAATAAATCATACATATATATGTATAATATTGTACACATTATATATATATAATATATATATATATCATATAACAATATAAAGCTAGATATATCATTTTTATGGTAATTATATATAGGTACATCATATTACATCATATTATATATAATACGATAACTGATATACAAATCTATAATTATTTTATGTCTATGTTTATTCTTTGTATGGAGTGAGAAGCAAACAAATAAAGACAAATGCACTATTTATTATCATAAAAAACAGATGCGTCAAGTATTTAAAGAAGGCACACGTCAGGCTTTTATCCAAGATATAAAGACGCATTTTTGAAATAGGAAAATGTGATATGATGACTTGGGAATACTATTCGAATTCGGATTATTTTTTGAATATTCGGATATGATACTACCAACCGCATATCCTATAGAATCTTGAATCGGATTTAAATATGATTTACTATTATTGGATTTAGATTCGAATCTACGTTGATCCGATCCATATCAGACGCATTGAGAGCTCTCTATGTGTCTCTTCCCATTTTACTCGATTTGAAAATTATGATGATATCTAATTTTATCCCACATTAAAATAAAAAATCAAAAGAAATAATACCTGAATATACAAATATAATCCTTTTCTCACTCTCCCTTGAAAATATTTTTTATTTGAGCACAAAACCTCCACCAAGACATGTCGACAAGTCCACATATTGACGTGATTAAGTCTCTATACTTGGCAACAAATCCGAACATCATCAATTTTGAATCTCATGTCACCACACGAAGAGGAAAGAGCGATTACATTTGCTTCAAGACCAAAATTTGAGCGCTCTGTCTCTCTCTCTCTCTCTCTCTCTCTCAATTGTAAGGAAGGATCTCTTTTCGTGGAGCATACATTTGCGAAATTTACAAATTTGAGCCGTCCAACTACTACTAGTCTCATCTTGGTGGATGTCTCCCTCAAAAGTCAAACTTAATCAACATATATATATATATATATATATTTATATATGTGCAGTGCTTGACATTTTTGCAAAACCATCATCGACCAACGTGTACATGTTTGATATTTTTAGTTGATAATTGATTATGTTCACGTAATCACGTTCTAATGTCTATCCAAAACATCTGTGTAAGCTAATGAAGATAATCATAATCATTGTTGCGTCACAGAAGTGGACTCCGCTCATGAATAAAATCTTATGCTCTAAATTGACAAGAAAAATTGTCGTCCGAATCTCTTTTTACACCGATAAAATTTTAAAAAATAAATTAAAAAAGTAAGAAAAAAAATGCAGTAAAACATTTTATTCCATATAATTTTTAAATTATATATACTTCTACATATTTTGATATGATAAAATAAGTAATTAATTTTTTAAAGTATAAAGTCTTTTAATATGATCACTTAATAATTTGAAAGTTACAGTTACAATTTTGATTACAGTTGAAGTTTTGAAAATGTCAATTATGTATATATGAAGCAAATATATATGTTTTAGTATTTCATCTGGAAAAACAACTTATACTGAATTATTATTTTGATAATTCATTTTAGCGCATGCATGGTATAATGAAATATTTTAGAAACTAAAATAATTCTTAATACTTGTCATAATCCTAAGACGTAAAATTTATTTATTTTTATTTATATAATTTTGTCACTTATAAAATTATCAAATAACATATATTATGTAAGTGACTGTAAAACAATAAATAAATTTTTGATATTCAACTCAATATATAAGAATATATATCTCGAGCTTTTACTAATTTCTTTTGTAAGCATTAAATGTACAAATTCGTTGATACTTAGTTTCAATTAAACTTTATTGATCTAACATAGTTACATCTAAATATTAGTGTATGCACATACAAAATATTCTTTTATAAATTCTTATGAAACAAAAATGTGCAAGTAAATGCACCTGATATAAATTAAATGCATAAATAAGTGTACTCAAGTAAAGATTGATGTCATTGGCTATTTAAGTATGTGATGATTCAAGATTTTTCTGAAAAAATTCAACTATGCCAATCCTAAATTATGCGCCCTGTAAATAAAATTAGTTCACATAATTCATTATCATATTGTTGAAAAACTAAAATAAATTTAGTTGAATTTTTAATAATGTAAAAAAAATTTGAGAGTATGGATCTTGTAGGAAATTACTTGTTATATTTGAAATAATTTTTTCAAATTGAACTATCAGTTATATTTTATACATGTGATTAATTTTGTCTAATATTATGCATATCCAAAGGAGATCATTCTAAAAATAATTAAATTTGAATGAATTTGATTAGTTTAGGGCTTACATACCAAGTAATATATAGTTATGAGTAAATTGCAAAAATTCCCCTTGTGAAATGTCTCGTATGCAATTACCCCCTTATGTAATTTAATTATCAAAAAATCCCTTGTGTTACATAGTCAAAGGCATTTATGTTCTTCTTGGCCATTGGTGTTATACACGCGTTTGATATGCAACTGGTAGTTTTATTTGTCAACCAAAAAGTCATTTTTACCTTTTGCAAAAAGCCCCTTACGTTATTTCGAATTGGCACCCCCACCCCCCCGAGTTATGAATTTAAGCAAAAGTTGTCCTCAAGCAATTTAAGCTTGCAAAGCCAAGTGGAATCTGATGGCTCAGGCTCACTTCATCTATGCTAGAAGTTATAATAATATTTTGTGAGGAATTATTGTTTTCTATGTTATGGATTTTTTTCAAATTAAACTCATGTTTGATACTTAAAAATGAAATTTTCTGATAGGAAACAACTAGCAATTAGATATCTTGATATCAAAGAGGCATTGCATAAAATGTAGGGGTGTTCGCGGTTTGGTTCGGATCGATTTTGGGATAAAAAGCTAACCAATCCAAACTATATAATGTATATTGGATTGGTTAAATTTTTATTGTAAATTCGATCAAATCCAATCCATTTTAAATCGGTTTGAATTGGATTGGTTAATTCGGTTTTTTAATTTAAAATTTTAATTGAAATATTTGACAAGTTACTATTGATAATTAAATTAATTTAATCAATCGATTTGTAAATTTCATTTAACTATCATAGCATACTAATCTTGTGGAATTAAGTTAAATTATGTAAGTAACATGCAACTATAAAGTTATAAGTCCACAATAATTATTCATATGTATTTAATTTTTGAAAGTGAAAAAATTCTAAGTTTATTTTATTTTAATTTATTTGTGTATTTTACACTTAAGATATATATATTTTTATATTATTAATATATAAATTTCGATTGGATTTGGATTGTATCAATTTTTGAGATTAAAACTGAAAATCAATCCAATTTGATCGGTTCTCAATTTTTTGGATCGATTCATTGGTTTTTTTTTTTTTTTTTTGAATTGAATTGGATTTGAATACCCCTAATAAAATGAGCTTCCGGTGATGAGTGTACAGTGAAGTATTGAATTGATATTACTATTGGAAGAATTTGTATTCCTCCCGGACATTTTGCCATTCTATCGGCAATTTTTGATTTTTTTTGATTTTTGATTTTTGATTTTTGATTTTTGATTTTGTTTGCAATTTCAATATGGAGAGACAAACACAAAAATATATTGCTTAGAAATATGGAGATTGGAGACAAATACAGAAAAACCTATTATGAGATGATTGATTCCACCAAAGAATTATTAGTTGACCATGAAGTAATTTTCTGTTGCATGCATTTACATTTGATAAGTATATAAGGGGTATTTACATCAAGTTACACCTAGTCAATGAGTAAAACATAATTGGGTGCGGTGAATAAAGAAAACACTAACACAAGGGTTTTTTTTTTTTTGCTAATTTCAATATCAGGAGGGACTTTTTGCATAGGGGTATTTTTCATCAAAATGCACCTGATCAACGGACAAATGGTTGTGGGGGGCAGTGAGCAATTAATATTGTAACATGAGGGGGTTTTGACTTAAATTCATATCTCATGAGGGTTTCTGATAATTAGAAGTAACACAGGGGTTCTTTTTGCAATTTACTCATGTAGTTATTCATGTCTCGAATTTTAAACTCTTTATTGAGAAAATGATGATCCGATGATGCATGGAAATATGTGTTTGTCCTTCTCATGAGGAAAGGATGAAATGTAAAGCAATTTTTTTTTTTAATAGTAAAACACAATATTGAAAAGCTAATCATGATTGTTAAATTGTTTTTACTATTGAAACAAATTTAATATAAATTATATATATATATATATTTAAAGTTCTATGTCCACGAAAAAATAATTATTTGATGAAGATATAAGAATAATTCAATAATATATTACTTCAATTGAAAATAGAGTGACTCTATCTAGGCAAATATTAAAAATATTATTAAATAAAAATATCAGTTGTTTGTTTCGATATAACTTAATTGTCAACTATTTTATTTGAATAAATCTTGTATTCCTTTGGATAAATATTTAATAATTATATTTAAAAAATAAAAATATCTAACTCTTTAGGTGAAAAAAATTAAATTATATATTTCAAAACTCACACTCATCCACAATCTTTGTTTTTGAAAAATCCTCAAACCACATGCTTAGAACCAAATAAAGTATCAACAGTTTTCTTTGCTTCTATTGAGGAATAAATTCGATGAGTTATATAAGTAGAATATAAGAGAAATGGGCAAATGCAAATGATGACCTAGCGTAATTTTGCCTTTCTTACTGAATTTCCTATTGCAATTGAATCAGAAGGTAAGTTTGCTTGGGCAACAAGCCTTCCTTCAAACAAGCATTTCAAAGCCCTCACTCCCCCTTTTAAACAAATAAGCCCCACTTCCCTATCTCTTCTTCTTGACGAAGAGAATCAGTAACAGTCCGTTTGGTTTTGTTTTCTAGGCTTATTTTCATTTTTTGCTGAAAATGAAAATAGAGAGCCATCAACAATGATCAACTTCTCCTCTATTTTTATAGATATTTTCATTCTCAAAATATTATTCCAGACACAATTTTACACTTTTTCTATTTTCACTTTTTTTTTTTCTCTCACTTTCATTTGCACGTCTTTTAATACAAAAATCTATTTGTATTCAAATACAACTCATTTTCAACCATACATTATCATTACATTTTAAAAAGCATCCAAATAATATTTTATTTTCAAAAATATATCTATAACTATCTTTTTACTATTTCTTTTTATCAGAAAATGAAAATACATCCGGAAAACAAATCCAAACAGCCCTAAGACAAACGAGATTTTGCCAAATGCCTATTCAATGGGATATCAGACAACCCTCATTCTACTCTCAGTCAAATCGTAGATTGGATGATTAGTCTTTACATATTTAATTTGTATATTCAATATTTATCAAGTCAAGGCACGGACAACTATTTTTAATAGTTGAAATTATTAAAACGAAATTTAAGTTTTTTTTTTTTTGATAGGTAATGATATGGGGTGGCCCAAATACCTTGGCCCAAACCAAGCTGGCCCAGAGACGTGGCACCAGGCCCAACTTGCACTTGGGGCCCTTAGGAGCAATCAACCTCGATCGACCTCTCTCTTGACTGTGCCTCCGTGGCAGAACAGCGTTTGGTCGAGTTTATCGACCAGAGTGGCCAATACAGTACAGTACTCTGCCATTGCATTAACTGCCCTGACGGGCGACATGCCTCCGCATTAATGGCGCATGCCACCCCCCCTCACCGCCTGTCACAGCAGGTGCCTCAACAGTGTGCTATCATGTCCTTAAAACCTAGAAAGGCAGTTATCTGGAAAGATGCAGGGAGAGGAAATTACTAATCACCCCTTGCACAAGGGTAAAGGCCCATGAATACATTCACAAAAATGAGAAGGCTATAAATACTCTCATTTCAACCTTTCTGAGGTACGCACTCATACATGCACAAAGCCCCTACTCCGCTGCTCGATATCTCGTCGATCTATACTGACTTAAGCATCGGAGGGCCTAAGTCGATGGCTCCTCGGCTAGCCTAACTTTTATTATGATTGCAGGATTCATCCCACCTAAACAAGAATCCCGACCAGCCAGGTCGAGTCTCATTCAAATCAGTAGTTGGACCTATATCCAGCAAATCGAACCCTCATCATTTGGCACCGTCTGTGGGAAGCAACTGAATCCTCTATCGAAAATGGTAAACACCAGGCGAGCCCCCTCAGGAAGAGAAGAAAATAGGAGGTCCAGCTCCCCTCCCCTTCGACAACTGCCAGAACCAAATGCCCAAGGATCCAGCGCCCAACCTGAGCCTGTAGTCACGTTAACAATGCCTCAGTTAATGCAGCTCATAAGTGAGCAAATTTCGGCGCAAATTTTGGCCCAACTCTCGGCCGCTTTGAATCATCACGCCATACAGCCCGAGCGCGGCCTGGGGAGAACTCTCAGCGACCAGAATCGCGAAGGCCCCAATCGAGAAGAGAACTGAGTCCAGGCCGTTTTCCTAGAAAAGTAGCACGTCCCCCACTCCGGGAGGAGGTAGCAGATTCTGTTGATCACGGTGTTCGACCCCTTCGAGCCTCGCAGCGCGATAGGGTCGAACGCTCCAGGTTTAGACTAGGCAGAAATGCGTCCCAAGTGGACCAGCAAGAATGAGAGGAGGTATCTCACCAAGTGCAGCAACTGGACAAAAGCCTGGATGAGATCTTGAAGAGGAGCGTGGAAAGGACTCGCCATCAAGATGGACAACAGAGGTTCCGGAGAGAAAGAGACACTTTGTTCGTTCAGGAGATCATTGACGAGTGTATTGCTGTCGATGCTAAGATCCCAACTGGACTACCCAGGTATGATGGGATGGCTCGACAGACCCGAATGAACACCTATTACAATTTGAGCACATGATGCAACTGCATGGGCATAACGAGTACATCCATGCGAAGATGTTGGTAACCACGTTTCAGGGGTGGCTCTTGATTGGTTTGTGAAGCTGGAACCGGCCTCTATATTTTCTTATGACCAGCTATGTGATAAGTTCTTACACCAATTTGCAAGCAGGAGAAAAGCTAAACTCCCATATACACACTTGCACACAATGAAACAAAATGAGGGAGAATCCCTCTGTGACTTTTTCACCAGATTTAACACAGAAGTGTTGAAGATTGACAGCCCGAGGATTGAGTTCTTGATAGATGTGCTTTTCTTGGGCCTGAAACACAAAGAATGTGCAAATGCGCTTGTGCGCGAGCAGCCCAGATCAATGGAAGAGCTTCTTGACCTCGCTGAGAGGTACATGACCCAGGAGGAGATGAACAAGTTAAAATACGGTAGCCTGGAAGTTGACAGAAAGAAAAATAAGGAGAAAGATGACCGTTAAGTTAGAGAGGGGCGTCGCTCCCCGATAAAACGCTTCCACGACTACACTCCACTCAACCACCCGAGGAGAGAGGTGGTGTTCGCCATACAGCATGAGAACCTGCTCAAGAAGCCCAGAAAAATCACAGGAACTGAAGCCATGAAAAAATTAAAGAAATACTGTCATTTCCATAGGCAGAAAGGCCATGACACGGAGGAGTGCTTCAATTTGAAAGATGAGATTGAGAGACTGATAAGACAAGGCCATCTGAAAAAGTTTATCGAGGAGCAGGCTAGGCGAGAAAAGGGCGGGACCGATCGGACTCCCTGTAGAGAAAGATCGGCCAGCCCGATGAGAGAAGAAAAGGGGAAAAGACCTGCCCAACAACCCAACCTGCCCATTCGAGGAGTCATTGACATGATTGCAGGAGGGCCTACGGGTGGAGATTCCCGAAATGCGAGGAAACAAACTCAAAGACAGCTTGACTCGACCAAACCGTCCAAGGTCGAGACAGTTTACCAACTATCGACCAGTGCCGAACTGATCTCCTTCAGCAACTCAGACCTCGACCATATGGAGAACAGGGGAGTCGACAGAAAGATAGACTGCCCCATGGTAGAAGCCCTTGAAATTGCCAACTTCGAGGTCAGAAAGATACTGGTCGACAATGGGAGCTCAACGAACATCATGTTCTTGTCTATGTTAAATAGAATGAAGTTGGGGAAGCTAAAGTTTGATCCAGTCAGAACACCGTTGGTCGGGTTTGGTGGGTCCGATATCATCCCTGAATGATCCATAAATCTTTCCACAACATTTGGGCAAGGCTCCCGCAGCGGAACATTGATGATCAACTATCTGGTGGTCGACGCCCCATTTGCATACAATGTCATCGTGGGTCGACCAGCCCTCAATGACTTTAGAGCCATCGCTCCACTTACCACATGAAGATAAAATTCCCGACCCCAGCTAGAGTAGGGGAACTTTTATGTAACCTAAAGGACGCTTGGCGTTGTTACACCATTTCAGTTAACTCCAGCGAACAGAAGAAACGACCCAAATTGAAGCCCTCAGGGGACGCCCCAATAGTGAAACCCGATGAGGGACCTTCATCAAAGAAGAGAAAGCTGGAAGACACCAAGGTCGAGCCTGTCGGGGAGTTCAAAACAATAGAACTCGAACCCGGCAACCCCGACAAAACTACCAAAGTCGGGAGTGATATGGGAGATCGTTTGGAATGCCTTATGGTCGACTTCCTCCGACGCAACATCAATGTCTTCGCGTGGAAAGCTGCAGATCTTCAAGGCATCGACCCCAACATCATTGTCCACCGACTCAACGTAGACCCAGCTTACAAGCCAGTAAGGCAGAAGACAAGAACCTTCAACGCTGAGAGGTCGCAAATTATCGAGGAGGAGGTTAGCAAGCTCCTAGAGGCAGGATATATTGTAGAAATTCAGTACCCTTCTTGGCTTTGTAATGTTGTACTTGTCCCGAAAAATGAGGGAAAATGGAGGATGTGTAATGATTTCACTGACTTGAATAAAGCTTGCCCCGAAAGATCCTTACCCTTTGCCTGGTATAGATTTATTAGTTAATTCTACTACTGGATGTGAACTGCTCAGTATGATGGATGCCTTCCAAGGCTATTATCAAATATTTATGGCACCAGAAGACAGGGACAAAACCTCTTTCATCGTCCCCAACGGTGTATACTATTTTTTGGTCATGCCTTTTGGACTTAAAAACGCAGGTGCAACATACCAAAGATTGGTCAACTTCATGTTCAAAAACGAGATTAGGAGGTCGATGGAGGTCTACGTCGACGACATGATTGTAAAAATCGAGAAGGTTGAGGATCATCTAGCCGACCTCAGCCATACCTTGCCATATTGAGGGCTTTCGGCATGAAACTCAACCCTAACAAATGTACATTTGGTGTGCGAGAAAGCAAGTTCCTCGGGTATATGGTCAGTCAGAGAGGGATCGAGGCAAATCCGCAGAAGATCCAAGCAATCCTCGACAT
Organism: Jacaranda mimosifolia; assembly: GCA_018894105.1. Classification (NCBI taxonomy): domain Eukaryota; kingdom Viridiplantae; phylum Streptophyta; class Magnoliopsida; order Lamiales; family Bignoniaceae; genus Jacaranda; species Jacaranda mimosifolia. The sequence continues at coordinate 10,885,636 of CM032130.1, read as the reverse complement.
TGCTCCACCCCGCACAGTTCAACAAGTTCAATGTTTAGTTGGCAGGGTCATAGCCCTCGGTAGATTTATAGCTCGACTGGCCGATAAGAGCCTACCTTTCTTCAAAATCCTCAGAAATGCCAAGAAATCTGGGTTCCCATGGGATCAACATTGTGATCAAGCTTTGGTAGAGCTCAAGTAATACTTGTCTTCGCCGCCCATGCTCGGCAAACTCGACCTGGGAGAAGTTTTACAGCTCTACCTAGCAGTGTCATCGGCCTCGATCAGTTTAGTGTTAACCTCGACAAGAGAAGGGACCCCCCGTTCGGTGTATTATTGCAGCAAGGTCTTACATGGACCTGAGCACAATTATTTGGAGATCGAAAAGTTCGCTCTAGCCCTCGTCACGTCAGCTAGAAAGCTTCAGCACTACTTTTAGTCCCATGCGATCGTAGTGCTAACGAATCAACCGTTAAAGTAAGTGTTGTCGAAGCCCGACACTTCAAGTCGACTCACTAAATGGGCTATCGAGCTCGGGGAGTTCGACATCACATTTCAATCACGGACTGCCATAAAAGCACAAGTCTTGGCCGACTTCATCGTCAAAAGACTCGACCTACCTACGTAAAATGCTGACAACATCTCGGTATGGACCTTACATGTGGATGGATTAGCAACCACGTCAGGAGGCGGGATAGGTGTATCTCTCCATTCCCCGCTTGCTGAGGAGTATGATTTGGCAATAAAACTCGACTTCCCAGTCACCAACAACGAAGCAGAATATGAGGCTCTCATTGCAGGAATGCGTATGGCCACAACTTGCGGAGTCGAGCATCTCGTAGTATTCACTGATTCTCAGCTGGTCGCAGAGCAGGTCAAGGGCAATTTCGAGGCGAAAGAGCTCAAAATGACCCAATACCTGTCAGAAGTAAAACAATTACAGCAGTTGTTCAAGAGCTTCACCCTTAGCCAAGTCTCCCAAGCAGAGAACGAACGAGCAGACGCGCTCTCGAAGCTAGCCAGCTCGGCGAAGGGTACCAGAGAAAGGACCATAAGGTTTTTAGCGGCCGACAAACTTTGTGTCGGTGCCACCAATCAGAGCCTCGTCGGTTGTATCGAAGAGATAACTCTCTTATGGCAAGAGCCAATCAAACTTTACTTGAGACAAGGTACCCTGCCCAGCGACGACAAGGAGGCCCGCAGACTCAAAGGGCTGGCAGCCAAATTTGCGCTAGATAAACATGGACAGCTTTATAGGAGGTCGAAATCAGGACCTCCGCTGAGGTGTCTAGAACCCGATGAGGCCAACAAAGTCTTGCAGGAGATACATGCCGGCATCTGCGGCAACCATTCTGGCGGCCTATCTTTAGCACACAAGGTTGTCCGTTATGGTTATTTTTGGCCGACTTTATTGCAGGACTTAGTCGACTTCGCTAGAAAATGCCCGTCTTGCCAGATCCACTCGAACATTCAGCACCAACCAGCCACATCGATGATCAACGTTCAGATCACCTGGCCATTTGACCAGTGGGGGATTGGCATAGTGGGATCTCTCCCGAAGACGTCGGGCTAGTGTAAGTTTATTATAGTGGCGGTCGAGTACTTCACTAAATGGGTTGAAGCCGAAGCAGTCCTGAAGATCACCGATGCGACCATTAAAAGTTTCATTTGGAAAAATATAATCTATCGATTTGGGTTGCCTAAGGTCTTAATCTCGGACAATAGCACTCAGTTTCAAAGCAGGAACACGAGGAAGTAGTGCGAGACTTTGGGAATCGCCCAACACTTCACTTCGGTGGGAAACCCTCAGCCTAATGGCCAGACCGAGGTCACAAACAGAACTATTCTCGACCACCTCAATGCTCGAATAGCAGGGACGGGAGCCAGTTGGGCAGACGACCTCCCAGGGGTGCTTTGGGCTTACAGAACCACACCTCGAACAGCCACGGGCCGCAGCCCTTACAGCTTAGTTTACGGGTCCGAGATAGTAATCCCGTCCGAGCTGATTCAGCATACAACTCGGGTGATCCACTATAACCCGATCACAAATGTATCGGAGAGGACTCTAGATCTAGTCACTGTCGACGAGCAGCACCACGCAGCCTACAACACAATGCAGCGATATCGGTTGAAAATGGCGGAACACTATAACAAGACAGTACGACCCCGGAGTTTTAAGGTTGGCAACCTCATTCTCAAGAAAGTGGAAGTGTCAAAAAATGTCGGAAAACTTGACCCAAAATGGGGGGGACATTACTCAGTGGTTAAAGTGTCAAAAAACAACGCCTACCGATTAGCGGATGTATCAGGTCGTGAACTACCTCAACCTTGGAATGCAGTAAACTTGAAAAAAAAATTCGTGTAAAGGGCCATTGGCATCCATTGTATCTCTCCAACGAAATAAAATTATGGCACCTTCAAACTACATAAAACTTGCAGAACCTCCTTTAAACAGTCGACCCCGTAGTTGACAAAGCAGGCTTCGCGCCACCAAGTCGAGGCTTATGAGCTAAGACCAAACAGTCGACCCTGTAGTCGACAAAATAGGATTCGCGCCACCAAGTCGAGGCCTATGAGCCAAGACCAAACAGTCGACCCAGTAGTCAACAAAATAGGCTTCCCGCCGCTAAGTCAAAGCTTATGAGCTAAGACCAAACAGTCAACCCCGTAGTTGACGAAACAGGCTTTGCGCCGCCAAGTTGAGGCTTATTAGTCGAGACCACAAAGCCGACCCTGCAGTCGACGAAGCGATTTTCATACCACCAAGTCAAGACAATCTTATCAAGGCTAGACAGTCGACTAAATAAGGCTAACTACCACGCCTGCGTATTAATCACGATTGACTCGATGTGAACCAAGAACGAATTTCATAAAATACAACATCATTTATTCGACAAAGTCCATGAACGAATGGTACTTAATAAGCTTGGGAGCATTCGCCCAAGAATTTCGATACGCAGGATAACAATCACTGCAGTCAATACCTGTTAAATAACATGCTAATTAATGGGAATAGCTTATACCAAAAGCAAAAATAACCATCGTTGAACGTAGAATAATAAAAATACCCATTCATCCTTCAACGTTTGAAAGCCTCATCGAGGCATAAAAAGCACAAATCGTTTAAAAGCCTTATCGAGGCATATACATTCCCTCTCAAACAAAAAAAAATAAAAAAAAATAAATAGAAACAAGCAATGAGGATAAATGATCAAGCCTAGTTGGAGCTGGCAACCTCCTCAACATTATGGCCGACCTCTTCGGCAGCAAGAGCAGTAGTAGGCGCAGGCTCAGACAAAACCACAAAAATTGGGACAATAGCAGGTACTGGTCGAGAAGGGCCGGCAACACCTTGCAAGAATTGCCGTTCAGGAATTGGGAAATATGTAGTGGCATCGACTGTCCCTTCCGACACCTCGAAGGCAAGATCGCCTGGCAAACTCAAACTCTTTGGCGACAGCCTTCAGCTTTCTCTCGACTTCTACCCGCCTTCTTTCCTCTTCAGTCAGTTCGACCTCCGGCATGCCCTCCACACCCGCTGCTTCGACGACCGGTCACTCAGCATTGCCTTCTCCCTCGGGGTAAGGTCGCAGCTGCTTGTCAAATAAGTGGCTTATGCACGACTGGTCTTCAGGTCGAAAGTTGTAGCCCAAAAACTGCAACTGCTTGACGGCCTTCTCGAATGAGTTTCAGGCGTCGTCGAGGGTAAGAACGACACTTGCATCCTGGAATGTAGAACTTAGCATGAATTGCTGCACAACCTCCCGACGTACTAGAGGTAGTATCCGGTTGAACTCAGTCCGGGCCTCCGCTAGACCAGCATTCCGACCTACAGATCGACCGGAATCAAAAGCCGCTTGCAGATCCAACTGTAGTTTCTTCACCACCCCATCCATTTTGGTCCTCTCCTGGACCGCTAGAATCACCTACTCATATTTTTGCTCCAAGTCCTTGGTCAGCTGCCCGACCTGCCTGTCCAGCTCGTCGACTCGCATCTGTGAAGACTCGAGCTGAGCCTTCAGAGTCTCGGCGTCCCCACCAGCTTCCAGCTGCTCCCGATCTGCCAGGGCCAGCTCCGACTTCTTATAGAAATTATAGCCCAGTTGGCCGACCTGAAAGATAATGCTATCAGATACTCAATCAGAGTGTAATGATACAAAAATAAGGCAGAGAACTTTACTATGTTGGCATGATAAGCCAGCTCCCGAAGAGCCGCATCCTGGCTTAGCCCCATTATTCTCCTCTGGTCAGCCACGAATTGACTTGCTAACAGCACTTTCAAAGGAGCAGCCCCGGTTCGCCCCTCAGTGTCCATGCAGAGTGAATTATGCACGACCGGGTTGGGCTCTGCCCCGAATCGAGGAGAGGGAAATTTTGGCAAGTTGAACAGTGCCTCATCCCCTTGATCACCAAACAGGTCATTCCCGGTGGGTGGTCCCGACCCCGCTGCTTTGCCTTTTCCTTTCCCCGTAGCAGCTTTCTTCGGAGCAGGCCCTCCCTACTCCACCATTACTCATTTTCCCCGACCCACGGGGCTGCCGCCTATGGTCGCCAGCTGTCGATCGGGTGATGGCATCAGAGAAGGTGTTGGCGCTGCTCAATTGCAGCGGCTGCTCGATGAGTTGTCGGACCCTGTCGTCGTTGTTTATTTCTCTCTGCCCTTACTAGAGCCTCTGCCCTCGACCCGTTCATGATACCTACGCGATCTACCAAGCAACAAATTAACAACAGTCAGAAACCATAACAACAATGAAAAAGCAACAAAATTACAAGAAACGCTGTCTACCTAGCTGGTCATTCGTAGGCAAATCTAACGGAGCCAGCGATAATCCAGCCAACACTAGATGTCTCTCCTCGATAAAAATCGAGGCCTCCATCTGGCCAAATCCGACCAAGTCCCGAACAAAGGTGTTTGGCCAGGTCGGGGTAAGGTTCCCCAGCATGTCGACATGCCCCCTCCACCAGCCCCGTGGAATATTGAAACCCCCCGCCACTCAAACAAACATGTACCGTTTTTCCATTCTTGTCCATATGAAGAAGCAGGGGCTACGAGGAATTTACGGCGTGGTCGAGTGGTTATATAATAGAAGCCCGACTCGTCAGCATTACCCGACTTGCGAGACATGGGCAGATGAAAAAGATTGGAAAAATTTTTGGAGCTGGGGGGCTGATTGAACATATGCATCAAAACAATAAAATTACAAACAATGGAGAAATAGTTGGGCAGCAATTGAGTTATACACACTTGGAGGCTCCTAAGCAGATTAATCATACTATCACTTAGGGGGAACCTAAGACCACATTTAAAAGCGTCCTAAAAAATAGTAATACAACCTGCTGGAGGACGATGCATACGGCCAAACTCCCCGGGAGTTAGAAGTTCATATTCAGTGGGAATGTGATATAGTTGCCTAAGGCGTCTCAGGTCGGCAGGGTTTATAGAAGACACAATCTCACTGTAGTGATTTGGCGTAAATAATCGACCCCGCAACGGAGGAATCTGGCTTGGCCCAGCTTCATCCCCCTCGCGGTCGCTACTCGAGCTTCTGGAACTGGAATTGTCACTCGACGACTCATCGGACCGCCCAGAAGCATATTTAGGCCTATCAGATTGGGTGGCCTCACTATCCTCCCCTCGACTACCCTCAAAACTGTATAAACCCAACATGATGCCAAAAAAAACCAAAGGACAGGAAGTAGAAATGAACGAACAGTTACTGAATACAAGAGCTAAAAGCAGGAAATCTCGGATGCGAGGACGTTTGGGCAAGCGCTCGACCAGAAGCTAATGCGGTAAAAGTAAAAATGGTTAGTTTTACCGCGGATATTTATAAGGGGGCAGATGCGGGAAACCAAGCGCCTGTAATAATGCATGTAACCGCCATGCCGCCCCACACGCACCACGATGTAATCGCTCAATAAATGCGTCAAACCCTGGTCGATTCTCAAAAATTTTGGGTAATCTACTTCCCAACGCTTCTCATCGATTCCCTGTTCAGCCTTGCGAAGTGAGGGGACTCATGATATGGGGTGGCCCAAATACCTTGGCCCAAACCAAGTTGGCCCAGAGACGCGACACCAGGCCCAACTTGCACCTGGGGCCCTTAGGAGCAATCAACCTTAATCGACCTCGATCGACTTCTCTATTGACTGTGCCTCTGTGGCAGAACGGCGTCTGGTTGAGTTTATCGACTAGAGTGGCCAATACGGTATAGTACTCTGCCACCGCATTAAATACCCTGACGGGCGGCATGCCTCCGCATTAATGGCGCATGCCACCTCCCTCACTGCTTGACACAACAGGCGTCTCAACAGTATGCTATCATGTCTTTAAAACCTGGAAAGGCAGTTATCTGGAAAGATGCAGGGAGAGAAAATTACTAATCACCCCTTGCACGAGATTAAAGGCCCCTGAATGTATTCAGGGGCATCTAAGATAATTCCCCAAAAAGGAGAAGGCTATAAATACTCTCATTTCCACCTTTCTGAGGTACGCACTCATACATACACAAAGCCCCTACTCTGCTGCTCGATATCTCGTCGATCTATACTGACTTGAGCGTTGGAGGGCCTAAGCCGAGGGCTCATCGGCTAGCCTAACGTTTACTGTGATTGCAGGATTCACCCCACCTAAACAAAAATCCTGACCAGCCAGGTCGAGTCTCATTCAAATCAGTAGTTGGACCCATATCCAGCAAATCGAACCCTCATCAGGTAATAAAACAAAATTTAAGTTGTTAAAGTATAGAATATATATCAATTAATGTGAAGAGTATTTTATATGATAATAAATTTTAAGTTTATAATTACATACACCCAATTTTTTCTATACATAATTGTATATATTTTATTTATCTACTGGAAGAGAAGTAAAGTTATTTTATAAACTAAATATATAAATATAAGTATATGATTATGGATATTTTGGACTTATCTAAAAAAATTGTATTGCATTTTTAGATTAATTCAACATGATATTTTAGTTATAATAAAATAAATTTATTATATTAAAATAATATTAAAAATCAAATAAATAATTAATAATTATAAATTTTTAAATCTAATTTTTTTTTAAATTTTAAAATTGATTAAAATTATATAATTATAATTAAATATCAATGTGTTATATATGATAGTATAGATGCTATGAATAGAAACAATAGGAAAAGAACAATCTCGGTTTTTGGGTAGAGAGAATCACGAGGTGAGATAATGGGAAAAAACTCCATTTATCTTTTCTAGAATAACATAATGAACTGTCCCATCTCCTCCCCAAAAGGTAACGCCTGTCGCCTGATAATGAAGCGGAACGCAACGTAAGTGCTTGCTCGGTCATTTTCTAATTTGATATTTATGGATGTAAAATAAAAAAATATTTTTTATTGAATAAGAAAATATGTATTTGGGTTGGTATAAAATATTAATTTATAGAATTAAAAATGACTTTTAATACAAGAATGATGATTTATAAATTTCAATAATTTTTATATAGTAGCAATCAAATAATTTGCAAATAATAATTATAACTTAATTTAATTATGATATTACTATGTCGTACGTAACTTCAACTAAGTTATGTTGAGGTGAAGAACTATTATTTCATTATTATAATTTAATTATATTATAAAATAAAAATCCTTAATAAATTTAGCGAAATATGCATATTAATGAAATTTTAAATCGTTGATATGGCAAAGCTGAGAATGAAAATCATACCAAACACTAATTGCTGACATTGCCAGTTGTACTTCCATTTGTAAGGCTGCTATACTTTGATTCCCATTGTTATTTACCGTTGCTATTTATTGGTGAATATTTTCGTAAATAAGTATTTGACATTTTTATTTTTGTTGGGAGAGTGACGTTGTTTGGTAGGAGGAGAGATTCAAATTGGAAATGGCGGAGAGAGGAGGAGAGGTTGAGGTGATACACTTGTGGTCTTCGCCGAGGTCTGCAAGCACTAGTCTCATGTATTCTTTTGCTCAGGTACAACCTTGAATAGCAGTAGCATGAATGCGAGTTTGTGTTTGGATATTTTTTTTTTTTTTTTTTTTTTTTTGTGGGTTATGGTTTTTGAGGATATTTGAATTAATTTGTGTCTAAGTAATGATAGAACATGCTATGAGATGGCCTTTGATGTATAAAGATTCATGTTTTCGGTAACATCATAGGTATGTGAACTTGTAATAGCAGTGCAACAGGGGAAGAAGAAAGGATAGAAAAATTAAGTTTTGAGTTTTTCGGGAAAGTTGCACATGAAGTTTGCACCAATTTCAGTTGAAGGGGGTGACTAGCCCTGCCCGCTCTAGTGAGTTTGTAGTTGCCAATATGTCTATTGGTGATTAAGCGCTGCAGAGTGTGAATAAATTGAGTTCATTTTTCAAATAATCAGTTGGGTTTTGCATCATGATGGTAACATTGAAATTCGGAAGGACGCATTTTGTTAATCTGATTGATTATTTATTCAATTACTAATTGATCCCATTTCTTTGTGTTTGAGTTGAACGAAGGAATGGATCTTGTAAGTCAACTTGGTAAATATCTGCTATAACTGATGGATTGGCCAGTGATGGCAAGTGTTAGCATTGTGATTCAACCTGGAGATATGAATTTCTTTCAGCTATGTATAGGTGGTAGGTTCTGAGATTCTATTGCATTATTTTCCTTTGTCTGTAGAGAATAATAGTTATCAATCATAGTTCCCTAAAATTCTCATACAACTGCCTTGTTCTGTTAATTCCTGCCTTTAGACATCCTAAAGTTTTTAGCCTAAGAGTTGAATGTCATGTGGTCTGTATCATTATTATATTCTACCATTTAGTCTCAAAGTTTGATTGGTTCTTACAGAAATGTCAATCATAAACCCTTCACATGAAAATGTAGTATCTATCTTTGATCAATATTTTTAATTTACTCCTTGATTATCCATGATGCCGTTCTTTGGGGCTTTCCTGGCTGGGTTGATTGACTTGGAAGGGAAAAGAAGGGTGAATATATAATAGTAAAAATTATATGAAACAGTACACATAGAAGGGTGAAAGGAATAACCATGCTTGAGAGGCAATGGCTGAGGCTCATATCAGTAGCTTGAGATGGTTGTAAGAGTTACCATTACATGTTGAGAAAAACTAGAGGTAGTTTGGTTATGTGAAAAAAAAAAGATGTAGTTTCCGTCCTAAAAGGGACATGACACTCATAAGTAGAAAATATTTTGTTCTACTATTACACTTAAGAAATATAATAGCCTCCAGCTATTGTTCTTTTCAAGGTTTAGCATGTGTGATCTAATTCATGCCTGTGTGATTACACCTAAATCTTTTTGTAGCATTTCTACAAATTAGACAGTTGTAAATGTCATGAGTCTGAAATTATCATCAAATGAAGAACATAGAAGGGAACTTGGTAGGCAAGACGCAAATATTACATATGTTGCACTATTGGTGATGCACAAACTTTTCTCTTTGATTTACCTAGAGAGATGATACAGAAGTGCTCGATGAACCTCTCTATGCAAATTTTTTACGTGTGACAGGAGCTGAAAGGCCTTACAGAGAAGAACTCCTGTCAAATATGGTAAGTTAAATGAAATATTTATCGAGGCAATTTTTTCATTCTCTGCGCAGATATGTTAGGGTTTAACTGTATTCTATATCCTCCTGGTAAAGTACTCTAATTTTTAGTATCAAATATCTAGCTGGCTATGCTGGATGTGCTAATCTACATAAATATGACATAAGGAATCATTACTTATTTAATCTCATTGGCTCTTCCATGCTATCCCTATTACATTTCTTCCTCCGATGATTTTTCCTGGGTTGCTAAGCAATAGTTAGTGGAAATGGGGTTCCCTGATTGAAACAAACACTATTAATTGTAGATCTTTTGCGTGGATAGCAAGATGTAGCTAGTCTTTGGGAAATAAAAGTGCTGCAGTTCTTTGCAGTCCAAGCCCCTTTTAGTTTTTGCATTTAAAAGGGATTTTGTTTTTACGACTTTCAAAATTTTGGTTAAAAAGTTATTGCTTATTGCTTTGAGCCAAAAAAGGAAAAAAGAAAGAAGCTTATTTGTATATCACATTACCTTCTTTGTTCTTAATGTTACTTTTCTGGAATGAATAGGAATCAGATGGAAATAAGGTTGTGAAAGAGATCATTTTTGGCCCTGGGCAGAAGAAGTATAGATTCAGCAAGGTAATTAGTCAATAGTCATGAATGCTATGTTCTAAGGCAAAATCTTATTACTATATTTTGTTGTAAGGTGATATCTTATTATTATGTCTATCATTCATATTGGTTATATGAATTTGTTTCTTTAGATGAAAAGAGTTAGTCTGGCTGTCGGCCTTGACAATTTGCTTAATTTATAGTCAATAGTTATCTCCAAAACATACAATATCATTGTTGAGCTTGTTCACTTTGAACTTTGTTGCCTAGTGATCTACTGATACTTACCATTTCATTTGAAAAAGCTAGTTATGCTGATAGAGCCATGTTATCATGTCTTTCACGAAACCTCTATAACTCAAAGGAAGTTGATGTTCAATATCTCATAACTTCAAAGGAAGCTCAAATATTACAACTGAGAATTCAAGGTTTTTTTGTTTCAAAATCTCAGTTCATGATCAGTAGTTCCAGATCCGTTTCTGGCAATGTATGAAGATGATTTGTATGGCAAAGTGTCAGCTAGCTCTTCTTTTAGTATTCTCTACTTATAGCATGCTTGCTGTAGCAATCCACTTTAATCTTTAGTTATATCTTTCAATAATAAGTGGAGAACTTTTACTTATTTTATTTTTATTTTCTTAAGCTAGCCAAAGAGTCTTATGTGCTGTTTTCAATTCAAAATCTAGACTTAGAAAGAATTTTGCAATTCTTGTTCAGGAATCCCCTTGTTTTAAAAATGTCGAACAATTAAAGAGGTTTCCCATTCTACTTTCTCTTTTGATCAGGAGCTGTGACATTCTTTAGCATGGATGTTATGCCACATATTGGCAGCAAATAAAAGCAAAGAGCAAGTAAAGTTACTAACTTCTACATGCAAGATGACAATTCGATTTAAAATTTATAAGGGAAAATTGATACTGGTTAAAGAAAGTCCAATGCCTATCATTTGTTTGTAGAAACATTACTTCTAGATGATAGTTAATATTGATTTTTTTTTATTCCGTCAAGGAGTAGTGGTATTTTGTTGTTATTGTAACAGAAAGTTTTTGAATGGATCAAGTTGAAATGTATTCCTAGTTGGAGAACTCACGATCAAATCTCTAAAATATATGGTCCATCAATTTTTTAACTGCAAAATCACGCTTGAAGTGTACAATGAAACTATTTTAGCTTTAATGTGTGAAAGAGTGCTTACGTTCACATCAAGGTAGGTCCCATAACAATTTCTTTCTTTTCAAACATCAGTATCTTTTTTCCCAGAGATAATTCTGCAAGATGATAATAGCTTACGCTTTATTTTGCCCTTTTTCTTCTACAGCATATGGCTAGTCAGCTTCTGCCTGGTCTAACAGATGAGTTAATTTCAAGAGGAAAGCACTGCATATTGATAAGAAATCCCCTTGATGTGTTGGTAAATAAGCTCATTATGCATTCACATGCGTACTAAATTTAGACTATAGCTAGCATATGTGGATAGCGTATTCATGAATTTCTGCATTTCTAGAGCTAATGTTGGTAACAGCTGGCTCTATTAGATAAAAAGGAAGGCCAGTGGGAAGGGCTTAGTTTAATATTGAACTGGTGAAGAAGTTATGAATAGTATTGAATTCAGTGAGGTGTGAGAAAATTTACTGGGAACTGATAGAATTAAGTGATTTCTTGTATTCAATCATGTACATCTTACTATAACTGATTTCACCTTTTATCTGTTGTCTCAGACATCGTATAGCAAGGTAGTTCCGCCATCATTAACTGATTTGGGGTATGTTAGCTTGGTCTCCATCTACAGTGACCTGTGTAATCGAGGAAAATCCCCTTCTGTCATTGACTCAGATTTACTGCGAGAAGATCCAGAGGTTTCAAACAATTCTCAAAATGTTGAATTGCAATTATAGCCTTTTCCTTATCCTCATTTTTTTCCTCTGTTTCTTCGCATAATTGCAGTTTTCCTTGTTTGTTGTTCTTGGCTTGAAAAAGACAACAAACTATTTGCTGGATCAGAAATTGTTTGTTTGTCCATAGAATGAATACCATATAAATTGGATCCATCAATCTTCTTTTTGATTTTGAATATATCCTGCATGAAGTATTGTTTGCTTCTTTTCCTTTTCCCTTTTGATTCCCAGCTCTATCACTCCTACATGTATATGCCAGGAATAACACCATAACAGTCAAAAAAGGAAGGCCAGTGAATCTGTCAACTATGTTTTTCATGAAGAAGACTTCTGTATCTTATTCCTATATTATAATGGGGACTGCCTTCTGACTCCTAGGAGGTTCCACTGTCTTTTTGAATTTGACAGTGTAATTTTCAAATAAGCACCTAATTCCAACTTTTATGAGGCATATGCTTGCTTGAACATCATGTTGCTTTTGTTTGACTTTCATCCTTTAAGGTTCTCACATGTACATTTGTGTATTTTAAGCCCTTGACGGTCAGATCAAGAATGAAGCCAGATTTTCTTTATATGCAATTTATATATATATATATATATATATTTTTTTTTTGTCTTTAGTTTACTGGCCCAGTAACATCACTTATAAATTTTTTAGTTACATCTTCAGTTTTTCGCTTTTCTTGTTCTTCAGTTGGACTTCTTTATTTCAGAAATTCTATTCTGGAAAACCCTTGTTTCTTCTGGGGTTCATACGAGCTTGCTTTTTATCCACATCATCAGTGTGCAAGCCCCACATTTGTGATGATTTTTGGAGAGCGGTTCTTCCTTTGGATTACATCTGGGCTTGAGGGAGTATTCCACTCAATAACATTTCATCTTGGAACATTTCTCAACTGGTTTGAGTTTATTGTGGCTTGTATACTGTGAAGAAAAAATTTCTTGGTAGTTTGTATAGTTTGAGTTTATTGTAGTGTCTATAATGTAAAAGAACAAAATTTCTTGGTAGTTTGTTGCTCCAAAAGATGTTACACAAGAATCATCCTATGTTATTAAAATAATTGAACATATATTTTCTGCATGCAGGCTACTTTACGTGATTTATGTGATGATCTTGGCATACCATTCCAGGCTGCAATGCTCAAGTAAGGCAAAATTATTTCAGAATGTAATATATAGTTATTCGGCCCTCATTAGACCTCTTTCTTCTGAGCTCTGTTAGAGATGCTTCCATTAATTTAGGAAACTTCTGCCTGTCATTGTTGATTTTATGGAAGGCTATGGGTTTTATGATGGTAACAGAAACTTTTAGGTGGGTATAAAAGTCTAGTGAGGAAAATAGGAAGTCAGCATGTAAGGGAGCTAGATAGACTTAGATTATAGTTGCAGAGGACATGTGAAGAAATGGGAAGTTCATAAAGGAGGAAATTATTGACTCCATCTGGGAATAATTCTTTGTGTATCCTGTAATTCATTTAGTTTGACTTGTTGTAAGCTAGTTTTATGCTTGGTTTGGATGGTAGACAGGGATTTGCTCAGAGATATTTGCTCATTTTGCATCTTGTTGTAGGACATGGGTACACCTGTCTTTTCAGAATGGATAACCGTTTCAGAAACCTTTATAGAAATTTTACTTCTGCTAAATTAATATTGAAGTCAAGAAAACTTTATCTTGGATAAACAATTTAGTGGCTCATATGCTGCATATCGAATCTTCTTGGAATATCAACCTTTTTCCTGAAAAACTTTTATAAAGAAAGAAGCTATTTGATTTCATGTTTTGTATCATTATGTGATGCTGATCAGGAACTAACATGCATACACTATGTCTTTTTAGCTTTTCATCCCTTTTGTTTCAAAATCAGTGATTGCAGTCTTCACTCATTTGCTTAATGCGAGGAATTGTCATTAGAGATAGTGCTTTTTCAAATTTATATCCATTTATTTCCTTTTACCTTGTTAATTAAGTTGATGTAATTGATAATGATTATATCTCTTTGATCTATGTGGAAAACAATCTACCCCAAACCACTGAATGTGCTGCCAAAAACTATGTATGCTAATGAATGACTATAACTTCCAAAAGTAGAAGATAAATTGAATTTCTTTACTAATATTTCTCCAGTGGGATTCAGTATGGCTTACGACGGCCAATCAAAGAAGGAAAAATTGATTTTTATTAGGGGATGCAAGTAAGAATTAAGTAATCTCTGTGCTGACAACTGTGTCGATGTGGGAATGGGAGTGGGAAATGATGAAAGAAAAGGGTTAAACTTTGTTTCATGCTTTAATATCCAGATTAGACATTTCACATTTGTGAACACCACTCTCCTAAGAGGTAATCCATGATGTGTGATAACCCTGATAAAGAATTTTATGCAAGGAGACAAGACTTCCTTGGCGTTCTACTCTTCCCTCATGATCATTTCTTAATTATCATTAAGCTGCTGTTTTTCCTCAAGTATCTGATTAGCTTCATTCAGTGCCCAGGATAATGTGATCAGAATTTGAGTTAATTGCAGATATAATTGCCTTTTCCTTTGGTAAATTAAGATTCTGGATATTGATATTATCTAGATAGCTAGATTATTATGCTATTTTCCTGAGATGCAGTTACAATTTTGCTTGATTCTTTGCAATTTATTTTCAGATGGGAATCTGGACCAAAACCATTTGATGGAATGTGGGCTTCCTATTGGTATAAAAATACACACAAGTCAACAGGTTTTGAACCACCAAGAAAGTATCCTTCTGTGAGTAAATGAAATCCTGCTTTTTGCTTGCGGATAATTGGTTTTAGTAGTTAAACAAAGCTGAATAATATATACTGCCTACTTGTGTGTAGTCACTGATGCTTTTTCCCCATCTTGGAACTTGCATAATGAAGGATATGATGTGTTAAAATATGTTCTAGAATCAATAGATACAGTCTGAGCAAAATATTTGAAGCCCCAAGTTAGTCTATTGACTCACTTTCCAACTTCATTGTTATGTTTTATAGCCAAAATTTTTATATACCCTCAATATTTAAGTGTGCTTCTGCATGTGTGGTGTGTGTAGGGTTTACTATAAAGCTACTGAAATAAGGGGGCAAAGAATATAGTTGATTAATAAGCATTGAGTGGAGAATCTCACCTGGCCTAGTAATTATTCAAACAGTAGATAGATGCTTGATTCATTTAACATAAATTTCTTATTTCCTCATGCCTTCTCATTGCTCATCCAACCACTCAATTCCTCGTTCATGCTACCCAAATTTTCTGTTCATCTGGCAGTCAAATGTCATTTTTTATCTGAAATAAGTCAGTACATTTTAAAATGATAATCACTATCTAGAAAGTCTGATTTTGACAGTATCAATATGCAAAGCCTGGGAGGGTGTATTAATTACAGACGATACTAGGAAGTGATGATTGGAAACTTGCATATTTTCTGTTATAATGATATTTAGTCATTTATATTTTCAGCCATTTCCATCATCTTTTTACAACTTGCTGGAGCAAAGTTTACCTTTCCACGACTTGCTTAAGCGCTATGTGAGGCAGACCACTAGAAAATCCCTCCATCCCAATCTTCCAGTTCTGGCGAATGAGAAGTTGCTTGCTTGGGTTGGTGATGAGATTTTGCCCCGTGAAAGTGCAAAGGTATATGGACATAAAGGATGACAAATTTCTCCATGAATCAAAGAAGTAGCAAGCTTGCACTTCCATTCTTTGATGCGACCATAAGGTTTACGCTCATGCTATATTTTTCAGGTTTCAGTGTTTGACTCAGTTGTCCAAGGCGGTGATGCAGTTTGGGAGGGCCTGCGAATTTACAGTGGAAAGATATTTAAACTGGAGGAACATTTGGACAGGTAACTGAAATATAAAAAGGAGAAACCATAATAGAGTCATGTAGGTGAGGACTTTTTCATGATCCTACTTGAGGATAAAGTAGTCAAGATATAGTACCTGGCATTTCTGCAAGTAGTTGGTTCAGGCTTTAATTCCTTTCTCTTGAGTGTAAAGTTATTCTGTAAAGAGGTTGGTTCTTGTAGCGAATATAAAAAAGACAGTCTCATATTCTAATGGATATAAGCTATTAGTAATGAGATATTGTAGGAAGTTGTACCTGGTTGGATCTCACATGTCAAGTAGTTAGTTGCTTGTCAATCGACACGAAATGCTTTATCTATGTTGACAAGTAGGTAGAAGGACCATATAATTTTTATGACATTTTTCCATAAGCAATGAAAGACTATTTGTACAAGCTTCCCACCTTATGACAGAATATTGTATTCTTATCTGATTTGTTGTCCATGGCCAACTCCACAAGTGTAGGTTCACCTAAGTACATGGACACACTCTTATTCCACCATTAATGGGGCATTCCAGAGTCATATGATATTGAAGCCAATTATGGAACACTTTTTTCATAGTATGCCGATGTAACTTAAATCCACCACTAATATATTAAGTACGACCATTTTTAGAAACTTCCCCACTTAAGACAGAATGTCCTCTTCTTATCCAGTTTGTTGTCCATGGTGAACTCCACAAGCATAGGTTCACCTAAATTGACTGTGCTTGGAGGCACTCTTGTACCACCCTTAACGGGATGCATTCCAGAATCATATGATATTGAAGCCAATGGAGAGAGACATCTTTCATAGCATGCTGATGATATCATAAATCCACCCCTAGTATATCCTCAAGTACTGTTGGTTGTTTCAGTACATTACTGAATGTGTACTTGAGATTATGTGCTTGTCCACTTGAAAAGGTATTGGGTTCAAATTGTAAAATACTTATGAGCTAAATACACTGCTCTCTTCATGATAATCCACCCAAACAAGAAATTTCTGAAGAAAGTTATTTTGTTAGCTAAATACTCCTGAACCTGATTTTTTTACTTACACGTATCTGGAATAAGTACCTCTGTAAAATTTTCTATTTCAGTTTTCTATTCTGTCGCTAGGCTTCAGGGGGGTTAAACTCGCATCATATTTTTCATTGTATTATGAAACAAATAATCTTCAGGGGCTTACAATTCATCTTTCATGGAAGTTATTACCTTACTGATATGAACGGTAGGTAACACATAATAGAACATATTATTCCCCGTTTCATTCAGTTTTTAGCAGAAAAGGAAGAGATTTTGAATCAGATAAGAATTTGTTGTAACTTTCTTCGCAACATATCTGCTTCCATGCAGATAACTCAATGATACATACAACATGACATTCATTCTTTGATTTCAGTCCTTGAGATAGCAGAGTGGCAAAAACACTGAAAAATTCTTTTGTTGAATTGATGGATCATAACTCATGCATTAATTCGATGATGATTTGAAAATTTCAAGTTAATTTGGGAAGATGATGATTTAGAAATTGTCCTTTGGAATAATACTTTTGTTATGGCTTATTCAGAATTTTAGATTTGCCCCCTTAAATGGGTTTGCAAATATCTGCAGAAAAGAAGCCTAAAATCCAGATTTCTTGATGAATCTTGTTTTATGTATGTATGTATGTATGTATGTTGTATGGATTCACATGTTTGTTTATGTTTTGTGTTCGGTGTATGTCAGGTTGTTCGACTCTGCAAAAGCTCTAGCTTTTAATAATGTACCAACTCGTGAACAGGTAATCCTTTACCTAGATCCTTTACTTAATTATCTACATATTTTGTGAGCTTCTTTGTGCTAGAGATCCTTTATCCACTGCTGCTTGTTCTGCCTGTAGGAGTATTGTATAGTGTGTATTCTTTTAACTCACCCTTAATTGCCTGTTTCCACATGTGACATGTTGCAGGTGAAGGAAGCAATTTTCAAAACTCTAATAAGGAATGGAATGTTTAATAACGCACACATTAGACTAACTCTAACACGCGGAAAGAAGGTATGTCCACGTTTTGCTTTTATTTTGGTTTCAACGATTTGAGTAAGAAGGCTTTGGAAATATATGTGGATGTCCAGAAAGCTAATTGGGTGAATTAGAACTGATAACATTAGCGTACAACATAATATTATCAAGTAGCAAATTTGCTATGGATCGTGGAAGACACATCTGGTCACCCTGCCAATAAGTTTGCCTGAGAACCTGGACCAAAATTATATCAAAAGCATCATTTCTCCTTTAAGTTTTCATGTTGACCTATGATTTTAATCTATGCTTACTCGTCCAATATCTGCTTCATAGGTGACGTCGGGAATGAGTCCAACATTCAACCTCTATGGATGTACTTTGATTGGTAAGATGCAATTTGTTTCTGTAGCGATTAGATACCTATATACACCTAGCATTTGTCTCTGAGTTTGGCATTGCTCCTATGCACTATAGCAGCCTCAGTTGTAGCTTTCTGGATGTGGTGCAGGGCTCTTCTTATCTGTGTGCACAAATGAGTTGCTTGTCCTCTTTCATTTGCCACATTACATAAAATAATGCTTCAAAAAACAAATAGGACCAAAAATCATGCTCCATTTGTTATATCCGTGGCAGCATCTGAGATTTGTCTTGTTTTTTTGTCCTCTTCCTGCTCAATTACTTCTGAAATATACATTACTCCTAAGAAATACTCCTGGTCATGGTTTTAAATAAAAATAAGAAAAAAGAACCCTGAACAATCCTTTTATTGTGAGACAGAGATTAAATTGGCATATTTTGACTGGTCAAAATTAATTGAGTGATTAGACTTATGGTCAAAGTATGGGCCACCAGTGTAGGTTTACCCGGACCTGGTAGATAATCCACCTGATAATTTTAAGTAAAGATGGTTTTCTAACCAACTAGATCCACATTCCTATTTTCAAGAAGCGGGTGGTTATTTAGCCAAGAGGTAATTTTTGTATTCATTTAGTTTTGCAATTAGATAGAGAAAGTGTCCCTTTTTCTGAGTGAAACTGAAAGACTCTGCTTCTATTCTCTGCTTTCGCATGTAAAAGATAAAAGGCATTTAGATTGTGGCTTATATACTATTTCCAAAGTGAAATAGGGTCTTTTTTATTATTTTTTATTTGTCAATTGGTATTAATCAGAATTCTGTCTCATTGCACAGAGAAATTTAATTGCTTCTCAGGTTTTTAGTTATCCAATTATCTTTTACAAAACATAGGAGAGATCACCTGGCTATTGGATGGAGTAACTTAAACATTGTTCCAATTCACTCCAAGTGTTATTTTATGCTTTTTTGGACTCTTGAGCTACAGCAGGCAATTCATTAATTTCAAAGCTTGCTCAACCCTGCGAACTTTGCTCATTTTTGTTCAAAGCTGGATCTGAAATTATACCAAAATGCCAAGGACAAATAACTGATTTTACACTTTGCACTACAGAATAAATTTAATTTTTTGCGGTTCAACTTTGTACATGTGTCTTTGGTTTGTTTGTAAAACACCATGCACATGCCAAAAACATAATATGTAATCCGGTTTCAATTTTTACTCCCACAGTGCTTGCTGAATGGAAGCCGCCAGTTTATGACAATGAATGGGGTATAACTTTGGTGACCGCAACCACACGCCGCAATTCACCTAATGTAAGGTCTTAAATTTACTCATTTGGGAAACTAATTTTTCATTTTACATGCTTAGCCTTGAACTGTTTTCTAGTTTACTTTTTTTCTCTATTAATTTTTCATTCTTCTGGGTTTCTACTGACTTTAGGGTTGTATCCAAGTTTGATCACCATAATTGGTGCTACTTTTATTGCAAAATTGTGTTCCAATCATCTTTATGCATGTTATGGCCCATCAGCCCCATATTTGATCCAATGATCAAGTTATTTGAATCTCATGCTATATCATCTTAAAAAATCACATCAAAAGATCTGTACATCTCAGCTGGGCATCGTTTAATTAGCTATATAAGTATGTGAAGGCGTGATTTCTATCTGATTTATACAAAAGAAAATCATGCGTAAACTCACATCTAGCTTGTTAACATAGAGATTATTAGATTATCACATGGTCATTCATTCTTCTGTATTTTTGCATCTTACAAATGTTGGTTAACTCCTTAATTTGAGTATTCCAGGGTTGAAACTTGAAATCCATTGTTGATATTATGAATCATCTCTCTGTACTTTTTATGGACTTCAACAACTTACGAGTCTGACTTTTTGTCTTGCGCAGAATTTGGATTCAAAAATTCACCACAACAACCTTCTCAACAATATTCTTGCCAAGGTATGATCATCTTAATTAGTTGTTCCATCAGCTTGCAAAACACTTATGACTCTGGATTCCAAATAAGATCGCTTTCCTTGGTTTAGTGGTTTGACTCTGTAAGTAGGGCTCTTTTGGGTGACCTTGGACAGTTCTGTGCTAGTGTAGACATAATTACTAGCCTCAATGAATTTCTTCTTTTTAATATTAACTTGATGTTTTCGACTTGGTGCAGATTGAAGGGAATAACTCACAAGCTGATGACGCAATCATGCTTGACAAGGATGGTTATGTGTCGGAAACTAATGCAACAAATATAGTAAGCTTGTGTGCTATGCCTCAAATGTAGAATGTTCTGCTTTTCCACTTGGCTTCATCTCCTGTGGATGAGCCAGAACCATATTGATGTTTCATTCACCATTACTCAATGAAGAATGCTGATGTTGTCTTTTAATTGACAAAAACTGTTGTTGTCGTTGTTGTTGTAGTTGTGTTGGTTGTTTCTTTTATTTTTTAAACCAATAGATATTTCTTGCATTTTTAAGAGGATTTTGCCGCATCAGCGAAGCATTTGGTGGTAGATAAGTGAAACTCCTTTTAAATATTAAATGTGTTTACGGACTTGCATTGCAGTTTCTGGTGAGGAAAGGCCAAGTTGCAACACCCTGTGCTGATTATTGTCTTCCAGGAATAACACGGGCAACTGTAAGACTCATAATATAATTGTTCCTAGAATCTCATTTTCTCTAAGTGCACACAGAAGTCTTTTTATCTAATTTTTTCTCTACATTTTTCTTGACCCTAAGCCCCACGCTGATGACTTGAGTGACTTCTAACTTCTCTATAACTAGCCGTTGTGAATTTCGTTATCATATCCATGTGGACTAATACCAGACTAGTTTAAGGATATATTAGCTTCTTCTGATCATAATTTAATGTGTAACATGTATCTTCTCTATATATTCATCTCTTTGTATTGATGCAAACAATTCAGTGTAGAGTTCAATTATAAGGGGACATTATTAGTGTAAGAAAGAGTGCATCTCTAGTTCAGTAGTGACTGAATGAGATATCAATTTATCATATAACAACTTTGATTAGTTTTTCATTGTTTTATCTCTTGTCTGAATTGGATTTCACTTAAGTGTAATTATTTCAGGACACCTTTCCATTTTCTTGTGCATATTGGAGATATCAGTTGGTGCTGAATCTATATCATGTCTACTTTGCAGATCAATGAGAAAATTTTGCACTGGTTATATACTTTATGAGCAAATGATATCTGTATTTTACAGGTCATGGAACTTGTGGTCAAGGAAAATTTGGTATTAGCAGAGCACCGTATTAGTCTGTCAGAGTTCCATACTGCAGACGAGGTCTTTTCTCCCTATGTCCTCTAATATTAAATATGATATGGGATTCATCTAGCTAATGATTGAAGATGATACTTCTTAATCCTCCCTTTTCTATTACAAAGTTTATTACATGAACTGTTTCAATGCAGGTGTTCACAACAGGAACTATGGGAGAACTCAGTCCGGTATGTCGTTTAAATCAAAAAGCATTACATTATGTTGCTGATGTTTACCAAGTTTTTGTTCCCTTCCTCCCCTCCCCCTTCCCCCGCTAGATTGAAGACAAGCTTTGTTATAAATATTTTACATCTGCTTTGGCTTAACTAAGAATGTAGTTTCTGTGTCACTTTTGTTGGAATGTGATAATATTTGATCTTAAATGTTTAGGTTATTAGAATTGATGGACGCACAGTTGGTGATGGTAGAGTGGGACCTGTGACTCAAAGACTGCAAAATGCTTACAAGAAACTGACTGAAGAGTCAGGGGTCCCTATACCCACTTTTCAACAACCGTGGCAACATACTTCTCAGGTGCTATCTTTTCCTCGCTTAATTGCCTCTTCATTCTTAAATTCTACAGAATCTTCTTTTTACATATTTAATGTAAATCAGCATTCACTTAAACAACAAAGGTTTAGATACCTGTGAGCATGTTCGATTCATGTGGTTTGAGTTGTACATAACGGATGTGCATTGTGTTTTTGACATAAACGATCTATTCATTAATTTCTTTTCGTCGAACTTTTGTTGTTAGGGGTGCGAAATCGACTTCTCTTTCTCTAATTATATATATGCACGCTAGGAATCTGCTAGATTCGAACCCTCAAAACTTTGTGTATGAGACTTATGTTATTGGGTTAAATGCCACTAGGCGAGTGGCAAAATGGGTTGCAAACCATGGTTCTAATCCAATCCTGCTAGTTTTGTGTTGGATTGGGTCTAAAATATTTTAAATGGGTACAATTTAGGTTGGGTTCAGTTGAGTTAATTTGGGTTGTGCTGAATTGAGTTATGGGTTGTAAGTAGGGCTATCAATGGATCGGATTCTAAGTCGAATCCAATCTGAATTCGATCCAAATTTTAGGATTTTTATTTGATTAAAATATCTGATAGATCAAATCTGATTATAAATATCTTTAATTCGAAATAAGTGGATCGGATATGAAATTAAGTAATTCGATTCGTTAAAAATTTGAATCCGAATTTTGATAATTTTTTATTAAATTAATACTCTTATAGATATAATATTAATAAATATTTTAAAATAAAAATTATATATTATATTAACTTAATATCTATATTAACGTCTATATTATGTTATTAATATTGAGTTTTTAGCCTAAAAAATAAGAGGGATACTGGAAAAATGTCAAATATAATAATGTATAATAGTTCATATATGCATTAATATAATGTGAAATAGGGGTTTAGTATTCAAATATTTAACTTTTGAACAAATATGTAATAAAAAGTTGTTAAAAATCTAAATTTACTTTATAAATACAATATTTTTATACAATTCAAAAGGAAAAAAGAAAAGGAAAAAAATATTAAATTGTGTCGAATTTTTTTATCAGGTTTTGGATATCCATTGGATTCGGATATGATACTAACTAACAAAGATCCTATAGGTTGTTGGGTCAGATTGTGATATAGATTTTGATAGTCGGATTTAGATACAGATATGGCTGATCCGATCCAAATCTGACTTGTTGACAGCCCCAGTTATAAGTAAAATGCCAAAATGGATTCAAAATAGGTTGTGTAATTCAATGAGGAAATAAATAAAAATTTTAAATTGAATTTGTAAGTGAAAATAAGGATTTAATTATAACTGGTGTATGTAAACTAAAGATGAAAGACCATATATTAATGGAATGGTACAACAATATATTATATATATTTAACAGGAATGTGTGAATTTTAGTACTGGACACATTTGGACCTGACTGCCTCAATGCATTTTTAGCGCCAATCCATTTTTGATCCATAAAATTAATCTTATTATGAACCCAACCCAGGTCGAATCCTGTCTGTTGTATACAATGCTTGTGCATATTTACGTTTAAATAGTGGTTTAAGGAGCGATCTATTCATTGATTTGTTTTCATCCAACTTATGTTGTCTCTTTGGTTCTCTACTAGGTCGGTGTGATTAATGATGGCCCATGATGAATATGAGGTAACTGCTTGGTTTCTATGTGTTGAACACCGAGTCTGTCAACCTATTACTGGAAATGGAGACAAAAATAATGGTCTTAAAACTGATCAATTGTGTGCTAGAAGTTGCTTTTTGGATCAGAACGTAGAAATAAGCCTCTTCTTCATGTTTATATTGCAATAAAAACTTCTGGTTATTTATGACTGCCGTTTTATGGCAAGGATGGATGCAGTGATTGCTCGATACTTTGTTGCCTGTCTCGTCTGACTCTATTTACACCTGAAGACAATTGGGAGATGGGAAGCTCCAACTAAATTTCCATGCTCAAAGTTTGAAGTAATGCATATGTCTGCATTAAGATGTTTTAAAAGATGCTTTTTCTTAATGAATAAGGATGTCCGCAGTAATAAAAAATCGCTCGGAACCTTTTTTTTTTTTTTTTTTTTAAATTTATACACTCGAACAGCAGCTTGCTAAGTTGGAACTTTTCTCACACTTTATGTGTGAGATTAATGTAATTGAATTGAAGGCTTTTCGGTTGCTTGGATCCTATTTTATATATTGGGTGGATTCTTAATCGACATGATAAGTACACTTAAAAATAGAATCTTGTTTTTCATAGCAAAGAGAAAGGTAGAAAATGCAAGATTTGCAATGTTGAGTAGGGATATTTATTTGAGATGGAGAAAGAGATATCTATATTATTATATATAGCATAGTTTTATCCACCACAATTGGGTCATTTTGATTGAATTTTGAATTCTTAGTATTTTGAGTTTTTTTAATTAAATTAAAATTTTTTCATTGGATGATAATTTAATTTTTAATTTTGTTTTAATACAACTAACTTATGTATTATAACTAACTTATGTATAATATTTTTATAAAAATATATTTTATTTTTTTATCAATGGAGAAATAAACTTTATATATTATTTATAAAAGGTAATGCATATGTATTAGAAAATTAAAATTCATTACCTTAAAAAGATACTCTTTTATATAATATGTGTATATTCTATGGTTTAATAACTTATTTTTGATAATTTTAATGATTAAAAATAATTTTTTGCCTCTTGACACAAAAAAGTGATCCACAATGTAGATAAATTGAGAGTATATAATTAATAAGTGTGTATTTCAACTTGAATAGTTTCATTAAACAGAAATGTCAAGGTTAATTTTTTATAAAAATTCTACATATTTTTATTTTTTATCTTAATAATACATTTTTATTTCAAAAATATTTTAAGATTTATTTAATTAAAAGTTATCTTAACATAGTAGTTGATAATTTAAGTCATGTTAAAACAAACAAAATAAATATTTATATTTAATTATCTTTTTATATTTGAAGGATATGATCACTTTAATATTCAGTTGAAGAATACATTCTTGTATTATTTGTATCTTAATTAAATAATTGTCTCCTTAACAACTTAGGGCTGATTTAATTGGGATGATAAGGTGTGATATAGTGTTTTTATCTTATCTTATTATTTATTTGGTTGGAATGACAATAAACATTTAGGTCCGCATAAATATTACAAGCCTGTATTTATATGTGCTACTTTTATGATAAATTAACTTGCTACCCCTTATAGGTTTATATATCATGCCAATCAAATTATGCCATAATGATAAAATCACATAAATAATCACATAATAAATAATCATGAAATAATTTAAAAATCCCACCAAACTAGCCATTAGAATTTTAGGTATATATAATACATTAAATAATTTATAGTCAATATATTTCACAAGAAGAAGACTTAGCTAGTGACCATGATTATCTTAAACACATTATAATTTGCTTAAATGACTTTACAACTTACCTTGTTCTTATAAAAATGATTATACTCCTATTATGTGAAGTATCAAAATATTATTTTCTTGGCAAAAAAGTTTTAAATTAGATAAATTAATAATTTTTTGTTAGTTAATATATAAGTTCTGAACATGTCAAAAGTTTTTCAAGTTTAATTATTTTCAAGATAATATATTTTAAATATGCAAAACATTTTAGGTAAATTATATATTTAGAATATAATGACTATTATTTTAATTTGAATTTAAAGTATATTATAAATATGAGAGATTACTCCCCACAACTTTTATAATTTCTCAATTTTATTTTTATATTATCAAAATTTCAATTATAAAGGTTTTAATTTTTCAATAATTGACACAAAAATAGAAAACTCAATATCAAATATTTGAAATAAATTTCTTCTAGAATACATAATTATTTTATTGGTGTAGCTGGAATTTCAAAAGCTTAATAAATAATATATTGGGGTAGGCGGCCCAAGCGGGTGATTGACCAACGAAAAGGGAAGGCCTAAGGCTATAAATAGGTATTCGAAAATTCATTTACCATTTGTATTCGTATCCGTTTGTACAAAATTTATCCGCATCCGTTTAAAGAGGATATTATCTATATTCGATTAGTACATATTTAATTATAAATGGATACGGATATGGTAAATGCGTGTCCAATTCGTTTAATATCCGTTTCGAATATATATTTATTAAGTAATATATTATTTATATTTTTTAATATAAATCTTATAATCCATACATGTATATATAAATTATAATTGAAGAATTGGGAAGAAAAAAGAATAAATTTAAAAAATTATTGTGATATGGAGAAAAAAAATTGAAGAATAAAGTTAATTAACATAATTATTGTTGGTTGACTTTATAATTAATATACTCCAATACTATTATTACGATTAATAAGTATTAATAATCAATTATAAAATAATTTATTAATTAAAAATTATGCTATTTGTTAGATTGTTTTCTTTTTAATGAAATTATATAATTTCTTCTATTAATTAAAATATGTATTTGTTATAAATTCATAGATTCACATATTTTGATATTTGTAAATAGATATTTAAATAATTATCATCGAATATGAATATAAAAAAATAATTCAAATACGGATAAGTTTAATAAAATATGAATAAATCTAAATAATTATAATCGAATACGAATATATCCGAATTTGATCAATATCCGACGAATACAAATTCGGATATCATTTTTAAATATCCATCAAATTCGTATTCGTATCCGAATATTCGAAAAGTTAAACGGATACGAAACAGTGTATTCGATCCGTTTATACCCCTACAAAAGCGACTTGATCGCCCAATAAAGGATGGGCGGCTGGCCGCCATTGCCGCCACCTATGCTGCATCATACAGATCAACTCCATCACAATCATTGCTGCTTCACATCTCTCTAATATGAATCATTGTCCCCTGCTCTATTTTTTTCTCTCTTTTTACCGACTTGGATGATTGATCTCAAAATGCATCATTCTCAAGAGACAACTCCCCAGAGGTGTCTTTCCCACAAGTCTTAACTAATACAAATTGTTAGAAAGGATAAGAGCGAGGGCAGGACACAACACTTTCAAACTGATCTTGTCGACAATGAAGGACGTCTAAGGACTGATAGTAATAGTATGGCTGAGGCACGCGAAGAAGGCAAGTTGCTAGGGAAGCACAACACAAAAGACGGAAAAAAAAAGGTTTAATTAATTATTAATTAGGTAGACTAGAATATATACCCCACTAATACCAAAAGGGCACACATAAACAAAAAAATTCAATAAAAAGGATCAATATGACTTAATGAAATGGGTCATTATGCCCATAAAAAATGGTCGGGCCCCTTAAATTTAATAGGTTCGACCCATCAAGAATAAATTAATATAAATACCAACTTTTACAGTGAAAAAATGCATCGAATAACATATTTATTAACTCAAGTACTATTTTTATATGTACATGAACGTGTATTTGGAGTAGAGGCCCACAATTGAACAATTTTCGAAAAGAATTTCAAGTCTAATTCTATACAACACAAGGAAAATGATAAGTTTGAAATTATGCAGTGAGAATTGTGAGCATCACCCTCATAGGTAGGCTTTGAAGTATGACTAGAAGCAATCTTTTGGTCATCTTAGACCAGTTTAGATTCTCTATTTTATAAATATTTTATTTTTCAATCTACATCATATATAAATATTGAAAAATTATTAAATAACATTTTATAAAATATTTAATTATAAATGTGATACGTTTGTTCGACATGTATTAATAAAATGAAATATATAAAGAAAGTAGAATAAAAATTTGGCCCCTGCACCCATCGACAAGGCAGCACCTGAAATTAAGAAGCACCATACCGGGCCTCGTTTGACACAAAAAGTTGATACGTGAAATTCTTGAAGTTTCCTCCACTAGGACAGTAGGACTTTCTCCGAAGCCTCTTAATTTGCTGAATGAGACATTAAAATAGTTCAGAAAGTGGAGTCCCTCTAATGACTTTAATTGTCACTTGGGTGTGAGATTATATATTATTTTATAGGTCTGAGCAGTACTCCTTGCTCAGGATTTTGCCAAATGATTGTGGAATAGATATCGATCCCATCCCTTCATAGTTTGTTGCTTGCCAAAGAAAAATTCATCAACTTTCAATACTCGCGAATGTGCTAGGGACATTGCTTGTAAAATGATTTCTTCAGAATCTAATAGAAATTGCAATGTTAGAGATTTTCCAACTCTTGAGGTAGACTATCATTCCAAGGGTACGTTGAAATAAAACTCTAGCCCTCCTACAACGGGACCTGCAATTTTATTTTGGTTCAGATGTAAATAGCTAAATTGGTAATTAGGTATACAAATCGATCCCAAACGCTGCTCCGAAAATATCCTCTTTCTTGGATCTTTTTACCTTAATTTTTTTGATTAACTAGATTCATTTTTATATTCAAATTTAACCTTCTTCCGCTAGATTTCTATCCCCTCACAATGTTTAGAAAACCAGCTCGGATCGGCGGGATTCGACCAAGAAGCATTGGTCTCTTTGGGCCGGTTCTCCATTAAAAATTAATTTTGTACAAAATCAATGTCAACTGATGCTGACAGGTCAAAAATGGGTTCAAATCTGTAAAACATGTTCTTTAAAGAATTGGCTCTCTTCTTCTTCTTCTTCTTCTTTAATTTTTTTATAAAAATAAATATTTTAATGAAAATTTGGACAGCTCATTTGAGAGTTGAGACCAGACCATTACACATTTGGTGTGGTCGATTAACTAGTAAGTATTTCACTGATTTTGGTATATATCATTTGTAGGATTTGTCTGAATGATTTTGGTATTTTGTTGGTGTGCAAAATAAATAATGCAAACAAACACGCAAGTGCACGTGCCGTAACAAGTAATAAAGTGATGAAAAGAGTGTCGATTCCACGAGGAACTAAATTGTTTGCTACTAATTACTAATTTATCACGCACTTATTTTATTCAAACAAAAATCAATATTTATGTAGGAATTAAAACTAAACTAATGAAAATAAGAAAAAGTGTACTGACTAAGATTTCTAGAATGATGATTCATCAATCGAATGAGTTGATCACATAATTTTTTCCCTATGAAATTAATAATAAGTTATTAGTTTTGAGTTTTATGCAATTACAAGGTTCTTTCGAATTACCCATAATCAAATCCTTAATTTATTCAGTTCACTATATTCCTGTGTGAATTAACTAAATTATGGATAGGGTTGTACATCAACTGACTAATTAGGACAAGCAGATATATTCCTATCCTACCCACAAATTAATTAATTCATCAATTTAAATAATTAATTTTAAGCTCTTTTATTGTCAATCAATCCCTAAATTTTCTTTTCCAAGACTCCTCTAGGGTTTAAAGATGCACTTGACTGTTGATGAGACAATCAAAAAGAAAAAAACATACAATAGAAGAAATAATATAAAGCGCTACTGATTTAATGGAAGAAAATTATACATCAATTTTACTCAAAAAAAATTCATCATAATTCTAGAATAACGAATTAGTTCATGATTGAATTGTCAAACAAAATTTTCAAAACACATTCCCCAATAACTTATATATCTTCTTTCCTTTTTTATCATTATTATTATTATCTCTTTTCACCTACAACGTTCTAAACCCTATATAATCACTACTTTTTCAACCCTTTATTAAAATACAAACTCATTTTCACTAACTGCCTTTTTAAATTTTAAAAATGATGAAAATGAAAATAAAACCGAACAGGCTCTTAAGGTTGAGAGTGACTCCCAAGATGCTGTTCAGCTGCTTCACAAAGCAGAGTCTGCGAACCATCGTCTGGGGTTAATATCATTATTGAGGACTGCAGGAGGCTCTTAGGATGCCGTGGAATAGTCATGAATGCTAAAAAGTAGTTCTTCTTCCAAATTATCCTACTAAAATTACATCCTAAGCCAGCCACTCAGAGCCTGAAAATTAGAAAATCTGTCATTGACTCTCCAAACGAATTGGACAGTTTTAAACATCATGACAAAGGAAAGAGCTAATGTGGAAATTGAAATGAAATAAACACGTACATTTACTCTTCAACTGATCGCAACAAAGCAATAAAACGAACTTTAATCTTCTTCAAAGCTGCCTGGATATCTTTCATATTCATTCTATCCCTTGGAGATTCAGCAACGCAGTTCAAAGCCAACACAATGATCCATGAAATACATTGCAACTTTTCGGCGATATGCTCCATTTCTGCTGTCAATAAGTTGGAATCAACAACCTGACTTAACCCCCTAGGAATCGAAGCATTTATCCAGCTTTTCATGTTTAGGTCTCCAGCAAACATATCGTCGCTTGGCCTTCTTCTTGTAAATGTTTCAATTAATAGAATGCCATAGCTATAGACATCAGAAGCAGTACACACTAATCCTTCTGTTCCATACTCTGGAGGAAAAAAAAAAAACATTAATTATGAACAATAACTAGCATAGTTACTTGAATTCACGAGTACATAAATTTCAAACAGTACCAATACAAATCTATATTATATAAGAAAAAGAAAGATTTTTTTCCATGCTCAAAGTGGCCGTTACAAGCTATCAATTATACCCTTAATTTTCAGTTTTCGAAATGTCTTTCTCACTTAATATGAAATATGAAATGGCAAAACACAAGCAATATGGTCAAAACAAAGTAGAAAATCTTTGGAATATATAAGCTAGTATGCACTATATTTTTAAACTTTTAACGTAGGAATTGTTTGCCATATATAGGTTTGTATTGATTCACAATTAACATTGCATGTTATTTGGTGTAATTGTTGTTCCTATAATTAGCATCAATATTATGGTAATTACTTAAATTTACGCACGTAGAGACCGAATGCCATCACGTACCACAATAACTAGTTAAAGAAAACAAAAGGAATAAAAAGCAATTTAAGTTGGTTACCTGGTGCAATGTAGCCTAATGTAGCTAGAGTTTTGGTATGCACATTACTATCTTCATCTGATCCTAACAACTTTGATATACCAAAATCTGTCACACGCCCCACCATATCTTCGTCTAATAGGATGTTGCTTGGCTTCAGATCGCAGTGAACCACAGGCATGTGATAATCATGGTGCAGATATTGCAAAGCAGATGCCACATCTATCATTATATCCAATCTTTGCATAATATCCAAGAAATGGCCATCAGAATACAACCAATCCTCAAGGCTTCCATTCTGCATATACTCTAGAATTAAGGCTTTAAAGTCAATGTTAGAGCAAGAACTGATTACTTTTGTGAGATTCCGGTGACGCAAGTTGCATAGCATTCCACATTCCATTTCGAAACTCTTTGATGCATTTTCCACTTGAAGATTGAACACTTTGACAGCAAAAACCATGCCCTTCTCAAAAGTTGCCCGGTAAACAGAACCGAAACTTCCAGTACCAAGCAAGTTGCCTTGGCTAAAGCCATTAGTTGCTTGATGAATTTGTCTGTATGAAAATCTTCCAGCTGTTGTCTTCTGACACGAATTAACTTCAGACAGTACCTCTTTCCTTGTATGTCTTATGATCCATAAAAGAATTAAGATCATAGTAAGGATCAATGATGCGGTTGTAACTGGTATAACTAAAATCATCAATCTTTTTGTCCTTGAATGATGACATGGTGGCACTTGAAACTGAGGAGCGCCACACAAGGCTTCGTTTGACACAAAAAATTCATAGGTCAAATTTTTGAAGGACCCTCCACTAGGAATCTCCCCTCGTAGTTTGTTAAATGAGACATTGAAATACCTGAGAGAATGGAGGCTCTCCAATGACTTGGGAATCTCTTGTGAGAGAGAATTGTTTGATAGATCCAACCACTCCATACTGATCAGGTTACCAAATGACCAAGGAATGGATCCCTGCAGTGTGTTGCTTGCCAAAGAAAGACTGACCAAGTTTTCCAATTTTCCAAATGTGATGGGAATATAACCCGAAAACTGATTTTTTGAGAGATTGATAGAATTTGCAACCTTCAGATTTTCTACTTGCTCAGGCAGACTGCCACTCAAAGAATTTTCGGACAAGTCAAGTACCAAAAGATCTTTAAGGTTCCACAAGCTGGAGGGGATACTGGAAGATAATCTATTAGAGTAGACATGGACATGCCTTAGTGAAGTAACATTCCCCAAGCAGTCAGGGATTGGACCTGAGACTTCATTTTGGCTCAAATCTAAACTGCTCAATTCGTACAAAACACAAAGGCTGCTTGGAAAATGTCCTTGTATCTTGTTATTACCAAGTAATAATCCCTGAAGCCTTTGCATACCTTGAAATGTTTCTGGAACAA
Source organism: Jacaranda mimosifolia (assembly GCA_018894105.1). Taxonomy (NCBI): domain Eukaryota; kingdom Viridiplantae; phylum Streptophyta; class Magnoliopsida; order Lamiales; family Bignoniaceae; genus Jacaranda; species Jacaranda mimosifolia. Next base: position 10,853,271 of record CM032130.1, on the reverse strand, counting down.
ATCCACTCAAGTCATTATCAGTCGGATACAAAGTCACTAACCTGCTTAGGTTGCCTATTTCGTTTGGGATATTGCCCTTGATTTTGCAACTACCAGCATAAATCCTTTCAACAGAAGTGGACAGATTCCCTGTGGAAGTAGGAAGAAAGCCATCTAAAGGATTAAAAGATATGGATATATCTTTTAAATGTGGACAATTGGTCAAGGAAGTTAAGAAGCTCAACTCTTGAGATGAATCACTCGTTAAACTGTTATCAAACAAATGTAAACAGGAAAGGAACCTGAGGTTGCCAAGGGAGTTGGGAATTGGACCGGTGAATTTGTTTTGTTCAAGAGATAGCATAGTGAGTTTAGATGAATTGGAGATGTAATCAGGTATTTTTCCAGTAAGACTATTTTGGGGGAGGTACAGTGTTCCAAGATTTGGTAGCATATGACCCATATTGGATGGCAAAGTGCCTGTCAGATTATTCAATCCTAAACCAATGACTCCGAGTGAAGAAATGTTGAAGATCCCCACAGGAATGGAGCCACTTAAGCTATTATTATCCAATTCAAGAGCTTCCAATTGGTAAAGATTGCTTATTTCCTCAGGTATTGGGCCTGCCAAATTATGAAAATACATGGACTTAACAGGAGAAATACAGATAAAGGTCAATATCATATATATAGATTATGTCTATAAATTAATCAGGTACATACATATATAGAGTCCTTTCTGATGATCTAATTTAGGTCATTACCATCATTTTTCATGCATAATTAGCAATTAAACTGAAACTAAAATAAAAAAGTGAACAAGCTATTAAGGATAACTAACACATCAAAGAATGAACTTGGAGCATAACTTACCCCTAAAGCTAGCTGTTGAGGTGAAAACTGTCCAAGGCCATATATAGAGAAACAACTGCTCATTTAGTTAACCGATATGGCCACTACTCATTTACTTAACCAATATTGTGGGAATATAACATAATTAACTTACAGAAGATAAAGATATAGATTAGCGGGAAAAATACCAAACAAGCTATTGCTTCGTAGAGAGATGGATAGAAGAGAAGAGATGTTGAACATGGTTAGAGGGATGGAGCCACTAATGCTGTTTTGCTCAATGGAAAGCCTCTTCAGCTCATGAAGATTACCACCAATCTCCTCTGGAATCGAACCTGTACTCAAATAAACAAAATAAAACAAATTAGAGCAATTGAGTTAGAGGTAAAATTAATTATGTATCCCATTAGCAGTGATATATGTCTTATATGTAAGTATTTATGGCACCATTAAACCCATTATTCGCCAATGATAGAGATTGAAGCTTTGATATGTTGAAGAGGGAAGGTGGAATAGAGCCAATGAAGTTGTTATTCTGGAGAAGCAAGATTCTGAGTTGCGGCAAGAAACCAAGCCTTGGCGGAATAATTCCATTCAAGTTGTTGCCGCTGAGGTTCATGACCCTTAATCTGCGTAAGCCAGAAAGATAGTTTGGCAAGTTTCCCTGAAAATTATTACCGCTCGTGTCAAGAACATTGAGAAATGAGAGGTTTCCTAGTTCAACAGGGAATGTGCCCGTGAGTTCCATGTTAGAAATATTTAGGACAGTCATCCTGTTATGGCGGCGAGAGCCGCAGGTGACCCCAATCCACTCGCAAACCGAGGTTCTTGTGGACCAGTTCTTGTCCAAGACATAATTGGGAGGGTTTATATGGGACTTTAAGACAAGAAGAGTGGACTGATCGGTGGTGATGTTAATATCGTTGGCACCAACAGCAATATTGTTAGAGAAAGACAAGATGATCAGAAATGATAAGGTCGTTAAAATTAGAGAGATAGAACAATGTCTTGCCATGATCATGAGCATATATGACGGAAAGAAAGAACTCGTAGATCTGGTTGAGATGAAAATTTGAGGCATGAATGGCTCACTCTCACTCTATAAATAATTAAAAAAGTGTATGTAGCAAGTTTGTCCATTCCAACTACCATACCAATGCCATTGACTCCAAGTCTTCTAAAAAGTCCATTCCCAATTTTTCCACAAGAAAATGACAACATTGCAAAAGCTTAATTTTGATTTCAATTGGTTGTCCCTTAAACATTTCAATTAAATCTTATGACTCTGGTCCTCTGCTCCAATATTAATCTCGAGACATTTTTCAACCATGTTTATCATATATGGGTATATAAAGAATATCTATAAAAGAATAATGATCTTATGAAGTCTACAGATACATTTTCTTATAACTTTTTACGAAGCGTCATAATTTTTTTATATTTCTAGAAGAAATTAGAAAGATGAATTAAAAGTAGAGAGAACAAAAAATATAATATATAAGGTAATTAACTATATATATATATTAAACTTATATTAAAACTCTAAATTACCAATCACTATAACTAGTGTGCATTATAAAATCTATATGAATGAAATGAGATAAAAATGAAATTGACATTTTTATTATTTTTTATGAAAAAGTAAATGAATATTGCTAGATAAAAATCTAATATGAATGAAAAACCAATACTTTTCTAGTCTATATAGCACTTCTTTCCTCTACATAAAAACCGACCAGTTTGACCTCCAACGTTTATTTGAAAATGCTTATTTGTATTCGAAAGCCATGGTGTGAGAAAATGAATTTTAGAGTTGTATTAAACTTACATTAAAACTTAATTAAACATTACATCAAAATTCTACAATAGAGGCATTAAAAGCACTATTTATATATTATTATAGTGATATTTTATATATAATGACATTTTTTCAAAGTGTCACCTAGGTAGGGATAGCTAAAGGTAAGAATGCATGTTACTATTTTATCCTTTTGTGGAATTAATAAAATCTAACAAGAAATGGAATGAATCACAACCTAAAATATCACAAAAAATGCATTAAATGACTTATTAGGTTGCCACATTTTATAAAAAAAAAAATGACAAGATAACATTCCACAAAATTCATACATGTAGTATGTATTAAAATGCCACATAAAACTTTTAAATGACAAGATAGCATACCATAGAAAATATAATGAATGACATGTTAAAATGCCATGAATGGTTTCTTTTGATAACAAACTAACATGCCACAAAAAATACAGTAAATGACATTAAAATGTCACTAAAAGATTTTTTAAATGACATGTCAGTAGACGAATTCTAGCATCAGTCACACTTGTGGATAACTAACCTTAGTCATAGTCTAAAATTATGATACGTGTACTTTGTTAACTTTTCTACAATAGGTAACTTGTCTATTAATGCTAAATACAACTTACTACTATTATTATAATTAAATCTCTTTGTTGGCATGAAGACTTGATCTTGAGTCTGTTGGTTGTAGCTAAATGATAAAAATTATTGAAGTTGGGACTTGACTTGGGTTTCTTTATTAATGGAGAAGTTGAATATAGAATTCTTGACTTACAAAATACAAATATAATTTTGTTAAAAAAACTTTCAATATTTTAAATTAAAAAGAGAATTGATTGATTCAAATCAATTTTTATTTGGGTTAATTACTTAAAAAAACCTTAAAGTTTCACTCATTTATAAATAAACCCAAAGAAATTACAATGACTCCCTAGTTTCCTTCTATTTGAATTTTTTTTAAAAAATTGTTAGCCTCCATTAACAAATTTGCTGATATCATCCAAAATTTTATGTGAAAATTAAAAAATATCCTCCAATAATTGTTCGCATTATTTTTTAAGCAAAAAAATCCTTAAACCTATTCATAATATTTTTATACTATTGTGTAATTTAACATTATTTAAATTATTGATAAAATTTAAATATATTTTATTATTAATAAAATTATTTAAATATTAAAATAATTTTAAATTCAAGTTGAATTAAAAATAAAAAATAAAAAATATAAACATACATAAATAATTTAATCAAATTTAATTAAACCTATTTATTAATTAAAAGACAAAAGAAGTAAAAAATAAAAAATAAAGATAAAAGTAAATCAATCTCTTAAAAGATATAATTTTATAATCTTAAATTACGTACTCCATAATATTAAAATAATAAATATATTCAAATAATTTGATAATTTAAAATTTAAAATATAATTTTAATAATTTTGAAACCAAGCAACGTAATAATTTAATAATAATTTTAAATACATATTTTGATAATTATAATTATTTTAATATAATTTAAATAATTTTGAACAATATAATTTAATAATTTTAAATATAATAAAATAATTAATTAATTAATTATTTTGAGCAATGTTAAATTAATACTTAATAAATTAGCTAAAAAATAAATAAGTAAATATTTTTTAAAAACAAAAAAAAAAATGAAAAAATATATCTTTTTCTTTCCCATCTCCACCCCACCCCCCAAACACCCCAGCGGGCACCCACCAGTCATCCCACTCCCCTAAACCCCGTCAGGCCATAATTGGGCTGGCCATGCCCATCCCTCCACCACCGATGCTCCCCCTCTCTTTCCCCCTACCCCCGCCTTAGTTAGGCAAACCCCCAGCACCTCGCACTGGCCCACCGCCCCTTTCCCCCAAACCCCACCAACCCATGGCAGCAGCCGCTCGTCGGCGATAGTCGGTGGAGGTTTATGTATACAATATATATATAGTTATATATATATATATGGGGGGGGGTTTAAATATGTGTACATAATATAGATGTGGGTGTGTGTATATATATATAAATATACTGTTTTTAAAAAAATATTGTGAAGAGTTTTTGTGGTATTTAATTTTAAATTTTTTAGTGAGGATTAAATGGTATATTTTGTGGGTCTTTTTACAAATATATAAAATTTTAGGGTAGTTTTCATCAATAGATAGTAGTTTCTATTCAAATTTTTTCGAAAAATTGGGAGGAGAACAAAAAATATTAAAAAAATTACGAAATCTAGACTACAAGGGTTAATGCCATAAGTTCAGGACTAACAATGTATACACAATTAAACTATGGGACCAAAAATGCAATTTTTTCATATATGTATGTATATGTGTGTGTGTTTAAATATATATACATATATAGATATAGAGATATTAGATGTGCATATATACACATATATATAAATGTATATTATTTTTGTGGTACTTAATTTTTAATTTTTTAATAAGGGTTAAATAGTATATTTTGTGTGTCTTTTTGTAACACCCCGACTGGGAGGCGCTTGCTTCCGGCCGAGGTGCTACTCAACAATGTCACACAAGTCTTCATTAAAAGAGAAAATATATTTTCTCGAAAATCCAAAATATTCAATTTTTATAACGACCTTCACCGGATGTTCTAGTATGAATCGAAATATGCACTTCTATCACCCTCATTGCCTCATGTATGGCCTGGATTAGTTTATCTTCGTCACTTGTTCTTATCTTGGGTAAAGAACGGAGAGCAATAATAAAACAAGATAAGTCCGAATGACTTAGTGAGATAGTTTAGCAATAACAACCAAGTAATAATTTCACAATTGTTATATAAGAGACAAATAGAGGTATAATTATTCTCAGGAGTTGTAAGAGAGAAGGTTTTAGTCAAAATTTAGAGTGATTCATCTCATCACCGTCCCATGCTAGGGATGAGATTTCACAAATTCACTATCTCTCACAGAGGAATTTTAAATCACGATTACGACCACAAGGGTCAATATGTCACTTGAACAATCACTGAATTTGTGTCAAATACTCGAGTTTTAAAATATAAAATAAAGTTAATAATCACTTTCACACTTTTGCTGTTGGTGGTTCTCTTACCTTATCACTCCACTTTCGAAAGCATGAAAATCTTTATTCCTCCAAAGTACTGAGTGAACAGCTCGGACACTTAATCACTCACTAGGCATGGCTAGCCGCATGCTTGATCCCACTCATAGATGTACCAGTATCAATCGAAAGATCAGTCACCGTCGGTCCATTCCGCCCAGTCGTCTTTCGCAATCAATCCCAGGGCCCACCCCCAAGGGTGTTGAACACTTTTACTATTATCACTTAGCACGTCCAACAACATTTCACTAAACACATCAAGTCGCCATGTTAACACGAAATCACTAATTCAGCACCACGTTGGTTTCAAGATAGACATGGCGATAAAACATACATTTCAAAATCACTTTTTAGCTTTCTCAATACAATCGCCAATTTCAGATAAAGAGACATTAATTAATATCAATAAAAGTGCTTAGTATAAAAGGGCGATGTGGAGTACTATTTTTGTAAATAGTTTATTTTCTCAAAACTCGTTTACACACTCGGAACTCAAGTAGGTGTAATTCAGGGATCACAAGAGAGGAACAAAGTGACTATCAAGAGTATCACTGGAATTAATGATTGATGAGTATTGTAGAATAAACAAACATAGATTGAGTCTCAGCACAATCAGGATCAAACAATAAGGATGTAATAGCAACTATATATGTTCTTTCCTTAGCAATGAAGGCTAATATAGCTCACCTAGAAAATGCAGAGGAATTCTTAATCGTATAGTTGCTCAGGTTCTAACTTCTTAGTCAAACCGAGCACTGCCATAAGATAACTCAAGTTATTATTCTGTCAACCCTTCTAAATCCTAACTATAAATATAGTTAATATCTTTATCAAACTTAAGGTTATTCTAACACTCGAGTTCAATTATATCTTATCTTATACAACATTGATCCTCCAACTACATGATACTTCAGTATTACAAGATCTTACCTACTCGAGCCCATTCAATCTCGCTTTATTGTCTTAAAGTTTTAACCATCTTAATGACTTCACGTGCTCGAGCCAACTCAATCCTCTAATTATCCCCAATAACCCCATTTGCCACTCCATTTATCTTATAGTCAAGCAATAAGGGCCCAGGTTCCTAAACCAGCTGGGTTTTCATGAGTTCATCAAGTCAATGGTTTGATAATTCACTTTCATTTCAATACTTATATAACTTAATCTTTAGATGAAGCTTAACTATACTTTGTTCACAACACACCATATTGTCAAATCTAGGAGTACAACTTTGAACAAATCTTTCTTAATTAACCAAACTTAGAATTAGAATCCATTTGTTCATGACTTACGAATCACTCATCATCTCAATTGAAATTACAATTCGATACTCTTAATTCAATACATATCGAATTAGAATTTGTAAAAATCAATCGAATTAACACTCGATATGAAATTTACCCAATTGGATTGCACCGAGATCCAATCACAAGTCGAGAATATCAAACCTGCACAAACTGCCTGAAAACTACCGTCACGCGCCCTCGCCGGACCTCCATGCGCCGCCACTAGTGATAGAGACCTCCATCACCAACAGGGGCTCCTCGATGCCAGGAGCTAAATGCCCCAACCAATTTCCCAATCGGCCATCGTTTGTCCATTCAATTCTGCCAAAAACCACCATGAAACCCTAGCTTCACCACCGTCCGCCACCATTCTCAATTCTACCACCGCCACTGGTTGAAACCCCAAATTAATCCCACCACCAGACTACCCATCACTTCGCGATCAAAACCCACTCAAACACCACCATTTTTCGCCGCTAGAAACGGCTGAACCCCCACCCCGTCGAGCTCCACCATCGAATTTGTCAGTTGTTTTTGGTTTAAGTTGGTATAGACGTGTTCCTCTCATCTAGATGAAGCTTTCTATTGAAATGGTTTCACATTTTCCAATTATTTTTTGATGTTATATATATATAACTATTTTTTAGCTTCTTCACTTTGGCCTCAAACTTTTTGACCGACCCACTTTTTACCCCAAAACTCTTTAACCGCCATCATTTTAGTCCCTGATCTTCAATTAAGTCCTCTAACTCCTATTTCTCACACTTTGACCCCTAACATTTCCATTCTTGGGCAATCAAATCCAAATTTAATTATTTTAAAGTCCTCCAACTTTCAACCCTAAATCTTATAATTTTAAACAATCGAGTCCCTTCCTTATTTATAATTAAACCCTCCAATTCCCAGTATTTCTAGCTAAACTTTAATTAATTTAATTTCAATCAACTTAAACATGTGTTCCAAAAATTGATGTGTTACAACCCCCCCCCCCCTTAAGAAAATCTAGTCTCCAGGTTCTCATATGAAATATGAAAGATTCATAGCGTCATCACATACCATTTTGCTGTCTCTAAAGAAAACTTTGTTGTGGACACAAATGGTTCCACATATCGTTTCCTCCTATTCCGAGTATCTCTCACTTGCCCTAAAAGGTGGGAATCCTTCTTAGTGGAAACCATTGATGTAAGTTTCTTGGTTGCTCATACTCACTTAAGCATTCCATATTTTATCAAGTATTTCGGGTCATTTTCTATGTCCCATGTCCAACAAGATCATCTGCTTTATATCTTATCTCCTAAGTCTTTCCAATACTTATGAAATGGTTTCCTTATGATCCCATATTCATCTAAAGCATAAGCATACTTGACATTTTCTTAAGTTTCCCAAAGAAAAATAAACCAACGCAAAAATCAGTCTACCTCCTTAATTCCCAACATTTCTCACACATCTCTATATATATTCAAGAATTTTCCCTTTTTTAATTTCTTTGATCAAGGGGTCTACTGCCTTGAGAAGATCACATTTAATATGTATTGTTAAAGCCTAAGAAACTTGTATCCCCTATGTATTCTTCGATCTTCTTCAACTTACTGTGACTCTAACTTTGGTATAATCAGAACTCCATCTTCCTTCGAGGAATCACATGTATCGTATCTTATAATGTAAAAGTTGGCATGGATGCATGAAACTATCTTACACGTTCCGCAGGAAGAATGATAACTAACATAAGTTAATTTTGGTCCTTAGTTCACAAAATCACCTCATGTCCTTATTTGTCAATGAACCTATTATCATAAGAGAACCTCAAGCACACTCTTATTCTTAATATTAATTTGATAGGGCCTAAAGGTTTTGCAGCTCTGACATAACTACATTCCAGCTCTTCCCGATCGATTATAACCTTGACTTTAGTAAGATTATCCAAATGATCTTCTGTGGTTTTACATATCTTTATCTGTATCATTTTCCTAATTGATACTCTGTTAACTTGGTACACAAGTGGGGTTCCTGTGGTATCTATAACACTAAATGGAAATATAGTATGTCTCTTCCCTCGTTCCTAAGTTCTACAAGTGTCCTTAATAGATTTGCCAGGAACCAATCCAATAAATCAAAATATCATGTATACCATATCTACAAATACTATAGAAGTCTGACCACCCAAAGGATATTGTAATAGTCCCTAGTACCCATATTACAACAAGAGGTAATTCCCAGAATACCTCTTCCGTCAATTTCTAACTAGGAATAATTAAGCTTAGTTCAATCTTAAAATAAACTATACAACCGTACCTTGGACCAAGTAACATACCTGGAGCTAGGCAGTAGAATCCCATATTCAATAAGGCTTATTTGGTCCCCATTCTTGTCCCATAAGTTCTTGTATTCTAATTGTTAGCCCTTTCATAAACTTTCACAAATGAAACCCGATAATTTATCTGAAGTCCTTTCCATGAAATCTTTCGTGATACCTTCAAATTTGCTGAGTTAGTTGTATCTATCACTATTCCATAAAAGCAGCATTTATTGTTAACCTATAGAAACATGGTTTCACTAAAGTCAGATTCTTGCAACATGTCTCCCTAAATTCTATCCAAACTTTACTAACCTAGTTGTGATTGTCAATAAATCACAAGAGCATTATATCATCTCTATTAGATCCTATGTTTAGCTTGCTTACTTTAGAATCTTTCTTAAAATTGACATAAAGGGTCGTCACTAGCGTCTATCATTTCATATACGTTTCCCACTAAAGTATTCTCCACAGAATGTTAAAATCTATTAGTGATTATTCGATGTGATACAAGTGACCTGCATTTGCCTGACTTCAATCAGCTTTAGTTTCTGGCATATCAAAATTTTGGCTCAACAGGATGGGCCTAAACCAATTTAACTTGCGATGTTCAATCTAAAACGTTATAAGCAATGCAGAGGTTACTATGTGATTATTTAAGGGTACCCAAGAGTCACCATCACTCGTACACGATCATTAATACTATAGTTTTTACTTACATAATACGTACATCAAAAGTGATTGAGTCCAAACTTAACTTCCCTGAAACAGTACAACAAGTCGTATACTTAGATCTCATGGACCACCTGCTCGCCCAAATAGTATTAACTTAAACGACATTACTGAAAACAAAATTTATGATATCATCAGCATCAAAGTTTTAACAACACAGACAAGCACGAACCATAAAGTTTATTGTAACCACATACCACAAAAATAGATAATAAATCCAAGTCCACGGTTGTCGTTCGCATCAAACCCCCTAAGCATAAACATTTGCACGAAACTAATCATCCTGAAGTTCAAGCTTACATATATAATATCTCACATAACCAAACTAGGTTCAGTATAATTGAAAACCAGTAACAAAATGGTTTACGTTAACTCCACCTAAGTTTTCATAACAAATCAGATGCTTCCATAGAGTTCACTACCAGTTCGCAAGACTTATATACATACTAGGCACAGTCATGGGTGGTACGCTTATGATCCTTAGATTCCATTTATGATATAAGGCCCAGATTATAGGGGACTAGGTCCTTGATTGACATTCAGGACTTAGACTGTACCTTCAACTACCTTCATCTATGAGTTAAAGCTAACATTTCTTAAGTATCCTTTCAAGTTGATGGGGCTCAATATTATAATAATTATGAAACTAATTCGTAACTTGAGCTAAATCATAATTTAACAATCTTAGTTCATATTAAGATCAGGCTTGAATCCAAAACTTCAATCACCTTTCGTAAATTAATCAAGTTAAAATTCAACTACGAAATTTACCGCCTCTGTGGCACCCTACTCAGGATAACGCCTAAGGTGAGATGTCACCAGTTTAGTATTAAATTTAATCCTTAAAACAACCAATAGGCCCATAAGAAGGAAAATTTCTAAGCCCATCAGAGTTAGCAGCAGATTTCAACTTAAACAGATCTCAACATCAGTACTATATGCATACCACTAATGATCCCACAATATTCATCATATAGTATATACTGCAAATCACAAATTCAAACCTCACATATCATAATATCTCTAAGTTAAAACTTAACATTCACTTGAGCTCATATACACATATATACCTGTTCTATTACAAAACATATTTCCCCCAGTCGAAGCCAGAAGTCCACATCTATCACTTAGTCCTGTCTGAGAATATCGAGAAATAAATAGAAGAATATGTTCAAAGAATTTAGTAAGGGATAATCTTGATAACAATTTGGTAAGGACCTGTCGAGAAAGAAACAACTCAACATATCATAAAATAACGGTCAGAACATATACGTATCCAGATATAAGCAAGCATGAACAATTCAAGGTAACTGGTGGGTACTAGCTTAGGAGTTATTACCTTCAGCTCGAATGGCCCGGGATCATCTCAACCGGATCAAAATGGAAGGAAATATAGATGGCTCATCCAACGAACGGCCTGGGATCGTCTCAATCGGATCTGATCGGGAGGAAATACAGATGACTCGTTCAACGAAATGGCCCGGGATCATCTCAACCGAATCTAATGGGGAGGAAATATAGATGGCTTGTTCAGCTTAGACAACAGCCCGACCTAGACCAAGAAATTACCCCATCTTTATTGCTCTATGAGCAGAATACAAATAATCAGAATACAATCGAAGCAACAAACCCAAGTATGTGTGCAATCCAACGAACCAGGACAGGACGTGTACATCATATTCTCCTTATCAAAATATTTCCTATTTCCCTTACAATTACCATAATGTCGTTACACTGATCAATTCTATTGTCAAAATATCAATCCCTTTGAGATAACAATATCGTACGGATCTCAATCATATGTATAAACCAAAATGCTAATTATCCCAAAATGGTCCTTTACTTCTCAAGTTCTATTATCGCAAAATACACCTGCACAACGATGCAACACTAAAAGTATTGTTCCACCAAACACTAATGAAGTTATATGCTTAACATTCCAAGAGCAACGGATTAGATATTGGTTGGCCATTCCAACACTAATCCTTTACTCTTTTAACATCAAGCACTATTCCAAAAGTTCACATCCTAGCTAAACTTTCATGTCAACCTTAGCCACCATTAATCTCAATATTCCATACACCAAGAAGATTCGAGTCATTAACATACCATTTTCGAATAACCTCATTTTAAGCCACGACACACCCTTATGTCCAAAGAATGATTCAATAAGATTCTGCACTCATCAAATTCGGCTCCATCTAAAATAAGCATCGGCTCGTACTAGTTAAAATGTTCCCAAACATGCTCGCACTAAAAGTAATTTCTCAGGGGTATTATCCCTCCCAAACATATGAGGTCACATGCTCGATACCTTAGGAGCTACATGTTACACATTGGTTGCGCACCCAATCATAACCCTTCACGTCCTTCAAATCAAACTTTATTCCCAAAAATTCATTGATCCAATCAAATTCCAAAGTCATACTTAATCTCCACTAATCTAACCTTTATGTCTCATTCAGATCTCAACATCAAGCTTACTTTCCACTAATCAAACATTTCATCTTTTCGAGGATCAGATTCAAGCATAGCTCAGGTTTCCAAACCTAAGCTCTGATACACCTGTAACGCCCCAATCGGGAGGTGCTTGTTTCCGGCCGAGGTGCTACTCAACAATGTCACACAAGTCTTTGGTACAAAAGAAAATACATTTTCTCGAAAATCCAAAATATTCAATTTCTACAACGACTTTCACCGTATGTTCTAGTCTAAATCGAAATATGCACTCCTATCACCCTCATTGCCTTATGTATGGCCTGGATTAGTTTATCTTCATCACTTGTTCTTATCTGGGGTAAAGAACGGAGAGTAATAATAAAACAACATAAGTCCGAATGACTTAGTGAGATAGTTTAGCAATAACAACCAAATAATAATTTCACAATTATTATATATGAGACAAATAGAGGTATAAATATTCTCAGGAGTTGTGAGAGAGAAGGTTTTAGTCAAAATTTAGAGTGATCCATCTCACTACCGTCCCATGCTAGTGATGAGATTCACAAATTCACTATCTCTCACAGAGGAATTTTAAATCACGATTATGACCACAAGGGGTCGACATGTCACTTGAACAATCACTGAGTTTGTGTCAAATACTCGAGTTTCAAAATATAAAATAAAGTTAATAATCACTTTCACACTTTTGCTGTTGGTGGTTTTCTTACCTTATCACTCCACTTTTGAAAACATGAAAATCCTTATTCCTCCAAAGTACCGAGTGATCAGCTTGGACACTTAATCACTCACTAGGCATAGCTAGCCACATGCCTGATCCTACTCATAGACGGCTACCTCCAACTTACTATGAGTAAGGATTTTATGTACACTTTGTATGGGTATTAGTCGAAAGATCAGTCACCGTCGGTCCATTCTGCCCAGTTGTCTTTCGCAACTAATCCCAGGGCCTACCCCTAAGGGTATTGAACACTTTTACTATTATCACTTAGCACGTCTAACATCATTTCACTAAACACATCAAGTCACCATGTTAACATAAAATCACTAATTCAGCACCAAGCTGGTTTCAAGATAGACAAAGCGATAAAACATACATTTCAAAATCACTTTTTAGCTTCCTCAACACAATTGCCAATTTCAGATAAAGCGACATTAATTAACATCAATAAAAGTGCTCAGTATAAAAGGGCGATGTGGAGTACTATTTTTATAAACAGTTTATTTTCTCAAAACTCGTTTACACACTCGAAACTCAAGTGGGTATAATTCAGGGATCACGAGAGAGGAACAAAGTGACTATCAAGAGTATCACTAGAATCAATGATTTATGAGTATTTGTAGAATAAACAAACATCGATCGAGTCTCAGCACAATCAGGATCAAACAATAAGGATGTAATAACAACTATATATATTCTTTCCTCAGCAATGAAAGCTAATATAGCTCACCTGGAAAATGCAGAGGAATTCTTAATCGTATAGTCACTCAGGTTCTGGCTTCTTAGTCAAACCGAGCACTATCATAAGATAACATCATTCTGTCAACCCTTCTAAATCTTAACTATAAATATAGTTAATATCTTTATCAAACTTAAGGTTATTTTGACACTGGAGTTCAATTATATCTTATCTTATACTGCATTGATCCTTCAACTACATGATGCTTCAGTATTACAAGATCTTACCTACTCGAGCCCATTCAATCTCTCTTTATCGTCTTAAAGTTTTAACCATCTTAATGACTTCACGTGCTCGAGCCAACTCAGTCCTCTAATTACCCCCAGTAACCCCATTTGCCACTCCACTTATCTTATAGTCAAGTAAGAAGGGCCTAAGTTCCTAAACCAGCTGGTTTTTCATGAGTTCATTAGGTCAATGGTCTGATAATTCACTTTCATTTCAATACTTACATAACTTAATCTTTAGATGAAGCTTAACTATACTTTATTCACAACACACCATATTGTCAAGTCTAAGAGTACAACTTTGAACCAATCTTTCTTAATTAATCAAACTTAGAATTAGAATCCATTTTGTTCACGACTTACAGAATCACTCATCATCTCAATTGAAATTACAATTCAATACTCTTATTTCAATACATATCAAATTAGAATTCATAAAAATCAATCGAATTAACACTCAATATGAAATTTACCTAATTGGATTGCACTAAGATCCAATCGTAAGTCGAGAATGGCCCAAATGAGTTCGGGATCAAATCCTGCTCAAACTACTTGAACACCACCGTCACGTGCCGCAGCCGGCTGCCACGTGCCATCACCGGACCTCCACACGCCACTGCCGGCGATAGAGACCACCACCACTAGCAGGTGTGCCTCGACGCCAAGAGCTAAACGCCCCAACCAATTTCCCAATCGGCCACCGTTTGGCCGTTCAATTATGGTAAAAACTACCCTTAAACATTAGCTTTGCCACCGTCCGCCACCCTCTCAATTCTACCATCGCCGCTGGTTAGAACCCCAAATTAATCCCACCACCAGACTACCCATCACCTTGCAATCAAAACCCACTCAAATGCCACCGTTTTTTGCTACCAAAAACTGTAGAACCCCCATCCCCGTCAAGCTCCGCTGACGGCCCCTATTTTCTGGCAATTTTGTCGGTTGTTTTTGGTTAAAGTTGGTATAGACGTGTTCCTCTCAACTAGAGAAAGCTTTCTATCGGAACAGTTTCACGTTTTCGGTTGTTTTCTAGCGTTTCGCTGGTGGGGTGGGTTTTGGGCACTTTTTGAGAATTTAATTAAAATTCATCCTTCATTCTATATATATAAAACTATTTTTCAGCTTCTTCATTTTGGCCCCAAACTTTCTGACCGACCCCTATTTTACCCCAAAACTCTTTAACTGCCTTCATTTTAGTCCCCAATCTTCAATTAAGTCCTCTAAGTCCTACTTCTCACACTTTGACTCCTAACATTTCCATTCTTGGGCAATCAAATCCAAATTTAATTATTTTAATGTCCTCCAACTTTCAATTTGTCCACTTTAACCCCCTAAACCTTATAATTTTAAACAATTGAGTCCCTTCCTTATTTATAATTAAATCCTCAAATTCTCAATATTTCTACCTAAACTTTAATTAATTTAATTTCAATCAACTTAAACATGTGTTCCAAAAATCGGGGTGTTACACTTTTCATAAATAGATAAAATTTTAGGGGGATTTTCATAAATAGATAATAATTTCCGTCCAAATTTTAATAGAAAATTAGGAGGAGGACCAAAAATGTTAAAAACGTTATGAAACTGGGACTAAAAATATTTAATTCCATTAGTTGGGGACTAACAGTATATATATATATAGTTAAATTATGGGGCTGAAAAGGCAATTTTTTCCTATATTTATACACTAAATTAAACAAAGACTATGAATAGATCATATATAAGGGTTGTACAGGTAATAGGTCTCTCAAACCTATCTAGCAGGTGATCGGTTATAATAAATGGACAGTGTAGATCTGCTGAATATTATCACATGGACTAGATTTGTTATAATTAAGATTAGTCATCTACAATTCATGACTAATGCTAGACTTCCCCCACAAAATAGTATAGTAATTGCATGTTTGTCACAAAAGATTCTTTTTTGTGACATACTAACCTTACCTTACTCCCCATACTTAAGACTCCAATATGACGACCCAACTATTAAAACTGAAGCCCATTTCAAAGACTATGATTTCACCAAACTATCCATCAATGTTTAATATATATAGTTAAAAATATTAAAAAAAATTTATATTTTAAAATTATATTTACTCAATTATTTAAATATATGCATACACTCGAATTTATCATATGAAATAATATATTTGAAAAAATGTGAGCAATTAATTAATTTGGAGTATAAAGTATCCCAAAAATAAATAGAGGCAAAACATAGTATATATAGGTGAGGTGCGAAAATTTGGCAAAAGCTTAAATTCTTTATACTCTTTTTAAGATGTGGTTAATTAAGTAGTTAATCAATACATTTAATGATTATATATACACATATATAAATATAATATTTGTAAATTTTATAGTTATTAATATACCTATACTTTGTCTACTTTTGCAAATAACATAGCACCATAACTTAATTATGAGTGATATTTTTTTTCAAAAAGAAAAAAAAAATAGTAGTGATACAAGTTAAGTATTTTTGACATATAATTATGTTAGTTGTTTCAATTATATACCACTATATTTTTACAATATTATTAATCAATTGACACTAAATATTATATTAAAGTGATATTTTTTTTACTACTATCACTATATTACTTTAATATATCACTATACTATAAAAGGTTATTTAATTAATGTCACTAAATAATTTGTGGTACTTTTTTTCAAATGATAACATAAATAAATATGAGCAAAATTTTTTTAAGAAAAATTGATGGTACTAGTTAAATGCTTTTGAAATGCATTTGCGTTGGTATTTTCAATTAAATGTCACTATTTTTATTTCTCATTTATTAATCAGATACTACTAAATATCATAATATATTGACTTTTTCCAACAATTATCACCATACTCTTTTGTGTTTGTATATAACAAAATGTTATTAAATTAGTGCCACTAAATATTTTGTGGTATTTTTTCTAAATGACACCATAAATAAATATGAGTGGCATTTTAAAAAAAAAACATAGTGGAACTAATTAAACGCCTTCTAATCAAATGCCATTATTTTATATGTCACTTAATAATGAAATACCATTAAATATTTTACTCTTTTAAGACTATCACCATATTATTTTTATGTATCATTATCCTAAAAAATGTCATTAAGTTAATGCCACTCAATATTTTATGATATTTTTCTTAAATGATACCATAACTACATATTAGTGGTACTTTTCTAAAAAATTAGTGGCATTAGTTAAATGTTTTTGAAGACATGTATTTTGGCATTTTCAATGAAATGTCATTATTTTATTTATGTATACCACTCAAATGTAACCAAATATTATATTATGGTGTTATTCTTTTACAATTATCACAATAATATTTTTGTGTCATTATATTATAAAATGTCATCAAAATAGTGCCATTGAACATCAATTTTGTTATAGTGAAAGGTGAAATTTTTGCCCTCAGTGAATTTTGAAGTTTTTTTTAAATTTTTTTATGTTTTTATCACTTTTTCATCGATCGGCCTAATTAATTAAGACAAACATGTGACGCGAACCGTAATAAAAGTGGAGATCTAATTTTTATGGGAGGATAATTCATATCAATTCAACCGTATAATTAATTATGTATATCTAAAATTTTAACGGTAAAATTTAGTTAGTTTCTTCATCACTTTTGCAAATAAATCTCAACGAGGCAATCCTAGTGTGATTTAGACTTAGTAATTATTTGGATAGTATTTAATTGTTTAGGAATTAATTTTAAAAAATTAACAGAAATTTTATTGAATACAATCTGCAATTTAGGGAATATTATTCTCTCTTGATTGATGTGTTGCTTGAAAGCTTTTGTATATCAAAATCAACTAAGGTGTTGTAAACAATGAAATAATATCTTTTTTGTATCAATATTAAAGTAATTGTTGATTTCATATATAAAAACATTGACATGGCCGACAAAATTAAATGGATAAAACTTTTATCCATGAGATGCACATATATATATATATATACTATTATATATAGCACAACGGTGTGGGACTCACAGTTATGCAATTTTGATTCTAATTGTCGAATTTTGGCCAAATGTCAAATTCTTAGAATTTTGAGTATTTTAATTCAGTTGAAATTTTTTTATTGATTGTTTATTTATTTTTATATTTCATTTTAATACGATCAGTTTATCTATTATAACTAAAATATCATGTTGTGTTTATCCATAATTGTGATATAGATTTTTATCTCATAAGATAATTCAAAAAATATGTATAATCATATTTTTATCTTACTAAATAAGTTTATAATTTAAAAAATATTTTATAAGCATCATGTTAAGTACTCTTATCACAAAAGTCTATCTTATAAATTTAATTTATCACAAGATTAATGGATAAATATTTTATTTATTTTATATATAAATTTTATTATTCCACAATTATTTTATAGCAAAACGGTGTGGGACCCATAATTGGGCAATTTTGATTAAATTCTGAATTCTTTGAATTTTGAGCTTTTTAATTAAATTTAAAAATTGGTTTTTGATAATTAAATTGAAAGCATTTATTCCTTTTAAAGATATCTAGATTTTTGAAATCATTTTATTGATTAGAACAAATTATTCTTTGTTTATCTCAAATACCAAAAAAATTCTTTCATTTATCTACAAAATCTCTTTCATCTCTACTCTCAATATGTGGAAGATACCTAGATCATTTGAACTTTATAGTTTGATACGTTTTTCAGAATTTTCTCTTATCTTTAATAACTAATTTATATATATACCACTATATATAGAGTGTTTCAAAAGTCATTTTATTAATAATCTCAGTTTCTAGCATTTTTTTTTCACTCAATTCTTTGTGTGCCGCTTTATTTTATTCTTCAAATTGTTTATTGATTGTTTGATTTTATTTTTCACTTTTTTTATTTCAATTTGTTTTTGTTTGTTTTAGGGATGTTATGTACATGATGGAATAGATTTTTTTGAATTTTAATGCTATAATTTTCTTTTCAATCATAAATAAAGTTTATCATTTAGCTTTTATTGTTATTAACTTTGTAAATTTTTATTATCCTTTTTGTTTAGAACTTAGTTTAAGTTATCGATTCATTTTTTAATTTTTTAATTCCTGTTCCATTCTTTTAATTTTATAATTTTACGAGATGAGATATATATTAATTGCTCTAAATATTTTTTAATTTTATTAATTATATTTTTATCTTCAATTATTGATAAATTTTGTCAGTTAATTTTTATTTTATTTAAATTGTTATACATTTAGTATCCTTTAATCCATTCTTTGAATTAAGTTATTAATTTATTTGTTAGATTTTGTAATTTATTTTTAAATTCTCTTATTTTTGTTTATCTAAGTTTATAATTTTATAGGATAAGATCTATTTTTTGATTTTGGTATTTGTAAAGTTTGTTTCACTTAAAGCTTTTGAATATTTATATTTTAAAAGTATGTCATTTATTTTTTATTTTTTATTCATATATATGTAATTGTGTATTTATAAGTATGTATAATTCGTACTATTTTTAAAAATTTTAAATACTATTTTATCAATATATATTCTTAATTCTTTTCTTCACTTAATTATTGGATAATTAAACTACAGGTCAATAAAAGGGTTAACTTATATACTAATATTGATTTTAACTTTATAATTATTTTATATATTTATTTTATTTTTTGAATTTTTTTCTTTTACTATCATAGTTTTGTCTCGATTTAGTTGATTTTTATTCAAAAATTGAAATTAAATAAGAATTTTTTTAAATTCTTGGCAGCCAATATATTATCTAATTGTTTATATTTTAAATTTTAACTTAATATATACTTATTGTCTTTTAAGTTTAACGTAATTTTAAAGTATTATATAATTTAAAATTTTTTCCAACAACTTTTAAGCTAGCAATCTTGTATTTTATATCATTCTCATATACTTTTATTTTTTAATGCAACTATCCATTAGTTTTTGGTTGCATATTATTTTTTTCTTTTTAATAAAATATGTAATCATATTCACAGACTTTTATTTTTGGAAGTTTAGAATATTTTTTTAACTTCTCACTGAATAATTTTAAATTTACCTTTTACTAATTATTTGACCATTTTTTGCGATAATTTTATTTTATATTATTATTTTTAATTATATTTATAATTCAATAATTACATTAATATATAATAATTTTAAAGAATTCGTGCATAGCACGGAAATAATGCTAGTTTATATATTGAATAAAATTACCAATATATAATTAAATAGAGAATTATGAAATATTGAGTATTAAATAGAAAATTATGACAAGCGAATTAATATAATATTTATATATTGATTTTCATATAATTGTTGCCAAAATATCTATACTATTATATATAGTACAATGGTGTGAAACCCACAATTATGCAATTTTGATTTTAATTTTGCAATTTTGGCGAAGTGGCAATTTGTTAGAATTATGAGTATCTTAATTCAATTAAAAGATTTTCATTAGTTGTTGACTATTATCTCTAACCGACATGAATGTATCTTATCTCTAATTTTATTTCATCTAAAATTCAAAATATATCTATCTATCTATATCTATACTATTATATATAACACAACGGTGTGGGACCCATAATTATGCAATTTTGATTCTAATTGTGTAATTTTAGCCAAATGTGAAATTCTTAGAGTTTTGAGTATTTTAATTCAATTGAAAATTTTTCATTGGTTGTTTATTTACTTTTAAATTTCATTTTAATATGATCAGCTTATTTATTATAACTAAAATATCATGTTGTATTTATCCGGAATTGCCATGTAGATTTCTATCTCATAAGATAATTCAAAAAAATCTATAATCATATTTTTTATCTCACTAAATAAGTTTATAATTTAAAAAATATTTTATAAGCATCATGTTAAGTACTCTTATCAAAAAATTCTATCTTATAAATTTAATTTATCACAAGATTAATAGATAAATATATTATTTATTTTATATATAAATTTTATTATTCCACAATTATTCCTATTACATTTTATTTCTACATTATTTGTAGTATAATTTTATATTTTTAATTGTAGGACTTCTTTTTTCTATTAGCAGTATATAATGATGTTTCTTTTCCTTTTTAATTAATTTAAATTTCATTTCATAGAAAAAATTTAATGTTTTTTTGAAACACATATTTATATTGTTTTTGCTTTGCTTTTATTCTAAATTAATTAGCTACTTTTCTAATATATTTAAATATTTTATCAATATTATTACTTTATTATTTTCTCAATATTTATTTTAAATTAAAGTTCTTATGGCCAACTTAGGATTGTAATTTTTATATTACTTAAAAGTATCAGCATGCAGTACTTTTTTATTTCAATGAATTATATTTTATATTTATATTTTTATTTTTAATACTATTTTCAAATGTTTTTGCATGTTCATATATATAAGAATCTATTTTTTATATTGAATTTGTATTTTGCTATTATCTTAGTTGCAACTCTTTCCAATTATCTAGATAAAAAAAATTATATATACTTCGTATTTGAATAATATACCTCAACTAATGTGATGTTATGAAATATTTAATATTTAAAATTATTTCAATTTTCTTATCAAATAAATGAAGAAATACTATAAATTTTTATATAAAAAATATTCATAAATTTATTAGCACTTGATTTACCCATTTCTAATTATGTGCATATATATATATATATATATAAGAAAGAAATTTAATGTGGTTCAACTTCAATTGCGAGCTTACCCCTATGGTTTGAAGAGAAAAAAAATTTATTAATCAAATTTGAGGAGTATAGAGATTTCTCGATTTCAAATCTCAATCTCAAGACACTCGCCTCTCGTTTCATTTAATTACTCAAAAACCCAACCCAATTGCACCTCAAAGTGTTTTTATACTAAAAAATTGATCCCACACAAGAACACTCCTAATACAGTGCCTAGGTTGAATGATAATCAGAAAAGAAAAATAAATTAACATGCCTTTGGGCACCATGGTGCTAAAATTGGGCGTCGCACAATTGAGTGCTGCATTGTGAGGCTATGTGGCGCCCCTAAATAGTTCTCGGTGCCACTCCCTTTTTTCTTCTGGTTGTTTTAAAATACCAAAGCATTATAATTATTCTCCACCTTATCTTATGCTTTCAAACCCTCTTCGCCAGTCCCACAAGAGACATTCATCTAAGATCGCAAATTACAATCAAATCTAAATAACGCTCAAACTTGATCGTCATAGTAGACTTCATCAATATATTCGTTGGATTGCCTTGTATCCCAACATTTTCAACTGAAATAAGACTTTGAGACATAATATTGTAGACAAAATGATACTTGACATCAATGTTCATCGTCTCTCATGGTATATATTATTCTTTAATAAGTATATGGCACTCTGACAGTCACAAAAAATTGTATTCATCGCAGACTCCATACCCATGTTAGCAATTAACCTTTTAGCCAAACGCCTTCCTTGACACCTTTAACCTATGTCGTGAATTCTACCTCACTAGTAGTAGGTAACACAACTAAAATGATTGAAATGTTGCCTTTAACTAACAACATGACCAGACAAACAAAACACACAGCCTGTCATTAGTCTCCTATCCAAATCCTCATCTACATAACAAACTAGTATAGCCGCAGTCAAGTTGGCTATACCTTGGACATTTGTCTGCAAAACCTCTTAGGTATCTCATGATCCACTTCACAGCCTACCAACGCATCTTTCTTAACTTGTGCGTGTATCTCCTAACCATATTGATTGTATATGAAATATCCAACCTAGTGCAAACCATAGCATCAAGCTACCAACTGCACTTGCATAGGACACTTAGAACATGTGCTCCACTTCCTTCTTAGGTAGGAAATAACTCTGTTGAGAGCTTGAAATGAATAATAATAAATTAATTGATATGCAAGTCCTCAATTTAAAATATTTTAGATAAAATTATATATATATAGAATATAACAAATAATTCCATTGAAGAATTTGTTTCAAATATAAATAGTTACTTCCTACAACAACTATAAAATCACTATAGTTTTTTAATTAGCAATATAAAAGAACTCATTTCCAATTATGGGATGCATATATAGTTGAGATAGTTGAGAATTTTCAAAAGTTTGATAAATGATCACTTAAATAGAAAATGATATCAATTTATATATTTTTCAATATATTTAATTACACTATTTTATAATTATTTCGCATACATTTATTTTAATATTTTTACTTATAATAATTCATAAAAATATTTTTACATGGATTAATGATGTGAGATCGAAAAAATTTGACTAAAAATAAGTATCCATTTAATTATTTATAATTTTTATATTCTAATTATAAAAGAAACTTATGAGAAATTAATATTTTTCTTTTAAATTGAATACTGAAAATGTACATACTATTTTATTCATGTGCATAATATATGTTAATTGATAATTTCAAAAATAATAGAATAACTACATACGTAAGTAAAAATAAATAAATTTTACTTATCAAAGTTATATGGAATGTTAAGAGATATTTAGCTTATAAAAATTGTATGTTACAAACTACTTATTGAATTAGTTATCAAATAATTAGTAACCTAATGTAAGCTATTTTCATATATAAAGAACACAGATATTATATATTTACTACTCAAACAATAAATATTTAACATTTAAAATTCTCAAATGTCATGAAAATTATAACTATAACTTCCACATTAGTAAGAAATCATACGAAAAAAAATTTATATTATAAAAAAATTATTTGCTTATTTATCATATCAAAATATGTATGTATAAATATATATTTAATTTAGAAAGCGTATTGAGTAAAATATTTTGCGCTATTTTTATTATCTTAATTCTTTTATTTATTTTTTTAAATTTTATCATTTTATAAATTTTTATATAATTTATAAACTTAGAGTGATCAATTCTTAATATTCTACAACTTATTTAAGTATAAATTATCTTCAAACATAATATTTTTAATTGAAATATTCATATTATTTTGTTTAAATAGTAATAGATTTTCTTACATTAACTTTTAAAAATAATTACCATTTATGTTTTAATTACATGAAGTAAAATAAATATAAATACACTATTCAATCATATAATCATTTTCGGTGCATCGCACCGAGTACATGCTAGTACTATTATATATAGCACAGTTTTGTGCTTATCTAATTGTGTAGTTTTCATTTTAATTGTGCAATTTTGTCCACATGTCAAATTCTTAGAATTTTGAATTTTTTTAATTCAACTGAATTTTTTCATTGATTGTTGATTATTATCTCTACCGATATGATTGTATCTTATCTCTAATTTTTTTTTTATCCAAAAATAAAAATATATTTGACAATATTTCATAATCTTTATTAAAGAGCTTCTTTGAGTTGAATATTAAAAATTTACTTACTATTTTATTCATGTACATAATATATATTATTTGATAATTCTAAAAATAATAAAATAACTATATATATTAATAAATATAAATAAATTTTACTTATCATAGTTATATATATTAAGAGACATTTAGTTTATAAAAATTGCATGTTACAAACAATGTACTGAATTAGTTATCAAATAATAAACTAATGTAAGTTATTTTCATAGATAAAGTATAAAGATGTTTAAATATTTACTCTAACAAAAAAACTTAACATTTAAAAATCTCAAATGTCATGAAAATTGTAACTATAACTTCCACATCATTAAACCATTATATAAAATAACTTTACATTTTTAAAAATTTATTTGCTTACTTATCATATCAAAATATGTATGCACAAATACATATCTAATTTAAAAGGCAAATTTAGTTAAATATTCTGTTCTACTATTATTTTCTTAATTCTTTCATTTTTTTTTTAAATTGTATCATTTTATTTATTTATTTTTTATATAATTTATACACTTAGAGTTAGCAATTCTTCACATTCCACAACTTATTTAAGTACAAATTATCTTCAAACATAATATTAATAAATTAAAATATTCATATTATTTTATTTAATTAGTAATAGATTTTGTTCCTTTAAATACTAAAAATAATTAATTACGGTTCATTTTTAAACACATGAAGTAAAATAAATATTATTATAAAATAAATTATTTTAATATTAAAATTCTTTTCAGCACATGCTAGTATTATATATAGCACAATAGTGTGGGATCCACAATTGTACAATTTTGACCAAATTTTGAATTATTAGAATTTTGAGTTTTTTTCAATTAAATTAAGAAAAATCTCATTGGTTGTTAATTTATTTTTTTTATTTTATTTTAACATAATCAATATATCTATTAGAACTAAAACATGACTTCATGTTTATCCAAAAATTGAATTATATATTTTTATCTCATCAAATAATTCAAAATATCCATAATAATAAATTTTTATCTCAACTAATAAGTTTAAAATTTAAAAGATATTTTACGTGCACCAAATTAAGTTCTCCTACAAAAAAAACATTCAATAAATAATCATTGCACAAAGCAAATCATTTCTTATTTTTCTGTACTACCCAAAAAGGATTTTTTTTTTCTTTTTATCCTCTCTATTTTTCTTCATCTTCTTTTTTAAGGTAACCCTAATAAAATCTCTATTATCCTAAACTCTCAAGTGAACGTTTATTACACCATGTATTTGCATTCATATGTTTTTTCATGTTTTTATATTGATCAATTCTCAATATATGCATGAGAGCATAACATCATTTATTGATGCATTTGCTCCTTAATTATCATTTAGATATCTCTTTTTTTCTTTTATGTATGTGTATACAAGATGAATAATATTTGATGATAATAAAAGATATTAGAGCAGTTTGTAAATAGGTATCCTACATTTAATAGTGATAAATCTAGAAGATTATAAAGTATTTTTCTTTTTAATTACTTGCAAACCACCTTATTTTTGTTTCCCCCCCCCCTCATTTCCACATTCATTTTTGCCATTTGGGAGTTTTGAACTTTTACCAGGACGTATAAGGTACTTCTTATGTTTTTCTTCCTCTATTGGACCATAAATATTATGTTTGAAAGATAGTTTTTTTCATTACTTTATTGTGGTTTTTATTCATATTTTTTCTTTATCAAATTAATTCAATATTTGTTAAGTTGCGTATATGTAAATAATTTGTGTATAATTTATATTCATATACATAGATGCACCAGTTTTCCCCTTTTAGATTTACTTGGTTTTAAGAACTACTTTTTAATTTTTTTTTTCCATTTTGATTAATTAATTTAGTTTTATTTATTCATTATAAATTTTTTTATTTGATTAATTAAATAATCCAAGTTTCTCGAAAATATCCTATTTTGATGTGTTACATAATTTTTGTACTTTTATCTCTATTTATTATTTTTTGTATACACAACAAGAATTTCTTAAACAATATTTTATATATTTCTAAATGTCTTCTTGATTTAATATTGAATATTCAAGCTAATAAAGGATCTTAGTTTTTTTGGATCTAAATAATTTTATTACTAAACAATATTTCTGAAATGGTATAGAATTTATATTTTTTTATGTGGATTTACTGGACCCAAATGAATTAGATCACAATTTTAAACTAGAGTCATGGATCTTCTACAAGATAAAGTTCGGAGTAGATAAGGTGTTCATATATATTCCCCGCATTATAAAAAATTAGTTGCATAGTTACATTTTTTAGTTTAATTTACTTTAGTAAATATACCGTGCATAGCACGGGGTTTATGCTAGTATATTATATATGAATTATTTTGGCTTAGAATGAAAATTTGTAATAAAATATGTAAAATAGATAATCGACTTAGCTTGATTGAAGGGTTCATGTAGATATACTGTCGAAGATTTCATAAGATTTTTTTCAAAAATTATTTTTAAAAGCATCACGTGGCTTGTAGTTGAATGATATAAGTCTCCCTTACTATGTGGGAGATCAGGAGTTCGAATTCGAATGGACTCTATATGTGCATAATGATATGCAATTTATACTTCAATTTACTTGATTCGATTTCATCAATAGGATAATCTTGTCTTGTTGAAAGGATAATTCGTCGTTGTAAGCTATCAAATATATATATATATATATATATTCAAAAGCAGTTGCAATGCATTAAGATGATTTGATCATGAGTTGAAAATGTATAACAAAAATAATAAGAAAATCTTATGAAATGAAATAATATTATTAACTTACCTTGATATGAAGGTCATATCAACCATAATCAATTAAGGAGACTTGACAAGCATCATTAATTATGAAAAATTAGCTCTTCATAAGAAAATACATAAATATTGGAATAGATTATGAAATAAAATTTTCCTAATTGTTTCTCGATTGTCTAACTCTATCAATCAAAATGATTATTTCTGTATGTGAGCAGAAACTTGTGAAAACTAATAATTAAAACTCTAGTAACTAAAATCTTGTAATAGAAAATACATTAATTAGGAATTTTAGAATTAAAAAACACATAAGAAAATTATCTTAATTGGACAAAAGAAGAAATATCAATCTAGCCATCCACATCATGCTTCATCTGGGAAAGAGAGAGAAATATAAAGTGAACACTATTTGACTTTATATATGTATATATTATTATTAGATTAGACAAAATTTATATCATTTTTAATTACAAGTCAAAATCTGACTAGGATTGAGAAAGAACTGCATTCTGCATATGCTCCAAACCTAATTTGCGTATTGTTGGGAGTATTCTTAAAATAACACCAACTTTAGCCCCAACGCCAACCCCAGGGAAATATATAAAGATATTTAGAAAATATGAGACAAAATAGATATCATTTAATATCTGTCGCATGTGCTACAAAGCTAATTGGCGTATTGTTGGGGGGTACTCATAAAGTAACATCAACTTTGGCCCCAACCCAATGGATCGATGTCATGTATATAAAGATATTTAGAAAATATTAGCTAGATAACAAAATTGATAAATCATTTCGACATGTCAAACGGCGTATTGTTGGTGGTATTGTTCCGGAAACCAATTACTAACCCATCCACGGTGACGGCGTTGTTATCGTGTTAAAATTTTGTGTATTAATGCTGCGCTAACGCTATTATATGAATTTTGATGATATTTGAAGCTTGTAAGAGTGCGTTTGGGTCAGCTTACGAGCTCCATAAAATATCTAATTATAAACTACTTTAGAATTTATAAGATATTATAAAATATTTGATAATAATTTTTTTTTTTTAAAAAGAAGAAGAAGAAGAAGTGCTCATAAATTTTCAAAATAAGATATCAAAATATTATTAGCTCTCTAAAAAAATAAAATTATCAATGCTAACATTTAATTATAAGCTCACGTCTTATTTTATTGAAATATTTAAAAGTTTATTCTTAAGATTTATCTTCTTATGATGTCCAGTAATATCTTAATTATAAAATATAGGAGGATATAATGCCTTTTAAATTAATTTAGAATAAAATTAATCTTCTACAAAATTGGTTGGTTGGTTTGTAAGGCCGGAACAAAAGTTCTCTTCTCTTATATATGCCTTTCTAAATTCCTTTTATCTTGATCAGTTGCATTGATCCTATGAAACATGAAGACAATAATTAAACAAGCTAACTGCATTCAAATATATAAAAGGGTTCCAAGTGTTTTTCTTTGAAAAATAGTCCCATTAATTATTTATTCCATCCCCATAGCTGATCTAATTATCGGCCACAAATTCAATGTATAATCGACACATCTTTATCACTCTCCTTTTGCTCAAATTCAAGTTCTTGTTCTGGTTTGTTTGAGAAGAATACTTGTCTTTAGGTTTTATTTTTCTTTTAGCGTAAATCACAATAATGATTTCTAATGTAAAGAAAGTACCACTTTAGTTTCTAAGATTGAATCACGATATTTGAGTCAATATTATGTTTTATGTTCCAAATTTTAGTATTGTACCCCAATTTGATTCATAGAGATAGAAGCATGAAAAAGACTTGAAATAAAATATAAAATGACAAATCACAAAAAAATTTAATGTGGTTCAACTTCAATTGCGATCTTACATCTATGGTTTGAAGAGAAAAAGAATTTATTAATCAAATTTGAGGAGTACAGAGATTTCTCGATTTCAAATCTCAATCTCAAGACACCCGCCTCTCGTTTCATTTAATTACTCAAAAACCCAACCCAATTGCACCTCAAAGTGTTTTTATACTAAAAAATTGATCCCACACAAGAACACTCCTAATACAGTGCCTAGGTTGAATGATAATCAGAAAAGAAAAATAAATTAACATGCCTTTGGGCGCCATGGTGCTAAAATTGGGCGTCGCACTGTTGAGTGCCACATTGTGAGGCTATGTGGCGCCCCTAAATAGTTATCGGTGCCACTCCCTTTTTTCTTCTGGTTGTTTTAAAATACCAAAGTATTATAATTATTCTTCACCTTATCTTATGCTTTCAAACCCTCTTCGCCAGTCCCACAAGAGACATTCATCTAAGATCGCAAATTACAATCAAATCTAAATAATGCTCAAACTTGATCGTCATAGTAGACTTCATCAATATATTCGCTGGATTGCCTTGTATCCCAACATTTTCAACTGAAATAAGACTTTGAGACATAATATTGTAGACAAAATGATACTTGACATCAATGTTCATCGTCTCTCATGGTATATATTATTCTTTAATAAGTATATGGCACTCTGATAGTCACAATAAATTATATTCATCGCAGACTCCATACCCATGTTAGCAATTAACCTTTTAGCCAAATGCCTTCCTTGACACCTTTAACCTATGCCGTGAATTCTACCTCACTAGTAGGTAACGCAACTAAAATGATTGAAATGTTGCCTTTAACTAACAGCATGACAGACAAACAAAACACACAACCTGTCATTAGTCTCTTCCTATCCAAATCCTCATCTACATAATGAACTAGTCTAGTCGCAGAGTCAAGTTGGCTATACCTTGGACATTTGTCTGCAAAACCTCTTAGGTATCTCATGATCCATTTCACAGCCAACCAACGCATCTTTCTTAACTTGTGCGTGTATCTCCTAACCATATTGATTGTATATGAAATATCCAACCTAGTGCAAACCATAGCATCAAGCTACCAACTGCACTAGCATAGGACACTCAGAACATGTGCTCCACTTCCTTCTTAGTTAGGAGATAACTCTGTTGAGAGCTTGAAATGAGCTAAATATATGTCGAGATAAAAACTTCTAACACATATTTATATATACACATATAAATACATCATACATATATAAATAGATAATACATACATATATATATAGGAAAATTTTAATCCAACTCCCCTCTAAAATACAAATATGGCGATTTATTCCCCTGTCAACAACAAAAAAAAAAAGATAAAAAAACCAACACAAGTTTTTGAAAATGCAGCGAAAAGCCTCCTTGAGGCCATAAGTGAAGTGCACGCACCTCTTCATGTGAGTTTTTTTTATATATATAATAAAATGACTATCATGCCCTTATTATATCAACTGTTAGATTTTTTTGTTTAAATGAACAGCCCAAATGGAGTAATACTTACTATTTATAAAATATATATATAAAATTATATATAAACTATTTATACATTTATAGACATATATATAGAACATATCATACATATTATAATATATTTATCAATATTATATAATATATATAATAAAATAGTATTATATAATATATTATATACATATATATATTTGGCTGCCATGGCAACCATGCGAATTGGCTAGATCTGGCCAATTTCTTTCAACAGCAGTTGGCAGTCAGCATGTAGTAATATAAAAAACAAGTTTTTAATTTATTTATATATAGATATATAACGTCACCATATATATACACATTCCAACTCTACCATCCACCAACCTCCACCCAACAAAATCAGAGTCATAAAATAAAAGAACAAAAAAAAGGCAGCTATGGCCCGTGGCCATTGGCCGGACTTAGCCAAATCTGGCTAGTTTTCAGGCTGCCAGTTGGGATATTGGGGAGGGAAGTAGGTAGGGAGGGAGGGAGTTATATTATATATATGTATATAAATGTGTAATAAATAATTATATATATATACATACATATAATTTTATATGTGTATGATTTTATATATATGCATGTATCTAATATTTTATAAATATTAGATAGTGTTTGATTTATATAAAATGGTACATATTTTATAAATATGAAATTATTTAGTTTTGATAATTATATATATATATGTATATATGTATGTATAATTGTATAAATATTAAATAGTATTTAATTTATATAAATATTTTATATATTTTATAAATATAAAATCATTCAGTTTAGATGAAACAAAAGAAAAGGAATATATATATATTATGAATATGTATATGGATATTGTAACACCCCTAAAATTCGGTATCTTGAAAAATAAGAATTGAGAAATCAAGATATGGTTTGGTCGGATTTTAGGGCTCAAAAAATAAATGAAAAGGACTTAATTGCAATGAAATTAGGAATTTTGGGGTCAATCCATAATTTTAGAAAATCTAGTTGGACTAAGCTTGAAAGTTTTGGGGTTGCATGGTAGTTATTTTGGGTCAAAGGGGGTTAATGTCACGCATTATATTTTCTTGGGTTCAATTGAGGGCTGGCCAAAGTTTTGGGGTTAGTTTGTAATTAAGGAAAACATCATATTATAAAAATAAGGAAATTGCAATTCCACCCCATTTTCACCCTTCTTCTTCACTGTGACCACTGTGAACCTCTCTTCGGCGAATTTCCTCATCCAACGGCCAATGCTCCAATCTATTCTAGCCTTGGTATCAGAGCCTAGGTTTTTCGATGACCTAAGCATTTGGGTAACATTGGGATTTGTGACTAACTTCTTGTTTAGGTTAGTTTGAGTATGAATTCTAGGTATTTTGCGTATTGGGGAGTACCTATGTGATTCAAGGATTTAGGATGAATTGATCAGTCGATATTGGGAAGATGAGTTTGAGTACTACATGATGCTTATAGGATATTTTCGTATATCGTAGAATGATTAAGAGTTGTGTATCCTTGAGTTTGGTTTACTTCCATCTGATCCTTCTATTCCTTTATTCTTGGAAGTAGAGGAGTTAGAGTTGATGGACTTACTTGAGATTAAGCTTGAATTGGGAATCTTCTAGAATGTAAACATTTAAGTTAAGGGATACCTAAGCTATGTAGGGATATGATTCTTGGAATGTGGATTTTGGGCAAGAAATATGAAGTTTGATTGTGGAATTGAATAAGACATGAACTTTTGGGATAAAGCTAGACATTAAGTGAAGGGTTATGACTGGGGTGGTCAACTAGTGTATAACCTCTTACTTCTGGTATTTCAGGCATGTGAATGTATAACTAAAGGAAAGGAACCAGTGGACAAGGATAGTGTGGAAGATTTGAAAAACAAGAATAAGGTCCAAAATGAGGAAAAAGGAAAACCTTCTAAGATGGTGCCAAGGTCTT
This sequence comes from Jacaranda mimosifolia, assembly GCA_018894105.1. Lineage (NCBI taxonomy): Eukaryota > Viridiplantae > Streptophyta > Magnoliopsida > Lamiales > Bignoniaceae > Jacaranda > Jacaranda mimosifolia. Next base: position 10,820,639 of record CM032130.1, on the reverse strand, counting down.
GAGGAGAAGTTGCATGATATGCATGAGGCTTTAAAGGATAGAAGAGCGGAGTCAAGTAATTTAAAATCAGTATTGGGGCAAGGAGTTATATGCTAGACAGATTAATGGAGAGTGTAAAGAAAAAGGAGATTGAATGTCGCAAGAAGCAAGGTAGGAGTATAGGTTACGGTAGCAACCCTTGTAGGGAAAGGAAAGTAGGTAACAGAAGCTAGCGGAAGACCAAGACGTATTTTCGAAAAGAAGTAAGCTCATTACCCTCCACCCTATGTAGAAGAATTATATGGCCTTTTGTGGGGACAAAAATCTTCTCAAAGCTAGAGTTGAAGCAAGGATACTACCAGCTGAAGGTCAAAAAAGACCTTGTAAAGCACTTATACATAATTCTCGGAGCCTGAGAGAGAGAGAGAGAGCATCAGTTGCATGCAAAATTTGTAAGTGCAAATACTGGACAAAGAAGGTGGCTTTTCTTGGGCATACTATATCCGAAGATGGGGTAGAGGTTAGTCTCTTTAAGAAAGAGGTGATAGTCAACTAGAAGAGACCGAAAGACGTGACAGAGGTTTGTAGTTTTCTGAGTCTTGTCGGCTATTAACGAAGATTTGTGCAGAACTTTTCCGAAATAGCTGCATGTTGACTAGATTAACTCAGAAAGGTCAACTACTTGACCATAATAAGGATCTGAACATGAGGTAGAGCTGATGGATAGAAATTCTAGAAGACTACGATTTTTGCATCACCTGTCACCCAAAAAGGACAAATGTAGTGGTCAATTCCTTGACCCGAAGGGCTGGGATAGTTCACTTACTGGATGCAGAAGCATCAAAAGCCTAAAAAAATGGGTGTTGTGTTAAAATTAATATAACAAAGAGGGATCGCAGAGATGTGTGTAGTTTGAATTTCAGGATAAAATAGATGAGCCCCAAGCCATTGATATATGGATGATGAAATAAAAGGAAAGGTTGGAAGTTTTGGAAAGTTTGAGTTCAATACCGAACCAAGGTATTCTTCTGTTCTGTAAGAAATATGTATGCCGGAAGACGTAGAAGACAGATTGTGATGTGGCACACAAGTCAAGATACACAATGCATCTGAGAGACACAAGGATGTATCGGGACTTGAAGAAGCAATTCTGGAAGAATGTAATGAAAAGAGAATGTAGATTGACTGACCGAATCTACTTATTTTTCTCCAGTCAAAATAGTACTCAGATGAGAATCGGGGACCAGATTCTTTTAAGGGGGGAGGATTGTAACACCCTTAAAATTCAGTAACTTGGAAAATAAGAATTGAGAAATCAATATATGGGTTAGTTGGATTTTAGGGCTCGAAAAATAAATGAAAAGGACTTAATTGCAAGGAAATTAGGAATTTTGGGGTCAATCCCATAATTTAAGAAAATCTAATTGGACTAAACTTGAAAGTTTTGGGGTTGCATGGTAATTATTTTGGGTCAAAGGGGGTTAATGTCATGCATTATAGTTTCTTGGGTTTAATTGAGGGCTAGCCAAAGTTTTAGGGTTAGTTTGTAATTAAGGAAAATATCATATTATGAAAATAAGGAAATTGCAATTCCACCCCATTTTCTTCACTATCTTCACCGCGGCATCCCTCCCCCTCTCACCGGCGAATCTCACTGGTGACACCCCAAAACTCAAAACCACTCTGACCACCTTATTCTCCTTACTCCTCGGAGCTCATCCATACCACATGCACACACTTTCTCTGGCGAGCCATCAAAAAATGTAAACACCACAAACATGCGACAGCGAGCTTCTTGAACGTGGTGTTCCGGTGATGGTTTGATGCGACCCAGGTGTGAGTTTTGAAGCCCTTAACTCAAGGATCACAACCATATGTTCAACTTCCAAAACGGACTACCAGCGACAATGGAATTGGAAGAAAACAGCGCGGCGGTGAGTGGTGGTGCTGGGCAGTTGAGACTAAAATTAGGTTTCAATTCAGTGGTGATTGGTGAAATTAAGTTGGGGGTTTGCTTAGTTGAGCTGAAAGGCACATTTTGGTGGTGGTTTTGGTCTTTTCTGGTAGCGGCAGTAGCGGTACTGCGGTGGTTCCAAGGCAATTTTTTCGCCTCATCGTGGTGATCATGGTGGTGCCCTTGGCTTGTGAATTTGAGGTCTAGTTAAGAAAATATTAGGTAATGATCGGTATTGGGTTTAGGGTTTCTTGTATCGTTTTGATCCGTTTAAAGTTCTTGTATTTTTGGATGAAATGGTTTTAAAGTGTATCTAGCAATGAAATTATTATATGCATGGATATTATTTGGATTCTTGGACCTAGATCTGTATTGATATATGTTAACTTTGGAATTTATTAAGTTTATTAAGTGAGAAAACCCTAATTTTGTTAATTTGGAACCTAAGGATAAAATTAGGATTATACAAATAATTGGGCTATTATTTTGATTCAGGATAATGATATGAGGTTAATTATAAATAAGGACTTGAACATGCCTTTTTGTTAGTATCGATATAAACCCCGTAAATATTCCCGTATAACAGCATAATTAGTCGTACCATAATAATAGTATCGATCAAACCTTAAAACTATCATATTAGCTAATAGCTATCGATTTTAGGTTGTTAATAGTAAGATTGTAATTAATGGAGGTTGTTAAGGTCAGATAAAGATTTTGATTGTGGATTTATTCCTTTGGTTAGGTCACGAAGGAGTGGATCCCATGGACCAGTAGAGTGTTGATTGTGGATTGCAATTCTGAGACTAATGAGGTGAGGGTCTGCTATTTTGGCCTTGCTTATACACATCTGTTCTTATGGAATGACCATGTGAAGGTTCAATGTGATTGTGTTTTGTACTTGCTCTTGTTTATTGAAATCGTATTTATTTGAGTACGTGTACTTGTTATTGGAATCGAAGTCGCTTGTGATTTCGTTTGTTATTTGTTAATTGAAATATATACCCCTGTGAGGGTTATGTCTTGATTGCAATCTGCTATGAATTTGTTCTTGTTCGTTCTGGTGCCCAGAACTCCTATTTGTAAATTGTTACTGTCTTGTTATCTGATTATCTTGTTATCTGATTATCATGTTATCTGTTACTATTCTGTTATGTGGATCCCACCTGTTGAGCTTAGGATGAGCCGTTATGTGGATCCCAATTGTTGAGCTTGGGACGTGCCGTTATGTAGATCCCAGCTGTTGAGCTTGGGACATGCCGATATGTTTGGTTGACTAACCGACTGACTAATTGATTGTATGAGTGATTGACTAATTGACCAACTGACTGAATGATTGATTGATTATCTAACTGATTGACTGACTGACCAATTGGCTGACTAACTGACTGGCTAGTACAAAGAGAATCTGATATGCCTGTCATGTTTTGATTCATTGGACGACATATGATATTTGAGCTTATTTTGTTTTGACCGTTCCTCGATTGTTTGTATCCTGCTCGTGGAGCAATAAGGATGGTGTAGCTTCTTAGTTGAAGTCGGGTTGTTGTCCGAGCTGAGCGAGCTGTCTGCATTACATCTCAAACTATGATCGATTGAGACGTTCTATACCTCTCGAGTAGAATCAGTTGAGACGATACCGGGCCTTTGAGCCGACAGTTACAACCCCGAGCTAGCACCTACTTGAAGCCTTGAATCTGTTCTTACTTGTTTACTGAACTTGTAATTGCCTGTTCTTGATACGTTCTTGTATTGAATGTTAATTTATGATATGTTAGGTTGTTTCTTCCTTCATAGATCCCTTTTGTTCTTGAGTTTATCCCTCACCAAGTCTTTAGACTTAACTCCCGTATCACTTTGATTTTCTCAGACAGAGTTAAGCGATGGATGCGAACTTTTGGCTAGAAATGGAGGAAATTATGTTTTGTAATAGATCAGGTGCTTTATGTATATATGGAATTATCTAGGTGTTAAGCCTGGACTTGAGATGTTGTGATATGTCATCAATGGTATTGATATCCTATAGGCATGTTTATATTTTGTTAAGTGTTAAGAAACGGACTACGGTATGTAGTTAGGTGTTTGGACGGAGTTTGTTTAAGTTTGAAATTGTCCCTGCTTTTGATAAGTTAAGTTTGAAATTTTTTAGGCCTATTGCTTGTATTGTGGGTTCAATTTAAGTCTGAATTGAGTGGTGCCTCAGCTAAGAGCTATCTCGAATGGGGGCGTTACAGATATGTTATAAATAATTTTATATACATATACATATATTATATATAATTATATATATATACATGTATATATAATTTTATAAATATTAAATAGTATTTAATTTATATAAATATGTTATGTATTTTATAAATATGAAATTATTTAATTTAGATTAAATAAAAGAAAAATATAAGGATATAAAATAATTTTTTATATATATGAAGGTATTTTCGTCTATGCAGTGTAAAATTCAACTCAAATAAATGGAAGGAGGCAATTAGCCATAATTTAAAATTAAACATAAGGTAGCATTTTAATCTTTTTTTATTACAAAAAGTTAAACAGCCCAATTTCACATTTCATGGTAGTAAAAAGATTTTAATATATGTATATATATATATATATGTAGTATACCACCTCCGACCCCCAACCCCAAATGCCATCACGGCGAGGCAGCCAGATCTGGCTACCTATATGGCGGCCAGGAGAGGAGAAAGGGATGGGACGCAAATGGGCAATGGAGTGGGGGGAGGTGCAGCGGATGAAGATATTTTTGGGTTTTTTTTACAAATTTATATTTATTTATTTTTTACTTAATAAATGAATTTAATTAATTTTTTTATATACATTTATTATTTCAATTTTAAAAAGTATCTAAGTTAAAATTATTAAAATTATATTATCTAAAATGAGAGATTTAGATCTCTATTTTTAATTTTAATTTTTTTTACTTATTTTATTTTTAAAATTTATAATAATTTCAATTAAATTACTTCAAATATATTTATTTTAATATTATTAAGCATGCAAGTTAAAGCATAGTTAAGTTGATAGATTTAGATTTTTTTATTTTTTTAATTTATATCTTAATTAATAAATAAATTTAATTCAATTTAATAAAATTATTTTATATATGTTTACTGATTTGACATTATAGAGTAATTTTCAAGAATATTAAAATTATATTATCTAAGAAAATAAATTTTTAGTTTTATTTTTAATGTTTTTGCTTATTTTAACATTATTGAGTATGTAATTTAAAATTATTAAAACTATGTTATTTAATATGATAGATTTAAATTTTTATTTTTTTATTTTTTTACTTATTTAACTTTTTAGTAAATAAGTAAGTTCAACTAAATTTAATTAAATTATTTTAGATATGCTTATATTTTTTATTATTGAGATTTAAAATTATTAAATTTATTCTGTCTAAATATTTTTATTTGTTATTTAAATAACTTTAAGAATTATCAATAGTTATAATATTTTGTTAATAATAAAATATATTTAATTTTTTTATGAATATTTTAAAAAAATTAAATTAAACCCTATGACATAAAATATATTACACATTGATCCAATAATCATATTTGTATCATCACATTTAATGAATAATCATCAGGGGCAAATCTAAGTTGCGCCAAATTTTGGGAAAGATATTAGCAAAAGGGCCACTTATTATAAAGTACCAAAATCACTTTTCCTTTTTGTATTCAGTCCCCACTTGATTTTGTTTAGAATGAGATCCCTAGTTTTGTAAAAAATTGGAGATCACTCATTGATATGGCAAAAATACCCTTAAGTATAATATTTTTCACTCATTTTTTTTTACCTCTTCACTATCCACACAACCAAATAGTAAACCCTAGCATATGTACTTTCATTATCAGAAATAGAAAGGAAAAAATGCAGAAGGAAACCAAGCTCCACAACAGAACGAGAATATCAAAGGAGCTAACGACCACCAACACGACATACACATTTTCTTCTTCTATCTTTATTTTCATCATTTCAGGTATTTTATTCTTAGTTGCTTCTAACTTTCTTCTCAGTTAATTTTCTTCTCAGTTTCTTCATCTCTCAATCTTGTAGTTTTCTGAAAATGTCAACTAATAGTGAAGGTGGAGTGTTCACTCAAGTCTTGGAGAGTTGCCGCTACAAAGACCAGCTTCATATAATGGCAATTAAGGATAATACGACTTTGATGGACATGTACCTTAATCTCGCAAGAAAATGAAGTGAAATCAAGTTGCAATACATAGCTCCACATCAAAGATTGTACGTAACTTTGACCGATGACAACGATGTCATCAATATGGTCTTACTACATATGACATTAAAGATGAACATTATTGACATTATGATAAACCGAAAGGATGAAGCAAGTAGTAGTGGAAAGAAGAGTAGTGATGTTTTAAGGTAATACTTCTACAGAACCTAAATTGTACTGCAATTTGTAAAGTTCTGTACTTGAAGTGTTCTGAAATTGTACTTCGTTTATTTGAAAATCTTTCTATACTTGGAGCATTCTATATTATATTTTATTACAATTAAGATTGTACTGCATTGGTAGTGTTTTATACTTGAAGTGTTCTACAATTGTGTTTCGTTTATCTTAAATTGAACTACGATGCTGAATAGTTTTTGACTATTCTACATCTATACTTCATTTTACATAAAATTATACTGCATATTGAAGTTCTATACGTCAAGTTTTCTACTAATAAATTATCCAAAATTGTACTGCAATTGCTAGTGTTTTATACTTGAAGTGTTTGTAATTGTGCTTCATTTACCGAAAATTATACTTTGTTTATCTATAATTGTACTACGATGCTGAATTATTTTTCTTCAACTATTCTATATTTATACTTCTTTTTACATAAAACTATATTGCATTATTAAAGTTTTATACTTCAAGTGTTCTACTAATTGGTTATCAAAAATTGTATTGGAGTAGCTAGTGCTTTTTATTTGAAGTGTTTGTAATTGTACTTCATTTACCAAAAATTATACGTTGTTTATCTGTAATTGTACTACGATGCTAAATTATTTTTCTTCAACTATTCTATATTTATACTTCTTTTTACATAAAACTATACTGCATTATTAAAGTTTTATACTTCAAGTGTTCTACTACTTGGTTATCAAAAATTGTACTGGAGTAGCTAGTGCTTTTTACTTGAAGTGTTCGTAATTGTACTTCGTTTTATATGAAATTGTACTTCATTTTTTTGAAATTGCACTACGATACTGAATAATTTTTCTTCGATTGTTCTACATTTATACTTCATTTTATATAAAATTGTACTCTATTATTGAAATTTTATACTTCAACTATTCTATTAATTGAATATCCAACATTGTATTACATTGCCAGTGTTTTATACTTGAAGTGTCTGCAATTGTACCTCGTTTATTTGAAATTGTACTACTATGCTGAATTAATTTTCTTCGACTATTCTACATTTATACTTTATTGTGAATAAAATTGTACTGCATTATTGAAGTTCAAGTGTTCTACTTATTGATTATACAAAATTTTACTACAACTGCTAGCATTTTATGTTGAAGTATTCTGTAATTGTACTTCTTTAAATATGAAATTGTACTTCATCTATCTGAAATTGTACTTCATTCTATACTTCATCATACCTGAAATTGTACCCCATTATTGGAGTTCTATACTTAAGTGTTCTATTTATTGATTATCCAAAATTGTACTGCAATTGTGAGGGTTTTATAATTCAATTGTTCTGAAATTGTACTTTAATTTACATAAAATTATATTCTATTATTTTAGTTTTATACTTCAATAGTTCTACTAATTGATTATCTAAAATTGTACTGCAGTTGCTAGCGTTTTATACTTGAAGTGTTCTAGAATTGTGCTTTTTTTAATATAAAGTTGTATTTAATTTATTTGAAATTGTACTTCATTGTATACTTCATTTGACATAAAATTGTATTCTATTATTGGAGTTTTATACTTCAAGTGCTCTATTTATTGATTATCCAAAATTGTACTGCAATTGCGAGGGTTTTATAATTCAATTGTTCTGAAATTGTACTTCTTTTTATTCAAAATTGTGCTTCATTTATCTGAAATTGTACTTCAATTTACATAAAACTGTACTCTATTATTTTAGTTTTATACTTCAATAGTTCTACTAATTGATTACCTAAAATTATACTGTAGTTGCTAGCGTTTTATACTTGAAGTGTTATAGAATTGTACTTTTTTTTATATAAATTTGTACTTCGTTTATCTAAAATTACTTCATTTGACATAACATTGTACTGTATTATTGGAGTTCTGTACTTCAAGTGTTCTATTTATTGATTATCCAAAATTGCTCTGCAATTGTGAGAGTTTTATAATTCAATTGTTTTGAAATTGTACTTCTTTTTATTCAAAATTATACTTCGTTTATCTAAAACTGTACTTCAATTTACACAAAATTGTACTCTATTATTTTAGTTTTATACTTCAATAGTTCTACTAATTGATTATCTAAAATTATGATGCAGTTGCTAACATTTTATACTTGAAGTGTTCTAGAATTGTACTTTTTTTTATATAAAATTGTACTTCGTTTATTTGAAATTGTACTCATTGTATACTTCATTTGACATAAAATTGTACTCTATTATTGAAGTTTTATACTTCAAGTGTTCTACTATTTGATTATCCAAAATTGTACTGCAATTGCTAGCATCTTATATTTGAAGTGTTTTGAAATTGTATTTCTTTTTATGTAAAATAGTATTTCATTTATTTGAAATTGTACTTCATTTTATACTTCATTTTACATAAAACTGTACTTATTATTTAAGTTTTATACTTCAAATGCTCTACTATTTGATTATCCAAAATTGTACTGCAATTGCTAGCATCTTATACTTGAAGTGTTCTGAAATTGTATTTCTTTATATCTAAAATTGTACTTCATTTATCTAAAATTGTACTTTATTTTATACTTCATTTTACTTAAAATTGTACTCTATAATTGGAGTTCTATATTTTAAGTGTTCTATTTATTGATTATCCAAAACTATACCGCAATTGCTAGGGTTTTATACTCTTCTGAATTTGTACTTCTTTTTTACATAAAATTGTGCTTCGTTTAATTGAAATTGTACTTCATTTAACACAAAATTGAACTCTACTATTTATGTTTTGTACTTTAAGTGTTCTACTAATTTATTATCCAAATTTGTACTACAATTGCTAGCGTCTTATACTTGAAGTGTTCTGCAATTGTACTTCATTTATCTGAAATTGTACTTCACTTTATACTTACTTCAAGCATTCTATTTATTGATTATCCAAAACTGTACTCAATTGCTAGGATTTTATACTTCAAATGTTCTGAAATTGTACTTCTTTTTTACATAAAATTGTACTTCGTTTTAACTAAACTTGTACTTCAAGTGTTCTACTAATTTATTATAAAAAATTGTACTCTATTATTTAAGTTTTATACTTCAAGTGTTCTACTAATTTATTATAAAAAATTGTAATGCAATTGCTAGCGTCTTATACTTGAAGTGTTATGAAATTGTACTTCTTTATATCTAAAATTGTACTTCGTTTATCTGAAATTATACTTCATTTTATACTTAATTTTACTTAAAATTGTACTCTATTATTGGAGTTCTATACTTGAAGTATTCTATTTATTGACTATCCAAATCTGTACTGCAATTGCTAGGGTTTTATACTTTATATGTTTTGAAATTGTACTTTTTTTTACGTAAAATTGTGCTTCGTTTATCTGAAATTGTACTTCATTTTACATAAAATTATATTCTATTATTTAAGCTTTATACTTCAAGTGTTCTTCTAATTTATTATCCAAAATTATACTGCAATTGCTAGCGTCTTATACTTGAATATATTTGAAGTGTTCTAAAATTGTACTTCGTTTATCTAAAATTGTACTTCATTTTATACTTCATTCTACCTAAAATTGTACTCTATTATTGGAGTTCTATACTTCAGGTATTCTATTTATTGATTATCCAAAACTGTACTACAATTGCTAGGATTTTATACTTCAAGTGTTCTAAAATTGTACTTCTTTTTACATAAAATTGTCTTCGTTTTACTTTAATTGTACTTCATTTAACATAAAATTTTACTCTATTATTTAAGTTTTATACTTCAAGTGTTTTATTAATGTATTAGCCAAAATTGTACTGCAATTGCTTGTGTCTTATACTTGAAGTATTATGGAATTGTACTTCTTTCTATCTAAAATGAGACTCCGTTTATCTGAAATTGTACTTTATTTTGTACTTTATTTGACCTAAACTTATACTCTATTAATGAAGTTTTATACTTTATCTTTCCTACTAATTAATTATCCAAACTTGTACTGCAATTGCTAGCATTTTATACTTGAAGTGTTTTGCAATTGTACTTCATTTATTTGAAATTGTACTTCATTTTACCTAAAATTGTACTCTATTATTGAAGTTTTGTACTTCATCTGTTCTACTACCATGCTGAATTATTCTACATTTATACTTCATTTTAACTAAAATTGTACTGTATTTGTCAACCTCAAGGGATGCAATTGAGGAGGAAATTGGTTCGACCAATGCGTCGAACAATGAATTGGCTTTAGTTAGCAACTCAATTGACACATGGAGGTATTGCATATATGAAGAGGGTCAAACATTCAAGGATGCTGAGGAGTTTAGAATTATGTGGTGGCTAGTATGCGGTCATTTCAATGCAAGAAAAATGACAACAAAAAAATCATAGCCATTTGTAGTGATGAAAATTGCAATTGGAGAATCTATGCATCAAGGCATGAGGCTGATAAATTATTTGGCATTCGCAAATGCAATCTAGAGAACACATGTGGTGAGGCTAATCTTTGGACAAGGGGACATCCTAAAGCCAATTCCGCTTGGGTTGCTAACATAGTGAAGGATAAATTGAGATCAAAGCCATGTTATCGGCCTTCTACCATGTTGAAAGATATATTCTCTGTGTAACTTAGATATCACAAAGCATAGATGGGTAAGAAATTAGCTTTGCATGACATCCATGGAGTTGAGAAGGGATCTTATGATAAGTTGAGTTAAGGTGGTATTGTCACTACAAAAGAGTATACTTTCAGAGACAGATTTTTCCATCTCTGAAGTTAATTTTTTGTCTCTAATCAAACTTAAAGACGGATCTTTCCATCTTAAAATTCTTTGGTGATGCCACCATCAGTAAATTGAAAGACGGAATTATAATCCTTACTAAATGTTTGAGACTGAAATTTTCCGTCTTAATTCTGTCCATAATAAGCTATGTAGAAATTTTGTTGCAGAGGTGAATTTGTCTCTGATCTGTCTTTTTAATTTTCTGAAATTCATCTCTAATTTTGTCATAATTCCATTGGTATGTGTGTCTTTAAATTCATCTCTAATCCGTCTCAAATTAGTCCATATAAAAGTAACAATTCATCTTTAATTTGTTTGCATTTTCATCACTAATTCCATCTCTTATTATATTTTCATACTCTTGCACAATAAATAGACATCCTTCAAGTGCAACCAATATGGTAATAAATATAATATTTAAACAATAGAAATATTTTCCATCATAGTAATAAATATAATATTTTGACAACAGGAATGCGTGAAAGCATCCCAAAATACAATGAAAAGGGTTATACCATAATGAGAAATCACAAATATTATTTGCATATAAAGCTTCCAACATATTAAGCATATACACCTAAACAATATCTAATAGTTACTTTATACTAATTGCGTCACTTCATGCTCCAAACATTAATTTCTTCGATCAGCACTAATTTTCACAGAAGAAATGGATTGTCAAATGAAGATCTATAGCTATTAACTCCAGTAGCCAATCCACTATTGACAAGTTCAAACCAAATACCATCGATATCACTTAAGTCCTAAACCAGAGAACATAATGATAAGATCTAAATCCCAAAAGAAAAATTACACTAGTTTCTCATTATGTGTATTAAATACCTATACAGATGATTGAAACATGGGGAGTGCTTACTTATTTGTGTGGGAAATTTGAGGTTCCCCGTAAATCATTGGAGCTGTATTGATCATAATTGGTCAGGATTGATGCTTCATACAATAAGTGACTGGGAAAGCTTGGTTGAGCTCTTCATTGCAGTAATTGATATGGCAACAAACTTCTTTAATATAACACAAATAAGAAGAAAAATAAGGGAAAAGGTTGGCTAGAACTAGTTCAATGTAGTTCAAAATTACAGTAAAATCATTGCTAAAAAGCTACAAGCAAGAGGAACTACTACCTAATGATCACTTTACATTTGCTATCACATTAACAAAATCACCTAAAAACCTTCAAAATAATTCAAACTAACAAAACCACAGTGAAAATGCATGATATGATAATAATTACTTTACATGACAACCCATAGAAATTAAAATTAAATTGTAAACTAAATGTATCCGTAACGTGCCACGTGCTTGAAAGTTCTCAAGTAATCATAAAACCACATGCATACTTTCCACCAAGTTGGCAAGATCACTTGAAATGTAACACCCCAGCTCGGGATAGCCCTTAGCTGAGGCACCACTCAATTTAGACTTAAATTTTAATCCGTAAACAAGCAATAGACCCAAAAGATTTCAAATCAAACTTATCAAAAGTAGCAAAAATTTCAAACTTATCTAACTCGACAAACCCATTAAGGACTTTCCATGATTTAATTTCTCACATCTAACATAACATGTACAGGCTTGAAGTCCTCAACATTAGTCATGACATATCTCAACGTCTCAAGTCCAAGCTTAACATTTAGATGATTCCATACATACGTTTAAACACCTGATTTATTACAAATCATAATTTTCTCCAGATCAAGCCAGAAGTCTGCATCTATCCCTTATCCCTATATGAGAAAAATAAAGTGATACTGGGGGGGGGGTGTAAGTCCAAAGACTTAGTGAATGATAGATATAAGAATAACAATGGGAATCTATCGAGGAAGAATCAATCCAATAGGTTATCAAGTAACATATAGCACAAGAACGTATCAAGAAATTGGCAATTACAAGTTCAATAGATAATCATTAATAGATTCAAGGCTTCAAGTAAGTGCTAGCTCGGGGTTGTAACTATTGGCTCGAAGGCCCGGTATCGTCTCAACCGATTATGCTTGGGGGTATAGAGCGTCTTAATCGATCACAGTTCGGGAGAAAATGCGGACAGCTCAATCAGCTCGAACAACAGCCCAACTTAAACAAAGAAGCTACACCGTCCTTATTGCTTTATGAGCAGGACGCAAACAGTCGGGTATAGTCAAAATAAAACAAGCCTAAATCATATGCAGTTCAACAGATCAGAACGAAACATACATATTTGATTCTCCTTATACCAATTAAATAAGTACTTTTACCAAAGCATGACAACTTAGTATACAATAGGTTGCAGATGCTTAAGGAAATGCCCCTGACTCATTGCTGGGTGCAGATGCCTAGGAAAAAGCGCTCGACTCACTGTTGATACCCAGGGAAATGCCCCTAACGTACCACTAGCATGTACAAGTATATCCAAGCATTCCGCTGGGATTGGCACTTGGCCCAAACATATTGCTGATATCTCAGGGAAACGCCTTTAGCGGTATTGCTAACATATCTCCATACATATAATAAATATCAATCAATCGATACAAATTTCCTAGCATATATCCAGATAATGGAACGAGCATATGATAGACAATCAGATAACATATCGAACAGATAACCAATCAGATAATTCTAGGTGCCAAAACGAATAGGTACGAACTCATAGTGGAGTAAAACAAGAATTAACCCTCACAGAGGTACATGTGTCAAGTAACAGATAACAATCGAACACACAAACTAGAATGATTCCAATAACAAGAACAAGTACTCAAGCATATATAATTTCAACAATCAAGAGCAAGCAAAGTACACAATCAAGTTAGACCCTCACAAGGGTTATTCCACAAGAATAGATAGATATAATCAAGGCTAGAATGGCAGACCCTCATCTCCATAATCTAAAAAAACTGCAACCACAATCGGCAATCTACGGGTCTGTTGGACCTACTTCTTCGTCACTTAACCATAAGAATAAATCCACGATTAAAATCCTTATTAATCTTCAAAAATCATAGTCTTGCCATTAATAGCCTAAAATTACAAATTACTCGATTAATATGGTAGTTTTAAAGCTTAAAGGGTACTATTGGCCTAAAATGGCTAATAAAGTCGTCATTCCCAAAATAATCCCGATTTTCATCATAGAGGAAATAGAGTAATCCGTTGGTATACTATATGTATATGTATCTTAGAACTTCTTCTAACGACTTATGTATTCTGTTATCATTTCCAATCGGATGATCCATGATTTAAATAACGGAAAATCCAATATTTAAAAATAGTATCGAGAATAACTGGAAAAGTGGAAATAAGACCAGATATAATTTGATCATTATGAACAAATCCAAAATCTTTGTAGACAGAACCAATCATTAGTTCCCAACCATGGGGTGAATGAAATCCGATACATAAATCGGTTAATAAAAGAATCGAAAAAGCTTTTACTGTATCACTTAAGTTATATAGGAATTCCTGGGCCCAAGAGTTAAGAATAACAAGTTCTTCATTACCTAAAATAGAATAACCGCTTAGAATAACAAAACAGATTATATTTGTCGAGAAGTGAAAAATCGTATGGATACGATCCTCATTGTGTATCTTGATTAATTGGATCGTTTCCAAGTCTAATAATGGAACAAAAACTAGTCCTCAATTACATATTTAGCCTTATATTGGTATCCCAAATCAAAATAAATAGTCCAAATATCTTAATTATCCCGATTATTTCCACTTAGGTTTAAATCCCATAAATTCACAAAATTAGGGTTTTTCTTACTAAGTAAACTCAATAAATCCCTAATTATTGCGTCCAAGAATCCGAAAAACATCCATGCATATAGTATCCTCATTGTTAGATACATTTTAGAATTATTTCACCCAAAAATATAAGAATTTAAACGGATTAAAAAGGTACAAGAAACCCTAAACCCAATACTGATCATTACCCTAAAATGTTCAATCGAGGCCCTAAAATCACGCACTGAAAGCACCACCGTGATTACTGCGATGAGAGAAAGAAACTATCCTCAGATCGCCACCGCCCTGCCGCCGCCAGAGATGAGTAAATGTCTCTAATTTGCTCAATGTTGCCGCATGCCACCACGTTTTGATTATGCTCTGCCGCTGGCTGGTTCATGAAATTAAGGGCACCAGGATGCTCCTTGAGCTAAAACCATCATGACCCACATCTCAGATCGAAGCTTAAGCCATTAGGAAGTGGAAACCCATCACCACTGTCGTGCATCTTCTCTGAGCTCCATTTTTCGGTTGCTCCATCAACCAATTTTGGGAGTTTCGAGCTTGGTTGAGTTTGCTGTGATAGGGAGAAAAGAATGGTTGGTTTGGTTTGGCTAATTTTGGACTGGCTGAAAAAATCGCCGGTGAAAAGAAGGTTGGGGAAGACGGTGGTGCAAGGTGAAATGGAGAAGAAATGTGGCTGCCTTGCTATATATAAATATACTTCAGAAAATTAGGCTTTGGCCTCCAAAAGGCTTGCTTGGGTTCCAATTGGGTCCTCCAAGATGTTGATTCTTCAATTGAGCCCCATAAATGTTAAGTGCCTAAAAGTTGACCCATTTGACCAAGAATATTAGCCATGCAACCCCCAAAACTTTGAAATGTGATCCAATTAAGTCTTGCTTATTTTAACTTTGACACCAAAACTTCCAAAGTTTTTGCAATTAAGTCCTTTTTATTTATTTTTCGAGCCCTAAAATCTGACCAATTAAAATCTTGATTTTCCCAATTCTTATTTTCCAAAATACCGAATTTTAGGGGTGTTACATGAAACATCATAAATATAGGATTAACAAAGTAATAAAACATAGATAAAAGAAAAATGTTTATGTCAAATATAGAAGAAATAGAATTAATGAAATTAATTTATCCTAACTTTAATTTTTGCATGTGTATAATGTGGATTTCAGTTATACACTAGCATTAGTCTGTTCAAGTAACTCTAAAGTGCTCTACCTAATAACTGATGTTTGGGTCCTGCTCAAAAGGACTCCCAGCCGATCAATAGTCAGATTGTAAATTCAGCAACAACACTGGTCAGCAACTTAAAACCCATACTACTTGAATCATTATATCCATACTTTTCTTTGTAAATTTTAATGTATATATTTTACTTGATTGCTGATAAACCCTTTGTTGATTCCCAAGTTGGCAACACTGGAAACTTAATAATTAAACGAAAACTCAACAAACCAATATTAGATACATGAAATACAGAAATTTGAGAACATCTATAAACTTCAAACACATATTGTATAAGCTTGCTAACACAAAAGAATATTAATGGGTAAGGTCTAACTCTAGTGTGTTGTTCATTTGCATAGAGTGATTGTTTCACAGATTCATTTTTTGTTATTTCATAAGAGATGAGGCTTAAACTTCATACTGTTGTTTCTCCATTACTATTTTCAAACATTAGAGGTTAGACCCAAGTATCATATTCATAGTGCTTGTATAGGAACAGGAACAGTATAATCATTTAAGAATTAGAGGCGCGAACAAATTATGATTAAAAATTTAATTTGAGCTACCAAGATAATTTGGCAGAGTAACAGGTGAAATTTAATAAGATTCCATATTGCATTAAGAACTCATTTTGCCATAAAGTAGAGAAGGATAATTTAGTTTCTCTTCTGAAATAAAGACGTCCACCTTAGACTGATGGCAAACCAAATACACCTGAAAGCAGTATCTCATAGCAACAGATATATAATTTCTTAATATATATCAGAATAATGTATCAATACCAAACATGTGCTACTAAAAATAGACTATATGACTTGACATGAAAGGTAAATGCAATCAACAATGTATGAGTACTAACATCTCGCAACTATAATTCATATACAACTTTAAGACAAAGGATATGTAACAGTGATGGGAATGATTGTTTATATTGATGCAAATACAGATATCATTAATCACGATGACATCAAAATTATGTCTTTGGTTTTACTAAATGCATGAATCTTATATACAAGCACTTGTTGGATAGAACTTTTTCCCAAGTGATCAATGCTTACTGTATCTGAGTGGAGAAGTAAAGAAAAGAGTGTTTGGTAACACAAAAGGATCTCTTATTTTTCTTCGTTCATTTTTAGTTGGTAACAGTGTCAAACTCAATACACTGAAATTTGATGTCTTCTTGGACAGAGTTCTTAGCTAAAAGCAATTTTGGTTGTACTGACTTAATGCAATTCATGCAATAACCAAAGTGTTTTAGTTCCACGAATTGTATCTTACCTTTGAAGTTAAGCACTAGTGATATTGAAATGAGGTGACAAATTGAGCAACCTGACAACATCGCTGCTTTGAATTTCCTGATGTTCTTTACCAATATCTTCATGAATTGTCTACATCAAAACTAGACACCCAATTCAAATGAGATCATGTACCAGAGAAACAATTACCAGGAAGCAAAAAGTTGGAAAAAGAAAATCGTTTTGATAGATTAAAAAGTACTACCATTGTATCCCCCCATCAGAAACTGGCTTATAAAATCATCAAGTAATAGCAAGATTTTATTTTTTGTTGATGATAGTTCTGCATGATCCCAAATTTCTTTCTTTAATGGACCTCGGTGATTTTTGTGTGATTTTAACAAACCATCACCAAAAGCAGAAGGATTTCCTTTAAATAATGCTTTAGAACCATCATGTTATAGATACTAAAAAGTTAAAATTACTTTTATCCAAAAATAAACTACTAGGACATCAACAATAATCAAATATGTCTCTCTGAACCTGAGAAATAAGATGTGAATAGATCGCTCCAACCTGTTTCATGAAATGCAATTACTTTCAAACTGATACGGAGATCTTTTAGAAAAAACCTAAATGAAAAACTCCTAATTAAGTTCATAAAGCGCAATTTAATTTCAAATAATTGAGAAATTGGGGATTAGGGTTTGTCACTTTAAATCAATAGAGGAAAAAGAACTAGAAATCTTACTTAGCATATAGCCCGTGGAATGAGAGAAGCAAGCAACGAGCACCGACGGCAGACGGTGGATGGATGACGAACAGATGGCAAATGGCGAAAGGGGACAACGACGACAGTCGATGTTTCAAAGGTTAGGTATTAGGTTAGATTTGTGTTTAGGGTTGGGATATTTGAGAGTGAGTAGATAGAGTTGACTACATCGAAAGCAATAAATTGAGTAGAGAAAATTTTGGGAAAAGTGGGTTTAAGAAAATTAAAATTTATTGCATATAAACTTGGCGGGTGTTTTCCCAAACAGAGAGCTAAAAAGACTTAAGTGCAAATTTAATTAGAATAATTTAGACCTATATGAGCTTGGGTTCATCTGAACTCATATGAATTGAGCTCGATAAGGCTCGATAAAACTCGCCTAAACCTTCGTCTATTCAATGAGCCGAGCTTGAGCTTACTAGATTGGGGCTCAACTTGACTTGTTCACACCCCTAATCCAAGTTGATGCATAAAAGACTCAATGAGTTTCGCACAAGTTAATGTGAAAAACATAGTTGAATATTCATTAATTCACCTTAGTAATTGGGTTCAATTTATTGAATTAATTGATTTAAAATAGGAGACTATTTAATCCATATGAACTGAACCTAATTTGATTAGGGAATATTCAATTGGAAGTCAATTTATTTAATTTACATATTTTTCATGTATATTGTATTTGTATATGACTTAAGCTAACGCTTGATATTTTGCTTTACTTTAATTAACTGTTTAAAAGCCCTTCGTAAGATTTGGAATTCACTCATCATTATTCAATATTTTAAATGATTGACATTCAATTTAATATGCCAAAATAATCAAGTTATTTTTAATTTATGATTATATTGACAAATTCTTGGTAAATTAAAATTCCAGATTATGTAGTAACTAAACAACTCCAAATACATTTTCACTTGCCTTACATGAATAAAAATTTATAGAAAAGAAATTGAGGCAAAAAATTTTAAGACAACAAATTTTCTCTTTTATTTGTCTCAAATATATATGAAAATTGAGACTGAAATTTTTGCCTCAAATTCGTCTCAAAATTATGAAACAAAGATGGCTTATTTTCGTCAGTAAAATAAATAGTCAATATTAGTAATTTTCTACTAATTAATGACAAAAGTATTTCCATCAATAGTTTTTGTCTTTAATTTGTCTTTATTCTATCACAGTAATTACTTTTTATTTATCTTTTATAAAATTAAGACCAAATTGAAATTCTATCTTTATTCGGTCTCTGATACATGTCCATTAGAGACATATTTGTTTTCGTCTCAAATTTTTCATATTAAATGCCCTGTTCTCTTGTAGTGTGTGATGCTGTGAAGAGGACAAATTCTGGAAGTATTGCAGAGTACGAGATTAACCCAATTAGTCAGAAATTTTGTTGGCTATTTATATGTTTCAGTGCTTGCTTTATTAGCTTTCTCAGGGGATACAGGCCGTTGATTTTCTTAGATGGCACCCATATTAAAAATAAATATAAAGGAAGCTTACTCAATGCTGTCAGTAAGGATGCTAATGATAACTTATTCACGCTAGCATATTTAGTTGTTGACTCTGAAAATGA
Organism: Jacaranda mimosifolia; assembly: GCA_018894105.1. Classification (NCBI taxonomy): domain Eukaryota; kingdom Viridiplantae; phylum Streptophyta; class Magnoliopsida; order Lamiales; family Bignoniaceae; genus Jacaranda; species Jacaranda mimosifolia. Next base: position 10,801,002 of record CM032130.1, on the reverse strand, counting down.
TATTAATTGGGAGTGGTTTTGCTTTAAGCTAAAAAGTGTCTTAGATTCTCAATATTTGCCTAGCTTATTAAGGTTTACTTTCTTCTTTGATCGACATCCAGATCTTCTTAAGGCCTTCCCCATGATATTTCCCAGTAGCCACCATACATATTGCTTGAGACACTTAGTGGATAACTTCAAGAAACAAGTAAGAACTTTATCTTTACTTGCGAAACAATTATGTGAAATAAACTCTAATTCATAACATATAGCATATTACAATCCTTTTATTTTAAATGTAGGTATTGCCCCCTACATAACAAGAAACATTGGGCTTTTGTTTTTATGAAAGCTGCATATGCACCTACAAGGCAGTAGTATACCCGACATATAGACAACATCTTGGAGTCAATGTCGCTTGCCAGAGACTTTATTATACAGTCTGACCTATAATGTTTGGAAAATTCCTTATTTAGTGGAGATCTATAGGGGGTAATAAATAATAATCAAGCAGAATGTTGGAATAATTGAGTGAAACTAGCCTAATTTATGCCAATTGCAGCCCTGGTTGATCACATATGGATGCAAATAATGGTTATGATGCATAATTGACGAGAAGAATCTCACAAGATGGTTGGTCAATTATGTCCCAAGCAAGAGAAGAAGTTAACAATCAATTATATGCGTTCTCATACCTTAAAAGTTGTCATGTCCAGCGGTTGGAGCTTCGAGGTGATTGAGCATGACAAATCGTATGCTGTAGATTTGTATAGTAGGGTTTGTTCGTGTAGAGCATGGTAGATTGATAAAATACCAGGCAAGCATGCTTGTGCTTATATCGAGTCAAAATCACTTTCACCATATGACTTTACTGATCAATACCACCGAGTTGAGATGTATCAACAAGCATACCAAGCAGTGATAAACCATATTCCTACTTATGATATGCATGTGTTCCCTCTAGATAATGACGGTGCCATTAATGCACCTGATTGTCGATCTAAGCTTTGGTGTAGAAGGACACAGAGGATTCCATCACAAATTGAGTTATTAAGTGTACACGGTATGGCAGGACATGGCATAATCATCAAACATGCAAAGAATCAGTAAGCTAGCTAAATTAGCTGACCTGTGTAGCTGGAGAAGAATTTTGGATTATTGAATTAAACTTTATCATTGCACTTTAACATAGCAATTATGTACTTGATTTAGCATGAAAAGGTAGCATGCGCATGTCGTCTGATATATCAGTGCTTTTGTATTTCAATAAGGGAGATTTATAGTTGATTTTGGGACATATGTACTTTAATTCGGCAATTATGTACTTGATTTAGCATGAAAAGTAAGCATGTGCATGTTGTCTGAGATATTAGTATTTTTGTACTTCAATAAAGGAGATTTGTACTTTATTTCGGGACATATGTACATTATTTTGGCAATTATGTACTTGATTTAGCATGAAAAGGTGGCATGTGCATGTCATCCGAGGCATCAGTGTTTTATACTTCGATAAGTGAGATTTATACTTGATTTCGGGAAATATGTACTTCATTGTTGCAATTATGCACTTTATTTAGCGGGAAAAGATAGCATGTGTATGTTGTCCGAGATATCAGTGCTTTTGTATTTCAATAAGTGAGATTTATACTTGATTTCGGGACATATGTACTTCATTTAAGCAATTATGTACTTGATTTAACATGAAAAGGTAGCATGTACATGTTTGAAATATCAATGCTTTTGTACTTCGATAAGGGAGTTTTATACTTGATTTCGGGACATATGTACTTTATTTCAGCAATTATGTACTTGATTTAGCATGAAAAGGTAGCATGTACATGTTTGAAATATCAGTGCTTTTGTACTTTAATAAGGGAGATTTAGATTTGATTTTGGGACATATGTACTTCATTTTGCAACTATGTACTTAATTTATCGTGAAAATGTAGCATGTGCATGTCGTCCGAGATATCAGTGTTTTTGTACTTCAGTAAAGGAGATTTGTACTTCATTTTGTGGCATATGTACTTTATTTCGGCAATTATGCACTTGATTTAGCAAGAAAAGGTGGCATGCGCATGTCATTCGAGATATTAGTGTTTTTGTACTTCAATAAGGGAGATTTATTCTTGATTTTAGGAAATATGTACTTTATTGCGGCAATTATACACTTGATTTAGGGGGAAAAGGTAGCATGTGCATGTTTTCCGAGATATCAGTGCTTTTGTATTTCAATAAGAGAGATTTATATTTAATTTCGGGACATATGTACTTCATTTCGACAATTATGCACTTGATTTAGTGTGAAAAGGAAGCATGTGCATGTTGTCCTAGATATCAGTACTTCTATACTTTAATAAGGCATATTTATACTTGATTTCAGGATATATGTACATCATTTCGGCAATTATATACTTGATTTAGCATGAAAAGGTAGCATGTGCATGTTGTCCGAGATATCAGTGCTTTTGTACTATACAATTATTAGAGACTAATTATTCAATTGCACAAATTGTACAATTATTAGAGACTAATAAAGGAGAATACTAGCTTGATTTCGGGACATATGTACTTCATTTTGGCAATTATGTACTTCATTTAGCTTGAAAAGATAGCATGTGTATGTTGTCTGAGATATTAGTGCTTTTGCACTTCAATAGGGGATATTTACACTTGATTTGTGGAAATATGTACTTCATTTTGGCAATTATGTACTTGATTTAGCATGAAAAGGTAGCATGTGCATGTTGCCAAGACATCTGTGCTTTTGTACTTTAACAAGGGAGATTTATACTTGATTTTGGGACACATGTACTTTATTTCGGCAATTATGGACTTGATTAAGCATGGAAAGGTAGCATGCGCATGTTGTTCGAGATATCAATGCTTTTGTACTTCAATAAGGGAGATTTAGACTTGATTTCAGGACATATGTACTTCATTTATACAATTATGCACTTGATTTGGCGTGAAAAGGTAGCATGTGCATGTTGTCCAAGATATCAGTGCTTTATCAGTGCTTTTGTACTTCAATAAGGGAGATCCATACTTGATTTGGGGAAATATGTACTTCATTTCGGAAATTATATACTTGATTTAGCGTGAAAAGGTAGCATGGGCATGTCACTCGAGATATTAGTGCTTTTGTACTTCAACATAGGAGAGTTATACTTGATTTTGGGACATATGTACTTCCTTTCGGCAATTATGCACTTGAATTAGCGTGAAAAAGGTAGCATGTGCATGTTGTCCGAGATATCAATGCTTTAGTACTTCAATAAGGGAGATTTATACTTGATTTCTAGATTTTTGTATTTCATTTTGGCAATTATGTAGTTGATTTTTTTTATTTTTGTGCTAATAATGATGAATTTTAGTCTTGTTCCATGTTTTGCCTTTCATTTCTTAGTAATTAATGAACAAAACTCTAAAATACTTCATAATATTTAGTATGGTGTGAATAAAACAATGTTCAAATATTAACGTGATAACCATTAGTGTTCAATGGGTTAAAGTTATCAAATGCAATTATGTAAAGTTTACCTATGCATTGAAAGTTTTAAACATAAGAGTATTTGACAATCATATCCATCCTATCACCCGTACAAATATGTACTTCAGTTGGTTCGATAGTCTCAAAATATTGTACTTGAACCCCTATACAATTATTAGAGACTAATTATTCAATTACACAAAGTGTACAATTATTAGGGACTAATAAGGGAGATTTATACTTGATTTGGGGACATATGTATTTTATTTCGGCAATTATGTACTTGATTAAGCGTGAGAAGGTAGCATATGCATGTTGTCCAAGATATTAAGCATGAGAAGGTAGCATGTGCATGTTGTCTGAGATATTAGTGCTTTTGTACTTCAATAAGGGAGATTTACACTTGATTTGGGGAAATATATACTTAATTTCGGCAATTATGTATTTGATTTAGTGTGAAAAGGTAGCTTGTGCATTTCGCTCGAGATTTATTGATTTTGTACTTCAACAAGGGAGATTTATACTTGATTTAGGGACATATGTACTTCATTTCGGCAATTATGCACTTGATTTAGCGTGAAAAGGTAGCATGTGCGTGTTGTCCGAGATATCATTGCTTTTATACTTCAATAAGGGAGATTTATACTTGATTTTTGGATTTTTGTACTTCATTTTGGCAATTATGTAGTTGATTTCTTGATTTTTGTACTAACAATGATAAATTTTAGTTTTGTTCCATGTTTTGCCTTTTATTTCTTAGTAATTAACGAAGAAAACTCTAAAATACCTAGTAATATTTAGTATGGTATGAGTAAAATAATGTTAAAATATTAAAGTGATAACCATTAGTGTTCAATGGGTTAAAGTTATTATTTGCAATAGTGTAAAGTATACCTATGCATTAAAAGTTGTAAAAACAAGAGCATTTGATGATCATATCCATCCTATCACTCGTACAAATATTTACTTCAGTTGGTCCGATAGTCTCAAAATATTGTACTTGAACCCCTGTACAATTATTAGAGACTAATTATTCAATTGCACAAAATGTACAATAATTAGGGACTAACAAAGGAAATTTGTACTTGATTTCGCGACATATGTACTTCATTTCGGCAACTATGTGCTTGATTTAGCATGAAAAGTAGCAAGTGCATGTTGTCTGAGATATAAGTGCTTTTTCACTTCAATAAGGGAGATTTACCCTTGATTTTGGAAATATGTACTTCATTTAGGCAATTATGTACTTGATTTAGCATGACAAGGTAGCATTTGCATGTCAAAGAAACATCTGTGCTTTTATACTTCAACAAGGGAGATTTATACTTGATTTTGGGATATATGTACTTCATTTCGGCAATTATGCATTTTATTTCAAGTGAAAAGATAGCATATGCATGTTGTCCGAGATATCAGTGCTTTTGTACTTCAATAAGGGAGATTTATACTTGATTTCGAGATATATGTACTTCATTTGGGTAACTATGCACTTGATTTAGCGTGAAAAGGTAGCATGAGCATGTTGTCCTAGATATTAGTGCTTTTGTACTTCGGCAAGGGAGATTTATACTTTATTTTGGGAAATATGTACTTCATTACGACGGTTATGTACTTAATTTAGCGTGAAAAGGTAGCATGTGCATGTTGTCCGAGATATTAGCGCTTCTGTACTTCAATAATCGAGATTTATGCTTGATTTCTTTATTTTTGTCCTTCATTTTGGCAATTATGTACTTAATTTAGCATGTAAAGGTAGCATGTGCATGTCGCCCAAGACATTAGTGCCTTTGTACTTCAACAAGGGCAATTTATACTTGATTTCGGGACATATGTACCTCATTTAAGCAATTATGTACTTGATTTAGTGTGAAAAGGTAGTATGTGCATATTGTCCGAGATATCAGTGCTTCTGTACTTCAACAAGAGAGATTTATATTTTATTTTGGGATATATGTACTTCATTTGTGTAATTATGCACTTGATTTAGCATAAAAAGGTAGCATGTGCATGTTGTCCGACATATCAGTGCTTTTGTATTTCAATAAGGAATATTTATATTTGATTTCGGGAAATATGCACTTCATTACCGCAGTTATGTACTTGATTTAGCATGAAAAGGTAGCATGTGCATGTTGTCTGAGATATTAGCACTTTTCTAATTCAATAATGAAGATTTATGCTCGATTTTTGGATTTTCGTACTTCATTTTGGCAACTATGTAGTTGCCCAAGACATCAGTGCTTTTGTGAAGGCAAGAGTAGCGTTAGGATCCATAAATCAAAACTTCATAAGCTTGAAAACAACTAAGCTAATCAAGCGTCTAAGGATTTATTCATGCTATAGATCTGAATTAGGATGCATAATTACCTCTTGTAGCTCAAAACAAGGAGAAGATCAACTCTTTCTCTCGGATCCAGAAACTGTCTGGAATCGGCACAGCAGAAAGTTGGCAACTTTCTCCTTGTCTATACTGCTCAAACAATCCCCAAATTAAATCTGGAACACCTTAACACACAGGGGAAGCCACTGTAAAAAAATTGGAGCAAAAATCCTTCTGGATCGCTCCAGAAAAATACGCCAACCTGAATCTGCTGCAGGTGGATCTCCAAAACCGAGCAAGTCAAGTGCCTTGCCTCTACTGATATGATCCACACACCAAACAATATTCCAATTTCCCTTCACTAGAATCTGGAGCTTGAGAGGAGAAAATGAGGCATAGGAGGCCGATTTTCAGGTTGGAAGAAGAAGGAATGCAAAGCTTCAATACACAATGCAATGCATGGAGAGAGAGATTTTGGAGGGAATGCAAGAATATAATTCCCACACTTTCAGCAATGTTGATTTTGAATTTTGCTTGCACTCTATATCTATATATAGAAGGTGGAAGGTGTGATGCTAGTTAGGTGGTCGCCCAAGTGGCATGCCAAGTGGGCAGAATTCAAATTCAAGGCTTACTTGAATTTCATGTGCATTTCAATTACATTTGGAATCTAATTTCAAATTAATTAAGATGCTAATTTAAATGAAAACTTAATTTAAACTTTCCCTCCAAAAGTATTCTTCCCATTAATTAAATTAAAACTTTTAATTTAATTAATTATCCTTGGATTTAACTCTTAAATCAAATAAGCTTAACTCTTAAGCTTAAATTAGTCAACTTAACTCTTTAAGTCAACTTGTCCAATTGATGGTCAACATGGTACCAAATAATTAACTTATTAATTACTGGTCTAATTTAACTCTTTAAATTAATTGATTAATTTAACACTTAAATTAATCAAACCAAATTGACCATTAAATTGGATCCTTCAAAATTGGTCACCAAAGGGGTGAATTTTTCTAACACTTAGAAAATTGCTCTACCAATTTTGGAAGCTATTTGGCTTTTGTGTGTGACTCAATAAGTTCTACCATTCATTGGACATGGGCTCACAACTCTTTGTGACTTTTGAATATCTTATATTCAATTTAGTTTAAAACTCCTTTTAAACTAATCAACTCAATTCAATTAATCTCATTAATTGAAGAGTACCCAATCTCTGTGGTCGATGTTCAACCTCAAGCCCATGGAGCCCAACTAATTGGCCGAAATGAATATGTTGGAGAACCAGCATAGCTCTACACGTATCATACAAATATGATCCTTCCGTCTCCTATCTCCCGAAAGAGGCCTAGGGCAAGATATTTGTCGGCTCCCTAATAGTCTCAATACTATGTCTCTGTTCTCAATGTTCGATTCCTTTGTGTGACCTCACCTTTGAAAAAATCCTTTTACAAATTGTCACAACATCTTGCACAATGATTACTTGGAATCAATCATTATAGAACACATAGGAGATGCACTTGCCCTTTACAAAAGCGAGAAGTCAAATTCCATCTTGGATCTCACAAACCTCCATGCCAAGTAGCTTATACCTAATCTCAACCCGAAAGACCCACTAAGTGGTTAAGGAAGAGTCAAAGCATGAGGATTGGACAAAATATTACCATGGATCCTTAGGTCAGAGGACTAATAATATGCACTAGCGTAAGTAGAAGAATTAACCACTACCGACTTACCACTACAGCTATCTAGTGAATTCTCTGGAGGGTCTTCAGTGCATTGTTCTCTAATAAGCACCCACTAACATTCACTCGTATCTCATATAGATTGCTCATGAAACGGAGCAATATCCAACTCTTAGATTTATGCATCGTTAGTGCAAGTCTGTCTAGATCTTAGATGCCCCGTCTCATAAGATCTTACGACTTGGAAGATTTAAGATCACGATCGTGTAAGATTTATTCCATGATCACCACCCAGTGAACTGACCAAGTCCCATAGTCATGTGTGATTTAAGGGCTTCATCCAAATGCAAGTGAAGTAATATAAAGCATAAGATGAAGATGACCATATAAAGAATATCATTTAATCAAGATTCTTTTACAAGGAAATAACTTTTACAAGGCCAATCTAATTAGATTGCTAGGCACTATTCCAACAATCTCACACTTGCCGTAAATCCAATGCCCCATGGCCCTGAGACCCATCTTCTCAAGATGTTCTTCGAAGACCTTTTGCGCTAGGGGTTTAATCATTAGATCTGCTATATTGTTTTCTGAGGCAACTCTCTCTACTCGGATGTCGCCTCTATCAATGATCTCCCGGATCAAATGATATCGTCTCAAAATGTGCTTGGATTTTTGATGAGATCTTGGCTTTTTAGCTTGCACTACCGCCCAGTGTTATCATAGAAGACAACAATTGACTCAACAATGTTAGGCACTACATGTAACTCTTAAATGAAGTTTTTCATCCAAACACCATCATTTGCAGCTTTCGAAGCCGCAATATATTCTGCTTTAGTGGTGGAATCGGCTGTGGTGTCTTGTTTGGAGTTTTCCAACTCACCGTGCCACCATTGAGGCAAAATATAAATTTAGAAGTGGATTTGAGGTCATCTACTCGTAACGCTTAGCGAGTGTGCCACATTCGATCTTGTACATTGAATTGCATACATTATGCTACCAATAGCGAAGGCATAAGGCATGTGAGACATCTTTCGTTTCTCTTTCTCAGTCTTGGGGGCCAGAGACTTTGAGAGACAAATGCCATATTCCATGGGAAAAAATCCCTTCTTAGATTCTTCCATACTAAACCTCTTTAGTATCTTGTCAATGTAAGTAGTTTGGGATAGCACCAGCATCCTCTTAGATCTATTTCTATAGATATGTATTCCTAATACGTGGGATGCTTATTCTAAATCCTTCATGGAGAATTATGTAGATAACCATGCTTTAGTAGACTCTAACATTCCTACCTTATTCCCAGTGAGAAGGATGTTATCGACACAAAGCATAATAAACTGTACTGAACTCCCACTAGCCTTCTTGTACACACATGGTTCATACACATTTTTGACAAAGCCAAATGATTTGACCGTTTTATCAAAACGTATGTTCCAACTTTGGGATGCTTGTTTGAGTCCATAAATGGATTTGTAGAGTTTGCAAACCTTTTGCTCACTCCCATTGGATGTAAAACCTTGTGGTTTCTCTATATAGATTTCTTCTTCAATGTCACCATTGAGGAAAACGGTTTTCACATCCATTTGCCATAGCTCATAGTCATAATATACGGATATGGCAATTAGAATTCGAATGGACTTAGGCATAGCGACCGGTGAAATGGTTTCCTCAAAATCGATATCGAGTCTTTGAGTGTAACCCTTTGCTACTAGCCATGCCTTAAAAGTCACCACTTTTCCATCTACTCCAAGTTTTCGCTTATAGATCTACTTGCAACCAATGGGAACTATTCCCTTTGGTAGATCTACCAAAGTCCATACTTTGTTTGAATATATGGAGTCCATTTTGGATCTCATGGCTTTTAGCCAACGTCCCAAATCTATGTCCAATATAGCTTCCTCATAGGTCTTCGGATCACTATCCGATTCGCCCTTCTCATGAAGGAATCCAAATGTTTCTGGTTGCTTCTTGATTCGGTCCGACCTTCTCAGAGGTTGTGTGTGAGGCTCTTGGATATTTATTTATTCCTACCGCTTGCGGGATTTTGATATTTGTTTATTTCAACTAAGGGATCATATAAGTAATATCCCATAGACTCTCTTAGGTATCCTACAAACTTGCACAAGGTGGATCTAATATCCAACTTATCTCCTACTATCCGTCTCACGTAGGTGGGAGATCCCCAAACCCTTAGATATTGGTAAAAGGGTGCTTTATCATGCTACATCTCATGTGGCATCCTTGGCACTGACTTTTGAAGGTACTACACTTAGCAACATCGCCGTCGTGATTTAGGTGTATCCTTTAAAGGATATAGGCACATCTGTTGGAATACTGCCTGGCAAGCCAATCAGATTAGCCTTGTAAAAGCTATATCCTTGTAAAACAATCTTGATTGAATGATATTCTTTATATGGCCATCTTTATCTTATACTTCATATTATTTCACTTGCATTTGGATGAAGCCCTTAGATCATACATGACTACGGGACTTGGTTTGATGACCATGGAATAAGTCTTACATGGTCGTGATCTTAAATTTTCCAAGTCATCGGATCTTTGGAGACGGGGCATCTAAGATCCGAATAGACTTGCACTAACGATGCATAAATCCAAGAGTTGGATATTGCTCCGTTCCATGAGCAATTTGTATAAGATACAGGTGCATGTTGGTAGTGCTTGTTAGAGAACAAGGCATTGAATGCCCTCCAGAGAATCCACTAGATAGCCGTAGTGGCAAGTCGGTAGTGATCAATACTCCTGCTTACGCTAGTGCATATTATTAGTCCTTTGACCTAAGGATCCATGGTAACCTTGTGTCTGATCCTCATGCTTTGATTTTTCCTTAACCACTTAGCGGGTCTTTCAGGTTGAGGTTGGGTATGAGCTACTTGACATAGAGGTTTGTGAGATCCAAGATGGAATCCGACTCTTCGCCTTTGTGAAGGGCGAGTGCATCTCCTATGTATTCAACAATGATCAATTCCAAGAAATCCTTATGCAAGGTGGTGTGACAATTTGGAAAAGGAGTTTTCCAAAGGTGAGGTCACATAAGGGAATCGAATATTGAGAATAGAGACATAATATCGAGGCTATTAATGAGCCAACAAATATCTTGCCCTAGGCCTCTTTCGGGAGATAGGAGAATGAAGGACCGTATTTGCATGGTATGCATAAAGCTATGATGGTTCTCCAGAATATTCATTTCGGCCAATTAGTTGGGCTCTATGGGCTTGAGGTTGGACATCGACCATGGAGATTGGGTACTTTTCCATTAATGAGATTAACTGAATTGAGTCGATTAGAAAAATCACCTTTGGTTGACCGATTTTCAAAGGTCCAATCCAATGGTCAATTTTGGTTTGATTAATTTATGTGTTAAATTAATCAACTCATTTAAGAGTTAAATTAGATCAATGATTAAGGAGTTAATCATTTGGTACCATGTTGACCATCAATTGGACGAGTTAACTTAAAGAGTTAAGTTGACTAATTTAAGCTTAAGAGTTAAGCTTGTTTGATTTAGGTGTTAAATCAACGGTTAATTAATTAAACTAAAGTGTTTAATTTAATTCATGGGAAGAATAATTTTTGGAGGGAAAATTTAAATGAAGTGTTAATTTAAATTAGCATCTTAATTAATTTGTAATCAGATTTCAAATGAAATTGAAATGCACATGAAATTCAAGTAAGACTTGAATTTTAATTTTGCCAACTTGGCATGCTAGTTGGGCAATCACCTTAAGGAAGGTGTGATGCCAACTTGAATCAAACCTTCCATCCTCTATATATAGATATAGAGAGCATGCAAAATTCGAAATAAATGGCTGAAAGTGCGAGAATTAGATTCTTGCATTCCCTCTAAAATCTCTCTCTCCATCCATTGCATCATGAGTTGAAGCTTTGCATTTCTTCTTTTTCCCAACCTGAAAATTGGCCTCCTCTATCTCATTTTCTCCTATCTAACTCCAGCTTCTAGTGAGTGAAAATTGGAAGATTTTTTGGTGTGCGGATCGTTTCAATAGAGGCAAGGTGATTGACTTGCTCGGTTTTGGAGATCCACCTGCTGCAGCTTTCGATTGGAGAATTTTTATGGAGTGATCCGGATGTATTTTTGGATCTAATTTTTCATAGTATCTTCCCATATGTGTGAAGGTGTTCCAGATTTAATTTCGTGAATTTTGGAGCAGTTATTGTTGTCATCTTTCCACTGTGCTAGATCCAGACAGTTTCTGGATTCGTGAGAGATAGTTGATCTTTTCCTTGATTTTGAGCTACAAGAGGTAATTATACATCCTAATCCAGATCTATAGAATGAATAGATTATTGGAATCTTGAGTATCTTAGTTAATTTCAAGCCTATGAAGTTTTGATTTGTGGATTCTACTGCTACTCTAGCCTTCAAGTGGTATCAGAGCCTTATTCATGCTATGTTTTGGATTATTGTTTGATTGATTCATGTGATGAATTGATCAATATCACAAAATACTTGATCCAAGCCATGGATTGGAGTGTTTGGATGATGATGCTTGTGGCTCTATTGCTTGATGAATTGAAAGCATGTTTTTATGTGATTTAAGTGTTAATTCATGTTTTAGTATGTTTCAATTCATAGAAGATAAATGTTGAAAGTTGATTTAGAATTTATTGATGTTATATGGTGATATATCATGTTTATGTTTGATCAAAAGAGTTTTGGTCATTTTTGGATCCAATTTTATTCGAGTTTTGTTGGAGATTTTGAAGAATACGATTCTTACTTGAACTTGATTTTTGAAGCTTGATTGGGCACTTAAATTTTCAGTTTTAAAAAGTGTTTTAGATCTGGGAATTGGTCCATAATGTGTGATTTAATGTTTAGAATGAGTTCTAGCATTTTTGGTGCACAAAAGTTTAGCAAAAAATGGCCAAACTTGCCTTTGACCCAAAACAGGGGCTGCTGCCGGCTTTGGTGCACATTGGCAGGGCTATAACCGAGACTTACTGTCCAGCCATGTGCTTGCCTCGGCCAGCAGCGCCCGGTCATGGGTTGGGCGAGTTTTTGAGCAATTTTTGGGCTCCTTTGGTGACTTGAAATGATGCTAAATCATGTGTTATGGATGCACAAGTGTTGTGCAAGTTCTCAATGTAATGTTTGGTATTTTTCAATCTCCTTAAATCTTGTTAAAGTTTAGTTTCGTAAGTGTTATGCTTGTTCAATTATTTGTTTATGAGATAAGCATTTAATTGTTAGAATTAATTGTTAATTCTAGATTTATTTATTGTTCATTTAGTTGTTGAATGAATGATGAATGAATGGTGATGATCATGAGCCTTTAATATTGATTTTATATGTTTCAAGTTGTTGAAATGGGTGGTATCAAATTGAGGCTTGCATGCCTCTTTATTCTACCTTGTAAATGTTATAAGAGTAGAATCACTAGGAGTGAGGATTTCTTTCTCATGTAAAAGTTACATGGGGCAAAGGAGACCTTGGAGGTATGGAGACTTTTGAAGACCCATGAATGTATGGGATACACTCATGTAATAGCTAGATCTAATCAACCTACCTCAAATCAACTAGGTGGTGCACCTATGGCTCTAAGTGCACCACTTGGTTAGGCTCATGGTCATCCCACCCTAGGTGCATGCTATGCGCATTTACTTATTTATGCTTTTCATAACTTATTGATGTATGAGATGCATGGTTAGGATATAGAAAACCTAAATAAGAAGATAAAATGATGAGATCTTTGCAAGCAAAAACCCTCCACTTAGAATGTCTAAGTGCTTTTCAAATATTAAGTCAAAATGGATACAAATTGAAAGAGTTTTAATTAATCCAAGCCTTCTACCAATAGTATATGGCAAGACAATGCTACCACCTTTGTGTGATATACATCCGGTCACGGAGGTCATACTTAGATGAAAAGCTGTGACCATATGCTTTGCATGAGATGCACATTTGATTTGGGAATGCCCACACATTATACACTCGGTCATGGGGGATGTTGTGGTGCCCGTTTTGAATCAAAGTTTGATTGGTAGGTTTGACTTAATACTGAGTAATGTAGAGGTCGTCCATCAGGGGATCTACATGAAATGGTGAGGCAAAATATATCAAGAATTGCATGAGTTGCAATTAGCAAAAGTTGCTTACCTTTGGATTGCTCGTGGATATACATCCGGTCACGGGGTCCATTTGCAAGTCTTTAGGATCTTGATTCTCACTATGAAATATGATTTCCCGAATTCTTCTAGAGGGTAAAGGATTTGATAAAATAGTGGGAGGAAAATATGCTTGAAAGACCATGAACATGTTTTTAATATCAAATTCAATCACATGCTTATTCTCTTTTTTCCCTTTGAGGATTTGTGAAATTTCAAGAATGTTTTAATGTTCCACTCAACGTTATTTTGAAAACCAATAAACCAACCAGGCCAAACTTCCACGATTGACTTAACCTCAAAAATTGTTCTAGATTCCTAGAAACTGATAGATGTCCTATATCAAGGTGCTCCAAATCCTATCGGTATTAAAAGTAGATCAAGAGACACGTGAAAAGTTCACGAATTGGGTTTAGGATCGTCTTATCCCATAGTCTTATGATGGCATCTACAAACTTTAAAAGTCTCAAAGACACATGAATAGTACCTTGATAAAAGTTTACAAGAGTTGTAAAGCAAACAAGGTATGAGAAGTTCATGGTGTCAAAAGAGATTTTTCAAGCTAGGATGAATGTGAAGTCTTGTGTCTTCGACTACGATCTAAAGATGATTAAGCTTGGAGAAGTTTTTTCTACTTAGATGTATTAATGGACAATGATCTCTATGAGGATTTGATCCTCACATCCTCGCTGAGTTTTATTGATTAAAGTGTTGATTTAGAGGGAGACTACCATTTGTTTCCTTCTCCAAGTCTATGGGCCTTAGGGGTGCTAGAAAGGGAGGTAAAAGGAAGAAAAGTTCTTCCTCTAAGGGAAAACAAACATTAAAGGCATCTGAAGGAGTCAAGAAGATTATAAAAAAAATAGTCGATATTATTTGTTTCTACTTTTGCTAGATAGGCCATTAGGAGCCATTATGCAATGAATAACTTGCAACCCTTTGGAAGGGTACGTACTTTATTGAAATGCATTTAAGGATTAATTCTTCCTCATGGATATATAATATCGCATGTGGTTTTTATCTTTGTAAGTTGTTACAAAGAATAAGAAAGAAGAATAAAACTTAGTGATGTGGATATGATCCACCGTCTTGGCTAATGAGCAAGAGTTGTGATGAAAGCCGAAGGCGTATAATAAGTTGGACTTAGGGAACTCCATAATTGTATTGAACCCTTGCTATTATGTACCATATATTGTTGAGAACATTATTTCAATCCCCATTTTAGATAGTGAAGGATTTGATCCTTGTATATCAAATAGAGATTGAAAGCATTAAAGAATGGGTTCTTTAATTGCTTGTGGTACACTTAACGAAGGATTATACATATTGGATTCTCAACCATCACTAATGCATTTTCAACAAAGTAAGGATATTAGATATCCAAGAAGATGCCATTCTTTGGCATGCAAGACTTGTTCATATCTCTAAGAATATGATGAGCAAGTTAGAAGCTCTTAGAGCGCTAAATGTTAGTGGCATTGAGGATCTTCCTACTTATGAATCTTATTTAAAGGGAAAAATGATCAAAGCTTCTTTTGTAGGAAAAACAGAGCGCTCCACAAGTCTCTTGGATTTGATCCATATGGATGTTTGTGGACCACTAAGAGTTAGTGGGAGAGTAGGCTATTATTACTTTATCACCTTCATTGATGATTATAATCGGTTCGGACACGTGTTTCTTATGAAGAATAAGTTTGAAGCCTTTGAAAAGTTCACAATGTATAGAAGTGAAGTAGAAAAGCAATTGGGGCTGAGTATTAAAGCTCTTTGATCAAATCGAGGAGGAAAATACTTGAGCACCGAATTCTTGGATTATCTAAAGAAGAATGGGATTCTCTCTCGATGGACTCCACCCAGCACACCCCAACATAATGGGGTAGCCGAAAGGAGAAACCGTACCTTGTTGGACATGGTGCGTTCCATGATGAGCTTCTTCGATGTGCCTATATCCTTTAGGGGATACACCTTATAGATGACGGTGAAGTTACTAAGTATAGTACCTTCAAAATCGGTGCCCTAAACACCATATCAGATATGGTATGGCAAAGCACCCTCTTACCAATATATCAAGGTTTGGGGATCTCCCGCCTACGTGAGATGGATAGTGGGAGATAAGTTGGATAGTAGATCCACCTTGTGCAAGTTTGTGGGATACCAAAGAGAGTCTATGGATTATTCCTATTTCTATGATCCCATCGAACAAAAGGTGTTTGTTTTGACGAACGCCACCTTTTTAGAAAAGGAATTTCTATAAGATAGAAAAAGGCGTAGTTGTTGAACTTGGTAAAGTTCAAGATGATCATGAAATCCCACAAGCGGTAGAAACAAATATATATCAAAGAGCCTTGCACA
This sequence comes from Jacaranda mimosifolia, assembly GCA_018894105.1. NCBI lineage: Eukaryota > Viridiplantae > Streptophyta > Magnoliopsida > Lamiales > Bignoniaceae > Jacaranda > Jacaranda mimosifolia. The sequence continues at coordinate 10,785,023 of CM032130.1, read as the reverse complement.
CAACTTCTAAGAAGGTCAGACCAAATCAAGAAGCAACCCGAAATGTTCGGATTCCTTCATGAAAAAGGCCAATCGAATAGTGATTCGAAGACCTATGCGGAAGCTATGTTGGACATAGATTCGGGACGTTGGCCTGAAGCCATGAGTTCTAAAATGGACTCCATGTACTCAAATAAAGTATGGACTTTGGTAGATCCACTAAAGGGAATAGTTTCCATTGGTTGCAAGTGAATCTATAAGTGAGAGCTTGGAGTAGATGGAGAAGTGGTGACTTTTAAGGCGCGACTAGTAGCAAAAGGTTACACTCTAAGACCCATTATCAATTTTGAGGAAACCTTTTCACCGGTTGCTATGCCTAAGTCCATTCGAATTCTACTTGCCATAGTTATATATTATGACTATGAGATGTGGCAGATGGATGTGAAAACCTCTTTCCTCAATGGTGACATTGAGGAAGAAATCTATATAGAGCAACCACAAGGTTTTTCATCCAAGAGGAGTGAGCAAAAGGTTTGCAAACTCTAGAGATCTATTTATGGACTTAAACAAGCGTCCCAAAGTTGGAATATGTGTTTTGAGAAAATGGTCAAATCGTTTGGCTTTGTCAAAAATGTGTATGGACCATGTGTGTATAAGAAGGCTAGTGGGAGTAGTGTAGAATTTATTGTGCTTTATGTCGATGACGTCCTTCTCATTGGGAATGAGGTAGGAACGTTAGAGTATACTAAAGTGTGGTTATGTACACAATTCTCCATGAAGGATTTAGGATAAGCATCCTACGTATGGGGAATACGTATCTATATAGATAGATCTGGGAGGATGCTGGGGCTATCCCAAACCCCGTACATTGACAAGATACTAAAGAGGTTTAGTATGGAAGAATCTAAGAAGGGATTTCTTCTCGTGGGACATGACATTCGTCTCTCCAATTCTATAGCTTCCTAGAATGACAATGCGAGACAAAATATGTCCCATATACCTTATGCCTCCACCATTAGGAGCATAATATATGCGGATCAATGTACAAGACTGGATGTGGCACACGCGCTAAGTGTTACGAGTAAGTTCCAATCCAATCCTAGTGAGAGTCACTGGATAACTGTTAAAGCAATCCTTGAGTACTTGAGAGGGACTACGGATTTGTTTTTGGTATACGGCAATGAAGAATTGAAAATATAAGGGTTTTCGAATTCAAGTATCTAATTCGATATAGATAACCTTAAATCCACTTCTGGATTTATATTTTTGCCTCAATGGCAGCGTGGTGAGTTGGAAGAGTTTCAACAAGACTCCATGGCTGAGACAACCACTGAGGTGAAAATTTTTATTGTTTTGGAAACCGTAAAAGAAGGTGTTTGGATAAAAGCTTCATCTAAAAGTTGGATGTAGTACCTAGCGTGCATGAGCCCACAATTATCTTTGGAAGGCAATTTCGGATTTGAGCCAAGATCTCATCAGTGATCCAAACATGTTAAATGCATTATCAATTGATATCATATTATTTGATATATGATATCAATTGATAGAGGCAACAACTGAGTGGACCATGTTGCCTTAGAAGAGAATTTAGCAGAACCACTATCTAAACCCTAATAGCAAAAGGTCTTTGAAGAACATCTTGAGAAGATGGGTCTCAAGGTTATGGGAATTGGCTTTAGGGAAAGTGGGGGATTGTTGGAATAGTGCCCGGCAAGCCAATCAGATTGGCCTTGTAAAAGCTATTTCCTTGTAAAACAATCTTGATATTCTTTATATGGCCATCTTTATCTTAAGCTTCATATTACTTCACTTGCATTTGGATAAAGCCCTTAGATCACACATGACTACGGGACTTGGTTTGATGACCATGGAATAAGTTTTACACGGTCATGATCTTAAATCTTTTAAGTTACAAGATCATTGGAGACAGGACATCTAAGACCCGATAGACTTGCACTAACGATGTATAAATCTAAGAGTTGGGTATTGCTCCATTCCATGAGCAATCTGTATGACATACAGGTGCGTGTTGGTGGGTGCTTGTTAGAGAACAAGGTATTGAAGACCCTTCAGAGAATCCACTAGATAGTCGTAGTGGCAAATCGGTAGTGGTCAATATTCCTGCTTACGCTACTGTATATTATTAGTCCTCTGACCTGAGGATCCATGGTAACCTTGTGTCCGGTCCTCATGCTTTGACTCTTCATTGACCACTTAGCGGGTCTTTCAGGTTGAGGTTGTGTATGAGCTACTTGGCATGGAGGTTTGTGAGATCCAAGATAGAATTTGACTCCTCGCTTTCGTGAAGGGCGAGTGCATCTCCTACGTATTCTATAATGATCGATTCCAAGAAATCCTTGCGCAAGGTCGTGTGACAATTTGGAAAAAGAGTTTTCCAAAGGTGAGGTCACACAAGTGAATCAAACATTGAGAATAGAGACATAGTATCGAAGCTATTAGGGAGCCAACAAATATCTTGCCCTAGGTTTCTTTCAGGAGATACGAGATGGAATGACCGTATTTGCAAGGTATGCGTAAAGCTATGACGGTTCTCCAGAATATTCATTTTGGCCAATTAGTTGGGCTCCATGGGCTTGAGGTTGGACATCGACCATGGAGATTGGGTACTCTTCAATTAATGAAGTTGATTGAATTGGGTCGATTAGTTTAAAAGGAGTTTTCAACTAAAATGAATATAAGATATTCAAAAGTCACAAAGAGTTGTGAGCCCATGTACAATGAATGGTAGAACCTATAAGGTCACACACAAAAGCCAAATAGCTTCCAAAATTGGTAGAGTAATTTTCTAAGTGTTAAAAAAATCACCTTGGTTGACCGATTTTCAAAGGTCCAATCCAACGATCAATTTTGGTTTGATTAATTTAAGTGTTAAATCAATCAACTAATTTAAAGTTAAATTAGATCAATGATTAAGGAGTTAATCATTTGGTACCATGTTGACCATCAATTGGATAAGTTGACTTAAAGAGTTAAGTTGACTAATTTAAGCTTAAGAGTTAAGCTTGTTTGATTTAAGAGTTAAATCAAAGGTTAATTAATTAAAATAAAATATTTAATTTAATTAATGGGAAGAATAATTTTTGGAGGGAAAATTTAAATGAAGTTTTCATTTAAATTAGCATCTTAATTAATTTGGAATTAGATTCCAAATGAAATTGAAATGAACATGAAATTGAATTTTGCCAACTTGGCATGCCAATTGGGCGGTCACCTTGAGGAAGGTGTGATGCCAACTTGCATCACACCTTCCATCCTCTATATGTAGATATAGAGAGCATGCAAAATTCAAAATAAATTGCTGAAAGTGTGAGAATTATATTCTTGCATTCCCTCCAAAATCTCTCTCTACATGCATTGCATCATGAGTTGAAGCTTTGCATTTCTCCTTCTGCCCAACCTGAAAATTGGCCTCCTCTACCTCATTTTCTCCTCTCTAACTCCAGATTCTAGTAAGGGGAAATTGGAAGATTTTTTGGTGTGTGGATCATTTCAATAGAGGCAAGGCGATTGACTTGCTCGGTTTTGGAGATCCACCTGCAGAAGCTTTCGGTTGGCAAATTTTTATGGAGCGGTACAGAAATATTTTTGGCTCCAATTTTTTATATTATCTTACCCTATGTGTGGAGGTGTTCCATATTTAATTTCGTGAATTTTGGATCAGTTTAGCTTGGGAAATTGTGGTCATCTTTCCACTGTGCCAGATCCAGACGGTTTTTGTACTTGTGAGAGATAGTTGATCTTTTCCTTGATTTTGAGCTAAAAGAGGTAATTCTACATCCTAATCCAGATCTGTAGCATGAATGGATCCTTGGGAGCTTGATTATCTTAGTTAATTTCAAGCTTATGAAATTTTGATTTATGGATCCTAATGCTACTCTAGCCTTCAACATAGAAGCTCATCATGGAACATACATGTCCAACAAGGTAAGATTTCTCTTTTCGGCTACTCCATTATATTGGGGTGTGTAGAGTGGAGTCTATTGTAAGAGAATCCCATTCTCCCTTAGATAATCCAAGAAAGTATTCTTCTCCTCAATCAGATCGAAGAGTTTTAATACTTAGCCCTAATTGCTTTTCCATTTCATTCCTATACCCTTTGAACATTTCAAAGACTTCGGACTTGTACTTCATAAGATACACATGTCTGAACTAATTATAATCATTGGTGGAGGTGATGAAGTAGGAATAGCCTTCTCTCTCACTAACTCTTAGTGGTCCACAAACATCCTTATGGATTAAATCCAAAAGACTTGTGGAGCATGCCGTTTGTCCTACAAAAGGAGCCTTGCTCATTTTTCCCTTTAAACAAGATTCACAAGTAGGAAGATCCTCAATGCCACTAATATTTAGTGCTTTGAGAACTTCTAACTTGTTCATCCTATTTTTAGAGATATGCCCAAGTATTATGTGTCATTACATGGAATTTTCTTGGATATCTAATTTTCTTACTTTGTTGAAAATGCATTAGTGATGGTTGAGAATCCAATATGTACAATCTTTTCTTAAGTGTACCATAAGCAACTAAAGAACTTATTCTTTAATGCTTTCAAACTCCCATTTGATATAGAAGGATCAAATCCTTCGCTATCCAAAAATGAAATTGAAATAATATTCTCAACAATATGTGGTACATTATAACAAAAGTCCAATACAAATTTGGAATTCTCTAATTCTAACTTATTATAAGCCTTCGGCTTTGGTCACAACTCTTGCTCCTTAGCCAAGGAGGTGGATCATATCCACATCACTTAGTTTTATTCTTCTTTCTTATTCTTTGTAACAACTTACAAAGATAAGAACCACATGCGATATCACATATCCATGAGGAGGAATTTATCCTTAAATGCACTTCGATAAAGTACATACCCTTCCAAAGGGTTGCAAGGTATTCCTTGCAAAATCGTTTCTAATTGCCTATCTAGCCAAAGTAGAAATAAATAATATTGACTATATTCTCTATAATCTTCTTGACTCTTCCGGATGCCTTTGATAGTTGTTTTCTCCTGGAGGAAGAACTTTTCTTCCTTTTACCTCATTTTCTAGCACCCCTAGGGCCCATAGACTTGGAGAAGGAAACAAGTGTCAAAGTTTTGCCCTTGTCATGGTAGTCTCCTTCTAGATCAACACTTTGATCAATAAAACTCGGCAAGGATGTAAGGATCAAATCATCATGGAGATCATTGCCCATCACCACATCCAAGTAGAAAAAGCTTCTTCAAGCCTAATCATCTTTAGACCATAGTCGATGGCACATGACTTCACATCTATCCTAGCTTAAAAAAATCTCCTTTGACAACATGAACTTCTCATACCTTGTTTGCTTTACAATTCTTGTAAAACTTTAACCAAGGTACTATTCATTATCTTTGGGACTTTTAAAGTTTGTAGATGCCACCATGAGACTATAGGATAGGACAATCCTAAACCTAATTTGCAAACTTTTCACATGTCTCTTCATCTACTTTAATCCCCATGGGATTAGGAACACCTTGATATAGGAAATATATCCGCTTCTATGAATCTAGAATGATTTTTGAGGTTAAGTCAATCATGGAAGTTTGGTCCGGTTGGTTTATTGGCTTCCAAAATGATGTTGAGTGGAACAATAAACCATTCTTGAGATTTCACAAATCCTCAAAGGCGAAAAAGAAAAATAAGCATGTGATTGAATTTGATATTAAAAACATATTTTATGGTCTTTCAAGCATGTTTTCCTCCCACTATTTTATCAAATTCTTCACCCCCTAGAAGAATTAGGAAAATCATATTTTCTAGTGAGAATCAAGATCGTAAGGACTTGTAAGTGGACCCCCGCTTCGAGTGCCATCCATAAACAATTGAAAGGTGAGTAACGCTTGCTAATTGCATCTCATGCAACTCTTGGTATATTTTACCTCACTTTTTATGTAGACACCCTACTTCGAGTGCATCTACATTACTAAGTGTTAAGTCGTACCTACCAATCGAACTTTGATTCGAGACGGTTCCATGTCATCCCCCACTTCGAATGCCAATGCATGGAGGTTCTCAAATCGAAGGTGCATCGTATGCAAAGTATATGCTCACAGCTTTCCTCTTAAGTGCGACCCTCGCTTCAAGTACCATCACACAAATTCGGTAGCATCGTCATGGCGTATACTATTGGTAGAAGGCTTAGATTAATTAAAACTCTTTTAATTTGTATCCATCTCGACTTAATATTTGAAAAGCACTTAGACATTCTAAGTAGAGGATTTTGCTTGCAAAGATCTAATATTTTATCTTCTTGTTTAGGTTTTCTATATCCTAAACATGTATCTCATACATCAATAGGATATGAAAAGTATAAATAAGTAAATGCACCTAGCATGCTCCTAGGGTGGGATGACTGTGAGCCTAACCAAGTGATGCACTTAGAGCCATAGGTGCACCACCTAGTTGATTTTAGGTGGATTGATTAAATCTAGCTATTACATGAAAGTATCCCATACATACATGGGTCTTTAAAAGTCTCCATGCCTCCAAGGTCTCCTTTGCTCCATGTAACTTTTGCATGAGAAAGAAATCCTCACTCCTAGTGATTCTACTCTCATAACATTTACAAGGTAGAAATAAAGGGAATACAAGCCCCAATTTAATACAACCCATTTCAACAACTTTGAACATATAAAATCAATATTAAAGGCTCATGATCATCCCCATTCATTCAACAATTAAATAAATAATAAATAAATCTAGAATTAATAATTAATTCTAAAAATTAAATAATTATCTCGTAAACAAATAATTGAACATGCGTAACACTTATGCAACTATTGTAGATAAACTTTAACAAGATTTAAGGAGCTTGAAAAATGTCAAACATTATATTGAGAACTTGCACAACACTTGTGCATCCATAATACAACTTTTGTGCATAAAAAATGCTAGAACTTATTTCAAACATTAAATCACACATTATGGACAATTTTCAGATCTAAAACACATTTTAAAATTGGAAATTTAAGTGCTCAATGAAGCTTCAAAATCAAGTTCAAGTAAGAATCGTATTCTTCAAAAATCTCCAACAAAACTCCAATCAAATTGGATTCAAAAATTACCAAAGCTCTTTTGATCAAAAGACAACATGTTATATCAACACATAACATCAATAAATGCTAAATTAACATTCAACATTTATCTCTATGAATTGAAACAAACTAAAACATGAATCAACACTTAAATCACATAATAGCATGCTATCAATTCATCAAGCAATAGAGCCACAAGCATTATCATCCAAACACTCCAATCCATGGTTTGGATCAAATATTTGGTGATATTTATCAATTCATCACATGAATCAATCAAACAATAATCCAAAACATAGCATGAAAAAGGCTCCAATACCACTTGAAGACAAGAGTAGCATTAGGATCCATAAATCAAAACTTCATAAGGTTGCAAATAACTAAGCTACTCAAGCTACCAAGGATCTAGTCATGCTATAGATCTAGATTAGGATGAAGAATTACCTCTTGTAGCTCAAACACAGGGAGAAGATCAACTATCTCTCACTAATCCTGAAATTGTCTAGAACTGGCACAGTGGAAAGATGGCAACGTTTGCCCAGGCTATATTGCTCCAAAAATCATGAAATTAAATTTGGAACACCTCCACACACTGGGTAAGCTACTTAAAAAATTGGAATAAAAAATCCTTCTGGATCGCTCCAAAACAATTCTCCAATCAGAAGCCATTGCAAGTGGATCTCCAAAATCGAGCAAGTCAAGTGCCTTGCCTCTATTGATATGGTCCACACATCGAACAATCTTCCAATTTCCCTCACTAGAATCTGGAGTTAGACAGGAGAAAATGAGCTAGAGGAGGCCCATTTTTAGGTTGGGAAGAAGAATAAATGCAAAGTTTCAATTCATGATGCAATCCATGGAGAGAGAGATTTTGGAGAGAATACAAGAATCTAATTCTCACACTTTTCAGCAATTAATTTTGAATTTTGCATGCTCTCTATATCTGGATATAGATGGTGGAAGGTGTGATGCTAGTTGGCATCACACCTTACTCAAGGTGACCACTCAAGTGGCATGCCAGGTTGGAAAAATTCAAATTCAAGTCTTACTTGAATTTCATGTGCATTTCAATTTTATTTGGAATCTAATTCCAAATTAATTAAGATGCTAATTTAAATGAACACTTCACTTAAAATTTCTCTCCAAAATGTATACTTCTCATTAATTAATTTAAACAATTTAATTTAATTAATTAACATTTGATTTAACTCTTAAATCAAACAAGCTTAACTCTTAAGCTTAAATTAGTCAACTAAACTCTTTAAGTCAACTTGTCCAATTGATGGTCAACATGGTACCAAATAATTAACTCCTTAATTATTGGTCTAATTTAACTCTTAAAATAGTTGATTAATTTAACACTTAAATTAATCAAACCAAAATTGACCATTGGATTGGACCTTTGAAAATTAGTCACTAAAGAGGTGAATTTTCTAACACTTATAAAATTGCTCTACCAATTTTGGAAGCTATTTGGCTTTTGTGTGTGACCAAATAGGTTCTACGATTTATTGGACATGGGCTCACAACTCTTTGTGACTTTTGAATATCTTATATTCATTTTAGTTTAAAACTTCTTTTAAACTAATCGACTCAATTCAATTAATCTCATTAATTGAAGATTATCCAATCTCGATGGTCGATGTCCAATCTCAAGCCCATGGAGCCCAACTAATTGGCCGAAATAAATATTCTGGAGAACCATCATAGCTTCACGTGTACCATGCAAATACGGTCCTTTCGTCTCCTATCTCCCGAAAGAGGCTTAAGGCAAGATATTTACTGGCTCCCAAATAGCCTCGATGCTATGTCTTTATTTTTTATGTTCGATTATCTTGTGTGACCTCACATTTGGAAAACTCTTTTTCCAAATTGTCACACTACCTTGCGCAAGGATTTCTTGGAATCAATCAATATAGAACACATAGGGGATGCACTCATCCTTCACAGAAGCGAATTGTCGGATTCCATCTTAGATCCCACAAACCTCTATATCAAGTAGCTCATACCCAACCTCAACCCGAATGACCAGCTAAGTGGTCAAGGAAGAGTCAAAGTATGAGGACCGAACACAAGGTTACCATGGATCCTCAGGTCAGAGGACTAATAATATGCACTAGCGTAAGCAGAAGAATTGATCACTACCAACTTGCCACTACGACTATCTAGTGGATCCTCCGGAGGGTCTTCAGTGCCTTGTTCTCTAACAAGTACCCACTAACATGCACTTGTATCTCATATAGATTGCTCATGGAACGGAGCAATATCCAACTCTTGGACTTATGCATCGTTAGTACAAGTCTATTCGAATCTTAGATGCCCCGTCTCGTAAGATCCTATGAATCGGAAGATTTAAGATCATGATCGTGTAAGACTTATTCCATGTTCACTGAACTAAGTCCCGTAGTCATGTATGATCTAAGGGCTTCATCCGAATACAAGTGAAGTAATATGAAGCATAAGATGAAGGTGGACATATAAAGAATATCTTTCAATCAAGATTGTTTTACAAGGAAATAGCTTTTACAAGGCCAATCTAATTATCTTGTTGGGTACTATTCTAATAGGTTTGTGAGATCCAAGATGGAATTCAATTCCTCATTTTTGTGAAAGGCGAGTGCATCTCCTATGTATTCTATAATGATCGATTCCAAGAAATCATTGTGCAAGGTGGTGTGACAATTTGGAAAATGAGTTTTTCAAAGATGAGATCACACAAAGGAATCAAGCATTGGAAATAGAGACATAGTATCAAGCTATTAGGGAGCCGACAAATATCTTGCCCTAGGCCTCTTTCGGGAGATAGGAAATGGAATGACCATATTTGCATGGTAAGCATAGATCTATAATGGTTCTCTAAAATATTTATTTCGGCTAATTAGTTGGGCTCCATGGGCTTGACGTTGGATATCTACCATGGAGATTGGGTACTATTCAATTAATAAGATTAATTGAATTGAGTCGATTAGTTTAAAAGTATTTTAAACTAAATTAAATATATGATATTCAAAAGTCACAAGGAGTTGTGAGCCCATGTCCAATGAATGGTAGAACCTATTGGGTCACACACAATAGCCAATTAGCTTCCTATTTGATAGAGAAAAGATTTTCTAAGTGTTAAAAAAATGTCTCCTAGTGGATTGATTTTAAGGTGCCAATTTTGAAGGTCAATTTTAGCTTGATTAATTTAAGTGTTAAATTTATCAATTAATTTCAGGAGTTAAATTAGACCAATAATTAAGGAGTTAATTATTTGGCACCAATATGGCCATTAATTATGTACTCAAACAAAGTATACACTTTGGTAGATCCACCAAAAGGAATAGTTCTCGTTGGTTGCAATTGGATCTATAAGCAAAATCTTGGAACAGATGGAGAAGTGGTGACTTTTAAAGCATGCCTAGTGGCAAAGGGTTACACTCAAAGACCCGGTATCGATTTCGAGGAAACTTTTTCACCGATCGCAATGCCTAAGTCTATTCAGATTCTACTTGCCACAGTCGCATATTCTGACTATGAGATATGACAAATAGATGTGAAAATCGCTTTTCTCAATTAAAGTGATAACCATTAGTGTTCAACGGGATAAAGTTATCATTCGCAGTAGAGTAAAGTATACCTAGGCATTGGAAGTTGTAAACACTATAGTGTTCGACGATCATATCCATCTTATCACCCCTACAAATATGTAGTTCAGTTGCTCAAATAGTCTCAAAATATTGTACTTGAACCCCTACACAAATATTAGAGACTAATTATCCCATTGCACAAAGTGTACAATTATTGGAGACTAATAAGAGAGATTTATACTTGATTTCAGGACATATGTACTTTATTTCAACAATTATGTACGTGATTTAGCATGAAAAGGTAGCATGTGTATATTGTCTGAGATATCAATGCTTTTGTAATTCAATAAGGGAGATTTACACTTGATTTGGGGAAATATGTACTTCATTTCGGCAATTATGTACTTGAATTAGTGTGAAAAGGTAGCATGTGCATGTCGTCAAGACATCAGTGGTTTTGTACTTCAAGAAGGGAGATTTATACTTGATTTCAGGATATATGTACTTCATTTCGGTAATTATGCACTTGATTAAGCATGAAAAGGTGGCTTGTGCATGTCATCCGAGATATCAATGCTTTTGTACATGAATAAAGGAGATTTATACTTGATTTCTGGATTTTTGTACTTCATTATGGATATTATGTGGTGGATTTCTGGATTTTTGTATTAATAATGATGAATTTTATTTTTTTGTTTCATGTTTTACCTTTTATTTATTAGTAATTAACGAACAAAACTCTAAACATACTTTGTAATATTTAGTATGGTATGAATAAACTAATGTTAAAATATTAAAGTGATAACTGTTAGTGTTCAACGGGTTAAAGTTATCTTTCGCAGTAGTGTAAAGTATACCTTGGTGTTGAAAGTTGTAAACACTAGATTGTTCGATGATCATATCCATCCTATCACCCATACAAATATGTAGTTCAGTTGGTCCGATAGTCTCAATATACTATACTTGAACTGCTATACAATTATTAGAGACTAATTATTCCATTGCACAAAGTGCACAATTATTAGAGACTAATAAGGGAGATTTATACTTGATTTTGGGACATATGTGCTTCATTTCAGCAATTATGTACTTGATTTAGCATGAAAAGGTAGCATGTGCATGTTGTACAAGATATCAATGCTTTTGTACTTCAATAAGGGAGATTTATAGATGATTTTTTTTTTTTTGCACTTTATTTGGGCAATTATGTAGTTGATTTCTTGATATTTTTAATAATAAGGTTGAATTTTAGTTTTTTTCCACGTTTACCTTTTATTACTTAATTAATGAACAAAACTCTAAAATACTTCATAATATTTAGTAAGGTATGAATAAAATAATGTAAAATATTAAAGTGATAACCATTAGTATTCAACAGGTTAAAGTTATCATTCACAGTAGTGTAAAATATAATGTATGCATTGAAAGTTGTAAACACAAGTGCCTTTGATGATCATATCCATCCAATCACCCATACAAATTTGTACCTCTGTTGGTCCAGTAGTCTCAAAATATTGTACTTGATGTTGGAATAGTGCCCAGCAAGCCAATTAGATTGGCCTTGTAAACTATTTCATTGTAAGACAATCTTGATCATATGGCCATCTTCATCATATGTTATTCATTTACTTCACTGGCATTTGGATGAAGCCCTTAGATCACACAAGACTATGGGACTTGGTTTGGTGACCATGGAATAATTCTCACACGATCGTGATCTTAAACCTTTCAAGTCATAGGATCTTAAGAGAACAAAGGCATCTAAGATCCGGATAGACTTGCACTAACGATGCATAATCCAAGAGTTGGATATTATTCCGTTCCATGAGCAACTGTATGAGATACGGGTGCATGTTAGTGGGTGCTTGTTAGGGAACAAGGCACTGAAGACCTGCCTGGAGAATCCACTAGATAGCCCAAGTGGCAAGTCGGTAGTGGCAAGTTCTCCTGCTTACGCTAGTGCATATCATTAGTCCTTTGATCTGAGGATCCATGGTAACCTTGTGTCCGATCCTCATGCTTTTGACTCTTCTTTGATCACTTAGCGGGTCTTTCGGGTTGAGATTAGGTATGAGCTACTTGGCATGAGGTTTGTGAGATCCAAGATGGAATCCGACTCCTCATCTTTGTGAAGGGTGAGTGCATCTCCTATGTGTTCTATAATGATCGATTCCAAGAAATCCTTGCGCAAGGTGATGTGACAATTTGGAAAGGCGTTTCCAAAGATGAGGTCACAAAGGAAATTGAACATTAAGAATAGAAACATAGTATTGAGGCTATTAAGGAGCCGACTAATATCTTGTCCTAGGCCTCTTTTGGGAGATAGGAGACGGGAGGACCGTATTTACGTGGTACGCGTAATGCTAGAATGGTTCTTCAAGAGCATTCATTTCGGCCAATTAGTTGGGCTCCATGGGCTTGAGGTTGGACATTGACCATGGAGATTGGGTGCTCTTCAATTAATGAGATTAATTGAATCGAGTCGCTTAGTTTAAATGAGTTTAAACTAATGTGAATATTTGATATTCCAAAAGTCACAAGGAGTTGTGAGCCCATGTCCAATGAATGGTAGAACCTAATAGGTCACACACAAAAGCCAATGACATGGTCAATTGAAGGAAGTAGAGTTTTCTAAGAGTTAGAAAATTCATAACCGTTTTGGAGGAGGCAAAATTGTAGTCATTTTGACTTGATCAATTTAAATGTTAAATTGGTCAAATTAATTTAAGAGTTAAATTAAGATCAATTAATTAAGGGTTAATTAATTTATGTCACATGACTATCAATTGGTCAAAATTAATTTAAGGGATAAATTAACTTTGACTAACTTAAATAGTTAAGCATTTTTAAGTTAAGTCAAATTATTATTGGTTAAATTAAAGTGTTTAATTTAATTGAGTTTGAGGATTATTTTTGGGAGAATAATTAAGTGAATGGTTCATTTAATGTGAATTGGAATTTAATTGCAAGACATTTCATAAGATGAAATTTGTGCTTCAATTAATATTCTTATTCACTAATTACTAGTTAGCGGCCACCTTGGCAAGGACACTTGGCATCATCTCCTTGGGGATGTTCATGGACCACTCCTATATATAGATATAGGAGTGTGGCCGGCCAAGAGAGAGAGAGAGCAAGTGTGTGCATGACTAGTGTGATTTCTCCCCATATTTTGTGTAGTGGGAATCTAATTTGTTAGCATCCCATTATTCTCTCCAACTTCCTCCTCCTCCTCCTTCCCAGCCTTCCAACCCTCATTGTCTGTAGATATTCCAACCATTCTATAGAGAATAGGCCATAGATTTGGTGTGTGGACTTTTACATTAGAGGCAATCTAATTTGGTTGCTCTTGCTCTTGACTGGAGCAGTTTTTTGGCAGCCAGTTCTTGCTAGTTCTGGGAGGACCTCTGGTGTTCTGATTGGGTTGAAGTTTGGACTGAAGAATCTTCAAAGGGTTGAGGAGTTCCTGTAAAAATTTCAGCAAAAACGGAGGAGTCCATCCAAGGGAAAATTGGTGGTGATCCTGCTGCGCCAGTGAAGAGACAGTTTGACGGTTTTCAAGAGTTTTCTCTTGCTCTTCGATTTTCTGTCATCACCCAGGTATTTTTCCCTTTATAAATCTGAATTTCATGCATGTATTGATCCTGGCGGTGTTGTTTGGGCTAGTTTATTCAGTTTTATGTTAAAATATTTGGATCCTAGTGCCACACATACCTTCACTAGAACCCCTATACAATTATTAGAGACTAATTATTCAATTCCCCAAAATGTACAATTATTAGAGATAAATAAGGGAGATTTATACCTCATTTGGAGACATATATACTTCATTTTGGCAATTATGTACTTGATTAAGCGTGAAAAGGTGGCCTGTGCATGTCATCGAGATATAAGTGCTTTTATACATGACTAAGGGAGATTTATACTTGATTTCTGAATTTTTGTACTTCATTATGGCAATTATGCAGTTGATTTCTGAATTTTTGTACTAATAATGATGAATTTTAGTTTTATTTCATTTTTTACCTTTCATTTATTAGTAATTAACGAACAAAACTCTAAAAATACTTTGTAATATTTAGTATGGTGTGAATAAACTATTGTTAAAAATATTAAAGTGATAACTATCAGTGTTCAACGGGATAAAGTTGTCTTTCGCAGTAGTGTAAAATATACCTTGGTGTTGAAAGTTGTAAACACTAGATTGTTCGATGATCATATCCATCCTATCACCCATACAAATATGTAATTCAGTTGGTCCGATAGTCTCAAAATACTGTACTTAAACTGCTATACAATTGTCAGAGACTAATTATTCCATTGCACAAAGTGCACAATTATTAGAGACTAATAAGGAAAATTTATACTTGATTTCGGGACATATATGCTTCATTTCAGCAACTATTACTTGATTTAGCATGAAACGGTAGCATGTGCATGTTGTACAAGATATCAGTGCTTTCGTACTTCAATAAGGGAGATTTATAGATGATTTTTTTTTATTTATGCACTTTATTTGGGCAATTATGGAGTTGATTTCTTGATATTTTTAATAATAAGGTTGAATTTTAGTTTTTTTCCACATTTTATGTTTTATTACTTAATTAATGAACAAAACTCTAAAATACTTCATAATATATAGTAAGGTATGAATAAAATAATGTAAAATATTAAAGTGATAACCATTAGTATTCAACGGGTTAAAGTTTTCATTCGCAGTAGCGTAAAATATAATGTATGCATTGAAAGTTGTAAACACAAGCGCCTTTGATGATCATATCCATCCAATCACCCATAGAAATTTGTACCTCTGTTGATCCGGTAGTCTCAAAATATTGTACTTGAACCCCTATATATTTATTAGAGACTAATTATTCAATTCCCCAAAGTGTACAATTATTAGAGATAAATAAGGGAGATTTATACCTCATTTCGAGATGTATGTACTTCACTTCGGCAATTATGAACTTGACTTAGCATGAAAAGGTAGCATGTGCATGTTATCCGAGATATCTGTGCTTTTGTACTTCAATAAGGGAGATTTAGACTTGATTTGGGAAATCTGAACTTCAATTTTGCAATTATGTACTGGATTCAGCATGTAAAGGTAGCATGTGCATGTCGTCAAGACATTAGTGCTTTCGTACTTCAACACGGGAGATTTCTACTTGATTTTGGGACATATGTACTTCATTTCGGCAATTGTGCACTTGATTAAGAGTGAAAATGTGGCATGTGCATGTGATCCGAGATATCAGTGCTTTTATACATGAATAAGGGAGATTTATACTTGATTTCTGGATTTTTGTACTTCATTATGGCAATTATGTAACTGATTTCTAGATTTTGTACTAATAATGATGAATTTTAGTTTTGCTTCATGTTTTACCTTTCATTTATTAGTTATTAATGAACAAAACTCTAAAAATACTTTGTAATATTTAGTATGGTATGAATAAACTAATGTTAAAATATTAAGTGATAACCATTAGTGTTCAACGGGATAAAGTTATCTTTCACAGTAGTGTAAAGTATACCTAGGCGTTGAAAGTTGTAAACACTAGAGTGTTCGGTAGTCATATTCATCCTATCATCCATACAAATATGTAGTTCAGTTGGTTCGATAGTCTTAAAATATTGTACTTGAATCCCTATAAAATTACTAGCGACTAATTATTTCACTGGACAAAGTGTACAATTGTTAGAGACTAATAAGGGAGATTTATACTTGATTTTAGGACATATGCAATTCAATTAAGCAATTATGTACTTGATTTAGCTTGAAAAGGTAGCATGTGTATGTTGTCTAAGATATCAATGCTTTTGTAATTCAATAAGGGAGATTTACACTTGATTTGGGGAAATATGTACTTCATTTCGGCAATTAAGTACTTGATTTGCCGTGAAAATGTAGCATGTGCATGTCACCCGAGAAATTAGTTCTTTAGACATAGGTACTTTACTTTGGCAATTATGCACTTAATTAAGCATCAAAAGGTAGCGCGTGCATGTTGTACGAGATGTCAGTGCTTTTATACTTCAATAAGGGAGATTTATAGTTGAGTTTTTTTATTTTTGTACTTTAATTAGGCAATTATGTAGTTGATTTCTTGATATTTTCAATAATAACGATGAATTTTAGTTTTTTTTCCATGTTTTGCCTTTTATTACTTAGTAACTAACAAACAAAACTCTAAAGTACATCGTAATATTTAGAAAGGTACGAGTGAAGTATTGTAAAATATTAAGGTGATAACCATTAGTGTTCAACGGGTTAAAGTTATCATTTTCAATAGTGTAAAATATACTTATGCACTGAAAGTTGTAAACATAAGCGCATTTGATGATCATATCCATCCAATCACCCATACAAATTTGTACCTTTGTTGGTCCGGTAGTCTCAAAATATTATAGTTGAACCCAATACAATTATTAGAGACTAATTATTCAATTCCCTGAAGTATACAATTATTAGAGACAAATAAGGGAGATTTATACCTCATTTTGGGACATATGTACTTTATTTCGGCAATTATGTGTCTAACTTAGAGTGAAAAGGTAGCATGTGCATGTTATCCAAGATATCAGCACTTTTGTACTTCAATAAGAGAGAATTACACTTGATTTGGGGAAATATAAACTTCACTTCGGCAATTTTGTTCTTGATTTAGCGTTAAAAGGTAGCATATGCATGTTGTCTAAGATATCAATGCTTTTGTACTTCAACAATAGAGATTTATACTTGATTTCGGGGCATATGTACATCATTTCGACAATTATGCACTTGATTAAATGTGAAAAGGTGGCTTGTGCATGTCCTTTGATATATCTGTGCTTTTGTATATCAATAAGGGAGATTTAGACTTTATTTTTGGATTTCTGTACTTCATTATGGCAATTACGTAGTTGATTTCTTGATTTTTGTACTAATAATGGTGAATTTTACTTTTGTTTTTTACATGTTTTGCCTTTTACTACTTAGTAATTAATGAACAAAACTCCAAAATACTTCATAATATTTAGTATGATATGAATAAACTAATGTAAAAATATTAAGTTCATAACCATTAGTGTTCGATGGGATAAAGTTATCTTTCATAGTAGTATAAAGTGTACCTAGGCATTGAAAGTTGTAAACACTAAAGTGTTCGACGATCATATCCATCCTATCACCCATTCAAAAACGTAGTTCAGTTGTTCCGACAGTCTAAAAATATTGTACTGGAACCCCTATACAATTATTAGGGACTAATTATTCCATTGCACAAGGTGTACAATTATTAGAGACTAATAAGGAAGACTGATACTTGATTTTGGGACTCATGTAGTTCATTTCAACGATTACGTACTTGATTTAGCGTGAAAAGGTAGCATATGCATGTTGTCTGAGATATCAATGCTTTTGTATTTCAACAAAGGAGATTTATACTTGATTCCAGGATATTTGTACTTCATTTTGGCAATTACACACTTGATTAAGCATCAAAAGGTAGCACGTGCATGTTTTACGAGATATCAGTGCTTTTGTACTTCAATAACGAAGATTTATATTTGATTTCGAGACATATGTACTTCATTTCGGCAATTATGCACTTGGTTAAGCGTCAAAAGGGTGTTTGTGCTTGTTGTACGAGATATCAGTGCTTTTGTACTTCAATAACGGAGATTTGTAGTCATTTTTTTATTTTTGTACTTTATTTTGGCAATTATGTAGTTGATTTCTTGATGTTTTTAATAATGAAGTTGAATTTTAGTTTTTTTCCATATTTTGCCTTTTATTACTTAGTAACTAAATAGCAAAACTCTAAAATACTCTGTAATATTTAGTAAGGTACGAATAAAATAATGTAAAATATTAAAATGATAACCATTAGTGTTTAATGGGTTAAAGTTATCATTCGCAGTAGTGTAAAATATACTCATGCATTGAAAGTTTTAAACACAAGCGCATTTGACGATCATATCCATCCAATCACCCATACAAAATTGTACCTCTGTTGGTCCGGCAGTCTCAAAATATAGTAGTTGAACCTTTATACAATAATTAGAGACTAATTATTCAATTCCACGAAGTGTACAATTATTAGAGACAAATAAAGGAGATTTATACCGCATTCCGGGAAATATATCCTTTATTTCGGCAATTATGTGCCTGACTTAGAGTGAAAAGGTAGCATGTGCATGCTATCAAGGATATCAGTGCTTTTGTATTTCAATAAGGGAGACTTACACTTGATTTGGGGAAATATGCACTTCATTTCGGCAATTATGTTCTTGATTTAGAGTGAAAATGTAGCATGTGCATGTCATCGAGACATCAGTGCTTTTGTGAGGAAGATTTGTACTTGATTTTGGGACATATGTACATCATTTTGGCAATTATGCACTTGATTAGATATGAAAAGGTAGCCGACGCATGTCCTTCGAGATATCAATGCTTTTGTACATCAATAAGGGAGATTTACACTTGATTTCTAGATTTTTGTACTTCATTATGGCAATTACATAGTTGATTTCTTGATTTTTGTCCTAATAATGGTGAATTTTACTTTTGTGTTTTTTCAAAGTTTTGCCTTTTATTACTTAGTAATTAACGAACAAAAATCTAAAATACTTCTTAATATTTAGTATGGTATGAATAAACTAATATTAAAATATAAAAGTGATAACCATTAGTGTTCAGCGGGATAAAGTTATCTTTCGTAGTAGTGTAAAGCATACCCAGGCATTGAAAGTTATAAACACTAGAGTCTTCTACAATCATATCCATCCTATCACCCATACAAATACGTAGTTCAGTTGTTCTGGCAGTCTCAAAATGTTGTACTTGAGCCCCTACACAATTATTAGAGACTAATTATTCCATCGCACAAGGTGTACAATTATTAGAGACTAGTAAGGGAGATTTGTATTTGATTTTGGGACTTATGTACTTCATTTCAACAATTATGTACTTGATTTAGCGTTAAAAGGTAGCATGTGAATATTGTCCGAGATATCAATGTTGTTGTACGTCAACAAAGGAGATTTATACTTGATTGCAGGACATATGTACTTCATTTTGGCAATTACACACTTGATTAAGCGTCAAAAGATAGCATGTGCATGTTACATGGGATATCAGTGCTTTTGTACATCAATAACGGAGATTTATAGTCATTTTTTTTTTTGTACTTTATTTAGGCAATTATGTAGTTCATTTAATGATTTTTTAATAATAATGTTGAATTTTAGTTTTTTTTCCCCACGTTTTACCTTTTATTACTATGTAACTAACTAACAAAACTCTAAAATACTTCACAATATTTAGTGAGGTACGAATAAAAAAAGGTAAAATATTAAAGTGATAACCATTAATGTTTAATGGGATAAAGTTATCGTTCGCAATAGTGTTAAATGTAACCATGCATTGAAAGTTGTAAACACAAGCGCATTTGATGATAATATCCATCCAATCACCCATACAAATTTGTACTTTTGTTGGTCCAGTAGTCTCAAAATATCGTACTTCAACCCCCATACAATTATTAGAGACTAATTATTCAATTCCCCAAAGTGTACAATTTTTAGAGACAAATAAGGGAGATTTATACCTCATTTTGGGACATACGTACTTTATTTCGGCAATTATGTACTTGAGTTAGCGTGAAAATGTAGCATGTGCATGTCATTCAATTATCAGTGCTTTTGTACATCAATAGAGGAGATTTACACCTGATTTCTGGATTTTTGCACTTCATTATGGCAAATATGTAGTTGATTTCTTGATTTTTGTAGTAAGAAATGATGAATTTTAGTTTCGTTTCTTGTTTCACCTTTCATTTATTAGTAATTAATGAACAAAACACTAAATTACTTCATAATATTTTGTATGGTATGAATAAATTAATGTTAAAATATTAAAGTGATAACCATTAGTGTTCAACGGGATAAAGTTATCTTTCGCAGTAGTGTAAAGTATACATCAGCATTGATAGTTGTAAACACTAGAGTGTTCAATGATCATATCCATCCTATGACCCGTACAAATATGTAGTTCAGTTGGTTCGATAGTCTCAAAATATTGTACTTGAACCCCTATACAATTATTAGAGACTAATTATTCAATTACACAAAGTGTACAATTACTAGAGACAAATAAGGCAGATTTGTACATGATTTTGGGACATATGTACTTTATTCCATCAATTATGTACTTGATCTAGCATAAAAGGTAGCATGTGCATGTTGTCCAGATATCAATGCTTTTGTACTTCAACGGAGGAGATTTATACTTGATTTCTGGACATATATACTTCATTTTGGCAATTATGCAGTTGATTAAGCATGAAATGGTGGCATGTGCTTGTCATCCGAGATATCAGTGCTTTTGTACATCAATAAGGGAGATTTATACTTAATTTCTTGATTTTTGTACTTCATTATGGCAATTATGAAGTTGATTCCTTTATTTTTGTACTAATATCGATGAAATATTATTGTGTTTCGTGTTTTACCTTTCATTTATTAGTAATTAACGAAAAAAACTCTAAATTACTTCGTAATATTTGGTATGGTATGAATAATCTAATGTTAAAATATTAAAGTGATAACCATTAGTGTGCAACGGGATAAAGTTATCTTTCACAGTAGTGTAAAGTATACCTAGGCGTTGCAAGTTGTAAACATTAGAGTTTTCAACGATCATATCCATCCTATCACCCCTACAAATATGTAGTTCAGTTGGTCTGATGGTCTCAAAATATTGTATTTGGAAACTATATAATTATTAGAGACTAATTATTCCATTGCACATAGTGTACAATTATTAGAGACTAATAAGGGAGATTTATACTTGATTTCGGGATATATGTACTTCAATTCAGCAATTATGTACTTGATTTAGCATGAAAAGGTAGCACGCGCATGTTGTCCAAGATATCAATGCTTTTGTACTTCGATAAAGGGAGATTTACACTTCATTTGGGGAAATATTTACTTCATTTTTACAATTATGTACTTGATTTGGCGTGAAAATGTAGCATATGCATGTGACCCGAGAAATCAGTGCTTTTGTTCTTCAACACGGGAGATTTATATTTGATTTTGAGACATATGTAATTCGTTTCGGTAATTCTGCACTTGATTAAGCATCAAAAGGTAGCTTGTGCTTGTTATACGAGATATCAGTGGTTTTGTACTTCAATAAGGGAGATTTATAGTTGATTTTTGGATTTTTGTACTTTATTTAGGCAATTATGTTGTTGATTTCTTGATTTTTTTTAATAATAATGATGAATTTTAGATTTTTTTCCATCTTTTGCCTTTTATTACTTAGTAACTAATGAACAAAACTCTAGAATACTTCCTAATGTTTAGTAAGGTACTAATAAAATAATGTAAAATATTAAAGTGATAATCATTAGTGCTCAACGGGTAAAAGTTATCATTCGTAGTAGTTTAAAATATACCTATGCATCAAAAGTTGTAAGCACAAGCGCATTTGACGATCATATCCATCCAATCACCTATAAAAATTTGTACTTCTGATGGTCCGGTAGTCTCAAAATATTATACTTTGACCCCTATATACAAATATTAGAGACTAATTATTTAATTTCCCAAAGTGTACAATTATTAGAGACAAATAAGGGAGATTTATACCTGATTTCGGGACATATGTACTTTATTTCGGCAATTATGCACTTAACTTTGCATGAAAAGGTAGCATGTGCATGTTATCTGAGATATCAGTGCTTTTGTACTTCAATAAGGGAGATTTACACTTGATTTTGGGAAATATGTGTTTCATTTTGGCAAATTATTTTAGTACGAAAAGGTAGCTTGTGCTTGTCGCCGAGACATCAGTCCTTTTATACTTCAACAAGGGATATTTATACTTGATTTCGGGACATAGGTACTTCATTTCGGGAATTGTGCACTTGATTAAGCAAAAAAAGGTGGCTTGTGCATGTCATTCGAGATATCAGTGCTTTTGTACATCAATAGGGAAGATTTATACCTGATTTCTAGATTTTTGTACCTCATTATGGCAACTATGTAGTTGATTTCTTGATTTTTGTACTAATAATGATGAATTTTAGTTTCATTTCATGCTTTACCTTCCATTTATTAGTAATCAACGAACAAAACACTAAATTACTTCGTAATATTTGGTATGGTATGAATAAACTAATGTTAAAATATTAAAGTGACAGCCACTAATGTTCAACAAGATAAAGTTATCTTTCGCGGTAGTGTAAAGTATACCTCGGCGTTGAAAGTTGTAAACACTAGAGTGCTCGACGGTCATATCCATCCTATCACCCATACAAATATGTAGTTCAGTTGGTTCAATAGTCTGAAAATATTTTGCTTGAACCCTTAAACAATTATTAGAGACTAATTATTCCATTGCACAAAGTGTACAATTATTAGAGACTATTATGGGAGATTTATACTTAATTTTGGGACATATGTACTTCATTTAAGCAATTATTTACTTGATTTAGCATGGAAAGGTAGCATGTGCATGTTGTCCGAGATATCAATGCTTTTGTACTTCAACAATGGAGATTTATACTTGACTTCGGGGCATATGTACTTCATTTTGGCAATTATGTACTTGATTAGACGTGAAAAGGTGGCCTACGCATGTCCTTCAAGATATCAGTGCTCTTGTACATCAATAAGGGAGATTTATACTTGATTTCTGGATTTTTGTACTTCATTGTGGCAATTACGTAGTTGATTTCTTTATTTTTGTCCTAATAATGTTGAATTTTACTTTTGTGTTTTTTCAAAGTTTTGTCTTTTATTACTTAGTAATTAACAATCAAAACTCTAAAATGCTTCTTAATATTTAGTATGGTACAAATAAACTAATGTTAAAATATTAAAGTGATAGCCATTAGTGTTCAACGGGATAAAGTTATCCTTCGTGGTAGTGTAAAGTATACCTAGGCATTAAAAGTTGTAAACACTAGAGTGTTCGACGATCATATCCATCCTATCACCCATACAAATACGCAGTTCAGTTGTTCCGGCAGTCTCAAAATATTGTACTTGAACCCCTACACAATTATTAGAGACTAATTATTCCATCGCACAAGGTGTACAATTATTACAGACTAATAAGGGAGATTTATACTTGATTTTGGGACTTATGTACTTCATTGCAAAAATTATGTACTTGATTTAGCGTGAAAAGGTAGCATGTGAATATTGTCCAAGATATCAATGTTGTTGTACATCAACAAAGGAGATTTGTACTTGATTGCAGGACATATGTACTTCATTTCGGCAATTACGCACTTGATTAAGCATCAAAAGGCAGCATGTGCTTGTTACACGGGATATCAGTGCTTTTGTACTTCTATAACGAAGATTTATAGTCATTTTTTTATTCTTGTACTTTATTTAGGCAATTATGTAGTTGATTTCATGATTATTTAATAATAATGTTGAATTTTAGTTTTTTTTCCCATGTTTTGCCTTTTGTTACTAAGTAACTAACTAACAAAACTCTAAAATACTTCGTAATATTCAGTGATGTACGAATAAAATAAGGTAAAATATTAAAGTGATAACCATGAATGTTAATGGGTTAAAGTTATCCTCCGCAATAGTGTTAAATATACCCATGCATTGAAAGTTGTAAACTCAAGCGCATTTGCTGATCATATCCATCTAATCACCCATACAAATTTGTACTTCTGTTGGTCCGGTAGTCTCAAAATATAGTACTTCAACCCCCATGCAATTATTAGAGACTAATTATTCAATTCCCAAGGTGTACAATTTTTAGAGACAAATAAGGGAGATTTATACCTTATTTTGGGACATATGTCATTCCATTATCACTGCTTTTGTACATCAATAGGGGAGATTTAGACCTAATTTCTGGATTTTTGTACTTCATTATGGCAACTATGTAGTTGATTTCTTGATTTTTGTACTAATACTAATGAATTTTAGTTTCGTTTCATGTTTTACCTTTCATTTATTAGTAATTAACGAACAAAACACTAAATTACTTCATAATATTTTGTATGGTATGGATAAACTAATGTTAAAATATTAAAGTGATAACCATTAGTGTTCAACGAGATAAAGTTATCTTTCGCGGTAGTGTAAAGTATACCTCGGCATTGGAAGTTGTAAACACTAGAGTGTTCGACGATCATATCCATCCTATGACCCGTACAAATATGTAGTTCAGTTGGTTCGATATTCTCAAAATATTGTACTTGAACCCCTATAAAATTATTAGAGACTAATTATTCCATTGCACAAAGTGTACAATTACTAGAGACTAATAAGGTAGATTTGTACATGATTTCGGGACATATGTACTTTATTCCATCAGTTATGTACTTGATCTAGCATAAAAGGTAGCATGTGCATGTTGTCCGGATATCAATGCTTTTGTACTTCAACGGAGGAGATTTATACTTGGTTTCTGGACGTATATACCTCATTTTGGCAATTATGCAGTTGATTAGACGCGAAATGGTGGCATGTGCATGTCATCCGAGATATCAGTGCTTTTGTACATCAATAAGGGAGATTTATACTTAATTTCTTGATTTTTGTACTTCAGTATGGCAATTATGTAGTTGATTCCTTGATTTTTGTACTAATATCGACGAAATATTATTGTGTTTTGTGTTTTACCTTTCATTTATTAGTAATTAACGAAAAACACTCTAAATTACTTCGTAATATTTGGTATGGTATGAATAAACTAATGTTAGAATATTAAAGTGATAACCATTAGTGTGCAACGGGATAAAGTTATCGTTCACAGTAGTGTAAAGTATACCTAGGCGTTGCAAGTTGTAAACATTAGAGTTTTCAACGATTATATCCATCCTATCACCCCTACAAATATGTAGTTCAGTTGGTCTGATGGTCTCAAAATATTGTATTTGGAAACTATATAATTATTAGAGACTAATTATTCCATTGCACATAGTGTACAATTATTAGAGACTAATAAGGGAGATTTATACTTGATTTCGGGATATATGTACTTCATTTCAGCAATTATGTACTTGATTTCAGCAATTATGTACTTGATTTAGCATGAAAAGGTAGCACGCGCATGTTGTCCAAGATATCAATGCTTTTGTACTTCGATAAGGGAGATTTACACTTGATTTGGGGAAATATTTACTTCATGTTGACAATTATGTACTTGATTTGGCGTGAAAATGTAGCATATGCATGTGACCCGAGCAATCAGTGCATTTGTTCTTCAACACGGGAGATTTATATTTGATTTTGAGACATATGTAATTCGTTTCGGTAATTCTGCACTTGATTAAGCATTAACAGGTAGCTTGTGCTTGTTATACGAGATATCAGTGGCTTTGTACTTCAATAAGGGAGATTTATAGTTGATTTTTGGATTTTTATACTTTATTTAGGCAATTATGTTGTTGATTTCTTGATTTTTTTAATAATAATGATGAATTTTAGATTTTTTTCCATCTTTTGCCTTTTATTACTTAGTAACTAATGAACAAAACTCTAGAATACTTTGTAATATTTAGTAAGGTACAAATAAAATAATGTAAAATATTGAAGTGATAATCATTAGTGCTCAACGGGTTAAAGTTATCACTCGTAGTAGTTTAAAATATACCTATGCATCGAAAGTTGTAAGCACAAGTGCATTTGACGATCATATCCATCCAATCACCTATAAAAATTTGTACTTCTGATGGTCCGGTAGTCTCAAAATATTATACTTGAACCCCTATATACAATTATTAAAGACTAATTATTTAATTTCCCAAAGTGTACAATTATTAGAGACAAATAAGGGAGATTTATACCTGATTTCGGGACATATGTACTTTATTTCGGCAATTATGCACTTAACTTTGCATGAAAAGGTAGCATGTGCATGTTATCTGAGATATCAGTGCTTTTGTACTTCAATAAGGGAGATTTACACTTGATTTTGGGAAATATGTGTTTCATTTTGGCAAATTATTTTAGTATGAAAAGGTAGCATGTGCTTGTCGCCGAGACATCAGTCCTTTTGTACTTTAGCAAGGGAGATTTATACTTGATTTCGGGACATAGGTACTTCATTTCGGGAATTATGCACTTGATTAAGCAAAAAAAGGTGGCTTGTGCATGTCATTCGAGATATCAGTGCTTTTGTACATCAATAGGGAAGATTTATACCTGATTTCTAGATTTTTGTACCTCATTATGGCAACTATGTAGTTGATTTCTTTATTTTGGTACTAATAATGATGAATTTTAGTTTCATTTCATGTTTTACCTTCCATTTATTAGTAATCAATGAACAAAACACTAAATTATTTCGTAATATTTGGTATTTGTTGAATAAACTAATGTTAAAATATTAAAGTAACAACCATTAATGTTCAACAAGATAAAGTTATCTTTCGCGATACTGTAAAGTATACCTCGGCGTTGAAAGTTGTAAACACTAGAGTGTTCGGCGGTCATATCCATCCTGTCACCCATACAAATATGTAGTTCGGTTGGTTCAATAGTCTGAAAATATTTTGCTTGAACCCCTAAACAATTATTAGAGACTAATTATTCCATTGCACAAAGTGTGCAATTATTAGAGACTAATATGGGAGATTTATACTTTATTTTGGGACATATGTACTTCATTTCAGCAATTATGTACTTGATTTAGCGTGGAAAGGTAGCATGTGCTTGTTGTCCGAGATATCAATGCTTTTGTACTTCAACAATGGAGATTTATACTTGATTTCGGGGCATATGTACTTCATTTTGGCAATTATGTACTTGATTAGACGTGAAAAGGTGGCCTACGCATGTCCTTCAAGATATCAGTGCTCTTGTACATCAATAAGGGAGATTTATACTTGATTTCTGGATTTTTGTACTTCATTATGGCAATTACGTAGTTGATTTCTTGATTTTTGTCCTAATAATGGTGAATTTTACTTTTGTGTTTTTTCCAAGTTTTGCCTTTTATTACTTAGTAATTAACAAACAAAACTCTAAAATGCTTCTTAATATTTAGTATGGTACAAATAAACTAATGTTAAAATATTAAAGTGATAGCCATTAGTGTTCAACGGGATAAAGTTATCTTTCGTGGTAGTGTAAAGTATACCTAGGCATTGAGTTGTAAACACTAGAGTGTTCGACGATCATATCCATCCTATCACTCATACAAATACGTAGTTCAGTTGCTCCAGCAGTCTCAAAATATTGTACTTGAACCCCTACACAATTATTAGAGACTAATTATTCCATCGCACAAGGTGTACAATAATTACAGACTAATAAGGGAGATTTATACTTGATTTTGGGACTTATGTACTTCATTTCAAAAATGATGTACTTGATTTAGCGTGAAAAGGTAGCATGTGAATATTGTCCGAGATATCAATGTTGTTGTACGTCAACAAAGGAGATTTAGACTTGATTGCAGGACATATATACTTCATTTATGCAATTACGCAGTTGATTAAGCATGAAAAGGGAGCATGTGCATGTTACACGTGATGTCAGTGCTTTTGTACTTCTATAACGGAGATTTATAGTCATTTTTTTATTCTTGTACTTTATTTAGGCAATTATGTAGTTGATTTCATGATTTTTTAATAATAATGTTGAATTTTAGTTTTTTTTTTCCTTGTTTTGCCTTATGTGACTAAGTAACTAACTAACAAAACTCTAAAATACTTCGTAATATTCAGTGAGGTACGAATAAAATAAGGTAAAATATTAAAGTGATAACCATTAATGTTTAACAGGTTAAAGTTATCCTCCATAATAGTGTTAAATATACCCATGCATTGAAAGTTGTAAACACAAGTGCATTTGACGATCTTATCCATCCAATCACCAAACAAATTTGTACTTCTGGTGGTCCGGTAGTCTCAGAATATAGTACTTCAACCCTGATACAATTATTAGAGACTAATTATTCAATTCCCCTAAGTGTACAATTTTTAGAGGCAAATAAGGGAGATTTATACCACATTTTTGGACATATGTACTTCATTTCGGCAATTATGTACTCGAGTTTGCGTGAAAATATTTCATGTGCGTGTCATTCGAGATATTAGTGCTTGTGTACATCAATAGGGGATATTTATACCTGATTTCTGGATTTTTGAACTTCATTATGGCAACTATGTAGTTGATTTCTTGATTTTTGCACTAATAATGATGAATTTTTGTTTCGTTTCATGTTTTACCTTCCATTTATTAGTAATTAACGAACAAGACACGAAATTACTTCATAATATTTTGTATGGTATGAATAAACTAATGTTAAAATATTAAAGTGATAACCATTAGTGTTGAACGGGATAACGTTATCTTTCGCGGTAGCGTAAAGTATACCTCGGCGTTGAAAGTTGAAAACACTAGAGTGTTCAACGATCATATCCACCGTATTACCCATACAAATATGTAGTTCAGTTGATTCGATAGTCTCAAAATATTGTACTTGAACCTCTATACAATTATTAGAGACTAATTATTCCATTACACAAAGTGTACAATTACTAGAGACTAATAAGGGAGATTTATTCTTGATTTCGGGATATATGTACTTTATTCCAGCAATTATGTACTTGATCTAGCATAAAAGGTAGCGTGTGCATGTTGTCCGAAATATCAATGCTTTTGTACTTCAATAGATGAGATTTATACTTGATTTCGGGACATATATACCTCATTTTTGCAATTATGCACTAGATTAAGCGTGGAAAGGTGGCATGTGCTTGTCATATGAGATATCAATGCTTTAGTACATCAATAAGGGTGATTTATACTTGGTTTCTTGATTTTTGTACTTCATTATGGCAATTATGTAGTTGGTTTCTTGATTTGTGTGCTAATAATGATGAAATTTTAATGTGTTTTATGTTTTACCTTCCATTTATTAGTACTTAATGAACAAAACTCTAAATTAATTTATAATATTTGGTATGGTATGACTAAACTAATGTTAAAATATTAAAGTGATAACCATTAGTGTGCAACGGGATAAAGTTATATTTCGCAGTAGTGTAAAGTATACCTAGGCATTGAAAGTTGTAAACACTAGAGTGTTCCATGATCTAGTGGTAAACAATAGAGTGCGCAATTATGTAGTTCAGTTGGTCCGATAGTCTCAAAATATTGTACTTGAAGTAATATACAATTATTAGAGACTTATTATTCCATTCCACTGGACACTAATAAGGGAGATTTATACTTGATTTCAGGATATATGTAATTCATTTTAACAATTATGTATTTGATTTAGCGTGAAAAGATAGCATGTGCATGTTGTTCGACATATTAATGGTTTTGTACTTCAACATGGAAGAGTTATACTTGATTTCGGGACATATATACATCATTTTGGCAATTATGCACTTGATTAAGCCTAAAAAGGTGGCATGTGCATGTCCTTTGAGATATCAGTGCTTTTGTACATCAATAAGGGAGATTTACACTTGATTTCTGGATTTTTATACTAATAATGATGAATTTTAGTTTTGTTTTTTTTCTTTCCGTGTTTTGCCTTTTATTACTTAGTAATTAACGTACAAAACTCTAAAATACTTCATAATATTTAGTATGGTTTGAATAAACTAATGTTAAAATATTAAAGTGATAACAATTAGTGTTCAATGGGTTAAAGTTATCATTCGCAGTAGTGTAAAATATACCTATGCATTGAAAGTTGTTAACATAGTCGCATTTGACGATCATATCCATCTAATCACCCATACAAATTTGTACTTCTGTGTGTCCAGTAGTATATGTACTTCATTTCGGCAATTATGTACTTGACTTAGCATGAAAACGTAGCACGTGCATGTTATCCAAGATATCAGTTCTTTTGTACTTCAATAAGGGACATTTACACTTGATTTGGGGAAATATGTACTTTATTTCGGCAATTATTTTAGCGTGAAAGGGTAGCATCTGCATGTCGACGAGACATTAGCTCTTTTGTACTTCAACAAGGAAGATTTATACTTGATTTCATGATATATGTACTTCATTTCGGCAATTATACACTTAATTAAGTGAGAAAAGGTGGCCTGTGTGTGTCATATGAGATATCAGTGCTTGTGTACATCAGTAAGGGAGATTTGCACTTGATTTCTGGATTTTTGTAATTCATTATGCCAATTATGTAGTTAATTTACTGATTTTTGCACTAATAATGATGAATTTTAGTTTTGTTTCATATTTAACCATTCATTTATGAGTAATTAACAAACAAAACTCTAAAATACTTAGTAATATTTAGGATGGTATGAATAAACTAATGTTAAAATAATAAAGTGATAAACATTAGTGTTCAACGGGATAAAGTTATCTTTCGTAGTAGTGTAAACTATACCTAAGCGTTGAAAGTTGTAAACACAAGAGTAATTGACGATCATATCCATCATATCACCCATACAAATATGTACTTCAGTTTGTCCGATAGTCTCAAAATATTGTCCTCGAACCCCTATACAATTATTACAGATTAATTATTCAATTCCCCAAAGTGTACAGTCATTAGAGATAAATAAGGTTGATTTATACCTCATCTCAGGGCGTATGTACTTTATTTCGGCAATTATGTATATGATTTGGCATGAAAAGAAAGCATGTGCATGTTGTCTGAGATATTAATGCTTTTGTACTTCAATAAGGGAGATTTAGACTTGATTTTGGGAAATGTGTACTTCAATTCAGAAATTTTGTAGTTGATTTGGCGTGAAAAGGTAGCATGTCCATGTCGCCCGAGAAATCAGTGCTTTTGTACTTCAACAAAGGAGATTTATAATTGATTTCGGGACATATGTACTGCATTTCGGCAATTATGCATTTGATTAAGCATGGAAAGGTAACTTGGGCATGTTGTCCAAGGTGTTAATGATTTTGTACTTCAATAAGGGGATTTATACTTGAGTTTTGGATTTTTGTACTTTATTTAGACAATTATGTAGTTGATTTCTTGATTTTTGTAGTAGTAATGACGAATTTTACTTTTGTTCCATGTTTTGCCTTTTATTTTTTAGAAATTAATGAAAAAAGCTTTAAAATACTTTGTAATATTTACTATGGTACGAATAAAATAATGTAAAATATAAAAGTGATAACCATTAGTGTTCAACGGGTTAAAGTTATCAATCGCGGTAGTGTAAAGTATACTTATGCATTGAAAGTTGTAAACACAGGCACATTTGACGATCATATCCAACCTATCACCCATACAAATCTATACTTCAGTTGGTCCGGTAGTCTCAAAATATTGTACTTGAACTCCAATACAATTATTAGAGACTAATTATTGAATTCCCCAAAGTGTACATTTATTAGACGCAAATAAAGGAGATTTGTACCTCATTTCGGGACACATGTACTTCATTTAGGCAATTTTGGAATTGATTAAGTGTAAAAGGTAGCATATACATGTTGTCCAAGATATCAGTGTCGTTATACTTCAATAAGGGAGATTTATACTTGATTTTTGGATTTTTGTACTTTATTTAGGCAATTACATAGTCGATTTTTTTTATTTTTTTAATAATAGTGATGAGTTTCATTTTTTTTCCCATGTTTTTCATTTTCTTACTTTGTAATTAACGAACAAAACTCTAAAAGACTTCGTAATATTTAGTAAGGTACGAATAAAATAACGTAAAATATTAAAGTGATTAGCATAGGTGTTCAACGGGTTAAAGTTATCATTCGCAACAGTGTAAAATATACCTATGCATTGAAAGTTGTAGACACAAGTGCATTTGATGATCATATCCATCCAATCACCCATACAAATTTGCACTTCTGTTGGTCCGACTCAAAATATTGTACTTGAACCCCTATACAATTATTAGAGACTAATTAGTCAAACCCCAAAAGTAAACAATTATTAGAGAGAAATAAGGGAGATTTATACCTCATTTCGGGACATATGTACTTTATTTTGGAAATTATGCACTTGACTTTGCGTGAAAAGGTAGGATGTGCACGTTGTTTGAAATATAAGTGCTTTTGTACATCAACAAGTGAGATTTATACTTGATTTCATGACATATGTACTTATTCGGCGTGAAAAGGTAGCATGTGAATATCACTCAGGAAATCAGTGCCTCTGAACTTCAACGAGGGAGATTTATATTTTATTTGGGGATATATGTAGTTCATTTCGGCAATTGTGCACTTGATTAAGCTTGAAAAGGTAGCATATGCATGTTGTCCGACAAACCAACGCTTTGTACTTCAATAAGGTGGATTTATACTTTATTTTTGGATTTTTGTACTTTATTTAGGCAACGATGTAGTTGATTTCTTGATTTTTGTAAAAGTAATGATGAATTTTAGTTTCGTTCCAAGTTTTGTCTTTTATTTCTTGGAAATTAATGAACAAAACTCTAAAATACTTTATAATATTTAGTTTGGTATGATTAAAATAATGTAAAATATTTAAGTGATAATCATAAGTGTCCAACAAGTTAAAATTATCAATCGCTGTAGTGTGAAGTAGACATATGCATTGAAAGTTGTAAACACAAGAGCATTTGACGATCATATTCATCCTATAACCCGTACAAATTTACACTTCAGTTGGTCCGATAGTCTCAAAATAGTGTACTTGAACCCTATACAATTATTAGAGACTAATCATTCAATACCCTAAAGTATACTATTATTAGAGAGAAATAAGAGAGATTTATACCTCATTTGCAGACATATATTCTTCATTTCAGCAATTATGTACTTAACTTAGCGTGAAAAGATGGCTTGTGCATGTTGTCCGAGATATCAGTGCTTTTGTATTTCAATAAGGGAGATTTACACTTGATTTGGGGAAATATGAACTTCATTTCAGCAATTATAGACTTGATTTAGTGTTAAAACGTAGCATGTGCATGTCGTCTAGATATTAGTGCTTTCGTACTTCAACAAGGCAAATTTATGCTTGATTTCTTGCATATATACTTCATTTAAGCAATTTTGCAAATGATTAAGCGTTAAAAGGTAGCATATACATGTCATCCGAGATATTAGTGCTTTTGTACATCAATAAGGGAGATTTATACTTGATTTCTGGATTTGTGTGCTTCATTATGACAATTATGTAGTTGATTTCTTGATTTACGTACAAATAATGATGAATTTTAGTTTTGTTCCGTGTTTTGCCTTTCATTTATTAGTAACTGACAAACAAAACTCTAAAATACTTCGTAATATTTAGTATGGTATGAATAAACTAATGTTAAAATTTTAAAGTGATAAACATTAGTGCTCAATGGGATAATGTTATCTTTCGCAGTAGTCTAAAGTACACCTAGCCATTGAAAGTTGCAAACATAAGAGCAATTGACGATCATATCCATCCCATCACCCGTACAAATATGTAATTTTGTTGTCCAATAGTCTCAAAATATTTTCCTCGAACCCCTATACAATTATTAGAGACTAATTATTCAATTCCCTACAGTGTACAGTCATTCGAGATAAATGAGGGTGATTTATACGTCATCTCAGGACATATGTACTTTATTTCATCAATTATGTACTTCACTTAGCATGAAAGGGAAGCATGTGCATGTTGTCGGAGATGTTAATGCCTTTGTACTTCAATAAGGGAGATTTTGACTTGATTTGGGAAATATGTACTTCATTTCAGAAATTTTGTAGTTGATTTGGCGTGAAAAGACAGCATGTGCATGTCGCCTAAGAAATCAGTGCTTTTGTACTTCAACAAAGGACATTTATATTTGATTTCGGGACATATGTACTTCATTTCGGCAATTATACTTTTGACTAAGCATGAAAAGGCAACTTGTGCATGTTGTCCGAGGTATCAGTGATTTTGTACTTCAATAAGGGGATTTATAATTGATGTTTGGATTTTTGTACTTTATTTAGGCAATTATGTAGTTGATTTTTGGATTTTTGCAGTAGTAATAATGAATTTTAGTTTTGTTCATGTTTTGCATTTTATTTCTCAGAAATTAATGAACAAAACATCAAAATACTTCGTAATATTTAGTATGGCACAAATAAAATAAAGTAAAATATTAAAGTGATAACCATTAGTGTTCAAAAGGTTAAAGTTATCATTCGCCGCAGTGTAAAGTATACCTATACATTGAAATATTAAAGTGATAACACATGCACATTTAACGATCATATCATTCCTATCACCTATACAAATTTGTACTTCAATTGCTCCGGTAGTCTCAAAATATTGTACTTGAACCCCAACACAATTATTAGAGGCTAATTATTTAATTCCCCAAAGTGTACAATTATTAGAGACAAATAAGGGAGATTTATACCTCATTTCGGGACATGTGTACTTCATTTCGTGAAAAGGTAGGATGTGCATGTTGTTTGAAATATCATTGCTTTGGTACTTCAATATGGGAGATTTACACTTGATTTGTGGAAATGGGAACTTCATTTCGACAATTATGTATTTGATTTAGTGTGAAAAGGCAGCATGTTCGTGTGATTCAGACATTAGTGCTTTTGTACTTCGACAAGGGAGATTTATACTTGATTTCGTGATACGTGTACTTATTTCACATGAAAAGGTAGCATGTGAATGTTACTCGGGAAATCAATGCCTCTGTACTTCAACGAGGGAGATTTATATTTTAGTTGGGGACATATGTAGTTCATTTCGGCAATTGTGCACTTGATTAAGCTTGAAAAGGTAGCATGTGCATGTTGTCCAATGGACCAATGCTTTTGTAGCTCAATAAGGGAGATTTGTACTTGATTTTTGGATTTTTGTACTTTATTTAGGCGATTATGTAGTTGATTTCTTGATTTTTGTAACAGTAATGTCGAATTTTAGTTTTCTTCCATGTTTTGCCTATTATTTCTTAGAAGTTAATGAACAAAACTATAAAATACTTCGTAATATCTAGTGTGGTAAGAATAAATAATGTAAAATATTTGAGTGATAATCATAAGTGTTCAACGGCTTAAAGTTGTCATTTGTTGTAGTGCAAAGTATGCCTGTTCATTGGAAGTTGTAAACAAAAGAGCATTTGACGATCATATCCATCCTATGACCCGTACAAATTTGCACTTCAGTTGGTCCGGTAGTCTCAAAATAGTGTACTTGAACTCCTATACAATTATGAGAGACTAATTATTCAATTCCCCAAAGTGTACTGTTATTAGAGACAAGTAAGGGAGATTTATACCCCATTTCCAGACATATGTACTTCATTTCAGCAATTATGTACTTCAGTTAGCGTGAAAAGGTGGCTTGTGCTTGTTGTCCGAGATATCAGTGATTTTGTATTTCAATAAGGGAGATTTGCACTTGATTTGGGGAAACATGAACTTCATTTCAACAATTATAGACCTAATTTAGCGTTAAAACGCAGCGTGGGTATGTCGTCTAGACATCAATGCTGTCGCACTTCAGCAAGGCAAATTTATACTTGATTTTGGGCATGAGTACTTCATTTAAGCAATTTTGCAATTGATTAAGCGTTAAAAGGTAGCCTATACATGTCGTCCGAGATATCAGTGCTTTTGTACTTTAATAAGGGAGATTAATACTTAATTTCTGGATTTATGTGCTTCATTATGGCAATTATGTAGTTGATTTCTTGATTTTTGTACAAATAATGATGAATTTTAGTTTTGTTCCATGTTTTACCTTTCATTTATTAGTAACTGACAAACAAAACTCTAAAATACTTCGTAATATTTAGTATGGTATGAATAAACTTATGTTAAAATATTAAAGTGATAAGCATTAGTTTTCAATGGGATAAAGTTATTTTTCGCACTAGTGTAAAGTATACCTAGGCATGAATGTTGTAAACACAAGACTAATTGACGATCATATCCATCCTATCACCCGTACAAATATGTACTTCAATTTGTCCGATAGTCTCGAAATATTGTCCTTGAACCCCTATAAAATTATTAGAGACTCATTATTAAATTCCCTACAGTGTACAATCATTAAAGAGAATTTATGGTGATTTATACGTCATCTCAGGACGTATGTACTTTATTTTGTCAATTATGTACTTCACTTAGCATGAAAGGGAAGCATGTGCATGTTGTCGGAGATATTAATGCTTTTGTACTTCAGTAAGGGAGATTTAGACTTGATTTTGGGAAATATGTACTTCATTTCAGAAATTTTGAAGTTGATTTGGCGTGAAAAAGATAGCATTTTCATGTCACATGAGAAATCAATGCTTTTGTACTTCAACAACGGACATTTATATTTGATTTCGGGACATATGTACTTCATTTCGACAATTATGCTTTTGACTAAGCATGAAAAGGCAACTTGTGCATGTTGTCCGAGGTATCAGTGATTTTGTACTTTAATAAGGGGATTTATAATTGATGTTTGGATTTTTGTACTTTATTTAGGCAATTATGTAGTTGATTTTTGGATTTTTGCAGTAGTAATAATGAATTTTAGTTTTGTTCATGTTTTGCATTTTATTTCTCAGAAATTAATGAACAAAACATCAAAATACTTCGTAATATTTAGTATGGTACAAATAAAATAAAGTAAAATATTAAAGTGATAACCATTAGTGTTCAAAAGGTTAAAGTTATCATTCGCCGCAGTGTAAAGTATACCTATACATTGAAATATTAAAGTGATAACACATGCACATTTAACGATCATATCATTCCTATCACCTATACAAATTTGTACTTCAATTGCTCCGGTAGTCTCAAAATATTGTTCTTGAACCCCAATACAATTATTAGAGACTAATTATTTAATTCCCCAAAGTGTACAATTATTAGAGACAAATAAGGGAGATTTATACCTCATTTCGGGACATGTGTACTTCATTTCGTGAAAGGGTAGGATGTGCATGTTATTTGACATATCATTGCTTTTGTACTTCAATATGGGAGATTTACACTTGATTTGTGGAAATGGGAACTTCATTTCGACAATTACGTATTTGATTTAGTGTGAAAAGGCAGCATGTTTATGTGATCCAGACATCAGTGCTTTTGTACTTCGACAAGGGAGATTTATACTTGATTTTGTGATACGTGTACTTATTTGACACGAAACGGTTGCATGTGAATGTCACTCGGGAAATCAGTGCCTCTGTACTTCAACGAGGGAGATTTATATTTTATTTGGGGACATATGTAGTTCATTTCGGCAATTGTGCACTTGATTAAGCTTGAAAAGGTAGCATGTGCATGTTGTCCAATGGACCAATGCTTTTGTAGCTCAATAAGGGAGATTTGTACTTGATTTTTGGATTTTGGTACTTTATTTAGGCGATCATGTAGTTGATTTCTTGATTTTTGTAACAGTAATGTCGAATTTTAGTTTTGTTCCATGTTTTTTCCATTATTTCTTAGAGGTTAATGAACAAAATTATAAAATACTTCGTAATATCTAGTGTGGTATGAATAAAATAATGTAAAATATTTGAGTGATAATCACAAGTATTCAACGTGTTAAAGTTGTCATTCGTTGTAGTGTAAAGTATACCTATTCATTGAAAGTTGTAAACAAAAAACCATTTGACGATCATATCCGTCCTATGACCGGTACAAATTTGCATTTCAGTTGGTCCGGTAGTCTCGAAATAATGTACTTGAACTCCTATACAATTATAAGAGACTAATTATTCAATTCCCCAAAGTGTATTGTTATTAGGGACAAGTAAGGGAGATTTATACCCCATTTCCAGACATATGTACTTCATTTCAGCAATTATGTACTTCAGTTAGCATGAAAAGGTGGCTTGTGCTTATTGTCCGAGATATCAGTGATTTTGTATTTCAATAAGGGAGATTTACACTTGATTTGGGGAAATATGAACTTCATTTCAACAATTATAGACCTGATTTAGCGTCATAACGCAGCGTGTGCATATCGTCCAGACATCAGTGCTTTCGCACTTCAGCAAGGCAAATTTATACTTGACTTCGGGCATATGTACTTCATTTAAGCAATTTTGCAATTGATTAAGCGTTAAAAAGTAGCCTATACATGTCGTCAGAGATTTCTGGATTTGTGTGCTTCATTATGGCAATTATGTAGTTGATTTCTTTATTTTTGTACAAATAATGATGAATTTTACTTTTGTTCCATGTTTTACCATTCATTTATTAGTAACTAACAAACAAACTCCAAAATACTTCGTAATATTTAGTATGGTATGAATAAACCAATGTTAAAATATTAAAATGATAAGCATTAGTTTTCAATGGGATAAAGTTATTTTTCGCACTAGTGTAAAGTATACCTAGGCATGAATGTTGTAAACACAAGAGTAATTGACGATCATATCCATCCTATCACCCATACAAATATGTACTTCAGTTTGTCTGATAGTCTCGAAATATTCTCCTTGAACCCCTATACAATTATTAGAGACTCATTATTCAATTCCCTACATTGTACAATCATTAAAGAGAAATAAAGGTGATCTATACGTTATCTCAGGACGTATGTACTTTATTTTGTCAATTATGTACTTCACTTAGCATGAAAGGGAAGCATGTGCATGTTGTCGGAGATATTAATGCTTTTGTACTTCAATAAGGGAGATTTAGACTTTATTTTGGGAAATATGTACTTCATTTTAGAAATTTTGAAGTTGATTTGGCGTGAAAAAGATAGCATGTCGATGTCGCCTGAGAAATCAGTGCTTTTGTACTTCAACAAGGGACATTTATATTTGATTTCGGGACATATGTACTTCATTCCGGTAATTATGCTTTTGACTAAGCATGAAAAGGCAACTTGTGCATGTTGTCCGAGGTATCAGTGATTTTGTACTTCAATAAGGGGAATTATACTTGATTTTTGGATTTTTGTACTTTATTTAGGCAATTATGTAGTTGATTTTTGGATTTTTGCAGTAGTAATGTCGAATTTTAGTTTTGTTCCATGTTTTGCATTTTATTTCTTAGAAATTAATGAACAAAACTTTAAAATACTTCGTAATATTTAGTATGGTACAAATAAAATAATGTAAAATATTAAAGTGATAACCATTAGTGTTCAAAAGTTTAAAGTTATCATTCGTTGCAGTGTAAAGTATACCTATGCATTGAAATACTAAAGTGATAACACATGCACATTTAACGATCATATCATTCCTATCACCTATACAAATTTGTACTTCAATTGCTCCAGTTGTCTCAAAATATTGTACTTGAACCCCAATACAATTATTAGAGACTAATTATTTAATTCCCCAAAGTGTACAATTATTAGAGACAAATAAGGGAGATTTATACCTCATTTCGGGACATGTGTACTTCATTTCGTGAGAGGGTAGGATGTGCATGTTGTTTGACATATCATTACTTTTGTACTTCAATGTGGGAGATTTACACTTGATTTGTGGAAATGGGAACTTCATTTCGACAATTACGTATTTGATTTAGTGTGAAAAGGCAGCATGTTCAAGTGATCCAGACATCAGTGCTTTTGTACTTCGACAAGGGAGATTTATACTTGATTTCGTGATACGTGTACTTATTTGACATGAAACGGTTGCATGTGAATGTCACTCGGGAAATCAATGCCTCTGTACTTCAACGAGGGAGATTTATATTTTATTTGGGGACATATGTAGTTCATTTCGGCAATTGTGCACTTGATTAAGCTTGAAAAGGTAGCATGTGCATGTTGTCCAATGGACTAATGCTTTTTGTAGCTCAATAAGTGAGATTTGTACCTGATTTTTGGATTTTGTACTTTATTTAGGCGATCATGTAGTTGATTTCTTGATTTTTGTAACAGTAATGTCGAATTTTAGTTTTGTTCCATGTTTTGTCCATTATTTCTCAGAAGTTAATGAACAAAATTCTAAAATACTTCGTAATATCTAGTGTGGTATGAATAAAATAATGTAAAATATTTGAGTGATAATCACAAGTATTCAACGAGTTAAACTTGTCATTCGTTGTAGTGTAAAGTATACCTATTCATTGAAAGTTGTAAACAAAAAAGCATTTGACGATCATATCCGTCCTATAACCCGTACAAATTTGCACTTCAGTTGGTTCGGTAGTCTCAAAATAGTGTGGTTGAACTCCTATACAATTATGAGAGACTAATTATTCAATTCCCCAAAGTGTACTATTATTAGAGACAAGTAAGGGAGATTTATACCCCATTTCCAGACATATGTACTTCATTTCAGCAATTATGTTCTTCAGTTAGCGTGAAAAGATGGCTTGTGCTTGTTGTCCGAGATATCAATGATTTTGTATTTCAATAAGGGAGATTTGCACTTGATTTGGGGAAACATGAACTTCATTTCAACAATTATGGACCTGATATGGCGCTAAAACGCAGCGTGTGTATGTCGTCTAGACATTAGTGCTTTCGCATTTCAGCAAGGCAAATTTATACTTAATTTTGGGCATGAGTACTTAATTTAAGCAATTTTTTAATTGACTAAGCGTTAAAAGGTAGCCTATACATGACGTCCGAGATATCAGTGCTTTTGTACTTTAATAAGGGAGATTTATACTTGATTTCTGGATTTGTGTGCTTCATTATGGCAATTATGCAGTTGATTTCTTGATTTTTGTACAAATAATGATGAATTTTACTTTTGTTCCATGTTTTACCTTTCATTTATTCGTAACTAAGAAACAAAACTCTAAATACTTCGTAATATTTAGTATGGTATGAATAAACTTATGTTAAAATATTAAAGTGATAAGCATTAGTTTTCAATGGATTAAAGTTATTTTTCGCACTAGTGTAAAGTATACCTAGGCATGATTGTTGTAAACACAAGAGTAATTGACGATCATATCCATCCTATCACCCGTACAAATATGTACTTCAGTTTGTCTGATAGTCTCGAAATATTGTCCTTGAACCCCTATACAATTATTAGAGACTCATTATTCAATTCCCTACAGTGTACAATCATTAAAGAGAAATAAAGGTGATTTATACGTCATCTCAGGACGTATGTACTTTATTTTGTCAATTATGTACTTCACTTAGCATGAAAGGGAAGCATGTGCATGTTGTCGGAGATATTAATGCTTTTGTACTTCAATAAGGGAGAATTAGACTTTATTTTGGGAAATATGTACTTCATTTCAGAAATTTTGTAGTTGATTTGGCGTGAAAAAGATAGCATGTCGATGTCGCCTGAGAAATCAGTGCTTTTGTACTTCAACAAGGGACATTTATATTTGATTTCGGG
This sequence comes from Jacaranda mimosifolia, assembly GCA_018894105.1. Classification (NCBI taxonomy): domain Eukaryota; kingdom Viridiplantae; phylum Streptophyta; class Magnoliopsida; order Lamiales; family Bignoniaceae; genus Jacaranda; species Jacaranda mimosifolia. The sequence continues at coordinate 10,743,230 of CM032130.1, read as the reverse complement.
ACATATGTACTTCATTCCGGTAATTATGCTTTTGACTAAGCATGAAAAGGCAACTTGTGCATGTTGTCCGAGGTATCAGTGATTTTGTACTTCAATAAGGGGATTTATACTTGATTTTTGGATTTTTGTACTTTATTTAGGCAATTATGTAGTTGATTTTTGGATTTTTGCAGTAGTAATGTCGAATTTTAGTTTTGTTCCATGTTTTGCATTTTATTTCTTAGAAATTAATAAACAAAACTTTAAAATACTTCGTAATATTTAGTATGGTACAAATAAAATAATGTAAAATATTAAAGTGATAACCATTAGTGTTCAAAAGTTTAAAGTTATCATTCACTGCAGTGTAAAGTATACCTATGCATTGAAATATTAAAGTGATAACTCATGCACATTTAACGATCATATCATTCCTATCACCTATACAAATTTGTACTTCAATTGCTCCAGTAGTCTCAAAATATTGTACTTGAACCCCAATACAATTATTAGAGACTAATTATTTAATTCCCCAAAGTGTACAATTATTAGAGACAAATAAGGGAGATTTATACCTCATTTCGGGACATGTGTACTTTATCTCGTGAAAGGGTAGGATGTGCATGTTGTTTGAAATATCATTACTTTTGTACTTTAGTATGGGAGATTTACACTTGATTTGTGGAAATGGGAACTTCATTTCGACAATTACGTATTTGATTTAGTGTGAAAAGGCAGCATGTTCATGTGATCCAGACATCAGTGCTTTTGTACTTCGACAAGGGAGATTTATACTTGATTTCGTGATACGTGTACTTATTTGACACGAAAAGGTTGTATGTGAATGTCACTCGGGAAATCAGTGCCTCTGTACTTCAACGAGGGAGATTTATAATTTATTTGGGGACATATGTAGTTCATTTCGGCAATTGTGCACTTGATTAAACTTGAAAAGGTAGCATGTGCATGTTGTCCGATGGACCAATGCTTTTGTAGCTCAATAAGGGAGATTTGTACTTGATTTTTGGATTTTTGTACTTTATTTAGGCGATCATGTAGTTGATTTCTTGATTTTTGTAACAGTAATGTCGAATTTTAGTTTTGTTCCATGTTTTGTCCATTATTTCTTAGAAGTTAATGAACAAAATTCTAAAATACTTCGTAATATCTAGTGTGGTATGAATAAAATAATGTAAAATATTTGAGTGATAATCACAAGTATTCAACGGGTTAAAGTTGTCATTCGTTGTAGTGTAAAGTATACCTATTCATTGAAAGATGTAAACAAAAAAGCATTTGACGATCATATCCGTCCTATGACCCGTACAAATTTGCACTTCAGTTGGTTCGGTAGTCTCAAAATAGTGTACTTGAACTCCTATACAATTATGAGAGACTAATTATTCAATTCCCCAAAGTGTACTGTTATTAGAGACATGTAAGGGAGATTTATACCCCATTTCCAGACATATGTACTTCATTTCAGCAATTATGTACTTCAGTTAGCGTGGAAAGGTGGCTTGTGCTTGTTGTCCGAGATATCAGTGATTTTGTATTTCAATAAGGGAGATTTGCACTTGATTTGGGGAAACATGAACCTCATTTCAACAATTATGGACCTGATATAGCGTTAAAACGCAGCGTGTGTATGTCGTCTAGACATCAGTGCTTTCACACTTCAGCAAGGCAAATTTATACTTGACTTCGGGCATATGTACTTCATTTAAGCAATTTTGCAATTGATTAAGCGTTAAAAAGTAGCCTATACATGTCGTCAGAGATTTCTGGATTTGTGTGCTTCATTATGGCAATTATGTAGTTGATTTCTTGATTTTTGTACAAATAATGATGAATTTTACTTTTGTTCCATGTTTTACCTTTCATTTATTAGTAACTGACAAACAAAACTCGAAAATACTTCGTAATATTTAGTATGGTATGAATAAACCAATGTTAAAATATTAAAGTGATAAGCATTAGTTTTCAATGGGATAAAGTTATTTTTCGCACTAGTGTAAAGTATACCTAGGCATGAATGTTGTAAACACAAGAGTAATTGACGATCATATCCATCCTATCACCCGTACAAATATGTACTTCAGTTTGTCTGATAGTCTCGAAATATTGTCCTTGAACCCCTATACAATTATTAGAGACTCATTATTCAATTCCCTACAGTGTACAGTCATTAAAGAGAAATAAAGGTGATTTATACGTCATCTCAGGACGTATGCACTTTATTTTGTCAATTATGTACTTCACTTAGCATGAAAGGGAAGCATGTGCATGTTGTCGGAGATATTAATGCTTTTGCACTTCAATAAGGGAGATTTAGACTTGATTTTGGGAAATATGAACTTCATTTCAGAAATTTTGTATTTGATTTGGCGTGAAAAAGATAGCATGTCGATGTCGCCTGAGAAATCAGTGCTTTTGTACTTCAACAACGGACATTTATATTTGATTTCGGGACATATGTACTTCATTCCGGTAATTATGCTTTTGACTAAGCATGAAATGGCAACTTGTGCATGTTGTCCGAGGTATCAGTGATTTTGTACTTCAATAAGGGGATTTATACTTGATTTTTGGATTTTTGTGCTCTATTTAGGCAATTATGTAGTTGATTTTTGGATTTTTGCAGCTGTAATGACGAATTTTAGTTTTGTTCCATGTTTTGCATTTTATTTCTTAGAAATTAATGAACAAAACTTTAAAATACTTCGTAATATTTAGTATGGTACAAATAAAATAATGTAAAATATTAAAGTGATAACCATTAGTGTTCAAAAGGTTAAAATTATCATTCGCCGCAGTGTAAAGTATACCTATGCATTGAAATATTAAAGTGATAACACATGCACATTTAACGATCATATCATTCCTATCACCTATACAAATTTGTACTTCAATTGCTCCGGTAGTCTCAAAATATTGTACTTGAGCCCCAATACAAATATTAGAGGCTAATTATTTAATTCCCCAAAGTGTACAATTATTAGAGACAAATAAGGGAGATTTATAGCTCATTTCGGGACATGTGTACTTCATTTCGTGAAAGGGTAGGATGTGTATGTTGTTTGAAATATCATTACTTTTGTACTTCAATATGGGAGATTTACACTTGATTTGTGGAAATGGGAACTTCATTTCGACAATTACGTATTTGATTTAGTGTGAAAAGGCAGCATGTTCATGTGATCCAGACATCAGTGCTTTTGTACTTCGACAAGGGAGATTTATACTTGATTTCGTGATACGTGTACTTATTTGACACGAAACGGTTGCATATGAATGTCACTCGGGAAATCAGTGCCTCTGTACTTCAACGAGGGAGATTTATATTTTATTTGGGGACATATGTAGTTCATTTCGGCAATTGTGCACTTGATTAAGCTTGAAAAGGTAGCATGTGCATGTTGTCCAATGGACCAATGCTTTTATAGCTCAATAAGGGAGATTTTTACTTGATTTTTGGATTTTTGTACTTTATTTAGGCGATCATGTAGTTGATTTCTTGATTTTTGTAACAGTAATGTCGAATTTTAGTTTTGTTCCATGTTTTGTCCATTATTTCTTAGAAGTTAATGAACAAAATTCTAAAATACTTCGTAATATCTAGTGTGGTATGAATAAAATAATGTAAAATATTTGAGTGATAATCACAAGTATTCAACGGGTTAAAGTTGTCATTCGTTGTAGTGTAAAGTATACCTATTCATTGAAAGTTGTAAACAAAAAAGCATTTGACGATCATATCCGTCCTATGACCCGTACAAATTTGCACTTCAGTTGGTTCGGTAGTCTCAAAATAGTGTACTTGAACTCCTATACAATTATGAGAGACTAATTATTCAATTCCCCAAAGTGTACTGTTATTAGAGACAAGTAAGGGAGATTTATACCCCATTTCCAGACATATGTACTTCATTTCAGCAATTATGTACTTCAGTTAGCGTGAAAAGATGGCTTGTGCTTGTTGTCTGAGATATCAGTGATTTTGTATTTCAATAAGGGAGATTTGCACTTGATTTGGGGAAACATGAACTTCATTTCAACAATTATGGACCTGATATAGCGTTAAAACGCAGCGTGTGTATGTCGTCTAGACATCAGTGCTTTCGCACTTCAGCAAGGCAAATATATACTTGATTTTGGGCATGAGTACTTCATTTAAGCAATTTTTTAATTGATTAAGCGTTAAAAGGTAGCCTATACATGACGTCCGAGATATCAGTGCTTTTGTAGTTTAATAAGGGTGATTTATACTTGATTTCTGGATTTGTGTGCTTCATTATGGCAATTATGTAGTTGATTTCTTGATTTTTGTACAAATAATGATGAATTTTACTTTTGTTCCATGTTTTACCTTTCATTTATTCGTAACTGACAAACAAAACTCTAAATACTTCGTAATATTTAGTATAGTATGAATAAACTTATGTTAAAATATTAAAGTGATAAGCATTAGTTTTCAATGGGATAAAGTTATTTTTCGCACTAGTGTAAAGTATACCTAGGCATGAATGTTGTAAACACAAGAGTAACTGACGATCATATCCATCCTATCACCCGTACAAATATGTACTTCAATTTGTCCGATAGTCTCGAAATATTGTCCTTGAACCCCTATACAATTATTAGAGACTCATTATTAAATTTCACACAGTGTACAATCATTAAAGAGAATTTAAGGTGATTTATACGTCATCTCAGGACGTATGTTCTTTATTTTGTCAATTATGTACTTCACTTAGCATGAAAGGGAAGCATGTGCATGTTTTAGGAGATATTAATGCTTTTGTACTCCAATAAGGGAGATTTAGACTTGATTTTGGGAAATATGCACTTCATTTCAGAAATTTTGTTGTTGATTTGGAGTGAAAAGGTGGCATGTCCAAGTCGCCTAGGAAATCAGTGCTTTTGAACTTCAACAAGGGACATTTATATTTGATTTCGGGACATATGTACTTCATTTCGGCAATTATGCCTTTGACTAAGCTTGAAAAGGTAACTTGGGCATGTTGTCCGAGGTATCAGTGATTTTGTATTTCAATAAGGGGATTTATACTTGATTTTTGGATTTTTGTATTTTATTTAGGCAATTATGTAGTTGATTTTTGGATTTTTGCAGTAGTAATGATGAATTTTAGTTTTATTCCATGTTTTGCAATTTATTTCTCATAAATTAGTGAACAAAACTTTAAAATACTTCGTAATATTTAGTATGGTACAAATAAAATAAAGTAAAATATTAAAGTGATAAGAATTAGTGTTCAAAAGGTTAAAGTTATCATTCGCCGCAGTGTAAAGTATACCTATGCAATGAAATATTAAAGTGATAACACATGCACATTTAACGACCATATCATTCCTATCACCTATACAAATTTGTACTTCAATTGCTCCGGTAGTCTCAAAATATTGTACTTGAACCCCAATACAATTATTAGAGACTAATTATTTAATTCCCCAAAGTGTACAATTATTAGAGACAAATAAGGGAGATTTATACCTCATTTCGGGACATGTGCACTTCATTTCGTGAAAAGGTAGGATGTGCATGTTGTCAGAAATATCAGTGCTTTTGTACTTCAATATGGGAGATTTACACTTTATTTTGGGAAATGGGAACTTCATTTCGACTATTATGTGTTTGATTTACTGTGAATAGGCAGCATGTTCATGTGATCCAGACATCAGTGCTTTTGTAATTCGACAAGGGAGATTTATACTTGATTTCGTGATATGTCTACTTATTTGGCGTGATTTGTACTTGATTTTTCCATTTTTTTATTTAGGCGATTATGTAGTTGATTTCTTTATTTTTGTAACAGTAATGACGAATTTTAGTTTTGTTCCATTTTTTGTCTATTATTTCTTAGAAGTTAATGAACAAAACTCTAAAATACTTCGTAATATCTAGTGTGGTATGAATAAAATAATGTAAAATATTTGAGTGATAATCAAAGGTGTTCAACGGGTTAAAGTTGTCATTCGTTGTAGTGTAAAGTATACCTATTCATTGAAAGTTGTAAACAAAAGAGCATTTGACGATCACATCCGTCCTATTACCTGTACAAATTTGCACTTCAGTTGGTCCGGTAGTCTCAAAATAGTGTACTTGAACTCCTGTACAATTGTGAAAGACTAATTATTCAATTCCCCAAAGTGTACTGTTATTAGAGACAACTAAGGGAGATTTATACCCCATTTCCAGACATATGTACTTCATTTCAGCAATTATGTACTTCAGTTAGCGTGAAAAGGTGGCTTGTGCTTGTTGTCCGAGATATTAGTGATTTTGTATTTCAATAAGGGAGATTTGCACTTGATTTGGGGAAACACGAACTTCATTTCAACAATTAAGGACCTGATATAGCGTTAAAACGCAGCGTGTGTATGTCGTCTAGACATCAGTGCTTTCGCACTTCAGCAAGGCAAATTTATACTTGATTTTGGGCATGAGTACTTCATTTAAGCAATTTTTTAATTGATTAAGCGTTAAAAGGTAGCCTATACATGACGTCCGAGATATCAGTGCTTTTGTACTTTAATAAGGGTGATTTATACTTGATTTCTGGATTTGTGTGCTTCATTATGGCAATTATGTAGTTGATTTCTTGATTTTTGTACAAATAATGATGAATTTTACTTTTGTTCCATGTTTTACCTTTCATTTATTCGTAACTGACAAACAAAACTCTAAATACTTCGTAATATTCAGTATGGTATGAATAAACTTATGTTAAAATATTAAAGTGATAAGCATTAGTTTTCAATGGGATAAAGTTATTTTTCGCACTAGTGTAAAGTATACCTAGGCATGAATGTTGTAAACACAAGAGTAATTGACGATCATATCCATCCTATCACCCGTACAAATATGTACTTCAATTTGTCCGATAGTCTCGAAATATTGTCCTTGAACCCCCATACAATTATTAGAGACTCATTGTTAAATTCCCTACGGTGTACAATCACTAAAGAGAATTAAGGTGATTTATACGTCATCTCAGGACGTATGTTCTTTATTTTGTCAATTATGTACTTCACTTAGCATGAAAGGGAAGCATGTGCATGTTTTAGGAGATATTAACGCTTTTGTACTCCAATAAGGGAGATTTAGACTTGATTTTGGGAAATATGTACTTCATTTCAGAAATTTTGTAGTTAATTTGGAGTGAAAAAGTGGCATGTCCAAGTCGCCTAGGAAATCAGTGCTTTTGAACTTCAACAAGGGACATTTATATTTGATTTCGAGACATATGTACTTCATTTCGGCAATTATGCCTTTGACTAAGCATGAAAAGGTAACTTGGGCATGTTGTCCGAGGTATCAGTGATTTTGTATTTCAATAAGGGGATTTATACTTTATTTTTGGATTTTTGTACTTTATTTAGGTAATTATGTAGTTGATTTTTGGATTTTTTCAGTAGTAATGACGAATTTTAGTTTTATTCCATGTTTTGCATTTTATTTCTCAGAAATTAGTGAACAAAACTTTAAAATACTTCGTAATATTTAGCATGGTACAAATAAAATAATGTAAAATATTAAATTGATAACAATTAGTGTTCAAAAGGTTAAAGTTATCATTCGCCGCAGTGTAAAGTATACCTATGCATTGAAATATTAAAGTGATAACACATGCACATTTAACGACCATATCATTCCTATCACCTATACAAATTTGTACTTCAATTGCTCCGGTACTCTCAAAATATTGTACTTGAACCCCAATACAATTATTAGAGACTAATTATTTAATTCCCCAAAGTGTACAATTATTAGAGACAAATAAGGGAGATTTATACCTCATTTCGGGACATGTGCACTTCATTTCGTGAAAAGGTAGGATGTGCATGTTGTCAGAAATATCAGTGCTTTTGTACTTCAATATGGGAGATTTACACTTTATTTTGGGAAGTGGGAACTTCATTTCGACAATTATGTGTTTGATTTACTGTGCATAGGCAGCATGTTCATGTGATCCAGACATCAGTGCTTTTGTAATTCGACAAGGGAGATTTATACTTGATTTCGTGATATGTCTACTTATTTGGCGTGATTTGTACTTGATTTTTGCATTTTTTTATTTAGCCGATTATGTAGTTGATTTCTTGTTTTTTGTAACAGTAATGACGAATTTTAGTTTTGTTCCATGTTTTGTCTATTATTTCTTAGATGTTAATGAACAAAACTCTAAAATACTTCGTAATATCAAGTGTGGTATGAATAAAATAATGTAAAATATTTGAGTGATAATCAAAGGTGTTCAACAGGTTAAAGTTGTCATTCGTTGTACTGTAAAGTATACCTATTCATTGAAAGTTGTAAACAAAAGAGCATTTGACGATCACATCCGTCCTATTACCCGTACAAATTTGCACTTCAGTTCGTCCGGTAGTCTCAAAATAGTGTACTTGAACTCCTATAGTATTATTAGAGTCAAATTATTCAATTTCCCAAAGTGTACTGTTATTAGAGACAAGTAAGGGAGATTTATACCCTATTTCCAGATTTATGTACTTTATTTCAGCAATTATGTACTTCAGCTAGCGTGAAAAGGTGGCTTGTGATTGTCGTCCGAGATATCAGTGATTTTACGTTTCAATATGGGAGATTTACACTTGATTTGGGTAAACATGAACTTCATTTCAACAATTATAGACCTGATTTAGCGTTAAAACGCAGCGTGTGCATGTCGTCCAGAAATCAGTGCTTTCGCACTTCAGCAAGGCAAATTTATACTTGATTTCGGGCATATGTACTTCATTTAAGCAATTTTGCAATTTATTAAGCGTTAAAAGGTAGCTTATAAATGTCGTCCGAGATATCAGTGCTTTCGTACTTTAATAAGGGAGATTTATACTTGATTTCTAGATTTGTGTGCTTCATTATGGCGGTTATGTAGTTGATTTCTTGATTTTTGTACAAATAATGATGAATTTTAGTTTTGTTCCTTGTTTTACCTTTCATTTATTAGTAACTGACAAACAAAACTCTAAAATACTTCGTAATATTTAGTACGGTATGATTAAACTAATGTTAAAATATTAAAGTGATAAACATTAGTGTTCAATGGGATAAAGTTATTTTTCGCAGTTGTGTAAAGTATACCTAGGCATGAATGTTGTAAACACAAGAGTAATTGACGATCATATCCATCCTATCACCCGTACAAATATGTACTTCAGTTTGTCCGACAATCTCGAAATATTGTCCATGGACCCCTATACAATCATTAGAGACCCATTATTCAGTTCCCTAGAGTGTACAAACATTAAAGAGAAATAAAGGTGATTTATACGTCATCTCAGGACATATGTACTTTATTTCGGCAATTATGTACTTCACATAGCATGAAAGGGAAGCATGTGCATGTTTTAGGAGATATTAACGCTTTTGTACTCCAATGAGGGAGATTTAGACTTGATTTTGGGAAATATGTACTTCATTTCAGAAATTTTGTAGTTGATTTGGAGTGAAAAGGTGGCATGTCCAAGTCGCCTGAGAAATCAGTGCTTTTGAACTTCAACAAGGGACATTTATATTTGATTTCGAGACATATGTACTTCATTTCGGCAATTTGCCTTTGACTAAGCATGAAAAGGTAACTTGTGCATGTTGTCTGAGGTATCAGTGATTTTGTATTTAAATAAAGGGATTTATACTTGATTTTTGGATTTTTGTACTTTATTTTGGCAATCATGTAGTTGATTTTTGGATTTTTGCAGTAGTAATGACGAATTTTAGTTTTGTTCCATGTTTTGCATTTTATTTCTCAAAAATTAGTGAACAAAACTTTAAAATACATCGTAATATTTGGTATGGCACAAATAAAATAATGTAAAATATTAAAGTGATAACAATTAGTGTTCAAAAGGTTAAAGTTATCATTCGCCGCAGTGTAAAGTATACCTATGCATTGAAATATTAAAGTGATAAAACATGCACATTTAACGATCATATCATTCCTATCACCTATACAAATTTGTACTTCAATTGCTCCGGTAGTCTCAAAATATTGTACTTGAACCCCAATACAATTATTAGAGACTAATTATTTAATTCCCCAAAGTGTACATTTATTAGAGACAAATAAGGGAGATTTATACCTCATTTCGGGACATGTGCACTTCATTTCGTGAAAAGGTAGGATGTGCATGTTGTCAGAAATATCAGTGCTTTTGTACTTCAATATGGGAGATTTACACTTTATTTTGGGAAGTGGGAACTTCATTTCGACAATTATGTGTTTGATTTACTGTGAATAGGCAGCATGTTCATGTGATCCAGACATCAGTGCTTTTGTAATTCGACAAGGGAGATATATACTTGATTTCGTGATATGTCTACTTATTTGGCGTGATTTGTACTTGATTTTTGGATTTTTGTACTTTATTTAGGCGATTATGTAGTTGATTTCTTGATTTTGGTAACAGTAATGACGAATTTAAGTTTTGTTCCATGTTTTGTCTATTATTTCTTAGAATTTAATGAACAAAACTCTAAAATACTTCGTAATATCTAGTGTGGTATGAATAAAATAATGTAAAATATTTGAGTGATAATCAAAGGTGTTCAACGGGTTAAAGTTTTCATTCGTTGTAGTGTAATTTATACCTATTCATTGAAAGTTGTAAACAAAAGAGCGTTTGACGATCACATCCGTCCTATTACCCGTACAAATTTGCACTTCAGTTCGTCCGGTAGTCTCAAAATAGTGTAGTTGAACTCCTATAGTATTATTAGAGTCTAATTATACAATTTCCCAAAGTGTACTGTTATTAGAGACAAGTAAGGGAGATTTATACCCCATTTCAAGCTTTATGTACATCACTTAAGCAATTATGTACTTCAGTTAGCATGAAAATGTAGCTTGTGCTTGTCGTCCGAGATATCAGTGATTTTACGTTTCAATATGGGCGATTTACACTTGATTTGGGGAAATATGAACTTCATTTCAACAATTATAGACCTGATTTAGCGTTAAAGCGCAGCGTGTGCATGTCGTCCAGAAATCAGTGCTTTCGCACTTCAGCAAGGCAAATTTATACTTGATTTCGGGCATATGTATTTATTTTAAGCAATTTTTCAATTTATTAAGCGTTAAAAGGTAGCTTATAAATGTCGTCCGAGATATCAGTGCTTTCGTACTTTAATAAGGGAGATTTATACTTGATTTCTGGATTTGTTTGCTTCATTATGGCGGTTATGTAGTTGATTTCTTGATTTTTGTACAAATAATGATGAATTTTAGTTTTGTTCCTTGTTTTACCTTTCATTTATTAGTAACTGGCAAACAAAACTCTAAAATACTTCGTAATATTTAGTACGGTATGATTAAACTAATGTTAAAATATTAAAGTGATAAACATTAGTGTTCAATGGGATAAAGTTATTTTTTGCAGTTGTGTAAAGTATACCTAGGCGTGAATGTTGTAAACACAAGAGTAATTGACAATCATATCCATCCTATCACCCGTACAAATATGTACTTCAGTTTGTCCGACAATCTAGAAATATTGTCCATGGACCCCTATACAATCATTAGAGACCCATTATTCAATTCCCTAGAGTGTACAAACATTAAAGAGAAATAAAGGTGATTTATACGTCATCTCAGGACATATGTACTTTATTTCGGCAATTATGTACTTCACATAGCATGAAAGGGAAGCATGTGCATGTTTTAGGAGATATTAACGCTTTTGTACTCCAATAAGGGAGATTTAGACTTGATTTTGGGAAATATGTACTTCATTTCAGAAATTTTGTAGTTGATTTGGAGTGAAAAGGTGGCATGTCCAAGTCGCCTGAGAAATCAGTGCTTTTGAACTTCAACAAGGGACATTTATATTTGATTTCGGGACATATGTACTTCATTTCGGCAATTATGCCTTTGACTAAGCATGAAAAGGTAACTTGTGCATGTTATCCGAGGTATCACTGATTTTGTATTTCAATAAGGGGATTTATACTTGATTTTTGGATTTTTGTACTTTATTTAGGCAATCATGTAGTTGAATTCTGGATTTTTGCTGTAGTAATGACGAATTTTAGTTTTGTTCCATGTTTTGCATTTTATTTCCCAGAAATTAGTGAACAAAACTTTAAAATACTTCGTAATATTTAGTATGGTACAAATAAAATAATGTAAAATATTAAATTGATAACAATTAGTGTTCAAAAGGTTAAAGTTATCATTCACCGCAGTGTAAAGTATACCTATGCATTGAAATATTAAAGTGATAACACATGCACATTTAACGATCATATCATTCCTATCACCTATACAAATTTGTACTTCAATTGCTCCGGTAGTCTCAAAATATTGTACTTGAACCCCAATACAATTATTAGAGACTAATTATTTAATTCCCCAAAGTGTACAATTATTAGAGACAAATAAGGGAGATTTATACCTCATTTCGGGACATGTGCACTTCATTTCGTGAAAAGGTAGGATGTGCATGTTGTCAGAAATATCAGTGCTTTTGTACTTCAATATGGGAGACTTACACTTTATTTTGGGAAATGGGAACTTCATTTCGACAATTATGTGTTTGATTTACTGTGAATAGGCAGCATGTTCATGTGATCCAGACATCAGTGCTTTTGTAATTCGACACGGGAGATATATACTTGATTTCATGATATGTCTACTTATTTGGCGTGATTTGTCCTTGATTTTTGGATTTTTGTACTTTATTTAGGCGATTATGTAGTTGATTTATTAATTTTGGTAACAGTAATGACGAATTTTAGTTTTGTTCCATGTTTTGTCAATTATTTCTTAGAAGTTAATGAACAAAACTCTAAAATACTTCGTAATATCAAGTGTGGTATGAATAAAATAATGTAAAATATTTGAGTGATAATCAAAGGTGTTCAACAGGTTAAAGTTGTCATTCGTTGTACTGTAAAGTATACCTATTCATTGAAAGTTGTAAACAAAAGAGCATTTGACGATCACATCCGTCCTACTACCCGTACAAATTTGCAGTTCAGTTCGTCCGGTGGTCTCAAAATAGTGTACTTGAACTCCTATAGTATTATTAGAGTCTAATTATTCAATTTCCCAAAGTGTACTGTTATTAGAGACAAGTAAGGGAGATTTATACCCTATTTCCGGATTTATGTACTTTATTTCAGCAATTATGTACTTCAGCTAGCGTGAAAATGTGGCTTGTGCTTGTCGTCCGAGACATCAGTGATTTTACGTTTCAATATGGGAGATTTACACTTGATTTGGGGAAATATGAACTTCATTTCAACAATTATAGACATGATTTAGCGTTAAAACGTAGCGTGTGCATGTCGTCCGGAAATCAGTGTTTTTGCACTTCAGCAAGGCAAATTTATACTTGATTTCGGGCATATGTACTTCATTTAAGCAATTTTGCAATTTATTAAGCGTTAAAAGGTAGCTTATATATGTCGTCTGAGATATCAGTGCTTTCGTACTTTAATAAGGGAGATTTATACTTGATTTCTGGATTTGTGTGCTTCATTATGGCGGTTATGTAGTTGATTTCTTGATTTTTGTACAAATAATGATGAATTTTTGTTTTGTTCCTTGTTTTACCTTTCATTTACTAGTAACTGACAAACAAAACTCTAAAATACTTCGTAATATTCAGTAAGCTATGAATAAACTAATGTTAAAATATTAAAGTGATAACCATTAGTGTTGAATGGGATAAAGTTATTTTTCGCAGTAGTGTAAAGTATACCTAGGCGTGAATGTTGTAAACACAAAAGTAACTGACGATCATATCCATTCTATCACCCGTATAAATATCTATTTCAGTTTGTCCAATAGTCTCGAAATATTGTCCGTGAACCCTATACAATTATTAGAGACTAATTATTCAATTCCCTACAGTGTACAATCATTAAAGAGAATTTAAGGTGATTTATACGTCATCTCAGGACATATGTACTTTATTTCGTCAATTATGTACTTCACTTAGCATGAAAGGGAAGCATGTGCATGTTTTAGGAGATATTAATGCTTTTGTACTCCAATAAGGGAGATTTAGACTTGATTTTGGGAAATATGTACTTCATTTCAGAAATTTTGTAGTTGATTTGGAGTGAAAAGGTGGCATGTCCAAGTCGCCTGAAAAATCAGTGCTTTTGAACTTCAACAAGGGACATTTATATTTGATTTCGGGACATATGTACTTCATTTCGGCAATTATGCCTTTGACTAAGCATGAAAAGGTAACTTGTGCATGTTGTCCGAGGTATCAGTGATTTTGTATTTCAATAAGGGGATTTATACTTGATTTTTGGATTTTTGTACTTTATTTAGGCAATCATGTAGTTGATTTTTGGATTTTTGCAGTAGTAATGACGAATTTTAGTTTTGTTCCATGTTTTGCATTTTATTTCTCAGAAATTAGTGAACAAAACTTTAAAATACTTCGTAATATTTAGTATGGTACAAATAAAATAATGTAAAATATTAAAGTGATAAGAATTAGTGTTCAAAAGGTTAAAGTTATCATTCGCCGCAGTGTAAAGTATACCTATGCAATGAAATATTAAAGTGATAACACATGCACATTTAACGACCATATCATTCCTATCACCTATACAAATTTGTACTTCAATTGCTCCGGTACTCTCAAAATATTGTACTTGAACCCCAATACAATTATTAGAGACTAATTATTTAATTCCCCAAAGTGTACAATTATTAGAGACAAATAAGGGAGATTTATACCTCATTTCGGGACATGTGCACTTCATTTCGTGAAAAGGTAGGATGTGCATGTTGTCAGAAATATCAGTGCTTTTGTACTTCAATATGGGAGATTTACACTTTATTTTGGGAAATGGGAACTTCATTTCGACAATTATGTGTTTGATTTACTGTGAATAGGCAGCATGTTCATGTGATCCAGACATCAGTGCTTTTGTAATTCGACAAGGGAGATTTATACTTGATTTCGTGATATGTCTACTTATTTGGCGTGATTTGTCCTTGATTTTTGGATTTTTGTACTTTATTTAGGCGATTATGTAGTTGATTTATTGATTTTGGTAACAGTAATGACGAATTTTAGTTTTGTTCCATGTTTTGTCTATTATTTCTTAGAAGTTAATGAACAAAACTCTAAAATACTTCGTAATATCAAGTGTGGTATGAATAAAATAATGTAAAATATTTGAGTGATAATCAAAGGTGTTCAACAGGTTAAAGTTGTCATTCGTTGTACTGTAAAGTATACCTATTCATTGAAAGTTGTAAACAAAAGAGCATTTGACGATCACATCCGTCCTATTACCCGTACAAATTTGCAGTTCAGTTCGTCCGGTAGTCTCAAAATAGTGTACTTGAACTCCTATAGTATTATTAGAGTCTAATTATTCAATTTCCCAAAGTGTACTGTTATTAGAGACAGGTATGGGAGATTTATGCCCTATTTCCAGATTTATGTACTTTATTTCAGCAATTATGTACTTTAGCTAGCGTGAAAAGGTGGCTTGTGTTTGTCGTCCGAGATATCAGTGATTTTACGTTTCAATATGGGAGATTTACCCTTGATTTGGGGAAATATGAACTTCATTTCAACAATTATAGACCTGATTTAGCGTTAAAACGCAGCGTGTGCATGTCGTCCAGAAATCAGTGCTTTCGCACTTCAGCAAGGCAAATTTATACTTGATTTCGGGCATATGTACTTCATTCAAGCAATTTTGCAATTTATTAAGCGTTAAAAGGTATCTTATATATGTCGTCCGAGATATCAGTGCTTTCGTACCTTAATAAGGGAGATTTATACTTGATTTCTGCATTTGTGTGCTTCATTATGGCGGTTATGTAGTTGATTTCTTGATTTTTGTACAAATAATGATGAATTTTAGTTTTGTTCCTTGTTTTACCTTTCATTTATTAGTAACTAACAAACAAAACTCTAAAATACTTCGTAATATTTATTATGGTATGATTAAACTAATGTTAAAATATTAAAGTGATAAACATTAGTGTTCAATGGGATAAAGTTATTTTTCCCAGTTGTGTAAAGTATACCTAGGCGTGAATGTTGTAAACACAAGAGTAATTGACGATCATATCCATCCTATCACCCGTACAAATATGTACTTCAGTTTTTCCGACAATCTCGAAATATTGTCCATGGACCCCTATACAATCATTAGAGACCCATTATTCAATTCCCTAGAGTGTACAAAAATTAAAGAGAAATAAAGGTGATTTATACGTCATCTCAGGACATATGTACTTTATTTCGGCAATTATGTACTTCACATAGCATGAAAGGGAAGCATGTGTATGTTTTAAGAGATATTAATGCTTTTGTACTCCAATAAGGGAGATTTAGACTTGATTTTGGGACATATGTACTTCATTTCGGCAATTATGCCTTTGACTAAGCATGAAAAGGTAACTTGTGCATGTTGTCCGAGGTATCAGTGATTTTGTATTTCAATAAGGGGATTTATACTTGATTTTTGGATTTTTGTACTTTATTTAGGCAATCATGTAGTTGATTTTTGGATTTTTGCAGTAGTAATGACGAATTTTAGTTTTGTTCCATGTTTTGCATTTTATTTCTCAGAAATTAGAGAACAAAACTTTAAAATACTTCGTAATATTTAGTATGGTACAAATAAAATAATATAAAATATTAAAGTGATAACAATTAGTGTTCAAAAGGTTAAAGTTATCATTCGCCGCAGTGTAAAGTATACCTATGCATTGAAATATTAAAGTGATAACACATGCACATTTAACGATCATATCATTCCTATCACCTATACAAATTTGTACTTCAATTGCTCCAGTAGTCTCAAAATATTGTACTTGAACCCCAATACAATTATTAGAGACTAATTATTTAATTCCCCAAAGTGTACAATTATTAGAGACAAATAAGGGAGATTTATACCTCATTTCGGGACATGTGTACTTCATTTCGTGAAAAGGTAGGACGTGCATGTTGTTTGAAATATCAGTGCTTTTGTACTTCAATATGGGAGATTTACACTCGATTTTGGAAAATGAGAACTTCATTTCGACAATTATGTGTTTGATTTACTGTGAATAGGTAACATGTTCATGTGATCCAGACATCAGTGCTTTTGTAATTCGACACGGGAGATTTATACTTGATTTCGTGATATGTCTACTTATTTGGCGGGATTTGTACTTGATTTTTGGATTTTTGTACTTTATTTAGGCGATTATGTAGTTGATTTCTTGATTTTGGTAACAGTAATGACGAATTTTAGTTTTGTTCCATGTTTTGTCTATTATTTCTTAGAATTTAATGAACAAAACTCTAAAATACTTCGTAATATCTAGTGTGGTATGAATAAAATAATGTAAAATATTTGAGTGATAATCAAAGGTGTTCAACGGGTTAAAGTTGTCATTCGTTGTAGTGTAATTTATACCTATTCATTGAAAGTTGTAAACAAAAGAGCGTTTGACGATCACATCCGTCCTATTACCCGTACAAATTTGCACTTCAGTTTGTCCGGTAGTCTCAAAATAGTGTACTTGAACTCCTATAGTATTATTAGAGTCTAATTATACAATTTCCCAAAGTGTACTGTTATTAGAGACAAGTAAGGGAGATTTATACCCCATTTCAAGCTTTATGTACTTCACTTAAGCAATTATGTACTTCAGTTAGCATGAAAATGTGGCTTGTGCTTGTCGTCCGAGATATCAGTGATTTTACGTTTCAATATGGGCGATTTACACTTGATTTGGGGAAATATGAACTTCATTTCAACAATTATAGACCTGATTTAGCGTTAAAGCGCAGCGTGTGCATGTCGTCCAGAAATCAGTGCTTTCGCACTTCAGCAAGGCAAATTTATACTTGATTTTGGGCATATGTACTTCATTTAAGCAATTTTGCAATTTATTAAGCGTTAAAAGGTAGCTTATAAATGTCGTCCGAGATATCAATGCTTTCGTACTTTAATAAGGGAGATTTATACTTGATTTCTGGATTTGTGTGCTTCATTATGGCGGTTATGTAGTTGATTTCTTGATTTTTGTACAAATAATGATGAATTTTAGTTTTGTTCCTTGTTTTACCTTTCATTTATTAGTAACTGACAAACAAAACTCTAAAATACTTCGTAATATTTAGTACGGCATGATTAAACTAATGTTAAAATATTAAAGTGATAAACATTAGTGTTCAATGGGATAAAGTTATTTTTCGCAGTTGTGTAAAGTATACCTAGGCGTGAATGTTGTAAACACAAGAGTAATTGACGATCATATCCATCCTATCACCCGTACAAATATGTACTTCAGTTTGTCCGACAATCTCGAAATATTGTCCATGGACCCCTATACAATCATTAGAGACCCATTATTCAATTCCCTAGAGTGTACAAACATTAAAGAGAAATAAAGGTGATTTATACGTCATCTCAGGACATATGTACTTTATTTCGGCAATTATGTACTTCACTTAGCATGAAAGGGAAGCATGTGCATGTTTTAGGAGATATTAACGCTTTTGTACTCCAATAAGGGAGATTTGGACTTGATTTTGGGAAATATGTACTTCATTTCAGAAATTTTGTAGTTGATTTGGAGTGAAAAGGTGGCATGTCCAAGTCGCCTGAGAAATCAGTGCTTTTGAACTTCAACAAGGGACATTTATATTTGATTTCGGGACATATGTACTTCATTTCGGCAATTATGCCTTTGACTAAGCATGAAAAGGTAACTTGTGCATGTTCTCCGAGGTATCACTGATTTTGTATTTCAATAAGGGGATTTATACTTGATTTTTGGATTTTTGTACTTTATTTAGGCAATCATGTAGCTGATTTTTGGATTTTTGCAGTAGTAATGACGAATTTTAGTTTTGTTCCATGTTTTGCATTTGATTTCTCAAAAATTAGAGAACAAAACTTTAAAATACTTCGTAATATTTAGTATGGTACAAATAAAATAATGTAAAATATTAAAGTGATCACAATTAGTGTTCAAAAGGTTAAAGTTATCATTCGCCGCAGTGTAAAGTACACCTATGCGTTGAAATATTAAAGTGATAACACATGCACATTTAACGATCATATCAATCCTCTCACCTATACAAATTTGTGCTTCAATTGCTCGATAGTCTCAAAATATTATACTTGAACCCCAATACACTTTATTTTGGGAAATGGGAACTTCATTTCGACAATTATGTATTTGATTTAGGGGAAAAGGCAGCATGTTCATGTGATCCAGACATCAGTGCTTTTGTACTTCGATAAGAGAGATTTATACTTGATTTTGTGATATGTGTGCTTGTTTGGCGTGATTTGTACTTGATTTTTGGATTATTGGACTTTATTTAGGCGGTTGACACTTGATTTGGGGAAATATGAACTTCATTTCAACAATTATAGACTTGATTTAGCATTAAAACGCAGTGTGTGCATGTCGTCCAGACATCAGGGCTTTCGCACTTCAGCAAGGCAAATTTATGCTTGATTTCGGGCATATGTACTTCATTTAAGCAATTTTGCAATTGATTAAGCGTTAAAAGGTAGCCTATACATGTCGTCCGAGATATTTGTGCTTTTGTACTTTAAAAAGGGAGATTTATACTTTATTTTTAGATTTGTGTGCTTCATTATGGCGGTTATGTAGTTGATTTCTTGATTTTTGTACAAATAATGATGATTTTTAGTTTTGTTCTATGTTTTACCTTTCATTTATTAGTAATTGACAAACAAAATTCTAAAATAATTCGTAATATTTAGTATGGTATGAATAAACCAATGTTAAAATATTAAAGTGATAAACATTAGTGTTCAATGGGATAAAGTAATTATTCACAGTAGTGTAATCCATCCTATCACCCATACAAATATGTTCTTCAGTTTGTCCGATAGTCTCGAAATATTGTCCTTGAACCCCTATACAATTATTAGAGACTCATTATTCAATTCCCTAAAGTGTACAATCATTAAAGAGAAATAAAGGTGATTTATACGTCATCTCAGGACATATGTACTTTATTTCGTCAATTATGTACTTCACTTAGCATGAAAGGGAAGCATGTGCATGTTGTCGGAGATATTAATGCTTTTGTACTTCAATAAAGAAGATTTAGACTTGATTTTGGGAAATATGTACTTCATTTCAGAAATTTTGTAGTTGATTTGGCGTGAAAAGGTAGCATGTCCTTGTCGCCCGAGAAATCAGTGCTTTTGTACTTCAACAAGGGACATATATATTTGATTTCGGGACATACATACTTCATTTCGTCAATTATGCCTTTGACTAAGCATGAAAAGGTAACTTGTGCATGTTGTCTGAGGTATTAGTGATTTTGTACTTCAGTAAGGGGATTTATACATGATTTTTGGATTTGTGTACTTTATTTAGGCAATTATGTAGTCGATTTTTGGATTTTTGCAGTAGTAATGACGAATTTTAGTTTTGTTCCATGTTTTGCATTTTATTTCTCAGAAATTAGTGAACAAAACTTTAAAATACTTCATAATATTTAGTGTGGTACAAATAAAATAGTGTAAACTATTAAAACCATAGCCATTAGTGTTCAAAAGGTTAAAGTTATCATTCGCCGCAGTATAAAGTATACCTATGCATTGAAATATTAAAGTGATAACACATGCATATTTAACGATCATATCATTCCTATCACCTATACAAATTTGTACTTCAATTGCTCCGGTAGTCTCAAAATATTGTACTTGAACCCCAATACAATTATTAGAGACTAATTATTTAATTCCCGAAAGTGTACAATTATTAGAGACAAATAAGGGAGATTTATACCTCATTTCGGTACATGTGTACTTCATTTCGTTAAAAGGTAGGATGTGCATGTTGTTTGAAATATCTGTGCTTTTGTACGTCAATATGGGAGATTTACACTTGATTTGGGGAAATGGGAACTTCATTTCGACAATTATGTATTTGATTTAGTGTGAAAAGGCAGCATGTTCATGTGATCCAGACATCAGTGCTTTTGTACTTCGACCAGGGAGATTTATACTTGACTTCGTGATATGTGTACTTATTTCACGTGAAAAGGTAGCATGTGAATGTCACTCGGGAAATCAGTGCCTCTGCACTTCAACGAGGGAGATTTATATTTTATTTGGGGACATATGTAGTTCATTTCGGCAATTGTGCACTTGATTAAGCTTGAAAAGGTAGCATGTGCATGTTGTCCAACGGACCAATGCTTTTGTAGCTCAATAAGGGAGATTTGTTCTTTATTTTTTTATTTTTGTACTTTATTTAGGCGATTATGTAGTTGATTTCTTGATTTTTGAAACAGTAATGACGAATTTTAGTTCTGTTCCATGTTTTGTCTGTTATTTCTTAGAAGTTAATGTACAAAACTCTAAAATACTTCGTAATATCTAGTGTGGTATGAATAAAATAATGTAAAATATTTGAGTGATAATCATAATTGTTCAACGGGTTAAAGTTGTCATTCGTTGTAGTGTAAAGTATACCGATTCATTGAAAGTTGTAAACAAAAGAGCATTTGACGATCATATCCGTCCTATGACCCGTACAAATTTGTACTTCAGTTGGTCCAGTAGTCTCAAAATAGTGTACTTGAACACCTATACAATTATTGGAGACTAATTATTCAATTCCCCAAAGTATACTATTATCAGAGACAAGTAAGGGAGATTTATACCCCATTTCCGGACATATGTACTTCATTTCAGCAATTAAGTACTTTATTTAGCGTGAAAAGGTGGCTTGTGCTTGTTGTCCGAGATATCAGTGATTTTGTATATCAATAAGGGAAATTTACACTTGATTTTGGGAAATATGAACTTCATTTCAGCAATTATAGACTTGATTTAGCATTAAAACGTAGCGTGTGCATGTCGTCCAGACATCAGTTCTTTCGCACTTCAGCGAGGTATATTTATCCTTAATTTCTGGGATATGTACACCATTAAGCAATTTTACAATTGATTAAGCGTTAAATGATAGCCTATACATGTCGTCTGAGATATCAGTACTTCAATAACGGAGATTTGTACTAGATTTCTGCATTTGTGTGCTTTATTAAGGCAATTAAGTAGTTGATTTCTGGATTTTTGTACTAATAATGGTGAATTTTAGCTTTGTTCCAATTTTTACCATTCATTTATTAGTAACTGACAAACTAAACTCTAAAATAGTTTGTAATATTTAGCATGGTATGAATAAACTAATGTTAAAATATTAAGTGATAAACATTAGTGTTCAATGGGATAAAGTTATCTTTCGCAGTAGTGTAAAGTACACCTAGGCGTGAAAGTTGTAAACACAAGAGTAATTGACGATCATATCCATCCCGTCACCCGTACAAATATGTTCTTCAATTTGTCCGATAGTCTCAAAATATTGTCCTTGAACCCCTATACAATTATTAGAGACTTATTATTCAATTCCCTACAGTGTATAATCATTAAAGAGAAATAAAGGTGATTTATACGTCATCTCAGGACATATGTACTTTATTTAGGCAATTATGTGCTTCACTTAGCATGAAAGGGAAGCAGGTGCATGTTGTCGAAGATATTAATGCTTTTGTACTTCAACAAGGGAGATTTAGACTTGATTTTGGGAAATATGTATTTCATTTCTGAAATTTTGTAGTTGATTTGGTGTGAAAAAGTAGCATATCCATGTCGCCTGAGAAATCGGTGCTTTTGTACTTCAACAAGGGACATTTATATTTGATTTCGGGACATATGTACTTCATTTTGGCAATTATGCTTTTGACTTGGCATGAAAAGGTAACTTGTGCATGTTTTTCGAGGTATCAGTGATTTTCTACTTCAATAAGGGGATTTATACTTGATTTTTTTATTTTTGTAGTTTATTTAGGCTATTATGTAGTTGATTTTTGGATTTTTGCTGTAATAATGACGAATTTTAGTTTTGTTCCATGTTTCGCATTTTATTTCTCAGAAATTAATGAACAAAACTTTAAAATACTTCGTTATATTTAGTATGGTACAAATAAAATAATGTAAAATATTAAACTGATAACCATTAGTGTTCAAAATGTTAAAGTTATCATTCGCCGCAGTGTAAAGTATACCTATGCATTGAAAGTTGTAAACAAAAGAGCATTTGACGATCATATGCATCCTATGATCGTACAAATTTGCACTTCAGTTGGTTCGCTAGTCTCAAAATAGTGCACTTGAACCCCTATACAATTATTAGAGACTAATTATTCAATTCCCCAAAGTGTACTATTATTAGAGACAAGTAAGGGAGAGTTAGACCCCATTTCCAAACATATATACTTCATTTCAGCAATTATGTACTTTAGTTACCGTGAAAAGGTGGCTTACGCTTGTTGTCCGTGATATCAGTTCTTTTGTATTTCAATAAGGGCGATTTACACATGATTTGGGGAAATATGAACTTCATTTTAGCAATTCAAGACTTGATTTAGCATTAAAACGTAGCGTGTGCTTGTCATCCAGACATCAGTGCTTTCGCACTTCAACAAGGCATATTTATCCTTGATTTCTGGCATATGTACACCATTAAGCAATTTTACAATTGATTAAGCGTTAAATGATAGCCTATACATGTCGTCCGAGATATCAGTACTTCAATAACGGAGATTTGTACTAGATTTCTGCATTTGTGTGCTTTATTATGGCAATTATGTAGTTGATTTCTTGATTTTTGTACTAATAATGATGATTTTTAGTTTTGTTCCGTGTTTTACCGTTCATTTGTTAGTAACTGACAAACTAAACTCTAAAATACTTTGTAATATTTAGTATGGTATGAATAAACTAATGTTAAAATATTAAGTGATAAACATTAGTGTTCAATGGGATAAAGTTATCTT
The DNA here is from genome assembly GCA_018894105.1 of Jacaranda mimosifolia. Taxonomy (NCBI): domain Eukaryota; kingdom Viridiplantae; phylum Streptophyta; class Magnoliopsida; order Lamiales; family Bignoniaceae; genus Jacaranda; species Jacaranda mimosifolia. The sequence continues at coordinate 10,719,386 of CM032130.1, read as the reverse complement.
TCGCAGTAGTGTAAAGTACACCTAGGCGTGAAAGTTGTAAACACAAGAGTAATTGACGATCATATCCATCCTATCACCTATATAAATATGTACTTCAATTTGTCCGATAGTCTCAAAATATTGTCCTTGAACCCCTATAAAATTATTAGAGACTCATTATTCAATTCCCTAAAGTGTACAATCATTAAAGAGAAATAAAGGTGATTTATACGTCATCTCAGGACATATGTACTTTATTTCGTCAATTATGTACTTCACTTAGCATGAAAGGGAAGCATGTGCATGTTGTCGGAGATATTAATGCTTTTGTACTTCAATAAAGAAGATTTAGACTTGATTTTGGGAAATATGTACTTCATTTCAGAAATTTTGTAGTTGATTTGGCGTGAAAAGGTAGCATGTCCTTGTCGCCCGAGAAATCAGTGCTTTTGTACTTCAACAAGGGACATATATATTTGATTTCGGGACATACATACTTCATTTCGTCAATTATGCCTTTGACTAAGCATGAAAAGGTAACTTGTGCATGTTGTCTGAGGTATTAGTGATTTTGTACTTCAGTAAGGGGATTTATACATGATTTTTGGATTTGTGTACTTTATTTAGGCAATTATGTAGTCGATTTTTGGATTTTTGCAGTAGTAATGACGAATTTTAGTTTTGTTCCATGTTTTGCATTTTATTTCTCAGAAATTAGTGAACAAAACTTTAAAATACTTCATAATATTTAGTGTGGTACAAATAAAATAGTGTAAACTATTAAAACCATAGCCATTAGTGTTCAAAAGGTTAAAGTTATCATTCGCCGCAGTATAAAGTATACCTATGCATTGAAATATTAAAGTGATAACACATGCATATTTAACGATCATATCATTCCTATCACCTATACAAATTTGTACTTCAATTGCTCCGGTAGTCTCAAAATATTGTACTTGAACCCCAATACAATTATTAGAGACTAATTATTTAATTCCCGAAAGTGTACAATTATTAGAGACAAATAAGGGAGATTTATACCTCATTTCGGTACATGTGTACTTCATTTCGTTAAAAGGTAGGATGTGCATGTTGTTTGAAATATCTGTGCTTTTGTACGTCAATATGGGAGATTTACACTTGATTTGGGGAAATGGGAACTTCATTTCGACAATTATGTATTTGATTTAGTGTGAAAAGGCAGCATGTTCATGTGATCCAGACATCAGTGCTTTTGTACTTCGACCAGGGAGATTTATACTTGACTTCGTGATATGTGTACTTATTTCACGTGAAAAGGTAGCATGTGAATGTCACTCGGGAAATCAGTGCCTCTGCACTTCAACGAGGGAGATTTATATTTTATTTGGGGACATATGTAGTTCATTTCGGCAATTGTGCACTTGATTAAGCTTGAAAAGGTAGCATGTGCATGTTGTCCAACGGACCAATGCTTTTGTAGCTCAATAAGGGAGATTTGTTCTTTATTTTTTTATTTTTGTACTTTATTTAGGCGATTATGTAGTTGATTTCTTGATTTTTGAAACAGTAATGACGAATTTTAGTTCTGTTCCATGTTTTGTCTGTTATTTCTTAGAAGTTAATGTACAAAACTCTAAAATACTTCGTAATATCTAGTGTGGTATGAATAAAATAATGTAAAATATTTGAGTGATAATCATAATTGTTCAACGGGTTAAAGTTGTCATTCGTTGTAGTGTAAAGTATACCGATTCATTGAAAGTTGTAAACAAAAGAGCATTTGACGATCATATCCGTCCTATGACCCGTACAAATTTGTACTTCAGTTGGTCCAGTAGTCTCAAAATAGTGTACTTGAACACCTATACAATTATTGGAGACTAATTATTCAATTCCCCAAAGTATACTATTATCAGAGACAAGTAAGGGAGATTTATACCCCATTTCCGGACATATGTACTTCATTTCAGCAATTAAGTACTTTATTTAGCGTGAAAAGGTGGCTTGTGCTTGTTGTCCGAGATATCAGTGATTTTGTATATCAATAAGGGAAATTTACACTTGATTTTGGGAAATATGAACTTCATTTCAGCAATTATAGACTTGATTTAGCATTAAAACGTAGCGTGTGCATGTCGTCCAGACATCAGTTCTTTCGCACTTCAGCGAGGTATATTTATCCTTAATTTCTGGGATATGTACACCATTAAGCAATTTTACAATTGATTAAGCGTTAAATGATAGCCTATACATGTCGTCTGAGATATCAGTACTTCAATAACGGAGATTTGTACTAGATTTCTGCATTTGTGTGCTTTATTAAGGCAATTAAGTAGTTGATTTCTGGATTTTTGTACTAATAATGGTGAATTTTAGCTTTGTTCCAATTTTTACCATTCATTTATTAGTAACTGACAAACTAAACTCTAAAATAGTTTGTAATATTTAGCATGGTATGAATAAACTAATGTTAAAATATTAAGTGATAAACATTAGTGTTCAATGGGATAAAGTTATCTTTCGCAGTAGTGTAAAGTACACCTAGGCGTGAAAGTTGTAAACACAAGAGTAATTGACGATCATATCCATCCCGTCACCCGTACAAATATGTTCTTCAATTTGTCCGATAGTCTCAAAATATTGTCCTTGAACCCCTATACAATTATTAGAGACTTATTATTCAATTCCCTACAGTGTATAATCATTAAAGAGAAATAAAGGTGATTTATACGTCATCTCAGGACATATGTACTTTATTTAGGCAATTATGTGCTTCACTTAGCATGAAAGGGAAGCAGGTGCATGTTGTCGAAGATATTAATGCTTTTGTACTTCAACAAGGGAGATTTAGACTTGATTTTGGGAAATATGTATTTCATTTCTGAAATTTTGTAGTTGATTTGGTGTGAAAAAGTAGCATATCCATGTCGCCTGAGAAATCGGTGCTTTTGTACTTCAACAAGGGACATTTATATTTGATTTCGGGACATATGTACTTCATTTTGGCAATTATGCTTTTGACTTGGCATGAAAAGGTAACTTGTGCATGTTTTTCGAGGTATCAGTGATTTTCTACTTCAATAAGGGGATTTATACTTGATTTTTTTATTTTTGTAGTTTATTTAGGCTATTATGTAGTTGATTTTTGGATTTTTGCTGTAATAATGACGAATTTTAGTTTTGTTCCATGTTTCGCATTTTATTTCTCAGAAATTAATGAACAAAACTTTAAAATACTTCGTTATATTTAGTATGGTACAAATAAAATAATGTAAAATATTAAACTGATAACCATTAGTGTTCAAAATGTTAAAGTTATCATTCGCCGCAGTGTAAAGTATACCTATGCATTGAAAGTTGTAAACAAAAGAGCATTTGACGATCATATGCATCCTATGATCGTACAAATTTGCACTTCAGTTGGTTCGCTAGTCTCAAAATAGTGCACTTGAACCCCTATACAATTATTAGAGACTAATTATTCAATTCCCCAAAGTGTACTATTATTAGAGACAAGTAAGGGAGAGTTAGACCCCATTTCCAAACATATATACTTCATTTCAGCAATTATGTACTTTAGTTACCGTGAAAAGGTGGCTTACGCTTGTTGTCCGTGATATCAGTTCTTTTGTATTTCAATAAGGGCGATTTACACATGATTTGGGGAAATATGAACTTCATTTTAGCAATTCAAGACTTGATTTAGCATTAAAACGTAGCGTGTGCTTGTCATCCAGACATCAGTGCTTTCGCACTTCAACAAGGCATATTTATCCTTGATTTCTGGCATATGTACACCATTAAGCAATTTTACAATTGATTAAGCGTTAAATGATAGCCTATACATGTCGTCCGAGATATCAGTACTTCAATAACGGAGATTTGTACTAGATTTCTGCATTTGTGTGCTTTATTATGGCAATTATGTAGTTGATTTCTTGATTTTTGTACTAATAATGATGATTTTTAGTTTTGTTCCGTGTTTTACCGTTCATTTGTTAGTAACTGACAAACTAAACTCTAAAATACTTTGTAATATTTAGTATGGTATGAATAAACTAATGTTAAAATATTAAGTGATAAACATTAGTGTTCAATGGGATAAAGTTATCTTTCGCAGTAGTGTAAAGTACACCTAGGCGTGAAAGTTGTAAACACAAGAGTAATTGACGATCATATCCATCCTATCACCTATATAAATATGTACTTCAATTTGTCCGATAGTCTCAAAATATTGTCCTTGAACCCCTATAAAATTATTAGAGACTCATTATTCAATTCCCCACAGTGTACAATCATTAAAGAGAAATAAAGGTGATTTATACGTCATCTCAGGACATATGTACATTATTTCGGCAATTATGTACTTTAGTTAGCGTGAAAAAGTGTCTTACGCTTGTTGTCCAAGATATCAGTTCTTTTGTATTTCCATAAGGGAGATTTACACATGATTTGGGGAAATATGAACTTCATTTCAGCAATTCAAGACTTGATTTAGCATTAAAACGTAGCGTGTGCTTGTCATCCAGACATCAGTGCTTTCGCACTTCAACAAGGCATATTTATCCTTGATTTCTGGCATATGTACACCATTAAGCAATTTTACAATTGATTAAGCGTTAAATGATAGCCTATACATGTCGTCCGAGATATCAGTACTTCAATAACGGAGATTTGTACTAGATTTCTGCATTTGTGTGCTTTATTATGGCAATTATGTAGTTTATTTCTTGATTTTTGTACTAATAATGATGAATTTCAGTTTTGTTCCATGTTTTACCGTTCATTTGTTAGTAACTGACAAACTAATATCTAAAATACTTTGTAATATTTAGTATGGTATGAATAAACTAATGTTAAAATATTAAGTGATAAACATTAGTGTTCAATGGGATAAAGTTATCTTTCGCAGTAGTGTAAAGTACACCTAGGCGTAAAAGTTGTAAACACAAGAGTAATTGACGATCATATCGATCCTATCACCCGTACAAATATGTACTTCAATATTTTCGATAGTCTCAAAATATTGTCCTTGAACCCCTATACAATTATTAGAGACTCATTATTTCATTCCCTACAGTGTACAATCATTAAAGACAAATAAAGTGATTTATACGTCATCTCAAGACATATGTACTTTATTTCGGCAATTATGTACTTCACTTCGCATGAAAGGGAAGCATGTACATGTTGTCGGAGATATTAATGCTTTTGTACTTCAACAAGGGAGATTTAGGCTTGATTTTGGGAAATATGTATTTCATTTCTGAAATTTTGTAGTTGATTTGGCGTGAAAAGGTAGCATGTCCATGTCGCCTGAGAAATCAGTGCTTTTGTACTTCAACAAGGGACATTTATATTTGATCTCGGGGCATATGTACTTCATTTTGGCAATTATGCTTTTGACTAGGCATGAAAGGGTAACTTGTGCATGTTGTTCGAGGTATCAGTGATTTTCTACTTCAATAAGGGGATTTATACATGATTTTTGGATTTTTGTACTTTATTTAGGCAATTATGTAGTTGATTTTTGGATTTTTTCTGTAATAATGACGAGTTTTAGTTTTGTTCCATGTTTCGCATTTTATTTCTCAGAAATTAATGAACAAAACTTTAAAATACTTCGTTATATTTAGTATGGTACAAATAAAATAGTGTAAAATACTAAATGATAACCATTAGTGTTCAGAAGGTTAAAGTTATCATTCGCCACAGCGTAAAGTATACCTATGCATTGAAATATTAAAGTGATAACACATGCACATTTAACGATCATATCATTCCTATCACCTATAGAAATTTGTACTTCAATTGCTCCGGTAGTCTCAAAATATTGTACTTGAACCCCAATACAATTATTAGAGACTAATTATTTAATTCCCCAAAGTGTGCAATTATTAGAGACAAATAAGGGAGATTTATACCTCATTTCGGGACATGTGTACTTCATTTCGTGAAAAGGTAGGATGTGCATGTTGTTTGAAATATCAGTGCTTTTGTACTTCAATATGGGAGATTTACACTTGATTCGGGGAAATGGGAACTTCATTTCGACAATTATGTATTTGATTTTGCGTGAAAAGGTAGCATGCGAATGTCATTCTAGAAATCAGTGCCTCTGTACTTCAACGAAGGAGATTTATATTTTACTTGGGGACATATGGAATTCATTTAGGCAATTCTGCACTTGATTAAGCTTGAAAAGGTAGCTTGTGCAAGTTGTCCGACGAACCAATGCTTTCGTAGTTCAATAAGGGAGATTTGTACTTGATTTTTGGATTTTTGTACTATATTTAGGCAATTATGTAGTTGATTGCTTGATTTTTGTAACAGTAATGACGAATTTTAGTTTGGTTCCTTGTTTTGTCTATTACTTCTTAGAAATTAATGAACAAAACTCTAAAATACTTCGTAATATCAAGTGTGGTATGAATAAAATAATGTAAAAAATTTGAATGATAATCATAAGTGCTCAATGGGTTAAAGTTATCATTCGTTGTAGTGTAAAGTATACCTATGCATTGAAAATTGTAAACAAAAGAGCATTTGACGATCATATGCATCCTATGATCGTATAAATTTGCACTTCAGTTGGTCCGCTAGTCTCAAAATAGTGTACTTGAACCCCTATACAATTATTAGAGACTAATTATTCAATTCCCCAAAGTGTACTATTATTAGAGACAAGTAAGGGAGAGTTAGACCCCATTTCCAGACATATGTACTTCATTTCAGCAATTATATACTTTAGTTAGCGTGAAAAAGTGGCTTACGCTTGTTGTCCAAGATATCAGTTCTTTTGTATTCCAATAAGGGAGATTTACACATGATTTGGGGAAATATGAACTTCATTTCAGCAATTCAAGACTTGATTTAGCATTAAAACGTAGCGTGTGCTTGTCGTCCAGACATCAGTGCTTTCGCACTTCAACAAGGTATATTTATCCTTGATTTCTGGCATATGTACACCATTAAGCAATTTTACAATTGATTAAGCGTTAAATGATAGCCTATACATGTCGTCCGAGATATCAGTACTTCAATAACGGAGATTTGTACTAGATTTCTGCATTTGTGTGCTTTATTATGGCAATTATGTAGTTTATTTCTTGATTTTTGTACTAATAATGATGAATTTTAGTTTTGTTCCATGTTTTACCGTTCATTTGTTAGTAACTGACAAACTAATATCTAAAATACTTTGTAATATTTAGTATGGTATGAATAAACTAATGTTAAAATATTAAGTGATAAACATTAGTGTTCAGTGGGATAAAGTTATCTTTCGCAGTAGTGTAAAGTACACCTAGGCGTAAAAGTTGTAAACACAAGAGTAATTGACGATCATATGCATCCTATCACCCGTGCAAATATGTACTTCAATATTTCCGATAGTCTCAAAATATTGTCCTTGAACCCCTATACAATTATTAGAGACTCATTATTTAATTCCCTACAGTGTACAATCATTAAAGACAAATAAAAGTGATTTATACGTCATCTCAAGACATATGTACTTTATTTCGGCAATTATGTGCTTCACTTCGCATGAAAGGGAAGCATGTGCATGTTGTCGGAGATATTAATGCTTTTGTACTTCAACAAGGGAGATTTAGACTTGATTTTGGGAAATATGTATTTCATTTCTGAAATTTTGTAGTCGATTTGGCGTGAAAAGGTAGCATGTCCATGTCGCCTGAGAAATCAGTGCTTTTGTACTTCAGCAAGGGACATTTATATTTGATCTCGGGACATATGTACTTCATTTTGGCAATTATGCTTTTGACTAGGCATGAAAGGGTAACTTGTGCATGTTGTCCGAGGTATCAGTGATTTTCTACTTCAATAAGGGGATTTATACATGATTTTTGGATTTTTGTACTTCAGTTAGGCAATTATGTAGTTGATTTTTGGATTTTTTCTGTAATAATGACGAGTTTTAGTTTTGTTCAATGTTTCGCATTTTATTTCTCAGAAATTAATGAACAAAACTTTAAAATACTTCGTTATATTTAGTATGGTACAAATAAAATAGTGTAAAATACTAAATGATAACCATTAGTGTTCAGAAGGTTAAAGTTATCATTCGCCACAGCGTAAAGTATACCTATGCATTGAAATATTAAAGTGATAACACATGCACATTTAACGATCATATCATTCCTATCACCTATAGAAATTTGTACTTCAATTCCTCCAGTAATCTCAAAATATTGTACTTGAACCCCAATACAATTGTTAGAGACTAATTATTTAATTCCCCAAAGTGTACAATTATTAGAGACAAATCAGGGAGATTTATACCTCATTTCGGGACATGTGTACTTCATTTCGTGAAAAGGTAGGATGTGCATGTTGTTTGAAATATCAATGCTTTTGTACTTCAATATGGGAGATTTACACTTGATTCCGGGAAATGGGAACTTCATTTCGACAATTATGTATTTGATTTTGCGTGAAAAGGTAGCATGTGAATTTTATTCTAGAAATCAGTGCCTCTGTACTTCAACGAAGGGGATTTATATTTTACTTGGGGACATATGGAATTCATTTAGGCAATTCTGCACTTGATTAAGCTTGAAAAGGTAGCTTGTGCAAGTTGTCCGACGGACCAATGCTTTCGTAGTTCAATAAGGGAGGTTTATACTTGATTCTTGGATTTTTGTACTATATTTAGGCAATTATGTAGTTGATTGCTTGATTTTTGTAACAGTAATGACGAATTTTAGTTTGGTTCCATGTTTTGTCTATTACTTCTTAGAAATTAATGAACAAAACTCTAAAATACTTCGTAATATCAAGTGTGGTACGAATAAAATAATGTAAAAAATTTGAATGATAATCATAAGTGCTCAATGGGTTAAAGTTATCATTCGTTGTAGTGTAAAGTATACCTATGCATTGGAAGTTGTAAACAAAAGAGCATTTGACGATCATATGCATCCTATGATTGTATAAATTTGCACTTCAGTTGGTCCGCTAGTCTCAAAATAGTGTACTTGAACCCCTATACAATTATTAGAGACTAATTATTCAATTCCCCAAAGTGTACTATTATTAGAGACAAGTAACGGAGAGTTAGACCCCATTTCCAGACATATGTACTTCATTTAAGCAATTATGTACTTTAGTTAGCGTGAAAAAGTGGCTTACGGTTGTTGTCCAAGATATCAGTTCTTTTGTATTTCAATAAGGGAGATTTACACATGATTTGGGGAAATATGAACTTCATTTCAGCAATTCAAGACTTGATTTAGCATTAAAACGTAGCGTGTGCTTGTCGTCCAGACATCAGTGCTTTCGCACTTCAACAAGGCATATTTATCCTTGATTTCTGGCATATGTACACTATTAAGCAATTTTACAATTGATTAAGCGTTAAATGATAGCCTATACATGTCGTCCGAGATATCAGTACTTCAATAACGGAGATTTGTACTAGATTTCTGCATTTGTGTGCTTTATTATGGCAATTATGGAGTTGATTTCTTGATTTTTGTACTAATAATGATGAATTTTAGTTCAGTTCCATGTTTTACCGTTCATTTGTTAGTAACTGACAAACTAAACTCTAAAATACTTTGTAATATCTAGTATGGTATGAATAAACTAATGTTAAAGTATTAAGTGATAAACATTAGTGTTCAATGGGATAAAGTAATCTTTCGCAGTAGTGTAAAGTACACCTAGGCGTAAAAGTTGTAAACACAAGAGTAATTGACGATCATATCCATCCTATCACCCGTACAAATATGTACTTCAACATTTCCGATAGTCTCAAAATATTGTCCTTGAACCCCTATACAATTATTAGAGACTCATTATTTAATTCCCTACAGTGTACAATCATTAAAGACAAATAAAGGTGATTTATACGTTATCTCAAGACATATGTACTTTATTTCGGCAATTATGTACTTCACTTCGCATGAAAGGGAAGCATGTGCATGTTGTTGGAGATATTAATGCTTTTGTACTTCAACAAGGGAGATTTAGACTTGATTTTGGGAAATATGTATTTCATTTCTGAAATTTTGTAGTTGATTTGGCGTGAAAAGGTAGCATGTCCATGTCGCCTGAGAAATCAGTGCTTTTGTACTTCAGCAGGGGACATTTATATTTGATCTCGGGACATATGTACTTCATTTTGGCAATTATGCTTTTGACAAGGCATGAAAGGGTAACTTGTGCATGTTGTCCGAGGTATCAGTGATTTTCTACTTCAATAAGGGGATTTATACATGATTTTTGGATTTTTGTACTTTATTTAGGCAATTATGTAGTTGATTTTTGGATTTTTTCTGTAATAATGACGAGTTTTAGTTTTGTTCCATGTTTCGCATTTTATTTCTCCGAAATTAATGAACAAAACTTTAAAATACTTCGTTATATTTAGTATGGTACAAATAAAATAGTGTAAAATACTAAATGATAACCATTAGTGTTCAGAAGGTTAAAGTTATCATTCGCCATAGCGTAAAGTATACCTATGCATTGAAATATTAAAGTGATAACACATGCACATTTAACGATCATATCATTCCTATCACCTATAGAAATTTGTACTTCAATTGCTCCGGTAGTCTCAAAATATTGTACTTGAACCCCAATACAATTATTAGAGACTAATTATTTGATTCCCCAAAGTGTACAATTATTAGAGACAAATAAGGGAGATTTATACATCATTTCGGGACATGTGTACTTCATTTCGTGAAAAGCTAGGATGTGCATGTTGTTTGAAATATCAATGCTTTTGTACTTCAATATGGGAGATTTACACTTGATTCGGGCAAATGGGAACTTCATTTCGACAATTATGTATTTGATTTTGCGTGAAAAGGTAGCATGTGAATGTCATTCTAGAAATCAGTGCCTCTGTACTTCAACGAAGGAGATTTATATTTTACTTGGGGACATATGGAATTCATTTAGGCAATTCTGCACTTGATTAAGCTTGAAAAGGTAGCTTGTGCAAGTTGTCCGACGGACCAATGCATTCGTAGTTCAATAAGGGAGATTTATACTTGATTCTTGGATTTTTGTACTATATTTAGGCAATTATGTAGTTGATTTCTTTATTTTTGTAACAGTAATGACGAATTTTAGTTTTGTTCCATGTTTTGTCTATTACTTCTTCGAAATTAATGAACAAAACTCTAAAATACTTCGTCATATCAAGTGTGGTACGAATAAAATAATGTAAAAAATTTGAGTGATAATCATAAGTGTTCAATGGGTTAAAGTTATCATTCGTTGTAGTGTAAAGTATACCTATGCATTGAAAGTTGTAAACAAAAGAGCATTTGACGATCATATGCATCCTATGATCGCACAAATTTGCACTTCAGTTGGTGCGCTAGTCTCAAAATAGTGTACTTGAACCCCTATACAATTATTAGAGACTAATTATTCAATTCCCCAATGTGTACTATTATTAGAGACAAGTAAGGGAGAGTTAGACCCCATTTCCAGACATTTGTACTTCATTTCAGCAATTATGTACTTTAGTTAGCTGAAAAGGTAGCTTACGCTTGTTGTCCGAGATGTCAGTTCTTTTGTATTTCAATAAGGGAGATTTACACATGATTTGGGGAAATATGAGCTTCATTTCAGCAATTACAGACTTGATTTAGCATTAAAACGTAGCGTGTGCTTGTCGTCCAGACATCAGTGCTTTCGCACTTCAGCAGGCCATATTCATCCTTGATTTCTGGCATATGTACACCATTAAGCAATTTTACAATTGATTAAGCGTTAAATGATAGCCAGTACCTGTCGTCCGAAAAATCAGTACTTCAATAACGGAGATTAGTACTAGATTTCTGCATTTGTGTGCTTTATTATGGCAATTATGGAGTTGATTTCTTGATTTTTGTACTAATAATGATGAATTTTAGTTCAGTTCCATGTTTTACCGTTCATTTGTTAGTAACTGACAAACTAAACTCTAAAATACTTTGTAATATCTAGTATGGTATGAATAAACTAATGTTAAAATATTAAGTGATAAACATTAGTGTTCAATGGGATAAAGTTATCTTTCGCAGTAGTGTAAAGTACACCTAGGCGTGAAAGTTGTAAACACAAGAGTAATTGACGATCATATCCATCCCATCACCCGTACAAATACGTACTTCAATTTGTCCGATAGTCTCAAAATGTTATGCTTGAACCCCTATACAATTATTAGAGACTCATTATTCAATTCCCTGCAGTGTACAATCATTAAAGAGAAATAAAGGTGATTTATACGTCATCTCAAGACATATGTACTTTATTTCGGCAATTATGTACTTCACTTTGCATGAAAGAGAAACATGTGCATGTTGTCGGAGATATTAATGCTTTTGTACTTCAACAAGGGAGATTTAGACTTGATTTTGGGAAATATGTATTTCATTTCTGAAATTTTGTAGTTGATTTGGCGTGAAAAGGTAACATGTCCATGTCGCCTGAGAAATCAGTGCTTTTGTACTTGAACAAAGGACATTTATATTTGGTCTCGGGACATATGTACTTTATTTTGGCAATTATGCTTTTGACTAGGCATGAAAAGGTAACTTGTGCATGTTGTCCGAGATATCAGTGATTTTTGGATTTTTGTACATTATTTGGGCAATTATGTACTTGATTTTTGGATTGTTTCTGTAATAATGACCTATTTTAGTTTTGTTCCATGTTTCGCATTTTATTTCTCAGAAATTAATGAACAAAACTTTAAAATACTTCGTTATATTTAGTATGGTACAAACAAAATAATGTAAAATACTAAAGTGATAACCATTAGTGTTCAGAAGGTTAAAGTTATCATTCGCGGTAGCGTAAAGTATACCTATGCATTGAAATATTAAAGTGATAACACATGCACATTTAACAATCATGTCATTCCTATCACCTACAGAAATTTGTACTTCAATTGCTCCGGTAGTCTCAAAATATTGTACTTGAACCCCAACACAATTATTAGAGACTAATTATTTAATTCCCCAAAGTGTACAATTATTAGAGACAAATATGGGAGATTTATATCTCATTTCGGGACATGTGTACTTCATTTCGTGAAAAGGTAGTATGTGCATGTTGTTTGAAATATCAATGCTTTTGTACTTCAATATGGGAGATTTACACTTGATTCGGGGAATTGGGAACTTTATTTCGACAATTATGTATTTGATTTTGCGTGAAAAGGTAGCATGTGAATGTCATTCTAGAAATTAGTGCCTCTGTACTTCAACGAGGGAGATTTATATTTTACTTGGGGACATATGGAATTCATTTAGGCAATTCTGCATTTGATTAAGCTTGAAAAGGTAGCTTGTGCATCTTGTCCGATGGACCAATGCTTTCGTAGCTCAATAAGGGAGATTTATAATTGATTTTTTTATTTTTGTACTATATTTAGGCAATTATGTAGTTGATTTCTTTATTTTTGTAACAGTAATGACGAATTTTAGTTTTGTTCCATGTTTTGTCTATTACTTCTTAGAAATTAATGAACAAAACTCTAAAATACTTCGTAATATCAAGTGTGGTACGACTAAAATAATCTAAAAAATTTGAGTGATAATCATAAGTGTTCAACGAGTTAAAGTTATCATTCGTTGTCTTGTAAAGTATATCTGTGCATTAAAAGTTGTAAACACAAGAGCATTTGACGATCATATGCTTCCTATGATCGTACAAATTTTCACTTCAGTTGGTCCGCTAGTCTCAAAATAGTGTACTTGAACCCCTATACAATTATTAGAGACTAATTATTCAATTCCCCAAAGTGTACTATTATTAGAGACAAGTAAGGGAGAGTTAGACCCCATTTCCAGACATATGTACCTCATTTCAGCAATTATGTACTTTAGTTAGCGTGAAAAGGTGGCTTATGCTTGTTTTCCGAGATATCGGTTCTTTTGTATTTCAATAAGGGAGATTTACACATGATTTGGGGAAATAAGAACTTAATTTCAGCAATTATAGACTTGATTTAGCATTAAAACGTAACGTGTACATGTCGTCCAGACATCAGTGCTTTCGCACTTCAGCAAGGCATATTTGTCCTTGATTTCTGGAATACGTACACCATTAAGCAATTTTACAATTGATTAAGCGTTAAATGATAGCCTATACATGTCGTCCGAGATATCAGTACTTCAATAACGGAGATTTGTACAAGATTTCTGCATTTGTGTGCTTTATTATGGCAATTATGTAGTTGATTTCTTGATTTTTGTACTAATAATGATGAATTTTAATTTTGTTACATGTTTTACCGTTCATTTGTTAGTAACTGACAAACTAAACACTAAAATACTTTGTAATATTTAGCATGGTATGAATAAACTAATGTTAAAATATTAAGTGATATACATTAGTGTTCAATGGGATAAAGTTATCTTTCGCAATAGTGTAAAGTACACCTTGGCGTGAAAGTTGTAAACACAAGAGTAATTGACGATCATATCCATCCTACCACCCGTACTAATGTATACTTCAATTTGTCCGATAGTCTCAAAATATTGTCCTTGAACCCCTATACAATTATTAGAGACTCATTATTCAATTCCCTATAGTGCACAATCATTAAAGAGAAATAAAGGTGATTTATACATCATCCAAGGACATATGTACTTTATTTCGGCAATTATGTACTTCACTTAGCATGAAAGGGAAGCATGTGCATGTTGTCGGAGATATTAATGCTTTTGTACATCAATGAGGGAGATTTAGACTTGATTTTGGGAAATATGTATTTCATTTCAGAAATTTTGTAGTTGATTTGGCGTGAAAAGGTAGCATGTCGATGTCGCCTGAGAAATCAGTGCTTTTGTACTTCAACAAGGGACATTTATTTTTGATTTCGGGACATATGTACTTCATTTTGGTAATTATGCTTTTGACTAAGCATGAAAAGGTAACTTGTGCATGTTGTCTGAGGTATCAGTGATTTTCTACTTCAATAAGGGAATTTATACTTGACTTTTAGATTTTTGTACTTTATTTAGGCAATTATGTAGTTGATTTTTGGATGTTTGCTGTAATAATGAAAAATTTTAGTTTTGTTCAACGTTTTTCATTTTATTTCACAGAAATTAATGAACAAAACATTAAAATACTTCGTTATATTTAGTATGGTACAAATAAAATAATGTAAAATATTAAAGTGATAACCATTATTGTTCAAAAGGTTAAAGTTTCGGGACATGTGTACTTCATTTCGTGAAAAGGTAGGATGTGCATGTTGTTTGAAATATCAGTGCTTTTGTACTTCAATATGGGAGATTTACACTTGATTTGGGATAATGGGAACTTCATTTCGACAATTATGTTTTTGATTTTGCGTGAAAAGATAGCATGTGAATGTCATTCTAGAAATCAGTGCCTCTATACTTCAACGAGGGAGATTTATATTTTACTTGGGGATATATGTAATTCATTTAGGCAATTCTGCACTTGATTAAGCTTGAAAAGGTAGCTTGTGCTTGTTGTCGGACGGACCAATGCTTTCGTAGTTCAATAAGGGAGATTTATACTTGATTTTTGGATTTTTGTACTATATTTAGAAAATTCTGTAGTTGATTTCTTGATTTTTGTAACAGTAATGACGAATTTTAGTTTTGTTCCATGTTTTGTCTATTACTTCTTAGAAATTAATGAACAAAACTCTAAAATACTTCGTAATATCAAGTGTGATACGAACAAAATAATGTAAAAAATTTGAGTGATAATCATAAGTGTTCAATGAGTTAAAGTTATCCTTCGTTCTAGTGTAACGTATACCTGTGCATTAAAAGTTGCAAACACAAGAGCATTTTGACGATCATATGCATCCTATGATCGTACAAATTTGCACTTCAGTTGGTCCGCTAGTCTCAAAATAGTGTACTTGAACCCCTATACAATTATTAGAGACTAATTATTCAATTCCCCAATGTGTACTATTATTGGAGACAAGTAAGGGAGAGTTAGACCCCATTTCCAGACATATGTACTTCATTTCAGCAATTATGTACTTTAGTTAGCGTGAAAAGGTGGCTTATGCTTGTTGTCCGAGATATCAGTTCTTTTGTATTTCAATAAGAGAGATTTACACATGATTTGGGGAAATATGAACTTCATTTCAGCAATTACAGACTTGATTTAGCATTAAAACGTAGCGTGTGCATGTCGTCCAGACATCAGTGCTTTTGCACTTCAGCAAGGCATATTTATCCTTGATTTCTGGCATATGTACACCATTAAGCAATTTTTCAATTGATTAAGTGTTAAATGATAGCCTGTACATGTCGTCCGAGAAATCAGTACTTCAATAACGGAGATTTGTACTAGATTTCTGCATTTGTGTGCTTTATTATGGCAATTATGTAGTTGATTTCTTTATTTTTGTACTAATAATGATGATTTTTAGTTTTGTCCCATGTTTTACCTTTCATTTATTAGTAACTGACAAACTAAACTCTAAAATACTTTGTAATATTTAGTATGGTATGAATAAACTATTGTTAAAATATTAAGTGATAAACATTAGTGTTCAATGGGATAAAGTTATCTTTCGCAGTAGTGTAAAGTACACCGAGGCGTGAAAGTTGTAAGCACAAGAGTAATTGGCGATCATATCCATCCTACCACCCGTACTAATATGTACTTCAATTTGTCCGATAGTCTCAAAATATTGTCCTTGAACCCCTATACAATTATTAGAGACTCATTATTCAATTCGCTACAGTGTACGATCATTAAAGAGAAATAAAGGTGATTTATACGTCATCTCAGGACATATGTACTTTATTTCGGCAATTATGTGCTTCACTTAGCATGAAAGGGAAGCATGTGCATGTTGTCGGAGATATTAATGCTTTTGTACTTCAATAAGGGAGATTTAGACTTGATTTTGGGAAATATGTATTTCATTTCAGAAATTTTGTAGTTAATTTGGCGTGAAAAGGTAGCATGTCCATGTCGCCTGAGAAATCTGTGCTTTTGTACTTCAACAAGGGACATTTATATTTGATTTCGGGACATATGTACTTCATTTTGGCAATTATGCTTTTGACTAAGCATGAAAAGGTAACTTGTGCATGTTGTCCGAGGTATCAGTGATTTTCTACTTCAGTAAGGGGATTTACACTTGATTTTTGGATTTTTGTAGTTTATTTAGGCAATTATGTAGTTGATTTTTGGATTTTTGCTGTAATAATGACGAATTTTAGTTTTGTTCCATGTTTCGCATTTTACTTCTCAGAAATTAATGAACAAAACTTTAAAATACTTCGTTATATTTACTATGGTACCGATAAAATAATGTAAAATATTAAAGTGATAACCATTAGTGTTCAAAAGGTTAAAGTTATCATTCGCCGTAGTGTAAAGTATACCTATGCATTGAAAAATTAAAGTGATAACACATGAACTTTAACGATCATATCATTCCTATCACCTATAGAAATTTGTACTTCAATTGCTCCGGTAGTCTCAAAATATTGTACCTGAACCCCAATACAATGATTAGAGACTAATTATTTAATTCCCCAAAGTGTACAATTATTAGACACAAATAAGGGAGATTTACACCTCATTTCGGGACATGTGTACTTCATTTCGTGAAAAGGTAGGATGTGCATGTTGTTTGAAATATCAGTGCTTTTGTACTTCAATATGGGAGATTTACACTTGATTCGGGGAAATGGGAACTTCATTTCGACAATTATGTATTTGATTTTGCGTGAAAAGGTAGCATGTGAATGTCATTCTAGAAATCAGTGCCTCTGTACTTCAACGAGGGAGATTTATATTTTACTTGGGGACATATTTAATTCATTTAGGCAGTTCTGCACTTGATTAAGCTTGAAAAGGTAGCTTGTGCATGTTGTCCGACGGACCAATGCTTTCGTAGTTCAATAAGGGAGATTTATACTTGATTTTTTTATTTTTGTACTATATTTAGGCAATTATGTAGTTGATTTCTTGATTTTTGTAACAGTAATGACGAATTTTAGTTTTGTTCCATGTTTTGTCTATTACTTCTTAGAAATTAATGAACAAAACCCTAAAATACTTCGTAATATCAAGTGTGGTATGAATAAAATAATGTAAAAAATTTGAGTGATAATCATAAGTGTTCAATGAGTTAACGTTATCATTCGTTGTAGTGTAAAGTATACCTATGCATTGAAAGTTGTAAACACAAGAGCATTTGACGATCATATGCATCCTATGATCGTACAAATTTGCACTTCAGTTGGTCCGCTAGTCTCAAAATAGTGTACTTGAACCCCTATACAATTATTAGAGACTAATTATTCAATTCCCCAATGTGTACTATTATTGGAGACAAGTAAGGGAGAGTTAGACCCCATTTCCAGACATATGTACTTCATTTCAGCAATTATGTACTATAGTTAGCGTGAAAAGGTGGCTTATGCTTGTTGTCCGAGATATCAGTTCTTTTGTATTTCAATAAGAGAGATTTACACATGATTTGGGGAAATATGAACTTCATTTCAGCAATTACAGACTTGATTTAGCATTAAAACGTAGCGTGTGCATGTCGTCCAGACATCAGTGCTTTTGCAGTTCAGCAAGGCATATTTATCCTTGATTTCTGGCATATGTACACCATTAAACAATTTTACAATTGATTACGCGTTAAATGATAGCCTGTACATGTCGTCCAAGAAATCAGTACTTCAATAACGGAGATTTGTACTAGATTTCTGCATTTGTGTGCTTTATTAAGGCAATTATGTAGTTGATTTCTTTATTTTCGTACTAATAATGATGATTTTTAGTTTTGTCCCATGTTTTACCTTTCATTTATTAGTAGCTGACAAACTAAACTCTAAAATACTTTGTAATATTTAGTATGGTATGAATAAACAATTGTTAAAATATTAAGTGATAAACATTAGTGTTCAATGGGATAAAGTTATCTTCCGCAGTAGTGTAAAGTACACCGAGGCGTGAAAGTTGTAAACACAAGAGTAATTGGCGATCATATCCATCCTACCACCCGTACTAATATGTACTTCAATTGGTCCGATAGTCTCAAAATATTGTCCTTGAACCCCTATACAATTATTAGAGACTCATTATTCAATTCCCTACAGTGTACAATCATTAAAGAGAAATAAAGGTGATTTATACGTCATCTCAGGACATATGTCCTTTATTTCGGCAATTATGTGATTCACTTAGCATGAAAGGGAAGCATGTGATTGTTGTCGGAGATATTAATGCTTTTGTACTTCAATAAGGGAGATTTAGACTTGATTTTGGGAAATATGTATTTCATTTCAGAAATTTTGTAGTTGATTTGGCGTGAAAAGGTGGCATGTCCATGTCGCCTGAGAAATCAGTGCTTTTGTACTTCAACAAGGGACATTTATATTTGATTTCGAGACATATGTACTTCATTTTGGCAATTATGCTTTTGACTAAGCATGAAAAGGTAACTTGTGCATGTTGTCCGAGGTATCAGTGATTTTCTACTTCAATAAGGGAATTTATACTTGATTTTTAGATTTTTGTACTTTATTTAGGCAATTATGTAGTTGATTTTTGGATTTTTGCTGTAATAATGAAAAATTTTAGTTTTGCTCCATGTTTTGCATTTTATTTCTCAGAAATTAATGAACAAAACTTTAAAATACTTCGTTATATTTAGTATGGTACAAATAAAATAATGTAAAATATTAAAGTGATAACCATTAGTGTTCAAAAGGTTAAAGTTATCATTCGCCGTAGGGTAAAGTACACCTATGCATTGAAAGTTGTAAACACAAGCACATTTGACAATCATATACATCCTATCACCTATACAAATTTGTACTTCAGTTTGTCCAGTAGTCTAAAAATATTGTACTTGAACCCCAATACAATTATTAGAAACTAGTTATTCAATTCTCCCATATTTACAATTATTAAAGGCAAACGAGGGAGATTTGTACCTCATTTTGGGACATATGTACATCATTTTGGCAATTTTGCAATTGATTAAGTGTGAAAAGGTAGCATATACATGTCGTCCAAGATATCAGTGTTTTTATACTTCAATAAGGGATATTTTGTACTTGATTTTTGGATTTTTGTACTTTATTTAGGCGATTATGTAGTTGATTTTTTTATTATTTTAATAATAGTGATGAATTTCAGTTTTTTTCCCATGCTTTTCGCTTTCTTACTTTGTGATTAAAGCACAAAACTCTAAAATACTTCATAATATTTTGTAAGGTATGAATAAAATAAAGTAAAATATTAAAGTGATTGGCATGGGTGTTCAACAGGTTAAAGTTATCAATCACAACAGTGTAAAACATACCTATGCATTGAAAGTTTTTGGCACAGGTGTATTTGATGATCATATCCATCCAATCATGCATACAAATTTGCACTTCTGTTGGTCCGATAGTCTCAAAATATTGTACTTGAACCCCTATACAAATATTAGAGACTAATTAGTAAATTCCCCAAAGTGTACAATTATTAGAGACAAATAACAAAGATTTATTCCTCATTTCGGGACATATGTACTTCATTTCGGCAATTATGCCCTTGACTTTGCGTGAAAAGGTAGGATGTGCACGTTGTCTAAAATATCAGTGATTTTTTACTTCAATATGACGGATTTACACTTGATTTGGGGAAATGTTAACTTCATTTCGGCAATTATGTACTAGATTTAAAGCGAAAAGGTAGCATGTTCATGTCATCCAGACATCAGTGCTTTGTACTTCAACAAGGGAGATATATATTTGATTTCGTGATATATGTACTTATTTGGCATGAAAAAGTAGCATGTGAATGTCACCCGAGAAATCAGTGCCTCTGTACTTCAACGAGGGAGATTTATATTTGGGAAAATATCAATTTTGGTCCCCCAAGTATGTTCAATTTTTCAAATGCTCTGCGGGTTCTTGAAAACATAAAGCAAAGCCTAACTTCTAATCCCCAAATCAAAATAAACCCTAACTTCTAATCCAACCCAAAATTTGACCATTGCTTCGATTGAAAGAAAAATATATTGCTGATTTAGAGGTATTTGAACCAGTGTTGAAGATTCTACACCTTTGGAATATTGAAAGCGAAGTTGGGGAAGGCTCAAATTGTTTCACGGTGAATGGCACGAAGGAAAAACTTAAAGCTTGAGACACCAAATTATGGTAAGTTTTGTGTTCTCAATTAGAATACTTTGAGTAATGGAGAAATTTTTTTATGTTTAGTGTTAAAAATTTGTGCAGTAATGGAAAAATCTGTGCAGTAATGTTAATTTTTTTTTTTTTGTTTTGTGTTAAAATTTGTGCTGTAATGGAGAAATCTGTGCAATAATGTCAAATTTTTTTTATGTTTAGTGTTAAAAATTTGTGCAGTAATGGGGAAATCTGTGCAGTAACGTTAAAAAAAAAATTATGTTGAGTAATGGAGCAATTTGTGCAGTAATATCATTATCACTTAAAAAGCTGCGATAGTTCAGGATTTTGAAGTGAAAAATCATCAATTAGATCAACATACCGTGAAATTTCAATTCAGACCTACGAATATGTCTTAAACTGGTGATACTGCACCATACCAAACTGAACCAGAAATTCAGTACGTCATTTTTGTGACTAGTGATGGACCTAATCATTTAGTTCAGTTTGGCAAATTACATTTTTTCTGGTTTACAGAACAGAATCAGTTTTGGATGGTGTATTAAAATGTGAACACCACACATAAAAAATTTACTGTTTGTAATATTTTTGTTTTTTGGTTGATGGTTGAGGGTGATATACTTGTTGAATTTAATAGTGAGCATTTTTTGTATTTTTGTTTGTTATGTAGATTTGGTTGGGGATGGCATTTCTTTATTTAGTATTAAATTATATCATGGGGGTTTAATGAGAGAAGATCCTATAAGATACTATGAAGGGGGTACCATAGATTTCTTTGATAATGTAGATGTAGATATGTTTGGGATGATTGAACTTGAGGACTATGTCAAGGAGTTAGGTTATGAAAAAGACAAAGTTAGAATTTGGCATAAGTATGGGCAAAGTTTGTGCATGGGTAGTAAATGTCTTAGTAAAGATGTTGACGTTTATGATATAGTGAATCATTTACCTAGGGATAGGGTGGTGGAAATTTATTTAGAGCATCTTGAGGATGGGAACGACCAAATCCATGGGGCAAGTGAAGTGCAAAACCAATACTTTTCAAACTTAGAGGATGATGATCAAATGATTGACTTTTCATTTCTAGATGAAGCCCATTTGCCACAAGATTGGATTGATATTCCAGTCTAACCTACATCATCTCCTTCTGCTTTTGGTTCTGATTCTAATTCTGAGTGTGATGATTTTACTGATAGTGATTATGACATGGAAGAAGATGATAGGTATGTTGATCCGGATGCTGAGTTTGATGGGGTGGGAAAGGGCAAGGGAGTGAGTGATGACATGTATACTAGGGTAGAGGTTGGGGAAGAAAATGAGGTTGAGGATAGTGATGAGTTTGAGAGTATGATGGGTTCTGATAAAGATGAACTAAATCCTAAGTATCTAAAGTACAATCCTAAAACTGAAAATAAGAACCCTGAATTGAAACTAGGTCTTATTTTTAGTTCAAAAAGTGAGGCTAAGTTTGTGATTCAAACACATTGCCTTAGGAGAGAGATGGAGGTTCATTTTTGTAAAAATGATAAAAGAAGGTTGAAGGCTAAGTGCAAGAAAGAGGGATGTGAGTGGTATATACATGTATCACCTATGCAAAATGATAAGTCTTGGCAAATAAAAGCTTATAACCCTGTGCATAGCAAGTGTTCTTGGAATTACAATAATAATACC
Source organism: Jacaranda mimosifolia (assembly GCA_018894105.1). Taxonomy (NCBI): domain Eukaryota; kingdom Viridiplantae; phylum Streptophyta; class Magnoliopsida; order Lamiales; family Bignoniaceae; genus Jacaranda; species Jacaranda mimosifolia. The sequence goes on along the minus strand of CM032130.1, from coordinate 10,696,614 downwards.
CTTAAGTCTGGGTGGCTTGGAAAAACTTTCATGAAAAAGTTTAAGGATAATCCTAAACTAGGAGTTAATGAGTTTAAGAATGAGCTATGCACCACATTGAAAGCAAATGTCTCTAAACATCAAGCTTACAGGGCAAAACAGAAAGCAATGAAACTAATTCAAAACAATGTGAAAGATCAGTTTAGTAGAATTAGAGACTACTGCTTAGAGTTTCTTAGGACAAATCCTGGCTCCACTATGGTGCTGAAGTTGGCTGATGGTGAGAAAGTAGGTGACTTACCTACTTTTTTGAGATTATATATCTGCTTCAATGCTTGCAAAGAAGGGTTTAAAGCTTGTAGGAGGTTGTAGATGTGGATGGCTGTTTTTTGAAGGGTCCGAAAGGTGGCCAGTTATTAACTGCTATAGGAATAGATCCAAACAATAGTATTTTTCCAATAGCTTATGCAGTGGTTGAGAATGAAAACAAAGATTCTTGGGAGTGGTTTCTTTCTCTACTTGAAGATGACATAGGCTTCGAAAATCAATATGCTTGGACCTTTATGAGTGACAAGCAGAAAGGATTGATACCAGCCTTTGAGAGCTTGCTACTTGATGCAGAAAATAGGTACTTTGATTTAGTTATTTCAATTTTTATGTACTTATATATTCATTCTTTATGTTTTCAACTTATTCTTTTCTTTTATGTGTTTCAAAATAGGTTCTGTGTGAGACACTTACATAGCAATATGAAGAGGGATGGATTTATTGGCCAATCAATCAAGAATGCACTTTGGGCAGTAGCTAGAGCAACAAGAATTGAAGAATTCAAAGCAAAAATAGAGGAAATGAAAGAGCTTGATGAGAAGGCATACGATTGGCTAGTGAAGAAACTTCCAAATCAATGGTCCAGGTCACATTTTAGCCCTTAACCAAAATATGATGTTCTTTTGAATAATATGTGTGAGAGTTTTAATTCTTTCATCTTACCTGCTAGAGACAAACCAATTCTGAACATGTTGGAGACCATAAGAAATATGATCATGACTGGGATGCAAGTGAATAGGGATAGAGCAAGAGGTTGGGATGGTCTTATATGCCCAAAACTAAAGAAGTTGTTGGAGAGAAACATGAAGGATGCTGGTGAGTGCACTCCAATAAAGTCAGATGATTGGCACTATCAGATTATGGGCATGTATGACCAGCACACAGTTGATGTTCATCAAAGGTCTTGTAGTTGTAGAAGGTGGGATTTGATAGGCGTACCATGTAGGCATGCTATTTCAGCTATTTGGTGTAGGAATGAAGAGCCAGAAACATATGTGCATGACTTTTACAAGGTCAGCACATACTTGAGAGCTTATGATCATGTTGTTTTTGAAACGAATGGTCCTGAATTATGGCCTAAGAGTGATCTGCCAACCCCGTTGCCACCATCATATGAAAATAGGCCTGGTAGACCTAAGAAGTTGAGGAGAAGAGAGCCTGATGAGCTGCCAGCTCCTTCCAATCCAACTAAGCTTAAAAGACTCCAAAAATCTTTGAAATGCAGTAAATGTGGAGCATTAGGCCATAATGCAAGGACTTGCAAGAAAAAAGATGGTTCAACTTCTGCCTCGCATGAAGGACAACCTGAAGTTTCTCTTGAGATGACATCTGGTGACTCTCAACCCCTTGTTGATGTTTTTAGTAGTGCTCCTTCTACTACAAATGTCAATATTGGTGGTTCAAGAAAAGAGAAATTGCCTGTAAGCCTTAATTGATATATATTCTTAACTATAAGCATTTTTCTTATTATCACTAACAAACTAAAGTTTTGGTTTTTCAGGTTAGAAAGAACTTGTCTATCAAGATGAAATGGAATTCAAACAATATAACTTCTTTAAATGTAAGTATCAAACTTTTTGCTTTGATACTTTTTTGGTTTTGTTTTATTTTGTTTTTCATGTTTTTACTCACATGTTAACTATTACAATGCACAGGCTAGTCAAACTTCAAACATGAATACTCCTGTGATTGTGAGAAGTGGCATGAATTTCGTAACAATTTCTAACTTAAAACCTGTAGTTGGAGGTGAAAAGAAGAAGGAAAAGGATGTATCCAAAAAATCTGGAGGAAAAGGGAAGAGTTTTGAGGGTTGATTAAGTTTGAGTGGATTGTAATTGATTGCACTTTTTTTGTAGTAATTTGGTGATGGATGGTGATGAATTTGTGGATTTTTTTCCTATTTGTTTTCCCATTTTTTCTTTAAGTTACTTTAAGTTTGGCTTGCTGGGATTTGGTTAGTTTCAGAAATTTGAACTTCTGCCAGAATTTTGCTGCATTCTGTTGAATCTGGTTATTCAGAATTATTGGTTGATTTTTTGGCTTATGTCTTGTGGATACAATGGTAGATGATTTTAGGATGTAATATGTTACTTGTTTGGCTGTGGCTATCACAGTTCCTGCTTTTTGTGGTTGGCTTTGAACAGATTGTTGGCCTCATTTCTATTGATTGGCAGATTGCTTTTGTGTTGGTCTCTTTTATTTATTTATTTTTTTTTTGGAGAGAAGTGTTCCATTGTTGATATGAAAACATCAGCAGCTCTAAATTTACAAGTTGAGATAATTTAGATCTTAGTATTTTTATGCCATTTCCGGAGTGTACACATAAGATTCACTCCAAAAAAACGAGCCATTTGCCAAATAAATAGTTAGCATTGTTCTCTTTCCTCTAGTTGAAGGCAATCCTACCGGGCTCTCATGGGAAGTGAGGTAGCATTCAGTGGAATAATTTTTCGTTGGGCTCCTACTTGCAAACGTTCAGCGGAACAATTGTTTATTAGTTTAAGTTTGCACTTGCTTTTCTTTGAATTAATTTGGTGACATGCCCAATGGATATTATTTTGTATTTAAAGAGCAATGTAGTAATCAAATTACCCTTGAGGTTTAACTTCCTACCAATAAGCATAAAAGTAGCATTAAACAAGCATTACAAGAACAATTACATAAGTTGCAATTTGTTCACATTTTTTCCTAAATTGCTATCTTTTAACACCAAAAATCTTATCATTATTGCAAATAAACCAATAATAATCGCCAATACAATGAAAACATAAACTTTTTTCTTCTTCAATTCATCAACTTCTTTCTCTAGCAACTTTATTTTGCTCTTCATTTTCCTCAATTCGGTCTCCATTTTTTCTTCCTTTATCAAGGATTCATTTAATTGCTCTTCTAATTTCTTCTTTTTTGCCAACAATCCAGGAATTATTTGTTTGGACCTGGGGCACATTTCAGGGTCCAACCATATGAAAACTCCACAATAACCCCTAGTCTGGGAAAACAAAAAATAAAGTATAATTAGCTTGTTAATTACAAATATAAACTAGATCTAATGAAAAAAAAAAGGACTTACCCCATATTTTGGACATGCCCAAAACCTCCTTCCAGGATTCAAATTTGTCCAACTAGTTTTCAATAGGAGTTGTATCCCACATCTACAATAAATTTCTTCCCTTTGTGTAACTCCACTATTAAAACCACTTGAAGAGGAGGAAGATGCCATTTTTTTTCCTAAATAATCACAAACAAACTAAAACCTAACAAATTTGGAGTAAAAAAGACTAATATGAGAAGAAAATGCACAGGAAAGAGACTGATCTAGTAGGAAATGGCGCCAACAATTGCCTCCAATTATCAGCCGTGAGTTGTCAAATGGTTGACTTGACGGAAGGATGAGATTGAATGAAAAAATTGAACCTTAGGGATACAATCTGATACAAGTGACAACACGGGGACCAAAATTGAATTATTGACATACTTGGGGGACCAAAATTGACATTTTCCCTTTATATTTTATTTGGGGACATATGTAGTTCATTTTGGAAATTGTGCACTTGATTAAGCTTCAAAAGGTAGCACATGTATGTTGTCTGATGAACCAATGCTTTTGTAGTTCAATAAGGGAGATTTATACTAGATTTTTGGATTTTTGTACTTTACTTAGGCAATTATGTAGGTGATTTCTTGATTTTTGTAACAGTAATGATGAATTTTAGTTTTGTTCCAAGTTTTATCTATTATTTCTTAGAAATTAATGAACAAAACTCTAAAATACTTCGTAATATCTAGTGTGGTACGAATAAAATAATGTAAAATATTTGAGAGATAACCATAAGTGTTCAATGGGTTAAAGTTATCATTCGTTGTAGCGTAAAGTATACCAATGCATTGAAAGTTGTAAACACAAGAGCATTTGACGATCATATCCATCCTATGACCCGTACAAATTTGCACTTCTGTTGGTCCTATGGTCTCAAAATAGTATACTCGAACCCCTATACAATTATTAGAGACTAATTATTCAATTCCCTATAGTGTACATTCATTAGAGATAAATAAGGGTGATTTATACCTCATCTCAGGACATATGTACTTTATTTCGGCAATTATGTATGTGATTTAGCATGAAAGGGAGATTTAGACTGGATTTTGGGAAATATGTACTTTGATTCAAAAATTTTGTACAGGCGTTGGCGTGAAAAGGTAGCATGTGCATGTCGCCTGAGAAATCAGTGCTTTTGTACTTCAACTAGGGAGATTTATATTTGATTTCGGGACATATGTACTTCATTTCGGCAATTAGGCACTTGATTAAAGCAAGAATGGGTATCTTGTGAATGTTGTCCGAGGTATTAGTGATTTTGTATTTCAATAAGGGAGATTTATACTTGATTTTTGGACTTTTGTACTTTATTTAAGCAATTATGTAGTTGATTTCTTGATTTTTGTAGTAGTAATGTCGACTTTTAGTTTTGTTCCATGTTTTGCCTTTTATCTCTTAGAAATTAATGAACAAAACTTTAAAATACTTCGTAATATTTAGTATGGTATGAATAAAATAATGTAAATTATTAAAGTGATAACCAATAGTGTTCAATGGGTTAAAGTTATCATTTGTCGTAGTGTAAAGTATACCTATGCATTGAAAATTGTAAACACATGTACATTTGACGATCATATCCATCCTATCACCCATACAAATTTGTACTTCAGTTGGTCCGGTAGTCTCAAAATACTGTACTTGAACCCCAATACAATTATTAGAGACAAATTATTCAATTCCCCAAAGTGTACAATTATTAGTGGCAAAAAAAGGGAGATTTGTACCTCATTTCGGGACATATGTACTTTATTTATTTGCAATTGATTAAGTGTGAAAAGGTAGATTATACATGTCGTCCAAGATATCAGCGATTTTGTACTTCAATAAGGGAGATTTATACTTGATTCTTGGATTTTTGTACCTTATTTAGGCAATTATGTAGTTGATTTTTTGATTTTTTTAATAATAGTGATGAATTTCAGTTTTTTCCATGTTTTTCCTTTTATTACTTAGTCATTAATGAACAAAACTCTAAAATACTTCGTAATATTTAGTAAGGTACGAATAAAATAATATAAAATATTAAAGTGATTAGCATTGATGTTCAACAGGTTTTAGTTATCATTCGCAACAATGTAAAATATTCCTATGCGTTGAAAGTTGTAGGCACAAGTGCATTTGATGATCATATCCAGCAATCACCCACACAAGTTTGTACTTCTGTTAGTCCGATAGTCTCAAAATGCTGTACTTGAACCCCTATACAATTATTAGAGACTAATTAGTCAATTCCCCAAAGTGTTCAATTATTGGAGACAAATAAGGGAAATATATACCCCATTTCAGGACATATGTACTTCATTTCGGCAATTATGCACTTAACTTTGCGTGAAAAGGTCAGATCTGCATGTTGTCTGAAATATCAGTGCATTTGTACTTCAATAAGGGAGAATTACACTTGATTTGGGGAAATGTGAACTTCATTTCGGCAATTATGAACTTGATTTAGCGTGAAAAGGTAGCATGTTCATGTCGTCAAGACATCAGTGCTTTTGTACTTCAATAAGGGAGATTTATACTTGATTTTGTGACATATGTACTTATTTGGCGTGAAAAGGTAGCATGTGAATGTCACCTGAGAAATTAGTGCCTTTGTATTTCAACGAGGGAGATTTATATTTTGTTTGGGAACATATGAAGTTTATTTCGGCAATTGTGCACTTGATTAAGCTTGAAAAGGTAGCATGTGCATGTTGTCCAATAGACCAATGCTTTTGTACTTCAATAAGGAGATTTATACTTGATTTTTTTATTTTTTTATTTTATTTAGGCAATTATGTAGTTGATTTTTTTATTTTTGTAACCGTAATGATGAATTTTAGTTTTGTTCCAAGTTTTGTCTATTATTTCTTAGAAATTAATGAACAAAACTCTAAAATACTTCGTAATATTTAGTATGGTATGAATAAAATAATGTAAATTATTAAAGTGATAACTATTAGTGTTCAATGGGTTAAAGTTATCAATCGCAGTAGTATAAAGTATACTTATGCATTTAAAGTTGTAAACACAAGTGCATTTGACGATCATGTCCATCCTATCACCCGTACAAATTTTCACTTCAGTTGGTTTGGTAGTCTCAAAATAGTGCACTTGAACCCCTATAAAATTATTAGAGACTAATTATTCAATTCCCCAAAGTGTACTATTATTAGAGACAAAAAAGGGTGATTTATACCCCATTTCCAGACATATGTACTTCATTTCGGCAATTATGTACTTCACTTAGCGTGACAAGGTGGCTTATGCTTGTTGTCCGAGATATCAATGCTTTTGTATTTCAATATAGGAGATTTACACTTGATTTCGGGATATATGAACTTCATTTCAGCAATTATAAACTTCATTTAAGCAATTATAGACTTCATTTAGCGTTAAAAGGTAGCATGTACATGTCGTGCAGACATCCATGCTTTCGTACTTCAATAAGGCATATTTATACTTGATTTCGGGCATATGTACTTGATTTAGGCAATTTTGCAATTGATTAAGCGTGAAAAGGTAGCCTATACGTGTCGTTCGAGATATCAATGCTTTTGTACTTCAATAAGGGAGATTTATACTTGATTTCTAGATTTGTGTGCTTCATTATGGCTATTATGTAGTTGATTTCTTGATTTTTGTACAAATAATGATGAATTTTAGTTTTGTTCCATGTTTTGCCTTTCATTTATTAGTGCTTCAATAAGGGAGATTTATACTTAATTTCGAGCATATGCACTTCATTTTGGCAATTATGCACTCGATTAAGCATGGAAAGGTGGCATGTGCATGCAATCCTAGATATCAGTGCTTTGTACATCAATGAGGGGGATTTGTACTCGATTTCTGGATTTTTGTACTTCATTATGGTAATTATGTAGTTGATATCTTCATTTTTGTAGTAATCATGATGAATTTTTGTTTTGTTGAATGTTTTACCTTTCATTTATTAGTAATTAATGAAGAAAACTCTAATATACTTCGTAATATTTAGTAAGGTATGAAAAAACTAATGTTAAAATATTAAAGTGATAACCATTAGTGTTCAACAGGATAAAGTTATCTTTCACAGTAGTGTAAAGTATACCTAGGCGCTGAAAGTTGTAGACACTAGAGTGTTGGACGATCATATCCATCCTATCACCCATACAAATATATAGTTGAGTTGGTCTGATAGTCTCAAAATATTGTATTTGAACTCCTATACAACTATTAAAGACTAATTATTCCAGTGCACAAAGTGTACAATCTTTAGAGGCTAATAAGGGAGATTTATATTTGATTTCAGGACATATGTACTTGATTTCTGCAATTATGTGCTTGATTTAGCATGAAAAGGTAGCATGTGCTTGTTTTCCGAGATATTAATGCTTTTGCACTTAAATAAATGAGATTTACCCTAGATTTTAGGAAATATGTACTTCAATTCAAAATTTTTGTACAGGCTTTGGCGTGAAAAGGTAGCATACAAGAAAAAGTAGTTTTAGCAACCAAAATCTTAGCTACCAATATAAAATGGTTGCTAAATCTATACTTTTAGCAACTGAACGTGATATGGTCACAGAAGTTAAATTACATAATTTGTTTTGCGACCAATCAATAATTTGTTGCTATAAATGGTCGCTATAATTAATCAGCCTTAGGTCATGGTATAACGACCAAATTTGGAGCTTTTTTGCAAAAAATTTCGTGGTCACTATATCTGAACACTAATTGCGACCAATTTAGCAATAAAATAATGAATGGTCACAATAAGCCTTTTAAATGATCATGAACGACCAATAAATTTGGTTGCTAAAGATATAGGTTTAATTATTTAGCTCTTTAAACTTATAGCAACAAATATTATATGGCCACTTAAAAAAAATACTTATAGCAAGCAAATTTACATGGTTGCTAATAGTTACTCCTCATAAAACAATATGATAGAGTTTATTTCTTATTACTTCTTGAGAATATATATATATATATAACTTTAGATTTGACTCTTTTTAACTTAAAGAGTTAAATTGATTTTAAGGTAAATTTAAGTTAAATATTAAAAAATAATTGTAATACTAATAAAAATGATTATAATATTAATTGAATTATTAATATTTTACTTTAAATTTGTCTCTTTAATTCAAAATACTATCTATTTAAAATATGTTTAATTGGGTAACTTAATTTAAAATATGTTTAGTGGAATATGCAACAGAATTTTTTGCTCTTTTATAAAAACGAGCAATAGATGGAGGTTAAGGCCATGACCCCACTATTTATTAATCCCAAAAATTAAATTACATACAATGAGTGTATTAAGTTATATACAATGAGTGGATTTTTTTAAATAAGGTTCAAAATATATTTTAAACAAAATAAGTTACATCACAATAGTATTTAAACCAAAATAAATTACTTTACACCATTTCAAAAAAGAAAAGAGAAGCATATCTCTAACAATGATCAGAATGTGCAAGGTTCTACATCCCATTCCAGTTGAATTTCCATCAATTACATTTAACATTGAATGTCAAGTGACAATTCTAGCAAATTTTCAGCATTAAAATGCCCAGCAAGTGACCAGGGATCGAATCCATAATATAGCAGATTTTCAGCCATTAGATGTCCAACAGGTGATCAAGTTCGAACCCTTTCTCTAGCAAAGTTTCAGCATTTAATGGGCGCCAACATGGAACATGTACCAACTGCCAAAACTAGCAATTTGCAGCAAGATTTTCTGGAAGCACTTCAGAGCAAAAGATCTGACCCCAACCAAAAGTACAATATATGTTGTCAAAATTTCTTCCTTGTTTTTTAATTTTTATATTTTATTAAGTTGTCCTCAATGGTAAATATATATATGAAAAATCAATTATTAACAAGCATTTCTTGGGTTTGACTTTTACATAAGGATAAATAGAAGTACAACATGCTTATTTTAATTAGGATTATGAATTCAAATTAATATAGATTGATGTCAGTCGAGATAAGTTTCTCTAAAGCCTAAATCTATTATAAATATTTACTATAATATCCTTAAATTACACAAATAGAAATTAATAGGTAAAACATTATAGACATAACCTTTAAAAATGAAATAATCTAAAGCCTCACACCTAATTTAGAAGGATGACAAAGTGAAGCTTAATTTCTAAATAAATCTCAAACAAAATCCAATTTACTTATAATAGGTATATCTTTATATATATATAGTTACGTAATATAAACTTCTAACCTAAACTTTTTATGTTGTTTTTGCCATAATAAGTTGTTGGATGGAGCTTTCTATTATTGATTGTTAGCATGGGTCAATTTTAAACTACATATTAGATTTATGTGATATTTAATTTTAAATAAATTGTTCATTTAGCATGTGAAATATGAATCTAAATTTTGAACTATTTCAAAAGTTATATTTATTTGATTTTGTAAATTAAATTTATTTTATTAATAATAGTATAAATAAAAAAATCAATTATTTTGGATGTAATTTAGAGTTTTTATTTATTTCCAAAGGAAAAGCTTATTCTTAATTAAAAATAAAAACTATTATCAAGTTAGATGTGAATCTAAGTTTTAAACTTAATTGAAAAATCCAAAGTAATGTAAGTTGCAAGCTTATCTAATAGAAGTCAATCTGTATTTATTTATTTTTGGAGGTTGAAAACTATTCTATTAATGTTTAATTCATTTCATTTTTTATAACATTACAAACGAAATATATTAACTTATCCCATCTAAAATTCAATGTACAAGTAGCAGTTGATTAGCCAGTTTGGTAATTTTTTGGATATATTAAATAATTTAGTTAATATGTTGGAGAAACATTTTAATAATAATAATAAATAAAAATTTCAATTTAAAAAAAAAAAGTAGCCTTTTTTTAAGGGAAATATTTTGATAATAAAAAATAATTTTTTTATTTAAAATAAAAGTAGCATTGTCCGTGGTTTGAAAAACCAATTGAAATATCTTACGTAAAAGTAGTAATTCTTAAATCAATTTTATCGAATTGGCACTCCTAACTAGAATATATGAATTGCTTATTTTCTTCTTTTTACATTTATTTCAAAGTAAAAAATTAATAGTAAAATTATTGACGCATTGCAAATAAAAAAATTTCTTTTTAATTTTTATTGAATGCATTAAGAAAAAATGAAATCTCTAAAGTTTCCTCTTTAAATTTAATGCACTTTAAGAAGAAAGACAAGACGTCTGAATCTTCCTCCTTCTAATTCATGACATATCTTTATCTAAGAAAATATTCTTAAATCAAATTTTTGTTATTGAATTTATTTGAAAATTAAACTTATCTTTATTCAATCAAATTTAAGCTTTTGAAAGTTTTGATAACATGACAAACACAATTTAGTTTAGATATACTTAGAAACAATTTAGATACTCCCAAACTCACAATTTTAATTAAATATATTAATTCAACACCTAAATTTTGTTATTAGAATTTAACATTTTAGAAAATGTTGATATAAAAAATATATATATTTAAAAATATAAAATTTTGAGTGTGAATGATATATTATAATTTTTTCTCTCTTCCCAATAAAAGAATTAAAAGATATTTTGCAACTATGTTTAAAGTATTAAATCTCACAATATAATTGCCTACTTCCTTCTTTAAATTATATATATATATATATATTATTTACACACCTAACAATTGAACAAGGTGAATCATTGGGTTTTTTTCCCACAAAAAAAAAAAACAACCCGAGTTGGGATTGTGTTTTCAATCGTTAAGCACCCGCGCACACAGTCTGTACAGCTTGACCCCTAATCCCTAATTCCTCATCCCTCACTCCTCACCCCTCACCCCTCACCCCTCTACCAAGCTTTTCGTCATTACTCAGAGAGCAATTCTCTCCCACATAAAACACACAGATAAAAGAAGCTCACTTATTTTCTTCTCTATCACCTTGAACCTGGTTTTGGCATGAAGTTTCTCAAGAATGAAGTCTGGAAACGGCGGTGAAACTGTACCTCAAATGTGTGCTCAACGAAACCCATGGTTTTACCAATTAATTCGAATGAAATGCTAGTTTCATGAAAAAGTTTTGAGGTGGGAGTCTGTTTCCATGTGGCCGGGGCGCCAGAAAGGAGTTTTAGTAGAGAGGAGTATGGCAACGGAGGAGCAAAGCGCTTTCTCCGTCTGTTGAAGAACGACGGCAGCCGTGGTGGCTATAGAGTGGGGGCGTTTCGATATCAACGCTGCACCACTGCTTGAGGCGGAGGGCAATGGCAAGTACGAATTATAATCTTTTGTTTATCCCATTGCTTCTATTTGAAACAAATAGTCATAATTTTTCTTAAAGTCGCAATGCTTTTTGGATATAAGAACAAGAACTGATTAAAAAAAGATTAATGGATCCTATAGTAGGGAAAATTTCTGTTAAATTACATAGAAATTTGATTAAAATTTGATTACTCTGTTGTTGCATCTGTGAGAAGTGGTGCTTTCTATTCTTTTCACTTCTAAAAGTTGTGAGTGATCATTCTGTGCATTCTGATTTCACTTGTTAAGTAAATATTTCTTCCAAATTAGTTCAAAGAAATTTCCCAACATGATAGAGGCTTTGGGAATTTTTCTGCATAACAAATTTCTAATATATATATATTTTTAACTATGGCTTCTGAAATCCAAGTTTATTTTGTATGTTGTTTATAATAATATTGTAATTGCTCTAATCCAGGAAATGTATGAGTCTATTTCATTAAGAAAGAATTCTATGTTAATGTGAGGCTTCAATCTAGAGATTTTAATATCTCCCACTAGTGTATGAAAGAGGATTCTAATTAGTTTTCCATATTTCATTTTTGCTTCATCTATAACTTATGGTGGAAACAGATGCATGGTCTCCTTGAGGTTGAATATGAACTGAAACCATATTTACCTATTCTACTATGAGATTAGAATATCGTATTCCAATGCTAAGAAGTTTATATCTGTCAAGCACAAAGACAAGCTCGGATCTGCTCTTTTTCATAGTTTGTGGTGAAGATTTTACTACTATTTACTCTAGTCTTGGTATTTGGTATGGATGTAAAAAGGTGACGGCATTTGACACCCACATTTTCTCTCATTACTTTTCCTTTGATGTTAAATCTTAATTACATGGTTCAATTTATAGCAAGTATGGAATTTGGGCTTACTTTATTATTGGCAGATTGGTTAAAATGCATATGTTCTTGGATATCATATTAAGCCCTGAATGCTTTCCTAAGAGAATTTTTTTTGGCTCTTGGAGAAGAATGCGTACATTTAGATATTTCCCAAATTTTAATCTTCAATCTAAACCATCTGTAGCCCCTGTTTGGGTGAGAATTCCAGATCTTCCCCTAACATTTTCAATTGTAAAGCCCTCCAAGCCACTGCGGCATCTATTGGGAACCCGATTAAAATGGATAAATCCACCAAGATAGGGGCCAGAATTAACTTTACATGGATTTGTGTGGAAGTTGATTTGCATAAGCCATTGATTGAACAAAATAAGTTGGAGCAAGGTTCAATTTCTTCATCCATTAAGCTTATCTATGAAAATTTGCCCCGTTATTGTTCTCACTGTCATCACCTTGGCCATGATGTTCAGTCCTGTTAAATTAATGGCAGTGTTCCCAGGTCGCCTAAAAGGTGATTTGTCAAAAGGAGCGAGAATGGTGAAAAAGAAGACAGAGGAAAGAAATTATATTCTGTTGTTAGTAAAGAAGCTGGTGAAGGTAGTAGGATTTCTCAGCAGGAGAAGCAGTTGATTCCCGCAGTTTCCAACCCAGTGCAGGTTAGTAATGCTTTTGCTATCCTGAACGAGTGCAATGATTCTGCTATGGCTCATGGTTCTGAGAAGGTGTATGGTGCTTGTGATTATGATAGCTATATTGAAAATTCATTGCTTGTGATTTGAATCTTGAGAAAAATATAAAGTCTACTATGGATGTACATCTGTTAATCATGATGATCCTATTGTGAATGGAAGTTCTACTATTGTGAATTTTGTCTCTCCTGTTTATAACATTGCTGAAAAGAGACTTGATGGTAGTAACAGAAAGGTTGTTTCTGCTAAAAATGATAATTCTGTTGTTGTTAAACTTTGGGCATGTTGTCACTGGATATTCAGTTTTGGATAATACTAAAAGTGACTTGGGCAATGGTGAAGCTAAGCATAAATTTGCACTGATTATCAGTAATTCACTGGACTCTAGTGCAGATTCTTCTCATAACAGTAACCCCCTGGACTCAAGTGTGGATTTTGTTCTAACATCCAAACCTACCACAACCCTAAACACATAGCTTGTTCTTTTGGGAGAGGATGCGAATGAGAATTTAGAACTCATGCAAGAACTTCCACTTGCCATACTTGCACCTGGAAATAATAATTTGCCAAGCTTTGGGCAACCTTTGTAGAGATCTGATGTGAATTCAAGGCAATATATCTACATATTGAATGAAGATGGGATCATTGTTGATGAGCGCCTAGCTACTACATTTGATAATATTAATTCAAATGCTTACATGGAAAATGATGAAGAGGAAGAATCATACCAATTTAGAGATCACTTTATGGCTGTTCACACAAACCTTGAAGATTTTGAGCATCCTCACTCCTTAACCACAGAGAACATTTTTCAGGATGCACAAGATGCACAAAACTTTCATAGGACAGATTCTATCCCAGAGGAGTTACTTATGGAACTTAGTGAAACCAACTCCAAGGAGAAAGATCACCAAAACTAGATCCTTACACTTCAGTCCACTGATGATGAAGGGCCATGGTTTCCTAAGAGAACTAAATCTAGAGAATCCAGCTCCAAGGGGAAGAATTCTCTTAGGACAAGGAGATCCAAACAATTGAGGTCCAAACAGAAAACCAAATGAACATAAACAATTTAAGGACACTTTGGAACTTAAATTACAAAATAGAAAGTTTTCTCCCTCCTTTTGCTTTCTTTGTAGATTCTTGCTAGAGGTTCATTTCATCAAATTATCGCTGGTTTCTAAAAATTTGCTACAGAACCTTAGGCATATTGAGAGGTGGTCTTTTGCACAGAAACTACTTGATATACAGGAGCCACCAAATATTCACATTGCTGAACTGTTTTGGATTCAATTATTTTGCTTCCCCGGTGATGAAATTTGGTTTACTTATGCTTTGGATTTGGAAATGATGTGGAGATGGACATATTTTGGATTTAGATTTACTGTTTTAGTTGATAGAAATATGAACATGGACATGTTGAATCAAGAGTACAAGTATATAGATTTTGGAACCTTGGTTACTAGTGCACTTCAAACATTGTTGCTGTTTTGCTCAACTAGATTAACTCGTGCTCGGAATTTCTTGGAGGCCTTTTGACTTAAATGGAAGAAAGAATGGGGTTGACTTTTTCAATGTATTACTTCTCTCAACCTCCCTAGTGATGGTTTTCTTACATTAAGTTTTCCTATAATAGATTGTCCCCTTATAAGAGTCTTCATTTAGGAGTGTATTTTGTCTTTTGCTATGTTGTAAAGGAAGATTCATCTTCCTTCTAATACTGCAAACGATGTAATCCCCCTTTTGATTCTAATATATTTCGAGCCTATTCCTAGTGGACCAACTAGTGGGATTATGAAAATTGACTTGTCTTATATAAATCTTTTGAATTCGTTTGTGGTGATAGCACCTCAATGTGGAGATATGGAAACTACTCCCTATACTATGTTACCCTTGGAACTTCAGTCCCCTTATGTTGATGGTTTAGAAATTTTTAAGTTCAAGTTATCCTAATTTAGCAGATTCCTAAAACCACATTTTGCTATTGCAGTGGTCATGCAGTCAGAAGGATTCAGATACTTAGAACAGAGTTGTCCTCGCTGTTGTCAGAGCTCCTGGAAACAGTTACATCGGTGGACGAGAAGTCAAGCCTTGTATCAGGTAAGAAAAAGAGTGGGAGCAATATCTTTGGCCTAGATTTGGCAGTAGATGGTGGTGTAGCAAAATCCGTGAATCCTAATGGTCGGCAGCTACAAAGGTGAGTCTAGTATTGTGGTTGCCATATAGAATTGCTATTGGTGCTTGCAGATTGAATATAATATGAAGCTTGTTTATATTATTAGCTTTTGTCTTTGTTAGTCAAAACCTAAAAAAAACTCAAAATATTCTAATGCTTTCATAACTGAGATACTGTTTCTAATGTTAGCATGCTCGCAGTTTGTCCGGTCTTGCCTTCAGCTGGCATGAATCTTTCCCTTTATGTTATAACCTGCTTGTTACTCACATTTTGTAAATTTTATCTTCAATATCTCGCAGTAAGAAATTATTTGTTTAAATTATAACTATATTGTTCTAATGCATTATTTGTCTAGGTAATGCTAGCATGCTTGCAGTTTGTCCGATCTTGCCTCCTGTTGTATGAATCCTTCCCTTTATATCATTGCCTACCTTTTACTCAAATTTTGTATTTTTTATCTTCAATATCTCGTAGTAATAAATTATTTGTTTAAATTATAACTAACTGTATTGTTCTAATGCATTGTTTGTCTAGACAGATACTATTGGCAAGTATAATAATTACTATGAGCTGCACACTACTGCTACAGGTTCTTTTGTGTAGCAAATTCTTCTGTTGATGTATGGGAGATTGCATCAAATTCTTGTGGATGCTGGTGATTGATCTTTTTCCCATTTTGCAGTTCTTGGTTGCGTTGGTCTTTGAAAAGTTTGAACTGCAATTTGATAATCTGATGTGCGATTCAATTTTGAATCTGATGAAAGTTGGAACCTAATTGTGCCATGGGCTTGGAAATTTGAAGATTTGGTTGCTTTGGTGTGATGTAATTTGCTTGCTTTGCTTACTGTGTGGCTCAAGACTTTGATTTTGTTTTTTTCTACACAATGCTTGCTTCGCAGTGCTTGTTTGCTGGAATGGAGATTTGTTCTTGGTCTGTGGAGTGTTTCTTGCAAGTGCTTGAGGAGGGTTGCAATATGACGTAATTTAATCTCTTTTCTTTCAATTTTTTTTTTTTGTATTTTTTCTTACTTTTCTCTTTTTTTGTATTTTTTCTTACTTTTCTCTAAGGGAGATTACTTAGCAATTTTTCTTTATTCTAAAAATATTGTAAGGGAAGTAAGTACTTCGTTATTTCTAGCTAGCACAAGTACTCTTTACTTGTAATCCCATTTTGATTTATAATATATCTTGAATCTATTCCAATTCAAATTGTTTTGCAATTATTTATTGGCTTAAAAGTACATATTAGCAATCATTTCAAGTTACTTTTGCAACCACTATTTGGTTGCTAAAATATACACATTAGCTACCAATAGAAATTATTTCTCCAATCGGCATTTGGCTTCTAATAAGTAATATATTAGCGACTACTAGCTACACTTTTGGTCACTAAATTATAAAAAAAAATGCAATAATTCTTGTGACAATATTAAAATTATTGCAACCAATTATTTTGTTACTAAAACATACTCTTTAGCAATTATGTTTTATCGTCGCAATGTGGTCGTTAAAACATGTTGAATAACACAACTATTGCAACTATGTAAAAGTCATTGCAACCAATGATTTGGCTGCTAAATAATCAATTTTTACCAACCAAAAGATGTGGCTGTTATATGCGTACCTACAACAACCATATCAATGTTATAGCAACCACGAACTTTCACATTAGCAAGTAAAAAATATGTCGCTAATTTTTTCATCTTTACTAACCATTATTGGATGGTCGCTAAACATGTATTTTCAGCGTCCAAGTTAATAACTCGTCACTGAGC
This sequence comes from Jacaranda mimosifolia, assembly GCA_018894105.1. Taxonomy (NCBI): domain Eukaryota; kingdom Viridiplantae; phylum Streptophyta; class Magnoliopsida; order Lamiales; family Bignoniaceae; genus Jacaranda; species Jacaranda mimosifolia. The sequence goes on along the minus strand of CM032130.1, from coordinate 10,679,469 downwards.
ACTTTTAGTAGCTATTCTGTTGTGACCACCTGCAACCATTGTTATTTTGGTCACTACAAGTTTTAGCAACCATTTTTTTACTTTTAGCGACTAATGACAATGATTGCTGAAGCCATTTTTTCTTGTTGTCGCCTGAGAAATCAGTGCTTTTGTACTTCAACAATGGAGATTTATATTTGATTTCGGGACATATGTACTTCATTTCGGCAATTATGCACTTGATTAAGCAAGAATGGGTATCTTGTGCATGTTGTCCGAGGTATTAGTGATTTTGTACTTCAATAAGGGAGATTTATACTTAAGTTTTGGATTTTTGTACTTTATTTAGGCAATTATGTAGTTGATTTCTTGATTTTTGTATTAATAATGACGAATTTTAGTTTTGTTCCATGTTTTCCCTTTTATTTCTTAGTAATTAATGAACAAAACTCTAAAATACTTTGTAATATTTAGTATGGTGCGAATAAAATAATGTAAAATATTAAAGTGATAACCATTAGTGTTCAACAAGTTAAAGTTATTAGTCGCAGTAGTGTAAAGTATAACTATGCATTGAAAGTTTCAAACATAAGCGCATTTGACGATCATATTCATCCTATAACCCATACAAATTTGTACTTATGTTGGTCCGGTAGTCTGATAACATTGTACTTGAGCCCCTATACAATTATTAGAGACTAATTATTCAATTCCCCAAAGTGTATAATTGTAATAGACAAATAAGGGAGATTTATACCTCATTTCGGGGCATATGTACTTCATTTCGAAAATTATGCCACTTGACTTAGCGTGAAAAGGTAGCATGTGCTTGTTATCCGAGATATCAGTGCATTTGTACTAATAAGGCCAATTTACACTTGATTTGGGGAACTATGAACTTCATTTTGGCAATTATGTACTTGATTTAGCGTGAAAAGTTAGCATGTGCATGTCTTCGAGACAACAATGCTTTCGTACTTCAATAAGAGAGATTTATACTTGATTTTGGGCATATGTACTGCATTTTAGCAATTATGCACTTGATTAAGCGTGGAAATGTGGCTTGTGTATGCCATCCAAGATATCAGTGCTTTCATACATCAATAAGGGGGATTTATATTCGATTTTTGGATTTTCGTACTTCATTATGGCAATTATGTAGTTGGTTTCTTGATTTTTGTACTGATAATGATGAATTTTTGTTTTGTTTAATGTTTTTTTTTTCATTTATTAGTAATTGATGAACAAAGCTCTAAAATAATTCGTAATATTTAGTAAGGTATAAATAAACTAATGTTAAAATATTAAAGTGATAACCATTAGTGTTCAACGGGCAAAAGTTATCTTTTGCAGTAGTGTAAAGTATAACTATGCATTGAAAGTTGTAAACACAAGTGCATTTGTCGATATGATATTAGAACTCACATACAACTATTAAAGACTAATTATTCCAGTGTACAAAGTGTACAATCATTAGAGACAAATAACGGAGATTTATACCTCATTTTGGGACATATGTACTTCATTTTGGCAATTATGCACTTGACTTATCGTGAAAACGTAGCATATGCTTCTTATCCAAGGTATCAGTGCTTTTGTACTTCAATAAGGGAGATTTACACATGATTTGGGGAAATGTGAATTTCATTTTGGCAATTATGTACTTGATTTAGTGTGAAAAGATAGCATGTGCATGTCTTCGAGACATTAATGCTTTCGTACTTGAACAAGGGAGATTTATACTTGATTTCGGGCATATGTACTTCATTTTGGCAATTATGCACTGGATTAGGCTTGGAAAGGTGGCATGTGCATGTAATCCTAGATATGAGTGCTTTGTACATCAATAAGGGGGATTTATACTCGATTTTTGGATTTTTGTACTTCATTATTGCAATTATGTACTCGATTTCTTGATTTTTGTACTAATAATGATGAATTTTTGTTTCTGTTTAATGTTTTACCTTTTATTTATTAGTAATTAATGAACAAAACTCTAAAATACTTCATAATATTTAGTATGGTATGAATAAACTAATGTTAAAATATTAAAGTGATAACCATTAGTGTTCAACGGGATAAAGTTATCTTTCGCTGTAGTGTAAAGTATACCTCGGCGTTGAAAGTTGTGAACGCTAGAGTGTTCGACGTTCACATCCATCCTATCACCCGTACATATATGTGGTTAAGTTGGTCCGATAGTATCAAAATAATGTATTTGAACCCCTATACAACAATTAAAGTCTAATTATTCTAGTGCACAAGGTGTACAATCATTAGAGACTAATAAGGGAGATTTATAATTGATTTCGGGACATATGTACTTGATTTCTGCAATTATATTCTTGATTTAGCGTGAAAAGGTAGCATGTGCTTATTGTCTAAGATATCAATGCTTTTGTACTTCAATAAGGGAGATTTATACTAGATTTTGGGAAATATGTACTTCATTTTAGAATTTTTGTACTTGCTTTTGCGTGAAAAGGTAGCATGTGCATGTCGCCCGAGAAATCAGTCCTTTTGTACTTCAACAATTGAGATTTATATTTGATTCCGGGACATATGTACTTCATTTCGGCAATTATGCACTTGATTAAGCAAGAATGGGTATCTTGTGCATGTTGTCCGAGGTATTAGTGATTTTGTACTTCAATAAGGGAGATTTATACTTGAGTTTCGGATTTTTGTACTTTATTTAGGCAATTATGTAGTTGATTTCTTGATTTTTGTGTTAATAATGACGAATTTTTGTTTTGTTCCATGTTTTGCCTTTTATTTCTTAGTAATTAATGAATAAAACTCTAAAATACTTTGTAATATTTAGTATGGTATGAATAAAATAATGTAAAATATTAAAGTGATAACCATTAGTGTTCAACAAGTTAAAGTTATTAGTCGCAGTAGTGTAAAGTATAACTATGCATTGAAAGTTTCAAACATAAGCGCATTTGACAATCATATTCATCCTATCACCCATACAAATTTGTACTTCTGTTGGTCCGGTAGTCTGAAAATATTGTACTTGAACCACTATACAATTATTAGAGACTAATTATTCAATTTCCCAAAGTGTATAATTATAAGACACAAATAAGGGAGATTATACCTCTTCTCGAGACATATGTACTTCATCTCGGCAATTATGCCACTTGACTTAGCGTGAAAAGGTAGCATGTGTTTGTTATCCGAGATATCAGTGCTTTTATAATTCAATAAGGGAGATTTACACTTGATTTGGGGAAATATGAACTTCATTTTGGCAATTATGTACTTAATTTAGCGTGGAAAGGTAGCATGTGCATGTCTTCGAGATATCAACGCTTTCATACTTCAACACCGGAGATTTATACTTGATTTCAGGCATATGTACTTTATTTCAGCAATTATGCACTTAATTAAGCATGGAAAGGTGGCATGTGCATGTCATCCTAGATATCAGTGCTTTTGTACATCAATAAGGGGGATTTATACTCGATTATTGGATTTTTGTACTTCATTATTGCAATTATGTAGTTGATTTATTGGTTTTTGTACTAATAATGATGAATTTTTGTTTTGTTTAATGTTTTTCTTTTCATTAATTAGTAATTAACGAACAAAACTTTAAAATACTTCGTAATATTTAGTATGGTATGAATAAACTAATGTTAAAATATTAAAGTGATAACTATTAGTGTCCTATAGGATAAAGTTATCTTTTGCAATAGTGTAAAGTATATCTAGGCGTTGTAAGTTGTAAACAATAAAGTGTTCAACATTTATATCCATTCTGTCACCCATACAAATATGTAGTTCAGTTTGTCTGATAGTCTCAAAATATTGTACTTGAGCCCCTATACAGTTATTATGGACTAATTATTCTTTCGCACAAAGTGTAGAATTATTATAGACTAATGAGGGAGATTTACACTTGGTTTCAAGACATATGTACTTCATTTCCACAATTATGTACTTGATTTAGCGTGAAAGTGTAGCATGTTCATTTTGTTCGACATATTAGTACTTTTGTACTTCGATAATGGAGATTTACACTTGATTTGGGGAAATATGAACTTTATTTCTACAATTTTGTACTTGGTTTGGCGTAAATATGTAGCATGTTCATGTCACCCGAGAAATTAGTGCTTTTGTAGTTCAACGAGGGAGATTTATATTTGATTTCGGGACATATATACTTCATTTTGGAAATTATGAACTTGATTAAGCTTGAAAAGGTAGCTTGTGCATGTTGTCCAAGGTATCAGTGCTTTTGTACTTCAAAATAAGGGATCTTTATACTTGGTATTCGGATTTTGGTACTTTATTTAGGCAATTATGTAATATATTTCTTGATTTTTGTAATAATAATGACGAATTTTAGTTTTGTTCCATGTTTTGCTTTTTATTTCTTAGTAATTAATGAAAAAAACTCTAAAATATTTCGTAATATTTAGTATGGTACGAATAAAATAATGTAAAATATTGAAGTGATAACCATTAGTGTTTAACGGGTTAATGTAATCATTCGCCGTAGAGTAAAGTATACCTATGCATTGACAGTTGTCAACACAGGCACATTTGACGATCATATCCATCCTATGACCCATACAAATTTGTACTTCAGTTGGTCCGGTAATCTCAAAATATTGCACTTGAACCCCAATATAATTGTTAGAGACTAAGTATGCAATTGCCCAAAGTGTACATTTGTTATAGGCAAATAACGGAGATTTATACCTCATTTCTGGACATATGTACTTTATTTCGGCAATTATGTATTTGACTTAGCATGAAAAGTTAGCATGTGCATGTTAGCCTAGATATCAGTGTTTTTGTAATTCAATAAGGGAGATTTACACTTTATTTAGGGAAATATGAACTTCATTTCGGTAATTATGCACTTGATTTAGCATGAAAAGGTAGCTTGTGCATGTCACCGAGATATCAATGCTTTTGTACCTCAACAATTGATATTTATACTTCATTTTGGGAGATATGTACTTTATTTCGGCAAATATCAACTTGATTAAGCGTGAAAAAGTGGCAAGATATCAATGCTTTTGTACATCAATGAGGGAGATTTATACTTGATTTCCGGATTTTTGTACTTCGTTATGGCAATTATGTAGTTGATTTATTGATTTTGGTACTAATAATGATGAATTTTTGTTTTGTTTAATGTTTTTCCTTTCATTTATTAGTAATTAACGAACAAAACTTTAAAATACTTCGTAATATTTAGTATGGTATGAATAAACTAATGTTAAAATATTAAAGTGATAACCATTAGTGTCCTATAGGATAAAGTTATCTTTTGCTATAGTGTAAAGTATATCTAAGCGTTGTAAGTTGTAAACAATAAAGTGTTCAACATTCATGTCCATTCTATTACCCATACAAATATGTAGTTCAGTTTGTCCGATAGTCTCAAAATATTGTACTTGAGCCCTTATACAGTTATTATGGACTAATTATTCTTTCGCACAAAGTGTAGAATTATTATAGACTAATAAGGGAGATATATACTTGATCTCGAGACATATGTACTTCATTTCCACAATTATGTACTTGATTTAGCGTGAAAGTGTAGCATGTTCATGTTGTTTGACATATCAGTACTTTTGTACTTCGATAATGGAGATTTACACTTGATTTGGGGAAATATGAACTTTATTTCTACAATTTTGTACTTGGTTTGGCGTGAAAATGTACCATGTTCATGTCACCCGAGAAATCAGTGCTTTTGTAGTTCAACGAGGGAGATTTATATTTGATTTCGGGACATATATACTTCATTTTGGAAATTATAAACTTGATTAAGCTTGAAAAGGTAGCTTGTGCATGTTGTCCAAGGTATCAGTGCTTTTGTACTTCAATAACGGATATTTATACTTGGTATTCGGATTTTGGTACTTTATTTAGGCAATTATGTAATATATTTCTTGATTTTTGTAATAATAATGACGAATTTTAGTTTTGTTCCATGTTTTGCTTTTTATTTCTTAGTAATTAATGAACAAAACTCTAAAATATTTCGTAATATTTAGTATGGTACGAATAAAATAATGTAAAATATTGAAGTGATAACCATTAGTGTTCAACGGGTTAAAGTAATCATTCGCCGTAGTGTAAAGTATACCTATGCATTGACAGTTGTCAACACAAGCACATCTGACGATCATATCCATCCTATCACCCATACAAATTTGTACTTCAGTTGGTCCGGTAGTCTCAAAATATTGTACTTGAACCCCAATACAATTGTTAGAGACTAAGTATGCAATTCCCCAAAGTGTACATTTGTTATAGGCAAATAACGGAGATTTATACCTCATTTCTGGACATATGTACTTCATTTCGGCAATTATGTATTTGACTTAGCATGAAAAGTTAGCGTGTGCATGTTAGCCTAGATATCAGTGTTTTTGTACTTCAATAAGGGAGATTTACACTTTATTTAGAGAAATATGAACTTCATTTCGGTAATTATGCACTTGATTTAGCATGAAAAGGTAGCATGTGCATGCTACTGAGATATCAATGCTTTTGTACCTCAACAATTGAGATTTATACTTCATTTTGGGAGATATGTACTTTATTTCGGCAAATATCAACTTGATTAAGCGTGAAAAGGTGGCAAGATATCAATGCTTTTGTACATCAATGAGGGAGATTTATACTTGATTTCCGAATTTTTGTACTTCATTATGGCAATTATGTAGTTGATTTATTGATTTTGGTACTAATAATGATGAATTTTTATTTTGTTTAATGTTTTTCCTTTCATTTATTAATAATTAACAAACAAAACTCTAAAATACTTCGTAATATTTAGTATGGTATGAATAAACTAATGTTAAAATTTTAAAGTGATAACCATTAATGTTCAATGGGATAAGGTTATCTTTCGCAGTAGAGAAAAGTATGCCGAGGCATAGAAAGTTGTAAACATTAGAGTGTTTGACGATCATATCCATCCGATCACCCATACAAACATAGAGTTCAGTTGGTCCGATGTCTCAAAATATTGTACTTGAACCCCTATACAATTATTAGAGACTAATTATTCCGTTGCCCAAAGAGTACAATTAATAGAGACTAACAAGGGAGATTTATACTTGATTTCGGGACATATGTACTTCATTTAAGCAATTATGTACTTGATTTAACGTGAAAAGGTAACATGTTCATGTTGTCCCAGATATAAATGCTTTTGTACTTCAATAAGTGATATTTGCACTTGATTTGGGGAAATATGTACTTCATTTCGGCAATTATGTACTTGATTTGGCGTGAAAATGTGGCAAGTGCATGTCACCCGAGAAATATGTGCTTTTGTTTTTCAACAAAGGAGATTTATATCTGATTTCGAGACATATGTACTTTATTTCGGAAATTATGCACTTGATTAAGCATCAAAAAGTAGCGTGTGCATGTTGTATGAGATATCAGTGCTTTTGTACTTCAATAAGGGCAATTTATAGTTGATTTCCGGATTTTTGTACTTTATTTAGGCAATTATGTAGTTGATTTCTTTATTTTTTTTAATAAAAATGATGAATTTTTTTTTTCGTGTTTCGCCTTTTATTACTGAGAAATTAATGAACAAAACTCTAAAATACTTTGTAATATTTTGTAAGATATGAATAAAATAATGTAAAATATTAAAATCATAACTATTAGTGTTCAACGGGTTAAAGTTACCATTCGTAGTAGTGTAAAATATACATGTGCATTGAAAGTTGTAAACACAAATGCATTTGACGATCACATCCATCCTATCACCCATACAAATTTGTACTTGTGTTGGTCCGGTAGTCTCAAAATATTGTACTTGAACCCCCATGCAATTATTACAGACTAATTATTCAATTCCCCAAAGTGAACAGTTATTAGAGACAAATAAGGGAGATTTATACCTCATTTCGGGACATATGTACTTCATTTCGGCAATTATGTACTTGACTTAGTGTGAAAAGGTAGCATGTGCATGTTTCCGAGAAATCAGTGCTTTTGTACTTCAAAAACGGAGATTTACACTTGATTTGGGGAAATATGTACTTCATTTCGGCAATTATTTTAGCATGAAAACATAGCATGTGCTTGTCGTCAAGACATCAGTGCTTTTTTACTTCAATAAGGGAGATTTATACATGATTTCTGGACATATGAAATTCATTTCGGCAATTATGTACTTGATTTAGCATGAAAAGGTAGCATGTGCACATTGTCTGAAATATAAATATTTTTGTACTTCGATAAAAGAGATCTACACTTGATTTGGGGAAGTATGTACTTCATTTTGGCAATTATGTACTTGATTTGGCATGAAAATGTAGCATATGCATGTCACCCGAGAAATCAATGCTTTTTTTCTTCAACAAGGGAGATTCATATTCGATTTCGAGAAGTGTACTTTATTTTGGCAATTATAAACAGGATTAAGCATCAAAAGGTAACACGTGCAAGTTGTATGAGATATCAGTGCTGTTGTACTTCAATAAGGGAAATTTATACTTGATTTTTGGATTTTCGTACATTATTTTGGGAAATTATATAGTTGATTTCTTGATTTTTTCAATAATAATGACGAATTTTGGTTTTCTTCCATGTTTTACTTTTATTACTTAGTAATTAACGAACAAAGCTCTAAAATACTTCGAATTATTTAGTAAGGTACGAATAAAAGAATGTAAAATATTAAAGTGACAACCATTAGTGTTCAATGGGTTAAATTTATCAATCGCAGTAGTGTAAAATATACCTATGTATTAAAAGCTGTAAGCACAAGTGCATTTGACGATCATATCAATCCAATCACCCATACAAATTTGTACTTCTGTTGGTCTGGTAGTCTCAAAATATTGTATTTGAACCCCTATAAAATTATTAGAGACTAATTATTTAATTTCCCAAAGTGTACAATTATTAGAGACAAATAAGGGAGATTTATACCTCATTTCGGGACATATGTACTTCATTCCAGCAATTACGTACTTGACTTAGCTTGAAAAGGTAGCATGCGTATGTTATATGAGATATCAGTACTTTTGTACTTCAATAAGGGAGATTTACACTTGATTTGGGGAAATATGTACTTCATTGCTGCAATTATTTTAGCGTGAAAAGGTAGCATGTGCATGTCGTCAATGCAACAATATTTTTGTTCTTCAACAAGGGAGATTTACACTTGATTTTGAGACATATGTACTTCATTTCGGCAATTATGCACTTGATTATGCGTGAAAAGGTGGCATGTGCATGTCGTTCGAGATATCAGTGCTTTTGTACATCAATAAGGGAGATTTATACTTGATTTCTTGATTTTTGTACTTCATTATGGCAATTATGTAGTTGATTTCTTGATTTTTGTACTAATAATGATGAATTTTAGTTTCGTTTCATGTTTTACCGTTCGTTTATTAGTAATTAACGAACAGAACTCTAAAATACTTCATAAGACTTAGTATGGTATGAATAAACTAATGTAAAGTGATAACCATTAGTGCTCAACGGGATAATGTTATTTTTCGCAGTGGTGCAAAGTATACCTGGGCGTTGAAAATTGTGCTTAATTTAGAGTGTTCGACGATCATATCCGTCCTATCACCTGTACAAATATGTAGTTCAGTTGGTCCGACAACCTCAAAATATTGAACTTGAACCCCAGTACAATTACTAGAGACTAATTATTCCATTGCACAAAGTGTACAATTATTAAAGACTAATAAGGTAGATTTATACTTGATTTTGAGACATTTGTACTTCATTTTAGTAATTATGTACTTGATTTAGCATGAAAAGCTAGCATGTGCATGTAAGGGAGATATCAATGCTTTTGTACTTCGGTAAGGGAGATTTATACTTGATTTGGGGAAATGTGTACATCATTTTGGAATTTTTGTACTTGCTTTGGCGTGAAAAGGTAGGCACGTGCATGTCGCCCGAGAAATCAATGCCTTTGTACTTCAACTAGGGAGATTTATGTTTGATTTTGAGACATATGTACTTTATTTCGGCAATTGTGCACCTGATTAAGCATGATAAGGTATCTTGTGCATGTTGTCCGAGGTATCAAAGATTTAGTACTTCAATAAGGGAGATTTACACTTGATTTTCTGATTTTTGTACTTTATTAAGGCAATTATGTAGTTGATTTCTTGATTTTTGTAATAATAATAACGAATATTAGTTTTGTTCCTTGTTTTGCCTTTTATTTCTTAGTAATTAATGAACAAAACTCTAAAATACTTTGTAATATTTAGTATGGTACAAATAAAATAATGTAAAATATTAAAGTGATAACCATTAGTGTTCAACAGGTTAAAGTTATCAGTCGCAGTAGTGTAAAGTATAACTATGCATTGAAAGTTTCAAACACAAGTGCATTTGACGATCATATCCATCCCATCACCCATACAAATTTGTACTTCTGTTGGTCCAGTAGTCTGAAAACATTGTACTTGAACCCCTATACAATTATTAGAGACTAATTATTCAATTCCCAAAGTGTATAATTATAAGACACAAATAAGGGAGATTTATACCTCTTTTCGAGACATATGTACTACATTTCGGCAATTATGCACTTGACTTAGCATGAAAAGGTAGCATGTGTTTGTTATCCAAGATATCAGTACTTTTGTACTTCAATAAGGGAGATTTACACTTGATTTGGGGAAATATGAACTTCATTTTGGCAATTATGTACTTAATTTAGCGTGAAAAGGTAGCATGTGCATGTATTCGAGACATCAACTCTTTCGTGCTTCAACAAGGGAGATTTATACTTGATTTCGTACTTCAACAAGGGAGATTTATACTTGATTTTGAGCATATGTACTTCATTTCAGCAATTATGCACTTGATTAAGCATGGAAAGGTGACATGTGCATGCCATCCTAGATATTAGTGCATTTGTACATCACTAAGGGGGGATTTATACTCGATTTATGGAATTTTAGTACTTCATTATGACAATTATGTAGTTGATTTCTTGATTTTCGTACTAATAATGATGAATTTTTGTTTTGTTTATTGTTTTACCTTTCATTTATTAGTAATTAACGAACAAAACTCTGAAATACTTCGTAATATTTAGTATGGTATGAATAAACTAATGTTAAAATATTAAAGTGATAACCATTAGTGTTCAACGGGATAAAGTTATCTTTCGTTGTAGTGTAAAGTATACCTAGGCGTTGAAAGTTGTAAACACTAAAGTGTTTGACGTTCATATCCATCCTATCACCCATACAGATATGTAGTTCAATTGGTTCGAGAGTCTCAAAATATTATGTTTGAACCCCTATACAACTATTAAAGACTAATTATTCTAGTGCACAAAGTGTACAATCATTAGAGACTAATAAGCGAGATTTATACTTAATTTCAGGACATATGTACTTGATTTATGTAATTATGTGCTTGATTTAGCATGAAAAGGTAGCATGTGCTTGTTGTCCGAGATATCAATGCTTTTGCATTTCTATAAGGGAGATTTACACTAGATTTTAGGAAATATGTAATTCATTTCATAATTCTTGTACTTGCTTTGGTGTGAAAAGGTAGCATATGCATGTCGCTCGAGAAATCAGTGCTTTTGTACTTCAACAAGGGAGATTTATGTTTGATTTCGGGACATATGTACTTCATTTCGGCAATTATGCACTTAATTAAGCATGATAAGGCAGCCTGTGCATGTTATCCAAGGTAACATTGCTTTTGTACTTCAATAAGGGAGATTTATGCTTTATTTTTTTATTTTTGTAATTTATTTAGGCAATTATGTAGTTGATTTATTGAGTTAGTATGGTACGAATAAAATAATGTACAATATTAAAGTGATAACTATTAGTGTTCAATGGGTTAAAATTATCAGTCGTAGTTGCGTAAAGTATACCTATGCATTGAAAGTTTCGAACACAAGCGCATTTGATGATCATATCCATCCTATCATTGCACAAATTTGTACTTTTGTTGGTTTAGTAGTCTCCAAATATTGTACTTGAACCCCTATACAATTATTAGAGACTAATTATTCAATTTTCCAAAGTGTTCAATTATTGGAGACAAATAAGGAATATTTATACCTCATTTCGGGATATATGAACTTCGTTTCGGCAATTATGTACTTTATTTAGCGTTTGAAGATAGCATGAGCATGTCGTCGAGACATCAGTGCTTTTGTACTTTAACAAGGCATAGTTGTACTTGATTTCGGGCATATATACTTCATTTCAGCAATTTTGCACTTGATTAAGTGTGAAAAAGTGGTCTATGCATGTCCTCCGAGATATCGGTACTTTTGTACATCAATAAGGGGGATTTATACTTGATTTGTAGATTTTTGTACTTCATTATGGCAATTGTGTAGTTAATTTCTTGAATTTTGTACTAATAATGATGAATTTTAGTTTTGTGCCATGTTTTGCCTATCATTTATTAGTAATTAACAAACAAAACTCTATAATAATTCGCAATATTTAGTCTGGTATGAATAAACTAATGTTAAAATATTAAAGTGATAACGATTAGTGTTCAACGGGACAGTTATTTTTCATTGTAGTGTAAAGCATACCTAGGTGTTGAAAGTTTTAAACATTATAATGTTCGACGATCATATCCATCCTATTACCCATACAAATTTATAGTTCAGTTGGTCCGATAGTCTCAAAATGTTGTACTTGAATCCCCATACAACTATTAAAGACTAATTGTAGCGTCCCCTTTCAGGATAGCACCTAAGCTAACGTGCAAATTCAAATTATTCCTTACATGCATCAAATAAATCAATAGGCCCATAAATTTTTTTCACAATTTCCCAATAATAACATCAACAACAACATAACCTTATAGCAGATTCAATCTAAATGCGGAAGCAATATCAAAGTGCTAAAATACTATAATAAAAAAGTTCAACAGCATTCAAGCCAAAAGATTGTCACTAGTGCCGAGATTTAGACTTACATCCATAAGTATAACAACATTCATGACATATTACAACATCTCTTAAACAAAACACCCCAAAACTCAGTCAAACATACATATACATAAATAGGCTCCAAAACAACCATCTCTACCCGTTCGTCAGTCTACATATTCTTATGTCTGATACATGTCTGAGTAAAGACGAGTAATACACGAGGGCGAGTCATAAGGACTCAGTGAGGATAGTGTAAGCAATGCATAACCAGTCTAAAGATAAGGTACACAGATAACAATCAATGATTTCTCAGTATAAGAACGATAAGTCACAACAAAAAGGAAACATCAAGAAACTAAGTTGCTAACAAATGCTCGGTCGAAAATAGTGACCGTCGGCTTTATGGCCTATTTGTCTCAGCCAATCCTGCTCGGGAGGTATAGGGACATCTCAACCGATCACAGTCGGGAGGGATCATCTCAACCGATCTTGCTCGGGAGGTATAGGGATATCTCAACCGATCACAGTCGGGAGGTATAAAGGTGGCTCGTTCGCTCGGAACAACAGCCCGATCTAGACTGGGATACCACTCTGACCTTATTGCTCCATGAGCAGAATAAAATTACAAGAATAGCAAATCCAACACATATGCAAGTCAATAAACTAAATAAAACATGCATATCAGAACATCTTTGTGCCTCCATAACAGTTCAATAAATGTTCAGTGACAATCAGTTCAGTAGCTCCAGCATGACAGCTCGGCAATAACAGTAGCTCTAGCATAATAGCTTGGCAATCACAATAGCTCAAGCATAACAGCTTGGCAAGGCACTTGGCCCAATAGTTCTCCTATACACATATCTTTCAATCTGGTAATTCAATCAATCAGTTGCCAACATGGCAGAACAATGAACTTCACAAATAATTCCAATAATGCCGTCATGGCAGACCACAAGACAAGGTACAAGTTCAAGTTGAACAATAACATACGAAATGATGAAATGTTGAAGGCGCGAGTGATAACAATCGAATAATTTAAAATAGTTTCGATACACGATTGACACAGTAAGATTCTCAGGTTCAACGATTAACAATATTCCATAGACGATAATCAAGTCATTGGAACTTCACAAGATTCAATCACCATAAACGGTATCGATAGTCAAAACAATAGAACCTCACAGGGTTCAGAAACCAACGATAAGTGATAACGAGAATCATGATAATAGAACCTCACAGGTTCAGATAGCAACAATAACGATAACAAGAATCAAGACAATAGAACCTCATAGGGTTCAGATAGCAACAATAGACAGTAACAAGAATCAATATAATAGAATCTCATAGGGTTTATTTAGCAACAATGAACGATATCAATAATCAAATCAATAGAACCTCATAGGGTTTAGAAATCAACAATAAACGATAATGATAATCAAGATAATAGAACCTCACAAGGTTCAGAAATCAACGATAAATGATAACAATAGTCAAGACAATAGAACCTCACAGGGTTCAAATATCAACAATAAACGATAATAATAATCAAGATAATAGAACCTCACAGGGTTCAGATAGCAACAATAAATGATATCGTTAATCAAATTAATAGAACCTCACTAGGTTCAAAAATCAATGATAACATTGCTTTACTCAAACAATTACCAAAGTGGTAGATCCTTATAGGATTCAGAATTCAACGATAACATTGCCTTACTCAAATAAGTACTAAAGCAGTAGATCCTCACAGGATTTAGGATTCAACGATAACATTGCTTTACTCAAACAAGTACCAAAATGGTAGATCCTCACAGGATTCAAAATTCAACGATAACATTTCTTTACTCAAACAAGTACCAAAATGGTAGATCCTCATAGGATTCAAATTTCAACGATAACATTGCTTTGCTCAAACAAGTACAAAAACGGTAGATCCTCACCTTAATCAGTCAACAGTGTAGTCATACTCTATTGATCCTTAGGGTCAAATCCTTTGTCACCTATTCAAAAAGGTAACCTTACATTAAATCCACGTTCAACCCTGGCGACCACTAATACTTAGAATCTTACCAACAACAACCCTAAGTCTAAGCGATTATCCTATTGATACGTTGGTTAAGGTTTGATTCGATATTACTACCTTAATCATACTATTAGTATCAGATATATAGACGTATACGGGGTTCGCTTATATATATGATTTCATAATGATACTCAATATTAATCATAATAATTCAGTTGTCCATAAACATCCAAGCTTTTGTCGATTAAATCTCGATTACATAAAATTGGAGTTTTCTACACTTAGTATGCTATATAACCTATAGTTTACATGAAATAATACCATTATGGATTCACTAGGCCTATTTAATCGATCAAAGCTATTTTATTTTAATGCATGAGTGTTTTGATCGACCAATACCATCGTAATATATGAAAATACAAGGTTTTACGAGGATCATAACGTATAAACATGTACATGCAAATACATATACCAAAATAGTGTTATATACCAATATCTCACTAACAAAAAAGAATCTTCACGATCAGACCACATGCATGTGTTTACTGCAATAAGGCAAAGATTCTGCCCAATCACCACCGCCGCGCCGCCGTCGTCCACCATCGCCGGAAGTGAGATGGCACCACCTAGAGATTTCTCTAGCCGAGAGCTTTCCAACGGTACCCTTGGTTTCCAAAATAGCCACCGAAAAACCCCTCAAAAATTGCCCCAAAGCCTTCACGGTTCAAAGCTCCGCCATCGGTTTTTCACCATCTCTGTCACGTATCTCCACCATGCAATGCTACCACCTTGTTCCCCTCATCGAGTACTAGCTAAACCACCCTTTAGATGCTCCATTTGACATCGGGAAAATGGTAACCCAGTCGTTCGCCGTGATGGAGTGTTTCGGTCGTTGTCCTTTGCTCGGTTCAAGTGGTCTTCCGCCGTATGTGGTGGTGCAGGTGGAGTTCTGGAGGTGAGGGGAGTAGGTTTGGGTGGTTGGTTTGGAGGAAAAAGATTCTTCGGTGGTAGTGGTTGGCCGCAGGAGAAAGGAAGAAAGAAGGAGAAAGAAGGAAGAAGAAAAAGAAAAGAGAAGTAGAGACGGAAGAAGAAAAGTCTGCTGCCCGTTTTTACTAAATTCAATTTCTGTATTTTGCAATTTAGTCCCTAGGAAACTTAAGTCATGTAATTGAGTATATAATATTATACTTTTAACCATAAAATTGTAAAATAATTAATAAATAAAATTCAATAATTTCAAATATTGATAATATACATATAAATAAAATCATAAAAATTTCTAAGGTGTCACAGTCTCCTCCCTTTAAGAAAATCTGGCCCCCAAATTCGTACCCGAATATTGAAAAAGTTCTGGGTATTGTTGGCGCATAAGGTCCTCAGATTCCTACATTGCTTCCTCAACATTATGGTTGCGCCAAAGATTTTTCACTTGAGGAATCTTCCGATTCCTAAGTTCTGGAAATTTCTGATCTAAGATGCTAACTGGATTTTACTCATATGTCAGATTACTTTGCAATGGCACGTTGGATATGGGAATAATGTGGGAAGGATTAGGATAGTATTTTCGAAGTTATGATATGTGAAAGACGGCATGAATGCCTGTCACATTTTGGGGTAAGGCCAAGCAATACACCACTGGTCCAATCCTTTCACTTATCTCATATGGGCCAATATATCTAGGGCTCAACTTTTCGCCTTTTCCAATCCTTCGAGTCCCTTTTCTTAGAAATACTTTAAGAAACACCTGGTCACCCACCTCAAATTCCAAATCTTTTTTCCTTTTGTCGGCATAACTCTTTTGGCGATCCTGTGCAGCTTTCATTCACTGCTTAATAATCTGAGTATTTTCAATAGTCTCCTAAATTAGCTCTAGCCTGATAGTTTCTGAAGATTTACTGTTGCGACTTTTATATTCTTCAAGGTCCTAATGTAATGAGGATTGACATCTTTTGCCGTATAATGCCTCACATGGGGCCATCTGAATAGTGGATTGATAACTATTGTTATATGTGAATTCAATTAAAGGTAGATAATGGCTCCAATTTCCACTAAAGTCCATGACGCAAGCCCTCAGCATATCCTCTAATATTCGGATAGTCATCTCAGACTGTCCATCTATTTGAGGATGAGCGGTAGAGCTGAATTGTAACCTTGTCCCCAAGTGCTCCTGCAGAGCTTTCCAAAGTTTTGAAGTAAACTTGGGATCGCAATCAGATATAATGCTAACCGGTACTCCATGTAGTCTCACAATTTTCTTCACATATAGTTCTATCAACTTCTCAACTTTATAGTGCATCCTGATTGGTAGGAAATGAGCTAACTTAGTTAGTCTATCCACTATCACCCAGACACTGTCATAACCTCATCTGGCTGTCGGCAGGCCCGTTACAAAGTCCATACTGACTTGTTCCCATTTCCAATCAGGGATTGGAAGTGGTTGGAGTAATCCTGATGGTCGCTGATGTTCAACCTATACCAACTGACAGGTCAAACATTTGCGTACATAGTCCGCGATTTCTTTCTTCATTCCGACCCACAAAAATTGCCTCTTCAAATCTTGATACATCTTAGTACTTCCTAGATGTGCTGTGAATCTTGTTTTGTGTGCTTCATCCAATTAATTCCCTTCATCTCTTCTGGCACACATATCCTTTTATGGAATAGAAACGTACCTTGACTATTAGTATTAAATTCGGATTCTCCATATTCCTTGATTGCTTCTTGTTGCCTCGATATCCAACTATCCTGAGCTTGTGCTCACTGTATCTCAGTATATAATTCTGGTTGCACACTTACTCCAGCCAACCAAACTTTCTGGTTCAATATTACCAAATCATCTACTCTCGAAGCTCTTGTCACCATTGTGCTTGTTAAGTAAGCTAGCTCTGTGACTCAGTGCATCTGTCACCACGTTCGCCTTCCCTAGGTGGTAAGAAATTGAGAAATCATAATATTCAAGAAATTCCACCCATCGACATTGTCTCATATTTAGATCCTTCTGTGACCTCAAATACTTGAGACTCTTCTGATCCATATATACTTCAAAGGTGGCTCCATAGAGGTAATGTCTCCATTTAGACAACGCAAATACTATTATGGCTAGCTCTAAGTCATGAGTAGGATAATTCTCCTCATGTGGCTTGAGCTTTCGAGATGCATAGGTAATGACTCATCCTCTTTGCATCAATACACACCCAAGCCTTTCCTTAGAAGCATTCGTATACACCACAAAATTCTCCAATCTTTCTGGAAGAGCCAAAACTGGGGCCATAGTTAATATGTTCTTCAACTCTTGAAAACTTCTCTCATAGTGATCATCCCAGTTAAATTGTTGATCTTTCTGAGTTGGCTTAGTTATTGGTCTAGCTATTTTAGAAAAATCTTGTACAAACCTTCAGTAATAGCCAACCAGACCCAGAAAACTTTGAACTTTCCAATTAAGTATCGCTTCTATTTTAGATGGATCAACCTCCACCCCATTCCGGGATATGATATGTCTAAGAAACGATACCTTCTCTATCCAAAATTCGCACATACTAAACTTAGCATATAACTTATTCTCTTTTAAAGTTCTGTGAACTAAGTGTAAGTGCTCAGTATGTTCTTCTCGAGACTTCGAGTATACCAGGATGTCTTCGATGAAAATAACCACAAACTTATCTAGATATGGTTGAAATACTCGATGCATTAGATCCATGAATGCTGCTGGGGCATTCGTCAGACCAAACGACATCACCATAAACTCAAAGTGACCATATTGTGAATTAAAAGTAGTTTTTGGAATATCCTCTTATCTAATCTTTAATTGGTAATACTCGTGCCTCAAGTCTAACTTCAAGAAAAATATGGACCCTTGCAATAGGTTGAATAGATCTTCCACATGCGGTGGGGGTATTTGTTTTTGATAGTGACCTTGTTTAACTCCCTGTAATCTATGCACATTCTCAAGGACCCATCCTTCTTCTTAACAAATAGCACTGGGGCTCCCCAAGGGGATGTGCTAAGCCGTATAAATTTCTTTTCCAGCAGCTCCTGAAGCTGATCTTTTAGTTCTTTCAATTCTATTGGTGCCATCCTATAGAGAGTTTTGGACACCTGTGTGGTTCTTGGGAGAGTGTGAATAACAAATTCTATCTCCCTATCCAGAGGTAATGAGTTTAACTCTTTGGGAAATACTTCAGGGTATCCAGCCACTACTATTACCTCTTCAATTCTGGTCGTATCTCAGAGCTTATTAATAAGATAGGCCAAAAATCCCCATCTGCCTTCCTTCAAAATTCTTCTGGCTTCCAATGCCGACACGATTGGGATTGGGTTATTTTTATCTAGCTGTTGGTGGGCTGATACCGACATCTTATTTCCAAGTGTCACACATTTCGTGTAATAGTTCACTTGAGCTTGATGTCTATACAGCCAATCAAGATTATTATCGACTCTCTCGGAACACAAGTCACAGCAAACATATAGAAAACATATACAAAATAATGAAAATCAAACTATATAAAGCAAGCAATGCTCAAATAAGTTACAGCTGAGAAAATTCTATTCATATATATATATAACCTAGCCTGAGTAGTTACAACCGAGTATTTACAATTCAAAATTTCAAAATGGTCACACCATAAGTATGCCTAATCATAAAAAAATTGACAAGGCAATTTGGGTATCATCCCAGAGTTAGTTAAGCTAGCCGAATTAGTAGTCTAACGATTAAAACTGCGATACATGCATTTGTACATAAACACGTCCTATATATACTAGTAAGTCACTCAGTTTAAGTCCTTTTCATTTGTGATAACTGACTCAGCATCTTTCTCTTCCTCGTCGACCTCCAAAATCTCATCATCCTTAGGGGTGCATTCACCACAGGGTCTAGCCCGATAAAGTCGTCAATGTCTGGTACGTCATCAAGAAACTCTGGCCCAACTGCATCATCCTTGGGTGGTTGGTCCACTAAAAACTCCTACACCAGGTCTATCTCCAGATCCTCATCACTCGGATCGTCCTCCTTAGCAACATCCTTGATAGGCTTTGCAGCATGCTCCTGCACCAGCTCTCTGGCAGGAACCTCCTCAATACGAATACCCTCATCATATCTCTACTTATAAGGGGGTCGAATCCCCGATGGCCTTGCTCCGGTATCAATCCCTACTCCAAATCCTATAGCCTGATCTATAGCACTACCATAGAAGGCTACTATCCTCCAAACCTCATCCATGATGGCGTGGATCATATGTACGTCCCCCCTAGGATCAAACTCTAATTTCCTAAAGGTCTCTTCCATATGAAAATGTATGGCCCTAATCTCCTCAATCTGGGCCTCCGCTATCTTAACCCGTATCTCTTCTCTTTCTATGTCCCTCTATAACTTGTTCAACATTTAACTCCTAGCACCCATTTCCGACCTCAGGTAATAAGCCTCAACCTCTATATCCATCAAGTTCTCTCTCATATCACAACAACGCTCTTGAAGGACCTCATACATCTCCTTCAGTTTTCCCTTCTCAGTTTCCAAAGATCAAATTTTCTCTTTTAAGGATGCTACGGTATCATCCTCTTCAACTGGTTCTTTCCCATCTCGATGTCCATTCGTCATCCTGCAGTCATAACTTTCCTTCGTCAATATTGAACAAATCATATTCATCTTAAATCCCCAAAATACATAACACTTTTCTTAGTATATACAGATCACTTAAAGGCCGTAACCTAGGATCCTATCCTAATTTAGCTCGGGTTTCCATAACCAAGCTCTGATACCACCTGTAGAGCCCCCTTTCGGGATAAAACCTAAGCTAAGGCGCTAATTCAGATTATTCCTTACACGCATCAAATAAATCAATAGGCCTATAAATTTTTTTCACAATTTCCCAATAATAACATCAGCAACAACATAACCTTATAACAAACTTAATCCAAATGCAGAAGTAATATCAGAGTGCTAAAATACTATAATAAAAAAGTTCAACAACATTCAATCCAAAAGGTTATCACAAGTGCCGAGATTTAGACTTACATCCACAAGTATAATAGTATTCATGACATACTACAACATCTCTTAAATAAAACATTCCAAAACTCAATGAAACATACATATACATAAACAGGCTCCAAAACAACCTTATCTACCTGGTTCGTCAGTCCTCATATTCTCTTATCTGGTACATGTTTGAGTAAAGACGAGTAATACACGAGGGTGAGTCATGAGGAATCAGTGAGGATAGTGTAAGCAATGCATAAGCAGTCTAAAAATAAGGTACACAGATAACAATCAATGATTTCTCAGTATAAGAACGATAAGTCACAATAAAAAGGAAACATAAAGAAATAAGTTGCTAACAAATGCTAGGTTGAAAACTGTGACCGCCAGCTTTATGGCCTGTTCGTCTCAACCGATCCTGCTCGGGAGGTATAGGGACATCTCAACCGATCCTGCTCGGGAGGGATTATCTCAACCGATCCTGTTCGGGAGGTATAGGGACATCTCAACCGATCATAGTCAGGAGGAATAAAGATGGCTCATTCGCCCGGAACAACAACCCAATCTAGATTGGAATACCACTCCAGCTTTATTGCGCCATGAGCAGAATAAAATTACAGGAATAGCAAACCCAACACATATGCAAGTCAATAAACTAAATAAAACATGCATATCGGAACATCCTTGTGCCTCCATAACAGTTTAATAACCGTTTAGTAACAATCAGTTCAGTAGCTCGAGCATGACAGCTCGGCAATAATAGTAGCTCAAGCATA
Organism: Jacaranda mimosifolia; assembly: GCA_018894105.1. NCBI lineage: Eukaryota > Viridiplantae > Streptophyta > Magnoliopsida > Lamiales > Bignoniaceae > Jacaranda > Jacaranda mimosifolia. The sequence goes on along the minus strand of CM032130.1, from coordinate 10,657,810 downwards.
ACAACTTAGCAGTAACAGTAGCTCAAGCATAATAGCTTGGCAATCACAGTAGCTCAAGCATAACATCTTGCCAAGGCATTCGGCCCAACAGTTCTCCTATACACATATCTTTCAATTCGGTAATTCAATCAATCAGTTGCCAATATGGTAGAACAATGAACTTCACAAATGATTCCAATAATGCCATCATAGCAGACCACAAGACAAGGTATAAGTTAAATTTGAACAATAACACACGAAATGATGAAATATTCAAGGGGAGAGTACTAACAATTAAATAATTCACAGTAGTTTTGATACACAATTGACACAGTAAGATTCCCAGGTTCAATGATTAACAATATTCCATAGACGATAACCAAGTAATAGGAACTTCACAAGATTCAATCACAATAAACGTTATCGATAGTTGAAATAATAGAACCTCACAGGGTTCAGAAACCAACGATAAGCGATAACGAGAATCATGACAATAGAACCTCACAGGTTCATATAACAACAATAGTGATAACAAGAATCAAGACAATAGAACCTCACAGGGTTCAGATAGCAACAATAGACGATAGCAAGAATTAAGATAATAGAACCTCACAGGGTTCAGTTAGCAACAATGAACGATATCGATAATCAAATTAATAGAACCTCATAGGGTTTAGAAATCAACGATAAATGATAACAATAGTCAAGATAATAGAACCTCACAGGGTTCAGATATCAACAATAAACGATAATGATAATCTAGACAATAGAATCTCACAGGGTTTAGATAGCAACAATAAATGATATCGATAATATTGCTTTACTCAAACAAGTACAAAAATGGTAGATCCTCACAGGATTCAGAATTCAACGATAACATTGCTTTACTTAAATAAGTACCAAAATGGTAGATCCTCATAGAATTCAGTTTTCAACGATACCATTGCTTTATTCAAACAAATACCAAAATGGTAGATCCTCACAGGATTCAGATTTCAACGATAACATTGCTTTACTCAAACAAGTACCAAAATGGTAGATCCTCAAAGGATTCAGATTTCAGCGATAACATTGCTTTACTCAAACAAGTACCAAAGCGGTAGATCCTCACCTTAATCAGTCAACAGTGCAGTCAGACTCTACGGATCCTTAGGGTCAATTCCTCTGTCACCTATTCAAAAAGGTAACCTTATATTAAAATCCATGTTCAACCGTAGCGATCAGTAATACTTAGATTCATACCAACAACAACCCCAAGTCTGAGCGATTATCCTATTGATATGTTGGTTAAGGTTTGATTTGATATAACTGCCTTAATCATACTATTAGTATCGGATATATAGTCGTATACGGAGTTCGCTTATATATATGATTTGATAACGATACTCAATATTAATCATAATAATTCAGTTGTCCATAAACATCCAAGCTGTTGTCGATTAAATCTCGATTACATAAAATTGGGGTTTTCTACACCTAGTATGCTATATAACATATAGTTTACATGAAATAATATCATTATGGATTCACTAAGCCTATTTAATCGATCAAAGGTGTTTTATTTTAATGCATGAGTGTTATGATCGACCAATACCATCATAATATACGAAAATATAAGGTTTTACAAGGATCAGAATGTATAAACATATACATGCAAATACATATACCAAAATAGTGTTATATACCAATATCTCACTAACGAAGAAGAATCTTCACGATCAGACCAGATGTATGTGTTTACTGCGATAAGGCAAAGATTCTGCCCAGTCACCGCTACCGCGCCACCGTCGTCCATCATCGCCAAAAGTGAGATGGCACCACCCAGAGATTTCTCTAGCCGAGAGCTTTCCAATGGTACCCTTGGTTTCAAAAACTGCCACCGAAAACCCTTCAAAAATTGCCCCAAAGCCTTCACGGTTCAAAGCTCCACTGTCGGCTTTTCACCATCTCTGCCACGTATCTCTGCCATGCAATGCTACCATCTTGTTCCCCTCGTCGAGTACTACCTAAACCAGCATTTAGATTCTCCATTTGACGTCGGGAAATTGGTAATCCAGTTGCTTGCTGTGACGGAGAGTTTCGATCATTCTCTAGTGCTCGGTTTTGGTGGTCTTCCGTCGTATGTGGTGGTGCAGATGGAGTTCTGGAGGTGAGGGGAGTAGGTTTGGGTGGTTGGTTTGGAGGAAGAAGGTTCGCCGGTGGTGGTGGTTGGCCGCGGGAGAAAGGAAGAAAGAAGGAAGAAAGAAAGAGAAAGAAGGAAGAAGAAAAAGAAAGGAGAAGTAGAAAAGGAAGAAGAAAACGCAGCTGTCCATTTTTATTAAATTCAATTTTTACATATTGCAATTTAGTCCTTAGGAAACTTAAGTCATGCAATTGAGTATATAAAATTATACTTTTAACCACAAAATTGTAAAATAATTAATAAATAAAATTCAATAATTTTAAATATTGATAATATCCATATAAATAGAATCATAAAAATTTCTAAGGTGTTACACTAATTTTCCCAGTGCACAAAGTGTACAGTCTTTAGAGATTAATAAGGGAGATTTATACTTGGTTTCGGAACATATGTACTTGATTTCAGCAATTATGTGCTTGATTTAGTGTGCAAAGGTAGCATGTGCTTGTTGTCTGAGATATCAATGCATTTGCACTTCAATAAAGGAGATTTACACTTGATTTTAGGAAATATGTACTTCATTTTAGAAATTTTGTACTTGATTTGGCGTGAAAATGTAGCATGTGCATGTCGCCTAAGAAATCAGTGCTTTGTACTTCAACAAGGGAGATTTATGATTGATTTCGGGACATATGTACTTCATTTCGGCAATTATGCACTTGATTAAGCATGAAAAGGTAGCTTATGCATGTTGTCCGAGGTAACAGTGCTTTTGTACTTCAATAAGGGATATTTATACTTGATTTTTGTATTTTGGTACTTTATTTAGGTAGTTATGTAGTTTATTTCTTGATTTTTGCAATAATAATGATGAATTTTAGTTTTGTTCCATGTTTTGCCTTTTATTTCTAAGTAATTAATGAACAAAACTTTTAAAATACTTCGTAATATTTAGTATGGTATGAATAAAATAATGTAAAATATTAAAGTGATAACTATTAGTGTTCAACGGATTAAAGTTATCATTCGCCGTAGTGTAAAATATACCTATGTATTGAAAGTTGTAAACACAGGCACATTTGACGATCATATCCATCGTATCACCCATACAAATTTGTACTTCAGTTAGTCCGGTTGTCTCAAAATATTATACTTGAACCCCAATACAATTGTTTGAGACCAATTATTCAATTCCGCAAAGTGTACAATTATTAGAGGCAAATAAGGGAGATTTACACCTCATTTCTAGACATATGTACTTCATTTCGGCAATTACATATTTGACTTAGCGTGAACAGTTGGCATGTGCATGTTATCCAAGATATCAATGTTTTCGTACTTCAATAAGGGAGATTTACACTTTATTTAGGGAAATATGAACTTCATTTCAGTAATTATGCACTTGATTTAGCATGATACGGTAGCATGCACATGTCATTGAGATATCAACGCTTTTGTGCTTCAACAATTGAGATTTATACTCGATTTCGGGACATATGTACTTTATTTCGGCAATTATCAACTTGATTAAGCGTGAAAAGGTGGCCTGTGAATGTCATCCGAGATATCAATGCTTTTGTACATCAATAAGGGTGATTTATACTTGATTTCTGGATTTTTGTACTTCATTATGGCAATTATGTAGTTGATTTCTTGATTTTGGTACTAATAATGATGAATTTTTGTTTTGTTTAATCTTTTTCCTTTCATTTATTAGTAATTAACGAACAAAGATCAAAAATACTTCGTAATATTTAGTATGGTATGAATAAACTAAGGTTAAAATATTAAAGTGATAACCATTAGTGTTCAATGGGATAAGTTTATCTTTCGCAGTACTGAAAAGTATGCCGATGTGTTGAAAGTTGTAAAATCTAGAGTGTTCGGCAATCATATCCAACCGATAACCCATACAGATATACAGTTTAGTTGGTCCGATGTCTCAAAATATTGTACTTGAACCCCTGTACAATTATTAGAGACTAATTGTTCCATGACCCAAATTGTACAATTAATAGAGACTAATAAGGGAGATTTATACTTGATTTTGGGACATATGTACTTCATTTCAACAATTATGTACTTGATTTAAGGTGACAAGGTAGCATGTGCATGTTGTCCCAGATATCAATGCTTTTGTACTTCAATAAGGGATATTTACACTTGATTTGGGGAAATATGTACTTCATTTCGGTAATTATGTACTTGATTTGGCGTGAAAACGTAGCAAGTGCATGTCACCCGAGAAATCAGTGCTTTTGTTCTTCAACAAAGGAGATTTATATTTTATTTCAAGACATATGTACTTTATTTCGGCAATTATGCACTTGATTGAGCATCAAAAAGTAGCGTGTGCATGTTGTATGAGATATCAGTGCTTTTCTACTTCAATAAGGGCTATTCATTGTTGATTTCTAGATTTTTGTGTTTTATTTAGGCAATTATGTAGTTGATTTCTTGATTTTTTTAATAACAATGATGAAGTTTAGTTTTTTTCCATGTTTTGCCTTTTATTACTGAGCAATTAACAAACAAAACTCTAAAATACTTCATAATATTTTGTAAGATACGAATAAAATTATGTAAAATATTAAAATGATAACCATTAGTATTCAAGGGGTTAAAGTTATCACTCGCAGTAGTGTAAAATATACCTGTGCATTGAAAGTTGTAAACACAAATGCATTTGACGATCACATCCATCCTATCACCCATACAAATTTGTACTTGTGTTGGTCCGGTAGTCTCAAAATATTGTACTTGAACCCCCATGCAATTATTAGAGACTAATTATTCAATTCCCCAAAGTGTACAATTATTAGAGACAAATAATGGAGATTTATACCTTATTTCAGGACATATGTACTTCATTTCGGCCATTATGTACTTGGCTTAGCATGAAATGGTAGCATGTGTATGTTATTTGAGATATCAATGCTTTTGTACTTCAATAACGGAGATTTACACTTGATTTAAGGAAATATGTACTTCACTTCGGCAATTATTTTAGCGTGGAAGCGTAGCATGTGCGTGTCATCGAGACATTAGTGCTTTTGTACTTCAACAAGGGAGATTTATACTTGATTTCTGGACATATGTAATTCATTTATGCAATTATGTACTTGATTTAGCATGAAAAGGTAGCATGTGCACATTGTCAGAAATATCAATATTTTTGTACTTTGATAAGGGAGATTTACACTTGATTTGGGGAAATATGTACTTCATTTTGGCAATTATGTATTTGATTTGGCATGAAAATGTATCATGTGCATGTCACCCGAGAAATCAGTGTTTTTTTTCTTCAACAATAGAGATTCATATTCGATTTCGAGACGTGTACTTTATTTCGGCAATTATGCACATGATTAAGCATCAAAAGGTAACACGTGCAAGTTGTATGAGATATCAGTGCTATTGTATTTCAATAAGGGAGATTTATACTTGATTTTTGGATTTTCGTACATTATTTTGGAAATTATGTAGTTGATTTCTAGATTTTTTCAATAATAATGATGAATTTTAGTTTTCTTCCATGTTATTACTTACTAATTAACAAACAAAGCTCTAAAATACTTCGTAAGATTTAGTAAGGTATGAATAAAATAATGTAAAATATTAAAGTGACAACCATTAGTGTTCAACGGGTTAAATTTATCAATCGCAGTAGTGTAAAATATATCTATGCATTGAAAGTTGTAAGCACAAGCACATTTGACGATCATATCAATCCAATCACCCATCTAAATTTGTACTTCTGTTGGTCCCGTAGTTTGATAACATTGTATTTGAACCCCGTATAAAATTATTAGAGACTAACTATTCAATTTCCTAAAGTGTACAATTATTAGAGACAAATAAGGGAGATTTATACCTCATTTCGGGACATATGTACTTCATTTCGGCAATTATGTACTTGACTTAGCTTGAAAAGGTAGCATGTGCATGTTATCTGAGATATCAATACTTTTGTTCTTTAATAAGGGAGATTTACACTTGATTTGGGGAAATATGTACTTCATTGCGGGAATTATTTTAGCATGAAAAGGTAGCATGTGCATGTCGTCGAGACAACAGCGTTTTTGTTCTTCAACAAAGGAGATTTATACTTGATTTTGGGACATATGTACTTCATTTTGGTAATTATGCACTTGATTAAGCGAGAAAAGGTGGCATGTGCGTGTTGTCCGAGATATCAGTGCTTTTGTACATCAATAAGGGAGATTTATACTTGATTTCTTGATTTTTGCACTTCATTATGGCAATTATATAGTTCATTTCTTTATTTTTGTACTAATAATGATGAATTTTAGTTTTGTTTCATGTTTTACCTTTCATTTATTTGTAATTGCCGAACAAAACTCTAAAATACTTTGTACTATTTAGTATGGTTTGAATAAACGAATGTTAAAAAATTAAAGTGATAACCATTAGTATTCAACGGGATAAAGTTATGTTTCACATTAATGTAAATTATACCTAGGCGTTTAAAGTTGTAAACACTATAGTGTTCGACGATCATATCCATCCGATCACCCAAACATATATATAGTTCAGTTGGTCCGATAGTCTCAAAATATTGTCCTTGAACCCCTATATAATTATTAGAGACTAATTATTCAATTACATAAAGTGTATAATTATAAGAGACTAATAAGGGAGATTTATACTTGATTTCGGGACATATGCACTTTATTGTAACAATTATGTGCTTGATTTAGCGTGAAAAAGTGGCATGTGCACGTTGTCTAAGATATCAATAGTTTTGTACTTCAATATGGGAGATTTACACTTGATTTGGGGAGATATGTACTTCATTTCGACAATTATGTACTTGATTTGGCGTGAAAATGTACCATGAGTATGTCACCCAAGAAATCAATGCTTTTGTTCTTCTAGAAAGGAGATTTATATTTGATTTCGCGACATATCGGCAATTATGCACTTGATTAAGCGTCAAAAGGTACCATGTGCATGTTGTATGAGATATCAGTGCTTCTATACTTCAATAAGGAATATTTATAGTTGATTTTTGAATTTTTGTACTTTATTTAGGCAATTATGTAGTTGATTTCTTGATTTTTTTAATAATAATGATGAATTTTAGTTTTTTTCCCATGTTTTGACTTTTATTAAGTAGTAATTAAGGAACAAAACTCTAAAACACTTCATAATATTTAGTAAGGTATGAATAAAATAATGTAAAATATTAAAGTGACAACCTATTAGTGTTCAACGGGATAAATTTATCAATCGCAGTAGTGTATTAAAGTGACAACCTACGCACTGAAAGCAGTAAGCACAAGTGCATTTGACGATCATATCAATCCAATCAGCCATACAAATTCGTACTTTTGTTGGTCCGGTAGTCTCAAAATATTGTATTTGAACCCCTATAAAATTATTGGAGACTAATTATTCAATTCCCCAAAGTGTACAATTATTAGAGACAAATAAGGGAGATTTATACCTCATTTCGGCGATAATGTACTTGACTTAGCATGAAAAGGCGGCATGTGTATGTTGTTTGAGATATCAATGCTTTTGTACTTCAATAAGGGAGATTGACACTTGATTTGGGGAAATATGTACTTCATTTCAGAAATTTTGTACTTGATTTGGCATGAAAAGGTAGCATGTGCATGTCGCCCGAGAAATCAACGCCTTTGTACTTCAACAAGGGAGATTTATATTTGATTTTGGGACATATGTACTTATTTTGGTAATTATGCACTTGATTAAGCATGAAAAGGTAGCTTGTGCATGTTGTTCGAGGTATCAGCGATTTTGTACTTCAATAAGAGATATTTATATTTGATTTTTGGATTTTTGTATTTTATTTAGGCAATTATGAAGTTGATTTCTTGATTTTTGTACAGTAATGATGACTTTTAGTTATTTTCCATGTTTTTCCTTTTATTTCTTAGAAATTAAGGAACAAAACTCTAAAATACTTCGTAATATTTAGTATAGAACGAATAAAATAAAGTAAAATATTAAAGTGATAACCATTAGTGTTCAACAGGTTAAAGTTATCATTCGCAGTAGTGTAAAGTATACATATGCATTGAAACTTGCAAACAAAAGCGCATTTGACGATCATATCCATCCTATCACCCGTACAAATTTGTACTTCAATTGGTCAGGTTATCTCATTTCAGGACATATCTACTTCATTTCGACAATTATGTACTTGACTTAGCGTGAAAAGGTAGCATGTACATGTTATCTGAGATATCAGTGCTTTTGTGCTTCAATAAGGGTATTTACACTTGATTTGGGGAAATATGAACTTCATATCAACAATTATGTACTTGATTTAGCATGAAAAGGTGGCATGTGCAAGTTTTCGAGATATCAGTGCTTTTGTACTTCAATAAGGGAGATTTATACTTGATTTCAGGACATATGTACTTTATTTCGGCAATTATGCACTTGATTAAGCGTCAAAAAGTAGCACGTGCTTGCTATTCGAGATATCAGTGCTTTTGTACTCCAATAAGGGAGATTTATGGTTGATTTTTGGATTTTTGTACTTTATTTAGGCAATTATGTAGTTGATTTAGTAAGGTTTGAATAAAATAATGTAAAATATTAAAGTGATAACCATTAGGGTTCAACAGGTTAAAGTTATCATTCGCAGTAGTGTAAAATATAGCTCTGCATTGAAAGTTGTAAGCACAAGTGCTTTTGACGATCATATCCATCCAATCACCTATACAAATTTGTACTTATGATGGTCTGGTAGTCTCAAAATATTGTACTCGAACCCCTATGCAATTATTAGAGACTAATTATTCAATTCCCCGAAGTGTACAATTATTAGAGATAAATAAGGGAGTTTTATACCTCATTTCCTAACATATGTGCTTTATTTCGACAATTATGTACTTCACTTAGCGTGAAAGGTCGCATGTGCATGTTATTTGAGATATTAGTGCTTTCGTAATTCAATAAGGGAGATTTACACTTGATTTGGGGAAATATGTACTTCATTTTGGTAATTATTTTTGCGTGGAACGGTAGCATGTGCATGTCGTTGTGACATCAGTTCTTTTGTACTTCAACAAGGGAGATTTATACTTGATTTCGGGACATATGTATTTCATTTCGGCAATTATGCACTTGATTAAGCAAGAAAATGTGGCATGTGCATGCCATCCGAGATATCAATGCTTTTGTACATCAATAAGAGAGATTTGTACTTGATTTCTGGATTTTTGTACTTCATTATGGCAATTATGTAGTTGATTTCTTTAATTTTGTACTAATAATGATGAATTTTAGTTTTGTTTAACGTTTTACCTTTCATTTATTAGTAATTTTCAAACAAAAGTCTAAAATACTTTGTAATGTTTAGTATTGTAACACCCCTAAAATTTGTATTTTAGAAAATAATAAATTAAAAATCAAAAAATTGGTTTAACAAATTTTGGGGCTCGAAAAATAAATAAAAAGGACTCAATTGCAAGAAAATTGACAGTTTTGGGGTTAAATTGCAAATAGTCAAGACTTGATTTGGACCATTTTTATAAGTTTAGGGGTTTGCGTGGAATAACTTTTGGTCAAAGGGGTCAATGTTAGGCACTAACTAAGTTTGGGGCTGAAATGAAGGGTTTGGAAACCTTGGAGGACCTAACTGAAGGCTGGGCCACAGTCTTGGGAGTGAAACTGTAATATATGAAAGTTTAATTATATATTGCAAAACTACCCCTGGTTTCTTCATTTCTTCACCATGCACCACCGCACCTCATCTCATCAGTGAACCGTCTCAAGCTATGCAAAACATATCAAATTTGGTATTATCTCACTGACAAGGAACATAACCATACCATTTTCATCCAAAACCAGCCAATGAAACGGTCGAAAAATGCGTTGAAAGTTACTGCTGCGCGGAGCTTGGTGGCACGACTTCTCCAGTAGCGAAAGCTGATATCTGGGTGGCAGGTTTTGAAGCTCTCTGCTCAGGGAACATTTTGGTATAGTGGGCTTTGCATTTGGAGCACCGACGGCGAAGGAATTGGAGAAAAATAGACTCAGCGGAGGTGGTGGCACTGAGGTGTTTTTCAGAAGAAAAGCTAAGAAATGTGTGCCAAGCAGTGTTCTTTATATACATGCATGGATATTGTGTGAATTAGTGGACCAGGATCTATATTGATATATGTTTATTTGGGATTTATTGAGATTATTAAGAAACCCTAATTTTATGGATTTGAGACCTAAGTGTAAATAATCAAGCTAATTAAGATACTTGGATCATTTATTTTGATATGGGATACCGATATAAGGCTAAATATATATAATTGAGGATTCCTGATGCTCTATTATTAGATTTGACATGAAAATCGGGATTATTTTGGCAATAATGGCCTTATTAGTCATTTTGGGCCGATAGTATCGTTTAAGCCTAAAACTATCATATTAATTGGTTATTTAGTAATGTTGGACTATTAAGGGCTTAATTGTGATTTTTAGAATTGAATGTGAACTTTGACTGTGAAAATATTATTTTGGCTGGGTAACGACGAAGTGGGTCCCTGGACCAGTTAGCTATTGACAGCAAATTGTGGTTGCATTTTTGAGACTACAGAGGTGAGGATCTAACCTCTCGGGCATTTATTTTGTATGCCCTGTGAGGGTTTGCCAATTTAGGCCTTGATTATATCTATTTGTTCTTGTGACAAACCCCTGTAAGGATCTAGCCTCTCGGGTGTTTATTTTGTATGCCCTGTAAGGGTCTGCCAATTTGGCCTTGATTATATCTATATGTTCTTATGACAAACCCCTATGAGGGTTTCTGTTCTAAACTATAACTACTTCGTGTTTATTAAAACACATTAATTATATGAGATCTTAATTGTTATCTGTTACTTGTTTTGTAAACCTTTGCGAGGGGTATTGCTTGTTTCTGTTATGGTGTCTAGAACTTTTATCGGGGTGTTCACTTTTTGTCCCTTATACCCTATAACTTTGCCGGCTGACCCCATATTTCTTGTTAGCTTTTTATAAACATTTGTTTCTTTGATTTTTGCTTCTAGTATTATCCAATGCAATCCATGGCCTTATAGGCATACATGATTTTGAATTTATTGATAGATACTTATACATAAAAATCTATTTGGGCCGAGTGCTAATCCCAGTGGAATGCTAGGATTACTATTCTAGACTTGTATTGTTGTATTGGTTTATTTGGTTGCGATCTTGACTTTAGGCAGTCGGGGGTTGACTATGGCCTAAAGCTTGATCGGCGAGGATTGATCCTACCAATTTGTGTGGTTGCGATCTTGCCTTCGGGAAAGGCTTGATCGGTGAGGACCAGTTCTTATCGATTCGTCCAACAGCGGTTTCGCGAGTTGGCCACTCGTTGAGGGGATATAAGGAGGCAAGCCATTTCACGGTCGTATCGAGGCAATATAAGGGGGTAGGCCATTTTACGATCGTATCGTTTATATAAGTATCAAGGCAATATAAACGGGTAGGCCGTTTTACGGTCATATTGTTTATAGTCGTATCGAGGCAATTTAAGGGGGGTAGGCCATTTTACAGTCGTATTATTTATACAAGTGTTAAGGCGATATAAGGGGGCAGGCCATTTCATAGTCGTATTTTTTATATAGTATCAAGAAGGTATGAGGGGGAACGCCATTTTATGGTCGAATCGTTTATTCAAAATCGGGAAATATGAAAGGAAAGGCCATTACACGGTCGTACATGTAAAATATGCTTATACTACTGGTTTTATAAAATGTTTTTGTCTAGTCTATTTTATAAAACTGATCAAAATCTTATATTTTGAAAGCTGAATATTTCATGAAACAATTTATTCACTGAGTTTCATTAAATGTAATCATGTCTATGAGTTCTGAAATTTTCTATGAAATGTATTTAAATGTAAAATGACTCTTTGTCAGTATGGGACGATATTGAGTTAGCTCTTCAAAGTTTTGTACAAGAAATACTAGTTTCTGGTTTAATTTGTATATTTCGTAAACTTCTTCAATTTTCCAATACCTAGATATTGTAAATTTTATTTTGGTTATCTAAATTTAGAACAAATGTTCTTTTTATACTTGTATATTGTATTCCATTTCATTCTGATTCCTCCTATCCATGCAAATAGGGGTGTAAGATGAGTTGAGCCGGCTCATGAGCCCAGTGAGTCGGCTCGATTATAGCTCGACTCGAGCTTTAACATGAGCCAAGCTTGAGCTCAACTTTAGTTGTTCAAAAGCTCATGAGTCGGCTCATGAGCGTTTTTCAATTTTCAAATATTTTTTATATATATTAATTAAATAATATATGTTAATAATTTACTTTGTTTAATTTTAAATATTTATTATATACTATTAAATATTTATAATATATTACTAATTTTATATTTTATTAATAATTATAATATATTATAATTTAAATAATTATTATAATATAGATTATAATTTAATAAATATTATATTAATAATTATAATTTAAATTATTTTATTAATTTAACATTTGATTAATTATTATTAAATAAATATATATTAATAATTTAATATTTAATTTGATTTACAAAAAATTTAGGAGCTGAGCTCGAGCTCGACTGGGCTCGAGCTCTTTCTTCTTAACTCGAGCTCGAGCTCAAGCCTGCAATTTTCGCCAAGCTCGACTCATTTACACCCCTATGCAAATGCTTGCCTCATTGAGTCATTTGGACTCATCCTCTTTGTGTTGTTCCTTTTGTTCTTTAGCCAGATTGAAGAGTAGAAGGAATCTTGAGCTTGGGCTACTTTTGATATAGTGTAAATATTATTGTCATGACATGTATAACAGTAAGGATGCAAGATGTTATGGTTGAATTGTAATAGGGGGCATAGGTTAAGTTAGTGTCTTTTCTATTGTGAAGTATAACAGGTTGGAGTCCCTGATGAATGATGTATATGTATAAGTTAAATTATGGGCCTTCGAGAAATTGTGACTTGTTATGAGAACTTGGGTTTTGCTTGTCATTTTCAGCATGACTAGCTTAAATTTTAAATTATGAAATTTCTTAGGTTGACAATTTTGAAGGGTGTAATTGGTTTTGAAAAAATAATATTGGAGTAGCACCTCGATCCAAAGCAAGCACCTCCTGGACAGGGCGCTACAGAGGTGGTATCAGAGCTTAGGTTTGGAAACCTGAGCTATGCCAGGACAGGATCCTCGAAATATGGGATTTCTAGATTAGTAAAGATTATGTTTGATTTCAGAATTTTGGGATAATGCATGCTATCAAAAAGTGAAGGATTGGTACTGGGATAGCCAGCCAGTATAAAGTCCAATACTTTAAGGTATCACGCATATGACTTTACTAATGATTGGTGGGAAAATATCTTTGGAATCATGTTGTTGATTGAGCATTTTGTGATAATAGAACTTGGAAACTGAAAGGTTGTTTGGGATAATAAGTGTTTGGTCTTATATAGGATCAAGATTTAGATAATGAGCTTAATTTGGGAATGGCATTTCAATAATAGGACTGATCTGTATGACCACATGGTGGCCTTGAGAGGGAAATAAGGAAGTATTTTTTTAAGGAGATCATGTAAGATGATCAGTGAATGACACATATATATGATTGTGACTCAAATATTTGAGGTAATTAGTTATTAACAATGGAAGGGCACACTAGTTTGATTATACGTTGATACCGGATCAGTGGGAAAGATTGTTTATGGGAAATGAGGCCCCTAGAAATTGTGCTATAAATTCAAGAAAGAAGAGAACAACTTTTCCTAGAAAATCTTAGGATCTTATATTATGGGACATATAGAATACTTAAAGTATGTAGTTATACGTATTTACATGAAGACATATATGTTTCATATATAATCTTATGAGATGTAAAATGAAATGAGTTGCTTTGAAGATAATATTGGAATTGGTTAACTTGTTCATCCATAGTCAGACAATGAGTGAGTTTAGCAAATATGTTATATGAACTTATGTATGAATCAATGTGGTTTTACTTGTTAGTGTTATTCGATATAGACATATTCCTATTTTGTAATATAGTTGTACTCAACATACCCTTGTACATTATGATAAGAACCATTAGAAGTTTGAATGTTAATGGAGTCTTCTACTGAATACTACAGATTTCACGTAGTTAATAGGACTGAAAGATCTTATATACTAAGTGATGTCACAAGAGCAACCTCACTCATTCCCCTTATCGTCGACTGTTTGAGGTCGTAGAGGAAGACCTACCATTAATCGAGATGAAACACAAGAGGGTCAAATGGGAAATGCTTCTGACTAAGGACACCCTGCACTAGGGGGTAGAATAATGCTGACCCTACCATTAAACTAGGGAGAGAACAAGCTGTAGAACAGATGTTTACCATGTGGCAGTAGTGTATCTAATTCTGTCTGTAGCAAAGTCAAGCTGGCGGTTCTCAAAATATTGAAAAACTTATTGTGGGTCAAATGCTAGAACGGTTTCTTAAACACAACCCCCCGAGGTTTATCGGCATACCAGATGATCAGAAGGCAGAAATATGGGTCGAAGAGATTGAGAAAAATTTTTACGTACTAGATTATCTAGAAGGATAGACATGCCACCTTTCTTCTGGGAGAAGATGCCTATCATTGGTGGAGGTTACTAGACCAATAGTGGAACCAAGAAGGAACTCTCCGTACCTGGGAGAACTTTAAAAGCAAATTTATGAATAAATTTATGCCTAAAGTTGTAAAGATTGCTCGGCAGCAAGAGTTTATGGAACTTACTGAGGGATCTATGTCAGTGTGCTAGTATGAAGCCAAATTTAATTGTTTAATCCGGTATGCACCTCATATATTGGGTGATGAGAAACGTAGAATAAGAAATATTTTTGAAAGGCTAAATATTGAGTTGCAAAGAGCTCTCTTAACTTGTGAATTTCCCATATATAGCAGGGTCATGAATAGGGCCATACAGACAGAATCAGATATTAAGGAGATATCTAAAATCGAAGAAAAGATTAAGAAGGGAAAGACTTTTGGGTCCGCGGCTCAAAGTGGAGAGAGAAGTGACTTTGGGAGGAAACAACAGAGGGTTCAAGGTCAAACATCAGTCATCCACCTCTCTCTTAGTGGAAATAACATTTGTCCAACCTAATTGACTCCAAGAAAAGCTTGTGAATTTTGTGGCGACGCCCGTCACAGTGAATCTGTATTTGGAAAAAGCCTAGAAAATGTATGCGATGTGGCAGTGACCAATATTTTGTTAAGAATTGTCCTAGGGGTAGGAAATTTGCCTACAATGATCAAGCAATCAAGGGAAAACAACTTATGGAATCTAGCCGAAGACAGAAGGGCCCGACTCACGCTAGTGCCGCTAAGAGGAAGTGCACCAGACTCACATAATGCTATGTAAGGTATGGTTATGTTCACAATATTTTGAGAAACTAATGAGACTCATTCTCTTACATCTTTCTATCTCACTTTAAAGTTAAACTAGACTTTGAACCAAACCTCAATCAAACCCTTATAGACATGGATATTAATAACTGACATTTGTGAAAAAGATTTAGTGTCACCTTTGAAGAAGCGTACCTATGTCAATACCTTCTATACCCATCGATGTTGTTTTGAGTTTCACGAATATCAAATGAGAATTTGGGGACCAGATTCTTTTAAAGGGGGAGGACTGTACACCCTTAAAATTTGTATTTTAGAAAATAAGAAATTAAAAATCAAAATATTAGTTTGACAAATTTTAGGGCTCAAAAAATAAATAAAAAGGACTTAATTGTAAGAAAATTGAAAGTTTTGGGGTTGAATTGCAAATAGTCAAGACTTTATTTGGACCATTTTTATAAGTTTAGGGGTTTGCATGGAAAAACTTTAGGTCAACGGGGTCAATGTTAGGCACCAACTAAGTTTGGGGCTGAAATGAAGGTTTGGAAACCGCGGAGGACCTAACTAAAGGCTGGGCCATGGTTTTGAGGGTGAAACTATAATTTCTGAAAGTTCAATTGTATATGGCAAAACAACCCTTGGTTTCTTCATTTCTTCACCATGCACCACCGCATCTCCTCTCACTAGTGAACCCTCTCAAGCGACGGAAAACATATCAAATTTGGTATCATTTCACTCCTCTCTTGACAAGGAACCCAACCATACCACTTTCAGCCAAAACCACCCAACAAAACGGCCGAAAAGTGTGTTGAAGTTAGTACCGCGGTGGAGCTTGGTGGCACAGCATCTTTGATGGTGAAAGCTGAAATCTGGGCAACAGGTTTTGAAGCCCTAAACTCAGGGAACATTTTGGTATAGTGGGGCTTTGCATTTGGAGCACCGATGGCGGAGGAATTGAAGAAAAATCGACGCGGCGGAGATGGTGGCGTTGTGGTGTTTTTCGGCCAATTGATGGTCAATTCGGTAGAGAATTGTAAAATTGACTTCTGGGTTTACGTAATTGATCTGAAAAGAGCATTCTAGTAGTAGTTTGGGTCAATTCCAGCACTGTGCGCGGCAGCACTTTGACAATGCTCTAGCAACTCCGAGATAGTTTCTCCATATCGTTGTGGCGATCATAACGATCATCTTGGTTCATGATTTTGAGGTCCGATTAAGCGAATTCTTAGGTAAAGATAGGTAGTGAGTTTAGGGTTCTTGTACCGTTTTAAATTCGTATGAATTTTGTATTTTGGAAGAAAAGCTAAGAAATGTGTGCCAAGCGGTGATCTTTATATACATGCATGGATATTGTATCAATTAGTGGACCAGGATCTATAATGATATATGTTAATTTGGTATTTATTGAGATTATTAAGAAACCCTAATTTTATGGATTTAGGACCTAAGTGTAAATAATCAAGTTAATTAAGATACCTGGATCATTTATTTTGATCTAAGGCTAAATATATATTTGAGGACTAGTTATGCTCTATTATTAGATTTGACATAAAAATCGGGATTATTTTGGTAATAACGGCCTTATTAGTTATGTTGGGCCGATAGTATCGTTTAAGCCTAAAACTATTATATTAATCAGTTATTTAGTAATGTTGGACTATTAAGGGCTTAATTGTGATTTTTAGTATTGAATGTGAAGTTTGACTGTGAAAATATTATTTTGGCTAGGTAACGACAAAGTGGGTCCCTAGACCAATAAACTATTGACAGCATATTGTGGTTACATTTCTGAGAATACGGAGGTGAGGATCTAACCTCTCGCGCATTTATTTTATATGCCCTGTGAGGGTCTACCAATTTGGCCTTGATTATATCTATTTGTTCTAGTGACAAATCCCTATGAGGATCTAACCTCTCGGGTGTTTATTTTATATGCCCTGTGGGGTCTGCCAATTTAGCTTTGATTATATCTATCTATTCTTGTGACAAACCCCTATGAGGGTTTCTTTTCTAAGCTATAACTACTTCGTGTTTGTTAAAACTCGTGAATTATATGAGATCTTAATTGTTATTTGTTACTTGTTTTGTAAACCCTTATGAGGGGTATTGCTTGTTTCTGTTCTTGTGTCCAGAACTTTTATTAGGGTTTTCACTTTCTGTCCCTTGTACCCTACAGCCTTGCTGGCTGATCCCCATATTTCTTGTTAGCTTCTTATAAATGTTTGTTTCTTTGATTTTTGCTTCTAGTATTATCCAATGCAATCCGTAGCCTTGTAGGCATACATGATTTTGAATTTATTCATAGATAATTATACAAAAAAATCTATTTGGGCCGAGTGCCAATCCCAGCGGAATGCTTGGATTACTATTTTAGACTTGTATTGTTGTATTGGTTTATTTGGTTGTGATCTTGACTTTGGGCATTCGGGGGTTGACTGTGGCCTAAAGCTTGATCGATGAGGATCCATCCTACCAATTTGTGTGGTTGCGATCTTGCCTTCGGGGGAGGCTTGATCGGCGAGGATCGATTCTTACCGATTCGTCCTACAGCAGTTTTGTGAGTTGGCCACTCATTGAGAATATATAAGGGGTCAAGCCATTTCACGGTCGTATCGAGGCGATATAAAGGGGTAGGCCATCTTACAGTCATATCATTTATACAAGTGTCAAGGCGATATAAAGGGGCAAGCCGTTTCATGGTTGTATTGTTTATGTAGTATCAAGAAGGTATAATAGGGAATGCCGTTTTATGGTTGAATCATTTATTCACAATCGAGAAAAATAAAAAGAAAGGCCGTTACACGGTCATACATGTAAAATATGCTTATACCATTGGTTTTATAAAATGTTCTTATCTAGTCTATTTTATAAAGCTAATCAAAATCTTGGATTTTGAAAGCTGAATATTTCATGAAACAATTTGTTCACTGAGTTTCATTAAATCTAATCATGTCTATGAGTTCTGAAATTTATTTAAATGTAAAATGACTCTTTGCCGGTATGGGACGACATTGAGTTAGCTCTTTAAAGTGTTGTAGAAGAAATACTAGTTTCTGATTTAATTTGTATATTTCGTAAACTCGTTCAATTCTCTAATACCCAGATATCGTAAATTGTATTTTAGTTATCCAAATTTAGAACAAATGTTCTTTTTATACTTGTATATTGTATTCCATTTCATTCTAATTCCTCTTATACATGCAAATGTTTGCCTCACTAAGTTATTTAGACATTGTGTTGTTCCTTTTGTTCTTTAGTCAAATTGAAGAGTAGAAAGCATCCTAAGCTTGGGCTACCTTTTGATATAGTGTAAATATTATTATCACGACATCTATAATAGTAAGGATGCGAGATGTCTTGGTTGAATTGTAATAGGGGGCATAGGTTAAGTTAGTGTCTTTTCTACTGCGAATTGTGACAGGTTAGAGTCTCTGATGAATGATGTGTATATATAAGTGTTAAATTATAGGCCTTCGAGAAATTGTAACTTGTTATGAGAACTGGGGTTTTGCTTGTCATTTTCAGCATGATTAGCTTAAATTTTAAATTATGAAATTTCTTAGGTTGAGAATTTTGAAGGGTGTAATTGGTTTTGAAAAATTAATAGTTGAGTAGCACTTCAATCCGAAACAAGCACCTCCCAGGATGGGGTGCTACAAGTGTGGTATGATAAACTAATGTTAAAATATTAAAGTGATAACCATTAATGTTCAATGGGATAAATTTATCTTTTGCAGTAATTTAAAGTATACCTAGGCGTTGAAAGTTGTGAACATGAGAGTGTTCAACGATCATATCCATCCTACCACCCATACAAATATGTAGTTCAGTTGGTCCGATGTCTCAAAATATTGTACTTAAACCCCTATACAATTATTAGAGACTAATTATTCTACTGCACAAAGTATACAATTATTAGAGCCTAATAAGGGAGATCTATACTTGATTTCGTGACATATGTACTTCATTTTAGCAATTATGTACTTGATTTAGCATGAAAAGGTAGCATGTGCATGTTGTCTAAGATATCAATGCTTTTGTACTTCGATAAGGGAGATTTGCACTTGATTTGGGGAAATATGCACTTCATTTTGGCAATTATGTACTTGATTTGGCATGAAAATGTAGCATGTGCATATCACCTGAGAAATCAGTGCTTTTGCTCTTCAACAAGGGAATTTATATTTGATTTCAAGACATATGTAATTCATTTCGGTATTTATGCACTTGATTAAACGTCAAAAGGTAGCATGTGCATGTTGTACGAGATATCAATGCTTTTGTACTTCAATAAGAGAGATTTATAGTTGATTTTTGGATTTTTGTACTTTATTTAGGCAATTATGTAGTTGATTTCTTGATTTTTTTTAATAATAATGATGCATTTTAGTTTCCTTGCATGTTTTGCCTTTTATTACTTAGTAATTAACGAACAAAACTCTAAAATACTTCGTAATATTTAATAAGGTACTAATAAAGTAATGTAAAATTGTAAAGTGATAACCATTGGTGTTCAATGGGTTAAAGTTATCATTCGCTGTAGTGTAAAATATACCTATGCATTGAAAGTTGTAAACATAAGTGCATTTGACGATCATATCCATCCAATCACCCACACAAATTTGCACTTTTATTTGTCTAGTGTCATCAAAATATTGTACTTGAACCCCTATACAATTATTAGAGACCAATTATTCAATTCCCCAAAGTGTACAATTATCATAGACAAATAAGGGAGATTTATACCTCATTTCGAGACATATGTACTTTATTTTAGCAATTTTGTACTTGACTTAGCGTGAAAATGTAGCATGTGCATGTAATATGTGATATCAGTGCTTTTGTACTCGAATAAAGGGAGATTTACACTTTGTTTGGGGAAATGTGAACTTCATTTCGGCAATTATGTACATGATTTACCATGAAAAGGCAGCACGTGCATGTCGTCGAGACATCGGTGCTTTTGTACTTCAACAAGGGAGATTAATACTTGATTTCACAACATATGTACTTCATTTCGGCGATTATGCACTTGATTAAGCATCAAAAGGTGCCCGTGCATATCATCCAAGATATCAGTACTTTTGTGCATCAATAAAGGGGATTTATACTTGATTTCAAGATTTTTGTACTTCATTGTGACTATTATGTAGTTGATTTCTCAATTTTTGTACAAATAATGATGAATTTTAGTTTTGCTTCATGTTTTACCTTTCATTTATTAGTAATTAAGGAACAAAAGTCTAAAATACTACATAATATTTAGTATGGTATGAATAAACTAATGTTAAAATATTAAACTGATAACCATTAGTGTTCAACGGGATAAATTTATCTTTCGTAGTAGTGTAAAGTATGCCTGGGCATTGAAAGTTGCAAACACTAGAGTGTTCGACGATCATATCCATCCTATCACCCATACAATTATTAGAGACTAATAAGGAAGATCTATACTTGATTTAGTGTCATATGTACTTCATCTAAAATACTACATAATATTTAGTATGGTATGAATAAACTAATGTTAAAATATTAAACTGATAACCATTAGTGTTCAACGGGATAAATTTATCTTTTGTAGTAGTGTAAAGTATGCCTAGGCATTGAAAGTTGCAAACACTAGAGTGTTCGGCGATCATATCTATCCTATCACCCATACAATTATTAGAGACTAATAAGGGAGATCTATACTTGATTTAGTGTCATATGTACTTCATCTAAAATACTACATAATATTTAGTATGGTATGAATAAACTAATGTTAAAATATTAAACTGATAACCATTAGTGTTCAACGGGATAAATTTATCTTTTGTAGTAGTGTAAAGTATGCCTAGGCGTTGAAAGTTGCAAACACTAGAGTGTTCGGCGATCATATCCATCCTATCACCCATACAATTATTAGAGACTAATAAGGGAGATCTATACTTGATTTAGTGACATATGTACTTCATTTTAGCAATTATATACTTGATTTAGCGTGAAAAGGTAGCCTGTCCATGTTGTTTAAGATATCAATGCTTTTGTACTTCGGTAAGGGAGATTTACACTTGATTTGGGGAAATATGCACTTAATTTTGGCAATTATGTACTTGATTTGGCATGAAAATGTAGCATGTGCATTTCACCCGAGAAATCAGTGCTTTTGTTCTTCAACAAGGGAGATTTATATTTGATTTCAAGACATATGTACTTCATTTCGGTAAATAAACACTTGATTAAACGTCAAAAAGTAGCACGTGCATGTTGTACAAGATATCAGTGCTTTTGTACTTCAATAAAGGAGATTCATTGTTAATTTTTGGATTTTTGTACTCTATTTAGGCAATTATGCAGTTGATTTCTTGATTTTTTTTAATAATAATGATGAATTTTAGTTTTTTTTCCATGTTCTGCCTTTTATTATTTAGTAATTAATGAACAAAACTCTAAAATACTTCGTAATATTTAGTAAGGCATGAATAAAATAATGTAAAATATTAAAGTGATAACCATTAGTGTTCAACGAGTTAATTTTCATTCACAGTAGTGTAAAATATACCTATGCATTGAAAGTTGTAAGCAAAAGCACATTTAGTGATCATATCCATCCAATCACCCAGAAATATTTGTACTTCTGTTGGTCCGGTAGTCTTAAAATATTGTACTTGAACCCTTATACAATTATTAAAGACTAATTATTCAATTCCAAAAATTGTACAATTATTAGAGACAAATAAGGGAGATTTATACCTCATTTTGGGACATATGTACTTTATTTCTACAATTATGTACTTGACTTTGTGTGAAAAGGTAGCATGTACATGTTATCCGAGATATCAGTGCTTTTGTACTTCAATAAGGAAGATTTACACTTGATTTAGGGAAATATGTGTTGGAATAGTGCCCGGCAAGCCAATTAGATTTGCCTTGTAAAAGCTATTTCCTTGTAAAACAATCTTGTTTGAATGATATTCTTTATATGGCCACCTTCATCTTATGCTTTATATTCCTTCACTTGCATTTGGATGAAGCCTTTAGATCACACATGACTATGGGACTTAGTTCGGTGACCATGGAATAAGTCTTACATGGTCGTGATCTTTAATCTTCCAAGTCATAGGATCTTTAGAGACGGGGCATCTAAGATCTGGATAGACTTGCACTAACGATGCATAAATCCAAGAGTTGGGTATTGCTCCGTTCCATGAGCAACCGTATGAGATATGGATGCGTGTTAGTGGGTGCTTGTTAGAGAACAAGGCACTGAAGACCCTCCGAAGAATCCACTAGATAGCCGTAGTGGCAAGTCAGTAGTAGTTAATTCTCCTACTTACACTAGTGCATACTATTAGTCCTTTGACCTGAGGATCCATGGTAACCTTGTGTCCGGTCCTCATGCTTTGACTCTTCCTTGACCACTTAGCGGGTCTTTCGGGTTGAGGTTGGGTATGAGCTACTTAGCATGGAGGTTTGTGAGATCCAAAATGGAATCCGACTCCTCACTTTTGTGAAGGGCGAGTGCATCTCCCATGTATTCTATAACGAACAATTCCAAAAAATCCTTGCGCAAGGTGGTGTAACAATTTGGAAATGGAGTTTTCCAAAGGTAAGGTTACACAAGGGAATCGAACATTGAAAATAAAAGCATAGTATCGAGGCTATTAGGAAGTCGACAAATATCTTGCCCTATGATAGTTGTCCAGAATATTCATTTCGGCCAATTAGTTGGGCTCCACGGGCTTGAGGTTGTACATCGACCATGGAGATTGGGTACTCTTCAATTAATGAGATTAATTAAATTGAATCGATTAGTTTAAAAGGAGTTTTAAACTAAAATGAATGTAAGATATTCAAAAGTCACAAAGAGTTGTGAACCTATGTCCAATGAATGGTAGAACCTATTGTGCCACATACAAAAGCCAAATAGCTTCCAAAATTGGTAGAGCAATTTTCTAAGTGTTAAAAAAATCACCCTTTGGTGACCGATTTTCAAGGTTCCAGTCTAACGGCCAATTTTGATTTGATTAATTTAAGTGTTAAATTAATCAACTAATTTAAGAGTTAAATTAGACCAATAATTAAGGAGTTAATTATTTGGTACCATATTGACCATCAATTCGACAAGTTGACTTAAAGAGTTAAGTTGACTAATTTAAGCTTAAGAGTAAAGCTTGTTTGATTTAAGAGTTAAATCAAAGGTTAATTAATTAAATTAAAGTGTTTAATTTAGTTAATGGGAAGAATAACTTTTGGAGGGAAAATTCAAATGAAGTGTTCATTTAAATTAGCATCTTAATTAATTTGGAATTAGATTCCAAATGAAATTGAAATGCACTTGAAATTCAAGTAAGACTTGAATTTGAAATTTGCCAACTTGCATGCCACTTGGGCGGTCACCTTGAGAAAGGTGTGATGCCAACTAGCACCACACCTTCCACCCTCTATATATAGATATAGAGAGCATGCAAAATTCAAAATTAGTTGCTAAAAGTGTGAGAATTAGATTCTTGCATTCCTTCCAAAATCTCCCTCTCCATGCATTGCATTATGAGTTGAAGCTTTGCATTTCTTCTTCTTCCCAACCTGAAAATCAGCCTCCTCTACCTCATTTTCTCCTCTCTAACTCCAGCTTCTAGGGAGGGGAAATTGGAAGATTATTTGGTGTGTGGATCATATCAATAGAGGTAAGGCACTTGACTTGCTCGGTTTTGGAGATCCACCTGCAGTAGCTTCCGGTTGGCAAATTTTTATGGAGTGATACAGAAGGGTTTTTGGCTCAAAATTTCACATTATCATATCTTGTGTGTGTGTAGGTGTTCCATATTTAATTTCGTGAATTTTGGAGCAGTTTAGCTTGGGCAATTGTTGCCATCTTTCCGATGTGCCAGTTCCAGATACTTTCTGGACTCATGAGAGATAGTTGATCTTCTCCTTCATTTTGAGCTACAAGAGGTAATTATTCATCCGAATCTAGATCTATAGCATGATTAGATCCTTGGTAGCTCGAGTAGCTTAGTTAATTTCAAGCTTATGAAGTTTTGATTTATGGATCCTAATGCTACTCTAGCCTTCAAGTGGTATTAGAGCCTTTTTCATGCTATGTTTTGGATTATTGTTTGATTGATTCAAGTGATGAATTGATCAATATCACCAAATTCTTGATTCATTACATATATTGGAGTGTTTGGATGATGATGCTTGTGGCTCTATTGCTTGATGAATTGAAAGCATGCTTTTATGTGATTTAAGTGTTAATTCATTTTTAGTATGTTTCAATTCACAGAAGACAAATGTTGAATGTTGATTTAGCATTTATTTATGTTATATGGTGATATAGCATGTTGATGTTTGATTAAAAGTGTTTTGGTCATTTTTGGATCTAATGTGATTGGAGTTTTGTTGGAGATTTTTGAAGAATACGATTCTTACTTGAACTTGATTTTTGAAGCTTGATTCAGCACTCAAATTTCCAGTTTTAAAATGCGTTTTAGATCTAGAAATTGGTCCATAATGTGTGATTTAGTGTTTAGAATAAGTTCTAGCATATTTGGTGGACAAAAGTTGAGCCAAAAAATGGCCTAACTTGCCTTTGACTCAAAACAGGGGTTGCTGCTAGCTTTGGTGCACATTGGTAGGGTTGTAACCAAGACTTACTACCTAGCCATGTGCTTGCCTCAGCCAGCAGCGCCTGGTCATGGGTTGGGTGAGTTTTTGTGCAATTGCTGGGCTCCTTTGGTGACTAGAAATGATGTTAAATCATGTGTTATGGATGCACAAGTGTTGTGCAAGTTCTTAATATAATGTTTGACATTTTTCAAGTTTCTTAAATCTTGTTAAAGTTTATCTCCAATAGTTGCATAAATGTTTTGCTTGTTCAATTATTTGTTTATGAGATAAGCATTTAATTGTTAGAATTAATTGTTAACACTACAAAAAAATATGCATTTTACTATGGTTAATTATGTGTAGTATATAGTTATTAAGTGTAGTAAAAAGTTATTAACTACACTTGTGCCACACTTTTCTAGCCATCGGCATTGCGAGCGTGGTAAAAGCTTCGCTACACTTTTTTAATCATGGTAATTGACTTTTGCTACAAAATTATCTTGAATTACTATAAATTTAATGTGTGGTAAAAGCTATCAAATACACCACTATCTTTTACTACAGTAAAAAAAGTGTAGTATATAGTAATTAATCGCCACACTTTGAAAATTGTAGTAAATACTTAAATTATTTTTCGCCACAATTAAATGTAGTAAAAATCAATTAATTTGGGGAGCTTACTTTTTTCATTTATATACACACGGATAGTAGGAGCTTATCAGGATTCGAACTCTTAACCTTATTCTTGTTTGTGTGAAAATAATGCCACTATGCCAATGATCACTTTGTTATTAATTAGCTAAATTCATATATTTGATTACTTAATCAACTTTTTTTAATAATAAAAGTTATTGGAGACAAATATTTATTTTGCCTCAAAATTTAGATTTTCTTACTATTTTGGGGAACTTTGCTAGTTAGGAAAATTAAGTATTTGATTAATTAATCAAATATTTTTTAATAATAAAAATTAGAGGAAATTTTTTATTTTACCCCTACTTTTATTAATTAAAACCATGAGTAGTTAGGAATGTTTTAGGGGTTTTATTTGTTAATTTAGAATTTAATTAATTATTTAATATTTTAATAATAAAAATTGGAAGCAATTTTTTAATTTACCTTGAATATTATTTATTAAGCATTACTTCCAACATATTTTTCTTGTTTTCTAGTGATTTTTTTTTTTTATTTAAGATCTTAATCTTTGCCTTCAAATTGTCACAAGTTTCATTGTTTTTACTTCACTAATGAAAAAGTATGGTTAATTGATTAACTTTTTGCTACAGTTTATGTAAAATTGTAGTAAATGTACAATATTATTCACCTCATATAAAAATTATCGTAAATAAGTATATCTTTTGCTACGATAAGATGAAGTGTAGTATTTAATATAACTTTTACCACACATTTGGATTTTACACTACAATAGTAAAATCATAGCAAATAATCATTTTTCACTACATTATTTTTAGTGAAGTAAAAAATATTGTAGCAAAAAGCATATTTTTTTTGTAGTGTAATTCTAGATTTATTTATTTTTCATTTAATTGTTGAATGAATGGGGGTGATCATGAGCCTTTAATATTGATTTTATATGTTTCAAGTTGTTGAAATGGGTAGTATTAAATTGGGGCTTGCATGCCTCTTTATTTCTACCTTGTAAATTTTATGAGAGTAGAATCACTGGGAGTGAGGATTTCTTTCTCATGTAAAAGTTACATGGAGCAAAGGAGACCTTAGAGGGCATAGAGACTTTTGAAAACCCATAAATGTATGGGATACTCTCATGTAATAACTAGATTTAATCAACCTACCTAAAATCAACTAGGTGGTGCACCTATGGCTCTTAGTGCACCACTTGGTTAGGCTCATGGTCATGCCACCCTAGGAGCATGCTAGACACATTTACTTATTTATGATTTACATATCCTATTGATGTATGAAATGCATGGTTAGGATATTGAAAACCCAAATAAGAAGAAAAGATGATGAGATCTTTGCAAGCAAAAACCCTCCACTTAGAATGTCTAAGTGCTTTTCAAATATTAAATCAAAATTGATACAAATTAAAAGAGTTTTAATTAAACTAAGCCTTCTACTAATAGTATATGGCATGACGATGCTACCACCTTTGTGTGATATACACTTGGTCACGAGGGATGTTGTGGAGCCTATCTCGAATCAAAGTTTGATTGGTAGGTTTGACTTAACACCGAGAATGTAGAGGTCGTCCATCGGGGGATCTACATGAAATGGTGAGGCAAAATATATCAAGAGTTGCATAAGATGTAATTAGCAAAAGTTGCTTACCTTTGGATTGCTCATGGATATACATCCGATCATGGGGGTCCACTTGCAAGTCTTTAGGATCTTGATTCTCACTAGGAAATATGATTTCCCAAATTTTTCTAGATGATGAAGGATTTGATAAAATAGTGGGAGGAAAACATGCTTGAAAGACCATGAACATGTTTTTAATGTCAAATTCAATCACATGCTTATTCTCTTTTTTGCTTTTAAGGATTTGTGAAATCTCAAGAATGGTTTAATGTTCCACTCAACGTTATTTTGGAAACTAATAAACTAACCGGGCTAAACTTCCACAATTGACTTAACCTCAAAATCTTTCTAAATTCCTAGAGTGGATAAATGTCCTATATCTAGGTGCTCCAAATCCCATCGTGATTAAAAGTAGATCAAGAGACACGTGAAAAGTTCATGAATTGGGTTTAGGATCGTCCTATCCCATAGTCTCATGATGACATCTACAAACTTTAAAAGTCTCAAAGACACATGAATAGTACCTTGGTCATGATTTACAAGAGTTGTAGCAAACAAGGTATGAGAAGTTCATAGTATCAAAAGAGATTTTTCAAGGTAGGATGAATGCGAAGTCATGTGTCATCGACTATGGTCTAAAGATGATTATGCTTAGAGAAGCCTTTTCTACTTGGATGTAGTGATGGACGATGATCTCTATGAGGATTTGATCCTCACATCCTTGCCGAGTTTTATTGATCAAAGTGTTGATCTAGAAGGAGACTACCATGAAAAGGGCAAACCTTTGACACTTGTTTCCTCCTCCAAGTCCATGGGCCCTGGGGGTGCTGGAAGGGGCGGTAAAAGGAAGAAGAGTTCTTCATCCAAGGGAAAACAACAATTAAAGGCATCCGGAGAAGTCAAGAAGATTATAGAGGAAATAGTCGATATTATTTGTTTCTACTTTGGCTAGATAGGCCATTGGAAGCCATTATGCAAAGAATACCTTGCAACCCTTTGGAAGGGTATATACTTTATTGAAGTGCATTTAAAGATAAATTCTTCCTCATGGATATATGATATCGCATATGGTTCTTATCTTTGTAAATTGTTACAAAGAATAAGAAAGAAGAACATAACTAAGTGATGTGGATATGATCCACTGCCTTAGCTAAGGAGCAAGAGTTGTAATGAAATCCGAAGGTGTACAATAAGTTGAACTTAGGGAACTCCATAATTGTATTGAACCCTTGCTAATATGTGCCATATATTGTTGATAAAATTATTTCAAATTTCCATTTCGGATAGTGAAGGATTTGATCCTTTTATATCAAATGGGAGATTGAAGGCATTAAAGAATGGGTTTTTTAATTGTTTGTGGTACACTTAACAAATGATTATACATATTAGATTCTCAACCATCACTAATGTACTTTCAACAAAGTAAGGAAATTAGATATCCAAGAAGATGCCATTCTTTGGCATGCAAGACTTGGTCATATCTCTAAGAATAGGATGAACAAGTTAGAATCTCTCAAAGCGCTAAATGTTAGTGGCATTGAGGATCTTCCTACTTGTGAATCTTGTTTAAAGAAAAAAATGGCAAAAACTCCTTTTATAGGACAAACGGAGCGCTCTACAATTCTCTTGGATTTGATCCATACGGATGTTTGTGGACCACTAAGAGTTAGTGAGAGAGGAGGCTATTCCTACTTCATCACCTTCACTGATGATTATAATCGGTTAGGACACATGTTTCTTATGAAGAACAAGTCTGAAGCCTTTGAAAAGTTGTGGAAAAGCAATTACAGCTAAGTATTAAAGAGCTTCGATCGAATCGAGGAGAAGAATACTTAAGCACCGAATTCTTGGATTATCTAAAGGAGAATGGAATTCTCTCTCAATGGACTCCACCCGACGCACCCCAATACAATGGAGTAGCCGAGAGGAGAAATTGTACCTTGTTGGACATGGTACGTTCCATGTTGAGCTTCTTCGGTATGCCTATATCCTTTTTGGGATACGCCTTAGTCACGGCGTCGAAGTTACTAAGTGTAGTACCTTCAAAGTCAGTGCCTAAAACACCATATGAGATATGGTATGGTAAAGCACCCTCTTACCAATATATCAAGGTTTGGGGATCTCCCGCCTACGTGAGACGGACAGTGGAAGATAAGTTGGATAATAGATCCACCTTATAGAAGTTTGTGGGATACCCAAGATAGTATATGGATTATTACTTATATAATCCCCAGGAACAAAGGTGTTTGTTTTGAGGAACGCCACTTCTTTAGAAAAGGAATTTCTATAAGATAGAAAGAGGCATTGTTGTTGAACTTGGTGAAGTTCAAGATGATCATCAAATCCCACAAGCGGTAGAAACAAATATAAATATATCAAAGGGCCTTGCACACAACCTCTAAGAAAGTTGGACCGAATCAAGAAGCAACCCAAAAAATTTGAATTCCTTCATGAAATGAGCCAATCAGATAGTAATCCAAAGATCTATGAGGGAGCTATGTTGGACATAGATTCGAGTCGTTGGCTTGGAGCCATGAAATCTAAAATTGACTCCATGCACTCAAACAAAGTATGGACTTTGGTAGATCCACCAACGGGAATAGTTCCCATTGGTTGCAAGTGGATCTATAAGCGAAATCTTAGAGTAGATGGAGAAGTGGTGACTAGTAGCAAAAGGTTACACTCTAAGACCCAATTTCTATTTTGAGGAAACCTATTCACCGGTCGCAATGCCTAAGTCTATTCAGATTCTATTTGCCATAGCCCATATTATGACTATGAGATATGGCAAAAAGATGTGAAAACCACTTTCCTCAATGGTGACATAGAAGCAGAAATATGTATAGAGCAACCATAAGGTTTTACAACCAAAGGGGAGTGAGCAAAAGGTTTGCAAACTCCAGAGATCCATTTATGGACTCAAACAAGCATCCCAAAGTTGGAACATACATTTTGACAAAACTGTCAAATCGTTTGGCTTTGTCAAAAATGTGTATGAACTATGAGTGTACAAGAAGGCTAGTGGGAGTAGCGTACAGTTTATTGTGCTTTATGTTGATGACATCTTTCTCATTGGGAATAAGTTAGGAATGTTAGAGTGTACTAAAGCATGGTTATCTACACAATTCTCTATGAAGGATTTGCGATAAGCATCCTTCGATTAGGAATTCGTATCTATAAAGATAGATTTGGGAGGATGTTGGGGCTATCCCAAATCCCGTACATTAACAAGATACTAAAGAGGTTTAGTATGGAAGAATCCAAGAAAGGATTTCTTCATATGGAACATGGCATTCGTCTCTCCAAGTCTATGGCTCCCAAGACTGACAATGAGAGACAAAGTATGTTCCACATACCTTATGCCTCCCTATATTGAGAGAATAATGTATGCAGTTCAATGTCCAAGACTGGATGTGGCACATTCGCTAAGTGTTACGAGTAGGTTCCAATTCAATCCCAGTGAGAGTCACTGGATAGCCATTAAAGCAATCCTTGAGTACTTGAGAAAGACTAAGGATTTGTTTTTGGTCTACGGCGATGGAGAATTGAAAGTATAAGGGTTTTCGGATTCAAGTTTCCAATCCGATGTAGATAACCTCAAATCCACTTTTGAATTTATATTTTTGTCTCAATGGCGGTGCGATGAGTTGGAAGAATTTCAACAAGACACCACGTCCGAGAAAACCACTAAGGTGAAATAATTTGTGGTTTTGGAAACTACAAAAGAAGGTGTTTGGATAAAAGCTTCATCCAAGAGTTGGATGTAGTGCCCAGCATGCATGAGTCCACAATTATCTTTGGAAGATAATTTTGGACTTGAGCTAAGATCTCATCAGTGATCCAAACAAGGTAAAAATGTTATTATTTGCTATATGATATCAACTGATAGAGTCGACAACTAAGAGGACAAAGTTGCCTCAGAAGAGAATTTAGTAGAACTACTATCTAAAACCCTAAAAGCAAAAGGTCTTTGAAGCACATCTTGAGAAGATGGATATCAAGGCCATGGGAATTGGCTTTAGGGCAAGTGGGAGACTGTTGGAATAGTGCCCGGCAAACCAATTAGATTGGCCTTGTAAAAGTTATTTCCTTGTATATAGCCACCTTCATCTTATGCTTTATATTCCTTTACTTGCATTTAAATGAAGCCCTTAGATCACACATGACTATGGGACTTGGTTTGGTGACCATGGAATAAGTCTCACACAATCTTGATCTTAAATCTTTCAAGTCATAAGATCTCAAGAGACGGGCATCAAAGATCTAGATAGACTTGCACTAACGATGCATAAATCCAAGAGTTGGATATAGCTTCATTCCATGAGCAACCATATATGATATGGGTACATGTAAGTGGGTGCTTGTTAGAGAACAAGGCACTAAAGACCCTTCAGAGAATCCACTAGATAGCCGTAGTGGCAAGTCGGTAGTGGTTAATTCCCCCGCTTACACAAGTGCATATTATTAGTCCTCTGACTTGAGGATCCATGGTAACCTTATGTTCGATCCTCATGCTTTGACTCTTTCTTGACCACTTAGCGAGTCTTCCGGGTTGAGGTTGGGTATGAGCTACTTGGCATGGAGGTTTGTGAGATCCAAGATGGAATCCGACTCTTCGCTTTTGTGAAGGGCGAGTGCATCTCCTATGTATTTTATAATGATCGATTCCAAGAAATTATTGCGCAAGGTGGTGTGACAATTTGAAAAAGGAGTTTTCCAAAGGTATGGTCACACAAGAGAATTGAACATTAAGAATAGAAACATAGTATCGAGGCTATCAGGGAGCCGACAAATATCTTACCCTAGGCCTCTTTTGGGAGTGGAGACGGAAGGACTGTATTTGCATGGTATGCGTAAAGCTATGATAGTTCTCCAGAATATTCATTTCGGCCAATTAGTTAGGCTCCATGGGCTTGAGGTTGGACATTGACCATGGAGATTGGGTACTCTTCAATTAACGAGATTAATTGAATTGAGTCGACTAGTTTAAAAGGAGTTTTAAACTCAAATGAATGTAAGATATTCAAAAGTCACAAAGAGTTGTCAACCCATGTCCAATGAATGGTAAAACCTATTAGGTCACATACAAAATCCAAATAGCTTCCAAAATTGGTAGAGCAATTTTCTAAGTGTTAGAAAAATCACCCTATGGTGATCGATTTTCAAGGTTCCAATCTTACGGCCAATTTTGGTTTGATTAATATAAGTGTTAAATTAATCAACTAATTTAAGAGTTAAATTAGACCAATAATTAAGGAGTTAATTATATGGCACCATATTGACCATCAATTGGACAAGTTGACTTAAAGAGTTAAGTTGACTAATTCAAGCTTAAGAGTTAAGCTTGTTTAATTTAAGAGTTAAATCAAAGATTAATTAATTAAATTAAAGTATTTAATTTAATTAATGGGAAGAAAACCTTTTGGAGGGAAAATTTAAATAAAGTGTTCATTTAAATTAGCATCTTAATTAATTTGGAATTAGATTCCAAATGAAATTGAAATGCACTTGAAATTCAAGTAAGACATGAATTTGAATTTTGCCAACTTGGCATGCCACTTGGGTGGTTACCTTGAGAAAAGTGTGATGCCAACTAGCATCACACCTTCCACCCTCTATATATAGATATAGGGAGCATGCAAAATTCGAAATTAATTGCTAAAAGTGTGAGAATTAGATTCTTGCATTCCCTCTGTAATCTCTCTCCCCATGCATTGCATCATGAGTTGAAGCTTTGCATTTCTTCTTCTTCCCAACCTGAAATTCGGCCTCCTCGACCTCATTTTCTCCTCTCTAACTCCAACTTCCAGGTAGGGGAAATTGGAAGATTGTTTGGTGTGTGGATCATATCGATAGAGGTAAGGCGCATGACTTGCTCGATTTTGGAGATCTACCTGCAGCAGCTTCCAATTGGAGAATTTTTATGGAGTGATCCAGAAGGATTTTTAGCTCCAATTTTTCACAGTAGCTTTCCTTGTGTGTGGACGTGATCCAGATTTAATTTCATGAATTTTGAAGCAGTTTAGCCTGGGAATCATTGCCATTTTTCTGCTATGCCAGTTCCAGATAGTTTTTAGACACGTGAGAGATAGTTGATCTTTTCCTTGCTTTTGAGCTACAAGAGGTAATTCTTCATCCTAATCCAAATCTATAGGATGACTAGATCCTTGGGAGCTCGAGTAGCTTTGTTAATTTCAAGCTTATGAGTTTTTGATTTATGGATCCCAATGCTACTCTAGCCTTCAATATGACTTCATTTTGGTAATTATTTTAGCGTGAAAAGGTACCATGTGCAAGTCATCAAAACATAAGTGCTTTTGTACTTTAACATGGAAGATTACTACTTGACTTCGAGACATATGTACCTCAATTCAGCAATTATGTACTTGATTAAGCGAGAAAAGGTGGCATGTGCATGTTAACCGAGATATCAGTGCTTTTGTACATCAATAAGAGAGATTTGTACTTGATTTTTGGATTTTTGTACTTCATTATGGCAATTATGTAGTTGATTTCTTTATTTTTGTACTAATAATGATGAATTTTAGTTTTGTTTCATGTTTTACCTTTCATTTCTTAGTAATTAACAAAAAAAACTCTAAAATACTTCGTAATATTTAGTATGGTATGAATAAACTAATGTTAAAAAATTATAGTGATAACCATAAGTGTTCAACGGGATAATTATCTTTCGTTGTAGTGTAAAGTATACCTAGGCGTTGAAAGTTGTAAACACTAGAGTGTATGACGATCATACCCATCCTATCACCCATATAGTCATATCGTTCAACTGGTCCGATTGTCTAAAATTATTATACTTGAACCCCTATACAATTATTGGAGACTAATTATTCCATCGCACAAAGTGTACAATTATTAGAGACTAATAAGGGAGATTTATACTTGATTTCGGGACATATGTACTTCATTTCAGCAATTATGTACTTGATTTAGCGTGAAAAGGTAGTATGTGCATGTTGTCCGAGATATCAATACTTTTGTACATTAATAAGCGAGATTTACACTTGATTTGGGGAAATATGTACTTAATTTTGACAACGATGTAGTTAATTTGGCATGAAAATGTGGCATGTGCATGTCACTCAAGAAATTAGTGCTTTTGTTCTTCAACAAGGGAGATTTATATTTGATTTCGAGATATATGTACTTTATTTCGGAAATTATGCACTTCACCAAGCGTCAAAAGGTAGCATGTGCATGTTGTATGAGATATCAGTACTTTTGTACTTCAATAAGGGAAATTTATTGTTGATTTTTGGATTTTTGTACTTTATTTAGCCAATTGTGTAGTTGATTTCTTGATTTTTTTAATAATAATGATGAATTTTAGTTTTTTCCATGTTTTTCCTTTTATTACTTAGTTATTAATAAACAAAACTCTAAAATACTTCGTAATATTTAGTAAGGTATGAATAAAATAATGTAATATTTTAAAGGGATAACTATTAGTGTTCAACGAGCTAAACTTATCATTCGCAGTAGTGTAAAATATACTTATGCATTGAAAGTTGCAATCACAAGCGCATTTGACGTCATATCCATCCAATCAACCATACAAATTTTCACTTCTGTTGGTCCAGTAATCTAAAAATACTGTACTTGAACCCCTATACAATTATTAGAGACAAATTATTCAATTCCCCAAAGTGTACAATTATTAGAGACAAATAAGGGAGATTTATACCTCATTTCGACAATTATGTACTTGACTTAGCGTGAAAAGGTTGCATGTGCATGTAATCCAAGATAGCAATGCCTTTGAACTTCAATAAGGGAGATTTACACTTTATTTGGGGAATATTACTTCATTTCGGCAATTATGTGCTTGATTTAGTGTAAAAAGGTAGCATGTGCTTGTTGTCGAGACATCAATGCTTTTATACTTCAACAAGGGAGATTTATACTTGAATTTGGGACATATGTACTTCATTTCTGCAATTATGCACTGGATTAAGCGTGAAAATGTGGCATGTGCATGTCATCCAACATGTCAGTAGTTTTGTGCATCACTAAGGGGGATTTATACTTCATTTCTAGATTTTTGTACTTCATTATGGCAATTATGTAGTTGATTTCTTGATTTTGTACTAATAATGATGAATTTTAGTTTTGTTTTATGTTTTACCTTTCATTTATTAGTAATTAACGAACAAAAGTCTAAAATACTACATAATATTTAGTGTGGTATGAATAAACTAATGTTAAAATATTAAAATGATAACCATTAGTGTTCAACGGGATAAATTTATCTTCCGCAGTATTGTAAAGTATACCTAGGTGTTGAAAGTTGCAAACACTAGAGTGTTCAACGATCATATCCATCATATCACCTATACAAATATGTAGTCCAGTTAGTCTGATAGTCTCAAAATATTGTACTTGAACTCCTATACAATTATTAGAGACTAATTATTCCATTGCACAAAGTGTACATTTATTAGAGACAAATAAGGGAGATCTATACTTGATTTTGGGACATATGTACTTCATTTTACCAATTATGTACTTGATTTAGCGTGAAAAGGTAGCATGTGTATGTTGTCCAAGATGTCAATGCTTTTGTACTTCGATAAGGGAGATTTACACTTGGTTTAAAGTAATATATTCTTCCTTTCGGCAATTATGTACTTGATTTGGCGTAAAAATGTAGCATGTGCATGTCACCTGACAAATCAGTGCTTTTGTTCTTCAACAAGGGACATTTATATTTGATTTTGAGATATAGGTACTTCATTTCGGCAATTATGCACTTGATTAAACATCAAAAGGTTGCACGTGCATGTTGCACGAGATATTAGTGCTTTTGTACTTCAGTTAGAGAGATTTATAGTTGATATTTGGATTTTTGTACTTTATTTAGGCAATTATGTAGTTGATTTATTGATTTTTTAATAATAATGATGAATTTTAGTTTTTTTCCATGTTTCAATTTTGTTATTGGGTAATTAACGAACAAAACTCTAAAACACTTCGTAATGTTTAGTAAGGTACGAATAAAATTATATAAAATATTAAAGTGATAACCATTAGTGTTCAACAGGTTAAAGTTATCATTAGCAGTAGTGTAAAATATACCTATGCATTGAAAGTTGTAAACACAAGCGCATTTGACGATCATATCCATCCAATCACCCACACAAATTTGCCCTTCTGTTGGTCTGGTAGTCTCAAAATAGTGTACTTGAACACCCCTATACAATTATTAGAGACTAATTATTCAATTCCATAAAGTGTACAATTATTGGAGACAAATAAGGGAGGTTAATACCTCATTCAGGAACATATGTACTTCATCTCGGCAATTATGTACTTGATTAAGCGAGAAAAGGTGGCTTTTGCATGTCTCCAAGATATCAGTGCTTTTGTACTTGAACAAGGAAAATTTATACTTGATTTCTGGATTTTGTACTTCATTATGACAATTATGTAGTTGATTTCTTGATTTTTGTACAAATAATTATGAATTTTAGTTTTGTTTCATGTTTTTCCTTTCTTTTATTAGTAATTAACGAGGAAAACTCTGAAATACTTCGTAATATTTAGTATGGTATGAATAAACTAATGTTAAAATATTAAAGGGAAAACCATTAGTGTTCAATGGGATAAAGTTATCATTTGTAGTAGTGTAAAGTGTACCTAGGCGTTGAAAGTTGTAAACACTAGAGTGTTCGACGATCATATCCATCCTATCACCCATACAAATACGTAGTTTAGTTGGTCCGATAGTCTCAAAATATTGTAATTGAACCCCAATTCAATTATTAGGGACTAATTATTCCATTGCACAAAGTGTAAAATTATTTAAGACTAATATGGGAGATTTATACTTGATTTCGGGACATATGTGATTGATTTCAGCAATTATGTACCTGATTTAGCGTGGAAAGGCAGCATGTGCATGTTGTTCGAGATGTCAATGCTTTTGTACTTCGATAAGGGAGATTTACACTTGATTTAGGGAAATATATACTTTCTTTCGGCAATTATGCACTTGATTTGGTGTGAAAACGTAGCATGTGCATGTCACCTGACAAATCAGTGCTTTTGTTCTTCAAAAAGGGACATATATATTTGATTTCGACATATAGGTACTTCATTTCAGCAATTATGCACTTGATTAAACGTCAAAAGATTGCACGTGCATGTTGTACGAGATATCAATGCTTTTGTACTTCAATTAGGGAGATTTATAGTTGATATTTGGATTTTTTACTTTATTTAGGGAATTATGTTGTTGATTTCTTTATTTTTTTTTAATAATAATGATGAATTTTAGTTTTTTTTCGTGTTTCAATTTTATTAATTGGTAATTAACGAACAAAACTCTAAAATACTTCATAATATTTAGTAAGGTACGGATAAAATAATCTAAAATATTAAAGTGATAACCATTAGCATTTAACAGGTTAAAGTTATCATTCGCATTAGTGTAAAATATACCTGTGCATTGAAAGTTGTAAACACAAGTGCATTTGACGATCATATCCATCCAATCACCTATACAAATTTGCAGTTCTATTGGTCTGGCAGTCTCAAAATATTGAACTCGAACCCCTATACAATTATTAGAGACTAATTATTCAATTCCCCAAAATGTACAATTATTAGAGACAAATAAGGGAGATTAATACCTCATTTGGGGACATATGTACTTCATTTCGGCAATTATGCACTCGATTAATCGAGAAAAGGTGGAATGTGCATGTCTCCAAGATATCAGTGCTTTTGTACTTCAATAAGGGAAATTTGTACTTGATTTCTGGATTTTTGTACTTCATTATGGCAATTATGTAGTTGATTTCTTGATTTTTGTACAAATAATGATGAATTTTAGTTTTGTTTCATGTTTTTCCTTTCTTTTATTAGTAATTAACGAAAAAAACTCTGGAATACTTCGTAATATTTAGTATGGTATAAATAAACTAATGTTAAAATATTAAAGTGATAACCATTAGTGTTCAATGGGATAAAGTTATCATTCATAGTACTGTAAAGTATACCTAGGCGTTGAAAGTTGTAAACACTAGAGTGTTCGACAATCATGTCCCACCTATCACCCATACAAATATGTAGTTCAGTTGATCAGATAGTCTCAAAATATTGTACTTGAACCCCTATACAATTATTAGAGACTAATTATTTCATTGCACAAAGTGTACAATTATTAGAGACTAATATGGGAGATCTATACTTGATTTCGGGACATATGTACTTCATTTCAGCAATTATGTACTTGATTTAGCATGAAAAGGTAGCATATACATGTTGTCCGAGATATCTATGCTTTTGTACTTCAATAAGGGAGATTTACATTTGATTTAGGGAAATATGTATTCCATTTCGGCAACTATGTATTTGATTTGGCGTGCAAAATGTACCATGTGTGTGTCACCCGAGAAATCAGTGCTTTTGTTCTTCAACGAGAGAGATTTATATTTGATTTCAAGACATATGTACTTTATTTCGGCGATTATGCACTTGATTAAGCATCAAAAGGTAGCATGTGCATGTTGTACAAGAAATCAGAGCTTTAGTGCTTCAATAAGGGAGATTTATAGTTGATTTTTGGATTTTCGTACTTTATTTAGCCAATTATGCAGTTGATTTGTTGATTTTTTTTAATTATAGTGATGAATATTAGTTTTTTTTTTCCATGTTTTGCCTTTTATTACTTAGTAATTAACGAACAAAACTCTAAAATACTTAGTAGTATTTAGTAAGGTGGGAATAAAATATTGTAAAATATCAAAGTGATAACCATTAGTGTTCAAAGGGTTAAAGTTATGATTCGTAGTAGTGTAAAATATACCTATGCATTGAAAGTTGTAAACACAATTGCATTTGACGATCATATCCATCCAATCACCCATGCAAATTTGTACTTCTATTGGTCCGGTAGTCACAAAATATTATACTTGAACCCCTATATAATTATTATAGACTAATTATTCAATTCCTCAAAGTGCACAATTATTAGAGACAAATAAGGGAGATTTATGCCTCATTTCGGGACTTATGTACTTCATTTCGGCTATTATGTACCTGAGTAAGCATGAAAATGTAGCATGTGCATGTTATCCGAGATATCAGTGCTTTTGTACTTCAATAAGGGAGATTTACACTTTATTTGGGGAAATATGAACTTCATTTAGGCAATTATGTGCTTGATTTAGTGTAAAGGTAGCATGTGCATGTCGTCGAGACATTAGTGCTTTTGTACTTCAAAAAGAGAGATTTACCCTTGATTTCGAGACATATGTACTTCATTTTGGCAGTTATGAACTTGATTAAGCGTGAAAATGTGGCCTGTGCATGTCATCCGAGATATGTGTGCTTTTGTACATCGATAAGGGCAATTTATACTTGATTTCAGGATTTTTGTACTTCATTATGGAAATCAGTGCTTCTGTACTTCAAAAAGAGAGATTTACCTTTGATTTCGAGACATATGTACTTCATTTTGGTAGCTATGCACTTGATTAAGCGTGAAAAGGTGGCCTGTGCATGTCATCCGAGATATGTGTGCTTTTGTACATCGATAAGGGCGATTTATACTTGATTTCTGGATTTTTGTACTTCATTATGGCAATTATGTAGTTGATTTCTTGATTTTTGTACTAATAATGATGAATTTTGGTTTTGTTTCATGTTTTACCTTTCATTTATTAGTAATTAACGAACAAAACTCTAAAATACTTCGTAATATTTTTTATGGTATAAATAAACTAATGTTAAACTCTTAAAGTGATAACTATTAGTGTTCAACGGGATAAAGTTATCTTTCAGTGTAGTGGAAAGTATACCTAGGTGTTGAAAGTTGTGAACACTAGAGTGTTCGACGATCATATCCATCCTATCACCCATACAAATTTGTTGTTCAGTTGGTCCGATAGTCTCAAAATATTGTACTTGAACCCCTATATAATTATTAGAGACTAACTATTCCATTGCACAAAGTGTACAATTATTCAAGACTAATAAGGGAGATTTATACTTGATTTGGGAACATATGTACTTTATTTCAGCAATTATGTAATTGATTTAGTGTGAAAAGGTAGCATGTGCATGTTGTCCAAGATGTCAATGCTTTTGTATTTCGATAAGGGAGATTTACACTTGATTTGGGGAAATATGTACTTCATTTCAGCAATTATGAACTTGATTTGGCATGAAATGTAGCATGTGCATGTCACCCGAAAAATTAGTGCTTTTGTTCTTCGGTAAGGGACATTTATATTTGATTTCGAGATATATGTACTTCATTTCGCCTATTATGCACTTGATTAAACGTCAAAAGGTTGCACGTGCATGTTGTATGAGATATCAGTGCTTTGGTACTTCAATAAGGGAGGTTTGTAGTTGATATTTGGATTTTTGTACTTTATTTAGGCAATGATGTAGTTGATTTCTAGATTTTCTAAATAATAATGATAAATTTTAGTTTTTTTTCCATGTTTTACCTTTTATTATTTTGTTATTAATGAACAAAACTCTAAAATACTTCGTAATATTTAGTAAGGTAAGAATAAAATAATGTAAAATATTAAAGTGATAACCATTAGTATTCAATGGGTTAAAGTTATCATTCGCAGTAGTGTAAAATATACCTATGCATTGAAACTTGTAAACACAAGCGCAATTGACGATCATATCCATCCAATCACCCATTCAAATTTGCACTTCTGTTGGTCAGGTAGCCTCAAAATATTGTACTCAAACCCCTATACAATTATTAGAGACTACTTATTCAATTCCCCAAAATGTACAATTATTATAGACAAATAAGGGAGATTAATACCTCATTTGGGGACATATGTACTTCATTTCGGCAATTATGCACTTGATTAAGCGAGAAAGGGTGGCCTATGCATGTCTCCGAGATATCGGTGCTTTTGTACTTAATAAGGGAGATTTACACTTGATTTGGGGAAATTGGTATTTCATTTCGACAATTATGTACTTGATCTGCATGAAAATGTAGCATGTGCTTGTC
This sequence comes from Jacaranda mimosifolia, assembly GCA_018894105.1. NCBI lineage: Eukaryota > Viridiplantae > Streptophyta > Magnoliopsida > Lamiales > Bignoniaceae > Jacaranda > Jacaranda mimosifolia. The sequence continues at coordinate 10,616,471 of CM032130.1, read as the reverse complement.
ACCCGAGAAATCAGTGCTTTTGTTCTTCAACAAGGGAGATTTATATTTGATTTCGAGACATATGTACTTCATTTCGGCAATTATGCACTTGATTAAGCATCAAAGGATAGCACGTGGATGTTGTATGAGATATCAGTGCCTTTGTACTTTAATAAGGGACATTTATAGTTGATTTTTGTATTTTTGTACTTTATTTAGGCAATTATGTAGTTGATTTCTTGACTTTTTTAATAATAATGATTAATTTAAGTTTTTTTTCCCCATGTTTTGCCTTTTATTACTTAGTAATTAACAAACAAAACTTTAAAATACTTCGTAATATTTAGTAAGGTACGAATAAAATATTGTGAAATTTTAAAGTGATAACCATTAGTGTTCAATGGGTTAAAGTCATCATTTGTAGTATTATAAAATATACCTATGCATTGAAAGTTGTAAGCACAATCGTATTTGAGGATTATATCCATCCAATCACCCATACAAATTTGTGCTTCTGTTGGTCTGGTAGTCTCAAAATATTGTACTTGAACCCTTATATAATTATTAGAGACTAATTATTCAATTCCCCAAAGTCTACAATTATTAGAGACAAATAAGGGAGATTTATACTTGATTTCGGGACATATGTACTTCATTTAGGCAATTTTGCACTTGATTAAGCATGAAAAGGTAGCCTCTACATGTCGTCCGAGATATCAGTGCTTTTGTAATTCAATAAGGGAGATTTATACTTGATTTCTGGATTTCTGTACTTCATTATGACAATTATGTAGTTGATTTCTTCATTTTTGTACTAATAATGATGAATTTTAGTCTTGTTTCATATTTTACCTTTCATTTATTAGTAATTAAGGAACAAAACTCTAAAATTCTTTGTAATATTTAGTATGGTACGAATAAACTAATATTAAAATATGAAAGTGATAATAATTAGTGTTCAACGGGATAAAGTTATTTTCGCAGTAGTGTAAAGTATACCTAGGCATTGAAAGTTGTAAACACTAGAGCGTTCGACGATCATATCCATCCTATTACCCGTACAAATATATAGTTTAGTTGGTCCAATGTCTCAAAATGTTGTACTTGAACCCTTATACAATTATTAGAGACTAACTATTCCATTGCACAAGTGTAAAACTATTAGAGACTAATAAGGGAGATTTATACTTAATTTCAGGACATATGTAATTCATATCAACAACTATGTACTTGATTTAGCATGAAAATGTAGCATGTGCATGTTGTCTGAGATATCAATGCCTTTATACTTCAATAAGGGAGATTTACATTTAATTTGGGGAGATATACACTTGATTTCAGCAATTATGAACTTGATTTAGCTTGAAAATATAGCATGTGCATGTTGCTCGAGAAATAAGTTCTTTTGTACTTCAACAAGGGAGATTTATATTTGATTTCGGGACACATGTACTTTATTTCGGCAATTATGCACTTGATTAAGCATGAAAAGGTAGCTTGAGCATGTTGTACGAGGTATTAGTGATTTTGTACTTCAATAACGGAGATTTATACTTGATTTTTTTATTTTTCTACTTTATTTAGGCAATTATGTTGTTGATTTTTTTATTTTTGTAATAGTAATGACATATTTTAGTTTTGTTCCATGTTTTGCAATTTATTTCTTAGAAATTAATGAACAAAACTCTAAAATACTTCATAATATTAAGTATGGTATGAATAAAATAATGTAAAATATTAAAGTGATAAACATTAGTGTTCAAGGGGTTAACGTTATCATTCACAGTAGTGTAAAGTATACCTATCCAATGAAAGTTGTAAACACAAGTGCATTTAATGATCATATATATCCAATCACCCATACAAATTTGTACTTCAGTTGGTCTGGTAGTCTCAAAATATTGTACTTGAACCCCTATACAATTATTACAGACTAATTATTCCATTCCCCAAAGTGCACAATTTTTAGAGACAAATAAGGGAAATTTATGCCTCATTTCGGGACATACGTACTTCATTTCGGCAATTACGTACTTCACTTAGCGCAAAAAGGTTGCATGTGCATGTTGACCGAGATATCAGACTTTTTGTATTTCATAAGTGAGATTTACACTTGATTTAGGCAAATATGAACTTCATTTCGGCAATTATGTACTTGATTCAGCATTAAAAGGTAGCGTGTGCATGTCGTCGAGACATCAGTGCTTTATACTCCAACGAGGCATATTTATACTAGATGTCTGGACATATGTACATCATTTAGGCAATTTTTCACTTGATTAAGCATGAAAAAGTAGCTTGTACATGTTGTCCAAGATATCAATGCTTTTGTACTTCAATAAGGGAGATTTATACTTGATTTCCAGATTTTTGTACTTCATTATGGAAAATTATGTAGTTGATTTCTTTATTTTTGTACTAATATTGATGAAATTTAGTTTTGTTCTATGTTTTGCCTTTCATTTATTAGTAATTAACAAACAAAACTCTAAAATACTTCGTAATGTTTAGTATGGTTTGATTAAAATATTAAATTGATAACCATTTGTCTTCAACAGGATAAAGTTATCTTTTACAATATTATAAAGTATACCTAGGTATTGAAAGTTGTAAATACTAGAGTAATTGACGATCATATCCATTCTATCTCCTTTACAAATATGTACTTCAGTCAGTTCAATAGCCTCAAAATATTGTTCTTGAACCCCTATACAATTATTATAGACTAATTATTTAATTCCCCAAAGTGAACAATTATTAGAGACAAACAATGGTGATTTATACCTCATCTCAGGACATATGCACTTCATTTCAGCAATTATGTACTAGATTAAGCGTGAAAGGGAAGCATGTGCCTGTTGTCCGAGATATCAATGGTTTGGTACTTCAATAAGGGAGATTTGCAGTTGATTCGGGGAAATATATACTTCATTTTAGAAATTTTGTACTTGATTTGGTGTGAAAAGGTAGCATGTGCATGTCGCCTGAGAAATCATTGCTTTTGTACTTCAATAAAAGGGATTTGTATTTGATTTCGGGACATATGTACTTAATTTCGGCAATTATGCACTTGATTAAGCATGAAATGGTAGATTGTGCATATTGTCCGAGGTATCAGTGCTTTTGTACTTAAATATGGGATATTTATACTTTTTTTTGCATTTTTGTACTTTATTTAGGCAATTATGTAGTTGATTTCTTGATTTTTGTAACAATAATGATGAATTTTAGTTTTGTTCCTTGTTTTGCCTTTGTTTCCTAGTAATTAAAGAACAAAACTCTTAAATACATCGTAATATTTAGTATGCTACGAATAAAATAATGTCAAATGTTAAAGTGATAACCATTAGTGTTCAACGGGTTAAAGTTATCATTTGCAGTAGCATAAAGCACACCTATGCAATGAAAGTTGTTAGCACAAGAGCATTTGGCGATCATATCCATCCTATCACCCATACAAATTTGTACTTTAGTTTGTCTGATAGTCTTAAAATATTGTACTTGAACCCCTATACAATTACTAGAGACTAATTATTCCATTGCACAAAGTGTAGAGTTATTAGAGACTAATAAGGGAGATCTATACTTGATTTTGGGACATATGTAATTCATTTCAACAATTATGTACTTGATTTAGTGTGAAAAGATAACATGTGCATGTTGTATGAGATGTCAATGTTTTTCTACTTTGATAAGGGAGATTTACACTTTATTTGGGGAAATGTTAACTTTATTTCGTCAATTATGTACTTGATTTAGTGTGAGAAGGTAGCATGTGCATGTCATCGAGACATTAGTGCCTTTGTACTTCAACAAGGGAGATTTATACTTGAATTTGGGACATATGTACTTCATTTCTGAAATTATGCACTGGATTAAGCATGAAAAGGTGGGTGGCCTGTGCATGTCATCCGACATATCAGTACTTTTGTGCATCACTAAGGGGGATTTATACTTGATTTCTAGATTTTTGTACTTCATTATGGCAATTATGTAGTTGATTTCTTGATTTTTGTACTAATAATTATGAATTTTAGTTTTGTTTTATGTTTTACCTTTCATTTGTTAGTAATTAACGAACAAAAGTCTAAAATACTACATAGTATTTAGTATGGTATGAACAAACTAATGTTAAAATATTAAAGTGATAGCCATTAGTGTTCAACGGGATAAATTTATCATTCGCAGTAGTGTAAAGTATACCTAGGCGTTGAAAGTTGCAAATACTAGAGTGTTCGACGATCATATCCATCCTATCACCCATACAAATATGTAGTTTAGTTAGTCCAATAGTCCCAAAATATTGTACTTGAACTCCTTTACAATTATTAGAGACTAATTATTCTATTGCACAAAGTGTATAGTTATTAGAGACAAATAAGGGAGATCTATACTTGATTTTGGGACATATGTACTTCATTTTACCAATTATGTACTTGATTTAGCGTGAAAATGTAGCATGTGCATGTTGTCCGAGATGTCAATGTTTTTGTACTTCGATAAGGGAGATTTACACTTGATTTAGGGAAATATATTCTTCCTTTTGGCAATTATGTACTTGATTTGGCGTGAAAATGTAGCATGTGCGTGTCACCCGAGAAATCAGTGCTTTTGTTCTTCAATGAGATAGATTTATATTTGATTTCAAGAAATATGTACTTTATTTCGGCCATTATGCACTTGATTAAGTGTCAAAAGGCAGCATGTGCATGTTGTACAAGAAATCAGAGCTTTAGTGCTTCAATAAGGGAGATTTATAGTTGATTTTTGGACTTTGTTTAGCCAATTATGTTGTTGATTTCTTTATTCTTTTTAATAATAATGATAAATTTTAGTTTTTTTCCATGTTTGCCTTTTATTAGTTGGTAATTAACGAACAAAACTCTAAAATACTTCGTAATATTTAGTAAGGTACGATTAAAATAATGTAAAATATTAAAGTGATAACCATTAGTGTTCAATGGGTCAACGTTATCATTCGCAGTAGTGTAAAGTATACCTATGCATTGAAAATTGTAAACACAAGCGCATTTAATGATCATATCTATCCGATCACCTATACAAATTTGTACTTCAGTTGGTCCGGTAGTCTCAAAATATTGTACTCGAACCCCTATAAAATTATTAGAGACTAATTATTCGATTCCCCAAAGTGTACAATTTTTAGAGACAAATAAGGGAGATTTATACCTCATTTCGGGACATATGTACTTCATTTCGGCAATTACATACTTTACTTAGCAAGAAAAGGTGGCTTGTGCATATTGATCGAGATATCAGATTTTTTGTATTTCAACAAAAGAGATTTACACTTGATTTAGGGAAATATGAACTTCATTTCGGCAATTAAGTACTTGATTCAGCATTAAAAGGTAGCGTGTGAAAGTCGTCGAGAAATCAGTGTTTATGTACTCCAATGAGGCATATTTATACTAGATGTCTGGACATATGTACATCATTTAGGCAATTTTGCACTTGATTAAGCATGAAAAGGTAATACTTGATTTTTGGATTTTTGTACTTTATTTAGGCAATTATGTAGTTGATTTCTTGATTTTTTTAATAATAATCAAGAATTTTAGTTTTTTTCCATGTTTTCCCTTTTATTACTTTGTAATTAACGAACAAAACTCTAAAATACTTCGTAATATTTAATAAGGTATGAATAAAATAATGTAAAATATTGAACTGATGACCATTTGTGTTCAATGGGTTAAAGTTATCCTTCGCAGTAGGGTAAAATATACCTATGCGTTGAAAGTTGTAAGCACATCGCATTTGACGACCATATCCATCCAATCAACCATACAAATTTGTACTTCTGTTTGTTCGGTAGTCTCAAAATAATGTACTCGAACCCCTATACAATTATTAGAGACTAATTATTTAATTCCCCAGAGTGTGCAGTTACTAAAGACAAATAAAGGAGATTTACACCTCATTTCGGGACATATGTACTTCATTTCGGCAATTATGCACTTGACTTAGCGTGAAAAGGTAGCATGTCCCAATTATTTGAGATATCAATGCTTTTGTACTTCAATAATGGAGATTTACACTTGATTTGGGAAATATGAACTTCACTTCGGCAATTATGTACTTGATTTAGCGTGAAAAGGTAGCATGTGCATGTAGTTGAGACATTAATGTTTTTCTTATTCAACAAGGGAGATTTATACTTGATTTTGGGACAAATGTACTTCATTTGGCATGAGAAGATAGCATGTGAATGTAACCCTAGAAATTAGTGCTTTTGTACTTCAATGAGGGAGATTTATATTTTATTTGGGGACATATGTTGTTCATTTTGGAAATTATGTACTTGATTAAGCATGAAAAGGTAGCATGTGCATGTTGTCCGAGGGATCAATGCTTTTGTACTACAATAAGAGAGATTTATACCTGATTTTTGTATTTTTCTACATTATTTAGGCAATTATGTAGTTGATTACTTGATTTTTGTAATAATAATGATGAATTTTAGTTTTGTTCTTTGTTTTACCTTTTATTTCTTTGCAATTAAGGAACAAAACTTTAAAATACTTTGAAATATTTAGTGTCGTACGAATAGAATAATGTAAATTATTAAAGTGATAATCATAAGTGTTCAACAGGTCAACGCTATCATTCTCAGTAGTGTAAAGTATACCTATACATAGAAAGTTGTAAACACAAGAGCATTTGACGATCATATCCATCTTATCACTCGTACAAATTTGTACATTAGTTGGTCCGATAGTCTCAAAATATTGAACTTGAACCACTATACATTTAATAGAGATTAATTATTCAATTCCCCAAAGTGTACAATCATTAGAGATAAATAAAGGTGATTTATACCTCATCTCAGGACTTGTGAGCTTCATTTCGGCAATTATGTACTTGATTTAGCATAAAAGGGAAGCATGTGCATGTTGTCAAAGATATCAATGCTTTTGTACCTCAATATAGGAGATTTACACTTGATTTTGGGAAATATGTACTTTATTTCAGAAATTTTGTACTTGATTTGGCGTGAAAAAGGTAGCATGTGCATATGGCCCGAGAAATCAGTGCTTTTGTAATTCAACAAGGGAGATTTATATTTTATTTCGAGACATATGTACTTCATTTCAGCAATTATGCTTTGATTAAGCATGAAAATGTAGCTTGTGCATGTTGTCCGAGGTATTAGTGATTTTGTACTTCAATAACGGAGATTTATACTTGATTTTTCGGTTTTTCTACTTTATTTAGGCAATTATGTTGTTGATTTTTTTATTTTTGTAATAGTAATGACAAATTTTAGTTTTGTTCCATGTTTTGCAATTTATTTCTTAGAAATTAATGAACAAAACTCTAAAATACTTCATAATATTAAGTATGGTATGAATAAAATAATGTAAAATATTAAAGTGATAAACATTAGTGTTCAAGGGGTTAACGTTATCATTCACAATAGTGTAAAGTATAACTATCCATTGAAAGTTGTAAACACAAGTGCATTTAATGATCATATATATCCGATCACCCATACAAATTTGTACTTCAGTTGATCCGGTAGTCTCAAAATATTGTACTTGAACCCCTATACAATTATTACAGACTAATTATTCAATTCCCTAAAGTGCACAATTTTTAGAGACAAATAAGGGAAATTTATGCCTCATTTCGAGACATACGTACTTCATTTCGGCAATTACGTACTTCACTTAGCGCGAAAAGGTTGCATGTGCATGTTGACCGAGATATCAAACTTTTTGTATTTCAATAAGTGAGATTTACACTTGATTTAGGCAAATATGAACTTCATTTCGGCAATTATGTACTTGATTCAGCATTAAAAGGTAGCGTGTGCATGTCGTCGAGACATCAGTGCTTTGTACTCCAACGAGGCATATTTATACTAGATGTCTGGACATATATACATCATTTAGGCAATTTTTCACTTGATTAAGCGTGAAAAAGTAGCTTGTACATGTTGTCCAAGATGTCAATGCTTTTGTACTTCAATAAGGGAGATTTATACTTGATTTCTAGATTTTTGTACTTCATTATGGAAAATTATGTAGTTGATTTCTTTAGTTTTGTACTAATATTGACGAATTTCAGTTTTGTTCCATGTTTTGCCTTTCATTTATTAGTAATTAACAAACAAAACTCTAAAATACTTCGTAATGTTTAGTATGGTATGATTAAACTAATGTTAAAATATTAAATTGATAACCATTAGTGTTCAATGGGATAAAGTTATCTTTCGCAATAGTGTAAAGTATACCTAGGCGTTGAAAGTTGTAAATACAAGAGGAATTGACAATCATATCCATCCTATCTCTCGTACAAATATGTACTTCAGTTGGTCCAATAGCATCAAAATATTGTACCTGAACCCCTGTACAATTATTATAGACCAATTATTCAATTCCCCAATGTGTGCAATTATTATAGACAAATACGGCAGGTTTATACACATCTCGAGACATATGCATTTCATTTCGACAATTATGTCCTAAATTAAGCGTAAAAGGGAAGCATGCGCATGTTGTCCGAGATATCAATGGTTTGGTACATCAATAAGGGAGATTTACACTTGATTTGGGGAAATACATACTTCATTTCAAAAATTTTGTACTTGATTTGGCGTGAAAAGGTAGCATGTGCATGTCGCCCAAGAAATCAGTGCTTTTGTACTTAAATAAGGAGGATTTATATTGGATTTCGGGACATATGTACTTAATTTGGGCTATTATGCACTTGATTAAGCATGACAAGGTAGCTTGTGCATGTTATCCGAGGTATCAGTGGTTTTGAACTTCAATAAGGGAGATTTATACTTGATTTTTGGATTTTTGTACTTTATTTAGCCACTTATGTTGTTGATTTCTTGATTTTTGTAACAATATTGATGAATTTTATTTTTGTTCCTTGTTTTGCCTTTATTTCTTAGTAATTAAAGAACAAAACTCTAAAATACTTTGAAATATTTAGTATGGTACGAAAAAAATAATGTAAAATATTAAAGTGATAACCATTAGTGTTCAACAGGTTAAAGTTATCATTCGTTGTAGTGTAAAGTATACCTATGCATTGAAAGTTGTAAACGCATGTACATTTAATGATCATATCCATCCTATCACCCGTACAAATTTGCACTGCAGCTGGTCCAATAGTCTCAAAATAGTGTACTTGAACCCCTATACAATTATTAGAGACTAATTATTCAATTCCTCAAAAGTGTACAATTATTAGAGGCAAATAAGGGAGATTTATATATCATTTGGGGACATATGTACTTCATTTCGGTAATTATGTACTTGATTTAGTGTGAAAAGGTGGCATTTGCACGTTATCCAAGATATCAATATTTTTGTACTTCAATGAGGGAGATTTACACTTGATTTGGGGAAATATGAACTTCATTTCGGCAGTTATGTACTTAATTTAGCGTGACAAGGCAGCATGTGCTTGTCGTCGAGACATCAGTGCTTTTCTGCTTCAACAAGAGGGATTTATACTTCATTTCGGGACATATGTACTTCATTTTGGCAATTATGCACTTGATTAAGCATGAAAAGGTTACATGTGCATGTCATCCGAGATATCAGTGCTTTTGTACACCAATAAAGGAAATTTATACCTGATTTCTGAATTTTTGTTGTTCATTATGGCAATTATGTGGTTGATTTCTTTATTTTTGTACTAATAATGATGAATCTTAGTTTTGTTCCATGTTTTACCTTTCATTTATTTGTAATTAATGAACCAAACTCTGAAATACATCATAATATTTAGTATGGTATGAATAAACTAATGTTAAAATATAAAAGTGATAACCATTAGTGTTCAATAGGATAAAGTTATCTTTCGCAGTAGTGTAAAGTATACCTAGGCATTGAAAGTTGTAAACAGTAGAGTGTTCGACGATCAAAGCCATCCTATCACCTTTACAGATATATAGTTCAGTTGGCCTGATAGTCTCAAAATATTGTACCTGAACCCCTATGCAATTATTAGAGACTAATTATTCCATTGCATAAAGTGTACAATTATTAGAGACTAATAAAGGAGATTTATAATTGATTTCGGGACATATGTACTTCATTTTAGCAATTATGTACTTAATTTAGCATGAAAAGGTAGCATGTGCATGTTGTCTAAGATATCAATGCTTTTGTACTTCAACAAGGGAGATTTACACTTGATTTGGGCAAATATATACTTTCATTTCGGCAATTATGTACTTGATTTAGCTTGAAAACGCAGCACGTGCATGTCCCCAGAGAAATCAGTGCTTTTGTTCTTCAACAAGGGAGACTTATACTTGATTTTGGGACATATGTACTTTATTTCGGCAATTATACACTTGTAGGAGATACCAGTGCTTTTGTGCTTCAATAAGGGAGATTTATAGTTGATTTTTGGATTTTTGTACTTTATTTAGGCAATTATGTAGTTGATTTCTTTATTTTTTTTTATAATAATGATGAATTTTAGATTTTTTCCATGTTTTGCCTTTTATTACTTAGTAATTAACGAACAAAACTCTAAAATACTTCGTAATATTTAGTAAGGTATGAATAAAATAATGTAAAATATTTAAATGAAAACCATTAGTGTACAATGAGTCAAAGTTATCATTCGCAGTAGTGTAAAATATACCTATGCATTTAAAGTTGTAAACATAAGAGCATTTGACGATCATATCCATCCTACCACCCGTACAAATTTGTACTTCTGTTGGTTTGATAATCTCAAAATATTGTACTTGAACCCCTATACAATTATTAGAGACTAATTATTCAATTCCTCAAAGTGTATAATGATTAGAGACAAATAAGGGAGATTTATCCCTCATTTCAGGACTTATGTACTTCATTTCGACAATTATGTACTTGACATAGATTGAATAGTTAGCATTTGTACATTGTCTGAGATATCAGTGCTTTTGTACCTCAATAAGGGAGATCTACCCTTTATTTGGGGAATTATGAACTTCATTTTGGCAATTATGTATGTTATTTAGCGTGAAAATGTAGCATGTGCATGTCGTCGAGACATCAGTGCTTTCGTACTTCAACAAGGGAGATTTATACTTGATTTCGGGACATATGTACTTGATTTAGAATGAAAAGGTACCATGTGATTGCCACCAAAGAAATCAGTGCTTTTGTGCTGCAACAAGGGAGATTTATGTTTTATTTGGGGACGTATGTACTTTATTTTGGCAATTATGCACTTGATTAAGCATGAAAATGTAGCTTGTTCAAGTTGTCTGAGGTATCAATGATTTTGTACTTCAGTAAGGGAGATTTATACTTAATTTTTTTATTTTTGTAATTTATTTAGGCAATTATTATGTTGATTTCTAGATTTTTGTAATAGTAATGACATATTTTAGTTTTGTTCCACGTTTTACCTTTTATTTCTTAGAAATTAATGAACAAAACTTTAAAATACTTCGTAATATTTTGCATCGTATGAATAAAATAATGCAAAATATTAAAGTGAGAACCATTAGTGTTCAACGGGTTAAGGTTATCATTCGTAGTAGTGTAAAGTATACCTATGCATTGAAAGTTGTAAACACAAGCGCATTTGACGAACATATCCATTCTATCACACTTATAGATTTGTACTTTAGTTGGTCTGGTAGTCTCAAAATATTGTACTTGAGCCCCTATACAATTATTAGGGACTAACTATTCAATTACCAGAGTGTACAATTATTAGAGAGAAATAAGGAAGATTTATACCTCATTTCGAGACATATGTACTCCATTTCTGCAATTATTTACTTGATTTAGCAAGAAAGGGAAGCATGTGCATGTTGTCACAGATATCAATGCTTTTGTACTTCAATAAGAGAGAATTACACTTGATTTAGGGAAATATGTACTTCATTTCAGAAATTTTGTACTTGATTTGGCGTGAATGGTAACATGTGCATGTCGCCCGAGCAATCAGTACTTTGTAGTTCGACAAGGGAGAAATATATATGTGATTTTGGGACATATGTGCTTTATTTTGGCAATTATGTACTTGATTAAGCTTGAAAGGGTAGCTTGTGCTTGTTGTCCGAGGTATTAGTGATTTTGTACTTCAATAAGGGAGATTTATACTTCGTTTTTGGATTTTTGTACTTTATTTAGGCAATTATGTAGTTGATTTCTTGATTTTTTGTAATATTAATGACGAATTTTAGTTTTGTTCCATGTTTTGCATTTTATTTCTTAGAAATTAATGAACAAAACTCTAAAATACTTCATAATATTTACTATGGTGCGAATAAAGTATTGTAAAATGTTAAAGTGATAACCATTAGTGTTCAATGAGTTAAAGTTATCATTCGCAATGGCATAAAGTATACCTATGCAATGAAAGTTGTGAAAACAATAGCGTTTGACGATCATATCCATCCTATTATCCGTACGAATTTGTACTTTCGTTGGTCCGATAGTCCTAAAATATTGCGCATGGACCCCTATACAATTATTAGAGACTAATTATTCAATTCCCCAAAGTGTACAATTATTAGAGACAAATAAGGGAGATTTATACCTCATTTCAAGACATATGTGCTTCATTGTGCCAATTATGTACATTACATAGCGTGAAAAGGTAGCATGTGCATGTTGTCTAAGATATCAATGCTTTTGTACTTCAATAAGGAAGATTTACACTTCATTTCGGAAAATATGAACTTCATTTCGGCAATTATGTACTTGATTTACTGTTAAAAGGGAGCATGTGCATGTCGTCGAGACATTAGTGCTTTTGTACTTCAACAAGGTAGATTTATACTAGATTTCGGGGCATATGTACTTCATTTAGGCAATTTTGCACTTGATTAAGCGTGAAAAGGCAGCCCGTACATGTCGTCCGAGATATCAGTGCTTTTGTACTTCAATAAGGGACATTTATGCTTGATTTCTGGATTTTTGTACTTTATTATGGCAATTATGTAGTTCAGTTCTTGATTTTTGTACTAATAATGATGAATTTTAGTTTTCTTCCATGTTTTGCCTTTCATTTATTAGTAATTAACAAACAAAACTCCAAAATACTTTGTAATATTTGGTATGGTATGAATAAACTAATGTTAAAATATTAAAGTGATAACCATTAGTGTTCAACAAGATAACGTTATCTTTCGCAATAGTGTAAAGTATACCTAGGCGTTGGAATTTGTTAAAAAAAGAGTAATTGACGATCATATCCATCCTATCACCCGTACAAACAAGTACTTCAGTTAGTCCGATAGTCTCAAAATATTGTACTTGAACCCCTATACAATTATTAGAGACTAATTACTCAATTCCTCAAAGTGTACAATTATTAGAGACAAAGAAGGGTGATTTATACCTCATCTCGGGACAAATGTACTTCATTTCGGCAATTATGTACTTGATTTAGCGTGAAAGGGAAGCATGTGCAAGTTACTTGAGATGTCAATGATTTTGTACTTCAATAAGGGAGATTTTCACTTGATTTGGGGAAATATATGCTTCATTTCAGAAATTTTGTACTTGATTTGGTGTGAAAAGGTAGCATGTGTACGTCGCCCAATAAATCAGTAGTTTTGCACTTCAACAACGAATATTTTTATTTGATTTCGGGATATGTGTACCTCACTTCGGCAACTATGAAGTTGATTAAGCATGAAAAGGCAGCTTGTGCATGTTGTCCAAGGTATTAGTGTTTTTGTACTTGAATAAGGGAGATTTATACTTGATTTTTGGATTTTTGTACTTTATTTAGGCAATTTTGTAGTTGATTTCTTGATTTTTTCAATAATAATGATGAATTTTTATTTTTTTTTCATGTTTTGCCTTTTATTACATAGTAATTAATGAACAAAACTCTAAAATACTTCGTAATATTTAGTAAGGTACAAATAAAATAATATAAAATATTAAAATGATAACCATTAGTGTTCAATGGGTTAAAGTTGCCATTTGTTGTAGTGTAAAATATACATATGCATTGAAAGTTGTAAATACAAATGTATTTGACGATCATATCCATCCAATCACCTATATAAATTTGTACTTTTATTGGTCTAATAGTCACAAAATATTGTACTTGAACCCCTATACAATTATTAGAGACCAATTATTCAATTCCCGAAAGTGTACAATTGTTAGAGACAAATAAGGGAGATTTATACCTCATTTCGGGACAAATGTACATCATTTCGGCAATTATGTACTTCACTTAGTGTGAAAAGGTAGCATGTGCATGTTGTCCGAGATATCAGCGCTTTTGTATTTCAATAAGCGGGATTTACACTTGATTTGGGGAAATATGAACTTCATTGTAGCAATTATGTACTTGATTAGCGTTAAAAGGTAGCATGTGCATGTCGTCGAGACATCTGTGCTTTTGTACATCAACAAGGCATATTTATACTTGATTTCGGGACATATGGACTTCATTTAGGTAATTTTGCACCTGACTAAGTGTGGAAAGGTAGCATGTACATGTCGTCCGAGATATCAGTGCTTTTGTACTTCAATAAGGGAGATTTATACTTGATTTCTGGATTTTTGTACTTCTTTATGGCAATTATGTAGTTGATCACTCGATTTTTGCAATAATAATGACAAATTTTAATTTTGTTTGCTTTTTATTTTTTGGTAATTAAAGAACAAACCTCTAAAATACTTCATAATATTTAGTGTGGTATGAATAAAATAATGTAAAATATTAAAGTGATAATCATTAGTGTTCAACAAGTTAAAGTTATCATTCACAGTAGTGTAAAGTATACCTACACATTGATAGTTGTAAACACAAGAGCATTTAACGATCATATCCATCCTATCAACCGTACAAACTTGTTCTTCAGTTGGTCCGATAGTCTCAAAATATTGTACTTGAACCCCTATACAATTATTAACTAATTATTCAATTCCCTGAAGTGTACAACTATTAGAGACAAGTAAGAGTGATTTATGCCTCATTTCGGGACATATGTACTTTATTTCGTCAATTATGTACTTGATTTAGCGTGAAAGAGAAGCATGAGCATGTTGTTCGAGATATCAATGCTTTTGTACTTCAATAAGAGAGATTTACATTTGATTTGGGGAAATATGTACTTCATTTCTGAAATTTTGTACTTGAGTTGGTGTGAAAACGTAGTATGTCCATGTCGCTCGAGAAATCAATACTTTTGTACTTCAACAAGGAAGATTTATATTTGATTTCGGGACATATGTACTTCATTTCAGCAATTATACACTTGATTAAGCATGAAAAGGTAGCTTGTGCATGTTGTTCGAGGTATCAGTGCTTTTGTATTTCAATAAGGGAGATTTATACTTGATTTTTTTTATTTTTGTACTTTATTCAGGCAATTATGTGGTTGATTTCTTGATTTTTGTAATAATAATGATGAATTTTAGTTTTGTACGATGTTTTGCCATTTATTTTTTAGTAATTCACGAATAAAACTATAAAATACTTTGTTATATTTAGTACGGTACGAATAAAATAATGTAAAACATTAAAGTGATAACCATTAGTGTTCAATGGGTTAAAGTTATCATTCCCAATAGTGTAAAGTATACCTATGCATTGAAAGTTGTAAATGCAAGAGCATTTGACGGTCATATCCATTCTATCACTTGTGCAAATTATTACTTCAGTTGGTCCAATACTCTCAAAAAATTGTACTTGAACCCTTATATAATTATTAGTGACTAATTATTCAATTCTGCAAAGTGTACAATTATTAGAGACTAATAAGGGAGATTTATACCTCATTTCGGGACATATGTACTTCATTTTGTCAATTATGTACTTGTTTTAGCTTGAAAAGGTAGCATGTGCTTGTTGACCAAGATATCAGTGCTTTTGTACTTCAGTAAGGGAGATTTGCACTTGATTTAGGGAAATATGTACTTCATTTCTGCAATTATTTCTTGATTTTGTGTGGAAAGATAGTATGTGAATGTCACCAAACAAATTAGTGCTTTTGTACTTCAACAAGGGAGATTTATATTTGATTTGGGACATATATGCTTCATTTTGACAATTATGCACTTGATTAAGCATGAAAGGTAGCCTGCACATGTCGTCCGAGATATTAGTGCTTTTGGCATTTACGTAGTTGATTTCTTGATTTTTGTACTTCATTATGGCGTTTACGTAGTTGATTTCTTTATTTTTATGCTAATAATGATGAATTTTAGTTTTGTTTCATGTTTTGCCTTTCATTTATTAGTAATTAACAAGCAAAACCTTAAAACACTTCATAATATTTAGTATGGTATGAATAAACTAATGTCAAAATATTAAAGTGATAACCATTAGTGTCCAACGGGATAAAGTTATCTTTCATAGTAGTGCAAAGTATACCTTGGCGTTGAAAGTCGCAAACATAAGAGTATTTGACGATAATTTCCATCCTATCACCCGTACAAATATAAACTTCAGTTGGTCCGATAGTCTCAAATTATTGTACTTGAACCCCTATACAATTATTACAAAATAATTATTCAATTGGACAAAGTGTACAATTATTGGAGACTAATAAGGGAGATTTATACTTGATTTCAAGATATATATACTTCATTTCAGCAATTATGTACTTGATTTAGCCTGAAAAGGTACCATGTGCATTTTGTCTGATATATCAATACTTTTCTACTTCAATAAAGCATATTTACACTTGATTTGGGGAAATAAGTACTTCGTTTCTGAAATTTTGTACTTGAATTGGCGTGAAAAAGTAGCATGTGCATGTCGCCGGAGAAATCAGTGTTTTTGTACTTCAACAAGGGAGATTTATATTTTATTTTAGAACATATGCACTTTATTTCGGTAATTATGCCTTTGATTAAGCTTGAAAAGATTGCATGTGCATGTTGTCTGAGGTATCAATGCTTTTGTACTTCAATAAGGGAGTTTTATACTTGATTGTTTAGATTTTTGTACTTTATTTAGGCAATTATGTAGTTGATTTCTTGATTTTTGGAACATTAATGATGAATTTAGTTTTGTTCCATGTTTTGCCTTTTATTTCTAAGTAATTAATGAACAAAACTCTAAAATATTTAGTATGCTATAAATTAAATAATTTAAAATATTAAAGTGATAACCATTAGTGTTCAACGGGCTAGTGTTTTCATTCGCAATAGTGTAAAGCATACCTATGCATTGAAAGTTGTAAACACAAGAGCATTTGACGATCATATCCATCCTATCAACCGTACAAATATGTACTTCAGTTGGTCCGATAGTCTCAAAATATTGTACTTGAACCCCTATACAATTATTAGAGATTAATTATTCAACTCTTTATAGTTGATTTGGGAAATATGCACTTCATTTCAAAAAAATTGTAATTGATTAGGCGTGATAAGGAAGCATCGCCTGAGAAGTCAATGCGTTTGTACTTCAATAAGGGAGATTTATATTTGATTTCGGGACATATGTACTTCATTTCAGCAATTATGCACTTGATTATGCATGAAAAGGTAGCATGCGCATGTTGTCCGAGGTATCAGTGCTTTTGTACTTCAATAAGAGAGATTTATACTTGATTTTTTTATTTTTGTACCTTATTTAGGCAACTATGTAGTTGATTTCCTGATTTTTGTTTCAATAATGATGAATTTTAGTTTCGCTCCATGTTTTGCCTTTTATTTCTTAGTAATTAAAGAATAAAACTCTAAAATACTTCATAATATTTAGTACGACACGAATAAAATAATGTAAAATATTAAAGTGATAACCATTAATGTTCAGTGGGTTAAAACACAAGAGCTTTTGAAGATCATTTCCAACTTATCATTCGTACAAATTTGTACTTCAGTTGGTCCGATAGTCTCAAAATATTGTACTTGAACCCCTATACAATTATTAGAGATAAATTATTCAATTCCATAAAGTGTACAAATATTAGAGACTAATAAGTGAGATTTATGCCTAATTTCAGGACATACGTACTTCATTTTGACAATTATGTACTTGATTTAGCATGAAAAGGACGCATGTGCATGTTGTCGGCGATATCAATGCTTTTATACTTCAATAAGGGAGATTTACATTTGATTTGGGGAAATATGTACTTCATTTCAAAAAAATTATACTTGATTTGGCATGAAAAGGTAGTATATCCATGTCGCCCAAGAAATCAATGCTTTTGTACTTCAATAAGAGAGATTTATATTTGATTTTTGGACATACGTACTTCATTTCAGCAATTATACACTTGATTAAGCATGAAAAGGTAGTTTATGCATGTTATCTGAGGTATCAATGCTTTTGGACTTCAACAAGGGAGATTTATACTTGATTTTTGGATTTTCTTACATTATTTAGGCAATTATTTAGTTGATTTCTTGACTTTTGTAATAATAATGATGAATTTTAGTTTTATTCCATGTTTTGCCTTTTATTTCTTAGTAATTGACGAACAAAACTCTAAAATACTTTGCAATATTTAGTATGGTCCGAATAAAATAATGTAAAATATTAAAGTGATAACCATTAGTAGTCAACGGGTTAAAGTTATCATTTGCAATAGTGTAAAGTATACCTACGCATTGAAAGTTGTAAACACAAGCGCATTTAACGATCATATCCATCCTGTCACCCGTACAAATATGTGCTTCAGTTGGTCCGATAGTCTCAAAATATTATATTTGAACCCCTATACAATTATTAGAGACTAATTATTCAACTCCACAAAGTGTAAAAATATTAGAGACTAATAAGGGAGACTTTTACCTTATTTCGGGACATATGGGCTTCATTTCAGCAGTTATATACTTGATTTAGTGTGAAAAGGTAGCATGTCCATATTGTCCGAGATATCAATGCTTTTGTACTTCAATAAAGGAGACTTACACTTGATTTGGGGAAATATGTACTTTATTTCGGCAATTACATACTTGATTTGGCGTGAAAAGGTAGCATGTGAATGTCACTCGTGAAATCAGTGCTTTTGTACTTCAACAAGAGAGATTAATATTTTATTTTTGGACATACGTACTTCATTTTGGCAATTAAGCACTTGATTAAGCTTGAAAAGGTAGCTTGTGCATGGGTTCTAAGGTATTAGTGCTTTTGTACTTCAATAAGGGAGATTTATACTTCATTTTTGGATTTTTGTACTTTACTTAGGCAATTATGTAGTTAATTTCTTGGTTTTTGTAATAATAATGACGAATTTTAGTTTTGTTCCATGTTTTGCCTTTATTCCTTAGTAATTAATGAACAAAGCTCTAAAATACTTCATAATATTTAGTGTGGTATGAATAAAATAATGCAAATATTGAAGTGTAACCATTAGTGTTCAACGGGTTAAAGTAATCATTCACAGTAGTGTAAAGTATACCTATACATTGAAAGTTGTAAACACAAGCGCATTCGACGAACATATCCATCCTATCACCCATACAAATTTGTAATTCAGTTTGTCCTATAGTCTCAATATATTATACTTGAACCCCTTTACTATTATTAGAGATTAATTATTCAATTCCCCAAAATATACAATTATTAGAGATAAATAAGGGAGATTTATACCTCATTTCGGGAAATATGTACTTCATTTCGGCAATTATATACTTGACTTAGCATGAAACGATAGCACATGCATGTTGTCCGAGATATCTGTGCTTTTGTACTTGAACCCCTATACAATTAGGAAGCGTTCCCTCACTATAGACTAAACTCGCTGTGAACCTTTTCGATTATTAGTAGCGGCTTGTGAAGTAGCCTTCTTGCTTTACAAAAAAGTGGATACATGCCCCTTTACTTTCTATTATCTTAGTAAAGCCTAAAAGCCCTTGTATAAGTATAAGATAATATATATATAGTTTAGTTTAGAATAGAATGTAAGGCAGTCAAGTCCTATCTAAGTCAATTCCATTACAGCTCAAGCTATCCATTGTCACATCTCTAAGTTTGATGAGCTCTTATCTGCCTCTTTCATCTATAGTTTCAATAAAGATGGAGATAAGCACTATACCTTAGTATCTCTAACGCTTCCAGTCTATATAAAATGTAGTAGTTAGCAGAAGTAAGTATGTCTGCCGCTTTCTTTCATAACAGAGTCGTTATTCCCAGTTGGCATAGAAGTCTCTTGTGCGGACGAAGGAGATGCATATCGGGTACTGGTAGTATTGGACAAGCTCTCATGGAATAATCTATTTCTTTCTTATTTCTGCCTTTCTTTCCCATGGGACCCCCTAGGACTAATCCTTCTATTTATGGTCTAAACTTAATCAGCAGAGGGGAGGAGATATCCATTGCCAAGTTCAGGTCTCCAATTCCATTCTATTGAGGGGCCAACAACAAGTGCTTTCTTCGTAGTTTACCCATGTAAAGCGATATGCTGGAAAGCCGGATACGCTACAGGAAAAAGATGAAATGAATGCTTCGTTTTCGCTCTTGGATTGAGTAGTTAGAGCTTGCTCTCGATGAATGGGCACCAAACTTTTCGTATTTAAGACACAATCTAAGGAAAGACCTCAATTACTGGCTCTACAGTAACGTCAGACGGAAAGAAAAAGAAAAAAGTGAAGAGTCGGATGCCATCTCGGACCTCACAAACCTCCATGCTAAGTAGCTCATACCCAACCTCAACTCGAAAGACCCACAGAGTGGTCAAGGAAGAGTTAAAGCATAAGGACACGACACAACATTACCATAGATCCTCAAGTCAAAAGACTAATAATATGCACTAGCGTAAGTTGGAGAACTTGGCACTACCATCTTGCCACTATGACTATCTAGTGGATCCGTGTTCTATAACAATCACCCACTAACATACACCCATATCTCATATGGTTACTCATAGAATGGAGCAATATCCAATTCTTGGATTTATGCATCGTTAGTGTAAGTCTATCTGGATCTCAGATGCCCCGTCTCATAAGATCCTATGACTTGGAAAATTTAAGATCACGACCGCGTGAGACTTATTCCATGGTCATCGAACCAAGTCTCATAGTCAATAGTGATCTAAGGGCTTCATCCAAATGCAAGTGAAGTAATAATGAGTATAAGATGAAGATGACCATATAAAGAATATCATTCAATCAAGATTATTTTACAAAGAAATAGCTTTTACAAGGCCAATCTAATTGGTTTGCCGGGCACAATTCCAACAATTATGTACTTTACTTAGCGTGAAAAGGTAGCATGTGCATGTTGTCCGACATATCAGTGCTTTTGTACTTCAATAAGGAAGATTTACACTTGATTTGGGGAAATATGAACTTCATTCCGGCAATTATGTACTTCATTTAGCATTAAAAGGTAGCATGTGCATGTAGTCGAGACATCAATGATTTTGTACTTCAACAAGGTGGATTTATACTTGATTTTAGGACATATGTACTTCATGTAGCCAATTTTGCACTTGATTAAGCGTGAAATGGTAATATGTATATGTCATCCGAGATATCAATGCTTTTGTACTTCAATATAGGACATTATTACTTGATTTCTAGATTTTTGTACTTCATTATGGAAATTATGCAATTGATTTCTTGATTTTTGTATGAATAATGATGAATTTTAGTTTTGTTCCATGTTTTGCCTTACATTTATTATTAATTAACAAACAAAACTCTAAAATACTTCATAATATTTAGTATGGTATGAATAAACTAATGTTAAAATATTAAAGTGATAATCATTAGTGTTCTCCAGGATAAAGTTATCTTTTGCAATAGTGTAAAGTATACCAAGGCGTTGAAAGTTGTAAACACAAGAGTATTAGACGATCATGTCCATCCTATCACCTGTACAAGTATGTACTTCAGTTGGTCCGAGAGTCTCAAAATATTGTACTTGAACCCATATACAATTATTAGAGACTAGTTATTCAATTCCCCAAAGTGTAAAATTATTAGAGACAAATAAGGGTGATTTATACCACATCTCGGGACATATGTACTTCATTTAGGCAATTATGCACTTGATTAAGCACGTAAAGGTAGCATGTGCTTGTTGTCCGAGGTATTAGTACTTTTTTACTTCAATGAGGGAGATTTGTACTTGATTTTTGGATTTTTGTAATTTATTTAGGCAATTATGTAGTTGATTTCTTGATTTTTGTAACAATAATGATGAATTTTAGTTTTGTTCCTTGTTTTGGCTTTTATTTCTTAGTAATTAATGAACAAAACTCAAAAATACTTCATAATATTTAGTACGCTATGAATAAAATAATGTAAAATATTAAAGTGATAACCATTAGTGTTCAACAGGTTAAAGTTATTATTCGTAGTAGCGTAAAGTATACCTATGCAATAAAAGTTGTAAACACAAAAGCATTTCACGATCATATCCATCATATCACCAGTACAAATTTGTACTTCAGTTGGTCCGTTAGTTTGAAAATATTGCACTTGAACCCCTATACAATTATTAGAGACTAATTATTCAACCCTTTACACTTGATTTGGGGAAATATCTACTTCATTTCAGAAATTTTGTATTTGATTTGGCGTGAAAAGGTAGCATGTGCGTGTCACTCGAGAAATTAATGCTTTTGTACTTCAACAAGGGAGATTTATATTTGATTTCAGGACATATGTACTTTATTTCAGCAATTATGCACTTGATTAAGCATCAAAAAGTAGCATGTGCATGTTGTCCGAGGTATCATTGCTTTTGTACTTCAATAAAGGAGATTTACACTTTATTTTTGGATTTTTGTACTTTATTTAGGCAATTGTGTAGTTGATTTCTTGTTTTTGTAATAATAATGATGAATTTTAGTTTTGTTCCATGTTTTGCCTTTTATTTCTTAGTAATTAATGAATAAAACTCTAAAATACTTCCTAATACTTAGTATGGTATGAATAAAATAAAGTAAAATATTAAAGTGATAACCATTAGTGTTCAACGGGTTAAAGTTATCATTCGCAGCAGTGTAAAGTATACCTATGCATCGAAAGTTGCAAACACAAGTGCATTTAACGATCATATTTATCCTATAACCCATACAAATTTGTATTTCAGTTGGTCCGGTAGTCTCAAAATATTGAACTTGAACCCCTTTAATATTATTAGAGACTAATTATTCAATTTCCCAAAGTGTACAATTATTAGAGACAAACAAGGGATATTTATACCTCATTTCGGGACATATGTGCTTCATTTCGGCAATTATGCACTTAACTTAGAGTGAAAAGGTAGCATGTGCATGTTGTCCGAGATATCAGTGCTTTTGTACTTCAACAAGAGAGATTTATTCTTGATTTCAGGACATATGTCCTTCATTTAGGCAATTTTGAACTTGATTAAGCACGAAAAGGAACCATGTACATGTCGTCCAAAATATCAGTGCTTTTGTACTTCAATTAGGGAGATTTATACTTGATTTCTAGATTTTTGTACTTCATTATAGCAATTATGTAGTTGATTTCTTGATTTTTGTACTAATAATGATGAATTTTATGTTTTGCGCCTTTCATTTATTAGTAATTAACGAACAAAACTCTAAAATACTTCGTAGTATTTGGTTTTTCCTTTCATTTATTAGTAATTAACAAACAAAGCTCTAAAATACTTCGTAATATTTAGTATGATATGAATAAACTAATGTTAAAATATTAAAGAGATAACCATTAGTGCTCGACGGGATAAAGTTATCTTTCGCAGTAGTGTAAAGTATACCTAGGCGTTGAAAGTTGTAAACACAAGAGTATTTGATGATCATATCCATCCTTTCACTAGTACAAATATGTGCTTCAGTTGGTCCGATAGTCTCAAAATATTATACTTGAACCCCTGTGCAATATTTAGAGACTAATTATTCAATTCCACAAAGTGCACAATTATTAGATACTAATAAGGGAGATTTATACCTCATTTCAGGACATATGTACTTCATTTATGCAATTATGTATATGATTTAGCATGAAAAGATTGAATGTGCATGTTGTCCAACATATCAATTCTTTTGTACTTCAATAAGGGAGATTTACACTTGATATGGGGAAATATGTACTTCATTTCAACAATTATGGACTTGATTTTGCATGAAAAGGTAGCATGTGCATGTCATCCGAGAAATTAGTGCTTTAGTACTTCAACAAGGGAGATTTATATTTCATTTCGGGACATATGTACTTCATTTTAGCAATTATGCACTTGACTGAGCATGAAAAGGCAGCATGTGCATGTTGTTCAATGTATCAGTGCTTTGGTACTTCAATAAGGGAGATTTATACTTGCTTTTTTGAATTTTTTTTCACTTTATTTAGGTAATTATGTTGTTAATTTCCTGATTTTTGTAATAATAATGATGAATTTTAGTTTTGTTCAATGTTTTGCCTTTTATTTCTTAGTAACTAACGAACAAAACTTTAAAATACTTCGTAATATTTAGTATGGTACAAATAAAATAATGTAAATATTAAAGTGATAACCATTATCGTTCAACAGGTTAAAGTTATCATTCGTAGTAGTGAAAAGTATACCTAGGCATTGAAAGTTGTAAACACATGAGACTTTGACAATCATATCCTCCCAATCAACTATATAATTTTGTACTTCGGTTGGTCCGATAGTCTGAAAATATTTTACTTGAACCTCTATACAATTATTAGGGACTAATTAATCAATTCCACAAAGTGTACAATTATTAGATACTAATAAGGGAGATTTATACCTCATTTTAGGACACATGTACTTCATTTCGGAAATTATGTACTTGATTTAACGTGAAAAGGTAGCATGTGCATGTTGTTCGACATATCAATGCTTTTATACTTCAAAAAGGGAGATTTACACTTGATTTGGGGATATATGTACTTTATTTTGGCAATTATGTATTTGATTTGGCATGAAAAGGTAGCATGTGCATGTCGCCAGAGAAATCAGTGCTTCTGTACTTCAACAAGGGAGATTTATATTTGATTTTGGGATATATATATACTTCATTTTTCTTTTCGGCAATTATGCACTTGATTAAGCATGAAAAGGTAGCATGTGCATGTTGTACGAGATATCAGTGCTTTTGCACTTCAATAATGGAGATTTATACTTGATTTTTGGATTTTTGTACTTTATTCGGGTAATTATGTAGTTGATTTCTTTATTTTTGTAATAATAATGATGAATTTTAGTTTTGTTCCATGTTTTACCTTTTATTGCTTTGCAATTAACAAACAAAACTCTAAAATACATCATAATATTTAGTATGGTACGAAAAAAATAATGTAAAATATTAAAGTGATGACCATTAGTGTTCAACGGGTTAAAGTTATCATTTGTAGTAGTATAAAATATACCTATGCATTGAAAGTTGTAAACACAAGAGCATTTGACGATCATATCCATCCTATCACCCATTCAAATTTGTACTTCAGTTGGTCCGATAGTATCAAAATATTGTACTTGAACCCCTATACAATTAGTAGAGACTAATTATTAAATTTCAAAAAGTGTACAATTATTAGAGACTAATAAGGGAGATTTATACCTCATTTTGGGATATATGTACTTGATTTAGCGTGAAAGGTTATCATGTGCCTGTTGTCCGAGATATCAATGCTTATGTTCTTCAATATTACACTTGATTTTGGAAAATATGTACTTCACTTTGTCAATTATGTACTTGATTTGGCATGAAAAGGTAGCATATGCATGTCGACCTCGAAATCAGTGCTTTTGTACTACTACAAGGGAGATTTATGTTCAAGTATGGGACACATGTACTTCATTTCAGCAATTATGTACTTGATTAAGCCTGAATTTTTACTTCAATAAGGGAAATTTATACTTGATTTTTTGAACTTTTTTTTACTTTATTTAGGCAATTATGTTGTTGATTTCTTGATTTTTGTAATAATAGTAATGAATTTTAGTTTTGTTCCTCGTTTTGCCTTTTATTTATTTGTAATTAGCAAACAAAACTCTAAAATATTTCGTAATAAATAGTATGGTACGACTAAAAAAATGTAAATTGTTAAAGTGATAACCATCAGTATTCAATGGGTTAAAGTTATCATTCGCAGTTGTGCAAAGTACAGCTATGCATTGAAAGTTGCAAATATAAGAGCATTTGACGATCATATCCATCCTATCGCCTATGCAAATTTGTACTTCTGTTGGTCTAATAGTCTCAAAATATTGTACTTCAACTCCTATATAATTATTAGAGACTAATTATTCAGTTCCCCAAAGTGTACAGTTATTATAGACAAATAAAGGAGATTTACACCTCATTTCGCGACATATGTGCTTGCAATTATGTACTTGACTTAGAGTGAAAAGGTAGCAAGTACATATTGTCTGAGACATCAGTACTTTTGTACTTCAATAAAGGACATTTACACTTGATTTGGGGAAATATAAACTTCATTTTGGCAATTACGTACTTGATTTAGCATGAAAAGGTGGCATGTGCATGTCGCAGAGACATCAGTGCTTTTGTACTTCAAGAATAGAGATTTATACTAGATTTCAGGTTGTATGTACTTTATTTCAGCAATTTTGCACATGATTAAGTGTGAAAAGGTAGCATGTGCACGTTGTTCGAGATATCAGTGCTTTTGTACATCAATAAGGGAGACTTATACTAGATTTCTAGATTTTTGTACTTTGTTTTGGGAATTATGTAGTTGATTTCTTGATTTTTCAACTAATAATGATGAATTTATTTTTGTTCCATGTTTTGCCTTTCATTTCTTAGTAATTAACGAACAAAACTCTAAAATACTTCATAATATTTATTATGGTATGAATAAAATAATATTAAAATATTAAAGTGATAACCATTAGTGTTCAACGGGCTAAAGTTATCTTTCGCAGTAGTGTAAAGTATACCTAGGCATTGAAAGTTGTAAACACAAGAGCATTTGACGATCATATCCATCCTATCACTCGTACAAATACGTACTTCAGTTGGTTCGATAGTCTCAGAATATTGTACTTGAACCCCTATAAAATTATTAGAGACTAATTATTCGATTGCACAAAGCATACAATTATTAGAGACTAATAAGGGAGATTTATACTAAATTTCGAGACTTATGTATTTGATTGAGCGTGAAAAGATAGCATGTGCATGTTGTCCGAGATATCCATGCTTTTGTACTTCAATAAAGGAGATTTACACTTGATTTGGGGAAATATGTATCACTACAAAAAAAATGACTTTTTGTTACAAAAAGAACTTTGTAGTGAAAGGCCTAAATTCATAGCAAAAGAGCCTTTCCTGCGCATTTACTACAGTTTTTAGCCGTAGTAAATACTGGCATGACAAAAACTTTGCTACGCTTTACTTTTGTAGCAAATACTTTTTGCTGCAAATTTTCCACATTTTGCTACAGCTGAAATTTCATAGCAAATAAATGGTAAAATTACCCCTTTTTGCTACGGTGTCCTAATTGTAGGGAAAAAAGTGTTGTTACTACATCTTTCTAGCTTTTTGTTACGGATAGGTTATCACAGCAAATAAATACTAAATAACGCAAGATTTGCTACGGTATCTTAGATGTAGGAAAAACACAATCTTTACTACTTGCATCTTGATCTTTTGGTACAGCTAGGATTTCATAGCAAATAAATGGTAATACTTTTTTGCTACAGTATTAGGAATGTAGAGAAAAACTTCATTTTATAGTGTACCTAAAATTAATTTTCAATATCACTAATTTGTTTGTAGCTTTAAATTAGGAATTTTCTATACATTAATTTTTTTCCAAAACAACAACAGTTATAAGTTCATGTTAGAAAATAACATAATGTGCACATCAATAATCGAAACCTCAAATTTCCACCTATATATTTAATCAATAGGATACAAAGTCAAGTTGCTAATAAATATTGCATAAGCTTCATAAGTCCAACAAAATAAGTTAACATAAAAAATGTAACCAGTTAACATCATAAAAGTCAACCCATACAAAACTAATATGAAGTAATAAGTTTTCCACAATAACAAAATAAGTTTAACATAAAAAAAGTCAGTTCATGCAAAACCTCATCAACATAAGCCAAGTAATAGTATCTTGTGAAAGCATCCAAATGAAGTTATGTTTCCATATCACCTAAATCTCCAAAACCTATAACATAACCAAAAATACAGTAAATAAATAAAATTTGAAGTTTTTTTGAAGAATAAAACTAGCACTTTTAAGGTTAGAATGAAAAGAAATATCAAATTTTTACATACATTCACATATTCCCATTCAATACATTTGTGAACTGCTTCTCTAATTTTCCTAGTGCCTTCATGATGTCTAAATAGCTTTTCATTAGGTATCATTGCCTTTTCAATATAAACCTTCACAAATCCACATCCAACTCTCTCTTCTTCATTAACCATAGCAACAAAATACCTTCTGCAACAATTTGTTTTGGTATTCCATGGCAAAATAAGTGTACTCGAGTCCCAATCTACAGATATAGATTAGTTAACTTTTGAATTATTTTAATTATTTCATTAATTAGAACACAAAAAAATTTGCATGAACTTTGAAATAACAATAACAATATTTTGCAATGAATAATACATACCTTAATAGCCACAGAACAATAATCTTCCACACTTTTTTGTTTCTTAAATCTTTCACCAATATTTTGCACCTACAAATCATAACCAATAATTACATTGTAAAAAATTTAATATAGAAGCTCATCACAACATAATATAGTTCTAACATCCCCAAAGTAGAATTCAAAAAACTTAAATTATATGTCTACCAAGAATGTATAAAGAGTGGTAAAAAATACATTTAATTTTTATAGAAGTGATGAGGGTAAAAATTGTAGATAACTAGATTGGGACGAAATTCGAGTGGATCGACCCGCCTGGTCGAATAAATGAGCTCCACAGATACCTCGACTGAGTCCTGCAACCACGAGCGAACATCAGGGTAGCCGAGGTGCCCTCTGCTTAAGCTCTCCGATACTCAAGTTAGTATAAGGACAAGTATATAATGAGCAGCAGAATGAGGGCTTTGTAATATAGAATGGCATATCTTTAAAAGGCTGGAGTCGGGGTATTTATAGCCTTCTCTCTTTGGGGATTTGTCTGAGATGCCCTTGATGTGTAGAGAGGGTGCTTGTCTTTGCATGAGGGACGATTAGTCATTTTCCCTCTCTGTACTATTCCAGGTGGCTATCTTCCCAAGTTCTAGGGATATTGTAGTACACTGTTGAAGTGCCTGTTGCATCAGGCAGTAATGGGGTGGCATGCGCCTTTAATGTGGAGGCATGCCGCCTGTCAGTGCATTTAATGCGGCAGAGATGGTACTGTGCCATTCCGACCTCCCTGGTCGAGGGAAAGAATGACCTGACAGCGCACTGGGGAACAAATTAGCAGTGCAGGTCGACTTACAGACCCAAGGATTTGGATGAGTCCTGGACACGGCGCCGAGCACTGAAGTCGACCCATGGGCCTCGAATGTAAGATGGGGTTGGCGCCGTATCTTTAGGCCCACATAGTTTGGACCGAGCTACGTAGGTTATCCCGTATCAAGAAGTAATTTTATTAATTAACCTAGCATGTATATAAGAAAATATAAACTTAGCAATTGACATATATTATACTTTAGATGAATCCAAAACACTATGTCCTTAAAATTTACATAATAAAATTGAAAATTTATATCAATTTTTTTGCTATAAATTTGCAACATCGATAGAACAAAACTAAATGTAAACAAAACTAAAAATTTACATTCAGTTTTTTGTCGTTAATGCTGAAAATTTTCAGCTTGAGCATCCAAAGTTTTCTACTGTAAATTTTTTATTTTTTCTTAAAATATATGACCTTCAAAAATTATGTTAAATGTATGTAGATTCATACCATTATAACCTAGGCTATTTCTAATGCAATTACAAGAAAAATGACTATCACACATATTTCCATTTCACCAACTTGAGAGTCTACAATTTTTAGCATATGAAGTTGTCAATAATTATTTAAAGTCATGTTAATAAGTGTGTTTTACAACAAAAATGAAAGGAGGTAGACTTGATACCTGTTTTTCTTGAAGAAATGAAACATCTCTCAATCCATTCAAAAAGTGTCCATGCAAGCTTGATGCATCTGAAACCTATATACAAATTTATATTATATTAAAACTCTAGAAATTTTAGGTTATTGATACATAAAATTTTCACTACTTACTTGAACATTATGTGATATGCTAGAAGATATTGTAGGAAATTAACTTATCAAAAGTTCCAACTTCATAGTTAGATGATTTATCTTCTCTTTCTCTAGAAGCAATTGTTCTTTCTCACGAATAAAGTCCTCTTTCACTTGTTGTATCTTTTCTCTTTCCTCCACCAATCCATCCTTAAGCTTTTGCAATTCTTCTTTATCTTGATGTTGGATGCTTGACAATGCACCAGCAAAAAATACAACTCGTTTGTGTTTTCTTCCTAAACATTTCACGTGGCCATGATTATCCTCCCCCATGGCATTTTTGAAAATTTGTTCCTTAAAATCTTTTGTTATTTCTGACTCTGGCATTTTAAAAGTTCCCGAGTGAAATGTTTCTATAAATAATATTTTTGCATTAGTAAACAATTAGGTAGCCAGTAGTTGCTGGTACATGCTAACAATTATAATATGCAAATAATATGACTCTAAACCCATCAATGTTGATATATGACTAGAATACACCAGTTGATTTAATATCAATAGAGTTAAAGAAGTTTCCTTAGAAGAATGCAAGACATTGATAGCGTTAAGTATGCAAAGAAAATATAAAGAGAAGCAAATTTATGCATCAAAAGTCACATTAAAAATTCTTTAACAATAGATAGAAAATTCATCTCTTTTTTTTCAAATCTAGGAATGAAACAATAATATCAACCAAATATTATATAGAATAATTATATAACACCAAGAAAACAAGTAGATTCAATGAGAATTTCTAGCTACTTTAACTTACATGCAAATCTATTATGTCATTGTCATC
This sequence comes from Jacaranda mimosifolia, assembly GCA_018894105.1. Taxonomy (NCBI): domain Eukaryota; kingdom Viridiplantae; phylum Streptophyta; class Magnoliopsida; order Lamiales; family Bignoniaceae; genus Jacaranda; species Jacaranda mimosifolia. Next base: position 10,585,599 of record CM032130.1, on the reverse strand, counting down.
CTTAATGCCTTTTCCACAAGATCTAGACTCCATCCAAACATCAAGTCTGGTAGGATCTATACCTTTCATCATCATCCGAAACATAAGTAAGGAGTGATGGTGCAAAATTGTATGCATTTGTAAATATAAGAAGTTATGCAAAAGTAAATCATACCTCGTGTTCTAAAATAGCAAAAGAGGTCCTCCCTATCCGGTGAAGATACTGCTTGTTTCCAACATTTATTGCATTCTTTTCAGAAATTTTCTGTCATGAAATATGGAAAAGTAAATAATCTCTATGAAAGATTTGCATGTTCAATGTACAAAGATGCGTATGCTATAAATGCTGATAACCTATACGTGGTCATCTTTTTAATATTTCACCAATTCCAGCCATTGATCTAGTTCTATGCATTTAGTTGGTAAAAGTGAGAGATACTCTTCATCATTTTTTTGTGGTAGAAAGTACCTTGTTTTGATCTGATGCTTCCATTTCCTCCATATTTCATTGAGATCAGACAACACTACACCCTTAGCTTCATGAGGGAGAGTGGTATTTTACTAAATCATAATTTTTAACCAAATATCAGAAGAGAAATGAAAAGTTGTGGAATATCATATGACATAAAGTGAGACTTAATAGCACCACAGCAAACGAGAAGTAATAATTTATCTGACCTTCACCTCCTCCTAAGCCATATCTCTCATATATTGTGGTATATCATGAAATTTAGCATAGTTTAAGAGTAGTTTAACCCCTATGCGAGCTAAACAACCCAATCCTATTTTATACTGATTCTCGTCTAGTCCAATCACTCTTACATGTCTATCCAATGTGACTTCAAATTTCTTTCCCGTGCCCCAACCTTTCGGAAATTGTGCAGGACCTCTTCCTTTTTTAATGCTAAGTGATTTGTTTAGAGTTGAATCGATTGTATATGGTCCTACCAAAAATAGAGCAAAAACAATATATGATCAAGAGCTATGAATAAAGAAACATGATGCAAAACTTATTGAAATATTGGAACACAAGATCTATTCTAAACTTCATTCTAAATCATTTCCAAATTCAGAACCAAAATCATATCAGAATCAGTACTTGGAACAAATTTATACATCAGTTTTTGGAACTGATTCATCTAACTGCTGAAACTGATTCAGAATCAGTTGCTAAATTAGTTTCAGCAACTGATACAACAACTGAAAAATCAGTTGCTGAATCAGTTTCAGCAACTGATATTAGTTACTGTAATCAGTTCCAGAACAGTTGCTCAACTGATTCTGAATCAATTTCTGGAACAGTTTCTAAAACTGATTCCAAATCAGTTCAAGATATTATTTCTAAATCAGTTTAGTTCATAAAACTAATCCAAAATTCATCTTTCAAAAATTAGTTCACTTTGCTCCGAAATGGATTTTCATTCAAGGAATTAATCAACTGTTCAAAATAAGTTTAGACTTGAATTTTCTCCTTGACAACAAGAAAAATTGAAGAATATTGCACCTTTACTCGAGGAGACTTGGCTTCCTGATTGCAAAATCACTTGATCTTTGTTTAGTTCTTGAGAACATGTTTGTAGCCCACTAGAAATAGGATCCACTTGTGCCCTATTAGGAACATATTGTTGGGAACGAGTTTGTGGTCTACTTGGAGAGTATACTGGTGAAGAAGACACATTTTCAGACACAATCTTTTCCATTGAGCTATTCTATTTCTTCCTTGTTTGAATTATCTCTCCCATTGTACCACCACACCTCTTCTTTCCTTTACCCATGCCTGCACATGTAAAAACAAATATTTCTATTATTAGAATAATAAACATGAATGAAAACTTACATATACTAGTGTTAATGGCTAACTATAATACTAAATTTTAATAATACTCATGCGAATAGAAAGAAAGAAAAACTAATATCCTAATATATTGGATATAATATCAAACTGAAACATTACTATGTTTTACAATGTTCATATATGAAGTATCATGAAGTAGTTCTTTTGAAAGAAAAAGTATTAATTATAAAAATTTAATCATCAAAGTCCTCTTCCATGTCAACATCAGTTTCTGCTTCAACATTATCTATAGTTGTAATTGTCTCATCAACAATGATTCCTTCTATTCCTTCCCTTACCCAACAAACATCCTCATTTCAATTAGGAATGAGATTATCTAAGTGTAGCTTGCAATGTGGTTCAGCCTCAACTATTGAATAAACATCATAATTATCTCTTCTTGACATAGTCACCACCACATTCCAATCTGGTTCTAAAGGATCATATATATACCAAACTTGTTGAGCTTGACTTGCTAAAACAAAAGGCTCATCAATAGGCAAATTCTTGTTATACATAAAATGATTAAAGTTCACCAACGTAAACTTAAACTCATCTTGTTTAAGTCCCTTCTCGTTGTCAATCCAATCACATCTAAACATTAAGAACCGAGTATCTTTGGTATATTGAACCTCAACTATATCAGTTAAAACTCCATAGTAAAAGACATTCCCAGAACGAGGATTCAAATCTTTCAGACTAGCAAAGCTTAATGTGTCTGCATTGACTACAATCCCACTAAACTGAGTCTTCTTATTCACATATTTACTTTTCACATGGTATCGATATCCTCCGACAATGCATGCATTGTATCTCTTTGTATGTTGAATTGGACCATCAACTAGAGCAATTAATTCTTGGGAAAGTGGTAATTTAGATGCTTCTCGCAAACTTTGTACCTATATTTGTTACCAACATTCATATATTGACAATAAAAAATAACTTTAATTTACTAATACTAATAATTTAATATACTTACATAGAACTTAAACCACACATGGAAAGTTCGACCATGGATAAGCTGGATTTCTCTAGGAGTTGCTCAAGGCTTTTCCCTTCTAATAGTTGCTTGATGCATTCTACATTTTTTTCATAAGATATTTTTAAAGTTTTAAGGATTGAAACACTTATAATAGTTTGACTATTTGAGATTACTTACTCACGATATGGTGCTACTATATAAGTATTTGCTAGCAGATAGCAATGAATTTTACTTAATGTATGCTTGTCAATGATACATATTTTGCCCACATATAAACCCGACCTAAGTGATTATCTCCATCATAGTTGTGGGGTAGCTGATTCTCCTTAGCTTCTATATAATTAAGGTATCTAGCACAAAAATTCATGCATTCTTCTGTTAGATACCCTCGTGCAATTGATCCTTCAGGATATGCTCGATTGTGCACATACTTCTTAAGGGTACATAGATACCTAAATCAATTAAGATATATTAAGATGGAGAAAATTCATTGAAGTGTTATTACTCACGACAAGTAATGGCGAATTAAACACTAAATCTTACCTCTCAATAGGATACATCCATCAAAACTGAACTGGTGTAGCCAATATTGCCTCTTTTGCCAAATGTACCGGCAAGTGCTCCATTATATCAAAGAAGCCCAGAGGTAAAATTCTCTCAAGGTGACAAAATATGAGGCCAATTCAATCTTGAATTTTCTCCAAATCAAGTTTAATGTTCATCTTAGAGCATATTATCCTAAAGAAGTTGTTTAATTCTATTAAGACATCAACAATATTCTTAGGTAATGCTCTACGTGCAGCAATTGGAAGTATCTTTTTCATGAGAATATGATTATCATGGCTCTTCAAACCCCATATAGTTTGTTTCTCTAATTGTACATGGCGAGATATATTGGACGCATATCCCTCATGAGGTCTTAAACTCTTTAGAACACCACAAAATATGTTTTTCTCATTACTACTTATTGTAAATGATGAGGGAGGCAAATAAAAACCTCCATAAGGCCTTGGAATTGGGTGTAAAGAACTCTTGATTCTCAAAAGTTGGAGATCCTTCCTAACATTGAGGTTGTCATTTGTTTTACCTTTAACACCTAGCAATGTAAAGAGTATGTTGTCACACACGTTCTTTTTAATATGCATGACATCAAGACTGTGCCGAACAAGATTTCCAGCCCAATATGGCAATTCAAAAAAGATACTTCTCTTCTTCCAAATAACTTTTGTGCTTTCATCATATTTTCCTTTTCTTTTTTTTTGCTAAATACTTGTCATTTTTTCCATCCATCTCATTTTTAAATCCTCTTTTTTGTATTCAGTAGCTATATTCTCCAATTGTTGTAGCAACTCTATCTCTAAAAGTGGAATTGGCTTCTGTCCCAGTTCCATTATCCTATCAAATTATACTCTATCCCTATGTAGTCTATGCCCAATAGGCAAGAAACGACTATGACCACAATAAAAAACTTGTTCCCATTCTTCAAATATTTGGATCTAGTCTCTTTACCACAATTAGGGCAAGCAAAAGCACCCTTTGTACTCCAACCTGATATGTTATCATAACCTGGAAAATCACTAATTGTCCATAATAATGCAGCGCGTAATTAGAACACTTGATTAGTTGAGGCATTATAAGTCGGTACTCCAGTATCCCAAAACTCCTTTAATTCATCGATCAAAGGCTGCAAAAACACATCAATTTTATTTCCCTATCCTTTAGTGCCATCAATGATAATAGATAATAAAAATGAAGGTTGCTTCATGCAAAGCCAATGAGGTAAATTATATGTCATAAGCACAACTAGCCAAATACTAGTACTAACATTCATTGTTCCAAATGGGTTCAATCCATCTATTGCTAAGCCAAATCTAACATTGCAAATGTTATTAGCAAATATTGGATTTCTCAAATCAAATTTTTTCCATGCTTGGCTATCAACAGGATGCCCAAGTATTCAATCATCTACCCGTTCCTCAGCATGCCATCTCATAAGGAAAGAAGTCTTCGGTGACATGAACAGTTTCTGTAATCTAGGCTTCAAGGAGAAGTACCTCATCCATTTTGTTGCTATTTTTTTGGCCTCATCTTTGTATTTAGGTTTGCCACAAACTTCACATTTATCGAATTTCACATCTTCACCTCTGAACAACATGCAATTATTAAAACATACATCAATGATCCTACATGTGAAGCCAAGTTCAGTTGCTATTTTGTTGGCTTTATAATAGTTTGCCGGTAGTTTTACATCATCAGGGAATGAGTCTCTCAACAATTGAAGCAATAGATCCACCGAGTTAATCGAGCAATAAAAGATAATTTTGTTTGCTTTCTGCATCTTGAAAACAACTCAATCTCAATATCTCGCAATAATTTAAGGAACCTTTCTATTTCTAGATCAGCACCATTTTCATTATTAAAGCTAAATTGCTGGTCACTATCCATATTTACATCTTTTTCTAGAATTCCCATTGCATCACGTAGCATACCAAACATGTCATCGCTTAAACCTGAATGGTTATATCTAATGTCCTCATTTCTATGAAATGGAACATACATTTCCCTATTACAAGTCCAATTCTTATATGTAGGATCAAAACCATCCTGAAGGCAATGTAACATCATATCTTCACGAATTTTGCTAAAACGGTTTTGACATTTTCTACATGGACAACAAATTCAGGAACCAACTTGCTTACTCGAAAATGCAAATTCTAAGAATTTAGCAACTACATGGACATACTCATCAGATAGATGATTAGATAAATCTATCCAACTTTTGTCCATTATGAAAGTTCTTTTTCTTTTTGAAGACTGTTACAATCAAACATTCATTCAAATAAAATTAAAAAAGAATGATTTGAAAAGCTTAAACATGAAAGTATAAGAAATGGTTACAAGAGATATACCAAAAATAATGTTAGAGGTTCGAAAAGAATTATATTGGTGACTTTGAAGTATATAATACTTGTAATTTAAAGATTCTTATTAATTTACTTATCTAATGTAACCTTAAAAGGATGTTACTTTTTAAGTTAGTCGATTTTTTTAGGATGGTAGCAAATTGAGTCAAATAATTTGATATTGATTTTACTCTTTGATATTATACTTAATTAAGATGAAAAGACCTTTTTCTTCCAGAAAAGTATTTTTGGCATCATTAATACATTAGTGTACTACAAATTAATTAAGTTAAATAGATAGTTATGTAATAAAAATATAACATATTTGTAAGTGTGACAATGCTAATATAACAATAAATTAATATTATTATTGTAAGGAATTAATTCTAATATTTTGTAAATTTATCTTTCAGTAGTGAAGGCAAAGGATTTCAAGTGGTTTCTAATGTGTTTCAAGAAATATTTTAATGAATAAGTGAAATGTAAGTATAACTATATTTATGTCAATATTTTTATATGAATTATTATATAAGTGAAACGCATATTAGTAGTAGTAGTAGTAGTAGTAGTAGTGATGATGATGATGATGATGATGATCATCATCATCATCATCATCATCATCATCATCATTGTACATTGAACTGCATACATTATGCTACCAATAGCGAAGGCATAAGGTATGTGGGACATCCTTTGTCTCTCATCCTCCGTCTTATGGGCCATGGACTTGGAGAGACGAATGCCATGTCCCATGGGAAGAAATCTATTCACGGATTCTTCAATACTAAACCTCTTTAGTATTTTGTCAATGTATGGGGTTTGGGAAAGCCCCATCATCCTCCCCAATCTATCTTTATAGATATGTATTCCTAATACGTAGGATGTTTTCTCCCAAATCCTTCATGGAGAATTGTATAGATAACCATGCTTTAGTACACTCTAACATTCCTATCTCATTCCCAATGAGAAGGATGTCATTGACATAAAGCACAACAAATTGTACACTACTCATACTAGCCTTCTTAAACACACATAGTTCATACACATTTTTGACAAATCCAAATGATTAGACATTTTTTTCAAAACGTATGCTCTTTCTTCGAGACGCTTGCTAGAGCCCATAAATGGATCTCTAGAGTTTGGAAATCTTTTGCTTACTCTCATTGGATGTAAAATCTTGTGGTTGCTCCATATAAATTTCTTCTTCAACGTCTCCATTGAGGAAAGCAGTTTTCACATCGATTTGCCATGTCTCATAGTCATAATATACGACTATGGCAGTAGAATCCAAATGGACTTAGGCATTGTGATCGGTGAAAAGGTTTCCTCGAAATCGATACTGGGTCTTTGAGTGTAACCTTTCGCCACTAGTTGTGCTTTAAAAGTCACTATTTCTCCATCTACTCCAAGCTTTTGCTTATAGATCCACATGCAACCAACATGAACTATTCCCTTTGGTGGATCTACCAAAGTCCATACTTTGTTTGAGAACATGGAGTCCATTTCAGATTTCATGGCTTCAAGCCAATGTCCCAAATCTATATCCAACATAGCTTCCTTATAGGTTTTCGGATTATTATCCAATTGGCCCATCTCATGAAGGAATCTGAACTTTTTGAGTTGCTTCTTGATTCGGTCCAACCTTCTTAGAGATTGTGTGTGAGGCTTTGTAATATTTATTTGTTTATACCGCTTGTGGGATTTGATGATCATCTTGAACTTCACAAAGTTCAACAACAACGCGTTTTTCTATCTTATAGAAATTCCTTTTTCCAAAAAGGTGGCGTTCCTCGAAACAAACACCTTTTATTTCGAGGAATCATATAAGTAATAACCCATAGACTCTCTTGGGTAACTCACAAACTTGCACAAGGTGGATCTACTATCCAACTTATCTCCCACTGTCCGTCTCACGTAGGTGGGAAATCCACAAACCTTAATATATAGATAAGAGGGTGCTTTGCCATGCCATATATGGTATTTTGGCACCGCCTTTGAAGGTACTACACTTAGTAACTTCACCGTTGTCTTTTAGGCGTATCCCTTATAGGATATAGGCACATCGAAGAAGCTCTACATGGAACATACCATGTCCAACAAGGTATGCTTTCTCTTCTTGGCAACTCCATTGTGTTGGTGTGTGCCAGGTAGAGTCCATTGAGAGAGAATCACATTCTCTTTTAGATAATCCAAGAATTTCGTGTCAAGTATTCTCCCCCTCGATCTAATCAAAGAGCTTTAATACTTAGCCCCAATTGTTTTTCCACTTCACTCCTATACTCTTTGAATTTTTCAAAGGCTTCAGACTTGTTCTTTATAAGAAACACGTGTCCAAACCAACTATAGTCATCGGTGAAGGTGATGAAGTAGGAATAGCTTTCTCTCCCACTAACTCCTAGTAGTCAACAAACATCCGTATGGATCAAATCCAAAAGACTTGTAGGTCGCTCCGTTTGTCCTACAAAGGGAGCCTTGGTCATTTTTCCCTTAAATAATATTTACAAATAGGAAGTTTCTCAATGCCACTAACATTTAGTGCTTTGAAAGCTTCTAACTTGTTCATCCTATTTTTAGAAATATGTCCAAGTCGTGCATGTCATAACATGGCATTTTCTTGGATATCTAACTTTCTTACTTTGTTGAAAGTGCATTAGTGAAGGTTGAGAATCCAATATATATAATCCTTTGTTAACTGTACCATAAGCAATTAAAGAAACCATTATTTAATGTCTTCAATCTCCTATTCGATACAGAAGGATCAAATCCTTCACTATCCAAAATGGGAATTTGAAATAATATTCTGAACAATATATGGCACATAATAGCAAAGGTTCAATACAATTATGGAGTTCCCTAAGTCCAACTTATTATACGCCTTCGGATTTGGTTAGAACTCTTGCTCCTTAGCCAAGGCGGTGGATCATATCCACATCACTTAGTTTTATTCTTCTTTCTTATTCTTTGTAACATCTTACAAAGACACGAACCACATACAATATCATATATCCATGAGAAAAAATTTATCCTTAAATGCATTTCAATAAAGTACATACCCTTCCAAAGGGTTGCAAGGTATTCCTTGCATAATGGCTTCCAATGGCATATCTAGCCAAAGTAGAAACAAATAATATTGATTATTTCCTCTATAATCTGCTTGACTCCTTCGGATGCCTTTAATAGTCATTTTCCCTTGGATGAAGAACTCTTCTTCCTTTTACCGCCCCTTCCAGCACCCCCAGGGCCTATGGACTTGGAGGAGGAAACAAGTGTCAAAGGTTTGCCCTTGTCATAGTAGTCTCCTTCTAGATCAACACTTTGATCAATAAAATTATGCAAGGATGTGAGGATCAAATCCTCATGGAGATCATTGTCCATCACTACATCCAGGTAGAAAAAGCTTCTCTAAGCCTAATCATCTTTAGACCATAGTCGATGACACATGACTTCACATCCATCCTAGCTTGAAAAATCTCCTCTGACAACATGAGCTTCTCATACCTTGTTTGCTTTACAACTCTTGTAAACTTTAACCAAGGTACTATTCATGTATCTTTGAGACTTTTAAAGTTTGTACATGCTACCATGAGACTATGGGATAGGACGATCCTAAACCTATTTTGTGAACTTTTCACATGTCTCTTGATCTACTTTAATCCCCATGGGATTAGGAGCACCATGATGTAAGATATGTATCCGCTGTTAGGAATCTAGAACAATTTTTTAGGTTAAGTCAATCGTGGAAGTTTGGCCTTGTTGGTTTATTGGTTTCCAAAATAATGTTCAGCGGAACATTAAGCAATTCTTGAGATATCACAAATCCTTAAAGGCGAAAAAGAGAATAAGCATGTGATTGAATTTGATATTAAAACATGTTCATGGTCTTTCAAGCATGTTTCCCTCCCACTATTTTATCAAATTCTTCACTCCCTAGAAGAATTCAGGAAATCATATTTCCTAGTGAGAATCAAGATCCCAAGGACTTATAAGTGGACCCCCGTAACCGGATGTATATCCATGAACAATCCAAAGGTAAGCAACATTTGCTAATTGCATCTCATGCAATTCTTGATATATTTTGCCTCACCATTTCATGTAGATCCCCTAATAGACGATCTCTACATTACTCGGTGTTAAGTCAAACATACCAATCAAACTTTAATTCAAACGGGCGCCACAACATCCCACGTGACCGAGTGTATAATGTGTGGGCATTCCCAAATCAAAGATGCATCTCATGCAAAGTGTATGATCACTACTTTCTACCTAAGTATGACCCCCATGACCGGATATATATCACACAAATGTGGTAGCATCGTCATGTCATATACTATTGGTAGAAGGCTTGGATTAATTAAAATTCTTTTAATTTGTATCCATTTTGACTTAATATTTGAAAAGTATTTAGGCATTCTAAGTAGAGGGCTTTTGCTTGCAAAGATCTCATCATATTTATCTTCTTATTTAGTTTTTCTATATCCTAAACATGCATCTCATATATCGAAAGGATACGAAAAGCATAAATAAGTAAATACACCCAGCATGCTCCTAGGGTGGGATGACTATGAGCCTAACCAAGGGGTGCACTTAGAGCCATAGGTGCACCACCTAGTTGATTTTAGGTGGGTTGACTAAATCTAGCTATTACATGAATGTATCCCATACATTCATAGATCTTCAAAAGTCTCCATGCCTCCAAAGGTCTCCATTACTCCATGCAACAATTACATGAATAGGAAATCCTCACTCCTAGTAATTCTACTCTCATAACATTTACAAGGTAGAATTTAAGAGGCATGCAAGCCTCAATTTAATACAACCCATTTCAACAACTTGAAACAAATCAAATCAATATTAAAGGCTCATGATCATCCCCATTCATTCATCATCCATTCAACAATTAAATGAACAATAAATAAATCTAGAATTAACAATTAATTCTAACAATTAAATGCTTATCTCATAAACAAATAATTCAACGAGTATAACATTTATGCCACATTTGGAGATAAACTTTAACAAGATTTAAGGCACTTGAAAATTTTCGAACATAAAATTGAGAGCTTGCACAACACTTGTGCATACATAACACATAATTTAACATCATTTCTAACCAATAAAGGAGCCCAAAAATTGCACATAACTTGCCCAACCCATGACCGGGCTCTGCTGGCCGAGGCAAGCACATGGCTGGGCAGTAAGTCTCGGTCACTGCCCTTCCATTGTGCACCAAAGCCAGCAGCAGCCCCTGTTTTAGGTCAAAGGCAAATTCGGCCATTTTTGGCTCAACTTTTGTGCACAAAAAATGCTAGAACTCATTCTAAACATTAAATCACACATTATGGACCAATTTACAGATCTAAAACACATTTTAAAAATGGAAATTAAGTGCTCGTTCAAGGTTCAAAAATCAAGTCCAAGTAAGAATCGTATTCTTCAACAATCTTCAACAAAACTCCAATCTCATTGGATCCAAAAATGACCAAAACTCTTTTGATCAATCATCAACATGATATATCAACTTATAACATCAATTAATGCTAAATCAAAATTCAACATTAATAACTATGAATTGAAACATACTAAAACATGAATCAACACTTAAATCACATTAAAGCATGATTTCAATTCATCAAGCAATAGAGCCACAAGCATCATCAACCAAACACTCCAATCCATTACCCGGATCAAGTATTTGGTGATATTGATCAATTCATCACATGAATCAACCAAACAATAATCCAAAACAAAGCATGAAAAAGGCTCCTATACCACTTGGAGGCAAGAGTAGCATTAGGATCCATAAATCAAAAACTTCATAAGCTTGAAAATAAATAAGCTACTCAAGAAACCAAGGATATATTCATTCTATATATCTATATTAGGAAGAATAATTACCGCTTGTAGCTCAAAACAAGGAGAAAATCAACTATCTCTCTCGGATCCAGAAACTGTCTGGAATCGGCACAGCGGAAAGGAAGCAACCTTTGCCCCATTTATACTGCTCAAAAAATCACCAAATTAAATATGGAATACTTTAACACACTTAGGAAGCTACTGTAAAAAATTTTGTGCAAAAAGGATTCTGTATCACTCCATAAAAATTCTCCAATCCGGAGCTACTGCAGTGGATCTCCAAAATTCAGCAAGTCAAACGCCTTGCCTCTATTGATATGATCCACACCCCAATCATTCTTACAATTTCCCCTCACTAGAATCTGGATTTAGAGAGGATAAAATGAGTTAGAGGAGGCCAATTTTCAGGTTTGGAAGAAGAAGGAATGCAAAGCTCAACACATGATGCAATGCATGGAGAGAGAGTTTTGGAGGGAATGCAAAGAATCTAATCTTCACACTTTTCAGCAATGTATATCTCGAATTTGCTCACCCTCTATATCTATATATAGAGGGTGGAATGTGTGATGCTAGTTAGCATCACACCTTCCTCAAGCTGACTACCCAAGTGGCATGCCAAGTTGGCAAATTCAAATTCATGTGCATTTTAATTACATTTAGAATCTAATTCCAAATTAATTAAGATGCTAATTTAAATGAACACTTCATTTAAATTTTCCCTCCAAAAAGTATTCTTCCCATTACTTAAATTAAAAACTTTAATTTAATTAATTATCCTTTGATTTAACTCTTAAATCAAATAAGTTTAACTCTTAAGCTTAAATTAGTCAACTTAACTCTTTAAGTCAACTTGTCCAATTGATGGTCAACATGGTACCAAATGATAAACTCCTTACTCATTGATCTAATTTAACCCTTAAATTAGTTGATTAATTTAACACATAAATTAATCAAACCAAAATTGACCGTTAAATTAGATCCTTGAAAATAGGTCACCAAAGAGTGAATTTTTCTAACATTTAGAAAATTGCCACACTTTCAGCAATGTTGATTTTGAATTTTGCTTCCACTCTATATCTATATATAGAAGGTGGAAGGTCTGATGCTAGTTGGCATCACACCTTCCTCAAGGTGACCGCCCAAGTGGCATGCCAAGTGGGCAAAATTCAAATTCAAGTCTTACTTAAATTTCATGTGCATTTCAATTACATTTGGAATCTAATTCCAAATTAATTAAGATGCTAATTTAAATGAATACTTCATTTAAATTTTCCCTCCAAAAAGTATTCTTCCCATTAATTAAATTAAAAACTTTAATTTAATTAATTATCCTTTGATTTAACTCTTAAATCAAATAAGTTTAACTCTTAAGCTTAAATTAGTCAACTTAAGTCTTTAAGTCAACTTGACCAATTGATGGTCAATATGGCACCAAATAATTAACTCGTTAATTATTGGTCTAATTTAACTCTTTAAATTAGTTGATTAATTTAACACTTAAATTAATCAAACCAAAATTGACCGTTAAATTGGATCCTTGAAAATAGGTCACCAAAGAGTGAGTTTTTCTAACATTTAGAAAATTGTTGTACCAATTTTGGAAGCTAATTGGTTTTGTGTGTGACCTAATAGGTTCTACCATTCATTGGACATGGGCTCAAAACTCTTTGTGACTTTTGAATATCTTATATTCATTTTAGTTTAAAACTCCTTTCAAACCAATCAACTCAATTTAATTAATCTCATTAATCAAAAATTACCCAATCTCCATGGTTGATGTCCAACCTCAAGCCCATGGAGCCCAACTAATTGGCCGAAATGAATATTCTGGATGACCATCATAGCTCTACGCGTACCATGCAAATACAGTCCTTCCGTCTCCTATCTCCTAAAAGAGGCATAGGGCAAGATATTTGTCGGCTCCCTAATAGCCTCGATACTATGTCTCTATTCTTAATGTTTGATTCCCTAATGTGACCTCACCTTTGGAAAACTCCTATTCCAAATTATCACACCACATTGCACAAGAATTTCTTGGAATCAATCACTATAGAACACATAAGAGATGCACTCGCCTTTCAAAAAAGTAAGGAATCGAATTCCATCTTGGATCTCACAAACCTCCATGCCAAGTAGCTCATATCCAACCTCAACCCAAAAGACTCGCTAAGTGGTCAAGGAAGAGTCAAAGTATGAGGACCGGACACTAGGTTACCATGGGTCCTTAGGTTAGAGGACTAATAATATGCACTAGCATAAGCAGAAGAATTAACCACTACCAACTTGCCACTACGGCTATCTAGTGGATTCTCCGAAGGATCTTCAGTGCGTTGTTCTCTAACAAGCACCCACTAACATACACATGTATCTCATACAGTTACTCATAGAATAGGGCAATATCTAACTCTTGAATTTATGCATCGTTAGTACAAGTCTATCCGGATCTTAGGTGCCCTGTCTCATAAGATCCTATGAATTGGAAGATTTAAGATCACGACCATGTAAGACTTATTCCATGACCATCTAACCAAGTCCCATGGTCATATGTGATCTAAGGGCTTCATCCAAATGCTAGTGAAGTAATAAAGAGCATAAGATGAAGATGGACATATAAAGAATATCATTCAAAAAAGATTGTTTTACTAGGAAATAGCTTATACATGGCCAACCTAATTGGAATGCTGGGCACTATTCTAACAATCACCCGAGAAACCAATGCTTTAGTATTTCAACAAGATATATTTATATTTGATTTTGGGACATATGTACTTTATTTCGGCAATTATACACTTAATTAAGCATGAAAGGGTAGCATCTACATGTTTTCTGAGGTATCAGTGCTTTTGTACTTCAATAAGGGAGATTTATACTTGATTTTTGAATTTTTGTACTTTATTTAAGCAATTATGCAGTTGATTTCTTGATTTTTCTTATAATAATGACGAATTTTAGTTTTGTCCCTTGTTTAGCCTTTTATTTCTTAGTAATTAACGAACAAAACTCTAAAATAGCCCGTAATAATTTAATGGCACGATTAAAATAGTGTAAAATATTAAAGAGATAACCATTAGTGTTCAATGAGTTAAAGTTATCATTCGCAATAGTGTAAGTATACCTATGCATTGAAACTTGTAAACGCAAGAGCATTTAACGATCATATCCATCATATCACTAGTACAAATTTGAACTTCAGTTGGTCTGATAATCTGAAAATATTGTACTTGAACCCCTATACAATTATTAGAGACTAATTATTCAATTCCACAAAGTGTACAATTATTAGAGGCTAATAAGGTAGATTTATACCTCATTTCAAGACATATGTACTTTATTTCGGCAATTATGCACTTGATTTAGCGAGAAAAGGTTGCATGTGCTTGTTGTATGAGATATCAATGCTTTTGTGCTTCAATAAGGGAGATTTACACTTGATTTAGGGAAATATGTACTTTATATCAGCAATTACGTACTTGATTTGGCGTGAAAAGGTAGCATGTGCATGTTGCCTGAGAAATCAGTACTTTTATACTTCAACAAGGGAGATTTACAATTGATTTCGGGACATATGGACTTCATTTCAACAATTATGCAGTTGATTAAGCGTGAAAATGTAGCATGTGCATGTTGTATGAGGTATCAATGCTTTAGTACTACAATAAGGGAGATTTATACTTGAATTTTAGATTTTTGTACTTTATTTAGGCAATTATGTAATTGATTTCTTGATTCCTATAATAATAATGATAAATTTTAGTTTTGTTCCATGTTTTGGCCTTTATTTCTTTGTAATTAACGAACAAAACTCAAAAAACTTCGTAATATTTAGTATGGTACTAATAAAATAATGTAAAATATTAAAGTGATAATCATTAGTGTTCAATGGGTTAAAGTTATTCTTTGCAGCAGTGTAAGGTATACCTATGCATTGAAAGTTGTAAAAGCAAGAGCATTTGATGATCATATCCATCATATCACCCTTACAAATTTGTACTTCAGTTGGTCTGATAGTATCAAAATACTGTACTTGAACTCCTATATAATTATTAGAGACTAATTATTCAATTGCACAAAGTGTACAATTATTAGAGACTAATAAAGAGATTTATATGTCATTTTGGGACATATGAACTTCATTTCGGCAATTATTCACTCATTTTAGTGTGAAAAGGTAGAATGTGCATTTGTCCAAGATATCAGTGCTTTTGTACATCAATAAGGAGATTTATACTTGATTTTAGGAAATATATACTTCATTTCGGCAATTATGTACTTGATTCAACGTGAAAAGGTAGCATGTGCATGTCGCCTGAGATATTGTGCCTTCGTACTTCAACAATGGAGATTTATACTTGATTTTGCGACATATATACTTCATTTTGGCTATTATGCACTTGATTTAGCGTGGAAATGCAGCATGTGCATCGAGATATCAATGCTTTTGCACTTCAATAAGGGAGATTTATATTTGATTTCAAGACATATGTACTTCATTTCGGCAATTATGCACTTGATTAAGTATGGAAAGGTAGCATGTGCATGTTGTCCGAGATATCAGTGCTTTTGAACTTCAATAAGGAAGATTTGTACTTGATTTCGAGATATATATACTTTATTTCGGGAATTATGCACTTGATTTAGCGTGAAAAGGTAGCATGTGCATGTTGTCTGAAATATCAATGGTTTTGTAATTCAATAAGAAAGATTTATACTTTATTTCTGAATTTCTGTACTTCGCTTTGGCAATGATGTAGTTAATTCTTGATTTTTGTACTAATAATGCGAATTTTAGTTTTGTTCCATGTAATTAACAAACAAAACTCTAAAATAATTTGTAATATTTAGTATGGTAAGAATAGAATAATGTTAAATTATTAAAGTAATAATCATTAGTGTTCAATAGATTATAGTCATCATTCGCGATACTTTAAAATATACCTATGCATTGAAAGTCATAAACACATGAGCAGTTGATGATCATATCCGTCCTATCACCCATACAAATATGTACTTTATTTGGTCCGATAGTCTCAAGACATTGTACTTGAACCCCTACACAAATATTGGAGACTAATTATTCAATTGTACAAAGTGTACAATTATTAAAGACTAATAAGGGAGATTTATACCTAATTTTGGGACATAGGTACTTCATTTCGGCAATTATATACTTGATTTTTTGTGAAAAAGATAGCATGTGCATGTTATCAGAGATATTAGTGCTTTTACACTTTAATAAGGGAGATTCACACATGATTTAGGGAAATACGTACTTCATTTCGACCATTATTGTCCAAAATATGTACTTCTTTTTAGAAATTTAATGCTTGATTTGGCTTGAAAAGATGACATGTGCATGTCGTCGAGACATCAGTGTATTTGTACTTCAACAAGGGAGATTTATACTTGATTTTGGGATATATGTACTTCATTTTGACAACTATGCACTTGATTAAACGTGAAAAGGTAGCATGTGCTTGTTGTCCGAGATATCAGTGCTTTTGAACTTCAATAAGGAAGATTTGTACTTGATTTCGAGATATATATACTTCATTTCGGGAATTATGCACTTGATTTAGCGTGAAAAGGTAGCATGTGCATGTTGTCTGAAATATCAATGGTTTTGTAATTCAATAAGAAAGATTTATACTTTATTTCTGAATTTCTGTACTTCGCTTTGGCAATGATGTAGTTAATTCTTGATTTTTGTACTAATAATGCGAATTTTAGTTTTGTTCCATGTAATTAACAAACAAAACTCTAAAATAATTTGTAATATTTAGTATGGTAAGAATAGAATAATGTTAAATTATTAAAGTAATAATCATTAGTGTTCAATAGATTACAGTCATCATTCGCGATACTTTAAAATATACCTATGCATTGAAAGTCATAAACACATGAGCAGTTGATGATCATATCCATCCTATCACCCATACAAATATGTACTTTATTTGGTCCGATAGTCTCAAGACATTGTACTTGAACCCCTACACAAATATTGGAGACTAATTATTCAATTGTACAAAGTGTACAATTATTAAAGACTAATAAGGGAGATTTATACCTAATTTTGGGACATAGGTACTTCATTTCGGCAATTATATACTTGATTTTTTGTGAAAAAGATAGCATGTGCATGTTATCAGAGATATTAGTGCTTTTACACTTTAATAAGGGAGATTCACACATGATTTAGGGAAATACGTACTTCATTTCAACCATTATTGTCCAAAATATGTACTTCTTTTTAGAAATTTTATGCTTGATTTGGCTTGAAAAGATGACATGTGCATGTCGTCGAGACATCAGTGTATTTGTACTTCAACAAGGGAGATTTATACTTGATTTTGGGATATATGTACTTCATTTTGACAACTATGCACTTGATTAAACGTGAAAAGGTAGCATGTGCTTGTTGTCCGAGATATCAGTGCTTTTGCACTTCAAAAAAGGAGATTTGCACTTGATTTCAAGACATGTGTACTTCATTTCGGGAATTATGCACTTGATTTAGTGTGAAAAGTTAGCTTGTGCATGTTGCCCGAGATATTAGTGTTTTTGTACTTCAACAAGGGAAATTTATACTTGATTTGGCAAAATATTTTCTTCATTTCGAAAATTATGTACTTGATTTGGCATGAAAAGGTAGCTTGTGCATGTCTCCCGAGACATCAGCGCTTTTGTGCCTCAACAAGGGACATTTATACTTTATTTCAAGATATATGTACTTTATTTCGGCAATTATGCACTTGATTTAGCGTGAAAAGGTACCTTGTGTATGTCGTTCGAGACATTAGTGCTTTTGTACTTCAGTAAGGAAGATTTATACTTGATTCTTAGATTTTTGTACTTCATTTAGGCAATTACGTAGTTGATTTCTTGATTTTTGTAATATTGATGATTAATTTTAGTTTTGTTCTATGTTTTGCCTTTTATTTCTTAGTAATTAACGATCATAACTCTAAAATACTTCGTAATATTTTTTACGGTACGAATTGAATAATATAAAATATTACAGTGACAACCATTAGTGTTCAACGGGTTAAAGTTATCATTCGCAGTAGTGTAAAGTATAGCTATGCATTGAAAGTTGTAAACACAAAAACATATGATGATCATTTCCAACCTATCACCCATACAAATACGTACTCCATTTCGTCCCATAGTCACAAAATATTGTACTTGAAACCCTACACAAATATTAGAGACTAATTATTCAATTGTACAAAGTGTACAATTATGCACTCGATTTCCAGTAAAAAGGTAGTATGTGTACGTTGTCCGACATATCAATGATTTCGTACTTCAATAAGGGAGATTTATACTTGATTCCAAGAAATATGTACTTCATTACAGCAATTATCTACTTCCTTTAGCATGAAAATATAGCATGTGCAAGTTGTTCGAGATATCAGTGCTTTTGTACTTCAAAAAGGGAGATTTATACTTGATTTTTGGATTTTTGTAGTTTATTTGAACCCCTACAAATATATTAGAGACTGATTATTCAATTCCACAAAATATACAATTATTAGAGACAAATAAGGGAGAGTTTCACCTCATTTCAGGACATATGTACTTTATTTCGGCAATTATGTACTTGATTTAGCGTGAAAAGGTAGCATGTGCACGTTGTCCGAGATATCAATGCATTTTTACTTCAATAAGGGAGATTTACACCTGATTTGGGGAAATATGTGCTTCATTTCGGCAATTACATACTTGGTTTGGCGTGAAAAAGTAGTATGTGAATGTCACCCAGGAAATTAGTGCTTTTATACTTCACCAAGGGAGATTTGTATTTGACATCGGGATATATGTACTCCATTTCGGCAATTATGCACTTGATTAAACATGGAAAGGTAGCTTGCGCATGTTGTCCGAGGTATCAGTGCTTTTGTACTTCAATAAGGGAGATTTATACTTGATTTTTGGATTTTTTTTACTTTATTTAGGCAATTATGTAGTTGATTTCTTGATTTTGAAATAATAAAGACGAATTTTAGTTTTGTTCCATGTCTTGCCCTTTATTTCTTAGTAATTAATGAACAAAACTCTAAAATACTTCATAATAGTTTCTATGACGAACAAAGTAATGTAAAATATTAAAGTGATAACCATTAGTGTTCAACGGGTTAAAGTTATCATTCGCAGTAGTGTAAAGTACACCTATGCATTGAAAGTTGCAAACCTATGCGCATTTGACAATCATATATGTCCTATTACCCATACAAATTTCTACTTTAGTTGGTTTGGTAGTCTCCAAATATTGTACTTGAAACCCTACACAATTATTAGAGACTAATTATTCAATTCCCCAAAGTGTACAATTATTAGAGATAAATAAGGGAGATTTATACCTCATTTCCAGACATATGTGCTTCATTTCAGCAATTATGTACTTGACTTTGCGAGAAAATGGCATGTGCATGTCGTCCGAGATATCAGTGCTTTTGTACTTCAGTAAGGGAGATTTACAATTGATTTGGAGAAATATGAACTTCATTTCGGCAATTATGTACTTGATTTAGCGTGAAAAAGTAACATGTGCATGCCATCGAGACATCAGTGATTTTGTACTTCAACAAGGCAGATTTATACTTTATTTTGGGACATATATACTTTATTTAGGCAATTTTATACTTGATTAAGCATGAAAAGGTAGCTTGTACATGTCGTCCGAGGTATCACTGTTTTTGTAATTCAATAAGGGAGATTTATACTTGATTTCTGGATTTTTGTACTTTATTATGGCAATTATGTAGCTGATTTCTTCATTTTTGTACTAATAATGACGAATTTTAGTTTTGTTCCATGCCTTGCCTTTTACTTCTTAGTAATTAATGAACAAAACTCTAAAATACTTCGTAATATTTAGTATGGCACGAATGAAATAATGTAAAATATTAAAATGATAACCATTAGTGTTCAACAGGTTAAAGTTATAATTCGCAGTAGTGTAAAGTATACCTATGCATTTAAAGTTGCAAATCCAAGCACATTTGACGATCATATCCATCCTAGCACCCATACAAATTTATACTTCAGTTGGTACAATAGTCTCCAAATATTGTACTTGAACCACTACACAATTATTAGTGACAAATTATTCAATTCCCCAAAGTGTACAATTATTAGAGATGAATAAGGGAGATTTATACCTCATTTCGGGACATATGTGCTTTATTTCGGCAATTATGTACTTAACTTTGCGAGAAAACAGCATGTGCATGTCGTCCGAGATACCAGTGCTTTTGTACTTCAATAAGGAAGATTTACAGTTGATTTGGGGAAAAATGAACTTCATTTTGGCAATTATGTACTTGATTTAGCGTGAAAAAGTAGCATGTGCATGTCATCGAGAAATCAATACTTTTGTAATTCAATAAGGGAGATTTATACTTGATTTCTAGATTTTTGTACTTCATTATGGCAATTATGTAGTTGATTTCTTGATTTTTGTACTAATAATGATGAATTTTAGTTTTGTTTCATGTTTTGCCATTCATTTATTAGTAATTAACGAACAAAACTCTAAAATACTTCGTAATATTTAGAATGGTATGAATAAACTAATGTCAAAATATTAAAGTGATAACCAATAATGTTCAACAGGATAAAGTTATCTCTGGCAGTAATGTAAAGTATAACTGGGCGTTGAAAGTTGTAAACAAAAGAGTATTTGACAATCATATCCATCCTATTACCTGTACAAATATGTACTTTAGTTGGTCCGATAGTCTCAAAATATTATCCTCGAACCCTTATACTATTGTTAGAGACTAATTATTCAATTGCACGAAGTGTACAATTATTAGAAACTAAAAAAGGAGATTTATACCTGATTCCAGGATATATATATACCTCATTTCAGCAATTATGTACTTGATTTAGAGTGAAAATGTGACATGTGCATGTTGTCCGAGATATCAATGCTTTTGTACTTCAATAAGTGATATTTACACTTGATTGGGGAAATATGTACTTCAGTTCAGAAATTTTGTACTTGATTTGGTGTCAAAACGTAGCATGTGCATGTCACTAGAGAAATTAGTGCTTTTGTACTTCAACAAGGGAGATTTATATTTTATTTCGGGACATATGGACTTCATTTCTGCAATTATGTACTTTATTAATAATGAAAATGTAGCATGTGCATGCATGCTGTCTGAGGTATCTGCGCTTCTGTACATCAATAAAGGAGATTTATAATTGATTTTTGGATTTTTGTACTTTATTTAGGCAATTATGTAGTTGATTTCTTCATTTTTGTAATAATAATGATGAACTTTAGTTTTGTTCCACATTTTGCCTTTTATTTCTTAGTGATTAACGAGCAAAACTCTAAAATACTTTGCAATATTTAGTATGGTATGAATAAAATAATGTTAAAATATTAAAGTGATAACCATTAGTGTTCAACGGATTAAAGTTATCATTTGCAGTAGTGTAAAGTATACCTACGCATTGAAAGTTGTAAAAACAAGAGCATTTGACGATCATATCCATCCTATCACCCGTACAAATTTGTACTTCAGTTGGTCTGATACTCTCAAAATACTGTACTTGAACTCCTATATAATTATTACTGATTAATTATACAATTGCACAAAGTGTAGAATTATTAGAGACTAATAAGGGAGATTTACACATCATATTGGGACCTATGCACTTCAATTCGGCAATTATGCACTAATTGTTTACTTTAATGAGAGAGATTTATACTTGATTTTGGGACATATATACTTCATTTTGGCTATTATGCACTTGATTTAGCGTAGAAGGGCTACATGTGCATATTGTCCAAGATATCAATGCTTTTGTACTTGGGTAAGGGAGATTTATCTTTGATTTTGGGACATATGTACTTTATTTCAGCAATTATGCACTTGATTAAGCGTGGAAAGGTAACATGTGTATGTTGTCCGAGATATCAACGCTTTTGCACTTCAATAAGGGAGATTTGTACTTGATTTCGAGACATATATACTTTGTTTTGGGAATTATGTGCTTGATTTACTGTGGAAATGTAGCATGTGCATGTTGTCCGAAATATCCACTCTGTACTTCATTTTGGGAATTATGTAGTTGATTTCTTGATTTTTGTGCTAATAATGATGAATTTTAGTTTTGTTCCATGTTTTGCCATTTATTTCTTTGTAGTTAACAAACAAAACTCTAAAATAATTTGTAATATTTAGTATGGTATGAATAGAATAATGTTAAAATATTAAAGTGATAACAGTTAGTGTTCAATAGGATAAAGTGATCTTTCGCAGTAGTGTAAAGTATACGTTGGCGTTGAAAGTTGTAAATACAAGAGTATTTGACGATCATATCCATTCTATCACCTGTACAAATATGTACTTTAGTTGATCCAATAGTCTCAAAATATTGTACTTGAACCCCTATACAATTGTTAGAGACTAATTATTCAATTGCACGAAGTGTACAATTGTTAGAGACTACTAAGAGAGATTTACACTTGATTTCGAGACTTACATGCTTCATTTGGCAATTATGTATTTGATTGAGCGTGAAAAGGTAGCATGTGCATGTTGTCCAAGATATACATGCTTTTGTACTTCAATAAGCGAGATTTACACTTAATTTGGGGAAATGTGCACTTCATTTCAGAAAATTTCGTACTTGATTTGGCGTGAAAAGGTAGCATGTGTATGTGGCCTGAGAAATTAGTGCTTTTGTACTTCAACAAGGGAGATTTATATTTTATTTCGGGACACATGTACTTTATTTCGGCAAATATGCACTTGACTAAGCATGAAAAGGTAGCCTGTACATGCCGTCTAAGATATTAACACTTTGTACTTCAATAAGGGAGGTTTACACTTGATTTCTGGATTTTCGTAATTCATTATGGCAATTACATAGTTGAATTCTCCATTGTTGTACTAATAATGACAAATTTTAGTTTTGCTTCATGTTTTGCCTTCCATTTATTGGTAATTAACAAACAAAACTCAAAAATACTTTGTAATATTTAGTATGGTATGAATAAACTAATGTTAAAATATTGAAGTGATAACCATTAGTGTTCAACGGGATAAAGTTATCTTTTGCATAGTGTAAAGTATACCTAGGCATTGAAAATTGTAAACATAAGTGTATTTGACGACCATATCCATCTTATCACCCGTACAAATATGTGCTTCAGTTGGTCCAATAGTGTAAAAATATTGTACTTGAACCCCTATATAATTGTTAGAGACTAATTATCAATTGCACAAAGTGTACAATTATTAGAAACTAATAAGGAAGATTTATACTTGATTTCGGGACATATGTACCACATTTCAGCAATTATATACTTGATTTAGTGTGAAAAGGTAACTTCTGCATGTTGTCTGAGATATCAATGCTTTTGTACTTCAATAAGGGATATTTACACTTTACTTGGGGAATATGCACTTTATTTCAGAAATTTTGCACTTGATTTGGCTTGAAAACGTAGCATGTGCATTTCGCCCGAGAAATTAGAGCTTTTGTACCTCAATAAGGGAGATTTATATTTTATTTTGTGACATACGTACTTCATTTCGGCAATTATGCACTTGATTAAGCATGAAAAGGTAGCATGTGCATGTTGTCCCAGGTATCAGTATTTTTGTACTTAAATAAGGGAGATTTATTCCTGATTTTTGGATTTTTGTACTTTATTTAGGCAATTGTGTAGTTGATTTCTTGATTTTTGTAATAATATTGATGAATTTTAGTTTTGTTCCATGTTTTGCGTTTTATTTCTTTGTAATTAATGAACAAAACTCTAAAATACTTCGTAATATTTAGTATGGTACTAATAAAATAATGTAAAATATTAAAGTGGTAACCATTAGTATTCAACGAGTTAAAGTTATAATTCGTAGTAGTTAGGGGTGAGCATCGGTCGGTTCGGTAAATTAACCGACCAAACCGATCAGTTAATTCACCGAAAATGTATAAAAAAATTTAACCGTTTACCGCACCGAAATTTTTCGGTTCGGTTTGGATAATTTACCAATTGACCAATCTTTATTTGATATTTTTTTTCAATATTATTATTCAACAATATAATATTATAGTTGAAACAAAAACTTAATTATTTTGATTCAAGTAAAAACAAGCAATCTAATTATTTTTAAAATCACAATAAAGAACTTTCAATACTATAGAACAAGTAACATGTATTAGTAAATAATACACCTAAAAATTGTCATACGTTTTACCCCTGTTTAGCAAGCTTTTGAAAAACTTTTGAATATCTTCTAATTAAGTTACAACAAGAAAAATCTAGAATTAAATGGACTCAATTCAAAAATTAAAATTTTATTTAACTGAGAATGTATTTGCATAAATAGTTTTCTAGTAAACAATTCAAAAAGAATACAACCTGAACTTTATAAATCTAAAGCTACTCCTCATTATTTTTAGATCACATATGCTTATTGCCATATTTACATAATATATAAAGCAAAAATCGAGCAACTTACACAATGTTTGAGAATTTATAAAAATTTGGTTAAATCGGTTTTAACCGATTTTTTATGGAAAATTAACCGAGCCGAGAAAATTTCTAAAAAATTAACCGTTAACCGAACCGAAAATTAACTGGACAAAACAGTTTGGTAAATTCAGTTACAGTTCGGTTGGTTAATTGGTTTTTTCGGTTAATGGAGAATTTTGTTCACCCCTAGCAGTAGTGTAAGGTATACCTATATATTGAAAGTGGTAAAAACAAGAGCATTTTACGATCATATTCGTCCTATCACCCGTACAAAGTTGTACTTCAATTGGTCTGATAGTCTCAAAATACTATACTTAAACTCCTATATAATTATTTTAGACTAATTATTCAATTGCATAGAGTATACAATTATTAGAGACTAATAACGGAGATTTATACGTCATTTCGGGACATATGAACTTGATTTAGTGTGAAAAGATAGAATGTCCATGTTGTCCAAGATATCAGTGCTTTTGTACTTCAATAAGGGAGATTTATACTTGATTTTGGCATATATAAATAATTCGTTTTGGCTATTATGAACTTGATTTAGCGCGGAAAGGCAGTATGTGCATTGTCCTGAGATATTAGTACTTTTGTACTTCAATAAGAGAGATTTATATTTGATTTTGGGACATATGTACTTTTCTTCAGTAATTATGCACTTGATTAAGTGTGGCAAGGTAGCATGTGCATGTTGTCTGAGATATCAATGCTTTTGTACTTCAATAAGGGAGATTTGTACTTGATTTCAAGACATATGTACTACATTTCGGGAATTATGCACTTGATTTAGCGTGGACAGGTAGCATGTGCATGTTGTCCGAAATATCAGTGTTGTTGTACTTCAATAAAGGAGATTTATAATTTATTTTGGGATTTTTGGACTTCATTTTGGCAATTATGTAGTTGATTTCTTGATTTTTGTACTGATAATAATGAATTTTAGTTTTATTCCATGTTTTGCCTTTTATTTCTTTGTAATTAACAAACATAACTCTAAAATAATTTGTAATATTTAGTATGGTATGAATAGAATAATGTTAAAATATTAAAGTGATAATAATTAGTGTTCAATGGGATAAAGTTATCTTTTGCAGTAGTGTAAAGTATACCGAGGCGATGAAAGTTGTAAACACAAGAGTATTTGAAGATCATATCCATCCTATCACCCATACAAATATGTGCTTCAGTTGGTCCAACAGCCTCCAAATATTGTACTTGAACCTCTATACAATAATTGGAGACTAATTATTCAATTGCACAAAGTGTACGATTATTAGAAACTGATAAGGGTAATTTATATTTGATTTTGGGACATATGTACCTCATTTCAGCAATTATATACTTGATTTAGCTTGAAAAGGTAGCTTGTGCATGTTGTTCGAGATATCAGTGCTTTTGTACTTCAATAAGGGATATTTATAGTTGATTTGGGGAAATATGTACTTCTTTTCAGAAATTTTGTACTTGATTTGGAGTGAAAAGGTAGCATGCGCATGTCGCCTAAGAAATTAGTGCTTTTGTACTTCAACAAGGGAGATTTAGATTTTATTTCGGGACATATGTACTTCATTTCGGCAATTATGCACTTGATTAAGCATGGTAAGGTAGCACACGCATGTTGTTCTAAGTATTAGTGCTTTTGTACTTCAATATTGGAGATTTATACTTTTTTCTTTTTATTTTTGTACTTTATTTAGGCAATTATGTAGTTGATTTCTTGTTTTTTTGCAACAATAATGATGAATTTTAGTTTTTTTCCCTTGTTTTGCCTTTTATTTCTTAGTAATTAACAAACAAAACTCTAAAATACTTCGTAATATTTAGTATGTTATGAATAAAATAATGAAAAATATGAAAGTGATAACGATTTGTGTTCAACGAGTTAAAGTTATCATTCGCGGTAGCGTAAAGTATACCTATGCAATGAAAGTTGTAAACACAAGAGCATTTGACAATCATATCTATCCTACCACCCGTACAAATTTGTGCTACAACTGGTTTGATAGTCTTAAAATATGGCACTTGAACCCCTATACAATTATTAGAGACTAATTTTTAGTTGCACAAACTATACAATTATTAGAGACTAATAAGGGAGATTTATACTTGATTTTGAGACATATGTACTTCATTTCAGCAATTATGTACTTGATTTAGTGAGAAAAGGTAACATGTGCATGTTGTCCGAGATATCAATACTTTTGTACTTCAATAAGGGATATTTACACATGATTTAGTGAAATATGTATTTCATTTCAGAAATTAGGTATTTGATTTGGCGGGATAGGGTAGCATGTGCATGTCACCCGATAAATCAGTGTTTTTGTACTTTAGTAAGGGAGATTTATATTTTATTGCGGGACGTGTGTACTTTATTTCAGTAATTATGCACTTGAGTAAGCATGAAAAGGTAGATGTGCATGTTGTTCGACGTATCAGTGCTTTCATACTTCAATAAAAGAGATTTATACTTGATTTTTGGATTTTTGTAGTTTATTTAGGCAATTATGTTGTTGATTTCTGGATATTTGTAAAAATAATGATGAATTTTAGTTTTGTTCCTTGTTTTGCCTTTTATTTCTTAGTGATTGACGAACAAATCTCAAAAAAACTTCACAATATTTAGTATGGTATGAATAAAATAATATAAAATATTAAAGTGATAACCATTAGTGTTCAACAGGTTAAAGTTATCATTCGCAATAGTGTAAAGTATACCTAGGCATTGAATGTTGTAAACACAAGAGCATTTGACGATCATATACATCCTATCACGCATACAAATATGTCCTTCAGTTGGTCCCACGGTCTCAAAATATTGTACTTGAACCCCTATACAATTATTGGAGACTAATTATTCAATTGCACAAAGTGTACAATTATTAGAGACTAATAAGGGAGATTTATACTTCATTTCGTAACATATGTACTTTATTTCAGCAATTATGTACTTGATTTAGCGAGAAAAGGTAGCATGTGCTTGTTGTTCGAGATATCAACGCTTTTGTACTTCAATAAGGTATATTTGTAGTTGATTTGGGGAAATATATACTTCTTTTCAGAAATTTTGTACTTGATTTGGCGTGAAAAGGTAGCATTGCATGTTGCCCGAGAAATCAATGCATTTGTACTTCAACAAGGGAGATTTATATTTTATTTCCAAACATATGTACTTCATTTTGGCAATTATGCACTTGATTAAGCACGAAAAGATAGCATGTCCATATTGTCTGAGTTATTAGTGCTTTTGTGCTTCAATAAGGGAGATTTATAAATGATTTTTTTTATTTTTGTACTTTATTTAGGGAATTATGTACTTGATTTCTTGATTTTTGTAATAATAATGTTGAATTTTAGTTTTGTTCCTTATTTTTCCATTTATTTCTTTGTAATTAACGAACAAAACTCTAAAATACATCGTAATATTTAGTGTAGTACGAATAAAATAATGTAAAATCTTAAAGGGATAACCATTAGTGTCCAACAGGTTAAAGTTATCATTCGCAGTAGTGTAAAGTATACCTACGCATGGAAAGTTGTAAGCACAAAGGCATTTGATGATCAAATCCATCCTATCACTCGTACAAATTTGTACTTCTTTTGGTCAAAAGTCTCAAAATATTGCAGTTGAACCCCTATAGAATTATTAGAGACTAATTATTCAATTCCACAAGGTGTACAATTATTAGATACTAATAAGGGATATTTATACCCCATTTCGGGACACATGTACTTTATTTTGCCAATTATGCACTTGATTTAGAGTGAAAAGGTAGCACGTGCATGTTGGCCAAGATATCAATGCTTTTGTACTTCAATAAAGGAGATTTACGCTTGATTTCGGGAAACATGCACTTCATTTCGGCAATTATGGACTTGATTTAGTGTGGAAAGGTGGCATGTGCATGTCGCCCAAGAAATCAGTGCTTTAGTGCTTCAACAAGGGAGATTTATATTTTATTTTGGGACATATGTACTTTATTTCGGCAATTATGCACTTGACTGAGCATGAAAAGGCAGCGTGTGCATGTTGTCCGAGGTATCACTACTTTTGAACTTCAATTAGGAAGATTTATACTTGATTTTTGGATTTTTTTTTCACTTTATTTAGGCAATTATGTAGTTGATTTCTTGATTTTTGTAATAATAATGATGAATTTTAGTTTTGTTCAATGTTTGGCCTTTTATTTCTTAGTAATTAACTAACAAAACTCTAAAAAACATTGTAATATTTAGTACGGTGCGAATAAAATAATGTAAAATATTAAAATGATAACCATTAGTGTCCAACAGAATTAGTAGAGACTAATTATTCAATTTCACAAAGTGTACAACTATTTAAGACTAATAAAGGAGATTTATACCTCATTTCCGCAATTATGTACTTGATTTAGAATGAAAGGGTAGCATGTGCTTGTTTTCCGAGATATCAATGCTTTAGTGCTTCAATAAGGGAGATTTACACTTGATTTGGGGAAATATGTACTTTATTTTTGCAATTATGTACTTGATTCGGCGTGCAAATATAGCATGTGCATGTCGCCCGAGACATCATTGCTTTATACTTCAATAGGGGAGATTTACACTTGATTTTGGGACATATATTCTTCATTTTGGCCATTATGCACTTGATTTAGCGTGGAAAGCATGTGATATTGTCCGAGATATCAGTGTTTTTGTACTTCAATAAGGGAGATTTATATTTGATTTCGGGACATATGTACTTCATTTTAGCAATTATGCACTTGATTAAGCATGGAAAGGTAGCATGTGCATGTTGTCCAAGATATCAGTGCTTTTGTACTTCAATAAGGGAGATTTGTACTTGATTTCGAGACATATGTGCTTCATTTTGCGAATTATGCACTTGATTTAGCGTGCAAAGGTAGCATATGCATGTTGTCCGAAATATCAATGCTTTTGTACTTCAATAAGGGAGATTTATACTTTATTTTTGGATTTTTGTACTTCATTTTGGCAATTATATATGTAGTTGATTTTTTGTTTTTGTACTGATAATAATGAATTTTAGTTTTGTTCCATGTTTGCCCTTTATTTCATAGTAATTAACAAACAAAACTCTAAAATAATTTGTAATATTTAGTATGGTATGAATAGAAAAATGTTAAAATATTAATGTGAACCCCTACACAAATATTTACTATGGTTTGAATAGAATAATGTTTGTCCTGTAGTCTCAAAATATTGTACTTGAATCCCTACACAAATATTGGAGACTAATTATCCAATTGCACAAATTGTACAATTATTAAAGACTAATAAGGGAGATTTATACTTGATTTCAGGACATTTGTACTTCATTCTACAATTATATACTTTATTTCACGTGAAAAGATTGCATGTGCATGTTATTCGAGATATCAGTGCTTTTACACTTCAATAAGGGAGATTTACACTCGATTTGGGGAAATATGTACCTTATTTTGGTCATTATGTACTTGGCTTAGCGTGAAAGGATAGCATGTGCATGTCGCCAAGACCTCAGTGCATTTGTACTTCAACAAGGGAGATTTATGCTTGATTTGGGGATATATAAACTTCATTTCGACAACTATACACTTGATTAAGCGTGAAAAGGTAGCATGTGCATGTTGTCCGTGAAAATATAGCCTTTGTACTTCAATAAAGGAGATTTATACTTGATTTCGAGACATATGTACTTTATTTCGGGAATTATGTGCTTGATTTAGCATGAAAATATAGCATATGCATGTTGTCCAAGATATCAGCGCTTTTGGATTTCGACAAGGGAGATTTATATTTGATTTGGCGAAATATGTTCTCCATTTCAGCAATTATATACTTGATTTAGCGTGAAAAGGTAGCTTGTGCATGTCGCCCGAGATATCAGTACTTTTATGCCTCAACAAGGGAGATTTGTACTTGATTTCGAGACATACGTACTTCATTTCGGCAATTATGCACTTGATTTAGCATGAAAAGGCAACATGTGCATGTTGTCTGACATATCAGTGCTTTTGTACTTCAATAAAGGATATTTATACTTGATTCCAAGAAATATGTACTTCATTACAGCAATTATGTACTTGATTTAGCACGACAGGTAGAATGCGCATCTTGTCCGAGTTATCAGTGTATTTGTACTTTAAAAGGGGAGATTTATACTTGATTTTTGGATTTTTGTACTTCATTTTGGCAATTATGTAGTTGATTTCTTGATTTTTGTACTAATATTGATGAATTTTAGTTTTGTTCCATGTTTTACTTTCTATTTCTTAGTAATTAACGAACAAAACTCTAAAATACTTTGCAATATTTAGTATGGTATGAATAAAATAATGTTAAAATATTAATGTGATAACCATTGGTGTTCAATGGATTAAAGTTATCATTCGCAGTTGTGTAAAGTATACCTACGCATTCAAAGTTGTAAACACATGAGCATTTAATGATCATATCCATACTACCACCCCATACAAATATGTACTTCACTTGGTCTAATAGTCTCAAAATATTGTACTTGAACCCCTATAGAAATATTAGAGAGCAATTATTCAATTGCACAATGTGTACAGTTATTAAAAACTAATAAGGCAGATTTATACTTGATTTCGGGACATATGTACTTCATTTCGGCAATTATGTTCTTGATTTAGTGTGAAAAGGTAGCATGTGCATGTTGTCAGAGATATCAAAGCTTTTATGCTCCAATAAAGGAGATTTACACTTGATTTGGGGAAATATGTACTTCATTTCAGCTATTATGTACTTGGTTTAGCATGAAAATGTGGCATGTGCATGTCTCCGAGACATCAGTGTTTTTGTACTTCAACAAGGGAGATTTATACTCGATTTTGGGACATATGTAATTCATTTTGGCAATTATGTACTTGATTAAGCATAGAAGGGTAGCATGTGCATGTTGTCCGAGATATCAAGGCTTTTTTAGTTTAATAAGGGTGTTATATACCTTATTTTGAGATAAATGTACTTCACTTCGGCAATTGTACACTTAATTTAGCATGAAATGGTAGCATGTGTACGTTGTCTGAGATATCAGGTCTTTTGTACTTCAATAAGGGAGATTTATACTTTATTTCGGGACATATGTACTTCATTTTGTCAATTATGCACTTGATTTCTAGTGAAAATGTAGCATGCGCATGTTGCCTAACGTATTATTGTTTTTCTACTCCAATAAAGGAGATTTATACTTGATTTAGGGAAATATGTACTTCATTACGGCAATTATATACTAGATTTAGCATGAAAAGGTGGCATGTGCAAGTTGTCCAAGATATTAGTGCTTTCGTACTTTAATACCGGAGATTTATATTCGATTTCTGGATTTTTGTACTTTATATTAGCAATTATGTTCTTGATTTAGCATGAAAAGATAGCATGTGCATGTCGCCCGAGACATCAGTGCTTTTGTACTTCAACAAGTTAGACTTAAAATTGATTTCGGGACATATGTACTTCATTACGGCAATTATATACTAGATTTAGAGCGAAAATGTAGCACGTGAATGTTGCCTAAGATATCAATATTTTTGTACTTCAATGACGGTGATTTATACTTGATTTCTTGATTTTCATAATTAATTTTGGCAGTTACGTAGTTGATTTCTAGATTTTTGTAAAAATAATGATGAATTTTAGTTTTGTTCCTTGTTTTGCCTTTTATTTCTTATTGATTAACGAACAAAACTCAAAAAAACTTCATAATATTTAGTATGGTATGAATAAAATAATGTAAAATATTTAAGTGATAATCATTAGTGTTTAATAGGTTAAAGTTATCATTCGCAATAGTGTAAAGTATACTTATGCATTGAAAGTTGTAAACACAAGAGCATTTGACGATCATATCCATCCTATCACCCGTACAAATATGTACTTCAGCTGGTCTGATAGTCTCAACATATTGTACTTGAACCCCTATACAATTACTAGAGACTAATTATTCAATTTCACAAAGTGTACAATTATTAGATACTAATAAGGGAGATTTATGCTTGATTTTGGGACATATGTACTTCATTTTAGAAATTAGTGTCAAAAGGTAGCATGTGTATGTTGTTCAATATATCAGTGTTTTTGTACTACAATAGGGGAGATTTACACTTGATTTGGGGAAAATAT
The DNA here is from genome assembly GCA_018894105.1 of Jacaranda mimosifolia. Classification (NCBI taxonomy): domain Eukaryota; kingdom Viridiplantae; phylum Streptophyta; class Magnoliopsida; order Lamiales; family Bignoniaceae; genus Jacaranda; species Jacaranda mimosifolia. The sequence goes on along the minus strand of CM032130.1, from coordinate 10,552,414 downwards.
ATTCATTTTGGCAATTATGTACTTGATTTAGCATGAAAAGGTAGCATGTGCATGTTGTTTGAGATATCAGTGCTTTTGTACATCAATATGATAGATTTATACTTGATTTCGGGACATATGTACTTTATTTCAGCAATTATGCACTTGATTTAGCGAGAAAATGTAGCTTGTGCATGTTGTCCGAGATATCTGTGTTTTTGTACTTCAATAAGGACAATTTATACTTGATTTGTGGAAATATGTACTTCATATCGGCCATTACGTACTTAATTTAGCGTGAAAAGGTATCATGTGCGTGTCACCCAAGACATCAATGCTTCTGTACTTCATTTCGGCAATTGTACACTTGATTTAGTGTGGGAAGGTAGCACATGCATGTTGTTTGAGATATCAGTATTTTTTTACTTCAATGAAGGATATTTATACTAGATTTCTAGATTTTTATAATTCATTTCGACAATTATGTAGTTGCTTTCTTGATTTTTGCACTAATAGTGATGAATTTTAGTTTTGTTCCATGTTTTGCCGTTTAATTCCTAGTAATTAACGAACCAAACTCTCAAATTCTTCGTAACATTTAGTATGGTATGAATAAAATAATGTTAAAATATTAAAGTGATAACTGCTAGTGTTTAACGGGTTAAAGTTATCATTCGCAGAAGTATAAAGTATACCAATGCATTGAAAGTCACAAACAAAAGAGCATTTGATGATCATATCCATCCTATCACCTGTACAAATATGTACTTCAGTTGGACCGATAGTCTCAAGACATTGTGCTTGAACCCCTATACAATTGTTAGAGACTAATTATTCAATAGCACAAAGTGTACAATTATTAGAGACTAATAAAGGAGATTTATACTTGATTTCAGGACATATGTATTTTATTTCAGTAATTATATACTTGATTTAACATGAAAATATAGCATGCGCATGTTGTGTGAGATATCAGTGTTTTTATACCTCAACAAGGGAGATTTACACTTTATTTGGGGAAATACGTACTCTATTTCGGCCATTATATACATGGTTTAGTGTTAAAAGATAGCTTGTGCATGTCGCCGAGACATTAATGCTTTTGTACTACAATAAGGGAGATTTATACTTGATTTCGGGATATATGTACCTCATTTTCACAATTACGTACTTGATTTTGTGTGAAAAGGTTGCATGTGCATGTTGTCCGAGATATCAGTACTTTTGTACTTCAATAAGGGAGATATGTACTTGATTTTGGGACATATGTACTTCATTTAAGTAATTGTGCACTTGATTTAGCGTGAAAAGGTAGCATGTGCATGTTATCCGGGATATCAGTGTTTTTTTACTTCGATAAGAGAAATTTGTACTTGATTTGGGGAACTTTGTTCTTTATTTCGGCAATTATGTACTTAATTTAGCATGTGAAGGTTGCCTATGCATGTTGCCTGAGATATCAGTGTTTTTGTACTTTAATAAGGGAGATTTATATTTTATTTCAGCACATACGTACTTCGTTTCGGCAATTATGCACTTGATTTAGCTTGAAAAAGTAGCATGTGCATGTCATCCAAGATATCAGTGCTTTTGAAGTTCGATATGGAAGATTTATACTTTATTTTTGGATTTTTGTACTTCATTAAGGCAATTATGAAGTTGATTTCTTGATTTTTGTAATAATGATGATGAATTTGAGTTTTGTTCCATGTTTTACCTTTTATTTTGTAGTAATTAACGAACAAAACTCCAAAATACTTCGCAATATTTAGTACAGCACGAATAGAATAATGAAAAATATTAAAGTGACAACCATTAGTGTTCAACGGGTTAAAGTTATCACTCGCAATAGTGTAAAGTATAGCTATGCATTGAAAGTTGCAAACACAAGAGCATTCGGCGATCATATCCATCCTAGCACCTGCAAAAATTTGTACTCCAGTTGGTTCGATAGTCTCCAAATATTGTATTTGAAGCCCTATACAATTATTAGTGACTAATTATTCAATTCCACAAGGTATACAATTATTAAAGACTAATAAGATTGATTTATACCTCATGTCGGGACATATGTACTTCATTTTGGCAATTATGTACTTCACTTACTGAGAAAAGGTAGCATGTGCATGTTGTCCGAGATATCAGTGATTTTGTACTTCACTAAGGGAGATTACACTTCATTTGGTTAAATATGTACTTCATTTCAGCAATTATGTACTTGATTTAGCATGAAAAGGTAGCATGTGCATGTTGCTGAGACATCAGTACTTCTGTACCTCAACAAATGAGATTTATACTTGATTTTGGGACATACATACTTTATTTTGGCAATTTTGCACTTGATTAAGCATTAAAAGATAGCATGTGCAAGTTGCCCGAGATATCAGTGCTTTTCTACTTCCATTAGGGAGATTTTTCCTTTATTTTTGGATTTTTGTAATTCATTTTGGCAATTACGTAGTTGGTTTCTTGATTTTTGTACTAATATTGATGAATTTTTGTTTTGCTCCATGTTTTGCCTTTCTTTTTCCTAGTAATTAACGAACAAAACTCTAAAATACTTTGTAATAATTAATATGGTACGAATAAAGTAATGTTAAATTATTAAAGTTATAACTAGTAGTTTTCGGCGGATTAAAGTTACCATTCACAGTAGTGTAAAGTATACCCATGCATTTAAAGTTGTAACCACAAGAGCATTTGACAATCATATTCATCCGATCACCCATACAAATAGGTACTTTAGTTGGTCCGATATTCTCAAAATATTGTACTTGAACCCCTATACAATTATTAGAGACTAATTATTCAATTGCACAAAGTGTACAACTATTAGGGACTAATAATTGAGATTTATACTTGATTTCCAGTGAACATGTAGCATGTGCATGTTGTCCCAAATATCAGTACTTTTGTGCTTCAATAAGAGAGATTTATACCTGATTCCAGGAAATATGTACTTCATTACAGCAATCATGTACTTGATTTAGCATGAAAATGTAGCATGTGCATGTTGTCTGAGATATCAGTGCTTTTGTACTTCAAAAGGGATATTTATACTTGATTTATGGATTTTTGTACTTCATTTTGGCAATTATGTAGTTGATTTCTTGATTTTTGTACTAATATTGATGAATTTTAGTTTTGTTCCATATTTTTCCTTTTATTTCTTAGTGATTAACGAGCAAAACTCTAAAATACTTTGCAATATTTAGTATGGTATGAATAAAATAATGTTAAAATATTAAAGTGATAACCATTAGTGTTCAACGGATTAAAGTTATCATTCGCAGTAGTGTAAAGTATACCTATGCATTGAAAGTTGTAAACACATGAGCATTTGACGATCATATTCATCCTATCACCCATACAAATATGTACTTCATTTGGTCGGATAGTCTCAAAATATTGGACTTGAACCCCTACATCAATATTATGGGAATAGTGCCCAGCAAGCCAATTGGATTGACCTTGTAACAGCTATTTCCTTGTAAAACTATCTTGATTGAATGATATTCTTTATATGGCCATCTTCATCTTATGCTTTATATTACTTCATTTGCATTTGGATGAAGCCCTTAGATCACACATGACTACGTGAATTGGTTTGATGATCGTAGAATAAGTCTTACACGTTCGTGATCTCAAATCTTCCAAGTCATAGGATCTTACGAGACGGGGCATCTAAGATCCGGATAGACTTGCACTAACAATGCATAAATCCAAGAGTTGGATATTGCCCCGTTCCATGAACAATCTGTATGAGATACGGGTGCATGTTAGTAGGTGCTTGTTTGAGAGCAAGGCACTGAAGACCCTTCGGAGAATCCACTAGATAGCCATAATGGCAAGTCGGCAGTAGTTAGTTCTCCCGCTTACGCTAGTGCATATTATTAGTCCTCTGACCTGAGGATCCATGGTAATCTTGTGTCTGATCGTCATGCTTTGACTCTTCCTTGACCACTTAGCGAGTCTTTCAGGTTGAGGTTGGGTATGAGCTACTTGGCATAGAGGTTTGTGAGATCTAATATGGAATACGACTCCTCACTTTTGTGAAGGGCGAGTGCATCTCCTATGTATTCTATAATGATCAATTACAAGAAATCCTTGCGTAAGGTGGTGTGACAATTTGGAAAAATATTTTTCCAAAGGTGAGGTCACACAAGGGAATCGAACATTGAGAATGGAAATATAGTATTGAGGCTATTAGGGAGTCGACAAATATCTTTCCCTAAGCCTCTTTCTGGAGATAGGAGATGAAAGGACCGTATTTGCATGGCATGTGTAGAGCTATGATGGTTCTCCAAAATATTCATTTTGGCTAATTAGTTGGGGCTTGAGGTTGGACATCGACCACGGAGTTGGGTACTCTTCAATTAATGAGATTAATTGAATTGAGTCGATTAGTTTAAAAGGTGTTTTAAACTAAAATGAATATGAGATATTCAAAAGTCACAAAGAGTTGTGAGCCCATGTCCAATGAATGGTAGAACCTATTGGGTCACACACAAAAGCCAAATAGCTTCCAAAATTGGTAGAGTAATTTTCCAAGTGTTGGAAAAATCACCCTTGGGTGACCGATTTTCAAAGGTCCAATCCAACGGTCAATTTTGGTTTGATTAATTTAAATGTTAAATTAATCAACTAATTTAAGAGTTAAATTAGACCAATAGTTAAGGAGTTAATTATTTGGTACCATGATTGACCATCAATTGGACAAGTTGACTTAAAGAGTTAAGTTGACTAACTTAAGCTTAAGAGTTAAGCTTGTTTGATTTAAGAGTTAAATCAAAGGTTAATTAATTAAATTAAAGTGTTTAATTTAATAAATGGGAAGAATAGTTTTTGGAGGGAAAATTTAATGAAGTGTTCATTTAAATTAGCATCTTAATTAATTTAGAATTAGATTCCAAATGAAATTGAAATGCACTTGAAATTCAAGTAAGACTTGAATTTGAATTTTGCCAACTTGGCATGCCACTTGGACGGTCACCTTGAGGAAGGTGTGATTCCAACTAGCATCACACCTTCCACCCTCTATATATATAGATATAGAGAGCATGCAAAATTCAAAAATAAGCTGCTGAAAAGTGTGAGAATTAGATTCTTGCATTCCCTCCAAAATCTCTCTCTCCATATATTGCATCATAAGTTGAAGCTTTGCATTCCTCCTTCTTTCCAACATGAAAATCGGCCTCCTCTACCTCATTTTCTCCTCTCTAACACCAGCTTCTAGTGAGGGTAAATTGGAAGATTGTTTGGTGTGTGGGTCGTTTCAATAGAGGCAAGGTAATTGACTTACTCAGTTTTGAAGATCCACCTGTGGTAGCTTCCAGTTGGTGAATTTTTCTGGAGCGATCCACAAGGCTTTTTGGCTCCAATTTTTCACAGTAGCTTCCCTTGTGTGTGGAGGTGTTCCAAATTTCTAGACTCGCGAGAGATAGTTGATCTTCTCCTTGATTTTGAGCTACAATAGGTAATTCTTCATCCTAATCCAGATCTACAGCATGTCTAGATCCTTGGGAGCTCGAGTAGCTTAGTTTATTTCATGCTTATGAATGCTGATTTATGGATCCAAATGCTACTCTAGCCTTCAAATATTAGAGACTAATTATTCAATTACACAAAGCGTACAATTATTAAAATGAATAAGGGAGATTTGTACTTGATTTCGGGACATATGAACTTCATTTTGGCAATTATGTACTTAATTTAGCGTGAACAGGTAGCATGTGCATGTTGTCCAAGATATCAATGCTTTTATACTTCAATAAGGGAGATTTACACTTGATTTAGGGAAATATGTACTTTATTTCGGTTATTATGTACTTGGTTTAGCATGAAAAGGTAGCATGTGCATACCACCGAGACATCAATACTTTTGTACTCCAACAAGGGAAATTTATACCTGATTTCGGGACAAATGTAATTTATTTTGGCAATTATGCACTTGATTAAGCATGGAAAGGTAGCATGAGCAAGTTGTTCGAGATATCAGTGCTTTTGTACTTCAATAAAGGAGATTTCAACTTGATTTTGGGACATATGTACTTCATTTCGAAAATTATGCACTTGATTTAGCGTGAAAAGGTACCATGTGCAAGTTGTCCGGGATATTAGTGTTTTTTTACTTTGATAAGGGAAATTTATACTTGATTTGGGGAAATATGTTCTTCGTTTAGGCAATTATGTACTTGATTTAGCATGTGAAGGTAGCTTGTGCATGTCGCTTGACATATCAGTGCTATTGTACTTCAACAAGCGAGATTTACACTTGATTTCGGGACATATGTACTTCATTTCAGCAATTATGCACTTGATTTAGCATGAAAAGGTAGCATGTACATGTCGTCTGAGATATCAGTGCTTTTGTACTTCAGTAAGGGAGAATTATACTTGATTTTTGGATTTTTGTACTTCATTTAGGCTATTATATAGTTGATTTCTTGATTTTTGTAATAATAATGATGAATTTTAGTTTTATTCCATATTTTGCCTTTCATTTCTTAGTAATTAACGCACAAAACTCTAAAATACTTCGTATTATTTAGTATAGTACGAATAATGTAAAATATTAAAGTGACAACCACTAGTGTTCAACAGGTGAAAGTCACCATAAAAATTTGTACTTCAGTTGGTCCGGTAGTCTCAAAATATTGTACTTGAAGCCCTATACAATTATTAAAGACTAATTATTCAATTCCACAAAGTGTCCAATTATTAGAGACTAATAAGGGAGATTTATACCTCATTTCACGACATATGTACTTCATTTCGGTAATTATGTACTTCACTTAGCGTGAAAAGGTAGCATGAGCATGTTATCTTAGGTATCAGTGCTTTTGTGCTTCAATTAGGGAGATTTACACTTGATTTTGGGAAATATTTGCTTTTTTTAGCAATTATGTACTTGATTTAGTGCGAAAATGTAGTATGTGCATGTTGCTGAGACATTAGTGCTTTTGTATTTCAACAAGGGACATTTATGCCTGATTTTGGGTCATATGTACTTTATTTCGGCAATTGTACACCTGATTAAGCGTTAAAAGACAGCATGTGCATGTTGTCTGAGATATCAGTGCTTTTCTACTTCAATGAGGGAGATTTATACCTAATTTCTAGATTTTTGCAATTCATTTTGCCAATTACGTTGTTGGTTTCTTGATTTTTGTACTAATAATGTTAAATTTTAGTTTTGTTCCATGATTTGCCTTTTTTCCTTAGTAATTAACGAACAAAACTCCAAAATAATTCGTAATATTTAGTATGGTATGAATAAAATAACATTAAAATATTAAAGTTATAACCAACAGTAATCAATGGATTAAAGTTACCATTTGCAATAGTGTAAATTATACCCATGCATTGAAAGTTGTAAACACAATAGCATTTGACGATCATATCCATCCTAGCATTTGACGATCATATCCATTCTATCACCCGTACAAATTTGTAGTTCAGTTGGTCCGATAGTCTCAAAATTTTGTACTTGAACCCCTATACAAATATTAGAGACTAATTATTCAATTGCACAAAGTGCACAATTATTATAGACTAATAATAGAGATTTACACTTGATTTCGGGACATATGTACTTAATTTCGTCAATTATGCACTTGATTTCTTGTGACAAGGTAGCATGTGCATATTGTCCCACATATTAGTGCTTTTGCACTTCAACAAAGGAGATTTGTACTTGATTTCGGGACATATGTACTTCATTTCAGCAATTAGATACTTTATTTTGTTTGTAAGGGTAGCATGTGTATGTTATCGGATATATCAGTGCTTTTATACTTCAATAAGAGAGATTTACACTTGATTTGGGGAAATATGTACTTCATCTTTGCCATTATGTAGTTGGTTTAATGTGAAACGATAGCATGTGCATGTCGCCGAGACTTTAGTGCTTTTGTACCTCAACAAGGGAGATTTGTACTTGATTTCGGGATATATGTACTCCATTTCGGGAATTAAGCACTTGATTTAGCGTGAAAAGACAGCATGTGCATATTGTCCGACATAGCAATGCTTTTGTACTTCAATCAGAGCGATTTATATTTGTTTTGGGGAAATATGTTCTTCATTTCAGCAATTATGTGCCTAATTTAGCTTGAAAATGGAGCTTATGCATATCGCCCCGAGACATCAGTACTTTTGTACAACAAAGGAGATTTACACTTGATTTTAGGACATATGTACTTCATTTCGGCAATTATGCACTTGATTTAGTGTGAAAAGGTAGCTTGCATGTCGCCCATGATATTAGTGCTTTTGAAGTTCGATATGGAAGATTTATACTTGATTTTTGGATTTTTGTACTTCACTAAGGCAATTATGAAGTTGATTTCTATTTTTGTAATAATGATGATAAATTTGAGTTTTGTTCCATGTTTTATCTTTTATTTCATAGTAATTAATGAACAAAACTCCAAAATACTTCGTAATATTTAGTACGGCACGAATAGAATAATGTAAAATATTAAAGTGACAACCATTAGTGTTCAACGAGTTAAAGTTATCACTCGCAATAGCGTAAAGTATAGCTGTGCATTGAAAGTTGTAAATACAAGAGCATTTGGAGATCATATCCATCCTAGCACCCGCAAAAAATTTGCACTTCAGTTGGTTTAATAGTCTCAAAATATTGTATTTGAAGCCCTATACAATTATTAGTGACTAATTATTCAATTCCACAAAGTATAGAATTATTAGAGACTAATAAGGGAGATTTATACCTCATTTCGGGACATATTTACTTTATTTTGGTAATAATGTACTTCACTTATCGTGAAAGGTAGCATCTGCATGTTGTCTGAGATATCAGTGCTTTTGTACTTCAATAAGGGAGATTACACTTGATTTTGGGAAATATGTACTTCATTTCAGCAATTCTGTACTTGATTTAGCGTGAAAAGGTAGCATGTGCATGTCACAAACACATCAGTGCTTTTGTACTACAACAAGGGAGATTTACACTTGATTTTGGGACATATGTACTTTACTTCCGCAAATTTGCAGTTGATTAACCATTAAAAGGAAGCATGTACAAGTTGTCCGAGATATCAGTGTTTTTCTACTTCTATGAGGAAGATTTATCCTTTTTTTCTAGATTTTTCTAATTTATTTTGGCAATTACGTAGTTGGTTTCTTGATTTTTGTACCAATAATGATGAATTTTTGTTTTGCTCCATTATTTGTCTTTTTTTCCCTAGTAATTAACAAACAAAACTCTAAATTAATAATTAATATGGTACGAATAAAATAATGTTCAAATATTAAAGTTATAATCAGTAGTGTTCAGCAGATTGAACTTACTATTCACAGTAGTGTAAAGTATACCCATGCATTGAAAGTTGTAAACACAAGAGCATTTAACGATCATATTCATCCAATCACCCGTACAAATAGGTACTTCAGTTGGTCCGATATTCTCAAAATATTGTACTTGAAACCCCATACAATTATTAGAGACTAATTATTCAATTGCACACAGTGTACAATTATTAGGGACTAATAATTGAGATTTATACTTGATTTCAGGACATAGGTACCCAATTTCGTCAATTATGCACTTGATTTCCAGTGAATAGGTAGCATGTGCATGTTGTCCCAAATATTACAACTTTTGTGCTTCAATAAGGGAGATTTATACCTGATTCCTGGAATTATGTACTTCATTACGACAATTATGTACTTAATTTAGCATAAAAATGTAGCATGTTCATGTTGTCCGAGAGATCAGTGCTTTTGTACTTAAAAAATGGAGATTTATACTTGATTTTCGGATTTTTGTACTTCATTTTGGCTTTTATGTAATTGATTTCTTATTTTTTGTACTAATATTGATGAATTTTAGTTTTGTTCCATGTTTTGCCTTTTATTTCTTAGTAATTAACAAACAAAACTCTAAAATACTTTCCAGTATTTAGTATGATTTGAATAAAATAATGTTAAAATATTAAAGTGATAACCATTAATGTTCAACGGATTAAAGTTATCATTCACAGTAGTATAAAGTATACCTATGCATTGAAAGTTGTAAACACAAGAGCATTTGACGATCATATCCATCCTATCACCCATACAAATATGTACTTCATTTGGTCGGATAGTCTTAATATATTGTACTTGAACCCCTACACAAATATTAGAGACTAATTATTCAATTGCACAAAGCGTACAATTATTAAAATGAATAAGGGAGATTTTTACTTGATTTCGGGACATATGTACTTCATTTCGGCAATTAAGTACTTGATTTAGCGTGAATAGGTAGCATGGGCATGTTGTCTGAGATATCAATGCTTTTATACTTCAATAAAGGAGATTCACACTTGATTTGGGGAAATATGTACTTCATTTCGGCTATTATGTACTTAGTTTAGCATGAAAAGGTAGCATGTCCATGTCGCCGAGACATAAGTGCTTTTGTACTTCAACAAGGGAGATTTATACCTAATTTTGGGACATATGTATTTCATTTTGGCAATTATGGACTTGATTAAGTGTGGAAAGGTAGCATGTGCAAGTTGTTCGAGATATCAGTGCTCTTATATTTTAATAAGAGAGATTTATACTTGATTTCGGGACATATGTACTTCATTTTGGCAATTATGTGCTTGATTTAGCATGGAAAGGTAGCATGTGCATGTTGTATGAGATATTAGGCCTTTTGTACTTCTGTAAGGGAGATTTATACTTTATTTCGGGACATATGTACTTCATTTCATCAATTATGCACTTGATTTCCAGTGAAAAGGTAGCATATGCATGTTGTCTGACGTAGCTGTGTTTTTCTACTCCAATAAAGGAGATTTATACTTGATTTTGGGAAATATGAACTTCATTACAGCAATTATAAGCTAGATTTAGCGTAAAAATGTAGTATATGCTTGTTGTCCAAGATATTAGTGCTTTCATACTGCAATACCACAGATTTATACTTGATTTCTGCATTTTTCTTCTTTATATTAACAATTATGTATGATTTAGCATGAAAAGACAGCATATGCATGTCGCCTGAGATATCAATGCTTTTGTACTTCGATAAGGGAGACTTAAACTTGATATCGAGACATATGCACTTCATTTCAGCAATTATATACTTAATTTAGAAAAAAAACGTAGCATGTGCATGCTGTCCGAGATATCCATGCTTGTCTACTTCAATGAGGGAGATTTACACTTGATTTCTGGATTTTTTTTAATTCGTTTTGGCAGTTGCGTAGTTGGTTTCTTGATTTTTGAATTAATAATTATGAATATTAGTTTTGTTCCATGTTTTGCTTTTCATTTTCGAGTAATTAACGAACAAAACACAAAAATACTGCGTAATAATAAGTGTGGTTTGAATAAAATAATGTTAAAGTATTAAAGTTATAACCAGTAGTGTTCAACGGATTAAAGTTACCATTCATAGTAGTGCAAAGTATAACCATGCATTGAAAGTTATAAACAAAAGAGCATCTGACGATCATATCCATCCTATCAAAAGTACAAATATGTACTTCTATTGGTCCGATAGTCTCAAAATATTGTACTTTTGTACTTCAACAAGGGAGATTTATACTTGATTTTGGGACATATATATGCTTTATTTCGGCAATTACATACTTGATTTAGCGTGAAAGGGTAGCATGTTTATGTTATCCATGATACCAATACTTTTATACCTCACTAAATGAGATTTACACTTGATTTAGGGGAATATGTACTTCATTTTGGCCATTATGTACTTAGGTTGGTGTGAAAAGATAGCATGTGCATGTCCCGAGACATTAGTGCTTTTGTACTTCAACAAGGGAGATTTATACTTGATTTCGGCATATATGTACTTCATTTCGGCAATTATGCACTTGATTAAGCATGAAAACACAGCATGTGCATGTTGTCCGAGATATTAGTGCTTTTGTACTTCAATGAGGGAGATTTGTACTTGATTTCAGGATTTTTGCCATTCAATTTGGCAGTTACGTAGTTGGTTTCTTGATTTTTGTACTAATAATGATGAATTTTAGTTTGGTTCCATGTTTTGCCATTTATGTCTTAGTAATTAACGAACAAAACTCTAAAATTCTTCGTAATATTTAGTATGGTATGAATAAAATAATGTTAAAATATTAAAGTGATAACCATTAGTGTTCAATGGGTTAAAGTTATCATTCGCAACAGTGTAAAAAAACCTATGCATTGAAAGTTGTAAACACAAGAGCATTTGACGATCATATCAATTCACCCATAAAAATTTGCCCTTCGATTGGTCCAATAGTCTCAAAATATTGTACTTGAATCCCTATGCAATTATTAGAGACTAATTATTCAATTCCACAAAGTGTACAATTATTATTGAATAATAAGAGAGATTTATACCTCATTTTGGGACATATATACTTCATTTCAGCAACTATGTACTTCACCTAGTGTGAAAAGGTAGCATGTGCATGTTGTTCGAGATATCAGTGCTTTTGTACTTCAATAGGGGAGATTTACACTTGATTTGGGGAAATATGTACTTTATTTCAGCAATTATATACTCGATTTAGCGTGAAACGGTAGCATGTGTATATTGCCGAGACATCAGTGCTTTTGTACTTCAATAAGGGATATTTATACTTGATTTGGGGACATATGTACTTTATTTTGGCTATTTTGAACTTGATTAAGCGTGGAAAGGCAGCGTGTGCATGTTGTCCGAGATATCAGTGCTTTTCTACTTTAATGAAGGAGATTTATACTTGATTTATAGATTTTTGTAATTCATTTAGGCAATTACGTTATTGGTTTCATTATTTTTGTACTAATAATAATGAATTTTAGTTTTGCTCAATGATTTGCCATTTTTTCTCTAGTAATTAATGAGCAAAACTATTAAAGTATGAATAAAATAATGTTAAAATATTAAAGTTATAACCAGCTGTGTTCGTGGGATTCAAGTTACCATTCGCATTAGTGTAAAGTATACCTATGCATTGAAAGTTGTAAACAAATATGTACTTGTATCAGTTGTAACATGCACATGCTACATAACAAGCATATGTTGTCCAAGATATCAGTGCTTTTGTACTTTAATAAGGGAGATTTATACTTGATTTTGGGACATGTGTACTTTATTTCGAAAATTACGCACTTAATAAAGCGTGAAAATGTAGCATGTCCCGAGATATCAATACTTTTGTACTTCAACAAGGGAGATTTATACTCTATTTTGGTGCATACGTATTTTATTTTGACAATTACGCACCTGATTTTGCTTGAACATTTAGCATGTTCATGTTGTCATACATATCATTGCTTTTGTACTTTAATAAAAGAGATTTATACTTAATTTCGAGACATGTGTGCTTTATTTTTGCAATTATGTAATCGATTTAGCATGAAAAGGTAGCACGTGCATGTTGTCTGATATATCAGCGCTTTTGTACTTCAATAAGGGAGATTTATGCTTGATTTGGAGAAATATGTACTTCATTTTGGAAATTATGTGCTCGATTTAGCGTGAAAAGGTAGCATGTGTATGTCGCCCGAGATATATGTGTTTTTATACTTCAACAAGGGAGATTTATACTTAATTTCAGGACAAATATACTTTATTTCAACACTTCTGCACTTGATTAGGCGTGAAAAGGTAGCATATGCATATTGTCCGAGATATCAGTACTTTTGTACTTCAATAAGGGAAATTTATACCCGATTTCGGGATATATGTACTTTATTTCAGTTGTTATGCACTTGATTTAGCATCAAAAGGTAGCATGTGCATGTTGTCAGAGATATCAATGTTTTTGTCCTTTAAAAAGGAAGATTTATGCCTAATTTTGAGATATTTGTACTTCATTTCGGCAATTATGTGCTTGATTTAGCATTTAAAACTAGCATATTCATGTTGTTCATGATATCATGTCTTTCGTACTTTACTAAGGGAGATTTATGATTTTAGGACATATGTTCTTTATTTCGGCAATTATGTGCTTGATTTAGTATGAAAATGTAGCATGTGCATGTTGTCCGAGATACCATTCCTTTTGTAATTCAATAAGGGAGATTTATACTTGATTTCGGGACATATGTACTTTATTTCGTCAGTTATACACTTGATTTCTTATGAAAAGATAGCATGTGCATGTTTTCCAACATATCAGTGCTTGTTGCACTTCAACAAGGGAGAATTATACTTGATTTTAGGAAATATGTACTTCGTTACAGCAATTATGCACCTGATTTAGCATGAAAAGGTAGCTTGTGCTTGTTGTCAGAGATATCAGTACCTTTTTACTTCAATAAGGTAGATTTATACTTGATTTCGGGACATATGTACTTCATTTTGGATATTATGTGCTTAATTTAGCGTGGAAAGGCAGCATGTGCATGTTGTCTGAGATATCACGCCTTTTGTACTTCAATAAGGGAGATTTATACTTGATTTCGGGTCATATGAACTTTATTCGTCAATTCTTCACTTGATTTCTAGTGAAAAGGTAGCATGTGCATGTTGTCCGATATATCAATACTTTTGTACTTCAACAAATGAGATTTATACTTGATTTTGGGAAATATGTACTTTGTTATGGCTATTATAAACTGATTTAGCGTGAAAAAATGGCATGTGCATGTTGTTTGAGGCATTAGTGCTTTTGTACTTCAATAACGGAGATTTGTACTTGATTTCTGGATTTTTGTACTTCATTATGGCAATTATGTAGTTGATTTCTTGATTTTTGTACTAACAATGAGGAATTTTAGTTTTGTTCCATGTTTTGCCATTTATTTCTAGTAATTAACGAACAAAACTCTAAAATTCTTCCCAACATCTAGTATGGTATGAAAAAAATAAAGTTAAAATATTAAAGTGATAACCAATTGTGTTCAACGAGTTAAAGTTATCATTCCCAGTAGTGTAAAATCCTATGCATTGAAAGTTGTAAACACAAAAGCATTTGACGATCATATCCATCCTACCACCCATATAAATATGTCATTCAGTTAGTCCAATAGTCTCAAAATATTGTACTTGAATCCTAGTAAAATTATTAGAGACTAATTATTCAATTGCACAAAGTGTACAATTATCAGAAACTAATAAGGGAGATTTATACTTGATTTTGGGACATATGTACTTCATTTCGGCAATTATGTACTTGATTTGGCACCAAAAGGAGCATGTGCATGTTGTCCGAGATCTTAGAGATTTGATGCTTCAACAAGAGAGATTAATACTTGATTTTGGGACATATGTATCTCATTTCGGCAATTATGTACTTTATTTAGCGTGACAAGGTAGCATGTGCATGTTGTCCAACCTATCAATGCTTTTGTACTTCAATAAAGGAGATTAATACTTGATTTCTGGACTTTTGTACTTTATTTTGGCAATTATGTAGTTGATTTCTTGATTTATGTACTAGTAATGAGGAATTTTAGTTTTGTTCCATGTTTTGTCTTTTATTTCTTAGTAATTAATGAAAAAAACTCTAAATACTTCATAATATTTAGTACGGTTGAATAAAATAATGCTAAAATCTTAAAGTGATAACCATTAGTGTTCAACATGCTCAAGTTACCACTCCGAGTAGTGTAAAGTATACCTATACAATGAAAGTTGTAAACGCATGAGCATTTGACAATCGTATCCATCCTATCACCCATACAAATATGTATTTCATGTAGTCCGATAGTCTTAAAATATTGTACTTGAACCCCAATACAATTATTATAGACTAATTATTCAATTGCACAAAGTGTACAATTATTAAAGATTAATATGGGAGATTTATTCTTGATTTCGGCATAGATGTGCTTTACTTCGGCAATTATGTACTGGATTTAGTGTGAGAAGGCAGCATGTGCATGTTGTCCGAGATATCAGCATTTTTGAACTTCAATAAGGAAGATTTACACTTGACTTGGGGAAATATGTACTTCATTTCGGCAATTATGTACTTGATTTTGCATGAAAAGGTAAAATGTGCATGTCGCCCGAGACATCAAGTCTTTTGTACTTCAACAAGGGAGATTTATACTTGATTTCGGGACATATGTACTTCATTTCAGCAATTATGCACTTGATTAAGCATGAAAAGGTAGAATGTGCATGTTGTCCGAGATATCAGTGCTCTTATACTTCGATTAGGGAGCTTTATACTTGATTTCGGGACATATGTACTTTATTTAAACCATTATGCACTTGTTTAAGCATGAAATGGTAGCATGTGCATGTCGCCCGAGACATCAGCTTTTTTGTACTTCAATAAAGGAAATTTATACTTGATTCGGGACATATGTACTTCTTTTTAGCAATTATGTACTTGATTTAGTGTGAAAAGGTAGCATCTGCATGTTGTCCAAGATATTAGTGTTTTTGTACTTCAATAAGGGAGATTAATACATGATTTCAGAATTTTTGTACTTCATTTTGGCAATTATGCGGTTGATTTCTTGATCTTTGTACTAACAATGAGGAAGTTTAGTTTTATTCCATGTTTTGCCTCATATTTCCCATTAATTAACGAACAAAACTCCAAAATACTTTGTAATATTTAGTGCGGTTTGAATAAAATAATGTTAAAATATTAAAGTGATAACCATTAATGTTCAACAGGTTAAAGTTATCATTTGCAAAAGTATAAAGTCTACCTAAACATATAAGTATTTGACGATCATATCCATCATATCACATGTACCAATATGTACTTCAGTTGGTCCGATAGTCCCAAAATCTTGTACTTGAACCCCTATACAGTTATTATAGACTTATTATTCAATTGCACGAAGTACACAACTATTAAAGGCTACTAAGGGAGATTTAAACTTAATTTCGGGATATATGTACTTTATTTCGGCAATTATGCCCTTGATTAAGCATGAAAATGTAGTATGTGGATGTTGCCAAAGATACCAGTGCTTTTGTACTTCAATAAAGGAGATTTATGCTTGATTTCGGGACATGTGTACTTTATTTCGACAATTATGCACTTGATCAAGCATGTGAAGGAAGCATGTGCATGTTATTCGAGATATTAGTGTTTTTTTACTTCAACAAGGGAGATTTATACTCAATTTTGGGACATATGTATTTTATTTCAGTAATTATGGACTTGATTTAGCGTGGAAAGGTAGCACGTGCTGGTTTTCAGAGATATCATTGCTTTTGTACTTCAATAAGGGAGATTTATACTTGATTTCGGGACAAATGGGCTTCATTTTAGCAATTATGTACTCAATTTTGCGTGAGAAGGTAGCATGTGAATGTTGCCCGAGATATTAGTGTTTTCGTACTTCAACAAGAAAGAGTTACACTTGATTTGGGGAAATATGTACTTTATTTCGGCAATTATGTACTTGATTTAGTGTGAAAAAGTAGCATATGCATGTCACCCGAGACATCTGTGCTTTTATACTTCAACAAAGGAGATTTATACTTGATTTCGGGACATATGTACTTCATTGGTGTAATTATGCACTTGATTTAGTGTGAAAATGTAATATGTGCGTGTTGTCCGAGATATCAATGCTTCTGTACTTCAATAAGGGAGATTTATACTTGATTTCGGACATATGTACTTTATTTCAACCATTATGCACTTGTTTAAGCGCGAAAAGGTAGCATGTGCATGTCGCCCGAGACATCAGTTCTTTTGTACTTCAATAAGGGAGATTTATACTTGATTCGGGACATATGTACTTCACCGCAACAATTATGCACTCAATTTAGCTTGAAAAGGTAGCATGTGCATGTTTTCAGAGATATCAGTGTTTTTGTACTTCAATAAGGGAAATTTATACTTCATTTCGGGACATATTTACGTTATTTCGGCAATTATGTACTCGATTTAGTGTGAAATGGCAGCATGTGCAGGTTGTCCGAGATATCAGTGCTTTTATACTTCAACAAGTGAGATTTACACTTGATTTGGGGAAATATGTACTTCATTTTGGCAGTTATTTACTTCATTTAACATGAAAAGTGGCATGTGCATGAAGATAGCATGTGCTTGTTGTCTAAGATATCAGTGCTTTTGTACTTCAATGAGGGAGATTTGTACTTGATTTCTGGATTTTTGTACTTCATTTTGGCAATCTTGCAGTTGATTTCTTGATTTTTGTACTAACAATGAGGAATTTTAGTTTTGTTCCATGTTTTGCCTTTTATTTCCTAGTAATTAACGAACAAAACTCTAAAATACTTCGTAATATTTAGTACGGTATGAATAAAATAACGTTGAAATATTAAACTGATAACTATTAGTTTTCAATGGATTAAAGTTATCATTCGCAGTAGTCTAAAGTATGCCCATGCATTGAAAGTTGTAAATACATGAGCAAGTGACGATCATATCCATCCTATCACCCATACAAATATATTCTTCAGTTGGTCCGATAGTCTCAAAATATTGTACTTGAACCCCTATACACTAATTATTCAATTGCACAAAGTGTACAATTATTAAAGACTAATAAGGGAGATTTAAACTTGATTTTAGGACGTATGTACTTCATTTCGACAATTATGCACTTGATTAAGCATGAAAATGTAGTATGTGCATGTTGTCTTTGATATCAGTGCATTTGTACTTCAATCAGGGAGATTTATACTTGATTTTGGAACATGTGTACTTGATTTCGACAATTATGCACTTGATCAAGAGTGAAAACGTAGCATGTGCTTGTTGACCGACATATCAGTGTTTTTGTACTTCAACAAAGGAGATTTATACTTAATTTTGGGATATATATACTTCTATTTGGCAATTATTGACTTAATTTAGCGTGAAAAGGTAGTATATGCATCTTGTAAGAGATATCAGTACTTTTGTATTTCAATAAGGGAGATTTACACTTAATTTCGGGACATATGTACATCATTTTGGCCGTTATGTGCTTAATTTTGGGACATATGTACGTCATGTCTTTTGTACTATAATAAGGGAGATTTGTACTTCATTTTGGGAAAGATAAACTTCATTTCTTCAATTATACATTGGATTTCTAGTGAAATAGTAGATGTGTATGTTGTCCGTCATATCAGTGATTGTGTGCTTCAATAAGGGAGATTTACACTTGATTTCAGGAAATATGTATTTCTTACGGCAATTATGTACTTCATTTAGCGTGAAAGGTAGCTTGTCCAAGTTTTCCGAGACATTAATGCTTTTATACTTCAATAACTGAGATTTCTACTTGATTTCTAGATTTTTGTACTTTATTTTGGCAAGTATGTACTTTATTTAGCATCAAAAGGTATCATGTGCATGTTGCCCGAGATATCAGGGCTTTTGTACTTCAATAAGGGATATTTATACCTGATTTCGGGACATATGTGCTTCATTTCAAAAATTATGTACTTGATTTAGGGTGAAAAGGTTGCATGTGCATGTCGTTCGAGATATTAGTACTTTTGTACTTCATTAAGTGATATTTATACTTGATTTTTGGATTTTTCCAATTCATTTTGGCAATTACATGGTTGATTTCTTGATTTTTTTACTAATAATGATGAATTTTAGTTTTGTTCCATGTTCTGTTGTTTATTTCCTAGTAATTAATGAACAAAACTCTAAAATTCTTCGTAACATTTAGTATGGTATGAATAAAATAATATTAAAATATTAAAGTGATAACCATTAGTGTTCAATAGTTTAAAGTTATCATTCTCAGTAGTGTAAAGTATACCTATGCATTGAAACTTGTAAACACAAGAGCATTTGACGATCATATCCATCCTATCAACTGTACAAATATGTACTTCAGTTGGTCCAATAGTCTCAAAATATTGTACTTGAACCCTTATAAAATTATTAAAGACTAATTATTCAATTGCACAAAGTGTGCAATTATTAGAGACTAATAAAGGAGATTTATACTTGATTTCGAGACATATGTACTTCATTTCGGCAATAATGTACTTGATTTAGCGTGAAAAGGTACTGTGTGCATGTTTTTCGAGATCTCAATGGTTTGGTACTTCAACAAGGGAGATTTATACTTGATTTCGGGACATATGTACTTCATTTTGAAAATTTTATACTTGATTTAGCATAACAATGTAGTATGTGTATGTCACTCAAGACATCAGTGATTTTGTACTTCAACAAGAGAGATTTGTACCTGATTTTGGGATTTATGTATTTCATTTCAACAATTATGCACTCAATTAAGCGTGAAAAGCTAGCATGTGCATGTTGTCCGAGATATCAGTGCTTTTGTATTTCCACAAGGGAGATTTATACTCAATTTCAGAACATATGTACTGCATTTCAGCAATTATGCCCTTGATTTAGCATGAAAAGGTAGCACGTGCATTTCTTCGAGATATTAGTGCTTTTGTAATTCAATAATGGAGATTTACACCTGATTTCTGGATTTTGGTGCATTATTTTAGCAATTATGTACTTGATTTAGAGTGAAAATGAAGCATGAGCATGTCGCCCTTGACATCAGTGTTTTTGTACTTCAATAAGGGATATTTATACTTGATTTTGGGACATATGTGCTTCATTTCAAAAATTATGTACTTGATTTAGCATGAAAAGGGTGCATGTGCATGTTATTCGATATATCATGTCATTTTTACTTCAATAAGGGAGATTTGTACATGATTTCGTGACGTGTGTACTTTGTTTCGTCAATTATGTACTTGATTTTTAGTGAAAAAGGTAGCATGTGCATGTTGTCCGACATATCAGGGCTTTTGTACTTCAATAACAAAGATTCATACTTGATTTTGGGAAATATGTTCATCATTACGGCAATTATGTACTTGATTTAGCGTGAAATGGTAGCATGTGCTTGTTGTCTGCGACATTAGTGCTTTGTATTCAATAGTGGAGATTTATACATGATTTCTGGATTTTTGTACATTATTTTGGCAATTATGGACTTGATTTAGCGCGTAAAGGTAGCATGGGCATGTCGCCCAATATATCAATGCTTTTGTACTTCAACAAGGGAGATTTATACTTGATTTCAGGACATATGTACTTCATTTCAAAAATTATGCACTTGATTTAACGTGAAAAAGCAGCATGTGCATGTTGCACGAGATATTCATGCTTTTGTAATTCAATGAGGGAGATTCATACTTCCTTTCTAGATTTTTGTAATTCATTTTAGCAATTACGTAATTGGTTTCTTGGTTTTTGAACTAATAATGATGAATTTTACTTTTGTGCCATGTTTACTCTCTTATTTCCTAGTCATTAACGAACAAAACTCTAAAATTCTTCGTAATATTTTGTACAGTATAAATAAAATAATGTTAAAATATTAAAGTGATAACTATTAGTGTTCAATGGGTTAAAGTTATCATTCGTAATAGTCCAAAGTATATTAATACATTTAAAGTTATAAACACAAGAGCATTTGACGTTCATATCCATCCTATCACCCATACAAATATGTACTTCAGTTGGTCCAATGGTCTCAAAATATTGTATTTGAACCCCTATACAATTATTGGTGACTAATTATTCAATTACACAAACTGTACAATTATTAGAGACTAATAAAAGAGATTTATACATGATTTCGTGACATATGTACTTCATTTCAGCAATTATATACTTGATTTACCATGAAAGGTAGCATGTACATGTTGCCCGAGATATCTGTGCTTTTGTACTTCAATAATTGAGATTTATACTTGATTTTGGGGAAAATGTACTTTAATTTGGCAATTATGCACTTGATTTAGTGTGAAAAGTAGCATGTGCATGATGCCCGAGACATCAATGTTTTTGTACTATAACAAGGGAGATTTATACTTGATTTTGTGACATATGTACTTCATTTTAGCAATTATGTACTTTATTTAGTGTGAAAAAGAAACATGTGCATGTTGTCCGAGATATCAGTACTTTTGTACTTAAATAATGAAGATTAATAATTGATTTCTTGATTTTTGTGCTTCATTTTGGCAATTATGTAGTTGATTTCTTTATTTTTGTACTAACAATGAGGAACTTTAGTTTTGTTCCGTGTTTTGCCTTTTATTTCCTATTAATTAAAAAATAAAACACTGAAATATTTCATAATATTTAGTACGGTATGATTAAAATAATGTTGAAATATTAAAGTGAACCATTAGTGTTCAACGAGTTGAAGTTATCATTCGCAGTAGTCTAAAGTATACCTAAGCATTGAAAGTTGTAAACCCATGAGCATTTGATGATCATATCCATCCTATCACCCGTACGAATATGTACTTCGGTTGGTCTGATAGTCTCAAAATATTGTACTTGAATCCCTATACAGTTATTAAAGACTAATTATTCAATTGCATAACTAGTACAATTATTAAAGACTAAGAAAAGAGATTTAAAATTGATTTCAAGACGTATGTACTTTATTTTGGCAATTATGCACCTGATTAAGCATGAAAATGTAGTATGTGCATGTTGTCTAGATATCAGTGCATTTGTACTTCTATAAGGGAGATTTATACTTGATTTCGGGATATGTGTACTTCATTTCGACAATTATGCACTTGGTCAAGCGTGAAAAGGTAGCATGTGCTTGTTCACCGAGATATCAGTGCTTTTGTACTTGAGCAAGGGAGATTTATACTCGATTTTGGGACATATATATGTCATTTTGGCCATTGTGTGCTTGATTTAGCGGGGAAATGTAGCATGTGCAAGTTGTCCGAGATATCATGTCTTTTGTACTTCAATAAGGGAGATTTATACTTCATTGCAGGATATAAGAACTTCATTTCATCAATTTTACACTTGATTTCTAGGGAAAAGGTGGCATGTGCATGTTGTCTAACATATCAGTGCTTTTGTGCTTCAACAAAGGAGATTCATACTTGATTTTGGTAAATATGTACTTCGTTAAGCCAATCATGTCCTTGATTTAGAGTGAAAAGGTAGCATGTGCATATTATCTGAGATATTTATGTTTTTGTACCTCAATAATAGAGACTTAGACTTGATTTCTGGATTTTTTTACTTTATTTTGGGAATTTCGTACTCAATTTAGCATAAACAAGCAGCATGTGCATGTTGTCCGAGATATCAATGCTTTTTTACTTCAATAAAGGACGTATATACTTGATTTCAGGACATATGTGCTTCATTTAGGTAACTATGTACTCAATTTAGCATAAGAAGGCATAATGTGCTTGTTGTCCGAAATATCAATGCTTTTATACTTCTATGACGATGACTTACATTGATTTGGAGAAATATGTACTTCATTTCAGCAATTATATACTTGATTTAGCGTCAAAAGGTAGCATGTGCATATCACCCAAAACATTTATGCCTCTGTACTTCAACAAGGGAGATTTATACTTCATTTCGACAATTATGCTCTTGATTAGGAGTGAAAAGGTAGCGTGTGTACGTTGTCCAACATATCAGTGCTTGTGTACTTCAATAAGGGAGATTTATACTTGATTTCGAGAAATATATACTTTTTATGGCAAATATGTGCTTGATTTAGCGCGAAAAGGTAGCTTGTGCATGTTGTTCGAGATATTAGTGCTTAATTTAGCATGGAAAGGTGGCATGTGAATGTCGCCCGAGATATCAGCACTTTTGTACTTCAATAAGGGAGATTTATAATTGATTTCGGGACATATGTGCTTTATTTCAAGAATTATGTACTTGATTTAGCATGAAAAGATAGCTTGTGCATGTTGTCCGAGATATTAGTACTTTTGTACTTCAATGAGTGAGATTTATACTTGATTTTTGGATTTTTGCAATTTATTTTAGCAATTACGTAGTTGGTTTCTTGATTTTTGTACTAATATGATGAATTTTAGTTTTGTTCCATGTTCTGCAGTTTATTTCCTAGTAATTAACGAACAAGACTATAAAATTCTTCATAACATTTAGTATGGTATGAATAAAATAATATTAAAATATTAAAGTGACAAACATTAGTGTTCAACGGGTTAAAGTTATCATTCGCAGTAGTGTAAAGTGTACCTATGTATTGAAAGTTGTAAACACAAGCGTATTTGACAATCATATCCATCCTATCACCCGTACAAATATGTACTTCAGTTGGTCCAATAGTCTCAAAATATTGTACTTGAACCCCAATAAAATTATTAGAGACTAATTTTTCAATTGCACAAAGTATACAATTATTAGAGACTAATAAGGGAGATTTTTGTACTTCAATAAGGGAGATTTACACTTGATTTTGAGATATATGTACTTTATTTTGGCAATTATGTACTTGATTTAGCATGAAAATGTAGCATGTGCATGTTATCGAAGATGTTAATAGTTTGTTACTTCGACAAGGGAGATTTATACTTAATTTCGGGACATATGTACTTCATTTCTGTAATTATATACTTGATTTAGACGGAGAAGGCAGCATAAGCACGTTGTTCGAGATATCAGCATTGTTGTACTACAATAAAGGAGATTTACACTTGATTCGGCAAGATATGTACTTCATTTCAGCAATTATGTAGATTTAGCATGAAAGGGTTGCATGTTTATGTTGTCCCAAATATCAGTACTTTTGTACCTCAATAAAGAAGATTTATACTCAATTTCGGGAGAAATATACTTCATTTTGGCAATTATGCACCTGATTTAGCATGAAAAGTTAGCTTATGCATGTTGTCAGAGATATTAATACTTTTGTATTTCAATAAGGTAGATTTATACTTGATTTTAGGACATGGGTACTTCATTTTGGCAATTATGCGCTTGATTTAGCATGGAAAGGTAGCACATGCATGTTGTCCGAGATATCAGGCCTTTTGTACTTCAATAAGGGAGATTTATACTTGATTTCGGGACATATGAACTTCATTTTGTCAATTATACACTTGATTTCTAGTGAAAATGTAGCATGTGCATATTGTCTGACATATCATTGCTTTTACACTTCAACAAATGAGATTTTTACTTGATTTTGGGAAATATGTACTTCGTTACAGCGATTGTACACTTGATTTAGCATGACAAGGTAGCATGTGCATGTTGTCCGAGATATTAGTGCTTTTGTACTTCAATAACGGAGATTTATACTTCATTTCTAAATTTTTGTACTTTATTTTGCCAATTATGTACTCGATTTAACGTGAGAAGGAAGCATCTGCATGTTGTCCGAGATATTAGTGCTTTTGTGCTTCAATAAAGAAGATTTATACTCTATTTTTGGACATACGTGCTTCATTTCGTTAATTATGTACTCAATTTTGCATAAGAAGACAGTTTGTGCATGTTGTTCGTGATATCAGTGTTCTTGTACTTCAGTAAGGGAGATTTTCACTTGATTTAGGGAAATATGTACTTCATTTCAGCAATTATGTACTTGATTTAGCGTGAAAATGTAGCATGTGTATGTCGCACGAGACACCTGTGCTTTTATACTTCAACAAGGGAGATTTATACTTCATTTCGGGATATATATACTTCATTTCGACAATTATACACATGATTAAGCATGAAAATGTGGGATGTGCATGTTGTCCCAGATATCAATAATTTTTTTTTTCAATAAGGGAGATTTATACTCGATTTCGGGACATATATACTTAATTTCAACTATTATACACTTGATTTACCGTGAAAAGATAGCATGTGCATGTTATCGGAGATATTAGTGATTTTATACTTCAAAAAGGGAGATTTATACCTGATTAGTGTGAAATGGTAGTGTGTTCATGTTGTCCGAGATATCATGTCTTTTTTACTTCAATATACATACTTCATTTCAAAAATTATATGCTAGATTTAGCATGAAATGGTATCATGTGCATGTTGTCTAAGATATCATGTCCTTTGTACTTCAATAAGGGAGATTTATACTTGATTTCGAGATATATGAACTTTATATCGTCAATTATATGCTTGATTTCTTGTGAAAATGTAGCATGTGCATGTTGTCCAACATATCAGCACTTGTGTACTTCAATAAGGGAGATTTATACTTGATTTTGGAAAATATGTATTTCATTACGGCAATTATGCACTTGATTTAGCATGAAAAGGTAGCATGTGCATGTCGCACGAGACATCAGTAGACTTCACTTGATTTCTTTCGGGATATATAGACTTCACTTCGACAATTATGCACATAATTAGGTGTGAAATGGTGGCATGTGCATGTTGTCCTAGATATCAATACTTTTTTATTTCAATAAGGGAGATTTATACTCGATTTCGGGATATATGTACTTCATTTCGACAATTATGCACTTGATTTACCGTGAAAAGGTAGATGTGCATGTTGTCAGAGATATCAGTGCTTTTGTACTTCAAAAGGAGAGGTTTATACCTGATTTCGGGACATGTGTACTTCATTTCAGTAATTATGTGCTCGATTTAGCATGAAAATGTGGTGTGTTCATGTTGTCCTAGGTAGCTTGTCTTTTGCACTTCAATAAGGGAGATTTATACATTATTTCGGGACATATATACTTTATTTCGACAATTATATGCTTGATTTAGCGTGAAATGGTACCATATGCATGTTGTCCAAGATATCATGTCCTTTATACTTCAATAAGGGAGATTTATACTTAATTTCGAGACATATGAACTTTATTTTGTCAATTATACACTTGATTTCTAGTGAAAAGGTAGCATGTGCATGTTGTCCGACATACTAGTGCTTGTGTACTTCAATAAAGAAGATTGATACTCAATTTCGGGAAATATGTACTTCATTATGGCAATTATGTACTTGATTTAGCGTGAAAAGGTAGAATGTGCATGTTGTTCGAGATATTAGTGCTTTTGTAATTCAATAACAAAGATTTATACTTGATTTCTAGATTTTTGTACCTTATTTTGGCAATTAAGACCTTGATTTAGTGTGAAAAGTTAGCGTATGCATGTCACCTGAGATATCAATGCTTTTGTACTTCAATAAGGGAGATTTATACTTGATTTCGGGACATATGTGCTTTATTTTGAAAATTATGTACTTGATTTAGCGTGAACAGATAGCTTGTACATGTTATCCGAGATATCAATGCTTTCGTAATTCAATGAGAGAGATTTATACTTGATTTCTGGAATTTTGCAATTCATTTTGGCAATTATGTAGTTGATTTCTTGATTGTTGTACTAATAATAGTGAATTTTACTTGTGTTCCATGTTTTGCCATTTATTTCCTAGTAATTAACGAACAAAACTCTAAAATTCTTCATAATATTTAGTATGGTATAAATAAAATAATGTTAAAATTTTAAAGTGATAACCATTAGTGTTCAATGGGTTAAATTTATCATTCGCAGCAATGTAATGTAACACCCCTAAAGTTTGGTATTTTGAAAAAATAAGAATTTAGAAATTATGATATTAATTGATCAGATTTTAAAGCTCAAAAAACAAATAAAAAGGACTTAATTGCAAGAATTTTGAAATCTTTGGGGTTAATTTGCAAATTTCAGAAACTCAATTGGATGACATTTTAAAATTTTGGGGTTTTCATGGAAGGCCCTAAGTCAACTAGGGTTCATCCATATTTTAATAAATTTGCAGGACTTGCTTGCATGATTTTATTTCTTTCTGGGGTCAAAATTGAAATTTGAAATTTGCCCTTATAAATATCCCATTTTTGCAATTCCACCCCATTTGAATTTTATTTCTTCACCGCGGCATCACTTCTTCTCCATCGGCAATATCTTCGACCACAGCCATTCCTGGCTATCCACTCCGTTTATCTTCATCCACATACCCTCAACATCACAACCATACCCTATGCACACTCAAACTCCATCGATTCATCGAAAAACATGAAGAACGAGGTTGACCGCAGCAGACGACGGCAGAGCAGGGTTGAACTCAATTTCTGGGCACTATTTCTGGTGGTGTTCAGCTTCGGAAAGCTGTTGGTAACCTTGCCTAGAGGAAAGACACAGCGGCGACGGAGAAAATTTGGTGAATTGAGGTAGTCGCGTGAGGTGGCACAGCCTCTTTGGAGCTTTGATTGAGGGTTCTCTCAGCAACAGAACTTGAATCCAGTTGGATATTTGGACTACTGGAGCTTAAAGGATTCTGTGGGCGGTGGTTCTAAAATTTTTTGGTGGTGGAAACTGCAGCGGACGACGGCACGATGGCAGTGTTAAGGCATATTCTGCTCCTCGATGCGACGATCGCGGTGGTGGTTTTAGTTTTCCATTTTGGCGCCTCAATAGTCATCCTTGGGTAATGGAAGAAGAGGAATATTCAAGTTTATAGTCTTTGTACTATTTTAAATTCTTCCAAGTATTGTATTATATCATGAAATAAGCTTAGTATATGAATTATATATATTATGAGATCATGCATATATGGAATCTTGTACTTAGTGGACCCAAAAATGATAGTATGTTTGGCATATTTGGTTAATTGAGGTTAATGAGCAAGAAAACTCTATTTCCATGGATTTGGACTTAAGTGGAAGAATTTGATTAATTAAGCTATTTTAATTAATATTGTTATCAATTTAGGATGACGTTATAAGTTTATTGTGTAATTAAGATATGGATTATTACTCCTTTAATGGGACTGAGATGAATTATGACCTTGTCTATAATCATAGGTTAGTTAGCACTTATAGTATTGATGATACCAATTAACACTATAATTATCATATTAGTGGACAGTTAGTGATTTTGGACTGTTGATAGTATAATAGTACATTTTGGGATTAAATGTAGATTTTGATTGTAAGTACACTCTTTTGAATAGGTGACAAAGAAGTAGGTCATGAGGACCAGTAGACTATTGTAGGTGGCGACGGCATTTCTGAGACTATGGAGATGAAGGTCTGCCACTTTGGCCTCGATTATTCTATTTGTTCTTGTGGAAAAACCATGTGAGGGTTAAATGTGCTTATACTGTACCTGCTCATGTTTATTGAAATCTGTATTTGCTGGAGTTTTTGTTTGTTATCTGTTTGCTGACTCGTATACCCCTGTGAGGGATAGTACTTTCTTGTACTTTGATAAGTTCGTTCTTATCTGTATTGGCGCCCAGAACTCTCGTTATCCATTGGTATTGATCTGTTTGATTCATCATGTTTGTAGTATGTTCAGTCTTGTTGATCTATACAATATGTTATGTTGATCCCAGTTGTTAAGTTCGGGACGATCTATTATGTTGATCACAGTTGTTAAGCTCGGGACAATCCAATATGTTGTTCCCAGTTGTAAAGTGGGACGTGCCGTTATGTTCGGAATAACAGAAATAAGGGACTGATATGATTATTATGATATGATCTGTTAGATTGCATCGATTGATCTGATCTGTTTGATTGATTTATATTTGATCATTCGATTGTTTCCTAACTGCCTAACCGTATTTTGATATGTTCTGCCTGACTATTGATTTATGGTCTATTGAGTTGATTATTCCTCAATAGATCCTTTCTACTTATGCATACAGTTATCCCTCACTAAGTCCTTTGGACTTACCCTCCCCCCTTCCCCATTTATCTTTGATTCTCTCATACAGAGATTAAGTGAAGAGTTTGGACTCCTGATTGGATATGAGTATATTTTGTAATAGATCAGGTGTTGAATATATATATGCAATCATCTAATAAAGTATGGACTCGAGATGTCGTGATATGTCATGTTGATGTAGATTACTTAAGGAATGTAAATATTTTGTTATGTAAGAATGTGAATCATGGCATTTACTTAGTGAATCGACGAGTCTGTTAAGATTGAAATTTCGTTGCTTCTGATTAGTTGAATTTGAGATTTTGCAGTATGTATTGAGCATATGTGTTGTATGTTACAGCATTGTTTAAGGTTTGTTTCAGTTGGAATCCGCTGCTATTTTTGATAAGCTTGAAACGTTTGATTATGACTATTGATTTGTATTTTGAGTTCAATTTAAAATTGAACTGAGTGGCACCTCAGCTTACGTGCTATCCCGAGTAGGGGCGTTACATGTAAAGTACACCTATGCATTGAAAGTTTTAAACACAAGAGCAATTGACGATCATATCCAACGTATCACCCACACAAATATGTACTTCAGTTGGTCCAATAGTCTCAAAATATAGTACTTGAACCCCAATAAAATTATTAGAGACTAATTATTCAATTGCACAAAGTGTACAATTATTAGAGACTAATAAGAGAGATTTACACTTGATTTACTTCATTTCGGCAATTATCTACTTGATTTAGCGAGAAAAGGTAGCTTGTGCATATTTGTACTTCAACAAGGGAGATTTATACTTGATTTAGGGACATATGTACTTTATTTCGGCAATTATGTACTTGATTTAGTGTGAAAACGTAGCATGTGCATGTTGTCCGACCTATCAGTGCTTTCATACTTTAATAAGGGAGATTAATACTTGATTTCTTGATTTTTGTACTTCATTTTGGCAATTATGTATTTGATTTCTTTATTTTTGTACTAATAATGATGAATTTTATTTTTGTTACATGGTTTGCCTTTTATTTCTTAGTAATTAATGAAAAAAACTCTAAAATACTTCGTAATATTTTGTACGGTATGAATAAAATAATGTTAAAATATTAAAGTGATAACCATTAGTGTTCAACGGGTTAATGCTATCATTCCCAGTAGTATAAAGTATACCAATGCAATGAAAGTTGTAAACACATGAGCATTTGATGATCATATCCATCCTATCACTCGTACAAATATGTACTTTAGTTGGTCCGATATTCTCAAAATATTGTACTTGAACCCCTATACAATTATTAGAGACGAATTATTCAATTGCACAAAGTGTGCAATTATTAAATACTAATATAGGAGATTTATTCTTCATTTTGGGACATATGTCCTTCATTTCGGCAATTATGTACTTGATTTAGTGTGAGAAGGAAACATGTACATATTGTCCAAGATATCAACGCTTTTGTACTTCAATAAGGGAGATTTACGCTTGATTTGGGAAAATATGTCTTTATTTCGGCAATTATGTACATGATTTAGCTTGAAAAAGTAGCATATACATGTCGCCCAAGATATCAGTGCTTTTACACTTCAACAAGGAAGATTTATACTTGATTTCAGGTCATATGTACTTTATTTCGGCAATTATGTACTCGATGAAGTGTGAAAAGGTAGCATGTGCATGTTGTCCGAGATATCAGCGCTTTTGTACTTCAATGAGAGAGATTTATACTTGATTTTGGGACATACGTACTTCATTTCAAAAGTTATACACTTGATTAAGCGTGAAAAAGTAGCATGTGTAGGTCGACCAAGACATCAGTGCTTTTGTACTTCAATGAGGGAGATTTGTATTTGATTTCGGGACATATGTACTTCATTTCAACAATTATGTACTTGATTTAGCATGAAAAGGTAGCATGTGTATGTTGTCCAAGATATCAGTGCTTTCGTACTTCATTAAGGGAGATTTGTACTTGATTTCTGGATTTTTACAATTCATTTTACCAATTACGTAGTAGGTTTCCTAATTTTTGTACTAATAATGATGAATTTTAGTTTTGTTCCATGTTTTGTCGTTTATTTACTAGTAATTAACGAACAAAACTATAAAATTATTTGTAATGTTGAGTATGGTATGAATAAAATAATGTTAAAATATTAAAGTGATAGCCATTAGTGTTCAACGGGTTAAAGTTATCAATCGCAATAGTGTAAAGTATACTGATGCATTGAAAGTCGTAAACACAAGAGCGTTTAACAATCATATCCATCCTATCACCCATATAAATGTGTACTTCAGTTGGTCCGATAGTCTCCAAATATTGTACTTGAACCCCTATAAAATTATTAGAGATTAATTATTTAATTGCACAAAGTATACAATTATTAGAGCCTGATAAAGGAGATTTATACATGATTTCAGGACCTATGTACTTTATTTTGAGCAATTATGCAATTGATTTAGCGTGAAAATGTAGCATGTGTATGTTGTCCGAGATATCAATACTTTTGTACTTCAATAAGGGAGATTTATACTTGATTTGGGGAAATATGTACTTCATTTCGGCAATTATGTACTTGATTTAGTGTGAAAAGTAGCATGTGCATGTCGCCTGAGACATCAATGCTTTTTTACATCAACAAGGGAGATTTATATGTGATTTCAGGACATATGTACTTCATTTCAGAAATTATGAACTTGATTTAGTGTGAAAAGGTAGCTTGCCCATGTCCGACTGATCATTGCTTTCGTACTTCAACAAGGGAGATTTATACTTATTTCTGGATTTTTGCAATTCATTTTGACAGTTACGTAGTTGGTTTCTTGATTTTTGTAGTAATAAAGATGAATTTTAGTTTCGTTCCATGTTTTGCCTTTTATTTCCTAGTAATTAATGAATAAAACTCTAAGATACTCCGCAATATTTAATACAGTATGAATAAAATATTATTAAAATATTAAAGTGATTACCATTAGTGTTCAACCGGTAAAAGTTGTCATTCGCAATAGTATAAAGTATACCTATGCAATGAAAGTTGTGAACACACGAGCATTTAACAATCATATCCATCCTATCACCCATGCAAATATGTACTTCAGTTGGTCCGATAGTCTCAAAATATTGTACTTGAACCCATATAAAGTTATTATAGACTAATAAGGGAGATTTATACTTGATTTCGGGATATATATATATATGTATTTCATTTAGCGTGAAAATGTAGCATGTACATGTTGTCCGAGATATCAGTGCTTTTGTACTTCAATAAAGGAGATTTATACTTCATTTGGGGAAATATGTACTTCATGTCACCAATTATGTACTTGATTTAGCGTGAAAGTAGCATGTGCATGTCGCCCGAGACATCAGTGCTTCTATACTTCAACAAGGGAGATTTATACTTATTTTGGGGACATGTGTTCTTCATTTCAGCAATTATGTACTTGATTTAGCGTGAGAAGGTAGCATATGCATGTTGTCTGAGACATTAGTGGTTTTGATTTATACTTGATTGGGAGCTATATATACTTCCTTTCGGCCATTATGCACTTGATTTAGTGTGAAAGTAGCATGTGTATGTTGTCCGTCCTATCAATGTTTTTGTACTACCATAAGGGAGATTAATACTTGATTTCTGAATTTTTGAACTTCGTTTAGGCAATTATGTTGATATCTTGATTTTTGTACTAATAATGATGAATTTTAGTTTTGTTCCATGTTCTGCCTTTTATTTGTTAGTAATTAACGAAAATAACTCTAAAATACTTCATAATATTTAGTACGGTATGAATAAAATAATGTTAAAATATCAAAGTAATAACCATTAGTGTTCAACGGGTTAAAATATTGTACTTGTAAAAATATTGTACTTGTACCCCTATAAAATATCCATCCTAGCATCCATACAAATATGTAATTCAGTTGGTCCGATACTCTCAAAATATTGTACTTGTACCCCTATAAAATTCTTAGAGACTAATTATTTAATTGCACAAAGTGTACAATTATTAGAGACTAATAAAGAAGATTTATACTTGATTTCGGGATATATGTAAATCGTTTCAGCAATTATGCACTTGATTAAGCGTGAAAAGTTAGCATGTGCATGCTATCTGAGATATCAGTGCTTTTGTACTTCAATAAGGGAGATTAATACCATATTTGGGGACATATTACTTCATTTTGAAAATTATGCAATTGATTAAGCCTAAAAAGGTAGCATGTGCATGTCGCTCGAGATATCAGTTCTTTTGTACTTCAATAAGGGAGATTTATACTTGATTTCGGGACATATTCATTTCGAAAATTATGTACTTCATTTAGCGTGAAAAGGTTGCATGTACATGTTGTTCGAGATATCAGGGCTTTTGTACTTCATTGAAGGAGATTTATACATGATTTCTGGATTTTGGCAATTACGTAGTTGGTTTCTTGATTTTTGTACTAATAATGATGAATTTTAGTTTTATTCCATGTTTTGCCTGTTATTTCCTAGTAATTAACAAACAAAACTCTAAAATTCTTTGTAATACTTAGTATGGTATGAATAAAATAATGTTGAAATGTCAAAGTAACAACCATTAGTGTTCAATGGGTTAAAGTTATCATTCGCAGTAGTGTAAAGTATACCTATGCGTTGAAAGTTGTAAACACAAGAGCATTTGACGATCATATCCATCATATCACCCGTACAAATATATACTTCAGTTGGTCCAATAGTCTCAAAATATTGTACTTGAACCCCTATAAAATTATTAGAGACTAATTTTTCAATTGCACAAAGGGTAAAATTATTAACGACTAATAAGGAAAATTTATACTTGATTTCGGGACATATATACTTCATTTTAGTAATCATGTACTTGTCCGAGATATCAGTGCTTTTGTGCTTCAATAAGGGAGATTTATACTTGATTTGAGGATTTGAGGAAATATATACTTCATTTCAGTCATTATGCACTTGATTTAGCGTGAAACGTGGCATGTGCATGTTGCCCAAGACATTAGTGCTTTTGTACTTCAACAAGAGAGTTTTGTACATGATTTTGGGACATATGTACTTCATTTCAGCAATTATGTACTTGATTTAGTGTGAAAAAGGTAGCATGTGTATGTTGTCCGACCTATCAGTGCTTTCGTACTTCAATTAGGGAGATTTATTTGATTTTTGGATTTTTGCAATTCATTTTGGCAATTACGTAGTTGGTTTCTTGATTTTGTTTTGTTCCATGTTTTGCCTTTTATTTCCTAGTAATTAACAAATAAAACTCTAAAATTCTTCGTAATATTTAGTATGGTATGAATAAAATAATGTTAAAATATTAAAGTGATAACCATTAGTGATCAATGGGTTAGAGTTATCATTCACAGTTGTGTAAAGTATACCTATGCATTGAAAGTTGTAAACACAAGCATTTGACGATCTATCGATCCTATCACCCGTACAAATATATACTTCAATTGGTCCGATAGTCTCAAAATATTGTACTTGAACCCCTATAAAATTATTAGAGACTAATTATTTAATTGCACAAAGTGTAAAATTATTAGAGACTAATAAGGGAGATTTATACTTGATTTCGGGAAATGTGTACTTTATTTTGAGCAATTATGCAATTGATTTAGCGTGAAAATGTAGCATGTGTATGTTGTCCGAGATATCAATACTTTTGTACTTCAATAAGGGAGATTTATACTTGATTTCTGGATTTTCGTACTTCATTTTAGCAATTATGTAGTTGATTTCTTGATTTTTGTGCTAATAATGATGAATTTTAATTTTGTTTCATGTTTTGTCTTTTGTTTCTTAGTAATTAATGAACAAAACTCTAAAATACTTCATAATATTTGGTATGGTATAAACAAAACAATGTTAAAATGTTGAAGTGATGACCATTTTTATTCAACGGATTAAGGTTATCATTTGCAGTAGTGTAAAATATACCTATGCATTAAAAGTTGCAAACAGATGAGCATTTGACGATCATATCAATCCTATCAATCGTACAAATATGTACTTCAGTTGGTCCGATAGTCTCAAAATATTGTACTTGAACCCCTATACAATTATTAGAGACTAATTATTCAATTGCACAAAGTGTACAATTATTAGAGACTAATAAGGGAGATTTATACTTGATTCATGACATATGTACTTCATTTTCAATTATGCACTTGATTTAGTGCGAAAAGGTAGCATGTGCGTGTTGTCCGAGACATCTGTGCTTTTGTACTTCAGTAAAGAATATTTATACTTCATTTTGGGACGTATGTACTTCATTTTGGCAATTATGTACTGGATTTCGGGAACTCACTACAATATTTCATTTTAATTGAAGTGTACTTCATCATAGGAGCAAATATACTTCATTTGCTCTATATTTGTACTTCATTTCCCGCATATTGTACTGGGCCTCACTACAATATTTCAAATTAATTGAAGTATACTGAATTCAACACAGGACCAAATATACTTCATTTGTTCTATATTTGTAATTCAATTCCCGCATATTATACTGAACCTCGGTACAATATTTCAAATTAATTGAAGTACACTTCAACATAAGACCAAACACACTTCGTTTGTTTTGTATTTGTAATTCATTTCCCGCATATTGTACTCAACTACGCTACAAGATTTCACTTTAGTTGAAGTATACTTCAACATAGGACTAAAGTTACTTCGTTTGTTCTGTATTTGTACTTTATTTCCCCCGTATTGTACTAAACCTCGCTAAAATATTTCTCTTTAATTGAAGTATACTTCAACATAGGACTAAATTTACTTCGTTTGTTCTGTATTTGTACTTCATTTCCCCCATATTGTACTGAACCTTGCTACAATATTTCTCTTTAATTGAAGTATACTTCAACATAAGACCAAATATACTTCGTTTGTTCTGTATTTGTACTTAATTTCCCTCATATTGTACTGAACCTCGTTACAATATTTCACTTTAATTGAAGTATACTTCAACATATGACCAAATATACTTCGTTTGTTCAGTATTTGTACTTCAACATAACACTATATCTACTTTGTTTGGCTTCATTTGTACTTCAATATAACAACATATGTACTTTGTTGGGCGATATTTGTATAAAAGATAATCTTATATACACTTCGATCGAAACGTATACTTACATGTAGAATAACCTCAATAAAATTATCCAAAATGTCAGTAAAATTAAAATTAATTTCTAATGTCACTGGAGTTCAAATCCTCGCATTTTCATGACTTAAAAACATGTATGTCATATGTGCATAAACCGTATCCATAGAGCATTTTCCAGCATACCTCCAAAAATTGCTGGTGTCTCTAGCAAAACATTGTGCCTAAGGGCACACAAAGACACCACAATCCAATGACCCTATTGCTGTCTGTATTTTCATACAGTCATGCTTTCGTCCACACGACACCCCAATGAAAGCTTTAGGTATCGAGAATAGAAACAGCTTACAAAAAATAGTGATTAGTTGTTGAATCCATACTTTATGAAGAAATTTTCCAGAAAGGAAGCAAACTTACAATGGCAGTAGCCACCGGCTTGTATCGGGGGGCCATTATTGAATTCATGTATATGAAAGGATGAGTTGCTGTATCGAAGACAACCAAGAACCAGTGATGGTCCCGATTAATCGGTAGCAATATCCAACGACACATGTTTACCACATCCAAGGTGATCCCTTCCAAAGTGTGAAAGAGTTAAGTCTATATATAACTCGAAAAATTCTTCATCTTGTATATCCCAGATGTTGTGTCCCTCGAGTCAGTTTAAGATATCAACTTATAAAGTTTAAAACAAATGGTTATCTCACTTATAACTAAACTAGATTAAGTTAGGAAACCACCTTATACCTGCGCTATCGTGGATGTAAACCACACATCATGGTGACACTCTTTCCTGAAAGATGGGCTACGTAATAGCGACATGTAGCACTCCAATACGTCACCACAAAGATACTCCCCAAATAATGGCTCGCAAAGGTGTCTTCCCTCTAGAATATATTTTCCTTCCGCCCAGACAATTACCGTACACAAGTATAGGTTTTAATTCTTAACTCAGACACCAATTTATTAAAAAGAAAAATCATAACAAATTTTTTTACCTCAAATAATCTCTTCAGAAAAAGTTGTCAGTGGCTTCTCGCTCATGTTGTGGAATACGTGGATGACTTTTATAACCAGTCCTTCCTTTATAATGATCAGGTTTTTCCCTCTTCGAGGTGCTTGGTTCATTTCTTATTTAGATCGGGCTGATGTCTTTTGTCTCCTGGAGTACAAAATATCAGCACATTAGGTACAAAGTATCAACAATTGAAGTACAGAAAATCAACACATTAAGTACAAATATCAACCAATAAAGTATAAGACATCAGCACATTAAGTACAAATGTCACCAACATGAAGTATAAGATATTAGCACATAAGTACAAATATCACCAACATGTAGTAAGTACAAATATCACCAACAAGAAGTATAAGAAATCAGCACATTAAGCTAGCAAAAACAAATCAATGAAGTATAAAACCTCTGCATATTAAGTACAAATATCAACCATTGAAGTACAAAAGATCAGCACATTAAATACAAATATCACCAACATGAAGTATAAGACATCAGCTCATTAAGTACAAACATCAACCAATGAAGTATAAAACCTCTGGACATAAAGTACAAATATCAACCATTGAAGTACAAAATATCAGCACATTAAGTACAAAATATAAATCAGTGAGGTATGAAATATCAATCAATGAAGTACAAATATTAACCATTGCAATACAAAAGATAAGGACATTATCAACCAATGAAGTATAAGACATTAGCATATTAAGTACAAGTATCACCAACATGAAGTATAAGACATCAGCATATCAAGTACAAATATTACCAACATGAAGTATAAAATATCAGCACATTAAGTACAATATATAAATCAATAAGGTACGAAATATCAATCAATGAAGTACAAACAGATAGTGCACAAATACCAGCAAACTGAGTACAAATATCAACAAATGAAATGCAAATAGTAAAAAAAAATAATACATTAAGTAGTTTACAACACTTTCTTCTCTTCTTGTTATTAGTCCTTTTTTGCACGGGGACGATAGGTTTTTGTTACTTGTCTTCCGCATTTGGCTAGTGTGGTGCTCCGGGGGCTGACAAAATCTGTTCCTTTCCTTTTTGGCTTCCTGTCATCTCGATTACGCATATCTGTAATAATCGATGACATGACATTTGCCAATTCAAGTTCAGATTCTTCAAACTTTGCTTCGTGAAGTGGTGCATCAAGTTCTGTGGTCAAAGGGATGATGGAAGTTGCAGGATCATGATGATATTTTGTTCGACTTTCTTCATCCAAACGATCTTTTGCTTCATCACCAACACCATCATCAATCCCTAAATCAACTTCTTCTACATTTTTCTTTCTTGAATCATCCCCTCCTTTCTCTGCATTATCCACCAAATCATGTTCCTCCTTTATATGGATACCCACCAACTTCCTCATTATGCTCCCCTTCATCAGTCTTATCCTCAGCAATATTCTACTCTTAACCCTGCTCTTTGATTGCCATCATCTCTACTGAAGCAATTTTTTCCTTCAATGAATTAATTTCTTGATCTTTCGTTGTAATAATTGCTTCAAATACTATATGATCACAAATATGTATTTCAATGACAGCAGTAGTGGTAGCCTTTGATTTTTTGATCAAAACTGTCAAGTCTAACTCCTCTGGAGCAGGGTTAAGGGCTACAACCTATTACAATGAAAATAATTATCAAATTCAAATTATTATAAAAATAATAATAATGAATTATTACCATATCTCTTGTAACTTGTTTCAATTTATTCTCAGCCTCATTCACATTATTTCGGAGTTTGCTATCCTTCCCCAGGTAAAAGCGTGGAAAATCAAACACACTTTTTGGTGAACCCAATAATGGGATGTGTTCGTAAACCCATGCCTGTCTTTTATAAATGGAAAAATTATACTCATTTAAATATAAATATAACAATGTTATTAGTAAAATGTAAATCACTTACCATCAAACTGATTGTGCACCCATCAAGGTACTTTTTCTTGCTACTTTCTCCACCTACTCCTCCTACGTGGTTCCTCATATCTTCGACAAGAAAGTTGTATACAGCTATGCCCATGCATACAAACCAACTCTTAACAAATCGTTCGAGTATGGTAGGAGAAATCGTGGAGTCCAATAATTAGAAGTTGGAAACAAAAAACAATTAAAAACAAAAAGTATATACAACCTACAAAAATCATTTAAGTCCTCCTCACTATCCTTATACACATACTCCGTAAACATTTTTGCTATTTCAAATCTTGTTATATTCTTCAACTTTTCGGAAAAAATGCAGTCCATAGTTGAAGACCTCATCTTCAATCTTATATCAACTTATTGCCCCACATGTGGCAACCCTAAAACCATAAAAAATTCAGCTGCAGAAAATGTAACTTCAACCTCCTCCACAAAAAGATATGATTTTGCATCAAACCTTCTAAGTATAGCTTCAAGCTAAATGAAGCTAGAACTTGACTTAGGCATATCCATGTGTGTATATGTATATATATATATATAAAGGAATCTTCTTCAATGCATCAAAATATTTTGACCCCATCTTAGATTTCACAAGCTCCAATTTAGTTTGAAAATATTAAGAGGAGCAACGAGAGCATACCTCATTATGTCTTGCCTTTGCTGTAATCAAATAAAGAAAAATTAGTATATAAACAAATTATATACTACCATTTTCAAATAATGTGTACTGAAATATTGAATGTTTTGTACTACAGTTGCTTGTTAAATGTACTTCAGATATACATATTATATACTACACTTTCAAATAATGTGTACTGAAAGTTTGAATGTTTTGTACTGCAGTTGCTTCTAAAACGTACTTCAAATACACATATTATATACTACCACTTTCAGATAATATGTACTTAAAGCCTGAATGCTTTGTACTGCAGTTGCTTCCAAAATGTACTTCAGATACACAGATTATATACTACCACTTTCAGATAATGTGTACTTAAAGCCTGAATGTTTTGTACTGCAGTTACTTCCAAAATGTACTTCAGATACACAGATTATATACTACCACTTTCAGATAATGTGTACTTAAAGCTTAAATGTTTTGTACTGCAGTTACTTCTAAAATGTACTTCAGATACACAGATTGTATACTACCACTTTCAAATAACGTGTACTGAAAGCTCAAATATTTTGTACTACAGTTATTTCTAAAATGTACTTCAGATTCACAGATTATATTCTACCACTTTCAGAAAATGTGTACTGCAAGCTTTAATATTTTGTATTACAGTTGCTTCTAAAATGTACTTCAGATACACAGATTATATACTATCAGTTTTAGATAATGTGTACTGAAAGTTTGAATGTTTTGTACTACAGTTACTTCTAAAATGTAATTCAGATACACATATTATATACTACACTTTCAGATAATGTGTACTGCAAACTTGAATGTTTTGTACTACAATTGCTTTTAAAATGTACTTTACACAAACAAATTTATATACTAGCACTTTCAGATAATTTCAAGGTATAATTTCAGATATAAGAAGTATAAACTCCAAGATAGTAAAGTATAACTTTCATGCCTTTCAAGTACAAATCAGATATTTTCAAATATTACGAAAAAAATCAAATATATAACAAATGGGTTCAAGTTTATAACAATTAAACAAGAGTTCAAACAAACAAATATGAGAAGCAAAACATGTAAAACTGAAACATATGCACATTTGAAAGAAAGCAAAGTCCACAAAATGAGTAGCAAAAAACATATCTTTCTGAACCATGCTCTCTTCCTTCTATTCCTCGCTCATTGGTGCTCTTGGTTGTTTCATTTTCACACAATTGCAGAGAAGTAGGGGTTTTTTTTTTTTCTCTTGCATCGATTTCATTTTCCCTTTTCTGTTCTATCATCCATTCGCGCCCTTTTGCTAGCAAACGAGAGGCCTTTTTTCACGCCTTTTGTTATACAGAGGAGAAGACGGTTTCCAAACACCAAAAAAAAAAAAAAAAAAGACGTGCTTTGATAGAGTGGGGAGAAAAAAAACCGCCATTTGTTGGGTGTTTTTTTGTTAATTTGGGGAGTGATTTCTAAAATATTGGAAAAAGCAAGGAGTTTAGTGTTTAGAAAATCAAATGAGAGTAAAATGTAAAATGAAGATAGGTAAACGGATTTAATTCTAACTAACTGTTAGCAAAGCCTCCAACGACAATAAACGCCATCAATAAACCTCAAAAGGGGATTTAGTAATTTCAAAATTCTTGTAGGGTTTTTACAAATAGGTCTAATCTCAATTCTCAAGGGGTTTGAATAAAATTAATCCAATAATTTAACATCTTTAAACGCATTCTACATATTGATCATAAAAGAAACTCAAAATCTACGCGAAAACAAATATTACACCTCATTGCAGAAAAGTAAAATCAAATTTAGTTCCAATGGTCAATCCATTTATCTCAAGAAACTGATTATCGAAATATTTGGGTACAGCCCAAATAAAACTGTGAACCATTAAGAATGTCATGAGATAAATGCTAAGATTCATCGTGTACAATCTATTGGTCCCAATCAAACCATAGTCCCCTCAACCACTTACCACGTAAAATTATTGAGCAAACAATAATGTCAATCCACAGCAGCTCTTAAGAGTATTAAACACTCTATATAGAACTTCACATTATTGAGTTCGGCCAATAGTTTTATTATTCTCAAGAAAGTTTCAACCACCAAGAGATTCAATTTCATTGATTAATTAATGGGATCAGGCTGCACGGCCTTTTGGACAAGTTCAGTTTGCTCTTTAACGTGAACTTGGTAAAAGCCAGTAGCTGTGGCCGCAGAAGAAGCACGGCCGACATATTTGATATCTTCCACGGTACCTCTATTGCGAGCTTTCATTGCAGTGCCAAGACGAGGTAAAATGTAGTTGTACGCACCCATGTTCATTGGCTCTTCCTGACACCAAACAATCTCTGCGTCTGAAATAATCACAAAACAATGAGACCAAAGTTCAGTTTTACCTGTGACAAGTCTATCATAATCATTTTGCAATTTCTAAATTGTGATTTTAACATGAATTAACAGCCATTTTGCATGTTCCTCCAATAACGATTAGGTAGCAAATTAGTCTCCATGTAGCAAGAAAAGACGTTCAAACAACATAATGATCTCTTTACAAAATTTGAAGGGCATACTTGGATATCTCTTTAGTTCGCGCTGGATGAGATCATAAGGAAACGGACAAAGCTGCTCAACCCTGCAAATTGCAATGTCTTTTCCATTAACCTTTTTCCTCTCTTCATCAAGCTCATAATAAACCTGCAATCAAACAGCAAAATTGATGACCTTAAAAACTATAAATGTACATAGAATCAAAAGTTCAAATAACTACCAATTTTACGCCAGTAATTTTAAAATATATAGAATCTTCTATTAAGAATCATTTACTTTGACTACATAGTTACTGTCTTATAGTGAGATAATTATCCCATAGAGAGAGTAAGTAGATGAGCAGAAATGAGTGAGGCAAGAAGAAAATATTTCACACCTTTCCAGAGCAAAGAATCAGACGTCTTATACCCTCTTCAAGATCTGAGTGATCATTTTGGTCCTTTATAAGGCGTTTAAATCTTGTTCCTTGTTTGTCAAAACCTGGGTGGCCTTGAACATCATCAAACTCAGATAAATTAGACTTGCACTCCTTGTGACGAAGCAAGTTCTTTGGTGACATCACAATGAGCGGTTTACGGAATTCCCTGTGTATCTGAGACATAAAAAAGCATAATGTGAGAAAATGGAGAAAGCTGTAAATTACTGAGTTTGACTGAGTTAAAATCCACTTACCTGGCGCCGCAAAACATGGAAATAATTTGCAGGAGTAGTAACATTCACCACCTGCCAATTGCATTCCTGAATCTGTTTCCTGAGAGTCGGATCCATCTCAGGAATAACATAGGGATTATCATCACTCATCTGCAATACGACATGAAAGGTCAAGTTCAATTTCCTGAATGAAACAAGTAACAAAAACAAGGTAATTTTAGTGAAAATGCATACTAACTTAAAAAAAAAAAAAAAAAACTTAATAGCCAAAGTTCTGAAAGCAACTAAGTCATCTCAGAAATGGGGCTACGTCAGTTTGGTGTGAAACCAAAAATGCATAACAATTGACCAGAAAAAACAGTTTTCATCATCATCAAAAAAGAGAAAAGGCCATTGAACTAGGTATAATTCTGACAATCCACAAAATAACCAATAGTCAAGAGACAAAAGCTTCTATGTAGTGTCCCATATTTTTCCCTATTTTTAAATCTTAAATTAATTGAGATTAGTCAATTATTTAGGAATAACTAAATCTTATTTATTGCTATTGCCTTGGATTCTTATTCAAAGAATAAAAAATAAAAAAAAGGAAAAAAAAAAAAAGATGAAATAAATAATAATATACAAGCATATATGTAGATAAAAATAGAATTTTCAGCAATTCTAATCCTTATAGAACTCCTAATTTATTAGGTCTCCTCCATATCACATTCAAATAACTTCTTCTCTCTACAATATACATTCAAACCTTCATATTTTCCAGCAAAATAATTTTCCTTAGAAAATTCTCCACCCATTCATCTCCTTTGAAGAAATCCCAAATGGTAGGGCAAGAAAAAGATTGCCAAGAAATCCCAACACTGTTGACTCTTGTTCTCCCTTCTTCATAGGTAT
The DNA here is from genome assembly GCA_018894105.1 of Jacaranda mimosifolia. NCBI lineage: Eukaryota > Viridiplantae > Streptophyta > Magnoliopsida > Lamiales > Bignoniaceae > Jacaranda > Jacaranda mimosifolia. The sequence continues at coordinate 10,508,296 of CM032130.1, read as the reverse complement.
GATCCCATATTTAAATTATGATATAAACATAAGTTTTGGTTAAACTATATCTCATGATATTTGTATTATGTATGCATTTGATAATTGTGAAATTCAATAGTTGATGCTATTAGGTTTTGATTTTCTCGAAAATAGATAGTTGTGACGGATTTACTACTTCTTCCCGATAGAATTAAGCAAGATGATGAACATACAAATTTTAGATATGTGTCTTAGGTTTCTAATGCCTCCTAAATCACCTCAATCCGATTTATATAGAGAAAGTTATGATCAAAATACTAAGATGTGTCAAGTCCAGAAATACAGGATTTTGATTTTTCGAAAATAGATAATTTTGACTCTTTTACTACTTGATCTCGATAGAATTAAGTAATGGGATGAACATAATATTTGTAAATCTATCTCTTAGGTATTTATGGCCATCTTAATCATTTCAATCCGATATATGGGGAGCAAGTTATGACTAAAATACAAAGGTGTGGCAAGACAGAAAATATAAGACTTCGATTTTCCTATAACAGAATATTGTGACACCTTTTGCTACTTGATTTCGATTTAATTTGGCAATATGGCCAACATAAGAACTGAAGATCTGTCTCCTAGGTTTTTACAGCCATTTGAATCACTTTAATCCGATGCATAGGGAGAAAGTTATGGCTCAAATACTATGGTGTGGCAATATAGAAAATACAGGACTTCGATTTTCCTAGAACAGAATATGGTGACAACTTTTACTACTCGATTCCGCTTTAATTGGGCAATAAGATCAACATATGAATTGTAGATCTATATCTTAGGTTTTTATAGGATTTTGAATCACCTTCATCCAAGGCCTGTAGTAAAAGTTATAGCTTAGATACAACCAAGGGTCACATCGAAAAAATTTCTTAAAAATTGGAAATCTGCTTTTGCACCACTGCTGCCTCTTGAACTCGAATTTTCTCTCTCATATTAGCCAATTTAGACTACGCCATCAACATAAAAATTTTAGTACTTCTTAGCTTTGTAATACCATAAGAATCGAGCCAATCGGATATCTAGAAAGAAAGTTATGAGCAAATCAACAAAGTACATATAAAAGAACGCATTCTTGATAAGTTTTGTGAGTATGTATATACTAAGCTGGTGACATATAGAAATTTTTTGTTAGTATTGGTTTTAGAGTTTTATTGATCATTGTCTTGATTTCTTGGATGAATTTGAGGTTAGAATTCATGGATCAAATCAAAATGCTGATTGAATTTAATACTACTCTTATGTCAACAGGAGTTTTGGGACTTAAGTTATTAGGATCGACCCTTGATCCTATTGATAAGTACTGTGAGTACCTCAACTTACATATATTATATAATATTATGTTTCAAAACCCAAGAGGATATATGATATAGTATACCCCACTCGTTTCAACTTATACTGCACTATAATTATATTCCACTGCGCACATGAATTTCTAGATTTTATTTCGTGATTCAAGAAAAGCAATTTCTTTTAAAGCCAATTGATATTCTTTCAGCATGGTTTTAGACTAACAGTTAAATACAATGATCAACACTGATGACTGGATTTACTGTTACTGTTACTGTTACTATTAGTTGGATCCAACTTGGTCTGGGTGTGTGAGGGACTTCACCGGGCGGCACCAAGCAAGTCTGTAGAACCCGAAGCCCCCATGGCCCAATCCCCCCAGCGCACAACAAAAGCCATTTGTTGCTGAAGTGGGTCGTAGGATTTCCCGAGGACCCAAGCTCGGGTACTGCTTGGTAAGGTTGCACCTTGCTAGGAGAAATAAGGGACTATTACGGTATGAGTCATAAGGTTGACTGGCTACAGCAAACACTGGTTCTATCATCGCATTTAAGTGTTGGCTTGTTAAAAATGTTTATTATTATGTTCCTGCTTTACTACTATATAATGCATGATTGTTATCAACATTTTTCTCAAATGTTTTATCACTAAGCATATTTTGATCATGATATATTCTTGAACTCACATTGTACACACTTGGCATTAACTGTACTCACACTCTATTTTTTTTTAACTTCCTTCGGGCAGACCTAGACCTAACCCTAGTGATGAGGTGAATCCTGCTTTTGATGAGAACCGGAATTGAAGGCTCTCTTTTTGTGATGAGGACTTTGCAGTAGCTTTAGTTTTATTGCCGGGTGGACAAATTAGTTCTTCTCCTTTAATTATTTTCTAGTTGAGGAAAGAATATTAGGCATTTTGAGTTCAATGTTGCAGGAGTTACTTGAATTATTATGAATATTGGAGGTTTTTTTTTTTATTATTATTTAAGATTATGATTTTGGATAGGTGATACTGTTTGTTTGGGATTAAGTTTCACGCCTCGAAACTAGACTATATGGTTTGATTTTAGGGCGTGACATTCTATGTGATTCCTACATTTCAAGTGCCCAAAGATGTATAATTTTTCTGGAACAGTTCAACTTATGCAGGATCTAACAAAATTTCATCAAACACAATTCAAGGCAATGAATAGATATCTTTCATGGCCATTACAGAGCATGTTCATAATCAATTTTTACAAGCAGAAAGCCCAACTGAGTAAAGAATACCTATTTCAGGAAAACCTTAAAGGCTTTTCCTCAATTCTACGCTCACCCTGTGAGTAAGGGAAAACAATAGGTATTTAGGAACAAGGCCAGGCGGTCAGCAATTAATCTCGTGTAGTAGGATGACACTTTTTAATCTATCTTTACCAGACTTTTCATACCTTCTCTTACACATCATTCAGCCAGCCACAAACAAGAAAAAGTAGACAACTTTTAAGAGATACTAAGCTAAGAAATCCCCAAAAGAAGAAAACAAAAGAGAAGAAAAGGCGCATTGGCATGCAACACTTTCCCAGTATCTGCAGATTTATATGCATATACAAGATAACGCGAAACGATAGGCTGTTACATAATGGAGAAAATGAGGATACCTGAAGGAAACGTTCCAAACGAGCACTTGAGTGTTCAGGGCCTTGACCATCATATCCATGAGGTAGTAGGACAACCAATCCAGTTTGACGCAACCATTTGGCCTCACCGCTGCTAAGAAATTGGTCAAATATCACCTGAGCCCCATTAGCAAAATCACCAAATTGGGCTTCCCAGAGTACCAGAGAATTGGGGTTTTCCATTGAATAACCTAATTCAAAACCCAAAACACCAAACTCTGAAAGAGAGCTGGACAGATACAAACAGTAATCATTAGAACTTACTCATGATCCGTAAAAAAATTTCAGAGAGTTCAAAAGGAATTTGCAGGAGCTAAAATTATGTATGGTATCAAATAAAAAGCATAGAACAAGGTGATGGCTACTCAATATCTGTTATCCTTAAAAATAATTTAAAACAAAGAGTTAACTTAAACTATGAAGTGCAAAAACAAATAATCCAAAGATCCAAAGCATCAGCCAATTCAATGTCAGACATAAGGAGCAAATTCAAGTATGCCTCCAGAAGACAAGGCAAACATTCCAATGCCAATGATAATCAGTATATATCATCTTAATCAGCTTACAGTCTTGCAAACAATGCAGCAAAACTTAAAAAGCTCAACTACACATTAGAACCTTTCTACTATAATTTCAAGAGAAAACAAAAAGTTACAGGATCACACCCCTTAATAAAGAAAAACAGTTAAAGAAATAGAGGAAAATAATTTTAAAATCACACCATCAACGTCACTCCACAAAACAATTCTTTAATAGATCCCTTCAATATGGAGCAACTAGCATTTCATTTCCACAACATGCACTCGCATAGTCTTAAAACGACCTTTTTGTCAAGAGGCAAAGCTATATTTCTTGAATTTGGAAGAATTAACTAACACTTCCTTCAGTATTTTTATTTATTGAATTGATTGAGAGCTTCTGCACACAGGTAATGCAGGACAATAATTCTTTGTTCTCAGGTATAAAAGTTAAAATCAGATTTAAGCACATAAACATTAAGTACAAAAAACTCCCTTCCTTTAAGTGTCAAATATTGAGGAAATCTCAAAGAAATGATATAGAGTATGCAATAAAACAAGAAATTTTGACATGATGTGGATCAGAGACAAAATTTATGTAGTGCTCAGAGAAATCCTAACAGGAATATCCAAATACATTAAATGTTCAACAATAAAGCAATTCATTTAAATTACCCCCATTGCAAAATAAATATCCCACAGACTGTTTATGGTCTGACATTTGTTCCAGGTGAAACTTCATAAGCTTATTTTTGTGACAAATAACAATTACCATAGAAATTAACAGAAATAAATTTGAAGTGATCAGTATCTTAAAAATCCATTGGGTCCAAAAACAGAGATTATACACTGTAGAGAGACACTCCACGCCCATTTGGTTTTATTTTCATTTTCATTACCATCATTTCGAATTTGTAAAGGTAGTTAGTGAAAATAAGTTTGTATTTGGATAGATTGTTGGAAAACTAATGATTATGTTGGATTTAGTAGGTTGTAGGTGGAAAGATATAGTAATAATGATAATAAAGAGAGAAGATATATAGGCTATTGCGAGAAAATATATAGGCTATTGGGAAATATGTTTTGAGAATAAAAATGAAAATATGTTGGGTGAAAATGTATATAAAGTAATGTGCTTTAATTTTCAGATAATAAAAAATGTGAAAAAAAAAGTTTGATAATAAAACAAAACGGGGCCTAACAGTTATATCCAAATAGACAAACACAATATCTAACAAAAATTAATTCAATCTGAACTACATCCATTTCAAAATAAATATCCCATTAACTCTTCAAGTTCCACAAGACACTTGTTAAGGTGAAACATCATAACAACAATTTATGTGCGAGCAATAACAAATTTTTTGTAGCAATTAAAGACTTAAAGAATTGAACCAAACAGTATCATGCAGAAAGCTTTAGGATTTAAATGCTTAGGGTTATTAATCCAAATCCATCCACAAAAATAGTCTGCTTGAAACAAAAAGATCGGCATGAAAATACAAGGGAAACATCTCATTCAAATATGCCTGTACATATATATATATATATATATATATGCGAAATGAAAAAATAACAGAAAATACCTGTTACTCACAGTAAACATCTCATCATTTTGGTTCATCATAACATGATCTAAGGGGCAGTATTTTTCCCCTGTTTCTTGATCATGAATAACAGCATGCCTATGGCTGAAAGTACCTCTCTCTACATCCTGCCCACTCAACCTGACGTGATTTCCCTCTGCAAGCAAGGTTGCAAAAGCAAGTGCTTCTCCCACTGCCCAGTCAATACTCTCACCTGTCTCAATCATCTTTGCACGGTCTTCAAAAATCCTCTTTACTGCTCTATGAGGTTTGAACTTTTCTGGAAGAGTTGTAATAGCCTTGCCAACATTTTTCAAAATCTCTGGTTTGACACTGCAAACGGAAGACTTTTAATGCCCCAAAATAAAATGAGCAATAAAGAGAGCTTCATAATATGAACTTATAGATAGAAAGTTACCCAGTGTTACGTATGCGTGAAAGCTGTTCAGGAGACTTGAAACCAGACCAGTAAGCTGATAGCCAGTCCCTTCTTTGAGGCACGTAGTCTTTGCTGGCCAGAAATTCTTCATTCAGAATTGAAAGGACTTTGCTATTTATCTTATCAATGTCTTCTTTTGTAACTTGACCAGATTCTAAGAGTTTGTTTTGGTAAATTTTAAGTGCCGAAGGATGATTCCGGATTACCTATAAAAACCATTCAAGTCTAGAAGTAAGAAGCTTCTATAGACTATAAATGAACCATTCAAGTGTATAACTGAATCCCTGTCATCAGTGAGAAGGAAAGATAACCAAAACTTCGACAGCAAATTAAAAAGGAAAAGCTAAAGAAGAGGATCCACATATTGCAGCAATGAGTAATACAATAACAGTATAAAGTAGAAAAGGACATAAACAGCACCGACCTTATACATCTTAGGTTGAGTGAATGATGGCTCATCAATTTCATTGTGACCAAAACGACGATAGCACACAATATCAACCACAACATCTGTATGGAATGCCTGACGCCACTCTGCTGCAAGTTCACAGACATGAACAACTGCTTCTACATCATCACCATTGACATGGAAAATTGGAGCACTCAGAGCTTTCGCAACATCTGTACAATACTGGGAAGATCTTCCCGATCCTGGGTCAGTAGTGAATGCTACTTGATTGTTCACCACGATGTGAATTGTACCACCAGTAGCGTAGTTTGGAAGAGCACTAAGATGCAAGGTCTCATAAACAACACCTTGTCCAGCAAAACTACCATCACCATGAATCAGAACACCCATATTTTTTGTTCTGTCAACATCATTAGAGTAATACTGTTTGGCTCTAGTTTTCCCAACCACAACAGGGTCCACAGCTTCTAAGTGACTAGGATTTGCAACCAATGACAAGTGAATTCTCTTACCTCCCCTTGTTGGCCGGTCATAAGAGGTTCCCAAATGATATTTAACATCACCAGTTCCAGTGTAAAGGCCAACCTCATCCACAGGTTTTGTACCACCACTAAACTCACTAAAGATCTGCCGAAGAGGTTTCCTGACAACATTACCCAGAACATTCAGTCTTCCTCTGTGTGACATTCCAATGACTATGCTCTCTACTCCAAGATCAGCTGACCTATCAAACATCTCCTTCATGCCAGAAATCAATGTCTCACAACCTTCAAGCCCAAACCTTTTGGCAGCAGTCCATTTTGCAGCTAAGAAGTTCTCAAATTGTGTACTCCAAATAAGCCTGTCAAGGATCACCTCACGCCGCTGGCGACTGTATTGAGTTGGTGTTGGGGTCTCAATTTTGTCTCTCAGCCAATTACACTTTTCGCGATCAGCTATATGCATGTACTCATAGCCGATATTTCCACAATAAGCCTGTTCTAGTCTTTTCAATATTGCCCTTAAGGTTTGCACAGGACGGTTCTCAGACAAGAACCCTGACATTCTCCAAACACCAATGAAGAATTCTCTATCAAGATCAGCCTCTGTAAAACCATAAAGGGCTGGATCCAGATCATCAGGAATAGGCCTCTCTTCCAAACCTAATGGATCCAATTTGGCTTTCATGTGACCATAAACCTGATAGGCTCTCACAAGCAACAACAGCCGCATACTCTCTTGAATCGTTTGTCCAGAAATTCCGGGAGAGGTGGTAGCTTGCCCAACAAAGTTCCTGAAGAAATTGTCCCATGATTCATCGACGCTATTGGGATCTTGCTCCCACGCTCTCTGGAGCTCTTCAAGATAAACACTGCTTGTTCCATCCAAGAAGCTATCAGTTAACCTGGAGAGCGGAACAGGATGAGGAACAGGCGCAGATTGCGCCTTTGATCTAAAACCAGTAGTATGAAAGTATCGATTCTGTGCAGGAACTGCCCGTGTTCGCATTACATATGAACAACTTTGCGATAAAGTCCTCCGAACAGCAAGCTTGGCCACATTAGACCCAGCTCTAAACCAGGCCATGGCTACTTACCAAATCAAAGAAATATAAGATTCAATATCAAAATTCGACCCTTTTCCAACCAAAATTAAGCACTATGAGCAGTCATTCCGTCTCCACACCACCCTAAATAACAAAGAAACACCAATAAATGCAGAAAACATCAAATAAACAAAACAAGCCAATTCTTGAAATATCTAGCATACGAATATTGTTAGAACGACATATGGTTTCCAAGCCAGTTAATAAAATAATCCAAAAGAACAGCAAATGAAATCTATTTGAACCAAAAAAAAAAAAAAAAATCCGAAAAGAATAAAAAAATTCCGGCCTTATATTGAAACAGTTTGTCAATAAGGAATGCTCCGCAAGTGGGAAAAAAAAAAAAAAAAATTGAATCGACAAAATAATCGAGCACACACAACAAAAGATGGAGAAATTCAAGGGAAACTGGTACAAAAACTTTTTGAGGCAACCAATAGCGCAATGGATCAAAGCAACATTGGCATTAGGAATAAACTTTTTACCATAGATTGTTCACGATAACAATAAATCAAACAAGGGAGATAAATTCACACCTGAAAAAGTGAAAGGGAATGGTGAAGATTAAGGGATTGAACCATAAATCTGCTATGACCCGGTTTTTTTGTTTTTAATCGTCACTTTCTTTGACTGAAGCTTCCATGCTTTTCCTTTATCAAAAGCTTCTGGAGACACAGATACTTTTTATTTACAGCATTTTCCTTTTCTAAAATTTTAAGACCATCTTGAACTAGTGTTTTTTTTTTTTTTTAATAGAATACTGAACTCCATTCAAAAGAATTTACGTTGTTATTTACTTTTTGAAAGAAAAAAAAAATACATTTTCACTTCCCTTTTCCTCCATTTTTTAATTAAATTTTTTTTTTATTTATTTTGTTTAAATATATACAAATAATAATTTATCATGTTCAAATTTCAAACTTTACACATATAAATATAATTGGAACGTTATTTAATCATTTGACCCTTTAGTCATTTTGAAACTAAAATGCGACCACCCATCATTTATATTTGTAGCATTTCTTATTATTGCATTAATAATTAAAATGGTTGAACAGTAAGATTTGGGATTACCTTTGTACTTATGTACCGTGAGATACAAATTCATTTACAATTAGTTAGGTTTTATTTAGTTTTATTTTGAATGAACTTTAGAGAATCGAATTAGAAAATATAATATTAAGATTGTTTTATGAGAAAATTATGTGTTCAATTTATTTTAGAGAGAAACGTTTTGTATTGCAAGAATCAAATTAATAGATTTTATCTTATTAGTAAAATTAATATCTCTTTATGTTACTAATAAAAGAGAAAATATGAATTTATAATTAATATTTCTTATGCATGCATAATTATAATATTTAAAAATATAATGTATACATATAATGATTATGTTTGTTTTAGAGAATGCAAAGAAACAATATTTTAAGAATATTTTGTAGGTGCTTTAGGTGGTACCCTTCAAAAATAAATCGAAGTGTTTAATATCATTTTCCTAATTGAAAAACAATCTAGCAAATGAAACCAGAAAAGCCTCAGCCTCGGACTCAGCCAGGGTCTATAAAAAATAAAAAATACACATGCAATATAATATATATTTATATCTATGTCAAGTGTTTTACTCAACTAGACATGGAAATAGGTTAGATTAGGCTAGCATTTGACTTAAATAGACCAAGCATATTATGCAAATTATAAGTCTAAGTCTAGTCTATTATCTATGATAGGTTTTTTTTTTTTAAGTTAGGCCTAGCTTTTTTAATAAACTTTAAAGCATTGGCCTGGCCTGAAGCCTACCTAAAAATATATTTTCTACTAAAGCTTCAATTATGTCTGAACATCACATAAATCTAATTTTTTAATATGCTCAAACTTATACTAAACCTTGATAAGAAATAATCAAAATAATAAATAACAAATGCATAAATATGAAAGTTTAAATATAAATATAAAATAGTGTCTTTTAACAAAAAACAATACTAAACAACTTAGTCGATATCATAAAGAACTAATTAAAGAAATCAAATATAATTAGTCATTTAATATTATGTCACTATTATTGTACTTTTTATGCTAAGAAAGATAAGCAGGCCGACCTATTAGTCTTTATAAGCTTTTAGAAGAGCATAAATCTAGTCTATTTAGTTAAAAAAATCTACTTTTTAAGCATTGATCTAATTTTTTTATTAAATAAATTATGACAAGGTAGATCATAAATAGGTTAGACCATAGATTCCTAACAAAAGCATGGTCTATTCTCATCCCTATACTCAACTATCATTTAGTTATTAGTATTAGCTTGTAGCTTATAGGAAAGTACCTGTAACTAGTTGGATTGAGAAACAATTAAGCTATGCTCGGATCCCTTAGACGAAATAGTTTAGAAAATGTGTGAGTAAATAAATATATACAGAACTAAGAAAAGATTTATGAAACTAGTTTGGTGAATCCATTGGAGTAAAGCTTAACTCGAACTCAAGCTTCTTTATAAATTGTGTAAATTAAAATATAAATGTGCCACCAGCCCCGTATATTTATACGTTTAGTTATACATCCTCTCCAGTCTCCATCCACAATTTTGGACGCAAATTGCAAATTAACCCACGGTAGCGTAGAGTTTTAATTGAAAGCGTGTCCTTTTACTTTAAGAAATAGTGATTGAGATTTAATATTGTTGCATTAATTATTATTATTTTAATAGAAATGATGGTTTCGGAAAAATGTTTTAAACAATGGAATCTTGTTTTGAAATGTTCCCAAAAAAAAAAAAAAGTGAAAATGATATATTTGAGACAAATAAAGTAGAATTTTAATAATAATGATGGTAAGAGTAATCATAATAATTTTTAAGATAATAATAAATTTATGGAAGAGTGTAATAATCTACAATACAAATAAGATTATTTTTTATTATAATGTCAATAATATTATAATGAGAAATATATTAACCATAATCAATTACAATAACTATATTTAAATATTTAGAACACAAATTTCATTAATTGATCCAAATAATGCAAAAAAAAATTTTTACACAGATGAGCTCGAACTAAAATATGCTCAACTATAGATAAATCAAGTTTAAAATAGATATGTGCGAATTGAGCCAATTTAATTTCTAAAGCAACATGAACTCATAAACCAGTAAATTATACTGATGAGGGTGTGATCCGTTTAGGGTTGGATCGAGTAGATATTCCAACGAGGTTCGACCTCTCTAGTCGATAAACGAGTGTTGATGGGTTGAATCCTGCAAGCACTAGCAAACGTCAAGCTAGCCGATGAGCCCTCGGCTTAGGCACTCTGACGCTCAAGTCAATACGAGTCGACTAGATAATATGAGCAGCAGAGTGGTGGCTTTTTGTATATATGAGAGCATACCTTTGAAAGGCTGAAGTGGGGGTATGTATAGCCTTCTCTCCCTGGGGATTTGTTTGAGATGCCCTTGATGTGCAGAGAGGACCCTTGTCCTTGCATAAGGAGTCATTAGTCATCTTCCATCCCTATACTATTCCAGGTGGTTGCCTTCCCAGGTTTTAAGGATAGGGTAGGACACTGTTGACGTGTCTACCGTGCCAGGCGGTAAGGGGGGCGACATGCCCCATAAATACGGAGGCATGCCGTCTGTCAGTACATTTAATGCGGCAGAGATGATACTGTGCTCTGCCTACCTCTCTGGTCGGAGGAATGATCGACCTGACAGCGGATTGGAGAACGAATTAGCGGTGCGGATTGACATATCGACCCGCAGCCATGTACAAGGTCTGGTCGAGTGCTCATTTGCCTGGCACGCCGTTGGATCTTTGAAGTCAACTAGGGTCGATAGCGCCAATGGGCCCCGGGTGCAAGATAGGCCTGGTGCCGTATCTTTGGGCCTATGGGGTTTGGCCGAGCTACTTAGCCATCCCATATCATGAGTCTCCCTACTTCCGAATGCTGAACGAGGGGATCGACGAGAAGGATTGGGAAGTAACTTGATGGACAGTTATATAGATCGACGAGGGTTTTTGAAAATCGATGCGCATTTAATAAGCGGTTACATCATGGTGCGCATGGCGCAGCGCGGCGATTATAGCATTATTACAACCGCTTGGATTCCCACGCTCGCGCGCCTATAAATATGCACTGTAAAAAATAGTCATTTTTACTTTTACTGCCTTTGCGTCTGGTTGATCGTCTAGCCAACCATTTTCGCTGCTAATATCTTCTGCTCTTAGTTCATCAATTCAGTAAGTGCCTTATTTCTTTCTCCTCAGTGTTTTTTAGATTTATTGGCATGATGTTGCATTTATCTGGTTCGGAGGGCAGTCGTGGGGAAGATAGTGAGGCCACTTACTCTGATAAGCCTGGGGGTTTGCCAGAGGAGTCAAGTGACTCGTCGAGCGATGATTCCAGTTCCAGCAGCTCGAGCTCCAGTAGCTCGAGTGGCAACCGCGGGGGGGATGGAGCTGGGCCAAGTTAGGTGCTTCCCTCGCGTGGTCGATTATTCACCCCAGACCATTATAGTGAAATTATGTCAACCATCACCCATGTTGATTTAAGACGTATTAGGCAATTATACCATATTCCTCCCGAGTACGAATTACTGATGCCTGTGGTTTTTGGTCGAATGCATTGCCCCCCAGCAGGTTGTATCACTGTTTTTGAGGATGCCTTTAGGTATGGTCCTAGGTTTCCTTTAAGTGCTCAGATGGTCGACCTGCTTAGAGGCCTTCAGGTGTGTATAACCCAGTTGCTGCCGAATTGTTTTTCGACCATTTACAGTTTCATTGTCTTGATGCACCTATTTAACTAGCCAACCAACTTCGAAAACTTTTTGAACCTCTTCCATCTTCCCATGTCCCACAAGTCGGGCAACACTGACGAGTTGAGTTTCTACTATTTAACTGCTCGACCCCGCCGTAAATTCCTTGTAACCCCAGCCTCTTCTTACAGGCAAAAATGGAAAAAATGTTATCTGTTTGTTCGGGTTGCTGGGGGTTTCAACATTCCTCGGGGCTGGTGGATGGGGCATGTCGAGATGCCAGGTAACCTAACCCCGACCTAGCCCAATACTTTTACTCGAGATCTGGTCGAATTGGCCAAATGGAGATCTCGATGTTTATCGAGGAGAAGAATTTAGTAGTGACTGGGTTTTCGCCAGCTCTGTTAAATTTTCCCGTGGATGACCGACTAGGTAGACTGTGGTTCTTTCAGTTTGTTATTTTTCTATCCCTGTGCTCGGTTTTAACTTTTGGTATTTTGCTGATTGGCAGATCACGACAAGATCATGAACCGTTTGAAAGCTGAGGCACTGGCCAGGGCGGAGATGAACCAGCAGCGTCGCCAGGCAACGGTGGCTCGTCGATCGGCTGTGGTGGTTGATGCGCCTCAACAGGAGGCGGTGACACCTATACCATCGCCAACATCATCTTTAGCTCGACCCATTCCTACTACGGGCAACAGCCATGCGGGTCGAGGTAAAAGAGCAATGCTAGAGCAAGTCGGACCTGCTTCAAAGAGGACCGTCGTAGACAAGAGGAAAGGGAAGGCCGCGGGGTCAGGCCCACCGACGGGGAATGACCTGTTCGGGCCACGTGAAGATGATCTTCTATTTCAACTGCCCAAACTGCCATCACCTAGGTTTGGGATTGAGCCAGGCATGACGGTGCATAACTCCCTGTCAATGGATATGGCAGGGCTGACAGGCGCTGATCTACTAAAAGTGTTGATGGCTAGGCAATTCCTGGCCGACCAGAAAAAGCTGATGGGGCTAAGCCAGGACGCTGCTCTTCGGGCGTTTGCTTATCACTCCAACATAGTACGATCGAGTATATTACATTGTTGAATACTCACCGATTATTTGCATTCTTTCTAATAATGCTGTCTTTCAGGTTGGCCAGTTGGGGTATAACTTTTACAGGCAGTCGGAGCTAGCATTAGCCGATTGCGAACAGCTGCAAGCTAGCGAGGATATGAAGATTCTCAGGGCTCAGCTCGAGTCCTCACAAACGAGAGTCGAGGAACTCGCCAAGCAGGTCGAGGAGCTGAACAAGCAGCTTCGAGTGAGGGATGATCAACTGGTTGCCTCTGTCGATGAGAGGACCAGGTTAGACGAGCTACTGAAAAAAGCTCGGTTAGATAGGCAGGTGGCTTTCAACTCTGCTCGATCCACAGGTCAGAATGCTAGCCTTGACGAGGCCCGAGCTGAGTTCTACCGGACACTGCCGCTGATGCGATGGGAGGCGGTGCAGCAATTTATGTTGAGCGCGGCGTTCCACGATGTAAGTGTTGTGTTTGCGCTCGAGGATGCCCGCAATTCTTTCAAGAAGGCTCTTAAATAGCTGTATTTTCTGGGCTACTCTTTCCAACCCGAAGACAGGCATCACCTCGTCATCTGCTCGACGAGCAGCTACAGCCCTACCCAGAAGACGACAGCGGGGCTGAGGGTAGAGGTGTCGAAGCCACTGTGGCCGAAGGTATCGCGGAGGTTCCACCACCGGCACCTCTGACGGACGAACAAATGAGGTGGGCCGAGATCGAGGAGAGGTTGAAGGCAATTGCCCAAGAATTTGACTTTGCAGGCGACTTCGCGTTCGAGGTCAAGGAGGGAGAGGTCGATGCAGCCGCATACTTTCCTCCTCTAGATGGGCGCTTCCTAAGCGACGTGGCTGGTCTTTCTCAGCCGGTGACCGTTGTTGTATCTGTTGCCACTGCCATGCCCGAGCCAGTTCCGATCGCCATTCCCTCGAGCAATGAGCTCGAACAAGCTATTGAAGAGGGTGCTCGAGCCGTTGGCGATAAGGGTGCTGGGTCGAGCTGAAGTTGCTAATGCTTAGATATTGTAGTCTTTTCTTTCTTTATGCATATTGAAGGTGCATCAAGTAGACGTTGTTACATAGTCGATTTTTCATTATGTATAAATGAATGTTTTTGCATTTAAGCAAGTGTTTTGTCGAGCTTTTACATTGACTGTCTTTATTTTATTGCACAAATGCATTTGGCTCTTAGCTAAGATTAACTCAAGGCCTTTGTCGAGGAAATTGTAAGCAATATACAACTTGATGAATCAGAGACAGTAATCTGTCACCTTGTGCGCGCAATTAAGCAACAAAATTAACAACCTTTACGCTTGCAAACCGTTGCGTCAGTTGCTCAATTAGACAAAGTAATTACTTAATGGTAAACTTTGAATAGTTTAGCAACTACGTGGTCGACTTCCGACAATAAATGATAAGCTTCAAATAATTTAGCGACTACATGGTCGACTAACTGGTCCTGGATTGGCTGCTAGAAGCTGGCTTGGTCGACTATGGGGTCGACTAGCTGGCTTTAATTTGGTGGCTAGAAGCCTGCTTGGTCGACTACGGGGTCAACGACAAAGAGTTTTGTGTAAGTTTTGTATTTACTGAATGGGTCGTAACTTTTTATTGCTGCTAGGGAATACAACAGAGGCCGATGGCCACTTTACACATAGAATTTCTTTAGGTTTATAGCATTCCAAGGTCATGGTAGTTCGTTGCCTATCGTGTCGGCTAGTCAGTAGGCGTTGTGTTTTGACGCTTTGATCACAAAATAGGGCCCCTCCCACTTTAGGTTGAGTTTTCTTACATTTTTTGATACTTCGACTTTCTTGAGGATGAGATCGCCAACCTTGAAGCTCCGGGGTCGAACTATTTTGTTGTAACGTTCCATCATTTTAGACCGAAATTGCCACATTGTGTTGTAGGCTATGTGGCGCAGCTCGTCGACAGTGATTAGGTCAAGTGTCATTTCCATTGCATTTTTGACCTGATTGTAGTGAATCATTCGGGCTATATGCTGGATCAGCTCGGATGGAATTATTGCTTCAGAGCTGTAGACCAAGATGTACGGGGTGTGGCCTATGGCTGTTCGCGGTGTGGTCCTGTATGCCAACAACACCCCTGGGAGGTCGTCTGCCCAACTTGCTCATGTGCCTGCTATTCGGGCCTTAAGGTGGTCAAGAATTGTTCTGTTTGTGACCTCCGTCTGGCCATTAGCCTGGGGGTTCCCTACCGACGTAAAGTGTTGGCTAACACCCAGGGCCTTGCACCATTTTCTCGTGCTCTTACTTTGGAACTGGGTGTCGTTGTCCGAGATCAAGACTTTGGGCAAACCAAATCGACATATTATGTTCTTCCAGATGAAGCTCTTGATAGCCGCATCGGTGATTTTCGAAATCGCTTCGGCTTCTACCTATTTAGTAAAGTACTCGACTGCCACGATGATGAACTTGCGCTGACCAAATATCTTGGAGAGAGATCCAACTATGTCGATCCCTCACTGGTCGAATGGCCATGTTATCTGGACATTGACCATCGACGCGGCTGGTTGGTGTGGTATGTTCGAGTAGATCTGACATGATGGGCATTTTCTGGCAAAGTCGATTGAGTCTTGCAATAGGGTGGGCCAAAAATAGCCATAACGGACAACTTTGTTTGCCAAAGATCGACCACTGGAATGGTTGCCGTAGATGCCGGTATGAATCTCCTATAGCACTTTGTTTGCCTCTTCAGGTGCTAGGCATTTCAGTGGGGGTCCTGATATTGACCTCCTATAGAGCTGTCAATGGTCGTCGAGAGCAAACTTGGTTGCTAGCCCTCTAAGCCTGTGGACCTCTTTGTCATTGTCGGGCATGGACCCTTGGCTCAGGTAAAGCTTGAATAGGTCCTGCTAGGAGGGAGCCGTCTCTTTGACCCATCCGATGAGACTATGATCGGTGGCTTGGATACAAGATTTGTTGGCCACTAAGAACGTTATGGTTCTTTCCCTAGTGCCTTTTGTTGAGCTGGCTAGCTTTGAAAGCACGTCTGCCCATTCATTCTCTGCTCGAAGGACCTGGCTTAAGCTGAAACTCTTGAATGATCATTGTAATTATCTTACTTCAGCCAGATATTGGGTCATTTTAGCCTCTTTAGCTTCGAAATTGCCTTCGACCTGTGCCGCGACCAGCTGGGAGTCAGTGATCGCCACAAGCTGCTCGATACCCCGAGCTGCTGCCATGTTCATTTCAGCTATGAGGGCTTCATATTCTGCTTCGTTGTTGGTGACTGGGAAGTCAAGCTTTATTGTAAAATCATACTCCTCGGTAAGTGGGGAATGGAGAGAGATACCTACTCTGCATCTTGATGAGGTTGCTGAACCGTCGACGTGTAGAGTCCATACTAATGAGTTCTCAATAATTTAGTTCGGCAGGTCGAGTCTCTCCGCGACAAAGTCGGCCAGGACCTGTACTTTTATGGCTGCCCGCGGCTGAAATGTGATGTCGAACTCCCTGAGCTCGATGGCCCATTTGGTGAGTCGACCTAAAGTGTCGGGCTTCGACAACACCTGCTTTAACAGTTGGTTCGTCAATACGATGATCGCATGGGACTGCAAGTAAGGTCGTAGTTTTCGTGCTGCAATAACGAGGGCGAGAGCGAACTTCTCGACCTCTAGATAATTGTGTTTGGGTCCATACAAAGCCTTACTGCAATAATACAATGGACGGTGAGTCCCATATCTCATCAATGCCAACACTGAACTGATCAAATCAGTGGATACAGCCAGATAAAGTTGTAGTACTTCTCCCAGCTCGGGCTTGGCGAGCATAGACGGAGAGGACAAATACTGCTTAAGCTTGACTAAGGCCTGGTCGCATTGCTGAGTCCACTGAAACCCTGATATCTTCGCATTTATGAGTATTTTGAAGAAAGAGGGGCTCTTGTCGAACAACCGTGCAATGAACCTACCGAGGGCTATGATCCTGCCAACCAGGCGTTATGCATCTCGAACAGTACGAGGTGGGGTGACGTCCAAAATTGCTTAGATCTTATGCGGGTTTGCCTCGATCCCTCTTTGATTGACCATATACCCAAGGAACTTGCCCCCACGAACTCCGAATGTGCATTTATTGGGGTTGAGCTTCATGCCAAAGGCCCTTAGTATGGAAAAGGTGTGGTTGAGGTCGACAAGGTGGTCTTTGGCCTTCTCGATTTTGATGATCTTATCATCGACGTAGACCTCCATCGATCTCCCGATCTTATTTTTGAACATAAAGTTGACCAAGCTCTGATACATTGCTCCCGTATTTTTGAGCCCGAAGGGCATAACTAAGAAGCAATGTACTCTAGTGGGGACGACGAAAGAGGTCTCGTCCCTGTCCTCGGATGCCGTAAATATTTGATAATAGCCTTGGAAGGCATCCATCATGCTCAACAACTCACATCCAGCAGTAGAATCTACTAATAAATCTATACCAGGCAAGGGGTAAGGATCCTTAAGGCAAACTTTATTCAAGCCAGTGAAATCGTTACACATTCGCCATTTTCCCTCATTCTTAGGGACGAGTACAACATTACAAAGCTAAGAGGGGTACTGAATTTCTACAATATATTCTGCCTCTAAAAGCTTGTTGACCTCCTCATCAATGATCTGGGACCTCTCAGCATTGAAAGTTCTTGTCTTTTTCCTTACTGGCTTGCGGGCGAGGTCCACGTTGAGCTGATGGACGATGACATTTGGGTCGATTCGTTGGAGGTGAACAGCTTTCCATGCAAACACATCAATGTTTCGTTGAAAGAAATCGACCATGAGGCACTCCAAGTGGTCGCCCATATTATTTCCGACCCGAGTGGTATTGTCGAGGTTTCCAGGTTCCAGCTCTATGGTTTTGAATTCCCCGACAAGCTCGACCCAGGTGTCTTCCAACTTTCTCTTCTTAGATGAAGGTCCCTCCTCGGGTTTTGCTACAGGGGCATCCCCCGAGGGCCTCAGTTGAGGTCGCTTCTTCTATTCGTTGGACTCGATGGAAATGGTATAACAGCGCCATGCGTCCTTAAAATTGCAAAAAAGTTTTCCTACTCCCACTGGGGTTGGGAGCTTAATCTTCGTGTGGTATGTGGAGACGATGGCCCTGAAGTCATTTAAGGCTGGTCGACAAATGATAACATTGTAGGTGAATGGAGCGTCGACCACCAAGTAGTTGATCATCAAGGTTTTGCTCCGGGGACCCTGTCCAAACGTTATGGAGAGGTTGATAGATCCCTCCGGGATGATCTCCGATCCTCCGAACCCGACCAACGATGTTCTGACTGGATCAAATTTTAATTCCCCTATTTTCATTTTGTTCAGTGTGGACAAAAACATTATGTTCACGGAGCTGCCGTTGTCGACCAATATCTTTCTGACCTCGAAATTTACTATTTCCAGTGTTACCACCATGGGGCAGTCTATTTTTCTGTCGACTCCCTTATTCTCCATATGGTCGAGGTCTGAGTCACTGAAAGAGATTGGCTCCGCACTGGTGGAGAGCTGGAAAACTGTCTCGACCTTGGCTTGTTTGGTCAACTCCAACTGTCTTTGGGTTTGTTTCCTAGCATTCCTGGAATCCCCCCCAGTGGGACCTCCCGCGATCATATCAATAACTCCTCGAATGGGTGGGTAGGATTCTTGGGCAGGTCTTTTTCCTTTGTCTTCTCTCCTCGGGCTAGCCGACCTTTCTCTATGGGGAGTTCGGTCTGTTTTGCCCTCTTCGCGCCTGGCCTGCTGTTCGATATATTTTTTCAAATGGCCCTGCCTGATCAGTCTCTCAATCTCATCTTGCAAGTTGAAGCAATCTTCTGTGTCGTGCCCTTTCTACTTATGGAAATGGCAGTACTTTTTTTATTTTTTCATAGCTTCTGTCTTTGTGAGCTTTCTGGGTTTTTGAGCAGGTTGTCATGTTGAATGGCAAATAACACCTCTTTCCTCAAGAGGTTGAGAGGAATGTAGTCGTGGAAACGCTTTATCGGGGATTGACGTCCCTTTCTGACCTGACGGTCATCTTTCTCCTTATTTTTCCTCTTGTCGACCTCCAGATTGCCATATTTCAACTTGTTAATCTCTTCTTGGGTCATGTACCTCTCTGCGAAGTCTAGAAGCTCCTCCATCGATCTTGGTTGCTCGCGTACTAATGCATTAGCACATTCTTTGTGCCTGAGGCCCAGGAATAACACGTCGATCAGGAATTTGATTCTCGGGTTGTTGATCTTTAACACCTTTGTATTGAATCGGGTGAAAAAGTATCAGAGGGATTCTCCCTCTTTCTGCTTTACCATGTGCAAATGGGTGTGAGGGATTTTGGCTTTTCTCCTACTCGCAAACTAGTGCAAAATTTTATCGCACAACTGGTCATACGAGTATATCGACGCCGATTCCAATTTCACAAACCAGTCGAGTGCTATTCCTTGAAAGGTCGTGACCAACATCTTAGCGTGGATGCACTCGTTGTGTCCATGCAGCTGCATCATGTGTTCAAACTGCATTAAATGTTCGTTCGGGTCGGTTGAGCCATCATATTTAGGCAAGCCAGTCGGAATTTTGGCATCGACAGCAATGCGCTCGTCGATAATATCTTGGACAAAGAGGGAGTCTCTTTCTCTTCAGAACCTCTGTGGTCCCTCTTAGTGGGGCAACCTTCCTGTGTTTCTCCTCGAGATCTCTTCCAGTCGTCGGTTCAATTACTGTACTTAGTGGGATACCACCTCTCATTCCTCCCTATTCGTCTGGGATGCAATTCTACTCATGTGCGATCTCGAGTGTTCGACCCTATTACGCTGCGTGGCTCGAATGGGTCGAACACCATGGTCGACAGAATCCACCACCTCCTCACGAGGCAGAGGTCGAGCCACTTCTCTTTGAAACGGCTTAGGCTCACTTCGCGCCTCAATGGTGGCCTTCTAGATTCTTATCGTTCAAAGTTTTCTTCAGGCTTTCTTCCCTCTTGGACTGCGAGTTGCAGTGTTGTGCTGGCCGCCGATTCTGGTTGGGTGGTATGCCAATTCAAGGCAGCCAAAAGTTGAGTTGAAATATGTGCTGAAATCTGCTCGCTAATGAGTTGCATCAATTGGGGCATGGTCAAAGTGACCACCAGTTCTGGCTGGGCGCGCAGTTCTTGTTGAGGTCTAGGTGGGGAAGAGCTGGATCTCCTATTTTCTTCCCTTCCTAATGGGGCTCTCCTAGTGTTCACCGTTTTCGATAGCGGACTCAAGAGTTCCCACAGACAGCACTAAATGATGAGGGTGTGATCCGTTTAGGGTTGGATCAGGTAGATATTCCAACGAGGTTCGACCTCTCTGGTTAATAAACGAGTGTTGATGGGTTGAATTCTGCAATCACTAGCAAATGTCAAGCTAGCCGAGGAGCCCTCGTCTTAGGCACTCCGACGCTCAAGTCAATATGGGTCGACTAGATAATATGAGCAGCAAAGTCAGGGCTTTTTGTCTATATGAGAGCATACCTTTGAAAGGCTGAAGTAGGGGTATTTATAGTCTTTTCTCCCTGAGGATTTGTCTGAGATGCCCTTGATGTGCAGGGAAGACCCTTGTCCTTGCATGAGGAGCCATTAGTCATCTTCCATCCCTGTACTATTCCAGGTGGTTGCCTTCCCAGGTTTTAGGGATAGGGTAGGACACTGTTGACACGCTTGCCGCGCCAGGCGGTAAGGGGGGCGACATGCGCCATAAATGCGGAGGCATGCCACCTATCAGTGCATTTAACGAGGCAGAGATGGTACTGTGCTCTGCTGACCTCTCTGGTCGGAAGAATGATCGACCTGACAGCGGATTAGAGAACGGCGGCCATGTACAAGGCCTGGTCAAGTGCTCATTTGCTTGGGCACGCCGTCGGATCTTCGAAGTCGACTAGGGTCGATAGCGCCAATGGGCCCCATGTGCAATATGGGCCTAGTGCCGCATCTTTGGGCCCACAGGGTTTGGGCCGAGCCACTTGGGCCATCCCATATCATATACATTTCAAGCAAAAAATTTACTTTAAACTCAAAATTGCAATTATTAAATATTAAAAGTTGATTCATTTACAATAATATTACATAAATTATTTACTTAAATTTCATTATTTGGGTGGAGCACGGGGGAGCACCGAGAAAATATCTTCTGAAAATAATAATGACTCAAGGAATGTTTGGTTATGTTTTTTTGTATGATTTTTTATTATATATTTATTATATATTTTGGAAGAATAAATTATCGGAGAATGTGAAAGTTGTATTGGGGAATGTAATTGATTTTTAGTTATGTTTTGGGCAATAGTTAAAAATTAATTTTGGAGAATTTTGGTATGTTTGTTTATAGGGTTAAATACACTTTGCTCCCCTGAACTATGCTGATAATCACAAACACCCCCCTAAACTATCAAATGTAACAAAAAGCCCCCTCAATTTAACAACAATGGATGGAAAAGAGGAGAGAGAAAATTTATGTGTATATTTTATTCAATATTCCAAAAATACCCTTCATTCACTTAACCCAAAAACTATGCATTTGATAGTTTCTTTGCTTGAGGAAAAAATGATTTTAGACAAAAAAGAAAGAAAAGGGATTCATCTCGTGAACTTGATCTAAAAAAAAAAAAACAAAGCCCACTTTCTTTTCTTCATTCATGCACTTTCAAATCAAATTTTATAGAAAATTATCTTAATTGCAGTGTGGGTAAAAAATCAAAATCTATTTTTTTTTGTTGGTGGTTTGAAATTTTCAGGTATTTTGGACTTTCTAACAAAAAGTATTTTGGGTTTTTATATCTTTAACAACAAATAGGATTTTCTTTCTAGACGTTACAATAATTAATCAATGGGTTTATATTTACATTCTTGTATATTTATTATAGAGTTTAGGGATTTTATAAATTAAAAAAAAGACTTAGGGTTTTTATCCTAAAAAAAGTAGGGTATTTTTTTAATGCATTTCACAAAAATTATTTCACGGGGTTAGTATTATGTTCTGGTATATATATGTGTTATAGGGGTTTAGGAACTATAGAAATTAGGTCATTTATAATGGTACATGTTGGGAACATTTTGTAGAAATAAAGTTGAAGAAAGCAATAAAATGATTGAATCCCTTTACAATCCAGCAAGTCAATAGTATTGGGGTATCCAATCCTCTAGCTATAAAGATAAAATTTTAAAATACTTTTTGTTAGAAAATTCGAACTGCCAACAAAAAAAATAGATTATGATTCTGATTTTTCACCCATACTACAATAAAAGATAATTTTCTATAAGATTTGGTTTGAAAGTGCATGGGTGAAGAAAAAAAAAGAGTGCTTTGTTTTTTCTAGATCAAGTTCATAAGATGAATCCATTTTCTTTCTTATTTGGCTAAAATCATTTTTTCTCAAGCAAAGAAATTATCAAATGCATAATTTTTGGGTTAAATGGCTGAAGGGTATTTTTGGAATATTGAATAAAATATACACATAAATTTTTTCTCTCCTCTTTTCCATCCATTGCTGTTAAATTGAGGGGGCTTTTTGTTACATTTGATAGTTTATGGGGTGTTTGCGACTATCAATATAGCTCAGGGGGGTAAAGTGTATTTAACCCTTATTTATATTTGGGGGGAGATATTTTTTAATGTAGCAGTCAAATCAATACTTTTTTGCTGGATTTTTGGAGTAAAAATGGAATTGAGTGATTTTTTTTATTGTGAGAAAATAAAAATATATATATGACGTATAAATAAATATATGTATGTATATATTAAAAAATAAAAAAGTTTTGGGGATAATGACGGATAGTAGAGGGTATTTTGAAAAAAAAAATTATATTTTGGAGGAAAAATGATAATATATTTGGTTATGTTTTTCCAAAACAATTTTGTTCTGAGGAAATATAACCAAACATTCCCTCAATTTTCATACTTGAAAATAATAATAAAAGAGAAATCTATAATTCCATTCAAAAAGAATACAATGTCAATAGAGTGTCATAACACATGGCTCAAAATTTTAGGGTAGTAAGCAAAACAAAACAATAAAAATTGAAATAGATTCTACTTTTAACACTATGTTTGGTTTAAGAATTTTGGTAAGGAAAGGAAAGTATTAGAGAAAAGAAAAAGAAAACAAAGAAATATAAAATTTTGAATTTGTTTGGTTGTTAAAGAAAATAATAAAGAAAGTGATGGGAAAAAAATAGGTGATGAATACATTGGTTAATAAGAGAGTTCAAATAATCTTTTCCCTCATTTTCCTCACCAAATCACCATTTTGTGAGGAAAATTTATTTTCCTTAGATACACTATATTTTTTCCCAATTTTTCCTTTTTTTAGTATTTTCCTTGCTAACCAAACAATCAAAAGTATTTTTCTTAGCTTTTTCTTTTCTTTTCCTCACCTAAATCCATGAATCAAACATAGTGTAAGATTTAAATTCTAAGATATGGAAAAGTACTTTGCATAGAAAATATTTCAATTTAAAAAAAAAATTAATTATAACATATTTCAAAAATACTTAAACTACATAAACATTAGAGATATCCTATTCACAAATATACAAACATTATCAAGATGGAGCTCGTTTTAATTTAAATTCAACCCTCACATATATAAATATGAGATAATGCATTGGATCAATAGTCCATTTGTATGGTTTCTATCGCGTGACTTCTAATTTTAAGTGTGGCGATACCTCTTATATCTATGTTAGATACATGGATTTTGGTGAGGAAAAGATGCCTATGCTAAAATGCTTTCGAAGAAATATTGACATGTATTTCTCTTTATTTCCTCTGTATTATGTAAGAAAATGATACTCTTTCAAGTGTAAAGCTACCAAATAGTGACTTAAACCTCGTTTGATTTTTGAGGTATTAGGTTGGATATAATATTTTATCCACATATAATTTTGGATATATCATATAATACTTTTTTATGTTATAAGCCCAAGATAAAATATCTTAGCCCAGTATAAAAGTTCATTATCATGAGATGAAACATTCCACGTTCTTGTCCAACTTCTTTTATCATTAATTAATAAAAACGAAATGTTCAAATTATTTATACTATTAGTAAAGCAATTACTTTCTTCTTGGTGTGTTTTTAAGTGATATACCTAAAATGTCATTACTTCTTTTTTTTTTGTTTTTTAAATCATCACAACTACAACTTATGCAATAATTACCTTCTATAATCCATCATTTTATAAGTCACAATTATAATTTTATTATACTTCTATCATTATTGTTTATGTAAAATTTGTTTAAATATATTAAAATATTGATATCATATAGAAAGTAAGTACTTTTATATATTTTATGCTACAAAAATTTTAGCACGTGCATGTGTCAAAATTACAAGTCCCTATAGGCTATAATCCTAAAACAAATTACACCCTATGACATTTACTTGAATAATCTCAATATTTTATTTTATTTAAACTATTAATTTAGTTGGCAAAATATAAAAATAAAAATAACCATAGCATTGAGTTCTAGGTAAAATAAAATTCAAATAAATTATTTAAGTTCATGAACAAATAATATTTACTTGAATAAACTCAGCATTTTATTTTATTTAAATTGTTAACTTGATTGGCAAAATATAAAAAAATTCATCAATTATGAAAAAACTTAGATTTACTAATGACTCTTAATGTGTTATTTAACACTTATAATAAAATACTTTTGAATCTTTGGAACAAAGGGTATATTCATCAAAACATACATGTCATGCTATTATTGACTAATTTATCGTTTAAATAATCCTACGAAGCATACATGATATTTATTTGATTATTTAATCTCATCACTCATTTCATTCGATATCTTATCAACCATTTCTCATCCCATCACATAAAGTAAACGAGGTCTTATGGTATTAGATTTTTCAAGTAGTGGGTACCAGAATTAATTCAACTACGGTAACAAAGCTCTGCATGGAAGAATACTTCATAATATAGTAATAAGTCTTCAGAATTACATTTTTAAGCTGTTTGTGGCACAAGTTACACTACATCCACCCAACTTTCATTTCCAAGGCCAAAATCTTCACCAACTTCACAGATAACTTGTAGCTTTTGAAACTCCAATATCCCTCCCCTAAACAGGAGTGCATTTCTCTTCTTTGAGTTGGAAGTATAGACAGAACAGAATAGCCAGTTTTCATTTGAGAGCAGCAAAGGACCGGCATAAGTTGATTTTTTAATTAAGATTGAACATTTGCACTGGCCATTTACGTTTTCGACCGTCAGATCCAATACCCGTAAGCTCCATTGAAATATCAATGCTGCGATGTTGAGAAGCTCGGACAATACTGATACGAGACTGTATTCTCACAGCAGGACAATCATTTGTAACAACCGCCCCCAGCTTTTTGTCACCATCATTTGAGGCCATTGCAATTGGTTCTCGAAAAGTCAGGATAGTCTGCGACCAGTGTGTATTGGGGTCGTAGGGTGATGTGGACAAAACGACTGGCTTTTCATGACAAAATCTCTCAGTAAATCCAGTCTCAAACCACAACACAACTCCATAACACCAAGTAATTTCTACTTCAGAACCTGTTGTATTGTTCGATTGGGAAACCAACTTCGGCTCCAATTCAACTTCTGATGTAAAATCCATCTGCTTAGGCTGCATTGTCACCAGGTCAAAGGTCTGAAAGGAGAGAACTTTATAATCAGCTCCAAGATATGGTAAGACCAAGACAAAAGTAGCTCTCTCAAAAGACATAAAAGAAGTGGGCAATTCAAAAAGACAGGATCTTATTTTTATTTGACCAATCTGATTCATTGATAACTGGTAAGAATAAGAGGTGGTGCTACTTTGCAGTACCTTGTTATTTAGTAAACCATTTGTTGTAAGGGATGAAAAAAGGGAAATAAATGAGTTAACGAAGTAAATTTGGTCATCTATCTCCACAATGTACAGCATTGTTGCTCAAAGAACAACCATCTGTTTCCCCCAATTATGATGTAGCTTCCACTGGTTGCACTAGATACTCACAGCTGTATGACAGCCGAGTTAAAGAGCTGAAATACCTCAAGTTAAAATGTTTCCAGAATAGTTAAAATCTTTTAGAAGATGACATATAAAAGAGTATACTCGTTTCATTGATATATTCCTTTGAAAACCAAAAAGGATCTTCCTTGGCGCTTTTGTCCCATTGCGTAACAGAAATGACGAGTCCAAGAGACCTCCTCCATGAATTCAAGAAAGTTCAAAAGATATATTTCCAACAATTTAGAAATATTTCATTGTAGGTATACTGGAGAACTGAGTTTAGATGATTAGGAGAATTTGCAAACACTTCATTAATAACAAATGAAGCACAAACCATGATTACACATTTCATTTTTTAGCCTCTGGACTCATTCCTAGTTTCAACTTGATTAATATGGTCAATGAGCTAGGCCACAGGTCATGTTGCTCCATTCTTCCAGCTCTTCATTTGAGAAGTACTGTTAGATACTGAAGAAAGATAGCACAGAAGGACATCTTTTGCCATCAGCAAAAGATGAACATTGGAGCATTGTAAAGAATAAAACTTCACATCTTCATTATTATATGAAAAAATATCATAGGTATGCTTTCCATAATTAAAAGGTAATATTGAACACAAACCTGAAGAACTTTAGTTGTCGTAACAATATTGCAACTGTCGATGACATCAATAATAGGAACCCGAGAAGCATCCTCAACAACTTCCCGACCAATACAAGACATATTGAAACCGTACACATTCTCCCAGAATGGTATACTTGTAGCCCCTCTTCCAAATCCAGCTACAAACTGGATGCACAAATGTGGCCAAAACCATTAGCTCTAGAATGGAAGGACGACATTCAAGCACAAAAGTAGCAAAATTGAGAAGTGAGGACAGCTAACGCACAATGGTAGCAGTGTCTGGCAGAATGGCGCCTCCAGGCTTCAACCACTTATCTCGTGCAAAGAGTACAGAGACAAGCATTGATTCATAAAGCAGACAATAGCCCATCCATTCACTTAATAACACATCAACACTGTGAGGTTGGATATGGTCGGCATTGTCGACCTCTTCCACCATGCCCTGAACCACTTCAATGACGCCATTTTGATTACTGTCTTCATTAGATATTCCATTCCTCAGAAGGCTATTATCTTTTGCAATCTACACCAACTTACATTATAAATAATCATGAAACACCAACTACCAAAAGCAAAGAATATAACAGTAATCTGTAAAGGAAGTTAGAAGTCAAGTTGACCTGACTTCTGAGTAAAGTTAACCTGGGTAGCCACTGCAGCCATCTTGTCACTAGCTTCAACTGCAATAACCCTCGAAGCTCCTGCTTGGGCTGCAAATAGACTAGTAAAAAGGATAACTCAGATAAACCTGTATAAAGGGCAGCAAATATGGGGGGCGGAACAGGAATTCCTGGAAATGGTGGCCAGTTCATGATACATGAATGACTAGTGAGTTAGTTGCATAATTATGAAAAGTACGAAGCAAACCAATGGCAAAGTAGAGCCCAAACACACAATTTTTTCCTCCATACCTATAAGAAAGATATAAAACTGAATTTTCAGTCATTTGTTAATTAGACAAGAAACTCGAAATCAAGTTTCTGTCCAAAAAAAATTTCACAGCTTGAAATTTGTGGAATTAGTTCGCAATGTTATGTGTTCATCTTAAGCAGTTTTGACAATATACCTTACAGAAAAAAATAATAATAATAATAAGTAAGATAAATCTAGCTTGGTAAAAATCCATTTTTCACCTGTGGTACTGATTGCACTATCATTAGCAAGCATCAGTGGGAAGATTACTTCATTTGCAGATGTAGGTTACATACCCAAGTAATTTGCTAGCACTGAAAGATTAAGAAGAAAACCAATTGTAGTGTGGACTGTTTTGGGGGTGGTCTTTGCATTCCCTTTAGATGGTAGCGTGGGAAGGATAAGTGGGGTAATCGGACTGTATCAATTGTTTTATAGATTCTTCTGCAAAACAAGGAACAAACTCAAGTGCCATACCAATGCTTTTAGGAGAAGAGACGAGGCCACCGCAACCTACACCACCCCCTTACTCCTTTTTACTTTCTTTTTTTGGCTCTATTGTGAGCCAAAAATACATTATTGTTTCTTGCTTATCTTGATTTCAAAGACTATCCAAATAGTAGAGATCCATATTGTTATGGTACACATGAAGAGATTAGAAATCAGAATGAGTACTCCTGCCCTAATATTTAAATGTTTGCATCTGAACCTACATTCCAAACATTTTATCCTTCAGTTATCATGCAACAGTTTTAGGTAAAACCAAACAGCGCTATAGAACATTCAACCTCAGGGATAATTGATTCAAACTCTCATAAAAGAAATTCCAGGAGACCTCGTTATCCAACTTATAATCAAACAAAGATGGAAGTATCAAATTGATGAATTCACCGGAAACCAACCATAAAATGAAGTACATTTTCATACCTTAGAATGCCAGTCCCACAACCAACATCCATAACAACTGCATTTCTTAGAAGAGAAGGATTTTCCAAAATAGCTTGTCTATAAGCATCGGTTCTTACCTACATAATTGACATAATATCTTTTAAATCTCCACAATATGGTAAGGAATTAATGAATCAATATGTTTGCGCCTGAATAAAAGCATATTAAGAGTTCACTTTTCAAACTTCAAGTTTGGTGGTACCTTGTCGCTGATCATCTCTCTGTGGATGCCAAATGAACTGTATGAGCCAAAATAATTCTTATTGATATTCCTGATCTCATTTGCTGCAATCTTTGTTGAAGGAACAGTATACATCTCGCTTTTCCTATTTCTGCTGGACATAGTGCCACCATTGCTAGTGTCATTAACTATCAGACTTTGCAAAGGCTTTGAAGTATTCATATCTTTATCAAAAGACAATACAACATCCTCTCCCCCATCTTCACATTGAATTATAAGCTCAGATGCACATCCATGAGAAACACCCTCATCATGAATATCAATTTTCTCAAACTGGGACATATATGATGCCAGTTCCTTTGTGTCAACCGACATGGTATCTTCCCCCTCATCTTCCTCATACTCATCAAAACTGTATAACAGTGAATCATCTTGCAGAAAAGGCTTTAGATACTTATCATCATCCCATGGAAAACTGCTTCCATCAAAATTAATTGCCTTGTGTAAGTGTTTTTGCAATTCTTCCTTGGACGAGCATATCATCCCACAATTCCAACAATTGTTTACTGCCACCTGATAAGTGAATGGAAGGAAAATAAGCAAAGTACACTAAAGCCACCGATTTGTTCTGCATTGTGCGTAACCAAAATGTATATGAAATAGCCTCAAATAGTAAGTCAAGTTTCACGAGAATGTTAGTAAAATATTCAAAAAGTAATGTCCTATTGATTCCTTCAATTGAATTTCCATTTCACTAAAATTTCGGTAAACTTAACCGTGAAAATTTAACATATGGATTAGGCATAGTTTCTCCATACACCAAATACTACTCTGTTTTTCATTTTCTGGTGTATACTACTTTGTTTTCATTTCCTCCACAGGAATCACATTTTGTGTCACTTAATGTCTTCTATTGCAAAATCAACAATAACTCTAAGAGGAAATATCATAGCAGATCGTTTCAGGCACAATTTCCTCCCAAGCATTTTACCCCTAACTAGCAAAGAACTCTCCTGACCAGGGAAACCCCTCAGAGAACCTAGTACATAGCACCCAAAAGGGATGCAATTTATAAACCTTAAGGCACAAATACATGAAGTTAATAACTAATCACAGGGTAAGCCCCTGATGCAGTTATATTCCATGGCTGCTATATTTTCCTGGAAAATCCCAATATAATCCAAGAAGATATCAGGACATCATAGAAAAAGAATATTTTAACAATACCAGCTCTAGGACAATCAGTAAAATGCCCCTCTTGTCAACCAAACTATGTGCGACTTGAAAAAAATCAGGCAGTAAACTTTGACAATAAAACTACAGCCTAATCATTCACAATATGAGCACCCCAAAAAAATTTTGAGCCGGGCTTTTTACTGAACTACCCGTGGAGGTACAACCTCAAAGCACCAAAGCACCAACCACAAAGAGAAGTAACAGCACAATCTCGCATAAAATTACAACAAATATCAGGAACTGATTATTTCCACAACTTAACCATGTATATTTATGTATACCTGAGCTCTAACGTAATTGATGAGCTTAAAGCACTTATAGAAGTCCAAGTTATAAGCTTTCTTGATTCCATAAAAATCGAAGAAGTGGGCCGAAGCGCAGTGCTCAAAAAGAGAACTGGACGAACCGTAAGGAGAGCCACAAAACAGACATAACAATTGAGGGTTCAAGCCTTGTTCCTCTACAGCGTCTTCTTCATCTTGCCAATCGTCCCAATTCTGATCCTCATATTCTTCGTCTTCTTCGGAGTCGGTGCAATGCCGTATTGCATTCGCTTGTGCGTCGTTTTGTTTGTCTTCTTCTACATGTTGAGTCGCCATTTACTAACAAATACAGCAGACGATGGCGGAAATTTGCGACGTGCAATTTCTTAAACCCTAACGGTTCATTTCTGAGGGGTTTAAGTAGGTTAGGGTTCAGGCATGAACCGGGTTAAACCCACGGACTCAGATTTAGGTTTTATTAATAAAATAATTTTTTGGATGTTTTGATGAATGGGCTCCATGAGCTTGTCTATCGGTTCCATTCGGTAAATTAATTGATTGAACCGATTGGTTAATTCACAAAAAATGTATAAAAATTATTAATCATTTATCGCATTGATTTTTTTGGTTAACTTATGAAATTAATCGTAAAATTTCGATTCGATTCAAATAATTTACCAATTGATCAAATTTTTATTTGATTTTTTTAATAATAATAATAATAATAATAATAATAATAATAATATTATTATTATTCAATAATATAATATTATAATTGAAATAACAACTTAATTATTACAATTCAAGCAAAAACAAAATAATCTAATTATTTTTATATATAACTTTCAATACCATATAACAAGTAACAATAAGTAAAATATTTAAAAAATTATCATATCCCTACCTCTGCTTAGCAAGCTTTTGGAAAACTTTTGAACATCTTTTAATTAGAGTATAACAAGAAAAATCTAGAATTAAATGGACTTAATCTAAAAATTAAAACTTTATTTAGCTTAAAATGTATACGAATAAGTAGTTTTTTAGTAAACAATTCAATAATAATATAACATGAACTCTATAAATTTAAAGCTACTCCTCATTATTTTTAGTGCCCGAATGCTCCTCTCCACAATTATATAATTTGTAAAGAAAAGCACGAGCAACTAGGGTGTAAACGGATATTAAACGGATCGGATATATTGTTTTCATATTCGTATCCGTTTGATTTTTCGAATATTTGGATACGAATACAAATTTGATGGATATTTAAAAATAATATCCAAATTCGTATCCGTTAGATACGGTCGGATTCGGATATATTCTTATTCAATTATAATTATTCAAATACATTCATATTTTATTAAACTTATCCGTATTATTTTATATTCATATTCGATGATAATTATTTAGATATCCATTTACGAATATCCAAATACGTGAATCTATGAACCTATAACAAATACATATTTTAATTAATAGAAGTAACTATATAATTTCGTTAAAATGAAAGCAATTAAATAAATAGCATAATTTCTAATTAATAATTAACTTTATAATTGATTATTAGTACTTATTAATAATAATAATGACATTTAAGTATATTAATTATAAAGTCAACCAACAATAATTATGTTGATTAACTTTATTCTTCAATTTTTTTCTCTATATTATAATTTTTTAAATTTATTATTTTTTCTTCCCAATTCTTCAATTATAATTTATATATATACATATGTGGATTATGAGATTTTTATTGAAAAATATAAATAATATATTATTTAATAAATATATATATTTAAATCGAATATTAAACGGATGGAATATGCATTTATCATATCTGTATCCATTTATAATCAGATATCTACTAATTGAATACCGATAATATTCGCTTTAAACGGATGCGGATAAATTTTGTATAGACAGATATGAATGCATTCGCTTTAAACGGATATGAATGCGAACAATAAATGAATTTTCAAATATCCATTTACAGCCCTACGAGCAACCCACACAATGATTGAGAATTTATTAAAATTTGATTAAATCATTTTTTGACCCATTTTTTATAAAAATTAATCGAACCACACCATCAACCGAAAATTTATAAAAAATTAACCATTAACCAAATCGAAAATTAATTGGACAAAACGGTTTGATAAATTCAGTTTCTGTTCGATCAATTAATCAATTTTTTTAGTTAATAGAGAATTTTGCTCACTCCTAAACTTATCAAATAATATGTTATTAAGAGTGTGTGTGTGTATATATATATATATATATATATATCCTTGAATTGGCAAAATGATCAGGAGGGACATATAATTTAAACGTTGTATGTATAATGTATTTTTCTATTGCATTTGCACAAAGTTTTCATTTTTAATTATTTTTATCATTGATCACAATTTTTTTAACTCTTTTGGATATTGAAAAAATGTTACAACCTCTTCATAGTTTACTCCTAGATCCAAAATTTATAAAGTATATAAGATATTTCCGAAGGTATATATAAGGCACACAACTAATATCTCATCATTAATTTATTAGGATTTTATAAGTTTTATATTTATAGTTGTATAAATTTGTCTGCATATTATAAAATTATGAACAAATCCTACCATTTTTTGGTTCTCCTCTTAATTCAGTCTCACCATAGCGGTAAATAGATTTTAAGTATACAGCTAGTATATGTCAGCCTACTTGTTTGGGTTTTAATAATAATTTAGGTTGAAATAGAATCCAAGTTAGTTTGAGTAGTATGTATATCGATGATCGATGGACGATGGTATTGGTAACCCCACATAGGCCATAGCAATGGGCTTATTACTTAGGGCCCGTTTGCTTGCTATGATATGATTAAACGTGATTGATAAGTATATGATTCATTATTTAGAAAATATATTAATACTTTATTTATTTGCTTTGATTACTAATTTTGATTGTAACTAATGATAAATGTGAAATATCAATTTTATCCCCAATCTTCTTTTAATAATTAAACTATCTTCATTGAATTATAGTAGGGATAATTTCGCCATTTGATATATTAATCCCAATACTTTTAATTTTAGAAATATCAATCACACCAAGGAAGTGTGATACATAATCCCAATACTTTAGGATAAAATTTTGGATTTTTTATTAATCAAGGACTTTAATTATGCTAACCAAATATTTAATTACATTGAATTATATATCTATCATGCACAATCATACCAAGCAAACAAGCCATTATAAACATGGCATGGACTGATGGACATGAGTCCCCATAAGCCACAAGGCCCACAACCAAATTTTCCACCCATTGCATCCCAATTCCCAAGGATGCAGGATAAGGATATTTTGCATTTTTCTATTTTAATTTAAATTCAAAGTATTTCATGGCCATCACGTAATGAATTAAATAACTTTTTAACTTTGGAAATAAAATTTGCTTACACTTATTTGTCTTGCTCCTACAAATATAAGTTCGCTGGCTTCTATCCATGAATTCCAGCATTTCATTGCCAAAGGTGTAAACTGTAAAATTGCAATTTCGTGTATTTTTTATGACCTTTGATTGATAATATTGATTATATATATATAAATTAAACATTGTTTATCTCAATTTGCTTTGTTCTAAATGTTATTCACGATATGAGAATGCACCGTTTTTAGGCTACTGGTACTCCATATTTTTTATATTCCAAAATTGCCCCTTTCCAATATCCTTCAATTTGCATTTATATTATCTTTATATTATCAAGAGTGCGTTTGATTTGGAATGTAAATAATAGTAAAAATTATGTGATTGAATAATATATTAGTTTGTTTCATATAGAAGATTAATCTTACAATTAAGTGTTACTATAATTTATCATAATCTCTTATACATATTTGATGTATAACATTATATAATTAGAAGACAATATTGCCCTTAATAATTTATCTCACCCCTCCCACATGATCAAAAAAAGGGGACAATAATGGTACAAAAAATAATGTAGGAGTGCAATCGCCGTTACAATATATTATAGCTGCTATAATAGTAGGCTCGATCTAAAAACGGATCAGCTCGCCGCTTTAATAAGTGATATCAAACAAAATATTAACATAGATTATTCCACTTTATAGGACTAGTAGCCACCATCAAACACACCCCAAGAGAATAGCATTGCAGTGTAATTTCCAGATATAAGTCTGTTTCTTTCTTACTTTTTCTTGCCATCTGGAAATATTATTAATAAATTTGAGTAAAATCTATAGATATCCCTTATTCTGTACCAAAATTGCGCCAAAAGAAAAAAAGAAAGAAAGAAAAAAAAAGGAACCATGTTAAAAAAAAAATCATTTAAAAACCATCCTTATTGTAGTGATTCACCTAGTTCTCACCAATTCACATTTTGTGAACTCCTACATAAAACCCCACTCCATCAAAAACTAATGGAGATTATAGCACAGTAGAGATAGAAATTTGTTAACTGATAAATAATCCAGAAAATGTACTTGAGTAAATATATTTTCATTGTCAAGCTGCTTCGCCCTACATCTCTCCACACTCTGCAATAACGCAAGCCAATTTAGGTCGGTTGTTGGGTCCAGTGGCTACATTCTCAATCTTCCTTACGATCAGAAGACCATCTCCAAGAACACGCTGCATCAATGTAATATCAGATTTTTTCAGCTCACAGCATTCCTTTTGATTACAATTTTTTTCCCATTTGAGGAACAGGAACATGGATGAGTAGATATAGTGACCAAGTATAAAACTCTAATTAACAGTTTATTCATGGAAGTTGAAGAATTAACGCGGTACAAGAAATACGTACCCCAAAGACTACATGTTTTTTATCAAGCCAGTCACACTTGGCACAGGTCATGAAGAACTGCCATTCGGAAATTTGCACAATTAGAAATGATGTACAACATAAGACATCAGCAAGTAATAATATTCCAGGAATGGTCTAGACTGTCAATTGACATATTGACTTAAAATGACAAATCCCTACCCAGGCAATCTAAGCTTAAGTTCTATTGCATCTCTCATTAAAGGAACTATGGCGGTGATGTCGAAAGGATAAACATCCATCAGTGTAACATACAAATAGTAAAAGAAATTTATTGTCAATTTTTTTATCTTCCAGTATCCACAGCGAAGTCTGTATATTTTCACTTTGATATGAACAGAAAATCAAATTTTACAGTTTCATGATTCATCAGAACACCGACATTAGATTAATATGTATTCTAAGGACTGAAATAAATTTTATATGTTACCTGACACCCATTAGAATTTGGCCCACTATTTGCCTGCCAAAAATAATAAGAATATAAGATAAAATAATCAGAACCAAAATACTATCACTAATTTACAGCAGATAACACGTCCGGCATATAAATTTCAGATGTTGATGATTTGACCTTTGGATATTAATAAAGAGCTATTTGATCCTGCAAGTTAGCATGACAAGATCTAGACATAACTAGTTTAAAAGTTTTTAACATGTACTAACCTAAAAAATAATAAGTACAACCACTATTTCGGATCCTTTCTTTTGGAGGAACTGAGCAGGCAGGAATCATATAAGATTTTTGGCATTCATTTTTATAAAATAGCATTGATTTCTTATATCTCATCATCTCTAGATAATCTAAGAAATTTCAGATTTAGCTAATATTTCTAATCTTCAAATTATTGGTTTATATTCGGAGGTAATTCAAGTCCTAAGCAATGGATATCAAGTTCAAGAGAATTTATAATTCATAAAGATTTTAATTCCTGTCAAATAAATGATTATTAATTATTTACATTACTTAATGTATAGTTGCTATGCTTACAATGAAATGACAATATAGATTCCATTTCACAACATACCATAGATAGTAGGCCAGGTCCAGTGTGCTTTGCAATAAAATTTTCATCGTCAAACTTACTTCCATAAATGGATACACATCCACTGCCATCACCCTGGCAATTCAATAAAATCAGGTAAAACTGTGGACAATGTAACAGTTCATAGGTAAAGCTATAGTGGAACTAATTCAATATATCATAATGTTGTAGACTAAAGTTGCTATACTTGATAACTTGAAACATTTGATCGTTTAGGTTGTTGCTTACTAAAGGGGTTCACTTATTGGACTGCTGTTATCATTGAAACAAACTTTGCGGACTCGTCAATTCTAAACAGGTTTAAGTTCTGATACTAGCAAGGCAGGGTGTGTTCCTCATATAGGAGTTCTCAATAAAGTATATACTCCACAAAGGTGGGATTTCCTTCGTAATTGATTTTCTTTTTGAACAAATCCTCTTCAAAGCAGCAACTTTATTAATGGAAACAACACATCCATGAAAATAGGGGAGAAAGGAGAGGGAGGATAAGACCTTCACAAAGTCACCGGCTTGAATCATGAAATCCTTAATCACTCTATGGAACTGGCAACCCTTGTACCCAACAGGAAGTCCAGCTTTCCTGCTAATTTAAACCAGAAACAAGAAAAAGACAAAAAGATTTAAACATCAGCCAAAAAGAAACATATATAATCTAGACTTCTACAACTACTTGGGAAAACTAGGACATCTTATACAATTTTGCCCTATTTTAAAAGTTGGATTTGTTGATCCTCATGCTGATCTACATCCTACAGAACCGATAAGTTTGTTTAAAATATCCTGGATGATTTAGTAAAAGTATCAAGATGCAAATTCATAAATGAAATTGGAAAACTACAAACCTGTATTCGCCTGTACAGAACTGCCTGGAAAAACATAAACAAAAGTACAATTTAGTTATAGTATACCACTTAAAGAGACAAAAAAGGGCAAAAAGAAAGAAAAGAAAAGCCAGCCAAGAAAATATTGGAATTTTGTCAGAATAAAAATTAAAGGAGATCATGTCAAAAATATGCAAACTTAATAAAGGCAAGAAAATCAGTCCACTTTGGGCAATTTATCAAACAGGCTTCTGTCGACTAACTAGAAAATGGAAATGGAAGGAAAGAGAGATGATGGTGGTGATTCTCATGAAAAACTTCCAAAAAGTTGGACAGATTACCTAATCCACATGACTAATATTCTCCCTCCAGCATTGGATATGAGCTAAGCCACATATAACTTTATATGAACACCACCTATACAGCAATAATATCAGATCAAACTTCAAAATGCAGTCAACTCATATTTGCTTTCCATATATGAAATTGGTACACCATCCTGTTCCGTAGTTTGGAACTCCTTCCTCGTTCCTATTTAAATGGCATAGTCAACTACCATTTTTGCTTCTATTAGCTGAAGAAAAATGACCTGTAGTCTCTTTTGACATTCCTAGGCACGACAATCTAATACCACAGTTCAAGAAAAAGTAGCCTACAGCTCTATTTGATCTTCAAACTGCCTACAAATGCTCAAGAACCCAACACAACAGAAGGCTTATCCCACCCTAACTTTGAACAGCTGCATGTGCCCTCCTTCCACTCCCCTCTATCAAGGGGCATTTTCTAGAGTTAAACCAGAAAGGCACAATCCTAGTTGATAAACTTATTCCATCTAGTACTAAATTGTGCACATGAAACATAAGAAAGGAGAGAAGAGAGATAGAGATCCAAATATAAGACAGACAGTGGATGAAGTACCAGATATGACAACCCTTTCCTGCCAAAATAAAAAGAGAGCTTGTTAACTATTTCCTATTTCCTAGTGCACTAATATCGGAAGTCAAATGAGGGCTCTATTAATCTTCAAACTAAATTTTGGTCTAGAAGATATTAATTTGAATGCATGAGAGCCATTATACTCAATACACATGTATGTTTATTGGAGCTATAGTTTACAGAATGTTAGTATCAATGTCTTTTACATGATTGACTGATTTTAGTAACATGCTTCTAGATTGCCGTGAAAACTTTAACATAGTCACATCGAGTTGATAGAACAAGGAGTGCAAATCAAACCAATGTCTGAATTGAGGCTATTGAGCTACTAATGCAAGTTCTTCTGAATCAAATAGACTCATACATGATAAGAGTTCAACAATAAGTTTCTGAAATTAACTATTTGTCCCTCTATCAGATGTGTCTAGGAATGCAATAAATAGCTATATGAACAAATGGATCATATCAACTTGGAAAATGAAAAGATATGTACAAGCTTTTTGAAGGTTCAAAACTTCAAATCCTTCCATTCCAACCGAAATCCAATTTTTTGTGCTTCATGATTCACATAGAAAGAAGTAGGGGCTGGAGAGGATTTACTCAATATTAATGTAAATGTATGTGTCTGTCCAAATCTCATTAACAATGATCAAGTTCCTGCTCATATAAAAATATATAGAGCTAATATTTTTCCTTCAAATCTCATTTCATTTAGGCATTTCATGTTTGGCTCTAATGAGAAATTGGAAATTTCTATTTGTTACGCTCCTAGGATATGTAGAATAAGAATTCTTTTATTTGCCTTACCGAATAACGAGGGGGAAAAAAGAATACCTTCTTTTTGTTGGCAAAAGAACACAAGATACTAAATTTTCCTTTTAGAATATTTTCTCATTTCCAAGGTGGGAGTATATCACCTATGGAATTCAACACTGCAAGGTTTTCTTTTTTCTATAAAAATCCACTTTTTCTCTACAGAAAGGTGTATAAAAATTCCTTCTTTACTAAAATCATTGAACCTAATTGGCTAAAGTTTTAAATCTGTTTGTGCAACTTTCTATGTAGACTCCCGAATCTCAGGATCTAGTTATTCGACTTATTACTACCCTCTTTGACCACTCTATTTGTCCATGGAGTCTAGGGAAATGGAACAAGCCTTTTGGTTTTTCTATTGCTTACTATTTTGACTACCAAATTATATGATTGTGCAAAATACAAATAGTAAAAAAAAAATAGAATTTACATGAATTTTGCTTTCCTGTCAATCCACATTTAGCAAGAGCATCAAGGGCGTCTGTATCAGCTTTAAATTTAAAAACCAAAAAAGGCATGTGGATGATCAGCTGTCAAATTTAATTTCATCACTAAAATCCTCATATAATAAAGTATTATTAAAAAAAATGATATTACATTTTCAACACATTCAACCTCTACTCTTAACACATAACGGTGAACAGAAAGATTAATAAATATTTCAAAACAACACATCATTACTATTCTTTTTTTTTGTGGGGGGGGGGGGGGGGGGGGGGGGGAGGGTGTCACAGAAAAAAGTTACTTGGACAAATTGATAAAGGAATTTGCAATTCTGCATTTATCATCTCCTAAAAAAAAGTAATACTAAGTTAAGGTACAAATAGGAGCATGTGATTGAGGTGGTGGCGTTAGCATTACCGGAAATTTTCTGCAGTTTTTGGGGCAATATCGGCGAAGAGCTCCATTTTGATACGGCCAGCAGGGATATTGCCAATAGTAATGTCAAAGAAGACGATGGGGTTCTTAGGGTTTGGCGGCCTCTGGTGCCACTCCACCGCTGCTCCTCCGCCGTTAACGCCGCCGCCTAAAGACGCCATCTTTCGATTGTCGAATAACTTTGTACTGCTTAGTGGTTGCTACTACTAAACGCGCAGAATTTTAAAGGAGCCTCTTCTGGGATTATATATTTCATTCTAGATAATACTAGAATTTAAATTGAGGGAGAAATGAGAATTGCGTACTGCCCCTTGTGATTTTTTAGGAAAATTACTTTTTTAATTCATAATATAAATGTGTTCGCACGATTAATTTGAAATATTGACAATTCAT
The DNA here is from genome assembly GCA_018894105.1 of Jacaranda mimosifolia. NCBI lineage: Eukaryota > Viridiplantae > Streptophyta > Magnoliopsida > Lamiales > Bignoniaceae > Jacaranda > Jacaranda mimosifolia. The sequence continues at coordinate 10,468,158 of CM032130.1, read as the reverse complement.
CCAATTTTAATTCAAATTTTATAATTTTTCAATACATTTGTTCCTTCGCTAGTTGATGGAAATTATTAAAATGTGATATAAGATAACCCAACATACCTACCCAAACAACACTCGACCAAGACAGAAATATGGTGTTAGACGGCCCAATTACCTACAGGCTTAACCTACCAATCAACGTTCGACCTCTGGGCATTATTTGTCATAGCGGATACCAGCGTTCAACATGTCGACCAGAATACTGTCAACCACCTGGGATGTGCAATCCTAGGTGGTCAACCAAAATCCGAGGGGATATCTCGCAGAAGTATTCATCTCGACCGAGGAGATCAAATCGAGGCGATAGCCTCTCAGCCGAATTGAATGATCTACTAAGAGGCATGCCCCTGCATTAATGATGCATGCCACAGTACTACCCCTTTTTCAGCGGCGCCAGGCTAGTGCCCGCTACTAATGTACCACCTTGCCCTAAGCTGCACCACCTGGAATAATACACTAGCGGAAGAAGACTACAAAGCCCTCTGGTAAGGATAAGAGCCCTTCCTGCCCAACAAAGGCACCATAGTCATATCAATCACATTGGGAAAGCTATAAATACCCTACTGCCTGCCTTCAACAAGGTATGCATATTATTATCCTAAGCCCTCACTTTGTTGTTCTACCTCCTAGTCGATTTTACTGACTTGAGCGTTGGAGTACCTTGGCCAAGGGCCCCTCAGCTAGCCTGATGTTTGCTATTGGTTGCAGGGCAGGGCTCGACCCCAATACATTACAAAGTACTTCTCTCGACTTGCTACCTGGTCGATTATATCGGATTTTAGCCCAATACTCACATTAAACAATTTTTACCCTCATATTAGGCACCGTCTGTGGGAACCTTGAGTCTGCAATCGAGAAAAATGGTTAACACTAGGTAAGCCATTTCTGAAAGGGAGGAGAGCAGAAGATCCCCAACTCCTCCTCCTCGACCCCATTAAGAACTAGATATGTCGAGACCTAGCGCCCTATGGGAACAGGTAGTCACCTTGACCATGCCTCAACTCATGCAGCTAATAAGCGAGCATATATATGCTCAAATTTTTCCTCAACTATTAGCTACCCTCAATCGACATAACACTCAGCCCGGGGCAGCTGCTGGTGCCACTCCTCAACCCTCTCAGCATAAGGAGAGGCCCCCCAAAGAAAAAAAGGGTCGACCAGAGGCCAGGTGACCACTTACTCAATGAGAAGATAGTCCCAAGCAAAATACCCGGGCAGAAGTCGCCGACTTCATAGACCATGGCGTTCGACCCCTTCGAGCCCTGCAGCATGATAGGATCGAGCGCACGAAACAACAGGCGAACAAGAACTTAGGCTGATCGGGAAGAATGGGAGGAAGTCTCCCATCAAGTACAACAATTGAATTGATGACTCGAAGAAATTTTGAAGAGGAACTCTCACAGGAACCCCCATTATGATAGCTCCTCATTTTTGTTGCTAGAGGGAATCACCATTTATAAAAGACATCGTCGACGAGCGAATCGTTGTCGATGCCAAAGTTTCGACTGGATTGCCCAGATACGATAACTCGATGGACCCGAATGAGCATCTACTACAGTTCAAGCACACAATGCAGTTACACAGGCACAACGAATACATCTATGCAAAGATGCTAGTGACCACGTTCCAAGGAATTGCACTCGATTGGTTTGTAAAGCTAGAACCGGCGTCGATCTACTCATACAATCAGTTGTGCAACAAATTCTTACACTACTTTGCTAGTTGGAGGAAGGCAAATCTCCCTCATACTCACTTGCACACTACTAAACAGAATGAGAGGGAGTCCCTTCGTGAGTCCTTTACCAGGTTTAATATCGAGGTCCTAAAGATTGATAGTCCACGGATAGAGTTTCTGATAGATGTGCCTTTTTGGGCCTTTGCCATAAGGAGTGCGCCAATACTTTGGTCAGGGAGCAGCCCAAGTCGATGGAGGAGTTGCTCGACCTCGCTGAAAGGCACATAACTCAGGAACATATGAACAAGCTCAAGTATGGTAATCCTAAGACCGATAAAATGAAGCTCAAAGAAAAAGATGACCGTTATCAAAAAGATAGACATCAATCTCCAATCAAACGTTTCCATAACTACACTCCACTCAATGCTGTAAGGAAGGAGGTATTGTTCGCCATCCAATACGATAACCTCTTCAAGAAACCTAGGAAATTGACCGAGACAGAAGCCATGAAGAGATCCAAAAAATGCTACCATTTTCATTGACAGAAGGGCCATAACATGGAGGACTGTTTCAACCTCCACGACGAGATCGAAAGGCTAATTCAACAAGACCATCTGAAAAAGTTTGTTGAAGAGAGAGCCCAATAGGAAGCATGCGTAACTTACTAAACTCCCAATAGAGAAAGATCAGTTAGCCCGAGGAAAGAGGATAAAGGAAAGAAGCCTTCCCATGACCCCCACTCTCCTATCAGATGAGTAATTGACCCTATTACTGGAGGACCGACCAGAGGGGATTTGAAATCAGCTAGAAGGCAAAATTAGCGCAGGCTAGAGTCGACCAAATCTTCTTCAGTGGAAACAGTCTTCCAGCTTTCGACCAGTGCGGAGCTAATTTCTTTCTCCGACGCCCCAACAATAAGTTGGATTGCCCTCTCGTCGTATCTTTTGAAATTGCAAACTTCAAGGTGCAAAAAGTATTGGTCGACATTAGAAGCTCAACAAAAATCATTTTTCTGTCCACCTTGAAGAGAATGCACATGGGCAAGTTAAAATTTGAACCCGTTCGCACCCCACTGGTTGGATTCAGGGGGTCAGAGATCATCCCCGAAGGATCCATAAATCTGTCCACCTTACTTGGGGAGGCTTTTCAGCGCAGAACTCTAATGGTTAACTACCTAATCGTTAATTTATGAGCACTTTAAACAATGTTAAAGTTACACCTCAATCGTATGAAAAATATTGCAAATAGATTCGATGATATTTTTATCTCAAAAAAATCAAAATAGTTATCAAAGGACTGTAAACATATTAATTTTAGCCAATGGAGAAGAGACATATGTAAAATAATATGCTAAATTTTAATTTAAAATTTTTTATTTATTTATCTTGGAATTTATTAAATTAATTTCAAAAGATAAATAGTTAATTTTAATTAAAACTTTGGTATTTATTTTATTCTCAAAAGTCAAATATTGACATGTGTCAAAGATGAAGTGTTTGCGTCTATGGGCCATCAAATCAATGATATTTGATATTATCTCTTAATACTTGATATTATCTCTTAATATTTGTTATTATCTTATCGAAGAGATAACCATTAAAGAAGTTCAAGTCAATTTGAAAGCCTCCCATCAAGCATATATATATAACATGGGTCATGGGTGATCAAAGATCATTCAACACATAATACAATCCTAACAAGTGAGAGAAACTTTGAAGAAGTCCAACAATTCTCTCAAACAATTCAAGGAGATGCACGGTGTTCAAGGAGTTCTTCACAAAGCTCATCATACTTTGGCATTTGATTCGAGATTAAGGTGAGAAGCCCTCGAATTGACGTTATTTTATTCAAATTAAATTCAAGGAGATCCATGTTGTTTACAGCATTCTTTACGAAACTCATATATTTTTGGCATTTGGTTCGAGACTTAGGTGCAAAGCCCTGGAATTGGCATTATTTTAAATCAAATTCAAAGAGATCTATGGTGTTTAAGGCATTCATCGCGAAGCTCATCAAATTTCAAGATCATATTTGGAAGGGAAGAATTAAAGAATTAGATTAGAGATTGAATCCACAATTGAAAAGTTTGGATTTTATTTTATTTGTATAAATTTTTCTTGTCTTGTAATTTTATTTATTGTAGACAAAGAAATTTGTGCTTACAAATTTTGGCACGCCTAGTGGGACAATTTCTACCTCTCATCTCTGTCCTTCATTAAGATTGAAGTATCAAATGACCGCCAAAAAGACTACTACATTGAAAATTACTACCTCAAATTCCTCAAGTACTATAGCAAAAAGTGTTGGTGTCATTACAAGAAGTATATCCAAGAAGTTGCAATCATCTTTGGAGGTGGATTCTTCGCTTGCAATGGAAAAGGTGCTACCGCATTTTGTTAATATGAATAAAGATGGTGGAGATTCAAAGGAAGAATTCACATAATCCATTCTTCACTTAACATCAAATTCCTCGAGCATGGCAACGATGATGGTGACAAGTGCTACAACTTCAGAGGAACAAATTGTAAATTTGACGAGGGCTATTTAAGGACTCATAAAGCATGTCCAAGAGCAAGACTTTCAAATATTCAAATTGATGAGCAAAGTGAATAATTTTGATGCCAGTTGCATGGTGGAGAAACAAAATAAGACTCAAGACAAAGGTGAAACATCCAAAAAGGAACAGTCAGCTGAAAATGAAAAGCTGCAAATAAAGAACTACAAATTTCCACTGATGGATTAATTCCCATTGACCTATTGAAGGAGTATATAATAGGGATTATCAAAGATAAGCTTGATGGAAGTTCTAAATCATTTATGACTCATTCTAAGCCTTATACTTAAAGGATTGATGATTTGAAAATACCAATTAGATACCAATCCCCAAAGTTTCAGTAATTTGATGGCAAGGGCAACCCAAACCAACACATGGCTCATTTTATTGAGACTTTGATAATGTTGGGACATATGGAGATCATTTAGTCAAGTAGCTTGTTCAATCATTAAAGGGCAATACTTTTGATTAGTATACTAACTTGAAGGCAGGCTCCATTGATAGTTGGGGGCAGCTGGAACAAGAGTTCCTTAATTATTTCTATAGTACTTGAAGGACAGTTAGTATGATTGAACTCATCAACTCTCGCAAGTGGAAAGAAAAGCCGGTCATTGAATACATCAGTCGTTGGAGAAATTTAAGTCTTAACTGCAAAGATCAATTGTTAAACGCTTCAGCCGTTGAGATGTGTATCTAAGGAATGTATTGGAGTCTTTGTTATATAGTTCAAAGAATCAAACCAATAACTTTTGAAGATTTGGCAACTCGTGCATATAATATTGAAATGTGCATGAATTTTGATGAATAAAAAGACTTAAGTAATGCCGATGATGATGAAGATGTTGGGGGCAATTAATTTTTCATCTCCAAATCACAAATGCTCCTTGATAAAAGTCTAAACTGGCAATAATGCTCCCAAATAAGAGAATCAATTATGTAAGATTCTCAAGTCTCTATGTCTCCATGTCCATAACTTAAGTCCCCAAGTCTTCAAATTCAAGACACAAGCGATCTAGTCTTCAAATTCAAACTCAAGTCTCCAAGTCTCTAAAATTCACGACTCAAGTCTCCAAGACTTCAAGTCGAGGCTCAAGTCTCTGAGTCTCCAAGTCCAAGATTCAAATTTTTAAGTCTCCAACTCAAAGACTCAAGTATCCAAGTTTTCAAATTCAAGATCATGTTTTCAAGTCTCTAAATCCATAACTTTAAGTCTCCAAGTATTCAAGTCAAGGCTTAAGTTTCAAAGTCTTCAAATTCAAGACTCAAGTCTCCATGTCTCTAAATCCAAGGCTTAAGTCTTCAAGTTTTCAAATTAAAGACTCAAATCTTCAAGTCTTCAAGTCTAAAGCTCAAGTCTTTAAATTCCAAATGCTCCTAGATATGAGCATAAACTATCTAAAAATCTTTAAGTCAAAATCTCTCTACGTGCTCCTTGATAAGAGCTTAAACTATCAATAAGGCTCCTAAATACGAGCATAAACTATCTAAATATTCAAAGTCTTCCCATGTACTTCTTGATATGAGCATAAATTGTCAACAATGCTCCTAAATACAAGCATAAACTATCTAAAATGCTCAAGTTAAAGTATCCCCACATGCTTCTTGATAAGATCTTAAACTGTCAATAATGATCTTAGATACGAGCATAAACTATTTACAATCTTTAAGTTAAAGTCTCCCCATGTACTCTTGATAAGAGTGTGAACTGTCTATTAAGTCAAATTCAAGTGGACTCCTTGACACAAATATAAAATATCTATTCAAGTTAAAAATGCTCCTTGACGCACGAGCGTAAACTGCATGTTACTCCTGGCCCACATGAGTATAAACTATATACGGCACCCTCATCAAAAAGATGTTTACTTTGAACTATGTTGTGATTTAATCCCTTTTTTGGATACACAGAAAGATGGGGAGACTTCATTACAAAAATCTTCATGTATTGGCAATCTATAAAGTTTATGAAGATCCCATAAAGAAATGATAGTTCTTGACGGCAGTATAGTTCGAGGAATGCTTGGAGGATATACTTACCACAGACGTATCTGAAAAAATGAAAGGAAAGAAAAAAATTCTCAAATACTTCAAGTCTTACCTTTTTCGTGGATGATTGACATATCTTTCCCCAAGCCTTGAAGTGGGGGCATTTGTAAATATATTAATTTTGGCCAATGGAGAAGTGACATATGTAAAATAATATGCTAGATATTAATTTAAAATTTTTATTTCTTTATCTTAGAATTTATTAAATTTAATTCCAAAAGATAAATAGTTAATTTTAATTAATACTTTAGTATTTATTTTATGCTCAAATCAAATATTGAAAAGTGTCAAAGGTGAAGTGTTTGCGTCTATGGACCAATCAAATCAAAGATATTTGATATTATCTTGTCGAAGAGATAACCATTAAAGAAGTTTAAGTCAATTTGGAAGTCTCCCATCAAGCATCTATATAAAGGGAGTGATCAAAGCTTATTCAACAAACAACACAAATTAGCAAGTGAGAGAAATTTTGAAAGAGTCCAGCAATTCTCTTAAGCAATTTAAAGAGATCTACAGTGTTCAAGGCGTCTTTCGCAGAACTCATTATACTTTGGCGTTTGATTTGAGATTAAGGTGCGAAACCCTCGAATTGACCTTATTTTCCTCAAATCAAATTCAAAAAGATCCACGACGCTCATAGCATTCTTCATGCACCTTATATATTTTTGGCATTTGATTTGAGATTAAGGTGTGAAGCCCTCGAATTAGCGTTATTTCAAATTAAATTCAAGGAGATCCATAGTTTGAAGGCATTTATCACAGAGCTCATCAAATTTCAAAATCATATTTGGAAATAAAGAATTAGAGAATTATATTAGAGATTGAATCCACAATTGATAAGCTTGAATTTCATTTTATTTGTATAGATTTTTCTTATCTTGTAATTTTATTTATTGCAAATAAAGAATTTTGCACTTACGAGGACATTTTTACATTTTCACATAAGTTTTTGAATGATGTTAACAAATTTATGGTGGAGGTTAATGATTCTTCAAAAATGTTCAACAAAGCAAAACATTAGTAACTCGTTGTAATTTCTTTGAGTGTATTCGTAATTAAGTGAAACATTAGGGGTTTTCATGTAATTAACATGAATACAAATATTAAAAACATTAGAGGATTTTTTTTATAAATAAATCAAATTTGAGCCTCTTTATATATATATATATATAATAGTTTTGATCAAAATATTAATAGAAAATTAGACAGAGGACTAAAAGTGCTAAAAAAGTTATGAAATTTGAAATAAAAGTGGTCAAGTGCTAGTTTTTAGGATCAACAATGCGCACACATGTATTGTGCGACTAAAAATGCAATTTTTCTTGACTTTCTCAATTAGCTCATAACGTCATCCAAAATAGAGATCAGCTTGTATATCACTATGATCTTATAAACCTTTCTTCCCACATTCATTTTTAAAGTTTGATAATACATATAATAATGGTAAGATCTATTAAGGAGTATCCTGGGTTTTGATCCAATGCAATCGACCAGAAAGGAGGTCGAAAAAGAGTATTTATATAAAGTTGGTTGAGTCCTACAACCAACAACACACGTCAGGCTAGCTGAGGTGCATCAACTAAGGTACTTTGACGCTCAAGTCAGTGCTTAATCAACCAAAAGATAGAGCGATAGAGTGAGGGCTTCAAGTGATAATGAACATACCTTATTGAATGGTGGCAATTGAGTATTTATAGGCTCTTTTGGGTGGTTCATATATCAATGATGCCCTTGCTTATGTAAATAGGGCCTTTGTTTTTAGTTGAGGACCTTTAGGTCTTCTCTCTTCTATGTACTATTTTAGGTGGTGCCTCATCCTGCTATCCAGGATATAGTGGTACGAGGGAGGCACGCACCACTCTGGTTCTACAGCATGGTGGTACAGAAGGTGGCATACATCATCAATGATGAGGCATGCCTCCGTCAGACCATTTAATGTAGTAGAGAGGTGGTAGTAGTGTATTTAATGGAATTGTCACTGGTAGCTTGGGACTGCTATACGCTGCTCCGATTGACCTCCTAAGGTCAAGATGTTTCCTCGTCTATCAGTCATCTATGCATACTCTGGTCGAGGTAATAAAGCTCTATTGAATTCTAATGTCTCTCTAGTTGAGGGTTGAATGGTCATTTTCAACCCGATCGACCATATTTTAGTCGATCATGTAAGGTGTTGATGCTTCTGCTAGCGGAATGGTCCAACGAGAACTTGGGACTGGTCGATCACTTGGTTTATTATTGAGGGACTGGGCCTGATAGTCCATAGGGTTATTTTATATCATGTTATCTACTTGGTCGAGTGTTAGTGGATTGGGTCTGTTGGGCTATCCCATATCATGAGTCCCCTTCATTTTCAAGTCCTAATCGAGCTGATTGACGAGAAGGAATTGGGAGTAGCTGACTTGAAGAACTGGAATACATTTCACAAGGGATTCAACGCATTGATGATATTTAAATTTTAAAAATCGACTAGGGTTTCAGTGCATTTAATGAATCAGTTACATTATGCAGCGTGCCTTGGTGATCGATGATTATATAATAATGATAATCGATCGATTTAACCGGTTGAGTTACTCACTGGCAGGGGCTTATAATAAGCATGGTGAAAAATTTTCATTTACATATTTACAGCATCTTAAGAGGTCGAGCTTTGCATTTTACTGCTCTTTCCTTTAGTCGACTTTGCTGTAATCTCTCTAATCATGTAAGTCTTCTTTGATCTTGAGCAAGTTTATTCTTCAATATTTCAATCATATTTTTCATAGCAAATATGTTAAGAGTGTTTGGGGAAGATAGCAATAAGGGGAATGATAGTGAAGAGACCCGATCGGATGTGGGTTCGACCAGGAGAGAAGATGACCCAATTAGCGGGTCTAGTAAGTCTTCTCGTGATAGCTCAACTTCTTCTAGCTGTTCCATTACACTCGTGTCATTGCTGTGGGTGAGGCTGGACCAAGTTGACCTCCCGTGTCTTGCAGTAGATTATTCACCTCTAACTACTATAGTGAAATCGTGTCAAGATCAAAGATAGGGATTTAGAGCTGATTAGATAGTTATATCATGTTCCTTTTGAGTTTGAGTTAATCCTCCCTGGGACTAGTGATAGGTGCATCAAGCCCTAAGTGGTTGCTTGACCATTTTTGAGGATGCCTTTAAGTGTGGGCTTAGATTTCCTTTAGCATAAGTTGTAGTCAACCTGCTAGCGGGTCTCAAGGTCTGCATAACCCATTAGCTTCCCATCTATTTCTCAATTCTTTACAACTTCATTGTTTTAATGGTTATACACGAACAACCCCCATTTCTTGCCAATTTTTCTGACCTCTTCCACCTCCCGATGTCTCAAAAATTGGGTAACACCAATAGGAATGGCAATGGGGTGGGTTTGGGGCACCCCACCCTAAAAAAATCCTGCCCCACCCTACCCTGCCTCATCCTATTGGGTTGGCGGATTGAACCTGCCAACCTAAAAATAATTAAAGGAATTAGAATCAGTCAATGAAAGTATCAAATCCAAACCATTTGATAGCAATTAAAATTCAAATTTCAAGTACAAAAATGAAAAATTCATACTAAAAAGATAAGATTTTTAGAAGCAAAAAAGGAAATAAGAGTAGAATTAAAGTAACAACAATACAACATCCAAATTTTTATACACTGGCTGAGTGAAGGCTAAAGAGTTAGCAGAGAAGAGAAGTGAATGAGTTGACGACTGGGAATGAAGAAAAAACTAGTAGGAACTTGAATCTTAAACTATTTTGGACATTATTTTTAATTTGAAAGATATAAAATAAATTATTATTATTATTATTATTATTATTATTATTATTATTATTATTATTATTATTATTATTATTATGAGGTTGCGGTGGGGCGGGATATGTAAACCTTATACCTCGGCCAAATATTACGGGTTATGAAAATTATGCCCCATGCCCCAACCCGTATCCTGTTAAGCTACCCCAAACCCATCTCATTCGGGATATGTTAAGCTCGGTTTTAGGTTTTGACCCATCCTATTATCATCCTTAAGCACTAAGGACTTGGGCTTTTATTACCTCACAATTTGCCCTCGTCGAAAGTTCTTGGTGACCCCCTTCTCTTTTCACGGCCAAGCATAGAAAAAATGGTATTTTTTTTGTTCGGGCTCCAGGTAGGGTCGGGTTTAATATACCCAGGAGGTAGTCGAGGGGGCATGTCGAGATACAGGGAAATAAGAACCCCTTCTAGCCTAATACCTTTATTCGAGACCTAGTTCAATTTAGGCAAATGGAGGCGTTGGGGTATATCGAGGAGCGAAATCCGGTGTTAGCAGGCTTATCGCTTGCTAAGTTGGATTTTCCAATTGATGCTTGACTAGATATCTCTGTCTGATTTCTCTTTGATATTTTATTTTGTACTTTCTAGTCGATAGTGATATATGTTTGTCTTTACATCGTTTCAGATCGAGAAAGAGTCATGAACTATACATGCCAACAAGTGATGCCCAAGCAACAGAGGGTGCAAGAGTACCACTAGGCATCTGCCCATCGGTAGGTTGGCTCCCACGCTGCTCCATAGCAACAGGCATTGCTGCTTGTTCAGCAATCCACCCGACCAACTATTGTCGAGACAGCGAGCCTTGCATCTCAACAAAAGAGGCAAGTTGTCGAGCAGCCTGCTCTTTCTCAAAATAAGACTACAGTTGAGAAAGGGAAAGGAAAGACTGGTGAGCCTTCGCTCTTTGGGCCCTGACCAGACGATGATCTATTTCCAATGCCCAATTTTTCTTCTCCAAAATTTGGGACCGACATCCCAGTTCAGAACTCCGCATCGTTGATAGGAATGAGGTCGATTGGAGCTGGTTCCCTTAAAAGTGATGATGGTTGAACTTTTCATGTCCGACCAAAAGAAAATGTTGGAGATGAGCCAGTTGGAAGCCCTAAAGACATTTGCTTATCACATGAACACGATAAGTATCTAGTCGAGTTTTACTTGCTTTATCCAAGTTTATGTTTAATTTTTTTTGACTAAACTTGCTCTTGTCCCAGGTCAATCAAAATGGACTACCATTTTTATCGAAGGTTGGAGTTGGCCCTCGGTGATCGGGAAGAGCTCCAAAAGGAGCAAGATAATGTTGAAGTGGTTAACACTTAGCTCAATTTAATACAGTCAAGAATCGATAGTTGGCCAAATAGATCGAAGAGAAAGATACACAGCTGTTTGCTGGTGTGAATGAAAAGAGTAGCGTGGAAGAGTTGCTGCGAAGGCTAGATTGGAGGCCAAGGCCTTGTACAATGTTGGTCAGGCGCATGTGTATAGCAATGCAAGCTAGTATGCTGGAGATGAGTTCTTAAGAGCGTTGTTAGGCATAAGGAAAGAGGCAGTACAACAGTTCATGTTGTGTTCGGCGTTTCAAGACACTAGCGTTGTCTTAGCAATTGACGACCCGAAAGAAGCCTTTGAGAAGGCTGTGAAGCAATTGGAGTTCTTAGGGTATCAATTTCATCCTGAGATAAGGAGCGCCTCAATTCACTTCAAACTAAGCATTTTGAGGACTATCCCAACCCCCCGCTTGTCGATGAGAATGCACTTGCAGTAGGAGTTGTGCCTACTGCCTACCAAAGGCAGTCGAGGTGGTGAAGGAATTCGAATTTGCAAACGACTTTGCGTTAGAAATCAAGGATAGCAAGGTCGATATTGTTGCTTACTTTTCTCCTACCGAACGCACATTTCTGATCGAGGAGGCAGGGCCTTCTCAACCTGTCGTTACTGTCTAACCAGTTACCCCATTATTGTTCACATGCTTTCTAGTGATGAAGCTGACTGCACCATTGATGACGTGGCGGCTGCACAAGTTAATGGAAGGGAGGGAGCTGGGTCGAGTTGAGATTGCAGCTATTTTTGTTATTTTATTTTGTTTAAGTTGATTTACCATGCGATGAATTTTGATTAATTGTACGAACAAATTTCATGATGTAACTATGTAACTTGACATTTTGGTTTATAATATCAACCTTTTGATCGTTTTTCTTTGTCGATTCGCCCCCCATTTTTACTGATTTAATTTTTTCAAACTGATTGCGCCAAAGAATTGAGAAGTAAACTTCACTTCCTTGTAACTGGTTGAATAGTGTAATCCTTCAACAAAGGAATGGGTAATGCTTAATTGGTTTAAAACCAAGTTAATGGTTGATTGTGAGATTGACTTGAAAAGAAATAATTGAATAGATCTAAGGATGTTTACTTCGACTTGATCCGTTTAAAATTAGTTTTGAAATAGTCTTCATAGTTGACTGCTTGGTCAACTTAAGATAGTTTCTTCGTAATCAAACATACAAACTAAGTGCCTTGGTCGATCGTGGGTTGACTTTATTAAATTATCTTCAAGTTGTTGTTTAATCGTTGTGTCATAAAGCGTGCATTCGTCGAGCAGCTTCAGTTATGCTCATCGACATGATATGGGATAGCCCAACAGACCCAACCCACTAACACTCGACCAAGTAGATAACACGATATAAAACAACCCAATGGACTATTAGGGCCCAGTCCCTCAACAATTGACTAGGTGATCAACCAGGCCCAAGTCCTTGTTGGACTATTCTGCCAACACGAGCATCAACAACTTACATGATCGACCAAAATATGGTCGATTAGCTTGAAAATAACCATTCAACCTTCAACTAGAGAGACATTAGAATCCAACAAAACTCCATTACCTAGACCAGAGTATGCATAGATGAATAATAGACGAGGAAACATCTCAACCCTAAGAGGTTGATCGGGGTGATGTATAGCAGTCCATTGCCACCAATTATAATCGCATTAAATGTGCCACTACCACCTCTCTGTCGTATTAAATGCTCTGACAGATTGCTTTCGCATTGATGATGTGTGCCATCTTTTGTACCACCATGCTGTAGAACCAGAGTGGTGTGCGCCTCCCTGTACCACCATGTCCTGCAGAGTAGAAGGAGGCGCCACTTGGGATAGTACATAGAAGAGAGAAACCCTAAAGGTCCTCAACTAAAGACAAGGGCCCTCTTTACATAAGCAAGGGCATCATTGATATATCAACCACCCAACAGAGCCTATAAATACCCCATTGCCACTATTTAGCATGATATGTTCATTATCATTTAAAGCCCTCACTCTGTCACTATATCTTTTGGTCGATTAAGTATTAACTTGAGCGTCGTAGTGCCTTAGTCGAGGTACCTCGACTAGCCTGATGTGTGCTGTTGATTGCAGGACTCAACCCGACTTTACACAAATACTCTTTTTTGACCTCCTTTTTAGTCGATTGCATTGGATCAAAGCCCAGGATACTTCCAAACAAATCTTATCATCATCAACATGTATTGATTTTTCAATTGTAGTTGTATTTTTTATGTGATTTTCCTTTTTTCCCTTTTGAACTAAGAGAAAAGCAGCACATTTTTTCATTCCCTTACTAAGCATCTTTTGAAAAAGTTCTCTACTATTCGTAGCTACTGTAAGTAATATGAAAAGATAGAATACAATACCTTCTTTAGATTTAATGTACTTCTCTACCCCATCTTGTAAATGCCAATAAAAGGTCTTAATATTGGCTATTGAGAATGAAAGCAAACGAATGAGAGAAACTATTTTATTGTTGTCCAATTTGAAATTATAATTTTTTAGCTTGGTTGAAACCTGAAAATCCATGTGGTGCTGCATGGAATTCCAGTGGAGCTTCGTTCAATGGTTAGCTAGATTGTTGGGTATAGTGATGAGGAAATGAAAAGGTATCAAGGGCTTCCAAGATAGTTGAACCTGTTGAGGCCCCGCTTACTTAATATGACATGATTTAGGTGGGATGAAATCTATGATGATAGTAAAGATTATTATTATTTTATAACTTTTATATTACATATACTTCGTATGATAAAGTATAGGATGATAAAGGATAGTTGAGTATATTGTTTGCTTATATAGATGAAAAAAGTTGAATAAATTGTACATAGGCAAAAATGCTCTTAATTAAAAAAGTATTTTTTTTTATATTTGATTATTGGCTGTTATTTATAATGGTGTTTGTGTAATTTGTATACTTAATAAGGATAATTTGAAAATTTTCCTCATCATCAAGCAAGGCCCAACTATTGGGATTAATTGGTTAATGCCCAAATGAGGAATATGAGATCTTCCTACATCCTAAATTCATGTCAAGACACCTATTTTGTTCTAGGCCTTATCTTGAAAAGAAAACATTGGGTGGGGCCAGGATGAAGGCCTTCACCCTATGTCATCACCAAATATAAATAAGGCTTGCAAGAAATGGGAACTACATACATGTTTCTCGGGTCTTGGGTACAGCTTGTTTTGTCATTTTGGCTGTCTAGTTGCTAAAATATTAGTCTTTTGTTGTTTTCTTGCTATAAATTTTTACTAGGTTTTGTTGTTGTCTTTGTTTTTATTTTTCTATGTTTTATGTTTAATGAATATTGTAAGGGGTACAATTTCATTTGAATTTTTTTTTCCAGACAATATCGTAAGGGATGCAAATCTCTTTCATTATCAATATGTTTAATGAATATATGTTATATTATTCATGAATAAAGTAATAGGAAAATAGTTATACATTTACAGAATTAGTTAGCACTTAGCACCCTGATTGTGATTTCTTTTTGCTCCCTAATTATACCCTTTCAACACCCTAACTTATAGAATCAATTGGCACCCTAATTGAGATCACTTGGGAATACACAAAATACAGTAAAAGATATGAAATGCAAATTGGATATTGACAACCTTTATAAGCAAAAATTGCAACATAGTGTTCCACAATGGAAGCTCATATCACAAAATCATTTACACATTTATAGAACAAGAAAAACATCACAAAAAAGTGTACCATAAACTCAACTTCATAAAACACAAGAAGTTGATAAGCTCAAATTCATAAAACGCAAGAAACTATACCATAAGCTCAATTTCATAAAACACTATGAAACTAAACATGGTTAGCAAAAACAATTCAAAATGAGCCAAGAGCTTCAAATGTAAAATTCAAAAATCAATCCTAAATATTCAAAGTAACATTGTATAACTGAGAATAAACAATAATAAAATTTTTCATAGCTTCTATACTCTCTATTTGGCCCTTTTTCTAATATTCTCAAGCATTTTAGTTAGTGTTGCCCTTTTAGACCTTGAAGGCAGTGTTCCACCTAGTAATTCAGTATTTCTTCTACTTTGATATATTTTCTCTTTACTAGCCTAAGCATCTTAGTTGATCTGTATTTAATATAATGAAAATATTATTAGATAGGGGAGAATGATACAAGCTCCCAAAATGGCAGGAAGGTTGGGTGAGACAACCATTACCTTTGTGTCGGTTGAGGAGGCTTTAGAGAATTTATTTACTACCTTATAAAGCCTTAAGTTGATTGTGAGGAGACAAAGATTTGTGCCTATGCATTTGCGCCTATTTGATTGAATGGGCTACTTGTAAAGGCATGTGAATATGCTTTTACTATTGATTGACTTGATTGAGCACTTAAAAAACCTTTTGATTGTGCTTGCTTGTGAGTGTGCATGTGGTTTTGCTCTTGCTTGTGCGGTTGTTGTTGCCTAGCTTGAATGAAGATCTCAAAAGACTTGGGATTATGCTGTTGATGTTGCCCTTGAATGAATACTTGAAAAGTCCTGTGGTTGTGCTCTTACATCATTGTGGGTAAAATGACTTGTTGCTTGTGGAGTTGCCCTATCTTGAGTATGCCTCTGCTTTGACTGGTTATTCCTTTACCTTCGATCACTTGTTTAATTCATATGTCTTGGGATGTTTTCAGCTGGAGAAGGATTAGCTTAGCTTTTATTATTCTTCATCCTCTGCCATGTTGTGAAAACACATTAGATAAAATAAACAAACTATAACATAATATATCAAGTGATGAAATTGTAATACTAATTTAAGAGAAATTGTAAATAAACACAAATTCATAACCTTGTTTATCTTGGAGTTAAGATGAATGGGGTTTTTGTAGTTGCTCTTATTATATCCTATGTCCAAACACTCGGCACACATGTGAGTAAGACCTCTTCTTGTTGACATAGTTTGTACTTTATTTTGAGCCTTTTTCCTTACTTCCTTTATCCTTCCTCTTTTTTTTTTTTTTTTGTGGATGACAGGGGATTGCAGTGGTTCTTGATTGGCCTTGATAAAGTCATTTTTCCCTCTTACTCCATGTATCATATATTGATAAGCTTCCAAATGCTTACACATTTTATAACAGTTGTCTATATAATCCTTAATATTATACCATCAATTATTGCAATGTATGCATGTCGACATGGATAACCATATAATTGAAATACACCACAAGTGCAAGTTTTAGTCCCCAAATTCACAACATATTTTCTAGTAGGCACTTTACCTCAGCCTCTTTGTGTCCACACCACCTACCAAAAAATTAGCTTACTTTTTTCAATTTCGCCAAAATGTTAGGGCATATTATACAATACTATTTCTTGCCTTTTAATTTTGATTTTTGTCATCAATGTCTCTCTTATCTACTCAAACATTAAGATGATATACATATCCCTTGCAGTTAAAGTATAACCATTGAGTGATTCTGCCAAATTACTAACCAATATATCTAGTTTGCAATTAGTAGAGAAATGGGACATAGTCCAATGAACACCTAGCACTTTTGTCAGTCATTCTATAATTGTCTTTGTACAGTCATCCACCTTAGGATTTTCCTTTTCAATCTCCTTTGTCTAATACTCATGTTCATTTTTGTCATTCTTCTCAAATTGTGTTTCATATACCCTTTTCTCACTGCTAATCTTGGAGCTTCTCTTTGTACTGAGTTATTGATGCAAATTTAAGCCCCACATGCCCCTCAGATTTCTTCATGACACGCCTTTCATTAAAGAAAAGATGTTAAGAGCAATGTCATCCTCATTAAACAACTCCGTCGGCTCTTCTTCATCCTCTTGATCATTATATTAATCTTCTTCATGTTCGACATCATGTATTATCAAACATTCTCTTGTTCATTTTCTTCAACTTTTTCACTAAATCTCTGTTGCTCTTAAAATTTCTTGTCTAATGGCCCTTCACTGTCCTCAAGTGCCTTACTAGATGCATCATAGTCTCAATCATTATTTGTGTCCGAATCTTCAACAGACTCAAGCTAGTAATCATAATTAGATGAATTTGATTCGTTTGTCCAAAATGTCCCATATATTTCAAATGCCTTATCTACCCTTCTCTTGCCTTTATTAGATACATTTTTCTTGTCCTTCTCTTAGTTTCAGTAAGGAAAATATCTTTCTTTCTTTCTTTCTTTCTTTTTGTTTTGTTTTTTGTTGTTGTCCAAACTGGCTCATCTGAATTTTCTCATTTGCATCTGTTCCATGCACACCATTTTAAAATCTTCATCAAAAAGTTCACTTAGAAATTCAAATCCTACTTGTGACTTACCATGTGCTTGTGACTCAACACAACCAATTATTGATTTGCATCTTTAGCATGAAATTATGATTAATTTGCATTCTCCTTGTAATGAATTCGTGATTGATTTGCATTATCGTCAGCATGAAATATTATCTCATTTGCAACATCTTCAGCATGAATTTCTAGTTGATTTGCATCATCCATAGTGTAATGTTCTGACTTATTTGCTTGACCATCTTTATTCTTCCTATAATTATCATCGAAGTTAATTCCTCGCAACAAACTTCCAATATTTGTATCTTTAGTCTACTTATTCACTATCTGCTGACTGAATAGTATATTGCCTTGTATGTTAATCACTTGTAATGGCTCACAGTATACCTCTTCCACATAAACTGTGCGCATCCCTAGCCTTCTAAAAGTATGTATGAGATCAACAATATCTATGTTATCTAGAACTAACCTACGGCCATCCTTCATCGATAAACTAGGGATTACATTACAAAACTCAATATAAAACTTCTTGCCAACACTTCTATTATACATTTCCCAGCAAATCCACATTCAAAATGTCTAAATCAACACCATGATATCTATATCTCTTACTTTCTTTGTACTTCACCCTGGGGTATCTAATGAATTTGCTATCCACCCACAAGTAGAAGTCAACTTGTTCACTACATCTAAAAAGCTAATAAAGATATAGTCACAAATAAGGTTGTAAACGAGCCGAGCTTAGCAAAAGTTTCAAGCTCAAGGTTGGCTCATTTTAAAACACATTGAGCTCGAGCTCCAAATTTTAGGCTCAAGCTTAAGCTCGTTGGTAAATATCAAGCTCAAGCTCGAGCTCAATGAACTCATAAGATATCGAGCCACAATCGAACTTGAGCCAAGCTCGAGCTCAAGCTCAATTTAGTCCTCACTATTTCTTGTGAAACTCTCGAGAAATACTATCTATTAGCAAATCTAAAAATAACACCAATTTTTCTAAAGGTCAATCAATTTTGTATAAATTTCAAGTAAGATTATTGTTTTGACTTTTGAAGTTTGAACATTAAAATATAAAAATAAATTTGTTAAAATAATGATGAATTCCATTTGATACTAGCATTATTAAATTTGAAAAAAATGTGGTAATCATATATAATATATTATACAATGAAAATTTATTATATCATTATATATTTCTGTAAAATTATTTGAATTAAAAAATTTACATTTTTCTCAAATATATCATGTTGTTTATTTTTAGTATTTTACAAATTATAAATTACTATCTTATAAATTATTATTTTTTAATAAGTAATAAATAAGTGAATAATTGAATTATGTTTTGAAAATTAACTCTATATGTGGAACATATTTTTTAAATTATTATTTTTATATATTATTTAATATATATTATTTTAAAAAATACTAGGACTCACGAGCCTTCAAGCCACTATCTTAAAGGTCAAGCTTGGCTCAATTCCAAGCTCAAGCTCAATAAGCTCGGTTCAAGCTCAAATTGTAATGCCAAAATTTATTTATTTTTGTTTCGTATTTAATTGAATACTTATATTATTTTATTTCATTTGATTTAGTATTTCAATTAAATACATAAAATACCATTATTTTGTTTTTTATATATATATATATATATTTATTTATATACATATATAACAAGAAAATAAATATTATTCCATTCTAACAATATAATGATAACTATCATATTTAGTTTTAATTTTCTATCAATAATAAATCTTTAAGTCTTTAGTTATAGTAAATTTTTACCCTTCTAGGTTAGACTATAATATTACTAGGAGTATGAGTTGTTAATTATAGGATTTGTTAAATTTTATTGAATTAAAATTAATAGTAAGAAATTATCCTAATCTTAGAGGGAGTGTAATTAGAGTCCGCTTTCGAATAAACTACTACCCTAAATATATATAGTTCCTTGAGATAAAACCCTAATTAAATCATACAAAAGAAAGAAAAAAAAAAAGAAGGAAAGGAAAGATAAAAGAAGAAAAATCTCCCCTAAACCTTTTCTCACTCCCTCAAACCCTGCCAATTTCTCACGCACACACCTATAGACATACAACCACTATAATAATTCCCCATTCATACTCCATGAACACGCAGACAAAGTCAATGGAGTTGTCCTCCACCGTCACCGTGGTGATTTCTCCGGTGCAAACCTCATTCGCTTATGCTGCCGTGGAGTTCTCCCTGACAAAGCACTCTCTGGACCAGCAACAATGGTTCTTTCCATTACTTTCCCTATGCTAATATGCAGAGTCTTTAGTTTCGATGATGCATCGCCTTCTTCTACAGCTACGAAGTGTCACCCGTCCAACGGCTGGATTGATGTTGCTGTTTCGGAAAATGATTTGGAACTTGTAGATAAAGTCTTCAACCTCAGGGATTGATAGGTTATCCCTAGAATAGGGTTAAGGAAGAGTCAATTAAGGGCACTTCATATTAGGTTCAACTAAATGATTTCGAATACTACTTGTTTTGGTTTGCTTATTACCCAATTTGTAGAAGTAATAGTGAGAGCTCAGAACCATTGAAGGTTTATAGAACTAAAAAGTTTAGGTTGGAGAACTAGTCCTATTCAATCCTAGCTCTTTCAAGTACTAAATCGGAAACAGAAAAGAAGATTAAGGGTATTTAATTATATGTACGGCTGCTATATGTGTATCTTCATCCGTTTGTGCCTGTCTAAGATTTGAATGTGCATTAGCCTTACTGTAGTTCACTACTCCATTATTCTCCTAGTTATGATAGTTTTGCAGTAGAGCGAGTAGAGTTTGTGGTTAATGCAATGGTCCATTTTGGCTCGTTGATAATGGTTTTTCGCCCTTGCCTGTAGGTTTTAGTAAAGCATTTGCTGTAACTTTCCCTTTTAGATTTGTACTGGGCAAGACCCCGACTACATCGGGATTGGGTGATGTCATAAATGTTTCATTAAGTATTTGAATCTAAGTTCTCCAGTATACATGGAACCTTGGTTGTTCAGTTTTGAAGTTTGCTGATCTTAATGAAACTTTGAGGTTGCTAACTGGAATTTCAGGAAATAGTGCCAGTAAATCATCATCTCCTAGATATTCATCCTGTTGGTAGGGATTTATATTGGCCAACTACCTGTTCTACAGCTCCTTGATCCTATTGATAAGTACGGTGAATGCCTCAACTTATAACGGTTATATGATATTACTTTTCAAAACCAAAAGGATATATGTATATTAACGCATGCTGAAACTTTTTTTTCAATATACACAGCACCATATATGTATTCCACTGCGCACAAAAAGAAATATTTTCTTTTTTTATTTTTGGATAAAAGAAACATATGCTTTTGTGATTTTTTTTAATGTTTCTAGACTAGCAATTAAAATTCGATGATCAACTAATTACTATTACTGTTACTGCTACTGTTACTGTTAGTTGGCTCCAACTTGGTGTGGGTGTGTGAGGATCTGCCAACCTGGCATTACTTATACATATTCATTCTTATGGAGTGACCGTTGTGAGGGTTCAACATGTTTTGCTCTTGATTGTTGAAATCGTACTTGCTTGCGTACTTGTCTTGTTATCCGAATCATACATGTTTGAGAGCTTGCTTGTTAATTATTATTTGACATATATACCCCTATGAGGGTTATGTTTTGTTACACTCTGCTATGAGTTCGTGCTGGTGCCTAGAACTTCCAATTGTTATCTGTTATTGTACTTGTTTTTTATCAGTACTTGTTATTGTCTTGTTATCCATATCGATCAGTATCGCTACCTGTTGCCTTGTCGGCATACTTGTTTTACTTGGTATCAGCAGTGTGCTAGGGATTTCCCCCTGGGCATCTGCATAATTGTTATTGGTACTTGTTAATTGTACGGAGAATTGATTGCCTAAAGGCTCGATTGGGCGAAATGTTTGGATATGTGATATGCTAGGGATTTCCCCCTGGGTATTAATGGTATGCAAGGGATTTCCCCCTAGGTGTCAATGGTATGCTAGGGATTTCCCCCTGGGCATTGCTATGCGTCATATGGTTCGTATGGACACAACTATGTACTAAGCCATCAAGCTTTGGTAAAAGTACTTTTTTGATTGTTTGATTAGTATAAGGTAATTCTGATATGCATGTCTTGTCTGAATTTATTGGAATGCATATGCTATTCGGGTTTGCTTGATCGTACTTGTCTCTTGATTGTTTGAAATCTGTTCTTGGAGCAACAAGGAAAGAGAGATCTCTGTCTGCTAGATTGTTTTATGAATTCCACTTATATTCCTCGAATATGTTTCACTGTACAATTAATTTTAGATCATAAAGTCATAGTGCAGGCACTTGGCACCCACTGAGTCTTTTACTCACACTTATTTTCTTCTTTAACTTTCTTTTGGCAGACCTAGATCCTAGCCCTAGTGAGGATGTAGAACCAGCTTCTGACAAGAACCAGAATTGAAGGTTTTCTTTGGAATGAGGACTTTGCAATATGCTTAGCTTTATTGCCATGTTGGCAAATTAGTTTTTCTCCTTTAATGATTTTCCAGTTAAGGAAAGAATATTGGACATTTTGAGTTTCTATGTTGCTAGAATTATTCGAACTATCATGAATGTTGTAGTTTTTTTTTTCTATTATGATTTTAGATAAGTGATATATTTTTATTTGGGATTGAGTTTCACGCCTCGATACTAATATACATTGTTAGATTTTAGCGCGTGATACAAATAGTCTCGAAATCGAGTTGAGCTTTTCCAAATCGAGCTAAATCGGCTCAACTCAACTTACACCCCTAGTCACAAAGTGCAAAATATGAGGCCACTAACATAGAAAAAACAACAAAAATAATAAAAAGAAACCATCTTATGGATATTGAGACTACTAAAAAATAGATAAATAATTTACAAATGAATAATGAAATGTGTGGATAAGTAAATAAAACTTTCCTCATGTATAAGGGCATTTTAGTAATTGCATGTTTGAAATTGTGGTCTAATCCAAAATTGGTTAAGTGGGTAAGTTTAATTAACCACCGGTATACAAACCAATATTAATTTTGTAACGGGTTTATGAGTCAATTTTAAATATCACATAGGGGTTACACATAATTCGGCCTTTAAATTGATGGGGGGGTTCAATTGCAAGCGAATGGGGAGAATTCTCGAACCCATGAAAATATTAAATGATGAAATCTTACACCCCTTTTGTTTATGAATAAAATTAAAATGAAAATGAAAATGATTGTATAGGTGTGAAGAGAGTAGGAGTTTTAGGTGTGAAAATAGGTTTCAAATGTCAATAGAGCTGGGGTTTTAAGTATGAATAGAGTATGTACGGAAAATAGAGAGAGAACAAAAATAAATTATATAAAATATGTTTTGAGACAAAAATGAAATATATTTTTGTTGAAAATATGGAGAAGCTGATGAGTATTCAAATTGTGTGAAAAAAAGGCTACAAAAACAAATTGAAATAGTCCTTTACTATTGTGTTATGAGTGATAATAGGGTGGCAAAACTTAATTCAGGCTTAAACAATTCTAAGTAGAACGAGTCTAGGGTGGTTTAATAGGGGTGAGGGATGAGGTATGCTTTTTAAAACTTGATAGATTTGTGACAGGCTATAAGTTTTATCCAAATCGTCTCAAAGCCCACCGTATGTAAAATATATAATAATAAGAAATATATGATATACACAAAATAATTATTGTTGGTGCATTATTGATATATTTGATTTGAATTTAGATTCATTGTATTGGATGTGGATTTTGATATGTTTAGATTACTAATTCACTCTTAAATTAATCGTTAGAGCATAATAATATACTTTAATATTTATTTTTTAATTTTTTCAAGTTGGTGGGATTAACTAGGGGTGTTCATAGTTCGGTAAACTGGCCGAACCGAATCGAAATCGAAAATTCGGTTTGTACCGAATACCGAACCAAAATTTTCGGTTCGGTATTCGGTTTGGTTTCGGTTTTTTGTACCGGTTAACCGAACCAAACCGAATTACCGAATTATTAATTAATAAATATATATTAATATTCATATTTATTGTTAATTAATAAATATATTACATTAATATATTAATTAATCTTATATATACTGTTAATAGTATATACATACATAAATATATTACATTAATATATATTAATTAACAATACATATACTATTAATAGTACATATATATATTAATTAAGAACAACAAATATATATTAGTATGTACTAATATTCATATTTATTGTTAATTAATAAATATATTACATTAATATATATTAATTAATTTATATATATACTGTTAATAGTATATATATATATAAATATATTAAATTAATATATATTAATTAACAGTACATAATAGTTAATAGTACATATATATTAATTAACAATAATATATATAAATAATAATATTAAAAATTAAAAAATTCGATATTTCGGTTTTTAACCGAACCAAACCGAAAAAAAATTCGGTTTTAACCGAACCGAACCAAATAGTTCGGTTCGGTATTCGGTACAACATTTTGGTGAACCGAAATTTCGATCGATTCGGTTCGGTTCGTGCCGAATGAACACCCCTAGAATTAACCTGCCAATGAAAAGGACGAGGTGGAGTTTACTTATGACCGTATGGGGTTTGGGACGAATTGGAGTCCTGCCAGGTGGGGTGTGAGCTAAGTCAAATCTGCCCCAAATTTGCTCCTTTACCATCCCTATATATGTTGTGTGATGTTTTGATGTTTTTATATTGAAGAATTTTTTGTTAACTCAGTTTTATTATGTCAATTTTTAAAGTTTAATTTAAATTTTACTCCCTATCATATTCAGAATTAAAATTGTAGGAACAAAAGAGTTGGCAGAAGTCTAAGATTAGTTAAGCTACTACAAGTGTAGTGTGATTCGAGCTTGAGCTTCTTTGAACTCAAGTCGAGCTTTTGTAAGCTTAAGTTGAGCTTGTTGAGCCTGATTTTTTATAAGAAATCAAGTTTAAGCGTTAATTTACTTGATTGCCGGCTTGCAAGCTTTTGTTTTTAATTTTTTTATATTTTAATTAAATAACAATTATTTTTAGTAATATATATTCTATTCAATGTTAGAATTATTTGAATGATTTGCTAATCAAGTTAAGCTTTAGCTCAAGTTCGAGCTTGTGTCACTAAACAAAGCTCATATAGCTCGAGTTTGAAATACTGAGTTCGAGCTCAACTCTAACTTATAATTTTTGTTGAGCTCGATCCGAACTCAACTTGATTACACACCTAAAATTAGATTATTTTTTATTTTTTGCGGGGACTACTTTTATTTATCTGAATAAAAATAAAATATTTAATTCTTTTTCCACTCAAAATACATTTTTCTCTTTCTGTAAAATATTTAAGGGAAGACCCTGATCATTATTACTGTAGGATATGTTTTCAAATATTTATATCTTTTTATATTATTTTCATATATATCCAAAAATAATATATCAATAAAAGAATATGTATTTACATCTTTGAGTCACTATTTACATCAGGGTTAACTTTTTGTGATTTACTGATTTAAGAATGAACAATGTCTAGTAGCTTAGTAGCCTTTCTTTGTAGATTAGGTCCTGATTCTAGGACACCTTTGTAAGGTGAAGAGTCGCTTCCCTTACTTTAAGAAGAAAAAGATTGATTTAGTGAAGTTTGATATCTGTTATTTTGATTGAACCTCCTGATAGTCGTTCTTTGGCTTCTATTTGTGATTGGCATTAGTTTATATAAATATGCTTTTAGTTACTATAATAGATATAATAATATAAAAATATAATATGATACTCCTAAATTGATAAAACTTACATGAAAAAATATAAAAATATCTCTTTTGATAATAAAACCATATGTAACTCTAAAAATGAAATCATGTTACAATATGCGGCTATAGTGCAATTATGGAAGTTATCTCTATCCCATTAGAGGAGAGTTTACTTGATTTCATTATTTAGAAATGTGTGTTAGTTTCTTAATTCATGATAAGGAGTTTATGTTGTTGGGTTGAGTGGCTTCCTTTCTTTTTAGAATCATAGGTATATATGTTTATCTAATTTTTCGTATTTAAGGGACTTGATGTAATTGGATATATGGTGTGCAGAAATCAATATTCAATTTACAATATTTCTTCTTTGAATTTGCTTCACTATTTTCATTAACATTTGATATTAGAGCCACAATGAGGGAAGATTGAATAGAATTAGCACAAATTAGCACAAGAAGTGAAAATATTGATTATAGGGTAATTCTAGCATCAATCATGAATTATCGGTGATTAATATTAGTTATAGTAAATTTGGTCCGTGTGATATATTTCAATCAATTCATACTATCCATTCATTGTAATCCATCACTTGCTAAACATGTTTCATAGGCATGCTACTTGTACAGTCCTTATATGAGACCTATGCATAGATTGTCTTAACCACCAACATAATTTAATATTTCTAAGTAAATACAATAAATAAAAAATAATTATTTTGGATTAGTGCTTAATAATATATAAAAATTTCAAATTATTTAAACTATTTTGATTAAATTAATAAATTAGTTAAAAAAATTAAGAAAAAAAAAAAAAAAAAAAGGAGTTATGGGTGTGATTACTTGTGCCCTCATTTCTCATTTATCATTTCTGAGAGAAAATAGTGGATTTTTTTTGTTTATGAGATTGAAAAAAAATTTATGAGGAAGTGATTGTTTGTGAGGTAAAAGTGTAATAATTACAGTTGATGTAACATGTGATAGTTATGAGGTGGTGATTGTTTGTGAGAATTTTTGTGAGAAAAAATTGTGAAAAGGTGTTTGGTTGTGAGATTTCTTTTAGAAATTTTTTTGGAATGGTGATTGATTGTAAGAATTTCTATGAGAAAATTTTTAAGAGATGGTGATTTTTTTTTTAAATACTAAAATATATGTGTAAATATAATTAAATATTATGAAAATAACTTTATTTAAATATTAAAATTACCTATAAATATAATTATAAATTAGGAAAATAATTTTTTTAAATGTTAATATATATGTAAATATATTTATATATTATGGAAATAATTTTGTTGAAATATTAAATTACCTGGAAATATAATAATATATTAGAAAAATAATTTTATTTAAATATTAAAATATTACATGTAATTATAATTTTATAGTATCAAAATAATTTTTTTATATAAGATATTACGTGTATATATAATTATAAATTATGAAAATAATTTTATTAAAATACTAAAATATACATCAAACATAATAATATATTACGAAAATAATTTTATTTTAATATCAAAATATTATGTATAAATATAATTATATATTATAAAAGTTATTTATTTAAATATTAAATATTAAAATATTACGTGTAATTATAATTTTATAGTATCAAAATAATTTTTTTATATATAAAACATTACTTATAAATATAATTATATATTATGAATTTTTTTATTGGAATATTAAAATATACATCAAACATAATAATATATTATGAAAATAACTTTATTTTAATATCAAAATATTATGTGTAGATATAATTATATATTATAAAAATTAGGGTTAAATTCATTTTACGCCCTTTTATTATGGAGTATGTATCAAATACTTCTCTCTACTTCCAAAACTTTCAAATACCTCCTCAAGGGTGTCAAATACTCCTTGTTCTAACAAAAATCTTCAAATCGCCCCCCAAAGTCATCTACCGTTAGTAAAATAGCTGACGGTGTCAAAATTCTACAGTAAATTACTGATTTAACCTTAGAAAATAACTAAATAGCATAAAAATCTGGGATACGTAGCATTTTCTTACAAAGTAATGATAAATTATTAGTGAGATATAACAAAACCGTATTATTATATATTTTTTATATCCCAAAACGAATGTAGATTTTGAAAATTTTAAACAAACTGTTGTGAAATAGAAATACACATAATGGTTCCATGTATTTTTTTTGCACAAGCAGTCTCTGTTTTGTTGGTCGTATATATTCTATATTAAAATGTAATTTTTTAATGTTCTTTTAAAAAAAATGAAATGATTTAATATTTTTATTGGATTAGGAGTTAGATGATACTTTAAATTCTAAAATGAAAGTAACAAAATTGAAATAAGAAACTTGACCATTATATAGTAAATTACGATGGTACTTTAGACATAAAATTTTTCAATGATCATATGTGTAAAGGGAAGATAGTTTTAGTGCTAAATCAGCCAAACAATAGTTACTTTTCTAATGGCAAAGAAATTTGAGTGGGGTATTTAAAAGTTTTGGTAGTACGGATGCCAAGGATATGTTTGTCTACACACAAAAAAAGTCATGTATCCTAGATTTTTATATTATTTAGTTATTTCTTGAAGTTAAATCAGTAATTTACTGTAGAGTTTTGACACCGTCAGTTATTTTACAATGGCAGATGACTTTGAGAGGGGTATTTGAATTTTTTTTGTAGTACAGGGGTGGTACTTGACACCCTTGAGAGGATATTTGAAGGTTTTCGAAGTAGAATGGGGTATTTGACATATATCATATAGTACAGGGGGATAAAATGAATTTAACTCTAAAAATTATTTTATTTAAATATTAAAATATTACGTGTAAATATAATTATATATTTTGAAAATAATTTTGTTTAAATATTAAAGTATTACTTGTAAATACAATTACTTATTATAAAAATAATTTTTATTTAGATATTAAAATATTACGTATAAATATAATTATGTATTATGAAATAATTTTATTTCAATATTAAAGTATACATGTAAATGTAACTTTGGAGGAGAAATAATTTTGTTTAAATATTAAAGTATTACTTGTAAATATAATTACTTATTATAAAAATAATTTTTATTTAGATATTAAAATGTTACGTATAAATATAATTATGTATTATGAAATAATTTTATTTAAATATTAAAGTATACATGTATATATAACTTTGGAGGAGAATTCAAGAGAAAAAGTGTGGAGAATAGGAAGGGAGGTAGAGAATTTTTTATAGAGGAAGGCAGAGAACTTTTCTGAGAGGGGGAGAGAAAAATCTTGTGAAGTAGTCTTTTTCTTTTGAAGTGTGGTTATGAGATGTATATAAGAGGTGAGAAAAAATATCTCGCATCCAATTGCATGTTTTAAGCAAAAAAGTACTTGAGAGATTTGCTTGTGAGAAAGTTTCTCACAAGCAAGCACAGCATCCCCTAACCGAGTGATCTATGGTCTAATGACATAAGTATCACACATAATGTGTGAAGTTAGGAGTTCGAGTTTTGATGGACTCTCGATGTGCGTGTGTAAAAAAAAAAAAAAAAAAAAAGACACACCCATACCCCATACCCCACACCTCCCAACCGCAACCCCCCAGCCCCATGACTCCCACCAGCGCTAGCCCACCCCCGTTCTTCCTTGTCAGCCCGTAGCCGGGCTGGCCATAGCTAGCTGCCTAGCCGCTGGTTGCTTGGTAGCCTTTGGCCATGCTCGGCGGCCGGCCATGGCAATTAGATCTGCTGGGGGGGTTTAAGGGGTGGGGTGTATATGGGGTTTATATATATGTATACATACTTATATATATATTATAGATATACATGTCAAATTCAAACAAGATGGTGAGAAGCTCAAGGATATATGCTATGTTTTGTTTTATTTTTATTTTCATTTTTTATTATCAATATTATTTTCAAATTTGAAAAAGTAGTTAGTGAAAATGAATTGATCATAATGAGTTTGTATTTGGATAGATTGTTAGGAAAATAATGTTTGTGTTGGATTTAGTAGGTTGTATGTGGAGAGAGAGAGAAAATATATAGATTATTGGAGAATGTATTTTGAAAATAAAAATAAAATATGTTGGTGAAAATATGTATAAATTAAGTGATGTATTTTAATTTTTAATTATATAGTAGAAAATGAGAAAAAATGAAATTTGTAAATAAAACCAAATGGGCCTACTTCTTTCAATGGCTTCAAAGTTCAACTATGTTGTTTGTTCTATTGAGAATCTAAAGATATTGATACTCTCTTAATTGATTGATGAATTGCAGAGTTGTTTGATGGTTGATGAACAGAAGATAAAACTAGCAAGAAAAACAGGAACAACACTGGTTAATAGAAAGTAACAAGAAGTTCAAGAAGATCTAGTCATGAGGGAGGCAAATGGAAGGGTAAGAACGGGCATGCCAAAAATGAGAAGAACGCCAAAACTAGTTATTTTCAAGGAAATGAGAGAAGGCATGATAAGTTCAATGTTCGCTAATCGCTATCATTGACTTGGAAACTTTAATTAGTTCTAAATATCATATATACTGATATATTTGAGTAAAATTTATAGTGGTAGATCTAATTTTCTAGAGATTTCCCTTTTGATGATGTGTCATCCTAATAAAAAATCTTCCTCATATCCCAATTTTGAGAATCTATAAACTTCTGCTCCAGGATTTTTTATTTATTTATTTATTTTTTTGCGGTTTTGTATCTACAAATTTGTTGTTCAGGTTTTTATAGTCCACATGGTTCTTACAAGCAAGACTTTTCATTTTCACCATTTGCTCTTAAAGTTATAAAGAAAATGGCTTGATAGGTGCCATGGTGAACAAATTTGTTAATCCGAAGACTTGTTCAACATTCTTCCAAAGAAAACAAAAGAAAAGAAAGAAAGAAATTGAACAGTTCATAAAATCATCAAAAATATTTTATATATAAAATTGATTTCCCCTCCAACCTATTTAAGCTCGAGAATCTATCTTAAGTATGATCAATTCGTAGGGTTATTAGCTTGTTTTCTATTTAATTAATTTAACCTCCTATCATTATTTTTTTTGCTGTTAAAGTCTTAATTTAGCATATCAAAAGACAAAATTTTTGATATGATTGGTACGCAAGAATGATATGGGAGTGGAATGGACATTTCCAAGTTCATTCCTAAACCCATGATTGGTATACTTTAGATATGAGAATGTCCATTCCTATTGGAATCCCCATTCCCCAAAGGATGGATTTAGCCATTCCCTCCCCCTATGGGTTTAGCTATTCCTAATCCATTGGAAATTGATATGGGATAGCCTAATGGGCTCGGCCCAAAGACCACGGACCCAAGGAGGTAGCGCCAGGCCCACCGCATACCCAGGGCCGAACGGTGCTACCGACGTCAGGTAACCCAAATCGACCATACAGATCGACGCCGTACTCTGGCGGGTGGGCACTCGACTGGGTCACATAGTTGGCCGCTGGTCGAACCCTCGACCGTGGCGTACGTCCACCTCTCGCGCCGCACGCCAACCCGTCATACAATCGACCTTGTCACCGACCATGGAGGTCGACTCATCGCAAAATCAACTCTGTCGTATTAAATGTCCTAACAGGCAGTATGCCTCCGCATTAATGATGCATGCCACTCCAGTACCAACCATGCTGCCGAACTAGGAAGGAGGCGCGTCTACAGTGTACTAACCTGCCCATGAAAGCTGGAAAGGCAGCCACCTAGAATAGTACACGGATGAAAGATGACTTAATGCCCCTCATGCAAGGGTAAGGATTTTTCCTACATGTCAAGGGCATCTCAGACAAATCCCCACTGGGATAAGGCTATAAATACCCCCACTCTAGCCTCTTAAAAGGTATACTATTCTACATTAAAAAGCCCTTACTCCGCTGCTCGTTATATCTGGTCGACTCTATACTGACTTGATTATCGGAGTACCTTAGCCGAAGGTACCTCGGCTACCCTGATGTTTGTTCATGATTGCAGGACTCAGCCCAATTATCTCTATATATTGACTGTAGAGGTCGAGCTCATCCAAATTTACCCACTGATCCAGCTTAAAACGGATTTCACCCTCATCATTTGGCGCCGTTTGTGGGAAACTTGAGTTTGCTATCGAAAATGGTGAACACTAGGCGAGCCTCCTTAGGAAGAGAAGAAAACATGAGGTCTAGCTCTCCCCCTTCTCGAGCTCAGCAAAAAGTTGGCGCGCCAGGATCGAGCGCCCAACCAGAATAAGTGGTCACCCTAATCATGCCTCAGCTAATGCAGCTCATCAGCAAGCAGATATCCACCCAGATTTCAGCTCAACTTTCAGCGGCTTTGAATCGACACACAGTACAACCGGAGCTGGCGGCCAGTGCAACACCGCAACCTGCGGCCCTGGAGAAGAGACCTCCTAAAGAAAACTAGGATCGACTAGAGTCCAGAAGGCCCCCCTCGAGGTGCGAAGTGAGCCCAGGCCATTTTCCAAGGAAAGTAGCCCGCCCATGCCCCGTGAGGAGGTTGTAGATTCTATTGATCATGATGTTCGACCTATTCGAGCCCCGCAGCGTGATAGGGTTGAGCATTGGAGACCCTACCCGAATAGAAACACATCCCAAGCTGATAGGGAAGAATGGGAGGAAGTATCCCACCAAGTCCAATAGTTGAATAGGCGATTGGAGGAGATCTCGAGGAGAAACACAGAGAGAAACTACAATCATGAGGGACCACTGAGGTTCTGAAGGGAGTGAGATTCATTGTTCTTCCAGGATATTATCGACGAGCGCATTGCCGTCGATGCTAAGATTCTGACTGGCCTACCCCGATATGATGGCTTGTCGACCCAAACAAGCACCTGATGTAGTTCGAGCTTATGATGCAGTTGCATGGGTACAAAGACTACATCCACACCAAGATGTTAGTAACCACCTTTCAGGGGATAGCGCTGGACTGGTTCGTTAAGCTAGAACCGGCGTTGATATACTCGTACGACTAACTGTGCAACAAGTTTTTACACCACTTTGCAAGCAGGATGAAGGTAAAACTCCCACACACCCATTTGCACACGGTGAAACAGAATGAGGGGGAATCCTTCTGAGAATTTTTTACCAGATTTAACACAAAAGTATTGAAGATCGACTGCCTACGGATCAAGTTCCTGATCGACGTATCATTTTTGGGCCTCAAGCACAAAGAATGTGCCAATACATTGGTGCGCGAGCAGCCAAGGTCGATGGAGGAGCTTCTCAACTTTGCAGAAAGATACATGACCCAAGAGAAGATGAATAAATTGAAATATGGCAATCTCGAGGTCGAGAAGAAGAAAAGCAAGGAGAAAGATGACTGCCAGCTCAGAGAGGGACGTCGATCCCCCATCAAATGCTTCCATGACTATACTTTACTTAACCTCCCAAGGAAGGAGGTGTTGTTTGCTATCCAGCACGACAATCTCCTTGAAAGGCTCGAAAAACTGACCGAGACAGAAGCCACAAAAAAATTGAAGAAACACTGCCACTTCGATAAGCAAAAAGGGCACGATATTGAAGATTATTTCAATTTACACGACGAAATCGAAAGACTGATCAGGCAGGGTCATCTGAAAAAATATGTTGACGAGCATACCAAGCGCGAAGAGGGCAAACACGACTGAACTCCCCATAGAGAAAGGTTGGCTAGCCCGAGGAGAGAAGATAAAGGAAAGAGAACAGCCCAGGAACCCTACCTACCCATTCGAGGAGTCATCGACATAATTGCGGGAGGTCCCACGGGGTGGAGGGGGGGAGGGACTCAAGATCCTCCAGAAAGCAAACCCAAAGGCAACTGGAATCGACCAAATCAGCCAAGGTCAAAACAATTTTCTAGTTTTCAACCAACGCAGAACCAATCTCCGTCGCTGAGTCTGACCTCGATCATCTGGAGAACAAAAGAGTGGACAAAAAGATTGACTGCCCCATGGTGGTAACACTTGAAATAGCCAACTTCGAAGTGAGAAAGATTTTGGTCGACAACGGCAGTTCTGCGAACATCATATTTTTGTCCACATTGAACAGGATGAATCTAGGACAATTAAAGTTTGAGCTAGTTCGAACACGCTGGTCGGATTTGGGGGGTCCGAGATCATCCCGGAGGTATCTATTAACCCAGCCACATCCTTTGAACATGGCCCCAATAGTATAACTTTGATGATCAACTACCGCGTAGTCGACGCTTCATTCGCCCACAATGTCATCATTGGACAACCTGCCCTGAATGACTTCAGGGCCATTATCTCAACCTACCATATGAAGATCAAATTCCCAACCCCAGCAGGAGTAGGGGAACTTTTGTGTAATCTCAAGGATGCATGGCGCTGCTACACCATTTCGATTGAGTCTAACGAATAGAAGAGGCGACCTCAGTTGAAGCCCTCGAGAGACGCACCTATAGCGAAACCTGAGGAGGGACCTTCATCAAAGAAAAGGAAGCTGGAAAACACCCGGATCGAGCCCGTTGGGGAGTTCAAAACAATCGAGCTAGAGCTTGGAAACCCTAAGAAGACTACTCGGGTCAAAAGTGATTTGGGCAACCATCTGGAATGCCTCATGGTCGATTTCCTTCGGAGAAATATCGATGTGTTTGCATGGAAAGCCTCCGACCTCCAAGGAATCGACCCAAGCGTTATTGTCCATCGTCTCAATGTAGACCCTTCCTACAAGCTAGTGAGGCAGAAGACAAGAACCTTCAATGTTGAGAAGTCCCGAATCATCGAAGAGGAGGTCAACAAGTTACTAGAGGTAGGATATATTGTAGAAATTTAGTACCCCTCGTGGCTTTGTAATGTTGTACTCATCCCTAAGAATGAGGGAAAATGGCACATGTGTAATGATTTCACTGATTTGAATAAAGCTTTCCCTAAGGATCCTTATCCTCTGCCTCGCATAATTAGTTAATGGATTCCACAGCTAGTTGTGAACTATTGAGCATGATGGACGCCTTTCAAGGCTACCATCAAATATTCATGGCACCTGAAGACAGGGACAAGACCTTTTTCGTTGTCCCCAATGGAGTATATTGCTTCTTAGTCATGCCCTTTAGGCTCAAAAAATTGGTCAACTTTATGTTCAAGAATGAGATAGAAAAATCAATGGAGGTCTACGTCAACAACATGATTGTCAAAACAAAGAAAGCTGAGAACCACCTAACTGACCTCGACCACACCTTTTCGATACTAAGGGCCTTCGGTATGAAACTCAACCCCAATAAGTGCACCTTCGGAGTTCGAGGAGGCAAGTTCCTTGGCTACATGGTCAGTTAGAGGGGGATAAAAACGAACCCACATAAGATCTAGGCAGTTCTGGACATTGCCCCGCCTCGCACTGTTTGATATGTACAACGTCTGGTTGGCAAGATAATAGCCCTTGGCAGGTTCATTGTACGGTTGGCCAATAAGAGTCTTCCTTTCTTCAAAATACTCAAAAATGTGAAGAAATTGGGGTTTCAGTGGACTCAGCAGTGCGACCAGGCTCTAATCAAACTTAAGTAATACTTATCCTCGCCGCCTATGCTCGCCAAACCTAAGCTGGGAGAAGTTTTACAACTTTACCTAGTTGTATCCACCGCCTCAATCAGTTCAATATTGGCATCGATGAGAGGCAGAACTCATCGACCTATGTATTACTGCAGTAAGGCTTTGCACGGGCTTGAGCACAATTACCTGAAGATCGAGAAGTTTGCTCTCGCCCTCGTTACAGCAGCACGAAAGTTATGACCTTATTTCCAGTCCCATGCGATCGTAGTCCTGACTAATAATCCATTGAAATAAGTATTATCGAAACCAGACACATCAAGTCGACTCACAAAATGGGCCATCGAGCTTGGGGAGTTCGACATCCCGTTCCAACCGCGGATGGCTATAAAAGTACAGGTCCTAGATGATTTTGTCGCTAAAAGACTCGACCTCCCAGACCAGCTCGGCTATGAATCCTTCATTTGGACTTTACACGTCTACGATTCAGCAACCACATCGGGAGGTGGAATTGGTGTTTTTCTCCGCTCCCCACTCGCAGAAGAGTATGATTTTGCAATAAAGCTCGACTTCCCAGTCATCAACAAAGAAGTAGAGTATGAAGCTCTCATAGCTGGGATGAACATAACAGTATCTCGTGGTGTCGAGGAGCTAGTTGCAATCATCGATTCCCAATTGGTCGCAGAACAGGTTTAAGGAAACTTTGAAGCCAAGGAGGCCAAGATGAGCTAATATTTGATTGAGGTGAAACGGTTACAGCGGTCATTCAAAAGCTTCACTCTTATCTAGGTACCCTGAGCGGAGAATGAGTGGGCAGACGCACTTTCAAAGTTCGCTAGCTTGACGAGGGGAGCCAGAGAAAGAACTATAACATTCTTGGTAGCCAGCAAGCCATGTATCCATACCAATGACCAGAACCTCGTCAGGAGCATCGAAGAGGCAGCGCCCTCCTGGCAGGACCCAATCAAGCTCTACTTAAGCCAAGGGACAATCCCCGACGATGAAAAGAAGGCCCGCAGTCTTAGAGCACATGCAGCTAAATTTGCCCTCGACGAGCATAGACAGCTCTACAGGAGGTCGATATTCGAACCACCACTTAAATGCCTAACACCCAAAGAGATAGATGAAGTGCTTCACGAGATTCACATCGACATTTGCGGCAATCATTCCTGAGGTCGATCCTTGGCCCACAAAGTCATCTGCTATAGTTATTTTTGGCCCACTTTGTTAAAAGACTCAATTGATTTTGCTATAAAGTGCCCGTCGTGCCAGCTCCACTCGAACATACCGCACTAACCAGCCATGTCGATGGTAGATGTCCAGATCACGTGGCCATTTGACCAGTGGTCGATCGACATAGTTAGATCTCTCCCAAAAATATTCGGCAAACGAAAATTTATCATCGTAGCGGTCGAATACTTCACTAAATGGGTCGAAGAGGAAGCAGTTCCAAAAATCACCGATGCGACCATCAAGAGCTTCATTTGGAAGAACATAATCTGTCGCTTCGATTTTCCCAAAGTCCTGATCTCAGACAATGGAACCCAATTTCAAAGTAAGAGCACAAGAAAATGGTGCAGGGCTTTGGGAATATGCCAATACTTCACATCGGTAGGAAACCCTTAGGCTAATGGTCAGACGAAGGTCACAAACAGAACAGTTCTAGACCACATCAAAGCTCGAATAGTAGGAACAGGAGTAGGTTGGGCAGACAACCTCCCAGGAGTGTTGTGGGCATATAGAACAACACCTCGAATAGCCAAGGGCCACAACCCTTACAGCTTGGTCTATGGCTCTGAGGTAGTGATCCCATCCGAGCTGGTGTAGCACACGGCATCCATTGTAACATATTCTGAAACACCACGGAAAGGGCCTTTGACCTCATCACCATCGACGAGATACGACACACAACCTACAACACAATGCAACGATACTGGTCGAAGATGACGGAATGGTACAACAAAACAGTTTGATAGCATGGTTTCAAAGTTGGAGACCTAGTCCTCAAGAAAGTCGAAGTGTCGAGAAATGTGAGAAAACTCGACCCGAAATGGGAAGGACCTTACTACGTGGTCAAAGTGTCGGAATACAATGCATATCGTCTAGCAAATGCACGAAGCAACAAACTACCATGACCTTGGAACGCTGTAAATCTGAAGAAATTCTATGTTTAAAAAAAAAGAAAAAAAAGAAGGCTACTGGCCTCCGTTATATTTCCTCGCAGAAATGAAAGTTTATGGAAATTCTTGTGAATACCTACTGCATAAGATTACTTGCTGTCGACCTCGTAGTCGACCAAGCAGGCTTCTAGCCGCCAAGTCAAGGCTTCACAACTAAGACCAAATCATCCGACACAAAGTCGACCAGGCGGGCTTCTCGGCTAAGATAAAACCATCAACCCGGTAGTTGACTAAGCAGGCTCCTAGCTGCCACTCTAAAACCAAGACCTTTAACATTGATCTCGCAGTCAACCGTTTGTACGAATTTATCATTAAATATCTTGTCCAATTATTTTGGATACACATAATGTGAATTAAAGTATGTGCTGTTTTCAGCAATCATGGTTCATTCGACTACGATTTTGAACTAATATTGCAAAAATATAACAACACAAACGCATGATAAAATGTTATTTTAAAGAATGATAAAAGAATGCATGGCATTCAACTAAACAGACATGTACGAATAGTGAAAGAAGCACTTCATTCATTTCCAGAAATCTCGATTACAAATATTCGATTAAGTACATCGATTGGAATGAAAATACATCACAATAAGAAAACTAGCTCGACCAGGCGCCCTCGTCTTGCCCTCATCGAGCACCCTCCTTAATTACTTGTTCGAGCTCATGCTCGCCCTCGGCTTGGGCATCGTGACAGCAACAGGAACAACAGTTGTCGCCGGCTAAGAGGGCCCAGCCTCGTCGATCAGAAAACTCCCGTCCAGCGGAGGAAGGTACTTCGCAGCGTTGACCAGGCCATCCCGGACCTTAAACGCAACTCGCTGGCGAAGGCAAATTCCTTGGTGACCTCGTCTAGCTTCTTCGCCACTTCGACCTCCTTCCTTTGTGCCTTGGTCAAGGGTACAGCAGGAGGAGCCGCGGCTGGCGGAGCCTCTACAACTCCTTCAACCATAGGAGCCTCCATAGCTTCCTTAGGGTATGGCTGCAGTTGCTTATCGAGGAGGTGGCTAAGGCGTTCCCTGTCCTCGGGACGAAAAGAATGACCCAGAAATTGCAACTGTTTTAGTGTATTGTCAAATGCATTTTGGGTGTCGTCCAATGAGAACACAACGCTCGCGTCTTGGAACGCCGAGCAAAGCATAAATTGTTGCACTGCATCAGCCGTATCAGCGGCAACTTTCTATAGAATTCAGCTCGAGCTTCATCCAGCGCCGCATTTCGACCAGCTAATCGACCAGACTCATAGCCGAGTTGCGCATCCAACTGAGCCCGCTTGAGCAACTCATTCATCTTGGTCCTCTCCTCGATGGAGGTAACCAACTGAGTATCCTTCATTTGGAGCTGTTTGTTAAGCTCCTGGACCTCCTTGGCTAGCTCCTCGACCCTGGTTTAGGAGAACTCGAGTTGAGCCTTGAGAGTTTCCATGTCCTTGCCCTCCTGCAACTGCTCACGATCGGCAAGGGCCAGCTCCAACCTCCTGTAGAAATGGTAGTCTAGCTGGCCCACCTAAAATACAGCATCACTGATAAGAAAACAATATTCGACCAAAGGATATAGCTCGACAATACAACATAATCGACCAAAGCCTTACCTTATTGGAGTGATAAACCAAAGCTCTGAGCACGACATCCTGGCTCAACCCCATTAGCCTTTTCTGGTCGGACGCGAACAGAACAACCATCATCACCTTTAGCAGCTCCAATCAGCCCCACAGTCTCCATCGACAAGGAGTTATGAACAGCCATGCTTGGCTCTATTTCAAACCTCTAAGATGGTAGCTTCGGCAGGTGGAATAGAACGTCATCCTTGCACTGCCCAAATAAGTCATAGCCGGAGGGTTAGCTCGACCTAGTAGCCTTCCCCTTGCCTTTCTTGACGGTTGTCCTCTTTGGAGCAGGTCCTGCCTGCTCAACTATAGCTCTTTTTTTGCGACCTGCCGGACTGCTACCAGTAGTCGCCATGAGCCTAGCTGGCGACGGAGTAGGTGATGGAGAAGGAGTCATCGCCTCTGGCTGGGGCGCCGCAACCATAGCCATCCCTCGATGGGCCAAGCGGCGCTGCTCCTTCCTTTTGGCCCTCGCCAAAGCTTCAACTCTCGATCGGTTCATAATTTCATCGCGATCTGCCAAACAATATAACAATAAAAGGGTTAAAAACAAACTGAAAAATAGGAAAAAATAATAACAAATCATCGACAACATAATCTACCTAGTCGATCATCCACTGACAAGCCCAGCTGGGTTGGCGATAACCTAGCTAGCACCAAACTTCTCTCCTCGATAAATACCGAGGCCTCCACCTGACCAAAATCGACCAAATCCCAAACAAAGGTATTAGGCCAGGTTGGAGTCAGGTTACCTAGCATCTCGACATGCCCCATCCACTAGCCCATCGGGATATTAAAACCCCTGGCGACTCGAAAATACAAGTAACACTTTTTCCACTCTTGCCTACATGAAGAGGTCGGGGTGACAAGAAACTTATAGCGAGGTCGAGCAGTGAGATAATAAAAACCCGACTTGTCGTTGCTACCCGATTTGCAGGACATGGGAAGGTGAAAGAGATTTGAAAAATTTTCAAAGTTGGCTGGCTGGTCGAATATGTGCATTAGGACGATAGAGCTATAAATGGTGGAAAAGCAGTTTGGCAGCAGTTAGGTTATGCACACTTCTAAACCCCTAAGCAGGTCGACTATAGGACCACCTAAGGGGAACCTAAGACCACACCTAAATGCGTCCTCGAACACAGTTATACAACCAGTAGGGGGTCGATGCATCCGACCAGAAGGCCCATGAGTTAAAAGCTCATCCTCAGCGGGAACATAATATAACTGCCTAATGCGCCTCAAATCAGCGGGGGTGATTGTGGACACTATCTCACTATAATGATCTGGGCTGAATAATCAACCACGAGATGGAGGAACCTGACTCGGTCCAGCTGCATCACCCTCGCCAGCGCGATCACTGCTCGAGCTATTGGAGCTCGAATTATCGCTCGACGAACTACTCGACTCCTCTGATGAGCCCTCAGGCCTATTAGAACGAGTAGCCTCGTTATTCCTACCACAACTACCCTCATAATCAGATAAATGCAACATGGCTACAACAAAACGAAGAACGCTAATGAAAATGAAAAAAAAGACTTACTCTCTGCCGATGAACTAAAAGCAGAGTATATTATTAGCAGCAAAAGCAGTTGGCTCTGGACTCGACCAGATGCAAAGGCAGTAAAAGTAAAAATGAGAACTTTAACTGTGTTTATTTATAGCCATACGAGCACAAAAATCCAAGCGGTTGTAATAATGATGTAACCACTGTTCGACGCCACGCGCGGCACGATGTAACAGCTCATTAAATGCGCGAAACTCGAGTCAATTTTCAATACCCTCATCGACGAACCCGCGTAACTGCTCAACAGACAACTCCCTAATCCTTCTCGTTGATCCTCTCGTTCAGCATTTGGAAGTGGGGGGGACTCATGATATAAGATATCCCAATGGGCTCGGCCCGAAGACCGCGGACCCAAGGAGGTAGTACCAGGCCCATCGCATACCCAGGGCCCAACGGTGCTACCGACGTCAGGTGACCCAAATCGATCATACAGATCAACGTCGTACCCTGGCGAGCGGGCACTTGACTGGGTCACATAGTTGGCCGTTGGTCGAACCTTTGACCACGATGCTCGTCCACCTCTCGTGCCGCACGCCAACCCGTCATACAATTGACCTTGTCACTGACCATAGAGGTCGACTCGTTGCAGAATCAACTCTGCCACATTAAATGCCCTGACAAGCGGCATGCCTCCGCATTAATGATGCATGCCAACCTAGTACCACCCATGCTACCGCACTAGGCAGGATGCGTGTCTATAGTGTACTAACCTACCCATGAAAGCTGGAAAGACAGCCACTTGGAATAGTACAGGGATGAGAGATAACTTAATGCCCCTCATGCAAGGAATATGATCTTTCCAACATGTTAAGGGCATCTCAGACAAATCCCCACTGGGAGAAGGCTATAAATACCCCCACTCTAGCCT
This sequence comes from Jacaranda mimosifolia, assembly GCA_018894105.1. Lineage (NCBI taxonomy): Eukaryota > Viridiplantae > Streptophyta > Magnoliopsida > Lamiales > Bignoniaceae > Jacaranda > Jacaranda mimosifolia. The sequence goes on along the minus strand of CM032130.1, from coordinate 10,426,995 downwards.
CTTAAAAGGTATGCCATTCTACACCAAAAAGCCTTCGCTCCGCTGCTTGTTATATCTGGTCGACTCTCTATTGACTTGAGCGTCGGAGTGCCTTAGTCGAGGGCACCTCGGCTAGCCTGCAATTGCTCATGATTGCAGGACTTAGCCCAAGTATCTCCATATATCGACCGTAGAGGTCAAGCACATCCAAATTTACCCACTGATCCAGCTTAAAATGGATTTGACCCTCATTAGAAATGAACTTATATCTTTTCTTTTTAAACAAAATTACATTCTATAATTTAACAAAATACTTTTATATTTGAGAAAAGAAATCTCACTTTGTAAATATTTGATATTATATTCCAACTTCTTTGATTGCTAGGTGTTTTTATTTAATTATATATTTTATTCACATATTTTTTAGCAATATTATAAAAATTATTAAATTATTATAAGGATTTAAAAAATAAAAAATAATAAAAATAAGAATAATTATGCGCATCTCAATTTTTATAATAAAAAAGTAGAAGTATCATCAATTTTGTCTATGCTAATGAAATATATATAGTTTAAAATATTATTTATATCCGCATATCTTCAAATAACTAAAATATATATATATATATATATATATATATAAAACTAATAAATGAAAAGTTGTCCATTCTATCAACAATTCTTCAAATCAAACTTATAAAAAGGTATAATAAATCGTTCTAACCTTATCATTAAAAATTTAAACACTTTAGTTATAAAGTATTTTATAATTTTTTTAATTATATTTTATCAAAAAATTCAAAAGAGCTTACTAAATTATAATTTTAAAGAAATTGTGCTTCTACTTTTTTGCGTAAACATATATAACTTGTTGATAACATATAAAATGCATATGTTTACTGATGTAATTCGAATAACATTAAAAATAATAAACTGCATAATTGTAGACTTACTAAAAAAATATCTACGGTAATATATAAAAAATATTTTACTAATAAATATTTTTATTTTGATAATTTTTTACAAAAGGATAATTTGGTCATTTAAAAAAGTTATTCCATTCCTATTGGTTATTCCTATTTACCAATCATTAGAATGGAATTAAAGAGGGAATGATGATTCTATTCCTTGCTCATTTATTGTATATACCAATCATATGATAAACTTTACCAACATCATTCTATTCCTAAAATCATTCTATTCCTACCTAATTCCATTCCTACATGTCAATCACCACCTTAGAGTTTATAATTATAATGGGAGGTAATTCTTATATTTGAGACAAAATTCTTATATGTTATATATAGTTTTATCTAAAAGTATTTTGCATATTTAAAAAAATTATTTTAAAAATAATTAAAATTTTAAAACTCTGCTAAGTTTAGAACTTAATACCAACTAATATAATATTATTCATTTATTAAGTTTCAAACCTTTTATTATGGAATATGATTTGATAATCCATATTAATAGGTGTTTAACCTTCTCATAAGGAACGGGTAAATTATAATTTTTTAAGGAAATTACAATATTTAAAAGTTTATCTTAGTTGTTAAGAATTTTTTTTACTTATAAAATATATTTAATGTAAATTATGTAAAGAGTTATATATACATAAATTTTATGTTGTTAATAAAAAAAGTTATTTGCTTATAAAGAAGTTCAGTATTAATATATTATACTTTAATTGAAAATAAAGTCATTATATTTATATAAATAAAAAAATTATTATATGAAAATTCAGTTGTTTGTTGCAATGTAACGTAGCTATCAACCATTTTGTTTAGATAAATCTTGAATTTTTATGAATAAAAAATATATAATTTAATTAAAAAAGTCAACATATATAACTTTTTAGATCAAGAAAATTATGTTTAATGCTTTTTACGCTCACATTTATTAAATAGTCTTAATATGTTTATTTTGTCTATTGATTTTTCTTTATATCAAGGTAAAAAAATGTTATTTTTATTAAAATTATCAAAATAAGTACAACTTATTAAAATATGAAATATACATTAATTATGTAAAAGAGTATTTTATTTTGTATGAATTTTAAGTTTGTAACTATCTAAACATAATCCTTTTATATATAAGTTACATAAATTTTATTTATTTGTTAGTAGAAAAATAAAGTTATTTTTTATAAAAAGTATGATAAATATAAATAAAAAATCAAACTAATTGAACTGAACCTATTCAAGTATATGATATATATAAAAATATAATATTCAATTCCTATGTGCATAAAATTAGAAGTGTACAAATCGAATAGTTAATAAATTTACTGAGCCTATCGCGAAGAACTACATATTATTTCTTCATTCATTTGACAAAAATTTGCTATAAATTTTAACTTCTTAGCAAAATTACTATTCTAACTTTACATATTATACACAGTTTTCAAAATTATTAAAATGTCAAAAATAAATGAGAAAAAATAAAAAAATGGAGCAAAATATTTATAAGTAATATATATTTTTTATTTATTAATGATAAAGAACAATTCTTTTTTATAAAAAATATTATAGGTATAATTAAATATTCAGTTAGTTGAATATACATATCAAAACATATAATGTTATATATAAACACACAAAAAAAATATTTTTCTATCTACACATAATTAAAAATAGACAAATCAGATAGTATGAATAAATTTAATGAATTCTATATAAAGACATGTATGATTTTTTCTTCATTCATTTGAGAGGAGAATTTTATTAATTTCAACTACTTAGAAAAAATAATATATTTTAAATAATTGTATTATTCTAGGTGTATTGTTTGAAAATAAAATACATACAAATATTTTCTTTTATTTAGAGAAATTAAAAATCTTACAGTCAAATAATAGTAAAATTGAAATTCAATATTCAAACTTCTTTTGCTTTTTAAATTTATGTGATCAGATATAATCTATGATTATGTATTTTGAATTTATTTAATGAGATAGAAATTTATACGATAACTTTGGATAAATACAACCTAATGTTTTAGTTATAACAAATAAGTTAATATATTAAATAAATCTAATAATAAATCAAGAATCAATAATTCTTTTAATTAAATTAAAAAATAAAATTTTAAAAATTTGATGTTTGACCAAAATTATATAATTAGATTAATACAAAATTATATTATATATATATATAATAATATAGATATATTTGTAGCCGTTTGCCCATGATAAATAGATGATGAAAGAAAATGAGAAAATAAATTAATAACCAAACCTGAGGAAGCACAACGTCCATCCACACCCCCTGACCTCCATTTTTTTAGGGTTGGTAATCGAAATCAAAATCCCCAAAAATGGCGTCCACGGTTAAGTATGTCCGCGTGCCGCCTAACTCAGCGAACCTAGCGGAAGCGCGGAGGCGCGTCTTTGAATTCTTCAAGACTGCCTGCAGATCCATCCCCACCATCATGGAAATCTACAACCTCGACGATGTCGTATACCCCTCCAAGCTCCGCTCCACCATCGCCTCTGAGATCCGCAAGAACGCTCACGTCACTAATCCCAAGGTTCACTATATTCTCTATTTATTTTTATTTTCTTGTTTAGGGCATTTTTATTTATTTATTTTGATTGAGGGGATATAATTATTGATAAGTTTTAGGAAGAGAGTAGACTCAATGAAATATTGATGGATTACCTAGTGTTTGCTCTCGAGGAATTGAAAGTTAGATTGGAATCAGTAGCACTTCAAATTAAAATTTCAGTAGATTTTTCATCAATTCCAATGCCATGAGCTCAGTTATATGCAAGGGATACATATTCTGATACCCAACATTGGGGGACTGCAAAGAAAAATTCGATTTAGTTTGTAATTAGCTTGTATATGTTAAGAGGGATGAATGTAACACCTTATCAACCTGATGCTGTCCTTTTGCTTCATGGATTGTTAGCTGTTACTTGATTAATTAATTAATATTTTTTTTTTACCATTTTTTATATTTGTGATTCCATCCAATAGAAATGGAATGACAGATAGATTAGCTTGGCCTGCAGTATGACATGCACAAATCGAGAATGGTTCATTTTTTTTTCCTTTTTCTAATTTTGCTAAACAGTGGATCAGGGAAAAATAGTGAGCCCATGTTCAATCATAGATAGCATACGTGAAATCAACTGATAGGAAGAAAGACTAGAAAGCAAAGAGTTCGCCAAGATATCTGCATAGAGCTTCAATTTTATCTAACTGCAAGAGATCATGTATATTTTGTTAGAACTGGGACCATTACCATAGCTGCAGGGTTTTGTCTTCATATTGATCTTTCATAGTCTCTTCACTTTGATTCCTTTCCATTTCATACTGTAGATTTGAATGGTGCTCTGCTGCATACATCTTTTTGGTAAGAACATGCTAGTCATGATGTGGCTATATAAAATGTGGCAAATCTGATAGTTTATTAAATATGTGGCTGTAAAGCTCTGACACCAATTCCTTTTTCCATTTTTCCCTTTTTATTTTTTTTTTGGTTAAGGGGGTGGGGGGTGGGGTATGTGTTAGGATATAGAAGACCTTGGCTCCAAATGGTTGCCTTTAGTCCAATTAGAGTCTATACTGTCACATTCAGCTTATTAGTTCATCTCAGCTGTATTTACCAGTGGATATCAACTTGGTCTGGTGTAGTTTAGCTTTTATTATCTGTGATGCAATTGTTAGCTGTTGTGGAGATTCAAGAATATCACTTGTCATTAATGTAAAAGTCTAACAACAGAAGTCAAAGTATATGAAATATTAGATTAAAAGGATAGAGCAGCCCTAGTCTCCCAAGGCTTAATCTATGAATAACAGAGCAAATAGTTTGTATGTCAGTGGCAAGTCCAAGCGATGCTTCTTAAAAAGAAGTGGACACCAGGTTTCCCTTGCTTATTGTACTCTCCCCCCTCTCTCAATATATGTGCATGTATGCATGTATAGATTTCTTGTTTTCTTTTGACTTGGTTGGAAATAGATATGGAGGGAGGATCAAGAAAACTTTGGTTTCTTCATATCAACTGTGAGCAACATTCTCTCACCTTTGCAGTTTTATTTATTCTCTATAGCTTTGTGCATAAAAGAAATGAAATTGGTAAGAAAGGTATCGTCGGGACAGGAAACTCAACAATAGGTCCTTTTTTTGGTTGTTGAATGATCAAGGAAAAAACAGTAAAGATGAACTACCTCTAACATTTTATCTTTCTGGGATTGGATAAGAAAAACACACTATGCTTAAAGCCAATCGGAGAAAGAAGGTACTACAACTAGGATGCGAGTTCTATGCATAGTTATAAAAGGCGCACGAGGCGCTATAGCGCGACGCTAGAGTGCCAGGCGCGCGCCTTTTGGGCTTTAGTGCTAGGGCTTTGGGCAGTTAGTTTTTAACTTAAAGTTAAAGTTAGGGTTTTTGGGATTAATTCCTATTATAGAGACTACAAAGTTGCACACAACTCCAACTGGCAAAAACACTCTCAAGATCCAGCCACCAGTTGCTGCCGCAAACATCACTGCTGGCCACCGTCGCCGATGCTGCCAGATCAGTTTTTTTTTTTTTTTTCCTGCTGCGTTTCGAATTTCTTTTTATCTCCTCTTCTCATTTTTTCCTTTTCTTCCAACATTTTTCTTTTTTCTTCTTCAACTATTTTATCATGTTATGTTTCCAGTTTCTTATTCTCGTCTCTTTTTCTCCTTTTCTTCTTTTCTTCTTTTCTTCCACTTTTTCCTTTTTTCTTTCTTCAACTGTTCTCTTTTCCTATTTTCTTCTTCATTCTTCTTTTATAAATTAATGCTGAAAATTTCAGTTTTGTGTTCTTTTTTATTGTCTATATGCTGTTTTTTTTTTCTTTTTTATTGTTTAAATGCTGAATTTGTTGAAATATGTGCTGAATATGCTGAAATATTGTTTGAATTTATTGAAACTACCTAAGATATGCTAAAAATAAGTTAAATATAGTGAAATATTGCTGAACATATGTTGAAATGTGAAGAATAAGTGCTGAAAGTTCATGTCATAGAAAATGAAGATACTTTTCGTATGTTACACTTTGTTGCAACAAAGCACGCGCATCGCGTTGCGCTATAGCCCCAAGAGACCTTTGCGCTATAGTGTGCTTTGAGCTCTTAACAACTATGGTTCTATGACTGGTAGCTAGGGCATTTCTCTGATGCTGGTATCTACCCATTTTCTTGAATTTGGCATTGGGATACAGTAAAATCGGCGCGAAACCACTCAACTCCTGCTAACTAGATTCTATCCCACTATCCAAGCTTACATGTATTAGCTTACCAAAGCTCATTGTCAGAGTTTGAAATGAAGACATAATGGAGAGGAATAAATGTTTCTGAATTAACTTAAATGCTAGCTCCAACAAGAAAAGGGATCCTTTTCAGTTATCAGATCTCGTGCATTTTCGTTCGGACATTCAAGGTTAGAACAGCAGGGATTGCTCCCCTTGGACACACCAAATTAAATGCCAATATCGAAGGACTGAGAGCATGAAAGAAGAAACAAAATCTGAGTTGTGAAAATCTGTGAAACCCAGTTAGTCATGATTTATCGTTCCAAAAGTTTATGTCGTTACGATTTTGGAATGATAAAAATGGGCATCCTGTGTATGTTTCTCCCTCCATATACTTAAAGGGGCGGATTTTAAGGAGTTGATCATTAAGGATAGCCTTTTACATGATGAATGGTAACACTTTTTTGTCTGCCAGAAGCTTAAAAGTGTTAGCATCCGTAATCTTCCAAAAAAGCAAATTTCTCAAACATTATGTTTGGATCTTGGATTTTGGTGAAGAAAAAGGGAAAAAATAAAAAATGACCCAAAAGTAAAGGACAAATCGAGAAAAATATTTTCCTCATTGTTTTCTTCACTAAAATCCAAGGACCAAACATAACACAAAATTTTAAAACTTATTACTTGCATGATGTGATTAAAAGGAGCCTAGCTCTGATTCACCAGATTTTTCACTAGATAACAAGTTGCATCACTGATGCTGCTCCATGGGATGCAGCAATTCTTATATTTGATGGTGTCATGTCAAGTTGACAGTGTATTAACTACTATTTATAAATGCCTGTCAGCTGCCTGGTCGAAAATCTAGCCAGCACGTTGGATATTTTGCCTGCTTCAATTGATAGCATGTTATGGCATAGTGAGTTTGCATGTTGATTAATTTGGATGCCACGATGCTTAAGACCTATTTGAACAGGATTGGTGAAAGAATCTAAAGATCCCTTTTCTATGGATATGTTCCATTAGAACTTGAATGAAATATTTTCACTAGCTGTTGGGCATTTTCTGTACCTTGTCTGATACAGCATACTTTTGTTTGACATGACTAAAAGAATTACAATCTTGCTTTTCCAGAGTTGTTCAAGCAGTTGCCTCTTGTTCTCTGTTTTGGTTCAATAGTCAAAGGTCTAATCCCCCTAACGAATAAGTTCAGAATTTGAACACTTTTTTGTTGCAAATATTGAATATTCCATGATTGCAACATACAATTGGGGATGTTGATGTTGTGATTGTGAGGCATGAGGCATCAATTAGTCAAAAATATTGAGTGACAAAAAAGAATTATGAATTTGGATCAACTTACCATTTCTTACGAACTTTGTGATTGTGCAGGTCATTGATATGCTGCTCTTCAAGGGAACAGAGGAATTGAGTAACATTGTGGAGCATGCAAAGCAGCGGCACCACATTATTGGTCAGTATGTTGTAGGTCGTCAAGGCCTAACCCAAGATCTTGAAACCAAGGATCAGGACACATCGGATTTCTTGAAAAATTTCTATAAGAGCAACTACTGATTTTAGTTTCCTCATGGATCTGCTTTGTAGTGTTGCTACTGGTAGAACCCGTACAATAAGGAGAACTTGTTTTGTATCTCGTTGTCGGACAACTATTTCCTCCTATTTTGGGTCAGTCTCATCAAAATACTGATTGTGAAAAAGCAATTATTTAACTTAGAGAAAACAGGGTATTGCATAACATAAGCATTGTTTCATTTCATTGTTGATAAAGTAATGTTGCTTGCAGCCATGAAGTCATCTCTCTCTCCACAATATTAGGCGGTTGATGAACTTAGTCCTTTATCTCATACACTGCATTGGAAGCAATTTTCACACTGCGCCAGTGTGGATCTGTAAATTTTATTTTGATTTCTGATTTCAGTCATGTATTTATAGGTTCTTCTGTTTAGTTTTCTAATAAAACTCAACCTACAAGGGAGAAAGAATCTCACTACTTTAATGAAATCTGTCTGATCTCTTAACTGGCTTAATAAAAGAATCAACAAAATTCAACTCTAAAGTCTAAGGATATGAATGCATCATTTATCAGCTCTTTCATTTATTGCCACTCAATCAACCATATGTCCTTAGCTATTGCCACTGTAAGTCTTCTTTTATGGCCCTCGCTATCTCAACCTGAAAATCAATGTTTGAATCAATACATATTTATGGCCTTTAATTTCCTAGCTATATATCTCAACTTGACAATATATATAGTTAGATGCATCAGAAAACTTAATTCTGAAAATGTTTTACTAGGATGAGAAATTTATTTTTCAAATTAGGCAAACACTTGTTTGATTTCAGGCTTTTATGGTAGATAATTAATATACATCGAGCAATAAGTAGTACAACAGAAAATAATTGATTATCATTAATCTATGTTCATGGGTATTTCTTTAATCAATAATTTGGTATGGAACACATCAACATACAATAGGTGAGAAATAAACAAAGTGGCTGCTCAACTGTTATCTCCCGATCATTTGCTTTTATTGCATAAAAAAAAAAAAAAAAAAAAAAATAAAGTAGCAGGTCAGTTGTCTCGCATTTATCTTTCCCTTATATTGCATAATTATTCGCTACCATCACTTGCAACTTACAGGAATTTAAATAGAAGAAAACAGCAAGTTGAACAAGCAGTAGAAGGTAAACAGTTGTCTCCAGAGGTGTGTGTATATTTTTCGATGCCATCATATTTAGTGAAAACAAGGAAAAAGATTGAGTATAATATTCTTGCTGCCGTGGAGACATTGATTTTTAATTTCTATGTAAATCCTGTATGATTGAATCGAGTTATGGTTAGTTAAGTATCTGATACCGCATTGAATATCAGGACAATGGAGAAAATTAAGAACGAGTAATTCTTCGTCCTATAAATATCTGTTATATATGTATGCATACACAGTCTTGTAAAATGCAAAAGATGAAAACTCGTGTTCAAGTAATCTCGCCAAGCCCTCATCTAAAACTCCCCATCATCTCAACAAGTTTAAATTTTCATACCATTGATCAATTAGTACCCTCTTTATATATTCCCATGGTCTTCTTCTACCAAGCTGATGAATTAAGAGGCTTGGTTTGCTCTAACCATCTCCAAATATCTCAAAAGCTGAAACATTTGTCTCTCTCACACACCTTTCAACTTCTTTCTACCCATTACTGGAAGAGTCGAGAAGACAATTTAATTGGTTGTTGATTGTAATGATGCTGGTGTTGAGTTCATCGATGCTCGAGTTCATGCTTGTCTCATGGATGTCATAGAGGAGCAGAGAATGGAACAGTTGAAGTGGTACATTCCAGTGGATCCTATGGCAGACGGCCTTAGCTCCCAAGGGACACTTTTCAATGTGCAAATTACTTTCTTTGATTGTGGAGGAATTTATGTGGGAATGTGCTTTTCCCATAAAATAGCAGACTGCACGTCTATAATGGCTTTCATCAATGCACAGTGAAGTTGAATTTTCTCGATCCCATTTTGATCTAGCCAGCTATTTCCCAGCCAGGGACTTTTCTGGCTCTGATTTCTGATGGAGAGCTCTCCACCAAAAGGTTTGTGCTGGGAAAAATCCATTTTTGGTCCACTAACTATGGCCATCTGCGGAAAAAGGACACTAATAATTTGTGTTTTTCGATTTGGTCCTCCGGTGATCAATTTCACACATTTAGTACAAATTGCTGCAATTTCAAGACAAATTGCCTGAAATTGCAGAAATATCACTGGAGAATGCCATGTTCTCCTCACGTGATAGATAATTTGGGGCTTTTGTGACATGTGACAATTTTTTCCATGTCATCTGCTTATGTGTGCATGCCTTGCCCATGTAGACTGGCCACATGGCATTAAATCCCCTGCATCTGCCAAGAATTGCCACATCAACAAGACAAAAATCCACATTAGCTAATTTTGGAGGGAAAATCCTTAGGGCTCTTATTTCCTCATCGTTAAAGCTCATCTCTTTACCATAATCTCCCACTTTGCTGTTGCCCAAAGAAATTTTAGCTCTACCCAAAATTTCAACCCAAAAATTCAAGTAAAATTCTAGGGCATTCTGAAATGTCGTCAAGTAACTCTCATTCTTCAACAAAGCACCTGTGGAATGGTTCTGTCGGCCAAGGGCGTGCCTGAGAACTTCGTGGATGGAGCTCAACCTAGGGAGGAGATTTCATTCGTGTCCCAATCAGGTAAGCATGAACATGAATCTTTTTTATCTTTGGCGTTCAATTTCACCACATTGTGTGCTACTTTATAACTAAGTCTCATATTTTCATTTCTCCATTTTTCAATCTACTAGTAGAGTAATGGATATGATTTTTTCCATTGGGCTGATCCACCAATGTGCATGAGGTCAAAGAATATAATCCTAGGTCTAATTCGCAAAATTAATTCAATGGAAGCTGAAATTGGTAAGACGAGGAGGAAGAATAGAATCCTATAGATGGTAGTGGTGCTTTGTTGGCTCTGTTTTTCATGTTTTGGCTTCGATTTTTGATAGGAAGAAAGCATATGGGATGTGTACGGGTTTGCAAGAAATAAGACATGGTGTTTACGTTATTTTTTGTACGTTTGCATCCTGGTTGTTGTAATCGATTTTGGTAATGTAAGGTAGTCTTTTGGCCTTTTGCTGATGGGGATTTTGATTTAAATGTCAATGTAAGATATTTGCACTTCAATGAAAATGTAAGATATTTGGCTAATTTAGAACCTCTTTTACTTAGCTTCAGTAATTTGTCCAAAGGAGAACCTGAATTGCAAAAGACTTGACTTTTGTTTTATTGTGGAATTTTGAACTTCTAGGGTCACCTTGGTGTCCAACGAGCTTTATGTTCAGTGCAAAATTAAGATTTTTTCATGGATCTTTTTGCCTTGTACATCCTCTAGGATCATTGACAGAGATTTGCATTCAAAGACCGACTTAGGATTTTTTTTCTAGGCTTGTTTACTCTATTTATTTTCTTTTAACACCTTTAAATCTCATTAAGTAGCTATATGCTGACTTGTTTTGAGCTCCTTATGACAAGAGAGAAAAGTGAGCCCTTTGCGAGCAGTATATTGGAGCTAAGTGTAGGGCAGGAAGAGTAGGTGGAAGACAACCATTGGGTACTGGGTGTTTAGGTGGTTATTTGCGATGAAGCGGTTTGTCTAGCGAGTGGCCACATTTGGAGGCACCCATTGGGAGACTATTCGTGGATGAGACACCCAATGCAAGGCCTTATTGGGAGGGAATACAATGTTCGTTCCTAGGCAGCTGCCTGCTTGGGTGTGATCGTTTGAATGGTGTTCCAGGTGCTGCTCAAGGTCCTCAATAGGATTTTGCATTTTGCGAATGCCTTATCACTTTTTGCGGAGGTTCACGCTGTAAAGATCACTTAGGGGTTCTGGGGAGTTTCACACTTTGTGAATTACTTAAAACATGTTACAAACATCGCACTCTATGATTAACTCTATATGTTAAGCTTTATGCGTTAGGGATTATTGAAGCATCTTTGACGCGATTTCGTGCTCTACGAATAACTTAGAATTTCTTCACAAATGTTTATTCTTCATAGATCCCTTAGGTCCTATTGTAGAGCTAAGTTATTCTTGGAGCCCCTTAGGGCTCGCTGTTGAATCGCGCCATTTCTCACCTTTCTGGAGGGTTTTACTATAAATATGTCATTTCGCACATCAAAAGTTTTTACTGCAAGGCATGCTTTGGATCTTACAACTAAAGTATCTTTTGGCAAGCCTCTTTAAAGGGTCTACTAGTAAACATGATTTATATGAGCCCATCTTGAGGGTTTTCTTAGCAAATTTTAACTTTTTCTCAAACTTCCTTTAGAGGTATTACAGTAAGTTTGATTTCTAAACTCTCATTAAAGGCTAGCCCTAAGGGCATTTCGGAGGATTTAACTATTGTAGCTCCACATCGGGCTCAGTAGGAGTTAGACTAGGATTCAGTCTTTTCCTCTTCTTCTTATTGAGGACAATTTCCTTTCACTCCTCTTCAATAGCAGCATGCCAGTTGTCGTTTTCTTTTGGATGGTCTAGTGTAGGCCTGACAAAGAGTGATGTTTGTGTTCTCTAGTATTATTATACTTCGCGTCCTTATTATGGAGAATTGAGCAATTTCATGTTTTTTTCTTTTTACACTAAGTTATTTGGATGATTTATCCTCTATACTTTTTCACAATGTCACATGTTGTTTGCATATTATTATGCATTTAGGCTTTTTTGTTTTTTCAGCCTCTTCTTAGGACTTCACTACGATGAGGAGTAGTAGATAGTAGATATGATCATGAGCCACTTGAGGGTCTTGCAGAAGAATTAATTTTTATAGGCCCTTTTTAAGGGGTCTTTCCTTAGCTATTTGTTGTTAGTGTGCATCACCCTTTAGTGGTGTTGTTGAGGTTGTTGCTGCTGTTATTGCACGTCCCCTTAGGGAATTAGTTTAATCATAGTCATGGTGTTCCTAGGATCTTACCACTATGCGCACCTAGGATCTTACTACAAGTCAAAATTTCACGTGTCTGGCGTTTATCATGAGGCATGCCCCAATATCTTCTGGCTAGTCGAAGTTTTAAGCACCTAGGGTCTTACTACATTGAATGTTGGTATCATATCGCTAAGTTATTTGTTTCGCATGCTTGGGATCTTTCTGTGATGCGCGCCTAGGGTTTTACCATAAGTCGTTTTAGGAGTGAAATTATATTTGCAGCAAGTTTGCCTTTAGGGGTGTTATCGCAATTGTTGTTGCTGCACATTCCACTTTAGGGTTTGTATTGAAGCCTTTGTTATTGTGCATTGGGGTGTATAGACTTAGTTGTTTTACTGCTCACTCCCTTGGGGGTCTTATAACAACTTTTTTCTTGCCACGTGTTCTCTAGGGGGTCTTGTAGTAGGCTTTTTGTATGTTTACCATGTACTCCTAGAGAGGTTTGTCATGGGCTAGAATATTTGAACTAATCAAGCTACTTATCCTTTAGTAGATTGTGAAGGGGGGCCAATCGTCCTCTAATTATAGTTAGTATAATATTGTCCTCCTCACCACTTTTTCTAGAGAAAAAAGATTTTTTCGGATTCAAAAGAAAGAGAACTATACTCATCATTCTTTCGTACTAGATTTTTTAAACTATCCATGCTTCTCAAAATCTTTCTTTTTCTCTAAAAGGGGCCAAAAAGGATGTTGCTTTTGGAATTGCAAACTAGATAATTGAAGATAATTATCCAACTTTCTGAATGAAAGCTCAACACCTTTTCCTTTTTGAGTTTTGGATTAAGAAATACAATGGGCGACTAGATCTTTTTTTTTCTTTTTCCTAAAGTCTGGGCATGAGCTTGATCTTTCATTTAATGAACTTTAACTTTTGAATTATAATTAAATATAGGATTCCAAACTATTTTTAATTTCGGTCACATTTGCCACGTTTCCCCTGGGGGTTTTATCATGTGTTTTGATATATTTCCATAGGGGAGCTGCTTGAGGTCTCTAGCAGAGGAGTTCCATGGAGGGAACTATTTGGAATCTCTTATGGAGGTGCTGTTTGGAGGGACACTTGTGCGGTCTCTAGCAAAGGTGTTCCTTGAAGGGAGCTGCTTGGGATCTTCTACAGAGGTGTTCAGTGGAAGGAGCCACTTGAAGTCTCCTATTGAGATATTCCGTGGAGGGAGCTGCTTGGGCTCACCTTTAGAGATGGTGGTTTATTTTTATTTTTGGTTGTGTGTTTCTTCTTGGGTCTTACCATTGATAGACTATTTCGGCACATAGTTATTGCACAACAAAAAGAGACAAGCATATAGGAGAACTTCATAATGCTTTATTGACAAAGTAAAATGTAAGCAATTGTTATCTCTTAAGTTGGACGAGCTTCTACTCATGATGAAAATAAGAATTTTGCCTGTGTCACTGGAAATAAGAATGAAACAATGGAAAGGAAATTTTAGCCTATTGGAATGAACAACTTAAAAGAGAAAAACATTGCTAGGTGTCTCGAGAGATGCATTTATTTAGATTGGGAGCATTTCCCACTTTTGTTTCTTGGACTATGTAGCTGACCATGGCATCTCTCTCCTTAAGTGTTCTTTTGAGTGTGATTTTTCATTATTTTAACTTCTCTTTTGACATTGATTGTTTATTGTGTGAGCACAACATTGATTGTATTTGTCCTTTTTTTTAGTCCCGAACACTTCTTGGGGTTGTCCTATTTTTGGATCACATATTTTTTTAGGTACCTGTGCTAGATTAACTTTTCTAGCTCGTCTTTTAGATTCTGGCATTACTTAATAGTATGCCCTTAGCTATAGTGAAAATAGTAGTACTATGAGGATTTCTGCATTTTTGAATTTTATGCAATTTTTGGTAGTCTTTCGACCAAGCTTTACTGTTCAGCAACCAGGAGTGTCTCTGCTGTCGGCATATTCAAGTGAGTGTATCTGAAGGATTTTTTTAAGGGATTATGTTAGTATTCATTTTGCTTTTTTCCAGTGTGGTTCGTCTCTCTCTCTCTCTCTCTCTCTTTTTCTCTCTGTGTGTCCATCAGAGCCATTGCTTCCTTAATACGAATGTGATTTTCCACATAAACGAGGAGTTTCAAGGTGGGTGGGAGGCTTTCTAGTTATGGGCTCTTGAAACTTCTGGTACTTTAGGTTCTGCTCAATAATGCTAGGTAAGAGCTCTTGACTGATATATGAAGATCTCGTGCATTGATTGAATGAAGTTGTTGAGGTAGTCTCTTAAAGATTCTTCATCCTTTTGCTTAATAATGAATAGGTAAGGCATCATGTTGGGGTACTTACTGTTGATGAAGAAATTGATGAGGAAGGGCTACGCTAGTTGCTTATAGCCAATGATAGATTTGGCTGGCATCTAGTTGAACCATGTCAGAGCACGCTAGGTGATTATGGTGCAAAACACCTTGGAGTAGGTATCTTCACTCAAATTATAGAGCTCTATCCTCATGAGGAAATTGTCTAGGTGCTGATGGGTCTCTGTCATATTGTGAAATGACATAAGTTGGCATTCTTCATGCCAAAGGAAGCGACGCCACCAAGATTGCTGGG
Organism: Jacaranda mimosifolia; assembly: GCA_018894105.1. NCBI lineage: Eukaryota > Viridiplantae > Streptophyta > Magnoliopsida > Lamiales > Bignoniaceae > Jacaranda > Jacaranda mimosifolia. The sequence goes on along the minus strand of CM032130.1, from coordinate 10,411,693 downwards.
TAGAAGGGCCTACATCTTAGGAGAGCATAGCTAGAGAGAAATAATTGCTACTTGCTCTTCTTGAGCATTGAGGTATGATCAAGTTAGTCTGAACTCCAAAGGCAGTGGACAATTGCCAGGTGAGTCGGCTTAGATGAACGGTTGTATGTCCACTTGTTGAGGTGGAAGAGGGGCAGTGTCTTATTTTGGATTACTTCTTCATTCTATCCTCTCCAGGGACAATGAGGCTACCCTGCTTTGGCAAGATGACTCGGGGTGCTCGTAAGGGTAGTTCTCTCAAGCATATTGGGTGACCCCTTTAGTCATAGCTTCTGCGGAGGTGTTCTCCAATAGTGCTATCAATGTTTCTTGAGTTATCTGTAATACTAGTTCTCTAGGAGGTGAAGCTTCCTGCCCTGGCGTTTCATTTAATGGCAGATGTGCATTAGGTGTCGGCTCCAGGGTTATATGTACTTTAGGCTAGTTACTCTCTGCACTCTTGCCTCTTGGGGAAACATGGTTAGTGGAATCTCGAGCTCTGGACCTCATCTACATTTTCAACATTCTTCTCCTAGATAAGAGATCCATAAACAATGCCAAAATGATGCTGCTTGGAAATAAAGGTAAGGTCCTTTCCAAGAGTCAGCAAATTTAATAAAGTTCTTGCTCTGTAACACGTTTTCATAGAGTTAGAGCTCAAGATTTTTATGAATGATTTTTCTTCCCTATTTTGACTTTAGGAGTTGATACTTGTGATATTTAAGTGTTTGGTGTACTTTGACCTACTTAGGTCTAGGACCCATCTTAATAGGCTTAATTGACTATGCTCACTGACCTTTTATTTAGTTATTGTTTATTTAATCGCTATTGTTTATTTAATATTTTGCTTTTTTACCCTTAGGGAATTGTTTTTCCATATTAGATGGAGTCAAAATAATCTTTTTCCAAAAACGAAAGTTTTAGCAAAGATATTAGTTCTATTTGCACAACATTTATATTGGAGTAAAAACTCTTTACGAACAATGAATAGCAAAGCTCATTGATTGCCACGATTGAATCCTAGACTAGTGTAGCTCACGAACCTAACAGGAAATAGCAGATTAAAGAATGGAAACAGGGTTCACACCACATCCTCTATTAATCTTCCTCCTGGAAATTTTTTCAAGAAAATCTTTTTCAGCATTTGGAGGGAAATATTTGAAATTAGATGGAAGTTTTTTAAAATTCCAATCCTTGACATTTTTGAGGACAATCCATGGGGTGTCCTCAGTAGCCGGTTCTTTTCAGCTAGATGATACTAGTTTTTCAGTAACCAAGACAAGACAAGGTTGAATGATGTTTTGTTGGAGTCAAATTTCTATTTGAAACATATGGGGGTTTTAGTAACTTGCAAACGAGTTGGTTCTTTGATAGTAGAGAATTGGCACTTTCATTCAGAGGTGGACATAATAACATCAAGGTTGGAGAAAAGCATTTTGTCATGGTGGAACTTCTGTAAAGAAATTTGAAGTTTGCGTAAAAGGATTTAGTAAAGTGGTGATTTGAGAGGGTGAAAATGGTATATTTTTAAGAAGAGATGAAAGGGACGGTTATGTGGAATGGAGTAGTTTTTATAGAAACTAATGAGAAATTATGGCCATATTAAAATGGTGCCTAGAAGTAGTTTTTAAGGAGTTGAAAACGTAACTCGAACCACATACCTAAATTACACGAATTTTCTTGGAGAATGTAGAGGTTATTTCTCCTGAGTTAAATTTCTAGGTAAAATGCTTAACTTATCCCTTATTCCAAAAAATTTGCCTTCATGCAATACCTTAGTGAAAATATTTGTAAGTTTTACCTCCATTGGAACAAATTCAATGAGATGTCACCCTAATGTACAGGATCATGCAAAAGATGATATTTGGTTTTTATGTGCTTAGTGCATGAGTATAACAAGGATTTTTAGAGAGATTTATTGCACTTATATTATCACAAAAATAGGCATGAAATAGATATTTAAATTAAAATCAGATAAGATACACTTCATTCACAATACCCAACTGTAATAATTTCCTAAAGCCATATGTTTAATGAAGCAACCCTTTGTTTTTAATTCGACCATGACCAAGCATTAATCCTGTAGTCGAAATCCACCCCTACATTTCTGCCTAGTTTACATCCAGTGTAATCCATATAACAGTAACTAGTTGTATTAAAAGATCTTGAGTATGCCATAATCTAAAATTATTATTTCCTTGACATATCATAATTTTTTTTATTACATTAAAGTGTGACTATAGGATTGGATTGCAAATGTCTTCATCTCATTCCAGTTTGGTAGAAGAACTTACAAGAGCAGAAGCAGGGTTGCAGTCATCCATTCAAAACTTCTTTAGCAGTTCGTTTATGCATTTTCTTGCAAAATGAATGCTTGTTTACGAGTTTTGCTTGACTTGAAGTTCTAAGAAAAAATTGAACTCTTCTATTAAACTCATTTTAAATTTATATGCATATTTTTGAATTTTTGTGTGCAAAGAAGATCATTAGTAGTTGAAAAAATAATATCATCACCATAAATTTGTATGAGAGTGACTTTTGCTTTTGGTGCTTAATAAATAGATTGGTAAAAAAGTTTCCAATAGAAAAATCATTGTTTATAAGAAAATTGCTTAATCCTTCATAACAAGTCCTAGGGGCTTGTTTCAAACAATATAAAGCTTTTGAGAGTTTGAAAATGCAATGAGAAGAAAATTGATTTTCAAAACTTAGAGGTCGTTTAGATAGACGTTTTCTTTAATGAAACCATTTAGAAATGTACTTTCATGTCCATTCAATAAAGCATGATTTTTCTATAAGATGGAAAAGTAAAGGGCATGCATGTTGATTCTGATCTAGGCACTTATACAAAAATTGCATAATAATTAGTAACTTTCTAATTACTGTGGCCATTAGCTGCCTTTCAATTTTGTTTATGGAGATCTTATCAATTTCATCAAATTGTTTTCGGAAAACTAATTTGTACTGATGACCTAATGATCTGATGATCGTTTAACTAGCTTTCATACTTTAATCTTATCAAACTATGTTAGTTCTTTCTTCATGATGTTAACCTAAGATGGATCTTTTAGTACTTCTTTGATATCTTAAGATTTGATCGTTGAGAGGAATGTATAGTTTGATTCATTTGTTAGAACTTATCTTGCCTTTGATCTTCTAGTTATTTCAACTTGAGGATCTCTAATAATTTTGTTGCTGGGATGACCGAAAGCATGTTTGAACTTCTTGTAAATCTTTTCCACTTAGCAGCTGAAATCTTTTCCACTTGGTATTCATACTAGTTTCTTTCATTATCTCAGTTCTTCTTGGATTGAGAATGATGGTTCAGCTTCCAGAATGTTAACTAGTTCATCAAAGTTTTCAATACCTTTACTTAGGGATTCGTTGGAGGAAAAATGGTTAGTTTCATCAAACTTTACATGCATAGACTCATGTTCATTTTCTTTTATTAAAAACATAATAAATTTTGCTGTGAGTTGAGTAACCACAAAAAATTCCTTTGATTACTTTGAATATTGGATATCTATAAAGTTTCTTTTTGTGCTTATCTTATTTTGTTGTATACCTACTCTGTACGAGTGCAAGATAGATATTCTTATCCCTCTGCAATGACATCAAAATTATTAGTAGTCATCAGGATCTTGAGTCATGTTGTTACACCACATAATAGAACACATGGTTATAACGCCAATTAATAGTGGGATTATGCCAAAGAGGAGGGTGGATTAGGACTTTCAAAAATTTTATGCCTCGAAATAGTTAAAAAAAGATTTTGCTTTGATAAAACTAGTATGTTGATGCATAAAGTGTTTGAGATAACTAATGAATAAATTTATGAAACTAGTGCAAGTTCAACTCGATGCAAGAATATCAAATGTTTATAAAATACAAGTAAAAGACATATCAATTTATAGTGGTTTGATAATGCCTACATCTACTACCTAAATTTTCTCTTAGAATTTGAAACCTGTCAAATTAATTTAAATTAAAGTTTATATAATATAAACATAATAATTTGATGGAAAAAAAAAGAAATGAAACGACCAAAGGAGTGATAACTCCATAAGGAAAACAATTACCAACTCCCAGATGGGAGATGACCAAATCCCAAGAGGAATATAACAACTCCCAGATACTCTTGGACCAACTAATCTATTGTCCAACCCGTGAAACTTTTGTAAGATAGACTTGCACAAATTTTGTAGACTAACATGCAAACTACTTCCACTTCATACTTCAAGTTATAAACTCTCTTTCCAGAGTGAAAAATCAGCCATTACAACTACTTCTAGCAATATAATTCTACTGGCTCTCTTCACTAGGGAGTCCTTTAATAAAAACACAAAAGAAGCAAGGGTTAAGAAATAGTTTACAATGATGCAGAAAATTGTATACATGAAAATATATCAAGGGTAACCACTGTTTAACACGTTTGAAATTGGAGGAATTTACCTTTTGTAATGGAGTGTATCAATGGCAACGAAATATGAGAAAAATGAAAAAAAGCTATTAGATCAAAATAGGAAATATTCATTGAAGATTCTTTCCATTTAGTTAGACTATTAAACCTGCTAAGTGATTTGTAAATGCACAATGGCAAGATTTGTGGCATATTTGATGAACTTTTCAAGTGAGAAAGATATTTTGTCAACTATCCACATTTGACAGAATCTAGTGAATTAGGTAAGTTGGATTCCACCAATATGAAATTTCTACAAATTAGTTGAACATAATTTTGCATGGTCATGTAGAAAAATACTTTATGATTATCAACACTCTAAATTATTATGAGGGTAAACTAGTATTTGAACCATGCCTAGTCGATGGAAGTGACCTTGATAATCTAGCATTATTGCCATCTTAGATGGGCTTAAATGTCCTTTGTTGGAAATAATTTTATATAAACAATTAATATCCACAAAAAATAATATTGAAATGGGTAGTTCAGCGTTAGCTTTTGATCAGTAGAAGTTTCACTAATACCACTCAGATCGAAGCTCACTTACAAGCTTTGATATGTATAAACTTTACATCCTTTAACATCAAACAACTTCCTATAAATCTCTACTTGCCTTGTGGGGTTGCTAGAAGAGCTTCTACAAGCTTACACACCTTAAAGCTCCTTAGAGGCAATTTGGTGATACTTTAAGAAAGACAGAGAGAGAAAATTGATGAATGTGGAGAGAGTACGTAGAGAGTGATATTTAAGTTGTGTGTTTTAAATTCCAAGAGATGGGGCCCTTTTATAGATAAATCTTCCCAGAGTCTAAACCAACTAGGAGTATCAATGGAGATAGGAATAATGTTCTTCTTTACAAGGAGTTATCCATCTAGATATAGATGAGTGCTCCATCACAAGGAAGATCTATAATCTAATAAGGAGTGTTGTCATTCTAGATGTGGATATATACCCTATAGAAGAGGGAGTTCTAATAAAAAGAACTATAATTCCATCTAGATGTAGATAACATCCATTCAAATATGAATACCTACTAGGTTAAAGGTTTAAACTTGACCTAATTTGTAACATTTCCTAAACTACATGTTTGACTTAATCTCCTTGAGCAACATATTCATAACATTTTTCAATCTTCCATTCTTTCTATCCCACAAGGAACAAAGTTTGCAACCAAGTGAGAAAAGAACAAATGAGAAAAGTTATATTAAGCCATCATCAAATTAACATGTAGTGCTCCACCCAAGAGGTGCTAACTTTGGGCCGAGGTATTATTTCGATCTTATTCACAAAAATTTAAAACAAAAGAGCATCCCAAAATTTTAATTCCATTAATTCCACGACAACCCAAAAGTAAAGAAGATTAAACTCTTTAGCACCAGAACACTTTGAAATCCTATCCATCAATACCAAAATTTTTATTATTCCAAAATAGCGTAGCTTCTACTTGCAATACAACTTGAACTTACCATATCCAGTCTCATTTTGCTACTCATGGCATCTTATGTAACCAAGTTTCAATCGAGGAAAGAATAAGAAAAGAAACAATACAACAGGCATAAGTCTTAATGATTTAGTGAGGTGAACAATAATTAGTTTAGATATAAATATATAGAATGAGAAGAAGGTAACTAAGATTCCTCAAAAGAAATCAAAACAAAGAAAAAGTACTCATAAAATGCTCACATAAAGCTAAGTACAAGTCAACATGAACTTACACGAGTAGATCTGTATAACTAAAGTTCATAATGAATCAACCACAGGAAATACATTTCAGGAATATTGAATCAACAATAAGCGATAAACAGCCAGTGAGAAGTACGATTATACAAATAATGGAGTTATTGTGGGTCTCCAATCTTGTGAATCTTACATATTGGTTCGGAACAAAACCCTTATCCCTCTGAATTTTCAGTGATCAATTCGGACAATCAGTAGGTATAGCATAGCCAGTCACATGCCTATCCCATGCTTGCAGATAGCTATCTCCAACTAATTGCGGATTTGGATCATAGTGAATACTAGATGGGAGACCAATCACCATCGGTCCATTCCGCAAGGTTGTCTTCTTAGTCCCAGGCCCAACTTTCCATGGATTTTCTCCAGGTCTAAACCTCCTGAGTGCGTCCTCAAAGGTCTAGGTAAATGTTAATTTCCAACGACAATATTAGTTTTTAAACAATGGTATCACAAGCAAATAACAATTAAGTACAACAAGTTCAGGAAACAACAGTCTGTTTGGTTGGTAAAACTGTTCCAATAATTGTTCAGAGTAATGAATTTAAGAAAATAATAAAATAATCAACCAGCAAAATCATTTCAATAATAGTACAGCGTAATAAGCTCAAAAAATGGTAAATTAATCAGTTGGCAAGACCGTCAATAGCATTTTAGATGATGATTATGATGAAGAAGAAGAAGAAGAAGAATAAGATGATGATGATGATGATGATGATGGTGATGAAGAAGAAGAAGAAGAAGAAGAAGAAGAAGAAGAAGAACAACAACAACAACCATAGAGTCAAGCCAATAATAAGGCTAGGGAGTACAAGAAAACAAAGGAATTTCTGGGATTTAATGTAGAAACTCAGATTATATGAATAATATCGATAAGTCAAATAAGGTCAAGCAAGTCGATGTTCATGGCAAACACAAACATTCATTTTTTTCAGCAAGAAAGCTCAAAATAACACCTCACCTGGTATCCTATGCCCAGATAGGAGTCCTCTACTGGTCTAGAATGCTCGGACACTCATCACCTATTTTCAATTAGATTAGGTATAAGTATCGACACTGCAGTATAACATTTAATTAAAATAATTATGGCTATTGACACATTCTAATTACACTAGCCTTTTTATTCTCTCGATTACCGTTCTATCTTACACTTCGTACCGAAGTTCTTAGATATACAGTCTATTTTTCTTGATTATCTAATTCACATTAATAGTTTCGCTACATACCTAGCTTGTAAGGCGATCAAATTTTTATTCCAAATCCAATTTACCATTTTGACCTCCTAAACATGCTAGTTCGGTCAAACCTCATCAATTAAGTATTTTACTAGAATAGGGCTAATATTTCGCTTATTAATATTTAAACTAATATCCTTAGCCCATAACTAATAAATATAGGCCATCCATACGAATTTCATGTATTTTACTAATAATAATTAGTCTTTATAAACATTATACAATCTAGAATTTTTCAAATACATCAATTAACATGATTAACAATAATTAAGCTTTCATTAATGGTCCAGGTCCACACATAACTTAAAATCAGCTTTAATGTCCAATCGATCAATCTATAATTGTATATTTTGGTTCAATCAACTTGTATTTATATCCAAAATTAGCCTAACAATTAAATTGAACCAAATTAGTAATCAATTGACCAATTAATCAAAGTTTTACCAAATTTACTGAGCTTGAGGTCAATTCGTTGTGGAATCAGCTCGCATGATGTCGAATCATTGCCCCCGAGAGTCTGCCTCTTGATTACCAGAGCCGTTGTTGCCACCAGTTGCTGTGCGTTGCCTGCCGAAGTTGTGCTCGGTCATCACCACCCGATGCGCCTCGAGGCGAATAAAACGCCCAACTCAATTTTTCGTCACAACACCATTTGGCTGGCCAATTTAGCTGTAAACTGCCCTGCGCTGCCCTAGCACCACCACCTTCAATTCTCTATCACCACTCACCGTTTTATCAAGTTGAAATCACTAGATATTTGCCCATCGAATTTTGCACCACAACCCATCCTTTGCCGAAGGTCTTAGTCACTGAAAAGTTCACGTCAGCCACCTTCGCAGTGAGCTCCAGTTTGATCACTAATTCTCGGTGTTCCATTGGTTGTTTCACGGTGAACTTGGCATAGGTGTGTTCTTTGAGTTGAGAGAAAGTAAATGATGGGGTTGCCTGTTTGGTTTGCTGGTGTCAGTGGGAGGTGGATGGGGAATGAGGGTCACGATGATTGCATGTGTAGATTAGGAAGAGCAAAGCGAGCCAACTTTTATATTTTTAAGTTTTGAAAAATCCTAATTTCTCCCTAAAGGTTTCCTTCAGCTTTCAATTTAGCTCAATAACTATTTTACCATTTATAATTCAATCTGCCAACTCCTTGGTGCCTCACAGTTGCCCCATACTTATTTTTAGTCCCTCCAACTTTCCTCCTTTCATACATTGGCCCCTGCATAGTTTTTAAAATTTTGCAATTAAGCCCTTATTTTATTAATTTTTTATCCCTATAATTTTTGAAACCACACTAAGGGCCTAATTAATTTAAATATGATTTATTAAGGCCTATTTTGATTTTGTTGGGGTTATTGTTATCATTATTATTATTTTAAAATCTTAACTTTCTAATTCAATTTGTAAATTTCAAAATCTAATGAAATTTTTGTACCCACGGATTGGGGGTGTTACATAACATAACCCTACAACTCCAAAAACTCGCTATGTTAAATTATGTGGCCACACTAGATCAAGCATCTCTAATCCCTTAGTAGTAAATAGAGGACACTTGTCTCTCTACATTATATACCTATGCTCATGGCTATGTCAAATACTTTTTACTTAGTTGGCTGGCCTATGAGCCATAGAACAAAAGTGCTAACCAATTAAGTTCTTCCTTGGCCTTTCATGCCAATTCACTTGGTCTTGCTATTTTCCTATCTATGCTGTAACAAATCGGATTAATGATGGTCACAAAAAATATGCTAATGTAACATCATCAAACTTACACTTCATGGCATGGTCCGAAGTGCCAAAGCATACAAGAAACAATAAGAGCTCCATAGTGATGAAATAGGGACCCATTTAGTCTTTCTCTTTTAAAGCTCCCGCTCATTCAAAGGTCGTCGCAAAGAACATGTAGTATGAATATATAATATGATGGAGCTCCCACTCATTCAAAAGTCGTCACAAAGAACATGTAGTATGAATATATACTATAATAGAGCTCCCACTCAATTTGGGCATTTTACGCTCTTAACATTATGTGAACCTTATCACTGTTCAAGCACTTGATTAGTGTAATATTAGATAGTTAGTTCTCAAAATGCCTTCTAATAGTTCATATGTTCAACTATAAGCAGGCTTTTATGAAGTTTGAGTGTACTTTATAATCAATCAAACATGATCTCATCTTGGCCTCCAAGCTAAGATGACTTTTAGTTTTATATATGTATATATATTCTTAACCTTTCTCATTGCTTCATGTGTGAAGGCGATTATTCACACACCTCTCAACTGTGTGAGAAGATCTCTAAGTCTTATCCTATTCACTACCAAAGTGTCAGGACAATTGCCTGTGTGAGCGGGCCAATTAAAGCTTAGTGATATTCAAATCTCACAAGTATAATTCTAACAACATAATGAGAGTGCGAACATGTCTCATTAATTATAATATATTCTCATAGACCATAATTCAATTTTCACATAATCCTTGCTATAATATACCCTTATAATGCATCTCTATATAAAGGCCTGGAAAAGGGATAAGTGATCACATGACTCATAGAAATATGTCCAGTAACAATATAATCATGCCCAGATACTTCTTATTAGTGAAACAAAATTTGTTATAAGTATTTTTTAGTACCCAAACAATATCAGGTGCTCAAAGCATAGAAAGTAGCTTTATTACAACAAAAATAACGATAGCATCACATATTTGCACCCAACATGAATCATCTCAAGAAGTATCAAACTAGATAGTCTCAAACATGCTTAGACTAATCTATTTAGACATCTAAGTATTACTTGACCAAATCTCAATATATGCATCAAGAATCACTTTAACATCCATTCACCATGTTAATTACTAAGCATAAGGCTAGTCGTGTATACACATAGCATACATCGAACTTTATGCAATACTTACTTAAACAATACTCAGTAGCATTGCTTTCTTCTAATTTTAAGGTATTTCTCTTAAATAGGAATATAATCATGACTATGGAATATCAATAGGGCTAGTATGCTGCATATATAGTTACTTTTTGAGCAAACTCCAGAGTATTATTGAACAATTTAGATATCTGGACACCAAGAGTGCATGCATCTACATTCTCCTATGTCTATTTCAAAGGACAACCATTTTCAAATGGAACCACCTTTATGTTAATTATAGCCACCACATTGTCAACCCATATACAGTGAGAGACAAATCCCTTGACTTATCTTGATATACTATTAGTCAACTTATTCTATCATTTTTAAGTCTATCAAGTGATAGTTTGACGGAATCAACAACGATACTTCTTGAAGATAACTCAAGGTAAAAATGGAGCTTTTCTAGCAACAATCTTAGTGCTTCTACACTACTATTTCAATTTGTTGGATGATCCGTCTCATCCATTTGTCATTTGGATATGCTCATTCAAATCATCCAAGACGAACTTAGATGAAAGTGGCGACCATTGATAACATAAATAAAAAGAGAAAAAAATCACCACTTAGGAAGAATATCTTGCCCTTCCTTGAGCTTTTACATATGTTAATCAACTTATTCACTTTGTACTTGATCTCTAGAAACTGCATGATTCCAATGATCTTGCACCGAGGGGTTGATCAACTAGCGTAGATTCACCTTTTCCTTTATAGCAATTATCCACTTTAAATATTAGCAAACTCAGTAGTATGAACTTGACTTATAAACATCCATAATAAGCGTTCATGAAGGATATTTATTCAATCTCATATAGATATAGGAACACTCCATGCTCATCTCCTACTTGTGAAATTTGAGTACTTTTCTTAAATGCGACACTCCCACTAACATCAGATTCACTTCCACTATCCCAAATGATTGCTAGATGAGCTTTACCTAACATCACCCTTGTTAAAAAATGAGCGCCTCTTTAAAGATCTTGAAATTCGCATAGTTTGAGATTCTTTTTAGACTTCTCATATGATTTAATAAATCATCTTTAAGGAAATCTTTATCATGCATCTTAATTGTCATTATTTTTCCAACTTGATGTTCATCACTTTGTGATAATACATTTTTTTTTTATTATTTCTCTTTAAATTTTAATTAGGCACACACCAAAAATTTCAGCTTGCTACCATCTTACAAAAGGTTGGAGAGTTCATTTCCAGATATATAGTTTCAAAATGTAGGTTGCAACAAAAATTATATCTTGTCAAATAAAATGAGATCAATTTGTGCCATCAAATCTAGCTTCTAAAAGTGTTTGATTCCTCAATTTTTGCATGCTCACTTACCTGTGAAGTGTCAGTTTTCACAAGCCTACATAGTTGCTAAGTGTTTGGAATCACATCTTAACTTACTTCATTCTTTTCCTCAAGTATTTGTCCTAACTATTTAGATATGATATTCTCACCTTTTTTAGTACATCGAACCTCCATGTTCATGCCCTAATTAATTCTCTACTCTTCCAAATCGGTTTGACAAACTTAGCACTTTTGATTAGTGAGAAAGGGTTGTACTAACCAATAGTACAAAAAACAAGGGAACAGAGTGCACTGTTTATTGTCTCTATTCATATGTTTGTACTTAATTTTATTGGACTAACTTTGATGGATAAGTGACTTCTTTCATTTTCTTGCAGGCTTTTCCTACTAGAAAAGTTTCTAAAAATGGAAATTAATGCTAGACCTACTACGTTAATATAATGATAATGAAAATTGTGGATATCATCATTGCCACAAACTATCTTCCATGAGTAAATAAACAAAATAAAAAAACTCAATTTACATGAGCACTCAAATCTCAATGCCTATGCATGTATAAAATAATACATTAGATTTACATGATCTCAATTGCATTGTACAAATGATAATAGAAGTGCAATAAAGCATGCAATTCATATACATATTGCACATAATAATCTAATAATCAACTACATAGGAAAATAGAGCATATCTTTATAAATATGCACATATATATAATTTTGACCCATAGAATATTTGCATGAAACATTTATGTGCAAAATATTCTAAAAATATTTTCTATTAATTCCCAATGAAATCAATATATTAAAATAATATGGTCAAAAAATATATGTCTTTGCTATCTTATGCTCATTTTAGGCCCATAATTTATATTTTTGAATAACTTGTCACATTGAATAATATGACATAAACATCACTTAACATATTCTATTTCAACCAAAAAAGAATTTTCACCATAAACTTAATTTCTAGGCTAAAACCTTAAAGAATCATATCTACCTCATTTTAAGTCTGTACTATTTTGAACCTCTTTTCATGCTCTACAAGATGATCTAAAAATCATACAGTGACAATAAAAAACCTGGGTTTTATTATTATTATTTTTAATTTAAAAACTGAATCTCAAACTTGGATTCAAATTTTTTGTCAAACTACTTATCTATTTTTCACCAAATTTTAACTATATCTCATTGTGCCTATATCTGTATATGGTGAAAAATTTGTACAATAACTTTATGCTTCCAAAAAAAATAAAAATTTTAATTTTTATTTAAGCATAAAATAATTTTATGCAATTTGATAGAACAAATAGGTTACAACAAGCCCTATTGGATTTGATACTATTGTTGGAAAATATTATCCATAGAAAATAATATACACATAAAATAATATCAAAATGGTTGGTTCAATATTATCTTTCATTTAGCAAAAATTTTACGAAGACCGCCCTGGACCGAAACTTGCCTACAAGCTTTGGATACAAATAATCTCCACATCTATTTAACCTCAAACAACAATTTCTATCAATCTCTACTCACCTTAGGGGGTTGCTACCAGAGCTTCCACAAGCTTACATGCTTTAAATCCTTAGAGACAATTTAGCGATACTCTAAATTTGAGAGAGAAAACCAATGAATGTGAGAGAGTACGCAGAGAGTGAATGCTCAAATTGTGGTTTTTTAAACTCTTAGAGCGGAAGCCCCTTTATAGGCGAGTCTTACCACAATTCAAGATAAGTAGGAGTATCAATGAAAATAGAGATAAGATTCTCCTCCACAAGGAAGAGCTATCCATCTAGATATGAATGAGTACGACCTACACAAGGAAGACTTATAATTTAATAAAGAGTGTAGTCCATTTACATGTTGTTAGATCCTTGCACACAAAGAAGAGCTCTAATTGAATAAATAAGAACTGTAATTCTATTTAAATGTAGATGATATCTATTCACATATGAATACCTAATGAGCCAAGGATTCAAACCCGATCCAAATTTAGAACAGCCGTAATAGTTTAGGATCATAGCCATGTTAAGTCTCCGTGAACGCATTACCTTAGTACATTAGAGTTAATATAGCTAGCTATTGTAGGTTGAGATAAGTACCTTAATAGTTTAACATTACAGCACTATTCGGTGGCGCGAATAACATTCAAATAGTTTGGCATTAGAGCCATATAGGTGGGCGATGCCCTTGGTCTAGTCATTTGTTACGTAATTAAAAACAATATATATATATATATATATATGTATTGTATTTAAACATTTCAAAATGGTTCTGTAAAATAGTACTGCATATAAAATCATTATGGTACTATGTTCCATAAAGTCTCTCCCTAATTAATTTCAATTCAATGTAAGAAATAACAGTGTGAATTCTTAGGATAAATTCTATGTCTGTTAACACATTCAATATAAAAAATTGTAGCATAGACGTAATTTATTTTGCAAATTAAATCGATATATTACTTTTACATCTACTTTAAATTTTGTAAAAAATTATTCATCAATTTTATTTTATCCATTAATTTCTCTTAACTTTTGAAAAAGATGCTAAATTGTTGCTTGGAGTTTCACGATGGAAATATTCTTCACTTCATTGTCTCTAAAAAAGGCTAATGGATAGAAAATTACTTGTCATCATATATATAATTAATTTGATGAAAAATTATTTCCTCACCAAAAAATTTAAAAGTTTACATTCGGACTGCAAAAAAATGTAAGGAGGGGGGGGGGGGGGGGGAGTACTTGATTGTGATCACAACTATTACAACTATAATTCATCAAAATAACTTATAATCTATCAAATTTTTGTTACAAAATATCATTTAATTTTCTAATGCATGCACAAAGATAGGTGGAGAACATAATATCAGACCAACTTGCCATTAAGTAAAGCTATCTAATTTACTTATGAGGTGAAAGGGTCCAGCTTGTTGGTTAATTTAAGTTGAAATCCAATGAAAAGGTTTTAATTAATTGCCTTGCCTCGTTGGACTTATTTCGAATCACTATTGTCGATTTTTAACAAATTCTTTATACAGATTCATTAATAGCATAAAATGAATAGATCATTTTCATGAAAATTCACAATGCAAATAGCAGCCTCAATGGTTCCTGAGGGTCATGACATTTAATTTAGAGGAAGAAGTTTGCTTAATTATATATTGTTCATATATATCATGCATGCTTTGGGAGTGTATTTCAATCTACGTACAAAGAGCTTTTAGAGAGTTTAAAGACGTAACAAAAGATATTTTAATTTATTTATAAAGTTAGAAGGCTATTCAACGAAAAAAATGACCATTCATTTACTCAAGAATTAATTATAAGCCAAGACACTTAATTACTTCTAGCATCTCCTTTAGCGTCCATATAATAAAGCATGATAAATTAAGGTGTTTGTACATCCAAATGCCCCAAGGATACATATATATTTAAGTCTAGCAATGGGAAGGTATACTACTTTGATCATAATTAATATCTTTTACTAGCAATCTAGTTTTATTCCCAGTGATCTTAAGTGAATCTTTAGTCAAATTAAATGAATTTTCTTTCACGGATTTTAACTCTCTTCAATTATTCCTTGGATGGGAGCTAGCGAGTAGGTCTTGCTTCATATTTATTGTAACACCCCTAAAATTCGGTAATTTTTGAAAAATAAGGATTTAGCAAATCAAGATATTAGTTGGTCGGATTTAAGGGCTTGAAAATAAATAAAAGGACTTGATTGTAAGAATTTTAGAAGTTTTGGGGTTGAATTGAAAATTGAGGAAAATTTGATTGTCCAACATTTGGAAATTTTGTAGGTCAAAGTGGAATTATTCTTGGTCAAAGGGGCCAAAATAAGGTATTAGCTAAGTTTGGGATTGAAATTGAAGATGAAATAACTTTTGAGGACTTAATTGAAAGCTAACTAAAACATTTGGGGGTCAATCTACGAATATAGAAAATCCAATTTTATAAATTGGCACTTTGCAATTTCACCCCCCCCATTTCACATTTCTTCTTCATTTTCTTCTCCAAACACCACAGTGACCACCCTCTCACTGGCCACATCTCACCGGCAGCTAAACCTTAGCAAATTTGGTATCATTTTCTTCCTCTCCTCGCGTAGAACACAAGTAGACCAATTTCTCCCCAAACCTTCCAGTGTACCGGACATAAACTGAGCTCAAATTTTCGGCCATGGTGGTGGTTGATGGGTTTCTCATCTCCGGCGACTGAACCTTGGTTGTGAGTAGTGGGTTTTGTGGCCCTCAACTCAAGGATCACAATTGTAGCTTAAACATTCAAAACGGACCACCGTAGATGGAGAAATTGGAAGAAAACCAAGCGGCGGCGATTGGTGGCGGGATTTTGGTTTTTCGGCCAATTGACCAGCCAAACGGCGGTGAAATCCAAAATTGTTTGAGGGGTTTGATTCATGGAGCTGAGGAGCATCTTTTGGTGGTGTCGTTGGCCATCTCTAGCCGCGGCAGATGGTGGCAGCGCGGCACGACGGCGGTGAAAGGGCAGTTTGTTCGTCTCGTCGAGATGGTTACATGCACGTGGGCTGATTGTCGATTCTCCTTGTCGATAATTCAAAATTTGGGTAAATGTTCGGAATTAGGATTAAGCTTGTTGTATGTATTTGTATACATGTATTCTTCATTCAAACCTTGTATTTCAAAAGATGATGAAGGAAATGATCGATCAGAACAACCATGCATAAGAATGGAACGTTCATGCACGATAATTAAGTTTATTGAATCCAGAATGGTATTATTTCATGTGAACTATAGGTTAGATGGCTTATTAAGTATAGAAAAACCTAATTTCATGTTATTACGACTTAAGGAAAAAATTTAGGATTTTATAAAAATTGGATTGTTATTATTGACTTAGTATTTGTTATAAGGTTAAATTGGTAAGCTAAGGACTCAATTGTATTATTTTGACAGTATAGGTTGAAATCCGTACAAATTTCATAAAACCAATACGTATAGTATATCCTGCGGCGATGATGCTAAAGAAGAACCCTAACCATTATGTTAATCGAGGGCTATTGAATTGGACTATTATTAATATATATAAATATGATTGATAGAGATATTCAGGATCGAACGAGGGTTTTGATTGATAAATTATTCTTTTAATAGGTGACGAGGATTTGGGCCCTGGAGACCAGTAGGTTCTGACTTCTTGCCGAGGTTGATAAGGTGAGGATTCGCCAATCTGGCAACACTTGTACCTATCGCTTTTCTTGATAAACCCTTGTGAGGGTTGTTATTGATTTGATTATCGCATTCTGTTAATTATTGTTACCTCTATAAGGATCTGCCAATCTGGCAACACTTGTACCTATCGTTTTGCTTGATAAACCCCTGTGAGGGTTGGTATTGATTTGATTATCGTATTCTATTAATTATTATTACCTCTGTGAGGATCCGCCAATTTGGCAACACTTGTACCTATTGCTTTTCTTGATAAATCCCTGTGAGGGTTGATATTGATTTGATTATTGTATTCTGTTAATTATTGTTACCTCTGTGAGGGTCCGTCAATCTGGCAACTCTTATACCTATTGATTCTTTGATAAACCCCTGTGAGGGTTGATATTGATTTGATTCCCGTATTCTGTGAATGATTGTTGATTGTTACCCTTGTGAGGGATCTATTGATTGGTTTTTGAATTGTTGAGCTTAATCTATAGTTATTATTGAACCCATTAGGTTTTTCTGATTCAATATTTGTCATAATTTTATTATTGATTTTTCGAACCCTGTGAGGTTTTCTTGATTCGAAATTGATTGATCTTTGATTCATTTTATTGAAAATGACTGTCCAGATCAGCTTTTGTGAAGCTTTGTAAAAATTGTTTTTTTCTTCTTCCTGAAAACTGAACTGTACGGCCGAGTGGCCTGTGTTTTCTTTAAAACCATTCTAAACGCACTGATTTACCATTCTGGCGCCATGAACTTTCACAATGTTACTGTATCATTCATGTTGAATTGTTGTTTTAAGTGTCAAATATCGTATTGATTTCCTTGATTGATTAGTGTATCATGGATTTTGCCGTGTTGGCATTATTGTTCAGTTATTCTGCAATGTTGCAATTGATCGTTCAAAATATTAACTGAAAATGACAGGAGAATTGTTGGGCCGAGAGCCTTGCCAAGCTGTTATGCTTGTGCTATTATTTTGCCAAGTCGTCGTGCTTGTGCCATTGTTGTTCCCAAGCTGTCATACTTGTGCTATTGTTATTTCCGAGTTGATGCTCGTGCCATCGTGATTATTGGATTATTATTATTGAACGATTGTATTGTTACGGAAGCATAAGGATATTCTGATATGCATACTCGTGTTTTAGTTGATATGCATAGTCTGTTGGGCTTGCATTTTTGATTGTCTTTAACTCGTGAAGAAATAAGGCTGGAGTGAGTTATCGTCTGGATCGGGCTGAAGCCAAGCCAGCTGAGCTGTCTGTATTCCCTCCCGAACTGTGATTGGTTGAGACGCTCTAAACCTCCCGAACAGCATCGGTCGAGATGATCCCGGGCCTTTTGAGCTGACAGTTACAGCATCCCGGCCGAGCGAATATTATTGCTTGAAAATGTGTTTTCTTTATTTTGACTTGTTGAGCTTCTATAGTTACGTGTCAACGAGCCATATCGTTATTATTGATTCTGATAGCCATCTTGTACCATGCTTTATTCCTCACCGAGTCTTGATGACTCACCCTTGCATCATTATTTCTTACCGACATGTTGATATAAAAGGTTGAGCTGAGGACAGAGGTTATATGGATATATATGTAGTAGAGTTGGGTGAATGTATATTCACATATGTAATTACCTTGTATATATATGGATATTAGAAATGTTGTGATATGTCGCGACGAGTATGAAACTTTTGGCATGTATGAATGATATTGCTTATGGTATTTGTTTTGAATGACGATGGGTTATTAGTATGACTTTCGCACTCTGATATTTTTATATTAAGTTAAAGCATGCTATGTATTGTGATTTATTGGAGAATTTTGAAAAAATTTATGGGTCTATCGGATATGATATTGCATGCTTTAGGATTGAATGGAGTGGCATTTCATCTTTTGGGCTATATACCGAGTGGGGTGCTACATTTATTGATTCATTTCTGATTTACATGACTACAGGAAAATAAAGCAGCTATCAAAGCTATGCTTGTCAATCGAGTAGGTGATTAGCTCTTGGGATTTTGGGTTGTTTTACTCTCGTTCAGACAGTAGACTTTTCAATTATTTTTGCTTGTGCTAGTGCCCCCAGAAAATTCTTGCATTTCGTGCAATATGAGATTGAATTCAAGATTAATCATTCAGGGTTTCATTTATATCTTTGGGCTCAAAGTAGAGAATTAGATAAAAATATGCAGTTTGAGTTCTTATATTGATGAATAAGCATTTCATAAGCTTTGGTTAAAATGTTATAATGATCTCCTTTAAAGAATTCAAATTTAAAAAAAATGAAAGCGTTTGTGCTCTTAATTAAATGAGAAAAGGTTAAAGATGTATATTCTAAGGTTTTTATTAAACGTATTTTTATCTATTATATTGTCATGTAACCACCTTTTTGTCATTAATATTTTAGTAACTAAATCTTAGCTCTACAAAAATTTATTTGTTGCATAACAATGTATGTTTTTGAAAAAAAAAATCATTGTTAACTTCGTTTGTTTGAAACTTCCAAATTTATCCATTTATTTTAACTTTTTTTAGTGGTAATCCCCAAATTTGACATATTTATTTTGCCTAATTAATTAATACTTTTATATTCAAATTGAACCTTTGATTTAATTACAGAAATAAAATAATTTAATTATAGACGATAATGAATAAACCAGGGTTTCATTTTTGATAAATCTACTTGTCGAGTTTACCAACAAATCATATGAATTCCTTAATGCATTCTAAATCGCATTTAATACCCAGTATAAAAAATAACATTATTTAATACTCAATATATATTACTAGAAATTTAGAAATTAATTAATAGGATGATGTACTGTAATATAAATAGAAAAATATTAGTACTAAAGTTTTGAGGTATTTTACTCCTTTACTTACACTATAATACTAATAATTCGAATTATTATAGACTATAAAAATAACATTCTCTAATATTTAGCATTATTGAAATTTAGATATTGATCAATGAGGAGATGATAATAACGTAAGTGAAAAAAAGTATTAGTTAAAAAGTACCTAAGTTGCTAAATACGATGTTAAACAAAATAAAAGGATAATCGATATATTTCACTTGAA
The DNA here is from genome assembly GCA_018894105.1 of Jacaranda mimosifolia. NCBI lineage: Eukaryota > Viridiplantae > Streptophyta > Magnoliopsida > Lamiales > Bignoniaceae > Jacaranda > Jacaranda mimosifolia. The sequence continues at coordinate 10,391,738 of CM032130.1, read as the reverse complement.
AAGACAAAGTTCTAACCTTCCTTCATTTTTTTTTTTCTCTGAGGACTGAGATAAACCTTCAGTTTTCATAATAATAGGAATATTAGAAGAAACCCCATGCCATGCACGACAAATTAACTTAATTAAATTAAGTAAAAAAATTATAATATAATTAATAGTTTGTGATTCTATAAATAAAATGTTATAATTTTTAATATTCAATTAATAAAATACTATCATTTTCTTAAAAAACTATTTCATATAGCTAAATAATAAGTTCAAATAGTATCCATTAGGATAAAGATAATGTAATACATTAATATCAAGTAAATTTTTTAATTTAAAATATATCTATATTTTCTAGATGCTAGCTATAATTTTGTGTCAAGGCACCGATGCAAATATATATATATATATATATATATTAAATATAAATAATGGTCAAACTATATTATGATTAAAAGATTTAGAATCTCAAGTTATGACTTCATGCCATTGTACTACAACAATTATTGATCAACATAATACAAGGAACTAATCTCAAATTCTTGGACCTGGATTTGTATCGAATTATGATAATTTGAGATTTATTGAGTTTGTTAAGAAAAACCCTAATTTTGTGAATTTATGGGGTTTAAACATAAGTGAAAATAATCGGGATAATTAAGATATCTGGATAGTTTATTTTGATTTGGGATACCGATATGAGGCTAAATATGTAATCGAGGGCTAGTTTTATTCTGTTATTAGACTTGATATGAAAATCAGGATTATTTTGGCAATGATGACTTTATTAGCCATTTTGGGATGATAGTACCGTTTAAGCTTTAAAACTATCGTATTAATCGAGTAATTAGTGATTTTAGGCCATTAATGACAAGATTGTTATTATTAGAGATTAATAAGGATTTTAATTGTGGATTTATTCTTATGGTTAGGTGACAAAGAAGTGGGTCCAGCGGACCAGTAGACTGCCGATTGTAGTTGCAGTTTTTCAAGACTATGGAGGTGAGGGTCTGCCAACCTAGCACTTCTTTCAATTATCTATTATTGGGATAAACCCCTGTGAGGGTTTTCTATTTCTGTACCATACTGAACTATGTTTATTGAAATCTATGCATTGTTCAGAATCTACTTGTTATCTGTTAATTGATGTGTATACTCCTATGAGGGTCTAACCTCCTGGGTGTTTAATTTTTGTATGTCCTGTGAGGTCTGCCATTCTGGCCTTGCTTTTACCTATCGATTTTTGTGGAATGACCCTTGTGTGGGTTTACTATGATTGTGTACTGTACCTACTCTTATTTATTGAAATCATACTTGCTTGAGCACTTGCTCGTGACTTTGCTTGTTATCCATTATTTGACTTGTATACCCCTGTGAGGGTTATTTCTTGATCGTACTCTAATATGACTTGTTCTTGTCCGTTCTAGCGCCTAGAAACTTCACTTGTTATCTGTTCGTTCTGTTATCGTACTTGTCATCTAACAGCCTGTTATTTGTTCGTTTTGATATTTGAATATATGGCTGGAAATACATATCGACTAATTGATATCTGTTATATATACGGAGATATGCTTGGGCTGAGTGCCAATCCTTGTGGAATGCTTGGGTATATGGGGCATGCTACGGATATTCCTAGATGTCAGTCAGCGATATGCTAGGACCTGACGTACTTGAGCCAGGCTTCCGTCCAAGATCTTAGAAGAGTAATCTCCTCTAATCTAAGTACTCAAAAGTCTCAGACTTAAAAGTACTCGTTGGAGGCACCACAAGATCCTTAGGTCTGAAAGCTTGTTGAAACTTCCAGATCAATCGACCTTTTAAATTAAATAAGGGTCGACAGGACAGCACTAGTCAAGCCACAACTCGAAAGGTAGCCTAGCCTTTAACCAAATCGCCTTCCGCCGTAAGACTGTAGACGACTTAGTGTGGTTAACTTCACCAAGAAGCCTATAACCAATACCATACAGTGGACATAGAGTGGAAAATCTCTGTATCTTATAGAGATGACAAAGGGAATACAATACATGTATTGTATGGGAATTTGCCAGGTTTCGAATACTCCTGAATGTCAGCGATATGCTAGGGATACTCCTAAGTATTAGCCATATGCTAGGGATGCTCCTAGGTATCGGTCGTGTGCTAGGGACACTCCTGGACATCAACAATGTGCGAGGGATACTCCTAGGCATCTATTGTATACCAAGTTGTCATGCTTTGGTAAAAGTACTTGTTTGGCTGGTATAAGGAGAATCAGATATGTATGTTTCGTTCTGATCTGTTGGACTGCATATGATTTGGGATTTTTTTTGTTTTGACTGTACCCAATTGTTTGTCCTGCTCGTGGAGTAATAAGGACAGTGTAGCTTCCTAGTTTAAGTCAGGCTGTTGTCCAGGCCGATCGAGCAGTCTGCATTTTCTCGTGAACTGTGATTGGTTGACATTTTCACATTTTTTATATCCCTTTTCACATTTTAAAACATTTGATAATTAAAGATTATTTGTCTGCACTCATCCTCACTAGAAATATCATATACTAATCAAATAAAATTTGACATAAAATATATTTTTACTATCACTCCATCTTATATTAAGAGTTTGCTATACAATGAAGCCACAGTTGGCTGTTTATCTGTGCCTATAGCTTGAATTTTAAAGATGAATGAAATCAGGAACATAAGTTTTAACAAATAGAAAGGGATTTTCTGTCCAAGAAATTAATTAGAAATCAATGTTGGAAAGATTATAATAGCTTCCTTGATGTTAAAAAAAGTTTGAGAATTTAAAGAATTGCAATACTAATTTTAGAGTATAACTTAAGAACTAATTCTTTTGTATTATCCCACTATTACTTTGCTGAGGTCTATTTATTTACAGAGCCTTAATTTAATTGGTCATGGTGAAAGCAACATAATGAAGATTTCAATACCTTTTGATTAAGCACTCAGCTGTCAAATAACACAAAGCACTGCAAAGGAGAAAGAAGTTTACTATTCTTCTCTCTTGAACTAAAAATTTCGAAGAACTATTATATACCTTCAGGAACACTAATAGCAGAATTAAATTGTCCGACTTTTCTACTAGTGCATACAACTGCATAAATTGAGAGGGGGGGTCTTTTTTGCTGATATATTGATTAGCAAACTAAACAGAATTGATTAACAACCATTTTCAGTGCCATATTCAAGAAAAAGTTTTGATTCCATATCTGTTGCAGACCAAATCAGAATGAATGAAAAAGAAATTAAATGTACAATTAGAAAACATAATATAATTTTTCAACATATGGAACACTAATGACAATATTCTTAAAAGGGAAAACACTCCAAGAAACATACACCAATTTAAACCCTCTATTTGCAGCTTGTGATGAGGAACAAAACCATTACTTCTTCCACTTTCAATTTAAACTCTTAATATGAGATGGGGGATCAGAGACGCATCCATGACTTCTTCCACATTCAATGTCAAATTCTTGAATATAAGATGGACTGCCATATTACCACATTCTTAGGCAGTCAATTTGAAAATCAAAGTTCTAATTAACCTCTTCTTCCTATAAATTAAAGCCCCATAGACAACGCATCTTTAGTTGAGAAAAACACAATACGACATATCAATAATACTACACACTGCATAACAATGTCAATTTGCCATATATAGTTTAATTCCAAACTCGCACTATTCACATTATTTCACATTGTTGCAAAAAACTAGCTATTCCTCAGCATTATCTCACGCAATTTCAGTCTATATATCTCAGTTCTACATATTGAGAATATATAACATATACATAGAAAAAATTAATAAACTTTATATCAACATAAAATTCCTTGAATTAATTGAAAAAAAAAAGTGCGAATACTCACCCGATCACTTCACCCAGACACAATCCGGACTAATTCCTCTTCAATCAACCGGCTATGAGCAAATGCTTCTTTCACTTCATCGAAAAAATATAAAATTAAAAACCCTAGATTTTTAAAGAATTAGGAAAAGAAATATATACCTAAGCTTTGGTGGATTCTGAGTAGGGTTTAATGTGAAACACAACAGGGGAAATAGCGCAATATACCAGCAGAGTCGATGGTGGCACGACTGAATGGATGCGGATGCAAAGGGAGAGATTTTTTAAAAAACGAAGAAGAAAGGAAGGACTACCTTCTCTATTTTGTTGGAGGGAATTGATATGGGACGGTACAATTAATCCATCAGTTGTAATATAAAGGAAGAAGTGCTATTGTATACATATACTATATATGCATATAAGCATAAATAAAAATAACATGAAATATAATCTTAGAAATATTAAATATTAATTAATTTAAAATGAACAAAAAATAATTATAAAAAAAGATAAGAAAGGAAAGTGATTTAAATATTATAGATAAATTTATATATATATATATATATTCATATATATGTATTCAAGTATTAAAAAAATTATTATATATACTTGTATAAATATTAAATATTATTTAAGAATGAACAAAAAAAAGTGAAAAGAAAAGGGATAAGAATAATATATAAGATAAAAGTAAAAGGGGTTTAATATTTAATTTTATGGTAATTTTGTCTTTCTAATGTCAAATGAGCATCCAAGAAGGAGTCGGTGAGTATGATTTTTGAAAATGCAAGAGAACTTCTATATATTATTTTTGAATAGGAGAATTTTGTGCCTATTTTGACGACCATAGTGAGTAAATTGCAGTTAATCCCATTTGGAAAGTCGTGTTATGCATTTCATTACCAAGAGAGACAAACAAGGAATACTAAGGGCTTGTTCTTCTATGTTTTCCCAAAAAAATTTTCAACCTCCAAAAAAATTTAATTAAATTAATTATCGAAAAAATGAATTAAATTTAATTCAAGATTATTTATGTTATTACTAAATAATTTATTTATTGAATAACATATTAAATTAATTAAATTTACTTATTAATTAAATAATGTATTAGTTATATTTAATATTTAATTTATTAATTAAATTTATATTTATTCATTTAATAAATAACTTAAGATGTTTTGATTTGATATAATAAATAAATTAATCTTCTTCAAAAAATATTCTCCATTAACTATTAATCTTCACATTTATTTAAAATTATAATAAAAAAAATTGATTATAGGGTGATACTTATGTAATAATCTATTAAGTTTAACAAATTAATATTGATATGCTTAAAGTAATTGTTGAGAGCATTAATTAAATTTAAGTAAAATTATTTGATTATTACTAAGTAATTTATTTACTAAATAACGTATTAATTAAATAATGTGTTAAAATAATTAAATAATTTATTAAATTAATTAAATTAATTTATTTAAATAACTTATTATTTATATATTAATTATGTGTCATATTTTACGTATAATTAAATATTATGTTTATTTATTTAATAAATAATTTAAAATGATGTAATTTTATATAATGTAATAATATTTATTTTTTTAATTTGATGAATTGTTATTAAGTCATATATATACATAAATTATTAAAAAAATTATTTATTTTAATAAATAATCAAGTTTTATTTATACGTAAATTGTAAGTAATAAATAGTTAAATAATTATAATTATTATATAAGCTAATTTTTTTATAATTAATGTAAGTAATAAATAGTTAAATAATTATAATTATTATATAAGCTAATTTTTTTATAATTAAAATATAATTATGATTTCATGAATGATTAATATTTATTAATATGACCAAATAATACATCATTTATTAATATTAAATTTATAAAAATATAAATTTCAAAATAAATAACTAATTAAATTAATTACACTCATATTTCAATCATTACAAATATATATATATATACAGACACACACACACACACACACATCATCCAACTATAAAAATACATATATATAATACATAAAAAAAATCACTTTTACCTTACAAACCCAACAAAAAAGCAACTGATTTGACATATACAGTAAAGTTTGTCTCTCCTCAAAACATAAAGAAACAAACAATTCATTCTCAAATCATTTCCATATTTTCTCAAAACAAAAAGAAACACATGGTACATTCTCCAAATTTTCTCCTAAAAACCCATTTCCCTAAAAATTTTTCTAGAAAATGGCCAAAACATAGGAGAAAAAGCCCTAAATTTGGCCAGGAAAAACCATAAAAAAGTGCAATAATATGGTAAGTACATTCAAGGACATTAGACCGACGTCACAGTGCTTTAGGATTCCATATCCAGTGCTTTATTGGAAATGAGTTTGATTTGTGCTTCAAGCATTTGTAGGTTGTCCTGTTCCATATTGACCCAAGCTTCTATGCCCTCTCCACATCTACTGCTCACCAAAACAGTAATGTTCTTTAATGGCAAGGCTGTGGTACAAAACCAAATTGGTGTTCCCCAGCCGTAATCCACTCCATAAAAAGGAAACCCACACCAACTGCTGAAGGAACACCTCGAAATTGGCTATTTCAAGGGCAACCACCATTGGGCAATCTATCTTGCGATCGGCTTCTCTATTCTCCATGTGGTACGGATCTGCATTAGTGAACGAGATTGGTTCAGTGTTGGTTGTCAGCTAAAAAACTGTCTCGATCTTGGATGGTTTGGTCGAGTCGAGTTGTCTCTGCGTTTGCTTTCTCGTATTTCGGGAATCTCCTCTCGTGGGTCCCTTTGCGATCATGTCGATGATTCCCTTGATGGGCGGGTTGGGATTCTGGGCAGGTCGTTTTCCCTTCTCTTCTTTTCTCGGGCGGACCGACCTTTCTCTTCGGGGAGTTCGGTCGGCCACGCCCTCCTCTCTTCTGGCTTGTTCTTTGATGAATTTTTTTAAGTGGCCTTGTCTGATCAGCCTCTCGATTTCGTCCTTTAAGTTAAAACACTCATCAGTGTCGTGCCCTTTCTGCTTATGAAAATGACAGTACTTCTTCGACTTCTTCATAGCCTCGGTTTCCATGATTTTTTGGGGCTTTTTAAGCAAGTTATCATGCTGGATGGCGAACAAAACCTCTCTCCTAGGTATGTTCAGTGGAGTGTATTCGTGGAAGTGCTTTATCGGGGAACGGCGCCTCTCTCTGATTTGTTGATCATCTTTCTCTTTGCCTTTCTTTTTGTTGACCTCAACGCTGCCATATTTCATCCTATTCATCTCCTCCTGGGTCATGTACCTCTCCGCGAGGTCGAGGAGCTCCTCAATTGTTCTGTGCTATTCGCGCACCAAAGCGTTGGCGCATTCTTTGTGCCTCAAACCCAAGAAAAACACGTCAATCACGAACTCAATCCTCGGGCTGTCAATTTTCAGGACTTCGGTGTTGAATTTGGTGAAAAAATCCTGAAGGGATTATCCTTCCGCTTGCTTCACAGTATGCAGGTGGGTGTGGGGGAGTTTTGCTTTCCTCCGGCTCGCAAACTGGTGCGAAAACTTATCACACAACTGATCGTAAGAGAAGATAGACGCTGCTTCCAGCTTCACAAACCAATCTAGAGCCACTCCCTGAAGCGTGGTCACCAGCATCTTTGCATAGATGTATTTGTTGTGCCCATGCATCTGCATCATGTGTTCAAACTGTAGTAGGTGCTTGTTCGGGTCTGTAGAGCTATCGTACCTCGGGAGTTCGGTTGGGACTTTGCATCGACAGCGATGCATTCGTCAATGATCTCCTAGATGAATGGTGAATCTCGCTCCCTCCTAAACCTCTGTGGCCCGTCTGGATGAACAACTCTGTCCTCATTCCTCTTCGAGATCTCCTCCAGGCGTCTGTTCAGTTGCTGCACTTGGTGGGATACCTCATCCCATTCCTGCTGATCTGCTTGGGATGCATTTCTGTCTGGTTTGAATCTGGAACGTTCGACCCTATCACGCTGCAGGGCTCAAAGGGGCCGAACGTCATGGTCAATGGAGTCTGCTACTTTTTCTCTTGGCGGGGGACGGGTTGTTTCCCTAGGAAAGCATCCTGGGCTTAGTCCCCGCCTTGACTGGTGCTTTAGTGATTCCGGTCACTGGGAGTGCTTTTCTGGCCGCACCCTCTCTGGAGCTGTAGGCTAGGGTGTGGTACTGACTGCCGGCTTTGGCTGCATAGCATGTCTGTTTAAAGCGGCAGAGAGTTGGGCCAAAATCTACGCGGAGATTTGCTCACTGATAAGCTACATTAACTGGGGCATTGTTGGGGTGACCACAGGCTCAGGCTGAGCGTTGGATCCTTGGAAATTTAGCTCTGGGTTCTGTCGAAGGGGAGGGGAGCTGGACCTCTGGTTTTCTTCTCTTCCAGATGGAGCTCGCCTAGTGTTTACCATTTTCGTAGAGGATTTAAGAGTTCCCACAGATGGCGCGAAATGATGAGGGTTCGTTCGGTGGATAGAGAACCGATTCTGAATACGGGTAGGACTTTGACCTGAAAGATCTACAATCTTGCTTGAATGGGAAAGAATCCTGCAATCACAGTAAACGTTAGGCTAGTTGAGGAGTCCTCGGCTTAGGCCCTCCGACGCTCAAGTCAGTAGAAATCGACCTCAAATATCGAGCAGTGGAGTAAGGGCTTTTGAGGGTATATTAGTGCGTACCTCCAGAAGGTTGGGGGTGAGGGTATTTATATCCTTCTCCCTTCGAGGAAAAGTTTGGGCTGCCCCTGGTCCACCTAGGGGCCTTTAGCTTTAGACCAGGAGTAATTAGTCATTTCCCTGTCCTGCATATCTCCAGCTAACCGCCCTTCTGGGTTTCAAGGATAAGATAGTACACTATAGCGGCGCCTGCTGTGTCAGGCGGTGAGGGGGGATGGCATGCGCCATTAATGCGGAGGCGTGATGCCCGTCAGCGCTTTTAATGCGGTGGCAGAGTACTGTATTGTTCTCAACCTCCGACTCGACCTCAACATAGTAGGCTTAGTTAGAGAATTTCATGGGTCTCGGGAGGAAGACTGGGCCTGGCGCTGCGTATCTGGGCTGACCTGGTTGAGTGAAGTCGATGAGGCATATGGGCCCTGGGAACCTGATTGGGCTAATTTGGTTTGGGCCTAGGTACTTGGGCTGTCCTATATCAATATGTTTTATGATTTTTAATGCTTCTAGACTAGCAGATAAATTCGATGATTGGCTGATTAACTGAAATTTCTGTTATCACTACTATTACTGTTAGTTGGATCCAACTTGGTCTGGGTGTGCGAGGGACTTCACCGAGCAGCAGTGGGCTTGCTAGTTGAACCCCAAGCCCCCATGGCCTAATCCTCCCAGCGCACAACAGAAGTCGTTTGTAGCTAGATGGGTCGTAGCAATTCCCGAGGACGCTTGAGCGCTATTTTAGTAAGGTTGCACCTTGCCTAGAGCGATAAGAGACTATTATGGTGGGAGTCATAAGATTGACTAGCTACAGCAAATACTATTTGATCATCGCATTTAAGTTAATAGTCTCGAAAACTGTTTATTAAATTCTTGATTTGTTACTGCTTAATTGTTTAGTGATTTCTGCTTATGTTTCTCTTGAATATTTTCATGTACAAACCATGTTAAAATTTCAAGAACTCATATTGCACACACTTGGCATTTCACTGAGTCTTTTACACAATATTTTTCTTTCTTTAACTCCTTTCTGACAGACCTAAATCCTAGCCCCAGTGAGGATATGGATCTTGCTTATGATGGGAATCAAGATTGAAGTCGTAATTTAGATTTTTGCAGTAGACTACTATATTTCTTCTAAGCTTATTATTTCTATTTTATTTACTATGGATTCAATTTGTTTTAGTTGAGGTTAAGTAATGGTACTTTGAGTTTTTATGTTATAAGACTAGCGTTGGATTTGTTTGAATTCTTGTCTAACTTTAAGATTATGGATTGTTAATTTCATATATTTGGGATTGAGTTAATGTCTCGAGACTAGACTGTATGGTTCAGTTTTGAGGCATGATAATGTTAGACATGGATGCATGTTAATGGGTGCTTGTTAATAAATAAGTTCACTGAAAACTCATTTGGAGAATCCACAAGGTAGCCGAAGTGGTAAGTCAGTAGTGGAAAATTCTTTACTTTATGATAGTGCATATAGTTAGTCCTTTGACTTAAGATTCCACGATAACCTTATATTTAGATCCTTGTACTTTGATTTTGCTCCGACCGCGTAGTGGGTCATCTGGGGCTTAGGTTGGGCACAAGATACCTAAGCATGGAAGTTGGTGAGTTCTAAGAAGGGATCCGTTTCGGCCATTTTTGAAAAATATGTTGATCTCCTATGTATTTTAGGATGATGGATTCCAAAAAATCTTTGCCAAAGGTGATGTGACAATCTAAAAAAAGGAGCTTTTTAAAGTTGAGGTCATAATTAGAAATCGAACATCAAGAATAAATACATCGTCATCAAGGCTATTAGGAAAATGGCAAATATCTTGCATTAGGCCTCCTTCAGGAGATAGAAAATAGAAGGACTGTATTTGCAAGACAATCGTAAGCGGTAGTGGTTCACCCCAAAATTAATTCATCAAGTTGGTTGGGTTCTATAGGCTTATGCTAGATATCGACTATGGAGATTGGATACTCTTCAATTAATAGAGATTAATTGATAGAGTGATTAGTTTAAAAGAGTTTAAACTAATTGGAATATTTTAATATTCAATAAATCACAAAGATAATTATACCCTTCATTATCAGCTGTTGAATTTTTTTAAGTTATCGACGGTTCAAATTAAATCGTATTATATTTTTAAAAATAAATATTAAAACATATATAATATATTATCATATATATAATATAATATATATGCATAATGTATAAATTTTAATATATGTATAATCTCATGCCAAATGCCCCCAGTGCGCAGCCGTCGGCAGTCAGTGGCTGGATCTGACCACTATGAACGGTTGTCATGGCAACCTGTTGGGGAAGATGGGGCGGGGTCGAGATTGGGGGATGGGGGTTGGGTTGGGGGTTTATATTATATATATTTGTTTTATATAATTATATATATATGTGTGTGTGTGTGTGTGTGTCTGTTATAGATAAATCATATATGTATATGTATCTTATATATATAAGTATAAATAAAAAAATATGTTATATGTATAAATAAAAAATATAGATGTACATATTTATAATTTGTATACATATACTATATATGCATATAAGCATAAATAAAAATAACATGATATATACTCTTAGAAATATTAAATATTAATTAATTTAAAATAAACAACAAATAATTATAAAAAAAAAGGATAAAAAAGGAAAGTGATTTAAATATTATAGATAAATTTTTATATATATTCATATATATGTATTCAAGTATAAAAAAAAATTATTATATATACTTGTATAAATATTAAATATTATTTAAGAATGAACAAAAAAAAAAAAATGAAAAGAAAAGGGATAAGAATAATATATAAGATAAGAGTAAAAGGGATTCAATATTTAATTTTATGGTAATTTTGTCATCCAAGAAGAAGGAGTCAGTGAGTATGATTTCTGAAAATGCAAGAGAACTGTTTATATAATATATTTGGACAGGAGAATTTTGTGCCTATTTTGACGACCATAGTGAGTAAATTGCAGTTAGTCCCATTTGGAAAGTCGTGTTATGCATTTCATTACCAAGCTTAGCAAATTGTGAGAGACAAATAAGGAATACTAAATTTGGCCAGGAAAAACAATAAAAAAGTGCAATAATATGCTAAGTACTTTCAAGGACATTAGACCGACGTCACAGTGCTTTAGGATTCCATATCCAGTGCTTTATTGCAAATGAGTTTGATTTGTGCTTCAAGCATTTGTAGGTTGTCCTGTTCCATATTGACCCAAGCTTCTATGCCCTCTCCACATCTACTGCTCACCAAAACAGTAATGTTCTTTAATGGCAAGGCTGTGGTACAAAACCAAATTGGTGTTCCCCAGCCGTAATCCACTCCATAAAAAGGAAACCCACACCAACTGCTGAAGGAACACCTCTCCAATTCTCCCGTCATAATAAGAGACATCCAGTTGAAGAGATCATTCAAATAATTATCTCCGCTTTGGGCGTTTGTAATATAATCATCACTGATTCTTCTTACAGAGCTTCTCAATTTGCTTACCAGCCCATGAAATTCTTCAACATCCTCAGATCCGACGTTACCATTGGAATATGGCAATGCTAACATGTAGCTGTTGCCAAAAACGTTTTCCAGAAGTTGAGGTGGGCTCTTTCTTGTTCTCAGGTTCACTGCCTGTGACGCCGTAAATATTTTTTTTGCCTGGTTACTAAATTTGGAAACCTCTATGAAATGTTTCCAGATAAAAGCTGAGACGAGTTCCACTCGAGTTGGGTCCTTCACATGAGTTGATCCAGATATCAATGCAGCTTTTCTAAGAGCTGCCAATTTTTCCTTATCAAACACGAACCTTTTCGTCATGAACTTCTCATTAGACATGTCGAATTCCCAGGAATCAGAGCCTGGAAGGTTATCCCTGGCTGGGAAATAGCTGGCCAGATCAAAACTGAATCTAGAAAATTCAGCTTCTCCTCGGCAAGTGGCTGCCCACGCATTAAGGAATGCCATTATAGACGTGATGTCGGCTATTTTATGCAAAATATACAGCCCGAGAGCAATTCCTCCACAATCAAAGAAAGTGATTTGAGCATAGACAAGGGCCCCTTCACCACGGCTGTTGCCTGCACAAGTAGGATTCACTGGAAGGTACAGCTTCAACATGGTATCATCAATGTTGGGCTCTTGTATGACATCCATGAGATGAGAATGAACTCGAGCTTCGATGAACTCAACACCAGCATCACTACAATCAAGGAAGAAATTATCTTCAATCCTTCCTGCTAATGGATAGAATGAAGTTAAAGTGTTTGAGAGAGATTGTTTCAGCTTTTGAGATATTTGAAGATGGTTGGAACAAGTCAAGCCTCTCAGCTTATCAGCTTGGTAGAAGAAGATGAGGGGAACATACATAGAGGGTGCTAATTGATCAAAGTACGAAAATTTCAACTTTCTGAGGTGATGGGGGGTTTCAGATGAGGGCTTGATGGTCTCTCTTGACATTACTTGCACGTGGGCTTCCATCTTTTAAATTTGCTGATTGCAAGAAACTGTACGTATAGCTACAAGCTGTTATGCGGTGTAACTATATTATTTGAGGGATCAGAAATTGAAAAATTGAAGGCTAAAATATATATGCAATGTAATATTAGAAAGTTTTTCAAAGCTCGTGCAATATAACTTTAGAACTTCTTTTGCCCTCAAAAATATAGTTGCTGCATGCTGCTGGAAAACATGACATGCATATATATAGTAAACTAGGTGGGCTAAAAGCTTTCCAATACAGTGTATTCAAGAAGAAAATTCTATCATTCCACTTTTCTGTTCAAATGCTTAGCCATTAAATTAAAGAGGAAAATTCTAGCACTCAATTACAATTCACGCAGCAATTAATGTGGACCCCATTTTCATAGTTAATTTGCTGGTCTAAAGAAGCAAAATTCTACGCCGTTAGCCATTATGGAATGCTGACCCCATTTTCTTCTTTCTCTTCTTTTTGAATTACAAATTATCAAGGAATGCTGACCCCATTTTCTTCTTTCTCTTCTTTTTAAATTACAAATTATCTTTGATAGCCACAAGCTGTTCTTATTATTTCAACTGAAAATTGGGGTAGTATTTATAGGAAAAAGTCAATCTCACATTCACAGCGAAACCTGGGTTATTTTATATATGCTAGCAAGAATTAATATTCTCTAATTAAAATAAAATAAAAATTTAAATACCACGTGTCATATAATCATATAATATAGGAACAGAAGAGATGATGTATATTCCAATTTGTGTAGCATTTTCACTGCATATAATCATATAATTATTCATGCGTATGTAAGCGAAAAAAGAGCACATTATTATAGCATGCAGCTTGTTTTCGTCTTTTACTCAGACACTTGGAGACGATTCTTCACCTGCCTTCTTTTATTTATTTTCTTCTTATGCTATTTTGATATGTTTTATATCAAATTATTGATTAAAAAAATAATACCCATGACTATATATGGCCGACATGATAGTAAATTATGTTGTATATTAATTCTTATATGGTATTCTTTGAGATCTTTATCATCAGTAGTATATATAAGCCTAAACTCAACCTGTCTAATTTGAAAATTATATTTCTAATGAGCCCACTTATGTAGACTTTTCTATGAAATTGATTATCGATCAATAATTAGAGGTAAATTGCAATTTCTCCCCCAAACGACTATGTATCATACATATATAGAAACAGAACTCTCATGCCTGGATTGGTTGTATTTTTATTCTCATTTTTTATTTTTATTGTTTTAGAATGTGTTTTCATTTTATCATTATTTTGCGCATAGAAATAAAAATGTGATTGGATAAAAGAATTTTTTTGAAAAAAGATAGATTGAAAATAATATTTTAATGTAATAGTATTATATATTTTAATATAATAGTATTAACTATTATTGTTTAATTGATTGTGTTTCTCATTGTCTTGAGAAGATAGAAAACGAAATAATTATTTAATAAGTTAGTGGATGTTGGTGTGATGAAAAATTAGTATTTATAAATTTTATGTAGGTCCCATTGTCTTGAAATGATTGAAAAAATTAATATTTAATTAGTTAGTGGATTTTAATTATTTTTAACTTAATAGGTGTTATAGATTTTTTATAGGTGTGAAAATGAAAATGGATGGTGTTTTCATTAAAAATAGTACAAATAATCACGTTTTTTATTTTTAGAATAGTATAAAATGAGAAAATATTGTTTTAGAATACAAATAATTCGGCACTCAATCATCGATCTTTACTTAAAATTGCATTCTGGATATATATATATATATATATTATTTGTGTTTCATTTTTTATTCCAATTTGTTGAATACATTCAAAGTGTATTTGGTTTCAAATTAATTATTTTTATAAAAAAATATTTGATAAGTGCATTTAACATGTATCCATGAAGTCGAATAAGAAGTGAAATAATAGAATGGAGTAGAGACTCCAAACGGCTAAAAATTGGCTTTCTTGATTTCATTAATTGGTTAATTAACAAATCCATGATTCCAGTTCACACGCACAAGGGCTCTGATATAGTTCGTGCATGTAAACGAGCAATATCATTGGGAAGGGAAAATTACAATGAACCCCCATGTGTTAATCTAAATAAGCAAAAAACACCCCTGTAAAACAAAAATATACAAATAATTTTCTCATACTTTTGAAAATCATGCAGCAAGCATCCTAGGAGCTTTGGTGTAGCTAGCTCACGCGTGGGTGTGTATTTTTATGCATAAAGAGATGATTATACCCTTAATTATCAGTCGTTGAATTTTTTTTATGTAATCGACAGTTCAAATTAAACCATATTATATTTTTAAAAAAATATATTAATATATATAGATAATATATTATCATATAATAATATAGTACATACGCATAATGTATATAATTTAACATATATATACACAATATCATGCCAACCCCTCACGCCCACACCCCACCCTCACCCCAACCACCCACCTACTGCCGGCGGCCAAAAAAAAAAAAAAAAAAAGTGGTCGCAGCCAACTGAAAGAAAAATCGAGACAATGGGGGCCAACGACGGCCTCCATGGCAACCCGCTGGGGAGATGGGGCGAGCTCGGGGATGGGGGTTATATTATATACATTTGTTTTATATAATTATATATATATATGTGCATATGTATTATAGATAAATTATATATGTATTGTATCTTATATATATAATTATAAATAAACAATATTTTTTATAAATAGTAAATATTATTAATTTGAAATGAATAAAAGAAAATTTAAATATATTATATGTATAAATAAATATATATATTTATAGATAAATTTATAGATATGTATAATGACACGTATAAATAATTTATAAATATATTTATATATGTATATATCGTGTAAGTATAAATAAAATAAATGTTGAATATTTTTTAATTTAAAATAAACAAAAGAAAATAATTAGAAAGAAAAAAATAAAACAAAAATAAGAGGGTTTAAATTTTATAAATAAATTTTATCTTTTATACTAGAAGTATTTTATCTTTTACTACGTCCATTCCAAATTAATTTCTCCCTTTCTGTGATTACTAATTTTCTCAGTGCAATTATAAATAAGTAACTCAGTTGTTTCAAGAATGAATTGAATAGTGTGTGAAAGCAGAACAAATGCTATAAATAGTTTAGCATTGTCATATTAATTAATTCCATAAGTTAGTCAAAAGATTAAATAGTTTCAATTTGTATTGTAGCACTTGAACAAATCATTTTGAGACGGGAGAATTTCTGACCATGGAATGAGCCCCTACTAGGAAGGGAATATTTTGATTACCTACCCCTTGGGGTTTAACATTTATTTATTTATTTTTTATTTATATACGTAATATCTAATGTTTATTAAAATTAAAATTTTAAATATTATATATATAAATATTGTGACGATGCTAGTAAATTAATTGACACTTGATACCTTTTAATACTAATATCTAATAATGAGGTAATCCTACCTTAAAAGGATAAGAATGTCCTTATTAATTAAACTTGATATATATATATATATATCTATATATATATATATAAGGTGAGTATATTTTGACTCCACCATATCATAATAGAACAACATTAAGATGTTCTAAATTTTGAGTACTTGATAATGTGTCCTGATATGTGCATATTTGTGATTGTCTCCAACTATACACACACACCACATATTTATTTGGCCAAGTGAATATTACTTTGTTCCGATTGTACGATCTGTTAATAAAAATTTTTGGACTACTTTCTTGACTCTATAGGTCAATATTCTAGTTACACTTAGCATAGAGTAAGAGACTTTGAAATCCAGATCTAATATAACCATGAAAATAAAGTACTCACTTTGACTACATACGAACTACTAGTGTTTGTATGATAAAGGACCTGAAGTTTTCAGAATAAAATTTAAAAATTTTTAGATTGATTAAAACTGCATTGGCTAAGAATGTAATTAAGAGTTTTCTTGCATATATTAAGATTGGTTTTAAGGAATGTATATATCAGGTTGCAACTGATGTTGTATATATATAGGACTCTTAATTATGGTTGAATTAATGCATGCGTATAATTAGTTAATCATATCATAGATGGTGTTGAGTAAATCATAGAGCAATATTACCCAATATATATCTATATTCATGTTCATATACAATATATATATATATAAATCAATAATAATAATATTTTTGATCATTTGTGTATATATATTTGATTATTTGTGTGTGTGTGTGTGTGTATTGACTCACTCTGTGGTGAATAGGACAGCCAAGGACCAATTACTAGTTGCCAATTACATGAACTGATCTCTGCAGACTCCATCTTAGTCTTGTATTTGGTGTTAGATATGTGTTTGGTAATAGGGACTTGGTCTGTAGAGTCGGATGCTGTAAGATGTGCGTATGTGGAGTTTGATATAAGACCTAATTTGCTGCTCATAGAATGGGTCTCTAATTTCTAATCCTTGACCCAATTATTAATCAAGTCTTCCATAATGCACGATATCATTGTCATGAATGTGTTGATTATTTTAGCCAATTGAATGCTTTCAACTAGTTGAGGAAGAATTGGCAAGTTGATAAAAACATCTATTATTTGTATTCAGCAATGCTTGAACAGGCGATGGAGGAGGCTCGGAAGCTTGAAGAAGAGGCTAGGAGAAGGGAGGAAGAGGCTAGGAAGAGATAGGCGGTGTTACAAGAAATGGTTCGTAAATTGCTTCAAGACGTAGGGTACACAAACCATCAATATGCCGGTGGATCTGGACACCGAGAGCAACAGGATTTTGATAGGAAGCATTGATACTTTTATTTTTATCAATTGGATAATTAAGTTACTTTGATGAATTGTATTTGGTTTTTAATGTTATTAATGAGCTATATTATTTATGGATGATTGGGTGATTAGTTTGGAATTTGATACTATCTAGTAGTATATAAAATTCATTTGAAAAAGGTATTGATTTTGATTTATATATATAAAAAAAAAAAGAATTATAGACAAATCTAAAGCTAATTAGAGACAAATTTAAAGACAGATTTACAGGCAAAAATGTTGAAAATTAGAGACAGAAATAAAGATGAAAAAAGACATATAAAATTAGAGATGGAATCAGAGATGAATTTTGGTAAAACAAATATAAGATATTAGAGATAGAATTAAAGACAGAAAGTCTACAAAAACAGAGATGGATTTTGAGAAAAATATATTGGATATCAGAGACGGATTTAGAGATTGTATTTATCTGTCTTTAAATTTAGAGACAGAAATCATTTCATCTTTTAAATTTGAGACGGGGCTTTCAGCCACAGGTCTAGAGACTGAAAAATCTGTCTCTATTTTTGTTTCAGAGACGGAAAGTAGAGCTTTAGAGACGGAATTATCCATCTCTGAAGCTCTGTTTTCTTGTAGTGGAAATTACCACTA
The DNA here is from genome assembly GCA_018894105.1 of Jacaranda mimosifolia. Taxonomy (NCBI): domain Eukaryota; kingdom Viridiplantae; phylum Streptophyta; class Magnoliopsida; order Lamiales; family Bignoniaceae; genus Jacaranda; species Jacaranda mimosifolia. Next base: position 10,373,317 of record CM032130.1, on the reverse strand, counting down.
TATATGAATTTTAAATATTTTTATGCACCATATTTTTCTCATTAACCTATTAATATCTAATTTAGAAAAATGATTTTCTTTACTAATTTGTTTTGAGAGCTTTTCAAAAAGTTATTATCTGGAACATAAGACTAAAATGGATAAACAAATTATTTTGTTGTGAATAGACGTGGTCGAATAAATTAAATAAATAATAACTATCCACTCGTTCGTGTAGTCGAAGTACTATACAATATTTTAAATATGTATAATGTACAATTCAGGTATATGGTTGCTAAATATATAAAAAGAAAAGTAATAGATGTAAAATTAATGGTCAAATGGACTTTATAAAAAAGTAAAATTCAATTACATAAAATATCCATTCAAACTTTAATACACTTGAAGCTGTCATTTGGAGGGGAAAAAGAATGTCCTGTCTTCTAAACTTAAAAAATTAGAAAAAGCCAATATCTCTTTATTCTTATTTATCAACTATTGCATAAAACCATAACCATGAAAAATTTTGTTGCATCTGTAAAATAAAAAATATTGCATGCTTGTATATAACAATCGTAATCATAGAAATTTTCAAAAAATATAATACAATTAAATTAGTACCTTAAAGTTAATTCCATAGACTGTTCATATTTTTTTTCAACATCTTGTAAATGCTTTGGTAATAGATGTAGTTATATAAATATTTCATTGGTTCATTTTCGCAAGATTTAAATCGATATTGTTTATGAGGAGAAGAGATTATTCTACCATCACTACTGTAGTTGCTAACTATTTTGGTTGTTTCAATTTGCAATTATTGAATATAAGCTTGAAATGGGCTTCCATACAAAAAATACAAAGAAAAGATAATCATTACATCATCAAAGTGAAAAAGGAAGATTTTCAAAATTAAGTTGAGACATAATATACTTGCTCATACACAATTACTATACTTTTGCATACAATAGCAATTTGTAACACCCTAAAAAATATATATAATTGGTAGAATTTTAATTTTGTCATTTTATTATTAATTTATTATTTTATAAAGTTTTTGGGGTTAAAACATAAATAGGGAAAGACTTATTCGAAGGATATTTGAAAGTTTGGGGGGGAGGGGTCAAAGTGGGATTATTCCTGGTCAACCGAGTCAATCTCTTGCACTTACTAAATGAAGGATTTAATTGGAAGCTGGAAGAAGATGTTGGGGCTAATGTGTAATTACCAAAAACTTCACTTTAAATACATCCCCCCTTCCCCAATTTTTTCTTCATTTCCTACCGTGCACCCCTCTCCCTCCTTTTCGGCGATGGCCAAACCCACCAAAAGCTCATTCACTTCATTAGGAACACAATGGTACCACATGCAACCCAATCCGACTGGTGGGCCGCCAAGAAATTGAAGCCGAAAGCCTAGCAACGGCGGAGCTGATGGACGAGGCGGTTTAGGCGGCGAAAGATGGAGTTTGAATTGTGGATTTGGTGGAGTTCAGCTCGAAAGTGTTTTGGTGTCTTCAAATTTCATTTTGGACTGCCAGTACTGGCAGAATTGGAGAGCAATAGCGGCGGGAAAGGTGGTGGCGTTGAGGCTTTGAAGCTTCAATTGACACCCAGCTCTATGGCGAAGCTTAAAATTGACTAGGACATTTGCTTGGTTGTGTTGAGATGCATCTAACGGTAGTGGTGGTGACCAAATCTGGAGGCAGCGGCGGTAGCTCTGAGATGGTTTCATTGTCTCGTCACGGTGGTCTCACGAGCATGTTAGTTTGTAGCAATTGTGCCCCGACATCAATATGGTATAAATAGTTGCTCGTGCTTATGCCTTGACTGGAGAGAAAACACCTGATGCTAATGAAGTGGTTGAAGGAACGATTTCTATTTTTGGAATTAATGGTAATGCTATAAATGATCCTAGAGCTACACATTCTTTTATATCAGTATCTCTCTTTCATAAGTCGAGCACGCAACCTGAAACTATGGCATATCAAATAGAGGTACAAATACCCTTAGGGATAGGGTTAATAATAGATACCATGTACTGGGCATGTCCAGTCAAGATAGGGGATAAATAATACTAGCTGATCTTATAGAAATACCCGTTCAGAAATATGATCTAATATTGGGGATGGAGTGGTTATATCAGCACCAAGCACAAGTAAACTGTTACGCTAAGTGTAACACTCTCGGGGACAGGGTATCAATACTAAGCCATTGTTCTACGAATACAACTTCTTTGGTGCCCATTATATCTACAGTAGAAGCCAGGAAATTTTTGGGAGAATGGGGACAGGGATTTTTAATGTACCTTATCAATAAACCCCGAGATGCAGCCAGAATCGAAGAAGTAGAAATAATAGTTGATTACCCAGAGGAATTCTCATAAGAACTAAACTTGTTACATCCTGAACGAGAAATTGAATTTGTTATTCATACTCTTCCTGAAGCTATGCCATGTTCAAAACCCCTCTATTAAAGCACCAACAGAACTCAAAGAGCTGAAAAATCAACACCAAGAGTTATTGGAAAAGAAACTCATAAGGCTCAGCACTTCTCCTTAGGGAGCTTCGATATTTTTTGTGAAGAAAAAGGATAGATCCCTGAGGATGTGCATTGACTACAGGGAGTTGAACGAAGTTACTATCAAGAACAAATACCCTTTGCCGCATGTGGAAGAATTGTTTGATCTTCTGGGGGGATCAACAATCTTCTCGAAGCTGGATTTGAGATAAGGGTATTATCAGTTGAAGATTAAGAAGAGGATATCTCAAAAACTGCATTTAATTCCTGGAATGGACATTTTGGGTTTGCGGTAATGCTGTTTGGTTTGACTAATGCTCTAACAACATTTATGGATCTGATGCATTGAATTTTTCGACTATATGTAGTCAGTTTGTGGTCATACTCATGATGATATTTTGGTGTATTCGAAAACTAGAGAAGACCATACAAAGCACTTAAACTTGGTACTAAGAACTCTGAGGGAACATAAGTTCTATGCAAAATTCAGTAAGTGCGAATTTTGGATAAAGAAAGTGGCTTTCCTTGGACACTTTATATCCCAGGATAGGGTAGATGTTGATCCCTCTAAAATAGAAGCAATAGTCAACTGGAAGAGACCTGAAAACATGACAGAGATTTGTAGCTTTCTAGTCTTGCCGGCTATTATGAAGATTGTACATGATTTCTCAAAAATAGCTGGCTTATTGACTAAGTTAACTCGGAAGGATCAACCATTTGATTGGAATAAGGGTTGTGAGAGAAGCTTACAAGAGTTGCAGAATAGATTGGCTTCATCTCCAATTTTAGCCCTTCTAGATGGACTAGAAGGATTTTTGTGTATATGCACGCATCTAAAGTAGGATCGGATGTGTATTGATGTAGGAGGGGCTAGTCATCACCTATGCATCTAGAAAATTAAAATCATCTGAGAAGAATTACCTAACCTATGACCTGAAACTGGTTGCAATGATTTTTGCATTGACTAAGAGGAGACACTATCTTTAGGGGCCACATTCGAAGTGTACACAGACTATAAAAGTCTCAAGTATTTGTATTCACAAAAAGATTTGAACATGAGACATCTAAGGTGGATGGAATTTTGGAGGATTACGATTTCTCTATCATGTACCACCCATGAAAGGTAAATGTAGTAGCAGATGCTTTGAGCTAAAAGGCTGGGATAGCCCACATATGGGGAACAAAAGCATCAAAAGGTCTAAAAGTGGATGTTGTAGTAAGAATGAAACAATGAGCCTAGCTTGCAGGAGTAAACGTTCAGCTAGAGTTGTATGATGAAATACGACTAGCTCAGGCTAACAATAATTAGATGTTGAAATGAAAAGAAGTAATCTGAAGTTTTGAAGAGTCTGAATTCAGTATAGATAGTAAGGGTACTTTTTTGTTCTGTAAACGAATAGGTGTGCCAGAAGAAATAAATGGAAGATTATCTCATAAGACGCACAAGACAAGATTCACGATACATCCGAGAGACATGAAGATGTATTGAGACTTAAAGAAGCAGTTTTGGTGGAACAGAATGAAAAGAGATATTGCAAACTATGTGCAGAAATGTTGAACCTGCCAGTTAGTAAAAGCAGAGCATTAGTGAGCATCAGCGTTGCTACAACCACTTCTGATCCCTGATTGGAAATGGGAACAGGTAACAATTGACTTTGTAGCAGGTCTACCAATAGCTCAAGGAGGATATAACAACATCTGAGTAATAGTAGGCCGATTGACTAAGCTTGCTCATTTTCTATCAGTCGGAACACATTACAGGATTGAAAAACTGACAGAGTTATATATTAAGGAAATACATAGATTGCATGGAGTCCCAACCAGTATTGTGTCAGACCGAGATCCGAAGTTCACCTCAAGACTTTGGAAAAGCCCACAAGAACATTTGGGAATAAAGTTATGATTCAGTTCTACAGCTCATCCTCAAATAGATGGACAATCAGAAATGGTCATCCAAATATTAGAGTATATGCTACGGGTCTGTGTTTTGGATTTCATCGGGAGTTGGAAATGGCTTCTTCTACTGATAGAATTTACTTACAATAACAGCTATCAGTCTACCATCCAGGTGGCCCCATATGAAGTATTGTATGCAAAAAATGTTGATCTATGTTACATTGGAATCTTGAAGAACACAGAAGTAGTGTCGATAAATCCATGGGAACCCTAAGACTAGAACTTATTCAAAAAACTATTGAGAAAGTTAAAATGATTAAACAAAGAATGAAAGCAGCCCAAGATGAGCAGAAAAGCTATGCAGGTAAGAGGAGAAAAGATTTAGAGTTTGAAATTAGTGACCAAGTATTTCTTAAAGTATCTTCGAGAAAAGGGATCCGAAGGATTGGAAGAGGTAGGAAACTTAGCTCGAGGTATATTGGTCCTAATGAAATCTGTGATAAAGTTGGATCAGTAGCCTATCGGATAGCATTGCCCCAATGCTCAACAAGAATATATGACATTTTTCATATATCACAACATCGAAAGTACCATCCTAACCCCCCCACATCATTTCTCATGAAAGTATGCCGTTGGAAAGTGACTTGATATACAAAGAGCAACCGATTTGTATCCTGGATCAAAAATTTTGAGAACTTTGGAATTGGAGGATTCCTAAAGTCAAGGTGTTATGGCGCAACCATAATATAGAAGAGGCAACTTGGGAGCGAGAAGATCTTATGTGTCAACAGTATCTCGAACTCTTCCAGTGGTTAGGTGAGAATCTGGGGACTAGATTCTTTTAAAAGGGGGAGATCTGTAAGACCCTTACAAATATATATATAATTGGTAGAATTTTACCTTTATCATTTTTATTATTAATTTATTATTTTATAAAGTTTTTGGGGTTAAAATATAAGTAGGGAAAGACTTAATCGAAGAATATTTGAAAGTTTGAGGGGTCAACGTGGGATTATTCCTGGTCAATTGGGTTAATCTCACGCACTCCCTAATTGAAGGATTTAATTGGAAGCTGGAAGAAGATTTTAGAGCCAATGTGTCATTACCAAAAACTTCCCTTTAAATACATTTTCCCCCGTCCCCCAATTTTACTTCATTTGCTACTGCGCACCCCTCTCACTTATCTCCAGTGATCTTTTCTGGAAATGACCAAACTAAGAAACTAAGCCCACCAAAAGCTCCCTCACTTCATTAGGAATGCAATGGTACCATATGCAACCCAATCCAACTAGTGGGCTGCCGAAGAATTAAAACTAAAAGTCGAGCAACGGCGGAGTTGATGGGTGTAGTGGTTTGGGCTGCGGAGGTGTTTGGGTGTGTTCAACTTTCAGTTTGGACTGCCTGTTGTGGCGGAATTGGAGAGAAACAATGGCGACAGAGGTGGTGGCGCTGAGGCTTTGAAGCTTCAATTGATGCTCATCTCAGCGGTGAAGCTTAAAATTGACTAGGGTAGTTGCTTGGGTGTGTTGAGATGCATCTAACGGTAGTGGAGGTGACCAAATCTGAGGGCGGCGCGTGGCAGTGGATTGTGGCACGGTATCGACGTGGTCTCACGATTGTGCCCCGATATCAAGATTTGGTATAATAGTCGGAAATGGGATTATACCTTAATGTTGTTCTTGATTAATTTTGCCATTGTATTTTGTAGTACTTGAAAGAATATGAATTGGATCAAGAAGTGAAATGAATGTATGAATATATATAAGCTTAAGGGACCCGAATTTGTAACATAATATGTAAATCTTGGTTAATTAGATTAAAATAGGTGATTAAAACCCTAATTTTGTGTATTTGAGACCTAAGTGACAAATTGACTTATTAATAATAGTTTGATTGTTATAATCAACTTTGTGTAAAGTTGCAAGGGTAATTATAAATAGGAATCTGAATTGATGCCTTAACCGAAGTAAATATGATTCTCGTAAGTATTATGATATTAATGGCAATTAAGTATGTCACCTCTCAATAATCCTAGAACTGAACCTCAAAATATAGTATTAATTGTAAAATAACTGATAATAAGATATTATTAGTTTAATTATTGTTATACTAATGTTTTGATGATACGTTCGTTCTTTTGGTTAGGTGACGAGGAGCCAGACCTGCAGGATAGTAGACGGGAATAGCATTTATGTGACCATTAAGGTGAAGGTTAAGCTTTTCTTTCTTTTTCTTTCTTTTTCTTTCTGGGAAGTGAATATTCTTTGATTATTTGAAGTCCCTGATTGCTGAATTCCTTGATTATAAAATTAATTGTATTTGTTATGGTGTTTAGAACTCTTACTGTCCTATGTATTCTTTATCCTGTATGCCCTACAACCTTGTCAGCTTCCCCTTATTACATTGATTCTGGGTCTTGGCAGCCAAATTGTATTTTGCACTCTTAATTGATTCATGTGCATATCGTTTATTTGGCCTTATCAGCAATTATTTATTGATTGTGTCTATATATTAGGATAATGGATCATGCCGAGCTATCATGCTTGAAATAATGGATCGTATCGAGCTGTCATGCTTGGGTTAACGGAAGAATAGGAAAAATATGTTATGAATATTATACTTTAGGCTACTATTGATTCTGTTTGTATTCTATTCTGGAAGCAATAAGGGCGGAGATGTTTTCGTTTGCTGAATTTGATATTGTTAATGTTCTGAGATAATTTTGTTTCTAATTGTAAAGTCCCATTGATGATAAATCTGTTTATATTGCTATTCCTTTGACAATTTTTCTTTAACTGTTTATCATATTTTCCTCACCAAGTCTTTTGGACTTACCCTTCCTTGTTATCCTTTATTTCCTTCCCAAACATGTATGAAAGAAGCCTGAAGGCTTGTGGCTTGCCCGAGGGAACTGTTTTGTAATATATTAGGTGTTTTTTTATGTATATATAGACTTCATCTAATCTTAGCTCTAAAATTGAGACGGATGATATGTTTGATTGTTAATTGGAAGACACTTGGTATGTATATATTGCACTCTTTGTAAATTCTTTTGAGTTAGAAGTATGATGCTACCTTTTGAGACTTGTTGAATTTTGGACTTTTCGGTTATCTCTTATATTATGATTTAAATTTGAACTGGTGGCACATCAACTTAGGGATTTCTCTGAGTGGGGCCCCACCCAATACATCGTTTAGGTTGTTCAAATTAATTTTTAAAGAGTAATAAGAAGTCAAGTAAGTTAAATTCTTCATTATTAGAAGAATGAAAGAACTTTCAAATATAATTGTTTCAGTAGGTTTTTTGAATGTATTACAATATTGAATTAATACATTGAGATAAATTATTCATGAATATATATGTATAGCAAATTTACAATTGCCAATAAATTGTTAGTCGCTATCCCTATTATTATAAGACAAATGCATGTAGGTATTAATTTCACTAGCTACTGTAAATAGTAACTTTTAATTTTTTAAGGATCTCATTCGCAATAATAAAAAATATCAATGTATGAAAAACTTCAGAAGTTCCTTCATATTTTTTTGTTTGTAAGTGATTATATGCGCAATATTATTAAAATGAGAATAGCATTTCATAAGTAAATACTTTTAATTCTTATTTTTGAAATTATCCAGAATTTGAATATATAAAAAATGTTCAATTGCGATATAATGATTTTATCTTAACTATTAAATATATTTAGTTATTAATAATTTATTTAGTTGTCATTAAAGAAAGTTGATAATATTTTCAATTTGGATTAAATTATTATTTATTTAAACAAATCTTGGATTTTTGGATTAAAAAATAATCAACAACCAATAATTTTTTTTAATTTAATTAAAAATCTAAAATTAATTTGATTAAAATTGCACAAATATGGTCAAACATATTTGTGATATATATAATAATACTAGTGGGAAGCGCACCACGCAAGGCGCGGTGCCATGCCCGTTCCATTGAATAAATAATTTTTTTTTATATTTATGGTATTTTTTAAAATTTTAAACATGCAAAAAAAATTATAATACAATAATTTTTCATGTAGAGGTTGTTTTTGAGTATATAGTCCTATCAAATTATTTCATAAAAAAATTATAGAAAGTTATAAAATTTATCTTAATAATTTTACATAAGATAGGAATTAGAGAATAATAAATATGTAAAATGCATTATAAAGATTTTATCAACTATTTCGTAAATGATAAGTACTATGTTTTCTGATTTTTTTTTTAATTTAAAGTATAGAGGATGAAATAAATTAAAATAAAAAAGTTCATGTTGTGAGATACACGATGTATTTTTCTTTGTCATTTTTCAACTTGACATTTTGATAATCTTATAGAACTTTTAAATTTTTTTGTCATATTCTTGGATATTCACTCAAAGAGCTTATCTCTTCAATTAACGTAAATAGAGATCCAAGAGTTCATTTCAAAAATGGAATAGGATTATAATTGACTTGCACTATTCTATAATCTATATATCCTTTAAATGGATCCACCTTGTATTATTTCTCGTGGAATCCAATTTTCATGTTTCAATCCATATTTAGACTAATGTCTTCAATAGCCAAATATATAGAAAATTAAGGCATACTTTACATTCATAATGTCCCAAAAAGTGAGTGGGCTTAGCAAGTAATCTTTTGGAAAAAGCCCACAACAAATTGACAATCTAATGATGGTAGAATAATCCATAATTTTTCCAATGTAAAAAACACTTTCCTTTATACACAATTTTGCACAAAAGCCAAGTAAAACAAATATCCCTCTTAGTTACCAAAAGGGAAACCTGTACACAAAGAATTTGCATAGTTTCTTCTTCACCAAAACACACACACACACACACACACACACACACACACACAAAAGAATCTGTATGAGGACATAAAGCAATCTCCAAAATGTTCACTTCTTCAATCCTTCTGTATTCTTGAATTGCAGTTGATGGGATTGATTATGCTACACCCGAATAGCTATAGAGCATTTCTTGGAAACCGTTTGAGAGTTGAGAGGAAGAGATGTCTGGAAATTCATCAAATAAATGATAATTAGGTTAAAAAAAAGCAACTAATAAACCAGATTAAGCATGGAAAAGGCAAGGTGAAATTGAAAATCCGAACCTGTGCTCTAACATCACCTAATATCTTCACACCAAAGACTCCTTTTGACGAATCATCTTTTCTTGAACTTTTGGACATGATTTCACTAACGTTTACACATTCAAATAATGCTAAAGTTTGGATGCTCATATTTTTGCTCAAGGGAGGCTCGTGAAACTGAGGAATTCTGATTAATCCCACCACTAATCCTTGGATTAGGACATGGAACCTAGAAGGGTCATTGCTTGATCCAACCTTATTTGGATTTTCAGCTCTCAAGTATAGAGAAAAAACTGATGAAACAACGAGGTTTTGGGAGCTTACATCGAGTTTGTAAGACTTGAAGTTAACTGTTTGGATAGAAAAATCAGGCATTTGGGGCTTCAAGATCAAGATAATGCATAAAAGAGGGACCCCAGAAAGGAAAATTATCAAGAAAATGAAAAGGAGAAGAAATAAGAGGGTTTTCATGAAGGAGAATGGGATGTGTAGATTCTGACAAGATGAGGATTAATTTGAAGATGTTTCTTTCTTTATTTTTGCCAAACCTTTTCATTTTGGAGAAAGGTATGATGTCTTAATTACCATTTGTTTGGTGGGTTTTAAGATGATTATGGAATGCCATCTAGAAGAGGAGGAATGTGATGTTTTTCTTAGGGAATTATCTTCCTCCTATTCCTTGCTTGCTGCAAATTCTTTACAGACTTTTGGGTTTCTGCCCTTTTTGATTGTACTTCAAGATTTCTTGAAGAATAGCTTTCAGGGGACAAAGAATGAATCCACCATGCTTTCCATTTTGACAAGTTCTTGATAACTTAAGTGTATACTTTTCCACCACAGATAATTGATGCTTATATAGCAGAAATTTAACAAGATTTAGCTCCTAAAATATATGATCACTACCTGCAAGGTAATGTAGTTATTGGATTATTCTCAAAGGGATCAATATATAATGTGAGCTATTAATATCAGAGGTCAACATGCTAATCCTCTATAGAGCTTGCAATTATGCCAATCCAAAAACATCAATATCACATGCCAGAATGAATTTATAGTAAATAGGAGACAATTGGCATTAACAAAATAAAATGTAATTCAAGGACCAAAAACTCAAAGTAAAATCTCACTTATCCTCATCTCCAATGATTACAGGCATTAACCCCTATAGGTTGGTTAATTAATACAAAAGCCAGTAATCTTAATCTCAAGTATAGTCAGCAGTCTCTAGCAAGCTAGAGCAACAACATAATGGTAAATAAGCTCAATATGTTTCTTTACATCCTTTTGCAGGTTACGTGATATGCAGTGTACTCTAGAAGAGGGATATTTTGCACTCCTAGTGCAGCAGGAGAATTTATTTGATGGACTTTCTCAACAAGCAGAAGAACTTACTTAAGAAAACATGTCAAGAATTGAAATATTTTTCATGGGTTTCATAACACTGAGCAATAAAAGATAATTCCTAACATTAATTGACCAAGTTAATCAAAAATTTTCTCTTCATCTTTCCATATTTTATTATGATCACTATGAGGTTCGTCTTCCTCTTTCTAATAAAAAAAATGTTTATTTGCTCAAATTACATAAAACTAAGAAGTAAGAAACCAAACCTGCAGAGTTTAGGGATGTTTACATGCATAGATAATGGAGCATGAATGACAAGAAACTGAGTATAAATAAAGTTTAGTACAACTACATAACTCAAATCTACAGGACAATATTGGCATATGAAAAAGTCAATAGAATAGCTTTTGCAGAAGTTTCTAAGTCTTTCTGCAACAATGTAACAATTCATAGCAGAATTTTGAAAACTATAGCAAGTAGTATATCCTATGGTAAAGAATTTTTGGTCACAAATCCTCTCAAGAAAATAAAAATTAAAAACATTAATTTCACATGTCATGAAAACATCCAACTGGTTCTCTCCGTAGAAAGGTGCTAAAAACAAAATAAATACCACTCCTCTTCTTGGATAACCTAAATTGTTATAAAAGAACCATGTTTCAACAGGTAAACATCTTATCTGCTAAATTGAACTCACTATGTTACACAAACATCAATTTAAAACTTGAGAAACAAAATGCAATACCTATGTTGCCCACCAGCATTGTCCCGAAATTTATCGTCATACATGTAAAATGCCCTTGCTGTTGGCACAACAAATAGTTCTATCTCTTTTCTCTCTTCTTCATGCTGACCACCCACAATCTCATTTTTTTCATCACCAATCTCACCTGCATCATTATTCACTCCGGTCTTCTCCTCCACCAGTTCCCCCGCTATAGCTCCTTCCTTCGCTCCCTCCGCACTCTCTACTTGCATGACCTCCGCACCATCCCTACCTCTCACACCATCGCTTTCTTCATACTCCTTCTCTTCTTCCTCCTCAATCTCCTCCTCCACACACTCCTCATCCAAATGAAATCGTAATCCTCATTTTCTTCCTCCAATTCAACCTCATACTCCACTGCAGCCCTTCAGATTCCCCATCCGAAACATCAATCCTCCACAACCAAGAAAATATACAAACCCATCGCACTCTAGGTTTCCCTCCTTGCATATTGTAGCAAACGGTGGAGCAAAGCGAAATTTGGGTAGGAATTTTCTTCATTTTTCTCCCAAAACAAAAACTTCCTTTCTATACACAGCACAAGGTAAAAGGAATTTAAGAAAGAAAGACAAAAAGACGTCATTTTGAAAGGGATTTAAAGAAAGGGAAAAAAAAGTCAGAAGAAAATCATATGCGTGGTACTGTAACAACGTTCAGCATATACATAATATAGTAATAAATAAAAATTAAAAATGAAAGGATACTTAAATCATATGTATATAGTGTATATATATTGAAGATACCGAGTAGGCTTGTCAATAGGTAGGGCTTTATCTTACCCAAGCCCACGACAATCGTACAATACCTGTATCCATAGTCAATAAATAAATATCAGACCCAGATCCTACCAAACCCATTAAGAAAAACAAAATGGGTAAGGATAATGTTTATACCCATAAAATCACTACAAAAAAAAAAAAATTAATTTTAGCGGGGGTTAAAAACCCCCGCTAAAACCTTTAGTTGGGGTTTCCCAAACCCCCACAGTTACATGTCCTGCTAATTCTTAGTGGGGGTTTTCGAGCAACCGCAATTACAACCCCCACTAATAATGGAGTGAATTTGTGGGGGTCTTTTTTTAAATTAGCGGGGGTTTAAAACCCCCGCTATGATTAAAAAGTATTTTTCGATAAAATTTTAGTGGGAGTTTTAAACCCCCACTATTAATAAAACGTATTAATTTTTTGTAATTTTACTGGTGATTTTAAACCGCCGCCAATAATGAAAAATATTATTTCATAGAATTATAACGGGGGTTCGGAAACCCCCGCTACTAATAAATACTTTATTTGTTAGAGTTTTAGTAGGGGTTTTAAACCCCCACTATTATTTTGTATTTCAATAAGAGATACTATTTTATATAATTCATGTAGCGGTTTGAACCCCAGCTAGTATTAAAACATATATTTTTTAGAATTTTAGTACGGGTTTCCGTATCCCTATATGTCATTCCATTTACATACCAATAAAACTGGATTCTCAAAATTCAACACAAGCCATTTGATTTTAAAATCAATTCATAGAACTAATTCTCAAAAGCATCAATATTCTCAAAAACATAAAGTTCATGATTAAAAGTACAAAAACAAATGTATAACTCAATTTTCACATATAAATTCTTAAAGTCAATTCTAATATATACTAAACTATTTAGTGTTTCTCAATGAACACTATAGATAAGTAGCTAGTGGGAAGCTTCATTGTGATCTTGATTGCTAGCACTTGAAGATCTTCCTACTGGAGAAGTAACAGGTTCGTGTTGACTACCTGCATCATGTTGTGCCTGTTGAGAGAAAAATGATTATTTTAAAGATCAATACACCAAATTAAGCTATAATCAATCATTCCAAAATATGAAAAAAAAAATGTAGGCAAACACTTGTGGAGGAGGTGGATCGAAAATAGAAGCGAGCTCATTAGGAAGTTGTCCTTCTTTAATCAGAATATAGGTCTTGAATGCACTCATAGCATTTTTCAATTGTGACTCTAGCTGAACCAATCTATCATCATTTTGAGGATTACAAGATGCACCATTTGATGAAAAGCCGCCCAAACTACGCAGTCGAAGGCTTGTGTTCCCAAAGGAAGATATGGGTGTAACTCCCAAACCCATACATCGTACTCGTCCAGGATGCTCCTTTCCTAAGATCTTAGCAACAACATCATTAGGTGAAATCATGGAGTTGGCGACAGGATCATGACTCATTTCTTTCTCAAATTGCTCCTACAAGTGCAAAATAGATATAAGATACTATTCAATTAATTTCTATCTTCTATGTTGTAAGTTGGGAGTAGAAACTCAATAAATTAAAAAAAAAAAAACTTACTCCTTGTTCCTTTGCCATGTCATTCACCCAAGATCCATCTTGATGTTTATGAGTTGTAAGGAATAAATGACCAGACCCACAGGATGTCCATATTCCATTTCCTAAAGTTTTCAAATGAAATACAATTAATATATTTATCCATATCAATGTAATTCTGAAAAAAATAGCAACAAATTAACAAAAAATATTATAACTACTATCTCATGTCTTCTTCTTGCATTAGATTTTGATCCTCAAGTATGTGACACTATTTGTTTCTTTCTATTCTCAGCATTCTTCTTACAAAGTGCCTATAATATTATAATTACAACATTAAATATATCGTACTAAATCAAAATCACATAACACTAATATATTTGCAATATTACCTGTGTCTCCGGTTTTAAACGATAATCAACATAAATAGCCCATTGATCTAGTCTAATGCCCTTTGGAACATTGCTTATCAGCTCATCTCTACTCTTTAAAGGATCATAAAACTCGTTCAAAATCCTAAGTCTACTTCCAGCCCACTTCTTTCCAATAGATTGTAGAACATAACGTCTAGTAATGTTCTCATTCGTCTTGAAACAAAATCAAGGCTTCAAGAAAAAAATTACCAAATTTAATGAATTCTTCCATCTACATGTTAAATTACCAACATTCAATAAAATAACTATTATTAAAGTAATCATTATACCTTAATTACATTATCCCAACAATGGTCAAGGTAGGGCATCGGCATATCTGTGCACTTTTTAAAGTTGATTGGGAACATGGATGAATCAATAGCCAAATTTCCACAAAATCCTGCAAGAAGGCCCTATTTTTCTCCATATGGAAGATTCAGATCATAAAATTGGACCACTATTTGCACTCCATTTGGTAAGTGGAAAACATCTCTTACTTTCAGCTTGATGGTCTTAGTAATTCCCTGGGAATCTGTAATGATGATATGAATAAGAATCACCATAATAAAAATTTAAAATTCAAAATAATTATATTGCCATACATTTACTAGAATTGAGAAAAGAACATCTTGATTGAGAAAAAAAAAAAAACAGATATACCTATTGTTTGTACGGTCCAAAATGTGTATATATGGACCATTCACACTTAATGTGTACATTTTTGTCACAAAAGAATGGTGGGGTATGGAAAATCTCTGGCTGGACCATATAGAAAAAGAAAAGATGGTTGGCATTTTATAACCCAAGAATTTGAACATATATACATTTGTAGAGTAATTTCAATATATTTCCTTTTGATATATATTCATAAAATTCTGATGCATATTTTGTTTGTCTGTCATGTACTCATGTTAAGGAATTGGTAATTTGAAAATATCATTTTCATTTTACCGAAATTGAAGCAAATAATAAGTGAAGCATTGCCAGCCTTTAACTCTCTCCAAATTGGAAGAAGGAAGCATCAATGTTTTCTCTTCCTTAAAAGTCAGGGACCAACAATAGTAACCAGTACCAACATATATAATGGTGCTAGCTGTAAGCTGTAGTATATACTAATTAGTTACAACAGAATCTAGCCAAGAAAGGATATACTATTAATTATTTTTGTCATGATTCCAAATCAAAATTTGATAACATGGGAGGATCCATGAGATATCAATATCTAAAGAGGCATGGAACAAAAGAGAAGTAATTATAGAAAATCAAGAAAGTTCATATATTTAATGGCAGCAGCTGATATTCACGTTCAATACGGCATCCGGCTGACTGGCGGCAGTTTTTCTTGCTTATAATTAATGTCCTTCTCAACGTGAACTCCCTCATCTCTGTCCTTACCATTAATACCCAGTTTAATTTTGTATATTCTATTTTAAAGGAGCACTGTTTCATCTTATTTTCTATATATGCTAATGCTACACCTCAACATTTGTTCCTTCTCATAAATATACATATATACTTCTCCAGAAACCAATTTTCCAATGGTTAAAATTTTAGTACAGAACTATATATTTTCTCAACAAATATAGTAATTATTTTTATTTTTGAAGAGCTAGTTAATTTAATTTAAAAATACATTAATTTCATAACATAGGAGTTTGAAGAACCAAGTGAATTTTCTTATTATTTTATAATAACAAAATTCACTTGGTTCTTCAAACTCTCACCTAAGTAGTTGTCGCCAGTCAAATATTATAAACCTACACTATTAATTATGCAGCTTTCCTTCTGTTACTTTTTAATTGCACCTTTTATTAATTATTTATTCCATATTATGCAATTTCAATAATTGCAGAAGCAAAGTTGATGCACCTGCAAGATTTAAATCCCACCAAGATAGATAGAGTAATCTCCATCAAATAAAATTTCCAATAATTTCAGGCACATTCACATCAGATACTCAAATATAGATGTCACCTTCAACTCAAATTTGTCCCAGATTTTTCCTACTATATGTGCACAATAGTACCTCAAGAAGATGTCACCTATATCAAGAAAAAATGGCTATAAAATCAATAATGTCAAGTAACTTAGATGTATGTATGTATGTATATATATAAACACAAATAGAGAGAGATATAGAGGAAGTGACTCTTACCATGCAATGTAACAAAGTTAACTCATTATTAATGAGTTTGAGAACCAATAATGTTAATCAAAAACCACATGCAAAAACAACTAGAACAACAAGAAAAAAAGAATAAAAACAGCCGATACTAAAAAAAAATTCCATATTAACAAAGAAATAATGTTTGAATATTTGAAACCCTTCACAAAAACTTACTTATATAACAATCTAAACCATCAAATTAGTCAGACATTTGCTCATCTATTTCAATGTCATTATCTGAATCTACTCTAACTTCATCACCATCTTCATCTACTCTCGCTAATTGAATTTTGCATCCTCAATGTCAAAGAACTGTTGAAGATCTTGTTGCTGGTATGGCTCATTTTCATACACACCTTCTTCATGATCCTCACCCATGTCATACACATCTCTTGGTTTAAGATGCACAACGATGTTCCAACCTTCATTAGCCTCATCGTCTACATAGTAGACCAGTTGTGCTTGTGAAGTTTCAATATAAGGATCATGATCTTCACGTTCACCCGTATGAATCAATCTAGAAAAATTTACAGAATTGAAATTCCAAGGATCCCTCTAAATCCTCTTTCTCATGTGGTGTCAGCCCATTGACATTTGAAAAGTATTACCATGAAATGGCCATGATAATTAAGCTCAATGATATCCTTCAACTTCCCATAATATGACAAATCTACTTGCCTTATATTTCCATCCACACTACTTGAAACACATGATGTGTTGGAAGTTCGGAATACTCCACTATTTTGAGTTTTCAATCCATACTCTCAAGCTAGTGTCCAAAATTTAAACCCATTAATATTATATGCCGTGAACCTTCTTGCATCTGTAATTGGACCTTGTGCCAAAAACTTAAGATCAAATGGAATTGAGTTTGTTATGTCTGGATTCATAATCTAAAATCAAAAATAATTTTGTCATATTACAACAATTTCAAAAAGATTCAAAGCAAAGGAAACATGCATTACTATTTGTTACTAACCCTCTTGGGGAACCAATCAACAAACTCTTTATTAACTCTCTTTTCTATCTCTATAGCTGAAGGTCTTTGACCCATTGAACTCCTCTTCATGTGCTCTCTAAATTCACTATATACAATAAATATGTTAGTACTTATGTGCGTGACTAGCTATATCAATTCTTTATAAATCACATCAAATTTAATCTAACTACTCACAATATAAATGGTTAGATCGTTGGACAATTTAGCAGCACATATCGACGAGCTTGTAATTTTTCCAAAGGAGTTAAAGTAAATCTTGAAGCAGAGCCTACTAGTCTGCCAATTTTAGGAAACAATGAAGACCCTTCACATGTTATTAATGTATCATTTGGTTCATCATTAACATGCCTTGGTCTATTTATTTGTGTCTCAGTGTCCTCAAAACACCGTAAGCAAAAAGTAAGAGCTTCTTCAGCTAGGTAACCTTCAGCTATAGACCCTTCTGGTTGTGCCTTATTGCGAACCAAAGACTTTAAGTAACCTAAATACCTATATGAATGTTGGTATATAATTAATAAAGTTATAAGTTTTTAAAAAAAGATCACCTAAAAATGAAAAAAAAAATATATATATACATATATATTTACCTTTCAATAGGATACATCCATTGATAATGTACCGGACCTCCGAGTCTTACCTCATAAACTAAATGAATCGTCAAGTGCACCATAACCATAAAAAATGATGGAGAAAATAACATCTCTAAATGGCACAAAGTGAGCACAATCCAATCTTGGAGCTTTTTAAGTTCCAAGATGCTTAGACATTTTTCACAAATTTGTTTAAAGAATGAAGAGAATTCTATCAACACTGTAGCCACATTGTTTGGCAACACATTGCGAATAGCTAAAGGCAACAATTGCTCCATAATGATATGGCAATCATGGATTTTCAAGCCAAAGATCCTTTTATGTTCCAAATCAACACATCGGGAAATATTACTTGAGTAGCCATCCGGTACTTTGACATTCTTTAAAGTATTGAGAAACTATTCTTTCTTTGAATTTGGAACTGTGAAAGATGCAAGCGGACAGTTACCATTCTCTTCTGGCCAAAGATCACATCTTATAAGCATGGCTTTTAGATCTTTACGAGCTTTACGATTGTCCTTTGTCTTCTTTTTCTCATTTAGAAGAGTGTAATTGTCGCATACATTTTTTGCAATATGCATAACATCTAGATTATGATGCAACAAATTAAACTCCAATAATAAAGTTCAAAAAATATACTCTTCTTTCTCCACTGCTGAACTTCTTTCTCTTTGGCATTTTTTCTCCTAGACCTTTTAATCTTAGATCCATTTTCTCCATCACTAGTTTTAGGTATAGATCCAAAAGCAACATTAACATTCTCCACTTGCCTTAAAATTTCAGACCCTAATAATCTAATAGGTGGATTTCTTTCCTTTGTATTACCATTAAAGCTCATCCGATTCAACCTGAATCTATGATTTCTTCCCAAAAAACGCCGATGGCCCATAAAGCACCACTTCCTACTGAAAGAGAGTCGACAAGGCTCTGCATCAAAGTTACAAGCGGAGCAAGCAAGGCCAGTATGTGTATTCCAGCTCGAAATAATACCAAGACCAGGAAAATCAGTAATTGTCCACAAAAGAGCCGCTCACATTCTAAATTTTTCGTTCATTGAGGAGTCAAATGTTTCCACTCCTTCATTCCACAATTCATTCAACTCCTTAATAAGAGGTTTTAAGTATACATCTATGTTATTCCTGGGCATTCGTGGACCTGGAATGATCATTGAGAGCATAAAAGAGGATTGTTTCATACACATTCAAGGAGGAAGATTGTATGGAATCTAGACCATTGGCCAAATGCTATTGCTAGTGCTCATTGTTCCAAAAGGATTGAAACCATCTGTAACCAAGCCAAGCCGAACATTTTTGGGATCCGAAGCAAACTCAAGGTGCATTCTATCAAAACTTTTCCATGCCTCGACATCTCTTGGGTGCCTAAGCAACCCATCTTTATTATTCTCTAAAGAATGCCATCTCATTTCCTTAGTTGTCTTAGAACACATGAACAATCTTTGAAGCCTTGGTTTTAGTGGAAAATATTACAAAATCTTTGCAGGTTTATTTCTTTTCTTTTTATGATATCCTGAAACATTATCTCCACTTCCTTGACTATTTGACTTCCATCTAGAGGTATGGCATATCTTGCATTCTTCCCTTTCTACACCTTCTCCCCAATATAACATACAATTATTTGGACATGCATGTATTTAAGTATAGTCAAGACCAAGTTTATTAATAACTTTCTTGGCCTCGTAGAAAGAAGTTGGGATCTTCACATCCTCAAATACATCTTTCAACAACTCTAATATCATAGTCATTACCTTGTCACTCACTTTGCACAAGCACTTTATGTGGTACAATTTCACCAAAAATTCTAGCTTCGAGTATTTCTTGCAACCCTGATATAATTCTTCATTTCCATCTTTGAGTAACTCGTAAAAGTCTCCACAATCCTTATTAGACTCATTATTTGAAGTTTCATATTCACCCACTAGTTGTTGTTGTGTGTTAGACTCAGTGCATGCTGTCTTGAAAACCTAAATGCTTAATTGATCAAGATTTCCATAGGATTATTTGGATGCATTCCCTCCTGCACAATATCTATATTTCTAGGAGGCTGTTGCACAATTTTTTCACCATGAAAAGTCCAAATTTCATAAGTTCTTGGAAAAGACTTGCAAATCAAGTGGTCACGTACTACATCTCTACTCTGCCATTTCATAAAGCCACACTTTGGACAAGGGCATTTAATTGCATTTTCAATACTAGCATTTGCAAATGCAAGCTCTAAAAACTTATCCAACCCATCCAATTATTCAATAGTATTACGTGGCTTGGTAATCCAAGACTTGTCGATCGACATTATAAAGAATCTAAGTTCAAAAAACACAAGGTTTTAAAAAAAAATTACAAAGAAAAACCATTATATAAACTAATAAAACAAAACTATTATTTATAAATAAACACAAATACTTACCAATAATTAACTATGGTTCCTTTGCTTTTCTAGATGCAAAAGTTAATTGATGAAAATCACAATGATGATGGAGCTTCCTAGACACAAACAAGATATATTAATGCTCTCATGCATGCATTCCAATTGCAACATCGGAATATAGATGATGATTTTATGGTAAAAGTCTAAGTACAAAAGTGCATAAATGCAAAATGGTTGAATAATATTTTCAACCATTTTGGCCACATTTTCAGAGAGAGAAACAATACTAATTTACATAGTGAGCACTGTTACTCATAAATGAAAAAGGAAATATGTTAAAAATTATTTATTAAATAAATAAACGTAATATTTAATTATACGTAAAATATGAAACATAATTAATATATAAATAATAAGTTATTTAAATAAATTGATTTAGTAAGTTATTTAATTATTTTAACTTATTATTTAATTAATACGTTATTTAGTAAATAAATTACTTAGTAATAATCAAATAATTTTAGTTAAATTTAATTAATTCTCTCAACAATTACTTTAAGCATATCAATATTATTTAATTAAACTTAATAGATTATTACATAAGTATCACCCTATAATCAAAAATTTTATTATAATTTTAAATAAATTTGAAGATTAATATTTAATGAAGAATATTTTTTGAGAAGGTTAATTTATTTATTATATCAAATTAATAAATTTGTTTGATGTAGTTCTAGCTCCATTGTTCTTTTTTTGGTTACTTTTTCTTATCAAGAAATAGTTTTGTTTGACCTTCTTTAAATCCATACGTTCATGAATGCAGAGGGCAGGAAGCAGAAGTCAGAACAAGAAAAAAAATTGAGATTATTTAGTGTCTAGTGCATGCCCATAAGATTGAGGAAACATTTTGATTGGATAGAGGTCAAATGCCCTACTACTTGGGACTTCTAGAGAGGAAAAAAGGCCAACTTCTTAACTAGTGCTTGTAGCCATTTGCATGAACACTTGATGACTACCACTAGTTTCCCTACCATTGTGGAAAGAGGATTTGACATAGCAAATAATGAAAGATTTGAAAAAAGAAAAAAGGGAAAAAAGAACACAACCATGGGTTTGGACAGTTTCTAATTTGATCCTTCACTCTATTATGTTAGTGGTTTGCCCATTTAGAATGTTACTCCTCTTTATTTTTTAAGCTCTCGAATAAGATGGATAATGGGATTAAAACCCAGCAATATTAGATTCACAAATCTCTAGCTTTGTAGTAGTCACAAACCATCTTAAGCATAAAGATAATCATAGAATGTAGGAAATGTTTGTAGGGATAAAATACCTTTTCTCTTCATCTTCTATTAAAGCATAAATACACTCTTTGGTATCCTAAATGTCTGTGGAAATCATTATCTTTCAGGAACTACAGTGGCTTCTATTGCTCCTCTGAAGTTCTATGAAGTCTTTGAACTTTTAAATAAAAGTTTGAAATAAATGTATTTTTCAATTGACCTTAGAGTTAGAAGATTTGAAACTCAATATTTTCTCGTACAGCCAAGTCTCCAAATTTTATGTTCCCTTGCTGGGACTGCATAATTTTCTTTAACTTGCTTTATTATTCTATTGATGAATGTAGGTTACTGCTCATTCCGCATGAATACAGGGTATTTTTTCTTTCTTCCTTTTACTGATGTCTAAAATGCACAAAGCAGATAAGTATCTTTTCTGCTCATTCTTTACAGTATGCTGCCTGCCTTTGTTCCAATTCACAATCCTTCTCATAAAGCATATATTGGTATTCAAAATATGGGAACCAAATTCTTCTTGTAAAGCATATATTGGTATCAAACTAGCAAAACTAGTACTCTAGCAAATGCTTCGACTTAACTTAGTTAAGTCTCATCAGCCACCCATCAAACAAATTATGTGACACCAAATTCTACATTGTTTAGCATCACTCTTTAAACAAGCTCTATTTATGACTACCCAATTGAATGGCGACACATTTTATCTTCTTTCTAATTTGTTCCCATTGTTTTTCTCAATCGCAAGACAGATTCTAGGATTGAACAATACATATATACATCAACAAAGATATTATTAAGTATGATGCACTTCCAAAAACTAAAAGGAAAAAAAATATATCTTCAAAGTTAAGGGGAAATATATCTTCAAATTATATCACATCTCTAGCTAGCTAGCTTCAATAATTGTATTGATTGAAACTCATTAATATCAAAATTTAACACCTAAAATCTAAAAGTGTACTATTTTCAACATACCTAATTAAAGTATGAAGTTTCAGGTCCTATTTACTTCCTCAGGTTCTGGTATATGCCAGCTTTCACTATATAAGCACCCCACATTTAGAATATCAAGTCTAGGAGGTCAAGGGCCTTGTCATTTCTCTTTCTATTTAGAATATTAAGTAAAAAACAAGAAGACAAGTAAAAACAAGAAGACAAGACTAAGACTATCACTCACCCCCCCTAGCCGCTTATTAAAAAACAACATATATAAAAAATATAATGATATTTAAGTCTAAGCCCAAAGCAAGCTTTAAACAAATTACAATTAAATGCCATAAAAGAGTTTAGTATCATCAAAACATATAGAAGAATGTTCAGAATAATTGGGCCATCCAAACAGTAAAACTCATATGAGAATGGAATGCTGATGAAAATAAGAGCAGAAAGAAACAGGATATTTAGGGCATTAACAAGCATTTGAATGTCAAATAGACTTATATTATATTGAAAATGTTAACAAAAATTTGGAGAAACAAGGATAGAAATCAAAATAAAGGCAATATAGAAATGATATGTTTTAAACATACCAATTGTGATAAAGTTACTTCTTCTCCTTTATTTTCTCCATGTAGACTGCGTTCAATAGTCTGCGAGATAAATAAACCATTAAAGAGCATGTCATATTGTTCTTTTTCATTGTTGACCAATACTAATTTCTAGTAGTAATTTCAATGACCAAACATAACCTAATGAATGTCAGGATCATCTTTATAACTAAACAACCTCTTCTTCAATCTAAAGTTTTTATTGTTCTTGATTCTCACTTTGTTGTTATTAGCCAACAGCAATACATTCCCTTGACAAAAGTGGACAATAAAAATAGAAAAAAAAACGTGGAGTCCTCCATTACGGAAGCGAGGTGGCCCGTATCGTAACATTGTACAATTGTTCCAACAGGGCCAATTGAATTCACAGGAAATTGTTGATACCGCTGAATAAAATTTTCCGCATTTTCCTTTTTTCCAATTATACATTTAATTATTCGGTGGGTGCAAAATCAATTTTCCTTGCACTATGAGTCTTGGATAACTAATGTGGATTTGTTTGGATACAGAAAAAAGAAAAAAAAATGGATAATGAGTGAGACTAACTACTCAAATTTTTTAGGATGAAGAAAGAAAAGTAATAATAGAAATAAAACAAATAAACAAAATTTGATTTCCCAAATTTTTTTATCAAACCCTAATTCTAAGAGATTATAGATAGAGATAGAGATAGAGGGAGGAAGAAAGAGGTTTCATACCTTGACAAATCACACACCCATCACCAACTTTCTAAAGAAGAGCATATTTTTAATTTGGATTGAAGAATGCAAATAGAGTATGAGGGTTTTTGTTTGCAGAGGATGGTTTTCTTTGGGAAGAATGAGAGAATGAATACCCGTGAGAAGGAAAAAGAATTGGGGGAAAAAATGTGAATGTTTCTTCTTGGGGGGAGGGCGGGGGAGAATAAGCGGGAGTGAGAAGAAAAAATTGGAGGAGATAATAACAAAAAATTTGGGAAAAAAACTGGAAGATTGGACCAAAAAAAAAAAATCAAAGTAAAATTTTAATAGATAATAAAATTAGCGGCGGTTAAAAATCCCACAATTATAATGCGTTATTTCATTAAAAATATTGTAAATTTTTTAAAATTTAAATATCATTAGTGAGAGTTTAAACTCCCACTAAATATTCAAAACCCCCAGTATCTGCTACTAATTTGTGGGGGTTGTTAAACCCCCACAAAATAACATAATTAGTAGGGGTTTGTATAACCCCCACTAAATAACTCCCACTATAATAATTATTTTTTGTAGTGAATACCCAATACCCAAAAAATACCCAATATCAAATATCCATGTTCCATTTCTCTCCTTCCCAACTTTAATCTTTTTTACTCAAAAAGCTTTATTTAGTTACCATTTTCGTCAAATCTAAATCCAAAAATATATTAAAAATAATTAATTTTGGATTACGAATATTTATGATTAGATCTGATCCATCGCATATTTTAATAAAATAAAAATTCTAAAATTCGAATCGAACTCAGATCGAATTCGAATTAATATCCAATCCATTGACAGGTCTATTTCAAAATTACTCATTATCCAGATACTCAAATTTAACTAGTTAACCCAAATTACTTATATCAAAATTAAATTTATAATAATAATAATGGCATACTTGAAGTGTATATTTAAATTTTTAATATATATAAAATAAAAAAATTAAAATTATTTTGGATTTATATATTTTCAATAGCTTTGGACAGTGGAGAAAGAAAGATTTTTATATTTTGGTGCTACATATTCAAATTTTCAGTAACATAAAGTTAAAATTTTCTACTATTTACATATATTTGATTGAATATATTACTTGAAATAATAATATTTAAAAAAATTAAATGAATAAAGTTAAAGAAAGAAAAAATAATATCTGAGAGGAAAAATAGAGAGAGAAAAAACATAAGATGGGGGAAGAGAGAAAAAAGTGATAAATACTCTTGTGGTTCTTATTTGTTTAATATACCAAAAATTAAATATATAAATTAACTAAATTAAATTAAATGACTAAATTAAAAGTACACTCTTTTTTAATATAAAAATCGAGTTAGCTTTTTTAAAATATGCTGAAAAAATTAGACAATATTATTAAATTACTCTGACATTCAAATATTATGTAGTTTTAGCATTCTAATTGACACTAAGAAAATTTGAAAAAGATAAAAAATTAGCAAAATCAAAACACAATCCAAAAATTGGATCTAATAAACTAGACCCAACCATAAACCCAATGAGACTTGGATTTGATAGGGTAGGGTCTAGTTTAGAATCTATTATTTGAGTATTTTAGAATATGTGTCTAATTGGATTTATGGGTTGAGTAGAGTAGGATAAATATAGGGTCTAATTATTTGAATATATTAAGGTATGAATTTATGGTGGGTAATACCCTATCTATTGATGGGCCTATTACCGAGTTTTGATATGTAAATCATATGTGTATGTGTATACCATATTAATGACATAAGTTAGAAAATAGATAAAGTACCAATATTAACTTCTTCTATAAATATCCCAATTGTCGCTCAACATAATACCAATAGCTTGTAGCTAGTTACACGCACAAATTCTTACAAATATCGTAAAGGATGGAAGCACGAGTGGAAGTAATCTCCAGAGAGAATATCAAACCCTCAACTAAAACTCCCCATCACCTCAAAAAGTTTAAACTTTCATACCTTGATCAATTAATACTCCATTTATACATTCCCATGGTTTTCTTCTACCAAGCTAATGAATTAAGAGGCTTGATTTGCTCTAATCATCAACAAACATCTCAAAAGCTGAAACAATTTTGGAAAAATTGGAACATTGATCCTTTAATTATTGTCAACTTTTTAAATGGTCTATTTTCTATTGCAACTTGCATATTTAGTTTATTATCTTAAATTTGCCATCAAATTTAGTTCATTTTTTTGCAAATTTAGTCCTTCGTGTCGCTTAATTTGAAATCAAGCCTAAAATATGTCCAATCACCTTTCATTAGGCCAAAATTTGGGACCTTTTGACCATGTGTATTCAAGTACCACATCAGCTTAAAAATTTAACTAAATCTTAAATTTGAAGATGTGATTTAAGAAATAATCACTGCACTTATATTTTTCTAAATTTAAAAATATGAGAAAAAAGGTTGGTCACATTTTTCACCTATAAATATTCATTTTTATAATAATTGTTTTCAACTTTTCATATATATGTACTTTCCTGAATTATAATTTGAATAACTATATTTCTTAATATCTTTTTTAAGTTTTGCTTCTTTCAGATTAAAAAATAACTGCAGCAATTGTTTCCTAAATCAAGTCTTCAAATTCAACATTTAGTTAAATTTTAAGCTTATATGGAAAAGATATGACACCTGAGTACACATGTGCCAAAAATCCCAAAATTTGGTCTAATGAACGGTGATTGGATATGTTTCAAACTTGATTTCCAATTAAACGGCCCGAAGGACTAAATTTGCAAATAAATGGACTAAATGTGATGACAAATTTAAGATAATGGACTAAATATGCAATTTCAATAGAAAATGAACCATTTAAAAACTTGGCAATACTTAAAGTGTTTCTTTCTACCCATTAGCTAGAAGGATTGAAGATGATTTCTTCTTTGATTGCAGTGATGCTGGTGTTGAGTTCATCGATGCTCGAATTCATGCTCAGCTAATGGATGCCATAGAAGAGCCCAACGTGGAAGAATCGATGTTGAAGCAATATCTTCCAATAGATCCTACTGTAGGCGGCCTTGGGGAATTAGGAACCCTTTTCTATGTGCAAACCACTTTCTTTGACTATGGAGGAATTTCTGTTGGAGTCTGCTTTTTGCACAAAATAGCTGACTGCACGTCTATAATGGTGTTCCTCAAAGCTTAGGCAGCAACATGTAGAGGAGAAACTAAATTTTCTTGACCCAATTTCGATTTAGCCAGCTATTTCCCAGGAAGGGGCTTTCCTAGCTTTGATTTCTGGGGAATATTGTCCATGTCCAACAAAATGCCGACTTACATGACCAAAAGGTTTGTGTTCGATAAGGAAAAACTAGCAGCTTTTAAACAAGCTGCTATCTCCCCATTTGGATCAACTGTCAAAGATCCTACTTGAGGAGAACTAGTCTCAACTTTTATCTGGAAAAAATTTCATGGAGGTGAATAAGAAGAAGATATTTGCTGCTATCCATGCTGTGAACGTGAGAGCAAGAAAGAGCCCACCTCAACTTCGAGAAAATATTTTTGGGGGGAAAATGCAATTTTAGTCCCTCATCTTTGGACACACATCAGTTTGGTCCATTAAATATTTTGAATTTCAAAATACGTCCTAAGAATAAAAAATTTCAGCACATTGAGTCCATTTTCTTGCAATTTTAGCCCTTTCTGCTGGAAAATATCAAAAACCTCATCGGAATGTTGCACGCTCTGTTCACGTGATGTTTAATTTGGGGATTTTGTGACAGCTGTCCTAACTGCTTCACTTACGCATACCCAATTGGCCAACAATGCCACGTCAATTGCTAATGTGTATTGGAGATACACATTAGCAACACATGTAAAAAAAAGCCACGTCAGCTTGCTTGGGCGGCAAAATGAGGAAGAAAATGAAAAAATTAAAGCAGGCAAACAAAATCATGTTTTTAAAAGGGGGAAAAAAGTAAAAAATCACACAGTTACTCTTACAACCTCAGCAGTCGAAATCCCTAGAACCCCAAATCCCAAAAATTCCATTCTGATCACTACCTTCACAACGTCAATCTGAACAAGGATTTGTAAGGGCAGCAACTGAGGTTATGAAAGAAGCAAGCGAGATTCTAAAGCCAAGCATTGAAGATGGTCTTCAAACGCGTGGAGAGACACTCTTATCTACCACCACCTCCGTACGGTTAGTAGATAAGGAACTTTTAATGCTTTTTATGTTCTGAATCTTTGGTTTAATGGTTTAATAGTTAAGATTCTATCAATGTGGACCCTTGCATGCCCTGAAAAATGATTTGTTTCTTCTGATTATTCCTATTAGGGTTTAAAATTATTTTTGAGCAACAAGGTAGTCCTTTTTATGCACTAAATGCCTATTTTTTATATTTGTTTATAGCATGTGGGGTTGTATGTTCCCTGGGGTCATTGTGTGCGTGTGGGTTTGGGGATATATGTAAATGTGGTCCCTTCTTTTATATGTGCCCATGTTTGATTTCCTGAGCCCTGCTTAGTTGATTTGTTTATTCATTTTTTTATTTTGCATGTGATGTAAAGATCTAAAGACAAGTGCAGTTACTGTTGCTATTTACTATGGAGGGGATTTTGTTCTTGTTCCAGTGGCAAAGTATGTAAGGGGTAGAGTGTCTAAGTTTGACTATGTGTCTGTAAAAGAAATGAACATAAAAAACCTTGATGCTTTCACTACTAGTTTGATTGGGGAACAATCTAGGCAATACTACACCAAGATGAACAATAGTTTTAAGCTTGTGAGAAATGACAAATAGTACAAGAAAATATGTATGGATCATGTGAAATCTAAGGACAGAGATATTGACATTTACATTAATGGTGTTGTGGTAGAGACAGGTAATGATAAACCTAAAGAAATTGGGAATGATACTCATGCTAGTAAATCAAGCATAGTGGATGAACCTGAAAATGCTACAAATTGTGAGAGTGACTTTGGGAAAAAGGTTGATGAAGAAAATGACAGTGAGAGTGAGGAAAATGACAGTCATAGTGAAGAAAATGATGGTGGGAGTGAAGAAAATGATAGTGAGAGTGAAGAAAATGATGGTCATAGTGAAGAAAATGATGGTGGGAGTGAAGAAAATGATGGTAAGAGTGAAGAAAATTATGATGATATTGAAGAAAATGATAATGATGAAGAAAATGAGAGTGACTGTGAACAAAATGAAAATGAGAATGCAGAAACTGAACCAGCAATAAACTTAACCACTGATAATGATGCTCCAATAGAGATTTTAGGGATTTTTCACCAAACACAACCCTTACCACAGACTGATTGGCAGGGGGGAGATGACAGTGGTGATGAATTAAGTGATGATAGTAACTACAACATTGATAATGGTAGTAGTAGTGAGGAAGGGAATGACCATCTGTTTGAAGAAAATGTTGACCTTGATATGGAGTGGGTTGGAAATGAGGAGTGTGGGGATGTAAGTGGAGGTGAGCAAGGTAATGGTGAACACATTGAAGGTGATGGTTCCTTTGATAGTGAGACAGAAGATGATATTAATTGTGACAGTGGAATAGAGTTAGATGAAATTGAAAGTGATGGGGAAGGTGAAAAAGTTGTTACACCTGTTTTTAATGCAAGAAAACCATTTGCTCCAAGGTTTTAGTTAGGTATGCAGTTCAAAGATAAAAGTGAATTTAGGAAAGCTATTCATGCTGAAGTTGTTCAAAGCATGAGGAGTTTGTAGATAAAAAAAAATGATAAGGAAAGAATTTATGCAAAGTGTGAAGATGAAGGGTGCCAATGGAAGATTCATGCATATAGGGTAAAAGATGAATCAACATTTTAGGTTCAAACTTTTAACCCTATACACAGTTGTAAGCCATCATATGAGGTTCGCAATGTGAGTTCAAGCTATATAGCTGAATGATTTATGAACAAATTAAAAACTGACCCTAAGAGATCTACTGAGGGTTTTAGGGTGGAAATCATGGAACTGGTAAGGTGTGGAGTACCAGTTCATCAAGCTTACAGAGCAAAAAGAAAAGCTCTTAAAATGATTGAAGGAGATCCTGAATTGCAGTACTCAAAACTATGGGATTATGTGGCAAAACTTAGGAGAAGTAATCTAGGATCTACAGTCATATTAGGAATGGATTATAGCTCTGGTTCCAACAAATCCAACCATTTCTACTATTGCTTTGGGGCTTTAAAAAGAGGATTTCTAGCAGGCTGTAGGAGGATAATAGGAGTACATGGATGTCATCTTAGTGGTCCTTACAAGGGGGTTATTCTCACTACTGTTGGTGTTGATCCCAACAACAAACTATTTCTAATAGCTAATCTTGTTGTTTCTAGGGAGCCAGGGGACACATGGATTTGGTTCCTTACACTTGTAAAGCAAGATCTGAACATATTGAGTCCACATGAGTACACTTTCATATCTGATAAATAGAAGGGCCTCATTCAGGCTTTTGAATAAGTGTTTCCTACCTCATAACATAGATTTTATGTGAGAAACCGGTGGAAGAATTTTAGCAATGCTAGTTTTAAGGGGTTACAGTTCAAAGATGCAGTATGGAAAGCTGCTAACTGCACCACTGTGGGTCAGTTCAAGCAAGCAATAAGGGACATGGCTAACATTGACCAAGCTGCAGCAGACTGGTTCAATGATAAGCCACCCTCACAGTAGAGCAAGTCTCACTTCACTACATTTTCAAAATGTGACATGCTCTTGAATAATTTTTGTGAGTCCTTCAACACCTCCATTTTGTATGCTAGAGAAAAACCTATCATCACCATGTTAAAATGGATTAGAGAATACCTCATGACTAGATTACAGAAGAATAAGGATAAGGCTGCCAAGAGTTGGAAGGGATCAATTTGTCCTTCAGTCATTGAAATGATTGGTGAGCACATTAAGAATATAGCCGACTGTATCCCTAGAAAGTTAGATGATTCACATTTCCAAATTACACATATATATGGTGGCCAATTTTGTGTTGATTTGGAGTAATGGACTTGCAGCTGTAGAAAGTGGGAATTGACAGGATTTCCATGCTTGCATGCTTGTAGTGCTATCTGTAGTATGAGACAGAATTCTTTTGACTTTGTGGATCAATGTTACACTGTGGAGTGTTGCAAAAGTGTGTATGCAAATGCTATAATGGGGATTAATGGGCAAGAGTTGTGAGGAGAAACACTTTATATACCCCATTTGCCCAGATTTTGGGAAAAAGAAAGGAAGACCTAAAAGAGCTAGAAGAATGGATGGCGATGAACTTGTTGTCAAAGATAAGAAAAGAGAAAGGGGTAGGGCAAGAGAAGGTGAAACTATAAAATTGAAAAAGAGGCAGACATCACTAAAGTGTGGTTACTGTAAGAAGGAAGGCCACAACAGCAAAACATGTCCACTGAAGTTGCTTGGTGAAGACCAGGATAAAGGACCAAGCTCATCAGGTAGAAGGAGGAAGAAGGTACCCTAATTAAATCTGTTGACATTGTAGTCACTTTATTTCATCTCTTGAACTTGTTTAATATGGTTTCTTACTGTTTTTCAAGTTAAAAATGCCACTGATGATCAACAGACAAGGCCAAATATTGAAGGGTTTGAACTTGGAGCAATTGCAGCAGCTGTTAGGAAGAAACTAGAGGTATGTGTATATTTCAGTTCATTTATCTTAATAACAATGTTGATTTCATTTATGTTGATAGGTTAGGAGAAAAGCTACAAAAACACAAGGAAAAGGAAAATGCAAGGTATAAGCTCTTTACTCTATTATATTTGAGTTAACAAGTTTTGAATTTAAATTACATTAGTTTTTGATCAGGCAAAGAGTGGGAAAATAAGAGGCAACCTCACGCCGCTTCATCATAGACTACAAAGGTAATCAATATTATTTTTTTATGTTAATATGTAACTTAATAATGTGGTTTCTCACAATCACTTTATTTGATTTCATTTATATAATCCTATTTTCAGGAAAATGCATCAACCTCCTCACAAGTTCCTGGACCTTCTATGTACTAGCAACTGCAACTGTCTCAAACTCAAGGGAGTCAATCATCCCAATGCACCCTCACTCAAGTTTCAAATTCAAGGGAAAAAAAGTATGTGACTTTAAGCAACTTGAATTCTGCAATGGACCGACTGCAAGGCAAGAAGAAGTATGCCAAAAAGAAGAAAAAGACAACTTGAAGTTTTGTAAAGTTTGTGGGAAGATTTTGGGCAAGTTTTTGCAACCCAGACAGCTTGAAGACCATATCCATTCATTTTTTTGTCAATTCAAGTTCAATTGTGCAGTAATTCTTTCAAGATTATTAGGCATTTGTATTACTTAGTGGTATTGATTACACTTAGTGTTCTATTGTGATCCAGTGCAACGTGCACATCAGTAAATGATATTGGTCTTGTTTTGCTACATACAATTTTTACTGGGATAATTTTTATGAATTCAATGCAGGTTTTTCTGCCTCTGGTTCCATTTCTGTTCCAGTTTTGACCTCTTTATTCTACATATACTTGTTCTTGAAATAAATTCAAAACTTGCAAATAGGTTTCAAACATATTCTCATTAATGGACAAACTAGGAAGCATAATTAACAAACTTGCCAATTACAAGAATACATTACATATAAAAAGATCTAAGTTAGAAGCATTACATTAGATCAAACCTACATAAACCTAGCAGCATAAAACAGAACTCCAGCAGTTATTTCAAAATGCAGACAATCCACAGCACCACAAAATAAAACACAAAACAAAGCCCCAGACACCAAAGCAGAATCTTGTTTCTCCTCCTCAACCTAGATGTCCCCAACTCCATTGTGTTAATTCGTCTCAGAAGACTTGGAATAATATTCCTTGACCTTGCACACATTGGGGGGGGGGGGGGGGGTCTGGCCATTGAAAAAATCCACACTTGTTCCTCTGCAAAACTACATGAATCAAAAGGAAAAATGGCAAAAAAATATGCTACAGCTTTTGGGGTCAGAGAAAAAACCCAAAAAAGAAACCTGCTCGGAGCATGTGTGGAACCTTCTACCTAGGTTCAAATCAGTCCATGACGTCCTCACCTAAGCTCTGAATCCACAGTAACACTCCAGAGGTGCGAACGAATAGCTTGAAGCAGAGGAAGAAGAATAAGAAGACATTGGAGAGAACTAATCTTTGTAGAAAATTTGAGGTAAGAAACTAGCAAATTATTAGGGCTAAATGTGATTTTTTCGCTTGGGGTTGTATCTTGTAGAAGGGAAGTCGTTTTCTTCCTCATTTTGCTGCCCAAGCAGACTGACGTGTCGGTTTTTTTTCTTTACATGTGTTGCTGATTTATATCTCCAATACACATCAGCAACTGACGTGGCATTGCTGGCCAACTGGGTGTAGTTAAGAAGAGTAGTTAGGACAGCTGTAAGAAAATCTCCAAATCAAACATCACGTGACCGGAGCGTGCAACATTCCTGCAAGATTTTTTGATATTTTCCAGAAAAAAGGATTGAAATTGCAAGAAAATGGACTCAAGGTGCTGAAAATTTTTATTCTTAGGATGTATTTTGAAATTCAAAATATTTAAAGAACCAAACTGATGTGTGTCCAAATATGAGGGTCTAAAATTGCATTTTCCCCTATTTTTGGCAATAGCTTCATGTTTACATCGGCATTCCCAGATGCTAATAAATTTGAGGAGGTTGAAGAATTTCATGAACTGGTAAGGAAATTGAGAAGCTCCATAAGAACAATCAATGATGATTACATTACAGAAGCACATAGTGGAAATAATTATCTATACGATCTCTACAATTGGGTTTCTCTAATTATGGAGGGGGAATTGGAGTGGCTCCCTATTAGCAGTTGGTGTAGCTTTCCATTTTATGAGGTAGATTATAGCTGGGGAAACCTAACTTGGTTTTCCACCACAGCCTTCCTATTAAAGAATTCTACCATTTTGGTGAGCAGCAGATGCGAGGATGGCGGCATAGAAGCTTGGGTCACCAAGAACATCCAAATAAAACTCATTTCTACTAATATTGCAAAGGAAAACCGGCTTGTGAAAAGTTCTTGAAAGTCTACACTAAATTGCTGGAAGTATTATATATTCAGTTATAAATTGAACTACCTAATAAGGACATATAGATGTCTACGTACTAGGATTTCCATTAATAAGTGATGCCATCGGTCCAGTCGTGTCATTAGATAATGAAGGGGCCTCAAAGGATTACATGTCAATCATAATAACAGAGGGCAACTTTGAGATGCACCTGTTATATATGTTTCTTGATGACATTTTGTTGGATATTAACCATGATTTATAGAGAGTTCTTGGCCAATTAATGAGTTTATTTTTTGAATGTTCAATTGCAATACTGTTTAATTTACTTTGATAATTTTAACAATTAATGGTTTAAAATTCCCAAACCAACTTTCATTTTAGGACTCAGTCCCTATTCACTCTTTTTTCATTTTTAACTTCCCATTTATAACTTTAGTTTTCAGTTCATGCCCCACTTGAGTGACTGATTTGTGCAAACCCGACGTCTAGTGGTTCAACGACGATCTAATTGCCATTTTCACTCTGGTGTTGCAACAAAATTTTCATCTCTTTCACTGTCTTGTTTGGGGACTGATTTTTCTTCATTCTTTTTGTGGCTGTAACTAGAAAGGTTTCTATTTTTGCCTCTCAATTGCATGGCATAAGAGGTAAGTTGTGTAATTTTCTGTTATGTTATTTTTGTATTGAAATACAGAAAGAAATGCAGTACATTACTTTATTTGCTTCTTGTTTGATGCTGGTATAATTATTTTAGGTCTGAATTTGATATACTCAATTCACTACAGTTGGTCTTTTCTTTTATTAAAAAAGCCCCTAATATAAGTTTTCCAGTACTTGAACACTGTCAATTTATACTTAAGTTATTATTTTAATTGTATGCTTCAAATATTAGTTATTTGAATTTAGTAATTATATAATTCATATCGGGTGTAGTGTATATTAGTTGTTTGCAACTGAAATTTATGAATACTATTTGATTTATGGTGTATACAATGTCTATACATCATGTTTAAGCATTTCTTGGGCATCCATTCTTGCAAACCCAAGATTAATATGATTAGTATTATTTCCAAATAATATGGTATCAAAATTCAAATTTTCAATATTTAAATTGTGACTTGCAGTATAGATCTCCAATTTAGTATTAATTCAGTATTGTGTTCCACTTCTTTCGGTAGCAAAATTCAAGTTTTAGTATTTTAATTTTGACTTTGCGGTACACAAAACCTCCAAATCAGTATGTTGTGCAGTTTTTTTTATACAAAAATTGAAACTTTCAGTATTTAAATTATGAGTTGCAATACACAAAACCTCCAATTCATTATTTTGTGCGAGTCTTTCTAGTACAAAAATTCAAACTTTTAGTATTTAAATTGTGACCTGTTATTCTAAAACTTCCAATGCAATATTTATGAAGTTATGTATGTCTATCTTTTCTATAGAAATAATGGAAAAAACTTGAGGACTTACACAACATACTATCGAAGATAACAAAGACTCCGAGCTACATTCTCGATGTTCTCCAGTCTACTTTAAAAATAGTATGAAAGAGCTAGACGGTAAGATGAGCTTCAGACACACTGAAGCACTAAAGAGAACCCCATTTTCTGTGTACCTTAAAATGAACAATTGGAGTAAATTGAGTGCTAATAGTGTTATTAGAGTTGAAGCTCTCTTAAGGAGGTTTGATATTAGGTGTTGTTCTTTTATTTTTGTTAACAATATTAGGCTTCCTTTTACTACGAAGGAATTTTCTATTGTAGTAGGGTTGTAGCACGTGGGGCAACATATGAATTTTGATATAAAAATAGAGTCAGAAACTGTTAAACAATTATTTGAAGAAAAAAATAAGAATGTCACCCGACTCGAGATTTGTAAAAGATTGAAAGAGTTAGCAGAAAAATATAGTGATCAAAATATAGATGATTTTGCTAGGATGTACATACTACTAGTTTTCAACTATATTTTGTTTCTAACTAGTAACTACTCAACACTTAGATTCCTTCTATCATACGTGGATGATTTATCTTCCATTGGCCTTTATGCATTAGGAGTTGGTGCATTTTAATATTTGCATGATGAGATTTTGGTGCATCTAGGAGGTGAAACAGGTAAATGTCCAAAAAAGGAATACTT
The DNA here is from genome assembly GCA_018894105.1 of Jacaranda mimosifolia. Lineage (NCBI taxonomy): Eukaryota > Viridiplantae > Streptophyta > Magnoliopsida > Lamiales > Bignoniaceae > Jacaranda > Jacaranda mimosifolia. The sequence goes on along the minus strand of CM032130.1, from coordinate 10,337,159 downwards.
TGATGGATACAATATTAGCTTGATGGGAAGTTAATGGCATCGTTACTATTAATATTTTTGATTACTAGTATTGAGTAACTATAACATTGCATACTTCTTCTTTTGAATAATAGGCTTGGGTTTATAAACATATTCCTTGCTTGGGAACATCAAATTCATTACGTTTATTTCCATGATTTCTTTGATGGTATGAGAATAAGATCCCCACGAAAGTTGTTGATGCAGAAGAAAAATTCAAGCCGATTACTAGCAATATGGTAATAACTTATATTCCTTATCTTTGTTGTTATAATAGTTTTTATGTACATATAAAATTACAAACTAAGCTGCAGAATTATGTTTGAATAGGTTCTGGATATTTATTCATTCCCTATTGAGGAGAAATTGTTATTACGAATACATCATAGAGCACCAACCATTGATGTGTATGGCTTGCTAGGAATATTGAATGAGAAAGAGAAAGAAATAGAATTACTGAAAGAATGACTTTTCTTTCTTAAGAATAAAGGACTTGCTATTGGAGTTGAGGCTGATGAGGAGGAAGATAAAGAGAAATCAAAAGAAAAAGAGCCAGAAGAAGAGGAAGAGAAAAAAGAAGAGGAAGATAGTGAGGAAGAAGAGAATGAAGATAATGAGGAAGAAGAGGAAGGAGAGAATAAGGAAAAAGTGAAAGAGAATAAGGGAGAAGATGAGGAAAACGAGGTTGAAAAAGAAGACGAAGAAAAAAAGCAAGAGAAAGATGAAAAAGAGGAGCATGAGAAAAAGTAAGAGGAAGGTGATGATGGTGGGATTCACCCTAAAAGTCCTAAATTATGGGATGTTATACCCTTGAAAGTGACCATAGATTTTATCATGAAAAATATGCAAGACTGAGGTGAGATGACCTAAAAAAGAAAAGAAATGGACATTGTTTCACCGAGCACCATACCACAAAGGACAAGAGTGAAGCAGATTGCTCATAAGGACCATGGTATGAAGAAGAAGGTATGTGTATACAAGTTTTAAATATTGCATTTTGGAGTTTTTATACTTGATGCAAGTGAGACAAATACTGAATTTCATTAGAAAATATACTACATAGCTGGACTGAAGCACTTGATATGTGTATTGTATTTTTTGATAGGAGAAGATAAAGATGTCCAAAATATTAAGTTGACAGAGATTAGATCTACAGAGTCTAATTTATCAGATAATGAGAACATCTTTAATCAGTTTCGAGGACGAGTGGATTATAGAAGGCGGTCCAAGATATCTAATAAAGATAGAGAAATTATTGATTCATATTTGCAACGAGATAAAATGGAGTAATTATAGTGAATATACATTATTATTTTTAAAGTAAGTTTATGATTTAAGTAACATGGTGATTCACTGTTGTAGTGTTACTATTTGGGAGGGGCCTAATCTTCAAATTGGAGCATATATGCTTTGCAATCTATTATTCGGGAAAGAGTTGATGTTAGATTTAATTGATTTCTAAATGAAGATCTTGTGCAAGCCTTCATTCAGAGAAAAATGTGATCACAATATTTGATGTCAGACTTCGTACGTGTGTAGTGTTTGTTTTGTATTTCCAACTACAAATAGTTTGATTTAACAAGTTCTAACATTAATTGTTGATAGGAGGAAATTCTGAAAGAACTTGAGAAAGCAAATAAGAGGCATGCTATGAAACAAGATGAAATTCCAAAATTTATTGGTCAATTGAGCACGAGCAAGTTCCTAGAAGAGCTAAATTTAGATGTGCTAAACAAGTCCCAATTTATTATATTCCCCATTAACAGCCATTACCACTAGTTCCTTCTTGTGTTGGACATGACTGAGAAGAAGTTCATACAGATGAACTCATCCTGGTCTCTCCAGACGAAAGCAACGACAAAAGTTTTTATAAGTTCGATTATATTCGTGATACATTCATCCAAGTATTTGAACAAAAAGTAACAAATACTTTTGCAAGCTAAGTTTTTGACTGGATATCTAAATTACTACTTTGGGTATGTTGTGCCACAAAAAGAAGTGCATATATGTTTTAGTCGCCAACAAAATAGGGACCTGGACTGTGGAGTTTATGTATGTCTTTAGGCTAAGTGTTATACAAAAAACATAAATGATTTCTAGCAATATGCAAATAAATGTTCTATGGATGTGTATCAAGCACATATTGATGTAAACATTCTGACTGATGAGCATGGTTTTCATGTATTCTGGGGGAGAATAATGATGTTTGGATGGTTATTATCTGGATGAATTGACTATTTTGTTATTTTGTACTTCAATTTTGACATTCTTACTGGATAACATTTATAATTTGGGTATTTGGATTATTAAAATGGATGGTGTTTACAATTTATAGTATAATTTAGAAATTTATTTATAAATAGATACTGGTAAAGACATATATGTTAGAGGCTAGCTCAAAATAAGTACATAAGTAGTAGAACTCAACATGCATTAATGCATTTTTGAAATGCATAAACACGAGAAATAAGTACACAATATTGGCAAATTAAGTACACAAATGCAGTTCTAAAGTACAAAACTGCCAATACTGGGTACTTTTTTGCCAATTTTTGGTATAATTCTCAGCACATAGGAGATCAACTTTAATTTGGCCTAATTTGGCCATTGCTTGATCCTAAGATCATGGCATATTAGTCCTAGAACTCATATAGTCATGATAGGTTCACTAGTTTTCCTTGGTGGTGTTAGGAGGATTCATTTGGCTTATGCATCAATGATTTACACTGCTCTGAATGAGAGCACAAGTTGTTAGATGTGATTGTTTGAGTTCCCAACTATTTCAACATATACTATCACAATAATTTGTTCAACAAACTACGATTTTATCGTGTTAGGTTGTCTTATGTGTTGTTGCACAAATCGAATTGAGCCTCATCTCGGCCTTTGGAAAAGTAAGTACATAAACACGAAAAATAAGTACACAACATTGGCAAACTGAGTACATAAATGCAGTTCTAAAGTACATAATTGCTAATACTGGGCACTTTTTTACTGATTTTCGATATCATTCTCAATACATAAAAGATCAAGTTCAATTCGGTCAAATTTGGCCATTACATGATCATAAAATCATGCATATTAGGCCCATGACTCATATAGTCATGACAGGTTTACTAGTTTTCCATGGTGGTGTCAGGAGGATCAATTTGACTCATGTATTAATGGTTTATACTACTCTGAATAAGAGCTCGATAAGTTGGATGTGGGTATTTGAGTTTCCAACCATTTCAACATATACTATCAAGGTCATTTCTTTAACAAACCACGATTTTATCGCATTAGGGTGTCTTATATGTTGTTGCACACTTCTAATTGAGCCTCATCTTGGCCTTTGGAAAAGAAAGTATATAAACAGGAAAAATAAGTACACAACATTAACAAACTGAGTACATAAACGTAGTTCTAGAATATATAACTGTCAAAACTAGGTACTTTTTCAATTTCTGGTATCATTATCAGCACATAAAGGATCGATTTTAATTTGGCCTAATTTGGTCATTGCGTGATCATAAGATCATGGCGTGTCATTATTAGCACATTAGCGATTTCTGGTATTATCCATGAACGGTTTCACATTACTATGAATGAAAGCGTAAGCGGTTGGATGTGGGTGTTTGTGTTCCAAACCATTTCAACATGTGTGTATCCGAACTATTTCTTCAAAAAATCATGGTTTTGTTGCGTCGAGGTGTTTTATGTGTTGTTGCATGCATTGAATTGAGCATCATCTCGGCCTTTAAAAAAGCAAGTACATAAACACAAAAAATAAGTACACAACATTGACGAACTTAGTACATAAACGCAAGTCTAGAGTGCATAACTACTAAAACTGGGTGCTCTTTTGTCAATTTTTGGTATCATTCTCAGCATATAAGGGATTAAGTTTAATTTAGTTTAATCTGATCATTAGACCATGGCGTATTATTATCAGCACATTAGGAATTTTCGGTACCATCCATGAACGATTTGACACTAATATGAATGACAGCGTAAGTAGTTGAATGTAGGTATTTGTGTTCCAAACTATTTCAACATGTGTGTATCTAAACAATTTCTTCAACAAACCACGATTTTGTTATGTCGAGTGTCTTATGTATTGTTTCACGCATCCAATTGAGCATCATCTCGGTCTTTAGAAAAGTAAGTACATAAACATAAAAAATAAGTACACAAGATTGACAAACTGAGTACATAAACGAAGTTCTAGAGTACATAATTGCCAAAAGTGGGTACCTTTTTTGATATAATAAAAAATAAATTTGGACAATACACTACAACAAATTACTCTTTCAATAACAACGCATTTTGTTATGTTAATGCCAAGATTCATTACCTTATCATATTGGTAACGAAATTTTTGTTACTGAAGTTTCGTGTGTTAAAGTTGGTTGCTAAAAGTATTTGTAATGAATTATGACCTAATGGCGATGAAATTTATCATCATGAAAAGTTTGGCATAAATAACGAAACAATGTTAGTTACAATAAAATTATATAGCGTAACAAAATAATTAATTACCAAAACCTTGGCAGTTTTGTCACGTTTTATTTTTCGTTACCAATGCATATTATAATAATATTATTTATTTAATTTAGTGTCGTTTTGTAACAAAATATTTGGTTACGACTAGTTAAATAATATTTTAATTCGAATATAAGCTTCTCATTAGTAATAGAATACATAACTAACAATTTCGTTACAAAAAATATTAAGAATTTTTTTACATTTAGTGTATGCAACTAAATGTTTCATTACCTATGACTTAAAAGATTGTAATATTTTGTTACAAATAAGCAATGTATTGGTTATAAATAAGTAATTTCTTGATTAAGAATGACTAATTTTTTGTTAAGAATTAGTAAATAGGTCGTTACAGATAAGTAAAATAATTCATTATGGATACGCAATAAACAAAAGTGTAAGCACATCCATCTATCCATACGCATAGCACTAACTAGATTCATCTATCCATAGACATAAATATAATTTCAAAACATCAATCACAAATTCAAACTACCAACCAAAGCCATGATAACCAAATGAGTATATCAATCAAATAAAAGTGTTAAGATTTCAAGAAGTATTATCACTCAAGTAACAAAAGAGATCTCTAAAACATATTCTTTAATTCTCGCCAACATCATCAGATAGAGGGCTGCTTCCAACAATCTACAAAAAATGATTCCACGATACACTGCGAATATGAAGAACATCAAATTAGATATTACATATGTTTAACCAATCACTACACATTTATTTGTCTTAGATTGGATAAGTATGGTACATAAAAAAAACAAAGGCTTAATATAACATCAAAATAGCTTCACAAAATAATAGTAATTCATGGGAGGAAGTTGCAATAAAATATTTGTATGATACCGTCTCTTATCCAACATAAACTACACAAAATATTATAGAAGATAATGTTGAATATAAAAACACATTTCATTTAATTCGTCAGCTATATTACCAAATGAGTTTAAATAGTATGTATCATATCATGTTTTTTCAAATAACACGACTTTAAATGGAAAAGTCAATAATAATATCTAAACTAAAAGTTCTCCCAATTATTTACATATATGAAAAGATTGAATATGTGCATGTATAAGCTATGAACTCATATGTTGAAATAAAGCACATTAAAATTCTTGTAACTTAATTCAACTAAGCTAATCATAGTATACATGACAACTGACAAACAATAAAATGAAACAACAATATAAAGCCTCAATGTTTATTCAATAAGTTTCATAACTCAAAATTTTGTTGGTTTGATTCAGAATAAGCTTCAGAAAATTCTGCATATCTGATTTCCCCTATTATTTCAGGTAGTTCATCATTCCCACAACTGTCATATTCATCACATTCTTGAGATGACTAGATACTATCATTTTCAAGAAGACCACAACTATGAGTATGTTGACTATAAGAAACAGGCCAATTCGATTCATGTTCCCCATAATGTATCCAGTGTCAATAGTATGCATAAAAATCTCTTATATGCAAATCTCTTTTAATCTTAACAAGACCTTTTCTTTTAATATTTCAACATGTATTACATGGACGTAGGATTTTATTGTTTAAGTCAATTGCATTTTCCCTTGCAAACTCAATAAATGAGTCAACGCCAGGAATGTACTTTGGAGTGAATCTATCTTTCTCATCTATCCAACTTTTATCCATATCTGCAATAGATATGTAAGCTTGGGATTATCTGAATCATATCCAAATTGAATTTGTTTATTCCATAAGTTTCATGCCTTTTTGGAGCATCAAGGAACTGGCACGGTATTTGAGCTTTAAGAAATTTGATAAATTTTAGCCATTTTTACTTTTGCATTTCTATCGTGATTTGTTGAACTAACAAGTATTAAGAAAAATTTAAAGAGATAGGCCAGAGCATACCAGAGTAAGAGTATTAGGAAAAAATTTTGAAATGAAAATGTTTAATGGTTGAAAACCTCCCCATTCAATAAAGTTGCAGGCATTAGCTAATAGAAAATCATTTGTAATACTTTAAACATCACCTAATGTGAGGAGGTATAACCTTTGCTGAAAGTGTATGCAATTCTTGGTCACGAGCTGCTAATAAATGCACAAGAACATCCTACAAAATCCAACCAAATCAATTATTATCTTATTACACAACTTTACGTGAAAGCCCACAAGTTAAAGGACACAAAGCTAAGAATGCTGACATAAAGGCATCAAATTTCTTAAAAAATATATCAGTTTTGTTCTTTTCATTAAGTCTTTTGAAAAAGGATATAAGTTTTTTCTTTTTATCAAGTCTATGTAGGTCTTAGAAAATCTTAAGCTTTGTTCTCCTACATTTTCCAGAAATATTTTTCAATCCCCAGAAAATTTTTAAAATGAAGGCACATTCCCTAAATTTTTTCCCAAAACAGTCAAATTTTATCTGCAAAAAACCCCTCCCAATTCACCAAAAAAATCATATACCCTAAAAACCACACCTACCCCCTCATTTTCTCACTCTAACTTTCACATCACTCATGCATTTATCACTTTCTCACTTCATTCATCCATATATATATATATATATGTTTACATATATAAAAATATTAAAATTTTACTAGTTAAAATTTTTTAAAACTTATGTTTACAAATTTAATTAAACTAATTGTTGAAAAAATAAATAAAATTTAATTAAATATTATTTATGTTATTACTAAATAATTTATTTATTGAATAATGTATTAAATTGATTAAATTTACTTATTAATTAAATAATGCATTAGTTATATTTAATGTTTAATGTATTAATTAAATATTACATTTATTCATTTAACAAATAAATTAAAATGTTTTAATTTGATATAATAAATAGATTAATCTTCGTCAAAAAAATAATCCTCATTAAATATTAATCTTCACATTTCTTTAAACTTATAATAAAAAAATTGATTATAAGGTGATACTTGTTTAATAATCTATTAAGTTTAATAAATTAATATTGATATGCTTAAAGTAATTTTTGAGAAAATTAATTAAATTTAAGTAAAAATTATTTGATTATTCCTAACTAATTTATTTACTAAATAATGTATTAATTAAATAATGAGTTAAAGTAATTATATAACTTATTAAATTAATTTATTTAAATAACTTGTTATTTATATATTTATGTTACATATTTTATGTATAATTAAATATTATGTTTATTTTTTTAATAAATAATTTCACATGATGTGATTTCATATAATATAATATTATTTATTTTTTAATTTGATGAATCTTTATTAAGTCTTATCATATGAACTATTTAAAAAATTATTTTATTTAAATAAATAACTAAGTTTTATTTATACATAAATCGTAAGTAATAAACAGTTAAATAATTATATTTTAATTAATAAACAATAATAGTTTATAATTAATGTATAGTAATTAATTTTTTTTTATAAATCAATATTAACAATTATGATATAAGCTAATTTTTTATAATTAAGATATAATTATGATTTCATAAATAATTAATATTTATTAGGATATATTTTCTTCCAAATAATATATCATTTACTAATATTAAATTTATAAAAATATAAATTTCAAAATAAATAACCAAATAAATTAATTACACATCCTTTCATTACACCTATATTTTAATCATTATAAATATTATACATATATATACACAGATCATCCAACTATAAATATACATACATATAATACATTAAAAAAAAAAAATCACTTTCACCCTACAAACCCAACAAAAAAATAACTAGTTTGACATCTACAGTAAAGTTTGTCTCCTCCCAAAACATAAAGAAACAAACAACTCATTTTCACATCATTTTCTATATTTTTCCAAAACAAAAATAAATATTTGGCACATTCTCTAAATTTTCTCCAAAAAATCCATTCCCTCCAAATTTTTTCTACAAAATACCCAAAACATAGAAGAACAAGCCCTTACTGAATGAAGAATGATAAATGAGTGAATTGGTATATCAAGACACAAATATCATATATTTATGGAGGAGTGATAAGCTTAGAGGGAAAAGCTTTGTAGTCTTACTTAAATTACCAACAGCTCCTTAAATCATATATTAGTCCATCAATTATGTCTAAAATTGTGGATCTTTAAGTTTTACCTTTAGATTCTTCACTTGATGTAACACCCTACAGGAATGAAAATTGCTTCTCTAAGTTTCTATTCAAATGTACATTCTTATTCAAGGCTCAAAAAAACAGCTCTTGTCTTCTTTAGAAGATCATGTAGCTACTTATATATGTATATATAAATCCCACTATATATTCAGCAGATTGTTTATCAATCTTTACTTCATAAAGAAATTGAATTCCTAGCTTCTTCGTTATCCAATACAAGTCTTATATCTCTACAGTTGTTGCAGCTTGCATATGTTTCAACAAAATAAATCAAAAACCCCTTTATCCTCGTGCATATATATTTTTACATGTACATATGTAGAAACAAATTATAAATATATGTATCTATATCAATTTGAACAAAAAAGAGAAGAAAATACAAAAAAATAAAATAAAATAAAGTTTCAGAAGTTGTATAATTCGTGTAACACCCCTAGAAATTCCAATTTAATATATGAATGTTGTCTTTAATTTTATTTTATTTTATTTTTCTTGAATTTTTATTTATTTTGTATTTTAAAAGTTTGGGGTCAATTTGTAATTTCTGAAAACTTGATTGTGCAAAGCTTGAAAATCTTGGGGTTTGCATGGTTATTACGTTAGGTCAAAGGGGGGCCTAAGTTATATTTATCACATTTGGGCCTGAGTGAAAGCTGACCAAATCTTTGAGGGTCAATTTGTAATTACCAAATAGTACCTAGTATAGATAAGGATAATTTCATTTCCACCCCCCATTTTTCTTTCTTTTCTTCACCCGACGCCTTCTTCTCCCACTCTGGCTATCTCCCATCGGTGGCGATTAACCTAAAAACTAAATCGACCAATCTCTTCTCCTCACTCTCAGCATCACATTCATACCACATGCACACACAAATTTCAGCGAATCAACAGAATACATGAAGACAAACCAAACCACGTCAAGCTTGCGACAGCGAAGCAGTAGCGAATTCACAGTTCTGGGCAGTGGGTTTTGGAGATTTCAGCTCAAGGATTGATGTAGTGTTCATGCATTGAAGATTGGAGTAACGCCTACGGCGGAATTTGACGGCGGAATTTGAAGATGAACTCACGATGGCGAATGGCGGGGTCGCAATTTTGGAGCTCTAATCGAAGGTTTTCCTGGCAACAAAATGGTTAATTGAAGGGTGTGTTGGACAACTCTTGTTGAGAGGAATAGTTTGGGGGTGGTTTTGCATATTTCCGGCAGCGGTTGTGGAGCTTAGACAGAAACTTCTCCTTATTGCGATGATCATGACGGTACCCTTGGTTCGTTGTTTTGAGGTTTCGATAGTTGGTTTGAGGGTAAAGGAGTTGGATGAAATTTTGACATATATATGTATTTATGTCGTATTAATTCTTTACTCTTTGTAATATGCCAAGTATGAGGATTATATATGATTGATTTATGACTACACCTATGTATAGATTATGACATAATATAGAGGGATCGGATAATGTATTATTGAATGATAAGTATGGATTAATTAAGTTAATTAAGTGATTAAACAATGATTTTATGCAATAAGAACTTGAGAAATGACAATTGGGTGATTTGAGATGATATGGGACTAAGACTCGAAATATGCATGTGCCGTTATAAAATTTTGGGAGTTATCGAGTATTGTAAGAGGAAAACCCTAATTTGAGGTATTTAAGACATAAGTGACAATAATTAGATTAATTGTGTCAATCGAGATATTATTGTTGACTTTGGATAATGTTATGAGGATAATTATGTAATTAAGGAATGGATTTCATTATTATACTAGAATCAAGATAGATCTCATAGTTGTTCTTAGAGACTTGATTTGTGTTTTAGTACCAATTGTGTCGAAATTACTATATTAGTTGAGAAGTTCATGACCTTAGGTTGCTAATGGTATAATTACAATTATTAAAAGATTAACTGGATTTTGACTGTAAATATACTCTTTTGGTTAGGTGATGAGGAAGTGGGTCTCAAGGGCCAATAAGACAGCCGACAGAAGTTGCATTTTCTAAGATCTGCCATTTTGACGTTGTTTATATATATATGTTCTTTTGGAATGGGGGTTCAACTTGACTGAACTGAACTGCTCTTGATTGATTGAAATCGCACTCACTTGAGTACTTGATCTTGTTATTGGAATTGTTCTTGCTCGCATGTTCAATTGTTATATGTTACTTGATAAAGTGTCCCCTGTGAGGGTTAATTCTTGTTATACTCTGCCATGAGTTGTACTTGTTTGTTCTGGCGCCCAGAACCTTTGATTGTTATCTGTTATCGTACTTGTTCCTGATCAGTACCTAATATTGTCTTGTAAATTGTTATCGAACTGTATTGTATCTGTTGCCTTGTCAGCATACTTGTTTGACTTAGTTCAGCGGTGCGCTAGGGATTTTTTCCTGAGCATCTGCTTAATTGATTGGTACTTGTTAATTGATTGGAGAATTTAATGGCTGTAGGCTTGACTGGTGCGCAAGGGATTTCCCCCTTAGTATCAACGGTAAGTTAGAGATTTTCCCCTAGGCATCTGAATTGCGCTAGGGATTTCCCCCTAGACATCGCAGTACATGGGATATGCAAGGGATTTCCCCCTTGGTATCTACGGTACGCTAGGGATTTTCCTTTGGGTATCAAGCATTGTGCTAGGAATTTCCCCCTGGGCATTGCTGTGCGCCATACATTATATATGGACACAACTATGTGCCAATCTGCCGCGCTTGGGTAATTGTACTTTTTTGAATGGTATAAGGAGATTCTGATATACATGCTTGTCTAGATTTGTTGGAATGCATATGTTAATCGAGTTTGCTCGATCGTACTTGTTTCTTAATCAATTGAAATATGTTCTTGGAGCAATAAGGCAGGAAAGAATCCTATTTGCTTAACTTGTAAATGCTTGTATATTGATCATTCATGTCTTAATGTTTATATTATGATTTGTTAAGATGTCCTTTCCTTGATAGATCCCTACTGTTCAATATATGAAAATATCCCTCACTAAGTCTTTGGACTTATCCCATTTTTATTTCTTTGTCTCCTCATACAAGTTCGAGTGAAAATTTTGGACTTTTGAGTTTGGGCTGAAGATGCTTGTGTAATAAAATAGGCATTGATATATGCTAATGAGATCTTTTGAATGTTGATTTGATGTTGCGATATGCTATGAACGATGTTATAGACTTCAGCCATGTAAATATTTGTTAGATGTAAGATAATGAATCCTAGAACGTACTTAAATGCTTGTTGTGTTGTTTAAGTTTGAAATTTTCTGCTGCTTTTGAAAAGTTTAAGTTTGAAATTTGTCGGGCTTATTGCTCATTGATAGGTCTCAATTAAGCTTGAATTGGAGTAGTAAGCCTAAGGCTTATCCTAAATGGGGTGTTACAGATGTGGTATCAAAGCCTGGGTTGTTGGTGACCTAGGCATTGATTGTTATTGAGATTCATGGTTAGCCTTCTACTTAAGTTGGGAGGAACGTGAATTTTGGGTAGTAGATTATTTTAGAAAGTTTATGTGATCCTTAGGGGATTAGGAATGAGTCTTGTTATCTAATACTAATCAATTAGACTTCTGTAACCTTGTTCTATAGGATGGCTAGAGCTTCTAGTAGAGGGAAGAAACTGATGGATGAAGATAACGTGGAAAACCTGAAGAACGAAATCATGGCCCTTAAAGAGGAGAAGGAGTATCTTTCTCAAACATGCCAAAGACTCGAAGGAAGGCTTTACGACATGCATGGGACCATACAAGACGAGAGAATGTTATTAGGGCAAAAGACTACATGTTAGATAGAATGATGAAGGAAGAAGTTTGCGTGGGAATAGCAGTCAACCAGATCAAGGAACTCCGAGAGATGCGCCTTCACATAGGAGAAACGTTCAGAACTTGAAAGGCTAATTATAGAAAAACAGTGGACGTGCCTAACCCAATTATGGAAGAGATCAATCGAATGATGGCATATTGGAACCGACCAGGTTATTGGAACTGACCTCGGCATAGACACAGAGGCGGGACCCTCTAGAGTTCGTTCTTTCTTCGGCCGGGGCCATCAGCCAGGAGTGTAGATAGGAAATAGACTAGTCAGGGGGCCAGGCAAGAGCACCTGCGGAGAACATATAAGAAGACCCCAAAGAGTATCCTGATGAAAAAGAAGAAACCCTTGAGGCGAACCCCTTTCTTGAGCAGCCAGCAGAAGCACCCGTGGAGTTAGAGAATTATGAGGTCGAGGGTGATGATGTGGGCCTGGACCTGATGTGGGATGATTTTGATCGGTGGGCAGATGATGAGGAAGACATGGAGAATACTGAATCTGACATCACTAACACTAAGGATTCGGACTAGATGATAAAGTAGTTGTGGATGTGTTTATAGCTATATACATATAGTAGTAGTGTTTTGGATATCAGCATGTGGTGTCGATTAGTTTTTCCCTGTATATACATAGTATATATCGAGATATCCGACCTATCATTTTAACTCAGATCAGGCGGGTGGCTAGTTTGGTATTTGGAATCATGTGTATGACTTTGTTAATATTAGTTTGGTTAGTAATGAATTTCGTCCTTTTAGACGATCGTTTATTTATTTCTTTTGCTATTTTAAGTTGTTACAATTTTATAACTTGTCATTGTTTTCAACTTATATGAGTCATGGATAGCTGAGGTTTTGTTTTACGGCTTATGTTCACAGACTTCAACATACTGGAGAAATCCTAAGGATAAGATGGCATCTCAAGGAAGTGCCGATATTCTTGCACCAGCATAAACAGGTCTTAGAGAAAGACCGCCCGGTCGGCAGGTTAATGCGCCTCGAGTTCCTAGGCGGGAAGCACCTGCCTACCCATGACAACTGCCGGATAAGGAAGTTTCCCAAACTCGTTCGATAGATCAACATGTTATAAATCCCCCGGCAGAGCCTGAACATTAAGAAAGACAAAGGCACAGACAACCTGACCATCAGCCGGCAAATAGAGCAGGGAGGCAGAAGTAGTTACGAAATACCGAGCCCTGGAGCGTTTTAGCCCCCAAAATTCTTTAGTGAACTGGATGACCATAGGACTAAGGAATGGGTGGAAGATTTGGAAAATATATTCGGAACCTTGCGTTATTTAAATGAGCAAAGGGTACGTTTTGTTACATTTCTCTTAGCAAAATTTGCAAGGAGTTGGTAGATGATGATAGATTGTAGGTGGACAGCTGCGGAGACCCCCAAAACTTAGGAGAACTTCATTCAGAGATTTAAGGACAAGTACATGCCCTTAGTAACCATACAAGCCAGGTAGAGGGAGTTTATGGATTTGATTTAAGGGAGTCAATCTATGAGTCAGTATGAGGCTACCTTTAGCAGACTCCTACCATATGCCCCCTATATATAGGAGAATGAGAGCCTGCAGACTCGACGGCTCATTGAAGGGCTACAGCTAGAACTTAAGAGGGGCTTGGCCACATGGGATCTGCAAAATTTCAATTTGGCTTTAAGCAAGATATTACAATTAGAAGCAGAGTTACAAGAAATTAGAAAAATCGAAAACAGAAGGCAGAAAGGGAGACCACATCCTACAGGATAGAGTAGTGCTAGTAGAAAGCAGCCGAAACTACAGATTAGAAGTACTCCTTAAAGAGCTCCACAGATACACCAGGGAACAAATCAGGATAGAACATCGGTACCATGTGGGTTATGTGGAACAGTAGGCCATTAAGAAGCAGAATGCTGAAAAAAACAAGGCAAATGCCTACGACGTGGAAGTGATCAGCACTTCATGAAAGACTGTCCCAGGATGAAGGGTCCAGCACCTACCGAAAAAGGGAAGCAAATAGCAGGAGCTAACGGAAAGCAGAAAGTGAGGACTCGTGCTAATGCTCTAACAAGCAAAGATGCCCCAGATTTGAACAAGGTGGTAAAAGGTAGAATTTCCATTTCTAAAATTTATGGAAAAGCTTTATATGATCCTGGTGCCTTATATTCCTTTATTTCTGTTGTGTTTTCTCAAAAATTAAACTTGCAACCCGAGACCATGGCCTATCAGGTTGAAGTCCAAACACCCTTAGGAATAGGGTTAATAACAAATACCATGTATCGAGATTGCCCGGTAGTAATTGGGGACTGAGTGTATCCCGCTAATCTCATTCAGATGCCCATCCAAGGATATGATTTGATACTTGGGATGGATTGGCTATACAATCATCAGGCATAGGTGAATTATTAAACCAAGCGCATCACACTCGGGGAAGGAATGTTGATGTCATCACGACACTCAACAGATAGTACATCCCCAATACCGATCATATCGGTAATAGAGGCCAGATAAATTTTGAATGAAGGTGGGCAAGGATTCTTGGCATACCTCATTAATAAACCTCGAGATAGTGCCAAGCTTAAAAGTGTGGAGGTGGTAGCTGAATATTCAGAAGTGTTCCCTGAAGAGTTAAATTCGCTAACCCCAGACAGAGAAATATAATTTGTCATCCACACCCTTCTCGAGACCACGCCTTTTTCCAAGACTCCTTACAGAATAGTGCCAGCCGAGCTTATGGAGCTGAAGAACCAACTCCAGGAGATATTGGAGAAAGGATTTACTAGAGCAAGCACATCACCTTGGGGAGGCCCAGTGTTGTTTGTCAAGAAGAAAGACGGGTTCCTAAGAATGTGCATCGATTATCGGGAATTGAACAAGATCACCGTTAAGAACAAGTATCCCCTACCCCATGTAGAGGAATTGTTCGATCTACAGCAAGGGTCAAGAATCTTTTCGAAGCTGGATTAAGGCAAGGGTATTATTAGCTAAAAATTAGAGAAGAAGATATTCAAAAGACCGCTTTCAACTCCCGATTTGGTCATTTTGAGTTTGTGGTGATGCCTTTTGGCTTAACCAACATGCTTGCAGCATTTACGAATCTAATGCACTGAGTTTTTAGGCTGTATCTAGATCAGTTTGCAGTCATCTTTATTGACAACATACTGGTATTTTCCAAATCCAGAAAAGAACATGTGAAACACTTGTACATAGTTCTCAGAGTTTGTAGTCATCTTTATTGACGACATACTGGTATTTTCCAAATCCAGAGAAGAACATGTGAAACACTTGTACATAGTTATCAGAACTCTGAAGAAACATCAGTTGTATGCTAAGTTCAGCAAATATGAGTTCTGGATGGAAAGAATAGCTTTTCTGGGACATGTTATCACCCACAAAGGTATAGAGGTTGATCACTCTAAGGTAGAAGTGATAATCAATTGGAAAAAGCCCGAAAGTGTTATCGATGTTCGAAGCTTTCTGGGACTGGCCGGCTATTATCGAAGATTTCTCTAAGATAGCTGGTCCACTAACCAAGTTAACTCGGAAAGAGTAACCCTTTATTTGGGATAAAGGTTGTGAAAGAAATTTTCAAGAGTTGAAAAATCAGCTAACTACGGCGCCAGTTCTGGCTCTTCCAAACGGACTAAAAGGATTTGTGGTGTATACAGATGCTTCTAATAAGAGGTTGGCATGTGTGTTGATGCAGATAGGGCGTGTTATCGCTTATGTATCTAAAAAATTGAATCCCCATGAAGAAAACTATCCGACGCATGACCTAGAACTAGCTGCGGTTGTTTTTGCAATATCGAAGTGGAGGTATTACCTCTATGGAGCTACATTTGAGGTGTATAGTAACCACAAGAGCCTCAAATACTTGCATTCACAAAAGGACTTAAACATGAGGCAACGTAGATGGATGGAATTTCTAGGAGACTATGATTTCACCATCTCCTACCACCCTGGAAAAGCTAATGTAATGGCTGACGCTTTAAGCTAAAAAGCAGGATTGGCTTATCTACAAGGAACAGGGACGTTACGCAGCTGAGGAATGAGGACTCTGCTGAGACTAAAATAGGGCGCTTGGGCTGCAAGAATAAGAATACAGCCCGAATTGTATGATAAAATTCAGTGAGCTTAAGCTGAAGATGAGTGGATAAGGAGGCAAAAAGAAATGATCAGGGGTGCTAAAGAGTCAGAGTTCATCATTAAGAGTCATGACACCCTTTTGTTTTGAAAAAGAATATGTGTGCCAAGAGAAATTAAGAAAAGACTACTAGAAGAGGCACATAAGATAAGGTTTACAGTACATCTCGGTGGTGCGAAATGTATCAGGATTTAAAGAGACAGTTCTGGTGGAATGGAATGAAAGGAGATATTTTAGATTATGTGCAAAAGTGTCTGACCTGTCAGCATCAATGACTATCAGAATTGCTACAGTCACTTTCAATCCCTGATTGGAAATGAGAACAGGTTACTATGGACTTCGTGACTGATCTACCCACAGCTCAAGGAGGGTATGATAGCATATGGGTAATTGTAGATCAATTGACCAAGTCAGTATATTTTCTGCCAGTCGGGACACAGTATGAGGTTAGGAAGTTAGTAGAGTTATATGTTAAAGAAATCGTCCGACTGCATGGCATTCTGACCAGTATTGTATCAGATTGAGATCCAAAGTTTACGTCGAGACTCTAGAAAAGGCTGCAAGAATGGGAATGAAACTGAAGTTCAATTCTGCTACTTACCCGCAAATAGACGGGCAATCAAAAAGGATGATTCAGGTTTTGGAAGACATGTTGCGAGCCTGTGTTATGGATTTTGGCGGAAGTCAGACCCGGCATCTTTCTCTGATTGAATTCGCCTACAATAACAGTTACCAATCTACCCTTAAGATGGCGCCGTACGTAGCTTTATATGATAGGAAATGCCGATCACCAGTACACTAGGATTTTGATGAATACAAAGGCAAAACAAGTGAGTCATCAAGGACTATAAGACCCGAGACTAACAAAAGAAACTGTCAAAAAGGTACAAGTGATTAAGCAGAGGATAAAAGCAGCCCGAGACTAACAAAAGAGCTACGCAGATAATCGAAGAAAGGATTTGGAGTTTGAAGTTGGTAACCAATTATTTCTTAAGGTATTCCCGAAGAAAGGGGTCGAGAGAATTGGTAAAGGTGGGAAGCTTAGTCCGAGGTATGTTGGACCTTATAGAATGTGTGAGAGAATCAGACCTATAGCATACCGTCTCGTGCTACCCCAAGACTTGATGGGAATACATGATATCTTCCATGTATCACAACTTCAGAAGTACTATCCTGACCCATCTTACATCATATCACTTGAGTGCTTGCAAGTGAAAGGTGATTTGACATATGAAGAACAGCCGGTATGCATTCTAGATTGGCAATTTTGAGAGCTTAGAAATCAAAAAAAATTTCAAGTAAAAGTGCTATGGTGCAACCACAATGTGGAAGAAGCTACTTGGGAGCAAGAAGATCTCATGCGTCAGTAGTATCCTAAACTCTTTTAGCATTCATGTGAGATTTTAGGGACTAGATTCTTTTAAAATGGGAGGTCTGTAACACCCCTAGAAATTCTGATTTAATATATGAATGTTGTCTTTAATTTAATTTAATTTAATTTTGCTTGAATTTTAATTTATTTTGTATTTTAAAAATTTTAGGGTCAATTTGCAATTTCTAAAAAATTGATTGAGCAAAGCTTGGAAATTTTGGGGTTTGCAGGGCTATTACTTTGGGTCAAATGGGGGGGCTAGGCTAAGTTATATTTTATAACATTTGGGCCTGAGTAAGAGCTGATCAAACCTTTGGGGGTCTGTTTGTAATTACCACATAGTATCTAGTATAAATAAGGATAATTTCATTTCCATCACCATTTTTCTTTCTTTTCTTCACCTGACGCCCTCTTTTCCCACTCCGATAATGTTCTACCAGTAGTAACTAACCTGAAAACTAAACTGACCAATCTCTTCTCCTCACTCTCAGCTTCACGTCCATACCATATACACACACAAACTCTGGTGAATCACCAAAAAACATGAAGACCGAACTAAACCATGGCAAGCTTCTCGGACGACAACGAAGCAGCTGCAAAATCACAGTTCTAGCTAGTAGGTTTTGGAGATTTCAGCTGGAGGATTGACGTGGTGTTCATGCATTGAAGATTGGAGAAACGCTGGCAATGGAATTTGAAGAAGAACTCACGGCAGCGAATGGCGGGGCAATAGTTTCGAAGCTCTAATTGAAGGTTTTCCAGAGGGTGAAATGGTTAATTGAAGGGTGCGTTGGACAGCTCTTGTTGAGAGGAGTAGTTTGGTGGTGGTTTTGCATATTTCCGACAACTGGTAGACGGCGATGCGACGCTGGTAGAGCTTAGATAGAAACTTCTCATCATCATGACGACCGTGACGGTACCCTTGGTTTGTTGTTTTGAGGTTTCGATAGTTGGTTCGAGGTAAAGGAGTTGGATGAAATGCTTACATATATATATATGTATATATGTTGTATTAATTCTTTAATCTTTGTAATATGCCAAGGATGAGGATTATATATGATTGATTTATAACTATACCCAAGTATGGATTATGACATAATAGTGAGACCGGATAATGTATTATTGAATGATAAGTATGAATTAATTAAGTTAATTAAGTGATTAAACTATGATTTTATGCAATTAGAACTTGAGAAATGACAATTGGGTGATTTGAGATGATATGGGACTAAAACTCAAACTATGCATGTACCCTTATAAGATTAGTAAACTTGGATTGTATTATTTTATGAAAATTTTGGGAGTTATCGAGTATTGTAAGAGGAAAACCCTAATTTTAGGTATTTAAGACCTAAATGAAAATAATTAGATTAATTGTGGTAATCGGGATATTATTGTTGACTTTGGATAACGTTATGAGGATAATTATATAATTAAGGAATGGATTTCATTATTATACTAGAATCGAGATAAATCTCATAGTTGTTCTTAGAGACTTGATTTGTATTTTAGTACAAATTATGTCGAAATTACTGTATTAGCTGAGAAGTTCATGACCTTAGGTTGCTAACGGTATAATTACAATTATTAAAGGATTATTAGAGTTGAAACTGAATTTTAACTATAAATATCCTCTTCTGGTTATGTGACGAAGAAGTGGGTCCTGAGGACCAATAAGACAGCTGACAGAAGTTGCATTTTCTGAGGTCACGAAGGTGAGGGTCTACCATTCTAACCTTGTTTATATATATCTGTTCTCGTGCAATGACCCCTGTGTGGGTTCCACTTGATTGAACTGAACTACTCTTGATTGATTGAAATCGCACTCGCTTGAGTACTTGATCTTGTTATCGAAATTGTTCTTGCTCACATGTTCAATTGTTATCTATTACTTGATAACTGTTCTCCTGTGAGGGTTAATTCTTGTTATACTCTCCCATGAGTTGTACTTGTTTGTTCTGGCGCCCAGAGCCTTCGATTGTTATTTGTTATCATACTTGTTCCTAATCAGTACCTGATATTGTCTAGTAAATTATTATCGAACTATATTGTATCTATTGCCTTGCCTGCATACTTGTTTGACTTAGTTCAGCGGTGTGCTAGGAATTTCCCCCTAGGCATCTGCATAATTGATTGGTACTTTTTAATTGATCGGAGAATTTAATGGTCGTGGGCTTGACTGGTACGCAAGATATTTCCCCCTTGGTGTCAGTGATACGCTAGGGATTTCCCCCTGGGCATCGTCGTGCATGGGATACACAAGGGATTTTCCCCTGGGTATCAGGCATTGCGCTAGGAATTTCCCCTTGGGCATCACTGTGTGGCATACGATACGTATGGGCACAACATGTGCCAAGCTATCACGCTTGGGTAATTGTACTTGTCTGAATGGTATAAGGCAATTTGATATACATGCTTGTCTAGATTTGTTGGAATGCATATGTCAATCAGGTTTGCTTGATCATACTTGTTTCTTGATCGATTGAAATTTGTTCTTGGAGCAATAAGGTCGGAGAGAATCATGTTTGCTTAACTTGTAAATGCTCGTACATTGATCGTTCTTGTCTTGATGTTTATATTATGATCTATTAAGATGTGCTTTCCTTGACAAATCCCTATTGTTCAATCTATGAAAATATCCCTCACTAAGTCTTTGGACTTACCCTGTTTTTATTTCTTTGTCTCCTCAGTTAGGTTAGAGTGAATGTTTTGGACTTCTGAGTTTAGGCTGAAGATGCTTTTGTAATAGAATAGGCATTGATATATGCTAATGAGATCTTCTGAATGTTGATTTTGGTTTAGAGACGTTGCGATATGCCATGAACGATGTTATAGACTTCAGGCATGTAAATATTTGTTAGATGTAAGATAATGAATCTTGGAACGTACTTAAATGCTTGTCGTGTTGTTTAAGTTTGAAATTTCCGGCTGCTTCTGCAAATTTTAAGTTTGAAATATTTTGGGCCTATTGTTTGTTGATGGGTCTCAATTAAGCTTGAATTGGAGTAATATCTCAGCTTAGGGCTTATCTTGAGTGGGGTGTTACAATTCGATACTATGATTATATGCCAACATTAAGCAAGTAATATATATATATATATATATATATATAAATATCAAAACTTAGCAAATAATATATAGACAAATGACTCTTATATATACGTATTACCAAAACCTGTACCTTTCTGAACAAATTTGAGACTTTACCCAACAAAAAGACATAAGGCAACGATAAACAGTTGTTTTTTGTAGAATATAAGGTTTACTAACAATAAAGTCAAAAGCATAACGTATTTCAAAAGTTACAACCTTTAACAGAAGAGGACAATCTTACACAATGCATCACAAAAATATTTCCTAAAATCAAACAACACCAACAACTTGGGAGCCTTTACCCAGATGAAAATCAATTCCCAACAAGAAAATCCTCATGCATAAAAGGTTCCACCAGAAAAGGACACTCAAAACAATTGACATGCCTCGACATAAGTAAACTCCCAAGATTTGTGCCGTCTACGAAGGGCGTGACGCGATGGGAATAGCTCCAGCTGCTATTAGCTTCTCAACCCACAAGGTGAAGCATTATTTTCAACATCAGCTTTTTCTCATTTTACTTTTGGTCAAATTAATTCTACTCACACTTTCGGATATCACTAATTAAACTAGAATTCTCTTTCAATAACAAAATGCAGCCACAAAAGTACAACTTGACTAGAGGCTACAAACACAAACTCGATAACACTAAAATCTACAGTGGCTTTGTCTTTATTGAATTAAGACTTGAATGTGAAAGCTAAACAATAAAGCGATCTAAGGACCACAATAACCCGCTGAACAGATAAAAATCAAGCAATCTAAGGACCATTGCTTCTTTAAAATAAAGCATTAATGAAATTTCATAAATACATGTTCGACGAATTCCATAAATAAAAACGCAAAACTGAATGACAGGTTTGGTACTGTTCTTTTTCAAGATCCTACGTCTGAGTTAATGTCTTTGAGGCAAATTGGAACTATTTAGGAATATTTAGATAAATTGATGAGTTAGTGAATTGCCTTGAGCTCTCTGAATCATATGCAATAAGTTACTTTCTTGAAGGGACTAGTGATGAAATTGAACTGCCTGTAAGAATGTTTAAGCCGAAAAACTTGCAAGAAGCTATTAGTTTAGCCAAATTACAGGACACTCCAGATTAATAACAAAAAGCCACTTATACCTACCACTGCAAAACCAGACTCAATTCCATCAAAAACTTCCACATCCTTTCACAATCCCAAACATCCTTCACCATCCCTTATCAATGTTAATTCTCCACATCAGCTGATTAAACCACACACATTCAACACTAAGCACAATCAATAAATTCCTCAAAAAACAAGAATACTGAGCCAGCAACAAATGGATGAAAAGAAAGCTATCACAGGCAACAAATGGACAAGCAAAATTACGAGCATATCACAGGCACCATAGTACAGGGAAAGAACATCCAACAATTGAAACAAAATTGCTGTTCTATACACAATACTGGCAATTTGAATTTCATACCATACAAAATAAACTTGGTTAAATATTAGAAAGTCATAAATGTACCTAGGAGAGCCCAAGGTGCTACATACCTAAGCGACGGCGATGGCTGGTGACTTGTGAGTGCTGGTGACTTGTGAGTGAGCAAGTAGCACCAGTGAGCGAGCGAGCGAGCTGTGGTGGTGAGCAAGTGGCGGTGAGTGAGCGAGCAACGGTGGTGTCCGGTGGTCGGTGGTAGATGAGTGAGCAGGCAGCAGCAATGGCTGGTGAACGGTGAATGGTGAGTCAGTGATGGGCGGTAAGTGAGGTGAGTGAGCGGAAAGAAAAATGGGAGGAAATTGTAAAATGTACTAAAACCCTAGGAAGAAAAATAATTTTATTTGTTTATATAAATATTAGGGTAAATGTCACTAATAGTTCCTGATGTTTCGATTTAATATCACTTTAGTCCTCAATCTTTAAAACTTCATCTTTTAGTTCCTAACATTAATATATCGTTTCACTTCAGTCCCCAAAATCATTTTTCAGTAGTTTTTGACCGGAAAATTGACCAAGTTTGACATTTTTAAGAGTAAAATTGTCAATTCATAGTTTTATGTTCCACTTTAGTCCATATATAAAGTTTTATGTTCCACTTTAGTCCTTGTATAAGGTTTTATATTCTAATTTAGTCCCTATGTTATTTTTTTTTTCCTTTTTATAAATATATGTCCATGTGTGTATATATATTTATGTATAATATATGTGTATATATAATTGATATTTATATTAGGCACATGCTCATATATTTTTATTAATATTTAATAATATATTATTGATATATTAATATCATTTGTGATACTATTATAATTAATAATATTAGTAATATTATTACTGATATAGGATAGCCCAATAGGCCCAGCCCAATAACACGCAACTAGGATAGGAGCTGGTCTGACGCTCCCTAAGCAGCTCGACTGCCCTTAAACCCAACTCGTTTTGGACCACGCAGACATTCGATTGCCACTCGACCTCTGGATCCCTATCTGTCGTGGTGGATATTAGCATTCTTGATCGACCGGGTTATAGCCGATAGCCGCCGTTAGGTGGCCTCAATCCTTCAACCAGAATGATGTAGCTTCGACCAGAATGAGCCTAGTAACCAAGATCCCAGTATATATTTCTGTTGGAGTGCTCGTCTTGACCAGAGAGGTCGAGAAGTGACGAAAGCTCTTTGGCCACATTGAATGCCTTGCCAGGCGCCGTGCTGCCGCATTAATAGTGCGTGCCACCAACAGTACCACCTTTTGCAGCCGTGTTAGGCTAGGGATCGCCTCTAGTGTACCACCTTCTCCTAGGTAGCTGCCTCCTGAAACAGTACCCAATGGGAGACGACAGGGCATTAGAGCGATTTCTCCGATTTCAACCCCCAAAGTTTCATGGAGAGCCAGATGATAGAAAGGCTGAAGAGTGGATTGAAGATATGAGGTTATATTTGACACCCTGCAGTACCCTGACGAGCAGAGGGTGCGGTTCGCCACATTTCTGTTAGTGGGAACTGCACGTAGTTGGTGGAAGATGATAGAACGTAGGTGGACAGCTACTGGAACTCAGAGGACGTGGGATAATTTTGCTAGGGAATTCTCATATAAGTATATTCCTTTAGTAGCTCAGCAGTCAAGGGAACTGCAAGAAATTAGGAAAATTGAGGATAAAGGCAGAAAAGGAAGACAGCCTCCTAGTGGGTTGAGTGGTGCTAGTAAGAGACTGTGGAGGTCGCAAAATGAAGGCAAAGCACCAAAAGTTCCTCAGGCTGTGGAATCAGGGAATAGGGCACAAGGAAAGGCACCCTTATCATGTGGATTTTGTGGTGTGTCGACTCATAAGGAAGCGAATTGCTGGCGCAAACAAGGTAAATGCTTAAGGTGTGGCAGTAGCCAGCATTTCTTAAGAGATTGCCCTGGTAAGATGGGGCCAGCACCAGCAGGAAGAGGCAAAAGAAAGCAGAAGGTGCAAGCACGTGCCTTTGCCCTCACCGGAGAAGATGTGCTAGATCCCAATGAGGTAGTAGAAGGTATGATTACTATCTCTCAGATTTTCGGTAAAGCTTTATATGATCCCGGTACTTCCCATTCATTTATATCTGCTGAATTTTCTGAGAAATTAAATATGCAAACCGAAACAATGGCGTATCAAGTATAAGTGAAAACACCCCTAGGTGAAGGGTTAACCACGGATACAATGTTTCGAGAGTGTCCTATTATGATTGACAATCGAGAATACCCAGCTAATCTTATACGTATGCCTATTCAAGGATATGATGTGATTCTGGGAATGGATTGGTTGTATAACCCTCAGGCGCAAGTGAATTGTTTCACAAAGTGCATTACTCTCGGGGAAGGAACCTTGATAACTCCACATTCTTCAGTGGATAAATCTCCTTCACTACCGATCATATCAGCGGTAGAGGCCCGAAAAATATTATTCGAAGGTGGGCAGGGATATTTGGCGTATCTTATCAATAAGCCCCGTGATGCAGTCAAGATTGAGGAAGTAGACGTGGTAGCAGAATATCCAGAGATTTTTCCTGATGAGCTAAATTCGTTACCTCCAGATCGAGAGATAGAGTTTGTCATTCATACTCTACCAGGGGCTACGCCATTTTCCAAGACTCCTTATCGAATAGCCCCTGCTGAACTGAAAGAACTTAAGAGCCAACTTCAAGAATTGTTGGAGAAAAAGTATATCAGACCTAGTACCTCTCCTTGGGGAGCTCCGGTGCTGTTCGTCAAAAAGAAAGATGGGTCGTTGAGAATGTGCATCGATTATCGAGAATTGAACAAGATCACTATCAAAAACAAGTACCCACTACCTCATGTGGAGGAGCTGTTTGATGTCTTGCAGGGATCAAGAATTTTCTTGAAACTGGATTTGAGGCAAAGGTATTACCAGTTGAAGATTCGAGAAGAAGATATTCTAAAAACAGCTTTCAACTCTCGATATGGTCATTACGAATTCGTAGTAATGCCGTTCGGTTTGACCAACGCTCCAGCGGCATTCATGGATTTGATGCACCGCATATTTCGACTTTATCTGGATCAATTCGTGGTCATATTCATCGATGATATTTTAGTCTTCTCGAAGTCTGAAGAGCAGCATCGAAGGCACTTACATGCAGTTCTGAGAACACTAAAAGAGCATCAGTTGTATCCAAGTTCATTAAGTGCGAATTCTGGATAGAGAGAGTAGCATTTCTGGGCTATGTAATCACCAAATATGGCATAGAAGTGGATCCCTCCAAGATTGAGGTGGTAGTCAACTGGAAAAGGCCCGAAAACATTACTGAAGTTGGGAGCTTCTTGGGTTTAGCTGGTTATTACCGAAGATTTGTTGAAGATTTTTCCAAGATAGCTGGTCCGTTAACCAAGTTGACTCAGAAGGATCAACCATTTTCTTGGAATAAAAACTGCGAGAAGAGTTTTCAAGAGTTAAAACATCGACTAACTACGGCTCCAATTCTAGCTCTCCCAGATGGTTTAGAAGGATTTGTGGTATATACAGATGCATCCAAGAAAGGATTGGGATGTGTGTTGATGCAGCAAGGGCGTGTCATTGCCTATGCATCTAGGAAGTTGAAGCCACATGAAGAGAACTACCCGACTCATGACCCAGAACTTGCAGCGGTCATTTTTGCACTGTCTAAGTGGAGACAATACCTCTACGGAGCTACATTTGAGGTATAGAAAGACTTAAATATTTGCAGTCACAGAAAGACTTAAACATAAGGCAGCGCAGATGGATGGAGTTTTTAGGAGATTATGATTTCTCAATCTCCTATCATCCTGGAAAAGCTAACGTGGTGGCAGATGCGTTAAGTCGTAAAGCTGGGTAATCTCATCTGTATGCAACCAAAATGTCAAAAAGTCGAACAATGAAATCGATTATGAGGGTAAAACGACATGCGTGGGTTGCAGGCATGAAAGTTCAACCGGAACTATATGATGAGATACAACAAGTTCAATCTGAGGATGAATGGACTCAGAAGAAGAGAGAAACTGTCAGAAATGCCAAAGAGTCAGATTTCAAAATTGACAGTCAAGATGCTCTCCTGTTCCGAAAGAGAATGTGTGTGCCAGAAGTAACTAAGGAAAAGTTATTAGCAGAGGCACATAAGACCAGATATTCGATACATCCTGGAGGTGCAAAGATGTATCAAGATCTTAAGAAGCAATTCTGGTGGAATGGGATGAAGCGGGATATAGCAGAATATGTGCAAAGGTGTCTGACCCGTCAATTGGTGAAAGCAGAACATCAACGACCGTCAAGGTTGTTACAACCACTTCCAATTCCTGATTGGAAATGGGAACAAGTCACCATGGACTTTGTGACAGGTCTACCCACAGCCCGAGGTGGATATGACAGTATTTGGGTTGTTATAGACCGACTAACTAAATCTGCACATTTTCTGTCTGTTCGTTCAAACTACAAAGTCGAGAAGTTAGCCCAGTTATATGTTAAAGAAATCGTGAGATTACACGGAATACCGATGAGCATAGTGTCCAATCGAGATCCAAAATTTACATCAAGATTGTGGCGAAGTCTGCAGGAGCATTTAGGAACGAGATTGAAGTTCAGTTCCACTGCTCATCCTCAAACAGACGGCCAGTCAGAGAGAGTCATTTGGAAGATTTGCTACGATCATGTGTGTTAGATTTTGGAGAGAGTTAGATTCGACATCTACCTTTAGTTGAATTTGCTTATTATAATAGCTTTCAGTCGACTATACAGATGGCACCATATGAAGCCCTGTATGGTAGAAAGTGTCGTTCTCCAATACACTGGGACATGGAAGAGCACCGAGGCAAACTTGATCAGTCTCCCAATACTATTAGACCCGAACTGATACAAGAGACTATTGAGAAGGTGCAAGTGATTAAGCAAAGAATGAAAGCGGCCCAAGATAGACAGAAGAGCTATGCAGATACGCGGAAAAAGGATTTAGAATTCAATGTCGGAGATCAAGTATTCCTTAAAGTTTTTCCGAGGAAAGGAGTTCGGAGAATAGGAAGAGGGGGAAAACTTAGTCCGAGGTATGTTGGGCCATATGAGATATGTGAAAGGATAGGACCAGTTGCGTATCGTCTCGTGTTACCCCAAGATTTAAAGGGAATACATGATGTTTTTCACGTATCGCAACTCCGGAAATATTATCTTGATCCTTCTCACGTCATATCATCGGAATGCATGCAGTTAGAGTGAGATTTGTCTTATGAGGAGAGACCTGCGCGCATTTTGGATCGTCAAAGTCGAAAACTTAGGAATCGAGAAATTCCTCAAATCAAGATATTATGGCGGAATCATAATGTGGAGGAAACGACATGGGAGAGAGAAGATCTCATGCGTCATCAGTACCCCGAACTTTTTCTCTGATTAGGTGAGAATCTGGGGACAGATTCTTCTTAGTGGGGGTGATTGTAACGACCCTGGAATTTCCATATTTTCATAAGTAATTATTTTCATGGTTTATTTTAATTTTGATGTTATTATTAAATCCTTGGAATTTATTTGATTTCATTTTTTTTTAGATAGGACTTAATTGCAAGGAAATTTGAAGTTTGGGATTCAATTGAGGAATCTTATAATGTTAGGGACTTAATCGAAAAAAATGGAAAAATCGGATTGAGGACACTTGGCAGCACCCTTTTCTTCCTTCTTTTCTTTCTTTTTCTTTCTTCTCCATTTCCTCATTCTTTCTTCCTCCCGTTTCTTTCTTTTCTCTCATTCCCGTGACCACCCATCACCATCGTGACCATCTCCACCACTCAACCAAACCCCAAACTTAGATTTAACTTCACCATCTTCTTCTCCAGCACCCTCTGAACACCAAACAGCTACTATGCACGGCGGAGACGCGGCGGCAGGAGGAGTTTGAAGAAGACCCATTCACGGCCACCGGTGTATCTCCCTCTTCCGACGGTGGATTGTGCATCTGAGGGGTGGTATGGAAATCTGAGGGTGTGAGGAAGGTTTTGGGAAGGTTGCATGTGAGTTCGAATGGCAGGAATCCGAGAATCAAGGTGATCGGGGTTGGGCGGCAATTTTTGGAAACTTGGCCGAAAATTGAGTTTTTCGGTGAATCCAGGGCTCAAAATTGAAAACTGATCGCATCGTTGGACTCAGGAGCTCGAAAGGAGTCAGACTGCTTGGTTTGGGATTTTTCCGGCGGCGGCGGCGGACGGCGGCCGGCGGCGGGACTGGGCGGTTTCTTCTGCTCGATCCGACGGTCGCAACAGTATAAGCCATATCTAATTCCGAGCATTAGTTATTGATTTGCGAATTTTGGAAGATTTATTAATTATATTATATTTGAATTTTGTGTATGTATATATATATGACATTGTATGTTGGAGCTAGGAATTGAATTTTAGTGATTATGGAATATTGTGGGGTGTGGTTAGTTGTTGGAAGGCTATACTTTGATATTTATGATTTTTGGGAATTATTGGAATAGTAATAATATATTATGAGAAATAATTAAGTTGGTAGAAATTAATTTGAGGATTTAAGAGTTATATTTTATAATGGATAATAATTGAATATGGTTAAGTTAAAAAATTTGATTGTTGTAAAATTTGGCATGTCTAGGAGACTTATAGTAGTTTTGGGAAATTATAAGCTTAATTGATTATTGAGACCATTAAATCGACTGAGCTTTGATTATGAATTATTTTGGGAATAGGTGAAAAAGATTTGGGTGTTGATCGTCCATAGTTTGATGTTGGACTGTGTGGGAATTTCTACAATCAGGTGAGGATCTATCCCTCTTGATACTTGTTATACCTATGAGGCTTTGCCAATTTGGCACCCTATTGAGCTATCTGTTATTAAAATTTACCCCTGTGTGGGTTTACTGTTTCTGTACGATACTCAGAACCATGTTTGATTTCTATTTGTTATTTGATTCTGTTCTGAATACCCCTGTGTGGGTTTACTTTGCTTCTGTTCTGAATACCCCTGTGAGGGTTATGTCTGGTCTGTATCTGTTTCTGTTATTTTGTATCAGTTTCTGTTTGTTCTGGCGCCCAGAATTTTATCTGTTATCTGTTCGGTATTTGTCTGTCATTTGTTTCGCATCTGTAGCCTTGTCGGCTTTTCTATTATCAGTTTGATATCTGTTGCCTGACTGGCATTATTTCTGTCTGCTTTGATTTGTTTATCTGAAACCGGCAATGTGCTAGGGATTTTCCCCTAGACATCTGCATAAGCGGTAATTTGTTATATGTACGGAGATTGTATGGGCTAAGAGCCAATCTGAGCTATCTGTTTGGTTTGTGAGGCATGCTAGGGATTTCCCTCTGGGTGTCCACGGCACGTTTGGGATTTCCCCCTCGGTGTCAAAGGCACGCTTGGGATTTCCCCCTTGGTGTCAGCGGTACGCTTGGGATTTCCCCCTCGGTGTCGGCGGTACGCTAGGGATTTCCCCCTAGGCATCGGCGGTGCGCTATACGGACCGTATGGGCATCTGTAAATACCAAGTTGTTATGCTTAGGTGATCAGTTTGTTTGGTATAAAGTGAATTGGCAATGCATGTTTCGATCATCCTTTGAATGTATATGCTTTGGGATTGATTTGTCTGACAGTCTGTATATTTGAAATCTGATCTTGGAGCAACAAGGAAGGAGAGTTTCCTATTTGATTAATTGTGCTATCTGTTTTTGTATCCGCATTATCTGTTAGTTGCATTATGATTTGTCGAGTCGAGTTTTCCTCGATGAATCCTTTCTATAATCCTCACTAAGTCATTGGACTTAATCCCCATATTTGTGATATTACAGATAAGGAAGAGAATTGATCGAGATTGAGAAGAGGAATTAACAATACTTGGGTTTTCTTTTGCTGATTATATAGAATCCAAGTTATGATGTACTTTTGTATAAGATATGATCACCTTAGAAAAGTTGTAACATGTCGTTTTGTATTTTTGAGGTTATGATGTATTAAATAGTAAGAGATGAATGTTTTGAACTCTGTTGAGACCTAGTAGATATATATGTTGTTAATTCAGGTTTATAACTACTTGTTGAGGTTGAATTTTGAATTTTGGTGATGTACGCAACAGAACTATGGGCCTTCTGTTAGCTGTAACTCTGATATTGTAAGTCTGAATCTGTGTGGTACCTTGATTTGGGTGTTATCCTAAGGAGGGGTGCCACAAGAATTATACATATTTATACATATACAATTTGTTAAACCTTTGATGATTTTTGATATTTTGATTATGACAAAATTATTTTCCTATGATTATGTGTTGGAATTTGTTTACACATTATCTCTTGGAATCTGTCATGTGCTGGAATTTACTTTCCGTAAATAAAAGATCTCTTGAAGATTCTAGTTCAATTAGTATCTTTATAACTTAGGAAAGAAATCACATCATGCTGAAATCATTGAATCATCCGCTATTTAAGGAGTAAATGCATGATTACCAAAGTTACCTTGTTCCCTTATTTAATTCCAACGGATTCTTGCCTTAATGAGAACTTATTGACATTGGACATAAGCATATAAAAGTGAAATTATGTAGCAATTGAAAACAGCGAATTACTAAGTCGGGATAGAACTTTGTTAAGTGTCTTGAGGAGTTATGTAATACTCTTATACACGTTTTGTGCTTATTGTTGTTAATTCCTTGTTCTACGTGTATTTCGAGGGGCCTTGTGGTGAAGAAGGTCAAGTGCAACTTGCCTTCGACAAACATTGGGGAGATAAGGATGAGGTGATTTGTGTCTCGAAGGATCTAGTGGTGAAGAGAAATGAGAGTTGTACCTGCTCTCGAGGGACCCTGTGAAGAGAACAAATTGGTGTTTGGTTGCTCTAAGGACCTCTAGGTGAAAAAACTAATAGGGTGGTACTGTTTGGAATCTTCTTTAGTGCTCTCGGTTCTGATCTAGAAAAAGAAACTAAAGCTTGCCGTATGGAGTGGCAGCAACTCGTGCATCAGTCTACAGAGGTTGTGCAAGTGAATCTAAAAAAAGTTCCTCCAAGCCTGTTCACAAGCAGCTGGTTTCATAGTGCTCTGAAATCTGCTTTATCCCATTTGGGATTCCGATTTAGCTCTTCGTAAAGAGCTGGTTTCACGTCCTGCTAAGGTGTTTCCGATCCTTTAATTTTTATTACTTTCAAATTACTGTTATCATATGTAAAAACATTCTTATACATTTATTAATTTGACAGATTTAAAATATTATGTGAAAGTTTAGGTAGAGGAAGTAGGCTTGCTGAACCTCTATATTTCAATATCTATTTACTTTTGTTTTTACTGCTTTACTTATCACTGGTCTGACTGGTATTTTAACTAGTACTTCTTTATAATATATTTAAATTTTCTTTTATTCATTTCAAATTAATAATATTTACTATTTATAAAAAAATATTTTTTATTTATAATTATATATATATAAGATACATATGCATATATAATTTATCTATAATACATATACACACATATATATATAATTATATAAAACAAATATAGATAATATAACCCCCATCCCCGATCTCGCCCCATCTTCCCCAAC
Source organism: Jacaranda mimosifolia (assembly GCA_018894105.1). Classification (NCBI taxonomy): domain Eukaryota; kingdom Viridiplantae; phylum Streptophyta; class Magnoliopsida; order Lamiales; family Bignoniaceae; genus Jacaranda; species Jacaranda mimosifolia. The sequence goes on along the minus strand of CM032130.1, from coordinate 10,305,124 downwards.
GGGTTGCCATGGAGGCCGTCGTTGGTCCCCATTGTTTCTATTTTTCTTTCAGTTGGCTGCGAGCACTTTTTTTTTTGTTTGGCCGCCGGCAGCAAGTGGGTGGTTGGGGTGAGGGTGGGGTGGGGTGTGGGCGTGAGGGGTTGGCATGATATTCTGTATATATATGTTAAATTATATACATTATGCGTATGTACTATATTATTATATGATAATATTATATATATATATTTTAATATTTGTTTTTAAAAATATAATATGGTTTAATTTGAACTGTTGATTACATAAAAAAAATTCAACGACTAATAATTAAGGGTATAATCATCTCTTTTTGCATACAAATGCAAACCCACGCGTGAGCTAGCTACACCAAAGCTCCTACGATGGTTGCCGCATGATTTTCAAAAATATGAGAAAGTTATTTGTATATTTTTGTTTTAGAGGAGTGTTTTTTGCTTATTTTGATGATCACAGGGGTTCATGCTTCATTGTAATTTTCCCTTCCCAATGATATTGCTCGTTTACATGCACAAACTATACCGAAGCCCATGTGCGTGTGAACTGGAATCATGGATTTGTTAATTAACAAATCAATGAAATCAAGAAACCCAATTTTTAGCAGTTTGGATTCTCTATTCCATTCTATTATTTCATTTCTTATTCGACTTCATGAATACATGTTAAATGTACTTATCAAATATTTTTTTTATAAAAATAATTGATTTGAAATCAAATACACTTTGAATGTATTCAACAAATTGGAATAAAAGATGAAACACAAATAAAATAAATAAATATATATATATCCAGAGTGCAATTTTAGGTAAAGATCGATGACTGAGAGCCGAATTATTTGTATTCGAAAACAATATTTTCTCATTTTATACTATTCTAAAAATAAAAAACATGATGATTTGTACTATTTTTAATGAAAACACCATCCATTTTCATTTTCACACCTATAAAAAATCTATAACACCTATTAAGTTAAAAATAATTAAAATCCACTAACTAATTAAATATTAATTTTTTCAATCATTTCAAGATAATGGGACCTACATAAAATTTATAAATACTAATTTTTCATCACACCAACATCCACTAACTTATTAAATAATTATTTCGTTTTCTATCTTCTCAAGACAATGAGACACACAATCAATTAAACAATAATAGTTAATACTATTATATTAAAATATATAATACTATTACATTAAAATATTATTTTCAATCTATCTTTTTTCAAAAAATTTCTTTTATCCAATCACATTTTTATTTCCATGCGCAAAATAATGATAAAATGAAAACACATTCTAAAACGATAAAAATAAAAAATGAGAATAAAAATACAACCAATCCAGGCATGAGAGTTCTGTTTCTATATATGTATGATACATAGTCGTTTGGGGGAGAAATTGCAATTTACCTCTATAATTATTGATCGATAATCAATTTCATAGAAAAGTCTACATAAGTGGGCTCATTAGAAATATAATTTTCAAATTAGACAGGTTGAGTTTAGGCTTATATATACTACTGATGATAAAGATCTCAAAGAATACCATATAAGAATTAATATACAACATAATTTACTATCATGTCGGCCATATATAGTCATGGGTATTATTTTTTTAATCAATAATTTGATATAAAACATATCAAAATAGCATAAGAAGAAAATAAATAAAAGAAGGCAGGTGAAGAATCGTCTCCAATTGTCTGAGTAAAAGACGAAAACAAGCTGCATGCTATAATAATGTGCTCTTTTTTCGCTTACATACGCATGAATAATTATATGATTATATGTAGTGAAAATGCTACACAAATTGGAATATACATCATCTCTTCTGTTCCTATATTATATGATTATATGACACGTGGTATTTAAATTTTTGTTTTATTTTAATTAGAGAATATTAATTCTTGCTAGCATATATAAAATAACCCAGGTTTTGCTGTGAATAGGGGTGTAAGATGAGTCGAGTCGGCTCATGAGGCTCATGAGCGGGCTCAATTATAGCTCGACTCAAGCTCGAGCTTTAACATGAGCCGAGCTCGAGCTCATCTCTAGTTGTTCAAAAGCTCATGAGCCGGCTCATGAGTTTTTTCCTATTTTTAAATATTTTTTATATATTAATTAAATAATTAATATATATAATAATTTACTTTCTTTTTCTAATTTTAAATATTTATTATATATTAATTAATATCTATTAATAATTTACTTTTTTTTCTAATTTTAAATATTTATATATATGATTAAATAATTATAATATATTAATAATTTAATAATTTATCAATAATTATAATATATTATAATTTAAATCATTATAGTAATTATTATAATTTCATATATATTTAATTTATAATACTAATTTTAATTATTTTATTAATTATTATTAAATAATTATGATATATTAATAATTTAATATTTTTATTTAATTTAAAATTTTCTGATGAGCCGGCTCGAGCTCGAGCTCGAGCCTGCAATTTTTGGCAAGCTAGAGCTCGAGCTCGACTCGTTTACACCCCTAGCTGTGAATGTGAGATTGACTTTTTCCTATAAATACTACCCCAATTTTCAGTTGAAATAATAAGAACAGCTTGTGGCTATCAAAGATAATTTGTAATTTAAAAAGAAGAGAAAGAAGAAAATGGGGTCAGCATTCCTTGATAATTTGTAATTCAAAAAGAAGAGAAAGAAGAAAATGGGGTCAGCATTCCATAATGGCTAACGGCGTAGAATTTTGCTTCTTTAGACCAGCAAATTAACTATGAAAATGGGGTCCACATTAATTGCTGCGTGAATTGTAATTGAGTGCTAGAATTTTCCTCTTTAATTTAATGGCTAAGCATTTGAACAGAAAAGTGGAATGATAGAATTTTCTTCTTGAATACACTGTATTGGAAAGCTTTTAGCCCACCTAGTTTACTATATATATGCATGTCATGTTTTCCAGCAGCATGCAGCAACTATATTTTTGAGGGCAAAAGAAGTTCTAAAGTTATATTGCACGAGCTTTGAAAAACTTTCTAATATTACATTGCATATATATTTTAGCCTTCAATTTTTCAATTTCTGATCCCTCAAATAATATAGTTACACCGCATAACAGCTTGTAGCTATACGTACAGTTTCTTGCAATCAGCAAATTTAAAAGATGGAAGCCCACGTGCAAGTAATGTCAAGAGAGACCATCAAGCCCTCATCTGAAACCCCCCATCACCTCAGAAAGTTGAAATTTTCGTACTTTGATCAATTAGCACCCTCTATGTATGTTCCCCTCATCTTCTTCTACCAAGCTGATAAGCTGAGAGGCTTGACTTGTTCCAACCATCTTCAAATATCTCAAAAGCTGAAACAATCTCTCTCAAACACTTTAACTTCATTCTATCCATTAGCAGGAAGGATTGAAGATAATTTCTTCCTTGATTGTAGTGATGCTGGTGTTGAGTTCATCGAAGCTCGAGTTCATTCTCATCTCATGGATGTCATACAAGAGCCCAACATTGATGATACCATGTTGAAGCTGTACCTTCCAGTGAATCCTACTTGTGCAGGCAACAGCCGTGGTGAAGGGGCCCTTGTCTATGCTCAAATCACTTTCTTTGATTGTGGAGGAATTGCTCTCGGGCTGTATATTTTGCATAAAATAGCCGACATCACGTCTATAATGGCATTCCTTAATGCGTGGGCAGCCACTTGCCGAGGAGAAGCTGAATTTTCTAGATTCAGTTTTGATCTGGCCAGCTATTTCCCAGCCAGGGATAACCTTCCAGGCTCTGATTCCTGGGAATTCGACATGTCTAATGAGAAGTTCATGACGAAAAGGTTCGTGTTTGATAAGGAAAAATTGGCAGCTCTTAGAAAAGCTGCATTGATATCTGGATCAACTCATGTGAAGGACCCAACTCGAGTGGAACTCGTCTCAGCTTTTATCTGGAAACATTTCATAGAGGTTTCCAAATTTAGTAACCAGGCAAAAAAAATATTTACGGCGTCACAGGCAGTGAACCTGAGAACAAGAAAGAGCCCACCTCAACTTCTGGAAAACGTTTTTGGCAACAGCTACATGTTAGCATTGCCATATTCCAATGGTAACGTCGGATCTGAGGATGTTGAAGAATTTCATGGGCTGGTAAGCAAATTGAGAAGCTCTGTAAGAAGAATCAGTGATGATTATATTACAAACGCCCAAAGCGGAGATAATTATTTGAATGATCTCTTCAACTGGATGTCTCTTATTATGACGGGAGAATTGGAGAGGTGTTCCTTCAGCAGTTGGTGTGGGTTTCCTTTTTATGGAGTGGATTACGGCTGGGGAACACCAATTTGGTTTTGTACCACAGCCTTGCCATTAAAGAACATTACTGTTTTGGTGAGCAGTAGATGTGGAGAGGGCATAGAAGCTTGGGTCAATATGGAACAGGACAACCTACAAATGCTTGAAGCACAAATCAAACTCATTTGCAATAAAGCACTGGATATGGAATCCTAAAGCACTGTGACGTCGGTCTAATGTCCTTGAAAGTACTTAGCATATTATTGCACTTTTTTATTGTTTTTCCTGGCCAAATTTAGTATTCCTTATTTGTCTCTCACAATTTGCTAAGCTTGGTAATGAAATGCATAACACGACTTTCCAAATGGGACTAACTGCAATTTACTCACTATGGTCGTCAAAATAGGCACAAAATTCTCCTGTCCAAATATATTATATAAACAGTTCTCTTGCATTTTCAGAAATCATACTCACTGACTCCTTCTTCTTGGATGACAAAATTACCATAAAATTAAATATTGAATCCCTTTTACTCTTATCTTATATATTATTCTTATCCCTTTTCTTTTCATTTTTTTTTTTTTGTTCATTCTTAAATAATATTTAATATTTATACAAGTATATATAATAATTTTTTTTTATACTTGAATACATATATATGAATATATATAAAAATTTATCTATAATATTTAAATCACTTTCCTTTTTTATCCTTTTTTTTTATAATTATTTGTTGTTTATTTTAAATTAATTAATATTTAATATTTCTAAGAGTATATATCATGTTATTTTTATTTATGCTTATATGCATATATAGTATATGTATACAAATTATAAATATGTACATCTATATTTTTTATTTATACATATAACATATTTTTTTATTTATACTTATATATATAAGATACATATACATATATGATTTATCTATAACAGACACACACACACACACACACACATATATATAATTATATAAAACAAATATATATAATATAAACCCCCAACCCAACCCCCATCCCCCAATCTCGACCCCGCCCCATCTTCCCCAACAGGTTGCCATGACAACCGTTCATAGTGGTCAGATCCAGCCACTGACTGCCGACGGCTGCGCACTGGGGGCATTTGGCATGAGATTATACATATATTAAAATTTATACATTATGCATATATATTATATTATATATATGATAATATATTATATATGTTTTAATATTTATTTTTAAAAATATAATACGATTTAATTTGAACCGTCGATAACTTAAAAAAATTCAACAGCTGATAATGAAGGGTATAATTATCTTTGTGATTTATTGAATATTAAAATATTCCAATTAGTTTAAACTCTTTTAAACTAATCACTCTATCAATTAATCTCTATTAATTGAAGAGTATCCAATCTCCATAGTCGATATCTAGCATAAGCCTATAGAACCCAACCAACTTGATGAATTAATTTTGGGGTGAACCACTACCGCTTACGATTGTCTTGCAAATACAGTCCTTCTATTTTCTATCTCCTGAAGGAGGCCTAATGCAAGATATTTGCCATTTTCCTAATAGCCTTGATGACGATGTATTTATTCTTGATGTTCGATTTCTAATTATGACCTCAACTTTAAAAAGCTCCTTTTTTTAGATTGTCACATCACCTTTGGCAAAGATTTTTTGGAATCCATCATCCTAAAATACATAGGAGATCAACATATTTTTCAAAAATGGCCGAAACGGATCCCTTCTTAGAACTCACCAACTTCCATGCTTAGGTATCTTGTGCCCAACCTAAGCCCCAGATGACCCACTACGCGGTCGGAGCAAAATCAAAGTACAAGGATCTAAATATAAGGTTATCGTGGAATCTCAAGTCAAAGGACTAACTATATGCACTGTCATAAAGTAAAGAATTTTCCACTACTGACTTACCACTTCGGCTACCTTGTGGATTCTCCAAATGAGTTTTCAGTGAACTTATTTATTAACAAGCACCCATTAACATGCATCCATGTCTAACATTATCATGCCTCAAAACTGAACCATACAGTCTAGTCTCGAGACATTAACTCAATCCCAAATATATGAAATTAACAATCCATAATCTTAAAGTTAGACAAGAATTCAAACAAATCCAACGCTAGTCTTATAACATAAAAACTCAAAGTACCATTACTTAACCTCAACTAAAACAAATTGAATCCATAGTAAATAAAATAGAAATAATAAGCTTAGAAGAAATATAGTAGTCTACTGCAAAAATCTAAATTACGACTTCAATCTTGATTCCCATCATAAGCAAGATCCATATCCTCACTGGGGCTAGGATTTAGGTCTGTCAGAAAGGAGTTAAAGAAAGAAAAATATTGTGTAAAAGACTCAGTGAAATGCCAAGTGTGTGCAATATGAGTTCTTGAAATTTTAACATGGTTTGTACATGAAAATATTCAAGAGAAACATAAGCAGAAATCACTAAACAATTAAGCAGTAACAAATCAAGAATTTAATAAACAGTTTTCGAGACTATTAACTTAAATGCGATGATCAAATAGTATTTGCTGTAGCTAGTCAATCTTATGACTCCCACCATAATAGTCTCTTATCGCTCTAGGCAAGGTGCAACCTTACTAAAATAGCGCTCAAGCGTCCTCGGGAATTGCTACGACCCATCTAGCTACAAACGACTTCTGTTGTGCGCTGGGAGGATTAGGCCATGGGGGCTTGGGGTTCAACTAGCAAGCCCACTGCTGCTCGGTGAAGTCCCTCGCACACCCAGACCAAGTTGGATCCAACTAACAGTAATAGTAGTGATAACAGAAATTTCAGTTAATCAGCCAATCATCGAATTTATCTGCTAGTCTAGAAGCATTAAAAATCATAAAACATATTGATATAGGACAGCCCAAGTACCTAGGCCCAAACCAAATTAGCCCAATCAGGTTCCCAGGGCCCATATGCCTCATCGACTTCACTCAACCAGGTCAGCCCAGATACGCAGCGCCAGGCCCAGTCTTCCTCCCGAGACCCATGAAATTCTCTAACTAAGCCTACTATGTTGAGGTCGAGTCGGAGGTTGAGAACAATACAGTACTCTGCCACCGCATTAAAAGCGCTGACGGGCATCACGCCTCCGCATTAATGGCGCATGCCATCCCCCCTCACCGCCTGACACAGCAGGCGCCGCTATAGTGTACTATCTTGTCCTTGAAACCCAGAAGGGCGGTTAGCTGGAGATATGCAGGACAGGGAAATGACTAATTACTCCTGGTCTAAAGCTAAAGGCCCCTAGGTGGACCAGGGGCAGCCCAAACTTTTCCTCGAAGGGAGAAGGATATAAATACCCTCACCCCCAACCTTCTGGAGGTACGCACTAATATACCCTCAAAAGCCCTTACTCCACTGCTCGATATTTGAGGTCGATTTCTACTGACTTGAGCGTCGGAGGGCCTAAGCCGAGGACTCCTCAACTAGCCTAACGTTTACTGTGATTGCAGGATTCTTTCCCATTCAAGCAAGATTGTAGATCTTTCAGGTCAAAGTCCTACCCGTATTCAGAATCGGTTCTCTATCCACCGAACGAACCCTCATCATTTCGCGCCATCTGTGGGAACTCTTAAATCCTCTACGAAAATGGTAAACACTAGGCGAGCTCCATCTGGAAGAGAAGAAAACCAGAGGTCCAGCTCCCCTCCCCTTCGACAGAACCCAGAGCTAAATTTCCAAGGATCCAACGCTCAGCCTGAGCCTGTGGTCACCCCAACAATGCCCCAGTTAATGTAGCTTATCAGTGAGCAAATCTCCGCGTAGATTTTGGCCCAACTCTCTGCCGCTTTAAACAGACATGCTATGCAGCCAAAGCCGGCAGTCAGTACCACACCCTGGCCTACAGCTCCAGAGAGGGTGCGGCCAGAAAAGCACTCCCAGCGACCGGAATCACTAAAGCACCAGTCAAGGCGGGGACTAAGCCCAGGATGCTTTCCTAGGGAAACAACCCGTCCCCCGCCAAGAGAAAAAGTAGCAGACTCCATTGACCATGACGTTCGGCCCCTTTGAGCCCTGCAGCGTGATAGGGTCGAACGTTCCAGATTCAAACCAGACAGAAATGCATCCTAAGCAGATCAGGAGGAATGGGATGAGGTATCCCACCAAGTGCAGCAACTGAACAGACGCCTGGAGGAGATCTCGAAGAGGAATGAGGACAGAGTTGTTCATCCAGACGGGCCACAGAGGTTTAGGAGGGAGCGAGATTCACCATTCATCTAGGAGATCATTGACGAATGCATCGCTGTCGATGCAAAGTCCCAATCGAACTCCCGAGGTACGATAGCTCTACAGACCCGAACAAGCACCTACTACAGTTTGAACACATGATGCAGATGCATGGGCACAACAAATACATCTATGCAAAGATGCTGGTGACCACGCTTCAGGGAGTGGCTCTAGATTGGTTTGTGAAGCTGGAAGCAGCGTCTATCTTCTCTTACGATCAGTTGTGTGATAAGTTTTCGCACCAGTTTGCGAGCCGGAGGAAAGCGAAACTCCCCCACACCCACCTGCATACTGTGAAGCAAGCGGAAGGATAATCCCTTCAGGATTTTTTCACCAAATTCAACACCGAAGTCCTGAAAATTGACAGCCCGAGGATTGAGTTCGTGATTGACGTGTTTTTCTTGGGTTTGAGGCACAAAGAATGCGCCAACGCTTTGGTGCGCGAATAGCACAGAACAATTGAGGAGCTCCTCGACCTCGCGGAGAGGTACATGACCCAGGAGGAGATGAATAGGATGAAATATGGCAGCGTTGAGGTCAACAAAAAGAAAGGCAAAGAGAAAGATGATCAACAAATCAGAGAGAGGCGCCGTTCCCCGATAAAGCACTTCCACGAATACACTCCACTGAACATACCTAGGAGAGAGGTTTTGTTCGCCATCCAGCATGATAACTTGCTTAAAAAGCCCCAAAAAATCATGGAAACCGAGGCTATGAAGAAGTCGAAGAAGTACTGTCATTTTCATAAGCAGAAAGGGCACGACACTGATGAGTGTTTTAACTTAAAGGACGAAATCGAGAGGCTGATCAGACAAGGCCACTTAAAAAAATTCATCAAAGAACAAGCCAGAAGAGAGGAGGGCGTGGCCGACCGAACTCCCCGAAGAGAAAGGTCGGTCCGCCCGAGAAAAGAAGAGAAGGGAAAACGACCTGCCCAGAATCCCAACCCGCCCATCAAGGGAATCATCGACATGATCGCAAAGGGACCCACGAGAGGAGATTCCCGAAATACGAGAAAGCAAACGCAGAGACAACTCGACTCGACCAAACCATCCAAGATCGAGACAGTTTTTTAGCTGACAACCAACACTGAACCAATCTCGTTCACTAATGCAGATCCGTACCACATGGAGAATAGAGAAGCCGATCGCAAGATAGATTGCCCAATGGTGGTTGCCCTTGAAATAGCCAATTTCGAGGTCAGGAAGGTGCTAGTCGATAACAGAAGTTCCGTGAACATCATATTCTTGTCGACCTTGAACAGAATGCAATTGGAGAAGTTGAAGTTTGATCTGGTCAGAACACCCTTGGTCGGATTTGGTGGGTCTGAGATCATCCCAGAAGGATCCATCAATCTTTCCACTACATTCGGGCAAGGTCAGCATAGTCGAACACTGATGGGCAACTACCTGGTGGTCGATGCCCCATTCGCATACAATGTTATCATAGGTCGACCAGCCCTAAATGATTTTAGAGCCATTGTATCCACCTATCACATGAAGATAAAGTTCCCGACTCCAGCTGAGGTGGGCGAGCTTTTATGCAACCTCAAGGATGCTTGGCGCTGTTACACCATCTATGTCGACTCCAGCGACCAGAAAAAATAGCCTAAAGTGAAGCCCTCGGGGGACGCCCTAGTAGCGAAACCCGATGAGGGACATTCGTCGAAGAAGAGGAAGCTGGAGGATACCAGGGTTGAATCTGTTGGCGAATTCAAAACAATTGAGCTCGAGCCAGGGAACCCTGGCAAAACCACAAGTATTGGAAGCAATCTGGGGGATCGATTAAAATGCCTTATGGTCAATTTCCTCCGATGCAACATTGATGTTTTTGCGTGGAAAGCTATGGATCTTCAGGGCATCGACCCCAACATCATTGTCCACCGACTCAATGTGGACCCAGCCCACAAACCAGTGCGGCAGAAGAAAAGAACTTTCAATGCTGAGAGGACCCAAATCATCGAGGAGAAGGTTGGCAAGCTTTTGGAAGCAAGATATATTGAAGAAATCCAGTACCCCTCTTGGCTTTGTAACGTTGTACTTGTCCCCAAGAATGAGGAAAAATGGAGAATGTGTAATGACTTTACTGATTTAAATAAATCTTGCCCTAAGGATCCTTACCCCTTGCCTCGTATATATTTATTAGTTGATTCTACTGATGGTTGTGAGTTGCTAAACATGATGGATGCATTTCAAGGTTATTACCAAATATTTGTGGCACCCGAAGACAGAGACAAAACCTCCTTTGTCGTTCCCAATGGGGTATATTGCTTCCTGGTTATGCCTTTTAGACTTAAAAACGTAGGGGCGACGTACCAGAGATTAGTTAATTTCATGTTTAAGAACGAAATCGGCAAGTCGATGGAAGTTTATATGGACGATATGATTGTAAAAATTGAAAAGGCTGAAGACCATCTAGTCGACCTCAGCCACACCTTTTTCCATATTGAGGGCTTTCAGTATGAAGCTCAATCCTAGCAAATGCACCTTTGGTGTTCGAGGCGAAAAATTCCTCGGTTATATGGTCAGTCAGAGAGGGATCGAAACCAACCCGCAGAAGATCCAAGTAATTCTAGACATCACCCCACCTCGCACAGTTCGCGAAGTTCAGCGCCTGTTCGGCAAAATTATAGCCCTGGGTAGGTTCATAGCCCGACTAGCCAACAAGAGCCTACCTACCTTTCTTTAAAATCCTCAGAAATGCAAAAAAATATGGATTCAAATGGGATCAACAGTGCGATCAAGTTTTGCTAGAGCTCAAGCAATACTTGACTTTGCCACCTATGCTCACCAAACCCGAACTAGGAGAGGTGCTACAACTATACTTGGCAGTTTTCTCGGCTTCAATCAGTTCAGTGTTGATGACGACAAGAGCAGGAAACCCCCATCTAGTGTATTATTGCAACAAGGCTCTCCAGGGGCCCGAGCATAATTATTTGGAGATCGAGAAGTTCGCTCTGGCCCTAGTCACGTCGGCCAGGAAACTGCGGCCTTACTTTCAATCCCACAATTTTGATATTGACGAATCAGCCGCTAAAACAGGTGTTGTCGAAGCCAGACACTTCAGGTCGGCTCACCAAATGGGCCATTGATCTTGGGGAATTCGACATCACATCCCAACCGCAGACCGCCATTAAAGCACAGGTACTGGCCGACTTCATCATCGAACGGCTCGACCTACCGACGCAGAATGTTGAGAGCACCCCCATGTGAACCTTGCATGTCGATGGGTCCACAACCTCATCCGGAGGCGGGATAGGGATATCCCTCCGATCCCCACTTTCTAAGGAGTATGATTTTGCGGTGAAACTCGACTTCCTGGTCACCAATAATGAAGCAGAATATGAGGCTCTCATCGTAGGAATGCGCATGGCTACAACCCGTAGCGTCGAGCAACTCGCTGCATTCACTGACTCTCAGCTGGTCGCAGAACAGGTCGAAGGCAACTTTGAGGCGAAGGAGCATAAAATGGCATAGTATTTGGCAAAAGTGCACCAACTGAGACATATGTTCAGGAACTTTTTGCTGAGCCAAGTCCCCCAATCAGAGAATGAACGAGCAGACGCGCTCTCAAAGCTAGCTAGCTCAACGAAGGGTACCAGAGAAAGAACAATAACATTTTTGGTGGCCGACAAGCCTGTGTCACTGCCACTGATCAAGGCCTTGTCGGGTGCCTCGAGGAAACAGCTCTCTCTTGGCAGGATCCAATCAAACTTTATCTAAGTTGGGGTACCTTACCCGACGACGACACGAAGGCTCGCAGACTCAAGGGGTTAGTAGCCAAGTATGCGCTAGATGAGCACGGCCAGCTGTATCGGAGGTTGATAGCAGGACCTCCACTCAGATGTCTAGAACCTGACCAAGCAGACAAGGTGTTGCAGGACATACATGCCGGCATCTGCGACAACCACTCGGGCGGCCGATCCCTGGCACACAAGGTCATCCGCTATGGATATTTATGGCCGACATTGCTGAGAGATTTTATTGACTTCGCTAAAAAATGCTTATCATGCCAAATCCACTCAAACATTCAGCACCAGCCGGCCGCACCGATGACCAACGTTAACATCACTTGGCCATTTGACCAGTGGGGGATCGACATAGTGAGGTCGCTCCCGAAGACTTCTGGCCAGCGCAAGTTCATCATAGTGGCCGTCGTGTACTTTACTAAATGGGTGAAAGCCGAAGCAGTCCCAAGATCACCGACGCGGCCATTAAAAGTTTCATTTGGAGGAATATAGTATGTCGATTTGGATTACCTAAGGTCTTAATCTAAGTTAACGGCACCCAATTTCAAAGCAAAAACACGAGAAAATGGTGTGAGACCTTGGGGATCGCCTAACACTTCACTTTGGTGGGAAATCCGCAGGCTAATGGACAAATCGAGGTCACCAACAGAACTGTCCTCAACCACATCAAGAGTCGAATAGTGGGGACTGGGGCCAGTTGGGCATATGACCTCCCCGACGTGCTTTGGGCTAACAGAATGACACCTCGAACAGCTACAGGCCACAGTCCATATAGCCTAGTCTACAGATTCGAGGTGGTAATCCCATCAAAATTGATTCAACACACTGTAAGGGTGATCCACTATAACTCGAAAACAAATACATCGGAGAGGACACTAGATCTAATCATTGTCGAAGAGCAGCGCCATGCAGCTTATAACACAATGTAGCGATGTCGCTCAAAGATGGCAGACCGCTCTAACAAGACAGTGCGACCCCGGAGCTTCAAAGTAGGCGACCTCATCCTCAAGAAGGTGGAAGTGTCTAAACCTATGGGGAAACTCGACCCAAAATGGGAGGGACCTTACTCAGTAGTTAAGGTGTCAAAAAATAATGCCTACCGACTAGCTGATGCATTAGGCCGTGAGCTACCTCGACCTTGGAATGCAGTAAATTTGAAAAAAAAAATTGTGTAACTGGTCATTGATGACCTTTGTATCACCCAACGAAGTGAAATTATAACATGTTCAAACTGCATGAAACAAAATGAATCTTTGTCAAACAGTCGACCCCACAGTCGACAAAAGGCTCTACGCCGCCAAGTTGAGGCCTTTGCGCCAAGACCAACTAGTCGACCCTGCAGTCGACAAAAAGCTCTACGCTACCAAGTTGAGGCCTTTGCGCTGAGACCAAATAGTTGACCCCGTAGTCGACAAAAGGCTCTACGTCGCCAAGTCTAGGCCTTCGCGCCGAGACCAACTAGTCGACCCCACAATCGACAAAAGGCTCTACGCCGCCAAGTCGAGGCCTTTGTGCCGAGACCAACTAGTCGACAACTAAGTCGAGGCCTTCGTGCCGAGACCAGATAATCAACAAATTAGTCTCAACGCCAAAACCACGCAGCCGACCTCGTAGTTGGCGAAACAGCCTTTTACAGTGCGAAATCTAACCCTATGGGCCGACTTAGTTAAAATTGTTAATTACAATTGCAACTAAGGTCATTCCAAACTTGAACATTAGCTATTATGCTAGCGGATTAATTACAACTTGCTCGACAAGAGTCAAGAATGAATTTGGAAAAGCACAGCCTTTATCCGACGAAAGACATGAATGAAAATTACTTGCCACATTCGTGGGCATTCATCTGAAAATTCCGACATGCAGAACAGTAAATTAATGTTTTGCAAAACACATACGCATCAACCAAAGTAATTCATAACAAAAAAAAAAGGAAAAATTATGATCAAAATTGCAGTGAATAAAAAACAAGGACGTCATTTCATTGTTCCAAAAAAGCCTCATCGAGGCAAATACATATACATCAAATAAAAACAAATAATAAAACCAGGCCTAGTCGGAGCTACCGACCTTTTCGACAATAGGGGCAGAGACAGGTCAGCTGGAGTAGCAGATGGTTGGGGCTCGGGCAGGGCCACTGACACGGGGACCGTGGCAGTCACTGGTCGAGAAAGGCCAGCTACATCCTATTAGAGCTACCGTTCGGAGATCAGGAAGAAGGCGGCGACATTAGCTCTCCCCTCTGACACATCGTAAGCCAGGTTGCCAGTGAACTCGAACTCCCGGGCTACTGCCTTTAGTTTTTTGTCAATCTCAGTCCGCCTCCTCTCTTCAGCAGTCAATTCGACCTCCGGCGCGCCCTCCACCTGGCCGGCTTCGACGACTGGCTCCGCCGCATCGCCTTCTTCTTTCGGGTACAGACGCAACTGCTCGTCAAGCGCATGGCTCATTCTGGAGCGGTCATCGGCTCGAAGCGCATAGCCCAGAAATTGCATTTGCTGAATGGCATTTTGAAAAGCATTCCGGGACTGACCAAGAATTGCTGCACAGCTTCTTGGCATACTTGTGGCAATACCCAGTTGAACTCTGCCTTGGCCTCCGCTAAGCATGCATTCTGGCCCGCTGATCGACCGGAGTCAAAGGCCACTTGCACATCTAGCTGCATCTTCTTGACCATGTCATCCATTTTTGTCCTCTCCTTAACAGCAAGGATGACCTGCTCATCCTTCTGCTCTAGCTCCTTGGTAAGTTGGCCAACCTGCTTATCCGGCTCTTCAACCCGCATCTGCGAAGACTCCAGCTGAGCCTTCAGAGTCTCGGCGTCCCCACCCCCCACCAACTGTTCTCGATCAGCCAGGGCTAGCTCTGATTGGCAGTAGAAATTGTAGCCCAGTTGCCCTACCTGAGACATAAAAGCCATTACCATCTGATCGAGAAAAGTGTAAACACACAAGAATAAAAGATATAAAACCTTACCATGTTGGCGTGGTAAGCAAACTCTCGAAGGGCCGCAGACTGACTCAACCCCATAATCCTTTTTTGGTCAGCCAAGAACTGACCCACCATCAACACCTTCAGAAGGGCCACCCCGGTTGGCCCCGCAGTGCCCATACACATAGAATTGTGCACGATGGGGCTGGGCTCTGCCCCGAACCAAGGAGTAGGGAACGTTGGCAAGTTGAACAAAACGTCGTCCCCTCGATCCCCGAAGAGATCATTCCCGATTGGGGGCCCCGACCCGGCGGCTTTACCTTTGCCCCGCCCTGTAGCAGCTTTCTTGGGCGGAGGACCTCCCTACTCGATCATGGGCCTCTTACCCCGACCCTCGGGGCTCTTACTTGAGACAAGTACGGCTCGACCAGGCAAAGGACTTGGCGACGGCATGGCTGCTACGGCCACTCAACGTGGCTCTTTGACAGCAGTAGGTGCTCGATGAGCAACTATCTCCTCGCGGCACTGCTTATTCTGCTCTGCTCGAGCCAGCGCTTCAGCTCGCGATCTGTTCATAATTTCTACGTGATCTGCCAAACATCAAAATTGACAAAAGATCAGAGACAGAGATTCATGCACGACATCAAAGATAAAAATAATAGGGCACACTCTCTCTACCTATTTGACAATTCGCAGGAAAATCTAATGGGGTCGGTGACATTCTAGCCAATACTAGATGCCTCTCCTCGATGAAAATAAAGGCCTCTATTCGGCCAGGTCGGGGTCAGATACCCCGGCACATCGACATGCCCTATCCACCAACCCCAGGGAATATTGAAACCCCCCGTCACTCGAATAAACTGATACCATTTTTTCCACTCTTACCCATACGAAGACGAGGGGACTACGAGAAATTTTCAGCGGGGTCGAGCAGTAAGGTAGTAGAACCCTGACTCGTCGACGCTACCCAACTTGCGGGACATGGGAAGATGAAAAAGGTTAGAAAATTTTTCAAAACTGGCAGGTTGATTAAATAAACGCATCAAAACTATAAAACTACAAAGGGTAGAAAAGCAGTTGGGCAGAAGTTATGTTATACATACCTGAAGACCCCCGAGTAGACCAACCATACTATCACCCAGAGGGAACCTAAGACCACATCTAAACGCATCCTAAAAAATAGTTATACAACCCGCAGGAGTGCGATGCATTCGACTAGGTGGTCCAGGGGTCAAAAGTTGATATTCGGGAGAGATATGGTACAGTTCTCTGAGACGCCTCAAGTCCCCAGGGTTAATGGTAGAAATTATCTCACTATAATGACTGGGAGTAAACAGCCGATCTCACGAAGGGGGAATCTGGCTTGGCCCGACTTCTTCCCCCCCGCGGTTGCTGCTCGAACTATTGGAGCTCGAGCTGTTGAAACTGGAATCGTCGCTCGACGACCCAGAAGCACGCCTACGCCTATCGGACTAGGTGGCCTCACTGTCCCCCCCTAACTACCCTCAGAGCTATATAATCCCAGCATGATTCTCAAAGAAAATTAGATGACAGGATGTAGAAGCAGAGGGACACTTACTGAATGCAAAGGTTAAACTCAAGAAGTCTTGGAAGCGAAGATGTTTGGATAAGCGCTCGACCAAATGCTAATGCGGTAAAAGTAAAAATGGCCAGAGTTACAGTAGGTATTTAGAGGGAGAGAAGTACGGCAAACCAAGCGTCCACAATAATGTCTGTAACCGCCACGCCGCCCCACGTGCGCCACGATATAACCGCTCAATAAATGCGCCGAACCCTGGTCGACTATCGCTAATACCGATTTCGTTACTTCCCAGATATAACCATGAATCAACTTGCTTTCCTTTTGTCTTGTCTACATCATCAATACACACATTGTCATACCCAATTAATGAGGAGTGAGGAGAGAGAAAACTTTTGTCACATGGGTGGTAGAATATATATACATATATATACACTAGAGGTATAAGTTGAGCCGAGCTGGCTTGTGACCTAGCTCAACTCGATTTAGAAAAGTTCAGCTTGAACTCGAGACTATTTGAGCTTGAGCCGAGCTTATTGAGCTTGAGCATGGAATTAAGCCATGCTTGAGCTTTACGATGGTGGCTCGAAGGCTTGCAAGCTAGCTTACGAGCCCTAGTATTTTTGAAAATATTATATATGTATTTATTAAATAATACATGAAAATAATAATTTTAAAAATATGTGCTACATATTGAGTTAATTTTCAACACATAATTCAATTATTCACTTATATATTACTTATTAATAAATAGTAATTTATAAGATACTAATTCATAATTTGTAAAATACTAAAAGTAAACAGCATGATATATTTGAAAAAAAGGTAAATTTTCTAATTCAAATAATTTTATAAAAATATATAATTATACAATAAAAATTCATTGTGTAATATTTTATTTATGATTACTGCATTTTTTCAAATTTAATAATATAAGTATAAAATAAAAATTCATCATTATTTTAACAAATTTATTTTTATATTTTAATGTTCAAACTTCAAAA
Source organism: Jacaranda mimosifolia (assembly GCA_018894105.1). NCBI lineage: Eukaryota > Viridiplantae > Streptophyta > Magnoliopsida > Lamiales > Bignoniaceae > Jacaranda > Jacaranda mimosifolia. The sequence goes on along the minus strand of CM032130.1, from coordinate 10,287,367 downwards.
GTCAAATGAATAATTTTACTTGAAATTTATAAAAAAAATGATTGACCTTTAGAAAAGTTGATGTTGCTGCTGGATTTGCTAATAAATAATATTTCGCGAGAGTTTCTTAGGAAATAGTGATGACTAAATTGAGCTCGATCAGCTCGAGCTTAAGCTCACACATTGAATGTGGAAAATACTGGATGAGCTTGAGCTTGACTCAAACTCGATTGTGGCTCAATATCTTATGAGCTCATCGAGCTTGGGCTTGAGCTTGATATATACCAACGAGCTCAAGCTTGAGACTAAAATTTTGAGCTCAATGAGCTCAAGCTCACGTGTTTTAAAACGAACTGAGTTTGAGCTTGAAATTTTTGCTAAGCTCGACTTAAGCTCAGCTTGTTTACATCCTTATTATGGACTTGACCATATATGTATGTTGGGTATATATGTATGTGAGTTTGATGGGTTTAGATACTATATGTGGTTATATATATATGTGTGTATGCGTGTGTGTGTGTGTGTGTGTGGGCGGGTGTGTGGGTGAGTGGGAAATTTGACAAGTTGTCTAGTGTTTGTATGTGCATATATCGACCTTTAAGGAATTTGTTATACCTATTTAGTATGCATATATTGATAGGAATTTTTAAGATTTATTTAGTATTGAGTGCTAGAATTTATTGAGATTAATTTTCTTCCTTACAATTTTGGGATTTTGAATGGACTTTAATGAGAAAAATATATATAGTAAAATCACTTTTTGTACCAATTAGGATTGTTGGGTTCAAGGTCTTACAAGCTTATGGCACCCAAAAAGCTAGTCCTAAGTAAATTTTGCATTGTTAGTCAGTTAAATTGGTGATTGATGTGCTTGTTAAATGAATTAGAAGACTCAACTATTGATTGGATTGACTTTGAAAGATGTGATTGAATTCTAAAATTGATCTTAAAGGGGAGTGCCTAAACTTACAACTATTATATGAAGCTACTTTTCAAAACCCAAAAGGATACATGTATAGTAATGCATACTATAAAACTTCCTTTTAATATACATTGCACTATAATTATATTCCACTGCGCACAAAAACTATTTTATTTTGTTTCAGGATACAAGAAAACATATGTGATGAGGGTTCATTCGGTGGATAGAGAACCGATTCTGAATACGGGTAGGACTTTGACCTGAAAGATCTACAATCTTGCTTGGATCGGGAAGAATCCTGCAATCACAGTAAACATTAGGCTAGCTGAGGAGCCCTCGGCTTAGGCCCTCCGACGCTCAAGTCAGTAGAAATCGACCTCAAATATCGAGCAGCGGAGTTAGGACTTTTGAGGGTATATTAGTGTGTACCTCCACAAGGTTAGGGGTGAGGGTATTTATATCCTTCTCCCTTCAAGGAAAAGTCTGGGCTACCCCTGGTTCACCCAGGGGCCTTTAGCTTTGGACCAGGAGCAATCAGTCATTTCCCTGTCTTGCATATCTCCAGCTAACTGCCCTTCCGGGTTTCAAGGACAAGATAGTACACTGTAACGGCGCCTGCTGTGTCAGGCGGTGAGGGGAGATGTCATGTGCCATTAATGCGGAGGCGTGATGCCCGTCAGCGCATTTAATGCGGTGGCAGAGTACTGTACTGTTCTCGACCTCCAACTCGACCTCAACATGGTTGGCTTAGGTCAAGAATTTCATGGGTCTCGGGAGCCAGACTGGGCCTGGCGCTGCGTATTTTGGCTAACCTGGTCGAGTGAAGTCGATGAGGTATATAAGCCCTGGGCACCTAACTGGGCCAATTTGGTTTGGGCCTGGGTACTTGGGCAGTCCCATATCATGAGTCTCCCCACTTCGCGAGGCTGAACGAGGATTCAATGAGAAGCGTTGGGAAGTAACGAAATCGGTTAAGCCAGGTCATGAGCTGGCTCTGCCCAACTTACACCCTTAGTCTATATATATGTATATATATTCTATCATCCATGTAATAAAAGTTTTCTCTCTCCTCACTCCTCATTAATTAGGTATGACAATGTGTGTGCTGGTGATGTAGACAAGACAAAAGGAAAATACAAAAGGAAAGGAAGTTGATTCATGGTTATATCTACATGTTCACGTTTACTCCTTCAAATGCATGGGATTTATGTGTTGATAGGTAATATATATATATATATACCTACACTAAATAGGCTATTAGCTATCTTATATATTAATATATATGGGTTCAAAATTAAACATCGTTTAATGTCCTATCAATTTCCATATATGTACATATATCCCACCATTCTTACTATGCAACCACAAGTTCCACCGGTATATGTATATATATATATACGCATATAGTCATACATGTATTACCAAAAGCCTATGGAAAAGCAAACTCATCCTTTATAATAATTTAAACCTTTGATTAATAGGGATAATATTAATCTAGCTCTAAAGAATAATTAATCTATACAAAAAAATAACAGTTAATGTATAACTATAGAACACCTCCTATAATCATCCCCATAAATAATCTTATTCATATTAACATTTAGTGACCCACTCTTATTAGATGCTAAAAAATCAAAACTAAAATATCTATAGATAACTAAAAGGAAAAATTAAATAAAAAAAATAAGGACAAGAAATTAAGCCTGCATTTACCGATGATGGTACAGTAAGGGGCCACATGCCTTGCTAGGTATAAATATTGAGGAAGTGGGGTGGTTTCTTAATAGAAGCATGAAGTATTGTTTGAAATTCCAGGTCAAACATTTACTTACCCAAAATTTTATGTCTACCTAGTCCGTCTTTCTTTCCTTTCTTTCTTTTCTATCTTAATTTGTCGTCACAGCTACTATGCTCTATTTCTTCCCTCTCATTTTTCTGCTTCTTTCTTCTTTCGTTTCTTTTTATTATTATTATTATTATTATTATTATTATTATTATTATTATTATTATTATTATTGATTTGTGAGACTAGAGTTTTGAATTATAGGGACTATTCAAATGGTAGAAGTGTTTTTGTAACGCCCCCATTTGGGATAGCCCTTAGCTGAGGCGCCACTCAGTTCAACTTGTATTGAACCTACAATTCAATCAATATTTTGACCCATAAACAAGCAATAGGCCCAAAAGATTTCAAATTTAACTTATCAAAAGTAGCGAAAATTTCAAACTTAATTAACATGACAAGCACTTAAAGACATTCCATGATTCAACTTTTTCTATCTAACATAACATGTATAGACTTGAGGTCCTCGACATCAGTCCTGACATATCACTTCATCTCAAAACCAAAGTTAACATTCAAGATAGCTCAATAACCTACACAAGCACATGTTCTGTTACAAAAGTATTTTTCCAGCCCAATTCAGGAGTCCATATCCTTCACTTAAACCTATCTGAGAAAGTCAAAGGAATACGGGGGGTAAGTCTAAAGACTTAGTGAGGGATAAACATGAGAACAATAATAGGGATCTGTTGAGGAAGAATCAACCTAACAGATCATCAAATAACATACAGTACAAGAACGTATTAAGAAATAGGCAATTACAAGTCAATAAATAAGCATTAATGGATTTAAGAGTTCAAGTAAGTACTAGCTCGGGGTTGTGACTATCGGCTCGAAAGGCTCGGTATTGTCTGAACCAATTCTGCTTGGGAGGTATAGAGCGTCTCAACCAATCATAATTTGGGAGGAAATGCAGATAGCTCGATCGGCCCGAACAACAACTTGACTTAAACCAGGAAGCTACACTGTCCTTATTGCTCCACGAGCAGGACACAAACAATCGAGTACAGTCAAAATAAAACAAGCCCAAATCATATGCAGTCCAATAGATCAGAACAAAACATGCATATCTGATTCTCCCTATACTAGCAAAACAAGTACTTTTACCAAAGCATGACAGCTTGGTACACAATAGATGCCTAGAAGTATCCCTAGCACATTGTTGATGCCCAGGAGTGTCCCTGGCACACCGCCGATACCTTGGAGTATCCCTAGCGTATGGCTAATACCTACAAGTATCCCTAGCGTATTACTGATACCTAGGAGTTTCCTAGCATATCGCTGACATCCAGGAGTGTCCCTAGCATACCCCATATACCCAAGCATTCATCTAGGATTGGTACTCGGCCCAAGCATATCTCTATAAATATAACATATATCAATCAGTCAATATATATTTCCAAGTATATATTCAGATATCAAAACGAACAGATAACAAACAGTCATATAACAAGTACTGATCAGGAACAAGTACGATAACAGAACGAACAGATAACAAGTGAAGTGTTCTAGGTGCCAAAATGGACAAGAACAAGTCATATCAGAGTACGATCAAGAAATAACCCTCAAAGGGGTATGCAGGTCAAATAACAGATAACAAGCAAAGTCACGAGCAAGTATGATTTCAATAACAAAAGATAAGTGCTCAAGCAAGTACGATTTCAATAAATAAGAGTAAGTACAATACACAATTATAGTGAACCAAATAGGGTCATTCCATAAGAATCGATAGGTAAAAAGACCAGAATGGCAGACCTCACAAGGCATACAAAAATTAAACACCCAAGAGGTTAGACCCTCACAGGCGTATACACATCAAGTAACAGATAACAAACAGATTCTGAATAATTCATATATTTAAATAAACATAGTTCAGTACGGTACAGAAAACCCTCACAAGGGTTTATCCTAATAATAGATAATAGAAAGAAGTGCTAGGTTCGTAGTCCCTCACCTCCGTAGTCTCAGAAAACTGCAAGCACAATTGGCAGTCTACTGGTCCGCTGGACCTACTTCTTTGTCACATAACCATAAGAATAAATCCACAATTAAAATCCTTATTAATCTCCAATAATTAAAATCTTGTCATTAATAGCCTAAAATTACTAATTACTTGACTAATACGATAGTTTTAAAGTTTAAACGGCACTATCGGCCCAAAATGGCTAATAAAGTCATCATTGGCAAAAAATCCTGATTTTCGTATCAAGTCTAATAACGGAACAAAACTAATCCTCAATTACATAGTTAGCCTTATATTGGTATCCCAAATCAAAATAAACGGTCCAGATATCTTAATTATCCTGATTATTTCCACTTAGGTTTAAACCCCATAAATTCACAAAATTAAGGTTTTTCTTACTTAATAAACTTAATAAATCTCAAATTATCATAATTCGATACAAATTCAAGTCCAAGAATCTGAACAACATCCATGCATGTAGTATCCTCATTGCTAGATACACTTTAGAATCATTTCATCCAAAAATAAAAGAATTTAAATGGATTAAAATGGTACAAGAAACCCCAAATCCAATACCAATCATTACCTAAAAACGTCCAATCGAGAACCAAAATCATGAACCGAAAGCACCACCGTGATTACCACAATGAGAGGAAGAAAATATCCTCATACCGTCGCATCATTGTCGCCACCGTCCGTCATTGTCTAAAAATCTCAAGACTACCACCAGTAGTTGTATTTCAGCTCCATGAACCAAATGCCCAAACCAAGTTTTCCAATTTCCGTCGAGAAAGACCTCAATTGCATCTTTGATTGTGCAGCGTCGCAGCTTGCCGCCGTGAATTTTTTCTTCAATTTCGTCGCTGTCGATGGCCGAAATCAGAAATTAAAGCCACCTATGCATTCCTTGAGCTGAACTTGTCAAAACCTACTGCCCAGATTTCTGATTCTGTCACCGGTGACTTCGCGTCGTTGAGCTCTGCCGTGGCCATGCTTTTTGAGGTGTTTTTTCAGCTGCTATGCAGGGTGGTTTAGGAAGAAAATGGTACCATTGTGTTCGTATAAAGAGAGGAATAATTTGGCATACAAATTTGTAAGGTATTGCCGTTCGCCGGAGGAGGTGGCTGGAGGAGGAAGACATGGGTGCATAGAGAAGAAAATGAAACTTCTAAGAGAGAAAACATATATATATATATATATATTCAACTTTCTGAAATCAAGTCTTTTTCATTTATTTTTCGAGCTCTAAAATCCGACCAATAAAAATCTTGATTTTCTCAATTCTTATTTTCCAAAATATTGAATTTTAGGGATGTTATAGTTTTACTTCAACAGGAACTCTAATTATAATCTTTCTAGGACTAGGATAATCCTACAATAATTCAAATATCTTTATTATTAATCTCTAAGGTCTCAATTATTCAATTCCCAGTAACTATATAATATTAATTTAAGAAAAATTGTAACTTGTTTTCCTAAAAATTGAAATATCTAAAATATATATTTACATATAAAAATATTTATGACCTTAAATAGTAATTCTCACTATTTAACCAAGAGATAAATCTAGTGCTAAATATATATACACATATATTTTTACGTCTTCTAACTAATATAACAAATAACTAAAATTAAAAGAAAATAAAAATAAACATAGGGTCAAATAATTAATTTAAATATGAAAGAAATTCGAAGGCATCATTTTTTTCAATATCAACAATAAATAAAATAAAATAAGGTAAAGTAATCGATTAAATACGAAATAAATTTGTGGGGTATTACATCCCACCCCCTTTAAAAGAATTCAGTCCCCAAATTCTAACATAAGTTGGCGAAGACCCCTAGTGATATTTTTACATTTCCTCTTCATTTTCCTAATTCACATTCTCTATCTTATGGCACCTCCATAGCAGTAGGATACTCCTTTGGCATATTATTTGTATTCTTAATCTAGGATTTGGACTAGTTGCTCTTCGTACGTCAACTCTTCTTGATGTGACAAAATCTTATATTATGTGATATGCCAAGGATCCTCTTGATACCTACATAGTTGTGACACATATATAGAAGATATTATGTATTTCCATAAAGTTTTGTAGTGAAATAAGTCGATAAGCTACTACTCCGATCATCGTAGATCCTTTTTTGAGTAACAATTTAGAAACTCCATATTTCCAACACTAAATTCCAAAAATCTTCCTCTATCATCTGTTGAACTCTAAGTCATGAGTTGGATAGTTTTGCTCATATAGTTTTAATTTTCTTGAGGTATTGAAAAACTAAGAGAAAGACCTAAAAATTTTATGTTGATATCATAGTCCAAGTAAGCCGACATCAAGGTGTAAAATTGATCCTTAGGTTCATAAATATGAAGAAAATTCAGTTGGTGATATATTGAAGTCTAGGAGGCCTCTAATTTGACATATCGTAGTATTCTCACTATAACTTTTTCCACGTATATCGGAGTGGGGTGATTCAAGTGCATACAGAAACCTAAGAGATAGATATACAAATTCTATATTGATTACTTTTCTTAATTCCATCGGGTTCAATCCATAAAAAGCATCACAAATATCTGCTATCGAAAAATTGAAGTCTATATTTTCTACCTCGACACATTTTAGTGTTTTAGTTATAACTTTCTCCATATATATCGGATGAAGGTGGTTCAAACAGAAATAGAAACCTAACATACATATCTACAATTAATATGTTGACATTATTGTCCAATTAAATTGTAATTGAGTAGTAACATCCGTCACAATATTCTGTTCTAGGAAATCAAAGTCCCGTATTTTCTGTATTGCCACATCATAGTATTTTAACCATAACTTTCTCCCTATGCATTAGATTGAAGTGATTCTAAGGGATGTAAAAACCTAAGAGACATATATTCAATTTGTTTGTTGAAAATATTTCCAAATTAAATCATAATCTAGTAATAAAAGTCATGAAAATATTCTATTTTAGGAAAATCAAAGCCCTACATTTTCTATCTTGCCACACATTTGTATTTTAGTCACAACTTTCTCCCTATATATCGAATTGAAGTGGTTAATCTGGCCATAAATACCTAAGGGATAGAATTAAAAAATCTTATGTTGATCTCATTACTTAATTTTATTGAGATCAAGTAGTAAAAAGAGTCAAAACTATTTATTTTTTGAAAATCAAAATCCTGTATTTTTCAGACTTGATATATATCTTAGTATTTTTATCATAACTTACTGCATGTATTTCAGATTGAGGTGATTCAAGCAGCTATATACACCTAAAGAATAGGCCCACAATTTCATTTTTGTGTTCGGAACCTTTTCAGATTCAATCAATCACTATGAGAAAAATCCATTAGAAAAACTGATCGTGTAAAACTAGGATCCTAGGGGAGCATTCTTTCATGTAGCATTTCTTTCCAAAAGTCAAACAGTTGTCCTCTATGCCAAAATATATCCAAAAACTTCTAATTCGGCATCTTAAGTTCGCCTAAAGTCCTAGTTGATTCGTATCTCAAAATAACACAAAATATTCAGGTACAATCATTATATATATATATTATTTTTTTCCTAGTGACTTAAATCTCCGAGAAGCCTCAAAAGTTTAATAAATCAAGTCCAACTAAAATGGATTTGCAAGGTTCATCCTCCGATGAGTTTATTGATGTAAGCCTTTCTTGCTTGTAAATTGACTCTCTCACGCTTTCATGATAGGGGTAGCCATAAGTAACATAAGGTTCCATCATGTGCACTACGCTTTATTATACGTTGCTAAATTTCAAAAAGTCGTATGTACATACACATCCTCACCGTATCAATTCCTACTGAAACCCTCGACCCTTAGTGGCAGTATATCTAATGTATATAACAATATGTATGGATTTGTACACCAAGTTTTACAATTCACATTCCATGGTGGTCTTCGCTCCTACTTCCTAAATAGATGCTACTCTTTGCGATAAAGGTTCTCACTTCTTCCCTTTTGTTTTTCAAATCCTCCTCATTCTAATAAAAATAATTTTCTCATAAATCTAAACAAATTTCAATTATCGACCTAAGGTTTTTATCCCAATATCATATGCCTATTTCAAATCTTAAATTGTAACCTAAGCTCTCGAAAACTAACCTTGATTGTTAGGGTGAAACATCTTAATCATGAATCGACTTATGCGGGCTTTGACTCACCATCCTATTAAAATAAGTCTAGATCAATAAAAGAAAATATCGAAGTACGCTAAGTAGTCATCCAAAAAGAAGATAGCAAGCATTCACAATTCTCAAAGGGGAGAAAATTATCAATCCTAAAATACTTCCAAGCTAAATCTCATAATATGTCATGAATCCTATCATCCAGTACCAAAAGTTTTCAATCGTATCAATTGGCATACCTAATAACAATTGTTCACAACCTCAATATCAAATGAAATTTGATTATTCAATTAAGTGGTCAAACCTAAATACTTAGATCAATCCCTAAGAGTTTTACACCATATTCCATAGTCCAAGGATCCTATCACGAGATAGCCTAAGTTTAAAACTTATGCTCTAATACCACTCTGTCACGCCGCAAAATTGAACCGTACAGTCTAGTCTCGAGGCGTGAAACTCAATCCCAAATATAGGAAATTAACAATCCATGATCTTAAAGTTAGACAATAACTCAAAGAAATCTAATGCTAGTCTTATAACATAAAAACTCAAAGTACCATTACCTAACCTCAACTAAAACAAATAGAATCTATAGTAAATAAAATAGAAATAATAAGCTTCGGCGAAGTATAGTAGTTTACTGCAAAAATCTAAACTATGACTTTAATCTTGATTCGTCTCATACGCAGGATTCACCTCCTCACTAGGGCTAGGATTTAAGTCTGCCAGAAGGGAGTTAAAGAAAGAAAAAGAGTGAGTAAAAGACTCAGTGAATTCCAAGTGTGTGCAATGTGAGTTCTTGAAATTTTAACATGATTTATACAATGAAAATATTCGAGAGAAACATAAGTGGAAATCACTCAACAATCGAGCAGTAACGACTCAAGAATTTAATAAATAGTTTCCTAGACTAACAACTTAAATGCAATGATTAGACAGTATTTGCTGCAACTAGTCAACCTTATGACTCCCACTATAATAGTTCCTTATCGCTTCAGGCAAGGTGCGACCTTACCAAAACAGTGCCCGAGCGTCCTTGGAAATTCCTACGACCTACATCAGTCACAAACGACTTCGGTTGTGCGCTGGGAAGATTAAGCCATGGGGGCATGGGGTTCAATTGGCAAGCCCGCTGCTGCTTGGTGAAGTCTATCGCACACCCAGACCAATTTAGATCCAACTAATAGTAACAGTAACAGTAGCGGTAACAGAGATTTCAGTCAATCAATTGATCATCAAATTTAACTACTAGTCTAAAAATCATAAAAGTATGTTTCCTTGTACCGTGAAACAAAATAAAATAGATTTTGTGGGCAGTGGAATATAATTATAGTACCGTGTATATTGAAAAGAAGTTTCATAGCATGTATTACTATACATATATCCTTTTAGGTTTTGAAAAGTAGTATCATATAATAGTTATAAGTTTAGACACTCACCTTCAAGATTGATCCTAGAAGTCAATCGACGCTACAGCAAATTGCACTTTTATTAACAAAGAATTTTGTTACGTTAATGCTTATATTCGTTATCTTAGGTAATTGGTAATGAAATTTTGGTTACCAAAGTTTTGTGTGTTAAAGTCTGTCGCTAAAAGTATTTGTAACGAACATTTTGGTTTGTTACAAATGATTACATTATGGTGACGAAACATGTCGTTACAAAAAATATGATATTAGTAACAAAAAAGTATGTTAGTTATAATAGATTTTTGTAGCATAACGAACCTGGGACATGGGCTAGAGATATCCCCACGGGCTAGGCTTCAGAATAGCAATATCTCTAGTGCTGGGCTGCTGGCAAGTGGCCCAACATTAACTAGGTCGTCTTTCCTATGTGCCGCTCCAACTGGCCGAAGCCCAATCTCAGGGCTTGATTGATGGACTTGGCATTGGATTGAAGGTTGGGCTTCGCAGCCGTCGCCGCCTGAATGGGTCAAGGCAAGGTGGACCTAGGCGTGTTGGCAATGGCACGATAGGCCACCAGCAGATGGGCTGGAGAACACTGGGTCCAACGGTTTTTAGGCTGGAAGGACCAATGCACATTAGACCTTGGCCTGCTAAGCTACTGGAAATGGAAACTCAAAAAATTGCTGCTAACAGGACACGAACCTGCACCAGCCGGTACCTGTAAGAAGGCACTTACCATCTTGGCTATAATTGATATGAGTTAGTGCATATGTACTTAAACTCATTGAGCTTAGCTTGGCTCGTTTAACTGACGATCTCGAACTGTTTGCGAATCGTCTCGTCTCATTTACATTCCTAATTTTTAATGTAAATAAAATAAAATTATAAAAAATATTAGTCGAAAGAGTAAAAGGTGTGAATTTTTTAACACTATTAAAAATAAGTTTTGAAAATCTATGACATAATTAGTTTATTAGAATATTTTAGAATAATATTTTTATTTTTAAAAATAAAATAATAATTGTCATTTGAATAAATAAAATAAGAGTATCAAATAGTGAACTAAAAAAAATAAACAGAAAGTGTGCGATAATTAGATAACATAGCTGGATGAAGCAAAAGAAATAATATTATTGATTGCGGCAGTTTAGAAAAACCGCTGTGAAGTTATTCATTCAGTAGTAGCTACACTAACTGTCACCATTTATTATGAATTCCGCGCTGGTTTGGATAAATCGCTGGTAACCACCGTCAAATTAATATTTTGCAACGATTGAGACAAACCGTCGCAAAATATATGCCGCGATTAACCTATTTTCTTGTAGTTTATATATGTATATATACTATATATGTATATAAGTATGAATAAAGAATTATATTATATATATTTTTATAAATATTCAAAATTATTTAATTCGAAATGAATAAATAGAAAAAAAATAGATAAAAATAAAAGTAATTTAAATTTTATTGATAAATTTATATATATGTATATTATATATATGTGAATAAGTATAAATAGAAAAAATAAGTATACATGCATGGATAATTAGAAAGAAAAAAGAAAAAAAGAAAAATTATTTAAAATTTTATAGATAAATATATATATATATATATGTATTTATAAAATGAGAATATATGAAATAATGAGAAATGAGAAATAATTAAAAGTTTATATATATGTATAAAATGAGAAATATATGAAGTAATGGAAGAAGAGAGAAATGACAATAAAAAGAAAAGAAAAGAATGAAAATATATATATATATATATGATAATAAAAAGTTATTTAAATTGAATTGTAAATATGTGAAATGATTAAGAGTAAATTGGCTTTTTTATATTAAAATTATATTAAATGGGCAACAATTGTGCAGGAAGGGGCAGTGTGCGTGGTTTTATAAAGCATAAGGAAGTTATTTTGTGTGTGTGTGTGTGTGAATATATATATATATATATATATTCACATGGGGGTTTGATGCCTATTTCACAAATCAGAGGGGGTTAAATTACAACTAACCCAATAAAATTGTTACAATTTTAATGGAACCCTTACTTTTCTTTCTTTGCTAACGTAGTCTTTGGTTAGGAAAAATTGCACTTTTAGTCTCACAATACAACTGTATTTGCACTGTTAGTCCCAAAAACTTGCACTTGACCGCATTTAGTCCAAATTTTATAATATTTTTTAACATTTTTTGTCCTTTCTCTAATTTTTCGTTAAATCTTTGGCAATTTTTTTTATATATTTATAAAAGAGCCCCTCAAGTTTGATTTATTTATGAAAGAACCCTCTAACATTTTGATTTGAGTCAATTATACAGAACCCCTAAGGTTTGACTCAATTACAAATAAACCCAAAAATCGCTCAATTGAAAATTTTGAAGATTCATTAACCTCATTTAATAAATTTGTTGACGTCATTAAAAAATTTATGTGAAAATTCAAAAATACCCTCAAATAACCATTTTGATTATTTCTAATATAGAAATGCCCTTGAACCTATCTATAATATTGTTCATACCATTGGGTTGTAATTTTGACATTGTTTAAATTACTCATAGAGTTTTCTTACATATTTAATAATCTTTAAATCTAAGTTAAATTAAAAAATAAAAAAAAATTAAAACCATAAAGATACCTATAGTAATTTAATCAAATTCAATTAAATTTATTTATGAATTAAAAAATAAAATAAGCAATAAGCCCAAAATTTATTTATGAATTAAACACAATTGATTTAATTAAATTAAATTCATCTTCTAAATAATATAATTTTATAATTTTAAATTAATTAATTCATAATATTAAAATAATAAATATTTTTAATATAATTTAATAATTTAAAAATTAAGTAATTTGACAAATTTAAATAAGTAATTTGATAATTTAATCATCTTAATGCAATTTAAATCATTTAGAATAATATATTTTAATAAAATAAAATAAGTAAAAAATTAATTATTTTGAATAATATTACAATTAATACTTAATACATAAACAAATACTTAATAAATTAATAAAAATAAATAAGTGTTTTCTTCTTCTTCTTTTTTTTTTTAACAAAAAAGTTCATCTTTTTTCTTCACCCCCCATCCCCCGCCCTAGCACCCCTCAACACCGCCCCGCCCCCCATCCCGCTAGCGCCCCACCCCTCAGCAGCCCATAGCCAATCTGGCTGTGGCCAACGACCGATATGGCCATGACCGACGCTTAGCGGCCAGCAGCCCCTGAGCACTCCCTTCCCCTTCCCACCAGCACCGCCCTAGAACACCCCATCCCCGTTCCCGCTAGTGCCTCACCCCTTGCCATGCCGGCTGGTAGCCGCTGTGCTAGGCGGCTACTAGCCTAGCCATGGTTGGGTGGCTGACAGTGGCCGGTAGCTTGATTTTGGGATGGGGTTTATATATAACGTATGTATTTATATATATATACATAATAATATTATAATATATATAAATAATATCATATATACATAATATATATTATGTGTGTCTATATATATATATTGTAAATATATATTATTTTAAAATATTTTTATGGAGAATTTAGTTTTTTTTTTATATTTTTTTTGAAAGGATAAAGAGGACATTTAACATTTTTGGGGTTTTTTCATAAATTAATCAAATTTTGGGGGTCTATGAGTAATTAGTCTTTTTCTTCTCTTAATGGTTTCCGTCAATACCTAACGGTGAGGATCAAAAGTGTTACAAAATTATAAATTTGGACTAAAAGTTGTCAAGTGTCAATTTGTGGGACTAACAGTGCAAACACAATTGTATTGTGGGGCTTAAAGTGCAATTTGTCCTGTTTTGTTATATTGGGAAAATTGCATTTTTTGTTCCATTGGATAGGAGGGTTTGCACTTTTGGTACTTAGGTTGATATTTATATGACCAAAACTCTAAATTTTTTAACATAGTAACTTAAAAAAAAATTAATTACCCAACAGCCCCAAAAATTTGATTTATTTATAAATATTCCAAAAAATTTTAAATGCCCAATCAACCTTCATTAAAAAATATTAAAAAAATATATAACACAAAATCCCCATAAAAGATTAAAAATTTTATATATCAATTTAAATATATATATATATAATCCACCCTACTTGCCATGGCCAGCAGCCACTTGGCCATGGTTGGCCGCAGCTATGGAAAAACAGCTAGCAGTCAGCGGCCAAATCTGGGCGCTAGCTGTGGCTTGCCATGGCAGATCGGCAACTGGCAACTAGCTTCTGGCCGGCCATGGCCAGGCCTGGGAGTTGGGGGCATGGTGTGGGGGAGGGGCTGGTTGGAGAGGCATGGTAGTTGGGGGAGGGGGGAAGCGGGGTGTGGAAGGAGCAATAGATATATGTGTGTGTGTGTGTATACACATTTTTATTTATTTATTTATTGTTAATTAATACATTTTAATCATATTAGCCTAAATTGATTTTTTTTTACTTATGTTATTTATGTAAAATCTTTACATTATTTTGTTCAAAATAATTAAAAATATTTATTTATTTAAAATTAATAAAATTTTATTATTAGGATAAAATTTTAGATGTTATTTTTATTTAAATTATTTATTTTGATTAATTAATAAATTTAATTTTTTATTTATATATACACACATCAATGTTTCACAGGGTTCAAACTCTTGATCTCACACTTTTTGACTTATTTATTTTTTATTAATTAATAAATTTAATGAAATTAGTTTAAATTAAGGCTTGTTTGTTATGAGTTGGAGCATTTTGTCAAAATACTTTAGCAAAATGATTTTTGGAAAGTGGGGTTAGCGAATGTGATGGTTGTTTGTTTGTATTTTGGGTGATAGGTGGAAAACGAATTCGGAGAAAATTAAAAATATTTATTGTGTTTTAGGAGGGAAAAATGTATCATGTCAATAACTTTTTATTGGGTTGGTAGGATGAAATTGACATTTTAAAATTAGTATTGTTAGTATGATATTTTTAGATCGTATTTTTATTTTTAGATTATTTATTTTAGTTAATAAATATTTTTTTTATATTTAATAAATATGTTCAAGTTAATCTAATTAAATTATTTTAGATACGATTATTTTTTAATATTATTGAGATGTAATGTAAAATATATATATATATATATATTAAGAGATGGATTTGATTTTTATTTTATAATTAATAAATCTGTTTAATTAAATTTGATTAAATTACTTTAGATATGTTGATGATTTTAAATTTTTATTTTTTTAATTCAACTTCAATTAAAATATTATTTAATATTTAAAAAATTATTAATAAAATTATTTAAATTTATTTTGAGTAATTTAAATAAGATTAAAGTTGAACCTCCATATTAAAGTTTCAAATAAGTTTAGGGGTATTTTTGTCTGAAAAATAATCAAAACAGCTTTTGAAGGATATTTTTTAAATTTAATATATACTTTCAACCGACGTCTACAAATTTGTTAAGGATGCTAATAGTTCTTCATAAATTTAATTAAATATATAGGGATAAAAAATAATTTTATTAAACTTATAACTATATTACTAAGTTTATATACAATGTCATGAGTATTTCAAAATAATTTCAAAATTTTCAACTATATTAAAGTTATATGAGTTGATCAATTTCAAAAAGATTTGCGTTAATTAAGTGTAGAAAATTTTCAATAAATGCATGTTCAAATAGTCCACATCAATATAATATTAGTACAAAATATTTTAGTTTTTAAAATGAAATTAATTACACATAAAGACTAAAGTTTTTAGAATTTATAAATAATTTTTCTATAATCTTTTCGTTCAAAAACAATGTCCTAATAAATACTAACAAAGAATAAAATAAAATTTTTAGCCCCCATAATAATACATCATAATTCATCTTATAACATAAGATAAAACAAATAATTTTTGTATATAATATTTATACACAAAATGGAGGGAGAATCTAAAATTTGTAGGGAATAAAAAAATAATAGGGAATTCATTTTTGGAGGGAAAATTATTTTTTTGAAGAAAATATAATATGTAGACCAACTAATTCTTAAGAACAACTTGTTCAAGTCCGTGAAAGTTAATAATCATTACATTTAATAATATACTCTAAGTTAATACTTTTTTTTACACTATATTAGACTATGAAAGTTATCTTCATTTTAGTAATTTATATAGTAAAATATACACACAATTAACATATAGATATCTGATATGGGATAGCCCAATCGGCTTTGCCCAAAGATTGCGGTCCCAAGGATGTAGCGCCAGGCTCACCTCATATCCCGGGCCCAATGATGCTACCGACATCAGGTGACTCAAATCGACCATCCAGATCGACGTCGTTTACAAATAGGGCCGCTGGTCGACCCCTCGACCACGACACTCGTCCATCTCTCATGCCATGCCCTAACCTATCGTAAAGTCGACCTTGCCACCAACCACGGAGGTCGACTCGGCATGGCGTCAACTCTGCCGCATTAAATGCCCTGACAAGCGGCACACCTCCGCATTAATGGCGCATACCACCCCAGTACCACCCATGCTGCCATGCTAGGCATGAGGTGTATCTACAGTGTACTAACCTGCCCATGGAACCTAGAAAGGCAGCCGCCTGGAATAGTACAGGAATATGAGTTGACCTAATGTCCCTCATGCAAGGACAAATATCCTTCTTACATATCAAGGGCATCTCAGACAAATTTCCACCAAGAGACAACTATAAATACCCCCATTCCAGACTCTCAAAAGGTATGTGATTCTACATCTAAAAGCCTTCACTCTGCTGCTTGTTATATCTGGTCGAATCTATTCTAACTTGAGCGTCAAAGTACCTTAGCGGAGGGCACCTCAACTAGCCTGACATTTGCTTATGATTGCAAGACGCAGCCCAAGCATCTCCATATATCGACCGCGGAGGTCAAACACCCCAAAATTCATCATCTAATCCAGCTCAAAACGGATTTCACCACCATCATTTGGTGTCCTTTGTCGGAAACTTGAGTCTGCTATCGAAAATGGTGAACACTAGATGAGCCCTCTCGGGAAGAGAAGAAAACATGAGGTCTAGCTCTCCCCCTCCTTGACCTCAGCAAGAAGTTGGCGCGCTAGGATCGAGCTCCCAGCCAGAGTAGGTGGTCACCCTGACTATGCCCCAACTAATGCAGCTCATCAGCTAACAGATATCCGCCCAGATTTCAGCTCAACTTTTAGAGGCATTGAATCAACACACTATACAACCGGATCCGGTATCCAGTGTAACACTGCAACTCGCGGACCCGAATGAGAGACCTCCTAGAGAAAACCAGGATCAACCAGAGTCCAGAAGGCCTCCTCGAGGTGCGAAGTGAGCCCATGCCATTTTCCAAAGAAAGTGGCCCGACCCATGCCTCGTGAGGAGGTTGTAAATTCTATTGATCACAATGTTTGACCCATTCGAGCCCCGCAACGCGATAGGGTCGAGCGCTCAAGACCCTACCCGAATAGAAACACATCCCAAGCTGATAGGGAAGAATGGGAGGAAGTATCCCACCAAGTCCAACAGTTGAATCGACGACTGAAGGAGATCTCAAGGATAAACATAGAGAAAATCTACAATCAAGAGGGATTGCCGAGGTTCTGGAGGGAGAGAGATTCACCATTTGTCCATGATATTATCAACAAGCGCATTACCGTCGATGCAAAGATTTCGATCGGCCTACCCCGATATGATGGCTCGTCGGACCCAAACGAGCACATGATGCAGCTGCATAGGCACAACGACTACATCCACGCCAAGATGTTAGTAGCCACCTTTCAGGGGATAGCGTTGGACTGGTTTGTTGTGCTAGAACTGGCATTGATAGACTCGTACGACCAACTATGTGACAAGTTTTTACACTAGTTTGCAAGCTGAAGGAAGGCAAAACTCCCACATACCCATTTGCACACGGTGAAACAGAATGAGGGGGAATCCCTCCGAGAATTTTTTACCAGATGTAACATGGAGGTGTTGAAAATCGACAGCCCAAGGATCGAGTTCCTGATTGACATATTGTTTTTGGGCCTCAGGCATAAAGAATGTGCCAATGCATTGGTACGAGAGTAGCCAAAGTCGATGGAGAAGCTCGTCAACCTCACGGAGAGATACATGACCCAAGAGGAGATGAATAAGTTGAAATATGGAAATCTCGAGGTCGAGAAGAAGAAAAGTAAGGAGAAAGACAACCGCCAGATCAGGGAGGGACGTTGATCCCCCATCAAACAATTCCATGACTATACTCCACTTAAACTCCCAAGGAATGAGGTGTTGTTTGCTATCCAACATGGCAATCTCCTTAAAAGGCCTAGGAAACTGACTGAGACAGAAGCCATGAAAAAAATCGAAGAAGTACTGCCACTTCCATAAGCAAAGAGGGCATGACACGAAGGATTGCTTCAATTTTCATGACAAATTCGAAATGCTGATCAGGCAAGGTCATCTGAAAAAATATGTCGATGAGTATGCCAGGTGAGAAGAGGGCAAAACCGACTGGACTCCCCATAGAGAAAGGTCGGCTAGCCCGAGGCAAGAAGATAAAGGAAACAGTACAACAATTTGCACTTCACGTAACAAAAATTTTGGTAACAAAGGTAAAATTCGTTACATATGTTAGATTTATTGTAACAAAATTGATTTTTTATTACAAATAACATTTTCTTTAGTAACAAAGTAAAAGTCTTGTTACCTTTAACTCAAATTTGTTACCTTAAATTTTTTATGTTTTGGTAACAAAGGTAAAATTCGTTACATATGTTAGATTTATTGTAACAAAATTGATTTTTTGTTACAAATAACATTTTATTTAGTATCAAAGTAAAAGTCTTGTTACCTTTAACTCAAATTTGTTACCTTAAATTTTTTTTATGTTCGTAACTAAATAATTATTCGTTACGAAAAATGTTATTTTGTTACATATAACATTTTCCGTCATATAAGAAGATATATTTGTAACAAAATTTGGTATCTTTTGTAATAACAAAATATTTGTTACAGATAAAATATATTGTAACAAAGTTTTTAGTTACTAAATTTTAATTAACTTACCTCCAAAATTCGTTTCCTCCAAATATCAATTGTATACATATGGTAACAATGATTTTCGTTACTAATTATAAATGAATATTAAATTAAATTTTTACTAATACTTGTGGGTTGGGCTTTTGTTCAAGAAATGAACTTCACAGTAATGTAAAGAATTTGTTAATTGGGCTTAACCAATTTTTTAGTGAATTATTATTGAATTGGGTTTTATTTTAAAGATTGAGCTTGAAGAAATTTGAAGTGAATAATCCATTAGTTGGGCTAATTTCTTTAAAATATTGGGCTTTATAACTTTTTTGGGAATTATTCAATGAATTGGAATTTTTCATTTAGAGAAAAAATGCAAAATTAGTCCCGTAACTATACCCTACTGGCAAATTTTAACTTTATATATTTGGTACACTAACTTTTGAATTTTGGCAATTTGAGGATAAATCTAGCCCGAATTCATTTGCAGCAGGCCCGATCCACATGGCGCCACATCACATCCTCTCTCCTCGTGGCATGTGGTGTGGCAACCCCTTCTTGCCATGTATTTTACTAGACCAAAAAAAAAAGGATATGTGCACAAAAAATAAAAAATAGGTACATAAAAATTGAAAAAAGTAAAAAGATAAAAAAAAGATAAATCTTGAAAAATATTTATATACTTATATATATTTATATATATTCACATATATAAACACACATACACATGTATCCCACTTGCTAAATTATCAAATTAAATGAATTGAGTCCTAAAAAAAATTTAAAACTTGCACATTAGAATTTAAAATATCAAATATCCTTCAAATTTATAAAATTTTATTTCATACGAATTTACCATCTAAAATTTTTTAAAAATCTAATTTATCACTTTAGGCCATATAAGTTTAATAATATTAAGTTAAAATATCTAATAATGTTAAAATAGTAAAATATCTAAAAATTTAAATAAATTTTGTTGACTTTATTTATTAAGTTAAAAATGAAATAAAAATTAAACAATAAAAATTTAAGTCTATCCTATGATCTATATAATTCAAAATTACATAAGACTATTAAAATGGTAAATATATCTAAAATAATTCTGTTAAATATAAATATATTTTATTTATTAATTTAAATATGACAAAAAAAACTTAAATAATAAAATTTTAAGTCTGTCAACCTAACTATATAATTATAAATTACATAATAATATTAAAATAAAAAATATTCTAAACATTAGAATTTAAAATATCAAATATCCTTCAAATTTATTCAATTTTATTTCATACGAATTTATCATCTAAATTTTTTTTAAATTTTAACTTATAACTTTACGCCTTATAATTTTAATAATATTAAGTTAAAATATTTAATAATGTTAAAATAGTAAAATATTTAATAATTTAAATAAATTTTGTTGACTTTATTTGTTAAGTTAAAAATGAAATAAAAATTAAACAATAAAAATTTAAGTCTATCCTATTATCTATATAATTCAAAATTACATAATAACATTAAAATGATAAACATCTAAAATAATTCTATTAAATATAAATATATTTTATTTATTAATTCAGATATAACAAAATAAAACTTAAACAATAAAATTTTGAGTCTATCATCCTAACTATATAATTATAGATTACATAATAAAATTAAAATAAAAAATATTCTAAAATAATTCAATTATTCAATTAATACAAATAAAGAATTCAAATAATAATAATAATAATAATAATAATAATAATAATAATAATAATAATAATAATAATAATAATAATAATAATAATAATAATAATAATAATAACAAAATTACATAATAACATTAAAATGATAAACATCTAAAATAATTCTATTAAATATAAATATATTTTATTTATTAATTCAGATATAACAAAATAAAACTTAAACAATAAAATTTTTGAGTCTGTCATCCTAACTATATAATTATAGATTACATAATGAAATTAAAATAAAAAATATTCTAAAATAATTCAATTATTCAATTAATATAAATAAAGAATTCAAATAATAATAATAATAATAATAATAATAATAATAATAAGAAGAAGAAGAAGAAGAAGAAGAAGAACAACAACAACAACAAGAAGAAGAAGAAGAAGAATCCCTACCCTTCCCCTCCAACACTTCATACATTTCTCATTTCTTTTCTTTTTTCTTCATTCTTTTCTTTTCTTTTTGTTCTCATTTCTCTCTGCTTCCATTATTTCATGTATTTCTCATTTTATACATATATGTATACATTTATCATTGTTTCTCATTATTTCATATATTCTCATTTTATACATATATATATATATAAATTTATCTATAAATTTTAAATAATTTTTATTTTTATCTTTTTT
This sequence comes from Jacaranda mimosifolia, assembly GCA_018894105.1. NCBI lineage: Eukaryota > Viridiplantae > Streptophyta > Magnoliopsida > Lamiales > Bignoniaceae > Jacaranda > Jacaranda mimosifolia. Next base: position 10,265,745 of record CM032130.1, on the reverse strand, counting down.
CTTTCTAATTATTCATACATGTATACTTATTTTTTCTATTTATAGTTATTCACATATATATAATATACATATATATAAATTTCAATAAAATTTAAAGAAGATTCATCATATATTTCTCATTTTATACATATATAAATTTATCATTATTTCTCATTTCTCATTATTTCATATATTCTTATTTATACATATGTATAAATTTATTTAATGAATTTGGATGGCAATGCAATTTTGTTTCCCTCCAACTTTGTATTCCCTCCAAAATTTGGCCCCATAAAAAATATTAACAATTATTTTTATTATTAGTTTGACGTAATAATTTAACTTGATTTCTTCCAAAAAATTGATTCCCTCTAACAATAATGAATTCTCTTCATTTTTTCGATTACTCTAAATTTTAGCTCCTCCAAATAATATATAGCAAAATTAATTTCTTTTATCTTAGATTATATGATGAATTGACATATAATTTTTTAAATTATTAAATGATTTTCTATTATAATTAAAATAGTTAAATAACATATAATATGGACTTATAAATTTTGGTGCTTAACAATTTAGTTTTTTATTATAATTTATTACAATATTTATTTAGAAAAATTCTAAAAACTCCGGACGATGATAGGGATGTAAACAAGCCGAGCTCGAGCCTGCTAGGCTCGAGCTCGGCTCGTTTACTGATTTATGAGCTTGAGCTCGAGCTCGGCTCAGCCGAGCCTAGACAATTGAGCTCGAGCTCGGCTCGTTAGAATAGGCTCGGCTCGTTAAGGCTCGATCCGTATAAACTTGAATGAGATTGCTTTAACTCAATAAGGCTCGATTCGTATAAGCTCGGATGAGCTCGAGCTCCTTTAGGCTTGAAATAAAGTTTATAATAATAAACACCATATTATTATTATTATTATTATTATTATAATAAAAAGCTTGTTTAGGCTCACAAGCCTGTCGAGCCGAACACTATTAAGCTTGGCTCGACTTGTTTGACTGGCAAGCTTGGGCTCGACTCAGCTCGGCTCGTTTAAGTTCGAGCCGAATTCGAGCTTTCATCGAGCCGAGCCCGAACCATTCGCGAATATTCTCATCTCATTTACAAATAGTTAAAAGTTACATACCTGAATAACAAAAGAAAATAAAGAAGTCTAGTTTACCATAATACTTAATGAAAAGAAAACGGTCTCTGACGTTAGGCTTGTTAATTTTACATTTCGTATTTTAATCTTTATATTGGCCAATTAAAGATTTTTATAACTTATAGATATCTATATGTTAATTGTGTGTATGTTTTACTATATAAATTACTAAAATGAAGATAACTTTTGTGGTTTAATATAGTGTAAAAAAAGTATTAACTTAAAGTATATTATTAAATATAATGATTTTTAACTTTCATAGACCTGAACAAATTGTTCTTAAGAATTAGTTGGTCTACATGTTATATTTCCTTCAAAAAAATAAGTTTCCCTCCAAAAATGAATTCCCTTATTATTTTTTTATTTCCTCCAAATTTTTGCTCCTCCCTCCATTTTGTGTATAAATAGTATGTACAAAAACTATTTATTTTATCTTATATTATAAGATGAATTATGATGTATTATTATGGAGGTTAATTATTTAATTCTGTTTTTTGTTATTATTTATTAGGACATTGTTTTTGAACAAAAAGATTTTAGAAAAATTGTCTATAAATTCTAAAAACTTTAGTCTTTATGTGTAATTAATTTTATTTTAAAAATTAAAATATTTTGTACTAATAATATATTGATATGGACAATTTGAGCATGCATTTATTGAAAATTTTCTATACTTAATTAACACAAATTGTTTTAAAATTGATCAACTTGTATAACTTTAATATAGTTGGAAATTTTGAAATTATTTTGAAATACTCACAACATTATAATATAAACTTAGTAATATAGTTATAAGTTTAATAAAATTATTTTTTATCCCCATATATTTAATTAAATATTTGAAGAACTGTTATCATCCTTAACAAATTTGTAGATGTCGGTTGACAATTTATATTAAAATTCAAAAATATCATTCAAAAGCTATTTTGATTATCTTTAAGACAAAAATACCCTTGGACTTATTTGTAACTTTAACATGGGGGTTTAACTTTAATATTATTTAAATTACTCAGAATAAATTTAAATAATTTTATTAATAATTTTTTTAAATATTAAATAATCTTTTAATTAAAGTTGGATTAAAAAAAATAAAAATTTAAAATCATCAACATATGTATAGTAATTTAATCAAATTTAATTAAACATATTTATTAATTATAAAATAAAAATAAAAATCAAATCCATCTCTTAATTAAATATGATTTTATTTTTAAATTACATCTCAATAATATTAAAAAATAATCATATCTAAAATAATTTATTTACATTAAGTTAAATATATTTATTAAATATAAAAAAATATTTATTAACTAAAATAAATAATTTAAAAATAAAAATAAGATCTAAAATATCATACTAACACTAGTAATTTTAAAATGTCTATTTCACCCTATCAACCCAACACAAAAATTATTGATATAATATCTTGTTCCCTTCTAAAACACAAATAAATAAAAAAATTTCTCTTAATTCATTTTTCACCTACCACCCAAGATACAAAAAAACAACCATAACATTCTCCAACCGCACTTCTAAAAAACCATATTGCTAAAATATTTTGACGAAATGCTCCAATTCATGAACAAACAAGCCCTAATTTAAACTAATTTCATTAAATTTATCAATTAATAAAAATTAAATAAGTCAAAATGTGGGAGATATAGAGTTGGAACCCTGTGAGACTTTGATGTGTGTGTGTGTATAAATAAAAAAATTAAATTTATTTATTAATCAAAATAAATAATTTAAATAAAAATAAAATCTAAATTTTTATCCTAACAATATAATTGTAATAATTTTAAATAAATAAATATTTTTAATTATTTTGAACAAAATAATGTAATGATTTAAAATAAATAACATAAGTAAAAAAATTTAATTTAAGTTAATTTAATTAAAATTTATTAATTAACAATAAATAAATAAGTATATGTATATATATATATATATTTTTCCCCTTCCTCTTTCCACATCCCCCCCCCCCCACCCACCCACCACCCTTGCCTCTTCCAACCAGCACCCCCCCCACCCTGCCAACCCCACCCTAGGCCTGGCCATGGCCAGCTAGTGGCCAGATTTGGCCACTGGCTGCTGGCCATTTTTCTATGGCTAGAGACCTAGCGGCCGGCCATGGCCGGCGGTGAGGGGTTGGGGGAGAAGGGTGGGTGTTATATATATGTATATATTTATATGATATTTATTTTATATATATTTATATTGATATTATACATATATATATATGATATTTATATTGAAATATAATATTTTTTATGAGGATTTTGTTTTATATTTTAAATTTTTTTATTGTTTTTTTAAAATTTTTTAATGAAGGTTGATTGGGCAATTCAAATTTTGTGAAATTTTTATAAATAAGTCAAAAATTTGAGCTGTTGGGTAATTAATTTTTTTTAATTTAATAGTTTTGCCTGAATACTAATGGAAGTTGATGTGCTATTCCAAATGTATTAAAAAATTTAGAGTTTTGATCCTATAAGTGTCAACTTAATTACCGAAAGTGCAAACCCTCCATCCAATGAGACCAATAATATAATTTTTCCAATATAACCAAACACTACATTAGCAAAAAAAAAAAAAAAACTAAGGGCTCCATTGAAATGGTAATAATTTTATTGGGCTAGTTGCAATTTATCCTAATGTGATTTGTGAAATAAGTGTCAAACCCTTATGTGAAAAAAAAAAAATATATATATATATATACAAAACAACGTCTTTTTGTTTTATAAAACCACGCACACCGCCTCCCCCTCCACATTTATTGCCCATTTAATGTAATTTTAATATAAAAAGATCAATTTATCCTTAATCATTTCACATATATACAATTCAATTTAAATAACTTTTTATTAACATATTTTATTTATTTTTTCTTTTTTTTTTCATTCTTTTCTTTTCTTTTTATTCTCATTTCTCTCTTCTATTATTTCATATATTTCTCATTTTATACATATATATAAATTCATCATTGTTTCTCATTTCTCATTATTTCATATATTCTCATTTTATACACACACACACACACACACACACACACACACACACATATATATAAATTTATCTATAAAATTTTAAATAATTTTTATTTTTTTCTTTTTTTCTTTCTAATTATTCATACATGTATACTTATTTTTTCTATTTATACTTATTCACATAAATAAAATATACATATTTATAAATTTATCAATAAAATTCAAATTACTTTTATTTTTATCTATTTTTCTATTTATTCATTCCGAATTAAATAATATTTAATATTTATAAATATGTATAATATAATTTTTTGTTCGTACTTATTTACATATATAGTGTGTATATATATATACGCCACAAGAAAATAGGTTAATTGCACCATATACTTTGCACTGGTTTTTCTAAACTGCTGCAATTAATAATATTATTTCTTTTACTTATTAGATTGCTCTTTGTTTTTAACTTTAAAGGGTTTTGTCCACAATTTATATATATATATATGTAATGCCAATTATTTTTTAAAAATAATCTTATTTAATTTTAATTTTTGATTAAAAATCAATTAAGTTAAGACAAAACTATGATAGTAAAGATAAAAAAAAGTAAAATAAATCAAAATAAATATATAAAATAATTATAAAGTTAAACTCAATATTAGTATATAAGTTAATAGAAACCTTTTAATTTGACTCATAACTTAGTTATCGAATAATTAAGTGAAGAAAAGAGTTTGGCATTAGTCATATAAAGTTAAAACCATAGTAAATTGATAAAATAATTATAAACTTAAAATTGATTTTAAAATATGAATTAGTGACAAAATATGAGGATGAAATTATAATGTAAAATAAAATATAGAAAAAAAAAATTATTGTATTCATTCTCAAATTTTTGTATAAATATAATTGGATATTCATATTATATTTTGCAATAACAAAAAATAGTGAATAACAAAAAAAGTTGTTAACCTTTCAAATAATCAAAATCAAAATTTCTCATTATTTCATATATTCTCATTTTATACACACACACACACACACACACACACATATATATATATATATAAATTTATCTATAAAATTTTAAATAATTTTTATTTTTATCTTTTTTCTTTCGAATTATTCATACATGTATACTTATTTTTTCCATTTAGACTTATTCACATATATATAATATACATATATATAAATTTATCAATAAAATTTAAATTACTTTTATTTTTATCTATTTTTTCTATTTATTAATTTCAAATTAAATAATATTTAATATTTATAACTATGTATATAATATAATTTTTCATTCAAACTGATATACATATATAGTATATATATATACACACACACACACTATAAGAAAATAGGTTAATCACGGCATATATTTTGTGACGATTTGTCTCAACCACCGCCAAATATTAATTTGACGGTGGTTGAGCAACGATTTATCCAAACCACCGTTGAATTAGCCATTTAGTGGCGGTTTTTTCAAACCTCTGTGGAATTCATAATAAATGGTGGCGGTTAGTGTAACATTCCCTGAATGAATAACTTCGTGCTGATTTTTCTAAACCGCCGGAATTAATAATATTGTTACTTTTGCTTGTTAGATTGCCCTTTGTTTTTTACTTTAAAGGGTTTTGTTCACAATTTTTTAATATATATATATATGTAATGCCAATTATTTTTTATAAATATGTTTTTTATAAATTTCTAAAATAAAGTATTTTATATTATAAGCTCTTCAACAAAAATATTAAACCTTTACCTAACAATTTATATATACATATATGTAATAAAATTTCTTTGCTTCATGCAGCTATGTTATATAATTATCTCACACTTTTCGTTTATTTCTTTTAATTCACTATTTGATACTTTTATTTTATTTATTCAAATGACAATTATTATTTTGTTTTTAAAAATAAAATAATGTTTGCTTGATAACATGTGAAATTGCTTGAGAGCTCTATATAGAAGAGATGAATAAGTAATTGAACAAATGCAAATATTAACTTCTGGATGTGCAACCAAGATGGTTAAGTGCTTGCTTGAGGGTGGGCATGGTGCGGGATCGAAACCTGTTGCCAATAGGTTGGGATGAATTTGCGCTAGGCTTGTGCTCGGGTGGGCCGCTGTTGGCGGCCGGGGGGAGGGCCTAGTGGGCTGGTGTGGCGCTGGGCCTGCGCTAGGGTGGGCCTATGTGGGCGCTGCGCCTTGCGGATGGGTCGGTGCTGGTGGCCGGGGGGTAGGGCCGGCGTGGTGGGTGCTAGGTCTTGAGGGTGGGACGGTGCTGGCGGCCGGGGGGCAGGGTCCGGTGGGCTAGTGTGGCGTTGGGCCTTGCGGATGGGTCGATGTGGGCGCAAGGCTGGGCGACCCTGCGGCTGGTCTTGCTGTTGGGCGCTGATGGGCCGGTGTGGGCTCTGGGCCTTGCGGGTGCGCCAGTGTAGCTGGGCCTGATGGGTTGATGTGTGAGCTGGGCGTGAGCTCGGCTGGGCGTGTGCTAGTGGTCGGGGGGTAGGGCCTGGTGGGCTGGTGTGGCACTGGGTTTGCGCTCGGATGGGCCGACGCAGGCACTGGGCCTTGTGGGTGGGCCGATCTTGCTGTTGGGTGCTGATGGGCCGGTGTGGGCTCTGGACCTTGCGGGTGGGCCAGTGTAGCTGGGCCTGATGGGTCAATGTGTGAGCTGGGCGTGAGCTCAGGTGGGCCGGTGCTAGCGGTCGGGGGGTAGGGCCTGGTGGGCTGGTGTGGCACTGGGTTTGCGCTCGGATGGGCCGACGCAGGCACTGGGCCTTGTGGGTGGGCCGATCTTGCTGTTGGGCTCTGATGGGCCGGTGTGGGCTCTGGGCCTTGTGGGTGGGCCGATGTGGCTAGGCCTGATGGGCCGGTGTGTGAGCTGGGCCTAAGCTCGGGTGGGCCGTGGGCTGGTGGGCTATAGCCTGTGTCGAGCCTAGAGTTCGATGGCCCAGAAGGCGTAGGCCTAATGTCAAATGGCTCATTCATATGAAGCAGCCCAAACAGGAGCCCATGCGCACACTTTTAGTAACAAAACTTTTAGTTATTTATTCCATTAGTAACGAAATGCTTATTTTTGAATTAAAATTTTATTTAACTATTTGTAACCAAATATTTTGTTACATAAACAATTAGTAACTATACTTAATTAAATAAATAATATCATTATATTATGCATTGGTAATGAAAAAATAAAATGCAACAAAATTGCCAATGTTTTAGTAACTAAATATTTCATTACGCTATAAAAATCTATTGTAACTACTAGACTTTTTTGTTGCTAATATTATATTTTGGTAACGATACATTTCGTCGCCATAAGTCCATCATTCGTAACGAACCATAAATTTCGTTACTAAAACCTTTTGCGATGGACTTTAGGGCACTAAACTTAAGTAACGAAAAATTCGTTACCAATATTTTGGCTAACAAATTTCAGCTTATGGTAACAAAATTATTCGTTACTAAAAGTGTAATTTATTGTAGTGAAGAGACCAACCCAGGAACCCCACCCACCCATTCGAGGAGTCATCGACATGATTGCGGGAGGTCCCACGGGGGGGACTCAAGATCTGCCAGAAAGCAAACCCAAAGGCAACTGGAATCGACCAAATCAGCCAAGGTCGAAACAGTTTTCCAGCTTTCGAACAGCACAGAACTAATCTCCTTCACCGAGTCTGACCTCGATCACCTGGAAAACAAAGGAGTCGATAGAAAGATTGATTGCCCTATGGTGGTAACATTCGTAATAGCCAATTTCGAGGTGAGAAAGATTTTGGTCGACAATGGTAGTTTTGCGAACATCATATTCTTGTCCACATTGAACAGGATAAAATTAGGGCAATTAAAGTTTGAGCCAGTCCGAACATCGCTGGTCGGATTTTGGGGGGTCCGAGATCATCCCGGAGGGATCTATTAACCTATCTACATCCTTTGGACAGGGCCCTCGCAACATAACCTTGATGATTAACTACCTGGTAGTCGACGCTCAATTCGCCTACAATGTCATCATTGGGTGACCTGCCCTGAATGAATTCAGGGCCATTATCTCGACCTACCACATTAAGGCCAAATTCCCAACCCCAGCAAGAGTGGGGGAGCTTTTGTGTAATCTTAAGGACGCTTGGGATTGCTTACCATTTCGATCGAGCCCAATGAGCAGAAGAAGCGACCTCAACTGAAGCCCTCGGGAGACACCCCTATAGCGAAACCCGATGAGGGATCTTCATCTAAGAAGAGGAGGCTGGAAGACACCTGGGTCAAGCTTATTGGGGAGTTCAAGACGATAGAGCCAGAACCTGGAAACCCTGACAAGATTACTCAGGTTGGAAGTGATTTGGGTGATCATCTAGAATGCCTCATGGTCGATTTCCTTCGAAGAAATATCGATGTGCTTGCATGGAAAGCCTCCGACATCCAAGGAATCGACCCGAGCGTTATTGTCCCTCATCTCAACGTGGACCTTTCCTACAAGCCAGTAAGGCAGAAGACAAGAACCTTCAATGCTGAGAGGTCCAAAATCATTAAAGAAGAGGTCCAAGCTACTGGAGGTAGAATATATTGTAGAAATTCAGTACCCCTCATGACTTTGTAATGTTGTGCTCGTCCCTAAGAAAGAGGGAAAGTGGCGCATCTGTAATGATTTCACTGATTTGAATAAAGCTTGCCCTAAGGATCCTTACCCCCTGCCTTACATAGATTTACTAGTTGATTCTACAGCTGGTTGTGAATTATTGAGCATGATGGATGCCTTTCAAAGCTATTACCAAATATTCATGGCACCTGAGGATAGGGACAATACCTCTTTCATCGTCCGTAATGGAGTATACTGTTTCTTAATCATGCCCTTCAGTCTAAAAAACGTAGGGGGTAGCGTACCAAAGATTGGTCAACTTTATGTTCAAGAACGAGATCGAGAAATCGATGGAGGTCTACGTCGACAACATAATTGTCAAAACAGAGAAAGTTGAGGACCACCTAACTGACCTCGACCATACCTTTTCTATACTAAGGGCGTTCGGCATAAAGCTCAACCCCAATAAGTGCACATTTGGAGTTCGTGGAGGTAAGTTCCTTAGCTACATGGTCAGTCAGAGGGGGATCGAGGCAAATCCGCATAAGATCTAGGCTGCCCTGGACATCGCCCCGCCTCATATTGTTCGAGATGTACAACGTCTGGTCGGCAAGATAATAGCCCTTAGTAGGTTCATTGCACACCTGGCTGACAAGAGTCTTTCTTTCTTCAAAATACTTAGAAATGCGAAGAAATTGAGGTTTCAGTAGACTCAATTGTGCGACCAGGCTCTAATCGAACTTAAGCAATACTTGTCCTCGCCACATATGCTCGCTAAGCCTGAGCTAGGAGAAGTTTTACAACTTTACCTGGCTGTATCCACCACTTCAATCAGTTTAGTATTGACATCGACGAAAGGCAGAACTCACTGACCTGTGTATTATTGGAGATCCTATGCGATCGTAGTCTTGACCAATCAGCTATTGAAACAAGTATTGTTGAAACCAGACATGTCAGGTCGACTCAAAAAATGGGGCATTGAGCTCGGGGAGTTCGACATCACGTTCTAATCGCAAACGGCCATAAAAGCACAGGTCCTAGCTGATTTTGTCGCCGAAAGACTCGACCTCCCAGACCAGCTTGGCCAAGAATCCTCTGTTTGGACTTTACATGTCGACGGTTCAGCAACCACATCAGGAGGCAGAATTGGTGTTTCTCTCTGCTCCCCACTCTCAGAAGAGTATGATTTTGCAATAAAGCTCGATTTCCCAATCACAAACAACAAAGCAGAGTATATTAGCAGCATAGGCAGTTGGCTCTAGGCTCGACCAGACGCAAAGGCAATAAAAGTAAAAATAAGTACTTTAATCGTGCCTATCTATAGCTGCACGAGCGCGGGAATCCAAGCAGTTGTAATAATGCTACAACTGTCTTTCGGCGCCACGTGCGGCAAGATGTAACCGCTCATTAAATGCGCAAAAACCAGGTCTATCTTCAAAAACCCTCATCGACGAACCCACGTAACCGCTCAACAGACTACTCCCCAATCCTTCTCGTCAATCCTCTCGTTCAGCATTCGGAAGTGAGGGGGACTCATGATATGGGATAGCCCAATGGGCTCAGCCCAAAGATCGCGGGCCCAAGGATGTAGTGACAGGCCCATCTCATACCTCGGGCCCAATGGTGCTACCGACGTCAGGTGACCCAAATCGACCATCCAGATCGACGTCGTTCATAGACAGGGCCGTTAGTCGACCCCTCGATTGCGATGCTTGTCCATCTCTCACGTCGCACCCTAACCCATCATAAAGTCAACCTTGCCACTGACCACAGAGGTCGACTCGGCGCGGCATCAACTCTGCCACATTATGCTGTGACAGGTGGCATGCCTCTGCATTAATAGCGCATGCAGCCCTAGTACCACCCATGCTGCCATGCTAGGCAGGGGGCGCGCCTATAGTGTACTAACCTACATATAAAATCTAGAAAGGCAGCCGCTTGGAATAGTACTGGAATGTGAGTTAACCTAATACCCCTCATGCAAGGACAAAGATCCTTCTTACATATTAAGGGCATCTCAAACAAATCTTCATGAAGATAAGGCTATAAATACCCCTATTCCAGCCTCTCAAAAGGTATGCGATTCTACATCCAAAAGCCCTCACTTTGCTACTCGTTATATCTAGTCGACTCTATTCTAACTTGAACGTCGGAGTGCCTTAGCCGAGGGCACCTCGGCTAGCCTGACGTTTGCTCGTGATTGCAGGACTCAGCCTAAGCATTTCCATATATCGACCCCGGAGGTCGAACACCCCCAAATTCATCATCTGATCCAGCTCAAAATGGATTTCACCACCATCAATATCTGTAAGTTATAAAGATCTTTAACTGGCCAATACAACGATTAAAAAACTATGTAACATTAATATGCCTAACTTCAAGAATCATTTTCTTTTCATTAAGTACAATGATAAACTAGATTTCTTTCTTTTCTTTTGCTATTCAGGTATGTAACCTTTAACTATTTATTTTAAGGAGTTCTATAATTTTTCTAAAAGAATATTGTAATAAATTATAATAAAAAAATTAAATTCTTAAGCACCAAAATTTATAAGTTCAAATTATATGTTACTTGACTACTTTAACTACAATAGAAAGTCATTTAATAATTTAAAAAATTATATGTCAATTAATCATATGATCTAAGATAAAAGAAATTAAGTTTGCTATAAATTATTTATAAAAAAAATGGAGGAGCTAAAATTTAGAGGAATTGAAAAAATGAAGAGAATTCATTATTAGAGGGAATCAAATTTCTAGAAGAAATCAAGTTAAATTATTATGTCAAACTAATAATAAAAATAATTGTTAACATTTTTTGTGGGCCAAATTTTGGAGGGAATACAAAGTTGGGGGGAAACAAAATTGCATTGCCATCCAAATTCAGTACAAAAAACAATTGGTTACAATTTGTATTCAACTAACTTTTGAATCAAGGAAATTTTGGTGGGAATATAAATCAATATTACATAAAATTGGTAAGCAAATAAATTGTTACCATTGCTAAAGCCCAATTCTTAAAAAGAGATTAGTTCAAACCCATCAAGAAAGTCCAATTTATTAATTAACTAGAAAATTGGTCAAGCCAATTTAATAAAAAAGAAGTTGGTGAAGCCCAATTAACTAAAGTTTTAAATTAATGTGAAGACTAATTCATGTAGAAAGCCCAATTTACTAATGTTCTAAAAAATTGGTCTTAATAATAATTAAAAACAAAAGTTGGTAAAGCCTTATTAACCGAATTTATAAATTATGTTGAGACTAGGTCATTAAGAAAGCCCAATTTAACTCACCAAAAAATTACCAAACCCAACTATTAAAAAAAAAAAAAAAAGTTGGTGAAGTGTAAATTGATGTGAAACTCAATTCACTTGAAAAGTTGTCAAGTGCAATTATAAAAAAAAGTAATTGAATGAAGCCAGCTTAACCAACTCTTTAAATTAAGAAATAGACCAACTATTATGTAAAGTCCAATTCACTAATTTATAATTAAAAACATTAATAAAGTAATTCTTAATTGAAGTATAGTTCACCAATTTATTAAAAAATTTGCTGAAACACAATTATTAATTAAAAAATTGAAAGAGAACAATAACCAATTTTTAAATTATTATGATAAAAAATTGGTGAAATCTAATTCTTAGACAAAACCCAATTAACCAATTGGTGAAATCTAATTCTTAGACAAAACCCAATTAACCAATTCACTTTAAATTATGGTGAAGCTCAATTTTTAAAAATAAATTAGAGAAAACCAATTAACCAATTCTTTAAGTTAATGTCAACCCTAATTCTTAAACAAAGAATACTAATTCCGTAAAAAATTGATGGACCCAAATTAATAGAAAATAAGTTGGTAAAACTCGATTAATTAATTCTTTAAATTAATGTTAAGCGCAATTCTTAAACAAACAAACTAATTTACTATAAAACAGGTAAACTCCAATAAATAAAACAAAAGTTGCTAATGCCCAATTAATTTATTTAGTCAAAATTTGGTCAAGCTTATTTCTCAAGATGAAAGCCTCATTCACAAGTTCATTCACTTGTAATTTGTTCATCATCAAATTCTTAGGAAAAAAAAAAAAAAAAAGAAACTCAGTAATTTATTCACAAATTTTTTTGCTCAAGCTCAATTTCTTAGAGAAAGCCAACAAATCATTTAGTCAATTCAAATTTATTGAAGACCAACTTTTAAAACAAAGCCCAAATCACCAATTAATTCACTAGAAATTTAGTCAAACCTATTTCTTAAATGACTGCTCAACTAAAAAATAATCTACTATAAATTTGTTAAACCCCAACCCTTAAAAGAATTTCAGTTCAACAAATAATTCACAAAAAAATTGTAATGGTGAATTCTATAATGAAATTAGCCCAATTAAGCAATTCTTTCACTTTAAATTTGTTCAAGCCCAATTCTAATAATAAGCCATAACTCACCAATTAAAGCTTTGGTCAAGTCTAATTATAAAACTAAGTTAAGCCAAATTAAGCAATTCTTTCACTTTAAATTTGTTCAAGCCCAATTCTAATAATAAGCCATAACTCACCAATTAAAGCTTTGGTCAAGTCTAATTGTAAAACTAAGTCAAGCCCAACTAACAACTTCTTTGAATTATTGTGAGGTCCATTTCTTGACCTAAAGCCCAACCCACAAAGTATGGGTGCAAAATTAATTTAATTTCCATTTACATTTAGTAACGAAAACAATTGTTATCATTGTGTACACTTGAATTTTGGAGGAAACGGATTTCTGGAGGGAAAATTAAATTAACTTTAGTAACTAGACATTTTGTTACAATATATTTTTTTGGTAACGAACATTTTCCTGTTATAATCAGTATCTAATTTTGTTACAAATAAATTTTCCTAAATAGCAAAAAATATTATGTGTGACAAAATGACATTTTTCATAATGAATATTTATTTAGTTACAAAACATACAAAATCTAACGTAACAAATATTAGTTAAAGGTAACAAGATTTTTATTTTGTTACTCAAAATAAGCATTTTAGTAACAAAAAATCAACTTTGTTACAATAAACACAACATTTGCAACGAAATTTACATTCGTACAAAAGATTTTGTTACATGAAATGCAATTTGTTGTAGTGTGAATCAATAGTTGAGTCACCTGATTCATTTAATAAGCACATCAATCACCAATTTAACTGATTAACAAGACAAAATTTACTTAGGACTAGCTTTATGGGTGCTATAAGCCTTTAAGACCTTGAACCCAACAATCCTAGCTGGTGCTAAAATAATTTTAGTGTGTGTATATATATATATATATTTTTTTTTTTTTCTTCTCATTCAAGTCCATTCAAAATCCCAAAATTAAAAGTAAGAAAATTAATCACAATAAATTCTAGAACTCAATACTGAATAAATCTTAAAAATTCCTATCAAGATATGCATACTAAATGGGTATAACAAATTCCTTAAAGGTCCATATATGCACATACATACACAAAACAACTTGTCAAATTTCCCACAGACACACACACACACACACACACACACACACACACACACACACACACACATATAACCACATATACTATCTAAACCCATCAAACTCACCTACATATATACCCAACATACATATATGGTCAAGTTTATATATATGTATATATATATTCTATCACCCATGTGACAAAAGTTCTCTCTCCTCATTAACTGGGTACGACAATGTGTGTACTGATGATGTAGATAAGACAAAAGGAAATGAGGTTGATTCATGGTTATATCTACATGCTCATGTTTACTCCTTCAAATGCATTAGTATACTACATGGTTATATCTAAATGGGATTTATGTGTTGATAGGTAATATATATATATATACACACACACACACACACAGCTACACTAAATAGGCTATTAGCTATCTTATATATAAATATATATGGGTACAAAATTAAACATGCTTTAATGTCCTCTCAGTTTCCATATATATATATTTATACATATATATCCCACAAGTTCTGCCTATATATATATATATGGTCATACCTGTATTACCAAAAGCCTAAGGAAAAGAAAACCCATCCTTTATTATAGGTTAAACCTTTGATTAATAGGAAAAATATTAATCTAGCTCTAAAAAATAATTAATCCATATATAAAAAATAATAGTTAATGTATAATTATAAAACACCTCCTATAATCATCCTCATAAATAATCTTATTCATATTAACATTCAATGACCTACTCTTATTAGATGCTAAAAAATCAAAACTAAAATATCTATAGATAACTAAAAGGAAAAATTAAATAAAAAAATAAGTACAAGGAATTAAGCTTGAATCTGCTAACGATGGTACAGTAAGGGGCCACATGCCTTGCTAGGTATAAATATTGAAGAAGTGGAGTGGTTTCTTAATAGAAGCATGACGTATTCTTTAAAATTGCAGGTCAAGCATTTACTTACACAAAATTTTATGTCTGCCTAGTCTGTCTTTCCTTTCTTTCTTTTCTTTCTTTGTCATCACAGCCACAGTGCTCTATCTCTTCCATCTTGTCTTTCTTCTGCCGTTTCTATATATATATATATATATATATATTTGTGAGACTAGGGTTTTGAATTATAGGGAGATTCATATGGGAGAAGTGTTTTACTTCAATTGGAACTCTAATTATAATCTTTTTAGGACTAGGATAATCCTACAATAATTCAAATGTCTTTATTATTAATTCCTAGGTCTCAATTATTCAATTCCTAGTAACGATATAATATTTGTAACACCCCATCTCGGGACAACACCCAAGCTGGGGTGCTACACAGTTCAGTCTTAAAATTTTGCCTATAGCAAACAATAGATCCGTAAAACTTGTTTCCAAATCCTTCAAGCCATACAGAATGTTAACTTCATATGTCCTGGACACAATTACATAATACATATCATTCAACAAAACATGTACTAGTCTCAGGCAATCACTGTCATTCATGACCTTTTTCAAGGATCCAAATTCACCTTGACATGCATCGAACTTCATATAGGTACAATCGAAAGTCTATACTATTACAAAACACATTCAAGCCTTAGGTCCTTGCCCATCATCTGTACCTATTTGAGAAAAGTCAAAATAATGTTGGAGGATAAGTCATAAGGATTTAGTGAGAGAAGAGAGATTAAAAAGATTCAAAGAAAAGGAACGTGGTGCAATTATCAGTGAATAGGTGATAACAACAAAAATGCCCATATGAATCAACAAGGTATATGTTACTCAGAAGATCAAAGTTTAATGGACTATTGGCATCCTTCCTTATTGCTCCCAGATTAATTTATGGTTGTTAGTACCGAGTATCGGTACAGTATAAATAGAACTTTCTTATCACTCCATTGCTCGAGCACTCAGCTCGGCATGTAAAAACTTGTTTGTAAGGCATGGTTGACCGCAAGCCAAATCCCACTGCTCACAGCTCGCTATCTCCAACTCTTTGTTGAGTCAAGATCGTAGGTGGGTACTAGCCAGTAGACCTATCATCGTCGGTCCGTTCCGCCCGACCATCTTTTCGAACTTAGCCCCGGGCCTAGCTCCCCCGTGGCGTCCCTCCGGGTGGGTTCCCCAATGGCGTCCCATGGTTAGTAATATGCAATGGCAACGTATATGAGTTTAACCTTTGAACAATCAAAATGAATATAACAAGGTACAAATTTGTAACAATCAATATACTGGCCAACACGACCGTTTCGAAATAATAATCCAAGCATTCTGCTGGGATTGACACTCAGCCTTTACAATCAATAATCAAGTATGTCTTCTAGGCCAAATAATCAACACACAAAATAGATTCAATAAATACAGGGTCAGCCGGCAAGGCTGTGGGGTACAAGGAACATAAATTGACAATATGAAGAGAGTTCCGGGCATTGGAGCAACTAAAACAGATTCAATGACAAAGAATAACCCTCACAGGGGTGTTCAAATCAGATGTCAGATAATAAAATGAAATCGATATCAAACGATAACCCTCACAGGGGTGCTCCAATTAGATGACAGATAACAAATCAGATTTCAAGCAAATTCAGAGTACGATATAGAAATAGAAAACCCATATAGGGGCTCATCACAAATAACAGATAGTTAGAAAATGTGTCAGATTAGCAGATCCTCACCTTAAAAGTCTCAGAAGTCAAATACAGTCAATTACCTGTTGACTTGCAGTTTCCTGCTCCTCGTCACCTAACCACAAGAGTGATTTATTTATCAAAACCCATAATCAAATAGGATATCCCTCAATAATTAAAACCTTACTATTGACTGTGTAAACTGGCAACCATCTAATTAATTCCATAAAAGACTTCATCTGGGATTATCGTAACTAAAATACTCTTAATCCTACGGCTAATTTACTATCGGTTATAGGGTTCTTATATGCAACTTAATCCCACATTGGTGTTCTAATTAGTAACAATAAGCCAACTAATCCAATAACTCAATTATTGTCATTTAACACCTAATTTTCCAAAATTTGGGGTTTTTCTAACTCATTTAACTCAATAGTTTCCCGAATTCTCATATTTGATACAACTCTAAGGTCCAAAAATCCAACATGGCACATGCATATAACAATCTTGCAACTAGATGTAGCTTAGGAATATTTATTCAAGATACAAGAGTTATGAGAAAATGAAAATGTACAGAAGCCATAATCTCAAAATCGATCTTTACCCTAAATCGCACAATTAAGACCTCAAAATTAGAAATCGATCGCACCACTGCGATAAGGGGAAGAAACTATCTGAGAGCCGCCTCCGTCGCTGAAAATATCAGAATCACCACCGTTCTCCTCCTTTCTTCCTCCTGAGTCCAACAATGTGTTTAGTTTTAAGTTTCGAGGCTTGGAAGGCCTTCAACTGAAGATCACAGCCTCAAAACACCATTTCTGCCACCTTGACTGTACCTTCGTTTTTAGCTACTGTCGCTACTCCAATCAGCCATGCAACGCCTCCCTTGTATTTTCTGGGTCGAGTATTACCTAGACTAGCCTTGAGAAGTGAGGTTGGACGCTTGAAAGTTGAAGACCCACTTCACCGCTGTGAATTAGCTTTCGGTCGTTCGTGGGTTTCCTAAATTGGGTTTGTGTGTGTGTTTTGGTTGCTGGGGAAGGAATGGGGAAAGGTAGGAGAAATGGTTGGTGAGGTTGGATGGTAGTGAAATATGGCCAGGAATAAGTCACTGGAGAGGAGATTGGAGATAGTGGTTGCGGGTGGAAGAAATGGAAAGAAGAAAGAAAGAAGGAAGAAGAAAAAGTAAGGAAAAGAATGCTGCCCAATTTGGTTTTTAAAAAATCAAACTTTCCATATTTGCAATTTAACCCTTGAAATAATGAGCTTTCCTCAATTGAGTCCATGAAGTTTTTAAAATCTCTCATAAGTCCCTGTTGACTTTTTATTTACCATGCAAACCCCTCAATTCCAAGAATGTACAATTTAATCCTTTTAAAAATTGTAAATTTAACCCTCAAACTTTATAAACTAATTAAATTAATAAAATTTCAGAAATCAATAATAAATAAGTTAATAATTAACATAATTGATAAATAATTAGGGGTGTTACAAACCTCCCCCTCTTAAGAGAATCTGGTCTCCATATTCTTACCTGAATATTGGAAAAAGGTTGGGATATTGTTGGCGCATGAGACCTTCTTGTTCCCAGGTGGCTTCTTCCACATTGTGGTTGTGCCAATATACCTTCACCTGTGGAATCTTTCGTTTTCTCAAGTCCCGGTATTGCCGATCCAAAATACGAATTGGCTGTTCCTCATTTGTTAGATCACTTTTGAACTGCATATGCTCAGGTGATATAATGTGAGAAGGATCGGAATAGTATTTACGAAGTTGAGTTACATGAAAGACATCGTGTATCCCTGCCAGATCCTGTGGTAGTAGAAGACGATGGGCTACTAGTCCAATTCTTTCAATTACTTCATACGGCCCAACGTAGCTGGGACTAAGTTTTCCACCTTTTCTGATCCTTCTAACCCATTTTCTGGGTGAGACTTTGAGAAACACTCGATCACCAACTTCAAACTCTAAGTCCTTTCTTCATTTGCCTGCATAACTTTTTTGTCAGTCTTGGGCAGCCTTTATCCATTGCTTAATAATTTGTACCTTCTCGATAGTCTCCTGAATTAGTTCAGGTATTATAGTTCCCTGAGAATTGTCAATGGTACCTCTGTATTCTGCTAAATCCTAATGCAACGAAGATTGGCACTTACTGCCATATAGTGCCTCGTACGGCGCCATTTGAATAACAGCTTGATAACTGTTATTATAAGCAAATTCAATCAAAGGAAGATGTCTGCTCCAACTCCCACCGAAATCCATAATACAGGCCCGTAGCATATCCTCCAAAATCCGAATAACTCTCTCTGACTGTCCATCAGTCTGAGGGTAGGAGGTAGAACTAAATTACAATCTAGTTCCCAAGTGTTTCTGCAAGCTTTTCCAAAGCCTCGAGGTAAACTTTGGGTCCTGATCCGATATAATGTTAATCGGGATTCCATGTAGCCTGATAATTTCCTTAAGATATAGCTTTGCTAATTTTTCAACCTTGTAATCTTTTTCGACTGGTAGAAAATGTGCAGACTTCGTTAAATGGTCTACTATAACCCATTTACTGTCATATCCTCATCGGGTCTTCAGTAGACTAGTTACAAAGTCTATTATCACCTGTTCCCATTTCCAGTCAGGGATAGAAAGTGGTTGCAGCAACCCAGACGGTCGCTGATGCTCTGATTTTACTAGTTGACAAGTCAGGCACTTTCGCACATATTCTGCTATATCCTTCTTCATCCCATTCCACCAGAACTGTCTTTTCAAATCTTGGTACATCTTGGTTCCCCCTGGATGTACTGTGTATCTTGCTTTGTGTGTTTCTTCCAATAATTTTCCTTTTATTTCCTTAGGTACACATATCTTCTGGAAGAACAGAAGAGTGCCTTGGTTGTCTATACTAAATTTGGGTTTTTCAAGACTCTCAACCGCTTTTTTCTGCTTCAGTATCCAATTATCATTGGCCTGAGCTCTTCGGATCTGATCATATAATTATAGCTGTACCTTTACTCTTGCGATCCAGCCTCGATGTTTCATTCTGATCACCACATCTATTCCTGAACCATCTGACATTTCTTTTTTCAGCATATGAGCTATTTCAGCTTTTCGGCTCAGTGCGTCTGCCACCACATTCGCCTTGCTTGGGTGGTAATTGATAGAGAAATCATAGTACTCTAAGAATTCCATCCACCTCCATTGTCGAATATTCAAATCCTTCTAGGAGTGTAAATACTTAAGACTTTTGTGATCAGAATTTACTTCGAACGTGGCTCCATAGAGGTAGTGCCTCCACTTAGTCAGGGCAAAAATTACTGCAGCCAACTCTAAATCATGAGTTGGGTATTTCCCTTTATGCAGTTTCAACTTTCTAGATGCATAGGCAATAACTCACCCCTCCTACATCAATACACATCCAAGCCCTTCTTTATAAGCGTCAGTATATACGACAAATCCTTATGGAAGGGCCAAAATTAGAGCTGTTGTCAATCTGATTTTCAGTTCCTGAAAGCTTCGTTCACAATCATTTTTCCATTCAAACGGTCAATCTTTCTGAGTTAGTTTAGTCAATGGCTAGCTATTTTAGAAAAGTTTTATACAAATCTTTGGTAATAGCCAGCAAGTCCCAAGAAAGTACGGACTTTCGTTACAGTTTTAGGTCTTGTCCAGTTGACTATCATTTCTATCTTAGAGGAATCAACCGCTATCCCGTCCTGATATATGACATGTCCCAAAAATGCTACTTTTTCTATCCATAACTCGCACTTATTAAATTTGGCATACAACTGATGCTCTTTCAACATTTTGAGAACTAAGTGCAAGTGCTTTGCATGCTCTTCTCTAGTCTTCGAATACACCAGAATGTCATCGATGAAAATGACTACAAATTGGTCTAGATATGGTCGAAACACTCAGTGCATTAAGTCCATAAATGCTGCTGGGGCGTTGGTTAGACCAAATGGCATTACTACAAACTCAAAGTGACCATATCGAGAGTTAAATCCGGTCTTGAAAATATCTTCTTCTTTTATTTTCAACTGATAATACCCTTGTCTGAAGTCCAACTTCGAGAAGACTGTGCCTCTTTTTAAAAGATCAAATAACTCCTCCACATGTGGTAGGGGGTATTTATTCTTGATCATAACTTTATTTAGCTCTCTGTAATTAATGCAGATCCTTAGGGATCCATCTTTTTTCTTTACAAATAACATCGGGGCTCCTCAAGGAGAGGTGCTGGGTCTTATGAACTTCTTTTCTAATAGCTCCTGAAGTTGAATTTTCAATTCTTTGAGCTATGCAGGAGCCATTCGATAAGGTGTCTTAGAAAAAGGCGTTGCCCCAGGAAGAGTGAGAATTAAAAATTCTATCTCTCGATTAGGGGGTAACAAACTCAATTCTTCCGGAAACACCTTGGGGTACTCAGCTACCACTTTCACCTCTTCAATCTTAACTATATCTTGGGGCTTATTAATGAGGTACGCCAAGAAGCCTTGCCCACCTTCCTTTAAAATCTTACTAGCTTTTAGCACAGATATAATAGGTACTGGGGAAGTGTCATTTATGGAATGGCGTATAGTTATCGAGGTCTTATCCCCAAGGGTGAAGCACTTGGTGTAACAGTTTACTTGTGCTTGGTGTTTATATAGCCAATCCATGCCAAGGATCAAATCATATCCTTGTATAGGCATTTGTATAAGATCAGCTAAATATACCCTATCCCTAATCAAAATCGGGTAATCCCGATAAATAATATCTGTCATTAACCCTATTCCTAAGGGTGTTTGAACTTCTATCTGATATGCCATAACTTCATGTTGCATATTTAATTTTTCAGACATTTTAGTAGATATGAAAGAATGCGAAGCTCCAAGATCATATAGGGAATTTCCAATAACTCCAGAGATAGAAATCATACCTCTTAACTTACTACTGCCAAGGTTACATAATGACATTTAAAATCAGTATCAAATTTTGAATTTTATAAATATAGTCACAAAGTATTTGATAATTTAGACCTAATTCATACAATGATAATCGACTCATTAAAGGTTAGCTAGCAACTTCCATTACCATTCTAACCTTATCCACAATTCTTGCTTAACCTATCTGACATAAATAACTAAGGTTCTTCCCTAAATTCTAAGTTCAAGGTTCATCTCCAGAAATGAAGTCTACAACTAGTCAACTACCTAAATATAGACCCCTATATCCTACAAACACAACATGTTTCCTCCTAATATCCATTTACCTAGGTCATCTTCAAACCTAGGCTCTGATACCACCTTTGTAACACCCCATCTCGGGACAACACCCAAGCTGAGGTGCTACATAATTCAATCTTAAAAATTTGCCTCTAGCAAACATTAGATCTATAAAACTTATTTCCAAATCCTTCAAGCCTGGACACAATTACATAATACATATCATTCAACAAAACATGTACTAGTCTTAGGCAATCACCGTCATTCATGACCTTTTCCAAGGTTCCAAATTCACCCTGACGTGCATGGAACTTCATATAGGTACAATCAAAAGTCTATACTATTACAAAACAAATTCAAGCCTGAGGTCCTTGCCCATCATTAGTACCTATTTGAGAAAAGTCAAAATAAAGTTGAAGGGTATAAGTCATAAGGACTTAGTGAGGGAAGAGAGATTAAAAAGATTCAAAGAAAAGGAACGTGGTGCAATTATCAGTGAATAGGTGATAACAACAAGAATGCCCATATTGCTCCCAGATTAATTTATGGTTGTTAGTACCGAGTATCGGTACAGTATAAATAGAACTTTCTTATCACTCCATTGCTCGAGCACTCAGCTCGGCATGTAAAAACTTGTTTGTAAGGCATGGTTGACCGCAAGCCAAATCCCACTGCTCACAGCTCGCTATCTCCAACTCTTTGTTGAGTCAAGATCGTAGGTGGGTACTAGCCAGTAGACCTATCATCGTCGGTCCGTTCCGCCCGACCATCTTTTCGAACTTAGCCCCGGGCCTAGCTCCCCCGTGGCGTCCCTCCGGGTGGGTTCCCCAATGGCGTCCCATGGTTAGTAATATGCAATGGCAACGTATATGAGTTTAACCTTTGAACAATCAAAATGAATATAACAAGGTACAAATTTGTAACAATCAATATACTGGCCAACACGACCGTTTCGAAATAATAATCCAAGCATTCTGCTGGGATTGACACTCAGCCTTTACAATCAATAATCAAGTATGTCTTCTAGGCCAAATAATCAACACACAAAATAGATTCAATAAATACAGGGTCAGCCGGCAAGGCTGTGGGGTACAAGGAACATAAATTGACAATATGAAGAGAGTTCCGGGCATTGGAGCAACTAAAACAGATTCGATGACAAAGAATAACCCTCACAGGGGTGTTCAAATCAGATGTCAGATAATAAAATGAAATCGATATCAAACGATAACCCTCACAGGGATGCTCCAATTAGATGACAGATAACAAATCAGATTTCAAGCAAATTCAGAGTACGATATAGAAATAGAAAACCCATATAGGGGCTCATCACAAATAACAGATAGTTAGAAAATGTGTCAGATTAGCAGATCCTCACCTTAAAAGTCTCAGAAGTCAAATACAGTCAATTACCTGTTGACCTACAGTTTCCTGCTCCTCGTCACCTAACCACAAGAGTGATTTATTTATCAAAACCCATAATCAAATAGGATATCCCTCAATAATTAAAACCTTACTATTGACTGTGTAAACTGGCAACCATCTAATTAATTCCATAAAAGACTTCATCTGGGATTATCGTAACAAAAATACTCTTAATGCTACGGCTAATTTACTATTGGTTATAGGGTTCTTATATGCAACTTAATCCCACATTGGTGTTCTAATCAGTAACAATAAGCCAACTAATCCAATAACTCAATTATTGTCATTTAACACCTAATTTTCCAAAATTTAGGGTTTTTCTAACTCATTTAACTCAATAGTTTCCCAAATTCTCATATTTGATACAACTCTAAGGTCCAAAAATCCAACATGGCACATGCATATAACAATCTTGCAACTAGATATAGCTTAGGAATATTTATTCAAGATACAAGAGTTATGAGAAAATGAAAATGTACAGAAGCCCTAATCTCAAAATCGATCTTTACCCTAAATCGCACAATTGCGACCTCAAAATTAGAAACCGATCGCACCACTGCGATAAGGGGAAGAAACTGTCTGAGAGCTGCCTCCGTCGTCGAAAATATCAGAATCACCACCGTTCTCCTCCATTCTTCCTCTTGAGTCCAATGGTGTGTTTAGTTTTAAGTTTCAAGGCTTGGAAGGCCTTTAGTCGAAGATCACAGCCTCAAAACGCCATTTCCGCCGCCGTGACTATACCTCTATTTTTAGCTGCTGCCGCTGTTCCGATCAGCCATGCAACGCCTCCCTAGTATTTTTTGGGTCGAGTACTACCTAGACCAGCCTTAAGAAGCGAGGTTGGACGCCTGAAAGTTGAAGACCCACTTCACCGCCGTGAATTAGCTTTTGATCGTTCATGGGTTTCCTAAACTGGGTTTGTGTGTGTGTTTTGGTTGCTAGGGAAGGAAGGAAGAAAGGTAGGAGAGATGGTGGGCGAGGTTGGATGGTAGTGAAATGTGGCCAGGAATAAGTCGCCGGAGAGGAGATTGGAGATGGTGGTTGCGGGTGGAAGAAATGGAAAGAAGAAAGAAAGAAGGAAAAGAAATAAGAAAGAAAGAAGGAAGAAGAAAAAGTAAGGAAAAGAATGCTGCCCGATTTAGTTTTTAAAAAATCAAACTTTCCATATTTGCAATTTAACCCTTGAAATAATGAACTTTCCTCAATTGAGTCCATGAAGTTTTTAAAATCTCTCATAAGTCTCTGTTGACTTTTTATGTACCATGCAAACCCCTCAATTCCAAGAATGTACAATTTAATCCTTTTAAAAATTGTAAATTTAACCCCCAAACTTTATAAACTAATTAAATTAATAAAATTTCAAAAATCAATAATAAATAAATTAATATTAACATAATTGATAAATAAATTGGGGTGTTACAATATTAATTTAGAAAAATTTATAACTTGTTTTCCTAAAAATTGAAATATCTAAAATATATATATATTTATATAAAAATATTTATGACCTTAAATAGTAATTCTCATTATTTAACCAAGAGATAAATATAGTGCTAAATCTATATATATATATATACACATATATTTTTACACCTTCTAACTAATATAACAAATTAGTCAAATTAAAAGAAAATAAAAATAAACATAGGATAAAATAATTAATTCAAATATGAAAGAAATTCTCATACGTTATAGTTTTTTAATTTAAATAATAAATAAAATAAAATAAGGTAAACTAATCGATTAAATATGAAATAAATTTGTAGGGCATTACAAACAGAGATTGCCCAGGAAACGGGGCAATATCCAACTCCTTGTAGTATGCATCGTTAGTGCAAGTCTATCAGAATCTTATATCTTGGATGCCCTATCTCTAAGATTTTATGACTTGAAATATTTAAAATCATGACCATAGAAACTTGTTTCATGATCACCATCATATGTGTGACCAAGTCCAATAGCCTTGTATGATTTAAGGGCTTCAACTAAATGCATGTGAAGAAATCGTGAACGCATAAAATGAAGATGGCCATTTTATTGAATATCATCAATCATGACTGTTACATGAGTAGTTCTCTATGCCAATCTAATTGGCTTGTGGGGAATAATTCTAACAATCTTCTGTTTATCCTAAAGCCAATTCCCCATAGCCTTTAAGCCCATCTTCTCAAGCTGCCTTCCAAAGACCTTTTGCGTTAAGGGTTTAGTCAGTAGATTTACTATATTCTCTATCGAGACAACTCTCTTCACTTAGGTGTCACCTTTAACAATGATCTCTCGGATCAAATGATAATGCCAAAAAGTGTGCTTGGATTGTTGATGAGATCTTGGTTCCTTTGCTTGCGCAATGGCTCCATTGTTGTCATAATAGACAACTACTGGCTCTTCCATGCAAGTCACTACATTCAACTTTTGGATAAAAATTTTCATGCAAACACCTTCCTTTGCGATGCTCGATGCTGCAATGTATTCTGCCTTAGTGGTAGAGTCGGTCGTGGTGTCTTGTTTGGAACTCTTCCAGCTAATTGCGCCGCTATTGTGGCAAAATATAAATCCATAAGTGGATTTGATGTCATCTTCATTGGATTGGAAGTTTCAATTCTCCATTACTATAGACTATAAACAAATCCTTAGTTCTTTTCAAGTACTTAAGGATTATTTTGATGACTTTCCTATGACTCTCACCGAGATTGGATTGGTAGTAGCTCGTAATACTTAGAGAGTGAGCTACATCCGGTCTCGTACATTGAACGGCATATATTATGATTTCCTATGGCGGATGCATAAGGTATGTGGAACATTCTTTTTCTCTCCTCCTCGGTCTTAGGGGCCATAGACTTGGAAAGACGAATACCATATCCTATTGGCAGGTATCCCTTCTTAGATTCTTCCATACTAAACCTCTTTAGTATATTGTTAATGTACGTGGATTGGGAGAGCTACAACATTCTCTCTGATCTATCTCTGTAGATTCATATTCCTAACACGAAGGACGCTTCTCTCAAATCCTTCATGAAAAATTGTGAAGATAACCATGCTTTATTTATTCATATATAATTGCACATATATGAGAAAAAATAAAACTAATGGAGTCACAAAATTATAATTCAAAAACATAAAAAATTCTAAAAATATTAAACCAAAATAATTAATCTCATCCTATAAAATAATAAATTTAGAGAACAAAAAAGAAAGCTTAAAAATAAAAAGCAACATTTTATAACAAAATAACTGATAACTTGATTGAAAGAATGAATGGAAAAATATTAAATGTAAAATAAGATTTCTCAAAACGAACAAAAAGAAAATGAAAGATGAAATAAATGATAGAATTTATCAATGACTAAAGCAAAAAATATAGCTATTAAAACTAAATAAATTATAAAATATAAAAAATAATGGATATGTCTCATCTTGTAAAATTAAGAAATTAAATGATAAAAAAGTTAAAGATAAAAAATCAAATAAATAGATTGATAACTTAAACTAAGTAATAAACAAAATAGGTATAAATGGTATAGAATTTTAACAACAAAAGTTAGACGATACACTTTATTCATGGTTGAGGAGAAAACTATAAGCACTAAAATCTAAAAATCCTCTTCCATCATGTAACATAATAAAATTAAATGAATAAAATGAAATCAAAACGTTGAACAGAGAAAAATCAAGCAACAATTAATAACTTGAAGAATGAAATAATAATGCACACAAAGAAGTAGAGACAAAGAAATGCTAGAGAATCAAGAATATTAATAAAATGACTTTCAAAATACTCTATATATAGTGGTATAGATATAAATTAGTTATTAAAGATAAGAGAAAAATTATGAAAAATTTAATGAAATATGGAGTTCAAATGATCATTATTAAGGAACCATCTACATATTGAGAGTAGAGATGAAAAAGATTTTGTAAATAGAATGCAATAATATTCTGGTGTTAGAGATAAATAAAGAATGATTTATTTTAATCAAGAAAATAATTTTAAAAAAACCTTGATATATTTAAATGAAAAAATAATATCAAATTAATAATCAATAATAAAATGAGAATTTTTAATTTAATTAAAAAACTCAGAATTCTAAAATTTAAAATTTAATTAAAATTGTATAATTATAGATCTCACACCATTGTGCTATATATAATAATATAGAGGATAAATATTTTGCTCATGTATATAAAACTAAAATAGGTAAACCCAGGTTGTATCATTTTTGTAAACATGATTTTTCTGGCTTACTCATGTTGTTTAATCATCTCCTAAGTAGGGAAGGAGTATCACTATATATCCTCAGCCTCGAAACAAAATGGCGAAGAATAATGAAGACCTCGACCTTGTTAGCCTGAAGAACATGAGACCAGCAGTACTCTCTATTGTTTTGATTCTAATAAGACTCAACTAAGAGGATGTTTGGATAATTTTATTTTAAAATTTTTTATAAACTTTTATATTTTATTTATTTGAAATTTATAAGATATTAAATTTTATTTTTAAAAAATAAATCCTTAAAAGTGTTTATATAGATAAAATGAAGTTTTAGAACTTATAACATGTTAGTCATGGTAATTTTATAAATTATATGGTTTTAAGATTGAACGGATTTGTTAAGATTTTTTTATGTTTACTAAATTAGGAACTAGGAAAAAATCTTATAAAATTGTAATATTTTTTTAAGAAATATTTACCAAACACTTTATAACATCTATAAACTCTTAAAATATTTTGTAATATATTTTCAAAAGCTTAGAATCTCACTCAAACACCCCCTTAATTAAAACTGAGATGGATGATTTGATGCTATTTTCATCTCCATTGATACTCTGGGAACTCTTGTGGGTGTTCCCATTTTCAGTCATTTAAAGAAAATTGGAGCTAGACTTCTCGACATCTAGTTCAGGAGAAGCTTAACAAAGTCAAACGCGCGCCTAGACAAAGATGACGAAACAGCTAATTAAACATAATTTTCAAATTAAACTTGTTGACTTTAAGCTTCATGTACAATTTACAAATAATATAGATCCTGAGTATATTAACAATTAATATATATACAAAATAATTAATTATCATGCGGTATTCATGGGTATTTCTTTAATCAGTAATTCGATATGAAACCCATTAAAATACATAGGATTTTTTTTTTTTTTGAAAAAAAAAAAGTGTCAGGTCAACTGTTGCATGTATAAATAAAAATAATTAGCAGGTCTGTTTGTCTCCAAATATTTCGCTTTTATTGCATCTTAATGGCTAACATTACCTGCAACTTGAATGATGTTAAATAGTAAACATATCTTAAGTAATTTATTTATATAATTAAGTTTATTTATCATACTAATAGAAAACATATTAATTTATTAATAAACATATCTAAAACACATTAATTTATTAATAAACATAGCTAAATTATTTATTCAAATAAGAAATATATCTCAAATACTTAATTAAACTTAGTTAAATTTATTAATTAATTAAAAATAAAAAATTAAAGATGGTGTTAATTAAGGACAAAAGGTTAAAAAAATAAAAATAGATTTTAATTAAAATATTTATTAATTAATAAAATTAAATAAATAACTCTCTTGATTTCTTTTTATTTTAAATATTCTTTTTATATTAATTAAGGACAAAAAGTAATATATATATATATATATAGACATATTTATATATATTTTAGTCATTTTTGTAATTTGAAGGTTATTTAAGTTTTTGTGTATTTCTTTTTCTTTTTGCTCTATGTTTTTTTTATTCAATCAAGGGTAATCTAGTCATTTTATAAAAATAGCTGATTTAATGTCGGGTCGTTAGCGTCGAGGGTATTTGTAATTTCATCAAATTTATGAACTTTTGATAGTTAGACTACACCTCATGGGGTTTTAGGTAATTAACCCTTAAAAAATAGAGCAAGTAAGGTTACTTCTTTCTATAAATATCTCAATTTTCATTCAGCATAATACAAGCATTCTTGTAAATATAGCAAAAGATCGATGGAAACTCGTGCGCAAGTAATCTCAAGAGAGATTATCAAGCCCTCTTCTGAAACTCCTCATCACCTCAAAAAATTGAAACTTTCATACCTTGATCAATTACAACCCCCTATGTATATTCCCCTCATCTTCTTCTACCAAGCTGATAAATTGAGAGGCTTGACTTGCTCCAACCGTCTCCAAATATCTGAAAAGCTGAAGCAATCTCTTTCAAACACTTTAACTTCATTCTATCCATTAGCTGGAAGAGTTGAAGACAATTTGGTCGTTGATTGTAATGATGCCGGTGTTGAGTTCATCGATGCCCGAGTTCATGCCCGTCTTATGGATGTCATAAAGGAAGATTCCTTGAAGCAGTACCTTCCTATGGATTCTACAATTGGCGCCCAAGGAGCTCTTTGCCATGTGCAAAACACTTTCTTTGATTCTGGAGGAATTGCTGTGGGACTGTGTTTCGGGCATAACATAGCCGACTGCGTGTCTATAATGGCATTCCTCAATTCATGGGCAGCCACGTGCCGAGGAGAAGATGAATTTTCTCAGTTCAGTTTCAATCTGGGTAGCAATTTTCCAGCCAGGAATAACATTCCAGGCCCTGATTCCTGGGAATTTGCAATGTCTGATGAAAAGTTCATGACGAAAAGGTTTGTTTTTGATAAGGAAAAATTGGCAGCTCTTAGAGAAGCTGCTGTCTCCTCATCTGTGAAGGATCCCACCCGAGTGGAACTCGTCTCAGCTTTTATCTGGAAAAATTTCATAGAGGTTTCCAAATTTAGCTACCAGGCAAAAAAAATATTTGCGGCATCACAGGCAGTGAACCTGAGAACAAGAAAGAGCCCACCTCAACTTCTGGAAAACGTTTTTGGCAACAGCTACATGTTAGCATTACCATATTCCAATGGTAACGTCGGATCTGAGGATGTTGAAGAATTTCATGGGCTGGTAAGCAAATTGAGAAGCTCTGTAAGAAGAATCAGTGATGATTATATTACAAACGCCCAAAGCGGAGATAATTATTTGAATGATCTCTTCAACTGGATGTCTCTTATTATGACGGGAGAATTGGAGAGGTGTTCCTTCAGCAGTTGGTGTGGGTTTCCTTTTTATGGAGTGGATTACGGCTGGGGAACACCAATTTGGTTTTGTACCACAGCCTTGCCATAAAGAACTTTACTGTTTTGGTGAGCAGTAGATGTGGAGAGGGCATAGAAGCTTGGGTCAATATGGAACAAGACAACCTAGAAATGCTTGAAGCACAAATCAAACTAATTTCCAATAACGTAATGGATCTGGAATCCTGAAGCACTGTAAGGTTGGTCTAACGTCCTTAAAAGTCCTTGGTATATTATTGCACTTTTTATTGTTTTTCCTGGCCAAAATTAGTATTCATTAATTATTTGTCTCTCACAATTTGCTGAGCTTGATAATGAAAAGCGTAATATGACTTTCCAAATGGGGTTAATTGCAATTTACTCCATGTGATCATCAAAATAGGCACAAAATTCTCTTATCAAAATGTCATGCCCCAACTTAATAAGATAAAATAAAAATTTTATACATAAATCAAATTAATAAAAAGACTATAATTTTAAAATTGTTCCTTATCTCTTGACCTTGCTAATTCTCCTCCATATCTTAAAATGTCAACAAAAAGAGTGAGCTCGAAAGCCCAACAAGCATTTTACATATATTTAAGATGCAAAATATTCAAAATAACTTATAATTAACATGATCATGAGACTATAACACCCAAAAGTCTGTGGACAAAACACCGTCGTATCAAAATTCACAAAGTATTCGAAACTAGTTTCGAGCCGGCATATTCAAAGATTCGTATCACATAGATTCCACATCACATAGCAAAGTGTTATAGTCAACATGGCTATGCAAAACATATTCTCATATTAAGGATTGTGAATATTTCAAACCTTAAACACATGTAAAACACTCACCTTGCAAATTCTTATAAAACTAAGTAAAAACACCCTTCAAGGATCTTCCTCTCCTAATTCTTTCTCCAATACTTTCAACCCCCGCTCCTTGTTCCTTTGCCGTTTCATTCACCCAAGATCCATCTTGATGCTTATGAGTTGCAAGGAATAAATGACCACGACCCACAGGATGTACATATTCCGTTTCCTAAAGTTTTCAAATGAAATACAATTAATATATTTATCCATCTCAATGTAATTCTGAAAAAAATAACAACAACAAATTAACAATAAATGTTATAACTACCATCTTATGTCTTCTTCTTGCATTAGATTTTGATCCTCCCGTGTGTGACACTATTTGTTTATTTCTATTCTCAGCATTCTTCTTACAAAGTGCCTATAATATTATAATTACAACATTAAATATACAGTACTAAATCAAAATCACCGAACACTAATATATTAGCAATATTACATGTGTCTCTGGTTTTAAACGATAATCAACATAAGTGGCCATTGATCTCGTTCAATGCCCTTTGGAACATTGCTTATCAGCTCATCTCTACTTTTTAAAGGATCATAAAACTCGTTCCAAATCCTAAGTCTACTTCCAGCCCACTTCTTTCCATTGGATTGTAGAACATATCGTTTGGCAGTGTTCTCACTCGTCTTGAAACAAAATCGAGGCTTCAAGAAAGAAAAAAAAAAGACCAAATTTAATGATTTCTTCCATTTATATATTAAATTACCAGCACTTAATAAAAGAACTATTAATTATTAAAGTAATCATTATACCTTAATTACATTATCCCAACAATGGTCAAGGTAGGGCATCGACATATCTGTCCACATTTTAAAGTTGAATCAACAGCCAAATTTCCCCAAAATCCTGCAAAAAGGCCCTGTTCTTCTCTATTTGGAAGATTCAGATCATCAAATTGGACCACTATTTGCACTCCATTTGGTAAGTGGAAAAAATCTCTTACTTTTAGCTTGATGGTCTTAGCAGTTCCATGGGAATCTATAATGATGATATAAATAAGAATTACCATAACGCAAATTTAAAATTCCAAATAATTATATTGCCATACATTTACTAGAATTGAGAAAAGAACATCTTGATTGAGAAAAAAAATCAGATATACCTATTGTTTGTACGACCCAAAATGGCTTTGACTCAAGTCCAATATGATGGTAATTCGATGAATTTGAAGTTTATGTTTGCCTTGTTGTTTGTGTTGTAGGTTGAGTTCCACTTTTATTTTCATCTGAAGAAACAAAGTTTAGTGGTGCTTATGGTGGAGCTGATGGTTGTGATGATGGAAAATAATGTTGAGCTGATGGTGGAGCATCATGTGGTGGAGCTTGTGGTGGAGATAATGGTGGAGGAACTTGTGGTAGAGCTAATGGTGGATGATCATCTGGTGGAGCCGTGGTGCAACTGATCGTGGAGAAGTTGATCTTCTAGAAGGCTGTTCTAATGCTTCTGTTACGTGATCATGCGGTTGAATGGATGGTGGGATCTGTGTCGATTTGTGTGTATTTTTAAAATGCTTAGCCTTTGCCATCATCTGGTGGAGCCTGTGGTGCAACTAATCGTGGAGAAGTTGATCTTATAAAAGGCGGTTCTAATGCTTCTGTTACGTGATCATGCGGCTGAATGGATGGTGGGGCCTGTGTCAATTTGTGTGTATTTTTAAAACACTTTGCCTTTGGCATTGCAATATATTGAAAAGAAATTATATTAGATACACAAGTATAACAAAAAAATTTATATAGATTAAGCTCTAGCAAGTATTTGGCCTCAAACTAATTTATAAGTAAATTGCAAGGAAAGATAATATAAATCATGCTAACTTAAGAGAGAGACATTCTTCCTTAACTTAAGAAGGTACACCTAAAAGGAATGGAAGCTGAAACATTGAAGAAAATTAACTATATAGAGGTCAGATTTCAAACCACAACTGTCAGTGGTTTTTACAACTTTAGTCCACAATAAATAAATACATTTTTCAAGAAGTTTCATAATGAGGCAGGCTTGATAAGACAACAGGGTCATTCAATAAGAAAAAACAGAAACATGGGAGCAATGAAATGTAAACCATTGGTTGTCAGATTCATTTAAAGGATCACAGAACTTTTGGGTTAATTTAGAAGAATGGTCTATTACTTGAATAACCATCGAGAGCAATGTTGATAACAGAAAATTGTGTACGGTTGAGGTTCGGTCTTGCTTCATACTTTGAAGTAGACAAAACCTTATTTTTTGATCCAGTTGCATGGAAGAATGAACTTAAATGGTAAGTAGCTATAAGGCCCTTGGGTGTTTTCAAGTTGAATGATAGAAGAAATATACTAGATTATTAGCATCGCATTTCCAAAATTTCAGGATATTTTCTGTCAATGTTCTAATTGACACAAATTGTTCACAGTAGAAATGGTGAGAAAATAGAATCTAAAGTGAAGATTATGAAAGAACTGATCAGCTAAATAATTAAAATTGTATTAATTCAAGAATCAATAAATTTTAGTATAGACAAGCTCAAATTCGAATGGACTCGACAATAAATGAGCCAACCTCAAATTTAATACTTTAACATAAACTCAAACCACAAAAATTTCGCTGTCACCTTTAAAGTTCTTCTAAAATAAGTTCGTCATAGGATACTGAGAGTTGAAAAGGAATAATCCCTTTGACAAAAAGAGAAGGTGAAAGTTAAAATCAATTTCTGTAGTTTTGGGCCTATTAGTAAAATATCTCTACTTTCTGGGCTTCACAACTGGGCCATTACAAAGTTCTTGAGGGCCTAAAATAGTACCATTGGAACTGGACAATCAAAGAAATCTGGCAGAGCCCAACACTAGTTTCTTATGAGTCTATGACAGCAATCGGGATAATCCGCTTTCAACAGAGCTTAAAATTTACTACTTTATAGCTTAAGGTGCCAATAGTATGCTAAATGAATTCCATCATTTATACTGCAAAACTGCTAGCTGCAAGCATCAATTGAATGATCAGAAACACCTTACTCACAAAATTTGCAATGTTCATTAATAATTCTCAAGGTTCATCAACACAAAAAAAAAAAAAAACAAAACAAAAAGAAAAAGAAAACAGCCAACACATCATTTCTCAACTCCATACCACATTTGTCCATCTCAAATTCTTTGCTCCTCTAAAATGTATTCAAGCATCAGATGTACCAGATTAATAAAACACTTGCTCTCATAAAAACTTGAAATAAAGGGCAGAGGAGCAACTGACAATCAAAGCAGACAAGGGGAACTATGAAATCAAGAAAAAGAAGTTATGCACAAGCACAAGGTTCCACATAATTTCAATTAAATTTTGTTTTAGCATTATAGAAAACCCAAGCTGACAAAGGAAACACCATTCATTTGAGAACAAAAATGAGAGAAATTCAGTTGCAGCACAATGCAAAAATTTAGTAGCATCTCAAAGTACATTTTAGCAAACTACAACAAATCACTGCTTTGGGCTTTTAATATATCATCACATCAATCTACATCAACCAGCAGAAGTTATTAGCAGAAAGTTTAAAAGACCTAGTTTATATATTGTAGGATAGCAACTAGTTTACTGACAAAGTCAAATTTAAGTGGCAAGGTTCCCAAGTAATCAGAGAAAAAAAAATCTTTATGTGTGCTACCCTGAATTGCAAATAGCCAGCACGATACATACCGTGTGGAAACTCTTTTACATTTTTCTTAAGTCAATTCAACTCCTAAATTAATTTTAGAGGATTTCCATTCCAATAGAATACGTCTATCCCACAATTTTTAGGAAAAATAAAAAGAGAGATAAAATTTAAAAAGGGAATATAAATGTCACATTCAACTCAAATTTGTCCTAGATTTTTCCTTAAAAATGTGCACAGTAGTACCTCAAGAAGATATCACCTACATCAAGAAAAAATTGATATAAACAAATAATCAATAGTGTCAAGTAACTCAGATGTATGTATATTTATATAAACACAATAGAAAGAGAGAGAGAGAGAGTGAGTGACTCTTACACCATGTAATGTAACAAAGTTAACTCATTATTAATGAGTTTGAGAACCAATAACAGCAACTAGAACAACAAATACAAAAAAAAACAGAAAGAAAGAAAGACAGAAAGAAAAAACAGCTAATAAAAAAAAAAATCCATATTAACAAAGAAATAGTGTTTGAATATTTGAAACCCTTCACAAAAAGTTACTTACATAGCAATCTAAACCATCAAATTAGTCAGACATTTGCTCATCTATTTCAATGTCACTATCAGTATCTGCTCTAACTTCATCACCATCTTCATCTGCTTTCTAATTGAATGTTTGCATCCTCAATGCCAAAGAACTGTTGAAGATTTTGTTGCTGATATGGCTCATTTTCATACACACCCTCTTCATGATCCTCACCTATGTCATACACATCTCTTGGTTTAAGATGCACAATGACGCTCCAACCTTCATTAGCCTCATTGTCTACATAGTAGACCAATTGTGCTTGTGAAGCTTCAATATAAGGATCATGATCTTCATGTTCACTCATATGAATCAATCTAGAAAAATTTACTGAATTGAAGTTCCAAGGATCTCTTCTAAATCCTTTTTCTCATATGGTGTCAGTCCATTGACATTTGAAGAGGGATTACCATGAAATGGCCATGATAATTAAGCTCAATGATATCTTCCAACTTCCCATAATATGACAAATCTGCTTGCCTTACATTTTCATCCACACTAGTTGAAGCACATGATGTGTTGGAAGTTAGGAATACTCCACTATTTTGAGTTTTCAATCCATACTCTCGAGCTAAAGTCCAAAATTTAAACCCATTAATGTTATATGTTGTGAACCTTCTTGCATATGTAATTGGACCTTGTGCTAGAAACTTTAGATCAACTGGAATTGAGTTTGTTATGTCTGGATTCATAATCTAAAATGAAAAATAATTTTGTCATATTAGAACAATTTCAAAAAGATTTAAAGTAAAGGAAACATGCGTTATTATTTGTTACTAACCCTCTTAGGGAACCAATCAACAAATTCTTTATTAACTCTCTTTTTTATCTCTATAGCTGAAGATCTTTGACCCCTTGAACTCCTCTTTATGTGCTCTCTAAATTCACTATATACACTAAATATGTTAGTACTTATGTGCATGACTAGCTATATCAATTCGTTATAAATCACATCAAATTTAATCTAAATACTCACGATATAAATGACTGGACTGTTGGACAATTTAGCAGCACATATCGATGAGCTTGTAATTTTTCCAAAGGAGTTAAAGTAAATCTTGAAGCAGAGCCTACTGGTTTGCCAGTTTTAGGAAACAATGAAGACCCTTCACATGTCATTAATGTCTCATTTGGTTCATCATTAACACGCCGTAGTCAATTTATTTGTGTCTTAGTGTCCTCAAAATACCGTGAGCAAAAAGTAAGAGCTTCTTCAGCTAGGTAACCTTCAGCTATAGACCCTTCTGGTTGTGCTTTATTGCGAACCAAGGACTTTAAGTAACCTAAATACCTATATGAATGTTGGTAAATAATTAGTAAAGTTATAAGTTTTTAAATATTTACCTTTTAATAGGATACATCCATCGATAATGTACTGGACCTTCAAGTCTTACCTCATTAACTAAATGAAAAGTCAAGTGCACCATAACCGTAAAAAATGATGGAGGAAATAATATCTCTAAATGGCACAAGGTGAGCGCAATTCGATCTTAGAGCTTTTCAGGTTCTAAGATGCTTAGACATTTTTCACAAATTTGTTTAAAGAATGAAGAAAATTCTATCAACACTGCAGCCACATATTTTGGCAACACATTGCGAATAGCTAAAGGCAACAATTGCTGCATAATGATATGGCAATCATGACTTTTCAAGCCAAAGATCATTTTATGTTCCAAATCAACACATCGAGAGATATTACTTGAGTAGCCATCCAGTACTTTGACATTCTTTAAAGTATTGAGAAATTGTTCTTTCTTTGAATTTGGAACTGTGAAAGATGCAAGTGGACATTTACCATTCTCTTCTGGCCAAAGATCACGTCTTATACGCATGGCTTTTAGATCTTTAAGAGCTTTACGATTATCCTTTGTCTTCTTTTTCTCATTTAGAAGAGTGTATATGATATTGTTGCATACATTTTTTTTAAATATGTATAACATCTAAATTATGATGTAACAAATTAAACTCCCAATAAGGAAGTTCAAAAAATATACTCTTCTTTCTCCACTGCTGAACTTCTCTCTCTTTGGAATTTTTTCTCCTAGACCTTTTACTCTGAGATCCATTTTCTCCATCACTAGTTTTAGGTATAAATCCAAAAGCAACATTAATATTCTCCACTTGCCTTAAAATTTCAGACCCTGATAATCTGATCGATGGATTTCTTTCCTCAGTATTGCCATTAAAGCGCATTAGATTCAACCTAAATCTATGATTTCTTCCCAAAAAACGCCGATGGCCCATAAAGCACCACTTCTTACTAGAAGGGAGTCGACAAGGCTCTATATCAACGTTACAAGTGGGGCAAGCAAGGCCAGTATGTGTATTCCAGCCCAAAACAGTACCAAGACCAGGAAAATCAGTAATTGTCCACAAAAGAGCCGCTTACATTCTAAATTTTTCATTCATTGAGGAGTTAAATGTTTCCACTCCTTCGCTCTAGAACTCATTCAACTCCTTAATAAGAGGTTGTAAGTATACATCTATGTTGCTCTCGGGCCTTCGTGGACCTAGAATGATCATTGATAGCATAAAAGAGGATTGTTTCATACACATCCAAGGAGGAAGATTGTATGGAATCAAAACCATTGGCCAAATGCTATAGCTAGTGCTCATTGTTCCAAAAGGATTGAAATCATCAATAGCCAAGCCAACCTGAGCATTTCTGGTATCTGAAGCAAAGTCAAGGTGCATTATATCAAAAATTTTCCATGCCTTGGCATCTCTTGGGTGCCTAATTAACCCATGTTTAAGCATGCCATCTCATTTCCTTAGCTGTCTTAGAACACATGAACAATCTTTGACGCCTTGGTTTCAGTGGAAAATATTGCAAAATCTTTGCAAGTTTCTTTCTTTTCTTTTTATGACATCCTAAAACATTATCCCTACTTCCTGTACTATTTAACTTCCATCTAGAGGTGTGGCATCTCTTGCATTCTTCCCTTTCTACATCTTCTCCTCAATGTAACATACAATTATTTGAATATGCATGTATTTGGGTATAGTCAAGACCAAGTTTACTAATAACTTTCTTGGCCTCGTAGAAAGAAGCTGGGATCTTCGCATCCTCAAATACATCTTTCAACCACTCTAATATCATAGTCATTGCCTTGTCACTCACTTTGTACAAGCACTTTATGTGGTACAATTTCACTAAAAATTCTAGCTTTGTATATTTCTTGCAACCTTGATATAATTCCTCATTTCCATATTTGAATAACTCATAAAAGTCTCCACAATTTGTATTAGACTCATCATTTAAAGTTTTATATTTACCCACTAGTTGTTGTGGTATGTTAGACTCAGTGCCATGTTGTCTTGAAAACCCAAATGCTTCGTTGATCATCATTTCCATAGGATTATTTGGATGCACTTCCTCCTGCACAATATCTATGTTTCTAAGAGGCTATTGCACAATTTTTTCACCTTGAAAAGTCCAAACTTCATAAGTTCTTGGAAAAGACTTGCAAATCAAATGGTCACGTACTACATCTCTATTGTGCCATTTCATAAAGCCACACTTTGGAGAAGGGCATTTAATTGCATTTCCAACACTAGCATTTGCAAATGTGAAGTCCAAAAACTTATCCAAACCTTCCAAGTATTGAATTGTATTACGTGGCTTCGTAATCCAAGACTTGTCATCGACATTATAAAGAATCTAAGTTTAAAAAATATTGGTTTTTAAAAAGTTTTACAAAGAAAAAGTACTATATAAACTAATAAAACAAAACTCTTATTTATAAATAAACACAAATACTTACCAATGATCAACAGTGGTTCCCTTGCTTTTCCAGATGCAAAAGTTAATTGATGAAAATCATAGCGATGATAGTGTTTCCTGCACACAATACATTAAATGTATGTTATGTTTTTTTCTTTAAATGTACGATAATAGAATTTATAAGAAAATTGACCACTTGAGGTTGGAATGGTTGCCATAAGAAAAAACTCCTTCACATGAAGACATGGCTAGCAAATAGAATATTAAATATTATAAAATAAAGTTAATTTACATTGTAATATAATCTCCATTCTTTTTATAAAAGAATATCTTAAAAGTAGAATAGTCCATTCAAAATCAAACATATTAGCTATAAGTTATAATTAAAATCTTGATCCATTAACTGTACTTTATTATATGTATGTGTGATTCAATAATCTCACAGCTATCTTGTTTCAACATTAGTTATTCAATATCATAAAATATTAAGCTCCTCAAAACATATGTTTGAAAGCATATAAAATATGTATGCAGAATCAACTTACTATGACAACTAGTATATGATCTAAGAGCAAACTTTCATATACTTTTTTTATATATAATGGCAGCAAAATTGCATTCAAGAGAGCCCATATCCAAAGTAGCTTGGTTATAGGTTTTACCTATTGGTAGTACCCTAATTCTGAGCATGAGAACTGCTTTCAACCAGCACTCAATTAGTATATATTCCCCATCAATCATGACCACCCAGATTCTCAAATTTCACAGGTGAACACCTGCAAAAGGTGCCCTAAATCCAAGCCTTTTCCTTTTCTATTAATTCTTGAATCTATAACAAGAGACAAATGAGTAACTTAGTGGTAAATTTTCATCCGAATGGATCAGTTCTAGATTCATGCAAGTTCCACAAGAATAGTTGGACAATCGCCATGATCTTAAAAATTAAAAATAAAAATTAAGAAATAAAAAAAATCCTCACTATATAATAAGTGCATAAAATTTTCAACTACTTTTGGAGATACAAATGTTGGACAAACAATGTAAATAAGGTCACTTATTATATGGGCACACATCAGTTTTTGAGGTTTCCACACATTGAAATCCCCAAGTCAACATCGGACCTATGCATATATAATCTTAAAGTTCTGAGTCCATAACATCCCTTTATAACTATTATTGTAGTATTTTTCAGACAATATGCACAGCCCAAACTTTAATGTTTTAGGTAGATCCTAAAGTTACTATATTAATTTCCTCACATAAATTTTTTGTCTTGAGGACTTTAGTATGAATAGTCACTGCATCCATCCTGGCAACATCCCATCTCCATTTTCTATTGATCCTGCTGCATTATTTAGTGCCACAAAACTGTATTTGTTGGGGAGAATAGGATCATATATCATCTTTTTTTCATCTACCAAGAATTTAATAAATAATATTTTCTTTTTTCTTTTTATTTTTATTTTTCTTGAATGTGGAAATATATTGCATACCGAATTTGTGCTGTGTTGTTGCAGTCAAGGGGCTCAAAGAACTGAGTAGGTGCTTGTGGTGAACATATACTAGTATCATCTCATGCAAATGAAGGGACAATTCAGTCATTACAAACAATATATATATTCCCTCCTATCCAAGCTTGCAACTTACTATAATATATTTAAATAAAATTAAGAAATGAAAGAAAGATGAACTGAATTGAAGAAGGTGGTGGAAAATGGAATCAGTAGTACTTCATGTAAAATGAGTGTCCTATTTATATGTACATATTTTGTAGGTTTCCTTTTGTTGTTTAATGGCAGCAAACACTATATGATATATATATATATATCCTCTCACACATGCACACACACACACACACACACATTTTGGAATCCCCATCATTTTCTTCTTCTGCTATTTCCTTTGCCAGATATATATTATAACTACACTTCGAATTACGTGATAGGATTTAAAAGCTTGTTTGGGTGATGACATTTTTCTTTTCCTTCTTCTTCTTTCTTCTACTTCTACTTCTACTTCTACTTCTTCCCTTATATATCTTTTTGAATGAATACTATTCCAAACTTCAATAAAACCATATCATGCATAATTGCATATATAGACATATATATATACATTCTTGATTTCCTTTAAAATCTTATAAATCACATCATAAAATCTTGATATTGAGAAGTTGTTTGGACATTCATTCATGAAATTCAGACAAGGTCCCTATGCTACTAAACTCCCCCAATATTATATTTTCAAGACCATATAATAAAAATCTTTCACTTTCACCCACTTTTTCCCACCCCTAATGTAACCAAACTGCCCCTCCTAACTGCTAGTCTTACATATTCAGCAACAAACATACCAAATTAAAGAAGGAATAAATTAGAGTGGTAATCATTAATTACAAAAATGGTGAGGTTAAACCTCCAGCAAATTGTTTTGATTTTTGTTTTCCTAGTTGCCCTGAGAAAATCTTTCTTACTTGCTCACCATGGTAATTAAAATCATTTCTTTTAATTTCTATCACAAGTAATCTGCTTTACATAAAGAATTTTTTGTAAGGAATTTTTGCTTTCTACTTTTGCAGTGAAGGAAGTAATTTTAGTTGAAACTCAGAATGAATTTGTACATAGAGACATCAACTTCAATTCACAAAAGAATAACTGGAGATTATATAATATGTTCCAAACTAGCTAGCTAGTGGCTGATTAGAGAGAGTGAGAGAACAATTTTTACCCCTACTTTTGCTCTATTCTCACTGATCAATTAATGATTTCATGTGTAGTGTCCTTCAAGGCAGTGACAACATTATCATTGTTGGTCCATCGATTCATACCAAGTATAAATAGGACTTATGAAGCATAGACTAACTACATTTCAAGTCAGCGAAAGTAATAAATATACCTTTCTTGTGGACAAGTATCATCATAATCTCATAAGTAAAGTATTGAAAGATGGTATCTGTACCTGGAGAATGCGAACTTTATGGTTTTCTTGAGGTAAAACCTTGCTGATAGCTAAATTTGGAACTATCCTGAAGCAGTTTCAAAAGTAAAAAATGATAAAAATTAGAGGAGCATAGAAGAAGAAGGTTGATAATAAGCTATACATCAGAAACTAAAACATAGGTATATAACCTAAAAAACATACATAAATCTACTCTCACTCGCAAATTCCAAACACATATCTTGGAGACAGATTTTACATAGGTATATAACCTAAAAAACATGCATAAATCTACTCTCACTCACACTAATCTTGATGTCCCAACCATGTAGTTCAACAAGTCCATAAAGAGGAAAACAAAAATAAGAATAAAACACAAAGCAAATACAGTACTTTTTGACTCACTTGTCCTAATTGTAATCTAGTAAATTAACAAGCTATATATGATGATGTCCTGCTAATAACTTTAACAAAAGCATAAAAGAATTGAAGAAGGCATTCACAAGCATCCATCCAGATTTGTACCATCTAATACCATTTTTACACATCAATCAACCTATTTGAGAAACGGTATTTTATCATTGTTCTATGATTAGTTAGAATAAAGAGAATAGAGAGCAAGTGTACTTGCCAATTTAGACTCACAATTGAAGAGTCTTTTCAGGACATCAGCTTCAAATATTTCCCAAACACTCAAAGGAATGTAATTAGCAGGATTTGGATTTTGTGGTCAATCCACTATCTTCTTCCAAAAAAGAAGTATATATATATATATTCTCATTCCATAATAAACTTAACTATATACGAAAGTTCGAATACAGTCTAACCCAATTTCAATCGAACAAAAGGCTAAAAATAGAAAAAGAAA
Source organism: Jacaranda mimosifolia (assembly GCA_018894105.1). Lineage (NCBI taxonomy): Eukaryota > Viridiplantae > Streptophyta > Magnoliopsida > Lamiales > Bignoniaceae > Jacaranda > Jacaranda mimosifolia. The sequence continues at coordinate 10,222,655 of CM032130.1, read as the reverse complement.
CTATTGGCAAGGAATGAAAGATATTCACCCTTCATACATTAACAATTATTACCAAATAAGCAATATAAATTTCAACTTCCACTCTTAAGAATGATCCAATACCAAGACAAGGAGGCAAGACTTCATCACCCATCAACATATAAAGCATTCAACACTTCCTCCAATAATCACTTTTTTCAGTGTTTATCAAATATCAATCACCTTTTTCTCTTCTTATTATTTTAAAATAATGAATCTCATATGCAATTTGAAATAATGAATCTCATATGCAATTAAGCATTCGAATCAAAGCAATAAGTAGCTGTTCGAGCCCTGTTATTAGCATAATTTGATAGAAAGACACTTATTGCCACAACTAGAGGAAATCTTAGGGAAATTGGGAGTATTAGTTTACCTTGACAGCAGAGCCAGCAACCACTAATTCACCTTTTACAACAAATTTGATACTTGTAACCTACATAAAAAGAAAAGATTGGCAACCATATTCTGGTCGAATAAATTTATCAGAAGGAACAGAAACTGAAATATTCAGAAAAATAGAAAAATATGACAGCTCTACTCACTTTCTTTGAATGGCCACTGAGGGTAGATACTCCTTGACCTCAATGGCTATCAAAATCAGATAATGTCGACGAGGAATCACAAAATTTTTCGAATGCGAACTTCGAATTTTTGGTCTCCCTCAATAGAGGTTTCGAGAGTTTTTCTTCAGGAGGAAAGTTGGGAAGGGATAAAAAACTGAAATTTTTGGTTTTAGACTATAAGAATCACAAAGACTTGTGATTTTGTGGATTAATGGTGGAAGTTTTTTACAAGGAAGAATTGTAACAAGAGATAGCGGGAATGGTTAGGGCAAAATAAAGAGGGAAAGAGTGGCTGGATAAATAAAAAAAAAAAAGAGGGAAAGAGTGAAAACTGGAATGATAGTAGATTATATTGAAAAAAAAATCAAAGTAAAAATTTTAATAGATAATAAAATTAGCGGGTGTTAGAAACCCCACAATTATAATGCGTTATTTTATTAAAAATATTGTAAATTTTTTAAAATTTAAATATCATTAGTGAGAGTTTAAACTCCCACTAAATATTCAGAACTCCCTTTATTTACTATTAATTTGTGGGGGTTATTATTAATTAGTGAGGGTTGTTAAACCCCCAGGCCCCGTTTGCTAGGAAGGATAGGATTGCATATGATTTTTTTGACTTGGATGTGTTATCCCACATTAATTGTGAATCCAATCCATTTCATTGTTTGGTTGTATATAATAGTAATGAGATATCCCATGGTATATCCTAACTTGCATTTGGTTACTTTATTTTATTAGGTGTGATTGTATTTATATTTCCATACATATCCCTACAAAATTGATAAATTTACATTTTTATATATAAATATATGTTTAGTTCCTGACTTTGTTTTTTTTTTTTTTTTTTTTTTCAGAAATTGATTCCTCCCCAAAATAAAACCCTCTCACCCATTCTACCCCAAATTCAGATCTACAAAAATAATATTGCTGGAAGAAGATCGCATATGAAGAAATTAATAGCAAGAGGAACTGAAGGTGTGAAGATGTCCAAGAACACATGAAAACATTCGACGAGCATAGGATCGACAATCGTTTGCTGCAAAGAACGAGGACAGCCACTGACTAGCATTTTTCTGGGAAGTGAAATTTAAATTTTCTACTAACCAAGGTTGTTGTAAAAACTTATTGTTTGGAGGTTAAAATTTGAATTTGTTTCTTTATGATTTTTCTTTATGATTTAGGTATCAAAAGATGAAGAAGACAGCTGAAGGAGAACAAACGGCTGAAATGGAGAACAGAAAAACAAGAAGATAGTTGAAGGAGAAAAAAGAATACAAATGGCTGAAATGGAGAACAAAAAAACAAAAGTGAATTAGGGTTTCATTGTCATATTCATAATAAAAGGTCAAAATCGTCATTTCATTCTGTAAAATGGGCTGCCCATTTTGGTGTGATTACACATCCCACCTTGAAGGCCTGATCCAGTATCAAGCCTCTTGCTGGATTAAATGACGGGCTGATAATATATTTTGGGCCTAGCTGAAGCCAGCCAAACAAAATATTAGTCTAGATTATGCATCTATCATGCCCAATCCAGCCTAGCAAACGGGGCCCCACTAAATAACATAATTAGTAGGGGTTTTAACAAACCCCACTAAATAACTTCCACTATAATGATTATTTTTTATAGTGAAGCTGATCAATTTAGTAGTCAGTTGAGAGAATCCAGACCTCTATGCATACCCTTGTTGTAACAACCCCGAAATTTTATATATTTGTTAAATTATTATTACTTATTTTATCAGTTAATTTTAGTTATTCGATTAGAATTTTGAATTATTTAATCGTGATAATTATATAAAATTCAATTGATATTTTTATAAGATTTTTGAGATCGAAAATGCATTTTAATTATTTTGGGAACTAAATTGAGAGATTTTAAATTATAAAAAAAAATAAAAAATAAAAAATGAAATGATGAGGAAGAAACCGGCCATACCTCCACCATGCTTGCTCCATGCTTGCCCATGCTTGTGTCAAGTCAAAATTAATGCATGGTTGACTTCAATTTTCCTTCGTCATTTTTTTTCTTCCATTTCTTCTCATTTCCCTCATTCAACCGCCACCTTCTTCTTCCATTTCAACCAAGCAAAAGTTTCACCCCTAAGCCACCATTTCTTCATCACATCTTACCACCACCTCCCTCACCAATTTCAGGCCACCAAACCGCAGCCATGCACGGTGGTTGAAGGTGGTCGGAGAAGCAACGAAAAGAAACCCATTTCCTTGGTAGAATTTCGGTGATCATCTCCAAGCCCCAAAACTTGCAACGAAGGGTATGGTTGTGTAGCTGGAGAGGAGGAGAAGCAGAATATAAAGTTTCTTGGCAGTTTCCGGCGACGGATGGTGGTGAACGGACCTAAATAGTGGCGGCGGAGCAAGGTGGTTTTTGGGGCTGTTTTGGTGTTTTTCGGAAAATAGAAGCGGTATAACTAAAAGCTAACCGGAGATTATTGTTCAGGAGGGTGTAAGGAAGAGAACGGTGTAAAGTGTCCATATTCAGGCGATGGCAGCCGGCGGTGGCGTGGTGGCGGACGGCGACGACGGCGCTCCGGCGAATTGGGGACAGAATTATCTCCTCGTTCCAACGGTCGTGATGGTATAGTCCATTTTTGAATCCGGGCATTAGTTAGTGAGTTATGAATTTTGTTAGGTTTTGATAATTATATTTTTATGTATTATATATATTCATGCAAGGTATATGTATGAGTTAGGATGATAAGTGATTTAATTATGGACTTTAGGTGGTGTTATTATATGATTATGTATAGGAAATTTTAGATTTTGATGGCATATTAATAATTTTGGAGATAATTGTTAGATTAAGCATGGAATAAGGTTAGTTGGAGGTTGAATTGAGTTATATAGATTTTGTAAGATTTAATTAGTGACATTTTGTGGGTTTGAGTTAATTATAGATTATTTATGAATAGGAATTTAAGATTTTAAATCTTAAATTGTTAATAGTTGATAGGATTAAGTTAGTTTGATTGATTTATATAAATTTGGACTTAAATAAGATTTATTTGGTAATTTTGAGAAATATTAAGTTTCGATAAAGAATAAGGTTAGTAGAATCGATCGAACTTTAATTATGAATTATTTTGTGAATTAGGTGACGGAGATTTGGCTGGTGACGAGCAATAGCTATATACTTGACTGACTGGATATAAGGTGAGGATCTATCCCTCTTGGTACTTGCTATACCTATGAGGTTCTGCCAATTTGGCACCCTATTGAGCTATTAGTTATTGAAATTAACCCCTGTGTGGGTTTACTGTTTCTGTACGTACTCAGAACCATGTTTGGTTTCTGTTGGTTATTTGATTCTGTTTTGAATACCCCTGTGAGGGTTATATCTGTTCTGTATCTGTTTGGTTATGTGAGGATCTATCCCTCTTGGTAATTGTTATACCTATGAGGCTCAGCCAATTTGGCACCCTATTGAGCTATCTGTTATTGAAATTAACCCCTGTGTGGGTTTACTGTTTCTGTACGTTACTCAGAACCGTGTTTGGTTTCTGTTGGTTATTTGATTCTGTTCTGAATACCCCTGTGAGGGTTATATCTATTCTGTATCTGTTTCTGTCTGTTCTGGCGCCCAGAATTTTGTCTGTTATCTGTTCTGCTCTGATTTGTATCTGTTGCCTTGTCGGCATTTCTGTTATCTGATCTGTATTTTGGCTATGCTGGAATATCTGTATCTGTTGCCTGATGGGCATTGTTTCTGTCTGCTTGATCTGATCTGTCTGAAATCGGCAATGTGCTAGGGACTTCTCCTGGGCATCTGCATAAGCGGTTAATTCGGTTATTTGTATGGTGATTATGAGGCCAAGGTCCGATCCGAGCGATCTGTTTGGTTATGAGAGGCACGTAAGGGACTCTCCCCCTTGGTGTCAACGATACGCCAGGGACTCTTCCCCTTGGTGTCAACGATATGCAAGGGACTTTCCCCCTTGGTATCGGCGGTAAGCTAGGGACTCCCCCTGGGTACCGATGGTGTGCTAGGGACTTCCCCTGGGCATCGGCGGTGCGCTATACAGTTCGTATGGGCATCTTCCATATACCAAGCTGTTACATTTCGGTGATATGTTTTTCTGGTATAAGGTGAATCGGCAATGCACATCTTAGACTATCATTTGAGTGCATATGCTTTGGGTTTGATCTATCTGATTGTTTCTGTTTGTCTGACATCTGATATTGGAGCAATAAGGCATGAGAGTTTCCTGTTTGCTTATCAATACTATCTATTTTTGTATCTGTTTGAATTGTTCGTTTGTATTATTATTTGTCGGGTCGAATCATCCTCGATAAATCCTTTCTGCATTCCTCACTAAGTCTTTGGACTTACCTTCCTGTGCTTTATGATATCAAACAGGGAAAAGATGGTCCGAGATTGAGCTGGGAAGAAATGTAATTGATTTTGTTTTGACGGTTGTATAGAATATGAGTTATGATGTATTGTATTCGGAATGGAACATTAGAGATGTTGAGACATGTATTATTGTAATTTTAACGTTTAATGTGTTATGCTTTAAGGTATTAATATTATGAAGTTTAGTAGGTGTTTATTTTGAAAAGTGTGGTTTAGAACTGATGGATGAGATTGAATGCCATTTTAGAATATGTGTGAAATGAACTTATGGGCCTTTTGTTAGCTTGCAACTCTAATATTTAAGATTGAATCTGTGTGGTGCCTTGACTGAGGTGTCATCCTGAGGAGGGGTGCTACAATTAGTGGTATCAGAGCTTAGGTTTGGAAACCCGAGCTATGCTAGGATATGATCCTTGGAATATGAAAGTATTGAGTTAGTGGAAAGTGAGCTTGATTCTAAAATTTGAATGAGATTTGAAAGTTTTGGGTCAGTAAAAAGGTAAGCATGATTTTAGAATTGATCAGTATAACTATATTGTGGTGATTGCAAGAGAAACAGGGAATATTTTATAAGGAAAAATCTGTTACGTATGTCCTGCCTAATTCTTTGAATTGCACAAATACTCGGAGTTGTTGCTCTAATTATATTCTGATTGTTATATTCTTCTCATGGAGCAATAAGGATGGTGTAAATCCTTAGTCTAGGTTGGGCTGTTGTTCAGGCCAAACGAGCCGTCTGTATTTCCTCTCTATCAGACTCGATCGAGATGATCCCGAGTCATTCATTGAACGAGCTGTCTGTATTTCCTCCCGATCAAATTTGGTCGAGATGATCCCGGGCCATCCGTTGGACGAGCCATCTGTATTTTCTCCCATTCTGATCCGATTGCGATGATCCCAGGCCGTTCGCTGAATGAGCTGTTTGTATTCCCTCCCGAGCTGATTTGATTGAGATGATCCTAGGCCGTTTGAGCTGAAGGTAATAACTCCCGAGCTGGCACCTACCAGTCACCTTGAATTGTTCATGCTTGTATCCGAATATGCTCATGTTCTGATTGTTAATTTATGATTTGCTAAGTTGTTTTGTACTCGACAAGTGTCTACCAAATTGTTATCAAGATTGGCCCTCACTAAATCCTTTGAGCTTATCCTCCTGTTCTATCGTTAGTAGTATTCCTAGGTAGGACTAAGTGATAGATATAGAATTCTAGCTTAGGCTGGATGGAAATATGTTTGTGGTACAACTGGTGTTTGTATGTGTACATGAGTTCAAGTGAATGGTAAGCTTTAATTTATAGATACTGTGATATATTGGGTTTAAAATTGTGATTTTTAGTATATGCTATGTGATGAATATTGTGAGACCATTAATGGATGTGCATAGTACCGATGCTGACGTATTATTTAAGCCCTAAATATTAATCAAGGACCTAGTCCTCTGTAATCCGAGCCTTATGTTATAAATAGAATCTTAGGATCATAAGCATGTTGCCCATGATTGTGCCTAGTATGTAAACAAGTTGGTGAACTGGTAGTGAACTCTATGGAAGCATCCGACTTGTTACAAAACTTATGTGGCATTAGTGTAAACGAGTTTGTTACTAGTTCCCAGAGGTACTAAACCTAGTTTGGGTATGTGAGACATTACAGATGTAAGTTTGAATTTCAGAGTAATTGAGTGCCAAATAAGGTAAAGGTACATTTAAAGATGTGTAAAACCTTGAATGATCATCAGGATGATCTTATTGAGATTATAATTGCTTGGGAAAGCTGAGATGAAATTTGATCGGAAGTGTAGAATCTTTAGGCCTTATTGAATTAATGTTAAGAGTGTACTTGAGGTTTTCCCATGGTGATGGGTTCATTGACTAATCTCGTTAAAGGATTTGGTGATCTTAAGTGATAGAGAAGGAACTATAATGGGATGATGTGGTGGTTGTGGATGCCTTGTATATATGTATATGGGTTAGTAGTCGCTTAGTAGTAACTTCTGACTGTTGGATTGCGTAACATCGACTGACATTTTCTTTTTCCGTTCCTTACGACTTATCATTTTGTGTACGATCGAGCGTAATTAGTATATCTATTTTGGAACTCTAGAATTGTGCTCACGCTATTGTAATTTTACTGATGCTAATTTAATATATTAACTAATTTTATCTTTCAGTTATCTGTTAGCAAATTTCCTTTCTTTCTATTATTATGAGTTATTAAAAATTTATTAAACTTACTTTTATCTTCTTTACTTTTAAAAATTTAGAAATTATATACATATATATATTTAAATATTACAGATAGGTGTAGTCATCGATTGCAAAGCTTGTAACGTATTAGATTATGTCACCAGAACTAGTCCTAATGTATTCCTTTAACCAAGAAAGTCAGGAAGAGGACACCTTAGATCAGAGATGTCCAATAAGTGTTGAGGAGGAAACACGAGGTCCACAAGTACAATCAATAATAAGGAGAGAATTTTTAGAGCAGATGAATGTAATATGGCAGTAATTCCAACAATTGCACCAGCAACAAGTTCAGATTGATAAGCCAAAGAAAGACGAGAACCTCCCAAGTTTGGGACTTTACCGCATCTTCTTAAGTTTTATCCTCTAATATTTATAGGTGAATCGAATCACCAGAAAGCAGGGAGATTGATGATATTTTTCAGATTTTAGGTTACCCAGAAGATCTCAAATTTAGATTTGATATCTATCTATTGGAATGAGCTACAAGTTAGTGGTGGACTTTAGTAAGCCAACGATAGGAACATAAGAAGGTACCTCGTACTTGGGACAATTTTGTGTGGGAATTTATGGATAGATATATATACCACAAGAAGTAAAGAATGCCCGAAAACAAGAATTTGAAGGTCTTGCCCAAGCAGATATGATAGTGTGGCAATATGAGGCCAGATTTAGTAGGTTGATTCGGTATGCCCCACATATATTGAGAAATGAGGAGTATAGAACCAAGAAATTTATTAAGGGATTAAGATCTGAGATACGATGAACCTTCATACCTTATGAGCAGTCTAACTTTGAAGAAGCCTTAAGGGGGGCCTTGCAGGTGGAACAAAAACCTCTTGAGGTACATACAGATAGAGGAAAAGGCAAGATAGGAATATCTTCTGAGATCAGAGTCGCTGTTAGAAAGAGAAGTGATTTAGGTCAAAAACGACAGAAGATCCAATCTGGAATATCAGAAAAGATTTGTGGATTTTGTGGCGTGTTAAATCATGAGGAATCTAACTGCTAGAAAAGGCTAGGAAAGCTACCACCTAGTGATTAAGATCACCTCAATAACAAACAATCGAAGTTACAAATTGGGGGTCTCAACCAGCAAGTTTATCGGATTGGTGAAGCCACATGTCCAACACAGAAAGTGTGTAGATATTGTGGAAAACTAGGCCATGAAGAATCAGGATGTTGGAGAAAGTAGGGTAGAAGTTGATCCCTCTGAGATAGAGGTAGTAATCAATTGGAAGGGACCAGAAAACGTGATAGAAGTATGTAGTTGTCTGTGTCTTGTCAGCTATTAACGAAGACTTATGTAGCACTTGTCTAAATAGCTGACTAATTGACTAAAGTAACTCAGTAAGGTCAATCATTTGACTAAAATAAGGATATGAACATAAGACAGCGTGATGGATTGAAATTCTAGAAGACTGTTACTCTTCCATCACCTATCACCTGAAAAGGCAAATGTAGTGGTCAATGCCTCGAATTGAAAGGCAAGAATGGTTCACTTACTGGAAGTAAAAGCATCAGAAAGCATAAAAATAGGTGTTATGTTGAAATCGAAGGAAAGTTGATCCTTCTGGAGAGTATGAGTGCAATACCGATATTCAAGGTATTCTTCTGTTCAGTAAGAAAACATGTGTGACAGAAGAAAGGGAATGAAGGACCTTAAGTATTGAAATAATATGTGATGATTTGCATAAGGCTTACTCAATTACCAATAGCGTAAAGCACTTAGAGATGTCATGGAATCACCAAGGAGACTTAAAATTTTAGGAAATCAGTTGGTGATGGTGGGGAATGGAACCATGAATCATGGGATTATTGGTTAATTCTAAAGATATAAGGCGGCACCACATGCCTTGGTAAAATGAATTGGTTGGAGAGAATTAGAAAAATGAGATTCCTAATATTTTAGCATGCTAAATATTACTCAGGAATTGAGGAGGTATATCCTGATGATAGGAGAAATTCATATATGTTGGGGGCAACAGGGAAATAAGAGTATTATATGTGCTAATATTAATCAAAATTCAGTTAATCTAAGGTAAGAATCTGGGGATAGATTCTTTTAAAAGGGGGAGATTGTAACGACCCCGAAATTTTATATATTTGTTAAATTATTATTAATTAGTTTATCAGTTAATTTTAGTTATTCGATTAGAATTTTGAATTATTTAATCGTGATAATTATATAAGATTCAATTGATATTTTTACAAGATTTTTGAGATCGAAAATGCATTTTATTTATTTTGGGAACTAAATTGAGAGATTTTAAATTAAAAAAAAAATGAAATGATGAGGAAGCAACTGGCCATACCTCCACCATGCTTGCCCATGCTTGTGTCAAGTCAAAATTAATGCATGGTTGACTTCAATTTTCCTTCTTCATTTTTCTTCTTCCATTTCTTCTCATTTCCCTCATTCAACCGCCACCTTCTTCTTCCATGTCAACCAAGCAAAAGCTTCACCCCTAAGCCACCATTTCTTCATCACATCTTACCACCACCTCCCTCACCAATTTCAGGCCACCAAACCGCAGCCATGCACGGTGGTTGAAGGTGGTTGGAGAAGCAACGGAAAGAAACCCATTTCCTTGGTAGAATTTCGGTGATCATCTCCAAGCCCCGAAACTTGCAACGAAGGGTATGGTTGTGTAGCTGGAGAGGAGGAGAAGCAGAATATAAAGTTTCTTGGAAGTTTCTGGCGACGGATGGAGGTGAACGGAGCTAAATAGTGGCGGCGGAGCAAGGTGGTTTTTGGGGCTGTTTTGGTGTTTTTCGGAAAATAGGAGCGGTATAACTAAATGCTAACCGGAGATTATTGTTCAGGAGGGTGTAAGGAAGAGAACGGTGTAAAGTTGTCCATATTCAGGCGGCAGCGGCCGGCGGTGGCATGGCGGCGGACGGTGACGGCGGCGCTCCGACAAATTGGGGGCAGAATTATCTCCTCGTTCCAACGGTCGTGACAGTGTAGTCCATTTTCGAATCCGGGCATTAGTTAGTGAGTTATGAATTTTGTTAGGTTTTGATAATTATATTTTTATGTATTATATATATATTCATGCAAGGTATATGTATGAGTTAGGATGATAAGTGATTTAATTATGGACTTTAGGTGGTGTTATTATATGATTATGTATTATATATATGTATAGGAAATTTTAGATTTTGATGGCATATTAATAATTTTGGAGATAATTGTTAGATTAAGCATGGAATAAGGTTAGTTGGAGGTTGAATTGAGTTATATAGATTTTGTAAGATTTAATTAGTGACATTTTGTGGGTTTGAGTTAATTATAGATTATTTATGAATAGGAATTTAAGATTTTAAATCTTAAATTGTTAATAGTTGATAGGATTAAGTTAGTTTGATTGATTTATATAAATTTGGACTTAAATAAGATTTATTTGGTAATTTTGGGAAATATTAAGTTTCGATAAAGAATAAGGTTAGTAGAATCGATCGAACTTTAATTATGAATTATTTTGTGAATTAGGTGATGGAGATTTGGCTGGTGACGAGCAATAGCTATATACTTGACTGACTGGATATAAGGTGAGGATCTATCCCTCTTGGTACTTGCTATACCTATGAGGTTCTGCCAATTTGGCACCCTATTGAGCTATCTGTTATTGAAATTAACCCCTGTGTGGGTTTACTGTTTCTGTACGTACTCATAACCGTGTTTGGTTTCTGTTGGTTATTTGATTCTGTTTTGAATACCCCTGTGAGGGTTATATCTGTTCTGTATCTGTTTGGTTATGTGAGGATCTATCCCTCTTGGTAATTGTTATACCTATGAGGCTCAGCCAATTTGGCACCCTATTGAGCTATCTGTTATTGAAATTAACCCCTGTGTGGGTTTACTATTTCTGTACGTTACTCAGAACCGTGTTTGGTTTCTGTTGGTTATTTGATTCTGTTCTGAATACCCCTGTGAGGGTTATATCTATTCTGTATCTGTTTCTGTCTGTTCTGGCGCCCAGAATTTTGTCTGTTATCTGTTCTGCTCTGATTTGTATCTGTTGCCTTGTCGGCATTTCTGTTATCTGATCTGTATTTTGGCTATGCTGGAATATCTGTATCTATTGCCTGATGGGCATTGTTTCTGTCTGCTTGATATGATCTGTCTAAAACTGGCAATGTGCTAGGGACTTCCCCTGGGCATCTACATAAGCGGTTAATTCAGTTATTTGTATGGTGATTATGAGGCCAAGGGCCGATCTGAGCGATCTGTTTGGTTATGTGAGGCACGCAAGGGACTCTTCCCCTTGGTGTCAACGATACGCAAGGGACTCTCCCCCTTGGTGTCAATGATATACAAGGGACTTTCCCCCTTGGTATAAGCGGTACGCTAGGGACTCCTCCTAGGTACCGATGGTGTGCTTGGGACTTCCCCTGGGCATCAGCGGTGCGCTATACAATTCGTATGGGCATCTGCCATATACCAAGCTGTTACGCTTCGGTGATATGTTTTTCTGGTATAAGGTGAATCGGCAATGCACGTCTTAGACTATCCTTTGAGTGCATATGCTTTGGGTTTGATCTGGCTAATTGTTTCTGTTTGTCTGACATCTGATCTTGGAGCAATAAGGCAGGAGAGTTTCCTGTTTGCTTATCAATACTATCTGTTTCTATATCTGTTTGATTTGTTCGTTTGTATTATGATTTGTCGAGTCGAATCATCCTCGATAAATCCTTTCTGCATTCCTCACTAAGTCTTTGGACTTACCTCCTTGTACTTTATTATATCAAACAGGGAAAAGATGGTTCGAGATTGAGCTGGGAAGAAATGTAATTAATTTCGTTTTTACGGTTGTACAGAATATAAGTTATGATGTATTGTATTCGGAATGGAACATTAGAGATGTTGAGACATGTATGATTGTAATTATCAGGTTTAATGTGTTATGCTTTAAGGTATTAATATTATGAAGTTTAGTAGGTGTTTATTTTGAAAAGTGTGGTTTAGAACTGATGGATGAGATTGAATGCCATTTTAGAATATGTGTGAAATGAACTTATGGGCCTTTTGTTAGCTTGCGACTCTAATATTTAAGATTGAATCTGTGTGGTGCCTTGACTGAGGTGTCATCCTGAGGTGGGGTGCTACACTTGTTGTCTTGAACAAATACTCATAGAATTTTTAGAAAATACACAACAATTCAGTATCTATAAACTTAATAATGACATATATTAAATACACAGCTGCTATACATACAGAATGTACTCACATCTTCCATTCCAAACTTTCTAAGACTCAGAAAACTTGGGACATATGCATGACCTCAATACTATTAGGCCCTCTTGGTTGATCCATATCAATTTCTTCAGCAACTTTACTCTTAATATTGTAATAATGTATTATAAAGTCGCCCCATTGTAGTAATATATTAATCATAAAAAAAGAGTTTACATCAAGGTGGGACTGTTCCAGGAAGTATGAACTCCTCTAAGATCTCCAACATTTTCTTAAGAAAAGGGAAAAACATTAAAAGGGAAACCAAAATAAGCCAAGATCAAATCTGCATTTCTGTAGGAAATAAGTTTGCTAGGGTTAAGCCAGTTCCTTCGATTTAAATTGCAAGCAATTCCTTATTCAAGGATCGAGCCCGCATCCTAGCCAATTTTTAGTAATTAAAATATATCCCTATGCATTCTAGAATCTAAGACATTTAGCTGTCCTTACATCAGTTGCTCTAACACTTGTAAAGAATTTGATCCATCAAACTCAGAACTTACACAGATTGGTTCCTTCATTCTGCTTAATATTTTCTATTTATGGTCCCATGAGCTTTTAGACACTCGTAATGCCAACAAGAGTCCTCTAATACAACTGTAAAAACCACTATCATACACATTTATAGCATCTTCTTAATTAGATTTATGAAAGATGACAAGTCAGTATCAATGTCCACATGGGATGGAGGCCTTTTCCTTGTAAGCTTTTCAACCCTTAGATGAAGTCCACTATTGTCAAATAGCAAGGAACGCTCATCAGTGGAACTCTCCAAGAAGAAAACTGAAATCAATCTCGCCTGCTGGCTTAAGTTGAATCTTCAAAATCGTTGTTCAATCATTTACCTTCCTTTGTTGCAAGATTTAATGCCTCTCAAGATTCTGAAGTTTCCCTTTAATCATCTCCTACTTTTACATGTTTTTCATTTACAATTTGTGGAGCTTCAATTTCCAGCAAAGGTACTCGCTGGTCCTCCTCGGGTGCCCGGTGATCATCCGGATCCTTATCAACATCAGATGGTGATGGTTAACAGGGATTTCAATATATCAATGGAAAATCAGAAACTCAAGAATGGCGGCCGTGCAAAACTTTGATCCACAGACATGTAAACCAGCCCCCAAACACTTACAGTCTCAGCCAAAAAGAAGCTTTCCATATGATCTTCCTACTGGTGAAACTCTATATCTGATATATGAAAATATCCACAAGTGCATCATGCCGCATATTGCAAGCTAGCAAGCTGTCCCATCCAGCATCAAGAAATCTACACAGTTTGACAAAGGTTGAAATTGCGTAAACATAAAGAAGTTAATTCAATGACAGGCACTTTATCCTCATCATTTCTTATGCAATAAATAGAAGATTGGATGTGCATTGAAAGGATGGGGTATCATCACAATTATGCAAGTAAGAAAACAAAAGCAGTATGTGTGTGCGTGGTAAATTATTTTAAAATATTAAGTCTTCCACATGGTCTTTTTCCTTCACTTCCCTCAAACATTCCAATTCCAACTTAAGGATCAAGGAATGGCCCCCATATCCAATGTGAAATTCTGTAAGTTTAGAAAGAATAATTCAGCAGAAAAGGCTTTACAATAAATGAAATACAATTGAGAGTCGTGACATGTTAGAAGCGAACTCATTGTTGGAAAGCAGAGGTACCACCACAATTGGAAGTAATTATAGATATAAACAATGAACTTGTGCACAGAAATGTAGTTTCTTTACAGGAGATAAGGATTCTGAGGAAAAAACCTCTAAAATGGTAATATAATTAATTGAGCAACCTTTTTCTCCTTGCAGATGGGACATTATTGACTCAGTAAAGCTAATAATACATTATTTGAACAAAAAAAAATCTTTAGTGGGTTTGGCCTTTCCATGATATGTTCCAATCAAAAAAAATTATTCAGGCATAGGGATGGCAATGGGTCCGGGTAAACTGGGGCCCTGTCCTGGACCCGCCCCGGTCCCATCCTATATTATATTATATAATATATATATTTATATTATATATTATATTACATATAACATATATATTTATATAAGTATAAGTATTTATTAGGTTATAATACTATATTAGAAAATTAGGGCTTCTTTTTTTTTTTATAACTTGTTTCAATTTTATTCTTTCAAACCCGATACTCACTAGAGCAAAATCTATATATTCAAGTGATTATGAATAAAAGAAGGTAAAAAATATATACACAAAAATACAAAAATACAAAAAAAAAAAAAAAAAAAAAAAATGGTTGTGTCCAACCCGCCAGGTCCGGGTCCAAAGGTAAGGTGGGGCGGGTCCTGGGTTTCTCAATTTTTAGGCGGGGCGGGTCCCGGGTCCTGAAAAACCCGCCCCAAACCAGCCCCGTTGCCATCTCTATTCAGACATCACGTCGGTGCTCTCTGCTTTACATAGTAAATAGCAAGAAAGACCACAATTATCAGTGAAAGATGTTCTATTTGTTCTTCCATGAGTGGCAAATTAACAAACAAAAAGCAAACCTGGGATTTCGGGTAGCTTTGTACAACCAAATATGTGCTTTCTATTAACTTTGGACGTAGTGGATAGCTTTTCTGACCTTGTTGGCAAAAGCAATGTATCTAAGGAATCCCAAAATTTTGGAAATAATTAGCATGCAATGAACTAAGTCTCATTAAAATGTCTTTCATGTTTCCTCTGTTACGTCCCTATCTATAACTTAAGGCGTATATTAGGTCCAAATGATAAGCACATGTGGACATATCAGCAATTATTAGTTCATTTACCAACTTCTACTCTTCTTTTATCAGCCTCGACTAAATTCTGAAGACAAACAAATCTTATAAAGGATGAGTAAACATACAGGATGAAGGGATGATTTTTAATGATAAAAAGAAACTATGAGCATTTGAAGTAGCAGATCACCAGAAATCATAAGCACTTGCATATCCAAATCTTTTTGAAATGGCAAAAACATTAATTTGTAATGATACTATTTTGCATTTGTCGACCAGATACTCAATTTAGTAGATGCTATTCAAAAGTTGTCCGTTTAAAGTACTGAACTTAAGTCATGCATCCTCCAAAATTGTCTCTCGAGAAACAACTAAGGATTGTCCAATTCTACTAATCAACAGAACCAGTTTTAGTTACATGGCATTTCAATGAGAATGCAGAGGTAGATTTAATTGGCTTTTCAATCCATTAAGTTCATAATTTGACAAGGAGCTAACTTCATATGGAGAAATAAAACCGAAAAGAAGAAAAATCAATAGCCCAATTTTCACTCAAGAACAAAATGTTACAACAAAGATGGCAATAATTAAACCACCTGAACATTGAAAGTGACCAAGTTGAAACCCTTTGCAGTGAAACCATACCGTTTCCAGACACTAAAGAAGGCAGCCTGAGTTCTAATTGCAGGATCAATATCCCTAGCTAGAACCTTTCACTATTATAATGAACAGTTTTAAAAACATAAGATAATACAAACATTTACAATTCATAATATCAATAAGGCAATATACAAGATAATTATCAAAAAACTACCTGAAGGCCAAGCCAGAATGCCTGATCTAGCCCGCTCAGTCATGCTTCTGTTAAGGAGGAAGTTTCCCGTGACGTCAAAGTTGAGGGTTGTTATTCTGATGGTGGCCAGAGTGGATTGATAAATGGTCACCAACAAAAGCTAGCAACCGAGCATAAGAGGAATCTTGAGGGTATAATACGCAGGAATAGTGGTTCAGTTAACGAACCTATTAAAGATGGGGTGCAAATAAAGCCTGCTTCGAGTGGCAACAAGAAGGTGTCATCTGCAGATTAGTGAGTATGCATTGAGCTTGCCGAGCACCCAGGCGTATTTGAATGATCTCTTGTTCATCTTAGCAAGCTCTTTCTTAAAACACACAATGACTCGCCTGTCAATACACCAAGCTTATAAATTAAGATAGTAGTCAACTTCCAACAGTCCACATAACCAATGACCACAATGTTAATGCGAACCTTCTCTCTACCTATGCTGAAATTTCAAAACACTACTACCGGAGCAAAATATAGTTAGAAAATTGTAATTGCAAAAGAAAACCACCCAAAAAGAAATTAAAAGTAAGTGTTTTCAGTCAAACAAGCATGCATGAAACAACATAAAGAAATCCACCCAACTTAATATCACTTCAAAACTATCAAAAATCAAATCTTTACACCCAAATACATCTTTCCACATCCAAAATCAAAATCACCATAAATGAGTACCAACTTAAAGAAAGCACATATCAAAACAAAAAGCAAGCACTAAGAATCCCTCAAAGATCCCACTTATCAGATCAATTCCCATTTCCAATAAATTGAATATAACATTAAAACTGGCCTAAAATCAAACTTTTGCCCACAACCATAACTTAAAAGACATAAAATTATAAGACCCAAATAAGAACATAAAAATGTCAAGATCAATGGAAGACCCTGATAACAAAATCAAACCTCCTGAAGCGAGTTCTTTGGCTAGGGTTTGAATTACAAACCAGCAAATCGCTCTCCTTTGCTTCCAAAAATCCAATAGATTTGGTGGAGTTAAACGGCTTCCTCATTGACGCCACCAACATTGACACATTCTTCTGATCTTTTTCTTAAAATGAGAAATTTGCCATCAGAGATTAATTTGAGGATGACGAAAAAAAGTTTTTTAGGGTTTTGATAGATCACACAAAATCCATTTGCCTTTTAGAGAGTATGAATAGTCGCAACTTATTCCAGCAAGCAAGTGTATTACTAAAACCAACTATCACTAATGTCAATCCTATGGCTGTAATGGATATTCAAAAATTCATTTACCATTCGCATTTGAATATGTTTATAGGGCTATTGTTCGTATCCGTTTAAAGTAGATATTATCCGTGCCCGATAAGTAGACATCTGACTGTAAATGGATACGAATATGGTAAATGCCTATCCGATCCATTTAATATCCACTCCGAATACATATCCATTGGATATATCCGTTTATATATTTGATTATTCGTAATTTAATTAAATCCGTTATCTGTATCCGATAAATTGTTATGAATTGAAGTTTCAAAACTTCAAAATTCAAATAAATTTTCAGTTCTTCTCATTTAAAAGTGTAACCTACCTATTGATTTTGTAACATCCCCATTTAATTTTGTAACACCCAAAATGTTATTATTCTCATAAATTGCATGATTCATCCTAAGCACTATAAATAGGTGTCCTAGAGTCTAGGTAAAGATACACATCATTCTTTAATCTTCTTGTACTCTCTTGCTCTCAATACTCTTCTAATTTGATATACATATTTTGGGCAACAAGATAAGGTCTTGTTCACTTGTCTTCCTGTGATCGTGCTCACAATAGAAGACGCTGGTTGTGACCTTTTGGGTTTTATCTTGGGGTGGTGGTGAGCCGCCAGTACTTGCACGGAGGGAAGGCCATCATGATCCTAGGACAGCGTCAAGTGACGTGACTCCTACAGGCTAGCCGTTTATATTTTTGAATCTATACTATTTTTTGAATATTTTATGATTATTTGCATATCTTAAATATACTAGTTTTGATAAAAATTGCATGAAATCTCTTGATTATGCACAACAATCTAAGATCGTGATCTAAAATTTCTCAACATATTATTTGTCTGTTAATATTCTTCTAGTGTGAATTACATTATTCTGCTATATTACTGTTTATTGAGTATATATCATATTTTGTGGCTTCTTGATTTTTATTGCTTGTGGATGATAGAATTTGTATAATTTAAGTGGAAAAAAAACAGAACAGGAAAACAGAAAAACTCATCGGTAGTTGTCTAGTTGAACACAAAACGCAACCACATTCTGCCCTTTAATTTTGTTAGTTGAAATTTTATTTGAATAAAAAAGGAAGAGAAATCCTCAAATTGTTTAGCTTTGAAAACTTTGCTTGCGTATTTGCTGGTGTCCAATAAGCTGTGAAGCGTGTTTGTTGGTTTCCTTTTCATCATTACAATATTTTATTTGAATTGTAGTTATTAAAACGGTTTTTTTTAAGCAATTGACTATTGATACTTTAAAAAAAAAAAGATAACTAATTGCATAAAAGGGGAAAGAAAATTGTTATTGCTATAAGTGTTTTCTAGTAGCAACTGGATACAAGAACTTGAATAATTTACAGCTTTAAATTTGAAGTTCTATTGCTTTACTTAAAGTTATTTTGCTACAGTGATTTGTTTTTAATTGCTACAGTTGCTAGTTTCCAATTTCAGTAATACATAACTATATGTTTAAATACAATCCCTAAATATTTACAACAACTCGGTTGGTAGCAAATAAGGTTCTTATTACTCTAATTGGAAAAGGCTTATGTATGTGTTTTGTGTACTTTTATTTGTCTATTATTTCATTTTTTAGACAATCTGATAATTTTATTAAACTGTGAATATTTATTTTACTGTCCTACAGTTAGCTTTTGTTCATCTTTGCCTTTATCAATTCTTAGTTGTTGTTTTTTCAAAAAAAAGAAAGAAAGAAAGAAAAAATGGCATCTTTTGAAGAAGGTAACAGTGTTAAGCCTGTGAAATTTAATGGATTAAATTTTAGAAGGTGGCAAAACCAAATGAGATATTGGTTGATAGTTCTTGGGTTTATTTCTGCTATAGATGAAAGTGTTGAGTCAAATTCTTGGCAAACCCCTGAACAAATAGATTATCATTGTCATAATAGTATCCTTAGTGCCCTGTCAAAAAGGCTTTATGATGTCCATCACACTACAACTAGAGCTAAATAAATTTGGGATGCCTTAGAAGCTGAATATGGAATTGATGACGTGGGAATACAAAGATTTAATGCCTCAACTTTCACAAAATATACTATGGTTGATGGGAAATCAATTAATGAACAAATTCATGAGTTCCAAGATTTACTAAGGCCTTTAGAGAATAGTGGGTCAAAATTTAGTGAAGCTTATAAGGTATCGTGTCTAATTGATAAATTCCCACCATCTTGGTCTAGTTTTGCTAGAGGACTAAGGCATCAACAAGGGACTTTAACCTTAACTCAAGCCTTTAAATCATTGAGGATAGAAGAACAACATAGGATGAATGTTAAACAAAAAGAAATGAAGGCAAAGGTCAATTTACTAGAGGATAAAAGAAACTCCAATCAAAATAAGTTCAAGTCTAGAGGTAACAGGTTTAAGAACAACAAAAGGAGTTGGAGGAAAGGACAACACCATAATAATAATAATGCCCAACCAAAGAATCAAAACTCTAGGAATGATAAAGGCAAAGAGAAGAGAGAAAGACCTTGTTTTGTCTGTGGAAGAACCAACCATTTGGCTAAGGATTGTTATTATAGGAAGACTGGGAAGTACATTCCTAGGCCTAACTTTAAGAGTAAACAAGACCAAGTGAATATGTTGGTTGAGGGAGAACCATCTATCAGGTTAGAATATACTCCTATAGTGAACTTTACATATCAAAACAATGATTGGTAGTTAGACTCGGGAGCTAATATACATGTTTGTTTTGATAAATCAATGATCAAATCCTATCAGAACTTAAGTGGAGGAAGCGTGACACTAGGGAATAATACTGCTGCACGAATACATGGAATTGGAACTGTTGATCTAAAGATGACTTTTGGAAAGACATTAACTCTTAAAGGAATATGGCATGTACCTGAAGTTAGAAGAAATTTAGTTAGTGGGTCTTGTCTAGAACAAAATGGTTACAAGTTAGTTATGGAGTCAAATAAAATTGTAATCACTAGAAATAATATTTTTATTGGGAAAGGATTTATAAGTGATGGATTGTTTAAGTTAAATGTTCTCAATAATGTTAATGATAGTCACAATTTGGTTCTTAACATTGAGTCCAGTATTTTGTGGCATGAAAGGTTAGGACATGTAAGTAATAGAAAAGTTAAAAAGCCTATGGACCTAAGTCTAATACCAAAATCCAAAGTAAATATGGACCATAAGTGTACAAGCAAAACAAACAAGAAGACCCTATCAATCGGTCCATAGAAATTCAAGTATCCTAGAACTTATTCACAGTGATGTATGGGATTCAAATAGGTCCCCAACTAGAGGTGGAAACAAGTATTTTGTGACTTTCATAGATGATTTCTCTAAGTATTGTTATGTTTATCTTATCAACTCTAAGGATGAAGTTTTTGACAAATTTAAGAGTTGCAAATCTGAGATTGATACCAAATAGAGAAAAAGATCAAGATACTTAGGTCTGATAGAGGAGAAGAATACTCATATGGTGAATTAACAAATTTTTGTGAAGATTTACGGTATTATACATGAGTTCACGCCTCCTTACTCACCTCAGTCAAATGGTGTGGCCAAAAGGAAAAATAAAACTTTAATGGATATGGTTAATGCAATATTGTTAAACTCTAGAGCTCATGAGAACTTGTGGGGGGAAGCTATTTCATCTTCATGTTTTATACTTAATCGTGTGGTTGTTAAAGATAGTGATAAAACCCCTTATGAATTGTCGAAAAGGAGGGCTCCTAGACTTAATTTTCTTAAAGTGTGCGGGTGTTTAGCTAAAGTAGCTATACCAGAAATTAAGAGAAAGAAAATAGGTCCTAAGACTGTAGATGCCATTTTCATTGGGTATGCTCAAAATAGTAGTACAAATAGATTTTTAGTAATTAATTTTGAGATTAGTGAAATTTCTAATAATACAATTATTAAGGCTAGAGATGCAACATACTTTGAGGACATTTTTCCTTTCAAAACTAGAAGTCCAAGTGAGTGAGTAAATCAAAAGTTGACTCTTTTAGAGGTGAATCTTCTAATAATACAAGCTTAGAAAAAGAGCCAGAAAATCCTATAGACTTAAGAAGAAGCAAAAGAGCTAGGATCAAGAAAAATTTTGGTGATGACTTTATGACATTTTTAATTGAAGGAGATCCCTAAACTTAAGATGAAGCAATATCTTCTATAGATGCACCTTTTTGGAAAGAAGCTATTAATGATGAGTATAATTCTATTATTCAAAATAATACCTAGGTCTTATCTGATTTACCCCCTGGTAGTAAACCAATAGGATGCAAATGGATTTTTAAGAAAAAATTAAAAGCTGACGGGTCAATAGATAAATATAAAGCAAGATTAGTAGCAAAAGGATTTACACAGCAAGAAGGCATAAATTATTTTGATACCTATTCTCTAGAAGCCGGGATCACCACTATTAGGACTTTATTGGCATTAGCATCTATACATAACTTAGTAATCCATCAAATGGATGTTAAGACTGCATTTTTAAATGGAGACTTAGATGAAGAAATTTATATGGAACAACCTGAAGGATTTAGGGTTAAAAGACAAGAACACAAGGTGTGTAAGTTAGTGAAATCTTTATATGGTTTGAAACAAGCTCCCAAACAATGGCATGAAAAGTTTAATGAGGTCATATTAGGTTATGGATTTAAATCAAATGAACATGATAGATGTGTATATTGTAAAGAAGAAAATGGTGAACATGTGATTCTATGCTTATATGTGGATGACATATTAATTTTTGGGTCTCATTTGGACATTATTAAAGAAGTGAAAAGTTATTTATCTAATAACTTTGAAATGAAAGACTTGGGAGAAGCTCATGCAATCTTGGGTATGAAGGTTAAGAAAACTGGAAAAAGGAATTTTATTAGATCAATCTAGTGGTATTGAAAGGTTCTTGAGGAAGTTTAACTATTATGATTGTAAGACAGTTTCTACCCCTTTTGATCCAAATGTCCATTTGAATCAAAATTTGGGTGAACCTGTATCTTAATTAAAATATTCTCATATTATTGGGTCATTACTGTATTTCTCTAATAGGACTAGGCCTGATATTTCTTATGCAGTCGGGAGACTTAGTAGATATACACACAATCTAAGCAAAGATCATTAGAATGGTTTAGAAAGAATTCTTAAGTACCTTATAGGAACTCTAAATTATTCTTTATGTTACAAAGGTTTTCCAAGTGTAATTAAAGGATACAGTGATGCAAATTGGATCACTGATAGCTCCGAAGTTAAGTCTACTAGTGGATTTATTTTTATGTTAGGAGGAGCAACAATAACTTGGGTTCTAAAAAGCAAACAATTATATCAAGAAGTACTATGGAAGTTGAGTTAATTACTTTAGATACAACTTGTATTACTGCTGAATGGCTAAGAGATCTTCTACTTGATATTCCTCTAGTTAATAAACATTTACCAATCATTTCTATACACTGTGATTTCAAAGCTGTGATAGACCTTGTGAAGCAAACACATTCTAATAAGAAGATGAGTAAGCACTTACAAGCAACATATAAAAGTGTAAAGTCCTTACTAAAGAGAAACATTGTATCTTTTAACTTTGTGAAGTTTGAGAAGAACTTGGCGGATAATTTGACTAAAGGTTTACCCAAAAAGGGTGTATATGAATCATCGAGGTGGGTGGGCTTAAGCCCACAAGGGAGTCACCTCCGTGGGTAACCCAACCTTTGTGAATGGAGACCCCATGAAGAAGGTTCAATGGGTAGGAACAACCTGCAATGCATGACTAATTTAGCACTACTTAATAAGGATAACGTCTCTTTCCCATCCCTATGGTAATAGTGCTCTATAGTGTGATGTTAGGTTGGGCATTGACCCCTAATGAGACTAAGGCGGGAATTCTGTAGGGTATAGATCACACGTACCCTTGGAGGTTTCACCTAAATGAGAGTTGCCATGAGGTTGTGGCTATGGGTTCAGGCTGACCTTAGAGACTCTCATGAGAATCAAGATACAAGTGCATGGCCATTAATAGCGCTAACCCACTATGAACAAAGACCGATGTCAATATCATGTGTGTGACTTATTGAAGTTTGGCGAAGGGACCTAATTTAAGGCGTAGTCCATTATGGCTCCCTCAAATGGAAATAGTCAACACTAAGCATGGGCTCAAAGCTCAAAAGGCTCTTACACCTATTGCATGGTATTAAGTTGCCCCATTATATTTTCTTATATGTGATTTTGAAGTTTTAAACTTTGCGGGGGATTGTTATGAATTGAAGTTTCAAAACTTCAAAATTCAAATAAATTTTCAGTTTTTTCTCATTTAAAAGTGTAACCTACCTATTGATTTTGTAACATCCCCATTTAATTTTGTAACACCCAAAATGTTATTATTCTCATAAATTGCATGATTCATCCTAAGCACCATAAATAGGTGTCCTAGAGTCTAGGTAAAGATACACATCATTCTTTAATCTTTTTGTACTCTCTTGCTCTCAATACTCTTCTAATTTGATATATATTTTGGGCAACAAGATAAGCTCTTGTTCACTTGTCTTCCTGTGATCGTGCTCACAATAGAAGACACTGGTTGTGACCTTTTGGGTTTTATCTTGGGATGGTGGTGAGCCGCCAGTACCTACACGAAGAGGACGCCATCACGATCTTAGGACAACATCAAGTGACGTGACTCCTACAGGCTAGTCGTTTATGTTTTTGAATCTATATTATTTTATGAATATTTTATGATTATTTGCATATCTTAAATATACTAGTTTTGATAAAAATTGCATGAAATCTCTTGATTATGCACAACATAAACAATATTCAAAAAATTATTATATATAATATATTCTATTTTTATGTATTTTAATATATATATATATATATAATATTTTAAAAAATTATCATATATAATATATTATTATACGTAATAAATTATTTTTATTTATAGATTATGAAATTTTGTAATCTATATATAAATGAATATACACATAAAGTAGTAATTTTAAAGAATTAATAAAAACAATTAGACAGTAATGATGATAATTAAATAATATTAAGTCAAAAAAATTGAAAAATTAATATATAAATGATAAAATTAATCAATATAAAATTATTGTTGCTTTGTTTTATAATTCATTTATATTGGTGTCATTTTATTAATATTAATTAATCATAAAGTGAATCAATAATTATAAAAAAAATGAACTAAATTAAGACTAATTAACTTTTTAATTCTAAAATAAAATACTAAAATACTAAAATTATTAACTAGCTAAGGGGACATTAATGTTTAAGAGGGTGTTTGGGTGAGCTTATAAGCTTCTTAAAATATGTTATAAGATATTTGAGATTTTATAAGATATCAAAAAGTGTTTGGTAAAATTTTTTAAAAAGGAGCTTATAAGCTCTTAAAATAAAATGTTAAAGAGTTTATAAGCACTTTTGTAAATGTTAGGAATTCCTAACTAATTTTTAGGATATTAACAAACTCTCTTAATTTTTAAGCATATTAATTATAAAATCACCATTATGAACACCTTATAGGCTTCAAAATTTTATTTTATCTAAACACTTTAAGAAATATTTTTAAAAAAAGATCTAGCAACTTATAAGCTCCAAAAATATCTTACAAGATACAGAAGCTTATAAAATGTTTTAAATAAGTTTAGTCAAATACAATCTTATAGCATACCTGAACTTTTTAAAAACGCCTTATAAGCTCTTGTATGTTATAAGATGGTATTTGGCTAAACTCATTTAAAAAGTCTTATAAACTCCTGCATGTTATAAGATGTTTTTGGATCTCTTGCATCTTATAAGATATTTTTCGAACTTATAAGATGCTAGGTTTTCTTTAAAAAAATAAGTTCTTAAAGTGTTTGGATAATAAGATCTTGGAGCTGTATTAATAATGACAATTTTATAATTAATATGATCAAAATTAAGGGATCTTGTTAAAACTTTAAAAATAAGTTAAGAATTCCTTATTTTGTTAAAAAGTGCTTATAAGCTTCTAACATTTTATTTTAGGAATTTTATAAGTTATTTTCTTAAAAAAATTACGAAATACTGACATCTTATAAAATATTTTGAGAAGTTTATTATCTCTTACGCAAATTTTTTTAAAATATTTTACAATATCTAACATATACATAAAATATAAGATGAACATATCATTTCATAATTTTATTTTATAGATTTGTACTATTATTAGTTTAGAAAACTAATAAAATTTATCTAAATATAAAACTTAAACTCTAAATCCTAAAATCTCACAAATAAATTTTAAACACCAAAATATTAATAATAGAAAATATTTTTATTGATTAACATTGTTATATCTACATATCTAAAATTAAATGTCAATATTCAATAGCCATCGTAAAAATTAATTTTTTAAAATTATATTAAAATATAATATATAAAAATATTAAGTATGAAAATATAAATCAAAATCATATGTAATAAATTAATGAATAATTAAATTTTAAAATTAAAAAAATAATTACTAAAATTAAATAAAAATTATCAAAAAAAAATATATAAAAAAAAAAAAAAAGTGTGACCAAATCACTATTCAGTAAACCCTACCTCTCATTTATTTCAATTCATTTCCCTCTTCATTCTTTCTCTCCACCATCACTAAGCCTCCAGGTACTCTTTCTTCCTTTCTCTTCTTTCTTTCTTTCATTTTTTTTTTTTTTAAATGTGTGTCTTTTATACATTTCTCGCCGACAGAAGCGCCGGTGAGATTCGTCGAGGAGGCCAGCGCGCCTCTGTGATGGCAAAGCTAAGAGCCAACAAATTTGTTGGCTCTTGCAGGCAGTGACGGGGCTGGCGTCCTCATCGACAGCCAGCCCTTCGTGTATGCTGGAACCACGACCAGTTGCGGCCAATAGCAGCTGGTCACAGCAATGGGGAGGCTAGCCGTGACCAGCAGCAGTTGGTCGCTGGCGATGGGAGCCCCTCCTAACCATTTTATTTCTAATTTTTTTATATCTCCCCCACCCCTATTTTTTATTTTTTTTGTAATTAATAAATTATGGTAATATTTTATTTAATTGTGCAGGTTTGAAATTTTGCATTTTTGGGCATTGTAAAAGGTAAACTATTTTAGTGTTATAATTAGATGAATTGTGATTATGAACTATGCAATCAATGCTCTAAGTTATAATTATATGGATTATGCTTTTTGTTTATATATTGGTGAATATTCTTATATGTTTGATTTTTTTATTTTATTTTATTGTTCAACAGGTTTTGAATTGAATTATGTCACATACTCTGGATCTTCCAGCTTGTAGTGCTTCTATGCCATCTACTTACTACAAGCTGAAGTATAGGTATAAATCCTACTACTGAACATGTTGATAATGTTGATTCTGCACCATGTGACACTCAACAAGTTGAAATTAAGCATAGAAAATTAACATCTCCCATATGGGAGCACTACAATAGGGAATCAGTGGGGGGAGGGGGGTAAAGGCAATGTTACTGCTACTTACATCTATTGCAAAAGAAAATTTGATGGCTCTAGTAAAAGTGAAACCACTCATTTGAAAAATCATGTTCAAAATTGCTCTCTTAAGAATAAATCAAGTGAGATTCGACAGGCATTTATTGGTAAATCTGGAAGTAGTCTTGACCCTACCCCTAAGATGACAACACATAAGTTTGATTCTACAATTGAGAGAGCTTTATTTGCTAAGATGATTGTGAAGCATAATTTGCCTTTTCTTATGGCTCAGTATGAGTATTTTAGATTGTGGATATCTTATTGTGTGCTATCATATAAGCATCGATCAAGAAATACTGTGAAAAATGATTTGGTGAATGTTTACAATGAGGAGAAAGTGAGAGTTTATCAAGAAATTGAAATTTTAACTTCTCGAGTCACTCTGACAACTGATGGGTGGACATCTGATCATCAGAATCATGGATTTTTTTGTCTGACTTGTCATTACATTGATTCTAATTGGAAATTGCACAAAAAATTGATTGCTTTTCATGTTGTTCCGTATCCACATGATGGCTTGTCTTTATGTGATTGGTTGAAAAATCATGTTTTGGAATGGAATATTGACAAGAAGTTATTTGCTGTGGTTGTGGATAATGCCTCTCAAAATTCTAGAATATTAGATGGCATGAGAAAATGGTTGAATGACAAGAAATCACTTTTGCACAATGGTGACATGTTTCATATTTGATGTTCAGCCCATATATTGAACTTGATTGTTAAAAGTGGACTTGATGTTGTTTGTGGATTAATTGAAAAAATATGTGATAGTGTCAAGTACATCAATCAATCAATACAAAGGGATTAGAAATTTTCTCTTGCTTTAAGTCAAACTCGATTTAATCCTAAGAGGCGTGTTAGTTTAGATTGTGAAACTAGATGGAATGCAACATATGATATGCTTGTGAATGCTTTAGAGCTTAAAGAAGCATTTAACTGCTTGGCTGATTTGGATAATGATTATAAATTTTTACCTTCAAATGAAGAATGGGAAATGGGGGCAAAAATTTGTGATCGTTTGAGAATATTTAAGGATGCTACTTTAGAGCTTTCTGGAAGTAACTATCCAATTGCACTTATGTACTTTACTAATATTTGTTTGATAAAAGCGGAGTTGATGAAGTGGAGTGAGAGTGATGATGAAAATATTCGGATGATGGCATTTTTGATGCAAACAAAGTTTGATAAGTATTGGGATGAATGTAATATGGTGTTGACTATTGCTGGAATTCTTGATCCTAGATACAAGATGAAATTTGTTGAGATTGCTTTTAACAATATGTATGGTGAGAGTGCAAATTTTTATATAAGCAAAGTTCGTACTTTTTGGGTTGAATTAGTTTTAGAGTATGAGGAAAATTCATGTGTCAATGCCACTGATGCTTGTAAGTCTTCTTCCAGCCATGTCGATTCTTCAAAGTCCCAAAACTCTCTTATTGCACAGTTTAAAGTACTGGCAGCTCAATCTAGTATGACAAGTGTTGCTAAAAAAAGTGAGATTGAGTTGTATTTGGATAAGGAGTTAGTTCCCTATAATGATCAAGAAAGTGTCTTATTTGATATTTTGGGTTGGTGGAAGCATAATGGAGTAAGATTTTCGAATCTTGCAAAATTGGCTCGTGATAGTTTGGCAATTCCATGCACTATGGTACCATCTGAGTCCACTTTTAGTCGAGCATGTAGAATTATTGGTGATACTCGTGCCACACTAAATTCTGAAATAGTGGCGTGTTTACTTTGTTTTAAAGATTGGTTGCCAACAATTGAAAATGATTGTAAGTAATTTCTTTCATTTATTTAGTTTTTTTATTTATATATCAACATGTAAATGTAGACTAATATATACTTTTTTATAGGTATAATTGATTGAACTTTTGGAGTACATGGTGCCAATTATTGTGATGCTTCAATGGTTGCTTTTGGTGTACTTTCTCTTTACTTGTTTGTATTCTTTGACATTATTTGTAAAGTATTTTATAAGTTCTTATAAAGCCCCCCCCCCCCCCCGCAATAGATAATATTTTAAACTTTACCACTAATATTTTGTTTATTATGTTTTGCAGTGTTAAACAGATAAGAAGTTCAAACATATTCATGTTGCTGGACTATGTGAATATTTTTCTTGTATTGAAATGAACCTTTGTTTTGTTTCTTTAGATTGTTGTATTATGTATTGAGAATTATTATTTCTTGTGATTCTTGAGAAGATTTGTATGCTTATTTAATATTTGGAGTATGCTAATTTTGTTGTTTGTTTGTAGTTTTTTTTTTCTTTTCTAGATTTTATTGTGTTATTTGTATGATTATTTTTTTTAATGAAATTTATTAGAAAAAATATGCATTTTATTATAGATTAACGGATTCGGATATTCGGATATTTATAAATGGATATTCAAAATAATTATAATCGGATACAGATATATATGAATTTGAATAATATCTAGCAGATGGGAATTTAGATATTATAAAAAAATATCCGTCGGTACGGATACGGATATGGATACAGTCTATCCGATCCGTTTACAGCCCTAGTCAATCCTCAACAGTCAGCACATGCATTTGCTTTCTACTCATGGAAATACACAATACATAAAGCAATAAAAAGCCACACGCAAAGATTGAGCCTCAAATAACCCACCTTCAAGTTAGGAAAAAGCAAGCAAAACAAAGAAAGAAACTAAGATACAACTCCATGATATCATTCACAATACAAGTGGGATCTAGATACAAAATAGCAAATTCGAACATACATAAATGGAAAATAATCAAGTAAAAGAACAATAAAATCCTATCGCAGATTTTCAATAAAATAAGAAAACATGGGATTTTAACTAAACAAGAAAGTTTTGAAAAATCAAAATCAGAAAAAACTAAAATAAATTAGATTCAAAGAAAAATGACCAAGCCTAAAACTAAAAGAACTAGTGTAGAATAAGAAGTCCCAAAAATAACGAAAGAGAGAAAAATACCCCATCAAAAATGTGGATGCCAATGCTACCTCTTTCTTCTTCAAAACAATCAGAAACATAAGAAAACACCTATGCACAAAAAGAAGACAAAGAAAAGAAAGCATAATTACTTGGTCGAAAACCAATTAACAATGTAACCGCCCTAGATACTCCAAAACACAAGGTAACATCAGTGCATAAGTGCAAGACGAGAAAAAGAAATCAAATTACCTAAAGGAAACCCCAATTAACAGTGGTTAAATGTTACTCCTCTCACAAAAATATAAAAATCGAATGGACCACAAACAAATGGCAACAACTAAAACACCGACCAATCTAACCGTAGTTTAGAGCCAAAAACTATAGCAACCAGACACAAAACAAAACAAAACAAAACCAAAACAACCAAACCTGGGTTCAAAGTACACAATTACTACACATTGAAGTGAAGAACATGAAAAAGAGTATGGCATGCAACTCTCTTGCAGTGTACGAGCCACTGAATCTTCAATCCTGTACAACCAACACAGGAAAAGAAACATCGCCGTGACAGAAATTTTTCATTTTTTAGTTTTAAATTACAAACAAATCAAAATGAGATCTAAACAGTCCCTAAGATCTCTATATAAATCCCTAAAATCTAGTCTCTCTCTCTTCAAAAATTGAAAGCAAGCACAAGCAAAACACAAAACATCTCTACTTTTACCCAAAAATTGAAATGTGACTTTGCCATTTAACGAAAGAAGAAAACAACATTTCTTCTAACCATTCATAGGGCCCACATTTTTTAATGCAACTTAATCAGAAGAGCACAATCCCAACAACACAGAGTGCAATCACACACAACAGCTAAGCCCCTAAACGGTGTCGTTTTGCAAGCCTACAGAGAATAAATAAATAAATAAAAAAGCACACAACGGGCCGTGACACTATTGCCACGAGCATACACATTTATAGGATAGAGTAATATATATACATATATGATTTATCTATAATATATATACACACATATATATAATTATATAAAATAAATAAATAAATATATATGATATAAACCCCAACCCCCATCCCCGACCTTGCCCCATCTTCCCCAATGGGTTTCCATGGCGGCCGTTGTCGATGGCTGTTGACGGCCACCAACTGTCTCTATTTTTTCTTTCAGTTGGCTGCAAGCAACATTTTTTTTTCTCTTCTGTGGTCACCGACAGCCGGTGGGGGGTTAAGGTGAGGGTGTGGTGGTGTGGAGTTTGGCATGATATTATATATATATATATATTAAATTATATGCATTATGCATATGTATTATATTATATATATGATAATATATTATATATATTTTAATATTTGTTTTTAAAAATAAATATGATTTAATTTGGATCATCGATTACTTAAAAAAAATTCAACGACTAATAATTAAAGGTATAATCATGTTTTTATGCAAAAAAATGCACACCCAATTACATACACCCGCACGTGATCTAGCTACACCAACACTCTTAGATGTGCTTGCTGCATGGTTTTAAAAAATATAAGAAAGTTATTTGTATATTTTTGTTTTATAAGGGTGTTTTATGCTTATTTCGATGATCACATGGGGTTCATTGTAATTTTTCCTTCCTAATGATATTGCTCGTTTACATGGATGAACTATACCGAAGCCCATGTAATCACGGATTTGTTAATTAACAACAAATCAATGAAATCAAGAAACCCAGTTTTTAGCAGTTTGGATTCTTTACTCCATTCTATTATTTCATTTCTTATTCCACTTCATGGATACATGTTAAATGTACTTATCAAATAATTTTTTTTTATAAAAATAATTGATTTGAAATCAAATGCACGTTGAATGTATTCAACAATTGGAATAAAAAATGAAACACAAATAAAATAAATAAATATATATATATCCAGAATGCAATTTTAATTAGGGATGTTCGCGGTTCGGTTTGGATCGGTTTTGGGACAAAAGCCAACCGATCCAAACTATATAATGTATATTGGATCGGTTGGACTTTTATTGTAAATCCGATCCAATCCAATCCATTTTAAATCGGTTTGGATTGGATCGGTTAATCGATTTTTCAATTTAAATATTTAATTGAAATATTTGACCAATTACTATTGATAAGTAAACTAATTTAATCAATCAATTTGTAAATTTTATTTAGCTATCATATCACACTAATCTTGTGGAATTAAGTTAAATTATGTAAGAACACACAACTATAAAGTTATAAGTTCACAATAATTATCCCTATATATTTGATTTTTGAAAGTGAAAAAATCCTAAATTTATTTTATTTTAATTTATTTGTGTATTTTATAATTAAGATATATATTTTTTATATTATTAGTATATAAATTTTGGTTCGGTTTGGATTGGATCGGTTTTTTAGATTAAAACCGAAAACTGATCCAATCCAATCGGTTTTAAGAAAAGAAATCCAATTCAATCCAAAAAAGTTCGATTTTGATCGGTTTTCGATTTTTTGGATCAGTTCGTCGGTTTTTTTTTTGGATTGGATTGGATTTGAACACCCCTAATTTTAAGTAAAGATCGATGATTGAGAGCCAGATTATTTGTATTCTAAAACAATATTTTCTCATTTTATACTATTCTAAAAATCGAAAATGTGATTATTTGTACTATTTTCAATGAAAACACCATCCTTTTTTATTTTCATACCTATAAAAAACCTATAGTACCTATTAATTTAAAAATAATTAAAATCCACTAACTAATTAAATATTTATTTTTTTCAATCATTCGAAGACAATGGAACCCATATAAAATTTAATAGTAATTTTTCATCACATCAACATTCACTAACTTATTAAATAATTATTTCTTTTTCTATCTTCTCAAGATAATGGGATCCACAATTAATTAAACAATAATAATTAATACTACTATATTAAAATATTTAACATTATTACATTAAAATGTTATTTTCAATCTATCTTTTTTCAAAATTTTCTCTTATCCAATCACGTTTTCCTTTCTACACACAAAATAATGATAAAATAAAAACACATTCTAAAACGATAAAAATAAAAAATGAGAATAAAAACACAACCAATCCAGGTACGAGAGTTCTGCTTCTATATATGTATGATACGTAGTCATTTGGGGGAGAAATTGCAATTTACCTCTGCAATTATTGGTCGATAATCAATTACATGGAAGGGTCTACAAAAGTGGGCTCATTAGATATATTTTTCAAATTACAGGTTGAGTTTAGGCTTATATATACTACTGATGATAAAGATCTCAAAGAATACCATATAAGAATTAAGCTACAACATAATTTATTATCATGTCGGCCACAGTCATGGGTATTATTTTATTAATCAATAATTTGATATAAAACATATCAAAATAGCATAAGAAAAAAAAAATAAAAGAAGGCAGATGAAGAATCGGGCAAAATAACAAAATTCGTTATGTAACTTTACCCCATTTGGTTTTTCGTCATGTAACTTGCATAATATTAATTCTAGTCCTATAAGTATTAAAAAATGATCATTTTTCATCCTTTTTTTGCCGGAATAGGCGAAAGTCACCTGAAAAACTGATGTGGCTCGCCGGGTGCGTGCCCATTTGGAATTTTTGCCTTGTTGGCAGCTGATGTGGCTTGATTAATTCAAAAAAAATAACAAAAAAGCCAAATAGATATAATATATATATATATATTGATATATATTTATATATACACATATATCTAAATATACACATTTATCTAAATATATGTATTTATATATACATACATATACATATACATTATATATATGCCCCCATGCCCCCTCCCCACGCCCACCCCAATGTCTGCACCCCCCACACCCACCACCCCACCGGGCTGGCATGGTTATGAGCCAGGCGGCCAGCGGCCGCCTGGATCTAGCCATGGCCGCCTCGGCCTTGGCCAGCTGGGTAGCCATGGCCAGAGGCGAGAGGGGGGGGTATGGCTGCCTGGATCTAGCCATGGCTGCCTCAGTCCTGGCCAACTGGGCAGCCATGGCCAGAGGCCGCGGGGGCGGGGGGGGGGGGGGGGGGGTTGTTTACCACTATTTTGCCCCTTTCTTTTTTTTTTTTTCAATTTTCATTTTAATTTATTTATTTTTAATTTAAATTATTTTAACCATGTATTTTTATTTTTTATTTAGTAAATAATTACAAATTATATATAAATATATATTTATATAAATATGTGTATATTTTTAAGTTCAAAGTTGTGCCAACTAAGTGAATTAAAAGAATATTGTTAATGTGGTAGATTGAGTTTTTTAATTTTTTAATTAGTAAATAATTATAAATTATATATAAATATATATTTATAAAAATATATGTGTATATTTTTAAATTCAAAGTTGTGCCAACTAAGCGGGTTAAAAGAATATTGTTAAAATGGTAGATTAAAATTTTTTTTTGCTTTTTAATTAGTAAATAATTATAAATTATATATAAATATATATTTATATAAATATATGTGCATATATATATGTGTATATATTTAAATTCAAAGTTGTGCCAACTAAGCGAGTTAAAAGAATATTGATAATATGGTAAATTAAATTTTTTTATTTTTTAATTAGTAAATAATTATAGATTATAAATAAATATATGTGTATGTTTGTTTATGTTTTGGGGGAGATATTTTTTACTATAGAAGTCAAATCAATGCTTTTTATTAGATTTTTTGGTTGAAAATGGAATTGAGTGATTATAATAAAATATATATGATGTATATATATAACATATGTATATATTAAAAAATGGAAAAGTTTTGGGAATAATGAAGGATAGTAAAGGGTATTTTGGGGAAAAAATTTGTGTTTTGGAGGAAAAATGACGATATGTATATAAATATATATATAAAATAGATGTGTATATATATGTGTGTATATATAAATTATATAATATATTTGAAATTACAAAAAAAAAGAAAAGAAAAGACATGTATATTGCCAACTAAGCAAGAAAAAGATAAAAAATGCCTACTAGGCTATCCAACATGGCAAAACATCCAAGCTGCCACAAGCCCGGCGAGCGACGTCAGCTTTTTCGGCGACTTCTGCCGGTTTTGGCAAAAAGAAAACGAAAAATGACAATTTTTTAATACTTATAAGACTAGAATTGATATTATTCAAGTTATAGGACGAAAAACCAAATGGGATAAAATTACAGGACGAATTTTATAATTTTGCCTGAAGAATCGTCTCCAAGTGTTTTGAGTAAAAGACGAAAACAAGCATGCTATAATAATGTGCTCTTTTCTTGCTTACGTACATGAATAATTATATGATTATATGTAGTGAAAATGCTACACAAATTGGAATATATATCCTCTCATCTGTTCCTATATTATATGATTATATGACGCGTGGTATTTAAATTTGTGTTTATTTTAATTAGAAAATATTAATTCTTACTAGCATAAAATAACCCGGTTTAGATCCTCTATTCCAATTTATATTTCATTATTTATTCCAGTGCATTGATAAATGATATATATATTAAATATTTTCTTATAAAAATAATTAATTAAGAATCAGATACATTTTGTATATATATAGCACATTGGAATAGGAGATAAAATACGAAATGGAATAGAGGATCCAAATGAATATAACCCAGGTTTTGCTGTGTGAATGTGAGATTGACTTTTTCCTATAAATACTACCCCAGTTTTCAGTTGAAATAATAAAAACAGCTTGCAGCTATGAAAGACAATTTGGGGTCAGCATTCCATAATGGCCAACAGAGTAGAATTTTGCTTCTTAGATCAGCAAATTAACTATGAAAATAGTGACTATTCAAGTCCACATTGCTGCGTGAATTGTAATTGAGTGCTAGAATTTTCCTCTTTAATTTAATGGCTAAGCATTTGAATAGAATAGTGGAATGATAGAATTTTCTTCTTGAATACATTGTATTGGAAAGCTTTTAGCCCACATAGTTTACTATATATATATATATATATATAGGGAAAATAGCAAAAGTAGGACAGTAAGTATAGCTATTTCGTATTATAGGACCGAAATTTGGGGTCGTAGTAAATTATGATCAAAACTCATAAAAATTCGAAAAAAAGGACCATGATCATCGGAAAATACAGTAAGCACCGGTGATGCTTGCATGTCACTGACGTGGCGCTGACGTGTAATAAAATCCAGCGAGGTCAATCATAGTAAGCTTGGCTCCCTTTCCACGCAGTCCGCCACCTTAAAAGAAAAGCACCACATAATTTAAATTTTAGGCAAAATTGCAAAATTAGTCCTGTACATATGGCCTTCTGGAAATTTAGGACCGTAACTACTTTCGGGCCGCAAAATTAGTCTACTATCTCCTGAAATTTGGCAATTTGAGGACAATTTGGGCCTGAAAATCATGTGGCACCAGCCCGCGCCTACGTGGCGTCTGACCTAGCACCACGTGACGCCCCACATCAAACTTGTCCTACTTTTCTCTTGGGTGGAAATGACGTGGTAATTGAATCGGCCACATCAGCAAAATATGAAAATAATAAGTAAAAAATAAAAAATAAAAAAAGCCAACAAATAAAAATGTATACATACATGTATAAATTTTAAATACATAAATATATATACACACATAATATATATACCCCAACACCGCCACCACCATGGCTGCCATGGGCCAGGCTATTAGTCGGTAGATTTGGACTGGCTAGATTTGGCTGGCGACGTGCGCCATGCCTAGGCAGATGCCACCGTTAGCCATGCAGCTGCTAGACCGAGGCAAGCAGCTGCTGGCCAGCAGCCAAGTTGAGGGGAAGGGAGGGAAGGGATGTGGTTGGTGGGGGGTGAGGGGAGGAGCGTTGGAGGGGAAGGGGTGGGGGGGGGGGTCTGGGGATTTTTTCTTTTTCTTTTTCTTCTTTTTCTTCTTCTTCTTCTTCTTCTTATTATTATTATTATTATTATTATTATTATTATTATTATTGAATTCTTTATTTATATTATTTGAGTTATTTTAGAATATTTATAATTTTAATATTATAATATAGTTTATAATTATATAGTTAGGAAGATAGACTTAAAATTTTATTGTTTAAGTTTTATTTTGTTATATATGAATTAATAAATAAAATATATTTATATTTAATAGAATTATTTTAGATGTATTTATCATTTTAATATTATTATGTAATTTTGAATTATAAAGATAATATGATAGACTTAATTTTATTGTTTAATTTTTATTTCATTTTTGAATTGATAAATAAATTCAACAAATTTATTTAAATTTTTAGATATGTTTACTATTTTAACATAATTAAATATTTTAACTTAATATTATTAAAATTATATGGCCTAAAGTGATAAATTAGATTTTAAAAAAATTCTAGATGATAAATTCGTATGAAATAGAATTTTATAAATTTGAAGGATATTTGATATTTTAAATTCTAATGTTAAGTTTTAAATTTTTTTTAGGACTCAATTCATTTAATTCGATAATGTAGCAAGTGAGATATATGTGTATGTACTTACTTTTTGATTTTATCTTTTTGCTTTTTTCAATTTTTATGTACTTACTTTTTGATTTTTTGTGCAAATTTTTCTTTTTTTCTTTTTTTATTTTTATGTGTGCGTCTAGTGCAATACATGTGCTAACATGGTAAGAAGGAGTTGTCACACCACATGGCATGTAGGAAAGAGAATGTGATGTGGCGCCAAGTAGGCGCGAGCCGATGCCATGTGATTTTTGGGCCCAAATTGTCCTCAAATTGCCAAATTTCAGGAGATAGTGGACTAATCTTGCTGCCCGAAAATAGCCACGGTCCTAAATTGCCAGAAGGCCATATGTATGGGACTAATTTTGCAATTTTGCCTAAAATTTTAAATGCCGTGGCGCTTTTGTTTTTGAGGTGGCAGACTACGTGGAAAGGGGGCCAAGCTTACTAGGATTGACCTCGCCGGATTTTATTACACATCAGCGCCACATCAGTGACACGTAAGCATCACCGGCACTAACTGTGTTTTCCGATGATCGCGGTCCTCTTTTTTCGAATTTTTATGAGTTTTGATCATAGTTTACTACGACCCCAAATTTCGGTTCTATAACGCGAAATGACTATAGTTATGGTCCTACTTTTGCTATTTTCCCTACATATATATATTTAATTTTTTTTTTTAGAGCAAAAGAGGTTCTAAAATATATCGCACGAGCTTTGTAAAACTTTCTAATATTACATTGCATATATATTTTAGCTTTCAATTTTTCGATTTCTGATCCCTCAAATAATATAGTTATACCGCATAGTGGCTTGTAGTTATACGTACAGTTTCT
Organism: Jacaranda mimosifolia; assembly: GCA_018894105.1. Taxonomy (NCBI): domain Eukaryota; kingdom Viridiplantae; phylum Streptophyta; class Magnoliopsida; order Lamiales; family Bignoniaceae; genus Jacaranda; species Jacaranda mimosifolia. Next base: position 10,184,694 of record CM032130.1, on the reverse strand, counting down.
TGCAATCAGCAAATTGAAAGGATGGAAGCCCACGTGCAAGTAATCTCAAGAGAAACCCCCCACCACCTCAGAAAGTTGAAATTTTCGTACTTTAATCAATTAACGCCCTCTATATATGTTCCCCTCACCTTCCTCTACCAACCATCTTCAAGTATCTCAAAAGCTGAAACAATCTCTCTCAAACACTTTAACTTCATTCTATCCATTAGCAGGAAAGATTGAAGATAATTTCTTCCTTGATTGTAGTGATGCCAGTGTTGAGTTCATCGAGGCTCGAGTTCATTCTCATCTCATGGATGTCATAAAAGAGCCCAACATGGATGATACCATGTTGAAGCAGTGCCTTTCAGTGAATCCTACTTGTGCAGGCAACAGCCATGGTGAAGGGCTCCTTTTCTATGCTCAAATCACTTTCTTTGATTGTGGAGGAATTGCTCTCGGGCTGTATATTTTGCATAAAATAGCCGACATCACGTCTATAATGGCATTCCTTAATGCAAGGGCAGCCACATGCCGAGGAGAAGCTGAATTTTCTAGATTCAGTTTTGATCTGGCCAGTTATTTCCCAGCCAGGGATAACCTTCCGGGCTCTGATTCCTGGGACTTCGACATGACTAATGAGAAGTTCATGACGAAAAGGTTCGTGTTTGATCAGGAAAAATTGGCAGCTCTTAGAAAAGCTGCATTGATATCTGGATCAACTCATGTGAAGGATCCAACTCGAGTGGAACTCGTCTCAGCTTTTATCTGGAAACATTTCATTGAGGTTTCCATATTTAGTAACCAGGCAAAAAAAATATTTGCGGCGTCACAGGCAGTGAACCTGCGAACAAGAAAGAGCCCACCTCAACTTCTGGAAAACGTTTTTGGCAACAGCTACATGTTAGCATTGCCATATTCGAATACTAATGTCGGATCCGAGGATGTTGAAGAATTTCATGGGCTGGTAAGCAAATTGAGAAGCTCTGTAAGAAGAATCAGTGATGATTATATTACAAACGCCCAAAGCGGAGATAATTATTTGAATGATCTCTTCAACTGGATGTCTCTTATTATGACGGGAGAATTGGAGAGGTGTTCCTTCAGCAGTTGGTGTGGGTTTCCTTTTTATGGAGTGGATTACGGCTGGGGAACACCAATTTGGTTTTGTACCACAGCCTTGCCATTAAAGAACATTACTGTTTTGGTGAGCAGTAGATGTGGAGAGGGCATAGAAGCTTGGGTCAATATGGAACAGGACAACCTACAAATGCTTGAAGCACAAATCAAACTCATTTCCAATAAAGCACTGGATATGGAATCGTAAAGCACTGTGACGTCGGTCTAATGTCCTTGAATGTACTTAGCATATTATTGCACTTTTTTATTGTTTTTCCTGGCCAAATTTAGGGCTTGTTCTTTGCCTCTCACAATTTGCTAAGCTTGGTAATCAAAAGCATAACACGACTTTCCAAATGAGATTAATTGCAATTTACTCACTATGATCCTCAAAATAGGCCCAAAATTCTCCTGTCAAAAAATAATATATAAAAAGTTCTCTTGCATTTTCAGAAATCATGCTCACCGACTCCTTCTTTGATGCTCATTTGACATTACAAAGACAAAACTATCATAAAATTAAGATGGTGTTTGAATGAGCTTATAAGCTTCTCAAAATATCTTATAAGATGTTTAAGAACTTATAAGTTAATAAAAAGTGTTTGGTAATTTTTTTTAAAAAAAAAATTTATAAGATCCTAAAATAAGATATTAGGAGCTTATAAGCTCTTTTAAAAAAAGTAAGAAGACCTTAACTTATTTTTAAGATTTTAACAAGTTCCTTCATTTTTAACCATTTTAATTACAAAATTGCTATTATTAACATCTTATAAGCTCTAAATCTTATTTTATCCAAACACTTCAACAACTTATTTTAAAAATAAGATCTAACATCTTATAAGCTCCAAAAACATCTTATAAAATGTAAGAGCTTATAAGATATTTAAAATAAGTTTAGCCAAACACCCTCTAAATATTAAATCCCTTTTACTTTTATGTTATATATTATTCTTATCCCTTTTCTTTCCAATTCTTTTCTTTTGTTCATTCTTAAATAATATTTAATATTTATAAAAGTATATATAATAATTATTTTATACTTGAATACATATATAAGAGAGCAGACTTTCAGAGACAGAAATAAATCCGTCTCTAAATTTCACCAATTTGAGATTTATTCAGACACAGATCAAGTTTCATCTGAATTTAATGAAGCAAAAGCAAATTAAAGACTGATTTAGAGACGGATTTGAATTCTGCATTTTATAAAATAAAATTAGAAAAGAAAATGTATAGGCAGATTTAAAGACATACTTAAAAGACGGAAATAATAGTAATCTGTCATAATTTTATTTTCTTTGTGACGTAATGTTTGAGACGAAAAAAATCATCTCATATTAAAAAATTATGAGTTTTAACATAATAGAGATTGATTTTATTTTGAATTTGTCATTTTTAAAGTTCATCTTTCTTTCTGTCTTTAATTTTTTAAAATTAAAAAAATTATTAAACTAAAAGATGAAATTTAGTAGAAAGATTATCTCAAATATGTGCACTTCAGAAATAAATCTAGAGGTTGAATTTAATATTTTGGGTATAATTAAGCAACCCAGAGACTAATTTGAGATGGAAAAGTCAATTTTTTATTTAGTGTAATTTAAGGACTAATTAGAGGTGAATTTCATGAAAAATTGGTTTGTGCTGATATTGTATAAATAAATTAGTATTCAATTTGTAATTTTGATATTTAATCATATACAAATTTTGTAGTTATTATTTAATTTTATAACTTGTTTGTTTCTTTAAGTTATCAAAATAAAAAAAAAAAAAAAGTCAGTAGATAAAAAAATATGCATATAATTTATCATTTATGTTTTATATTATACTATTTTTTAATATTTAAAAACCAATCAACTAAATTATTCAACTATAAGCTCAAAAAAGTTTAATTAATACTTTAAGTTATATTATTTTAGATATATATATATATATATATATGTCCAAAAATTACCCCACACTCAAAATTCATCAGACTGCTAATGACCCAACCAAGCTGAATCTCCAAGTCTCTACGAATGAAGCTTCACCCCCTTCACCCTTTGCTTCGTCTCCGCCATTTCTGCCGCCTCTACTGTCATGAACAACCAGTAAACAACCTCCGTCACATCCACACCTCCGATGCCTCCATTGCCTAAGCTACCATTTTCTCTCTCAAAAATTATCATATGAGAAGCAATTTCATCCGCCATTGTCCTGATGTGAGACGACGTTACCAACAGAAATCTCCTATTTTTTAGCCTTCTATCAATAGGTACTTCTTCTTTATCTTCTTAGCAGTTTTTTTCTTTTTTTTTTTTCTTATTATTGGGAAGAAGCTACTGTATTTTTCAAATCCTAGGTCTTGGAAAAATTATACTTTTAGTTCTACAATACAGTGTGTTTTCACTGTTAATTCCAAAAATTGGCACTTAACCACTTTTCATCCAAATTTATAATTTTTTAACATTTTTTATCCTCCACCAGTAAGTATTGACGAATCCGTTAAAAAAAAAAGGACTAATTACCCACGGACCCCCCAAAAATTGATTTATTTATGAAAAAAATCACAAAATGTGAAATGTCCATTTTATTCTTACTATAAAAAATTATAAAAAAACATAAAAAACTAAATTCTCCATAAAAATATTTTAAAATGAAATATATTTGCACTATATGTATATATAATAAACATTATATATACATATTTTAAAAAACATATTATGTATATATATTATGAATATATATAAATACGTACATTATATATCCACCCCTCTCCCAAATTCAGGCTACCGGCCATAGTCATGGCCCGGCGGCCGCTTGGCCATGGCTTGGCAAGCAGCCATGGCCAGGCTAGTAACCGACTGGCACAATGGCTAGCGGCCGGCATGACTAGGGGTGGGGCACTGGCGGGGGGGAGCAGGGGGGTGTTGTGGGGCGGCGCTGACGAGAAGGGGGATGGGGTGTTCAGGGGCTGCTGACTGTTCGGCGCTGCCATGGCCCAATCGGCCGTTGGCCATAGCCAGATTGGCTATGGGCTGCCAACGGGTGGAGGGCTCGCGGGGCGGGAGGGACGCTGGGTTTGGGGGGGGGGGGGGGGGGGGTGCTGCGGGGGGTTTTGCTGGGTTTGGGGGCCGGGGGCGGCGGGGTGAAGAAAAAATGAACTTTTTTGTTAAAAAAAATACTTATTTATCTTTATTAATTTATTAAGTATTAGTGTAAGTATTATTCAAAATAATTATTTTTACTTATTTTATTTTATTAAAATAAATTATTCAAAATGATTTAAATTGTATTAAGATGATTAAAATTATCAAATTACTTATTTAAAATTGTCAAATTACTTATGCAATGTTCGGTTATGTTTTTGTGTGATTTTAATATGTGTTTTGGGAGATGAATGTTGAAAGTGGGATTGGAAAATATGAAAGTTGTATTAGGGAATGTAATGGATTTTTTATTATATTTTGGAGAATAGTTAAAAATTGATTTTGGAGAGTTTTGGTATATTTGTTAATGTTTTGGGCGAAAATATTTTTTACTGTATCAGTCAAATTAATATTTTTTAATTGAATTTTTAGTGTGAAAATGGAATTGAATGATTTTTTTTTATTGTTGAAATAATAATAAAATATATATGATGTATATATAATGTATGTATATATATATATTAAAAAATAAAAAAGTTTCGGGAATAATAAATGATAGGAGAGAGTATTTTGAGAAGAAAAAAAATTAGTATTTTGGAGGGAAAATGAGTGCATGTTTGGTTATATTTGCCCAAAATAATTTTGTTTTGGGGAAACACAACCAAACATTTCCTTAATTTTTAAATTATTAAATTATATTAAAAATATTTGTTATTTTAATATTATGAAGTAATTAACTTAAAATCATAAAATTTATATTATTTAGAAGATGAATCTAATTTTTATTTTGATTGTTTTCTATTATTTACTATTTCATTTTTTTATTAATAAATAAATTTAATTGAATTTGATTAAATTACTTTAGGTATGTTTATGGTTTAAATTTTTTTTATTTTTTAATTTAACTTGAATTTAAAGATTATTAAATATTTAAGAAACTTATTAATAATAAAATATATTTAAACTTATTATGAGTAATTTAAACAATGTCAAAATGACAACCGAATGATATGACTAATATTACACATAGGTCTAAGGGCATTTCTACCCCAAAAACAATCAAAACAATTATTTGAGGATATTTTTTAATTTTCACATAAATTTTTGAATGACGTCAACAAATTTATTAAATGAGGTTAACAAGTCTTCAGAAATTTTCGATTCAATGAAATATTAGGAGCTCGTTGCAAATTTTTGGGTTTATTTGTAATTGAATCAAACCTTAAGGGTTCTCTGTAATTAACTCAAATCAAAATGTTAGTGGGTTCTTTTATAAATAAATCAAACTTGAGGGGCTCTTTTATAAATATATAACAACTTTTGTCAAAGATTTAACGGAAAATTAAGGTGGAGTCCCAAAAATGTTAAAAAATTATAAATTTGGACTAAAAATGGTTAAGTGTCAATTTCTGTAAATAAAAGTGAAAACACAGTTGTATTGTGGGACTAAAAATGCAATTTTCCCCCTAGGTCTCAATCAGTGCATTTATTAATTTTTTTTAAGAATTAAATTAGGACTCGTGATTGAATTTAAGAGAAAAATCACTCATATCGTATTGATATTTTCTCAAAATTTTTCCTAATTTTGTAAGGAATAGAATTAACCTTGCCTTTTTCTGGTACGACGCGCGTAGGGTGGTCTTTCTCTTACAAAAATCTGGTAGAACTATTGGAGATGCTTGAGACTATTTTTTTGTTTGAGTTTGAGTTGCTCGTTAATTGTAGAAATGTGAGAGGGTTGAGGAGTGAATTTTGTGATGTATGTGACTTTGTTGTTCTCAAAGACTTCGTTGACGAGTTATGGTGTTTATATTTGAAGAACACATGTGAAATATATATTTTCATAGACTTGTTGTGACACCCCACTTCGAGTAACCCAAAGTTGAGATATCAAACATTCCATTCAATAATTATGAACCAAAAATACAATTCAATAGGTCCATAATCAAACATTTTATGCTCATCAGAAATAGCAGCGGATTCAAACTTAAACAAACATGTAACATATAACACATAATACTATGATACCTACCACAAAATCTTAAAGCCAACTTATCAAAAGCAGCGGAATTCAAACTTAACTAACTCGATAAACCATTAAGTAAATGCCATGATTCATGTTCTAATATAACAAAATATTTACATCCCACAAGTCATCCATATCAACATGACATATCACAACATCTCGCATCCATACTTAGCTATCAGATGATGCCATATATACACTCAACACCTGATCTATTACCAAATATACTTATAACCATCCTGGAGTCCAAATCCTCCCCTTAGTCCCTGTCTGAGAGAATCAAAATAAATGGGGGGTAAGTCCAAAGGACTTAGTGAGGGATAACTATAAGCATATCAGAAAGAATCTATTTAGGAAGAATCACCTCAATAGACTGTAAATCAACAGTCAATCAGAACAGATCAGAATACGATCAGTCAGGCAGGCAGGCAGGCAGGCAGTCAGTTAGTCAGTCAGTCAGGCAAATAGTCAATCAGTCAGTCAGTCGAGCAGTCAATCAGTCAGGAAATAATCAAAATCAATCAATAAATAGATCAGATCAATCAAATTAATCTAACAGATCATATCAAAACAATTCTATCAGTCGCTTAACGACTCGTCCAGCTTTACAGCTGGGAAAAACATATCGGCCTATCTCGAGCTTAACAGCTGGGAACAACGTATTGACTCATCCCTAGCTTAACAGTTGGAAACAACATATCAAATCGGTAACAGATAATGGGCAGTTGGATATCAAATCAACAGATAATAGTACGGACAGATAACAAATAACAGTAGAAGGTTCTGGGCGCAAGAATGGATAGATAACAGATATCAATCGAAGGATAGCCCATACAAGGGTATACAGGTTAATTGCCAGATAACAAACAAATTTTGATTTCTGAACAATTAACAGATTTCAATAACATATCTAAGTACGGTACAGAAATAGAAAACTCACACAGGAGTTTATTCCAATAACAGATAATTGAAAGGAGTGGCAAGTTGGCAGACACTCACATAGGTGTTCAAATCAGATAATAGATAACAATCAAGAACTCAATCAAATACAGATTTCAATAAACACAAGCAGGTACGGTACAAGCACATTTAACTCTCACATGGGTTCTTCCACAAGAACAAATAGATAATAATCGAGGTCGGAGTGACAGATCCTTACCTCCGTAATCTCAGAAGTGCTATCACAGTCAGCAGCCTATTGGTCCGTGGGACCCACTTCGTCGTTACCTAACCAAAAAGTAATATTCATAATCAAAATCCATACTTAATTCTATTAATCACAATTATACCATTAACAATCCAGAATCACTAATTTATTGATTAATACGGTATCTCATTCCTATTTCAAGGTCATGGACATAATCCTAAATCGCACAATATGATTAATCCTTACATAATCAATTCCTAATCAAATGCCATTTAATCTTATAATACAATCCTTAATACTATTTAAATCCATGTTTTGGCATTTTGCATAAGTCCAGGTCCACTTAATCCATACTCCTTGCATAGGGATCAACATACGTATATATAAACATATCATCTCTTCCTAAATTCCTATTCTTGGCAAGGTACAATGCTAAATTAGGAAAGGTACAACACATGCAACATATATATATTAAAGGTACAACTAAATCCAAATGCCAAAGCTTGCTACCGAAATATCAAAACCACAAACCAATTACACGATTGCAATCGTCACGTCGAGGAGGTGAAACTAGTTTGAGGTCACCAGAGCACCGTCGGAGCGCCGCCGTCTGCCGTCGCCGAAAAATTATGAAATCACCACCGTTCTTCTTCTTTCGAAGAGAGATTTCCAACGCCACCCTCTGTTTAACGTTTCGAGGCCTGTAGCTACCGAAACTGGGCTCAACAACCTTCCAATGTGTCTTCTACGCTGGTCTTCGATCACCTTCCACCGTCACTGCCGTAGTGTAAAACTTCCATGCAACACCTCCACTGTATTCTCTATGCTGAGTACTACCTAGACCACCCCCACGGAGTCAAAGTTGTCACCGAAAAATGGGAACCCACTTGCCCCATCGTGAAGTTGCTTCTCGATCACTCTTGCGGTGGCTCGCCGGGTTGTGTGTACATGCAATGATGGAGATAGTGTGCTGGGGTGATGAGAGTTGGTTGGTGAGGTTGGGTATGGGAGAAAGTCGCCGGAATTATGGTCGCCGGAGGAGAGAAGATGGTGGTCGCGGTTGGAGAAGGAAGGAAAGAAAGAAGAAGAAAGAAGAAAGGAAAAGTGTAGAAAAAATCCTGCTGCCCGATTTCTTAAATAAATCAAATTTTCCTATATTTCGATTTAGTCCTTGAAGATTTCCAAAAGACTCAATCAAGCCCCTTGAATTCCTTGAAAACTGTAGTTGACCCCATTGACCAAAGTACCTACATGCAAACCCCAAAAACTTCTTAAAATGTTAAATCAAGTTCTTCAAAATCATAAATCTGACCCCAAAAACTTTCAAAATTTTTGCAATTCAGTCCTTTTATATTTCTTTTCCGGGCCTTAAAATCAGACCAATAATTCTCTTAATTTCTAAATTCTTATTTTCGAAAATACTGAATTTCAGGAGTGTTACACTTGTTTTGATTAAAGAGTTTTGTTTTTAATTCTAAGTAGTATCTTAAACTGAAAATTGATCTTTTATGTAGGAATTGAAACGACTTCCATGAACTGTGTTCAGTTGTTATGTCAATGTCTGTAAGACAGGGGGTCATCTTGGTGTAAGCCTCGGAGTTGTTGAGCTCACTGTGGCTCTTGTCTTATCATGCTCAACTTTTGCATCTTTTTCCACCTTCCACTTTAGCTATCCTCAGAGTTTTGTTTGCTTAATTGACTGAGGTGAGGTGATTTAGTTCCTTGATCTAAGAATTTATTTGAGAAATTAAGGACTGTAATTGGATCGCAGATAATGCAAAACAAGTTTTAAGGAATTGAATGAGTTAAAAACTGAGAGTTCAACATTTTATTATGCAGGAAAAAAACTTCTCTAGCTTTTAAGGAACTGGTATGAGAGTATTCAAGTCATTGTTGTGACTAATGGTGGGAGGGCTACTTTTAGTGTGCTTTCTGAGGCTCCTCTAATGCTCATCCTATTCATGTAACGTTTAGTTGAATATGCACATATCTTATTCAACATTCCAGTGGCAGAAAATGGAAATTCTAGAGAATTTCAATTACTAGTAACAAATGTTTGTTTGAAGAATAAACAATGACTTAAATAAAGCTAATGAGACCTCTAATCTGATTATAGCAAATTGTTAGTGATTAATCTTACAGAACAAACTGACTAGCAGTCCATGATGACATTTCTCATGCATTTTATAGGAGACGTAATAGAAATAGTCGAAGCATGGTCATTTGGGACTTTTGGAGAATATACAGTTATTATCTTGGAAGCATGCTAGATAAGGAAGTTCTACAGGTGTTTTGCTTTGACCTCAACTTCCCTGCGTAGCTTTATCAAGATAAGAAAAGTTAGTCTCAGTTCTAAATATAGGGCAAAATGCATTTTACCCCCTCGTAAAAAGCCAAATAGGCTGAAAACCCCCTATATTTTTCTAATTGGCATATAACCCCTTGTATTTATGAAAAATTTGCAAAAAAGGGTCCGCTTTCCATGTTGGTCAGACACGCGCGGAGAGTGCGATATTTTTTGCCTTTTGGAGCGATTTAATGCTATAAAATGACATATATGCCCTCCTATTACAATAAAAAGAAATGTCCTCAATTTGGTCTATTTTGAATGCATTTTACCCCCCCTTTTTGGCCTATTTTGAATGCATATACTATATATATATATATATATATATAATATAACAAATAATTTAATATGAAGAATATTTCAAATATAAAAAGTTACTTTCTGCAACTATAAGCTCTGAACTTTATTTTTATATTATTAATTTAAGTCAGTTTAGTTTTTTATTGATAAATAATTACTTAACTAGCAAATAATATTAATTTTATATTTTTCAATATATTTAGTTAAACAATTTTATAATTATATCGCCTACTTTGTTTTAATATTTTTGCTTATAATAATTGATAAAAAAATATTTTTACATGGATTAATAATGTCAAATCAAAAAAACTTGACTGAAAGTATGTATCCATTTAATTATTTATACATATTTATAAAAGAAATTTATATATACGAGCGAGTGATATTTTATCTTAAATTGAATATTAAAATTTACTTATTCTTTTATTCATGCACATAATATATGTTATTTGATAATTTAAAAAAAAAAAAAACTACATATATAAATAAATATAAATAAATTTTACTTATCATAGTTATATAGAATATTAAGAGATATTTTAGTTTATAAAAATTGTATGTTATAAGCTACATAATGGATTATTTATCAAATAATAACATGATGTAAGTTACTTTCATAAATAAATTATAAAGAGGTTTACATATTTACTCTAACAAAAAATATTTAACATTTTAACATTTGAAGATTGAAGGTTAGAGTTTTTATCGCATTGAGAGAGAAGTTTTCAAACAGTCAATTGAAAAACAAATGAAAGCGAAGCCTGTGTAACATAAAGGAGGACAATTTAGTCATTTGATAAATCTAAAAAGCATTTAAATCAATTGGGGCGAGTGCAAATTTTTCATAAATATAGGGAATTATACGTCAATTAGAAAAATATAGGGGGTTTTTAGCCTATTTGGATCTTTACAAGGGGGTAAAATGCATATTACCCTCTAAATATAAGGGTAAATCATTAATCTATCAACTACTCTATGGCGTCAGGTTATGTGGTATATTTAATGGAGAGGAAGATCCTATCTCATTTTTCTCTTTAGTTATTGGGTAAATTTCTGGTTCCTCATTATGTTATTAGTATTTATAGCGATTTTCTACTGCTATTCCTTCTATGGCTAGTGGTAATATTTTTAGCCATTTCCGTTTCTTTTTAGTCTCTTCATGATATCATTCTTTCCGGAAAAACAAGGTAACTTGTTTGCTCTTTTTTTATTTATTGATATATTTTTTAAATATCTTTGCCTTATTTTGTATGTTTGTTTATGGGTTATATGTATGTGGGTTTCTGTCTTTGTGTTGAGTTGTCGTGGGGCTCTCAAAACTGAGTCTTTATAAACTTTGTGTTGAAAGGGGAAAAAATTGAGCTTGGGATACTTCTTTAGATTTTGGGATATGAATTTTTCTTTATTTGATCTGCTTCTGTTAATTTTGCTCAAATTTGAGGGCTTTTTCAAGAGAAGAGTAAAGCCCTAGGTTAGAGATTCTTATCTTGGGTTTTGGCATTAAAAATCTTGTCATGGGAAATGTTATAAATTTAGAGATCATTTGTTTGATGACTTATCTTGGGACTTGGATTCAGAACCACTGCTTGATATTCTATTGTACGTGTCTTGATTTCTTGGTTTCGGCACACTTGGCTTGTGCCACATCTAATGTTTCATGTTGTTAGATTTTCAATGCATATTTGCATTTTTTGCAAGAAAGTTAAGCAAAATTAAAAGTTGATTGCATTTTGGAGCTGTTGGGAAAGATGGCATTTGAAGAACAAGAACCTCCATCAAGTTCAGTTGGGCCACATGATCTTGATTGCATTTCGGTTCTGCTGATATTTTTTGACACAAAGTAAGCAATAGTAGCAAGAAGTTTAGAATGAAAAAGAAAAAAAGAAAAGAAAATATTAGAGATACAGTTTTATTTTTGTCGCTTTTATGATAAGAAACTAATGATGTGTGCATAGAAATTATCAGACCTATGAATTTGAAATGAAGTTACTTTTTTATTTAATTTTTGCACATGATATTTTTATTTAAGACTTATATTAGTTTTGTCGAATTTATTTTTTGTTTATTGATAAACTTGGCTCATATACTGAAACTAAAAGAGAATTTAGTCTACATTTAAGTTATTATATGAGATTTTTATAGATGCTTATTATATAATTAGTTTATACTCTAACAGAAAATTGACTTGTAATCTCAAGATTTGTAAAAATTGATTGTAAATTGAGTAAAATATTTTTGTAGTTTATTTTGTATTAGATAAATTTTGAGACAAAATTTAGAGATGGATTATTTTGAAATTTTTATCAATTTAGAGACAGAATTAAAGATGGAAAATATTTTGAAATAATATCTAATTTAGAGATGGAATTATAGATGGAAAGTTCACGAAATTAGAGATGGATGATAATAAAAAATATCAAAAATTAGAGACATAAAAAATTAGAGACATATCTAGAGATTGATCTGATCCCATCTCCAAATTTTGGGACTGAAATTACCCTGTTGCCTGAATTAGAGACGGGGCTTTTAGCCATAAGTTTAGAGATAAAAAAGATTCATCTCTATTTTACTTCAGAGACAGAAAATAGTTCTTTAGAGACCGAAAAATCCGTCTCTGCAACCCTATTTTCTTGTATTTATATATGTATATATATAAATTTATCTATAATATTTAAATCACTTTTATTTTTATTTTTTAAAATTATTTTTTATTTATTTCAAATTAAATAATATTTAATATTTCTAAGAGTATATATCATGTTATTTTTATTTATACTTATATACATACATAGTATATGCATACAAATTTATTTATAAAATTTAAATTACTTTTATTTTTGTTTTATTTTTTTTCTAATTATTTTCTTTTGTTTAGTTCAAATTAAAAAAAATTAATACTTATAAAACTATATATAATATATTTTTTATATATACTTACATAATATATACATATATATATCTATAAATTTATATATATACTATTTATTTATTCATATCATTATACATATATATAAATTTTCTTTATTTAATTTTGAATTAAATAATATTTAATATTTACAAAAGTTATAATATTTTTTTATAGTTATATATAGTTATATATACATATATATAAATTTATCCATAAGTATGTGCATCTATGTTTTTCATTCATACATATAATATATTTAAAATTTCTTTTACTCATTTCAAATTAAATAATATTTGCTATTTATAAAAATATATATAATATTTTTTTATTTATACTTATATATATAAGATACATGTACATATATGATTTATTTATAACATATATATACACACATATATATAACTATGTAAAACAAATATATATATATATATATATAAAATATAAACCCCCAACCCGCCAACCCAACCCCCATCCCCCAATCCCGACCCCGCCCCATCTTGCCCCATCGTCCCCAACACGTTGCCATGACAACCGTCATAGTGGTAAGATCCAGCCACTGACCGCCATGGCCACCGACGGCTGCACATTGGCGGCATTTGGCATGAGATTGTACATATATTAAATTTTATACATTATGCATATATATTATATTATATATGATAATATATTATATATTGTTTTAATATTTATTTTTAAAAATATAATATGATTTAATTTGAATCGTCAATTACTTAAAAGAAATTCAACAGCTGATAATTAAGGTTATAATCATCTTTTTATGTATAAAAAATACACACCCATTGTACACACCTGCGCGTGAGCTACACCAATGCTTCTAGGAGTGTGTGCTGCATGCTTTTCAAAAATATAAATTATTTTTATATTTTTGTTTTGCAGGGAAGTTTTGTGCATGTTTCAGTGATCACATGGGGGTTCAATGTAATTTTCCCTTGCAAAAGATATTTGTTTGTTTATGTGCATGAACTGTACCAAAGCCCATATACGTATGAATTGGAAACAAAGATCGGTTAATTAACAAATCAACGAAATCAAGAAACCTAGTTTTTGGCACTTTGGATTCCCTACTTCATTATGTTGTTTCATTCCTTATTCCATTTTATCGATACATGTCAAGTGTATTAAATATTTTTTTATAAAAATAATTAATTTGAAATAAGATACACTTGGCATGTATTCAATAAATTGAAATAAAAGATGAAATATAAAATAAAATAATATATATATATATATACATGACTACAAAGGGATCACCATGCTATGCTCGTGGAGATGCACGATATTTTGTTAAATAATAATAGCTTTATCTAAATATTAAACAAATAATTTTATTATAACCATGTATGAAAGTGATATGGATACCTATTAAAAAATAATATGAACAATAACAACATACTAACTAAGAGAAAACTAAAGTATGTAACATGCAGAATAGTTCAATTATAAATGAAACAACATTTCAATACACACGAATTTACAATACATTTGCCAAAAGCAATAACATTAACTTACAGAAAAAACTGCAAAGAAAATGAATTGTTTGTAGAGTAGCACTAAAGAAATAATAATTAAAATGTTGATAAAATGGCCAAACATCTAAAGGGAAAATATTGCAAACCAAACAGCAGGCAGTAGACCAGAAATCATAATGTATTTATAGTGATCAATCATGCACCAATGACATATTCCAATGTGAAATAGGGCTTGAATCATGGAATAATTCAGTTCCTCCAGGTGCCAAAATATGCACATTAAATGTTTCAGCATCAATTTGCACCCAAAGCACCCTCTTGGCTGTTCTTTTGTAAGCTTCTTTAAAAACGCTGTCAAACTTTTCTTGCCAAATACTATCATCATACAAGGAAGCATCAAGTAGATTGTATTCTGTAAGTTCAAAGCAAATCTTTAAAGTTCCTGTCTTGGTCATTTTGGAATATCTTCTTAACTTCAGTGGGAATTTGAAACAATCTTCAATGTGAGTAAATTAAGTACACAAGACTATAATTGTATCGATAAAATGTAGATTAGGATTATGTGTACTTTGTACCAGCTTTTGATAATGTAGTTTGACCAATATAATTTCATTCCATAAAAGTTCATAGCCTTTCTATGCTTTGATGCTCCATAAACATCCAATATTGTGCTTTTGACATGTACTATCAAAGATAAAAATGTTTTGATGTAGTAAAGCATAAATCTTAATCTTGCAAGGTTTAATATGATATCAAAGAAAGAAATGTTTAAATATAAGTAAGAAAAAATTGTAAGCTTAAATTTAGTATGGTTTGTTACACTTACCATTCTCTGGATAGGATGTATTGTTAATGAGCTCAGTTAATTTTTTTCTACTAAGACCTTCACTCCAACGAAAATGCACTTTCTTTCCTTTTTGATCAAAAACTCTTGTATCTATGATTTTGAGTCTTGTATGTTGAATATGAACTCGATAATTGTCTTGCAATCTATGTGCTTGAACAAAATAATTCCAGCCATCAATATCAATAGTGCCATTTCTCATCCAAGTGTGCCACACTTTGTTACCACACCGCATGTATACATCATGCATAGTGTAAAGACTTAAAGATTGAATTAAGGCCAATGGTAAATCCTATTTCAATTAGATAATAGCATTCATCAAACAAGATTATAATAGTTATAAAATAAAATGTATAAATTTGAACAACTTAGCTACACTTACCAAACAAAATTTATCTTTTACAAGTAATCGATATAGACTGACTCCTAAAAAATAGCAGAATAAAAGAGGTAATGTAATGTTATTCTTAAAAATGTGAGATTAAAGGGAAAATAGGAACTATATATTCGATACTAGTGATTTATAAATGTACTTGAATATTCCAGAATTGCATCAATTATGTCTATGTAAGAAATTAATCAAATAAATTCATGTTTGTTAGTGTGAGAATAAAATATAACGCTATCTTTAGATTAAAAAGAAATAGATATGATAATCAAATGCATTTACTTGTGCGATCATCATCAATGTTTATAGGCATCTCTTCTATATCTATGGTTAAATGTAGAGTATAAATGAGAAATAAATATTGAAGTAGTTATTAGAATGATAAAATAATGAAATTCACTTAAAACTGTACTAAAAATAATCTTTAATGGCTATTATAAAATTACCTCTAGGGAGACCCTGCACAAGGTTGGAGTCAAGCCAGTTGTCAACCTCTAGCATTTCTTTTCATGACATATTTGGATCAAAATGATATTTGTCTTTGTAGATAGAAGCAAAAAAAGGGCTTAATTGTGAATGTATAATGATTATATCGTTCGAATTGGCCCTGTAACTGCTAAAATATAATCTCTGCTTGAACTCTATAAGTAGTAGTTTGTTTCCATTATTTCTCCCAAATGATTTTTGATTTGAACCTTAGTTCTTTTTATAAACACATCATTTTCTAGTTCTTCCATATGTAACTGCTGGAGATGAACGTAATTAGGTAAATTGCATTATATATGCATATCAAATATATAAATTTTTTATCATGAGCATGCAAAGTTAATTTGCGGAATAATTTCAATTTTGGTCCCTAAAGTATGCTGCTAATTCAATTTTGGTCTCCGTGTTTTGACTTGTATCCCATTATGTCTCTAAAGTTCTAGAATTTCGTTCAATGTCGTCCCTCTATCAACTCAGCCATTTAATAGCTAGCGGCCGAGTCACATGCTAATCACATGACTTGAAAGCATCATTATTCTTTCCCATTTTCTGAAATAGCTAAGTCTTGGATAGAAGGGAAAAAAAAACTTAAAATTAGAATCCCCAAATCAAGAAAAACCCTAGTTTCTAATTGGAACCCATTACCCTGATTAAATGAAGAAAATGCCACTGATTTAAAGATATTTAAACTTAGTGTTGAAGATTCTACACCCGTTCGAGTGAAAACAAAGTTGGGGAAGGCATCGACGTTAGTTCTGCTGTGAATGGCATGAAGGATAAACTCAAACCTTGGGACACCAAATTATGGTAAGTTTTGTGTTCGCAATAACAATATTTTGAGTAATGGAGAAATTTTTGATGTTTAGTGTCGAAAAATTTACTATTTGCAGTTAGAATACGTAAATGTTGTTTACAATCAGAAATTTTTTATGTTCTGTGTTGAAATTTTTATATGTAAATGTTGTTTGTTGTAATTGCATTGCCAAATTTATTTAATTTACTAATTTTAATTACTGGTTGATGGTTGAGGGTGATATACTTGTGGTATTTGATAGTGTACATTTCTTTGTATTTTTGTTTGTTTGTAGGTTTGGTTGGGTATGTCATTTCTTTATTTACTATTAAATTATATCATCGGGGTTTAATGAAAGTAGATCCTGTAAGATACTATGAAGGGGGTAACATAGATTTCTTTGATAATATAGATATAGATATGCTTGGGATGATTGAACTTAAGGACTATATTAAGGAGCTAGGTTATGATCAAGACAAAGTTAGATTTTGGCATAAGTATGGGCATAGTTTGTACTTGGGTAGTAGATATCTTAGTAAAGATGTTGAGGTTTATGATATAGTGAATCATTTACATAAAGATAGGGTGGTGGAAATTTATATAGAGCATCTTGACCAAAAAGCTGGGCATGAGGATGGGAATGAACAAACCCAAGGGGGAGACGAAGTGCAAAACCAACACTTTTCAAACTTAGAGGATGATGATCAAATGATTGACTTTTCATTTCTAGATGATGCCCATTTGCCATAGGATTGGACTGATATTCCAGTTCAACCTGCATCATATTCTTCTAAACCTGCTTCCGCTTCTGTTTCTAATTCTGATTCTGAGTGTGATGATTTTACTAATAGTGATTATGACATGGAGAAGGATGATAGGTTATTTGATAGGTATGTTGATCCAGATGCCGAGTTTGATGGGGTGGGAAAGGGCAAGGGAGTGGGTGATGACATGTATGCTAGGATGGAGGCTGGGGAAGAAGATGAGGTTGAGGATAGTAATGAGTTTGAGAGAGTGATGGGGTTTGATGAAGATGAACTGAATCCTAAGTATCTAAAGTACAATCCTAAAGCTGAAAATAAGAACCCCAAATTGAAACTAGGTCTTGTTTTTAGTTCAAAAAGTGAGGCTAAGTTTGTGATTCAAACACATTACCTTAGGAGAGGGATGCAGGTTCATTTTCCCAAAAATGATAAAAGAAGGTTGAAGGCTAAGTGTAAGAAAGAGGGCTGTGAGTGGTATGTACATGTATCACCCATGCAAATTGATAAGTCTTGGCAAATAAAAGCTTATAATTCTGTGCATAGCAAGTGTTCTTGGAATTACAATAATAACAGCCTTAAGTCTGGGTGGATTGGGAAAACTTTCTTGAAAAAGTTTAAAGATAATCCTAAACTAGGAGTTAATGAGTTTAGGAGTAAGCTATGCACCATATTGAAGGCAAATGTCTCTAAACAACAAGCTTATAGGGCAAAACAGAAATCAATGAAACTAATTCAAGGTAATTTGAAAGATCAGTTTAGTAGAATTAGAGACTACTGCTTAGAGTTGCTTAGGACAAATCTTGGCTCCACTATGGTGTTGAAGTTGGTTGATGGTGAGAAAGTAGATGGCCAACCTACTTTTTTGAGGTTGTATATCTGCTTTAATACTTGCAAAGAAGGGTTTAAAGCTTGTAGGAAGGTTATAGGTGTGGATAGTTGTTTCTTGAAGGGTCATCAAAGTGGCTAGTTGTTGACTGCTATAGGAATAGATCCAAACAATAGTATTTTTTCAATAGCTTATGCAATAGTTGAGAATGCAAATAAAGATTCATTGGAGTGGTTTCTTTCTTTACTTGACAATGACATAAGCTTTGAAAATCAATATGCTTGGACCTTTATGAGTGACAAGCAGAAAGGATTGATACTAGCTTTTGAGAGCTTGCTACCTGATGCAGAAATCAAGTACTTTGATTTAGTTATTTCAATTTTTATGTACTTATGTATTCATTCGTTATGTATTTAACTTATTCTTTTCTTTTATGTGTTTGAAAATAGATTCTGTGTGAGACACTTACACAACAATATGAAGAGGGATGGATTTACTGGCCAATCAATCAAGAATACACTTTGGGCAGCAGCTAGCGCAACAAGAATTGAAGAATTCAAAGCAAAAATAGAGCAAATGAAAGAGCTTGATGAGAAGGCATATAATTGGCTGTTGAAGAAACCTCCAAATCAATGGTCCAGGTCACATTTTAGCCCTCAACCAAAATGTTATGTTCTTTTGAATAATATGTGTGAGAGTTTTAATTCTTTCATCTTACTTGCTAGAGATAAACCAGTTCTTAACATGTTGGAGACTATAAGAAACATGATCATGATTAGGATACAAGTGAATAGGGATAGAGCAAGGGGGTGGGTTGGTCTTATATGTCCAAAAATAAAGAAGTTGTTGGAGAGAAACATGAAAGATGCTGGTGAGTGCATTCTAATGAAGTCAGATGATTAGCACTATCAGATTTTGAGCATGTATGACCAACGCACAATTGATGTTAGTCAAAGGTCTTGTCGTTGTAGGAGGTGTGATTTGATAGGCATACCATGTAGACATGTTATTACAGCTATTTGGTGTAGGAATAAAGAGCCAAAATCATATGTGCATGACTTTTACAAGGTCAGCACATACTTGAGAGCTTATGATCATGTTATTTTTGGAGTGAATGGTCCTGAATTATGGCCTAAGAGTGATCGGCCAGCCCTGATGCCACCATCATATGAATCTAGGCCTGGCAGACCCAAGAAGTTGAAGAAAAGAGAGGTTCATGAGCTACTAGCTCCTTCTAATCCAACTAAGCTTAAAAGAGTCCAAAAATCTTTGAAACACAGTAAATATGGACTGCTAGGATATAATGCAAGGACGTGCAAGAAAAAAGATGCCTCAGCTTCCACCTGACATGAAGTACAAACTGAAGTTCCTCTTGAGATGACCTTTGGAGACTCTCAACTCCTTGTTGGTGTTTATAGTAGTGCTCCTTCTACTACAGATGTCAATATTGGTGGTTCAAGAAAAGAGAAATTGCCAGTAAGCTTTAATAGCTATATGTTCTTAACTATATGCATTTTTTTAATTCTCATTAACTAACTAAAATTTTGGTTTTTCATGTTAGAAAGAACTTGTCTGTGTAGATAAAAGGGAAATCAAACAATATATCTTCATTAAATGTAAGTATTAAACTTTTTGTATTTATATTTTTTATTTTTGTTTTATTTTTCTTATTTTTATTCACATGTCAAATATTACAATTCACAAGTTAGCCAAACTTCAAACACGAATACTCTAGTGATTGTGAGAGGTGGCATGAATTTTGTGACGGTGTCTAACCTAAAAGCTATAGTTGGAGGTCAAAATAAGAAGCAAAAGAATGGATCTAAAAAAACTGGAGGAAAAAGGAAGAATTCTGAGGGTTGATGATGTTTAAGTGGGATTGTAGTATATTTTGTAGTCATTTGGTGATGGATTGTATGAAATTCATGATCTTTTTCTAAGAATTTGGGAATGTAGTGGATCTTGTTATGAATTTGTGGATTGAGGGCTAATGAACTTGTTGTTTTCAAATTTTTGGTTCTATAAAACATCTAGTTTTCTATTTGTTTGTTGTCCTTGCTGCTGTGCAACTTGTTTTCTATTTTCCTTGGCCAATCTTTGTTATTCTCGTTGCTGCACAAATTTGGTTGTCTTTTGTGGTTACCTTGATGCTGCAAAGATTTTGGCTGAGATTTTTTTGTTTTTCTGCACAGATTTTGCTCAAGTTTTGGTTTGAGATTTTTTTTTTCCTACTGTTGCCACAAAGAGGATATTGGCTGAGATTTTTTGTTTTTTTTCATTTTTTTTCTTTTGTATTTTACGTCATTCTTTAAGGAAATTAACAGGAATATCTCTTAGTCTTGGAATATGTAAGGGAAGTAAAACAATTAGTATAAACAAAAAACCATAACAATAGGTATAGAAGTAGACATTAAACAAACATTACAAGAACAATTACATAAGTTGCAATTTGTTCACATTTTTTCCCAAATTGTTATCATTTAACACCAACAACCTTATCACTATTGCAAATAAACCAACAATAATTGCTAATACAATTAAAACATGAACTTTTTTCTTCTTCAATTCATCAACTTCTTTCTCTAGCAACTTTACTTTGCTCTTCATTTTCCTCAATTCGGCCTCCATTTTTTTCTCCTTCGTCAAGGATTTATTTAATTGCTCTCCTAATTTCTTCTTTTTTGCCAACAATCCAAGAATTATTTGTTTGGACCTAGGGCATATTTTAGGGTCCAACCATATGAAAATTCCATAATAACCCCTAGTCTGAAAAAATAATAATAAAAAGTATAATTAGCTTGTTAATTACAAATATAAATTAGGTCTAATGAAAAAAATAAGGACTTATCCCATAATTTGGAGATGCCCAATATCTCCTTCCAGTATTCAAATTTGTCCAACTAATTTTCAATGGGAGTTGTATCATACATCTACAATAAACTTCTTCCCTTGGTGCAACTCCACTATTAAAACCGCTAGAAGAGGAGGAAGATGCCCTTTTTTATATATATATAAATAATTAAAGACACTAAAACATAGTAAATTTGAGTCAAAGAGGAATAACCTAGCTGATGTGCGAGAAAATCTGGAGGAAAATGTGTAGGAAAGGGACAAATCTGTTGGAAAAGGGCGCCAAAAATTCCTTCCAATTCTCAGCTGTTAACTATTAAACAACTGAGTTGATGGAGGGATGACATTGAACAAAATTCTGGAACTTCGGGGACATAATGTGATATAAGTCAAAACACGAGGACCAAAATTGAATTTGTGGCATACTTTAGGCGCCAAAATTGAAATTATCCCTTAATTTGCTTTTTTCCAAATTTTTCTTTTTCACTTTAAAACAATACTTGCAGCAGGAAAGATAATTATATCCTTATTAGTGACACAAAACATATCACAATGTAAATGAAGTCTGAAGCGTATAAAGAATATAACAAACAAAACAACAATTTCATTGAAACCTATAGTTGAATATACAGTAGGCAAACAAAGCATGAGAAAAATAGAGACATAAGATCTGAGCATCTATGTGAAGTTACAAATCACTGCATGCAAGAAGAAAATTTATTCACTCAAAGCAACAAAAAACCAAAAATATTTCGCAGCATCTATAATATTCTTCTATTTTTTGTCATACATTTTCAATTTTAAAAGAAAAATAGGCAATCAAACAATAAAAGTAGTGCGTAAATAGAATCAAACTAGAAATCAAAGAAAAGAAGATGACAAGAGCATAAAAAGTGAACCGAATGCTTGAACGAGTTGCTGCAAAAATTATCACACGAGAAGAAGAAAAATTTGACTATTGGCATCCCTTTAGCATTGTATAATTTCTATTGTTTTGTTTGCGTGTTTGATAACTCTGCAAAAGCTAGTGCCTAATTAGTTTTCTGATTTGTTTTATTTTTTATATATATATATACATATATTTTTTTTTCCAGATTTGCTCCATTCATCTTTGGACTTTAAAAATAAATTAGAAGCTTAATGGACTTTCCCTAGATAGGATTTTGCGCTTTAAAACAATATGTGGAAACTAAATTTGGGCTTTAAAAGTAAATAAAAAATATAATAGACTTCATCTGGACCAAATCTACTTATGCCATTGTTAGTCACTTATGTGTACCTTCTTTTATATTTTAGCTAATAAATGTAATGTTAATATAACAAATGTGGGCTTAATATTTGGTTTGTTATTAGAAAGAATTGTGGACTTAAATTAAGAAAAAAGGAAGGAAAATTATTAACCAAATAGCTTATATAAAAAGCTTAATTTAACTTGATCAGAAGCCCAATTCACAAAAAGCTAAAATCAAAATTTAAATGGAAATTATTTTATATTTATGTAAATTATTTTACAATTATGAATTATGTGTTTTATCTACACTGTAGAAACTATTTTCAACAAATAATTTTTAAAAGTTTAATATTAAAAAATTGCAATGAATATATAAATAAATTTATTTATATCAATAATATATGTACTGTATATAATAAATATATATTTTTAATTTCCTATTATCATTGTATATATTTTTTATGTTGGATTAGAATTATTATAATAAAAATAGTAAGAAAATCTAAATGGGAGAGGAAAAACATTATTTCTTACATGCACATATATTACAATAAAATGTAGTAAGTATAGAGCATTAAAATTAAATTTAATACTAATAAAATAAGATTTCTTTAAGACAGATAATATGTGAATACCAATACGAGCTTAACTCAGATAATATGAATATCCAAACAAAAATTTAAAAAGAAGTTGGAGTTTTCAGTTTCTTAAACTAATTAGGGAAAATTTCTACTGATGAGTCTCATACAATATTGAAGAACTTAGTCAGATATTGCAGCCATATCACTCAAATAAACTGGGCATGAATTATGATTAACCTCTGCGTCCCCCAGGTGCAAACATATGCACATAATATTTAGTTTTGTCAGCTTCAATCCACATCATTGTTTTTGCCGTCCTCTTGTTTACTTCATCAAAAAGACATTCACATCTTTCTTGCCAAATTACATCATTGAAAAGAGCAACAACAAGTGTTGCATACTTTTTCTAACCAAAAGTTACTTTCACATGTCTTGTGACGTCATTTTGGTATTTCCTTTTAAGTTCAGTGAGTACCTAAGAGTCAATTTAAAAAAAAAATAGAATTAAAAGAAAAGAATATTTATATGTTTTATTCTTACACAGTAATATATTTTGTACCTTGTTCCAATTAGAAATGGTGTAGTCATTCCAGTATACATGCATTTTTTTTTACCTATTTCTTGTCTTCGAAGAGTGTTAATCGCTTGATATACATTCTTTCTGTTAATTTTTTACAGTCCAAGGATACTGCACTTCTCTTTTTTGAACATCAAGAATCCTACAACCAATTATATTTTTTTAGTATACTGTACTAAAATTGTATATCCGTTCTCTAGTCAATGCTCTCTAACAAAATCAGCCCATCCATTTTCAATTTTGCTCTCACTCATTTAAGCTAACCAAACTCTACTACCACATCTAATGCAAATTTCATTCTCTACAAAATTACATAAAGATAATTTAAGGCTGAATGGTATATCTTGCATTAGTAATAAATTTTCAAATAAGATCCAAAAATGCAAAAATAAAGTATACATAAATTTATGTTATTTACCACATAGAGTCTGCTTGTTTGATGTCATAAGTAGAAGCTCATCCCTAGACGAAAATATGAAAATTGATAAGTACATTTATTAGATTTTTTTTTAACTTGTGCTAAAAATAAAATATGAAATTCTGTTGAACAAAAAATAGAAATTTACTTGAGAAGTTGTCATTTGCATAAGTTGTTTCTATATAACATAATAAGAATGAAACTATTAACATTCTATAGCAAATTAATATATGCTGATCAGGATAAACTAAAATATGTAAAAAACTTATTTTACTGAAGTTTAATTACCTGAATCTATTTCTTCAACATCAACATCATCTCCTCTTCCTATTGTAAGTTTACCAAAAGAAAAAAATTCATTATTGTATATATCAAAAATATATAACATACTGAAAAATATTTTAAGTAGTAATAAAAATACCCTCATAAGTTCTATTTACGAATGTTAAATTTAACCAGCTTTCTACTTGGTGCATATCTCTCCATGATTTATGTGGAGAAAACTTATAAATAGTTTTGAAAAAATTTGCAGAAAAGGGTTCAACGGTCTTGATAGGACCTATAACTGCTAAAATTTTCCATTCCTTAGCAGATGTTAAATAGTTATTAGTTTCCATAATCTCACCATAGCTATTCCTTAACTGAACTTTAATTTTTTCAACAAACATAGTTGATCATAGTCTTTCCATTTCACACTACATTTGATTATTTAATTAGGAAAATTGCATATGTTAGTACTCAGTTAAACTCACTTAAATTTAAATAAATTCTATATCATTGAAAAAAATATATAAAATTGCTTTTATCATATTCCAAAAAGAAAATGATGAATTATTATTTAATACGAAAAAGAATATTAGGATATAAATACCTGACTATTTTGTGAAGCTAAAATTTGAAATGTTTGAAAATATACAGATCAAAAAATATAATTATCTAAATAAAGAAATTGTATCTACATGCAAAAGAAAACCTTCTTTTTTTTCTATATACTTATAATAGGTTTATTATCAAAATGAAAATTTCTCATTGTTATCTTATTTTTTGTCAGATTAAACTGGAGTACTATAATAATTTCAATAACAAAGAAACGTGAAAAAGAACATGGAAAACATACCTTAGAGAGAAGACGATGCTTCAAATGCAGTGGATTACCAGAGAATATGGTAAGATGAAAGATAAAAATGTAAACGTGTCTTTTTGTGCGAAACATTAAATATATTTTTTAAAAATGAGTAATTGAAAAGACATCTCTCTTCAAACATCAATCTTTGGAATTTTCTACACTGGCAATCATTCTTTTGTTTTTTTTGTTCAGGAAAGGCTGCCCAAAGAGCTGCACCGTTTCATGTGTAAGTGCCCAAAGAATATGGATTTATATTAAATGCCATTATTTAATTGTTACTATTAATACTAAATATAAATTTAATAATGGGTCTAAAATATATATTCATATGTATAAAAATTGGGCCTCAGATGTTTTGATCCATTATAAATTTTTGAATTATATATTTTCGACCCACATTTAATCTATTTCACACCTATTTGAACTTATAACCCAATCGGACCCACTTGTGCCCAACGCATATTAAAAAGCATTTGTTCCAAACCCAACCTAAAGTCACTCATATTATTTTAAACCCAGCCTAATCTAAAACTAAGTGGGTTGAGCAGGAACAATGGTTCTAAACCTAATTTTCCACCCCTATATTAGTTAATATAATTGAAGGCATCAGATAACATATCATCTTACTAAATTCCACCAACATAGTAACTTGTCATGTTAATTTGAACCTTTATACAGATATAAAAGCAATAGTAATTATATTCAAAACAATTGCATCAACCAAACAAGAGTAATGCCCTAGCATTATTCTAATAGCATCTACAGAACAAAAAATATCTGACAGAGCCACAGTATATTAAAAACGATTCTTATAATTGTTCATGGCAAACTACAATGCCTGTTTATAATACAAAATAGATTGCTTGAGTTCAGTTTTGTAAGTTTTGGCAGCAAAACAAAACAAGTTGTGTAGTTTGTTATGATGATTATAATGCAGCTTTTTCAAAGTGAGAAGTGTAGTTTTATTTTCATTCAGAAGATTTCATTGAGCTTCCTTGATCTTTTCTTGAAGGCCCTCCTATTAGAAAAAGAAGTTTAAGTAAAGCAATTTTATCTGGCATCAAAGCAGAGAGCAAAAGGACAATCTAAGGTATGTATGAATCAAACCTGAATGCCTCTTTTTCAGTTTTGAAATTAGTTCATGAAGGTATGAATCATCTTCTAGACAAATATTCATTAAAATAGTCACAGTCAAAACAGTGTAATTTAAATGATACACACACCTATGTTAGAATGTAATGCAAAATCCATACCTTCAGTAAATAGCCTTTTCATGCTCCTAAAGTTTGTAGGAGTAGGCACATCAATAACATTTTCAAGAACCTCAGGAAGTTCGGTAGTTGCTACACTAGCCTCTTCTTCCTTGTACTCGGACATATTTAAGACATTATATTGCGAATGCAATCCACCTTGGCATGATTTGTAGCTCTTTTTCAGCTTCACAAGAAAAATACTTTGCTCCACTGACTTGATCATCATTTCAATAGAAGGTAGATTACCCTGTTGCAATGAATCTCTGTTGTAAAACTTTATAGGAAGCAAACATAATTAACACTTTAATGCAAACCACTAATCACTAAATGCATTTCCATTGCCATGAATGAATTCATTTACATTATTTTCGCAGCATTGTCTCCAAAGATAGTTACTTCTGACGAGCTAGTTTCATTAAAGATAGTAACGATAACCATTTCTCTAAATTGAAAGAGCTTTCATTAGATGATTTGTTTTTTATTCTCCAAAATTACAAAGAAAGTATGAAGTGTTTTAAATGTCAACACACACCTTGCTTAGCGACAGTCCTCTCATTACATTTTCAATAGTCAATCAACCAATTAAACTCCGCAGCATATGAAGAATGGCAATTTTTACAAACTTCTAATTTGAATTGCAAAATTCGAATAGTAGCTTTGAGCAAAAAAATTTCAACCTGTATCATATACATATGCTTATTTTTTGACTGCAAAAGCTTAAAAATAGGCTACATAATATGTTATCATATATATAATCATATATTTATCTATTACAACATATATAAATCAAGGCTAATATTCTTACATCTTCCTTACGGACCACATCAGCAATAGTATGGAATTTCATGACTACCTGTACAAATGTTTACTTCTTTTTGATCATAAGCTCAATTTCAATCACAGCATCAACAATTATCTTTAAGTTATTTGCTCGCTTGTTTCAACAAACAAAATGATCTCAGACAAGTATTGTTATACTTTGAATAATTTAAATAATGAAACAACATACAAAATATGTTACTAAGGTCCAAAGAAGAAATTACCATGTTTTTAACTTCTGTGTTTCTGGTATTGCTAGATCAACATTGACTGTTGTGTTAGGGGTTGAAGCAAGTGAGACTCTTGTGTTTAAGACTTAAAATTAGGAACACATTTTTGTGCACCATTCAAATAAAATAGCCTATTTAAGTAAATGTAAACTGCATATTAAATAATAAGAAGAAGATACTATAAAAGGGCAAATTCTAAAAAGTATCTTCTAACCATAGTGTGAAGAAACATTCAAGTTTTTAGTAGCAATTATTGCATAGCTTCA
Source organism: Jacaranda mimosifolia (assembly GCA_018894105.1). Taxonomy (NCBI): domain Eukaryota; kingdom Viridiplantae; phylum Streptophyta; class Magnoliopsida; order Lamiales; family Bignoniaceae; genus Jacaranda; species Jacaranda mimosifolia. The sequence goes on along the minus strand of CM032130.1, from coordinate 10,156,801 downwards.
GCTGATGATATTATTGCTTGACCTTCTGCCACCGCAATATTACTCTATAAGGATAGTATGAGAGGTTTTCTCCTATTAAATATATGAAAATGATCACATGCTAATAAGCTATTTTTATGATTAATTTTTTTTTTCAACCAAAGAATAATTATTAATATGAACATAACAAGATTAACTTACTTATAATTCATGATGCCAAATTCATGAATAATGTATGATTTTGCAGAACTTCCAATAGCTCGTTGGTCAAACTTTTTAATAACTATTGCAAGAATATCTGCCAAAAATAAATTCAAATTATTTATTGAATACATGTAACAAAAGATTGAATAAAATATATAAAAGGTTGCATCTCTTATCAACTGATCTCCTCTGGTTAGAGCAACAATTACAGAAAATTCAACATAATTAGGCACCAGGACAGATGAGGGTATAACATTGTCCAAAACTTTAGCGATGACAGTGCGATGGTTGAGTATCCATCAATGACACGTGCATTTGAGATTATATAATTATAAGGAAAGTGTCTTCTCAAACTGATTAATGTCCATATCAAAGATCGTAGCAAACACTTTAGTCTCCTGTATGATAAGTAAAAAGAAAGCAGAACATTTCATTACATTATATACTTTTTTGTGAGAGAGTACAAAACAAATTCAGATTCTTATGAAAACAAAAATACTAACAGATTCATCAACTAAGGTTACACGTTGATATCTACGTGGACTGTGAACAGATTGTTTAGGAGAAGTCTTGGATTCCACAAGAACCTCAAGACTCCAGCTTTTAATTTTAGGAGTAATGTCCCTGATTTGCATTAGTTGCTGCGCCATGATGTTCTGCATCCAAATTGTAAATAAAAAATAAAAACCAATAAATAAACACCTCCATTATACAATACAACTAAATACTTAATCAGAACAATTTTCATTAGACAAGAATAGCATAGAATAGTAAATGCTAAAATAAAATGTAATAAAATAAGGAAAAGAAATGTGTAAAAAAAAAACCTCTTTTCATCAATTGATATATCTCTTTATACACAATATTCCTTATGTATTGTTGATAAATAATATCATGATACATAGGTTCAATAAGATTTTTGACTAAACATGCTCGCTTTGCTCTTGATAATGCAACATATAACTGACCATGAGAGAACATAAGCTGTGGCAAATAAATGCCAGCACAATCAAGAGTTTGTCCTTGGGCTTTATTAATCATCATTGCAAAGCAAGGTTTGATCGGAAATTGCAATCGTTTGAAAGCAATAGGAATTTTTTCTTTATCTGTGCACTCTAATGGTATTCATGGAATAAGTACAAGTTGCCTTTATGATCTCCTGTTGCTATCTCTGTTTCTATGTAATTCTCTCCGAGCCTTCGGCAAATCAATCTAGTGCCATTTGAAAGACCTTCAATTGGATTTAAATTCCTTAACAAATAACATGACACTTTTTTAGAGATCAAATTATGTGGAGGAAGATTACTTGACATAATACTACCAAAAAAAAATTCCTAATGTCAGTCTTGATCATTTGGATTGGCAGTTTTATTAAAGTTAATGTATTGTTTAGATACACCAGGTAAGTTTTTGATTAGAATATTATTATCTCCAATATACTTTCATTTTTAGGAGTCAAAATTTCTCTATTAACTAGATCATACGCATCATACGAATACAAAGAAATGAAAGGAAAAACATAATAAATCAATTGTTCAATGGATGCCTCATGATCAATGAATGACATAAAAATATCATATGGTATAAAAATGTTGTCATCTAAAAGAAAAGGTTCCACTCCATCAACAACTCTCAACAAAAAATCTGTGAAGTCAAGATCATCTCTTGCATAAATATTCATATGCAATTTAAATTTTAATACTTGTGGTCCAATGTGTGAAGCAACAAAACTTGCATTTATCATGTGTGATTTCATGCCAAAAAACAATATAGATAATGTTTGACAAAAATCTCCACCAAAAACTACCACTTTTCCACCAAATAACTTAGATTGTTCATCCGTAATATCTCTCAACAATATATCAAATGATTCAATAATCTTTTGATTTGCCATTGAAGCTTCATCCCAAATTATTAATTTACACAAAAGAATCATTTTGGCAATGCTTGATTGCTTAGTTATTTTTGCCTCCGATTTTTGATCAATTTCAATTGGCAATTTAAATCTAGAATAAGCAGTTCTACCTCTAGGCAACAAAGATGCTGCAACTCTAGATGTTGCTACAACTAAAGCTATGTGTCCTCTTTACTACATATGCAAGAAGTTCTCTATATAAAAACATTTTCCTAGTAACTCAGGGTCCATCAATAAAAAAAGACCTATGTTTGTTAAAATTAATTTTATGTATGATTGCATCAAAAGCCTTTTCTTGTTGTTGGTTTAACTTCTGTATTGAAGCAAAATCATCTAAAGGTACAACAGTGGTTCTTTCATAAGCAAGTTCTCTAGAAAATCATTCTTCTTCACTTATCTTTTGTAGATTAGATAATAGAGAAAATTCATGAACGGATTTACCCATGCATATAAGAAAATTATCAACACTATTTAAAGTTTTTCTCTCAAGATCAATTTGTGATAGATTTTGATTTTGTGAGTCATCATCAGAAAGAACATCAAAGAACTTGACAAATAATTCTTTAGGATTAGGAGGAGGACTATAAACCAATAAAATTGCAAACAATTTCCTAATAGCTGAAGGCATACAAAAATGAGATGCTTATTATAAACATTAATCAACATAAAAATCAGATTCTAAATATCCTTTATGGAGTGCTGAAATCCTAAAAGAATCAAACAATTGATTATTAAATGGAAGAAAATATTGAAAAGATGTAGGTGCTCTAACATTCAACAAAAGAATTTTCAAATAATAACGTTCGCCCTCAGTAGGATCCATAATTGCAACTCTACCTATAACTATTTTTTTCTTATGTAGTTTCCACCTTCTATCTTTTTGTTCTCAAACGAAATATTATGGAAATTCTCTATATAAAAGTTGTAATCTCTTAGCATCAAAATTATTAGCATTCATCCAAAAGAATTCAGTTAGCATGGTTCTACCAACAACATGATTCATTATTACTTCACTCAGAAGTCTTTTTCGACCAAAGCTAACAAATTGTTGATTTGGTAAATGAATTGGCAAAATAATAGCAGGTGCGTACATTTCTGTGATATCAAATGAAAAAATTCGCCATAACGCTTCAATCGCTAAAATCCATCGACCTTTTTGGAATTCTTTAATTTCATCAAATATTATTCAAAAAAGAATTATCAACTATGTTATAACAAATCCTATCATGACCTTTGTATATGTATTTATACAAATATTTCACAAGCTTAAAATCTGAACAAACCTTAATATTTATATGACAATCAAATTTTGCAAACAAATAAGGATAATATGGAACAACAAACCTATTATCTAAATATGTATTACGCACAAAAAATTTCTTACCATCATTACACCTTTTATAGTTTGGATATGATGCTCTACCATGGGTGGTTACATCACAAAAATCCTTTGAATATTTATTCTTACAAGATCCACCTTTTATGCATACATTCTTTAGGTTAGCAATACCATATGGTCCATGGATCATATGAGCAAACATATGAATGTAACAATGAAGAAGAATCACTTGGCAATTCAATTGAGATTATTGGATCATAAAATTTAGGAGAAGTCAATTTATGATGTTGTTTAAGAATAATTAACCAATATGCATGTGACAATCCTCTTTTTTGATACTCAACTACATATACACATGCTGCAATATCTCCAAAGATTTTTTTTTCCTTACAATTTCATCTTTAAGCTCTTCGAGTTTTGCTTTAAACATTTGAGCAACTAAATCTGGCCTATCATGTGCACTTTCTATTGGTAGCAAATGAGATGTTATTTCTTCCGAAGCAGGATTACATGTCATTGTAATAAAAAGATTAGGATTCCCAAATCTTTGAACTAATGCCATTGCATTCACATACCTTTTCATCATATCTCTCGGCCCACCGATGAATGATGAAGGCAAAACTATGTGATGTCCTATCTTATTAGGGTCATTGATTCCTTCAACAACTAAAGTATCAACTATCCCTTGAAGAGTCTCAGTTCGTGCATCCATTTGTTGTTGTTCTATTCTATAATAATCTAACCTTTGTGTTTCGATTTTGATGTAAGAATCAATAACATATTGCTGACCTAATCTTCCCACATGCAAAATACATGAATCCTCTCCATGTCGAATTTGATACCGATAACGTATGTATTCTCGACATGAGATATTTGTTCTCTTTTTCTTATTTTGAATATACACTGTAATATTATTATAGGATTTAATAAACAATTAGAAATCCATTGATTTTCTTGAATTTAATAAATAGAATAGATTATATTATAAGATAAATAAGTACATTCTTATTCAATATGTTGGAATAGTACCCCGCAGCCAATTAGATTGGCATGTAAACTATTTCACTTGTGATATAATCTTGATTGAATGATATTCATATTTCAAAGGCTATCTTCATCTTATGCTTATTTTACTTCACTAGCATTTGGTTGAAGCCCTTAGATCAGACAAGACTACGGGACTTGGTCACACGTTGGGTGGTGATCATGAAACAAGTCTTACACGGTTGTGATCTTAAAATATTCCAAGTCGTAGAATCTTATGAGATAGGGCATCTAAGATTTTGATAAACTTGCACTAACGATGCATAAATCCAAGAAGTTGGATATTGCTCCATTTCATGAGCAATCCATGTTAGACATGAGTGCATGCCAGCAGGTGTTTGTTAGAGAACAAGTTCATTGAAGGCCCACCTGGAGAATCCACTAGATAGCTATAGTGGCAAGTTCTCCAACTTACACTAGTGCATATAATTAGTCCTTAGACCTAAGGATCCATGGTAAGCTTGTGTTTAAGTCCTCATGCTTTGGCACTTCCTTGACTACTTTTTGAGATTGGATATGAGTTACTTAGACATAGAAGTTTGTGACATCCAAGATGGGATCCATCTCCTCGTCGTTGTAAAGGGTGAATGCATCTCCTATGTATTTTATAATAATTGATTCCAAGGAGTCCTTGTGCAAAGTAGTATGACAATTTGGAGAAGGAGTTTTCTAAAGATGAGGTTATAAATCAAAATCGAACATTGGGAATAGAAACATAGTTATCAAAGCTATTAGGAATCCAACAAATATCTTGCCCTAAACCTCTTTCAGGAGATAGGAGACCGAAAGGACCGTATAAGTGTAAAGCTAGAATGGTTCACCAAAAGCATATTCATTTCGATCAATTAGTTGGGGCCCATGGGCTTGAGGTTGGGTATCGACCATATAGATTGGGTACTCTTCAATTAATAGAGATTAATTGAATTGAGTTATTAGTTTAAAGGAGTTTAAACTAATGTGAATATTTTGATATTCTAAATATCACAAGAGTTGTGAGCCCATGTCCAATGAATAGGAGAACCTAATGGGTTACACACAAAAGCCTAAAGGAAGTTTGATGAAGGGAATTTCCTAAGAGTTAGAAAAATTCTTAGTGACCAAATTGCTGGAGAAAATGGTTGGCTAACTTTTAGTCATTTTGGCTTAATTGATTTTATTGTAAAATTGATCAAAATAATTGAGGAGTTAAATTAGACCAATTAAATTAAGGAGTTAATTTAATTGGTGCCATATGACAAATTAGTCAATTTAAGGGGTTAAATTAACACCTCCTAGCTTAAGGAGTTAAGTTAGTTGACTTAAGAAGTTAAGTCAAGACTAATTAGTTAAATTAAAGAGTTCATGTTAATGTGAGGAATTAATTTTGGAGGAAAATTCAAATGAAGGAGTTCATTTGAGGTACATTCAGAATTAATTTGGGTAACATTTCATGAGGTGAAATGAAGACTCCAGATGAAATTCAAATGCAAGTGAAATTCACATTTCACATGTAGTGGCCCTACTTAGTTGGCACCCTGCCTTATGGGAGGTGTGATGTCAACTTGCATCACACCTCCTAATCTATATATAGAGGTGGCCGGCCATATGCTTCACATTCATGCTAGATTCTCTTTTTTCCTCCAAAAAGTGTGATTTACTCATGTGTTGAAATTTCACATGACTCTCTCCTCACCTTCTCCACCAAATTTCGGACTTCAACACTTCTTCATCCTTTGGTGATCTAGATGACTAAGGGTTTATTAGAGCTTGCCTTCGGTATGTGGATCATTTCATTAGAGGATTGACAATTGGAAAGCTTTCCTCTTGAAGATCCACTGCAGGGTAGAAATTTTGGAGATGATTTTGGTGCACTTGCCGATCTTAGATTTTGCTGAAATGTTTACTAGAGATCCTCAGGGGTGTTGAGGAATAGCTGTCAAAGTTCAGCCAATTCGAAGGTGATTTGATGGGGCAAACATTGCCAGTTCTCTGCTGCACTAGGAAGAGATAGTTTTCAAGAGTTCAACATTGTCATCCTTCCTACCTTGAATTTTAAGTAATCAAGGTAATTTTCTGCAACCAAATCCATTTTAGAAGCATGATTTGATCCTTGGATTGAGTCTAGCCAAGTTTGATTTAGCTATTTTTGCTTTATTACTTGGATCTTTGTGCTATACTTGACTTCACAACATGCAATAAATTAGTAGCTGCCTGACCAATAACAAGTACAACAACATTTTGTCCGCTATATTATGTTTTCCTTTTTCTTGTTTGGCAAGCTCACCCTACTCCTGCATGCCACCCAGGCTCATCATAGGAAAATAACAATGGATAATGGGTCATAACACCCATAATGGTATAAAATTGGATGTGATTTATTATTTGAACAGTAAACACGAATGTCCCTATTTAGACCCTCATGATCATTCATTGTTTCATCCCATATGGAAGCTATTTGTTATTCAGTTGGAAGATTATGTGTTTTTTAATTGATATTGGGGTTTATTCAAAGCACAATTGTGTAATTCATTAAGTTATCCCATGATTTTAAACATATAAAAATACGAAAATAAGGATTATTTGCAAGGCACCTCAAAGAATATTAAGAGTATCAAGATCTAAATCAAATTTCTTTAATGCTTCTAAGTCAACATCATCTAATATGTCCAAGAAAAACAATTGCATTCTTTTCGGCAATTCAACTGAAGCACAAAATTGTTCAAACCTATGTGAAACCTGGCCATTTACTTTTAAACTATAAATTTCTTGATTATTCCAACAATAAGTGAGATCATATTTCATGCTAATGGAAGTTATGGCATGATTATTATTGTGTGTTCTGACTCTTCTGCGAAAGCGATGGCCTATGTCAGAAAGATCTGAGGTGAATAGATCATAGAGGATTCTATTGCAAGTTAAAGGAACAAAGGAAACCTCCTCTAGGAAACAACAAAAAACTTGGTGGTTCTTGATGAAGCTTAAAAGCACCACAATAGATGCAAGATGGTGCATTGGGCAATTCCCAAGCGATTGAGGCAATGTTAGAAAGCCCAGCAAAATGCTTCAACTGACGCATACTTTCAATATGCCTCCCATTGATAGGAATACATGTAATGTTATTATCTACCAAATAAATTTTGGAATATTTAATTTAATAAACTACAGTTCAATTATAATAAAGTATTTAATTCTTTAAATACACTAATAAAATAATAAAACATACCTAAGCATTCAACCTCACACGAATCATCAGTTATAGCTGTTGGGCAGCTCTTAATTGATTTGCAAATGAAATAAACGAGGTGTTTGTTGTCAAGTTTGAACTATTTCCATTAATTTATAAATTCAATTATTTAATTGGATTAATGTGCAATGAAGAAGCATTTACAATTATTGGATTAAACATACCTGCTGCACAATTTGCAGCATCTTCCGTGACTACAATATTGGATGAATTAATTGATGAAATATGTATTGAAGAGATAGTTTCGATGGTTCCATTAGAGGTATCTGTTGCAACGTTTGCAACATTTTCAAGAATTGAAATATTTAAGGATTCAACATGAGTATTATGATTAGAAGACATATATTCAGTTGCTGGACTGATGAAAGTTTGTTCATTTGTTAAAAAAATTCCATCATTTGCATTGAGATTACTCCTTGATGTTGTTTCATGTGTATTTGACACAACAACTTTATTTACAATAGAAACACAACACCTATTTTTCTCCCGCCGTCGTTGAAGGAAGAGTGTCTTCTCTTCTTTGGACATTGATTTATAAGTAAATCTAGCCTTTTCCCTATGCACTTTTCACCTTTCCTCATCTCGCTCCATGGCTAATAGTAAAGCATATATAAAAAGGCTAAAGTTTTAAATGAACAAAGAAGAAAATCCAACAAATGCAATAGAACAGAAATATTATGTTCTAACACTAATAATGCACTACATACAAAAGACCACCTTAAATAACAAACCTCATTATAGCATACATAGCTGCACAAAATTTCAATATAAATGCAAAGAGCCAAAGCAACAAAATATTAAAATAATATAATGACAACCAATGCAGCAAAAGAAAAATTATTACACCTTAACAACATTTCTTAGAAAGTAAAATAAAATGCAGAATTATTTACCTATCTTAAAAGCATAACATAGATACAGAAAGTTGACAATAAAGAACAGAATTATTAATAAATAGAAAATAAAAAATTGGGCAATACCCAAAATAGAAGCAAGTTAAAAAAGAATAACCACTTCTAGAGTCAAAATAAATAAAAGCAAATATAAACATCATTCATAAATATTACCTTAAGACAAATTCTCTTCACACAGCAAAAGAAGTCGCACACAACCCCAGCATTTTTTGGGTAACAAAGAAAAATAAATCCAACAGACATAAATTAAAGAAGGAAAAAACTCAAACAAAATAAACACAATTAAACATGAAACACATAAATACTCCATAAGTCATTGCTTAATTAAAAACTAATACAACAACAAACTTTGAAAAATAAAATAAAGAAGAAGCTTGTCCAAGCAAAAGCAAATAACAATCTGCCCAAGTTTTCAATTATTGTATTCTCCAAGATTATCATTATTAAACTATACATCAACAATAAAGTCACAAGGAAGAATTTATTTTGCATTCAAAATAGCGATACTTAGGTAAAAAAAAGTGTTATACTGTAATTTGTTAGTATCCCAGCAAACAAACTAAGAAAAAAAGCTCAAAACACCAAAAAAAATAAAAATGACTACTATGAAAGAGTTCTTAAACACACCAAACTCTATAGTTGAGCTATAAAACAAACTAAAAAACTCTAGAAAATTTTCTGTAAAGGAATAAGAAAGAAGACAGAAACAATTGCAAGAATTCAAAATCATAAAAAGGAAAAATAACAATAATACATGGATGAGATACGTCTTCTTGCAACATTGGAAGCAACAATCATTAAAAATATTAAAATCAATAACAGTGAAGCCAAAGTTAAATTTTATTACCATCTCCTACAAAAAATGATTAAATTATTTCAAAAATATTGCTAAAAGAAAATTTATATACCTTAAATTGGAAAAAAAAAATTCTAGATTGTATAATCCATAAGCAATAAAAGATAGAAAGGCACCCTAAGCCTTTTCCTCAAAACAACAAAAACTGAGAAGTATACAAAAACTATGAGAATTCAAAAGAAACAATGAGAATAGAAACCCTAAAGAAGTTTTAAATCAATAATATAAAAGTACAATTGAAATCTTTATTCATCAGCTCTCATAATAAAAGGCCATATTGTTAAACATGACATCCTAAACACAAACACTTACAAAACATATATACATTTAATGCATCTTTAAAAAGAAAACTCATATACAAGTCACATCATAAACTCATAAGAAGACTAACAAAGATATTCTATATATTTTAATTCTACGAAAAAACTTTTCAAAATAATCATCAACATTTAGGAAGAAAGACTAACATAAATATTTAGAATGAGAAACATAGAAGACATAAATATTAGAACTATTCAAGCAAACAAAACAAATTATCAAGATTAAGTCATAAAAACAAAAACCTTTTCCTATATAAGCAAATTCAAAATATCCATCAAAAGTGGGAGCATAACTCACTTGCTTGCCATGTAACAAAATATGTAATTTCATTTAGAATGATTAATTGAAAGTCAAAAGAGAGAATCTTAGTACAGATGAGAAAGATTCCTTCTGTAGAAATGATAGATAATATAGCATGAATATACATATTTACCAATATGTATAAGAAAGTCTATCGTATATATAGGTCAAAGCCAACTCAACCCTTGTGGGCTTGAAAATACATAAATACATTTCTACCTCGTTCTTTTTTGAGCTCTCTTACTCCCTAATTTAGAAAAAGAAATCCCCTTTCCCTTGCTTTCAAATGTTTTTTGGAAAAATAATGATATTATACTACATTATTAAACATGTGGTAGTAGAAATATTTTATTAAAGTAATTCTAATATATAATTTATTCTTAATTTGCGGCAACCTAGCGCATCTTCATTTTCATAAATACTTAAATTAATGTTTTGGTATTGTTATTATCACAAATATTATTAATATGTCCTTTGTAATTTAAGCTTCAGCATCTTATGTTGCAACTGTCAAAGGCTATATGAAAGCATCGGTCTCACTTAAATCATTTTGACAATAGTTTCAACAAAATAAAAGGGTAGATAGTGTGAGTGATAATATGCCTAAGAGAGGGGTGAATTAGGCTTAGGAGATTTTAATGCAACGAAAGTTTATCACTCAAAATACTTTTTGGCCTTTCAAAACTGTTTAAGTCTGTTGCAAAAAAAATAGTTTTAGTCACTGACTAAAATTTGTAAGTACCAATTAAGATACCAATCAAACCAGTGATAAATAAAACAGTAAAAACAGAAGTAAATAGACACTGGTATTTATAGAGGTTCAAGAAGCCTACATCCTCTACCTAAACGTTGACTTAGGATTTTAAGCCTGTCAAATTAATAAATGTATAAGAATATTTTTATAAATGATAACAGTAATTTGACAGTAATAAATAGTAAAGGATCATAAACACCGTAGCAGGGTGAAAAACCAGCTCTTAGCAAAGAGCTAAACCGGAATCCCAAATAAGATAAAGCAGATTCCAGAATACTGTGAAACCAGCCGCTTGGGAACAGGCCCGGGGAAATTTCTGCTAGATTCACTTGCATAACCCTTGTGGACTTATGCATGAGTTGTTGCCACTCCATACGGCAAGCTCTAATTTCTTCTTCCAGATCGAAACCAAGAACACTGTAGAAGATTTCAAACAGTACCGCCTTATTGGTTTCTTCACCTCGAGGTCCTTAGAGCAACCAAAGACCGATTTGTTCTCTTCACGGGGTCCCTCAAGAGCAGATACGACTCCCGTCCCTCTTCACCACTAGGTCCTTTGAGACACAAACTACTTTATCCTCATCTCCCCAAGGTCTGTCAAAGGCAAGTTTCACTTAATTTTCTTCACCACAAGGTCCCTCGAAAACACATGTAGAGCAAGGAATTAGCAATAATTAAGCACAAATCATGTGTGAGAGTATCACAAAATTCCTCAAGACACTTAACAACTTTCTTTCCTAACTTAGTGGTTCACTCTTTTTAATTACTGCATGATTTCACTTTTATATGCTTAAGTCCAACAACTATAAGTTCTCATTGAGGCAAGAATCTGTTGGAACTAAATAATGGAACAAGATAACTTTCGTAATCATGCATTTACTCCTTGAATAACAGATGAATCTATGATTTCAACATGATATGATTTCTTTCCTAAGTCATAAAGATGCTAATCAAACTAGAATCTTTAAGAGATCTTTTATTGATGGAAAGTACATTCCAGCACATGATAGATTCCAGTAGATATCATGTGAACAGATTGCAGCAAATAATATGGAAAGTCATTCATGCTTTCAGCACATAGTCATAGGAAAGTAATTTTGTCATAATCAAAATATTGAAAAATATCAAAGGGCTAACAATCTCCTCCTCTTTGATGATGACAAAATTTGAATAGAATGGAAAGATATCACCCGGACTTCCCCCTATCTATGTGCCCAAACTTTTCATGAGATGCAAAGGTAAGAAGCATTCTAATTGATTCTAACCTTGCAATTGGAGCAAACTTTTCATTATAGTCAATATCCTCTTACTGACTGTAGCTTTTTGCTACCAGTTTAGCTTTATTCTTAGTGACTTTACCGGTTTCATCTAGTTTATTTCTGAAATGAAACCCACTTGGTACCAATGACTAGATGGTCTGATGGTCGTTCTACCAGGTTCCAGATTTCATTCTTTCAAATTGAGTTAGTTCTTCTTTCATTATTTCAATCCAGAACGAATCTTTTAGTGCCTCCTTGATCCTTAGGTTAAATCATTGAAATGAGGGCACAGTTGGATTCATTTGGTGGAGCTTGTCTGGTTTTAGATCTGGTAGTTATTCCAGCTTGTGGATCTCCAATGATTTTGTCAGTAGGGTGACTAGAAGCATGTTTCAACTTTCTGGTTCTTTATTTAGCCCTTTCTACTAACTCGTTGGAATCAAGTTCATTAGTGGGATTTATTTCCTCAAATGATTCTGATTCCTCTTGATTTGATGTTGATGGCTCAGGGTTTGAAATCTTGATATGTTCTTCGAATCCTGCAACTTCATTGCTAAAGGTTTCCTTGGCATAAGATGGGTTAGTTCATCAAACGTAACATGCGTGGATTCTTGAACAGTTATTTTCCTTCTATCAAAAACACGATAGGCTTTACTATGCATTGAGTGACCAACAAAGATAGCTCATCAATTTTGGAATCAAACTTTGTCAAATAATCTCTATCATTAAGAATGTAACATTTTTTACCAAAGACACGAAAATAGAAAATATTTTGGAACTTTAACGTGCCACAGTTCATATGGGATTTTTCTCAAAAGTGGTCTTAAGAAGATACAATTTGACACATAACAAGTTGTATTCATAGCTTCACCCCAAAAAGATTTTGGAATATCATATTCATTAAGCATAGTTCTAGCCGCTTCTTGCAAAATTCGATTTTTCCTTTCAATTACCCTATTTTCTTGGGGAGTCTTAGGAGTAGAGAAATCATGAATGTAACCATGTTCTTCACAAAACATAGTAAAACTTATTTATCAAACTCAGTTCCATGGTCACTTTGAATTTTTTTAATGAAATAATCCTTTTTATTTTGAAGCCTTTTAGTGTTGCAATGAAAGCATTTAGAGCATCATTTTTATAAGCAAGAAATAGAACCCACGTAAAATGATAAAAATCATCTACTATGACAAACATATATCTTTTATGTAGCACCCCCATTCGGGATAGCATCTAAACTAATGCGCCATTCAGTTCAATCTTAAATCACGTAGAATCTTCTCAATGCAAAACACAACTAAAATCCATAGTCAAACTAACCTAATCAAAAGGTTAGTCACAAATCACAATAATACCCAAATGCCTAGGTCATCGACAATCTAGGCTTTGATACCACCTCTGTAGCACCCCCACTCAGGATAGCATCTCAACTTAGGTGCTATCCCGAGTGGGGGTGCTATATTTTACTTCCAAGGGAAGTAATTTTCATTGGTCCGAATAGGTCAATGTGTAGAAGTTCCAGCGAACTGAAAGTTTTGACCTCATTCTTTAGTTTGAAAGATGTTCGGATTTGCTTCCCTTTTTGGCTTGCATCACTCATCCTGTCCTTGGAGAAATTTAACTTGGGTACCCCTTTGACAAGATCTTTCTTTGTGAGATTAGACATAAGTTTCATGTTTACGTGGCTTATTCGTCTATGCCATTTCTAGCATTCTTTATCTGAAACAACTAAATATTCCACATTTTGACAAGTTAAATCATCAAGGGTTATACAATAAACATTTCCATCCCTAGTAGCAGTAAAAACCAATTTCTCATTTTGCTTGATAACAAAGTGAGAATGATGGAATTTAACCTCATAACCTTTATCGCACAGTTGACTGATACTGAGCAAGTTATGCTTAAGGCCTTCAACAAGCCATACATTATCAATGGAGGTACCAGTGTGCTTACCAATAGTACTTTACCTATTATGCGTCCTTTTGTGTTGTCTGCATAGAGAACATTTCCTGCAGAACAATCATTAAGCTTAAGAAACATGGACGCATCCCCCGTCATATGCCTGGAATATCCACTATCCAAGTACCACTTCTATTTTTGAAAATATTCCTTGGCATGTACCTATAAGGAATCAGTTTGTTTTAGGTTCCCAAACTATGTTGGGTCCTTCATGGTTAGTAGCAGATAATTTTCTTACCCAAACAAACTTGGTACCGATAAGTTTCTTAATCGAACATCTATAATTGACATGACTAGATCTACCATAAGCAAAATAGGGTTTTCGAACTGGTTTGAAATTCATTCTAACAGTTGTTGAAATCGGTTTGGTTTTTCTTTGATTCATGTTGTTTCTGAGATTTCAACCCTTCTTAACATTATGTCTAGGTGGAACATGCACATGTGTGTATATGATACTGATGGAACATTCACCTAAATCATCCTCAACATGAAAACATTCTTCAACAATCATTTTTCCTTCGATTTCACAACTCATATTTTCAACTTGCTTCTTCAAGCAATTATTCTCTTTAATAATAGTCCACTTTTTCTTGCAAAGCTTTATTTTTATCAACAAGCATTTTAACACGAATTTCGTAAAACTTAAGCAATTTTTGCACATCCTCATCAATGTCAATTTCATCACTAGAATCATAATCAGAACATGAAGAGATACTTACTTGATTTATCGTGAAGCAATTCTCTTCATTGTCAAATTGTTCACCATCAGATTGGTCTCATGTGGTTGCCATCGCCTTAGCTTTGGCTTGTTTTGCATATTTCTTCAATCGAGGATAATCTAGTTTTCTATGCCTGATTTCATTACATTTGTAGTAGCAAGGTGGCTTAGTATTTGGAGTTACCGGATTGGTTCTTTTCGATTTTGATTTTTTTTTTTTTTGGAATTTTCTTTTGAGGTTCGTTAATTACTTTAGTCTTTGGGAAATTAGAATGATTTCATCCTCAACCTAGTTCTCATCAAGATCTTCTTGAAGTTTTGATTTAGAATCATGACTGGTATTGAAAGCAACATTTTTTTTATCTTTGTTTCCAAACCTTCATCTTTATTTAGCAGCGTTATCTCATGGGATGAGAGAGATACAATCAGTTCACTCATGGTCATTCTGCTAAGATCCTGAGCATTCCGAATAGCAGTAACTTTTGGCGTCTATTTCTTTGGAAGCAATCTAAGAATCTTCCGGACTTGCTCATCTTCATTTATAGTTCTACCGAGTGCGAACATAGGATTTATGATTTCCATGAAACACTCGTACATCTGAGTTATGGTCTAATCAGGTTTCATTTAGAACATTTCATACTTGTGAATGAGAAGAGCAACCTTTTCTTGTTGAACCCGACTAGTACCTTGGATGGGTCACTAGTGATATTTCCCACATTTGCTTTGCTGTAGCACATTTATTGATTCAGTTGTATTCCTCTTTGGTGAAAGTGCATGACAGAATGTTTTTGGCCTTTGCATTCATTAAAATAGCCTTTTATCATCATTGGTAAATTCACATCACTCATTTGGAATCATCTGTCTGTCAACTAATTTTTTTGGAACTGTCAGCCCTTCATTGACCACGTCCCATAAATCAAAACCCAGGGTAATTATGTATTCTTGCATTTAATTTTTTCACGTAGCATAATTGGAACCATCAAAAAGTGGAGGTCAGTTGTGTGATTGCTCTTCTACAAAGACATCAAGAGTATCAACGGCCATATGATGTTTTACTCTCGTTGTTACACCACAATATGGAGAATCACTACTCCGATGCCAATTGTGAGTGATAATATGCCTAATAGATAGGTGAATTAGGGTTAAGAGATTTTAATGCAGTGGAGGTTTATCACTCAAAATACTTTTTGGCCTTTTAAAACTATTTAAGTCTGTTGCAGAAAAAATAGTTTTAATTACTGACTAAAATTTGTAAATACCAGTTAGACCAGTGATAAGTAAAACAGTAAAAGCAAAAGTAAATATACACTGGTCTTATAGAGGTTCGACAAGCTTACATCCTCTACGTAAACTTTCACTTAGGATTTTCAATTTGTCAAATTAATAAATGCATAAGAATGCTTTTAGAGATGATAACAGTAATTTGACAGTAATAAATAGTAAAAGATCATAAATACCCTAGTAGGGTGAAAGACTAGCTATTCGTAAAGAGCTAAACTGAAATCCCAAATGGGATAAGGCAAATTCCAGAATACTGTAAAACCAGCCGCTTGTGAATAGGCCAGGGGGAACTTCTGCTAGATTCACTTGCACAACCTCTGTGGACTGATGCATGAGTTGTTGCCACTCCGTACGGCAAGCTCTAGTCTCTTCTTCCAAATCGAAACCAAGAAGATTGCAGAAGATTCCAAATAGTATCGCCCTACTGGTTTCTTCACCAGAGGTCCTCAGGGCAACCAAGCATCGATTTGTTCTCTTCACGGGGTCCCTCGAGAGCAGATATGACTCTCGTCCCTCTTCACCAGTAGGTCCTTTGAGACACAAACTGCCTTGTCCTCATCTCCCCAAGGTCCATCGAAGGCAAGTTACACTTGACCTTCTTCACCACAAGATCCCTCAAAAACACACATAGAGCAAGGAATTAGCAACTCGGCAAGACACTTAACAAGTTTCTCTCCCGACTTAGTGATTCACTCTTTTTAATTGCTACATGATTTCACTTTTATATGCTTAAGTCCAATGACTATAAGTTCACATTGAGGCAGGAATCCGTTGGAACTAAATAAGGGAACAAGATAACTTTGGTAATTATGCATGTACTCCTTAAATAGTAGATGAATCAGTAATTTTAGCATGACGTGATTTCTTTCCTAAGTCATAAAGATGCTAATCAAACTAGAATCTTTAAGAGATCTTTTATTTATGGAAAGTAAATTCTAGCGCATGACGTATTCCAGCATATATCATGTGAACAGATTGCAACAAATAATATGGAAAGTCATTCATACTTTTAGTACATAATCATAGGAAAGTAATTTTGTCATAATCAAAATATTGAAACATCGAAGGGTTAACAGATAGCACAGTAGAATGCAAATATGAAATTAGAATAAACATCATTATCTTTGCTATGCTCATTTTAGCTCTGCATGCCTGTATTGTACATAATTTGTTTTTTTTAAAGAAAAACATAGGCATAAAATAGATACTCTGATCATTAGAAACAATTTTTTATCTATTCCACTTAAGACTTAACAAATTATTTTTATTGTATCTATAAAAGTAAATTTAATTGCTTAAAGCTCGATAACTATAGTTCCATTGCAAACAATGCACAATCATAACTAATGAAGAAAAGAAAATTCAAAGATTTTTTTGGAGGAAAACTACAGCAATTAAACAGAGCAAATTGCAAATAGTTTAAAATAAAAATGGATAAAATAAATGGCCATACCTTGTTGAAATTAGCCTTCTCCTAAAACAAAATGCAAATAGCAATCCTAGTTAAAAAATAAATAAATAAAACAAAAACATAATTAAAGTTATTTTCTTATCAACTATCATAAAAACAGATCATATTATTAAAGAAAACATACTTAACATACACATATACATATAAAAACATAATTGATACTTGTTGAAAAGACAAGTTCATATATAAGTTATAATCTAAACCTCTTAAAAAAAAAAAAAACATAATTGAAGTTATTTTCTTATCAACTATCATAAAAACAGATCATATTATTATACAAAACATACTTAACATACACATATACATATAAAAACATAATTGATACTACTTGAAAAGACAAGTTCATATATAAGTTATAATCTAAACCTCTAAAACAATCAATAAATAAAACAAAAACATAATTGAAGTTATTTTCTTGTCAACTATCATAAAAATAGATCATATTATTAAACAAAACATACTTAACATACACATATACATATAAAAACACAATTGATACTTCTTGAAAAGACAATAATCTAAACCTCTAAAAAAATCAATACAAGTTGTCTAGCTCCAGGCATTCATTCTATGAATAAACTGCTAAAAACCATCACCATATTATTGAAGAATAAAGATGAACAAGAATCTTTTGAAAAAGAAACCAAAAAGATAGAAATATAGCTAGAATTTAAGAAAACAAAAGCCAGATCATAAACATCAACTGATAAAAGGCAATAATTCTTTAAAAAAACAAAAATTAAAATACACAGAAATCAACACTATCATAGAGAAAAGTGGGGGAAAAAAAATAGAGAAGCCTATAGTCATCCCATGCATGCTATAAACATAAAGAAGAAAGAAAAAGTAGAACCTTAGAACCGACAAAAACTGCACACAAGAAACACTTAAAGCCCTCAAACTAATATAGTTAATTTTTTCTGAAACTGAAACATAATTTTTCAAAAAATGGAAGCTGACATTCCTCAACTTGACCATTTACAAGATTAGAGCAAACAACATATACTCATCAAAAACACCCAAAGAAAAATGCTAAGAAGCCGGAGAAATAAAAAAAATAGTTAGTAAGCCAAAAACCATTACCCAAAACAGCCAAGAAACCTTGTAAAATCAAAGCTTGTAGATTATTTTTAAAAAAGAAAAACAGCCAAAGAAGAACAACTTAATGCATAACACATGCCTCTTTCTAATAACATATACACCAAAATCATCAGAAAGACACCAAGAGCAAGAAGAATGCCAAAAAAAATAAATAAATCAACTGACCACCTTCCATAATAGGCAAAATCCCAAAAGCAGAAATGAAAGCAAATGATAGGTAAAAAGAGCAAAATGCAACAATTTTTTTGTAAGTACAAAAAGACATTAGAAAAAAGAAAGAATGGACGTTGAATAACCACTTCCTTGTGCAGCAAAACTACAAAAATATCCACTCCGTACCTAGCATAGTAAGATGAGGAGAGGGTGATATACATCTTTTTTTTTTCCTTTTTCCATCCTTGTGCAATAAGCCAGCCAAAAATCCCAAGCTTTTTTGTATATGCAGCCTGCAACCACCCATCAACCACTCCCCCTAAATTCATATATGTACATACCAAACCCAATGAGAAAAGCCCTAATTTCAGTGCCCTCTTCTCTCTCTATTTCCACACCGTGAAAGAGAGCCCCCAAAAAGCGAACAAGACCTATCCTCACAAACATGCAAAAAATAAAAAATAAAAAATACAACAACAGGAAGCACAAGAGTAGCGTTTCTTCTCACTTTCCATAAAGCCAGTGTTTTTTAATGCCTTTAATCTCAGCAGTAAAAATCCAATAGCAGAAAGCACAACCAACCGTAGCAGCGACTATGCAAAACAGCGTCATTTTAGAAACCCCGCAAGGGAGAAAAAAATGAAAATAAGTTGAGGACGCATGGGATAACTGTTGCCATGTTCATACACTTTTATAGAATAGAGTAATATATCCAAAATGCATTTTTAAGTAAAGATCGATTATTGGGAGTACTATTTTTCTATATATGTATGGTACGTAGTCTTTTGGGCGGGAAATTGTAATTTACCTCTATAATTATTAATCGTAATTAATTACATAGAAAAGTCTACATAAGTGGCTCATTAAAATATAGTTTTCAAATTAGATAACTTTGAGTTTAGGTTTCTACAACTGATGACAAAGATCTCAAGAACACCATATATGAATTAATACCATATAATTAATTATCATGTCGGCCATAGGGTATACTTTAATCAATAATTTGATATAAAACATATCAAATTAAATAGCATGAAAAAGAAAATAAATAAAAGGAGGCAGGTGAAGAATCGTCTCAAGTGTTTGAGTAAAAGACGAAAACAAACATGCTATAACGCTCTTTTTTCTCTTACATACATGAATAATTATATGATTTTATGCAGTGGAAACGCTACACAAATTGGAAAATACATCCTCTCTTCTGTTACTATATTATATGATTAATCACATGTGGCATTTTAATTTGCTTTTATTTTCATTTGTCAATATTAGTTCTTGCTAGCATGAAACAACCCAGGTTTTGCTGTGAATGTGAGATTGACTTTTTCCTATAAATGCCCCCAATTTTCGCTTGAAATAATAAGAACAGCTTGTGGCTATCAAATTAGATAATTTGCAATTTAAAAAAGAGAGAAAGAAGAAAATGGGGTCAGCATTTCATAATTGTCAGCAACATAGAATTTTGCTTCTTAGATTGCAAGTTAAGTATGAAAATAGTGACTATTCAAGTCCACATTGCTGCGTAGAATGGGCTAAGCATTTGAACAGAAAAGTTGAATGATAGAATTTTCTTCTTGAATATTCTTTGTGTTTTAAAAAATAAGCAATTTACCCCTTTATGGAAAATAAATATTCAAAATACCTCCCTATGTTTCAAAAAACTACGCACACCGTCTCCCCCCTCTCATTTGCTGTCCATTTAATATAATTTTAATATGAAAAGACTAATTTACCCTTAATCATTTAATATATTTCCAATTCAATTTAAATAACCTTTCATTATCATTTTTTTTCTTTCATTCTTTTCTTTTCTTTTTATTTCTCATTTCTCTTTTCTTCCATTATTGCATATATTTCTCATTTTATACATATATATATATATATTTATCATTATTTCTCATTTCTCATTTCTCATTATTTCATATATTCTCATTTTATACATATATAAATTTATTTATAAAATTAAAATTACTTTTATTTTTATCTTATCAATTATATTCATCTTTCTTTCTATTAATTCATTCCAAAGTAAATACAATTTAAATTTCATAAAAATATATAACATATTTTTTATTTATACTTAAATACATATATAGCATATATATATACATATATATAAATTTATCTATAAAATTTAAATAACTTTTATTGATATATTTTTTCTTTCTAATTATTCATTTCAAATTAAATATTGTATATTTATTAAAATATATATAATATTTATATACATATATATTTTTGTTGATAAGAGAGATATATATATATTAGTATATATGATGTTATTATCATATATATATATTGTATATTTATTAAAATATATATAATATTTATATACATATATATTTTTGTTGATAAGATATATATATATATTAGTATATATGATGTTATTATCATTATATATATATAATTATTTAATAACATCATCTTTATATAAATTTATCTATAAAATTTAAATAATTTTTATTTATATATTTTTCTTTCTAATTATTCATTTCAAATTAAATATTATATATATTTATATACATATGTATTTTTGTTGATAAGATATTTATATGTATATTAGTATATATGATGTTATTATATATGATAATATATATAATTATTTAATAACATCATCTTTATATAAATTTATCTATAAAATTTAAACAACTTTTATTTATATCCTTTTTTTTGTAATTATTTATTTTAAATTAAATATTATATATTTATGAAAATATATATTATATTTATATACATATATATTTTATAAGATAGTTATATTTATATATTTATTATCATATATATATATATGATAATATATATAATAATATATACATTATAATACATATATAATTAATATATTTAATTATTTAATAACATATATATAATACAAAATCCTACCCACACACACCCCACCCTGTCTTCCCAAACTTTACGGGCTGCCACGACAGCATTGTGGCCAGATCTGGCCAGATTCGGCCACTAGCTGCCATGGCCAATGTAGCCATAGCGGCCATGTTTGATGGCGGCCGACGACCATCATTTGTTTTTTGTTTTTTGTTCTTGTTTTTAATCATCATTTCAAGTACCGGCAGGAGCTGCTGGCGGTGTCTACCGGCTGTCGGTGAGGTAGTCATTTATATATATAATTGTGTATATATACACTTATATATAATATATATATACACATTATAATATGATAATATATTATAATTTATATATATATTTTAAAAAATATAATGTGATTTGATCTAAACCGTTGATTTTTTAAAAGAAGATCCAACAGTCGATTAATAAGAGCACAATTGTCTTTTTATATAGAAAAATTTAAGCCCAGATGCACGCACAAGCCCGTGTCCTACACCCACGCTCTTAGGTGGTTCGTTGCATGATATTTTAAAATATGAGAGTGTTCTTTATCTTTTTTTTTTTTTTCCCATAGGGAGGTGATTTGCCTATTTTTCTTAACATAGGGGGTTATTTGTAAAAATCCCCCTCTCTTTTGTTCCTATATTACATGATTATAAGACATGTGGCATTTTAATTTGTGTTTATTTTAATTTGTGAATATTAGTTCTTGCTAGCATGAAACAACCCAGGTTTTGCTGTGAATGTGAGATTGACTTTTTCCTATAAATGCCCCCAATTTTCGCTTGAAATCATAAGAACAGCTTGTAGCTATCAAATTAGATAATTTGTAATTTAAAAAAGAGAGAGAGAAGAAAGTCGGGTCAGCATTTCATAATGGTCAATAACATAGAATTTTGCTCCTTAGATCAGCAAGTTAAGTATGAAAATAGTGACTTTTCAAGTCAACATTGCTGCGTGAATTGTAATTGAGTGCTAGAATTTTCCTTTTTAATTTATGGCTAAGCATTTGAACAGAAAAGTGGAATGATAGAATTTTCTTCTTGATTACATTGTATTGGAAAGCTTTTAGCCCACCTAGTTTACTATATATATGTATGTAATGTTTTCCAGCAGCATGCAGCAACTATATTTTTAAGAGCAGTAAAAACTTTCTAATATTACGTTGTATATATATATTTTAGCCTTCAATTTTTCAATTTCTGATCTCTCAAATAATATGGTTACACCCCGTAATAGCTTGTAGTTATACGTACAGTTTCTTGCAATCAGCAAATTGAAAAGATGGAAGCCCACGTGCAAGTAATCTCAAGGGAGACCATCAAGCCCTCATCCGAAACCCCCCATCACCTCAGAAAGTTGAAATTTTCGTACTTTGATCAATTAGCACCCTCTATGTATGTTCCCCTCATCTTCTTCTACCAAGCTGATGAGCTGAGAGGCTTGACTTGTTCTAACCATCTTCAAATTTCTCAAAAGCTGAAACAATCTCTCTCAAACACTTTAACTTCATTCTATCCATTAGCAGGAAGGATTGAAGATAATTTCTTCCTTGATTGTAGTGATGCCGGTGTTGAGTTCATCGAAGCTCGAGTTCATTCTCATCTCATGGATGTAATAAAAGAGCCCAACATGGATGATTCCATGTTGAAGCAGTACCTTCCCGTGAATCCTACTTGTGCAGGCAACAGCCATGGTGAAGGGCTCCTTTTCTATGCTCAAATCACTTTCTTTGATTGTGGAGGAATTGCTCTCGGGCTGTGCATTTTGCATAAAATAGCTGACTTCACGTCTATAATGGCATTCATTAATGCGTGGGCAGCCACATGCCGAGGAGAAGCTGAATTTTCTAGATTCAGTTTTGATCTGGCTAGCTATTTCCCAGCCATGGATAACCTTCCAGGCTCTGATTCCTGGGAATTCGCCATGTCTGATGAAAAGTTCATGACGAAAAGGCTTGTGTTTGATAAGGAAAAATTGGCAGCTCTTAAAAAAGCTGCATTGATATCTGGATCAACTGTGAAGGATCCAACTCGAGTGGAACTCGTCTCAGCTTTTATCTGGAAACATTTCATGGAGATGTCTAAAAGAAATTCTGTTGCAATTCATGGAGTGAACTTGAGAACAAGAAAGAGCCCACCTCAATCTCTTGAAAATATTTTTGGGAACAGCTTCATGTTATCATCGGCTTTCTCCAATACTAATAATAAGAACGTTGAAGTATTTCATGAGGTTGTAAGCAAATTGAGAGGCTCCATAAGAAAAATCGATGATGAATATATTACAAAAGCACAAAGCGGAGATAATTATATGAATGATCTCAATTGGTTTTCTCTAATTATGAACGGAGAATTGGAGTTGTGTCCCTTCAGCAGCTGGTGTAGGTTTCCTGTTTATGAAGTGGATTACGGCTGGGGAAACCCAACTTGTTTTTGCACCGCAACCTTGCCAGTAAAGAATCTTACAAATTTGGTGACCAGTAAATGCGGAGAGGGCATAGAAGCTTGGGTCAACATGGAACAAGACAGCCTAGAAATGCTTGAAACAAAAATCAAACTTATTTCCACTAATGTAATGGATATGTGTTGAAGAGATGGCGTTTTAGTTCTTTTAATAAAGATTTTAGCAGAAAATCATGAAATAAGTTAGGATTAGTATTTATCTTTAAAAAACTATGGACTAAGTTAGCATTGTCTGCCATCTTTATCTTTTTGTTTTCAATCTTTATATTTTTGTTTTCCATTTGTAAGAGATGGACATGAAAATAGGAAAAGAAGTTATTCTTTTTTTGTATAAGAAATAAAATATATCAATCTTCCTCAATCTCTCCATGCGCATTATTAATGCCTTATTTTTAAATTTTGAACTCACCAAGTGGTAACAGAGTCATACTCATGATTCTAAGTGAAAACCAAGAGATTTACTCAAAAACCATCACCTTTTCTATAACCATACTTCATAATGGCAACCGAGAGTATTTCCTTGATAGCCCAACAGGCCTTGTCTTCATTGAAGAAAGACCAATAACTCCACCTCATCGAGACCATCCTTTGGTACGAATTAGAGCTCATATTGTAGAAAGGACCACAAGGTTAAAGCAGTGACTCTAATCCAGTGCTTGTAAGAATTATGGCTTGTAAGACTGCTAAAGAAGCTTGGGACAAGCTCAAATTAGAATATCAAGGAAGTGAGAGAACCTACAAATGTAAATTTTGAACTTAAAAAAGGGAAATTGAGTCTCTAAGCATGCAAGAAGATGATTCTGTCACTCAATCCATGTCAACAGCTTATCTTCAAAGTGTTCAATTTTGGTCAGATATATTACCACTAGGGCAGTCAATGGAGCGGATTGATTCAAATTCGATCTGATTATTTAGGATCTTTAATCGATAAAAGATTAAATGGATATGATTCGATTAAAAAAGTTCATAATCCAAAATAAATGGAGCGGATATAGATATGGGTCGATCCGATCCATTAATTCGAATCCGAATATATTTAGTATTTGACATATATAGTATTATACATATGTATATATAGGGTCCTATAATAATGTCAATGTGAACATTTAGATGAAGGAAGTAATGCACTCATATGCAATATATCAAATCAGGTGTTTTTCATATAAATTGTTAGATTTTGAAGTTATTTACAACATAATTACATCACTCGTTTATCTATTTTTATAACAAAAATGATGCGGGAAGAATAATGAGTAGGAGCCGAATGCAATAATATGGCAAGAATGCAATGCAAATCTCAATTTGATCAAAATGAATTTCTTTTTTATAAAACTTTGAGTCTATAGTTAGTTGATTGAATAATCAAGTATAACTATATATTTATAATGCCATTTAAGTACTATTATCAGCAATGGAACCTAAAATATAATGACATTAGTGAATGAATGTGATTAAGTTAAATTCTATTGTTGTTTTTAAATGATCAATAGACTTGAAAATTTATTCATTAATCTGTTGTATATTTTTTTTTAAGGATGATTGTTTTGAATTTGGATTCTATTAAATTTTTAGAAAAATAATAAATATGTGATGATTCTTGAATATTCAAATTTGGAATTTTTTGGATATCTGATAGATATCCAACTTTTATTTGGATCCGCATATGGTTATACCAATTATAGATCCGATGGATCTTGGATGGAATTTGGATCTAACATATTACTTTTGAATTCGAATTTAGATCTAGCATGACCCGGTTTGAATCCGACTCATTGACAACCCTAATTAATATTTAAAAGTGTGTGGGTGTTATCTTTCTCTTTTCTTAAATTCTTATAAAGAGGCTGATGTGGGCCTACCTGTTTCTCTATTTGGGCTTAATATATAGGCCCAACCAGCAACTATTAATAAGAAACTAGCCTAGAAACAAATGAATCCCAATGTCAAATATGCAAATCCTAAGAATGTTCTCGGCTCAAACCTAGTAACTGCTCTATTGGGACTTTTGTGATCATGGGCTCGACCCCAAGCAACAATCATATGTATATGCTCTTAGATCAACATCTTATTCAACATCTTAGATTTTATAGACCTTGTAACCCTAAAGTTCTCTTCTATAAATAATTCCTCATTTGCCATTTTCAGGTAAACTCTACAAACGTATTCAATTTAAATTTTCTAGCAAGCTCTTTTATATCCATTTGCTCAGTTGAACATTGGACTGCTAAGATTATTCCTAGCACCCCTAACGGCTAAAGGATACAGGTTCAGATGTTGGCTTGCTGAAAGCTTGGAAAATGTTCTTTCTCACTGGGTTTGGTCTTTCTCGTTCAAATCTCAGGTGAGGTCATTCAAACCTTCCTCATTTGACGCTATCTATTGGAACTCTCTATTAGCTATCGTTTAGGTCCTATGGAGGAAACTCCATAGAAAAATTATAAAGAGCCACAACAACTAGCTTTGGCTCTATATTTATATATCTCTTAACCAACTGTCGGGACAACTGTCATCCAATTGACCTGTAGTGAAAGAGATCGTTATGCTAACACAAATCCTATCAGTGGAGTGGGGATAAAAGCTGCTGGAAGGACAACGCGCCAAGGGTATCTCTCACATCATTCGCCGTTTTCTGTGTTCTAGTCCCAACTTCAGCTGCCGACTGCAAACCCATATCTTTCCATGATACTTATTTTCTTTGAAGCATGCACAATATCCAACTCATGAGAATTGCCCTCTGCCTTAGGAGCATCGAGATGAGCATTAACCCGAGCATTCTTAAGAATCAGATAGTCTTAGCACCTATATTAAAATGTTCACTCATTTGCACACAGAGCTTGAAGCGCACTAAAGATTCATTTGACCGACCATATTCCAATCAAAATGATAGAACACAGTGCAGGAGCTAAACAACCAAGAGGAACAACTTAGTCAAAAGCTTGATAACTTGGAAAGAAGAAAATTTGGAGAGTCTACCTTGCATAAGAGAGACTCACCATTTTGTATTGATATTCTCAGCAGGACTCTTCCTTATGGTTTCAAAATTCTTGACCTCCCAAAATATCACAGGGATAGTAACCTTCAGGAGCACCAGTACCATTGAGAACATTATGTAGCTACATAGTCAATCTGACGCAATCAATAGCTAGAACTTCATCACGACCGTAGTGGGTAGAGTACATGAATGATTCACAAACTTACTTGCAGGAATTGTTGTATCTTATGATCAGTTATCCCAAAATTTCTACATCATGTTGCCAGAAAAATAAGGCAAAAAGATTTGCTACCTATCTCTTTCACCATTAGGCTGCAGGATGATGAATCGTTGAAGCTTTCATAAACTATTTCAATAAAAAAATTGGTCCCTAATCTCAAGGCTATGTGATTATTAGTATCCAAATCCATAGACTTCTTCTTCTTCTTCTTCTTCTTTTAATTTATACACATGCACACACATCAAAAGCCCGTTCGGACTCGAACTCTTGAACTCCCACATTATGTAGGAAACTTATGCTATTAGGCCATAGGCCACTCAACAAATCCATAGACTTAATTACTTAAAAAGGGACCATTCACATCAGCTTTGGCTAGAGAACAACCATTTGACATTGAGAACTTAATTACCATGGCTGAAATGTACATACATGAGAAAGAAATGAATTTACTGAAAGATGAAGAATGGAACAAAAATATGAACAAAGAAGTAGAGAAGAATGATCCAGAAAATCCCAAGGAAAAAGTAAGGGCAGAACAAGTCTCAGTCCGAAAAAGACCAGCAACATTCCTCTCGTATTTAGAGATTCCATGACTATGCCCTCAAATCACAGATGTTTATGACCATTAAACATGAGCTCTGGTGGCGAAAGAAGCAAAAATCTACTCCAGGGAAAAAGCAATCAAATAAATGTTACAACCACAAGGATCATGGCAGAAAAAAGATACTTGAAAAGACTTTGCAGAAAAAAGATAAAACGAAGGAAGAAGGTGATCAAGATAATTAAGTTCTTGGGATCTCTAGTCATCATGGTTGGGTTTCCGCTCTGATGGTCCTTAATCCATTAGTATTTTAAGTTTATTCCCCTTTGCAAGCATTTGATCTCTAGGCAAGCTTTTTGTTAATGGATTTGCTAAATTCTCCTTATATTTCACATAATTAGTAGATCATTTCGTTAAAGATCAATTGCCTAATAGTATTGTTTCTTGTTATCTATGTTAAGACTTACCATTATACATATTGTTTTTTGACCTTCCAACACTTGATCGACTATCAAAATATATCACGATAGTAGGTACTGACTTGTGCCAACATGTCCCCTAAGAAATTGCAATACCGTTCTATTTCTTCTCTAGTGTTATCTAAAGATATAAACCCAGACTCCAATATGGATCGAGCTATACATGTTTGTTTAGAGGACTTACAAGACGCAATAGCTCCACCTAAAGTAAATATATATAACCACTTGTGGACTTAGTGTCTTTTATATTTGATATCGAATTTACATTATTGTATCCTTGTAATACAATTGGATATCTAGTATAATGTAATCCATAATTTGAGGTGTATTTTAGGTATCTCAAAACTCTAATCAATGTCTCTTACTAGTTATTACTTAGGTCACTCGTGAATCTAATTAATTTATTAACCGTGCATATGATATCCGGACGTATGTAATTCATCAAGTACATCAAACTACCTATTATCCTCAAATACTATATTTGTGATACAAGCTCTCCTCATTTTTTTTTGCTTAATTCAAACTTAAGTTTATTAGCATTTTAACTGAAGGACTATTATACCCATCAAACTTTTTGAGGATTTTCTCAACAAAATGAGATTGTGGTATAACAAGTTGTTCTAATGTCTTTATTATTTTAATTCCAAAAGTGATATCTATCATATTCATATCTTTCATATCAAAATGCTTTATGATCATTTTCATTGTAATCATGATAACATCATGATTACTTCCCATGTATAGACATACTATAATTAATTTATTTGTCTTGTCTTTTACGCATATGTACTTGTTGCATTCATTGACCTTAAAATCATTTGATAATATAGTCTTATCAAATATTTTATCTCTTTGCTTTGAAGCTTGTTTAAGTCTATATAGAGACTTAACGAGCCTACGCATCTTTCTTTCTTATCTCATGAAACAACATATCATTCTAGTTATTCCATGTGTATTTCTTCTCCTAGTTCACCATTGAGAAAGGTATTTTAATATCCATTTGATGTACTTCAAGGTTATGCAGAGGTAAAGATGCCATGAGCACACTAATGGATATGATTCTTGTTATTGGCGAATATGTATCTAAGAATCCTTGTTTTTTTAACGCTTTGCCTATTGACCTAGACTTATATTTATCAATAGATCCATCAACTTTATATTTTTTTTAAAGAATCCACTTACAGCCTAGTGGCTGATTGCCAAGTGTTAATTCTCAAGTGTGATTTTGCATATTAGAGTCTATTTTACTACTAATAGCTTCTCTCTAAAATGGTGCTTCTAGACTCTGAAAAGCTTCACTAATGGTCCTTAGTTCACTTTCCAGCATGTATATCATAAAGCCAGGACCAAATGCTTTAGGTGTTTTGGCCCTCTTGCGATGTCTTGATTCTGTGTTAGTTTAATGAGAATCGCTTGTTTATTCATATGTTTTTTTTATGAGAATTTATCTCTTCTTTCTTTGCAAGGAAATATATCTTTCAAAAGTACAACATTCCGTGACTTAATGACCATAACTTCATTTATACCCAGGAACTACTAACTTATTCGCCAAGGTAGTCGATATTGTTATTGGCATACCGAAAGAACAAACAATCAACAATCTTAGCCCAAATTTTACATGTTTCGGCTTAGGTACTTTGACTTCAGCGAAATATCGCCACACTTTGAGGCACTTGTAGAAAGGCTTATGACCTTCAAAGCTTTTGTGCAAAATCTTCAATATGTGGTTAGTCGAAAGAGCAACTTCATCCCACATGTTTTGCTGTGGTCCAAATCTTACTAATATAACATTCTTCATTTCCTTTATAAAATTATTTTTCCTTTCCGCCATACCATTTGATTGAGGCGAATAAGGAGTTACTGTTTGATGAATAATATTAAATTTTGTGCATAATTCTTCAAACAGTTTCCATATTCTCCACTACTATCACTAGGAATAGTCTTTATTCATTTGCTAAGTTCATTTTCAACTTAAATTTTATATAGGGGTGGCAAATGAGTGGGTTGGGGTTTGAAATGATTTAGGTTCAAAATGGGCTTATATTCATGGGTTAAAAATGGGTTGGGTTGAAAATGAGTTGAGTCCGTTTTGGTGCGAGTCCAATACAAAAAAATCATAATCTTTTATTAAATACATTACTACATTATTTTGTTAATGATGATCTTTTTATCTTTATTTCATGTATGTTAATTAATTATTATCATAATTCTTACTTATAAACATCCCAAATAAGTAATGAGTAAGGTAAAAATTGTACTGACTTAAAACTCTTTAGTCGCAATCATAAAATGCGAATGTAGCATTCAGTTGTTATAATCAATATATTAAAATTTCAGAATAATTCTAGTTCTAAGTTTATTTGATTAATTCTTAGAAGATTGTCCTTTTGACAATATGCTAATCATGACATTTTGGGATGAATTTCATTAATTAAAAGTGCGATTTATATACACCCACACACACAAAGGCTCGTAACTAAAAAAATAATGATAATAATTTGTGCATGTGTAATATGGAAAGAGGATGTTTAACTACAATTAAAATAATTGTAACTTAATTATGATAATAAACTTCTTTTGTTATAAATTCTTATATATTGATTATTTAGTATTATAGTACTCATTTGCTCCATCATAATCTAACTTTTATTTCAATTAAAATTTTAATCTATCACAGTCTAACTCTCACTTCAATTAAATTTCATAAATTAAGGTAATTTTAAAAATTTCATAATAAACCTTCATCCTTAAAACTACGACACTACAAGAAAAATTAGTTTTAGCGACCATATTCTTAGTGACAATGATAAAATGATTGCTAAATAGACAATTTTAGCGACCACAAATGATACGGTTGCTAAAGTCAAGTTGTTTAAATTTTTTGCAATCAATCAATATATGGTAGCTATAAATGGTCGCTATAATTTGGCAAATCTTAGCCAATAGTATAGTGACCAAGGCACAAGTTTTTAGCAAGAATTTATTTGGTCTCTACAAATAAACATTATTTGTAACCAATTTAACAACAAAATTTGAATGGTTGCAACAAGTAGTTTGATTTGATTATCAACAACCAATGAAATCTATTGCTGATTATATATTTACAGCAACCAATATCATATGGTCACTAAAAAAAGTACTTATAGCAAGCAACTTTAATAATTAAAGACATTACTCGCAATAGATTAAGAACTAACTTTATTTGGAAGAATATCAAAAACTCCTTTAAATTAGTTTGAAGAACTAAATTAACTTTGGGGTATATTTGGTAGGTCAAATAATAATAATACAACAACAACAATAATAATAATAATAATAATATTGATTGAGTAAATAATACTTAAGTTTAGTTCGATGTTTTTTAGTTTAAATTAAGTTTTATTTAAAGAAAATAAAGATTCATTTAAATTTAATTGTTTAATTTACTTTAATATTTAATTTATCTTTATCTTAAAAGTTTTGAATTAAAGTTTAAAAGTTCATTTGTGATGTATGGGATTCCATTAAGCTTGTACAATTTTCCTTATTTTCCTATCTATATTTATAACGTTCTTGAAAGAAAAATTTATGTTGTCTGATATACTTTTTCTCTTCTTTAAGAAACCACCTAGGGGCAGGGGATTAGGCATGGCTCCATACCTATATATTGAACTCAGATAAGAAATTTATATGCATAAGCTGAAGAAATTTGAAAAAAAGATTTATCCATCTAAACTAGGAAAGGATAAAAAGCACCTAATATAAAATAACAAAATTGGGATAAATAGAAAAAATGAAATTACATGAAGATAATAGTGAGGTCACCATCTTGTTGGATTTTTCCATCTTGATGGGTTGTTCCCTCCCTAGTTCTGAATTGTATGTTGATTGCCCATATTTAGTCTGCATTCTGTTATCCTCAAGTTAACAATTGTCATGGACCACATGTATTATTTTGATCTGGTTACCATGTAGCAATCTTCATGCACGGCAAAATTAATATTAAGGCCACGCAGTCAATTGTAGTGTTATGTGCATCAATTCATATTGAACATCAAGCCTTAAGTCAATTTTGAACTAGTAGTCAGCTATGCTTTATTCCATATTATGTACAATTCCTGTCACCTTCGAGAGTGTCCAACAAATAGCCGCTCTACAAT
Source organism: Jacaranda mimosifolia (assembly GCA_018894105.1). Classification (NCBI taxonomy): domain Eukaryota; kingdom Viridiplantae; phylum Streptophyta; class Magnoliopsida; order Lamiales; family Bignoniaceae; genus Jacaranda; species Jacaranda mimosifolia. Next base: position 10,124,333 of record CM032130.1, on the reverse strand, counting down.
TAAGGTCAGTAGCTTGAACTAGGTTAGCTCACAATCAATAGCAAACCAAATCAGCTCACTAGTGTTGAGCAACATTTACAACCACCAAAGTTCAATTTTGAGCAACCTCATCCTGTAATCAAGTCAACTCTATGCCAAATTCTGGGTAAAAGTGAACCTTAGCAAAGTAAATGTAACTGATTTCCTGCAAAGTCTATACTTCACTACCAATCAAGCAAGCAAGCCAGATTTTATCCAGCAACCACTCCAATGTTTGTTCCATCATTTCAATGGACAAGTATTTAAGCAATAAGTTCAACTCAGTAATAATTCACCCAAAAAAAAAAGGTTCAAAAATAAAAGTAACATGCATATTATCTACCAACCAAAATTCAAGTTTCATCAAAATGCCAACAAAATTCCAGAACGAAAAATTAAGAGAGCAACTAAGCATCATCTCCAGCTTCAACTAAGATTCCACAGTGGTCATCATGTAACAAAAACATGCATCAAATAGGTTTGATATATCAACAACCTTACATTTTCCATCTACATCCAAATCATCAAGATAAGCCACATTCCATTACGCGTTCATGAAAATGAAATTATTCAATTCTATATAGTTTGCAACACTATCCAAGTAAGACATGAATGTGATTTGGAAATAGAAAGTGATCAAATGCATGTTCACAAGCGACTGGTCACTTTTCCAGAACTCTGTTCCAAGTTCATATTCACATATCTCTCAAATCAGAGTTTTAATAGTAAGTTCATCCACAACATTCTATATTATTCTAGTTTCAACTTCAAGAATAAAAAATGAGTTCGAGATAAGTGAAGCAACACCTTTTATTAACCCTCGAACTTGCATCACTTAATGTTTTATTGGATCTTAACTTTCTACACTTCCTTCTTCTCTTGAAGTAGGGATTCATTAGCTGACAATAGCCTCTTAGAGTTCATTTCTTCCTAAGCATCTAACAGCACTTCATCATCATTCTAAAAGCAATCCAAGAGCATAAACTGAACTAGAGAGCTAGCGCAGTTATCAAAAAAATAACTACATTATTTCATTGAACTACATGACCAAAATAGTAGATGAAATTATAGAAGAATAAAAGAAGCACCAACATAGAGAAATTGCATGTCAATGAAGCTGTTCCGAATGACATTAATCTATATACCTTGCCCTGTATGTAAAATTTCTCCAATTCCTAACATTAGATGGTCCAAGAACTTGGAACATGAGGCATCAATGGTGAAAATAGACCGTCTTACAAAAGTTAATTGCACCAAGCACTTTAGCGACTAGAATTCCAAAAAAAAAAAAGTTTTAGAAAAACATAAAAGATTCACTAAATCAATCAAATTACATCCATAACCCCAAAAGAGAAAAAAAAGAAAATTTAGAATTTAAAGATGCATTGCAAGATACCAAGCATTAAAGAGATAGAAGGGAAGAATAATATCACCTTGAGCTAAGGAAGTACGGCCTTTTTGTGTGTATATAGAAATTACTACCATTGACATCAAACTTGGTTTGCTTGATATGTTTTACAATTATCATTACCACTTGAAAAGAAAAGAAACATCTTTAATCCTATATCATTTGGGACACATGCCCAAATAAAGTATAGTGAAGTTCTATTGATAACAACTGATTTTCTCAAGCAACGAACTAACAATAGGGATCTAAGCACAAATATACGTATTTTCAACTCTTCAACTCACCTTGTCATCAACATCAGTAAATTGCAGACGTAGTTGAGCTCATATCCCAAGTACTTAAGGCATTGGCCTAATTTTGAAAGGAATGACAGCAAGAAAATGCACTTATTTGCACTCTTATTCCTTCTCCTCAAATAATCATCGATAAGTAGTTTGTGGTAACAACTTCCCTATCAAAATTAACCTTTTAAGAGCTCTAGATCTTCCAAATCTATTGCAAATGGACATTTAAAGCAAGAATGATGGTTCTCTTGGGAATGCTTATAAGAAAATTTTGACAGAAAACAGATGGTTCCCCCTAAACTATCACCCTTCTCCACTTGTTTATTATAAAGTTGTCATGTCAGATTTCTCAAAGAAATTAAAGGAAAAGTATGAACCAAGAAATTGCTTCTACCCATATTTCTCAACCAGCAACGTATCTTAAGAATTTATAATTCCACATAATATAGGTTGAAACAATGCTTTTATATTATTTTAGCACATAACGAGGCTTGGTTTTCCACGTCAAATTCTAGTTTGATTATGAGAAAAAAATTATATATACAACTCTCATGTCTGCGGCATTTGAAAAGATGGCAACCAACGGAGTATCAAAATATATAATCAATATATGAACATATATTAAAAGTTCACAACTACCATACAATTACAATGCTACAAAGAGATATTCAAAGGATAAACCAACACTAGACTAAAAATTTATAATGTCCTGCTAATATTTAAATAAATTGAAATTGAATGGTAATAAGAGCGGACCTAACTGCGTTATATGCCTCTATGCTCCCCTTTGTTAAATCTGCATGGAAAACAGGTTTCAAGATAGAGACTAAAAGAAAAATTGAATTAGGAGAATAGATTGAGCGAGCCACAGGGGAAATAGAGTTAGACAGAAATTTATACCTGAGAGACCGGTGAGAATTCCGAAACACGAACAAAAGTAGAGAAAAATAGTTTAGAACAAGAGAATTTATCTCCAAAAGTTCCTATGCACCTACGATTCACAGCCACGATTGTTTCTTTTTCCCTATACACCCACGATTTACCGCCACAAGAATTTTGGAGGAAAGGCTACCGCCAAAAACAGAGATGTCATTTTTTTCACGTGTCTTTTCAGTTTGCTGTAATGCATTTGAAAATTTGAACCAAAATACTAATAAATATTGAAAAATATCTTAAGATTTTCTAATTTTTAAATATCTAATTAATATTTTAGATAAATATATTTTTTAATTAAGTTCAAGTTCGGAACTCTTGGACTAAATTACTCTTAACATCTTAGATTAAATTTGATGTATTGTGTCTTTTAATACTTTTTTTAAGTTATTTAAATTGAATTTTATCAATATCATTTAAATTTTATCAAATAAATCTTTATAAAACAATATCTCATAGAGTTTATAGATATATAAATCACAGTAATAGACACACTTTTAACTTTTAAAACTGAGGGCCCTTTGGTTTTACTTTCATTTCCATGATTTTCAAAATTTGGAAAGATAGTTAGTGAAAAATGAGTTGAAAATGTGTTCATATTTGGATAGATTATTGAAAAAGTAATAATTATATTGGATTTAATAGGTTGTAATGGAAATATGTAGTAATAATTTAACAGAGAGGGAAGATATATAGGTTATTGGGATAAGAAATATATATATATATATATAATATGTTATTGGGGAATGTGTGTTGAAAATGAAAATGAAAATATGTTGAGCGAAAATTTGTATAAAATGTTATGTTTTAATTTTCAAATAGTAAAAATGTTAAAAGAGAATTTGAAAATAAAACCAAACGAGGCCTTAAATGAACTAAAAAAGAAATTTATTTTTTTTCAGAGTTCTTAATCTAATTTTAATAAAAGTATGTACAACCAATAACAAATGCAGTTATAAGAAAGTAACTTTTATAATTGAATATTAATAAATAAAAAAGTTCATAACTATAAAGTTCGAGGGTAATTTATTCCGAAAATTGGGTAAAAGATAATGGAAGGAAAAGTTTAAGGGAATGTATTTTTTGACTAAAACATAATTTCATTAATTTTTTGGGTATAAAGATTTATCTAAATAATTTTTAATAACTTTTCCTATTTAAAATCATCACTAGAATTTCATTTTATAACATATGTAGGGATGTAAATGAGTCAAGTTCAAGCTCCAGCTCAATGAGCCTCTTGTTATAGGCTTAAGCTCGAGCCCGAACTCGCGAGCTTAGTATTAATTGAGCTCGAGCTCGAGCTTAACTCAACTCAAAAAATTTAATAATTAATATATAATAATTATTTAATATTATATATAAAATATTGAAAAATAGAAAAAAATAAAATATTAATATAAATAATTATTTAATTAATATACAGAAAGTACTTAAAAATCAAAACAAGTAAATTATTAATATATAGTAATTATTTAATTAATATATAAAAATATTTTTTTTAAAAAACTTTTGAACAACTATATCAACTACATTGAGATTTGAGATTTCACCATTTTGAGTGTTAATTTACCAGCTAAAATACTAGACGACCCTATCCAATATCCTAACACCATCATTCCTTTGTTGTCCAAATTGCAAAGTAAAAAAGCTTCAAAGTGTGGTACAAAATTCATCTTGCTTATGAGTTTATTTTTTTCTAAGTAACAAAAACTTAAAATCAACTTATTTAGACATAAGTTATTAAAGAAATTTTTTGAATACCAATTCAATATAATTCTCAATTTTAAACAATATATTCAACTTACATGCTATCTAATCTTAAATATATTTGGTATTTTAATTGGTTCAATATGATTTTAAGTTTTCCATTATTTTAAAGTTTTAAAATATGAAATGTACATATATTTAAATATATTAGTTTTTCATGGACATATTTTATCATGGGATTCATTACATTCACAAAATTTTTTGTTAAATTATAATGAAGGCATATATAGTAAAAATATTATAATTTTAGTGTGAATAACTTTTCACACTCACCAAAATTTTTCTCTTCCCGGTCAAAAAAATTTGATCTATTGTGTCACGACATTTTCCCGGGTTAAAATATCATAAATACAATTTTAATCACGGTCATCCTTTTCCTTTTCTTTTTGGTTGCAGTATTTATCTTCCCCACTTACATCCTGCAAAACTACAAGTAATGTAAGATTAAGAGCAATTAGGGCAAGATCCAACTGTGAAGCCGAGTCAGATAGGTGTGGAGGCGCCCAAGCGCGAAACAGAGCATGCTCTTGATTGTCATTTACCAAAACTCTCAAATATTTACACGCAAATTCGAATCCAGTCCCGTTTAATTTATGATTGCTTTTTCCTTCAATGCCATTCTACACCGTTCTTTTGACCCTTTCATCATCTAATATATCAGGTTAGGTCAATTATTAATTATTCTAATGCTTTTGTTTTTATGTTCTTGATTTTCTTAATTAGGTGATTATGAATTGGATTCCTAGACTTATTTTTATTTGTGTAAAGGCCTTTTATGTTAATTTCATCCACATGTATGGAGTTCTATTTGTAATTTAAGGGGAAGATTTTTTTGGGTTTCGATGGAATTGGTTGAATCAACTGTAAATTTTCCTATTAATGTAAATGGGTGTTATCTTAAATATGTAGATGTAAAAGATCAAGAAATTTGTTTGAGTTTGGTTGCATTTGCTGTATCATCTAATTATTGTTTGCATATTGAAGTATCTGTCAGTTTTATAGATTTTATAATGGTCACATCCTTTCTACTTCATAGGGTTATGTTCAGTTTGCTGGCTGGAGAAATAACCAATATAATGGTTAACGAACAAAAAATAAAATGATAGGAGAAAACTTGATGATAAGATGATTTGTTTTGAGTCAAGATTTGAATTACACTATGTAGCATTCATGGCAAGGAGGACATGTAAATATCACTGTATATACACAAATACATTAATAAATATCATTATACCTAGTATAATGCACATTTACACATGTAAGGACATGCACAAATGTTCATTTATAATTAAATACCACCATGCCCTCTCTATTTAAGTGTACTAATTACTGATTAAGTCTTAATTATTTATCATTAGAGTTGTCATTTCACATTTGCTTAGATATATGAATTGTTATATGTAAATACTTATTATTAGCTTGTGAGAGGCAAGTAGGAGTTTTAGCTTATTAAATGGAAATTGGGATTTTATGAGAATGAGTAGGATATCTTTGTGACGAGGACAAGGGAGCACAATTCTATGCAGTGAGTCCGTGACTAGAAATGAAGATGAGCATCTGAGAGTTTTGCAAAACTTTTCATCTATTAGTGCAGACATCATCATAATTTGAAAGTGAAGATCATCCCAAACACTAGAAAACAAATGAAAATATTTATTTCTGTTTCTATCTGATCTTACAGTTTTTTATTAATTTCAATGTAATATATTTGAAATTTTATAATAAATAAAGGGAATCATTTATGATAAAGTAAATAGTTGAAGAAGAAAGGTAAAGCCAAAGAACGTTAGAGAGAATAGAAAAGATGAAGTTAACTTCATCAAATCATTCAATAACCTACCGAGTATTTTTTAATCATTTCAATGTATGTATTCGTTTCTCAAAGAATGTTTTCTATTTCTATTAAGTGCAGCTATATGCTGAAAAATATAAATATTTGTGAATTAGAATATATACAATTTTTCCTCCTATGAATATGTACTAATTAAATTGACAAATGTAGTATAAGTTAGTGATGGGACTGTTTTACTTAACTTATTCTAGTATTGATTTTGCTTTTGTTCTTGTGGTGGAGTGATCATGTGACAGGAGTGAACCTTATCTATGTAGAATTATACTGCCTTCTCAAGTTGGCATTGTCAGAATAGGTACATTTAGTGCCTTTTTGGTTTTTTTTTTTCACTTTATTCATTTTCCGTCTTGTAACTAATTTTTGTTGTGGATATGTTTGGGATTAAAATTCTCATTTTTATTGGTTATTCTTGTTCCCAAGGTGTGTGTGGATGGGGATTTAAATGAGCAATTGAGGGTTATTGTCCTTTTACCTAAATTTGGCTTAATATACCATTGTAACATAATAAACACTCCTCAAATAGTTATGCATATATATTACGTGTGCTTTTAATTTTGGTACTATGAAAGTGCATATGTGTAAACCAATGCCATACTTCAATAAATTTGTTCATGCATGGACATGCCTTTGGTGATCAAGATGATGCTATTAACACAATTGTAAAAGAACCTGCAAAACTTGAAATTGTTTTTTATGAGCTTATTGTGTTTTAGGATGTGTAGTAAGGATACATTTTTGGTTTTATTGTTCTCTTAGAGCCAGGAAATGGGTTGGGTTCTTAGAACTCAATTTGCATGATTCTAAATTATTATTAGTTGCCTTCTCATATATAATATTGACCAGGTTTATCAATTTATTGATCCTCCCACAAATTGTTATCTTTTCTTGTAGTGCATGTTCAATTTTTCACCATTTTCTAAATGCTTGTAATAATTTATTGTTGTATTCAACTATTTGGAAGTCATCAATTGCAATGGCATTGGGAGAAAGTGGCCTCTTTACTTGAATAGAGAAGTACCATTTTAAGACTAGTTATCTGAAAAAATCCCATCCATTCAGCTTCTAGTTTCCTGTGGATCATTGAGATCGACAAGATCTAATGGGATTGCAATTTATTATATATATATTACTATTATCTCTGCAGTATTGCAAAGCTCCACGCATTCAATGAGTAAATTTTATAAATGATATTCATAAGGCTTGGCCAAATATCTCTAATAATTCATCTCTTACTATTTATGTATTGCAAAGAAATTAAAATAATGTCAGTATTTGGCTTAGCTTCTTGTCTGCTGCTTATCTGGCTAAAATTAATGTATGAATTCTTTCATGAGAGTTTCCTATGTTTTCATTGTGCTACTTTTTATGATGTTAATTGCCACCCTCTGTAGGAGTTCTACACATTTCAAAGTATATGAAGCTTTTAAAAGATATTGTATTATAAGCTAATGAGTTTCCTTGTGAGGAGTGTTTTGAACTTATGTTCATTTATGTCGAGCTTGGGTAAGAATTTTTATTTAATGATCTTTTAATGTCTATTTCCATTGCCACACTCTTAACCAAGTCCAAATTGTGGAGAAACAAGTAAGAGCTTCTGCTGAGCAACAAACTTGACTGCTACTGCTGGTAATTTTGACAATAACGCTAGGTATGCTCCAGCACTAAATGATAGTGGTATGGCAATATTATTGGATATGTTCTGATAAAATTATATATATTAGTGTGGAAGATTGAAGAGATTAATGCTTGGAGGTTCTCCTATAGAAGTGCAAGAAAGAGGAAGTTCTACCTTGTATAATTCCTATCGTTAAATACAAATATACATATATAACTACCTTAGCCTTGCTATAAACACCATCAGTAAGAATCATTTCAGTTTGTTCATTTGGTTGCAATGTCATCTTCATTTCGGTTTTTTTCCATTTCTTGCTAATGTGCATTGCTTTTTCTTTTACTCTAGCTTCATCTTCTTCAAGTCTCACCTTCAGTTTGCCAATTAATGACAAAGGAACCACGAGACTGGTATAGCATTTTCTCTAACAGGTTACCCATGTATAAAACTACCACTAGCTACATAATTCTTTAATTTAAGACGAAATTATATGCTTTTTTAGATACAATCTTTATCTCTTTTACTTGATTTGCAGATTTTTCGAATTTGATGGGGATAAATCTAGTGGGAACCTTTCATGTAAGTGTCCTAACATTTATTGCTCTTTTCTTATTTTCTTTAGTAAGCATGGATTGTCTTTTTTGGTTTTCCATTTTGTTACGCAACCATGTTACACAACATCTTAAGAGTGTTTCTATATATCTTTGGGTAATTTGAGTGTAGTTTCAGCTACACTAAAATGCATTTGCAGCTATTTTTTAATTATGAAATCTGCAAATGATGAGCAAAATTTTGCCAAACAAATAGGACATTAGAAGGTGCTAAAGAGCTTATTTCCACTTATTAAATAGTTTGTTTTTGTAGGTTCTTGGGGGTAATAATTTTCCCTTCGCAAGGAAATCAATGAAAAAAATGATCATAAATATTGTTTACAGTTGTTGCTAGCTTTTACATGTTTGTAACCTATTAGAGAATATGTTGTACTAGTCTTGCAAGAACTTTATTCTCTAATTTATAGATTATAAATACTGTTGTAGTTGGGTTCAAATCCATAGAAGAAGCAAATGCATCAGAGACAAACATGTGCATACAGACAACACCAAAAATTGCAAATTTGTTGTCACCTTTATGTTCTAAAAATGGATTTTGATGATATATATTCTTCTCATTCGCTATTTAAGTCTTATTATATTAGACAAATATCCTTTCTAATATAACTTTTTCTCAAGTTTCAATAAAGCTTTATCAAGTTATCTATGATTTTTCAAATATTTCTTGCAAATTGATGGTTTTATTCTACCTTATATTGCCTCCAGGAACTGCAAGACTCCTTGGACTCCATGTGTGTGTTGGAACTAAAGGTGAGGTTGCTTCCTAAGCGGAATGTTGAGAAAGGTAGTACTTCTTTTTGATCATAAAATTTGCTGAAGTGGTTGTAGCTGTTTAATAGATTTTGTGAAGGTAACTGTAATGAATATTCTTCCTCATATATCCCTTAGAGATTGCATGAATACCTAAATGAGCTTATCTTGATAATTTACAGGGATATTTTTGATCCTCAACAAAGAATAGTCAAAGTAGATCTTGCTTCAGAGATGCTTATCAATGCAGTTGGTGAAGAACTATTAAATATTAGATATTGATTAGAATGTTGGGATTGCCACATTGGCTAGTTGAGATATTATTGTCTTTATGTATCATTTGTCTAAAAACATATGTAATCGCTATTTAATCTGAAAAAGTAGATTTACAATTGTTGGACCTAATTTAGTTTGTAATAACTATTTGCAATTAATATTTGATTACTACTATATACATATTAGCAACCAGTTTCAATTCTTTCTAAAATCGCTATTTGATTTCTATTATGTGCACTTAACTAACCAGTTAAAATTAATTTTGCAGTCATTATTTGGTCACTAATACATACACATTAGCAACTAATAATTATTTTTCTGGACACTAAAGCATATAACATGTAGTAAATCTTGCGACAATAATAAAATTACTCCAACTAATTGTTTTGTCGTTAAACAAAATTCTATAGCAATGACTTTTCATGGTTGCAATGTGGTCCCTAAAATATTTTAAAGAAGGCAATTTTTGTGACCATTTAAAAATTGTTGCAACCAATGATTTGGTTGTTGAAAGATCATTGTTCACCAACCAAAATTATGTGGTCATTATATGTGTAACTGTAGCAACCATACTAATATTATAGTGACTAAAATTTTTTACATTAGCGAGCAAAAAATTTGTTGCTAATTATTTTATCTTTAATGACCATTACTGGACGGTTGCTAAACATGCATCTTCAGCATCCAAGTTGGTAATTGGTCACTGAGCACTTTTAGTAGCTACCCTGTTGTGACCGATTGCGACCAACTTTATTTTGGTCGCTATAGGTTTCAGCAACCATTTCCATTAGTCGCTAAAAGTGAAAAAATGGTTGCTGAAACTTACAGTGACCAAAATAATGATGGTCGCAGGCGGTCACAATAGAGTAGCTACTAAAAGTGCTCAGTGATGAGTTATTAACTTGGACACTAAAAATACATATTTAGCGACCATCCAATAATGGTTAGTAAAGATGAAAAAATTAGCGATATATTTTTTACTCGCTAATGTAAAATTTGTGGTCTCTATAACATTGACATGGTTGTTGTAGGTACGCATACAATGACCATATCTTTTGGTTGGTAAAAATTGATTCTTTACCAACCAAATCATTGGTTGCAATGACTTTTAGATAGTTGCAATAGTTGTGTTATTTAACATGTTTTAGCGACCACATTGCGATGATATAATATAATTGCTAAAGAGTATGTTTTAACAACAAAATAATTGGTTGCAATAATTTTAATATTGTCACAAGACTTATTGTATTTTTTATGATTTACTGACCAAAAGTGTAGCTAGTAGTTGCCAATATATCACTTATTAGAAACCAAATGCCAATTGGAGAAATAATTTCAATTGGTTGCCAATGTGTGTATTTTAGCAACTAAACAGTGGCTAAAAAAGTAGCTTGAAATGATTGCTAATATGTACTTTTAACCCAATAAATAATTGCCAAACAATTTGAGTTGGAATAGATTCAAGATATATTGTAAACCAAAATGGTATTACAATTGAAGAGTACTTGTACTAAATAGAAATGAGAAAGTACTTACTTCCCTTACAATATTTTCGGAATAAAGAATAATTGCTAACTAATCTCTGCTAAAGGAAAATAAGAAAAAAAAAAAAAAAGAGATTAAATTACATCATATTGCAACCCTCCTGAAGCACTTGCAAGAGAAGCCCCAACAACCTTCAATCTGACCCCGTGATGGATATTAATAGGAAGAGAGAGGCTAGAGAATGTATAGGGACCACTGGTGCTCTGCAGATAAATCCACTTTCCATGCTTCAAGTTAAAGTTCAGTGCAAAAAAGAGATAAAATAGAGAAGAAAAATTGTGAGTCATGCATACAATAACAAGAAATTGGACTAAGTTAATTTGACCAACATATTTTTTGGGAAAAAATAGAGCACTTAAAGCCACTGGTAACCATCATAAACTTAATAAAACCTATCGCATAATCATTTTACAGAAAAGGATAATAGATACAGAAGATAACAAATAGTAACAAGCATAATACTAGTCCAAGAGTCAAATTAAAGATGTAAATTCTCAAAAAGAAATACTAAAACAGGAAATAGCTTCAGCTGTGGAGAAATAAAATGACTTAACAAAACAAATTTCAAACCCCAACATACTTACTGTATTTCTTTCTTCTGGGAAGCTTTTGAATCTGATCTCTGGTAATGTAAAGTAGTTTGAGCCTGAAAAAAGCATAAATAACTGCAAGAAAGGCTTTTGTTTAAGATTTATACACAAGCTGCAATTCCAAATTCACAGACAAAGAAACTTGAAAAAGCATGCTTATTCTGATTTATAATGCAGGTGTAGTTTCTCTATTACATGCTTAGTCAGCAAAGAGCCACCTTGAACTCGAGTTTAAGGATGCACAACTTATCATGGTATTGTAAATGAGCGAAGGAAAATGTTTAAATCTCTTACCCATCATTTAACCAAACTTGATTGGATTCATGATTCTAAACCAAGCTCAAGTTGCTTTGGGAAATGTATATATGCATTTAGAAACAAGCCAAAAGGCCTACATGGAACCGACAACAAGACGATTTTTGAGTATAGTTAGATTGGGTCTAATTGGCTGGATTAGATCTAGACCCCACTGATTTGTGGGTAAAACATGAAGCCTGTGAGGACTAAAACGGGTTGAGAAATCTTAAATCAGTCATCCCTGAGCAACTCAATTCAATTTATAGTCCTACTTTCTATCAAGAAGTTGACCCTATGGTTTATGCCCATGTAATTAACTGGATTCTATTACACATTATCTGCTTTTTATCTTGTAAAACAAAAGACAAATAATTTTTTTCTGAATAAATCAATCAAAGCTTGAATGGTCTCTGGAAAAACATCTTTTCTTAAACAAATTTTAGCATTTAACAACCTTAACCCCTTTCCCCAAGAACACCAACCCAAAATAATAACAAGCATTTGAGTCATATTTATTGTGAGAAAACTGAAATTAGAACCTGTAGCTGCACTATTGGTGTGCTTCCTTGATATCAAATTTGGAACAATCCTATTGAGACCAGTTGAAAGTATCTGGTACAAATGTATAAGGAATATGATCTTAGAAGCATCCATCAAGAAGTAGCTCACAGAGCCAAAAACTTTCAATAACCAATCATTAGAGCAAACTCGTGGTATAAAAAGGGCATGGAAGCTTACGGGAAAGAGAAAAGAACACTTCATTTTAGGAGACAGGACAGGATATCAACTTACTGTATCACAAACAAGGCACTGAGTGCACCTGATAGAACAATTGATTTGGGGTAACGCATAGCCATCAAATTCAAACTTGCTATCATAAAAGTTTCATCTCCAATCTAGCAGCATAACTATCATTACAAAATATTGATCAAATCAAATATAAATGTATATCAAATCAAGGGATTCAACAAAATGGACAACTCTTCCCTAAATGGAAGTTTATTTCACAAGTAACACACATGCTCCATATTTTCAACTAGTCATCTAACTTTTTTAATAGTGGAACGGTTGATTATGTTAATCATCAAGCTATAACCAAGGCCTTAGACTACAGATTTCATACTATAGTAACAACCATCAAGAGCCCAGCCACAAAGAAAACTAATGATGTTGAATAATATATATATATATATATGGCAAAACATTATAATAAAGAAAAGAGTCAACGAACCTCACTGACAATTATCATGGATAAACTCGCAAAGAAAGCATCAAATATTCCAAGACCAGAGTCTAAGTCGACACCAAGATTAACTGAATTAGAGTCTTTCTTTTCTTTGACAATACCAGTCTTGATTTTGTCCACAAACATCTGTCCGAAAAAATCCACAAATGATTATCAAACTTCAATCTTAATCCCATAGATACAATAAGTATACTATGTGACTGTATTCAATGTGGGCAGTAGAACATGCACTTCATAACCATTATAATTGATGGAATCTCTGATAAACAGAAAATGGGCAAGAAACGAGCCTCAAGTACAATTGCAATAGACATAAAGAATGAACTGATAGGTTGCTGATATTTTCAAATGAAACAGCATTCACTGGAAAGTAACAAATTGCTAGTGTGCCCTGGCAATTGGCGTTTGGTCAATATCATGCACATGAACCCACAGAAACAATCTAGTTACATCATTTGTAGTCTTCAAGAATGCATTTTTTCAATCAAAATAATAAGGGAACAATAGACACGAAGCATATCAATCTTTAGAAGTTGTTAATTAACTATATCACAATCAAAGTGGCAACTAAATTATCAAATTCTTCAATGAAGCTATTTGACTCTTACAAAAATCAGCTAACTCATCATGTATTAGCATACTCAAACAAAGAGACAAAAGCACCACTCACTTTACTATATTAATATTAGAATAAATGTTGATAGGATATCGAATATGAAATATGTCGACATGAATAAAATGGATAAATTAACTTATCCACATCACTACCATATAAGAAAAATACTTAAATCAACTCAATTTTTTTTTTTCTAATTTATCCTAGTACATAAATATAAAATTAAAAATATTAAAAAATATATGAAGATTATAATAACTGCATTTTCAAAAGTATAAAGTTTAACTCTCAAATAAAATGATTTTATAGAGGTGAAGAAAAAAGATAAATATTGTACTATTTTAAATAGTAAATTGCATGTTTAAATTATTTTTAATATAAATTATTATTAGAGGTTTTTAACTTATGCAAGATATATTAATTAAATTTCACTTATATATGCTTGGCTATACCCACATACATATATATATATATGTGTGTGTGTGTGTGTGTGTGTGTTTATCCATTAAATTGTTTAAAAAATTGGAAGACATGTTAATTAAATTTCACTTATCCATAAAATTGTTTAAAAAATAAATTTTTTACCCAAATACAAGCAAGGAGTATAAAAATTATATATTATTAAGAAAAGGAGTTACAAAATTAATATAAAAGTTATACATATTAATATATATATATATTGAATAATAATCAAAATTAGATATGGAGTTACAAAAGATGAACTAATATAATCTTTTTACATTAATATTAAAATAAAAATTGGTAGATTATTATTATTGTTACATATATGTAGACATTAGCATACTCAAACAAAGAGACAAAAGCACCACTCACTTTACTATATTAATATTAGAATAAATGTTGATAGGATATCGAATATGAAATATGTCGACATGAATAAAATGGATAAATTAACTTATCCACATCACTACCATATAAGAAAAATACTTAAATCAACTCAATTTTTTTTTTCTAATTTATCCTAGTACATAAATATAAAATTAAAAATATTAAAAAATATATGAAGATTATAATAACTGCATTTTCAAAAGTATAAAGTTTAACTCTCAAATAAAATGATTTTATAGAGGTGAAGAAAAAAGATAAATATTGTACTATTTTAAATAGTAAATTGCATGTTTAAATTATTTTTAATATAAATTATTATTAGAGGTTTTTAACTTATGCAAGATATATTAATTAAATTTCACTTATATATGCTTGGCTATACCCACATACATATATATATATATATGTGTGTGTGTGTGTGTGTGTGTGTTTATCCATTAAATTGTTTAAAAAATTGGAAGACATGTTAATTAAATTTCACTTATCCATAAAATTGTTTAAAAAATAAATTTTTTACCCAAATACAAGCAAGGAGTATAAAAATTATATATTATTAAGAAAAGGAGTTACAAAATTAATATAAAAGTTATACATATTAATATATATATATATATTGAATAATAATCAAAATTAGATATGGAGTTACAAAAGATGAACTAATATAATCTTTTTACATTAATATTAAAATAAAAATTGGTAGATTATTATTATTGTTACATATATGTAGACATTAGCATACTCAAACAAAGAGACAAAAGCACCACTCACTTTACTATATTAATATTAGAATAAATGTTGATAGGATATCGAATATGAAATATGTCGACATGAATAAAATGGATAAATTAACTTATCCACATCACTACCATATAAGAAAAATACTTAAATCAACTCAATTTTTTTTTTCTAATTTATCCTAGTACATAAATATAAAATTAAAAATATTAAAAAATATATGAAGATTATAATAACTGCATTTTCAAAAGTATAAAGTTTAACTCTCAAATAAAATGATTTTATAGAGGTGAAGAAAAAAGATAAATATTGTACTATTTTAAATAGTAAATTGCATGTTTAAATTATTTTTAATATAAATTATTATTAGAGGTTTTTAACTTATGCAAGATATATTAATTAAATTTCACTTATATATGCTTGGCTATACCCACATACATATATATATATATGTGTGTGTGTGTGTGTGTTTATCCATTAAATTGTTTAAAAAATTGGAAGACATGTTAATTAAATTTCACTTATCCATAAAATTGTTTAAAAAATAAATTTTTTACCCAAATACAAGCAAGGAGTATAAAAATTATATATTATTAAGAAAAGGAGTTACAAAATTAATATAAAAGTTATACATATTAATATATATATATATATTGAATAATAATCAAAATTAGATATGGAGTTACAAAAGATGAACTAATATAATCTTTTTACATTAATATTAAAATAAAAATTGGTAGATTATTATTATTGTTACATATATGTAGACATAGATAAAAGGAATAAAATTAACAATATAATAAGGAGTTACAAAAATTATATATTAATGTAGGGAGTTACAAAAATTAATACAGAGAGTTACATATATACATATATATATGGAATATATTTACATGACAAATATGAACAAAACTAACTTATCCACATCATTGCCACATAATAAATATACTTAAAATAAGGTTGAACATTATTTTTTGTCCTTTTAAAAATATGCATTTGAGAAAGAATAACAAGAGCGGGAGAATGGTAGAGAATGGCTTAATATAGAGAGATCTCTTCCAAACAAGAGAGTAGAACAAAAATGAGAAAGAAAAACAGAATGAAAATCAAAGATGAGTGTTTGAGCATGAAATTGCATAGCATGGGTGGAAAGGCATTTTTGTCCTTTTAAAAATATTGTGTTTTAAAAGATTTTAACTTTTTTACCAAATTGTATTGAAGGATAACTTCGTTCTTTGGCAAAACTCATCAACTTTGATCAAAGTCCAATGGCCCAAGAGATATATGTAATTTTGATAGTTTAATTATTTAAAGTAACTGGGGATGATAGTTTAATTATATTATCCCTTAAAACTAATATAACAGAAAATAGCAAGCAAAATTCATCATAATTTTTGCTTACATTTTGTAAAATTGAGTATTCCCCTGTCTTAGTCTCAAAAGCACACCACACAAATTACGGCAGCCAACTCCATATGCACAAATATAATGATTAAGTTGAAGTTGAAAATATAACCTTGGAAAATATAATATGAAATTTCTATGTGTTTATTTAATCCATTTCTGTAATATCAGTGAGTCCTACAACAACCTCTTCCTTCTAAAGGTTTCTACACCTCTTGGTTCATTTTGTTATAGAACATGCATGTTCTTCCAAGGCAACCACCAAATGTGATGTGGATAGTTTCGGAGTTGTAATAATGGAACTAATAACAGAGAAAAAGTATCAAAAACCACTTCCTTAGGGTATACTGAACAACTTAAGGAAAAAGCAGCATACATAGGTAGAGTAAATCCCCATGCCCTTGCTTTCCCAATCCTCTTTCCTCTTCCCCCTCATTAAACCAAACAAATAGTTAAGATTGTTTAGAACCCATCAGATTTCCTATCCCTATCCCCCATCCCCTCTCATCTTCCCCCACATTAAGATTTCCTGTTTCTCTTTAGATTTCAACCTATCAGATGAATTAGGTTGTTCAACCAAATTTCGTAAACATAACCTCTCCAGAAGTGTGAAAATTGACGAATTTGGAAAAATGGTGATCAGAATGTTACCTGAATGTCTGGCATTCACTCTGTTCTCATCATTTAACAAAAAAAGAATTAAAAGCACATGAGACAGCTGAACATCATATCCCATTTATATATGTAACCCACAATAATGTCATGTGCCGCTGTATGATTCGAATACTAACATTTTATGATAAGCTTAAGAATTTGAAATAATTAAAGTAAGCTGATTTTAATTGTAAGTATTTCTGTTTATATTTTTTTATTTTTCACAAGTACTCTTTTCTTTATTTGAAATCATTTAACTACCATCACAAAGAAGACATTTCTTTAGCGGCCAACTAATGAGTAACTTCATGTTTTCTAAGTTTATTTATTTCATGCACGCTCGGCCTAACACAAGATCTGTTGGAAGCTGAAACTCTTTAGAAACAAGCAGACATTTTTGTGTATAAGCCGTAACATACATCTAATGAACCAAGTGCATTTGCTTTACAACTGGCAGTATACTAATTAATACCTTATTTTTAAGCTGAGAGACTCATTTAAATAACATGTTAAAAGTGTGGCAAAATATTACCTTGAATCAAACCCACATAAATTCTTATCCACTATAGTACAAGGGGGATTAATTTGTCAGAAATCCAGCAATTTTTTTAACAAATATCGAATTTATACTCAAAATAATGAAGCTGTCAAGCTGTCAATATGTATATATACATTATAAGCAATTCCCTAAGAAAACATGTATCTTTTTGTCCACTTTCTGTTCCACTAAAATTAATTACCTGCATCCTAAGGCATTCAACAGTTGGCACGCTTATAATCAGGCAAGGGAAGTTTAGAAGAGAAAACATCAATTAACATCAATTTAGAAGAGAAAACATCAAAGTAAAAACCCTAGCTATTAGGGGTGAAATAGTCAGGCTTACCAAAAAATATAAACGGTGACAGACGATTGAAGTAATGGTGATTGAAATGATGATGATAATAAATCCAAAGCTTGTGTCTCAAAACATCCACAGTTGCTGCCTGAGAGCTTTCGCAATTTGGGCGTGAGCACTTAGCAATTTTTCCGGGCATGAGCACTTCGCAATTTCGCCAGGCGTGAGCACTTCGCAATTGCCACCGCTGGGCGTGAGCACTTCGCAATTTCGTCGCAAGGCCCTCGCCTTTTGCCTTTCAGCATGAGCACTTCGCAATTTCGCCGGGCGTGAGCACTTTGCAATTTAGCCAGGCGTTAGCACTTCGCAATTGCTGCCGCCGGGCATGAGCACTTTGCAATTTTGCCGCAGAGCCCTCGCCTTTTGCCTTTCAGTTGTTAGGAATGTAATATGTAATTATGACATAATTTTATTCAAATAATTCAATATACATGTAAGTGTGCCAAGTGTTGATATAAAAATACATATTATGAAATAACTTTTTTTAAATAATTCAACATAATGTGTAAATATAATTATATATTATGAAAATACTTTTGCTTAAATAATAAAATATTATGTGCAAATATAATTATGTATTAGAAAAATAATTTTATGAAAATATTAAAATACACATGTAAATAATTATAAATATTATGTGTAAATATAATTATGTATCATGAAAATAATATTATGAAATATTAAAATATACATGTTAATAATTATATTTAAATATAAAAATATTTCGTGTATATATAATTATTTGTTACAAAAATAATTCTATTTAAATATTAAAAAATTACGTATAGATAAAATTACATACTATGAAAATAATTTTATTTGAAATGTTTAAATGTATGTCAAAATAAATATCTGAAGAAAATAATAATATTTTAATATATAAATATTATGTGTAATTATAACTGCATATTATCATATAATTTAATTTAAATGTTAATATATACATGTAAATAATTATATTATGAAACAAATTATTTAAGTATAAAAATATTATGTGTAAATATAATTATATATTATGAAAATAATTTAATAAATATTAAAATATTATGAGTAAATATTATATATTATGAAATAATTATATAGAATTAGACCTTTATGTATACAGGTGGATAAAAAATCATGAGATTTCTTTCAAAAATTTGCTTGAGAAGATGAGTCCAATTTTTTTTATTTTTTTTGTGTGATACTTTTCAAGAACTAACTAGAAATAAAGCCCATTGAATTGATATAGGTACCTTTTTAGCAACCATATAAAATTGCTTGTTGTAAATATTCTTCTTAGTGACCATAAAATGTTGGTTGCTATAAGTTTAGCTTTAGCAGCCAAAATAATTGGTTGTTAATCATTAGATTAAAAGACTTACAGTAACCATTCAACATTTTATTGTTAAATTGGTCGCAATTAATGTTCATATTCAACAACCACAAAAATTCTCGCTAAAATCAGAATTTTGATCGCTATTCCATTGGCTAAGGTCACTCAAATTATAGCGACCATTTACAGCCACAAAATATTAGTTGGTCGCAAAACTATTTATATAAATTGATTTCAGCAACCATATTACATTTGGCTGCTAAAATTATATGTTTAGCTCCCATTTTATCATGGTCACTAAGAATTTGGTCACTAAAATCATTTTTTCTTGTAGTGTTCCTTTCTCTTGGATCTTCTTCTCCACACCTTAGACCGCCGAGGACAGCAACTTTTGCTCAAGAAAACTCCTCCAAATAAGGCAAAAGCAACAACAAAAATCGTGCAAGAGCACTAAGGCCGCTATAAAAAACTATCCTCCAAAAACCATCTTCAATTGAAGGGTTTTGTTCACCAACACTTAGAACTCCACATGTTGTGCCTCTAAAGTTGATCCACACACCTAGATACACTCTAGTTCCTCACTCAATATGCTAGAATACGGATGAGGAAGAAGAAGGAAGAAGAAAGAAGGGAGATGGTGTGAGGAAGTTGGAAAAGAGAAAAGGTGGTTGGAGAAAGTCTTCGGGAGAGGTTTTTCTCAACACATGAGGTAACCTTTTTTGGGAGGGAAAATTTGCTTAGAGTGGCCGGCCATATGTGGGGTTTGAGGTGTATTTATAGTGTCACATGAATGCTCTTGGAAGCTTCCATCACACTATCCTAATACATTGCAAACTTGCACGCTTAGTTGGAATTTTAATTTCCAAAATTAAAATGCCAACTCATTATTTAAAATTGACTCTTCCATTTTAATTTTTCCTCCAAAATTAGATTCTCTCTTTAATTAAATTGACCCCTAAATTTTATTAAATCAACTGAACTCTTTAAGTCAATTAAATCAACTTGACTCCTTAAGTTGACATTGACTAATTAAGTTGCCACATAGCACTAATTAAATTAATTCCTTAATTTAATTGGTCTAATTTAAATCTTTAAATTTATTTAATTAATTTAACACTTAAATTAATCAAGTGATTGTGGCCAACTCTCAATTAGTCAAATTTGGTCTCTCTTCCAAACTTGACCATTCTAATTATCTAATTCTTTAGATAATTTCTCCAATCTATCAATTAGTGTGCTATAGGCTTTTGTGTGTGACCCTTTAGATTCACCAATTAATTAGATATGGGCTCACAACTCTTTATGATTTATTGAATATTAAAATATTCCAATTAGGATAAACTCTTTTAAGTTAATCACTCTATCAATTAATCTCTATTAATTGAAGAGTATCCAATCTCCATAGTTGATGTCTACCACAAGCCTATAGAGCCCAACTAATTGGATGAATTAATTTCTGGGTAAACCATTACCTCTTACGGTTGATGTGCAAATGCGGCCTTTTTATTTTCTATCTCCCAAAAGAGGCCTAGGGAAAGATATTTGTCAGTTCCTTAATAACCTTGAAAACTATGTATCTATTCTTGATATTCGATTCCTAATTATGACATCAACTTTGAAAAACTCCTTTTCCAAATTTTCATATCACCTTTCGCAAAGATTTTTTGGGATCCATCATCGTAGAATGCATATGAGATCAACCCGTTCTTCATAAACGGGTGAAACAGATCCTTTCTTGGAACTTATCAAACTCTATACTTAGGTAGCTTGTGCCCAACCTAAGTCTCGGACGACCCACTATGTGGTCGGAGCAAAATCAAAGCATAAGGACCCAAATACAAGGTTAACGTGGAACTTCAAGTCAAAAGACTAATTATATGCACTATCACAAGCTAGAGAATTTTCCACTACTAATGTGCAACTTTGGCTACCTTGTGGATTCTCTAGGTGAGTCTTCAGTGGACTTATTTTCTAACAAGCATCCATTAACATACATCCATGTCCAACATAGATTGTCCATGAAAACGGGCAATATCCAACTCCTTGGAGCATGCATCGTTAGTGCAAGTCTATTTGAATCTTAGATCTTAGATACTCCATCTCTAAAATTCTATGACTTGAAATATTTAAAATCATGACCATAGAGACTTATTTCATGATCAACATCATATGTGTGACCAAGTTCCATAGTCTTGTATTATTTAAGGGCTTCAACTAAATGTATGTCAAGAAAATCATAAATGCATAAAATGGAGATGGTCATTTTAATTAATATCGTTCAATCAAAATTGTTACATAAAGTAGTTCTGCATGCCTATCTAATTGGCTTGTGGGGCACAATTTTAATGATTTCCCACTTGCCCTAAAGTCAATTCCCCATAGCCTTTAAGCCCATCGATCTTCTCAAGATGCCTTTCAAAGGCCTTTTGCGTTGGGGGTTTAGTCAGTAGATTTACTAAATTCTCTTCAGAGGCAACTCTCTCCAGTCAAGTGTCACATTTATCAATGATCTCTCGGATCAAATGATAATGCCTAAAAATGTACTTTGATCGCTAATGAGATCTTGGTTCCTTTGCTTGCGCAATGGCTCCATTGTTGTCACAATAAACAACTAGTGGCTCTTCCATGCTAGTTACTACATTCAACTCTTAGATAAAGTTTTTCATCCAAACATCTTTCTTTGCGGTGTTCAATGCTACAATGTCTTCTGCATCAGTAGTGACTCAGCCATGGTATCTTGTTTGGAACTCTTCCAACTCACTGTACTGCTATTGAGGCAAAATATAAATCCAGTAGTGGATTTGAGGTCATCTTCATTGGGTTGGAAACTAGAATCGAAAAACCCTTCGAGTTTCAATTCTCCATTACCATATACCATAAACAAATCCTTAGTTCTTCTCAAGTACTTCAGCATTGTTTTGATGAATTTCTAGTGACTCTAATCCGGATTGGATTGGTAGTAGCTCGTAATACTTAGAGTGTGAGCTACATCCGGTCTCGTACATTGAATGGCAAATATTATGTTTCTTATGGAGGATGTATAAGGTATATGGGACATTCTTTTTCGCTCTTCCTTGGTTTTAAGGACCATAGACTTGGAGAGATGAATACCATGTCCTATTGGGAGGTATCCCCTCTTAGTTTTCTCTATACTGAACCTTTTTAGTATCTAATGTACGTAGATTGGGAGAGCTACATCATCCTCTTTGATCTATTTCTATAGATCCGTATTCCTAACACGAAGGATGCTTCTCTCAAATCCTTCATAAAGAATTGTGAAGATAACTATTCTTTAGTTCACTTTAATGTCTCTTTCTCATTCCCAATGAGAAGGATGTCATCGATATAAAGCACAATAAACTGTATCGAATTCTCACTAGTCTTTTTGTATGTACACGATTTATACACATTCTTGAGAAAGCTAAACAAGTTAACCATCTCATCAAAAGGTATGTTGCAACTTCAGGATGCTTGCTTGAGTCCATAAATGGACCTTTGGAGTTTGCAAACCTTTTGCTCACTTTCCTTGGATGTAAAGCCTTATGGTTGCTCCATATAAATTTTCTCATCAATGTTTTCATTGACAAAGGCGGTCTTTACATCAATTTGCCAAATCTCATAGTCATGGTAAACGGCTATGGCAAGCATGATCCTTATGGACTTAGGCATAGCGACCTATAAAAAGTTTTCCTTGAAGTCAATACCGGTCTTTGAGTACAACCTTTTGCCACTAGTCTAGCCTTAAAGGTCTAACCTCTCCATCAACTCCAAACTTATGCTTATAGATCCACTTGCAACCAATGGGTATTATATCCTCTAGTGGATCTACCAAAGTCCATATTTTGTTGGAGTACATGGAGTCCATTTTGGATTTCATGGCCTCAAGCCAATGACACAAATCTATGTCCGACATAGCTTCCTCGTTGGTCCTTGGATCACTATCCATTTAGCCCATCTCATAAAGGAATCTAAACTTTTTTGGTTGCTTCTTGATTCAGTCCGACTTTCTAGGAAGTTGTGTGCTAGGCTTGGGACCCTCTTTTATTTCTATCGCTTGCGGGATAGAATGATCGTCTTGAACTTCATTAAGTTCAACAACGCTGTCTTTTCTATCTAATAGAAACTTCTTTTTCAGAAAGGTAGTGTTCCTCGAAACAAACACCTTTTGTTCTGAGGGATCATAAAAGTAATAACTCAAAGACTTTTTTGGGTATCCCACAAACTTACACAAGGTAAATCTTATATCCAACTTGCCTCCCACTAGTCTCTTGACATAGATAGGAAAACCCAAACTCTTAAATAAGAATAAAAGGGTGCTTTCCATACCACATCTCATTCAGTATTTTTGGCACCAACTTTAAGGGTATTTTATTTAGTAGCCTCACTGCCATGTAAAGGGCGTATCCACAACAAGAGATAGGGAGATTGGTTAAGCTTATCATAGACCGTACTATGTCTAACAATGTACGATTTCTCCTCTCAACTATTTTGCTATGTTGGGGTGTGCTGGGTAGAGTCCATTGTGAGAGAATCCCATTTCTCTTAGATAATTCAAGAACTCAATATTTAAGTATTCATCTGCTTGATCTAATTAAAGAGTTTTAATACTAAGTCCTAATTACTTTTCTACTTCATTCCTATACTCTTTGAACTTTTCAAAGGCTTCAGACTTGTACTTCATAAAATACACATGTTCGAACTAAGTAAAATCATGATGAAGGTAATGAAGTAAGAATATCCTCCTATTGCTCTAACTTTTAGTGGACCACAAATATTTGTATGGATCAAATCTAAAGGACTAGTGCATCACTCCATTTGTCCTACAGAAAGAGCCTTGGTCATTTTTCCATTTAAACAAGACTCACAAGCAAGTAGATCATCTAATCTACTAGCATTTAGTGATTTGAGGGCTACTAACTAGTTCATCTTATTCTTAGAAATATGTCCAAGTCCAGCATGCCAATGGTATGCATTTTCTTGGTTATCTAATTTCTTTTGTTGCTTTGTTGAATGTGCATAAGTGATGGTTGAGAATCTAAAATATACAATCCATTACTTAGTGTACCAATAGCAACCAAAGAACCATTCTTCATTGCTTTCAACTTCCCATTTGAGATCAAAAAATCATATCCTTCATTTTCTAAAATGGGAATTGAAACGATGTTTTTAACAAGATTTGGTACATAAAAGCAAGCATCAAGTACAATAGTAGAATTCCCTAAGTCTAACTTTTTTACTTCTTCAACTTTGGTCACAACCTTTGCACCATTGCCGAGGCGAAGGATCATATCCCCATCACTTAGACTCCATCTTCTTTCCATCTCATGTAACACATTACAAAGGTGAGAACCACATGCTATATCAAATACCCATGAGGAAGAATTGGTAGTTAAGTGAACTTCAATAAATAACGTACCCTTCCCAAGGATTGTAAGATACTCTTTGCAATTTTGCTTCAAATTGCCCATTTCGCCACAACAGACACTTAACCCCACTAGACTCTTTCAATAGTTGTTTCCCCTTTGAAGAAGAACTTTTCTTTTTCTTACTCATTTTCTTGTTGCCTCTAACACCTCTAGATTGGGAGGAAGAAGCAATCATTAGAGGCTTGTCTTTTTTCATTGTCGCATTCGTGGTTACCAACATATTGACCAATTCATTGATTGTGACCTCTTGGTTAGACATGTTATAGTTCATCACAAATTGGTCAAATGAACTCAACAATGATTGTAGGATCAAATCCACATAAAAGGTTGTTGTCCATGACTACTTCTAAAGTAGCGAGCTTTTCAATAAGATCAATAATTTTCAGGCCTTGATCATGGACACTTGACACCTCAACCATTCTAGCCCTAAAGAGCTTATTCGATAGCATGTATTGTTTATGCCTAATTTGCACGCCATACAACTCTTGTAGGTGCAAGTGAATCTCCAAGGCACTTTTCATATTTTCGTGGGACTTTTTGAGCTCATTGGACATGGAAGCCATCATAAAGCAATGGATTTGAAGGTTATCATATACCAATTTTGTGAACGTTTCATGTGCCTCTTGATCGGCATCTTCAATGAGGGTATCCGGTGGACTTTGAGTCAAGACATATGTTTTTTCTCAGAGTCGAGAACTATCTTGAGGTTTCTAAGCCAATCATGATAGTATGGAGCAGTTAGTTTATTAGTTTCCAAAATGAGGCTTAGTGGATTTTTAGCTATTTGGAGATTTCAAAAAATCTACAAAAGCGAAGAAGAAAATATAAGCATTTGATTGAATTTCGATATTGAAAACATGATTATGGTCTTTCAAGCATGTTTTGCTCCAACTATTTTATCAAATTCCTTATCCTCTAGAGAAATTCGAAAAATCATATTTCATAGTAAGAATCAAGGTCCAAAGGCATCACTCATTGACCCACAACTCGTGAGATATCCACTTATGGCCTTAAAGTAGGTAACTTTTACTAATTGCGTCTCTATGCAACCAATGATGTGTTTTGCCTCACTTTTCATATAGACCCACGACTCGTGCGATATTTATACTACTAAGTGTTAAGTCGAACCTACTAATCAATCTTTAATTGTAAAATCAACTATGATCACGCCTCGACTCATGAGACAATATCATAGCAAATTTACATTAAAGTGCATTTTATGCCAAGGTAGCGATCATAGCTTTCCATCAAGAATGTGTCCCATTACTCGTGAGCCAACACATCATTGTGGTAGCATCTCATGTCACATACCTATTGGTAGAAGGCATGGATTATTAAACCTTGTTTGATTTTATCCATTTTGACTTAATTGTTTAAACTTAGACTCTTCTAAGTGAAGGATTTATTTGCTTGGAAGATCTCATCATTTTATCTTTACTTATTTAGGTTTTCTACCCTAAACATGCATACATCAATAGGATAAAGAAAGTATAAATAAGTAAATAAAACTAAAATGCATCTAAAGTTGGGATGAGCATGAGCCTTAATCAAGTAGTGCACTTAGAGCCATAGGTGCACTACTTAGTTGATTTAGGTGGGTTGATTAAATTAATAGCTCCTATCTATTACATGACTATATCCCGTACATTCATGGGTCTTCAAGTCTACTTGATCCTTTTGGCCTCCTTGATCTCCTTGCAAAAATTACAAGAATAAACAAAACCACACCACCTAAGAGTTCTACTTA
Organism: Jacaranda mimosifolia; assembly: GCA_018894105.1. NCBI lineage: Eukaryota > Viridiplantae > Streptophyta > Magnoliopsida > Lamiales > Bignoniaceae > Jacaranda > Jacaranda mimosifolia. The sequence continues at coordinate 10,097,499 of CM032130.1, read as the reverse complement.
TAAAAATTATAAGGTAGAAAGTCAAGAGGCATGCAAGTCCCATTTAATACAACTCATTCAATCAACATTGGATTTTAATTAAACCAAATTAAAGATTCATGCTCATCCCTATTCATCCATCATCCATTCAACAATTAAATGAACAATAGCTCGAATTGACATTCAATCCAAACAACTAAGAGATTATCATACGAACAATTAATTGAATAGAAAAAATTAGGCATAACTCTTTATGTACTTAAATTTGCACAAGTCTTGAAGAATAACTTAAATTTGATCTTAAAAGCAAGAAAAAAATGTCCAACATTGTTTTGAGTACTTACATGACAATTATGCATCAAAATAAGATGAAATAATCAAGTTTAGGAAGGTAAAAACACCTAAAAATGTAAAATGGTATGCCTTGGAAGTCTTGGGCGGGCCGTTACCCAAACGGCAGCCTAGGTGCGTGGCAAGTGATCGTACAACATGCCTACTGCAGTGCCACATGCTAGCCAGCCGGCAAGGGCCCTGCCAAAAGGCAGCTAGGCCTCCGTTTTGCCCCATTTCTGCTTTCATCTTAAACCATATAGACACTTCCATAACATCATTCTATATATATTTTGACAAATTTCCAGAATTTAACACCTTTAAAACTAGAAATTAAAGTGCTCAAAATGCTTCAGAAAATCAAATCGTCAAGCAACTTCAAGAAACTTCAATCTAATTGGATCCAAAATTTTCCAAAACACTTTTACAATTAACAACATGCTAAATCATCATTTAACATCATATCATGCCATATTAACATTTAGCATTTGAACCAAAACTAATGCCAACATAACTAAATCACTCTCTAGCAGATATTAACATATTTCAATTCAACACATATAGAACCACATGCATCAAGTTCCAAATCTTAAATCCATGAATTGAATCAAGAAATTCGAATTCTAGAATTAATCCATCACATGAATCAATTCAACAAATCCAAAATTAAGCATAAAATTGGCTCCGATACCACTTCAAGAATATAATATTGAAAGGATACAAATAATTTTGAATATTAAAGAAAAATTAAACTTGCAATATCACACTCTAAGAATCTTGTTTATGCCTAAATTAAGAATTTATTGCAAGAGAAAGAACCTTGAATAAAAACTTGAATTCAAGATGGAGATCTTTCACTAGAACCTCTTATATGAATGATCAACCTCTTCCTTCTCCTAGATCTTCTTCTCCACACCTTAAGCCACTAAGGACAACAACTTTTGCTCAAAGGAACTCCTCCAAATGAGGCAAAAACAAAAGCAAAAATCATGCAAGATCACTAAGGCCACCAGTCAAAATTATCATTCAATTGACGGATCTTGTTCACCAACACTTAGCACTCCACTTGTTGTGGCTCTAAAGTTGATCCAAACACCTATATACACTCTAGTTTCTCACTCAACATGCTAGAATATGGAAGAGGAAGAAGAAGAAAGAAGGGAGATGGTGTGAGGGAGTTGGAAGAGGGAGAATGTGGTTGGAGAGAATCTTGGGGAGAGGTTTTTCTCAACACATGAAGTAAACTCTTTTGGGAGGGAAAATTTGCTTAGAGTGGCTGGCCATGTGTGGGCTTTGAGGTGTATTTATAGTGTGACTTGGATGCTCTTGGAAGGTTCCATCACACTATCCTCACACATTGCCAACTTGCATGCTTAGTTGAAATTTTAATTTTTCAAAATTAAAATGTCAACTCATTATTTAAAATGGACTCTTCCATTTTAATTTTCCCTCCAAGATTAGATTCTCTCTTTAATTAAATTAACTGCTTAATTTAATTAAATTAACTTAATTCTTTAAATTAATTAAATAAACTTAACTCCTTAAGTTGAACTTGATGAATTAAATTACCACATGGCACCAATTAAATTAACTTCTTAATTTAATTGGTCTAATTTAACTCTTTAAATTTATCTTATTAATTTAATACTTAAATTAATCAAGCCATTGTGACTAACTCTTAATTAGTCAAATTTGATCTCTCTTCCAAACTTGACCACTCTAATTATCTAATTCTTCAGATAATTTCTCCAATCTATCAATTACAGTGCTCTAAGCTTTTGTGTGTGATTCTTTAGGTTCACTAGTTAATTAGACATGGGCTTACAAATTTTTGTGTTTTATTGAATATTAAAATATTTCAATTAGTTTGAACTCTTTTAAATTGATCACTCTATCAATTAATCTCTATTAATTGAAAAGTAACCAATCTCCATAGTCGATGTCTAGCAGAAGCCTATGAAACTCAACCAATTAGATGAATTAATTTCGAGGTGAACCATTACTACTTGCGATTGTTGTGCAAGTACGGTCCTTTCATTTCTTATCTCCCGAAAGAGGCCTAGGGAAAGATATTTGCCGGTTCCCTAATTGCCTCGATAACTATGTATCTATTATTGATGTTCTATTCCTAATTATGACCTCAACTTTGAAAAACTCATTTTTCAAATTGTTATATCACCTTGTCCAAGGATTTCTTGGGAATCAATTATCCTAGAATACATAGGCGATCAACCCGTTCTTCACAGACGGGCGAAACAGATCCCTTCTTGGAACTTCCCAACCTCCATACTTAGGTAGCTTATGCCCAACTTAAGTCCCGGAAGACCCGTTGCATGATTGGACCAAATTCAAGCACATGGACCTATATACAAGGTTACCGTGGAACCTCAAGTCAAAGGACTAATTATATGCACTATTTTAAGCCAGAGAATATCCCACTACCAATGTGCCACTTCGGCTACCTTGTGGATTCTCTATGCGAGTTTTCAGTGAACTTATTCTCTAACAAGCACCTACTAACATACATCCATATCTAGCATAGATTGCCTATGAAATGGGGTAATATCCAACTCTTTGAAGTATGCGCCATTAGTGTAAGTCTATCCGAATCTTAGATGCCCTGTCCTTAAGATTCTATGACTTAAAATATTTAAAATCATGACTACAGAGACTTGTTTCATGATCGCCATTATATGTGTGACCAAGTCTCGCAGTCTGTATGATTTAAGGGTTTCAACCAAATGTATGTGAAGAAAATCATAAACGCATAAGATAAAGATGACCATTTTATTGAATATCATTCAATCAAAATTGTTACATGTAATAGTTCTACATGCCAATCCAATTGGCTTGCGGGGCACAATCCAACATGACTACCACCCCTGAGATTTTGAGTGATTACAAAAAAGTCCTTATTTTTTCATAAAGTTACAAAAAACCCCCTAAAATGTCATAGATAGAATTTAAGAAATATCTAAAATACCCCTAACATCTAAACAATTAAAGAAAATAAAAAATGCTGAAAATTATTTTGATTGCTAAAGTCCTAAATGCCCCTTTATCCCTTTATGTATTATGACAACTTAAAATTTTGAATTAAGTTAATTAGTATACATATCTAAAATAATTTATTTATATAATTAAGTTTATTTAATAATATTAAATAATAAATATATTTGTTAGTTGAGTTACATGTTAAATACTATTAAACTAATAAGCATATCTAAAATAATTTAGTTAAATTTAATTAAATTATTTATTGAAAGAATAATCATATTTAAAATAGCTAAATTATTTATTCAAATAATTAATAAGATTTAGTTAAAGTTGAATTTATTAGTTAATTAAAAACATAATAAATAAAAAAAATGAAAACTATATTAATTAAGAATAAATAAATAAATAATTAAATATATGTATTTTTAACTAAATTATTTATTAATTAAAAAAGATAAATGTTTTTAAAAAAATACAAATCCCACACAAAAAGTTAATAAAATATATATTAAATAATATGTAAATATTTATACTAGTGTAAACCGCACCACGCGAAGGGTGATGCTGTGAAAATACAAATTAAATCAAATGAAAAGCCAAAATAACGTGATATATATATATATATATATTAGAGATTAGATGAAACTATTTTGTTGAGGAGTTAAATTTCTAGGCCATCTCAAAGATTATCTCAGGAAAAAAAAATAAAAAATCTTCCCATTGATTAATGAACATGATTCAGCAGCACGTTTGTTGGTGGTCATGTTTGTATGAATCACAAATTGAAGGTTGGGTGTTCGCTACAATAACAGTATTGCAGTAATAAGACTTCTCCACTTCTTTGCAATCTTTAATATTTCAAGAAGAAGGCAATGAATTCTTATTTTGACATAAAACTCACCAGTTTTTTTTGCTTGCAATTTGTGATTCTCCACTTTTTTTGCAATCTTTAATGTTTTAAGTAGAAGGAAATGAGTTCTTATTTTGACATATTGAGTCTTGTAATTTGTGATTGTTCCTAAAATTTCTCTTCCTTCCAAATGGGTGTTGATATTCTGGTTAAAAAGAAGAATAATTTCACTATGGTTTGATTAAAATATAAAATCTGACCATTTTTCATTTAAAAACTGATTTCCACATGGCATAAAATTATTGAGTGGTGTGGCCAAACCCGGTGTGGGTTAGAATTTTCTGCCAAACAGAACTTCAGAATACACATAAATGGAATAATATTTTTTAACAGCAAAGGATTTTCCAAATCTTGATTCAAAATGTGATATTCCTAAATAAAACAGTCTAATCCAAATAATCCAGCAGATAAGAACAGAACTACAAATCTAAATCTGGAGACATATCCCAGGGGACAGCAATACAAAACATATGTCTTATTTTTGCCCCACTCGGATCAAACATGCGAATTAATGTGAATGCTCGGAAGCCTGTTTCTGCCCAAAGCACCTGTTTTGTTATTTTTTTATAAACATCATCAAAAATATAATCAAAGTTTGATTGCCAAAGTTTATCATCCAGCAAAGTCTCCACAGAAATTGTCTCCTTTTTAGATCTATAATTGATCTCCAGTTGGTTGATGGTTCATCCAAATACTTTTTCTTGACAGAAGTAGGTAACTCAAAATTCATCTTTTCTTTCAACACTATTTTAGCAAGCAGAATACGTTTTTAGATGCAATATTGAGAACATTAATACATCTTACTCCAGCTGTTAATGGTATAGTTGCACCATGTAAGTGGTATTGTATAAAAGTCTATTGCCTTTATTTGCCTGCTTGCTCTGAACACTGGTTTGTTTGGTGTAGACATGTACACTATACAGATTTTTTCTAGCATTAGTATAATTCTAAAGAAAAAGATTTATTTATAAGTTATATGAATAAAAATATTACCAGTAAATTTGAGATTTGCATCTTCAATTGCTTGATTGAGTGTCCTATAACCAACAGCTGTCCAAGGATACTGCATTTTTTTTCCCTTTTTGATAAAAAAATTTAGCATTTACTATGTTTTTCCTTGTATGCTGTACGAGGATTTGGAAGCCAATTCTTAATTTATGCGCTCCAATCAGTTACTATCTTTCCTGCTATCATTAATGTTGACCATGCTCTATTACCAAATTGCATGCAGATTTCAGTATCCACATAACATGCCAAAGATGTCAAGTTAACCAAGCGGAAGATCCTTATAAAGAAAGTTAAGTAGCTAAGTAACAAAGAACATTATTCTGAAGTGATCTGTAAAAATTTGCAGCAACAAAATAACATTGGTTACCACATGATAGTTATGATAGTGTGACAAATAGAAACTCATTTCTGAAATAGACAATAAATAAGAAAAATAGCTTTTTCTTTGAAATACAAATGCAATCTTTAAAAAGTTAAGAATATAAAATTGGAGAGAACAAACATTTTACTCACTTGGAAGTATGGATTATCTTCTAAAGCTTTAAGAAGCAAGTCAAGGATATCGGTATCAAGATCATACTTTTTAAGAGCATCATTTCCAATGTTATCAGTTGTATTTAAAAAGAATAATTGAAGACGTTTTAGAAGCTCTACGGAATTATTAAATGCTTCTAATTTATGGGAAACCTGACCATTTACTTTTAAAGTGTATGTCTTGATTACTCCAATAGAAATTAGAATCAGTTTTCATACCAATATATGTAAGAGCAAGATTATTATTATTATAAGTACAAACTCTTTGGCTGAATCTAATTCCAATGTTTGTTGTATCATAAGCAAAAAGATGCTCCAATATTGGATTAGAAGAAATAGGCGCGTGCCAAACACACATCACCATTTGCACAGCAACATGAAGGAGGCTCATGACAACATTTTTTTGCCTGGCAATATTGACAAGATGGAGATGGCGGTAGAACCCACATGGTACTTGGAAGTGTCAAAAGACGTTGAAAATGAGCTGGTATTGCAACATTTGGAGGACAACCAGCAAGTGTTCGGTTGCGTGGGCCAGTGACCCTAGCGGAGGCGGCATGGGGGCCGAAGCAACCTCGGTTGCACAAATCCTAGCCCAAAATCGGGGGTGAATCTGAGGCCGCGGGAATACTTAGAGCAGATTGGGGACGATCCCCCTACCCAAAAAAAAAAAAAAAAATATATATATATATATATATATATAAACACACACACCAGCATGTGTTCTACCGAACATATCATTTTCAAATAAATTTTGCACACATGGCCTCTCTACGTGAACTATTTCGGTGGAATGTATGATGGGAAAATGATGTATTTTCAGTGTCCTCAATTGGACAGCAACTGATATTAGCTTCCATATTCAAGCACTCACTTGCAGCTGAGAATGCGAGTTTACACTTAACAACTCGTTTTTGATATTTATTTCTAGGATGTTCCAGCAACCTTCTTTATCTTCACGAGACATATTTTGATATGCTACTCCAGCTCTTTTTCTAAGTTTTCTTTTTCTCTCCTCAGTCCGATCCATTTATTAACAATATCCTTAACTTCCCGTCTAGACATGAGCAGCTTTCATTTTGCAACAACATAAAATATAGTATCACAAAATAAGTTTACATTTTAAGTTATGTCAACTTTGTAAAAAAGACAATAAAAAATAAATATTAAAAACAGATAATATCAGGTAATGCATACAAAATAAAATGAAATAAAACATAAACAGTAATAAGTATAAATAGATTAACTTAGAACAACAAATTTTCCAAAAAATATACATACAAAGATATAGCAATAATAAAAACACAGCATAATTTAAGCACATAAAATAATTAGAATACTTACCCGGAACACGATATAAAATACGAACAGTCAGACGTAGTTGATGAAATTAAAGGACAACCAAACAGCGGCAAAGGGCAACACAAAATTTAACTGTTAGAATCAACAATTACATTATGAACAACTGCATATTTTTCCTAAAAAAGGGAGTTTTTAGGTGATTCATAAGTTCATATATTTAATAATAAATTACAAATATAAACTTCAATAACACGCACACACAGACATAAACTTCAATATATATTTACAGCATTAACAATTTATTAATTAAATATTTTAACTGTAATTTATAGCAATATAGTTATATATTTAATTATATACAAACAGAACTCAAAAATATTTTTTTATTTTTATATTGTACAAACAACTTTTAAATGGAAATATATATATATATATATACACACACAATAATTTTACAAAAATAATAAATTATATATAAATAAACCCTAAACAAACAAAAGAAAGAATACAAAATGCAAGCACAAAACCGACAAAGCATAAAACCATCACACAAATGAGAATTAGAATTATATTTAAGAAACATTATATCATATACACAATAATAGAAAAACACTAGAATATCAATATTTAAATCTACTAATCAATTTAAATATGACATAAAAATTTGATTAATCAACCTACACTAAATTTTAAGGTAATGAAGATATTCAATTAATATATAAGACGAATAAAAATTGCTCACCTTGTATGCAGTAAAGAAAACCATATAGCTATGTAAATTAATAAATAAAAAAATGAATCACAATCCAAAAAATGTAAATACTGAAAATTAATTAAAAAGTTTACAAAGTTTAATATATATATATATAATCACTTCTATTATCTATTAAAAACAATTATAATTTTTCTAATATAACAAGCATAATTTTAGTTAAAGAACTAATTGTTTATGTACTTGAATATATAACTAAAAAATTAAAATGAACATTTCAATTACATAAATATATACATTCAATATATTAACACTATATAATAAAATTAAACAACTTGAATTAATGTTAATAAATACATTACATATGCAACTATACATTCAAATAATATATACAAATACAATATTTTAATCAAAAAATAATCTTAATACCACACAACTATTAGATGACAAATATAAACTAAAAAAATACAATTCATCTAACCACAAAAAAGGTCATCATTTAAAAAAAATAAAAAATAGTTACAAGTTTTTTCATGACACAACTGAAATTTACTAAGCCTCATATATAATTACTTATAGACTTAAATCTATTATAAAAAAAAAAAAAATCAAATTATACATTTCAATTGCCTATATACGTATACATTTAATACTCTAACAGTTTAATAATAAATTATAAATATTCAAGATTATATTAATGTATATTTTACATATATAACTTCAAATGCACATAACTTTAAAAAAAAGCTGATCAAATTTAAAAGAAATTAATTTCACATAACATATATATTAGTGAAAGAAATATTAAAAACAAATAATATCTGATAATCCATACAAAATAAAATGAATTAAAACAAAAACAGTAGTGTGTATAAATAGATTAACATAAAACAGCAAAATTTGCCATAAAATAAAAAAATACAAATAAACAGTAGTAATAAAAGCACAGCATAATTTAAGCACATAAAATATTTAGAATACTTACCAGAAGACAATTTGAAGCCAACAGTCAGATATAGTTAACGAAATTAGAAGAGAAGCAAACAGCTGCAAAAAAACAACACAAAATTTTACAATTAAAATCAATAATTATATTACAAACAAGAATATATTTTTTCCTTAAAAACGTCAGATTTTTTTAAGCGATACATAAGCTCATACATTTAATAATAAATTGCAAATATAAACTTCGATAGGCACACACACACACACACACACACACACACACATATATATATTTATTTATTACATTAACAATTTACTAATTAAATATTTTAACTATAATTTATAGCAATATATAGTTATCTAAAATTTGGTCCCAAATAAAAAATATCACTTATCTAAAATCATGATCTTAAATAAAAGAACTCCAAACATTCATGATAATCCAAATAAATCTTGCAACAGAAAAACTCAAAATGCCGAATACTGTGCCCTCAATTAGAAAATCATTAAAGGAAAAGAACTAATCTGCGAACACGGCAATAAAACTAAAGCTGTTGGAAAGTCCTCATCACGAAAAAGAACCTTCAATTCTGATTCTCATCAAAAGCAGGATCTGCATACTCACTAGGGCTAGGATCGAGGTCTGTCAAAAGGAAATTTGAAAACATTGAGAGTGTGTAAAAGACTCAGTGAATGCCAAGTGTGTACATTGTGAGTTCATGAATATAACATGTCAAAATGATATTCAATTAATAACATATAAGCATAAATCAGTTATGTGTTAAGCAGTAACAAAATGAGAATATAACGATAAACATTTTTATAGATCAACATTTGAATGGGATGATCAAACTAGTGTTTGCTGTAGCCAGTCAACCTTATGACTCCCACCGTAACCGTTTCTTATCACTCCAGCCAAGGCGCGACCTTACCTAACAGTACCCGAGCCTACGTTCTTGAGAAATCCTACGACCCACCTTAACCATAAACGATTTCTGTTGTGAACTGGGAGGATTGGGCCATGGGGGCTTGGGGTTCAACCGAGCTTGCTACCACCTAGTGAAATCCCTTTCACACTTAAATCAAGTTGGATCCAACTAACATTAACAGTAGCATAACAATAAATCCAGTCATCAGTGTTCATTGTATTTAACTACTAGTCTAAAAACATGTTGAAATAATATCCATGGCTTTAAAAGAAATTGTTTTTCTTGCATCATAGAATAAAATAGAGAAATTTATGTGCGTAGTGGAATATAATTATAGTGCAGTGTCACTGAAAACAAGTTATGAGTAGATTACACTGTAGTATTATATTATAGTATATATCCTTCTGGGTTTTGAAACATAATATCATATAATATTTATAAGTTTAGGCAATCACAATACTCTGCATTCATTCGATCAATGATCTCCTAGGGGCTAGCTTGAATAACTTGCTAAGTAATGATAATAATTAAACCAATTTCATCTAATGAACACTTCAACAAGGGCTTAATCTTTTAAACTCATTCTAAAATACCCATACAATACTTTTATGATGAATGCCTAGAATGGCCTAAATACATGAGTAATTCTCCTAAATTTAGTGTAACAAATTCTAATGGGAACCTTACTTGCTGCCCTCATTAGAAGTACCCATTACACAATCATGAACTCACAAACACCACTTAAAGATTTTAAAGGCTTAATAAAATACTCAAATTTTTGATTAGCAATTGGCCTCCAGAGATTTCAAGAAATAAATAATCTTTATTTAAGAGTAACCTTTTATACTAGAGTAAAGCTAGACACAAGTTATAACACTCGTGTAGCATTGAAGATTAGAGAAACATCATTAACTTAGCCACAATTTTTTGAAATCAAAGTTGTTCTTGGAGCATGCCACAATTTTGTAGTAGTAAATTTTCATAACTTTCAATAACTAAAATAAATAATCTAGAATCAACATTTACATAGGCAATGAAACTTGATGAATTTTAAAAACATAACTACATGGCCTGAGTTCATGAAACTTTCCTATAATGTTACTAACACATAAAGTTTCTTAGTAAAATTTCTCACTTTAAAATACTATTATTTAGATGGGCAAAAAATTTTCTAAACCGAACCTACTTAGACTCGCCACTTAGTCTGGCAGGGTGTTTTTTTGGATTTTTATAAAATTAAAGAAAACTTAAGTAAATTTGAAAATTTGTAGATATGTTGTAAACAAATATAAGTTAATTAAGTAAATTCTGACATAAATTACCATAATTTAGCCCATGAACTAATGTAAAACTTCTAATCCTTGAATCTAAAAATCGAAACCTAGCAGCATCAACTATTAAACTTTGCAACTATCAAATGCATACAAAATATAGATACTATGATATGTAGTTTAACTAAAACATATGTTTATATCATAATTTAAATATGGCATCATATTTGTGAAGAAGGGAGAACAAGAGTCAAGGGCGTTGAGATTTCTGACGGTCTTCTTTCTTGTCTTACTGTTTATGATTCTCTTTTTCTTTCTTTTTTTTCGAAAGAAAGGAATGGGATGGGCACTTTCTAAGAAGAATATTTTGCTGGAAATTTGAAAGATTGAATGTGTATAGTAGAGTAGAAGAAATGATTTGAATGTGAAAATTCTATCCTTATCTGCATATTTGCTTGTTTATTATCATTTATTTCCTTTTTTCAACTTTGAATAAGAATTCAAGGTAATTATAATAAATAAAATTTAATTACTCCTAAATAATTGATTAATCTCAATTAATTAAGGTTTATAATAACAAGAAAAATATAAGATACTACATCCCTCCCCCCTTTAAAATAATTTGGCCCCCAAATTCCAAATGAAATTGCAAGGAGATCAAAGTGATAATTCCATATTTCATCCTTGTGTTCCCAAGTCATATTCTCTATCTTATGGCTCTTCCATTGAAATTCTTTTACTAGTAGAATCCCTTTTGTGCATAATTTTTGTATTTTTGAGATCTAGGACTTGGAGTAATCGCTCTTTATACGTCAAGTCTATGTGAAGTGGCAAATCCTCCTATTGTGTGATATAATAAGAATCCCAGTGATAGTTCTATATAGAAGACATTATGTAATCCCATAAATTTCAATAATAAAGCAAATTGATAAGCTATTGCTCTAATTCTCTCCACTATTTCGAAAGGGCTTCAGTATTGAGGGCTTAAGTTTCCTTATTTGCCAATCATTTACATGCTCCTTGTCCAGGTACGCAACAAATACAATATCCACCATACTAAATAAATCTAATCCTAATTAAAGATCATAAATAAAAGTCAATATAAATGATTGAGTAAACAATCGGGTTTATTCATGTCCCAATAAATCAATTGTTAAAGATAATAACCTAAATATCTAGTGGGCCAAGGTCACTATAAATGCATAAATAACTAACCAAGATCAATCCAAGCCGCAACGAATTCAACTTTCAAAATCATAACCTACACATTAGGAAGTCCAATAAAAATCATTGTCCATCCATATTAGTCCTAGCATGGTTCTATACAATAAAGCATAAAAGAATTTACAGGGATATCTAATAGTCTGACCTTATCATCGAGTATATGAAAAATAATCCTAATTAGAAAGTCCTTCCTTAAGTCAATCACAAATTTGGGTAGCTGAAAGTAACTTGATTTCCTTTATGAATCCTTTACACTTCCTTTGAAGGAGGAAAACCTTTCCTTGGATAGATTGAAGTTAACTTTGTTATCTCTACAGCCGATGTAGACAAAAAATTTAGCCAAACCATCCATAATAATATCAAACTCTTTATGTTAATTTGCACTGCTATTCAATGTAGATTTTGTTCTTCACCAGAATTCTATTTCCAAAGGTGACTACTCTATAATGCTCATTGATCAATACAAATTTATTATTGTAGATTTTGTTCTTCACCAGAATTCTATTTCCAAAGGTGACTACTCTATAATGCTCATTGATCAATACAAATTTATTATTGCAAGCCTAGAAAATATGCTTTTTTAGCCACGAAAGAATGAGTAGCCTCACAATTAAATAGTTCATATAGAGTAACATCATAAATTTTGATTGTGCGTGACACCACGTCTCCAACATTGTTTGCCTCATCTGTTGTGATACCTTCAAAAATAACATATCCCCGATACTAAATCCTAAATCTCTTCTCCTATTGGCTACATAGTTCTTCCATCAGTTTTGTTTGATTAAGTGAATTTTTACCAATGGCTTCCTGTATTTTTTTAGGTCCTATTACTTTTGGATGCCCAATTCCTATTAGAGCATGATACCCATCCAAATCCAAAATAACCATACCAATGTTTTAAGATTGTTATAATCTTAACATAAGGGGTGCATAGTTCTAACCTATTGTCTGCATAGCTCCAACCTTAACATAAAGAGCTTTACTAATGACAAATGAGATTCTCTATTTTAATTCTTCAAAGTCAATGCTAAACATAAAAATAGTGTGCAATAAATCTTCATCTTTTATTAATTAAGGTTGGTGGTAGATGACTTCAAGTACATGCTAAATCATACCTAGAAATAAATAATAACTTTACAAACCAAAATAATATATTGAAACCCAAAGGATATACATAACCAACTGATGTCCCTTTCCATTCAAGTAATTCATGTGTGTAGTATAATATCGAAAAATATAAGTCTCAAACAACTACCTTCCTTGATAATCCTTTATCACTAGATGTTGAGATCATTTTTCAAACCTCTTCTTTTAGTATCATTACATGGTGCATATAAGTGAACATGGATCTAGTTCCTACATTAACAAGGATAAAAAATCTAGTAGTTCCACTGCTCTTGGCTTCTCTTTAGCTTATCAAATAAGGTTGTAGCTAACCTCAAGAAATGCAGTTTAAAACCTAGTTAATCCAATAAAATATTTTTTCTCAAAATACAAAATTCATCAACCTGGAAAATAGAATAAAGATCTTATATTTATTTGACTCTTGATAGTGTGATTGTAATTGCCAGATTTATACTATAATTACCCTGTGGACCTCAAATAATATAGAACTATCCAAATTCCAAAACGCTCTATCTAATTTTATGTCTTGATCAGATATCAAGGTATTACATCCTTCACCTCTTAAAAATCAAGTTTCGTCCTTGAAATATAAAATCTAAAACACATATCTTCTTCCTATAATAAATTGTAATGATAGTATCTTTCTTTTGGAATATATATATATATATTTAACGTCAAACCTCCACAATAAAATAGCTCCATGTTAGCACTTAGGGTTTATAACAAAAATCATCTAAAGATAAGAACTAATAATATGCCATTAAAACACGTTGTTTTAACTCATGGCTAGGCTCGATTGTATCTTTCCTCAAAGTGCATGCATAACACACATTGTAGATATTAAACCTCCATGGCAATAGTACTCTCCTCCTTTCCAATCCCAATAAGAAATTTTATCATTGGGTCATAACAAAAACTCAACCACCTGTGCTTTCTAAACTACAATGCACATGATTTTGGCAATTATTCAAAATTTTAGGGGTAAATAGCAAACAACCCCCCAACGTATAGGGTCATTTGAAATTTGTCCCCCAACCGTTGCAAGTGTGTGGAACGATTATCTAACATTTGGTAAATGTGCTTAAATATCCCATGTTCCAACTTTCCGGCAATATATTTAAAATGTTGTCGCACTTTGCCCCCTTTTATGTTAAAGAATTTCTATTTAACCACCTAAAATACTTTAAAATGTTATCCTTAGTATTAGATTCTTATTTTGGTGGAGTAAAGAAAAATATTTTGTCAAAATTTTTTACCATGTGTTACCTAATTGTCAATATATCACCAATTCAGTCAATTTGAGTTATCTGAAATGTATAATCCAACTTAATGGTAAAAATTTTCCTAAATTGATGTGTGTAAGATAATTAGAAATTAATTTTGGGGTTCTATTACTAAATAATTGCTATGGTATACTTATAAATTTGTGCTTATTTGTTTAATTAAGAGTGTAAGTGGTTTAGTGTTTTAATTTAAATAAGAATAAGATAGGTGACGCTAGTCGGACGAATATTGGCAATAAATAATGTAGATTTTAGTATCCACATTATCTCTCTCATTTGTTACCCCATTTAAATTAAACATATCTAAATATCATTTCCTAACAAATATGTATGATGTTGCATTGATATAAAAATCAATTAGGGTGTAACACCCTGAAATTTTATGATTAATAACATTTAAAATTTATGAAAATTTAATTATTCTTTATATCATTATTATTTTCTAAATTTCTTGGGGCCAATTCATAAATAAAAGGGACCTGATTTCCTAGGACTCAAGAGTTTGGGGGTCAATTTGCAAATAGATAGGATTTAATTGAGCCACTCTTGAAAACTTAAGGGTTTGCACGGAAAGAAAAAGTCAACTAGGATCAAAACTGGATTTCTATAGATCACTAGGACCTAATTGAATGACTAACATGAAGTTGAGGGGCTAAGTTGAAAATACAGAAAATTAAATTTTATAAAAAAATAGCAATTTTTCCTCGCTTTCATTTTTCATCTTCATCTTCTTATCCATTTTCTTCTCTTCACCCACGTCACCTTCTCACCATCTTCACCACCCTCACCAACAAACATCTCCACCATCCAACACCACCAACTACCACTCATCACCCTCAGCTACACCTTGCATGGAGGCTTGAGGCGACGACAACAATGAAAATGAGAGTTGCAGACGCGGCGGCAAGAAGCAAGAATTAAGGCGGTGACTGACAGTTGAAGGTCATCCAAGCCTTAAATTTGAAAACCAATTGGATCGTTGGACTCAGAAGGATGATATGCAGCCAATGGTGGTGGTTTTGTATTTTTTCGGCGGACGGCGGTGCAACGGCGGCAATCCCCAGACAGAATTTTCTCCTTATCGCGGCGGTTGCAGTGGTGCATTCGGTCCGATGTTTTGGGGTCTCGATTGAGCATTTCGGGGTAAAGATTGGTTTCGAAATTAGGGTTTTTGTACATTTTCATTCGTTTAAACCTCTTGTACCCTTGAATAATTGATTTCAAATTGTATTAGGTAGTAAATATTCATGCACGATTGATGTTGGATTTTTGAACCCAAAATTGTATCAAATGTGATAATTAGGGAATTATTGAGTTTATTGAGTTAAAAAAAACCCTAAATTTGAAATTTTGGACTCTAAATAACAATAATTAGGCTCTAAATGCTCTAAATAGGAATCTTCATCTCCATTTTCTTCTCATTCACCCGTGTCACCTTCTCACCATCTCACCACCCTCATCGGCTACCATCTCCACCATCCAACACTACCAACTACCTCTCCTCGCCCTCAGCTACACCTTGCATGGAGGCTTGACGCGACGGCAACAGCGAAAATGGGAGCTGTAGACGCGGCCGCAAGAAGCAAAAATTGAGGTGGTGATCGATGGTTGAAGGTCATCCAGGCCTCAAAACTGAAAAGCAATTAGACCATTGGACTCAAGAGGACAAAACGCAGCCAACAGTGGTGGTTTTGTATTTTTTCGATGGACGGAGATGCAGCGGCAGGGGTCCCCAGACAAAATTTTCTCCTCATCGCGGCGATCGCGGTAGTGCGTTTGGTTCGATGTTTTAGGGTCTCAATTGTGCATTTTGGGGTAAAGATTGGTTTTGATATTAGGGTTTTTGTACATTTTCATTCATTTAAACCTCTTGTACCCTTGAATAATTGATTTCGAATTATATTAGGTAGTAAATATTCATGCATGATTACTATTGGATTTTTGGACCCAAAATTATATCAAAAGTGATAATTGGGGAATTATTGAGTTAATTGAGTTAGAAAAACCTTAAATTTGGAAAATTGGGCTCTAAATAACAATAATTAGGTTATTGAACTAATTGGCTTATTATTACTGCTTAGGACATTGATACGGGATTGAATTGATTATATCTATTTCTTGTATAGTTAAGAATCCTGTAACTGATAGCAAATTAGCGACATTATTAAGAGTATTTCTTAACGATAATTCAAGATGAAGTCTTAGATATCGAATTAATTGGGTAGTTACTGGTTTTAGATAGTTAATAATATGATTTTATTGATTGGATGTCATTCAGGTTGAATGTGAGTTTTGATAAGCAAATGATTCTTTTGGTTAGGTGACGAGGAGCAAGAAATTACAGATCAGTAGACTATAATCGCATTTCTAAGGCTTTTGAGGTGAAGGTCTGCTAATCTGGCACCTTTCTCGTACCTACCCATTGCTGTGATAAACCTCTGTGAGTGTTATTTCTTATTTCTATTCTGTTGTCCAAAACCTTTACTATATTATTCGATTATGTCCCTTGTACCCTATAGCCTTGCCGACTGACCCCGTATTACTTGTTCATTTCTTATCATGTTGATTATTGAAGAAATATTGTTGGTATATTTAAGTTCATTCTATATATCAGTTATTTGGCCTTGACGGTATACTTGATTATCGGTTGTATTGGCCGAGTGCCAGTCCAGCGGAATGCTTGGATTATTATTCCATAACGGCCTTGCTGGCTAGTATATTGGATGTTCAGATTGTATCTCGTTATATTCATGTTATTGTCTAAAGGTTAAAATTATATATGTTGGCATTATATTATTCTAATGCATAGGACGCCTGGGAGGTTTCCACTCGGAGGGACGCCATGAGGGTTTGGGCCCAGGGGCTAGGTCCGAAAGACAGCCGGGCAGAAGGGATCGACGGATACAGGTCTTACGGCTAGTACCCACCTATGATCCTGACTTACAGGTAGCTGGAGGTAACGAATTGTAAGTGACGGGATCTGGCATGCGGTCGACCATGCCATATAAACTAATTATTACCTACCGAGTTGAGTGCTCAAGCAATAGAGCGATAAGGAAATCTTGTTTATACTGTGCTGATGCTCGGTACTTGCAGTTATAACTTGATTCAGGAGTAATAAGGACGGAATGACCAACAACATGTTAATTTCATATCATGTGTGTCATGTACGCTGTTGATTCACATCAAAAGCTCTTGCTTGTGACTGAGCTGTTCATTTATTATTGTATCTCAATGGTTTTTCTTTCAGTCTTGTCATTTTCTTTTCCTCACTAAGTCTTTAGGACTTATCTTCTTTGTATACTTTATTTTTTCAAATAGGTCTACGTGAGAAGTAGATACTCATGCTTTGGTTGAAAGGTTATTTTGTAATAGATTAGGTGTTTTGATTGTATATGTAGTCTACACCTGATCGAGACAGCTATCTAAGAGATGTTATGAAGATGTTTGTATGAAACCTAAGATACTTGGTTGTACATATTATGCTATGGAATGATATTTTAGGTTAGTGCTAATTGTTTTTCCTTGAGATTGGTTAAATTCTTGATTCCCCAGCTATTGTTTGATTTAGATTTCAAGCTTGAATTGGTAGCACATCTACTTAAGGGTCATCCCGAGTGGGGGGCACTACATAGGGTAAAATTTTTAAATTAATTTTAAACATCTCATACATATAAACTAAGTAAAATATAATCACATAATTAATTTAAAATTATATAATAGCTCAAACCGATTTAATTGTCCATATATTGACAAGTGACTAGTGTGTGATAGTATTTTTTATAAAATGTTTCACTTTATTCCCCAAAAATAAAAATTTAATGATAAAAGTGCAACACTTTAAAATGATTAGGTTGTTATATGCACATTTTCTTGAAGTTGAGTAGGTAAAGTGCAACACATTGAAGGTATTTTAGCATCTCCGGTGGAATATCTTGCCGAAAAATGGAATTAGGGGGTTATAAGTGCAAATTTTGTTGTCTACAATAAATAAGATTACAATACAAGAAATATCGTACAAATAAAATAAAATTAAAAATTATCAATTGTGGATTCAGTATCTAATCTAATCATCTAATTCTTCCCTTCCAAATATGATCTTGAACTTTGAAGAGCTCTACGATGAATGCCTTGAACGCCGTGGATCTCCTTGAATTTGATTTGAAATAACGCCAATTCGAGGGTTTCACTCCTTGATCTTGAATCAAATGCCAAAATTTAATAAGCTCCATGAAGAATGCCTTGGACGCCGTAGATCTCCTTGAATTTGTTTAGGAGAATTACTGGACTTCTTTAAAATTTCTCTCACTTGCTGGGATTTGTGTTGTGTGTTGAATTAGCTTTGATCACCCCCTTTATATAAATGTTTGATGGGAGAGTTCCAGATTGATTTGAACTTATTTGAGATTATTTTTTTGACAAAATAATATTAAATATCAAGAGATAATATTAGATTATCAAGATCAGATATCAAGAAATAATATAAGATTATCAAGATTAGATATCAACAGATAATATTAAATATCTTTAATTTGATTGGTCCATAGACATAGACACTTCATCTTTGACACTTGTTAATATTTGATTTGAGCATAAAATAAATACTAGAGTATTAATTAAAATTAACTATTTATTTTTGGAATTAAAATTGATAAATTCCAAGACAAATAGAAAATTTTGAATTAATAACTAGCATATTAATTTAAACGTGTCACTCTCCAATTGGGCTAAATTAATATGTCTACAAATGCCCCACTTTAAAGCTTGGAAAAAGATGTGCCAATCATCCATGAAAGAGGCAAGACTTGAAGTATTTGAAAAAATTTCCTTTTTCTCTCCATTTTTTCAAATATGTTTGCGACAAGAAATCCTCAAAGCATTCCTTAAGCTGTGGGGCCCTTCTATAAACATGTAGCACACTATCGTCAAGAACTATATCTCTTTATAGGATCTTTATGGACTTTGTGGATTGCCAATACTTGGAGGTTTTTATGATGAAGTCCTCATATCTGCCTATGAACCCAATAAATAGATCAAGTCATAATGCAGTTCGAAATAAACATCCTTTTGAGGGGAGATGCCATACCCAGTTTATACTCATGTGGACTAGGAGTAACATGCAGTTTAGGCTTGTGCGTCAATGAGCATATTTAACTTGAATAAATATTTTATACTCGTGTCAAGGAGTCCATTTGAATTTGATTGATAATTTATACTTATGTCAAGGAGTTTGCTTGAGTTTGACTTAATAGATAGTTTGCACTCTTATCAAGGAGTATATGGGGAGAATTTGAATGTTTAGATAGTTTATGCTCTTAGCTATGAGCCTTATTGAAAGTTTAAGTTCTTATCAAGGAGCACATGGGGAGACTTTGAATCTTTAGATAGTTTATGCTCGTATTTAGGAGCCTTATTGATAGTTTAAGCTCTTATCAAGGAGCACATGGGAAAACTTTAATTTAAAAATTTTAGATAGTTTATGCTCATATCTAAGAGCATTTGGAATTTGAAAACTTGAACTTTGGACTTGAAGACTTGAATATTTGAGTATTTGATTTGGAAACTTGAAGACTTGAGTCTTAAATTTGGACATCTGGAAACTTGATCTTGAATTTGAAGACTTGAAGACTTGAGTCATGGATTTAGAGATTTGCAGACTTCAGTTTTGAATTTGAAGACTTCAAAACTTGAGCTTTGACTTGAATACTTGGAGACTTGAGACATGATCTTGAATTTGAACACTTGGAGATTTGAGTCTTTGATTTGGAGACTTAAATATTTGAGTATTGGACTTAGAGACTTGATCCTTGACTTGAAGCCTTGGAGACTTGAGCTGTGGATTTTAGAGACTTGGAGACTTGAATTTGTATTTGAAGACTTGAGTTTGAATTTGGAGACTTGAAGATTTGAGTCTTGAATTTGAAAACTTGGAGACTTAATTCATGGTTTTGGAGACATGGATATTTGAGAATTTTAGATAGTTTATGCTTTTATCTAGGAGCTTTATTGACAGTTTAGGCTCATATCGATGAGCATTTGGAATTTGGAGATGAAAATTAATTGCCCCCAATATCTTTATCATCATCAGCGTCACTTCAGTCAGTATACTAATCAAAAGCATCATTCTTTATTGATCGAACAAATTGCTTGACCAAATAATTTCCATATGTCCCAGCATTATTACAAGTCTCAATGAAATGAGCCACATGCTACTTTGGGTTGCCCTAGCTATCAAATTGTTGAAACTTTAGGGGCTAGTAACTAATCGACATTTTCAAGTTGTCAATCCTTTGAGTATATGGCTTGAAGTAAGTTATAGACGACTTAGAACTTCCGTCAAGCTTGTCTTTGATAGTCCCTATGATAAACTCTTTCAGTAGGTTGAAGGGAATTAGTCCAATGGAAACTTGTAGTTCTTTTGTTGCAATTTCTTCATTTTTGGCTAATTCCCTCCTTGTGGATGTTTCACGTTCGTCTTGAGCCTCAATTTGTTTCTCTACTACGCAGCTAGCATCAAGATTGTCTACTTTGCTCATCAATATGGAGATTTGAAAGTCTTGCTCTTGGACATGCTTTGTGAGTCCTTTAATAGCCCTCATCAAGTTTGTAGCACTTGTCACCACCACCGTCGCCATACTCGAGGAGTTTGATGTTGAATGGAGAATAGATGATGTTGATTCTTCCTTTGAATCTCCACCATCTTTATTCATATCAATAAAAAGCCACAACACCTTTTCCACAGCAAGCGAAGGAGCCACCTCCAAAGATGATTGCAACTTCCTGGATATACTTCTTGTGATGATGTCAACACTTCTTGCTCCAACACTTGAGGAATTTGTGGTAGTAATTTTCAATGCAACAGTCTTGTTGGCGGCCATTTGATACTTCAATCTTAATGAAGGAAAGAGATGAGAGATAGAGATAGTCCCACTGGACGTGCCAAAATTTGTAAGCACAAATTTCTTTGTCTATAATAAATAAGATTACAAGATAAGAAAATAACACCACAAAATTTAATTTGAAATAACGCCAATTCGAGGGCTTCACACTTTAATCTTGAATCAAACACCAAAAATGTATGAGCCCTACAAAGAACGCCTTGAACGCCATGGATCTCCTTGAATTTAATTTGAAGAAAATAACGCTAATTTGAGGGTTTCGCACCTTGATCTCGAATCAAATGCCAAAATTTAATAAGCTCCACGAAGAATGCCTTGAAGGCCATAGATCTCCTTAAATTTGCTTGAGAGAATTGCTGGACTTCTTCAAAGTTTCTCTCACTTGCTAGCATTTGTGTTGTGTGTTGAATGAGCTTTGATCACCCCTTTTCTATAAATGTTTGATGGGAGAGTTCCAGATTGATTTGAACTTCTTTGATGATTATTTCTTTGATAAGATAATATCAAATATCAAGAGATAACATTAGATTATCAAGATTAGATATCAAGAAATAATATCAAATTATCAAGATAGATATCAAGAGATAATATCAGATATCAAGAAATAATATCATATATCAACAGATAATATGAAATATCTTTGATTTGATTGGTCCATAAACATAGACACTTCATCTTTGACACTTGTCAATATTTGATTTTGACATGAAATAAATACTAGAGTATTAATTAAAATTAACAATTTATTTTGGAATTAAAACTGATAAATTCCAGGATAAATAGAAAATTTTGAATTAATAACTAGCATATTATTTTAAACATGTCACTCTCCAATTGGGCAAAATTAATATGTCTTCAGGGGTATTCAAGCACATTTAGCAAAGACTAGGTAATCGTTTTGCACATTTGCAACGGTTGGGGGTAAAGTGCACATGACTCTGTATGTTGGGATGATGCCTGCTATTTACCCAAATTTTAGATTCCACTAATATAATTAGTAGTAATAAGGTGGACCTAATAATACAAACTTAATTACTGGAAGAGCACAATAAACTCAGAATGTCTTCTAAAAAAAAAAATAATTAAAATAGTACTTATAAGACTTGAGCTCTATACCTATCATTTGCTAACAAAAAAATTCACACCTTATAATACCTCAATTAGACCATAAAAATAATAAGTAGATGATATCTGAACCTAAAGTTAATCATGATACTTGCAAAATAAATACTAATATACTATGTGCCAAAATATTTTCTCATAGTCCTTGCAAGACTAATAGAGTATTCCTTTCTCTAATTTAAGTGAATGAGGTCTAATTAGCAATCTAAGAAAGAAAGTTTAGGAATCACAAAACTTAAGAAGCAAAAAAAACTATTAGGTTCTAAAGTGTTTCCTAGTGCATGCCTTAAGACATGTTATAGCTTAAGGGGGCTAAAGTCAATGACCAAAACTGTTACATCACAATTTTTAACTAGCTATCTTAATAATAATCCCTCATAACCTCAATATTAGATGAAACTCAATCAATCATTTTAGTGGTGGAACCTAAATTCTCAATCAATTCCTAAGAGTTCTAAGCCAAAATTCCACAGTCCAAAGATCTTATCCCAGCATAGCATAAGTTTAAAACCTAGCTAGGCTTTAATACCACTCTGTCATGCCCCAAAATCAAATAGTACAATCTAGTCTCAAGGCGTGAAATTTAGCCCCACATAAAAGATATCACTTATCTAAAATTATGATCTTAAATATAAGAACTTCAAACATTCATAATAATCCAAATAAATCTTGCAACAGAAAAACTCAAAATGCCCAATACTCTGCCCTCAACTAGAAAATCATTAAAGGAAAAAACTAATCTGTGAACACGACAATAAAACTAAAGCTACTGAAAATTCTTCATCATGAAAAAAAACCTTCAATTCTGATTCTCGTTAAAAGTAGGATCCACATCCGTGCTAGGGCTAGGGTCTAGGTCTGCTAGAAGAAATTTTGAAGACATGGAGTATGAGAAAAAGACTCAGTGAGTGCCAAATGTATGCAATATGAGTACATTAATATAACATAATCAAAATGGTATTTAGTTAAAAACGTTCGAGAATTATAAGCGAAAATTTGTTGTGTGTTAAGTAATAATAAAATGAGAATATAACAATAAACATTTCCATAAGCCAATATTTAAATGCGATTATCAAACTAATGTTTGCCATCGCCAGTTAACGTTATGACTTCTTCCTAACAGTACTTTTTCACTCCGAGCAAGGCGCGAGCTTACCAAACAGTATCTAAGCCTAGGTCCTTGAGAAATTCTACAACCTACCTCTGCCATAAACGACTTCTGTTGTGCACTGGGGGGATTAGGCCATGGGGGCTAAGGTTTCAACCAATAAGCCTATTACCGCTCGGCAAAGTCCTTTTCACACCTAGACTAAGTTAGATCTAACTAACAGTAACAATAGCGGTAATAATAAATCCAATCATCAATGTTGATTATCTTATTTTTAACTGCTAGTCTAAAAGCATGCTGAAATAATATCCATGGCTTTAAAAGAAACTATTTTTCTTGCATCACAGAATAAAATAGAGAAATTCATATACGTAGTGGAATATAATTATAGTGCAGTGTTACTGTTATGAGTAGATTATACCGTAGCATATATCCTTTTGGGTTTTGAAACGTAATATCATGATATAGGTAGGCCCACATCAATAAAGGTGCAAGCCCAATAGCAAGCCCAATAAAACCCAGTTAACATTTCAGGAAATCCAAATCAACCTCTTGGGTTGAGGTCCTCTGAACAGGGAGGTCGAAACAAGCAGGATGCAAAAACATTAATGGAAGCCCCTACCACCTATCGTATCCACATTAAATACACCTCAATCACCATCTTGTCCGCATTAATTGTCTTAACGACGCATCACCTTTGCATTAATGGTGGTATGGATCCCCTCTCCGGCCAGCAAGCTACTTGTAAAGCTCCGTGCTAAGTTGAAAAGACCTAAGTTACCTCTACTCCTAGGAACAGGATCTAGAGTATATCAGGGAGAAACCCATCTTTTTACCCCAGAGCAAACACTATAAATACCCCATCTTTTAGAAATACAGATATGCTTTTACACACTATTTCAACTATTACTCTGCCCATTTACTTTCAGGTCGAGAAACTGACTTAAGCATCGGAGGGTCTTAGCCGAGGACCCTCTCGGCTAGCCTGACGTTTGTTCCGTGGCTATAAGATCCAACCAACATTCTCTAGTCTTATATTTCTGGTCGATTTATACCTCTTGGTCCAGATCTAGAGGCCCACCTCACCAAAATTGACATTATCATTTGGTGTCATATGTGGGAATGTGGAATCTACAGCCAAAAAATGGTAAACACTAGACAAACCACTTTTCAGAGATAGGGTGACCTCAGATCCCCATCGTCACCGCAATCTCAACCGGACTAGCAAGCTGAAGGTCTTAGTTCTCAACTGGAGTAGGTGGTCACCCTGACCATCCCTTAACTCATGCAGATGATTAATGATCAGATTTTCACCCAACTTTTTGTGCAACTATCTGCCGCTTTGCAAAGACATAACCATCAGCTAGCCAGCTACTGTAGCTAGTGCTACAACACACCCCTCGTACCAAGAAGAACGACTACAATGGGAGGACAAAATAAGAAATGAAACTCGTCTCAACCCTAGTAGATTAGATTTGAGTCCTAGTTGATTTCCTCATGATGAAGCTCGTTACCAACCCCGGAAGGAAGTGGCAAATTCAAAGGAACATTTCATTCAACCCAATGAAGCCCAACAGTGCGAGCGGTTCGAGCATCAAAGACCTCAGCTCAGTCGAGACTTGTCCAAAGTTGATAGAGATGAATGAGAAAAAGTTTCAGATCAAGCTCAACAACTCAATAGTTGATTAGAAGAAATCTCGAGGAGAAATATTGAAAGGACTTAGCTGGATAATGCCCTCAGATTCCAACAAGAGAAGGAATCCCCATTTATTCAGGAAATAATTGATTAATGCATTGTGATTGATGTAAAAATCCCGATCAGATTACATCGGTATAATGGGTCAACTAACCCCAATGAGTACCTCCTACAATTTGAGTCACAGTGGTCACATTCATGCAAAAATGTTGGTTGAGACTTTTTAGGGAGTGGCACTTGAATGGTTCGTCAAGCTTGAACCCGTGTCTATATTTTCTTATGACCAGCTCTGCGACAAATTCATCCACCAATTTGCTAGTAGAAGAAAAGCAAAGCTACTACACACTCACCTCCATACAGTTAAGTAGAATGAACGTGAATCTTTTTGAGACTTCTTCTCTAGATTCAACACTGAAGTCCAGAAAATCAACAACCCTAGGATTGAATTTCTGATTGACGTCTTATTCTTGGGATCGAGGCATAAAGAATGTGCTAATGCTCTGGTCAGGGAGTGGTCGTGAATAATGGAAGAACTCATTGACCTCGCGAAAATAATATATGGTGAAGAAGAGGGTAACAAGAAGAAGGGCAAGGAGAAGGATGACAGGCACCAGAAAGAGGTCATCGCTTCCCAATAAAGCATTTTCACAACTATGCCCTACTCAACACTCATAGGAAAGAGGTATTGTTTGTAATACAGAATAATAACTTGTTGAAAAGACCAAGGAAGCTCAATGAGATCGAAGCCATGAAGAAATTCAAAAAATATTGCCATTTTGACAGACAAAAGTGTCTAGGACAAAATCGAGCATCTCATTTGACAAGGCCACCTCAAAAAATGTATTGATCAAAAAGCCCTACAAACAATGGGCCAAACTGACCAAACTCCTAGTAGAGAATGGTCGATCAGCCAGAGAAGAGAAGACAAGGGAAAGTACAAAGTCAAAAAGGGACACCCCTCCTTGAGAGGCATTATTGACACTATTACAGGAGGACCAACTAGGGAGGACTCCAAATCAACAAAAAGGCATGCACAAAGACATCTTGAATATGCTAAGTCGAGGCAAGCCAACACAATCTACCAACTTTCCACTAGAGCGGACCCTATATCTTTTTCTGATTCCAACCTTTCACATTTAGGGGGCCAAAGGGTGGAGAGCAAGTTGGATTGCCCCCTAGTGGTTACCATTGAAATAGCTAACTTTGAGGTCAAGAAGATCTTGATCAACAACGGCAGCTCTGCAAACATAATCTTCTTGTCGACTCTTAACAGAATGAAGCTGGGAAAGTTAAAATTTGTCCCCATCCAAACACCTTTAGTCGATTTTAGAGGGTTAGAGATTATCATAGTGGGATCCATAAACTTGACCACATCTTTTGGAGGGACACCCAAAAGGCGCACCTTTATGATTAACTACCTCGTCATTCATGCACCTTTCATTTATAGTGCCATCATTGGGAGACCAGCACTCAATGATTTATGGGCAATAGTATCCACTTATCACATAAAGGTTAAATTCCCTGACAACAACTGGTACAGAGGAGTTGTTGTGCAAAGTAAAAGAAGCATGGCATTATTATACTATTTTAGTCAACGCTAATGAACAGAAAAGCCGACCAAAACTGAAACCTTAGGGGACATTCTTGTAATGGAACCCGAGGAGGGACATGCCAACAAAGAGAGAGAAAGAAAAGTCACCAGAGTCGAGCCCACTAAAGAATTCAAAACAATAGCGCTCGAACCTAGAAACCCTAAGAAAACAACGAGAATATAGACAAGCTTAGGACATAATATGGAATGTGCACTGGTTGATTTTCTTAGGAAAAATATTGATATTTTTGCATGGAAAGCAACCGACCTTCGAGGAATCAACCCCCAGGTCATTGTCCACTGTCTTAATGTCTACCTATCTTTCAAGCCGGTCAGATAGAAAATTAGAACTTTCAATGCTGAGAGAATTAGATCATCGAGGACGAGGTCAACAAGCTTTTAGAGACAAGCTACATAGTTGAGATACAATACCCTGGTTGGTTATATAATGTAGTTCTTATCCCCAAAAATGAGGGCAAATGGAGAATATGCAATGATTTCACTAATAGATTTATTAGTTGATTCAACTGCAAGTTGCGACCTCTTAAGCATGATGGATGCCTTTCAAGGGTACTATCAAATTTTCATGGCACATGAAGATAGAGATAAAACTGCCCTCCTGGTTCCAAATGGCGTATATTATTTTCTGGTCATGTTATTTGGATTAAAGAATGCTAGTGCAACATACCAAAGATTGGTCAACTTCATGTTTAAAAATGAGATCAGTCGATCCATGGAAGTCTATGTAGGCAATATGATTGTTAAAACAGAGAGAGAATCAGACTACTTAGCTGATCTCGACCACACATTTTCAATATTAAGAGCATTTGGCATGAAGCTTAACCCAAACAAAATCACATTCAGAGTAAGAAGTGGAAAATTCTTGGGTTACGTGGTCAAGTAAGGAGGCATTGAGGCTAATCCCCAAAAAATCCAAGTAATTCAAGATATCTCGCTGCCAAAGATAGTGAGAGATGTGCAAAGACTGGTTGGTAGAATTATTGTTCTGCATCGATTTATCGCCTGATTAGCATATAAAAATTTGCCCTTCTGTCAAGTCTTCAGGAATGCAATGAAGTTTATGTGGATAGAGAAATATGATCAGGCTCTGGTTGAACTCAAACAATACCTAACCGAGCCGCCATTACTCGCGAAACCTGCAGTTGGATAAGTACTGAGCTTATACTTAGCTATCTCGATGCAACATTTAATTCAATTTTGGTATCCATTCAGCAAGGTTCACATAAGATAGAATATTATATCATTATGGTCCTGCAGGGCCTCGAGCATAACTATTTAGAGGTAAAAAAATTTGCACTCGCTCTGATCACAGCAGCACGAAAGTTGAGGCCCTATTTCTTGTAACACACCATCATTATTTTGACAAATGAACCATTGAAGCAAGTGCTATCTAAACTCGATACATCAAGGAGGCTGACCAAGTGGGCCATCAAGTTAGGAGAATTCAGTGTCGAGTTTCAACCCCGTATCGCCATAAAGGCTCAAATCTTAGCTGATTTTGTAGCATAGCATGTCGATCTCCCTATAGTGGTTGAGCAAGAATAACAACTCTGGTCCTCACATGTTGATGGATCAGCCACAAGTACGGGGGCGGAGCAAGGGTTCACCTCAAGCTGATGAATATGATTTTGCGATCAAACTCAATTACCCAGTCACGAACAATGAAGATGAGTACAAAGCTCTCATCGTAGGAATGAGGATGGCTCTTGATAGGAGGGTCAAACAATTATCAATCATCACAGACTCGCAGCTGGTCGTAGAGCAATTTGGAGGAAACTTTGAAGTAAGGGAAGTGACCATGAACACCTACTTGGTAGAGGTCAAAAGATTTGAACAATAATTCAAAAATTCCGCACTCAGTTAGGTGTCCAGGTCGAAGAATAAAAGAGCAAACGCACATTCCGAATTTGCTATCTCAACAAAAAGCACCAAGGAAAGATCTATTACCTATTTGGTTTCAATAAGCCTGCTATCGGTAAGCTCTATCAGAATTAGGTTTTGGCCGTCGAGAAGACGAGTCAGAGTTGGATTGATGAAATATAGTCCTACCTCAGAGATGGAAAATTACCATAAGATAAAGCAAAGGCCTATGGATTAGAAGGACGCTCATCGAAATTTGCTTTAGATGAGTTTGACTAGTTATATAAAAGGTCCGTCTCAAGACCCCCATTGAAATGCTTGACACCAAGCTAAGGATAAAAGGTCCTACAGGAAATACACGCTAGCATTTGTGGAAACCACTTAGGAGGGCATGCATTAGCTCATAAGGTCATCAGGAATGGATATTTTTGGCCAAGTCTGCACAACAACGCGGTAGACTTTGCTCGAAGGTGCCCATCTTGCTAAGTCCATGCCAACATCTCTTATCAAATAGCCATATCCTAGTGTAGATTACTTGGCTTTTCGATCAGTGAGAGGTCGATATAGTTAGATCATTCCCAAAAACTATTGGGCAGAGAAAATACATATTAGTAGCAGTTGAGTATTTCATAAAATTCATAACCACGGAACTTGAGTTGCTTTACTGCTTTATCGAATGCTTTCTTGCTATTGTCTATGCTAAACGTCATGCTTGTGTAGATGGAAACTGAGCAGAGCATAAATTATTGCACAACCTCTTTTTGAATTCCAGGCAGCACCTTGAAGAACTCCATCATGGCATATCGCAAGCAACTCTCATATCTTTGAGCTCGACTAGACTTAGAGGCCTCCTGGATAGAATTTACTGATTTTTTCAGTTGCTTATCAGCTTATCTTTTGCCTTGAACAACAACTAGTAGTTCAATATCTTTCTCCTCAAGCTGATTCGTCAACTCAGCCAGTCTCAACTCTAAGGAGTTGACCTTAGTCTTGAGCAGGTCATTTTGCTCCTTCAGCTCCTTACATTTCTCCATCAGCCTATGGCACTGGGTCTCACATAATTCATAATGTCAGTGGAGGTTACATCCGCATTGCCCGACCTGGAAAAATAAAACAACCCACGAGGATCATTTTTGCTAAATTTGCAAATTAAATTTGATGAGAGACTTTACCATATTTTCATGGTAGGCAAAAGCTTTCAGAGAAGCTAGCTACTTGTGATTGAACATTTCGAACTGGTCCTTCTGAAATAGACCAGCGGTAAGAACGGCTAGCAGTATCACAGATGTTACGTCTGCAACCATCATGGTCGCGGTGTTCAACACCCCAACTTTCTCGCTGAATTGGGGTTTAGGAAACAGTGGCAAATTGCACAGATGCTCAGGAGAAAGTGTAGCATGTGCAGCCTCATCGGGTTTGCTAACTTTTTTCTTTCCCTTGTCAACCCTACTCTTCTTTGGCGCACCCTGCGCTGTGATTTCAATAGCGTTCTTTTTCTGTTTTGGAGATGGGCTGCTCGCCACCCCAGCACTTTGCGCAACGATAGGTGGACTTGCTTGAGCTGCTTCCTTAACCCCAGTGGGTTGTGCTGTTGCACCCCGTCAAGCAGCCACAGCCTCATGACGCTCCTGTACTTTTTATTGTTTCAGCATCGCGATATGTCGTGCACAATTCATGACTCAGAATAGGCAAATTCTAATAAAAAAGATTGGTAAGCAAATTTTGATCAAAAAATAAATTGACAAATAAGCAAATTCTGATCAGAAAGTTAGTAAAAATAAATAGGAATAACAAATTAGATCAGTTAAGTAAGTTAGTTCTACCTAAACGTGCATTAATATGTAGTCTCAGCGAGGCGGTTGGCAATCCCCCTAAAACCAAGTTCTCTCTCTTATGAATTCAGAAGCATCCATCTAACCAAACTCAAGGAGGTCTCGAATGAATATATTATTCCACGAAGGGTTCTCGTTGGAATTCATCTTGACCCTACCCATCATCCAACCTCTTGAAATGTTAAATCCAACCCCACCCACTGCTCGGACATAGAAATACCTTTTTTTTCATTTTTGATCATACGATGATGATGGGGTTCCTAAGATTTTTCTATGAGGTCGAGCGATCAAATAATAGCTATAAAACCCATATTCCCCAGCAAGACCCAACTTTCTAGACATTAGAAGATGAAATAGATTACTGAAATTAGCTTATGAAGGAGGCTATCATAAATTATCATCAGAATAATGAAACTACAAATAAGCAAAAAACAACTAAGCATAACTTAAGTTGTGCACACTTGAAGACCCCTCAACAGATCAATCATTAGGTCAGCAAGAGAAAACCTAAGCCCATATTTTAAGGCATCCCCGATGACGGTTACACATCCTTCGGGTGGCGTATACATTATATATCCTGCTCTCAGCTTAATTAGCCCCAAATTATTTGGAATATAATACTTAGACCTAATCGACCTAAGGTCATTTAACGATACTATCAACATAATCCCATTGTAATGAGTGGTAGTAAAAGGTCTACCTCTCAACCTGGGAGGCTCGCCAGCTTCTCCAATGGGCCCCGTCACCTCCATCATAGGCTTAGAGAACCCTGCCTTGTCCAATGCCCCATCCACTCCACCAACTTCAAGATGACTAGCGAATCTTGACTTCCCACTAGATAACTTACTTGAATTTGCCCCGCTAGTCGAGGCATCTACTGATGGTGTAGCTTTAGAATTGGAACCTAAGCTCGACATGCTATGAGAAGAAATTAATAGAAAAATTTCAACGCAAGAAAAGAAAGACTTATGAAAACTGTAGGCAGAGAATTAAAGGCTGAAGATTACTCAAAACTAGACCAGAAATCCCTACAGTGCGACCTCAATTTATTGCGGGAAAAGTAAAAGATGAATGGTGAAAATAACTTTTCATAGGCGAGCCAAAATCCCAACCGATTAATTTGACTGGCAACCAGCTAATAAATATGTAACCGTCAGTCATTTGTGCATAAATATTCATGTAACTGCCTAAAATAGTTCCCGCCTTCACGACCTTAGTTGAGATTCAAAAATGATTTTCCCCCTTCTGCATTTCTCATTAGACTACAAGCCATAATGCTGGTCGACTTTCATGACATCTTAAGAGCTACTCCTCAGCCCGACCACCACTTGATCAGATTGCGGAGTGGGAGAGACTCATGATATGGGTAGGCCTACACCAATAAACGTGAAGGCCTAGTAGCAAGCCCAATAAATGCCAGTTAACATTTTAGGAAATCCAAATCGACCTCTTGGGTTGAGGGATGTTGAAATAAGAAGGTTGCAGAACCATTAATAGCAGCCCATGGCACCTATCATATTAGCATTAAATGTGCCTCAACTACCGTTCTGTCCGCACTAATTGGCTTGACAGAGCATCACCTCTGTATTAATGGCAGTATGGATCTCTTCTCTGGCTAGCCAGCCATTTGTAAAGCTCCAGGCTAGGTCGAAAAGACCTAAGTCTATTCTTGGGAATAAGATCTGAAGTGTATCAGGGAGAAACCCATCGTTTTACCTCTGAGCAAATACTATAAATGCCCCTTCTTTCAGAAATACAGGTATGATTTTACACACTATTTCAACTATTACTCTACTCATTTATTTTCAGGTCGAGAAACTGACTTAAGCATCGGAGGGTCTTAGCCGAGGACCCTATCGGCTAGCCTAACGTTTGTTCCATGGCTGTAGGATCCAACCCACGTTCTCTAATCCAATCTTTCTGGTCGATTTATACCTCATGGTCAAGATCCAGAGGCCTACCTCACCAAAATTGACATTATCAATATCATATAATATTTATAGGTTTAAGCACTTAGAATACTTTGCATTCGTCTAATCAATGATGTCCTGGGGACTAGCTTAAATAACCTGCTGAGTAATGATAACACTCGTGCAGCATTGAAGATTAGAGAAACATCATTAACTTAGCCACAATTTTTTGAAATCTAAGTTATTATAGGACTAGGCCACAATTTTGTAGTAGTAAATTTTCATAACTTTCAATAACTAAAATAAATAATAAGGAGTTCTAATATTTCATTTGTTCTTTTTCTAAACAATTTCAAGTTTATGAACAAAAAATAAAAAAATCAAAATACATCTATTATCAAGGTAATAATTCCTGCAAGTAAAAAAAAATCCAGACCCGACATGTACTCAGGCAGTTAAACTTGATGAATTTTAAAAAAATAACTACATGGCCTAAGTTTGTGAAATTTTCCAATAATGTTATCAAAGTTTCTTAGTAAAATTTATCACTTTAAAATACTATCATTTAGATGGGCAAAAAAATTTCTAAACCGAACCTACCCAAACTCACCCCTTAGTCTGGTAGGGTATTGTTTTGAATTTTTATGAAATTCAAGAAAACTTATTTAAACGTGAAAATTTGCAGATATTTTGTAAACACATGCAAGTTGATATGATAAAATTTTGACATAAAATTATCACAATTCGACCCACAAACTGATGTAAAACTTCTGACCCTAGAATCTGGAAACTGAAATCTACCAGTATCAACTATCAAATTGAGAGTGATAATAAGCCTAAGAGAGGGGTGAATTGGGCCTGAGGGATTTTAATGTAACAGAAGTTTATCACTCAAAGTACTTTTTGGCCTTTCAAAATAGTTTAAGTCTTTTGTAGAAAACTGTTTTAATTAATGACTGGAATTTGTAAGTACTAGTCAAACTACCAGTGAGACTTGTGATAAATAATGCAATAAAACAGAAGTAAAATGACACTAGTATTCAAAGAGGTTCGGCAACCATACTCCTCTACCTAAGTTTACACTTAGGATTTTGAACCTATCAAATTAATTAATATGTAAGAATGCTTTTATAAGTACAATAATTTAACAGTAAGAAAAATAAAAAGATTAGAAATACCTTAGTAGGGTGAAAAATCAGCTCTTCGCAAAGAGCTAAATCGGAATCCCAGACGGGATAAGGTGCATTCTTGAACACTGTGAAACCAGCTGCTTTGTGAATGGGCCTAGGGGAACTTTTGCTAAATTCACTTGCACAACCTTTGTGGACTGATGCACGATTTGCTGCCACTTCGTATGGAAGTTCTAGACTCTCGTTCCATATTAGAACCAACAACACAACGGAAGATTCTAGATAGTATTGCTCTACTAGTTTCTTCGCCTAGAGGTCCTCAAAGCTACCAAACGCCTATTTGTTCTCTTCACAGGGTCCCTCGAGAGTAAGTACAACTCTCGTCCCTTTTCACCACTAGGTTCTTCAAGACACAAACCACCTTGTCCTCATCTCTCTAAGGTCCATCAAAGGCAAGCTCCTATTGACCTTCTTCACCACAAGGTCCCTCAAAAACACATGTAGGCTAGGAATTACCAACACTTAAGCACAAAACATGTATGAGAGTATCACACAACTCCTCAAGATACTTAACAAAGTTCTTTCCCAACTAAGTGATTCATTTCTATACATTGCTGCATAATTTCACTTTTATATGCTTATGTCCAAGGGCTATAAGTTCTTATTAAGGTAATTGTCCGTTGGAATTAAACAAGATATTTTATTAAGCATGCATTCGCTCCTTAAATTGTGGATGTATTAATGGTTTTAGCATGATATGATTTCTTTCCTAAGTTATAGATATGTGAATCAAACTAGAATCTTTATGAGATCTTTTAATTATGCAAAGTAAATTCCAGCTCATAAATAGATTCCAGTAAACAACTCGTAAACAAATTTAGCAGATAATATGGAAAGATATTCATGCTTTCAGCACATAATTCGAGGAATGTAATTTTTGCATAATCAAAACAATGTAAGTCATCAAAGGTTTAACAATTTCTCCCTTTTCGATGATGACAAAATTTGAATAAGGTGGAAAGATATCACCTAAACTCCCCCTGCCCGGTTCTGCCAGCTTATGTTTTTCCTAGTCTAAGAGCAATTTGTGCTCCCCTTGTCTAACTCAAGAAACCAGAGAAATTATAAAATTTTGTTCATATACTAGATAATTGATTAATAATAGGCTTAGTCACCAAAAACTAATCGTCCAAAACAATAAGTTTACCGGCCCATAAAATTGTTCATCATCCAAGCAGATAAAAGTTTTGAAATAAGTTCCAGCAGCTTGGAAAAGTTCCAGCTAACAAAAAGAGTTTCAAAGTTTCACTACCACAAATTTTCACTTTCTAATTTTCACTTCCTTTCCCCCTTCAGCATCAAAAAGAGCCTAAGAAGCATTTAGATAAGCTCTAACTTTCTCCTTCAGTCGAATAACACTAGCATGAGTGCAACTAGACTTGCAAAGAAGACATTCGAGCTTGTAATCCATGGAATCAACAAGGATTTCCAAACGCCCTGCAAGAGTCTCCGCAACTTTAATAAGGTCATCTATCTTAGCTTCAAGTCCAACATCCACCTTACCAACTTTTTCTTAAGTTCGTCTTGGTGTTTTAATAGAAGTGGGATGAGCAGGATTGGATTCTTCAGATTCCGAGCAAGTGGATACTAGAATTTTGGATTTTCAGGGACGAAGCTTGATACTGCTACTCCTAAATCATCCATTGTCCTCAGTATACTGAATCCTTATTTTTGTAAGGTTAGCAAGATCCAACATTTTATGTTCACACTCCCCCTCAATCCAAGCATCAAGCAGAAACACTCCCTCACTTTTAAAGATATGTGTGAGAAGCATAGAATAAGGAAGATTTTTGGCTTGATGGGAGAAAGGAACCATATATTTTAGAATGATAAAGCCAAGATTAACCGATTCTTGCTTGATACCTTTGGTCATAAGATAAAAGTTCATGGAATTTAGATCAGTGGTATGCCCACCGCTTGAAATCGGAGCAGAAAAAACATAACAACTAAGCAACTTATGGAGCAGAATATGTTCAATTTTCATTTTGTTCAAACCAACACCACCAAAAAAAGAATATTATTTTCCTTCCCAAAAGAGTTGACAAATTTCATCATAGAAAGTGTCGAAATCAAACAAATCACCAAAGTAGGGGGGGGCTCATGAAATGGATAAGCCCATACCAGTAAAGGTGTAGGCCCAGTAGCAAGCCCAATAAAACCCAATTAACATTTTAGGAAATCCAAATCGACCTCTTGGGTCGAGGTCCCCCGACCCTAGATGTCGAAATAAGCAGGACGCAGAAACATTAATAGTAGCCCCTCTACCAATTGCATCCGTATTGAATGCGCCTCAACCACTATCCTATCTGAATTAATTGGCTTGATGGTGTATCACCCTCCTATTAATGGTGGTATGGATCCCCTCTCCTATCAGCCATCCATTTGTAAAGCTCCAGGCTAGGTCAAAAAGACCTAAGTTACCCCTATTCCTGGGAACAAGATCTGGAGTGTATTAGAGAGACACCTATATTTTTGTCCCTGACCAAACACTATAAATACCCCCTCTTTACAAAAAACATGTATGCTTTTACACACTCTTTCAACTGTTACTCTACCCATTTACTTTTAAGTTGAGAAACGAACTTAAGCATTAGAGGATCTTGGCTAAAGACCTTCTCGTCTAGCCTAACATTTATTTTGTGGCTATAGGATCCAACCCACGTTCTCTAATCCTATCTTTTTGGTCGATTTATGCCTCTTGGTCGAGATCGAAAGGCCCATCTCACCAAAATTGACATTATCAAAGTCTGTTTAGTAGACTTCTAGGAGATAATGCCTCCACATAAGATAAATAGATACCCTGTACACCCATTACTAATGGCAATTTTGGCTATCTAGCTAGCATCACTATATCCCTCAAGTATTGCAAGGAATCTGCCACAATGCAGAACAAGTGATGTCATGCCCTTAAGATATCGAAGTATCCTATCTAAAGCCTCCCAATGGGTTCTATTGGGACAAACTTGTATACCTCGCCAGCTTTGAGACTATGAATGATATATCCAATATCGAGCCATTTGCAAGATATTACAAGCTCCCAATAATGTAATAACACCTCAATTGTGGCACAAGAATACTACATTCATTCTTAAAAAGAGCCATAGAAGGATCATATGGTGTCTTAGCAATTCTACAATCCTTATAGCCAAATTTCTCAATAATCTTCTCAATATAATGAGATTGAGAAATATTTATACCCTCAATTGATCAAATCAACTTGAGTCTAAGAATCACATTAGCTTCATCTATATCCTTCATTTCAAACTTACTTTTCAAGTATGATTTTGTCTTATTGATAATCTTAATGATAGAACCAATGAATAAAATATCATCTATGTGTAAGCATAGCACATTACAATCATCACCTTTAACTTTATAGTAAACACACTTATCATTCTTATTTACGCTGAAATGAAATGATAATATAGTTTTATCAAAATTTTCATGCCATTGCTTAGGCGCTTGTTTCATTCCATAAAGGGATTTAACAAGCTTACAAACCTTTTGTGCATTACCAGGGGCTACAAATCCCTCGAGCTGATCCATATAAATCTCTTCCTCGAGATCACCATACAGAAAGACTATTTTTACATCCGTTGGGGAATCGGGAAATCATACACAAAAGCCAGTGCAGGAAGCACCCGGATTGTAGTCAACCAAGCAACCAGGGAATAGGTGTCAAAGAAGTCTATTCCCTCTTTTTGTCTAAAGCCTTTGGCAACTAATCTGGCCTTAAACTTATCTATGGTCCCATCAGACTTCAGTTTCTTTTTAAAGATCCATTTGCATCCAATCGTAGTACACCTCAGAGGTAGATCGACTAATTCCTATGTCTCATTAGAGAAAATAGAATCCATCTAACCTTTGATAGCTACCTTCCAATGCATAGCTTCGGATGAGGCCATAGCATCCTTGAAGTGATGAAATACTTCCAAAATCATTGATGACCCTAGCACTCTTACTCTGTTTAGGTTCATCTGGTTCTTCTGCTCTAATGGATGCTAAACTAGAAATACTTGGATTAACCCCCACATTTGACATATTTTCCACATGTTTAGGAATAAAGGTCTATGTAAGAGCTAAATTTGAAGAAACATCCTTAGGTATTCCTGTTTTCATTGGAAACATATCCTCAAAGAACATGGCATCACGAAATTTCACTATAGTGTTAACCTCTATGTGGGGATTTCGGGCTTAATTACCAAAAATCTCAATGCATAGTTTGTTTCCACATAGCCCAAGAAGACCGCATCAACAATTTTAGGACCAAGCTTTTTCCTCTTGTGTTTTAGGACTAGAACTTTTGCAAGGCAGCTATACACTCGAAAATACTTTAAGCTAGGTTTTTTACCTTTCCAGAATTCAAATGGAGTGCATTCTTTATATTTCAGAGGGACTCTATTCAGAATATGGCAAGCCATATCCAAAGCCTCTCCCCATATATATTTAGGCAATCCATAATTCAAAAGTAGATTGTTGATCATATCTTCAAAGGTTCTATTCTTTCATTCTGCTACCCCATTAGATGAAGGAGAGTAAGGAAGAGTCTCTTCATGAGTAATACTGAAGTTTTAGCTATATTAATCAAAAGTATTCGACTCATACTCTCCACCTCTATCTGATATTAACCTCTTAAGTTTCTTGCCAATTTGATTTCCAGCTTCGTTTACGAAAATGATAAATTTTTCAAGTGCATCATCCTTATGTTTTAACAAATGAGCATAACAATATCTACTGTAATCATCTATAAAGGTAATGGAGTATCTTTTTTGATCCTTTGTTAAAATTCCATTAAACTCACAAATATTCATGTGCACAAGCTCAAGTAATCCAAAATTCCTTTCAATCGAATGGTAAGGTTTTCTTACTTGTTTAGCCTCAGCACATATTTGACATTTGAGACTACGCTTAATATCATATTTAGGTATTAAATTTAAGTCCATCATGCATGTAACGGAACCAAAATTCAAATGACTTGAACGACTATGCCGTACATTAGAACTTTCAATAGTATTCACCAAAGATTCAGAATATGTAATTTTAATGATTGAATCAGAATTAACATACTCGACTCTTAATTTGAACAAACCATAAGACAAATAGCCCTTTCCGGTAAACAAACCAAAGTGTTGAATTGCAACTTTATTAAATTTAAAAGTAATCTTATAGCCTTCCCTAACTATTACAGAACCACTAATAATGTTTCTCCATATAGTTGGGACGTGATGCACCCTCTACAGAGATAATATGTGCCCTAAAGAAAACTTTAGATCCACGCATCCTATCCCAACACCTTGGCAGCACTGGAGTTCCCTATTGTTATGGATTTTCCATCAACTGGCTGATAAGACACAAACACAAATGTGCACATTTGCTTGAGTGTCTATTAACCAGTCAAAAGGTTCATAAATAGTACAAACTTCAGGTTTAAAGTTATGCACCCATCAACTTTCGTCTCTGGAGCTCTAGCTTCCGTAGTCTCCCCAACAACCATGTTGACTACTGCGGGGGTAGCTGGTTTGGGTTTGTCTTTAGCTTTCTTAAAGGGACAGTCCTTTGCCCAATGGCCTACTTGACCACAATTCCAACGTGGTTTGTTTGCTTTTGGTTTCTTGCCTTTAGTTTTACCCTTACTTATGGTTTTAGAGTTTAAGTTAAGTTAGTTCATTTTATTGAACTTTTTCTTCCCTTCAAGAACCACATTTGCCTTAGGTTGGTGCTCAATCGAAACTCCATGAGTTTGATTCTGGTGTTCTTCCTTAATGCTTATGGCTATCATAAGATCATCTAGGGACAACTTTTATTTCTGTTGCTTGAGTGTCATTCCAAAATTTTCCCAAGACTTGGGTAATTTATCTACTATGGATATGACCAGAAACTTTTCAGGAAGTTTGAGCATACTTAAGGTTGATCAGTTCATGCGCCTGTTCTATTACAGATTTTCTCTCAACCATTTGATACTTCATGAACTTGGAAACATAATGTTTCTTAGGCCCTTGCTCTTCAGTATTATATTTTCGGTCCAACTCATCCCACAGTAACTTAATGGTGTACGAGTTGGAATAATATACATAGAAGGGAACATATAACAGTGATGACAAAATGATCCCTCGACCTAATTGATTTTTCTTAGTCCACTCATCTATTTCAGCTGTTTTGGGGTTAGTATCAGCTGGTTCAGTTCTAGTCACCTGAATTACCAAAAGAAGACCTTTCATTGTAAACTATATTTTCATTCGTTGTTGCCAACATTTGAAAAATTGGCCCCCAAACTTTTTTGGCAAGCCAAACAGGTTAGCTTTAGAGGATAACAAAGAACCAGCACCATAACCACTCGCAGATAAAGATGCTATTTTCAAATAAGCAATTTAAACAAACACTAAACAGATAATTTCTTCAAGATTGTTATAAATATCACAGATTATAAACAACATATTATAATAGAATTGTAAATCAATTTATAATCATAGTGCAGTGTTCGTAAAAATGATATAACGAATATTTCAAAAAATATGATACGATAGTATATATATTCCAATTGGTTCAGTTGCAATACAGTTTAAAAACAACACAAACTAGCAGCGAACAACCAATTTGGAATATAAGATCAGAAATAAGTATTATTAATATTATAAACTGAGAACTTATCTTGAAGTTCTGTATCGTAACAAAACTTAGACTGAATCACCAGATAATGGTTTACCTTGAAGAAATTATTGCCCTTACCAATGCAAAAGAGATCCAGTGAAACTTCATCCAAGATAAGACAGTTCAAAAGCTTTTCTGATGCACTCAAGAAAGTTTCACCTCGATCACCACTCAGTTGCTTAAGTTTTGATAAGCAACACTTTAATTTGTAAAAGATAGATATCAAAGGGAGATAAGAGATTTCTTTGTTGTGTATCATTGTACCTGCAGCAGAAGGTTTATATAGGCAAGAAGGAGGAACTAGAAAGCTATTCAGGTTCATTCTGGTCCAGATACATTTTAAAGCAGGTGCATAAACATGTCCAGATTCATTCTGGACCATGTGCAATGAACCTGTAACTCCAGAGACATTTTTGGCAGTTTTTGTAACTGCAAAAATAATTTTGAAAACCTTAAAACCAGATTTGACTGTTGAATTATAAATCTGATTTTTAAATTTATATTCCAAAATAAAATTGAAATTTTTAACAAAAAGATTAACTCTAGATAATTCGCCCATCGCCCAGGCCCACACCCTCACTAGAGCCGGGCAAGGGTAAACGGCAGTAGCGACGCTCGCATGTGGGCACGCTCATGTGTCCCTTAGTTGATACTTTATCGAGCATCAACACTTGAACCACATATAAGGTGCATTCCCACTGAGAAAACTTTTAATGTGGGATAAGTGGTATTGTGTAAGACAAAAGAACATTTTATACTTCCACTTATTCTCTCATAATTTATCTCACAAGCAATGTGGAATTTCCCCATATACATAATCTTTAGCCCTTTAATTTCCCTCTTCATATTTATACAATACTTATGGATTCCCACCAAATTGGCATCAATCCATAAGTCTTAAACATTTCTTCATCATGTAATTAGTCTCAAATCCCATTTGATTTGATGCCAATTACAACACAGCTATCAGATGAACAAATACAGATAAAAAAATATAATTTATCTAATCACAAAAGTGATCACCATTTGGAAAAAAATTAGTCACAAGTTTTTTCATACAACCTACCTTACTAAACCTCATCATTACTTATAGACCTAATTATATAATAAAAAATTTCAAATACACATTTCAATTACTTTTACATGTATATATTCAATACTCTAACATTTAACTAAT
Organism: Jacaranda mimosifolia; assembly: GCA_018894105.1. NCBI lineage: Eukaryota > Viridiplantae > Streptophyta > Magnoliopsida > Lamiales > Bignoniaceae > Jacaranda > Jacaranda mimosifolia. The sequence goes on along the minus strand of CM032130.1, from coordinate 10,055,896 downwards.
AAAATATAACTTTTCAAGTTTATATTAATACATATTTTATATATACAATTATAAATGTACATACCTTTAAGGAAAATTGAACAAATTTAAAAAAAAAAATTAATTTCACATGACATATTTATGAGTGTAACAAACATTAACTTAATTTCATAGCAATAGAGATATTCTTGTTGAAAAATATATAAACCAAATAAATTAAACGACTCATATTGACAAAAACAAATCATTAGTAAATTAATAAAAAGACACTAGAAACTCAACTTTCAAAACTGTTAACCCTTTTGATCATTTAAATTGTTTTGATCATGACAAAATTATTCATTGAATTATGCATTGAATACCATGTATATTATCTACTGGAATATGTTTACATGTTGTCTGCTGGAATCTATCATGCGCTAGAATTTACTTCTCATAAATAAAAGATCTCATGCAGATTATAGTTTGATTTGAATCTTTGTAACTTAGGAAAGAAATCGCAACAAGCTACAATTATTAAATCATCCGTTGTTTAAGGTATAAATGCATGATTACCAAAGTTAACTTGTTTCCTTATTTAATTCCAATGGATTCTTGTCTTAATGAGAACTTATAGTTGTTGGACAAGAGCATATAAAAGTGAAATTACGCAGCATTTTTAGAAGTGAATCACTAAGTCGGGAGAAAACTTTGTTAAGTATATTGAGAAGTTGTGTGATCCTCTCTTACATGTTCTTGTACTTAATTGTTTCTAATTCCTTGCTCTACGTGTGATTTCAAGGGACCTTGTGGTGAAGAAGGTCAAGTAGAGCTTACCTTCAACGAACATTGGGGAGACGAGGATAAGGTGGTTTGTGTCTCGAAGGACCTAGTGGTGAAGAGGCACGGGAGTCATACCTACTCTCGAGGGACCATGTGAAGAGAACAAATTGGCGCTTGGTTGCTTTAAGTACCTCTAGGTGAAGAAACCAGTAGAGCCGTATTTTTTGGAACTGTTCACAGTGTTCTTGCTTTCGGTATGAAAGGAAAGACTAGAGCTTGTTGTACAGAATGGCAGCAACTCGTGCATCAGT